>CM017794.1:46702150-49202150 GCA_008121215.1 Drosophila athabasca
AATAAAATATTGTAAAAAAATAAATAATAAAAAACCTATTTTTCACTTTAAAAGATAAATAAATATTATATGGAAAATAAATGTAATACAAAAAATAAGGAAATACCCAGTAAAGAATTATAAAAAAAATATTTCTAAAATATTAATAAATAATTCATCAATTAAAAGTATTTTTTTGCACATATTAAGAGTAAAAAAGTGATTAAAATACATTACAAATATTTAAAAAATATAAATATTTAATAAAAAATTTAAAATTCTCCTCTTGACAAGATAAATAAATATTATATAAAAATGTAATTAAATAAAAAAAATCCCTCCTGAGTGATTGCATATCTGTACTTGCTATATTCCGATTTATTTCATATACCAATGTCTATAAATTCTCTCAACTTTTGAGTCATTGAAAACCCATAACAGTCCATCAAAAAAGAGTATAAAACTAGCATTAGTTCCTCGTTTGATACACACTCTACTTTACACTACTTTACACTACCCTACACTACACTACACTACTTTGCCCCTTGCTATCTCGCTCACTTAGTCTTTTTATGCGGCGTTGCCTAGTGCCTGTTGGCTGTTGGCTGGTGGCAACGTTTGCATTTTTAGTTGTTAATTATGCGAGTTGATTATGCTCTATGTGCACTCTGGCGCCACGTAATTGGTGTGCATTTGATTTGTGGCAGCTTGCAACGAGCAAAGCAAAGCGTCGTTGATAGGCTCAAAAAGTATGGTAAGGTATGGTATGGCATGGGGTCCTACCATACGAGGGGAAGTAATTAGTGTAGTTTAGCCAAAGGACTAACAGCCAAGCGAATGAAGGTAAAAGTTGTGCCGCCACAGACCTAAAAAGGCAGGCCAAGGTAACGGCAAAAGACTTAAAACTTTTAAAGAGGAAAGAACTCGAATTAAAAGTATTTATTGGATTAATATGGGAACTTAAAGAAAGATATATTTTGCGATTCAAAAGGCAGCTAATTGGAGGCCAAATACCCCAATCAAAGTCTCCTAATTAGTTTCTCAATGGAAGGAATCCCCTCTTCGGAATGGAATCCCTTTTTCCCTCTCTTTCACAGAGAGAGAGAGAAAGCGTATCGATCAATATGCATTTTGTATTGGAGTTGATTTACCAAATAATTTGCTGCTTTAATCTCATTAAAAGTTGTACATTATTACCCCCCCCCCCCGCCCCCCCACACACTTTACATTTTCCCAGAGATTTTTGCTATTGAACTTTTTGGGCTGGTTGTGTGCTGTTTATAATTTGTGAAAGAAAAACGAGTAGGAAATTTATAAATACTTCGGCCTGCTGCTCTCAGTTTAAGCAAATTAGTTCAATTGCCAGGACTATCCTCAGTACTCCTCCTCCCCCTCTCGATGCTCCCATCCATTTCCTCTCTGGCACAGACTTGATTAGGCTTAGAGAGAGAGCCCGAAAAACTTTATCCTTTGCACAGTTGTAAATAAGCAAAAGTAAATTTTGGCAAGTAATTTAAGCCACACAAACAAGCTGGCAAATAACTTTGGAGCAGAGCACCCCCCACAACCCCACCCCAAGAGCTTCCCCCACAAGGGAGGAGATGATGCTAGGGTTGTGGGGTGGGAGGGGGGTTAGGGCGAAAGTTTAGCATTTACGCCAAGTTCTTTACCTAGTTTTAATTCAAAATCAATGTATGAACTTCGTTTACATTGCGTCGCATACTAAAACCGAAACTTTTGATGTCGCTCTATCACACTCCTCCACCTCCCGCTCCTCCTTCTCCCACTGCTCCTACTGCTACTACCCCTAAAGCCCTTGACTGCTGTGGCTTCACCGCACCACCCGTCGAGTGGAGTTCAATTAGGAAGCTGCAGTTTCCAGCTATAAACAAGTAGCAAGGATATACATAGATGATATTAAGACTAGAGGATTCTCTTTAAAATTATTGATTTGGGCACTCATTGGAAGATAATCTATTTGGGATCTATTGGGTTCCAAATATCTGTAAAATAAACTTCTTTTATTGAGAATAACGGACCATTTTACTGGCTTTTATTGTTCATTTTTCATATAAAAATCCTTCCATTCTCTCTCATTCAATCTTTCTTACAATATTCTTCTTCTCAGGAATATAATCTTTCCAATCCCTATCCCTTCTTAATCTCTGAGTTATAATCTAAGAATGTCTCTCAAATGTACTTCCTGCTAAAAGTCCCTCAAGTCCTAGGTTCCATCTAGTATCTCCCACACCATATACCCCTTTTCGAAAACTTATACCTAATGGGTACACCGCATATAATAACAACCTTTTGATGATGTTGATGATGGGCTTAGCTTTGGCCCCAAGGAGAAATATCGATATCAGCATGGCACTTACCTTCATAGATGGTTAAAGTTGCATCTGCGGAAACGGCATCGCCCACACCGTTCTCCGCCACACACTCGTAGGGGGCATCATCACGGCCCGCTCGCACTGGCTCAATCCGTAATATGGATATCCCGCCGGGCTGCTCCAGCACCGTATAACGAGATTGTGTTCCTGCGTAAAAGCACACATTCCGTTAAGTGGGGGGAGACATATACATACACATACACACACACATACACGTACATGTACGTATAGGAAGCCAATGGGAAAACTTACCCGAAACTTTTTTGCCATTCTTGCGCCAGACTATCGATGGCGGCGGATCACCGCGTGCCGCACAATAGAAGCTCGCAACGCCGCCCACTCGTACGCCCTGATTCTGTGGCTTCCTGATGATCTCCGGCGGATCTGTGGAAGGTCGTAAAAGAACATGGCAAAGCGGTTTAATATCAAGGGTTTCTTCGTTGAGGGTTAAGACTTTCTGAGGCAGAAGTATGGTACGTTTGCTGCTTTGGGGGGTATGGATTTTGTTTGCAAAGCAGATTTTCAGATGCCATATCTGTGTGGGGAATAAGAGACTTCTACTGGGAGTTTGTTTTCTTCAAAAAGTAGAGGAAACACTGGAAACATGTCTGAATATTGCCTGAATTTTGGTCTTTAGAAATCTGTGATATATCACTCCGAAAAACAGGCTATATTTGGAATATATTTTGCAATCTAATTCCTTTTTTTCTATAGATTTTTTCTTTGGAAACTGTTTACAGAATACCAGGTATTCTAGACTTTTTTAGACTCACATATTTTGTGGATTTTTTCCGCTTAAAAAGCAGACATTTATTGATTTTAACCCTGCTCTAAAAATTTCTCTTAAATTCCACAGAAAATACTGTAAAAATACTCTTGGAAAAACTGCAGTTTCCCCGAAAAAGTGTTAGTAAAACTTCAAGCCTGCCCCCCACTCGAAGAGAGCTTTTCTGTTTTGTTTAGAGATAGAGATACTATTGTGGGGCTGGTGGCTATACTCGATGGGGATGTGTAGTATCGTATCGTTTTGGGGCGAGGCAGCAGCTGTTTTAAGTAGGCGACAGACGACACTCGACAGACAGACAGTCGATTTTAAAGCTTCGCTCGGTTCGGCACTTGAAAAGCATTTCCATCATTTTCTGTATGCTTTCGGTTTTTCTTTCCTGCTTTATTTTTTTTTTTTTTTTGGATGGGTTTTTCTTCCTTTTTTTTGTTTTTTTTTGTTTTTTTGGTGTGTGTTTTTCGCCGTATATTCTTTTTACATATTTGTCACAATATGCTGTCAATACAATGTCGCATGTTGTTTGCCCACACACACGTACTCGTACGAGTGGCACGGCGGAAGAAGAAAAGAGAAAAAGATACAGGCTACAAAATGGGGCAAATGGGAAAATGTGGACGGGGGCTTGAGAGAGCGGGGGCGCGTGGGGCAAGTGGGAAAACAGATGCATGGCATTAAAAATCTGGCAAAAATCACGAAACGTTAAACAAGCAGCAAAAATATTGTCATGTGCATGTTGCCCCTCAATGCAGCGCTTGCAGCATGCAGCACGAGGCAGCATCAGAGTCCACAACCCCGGAGAACGTAAAGTAGTTTACCCAACATATCAATTCGATTTATGTATCATTTTTTTTTATATATGTATGTGTGTTTTTTCTGCAGTGAGTTTTGATTGAAATTAAATATTACGCGCCATTTAAATTGCATGGCGGTGGCCGATGGCCGATGGCGGGACTGTACCTAAGGCCACAACAGGGACTTACGTGTGAGATATTGTATATATGGAAAATCCGAAAAATTTGCATCTGTAACGGGGCAGCAGAACCTTCGGTTAGTACGAAACGAACACGGATACGGATACGCGGAACGCGCGACGATAATAATTATTATATTTTTTTTATTCCAGTTTAACGCGTTTGATATTTTATGATTATATTTTATTGGATTTTGTTATGGTTTATTTGTTCTGGTAAATTTAAAATCTAACTTAGTTTGGAGGTAATGTAATATAAGACTTATTTGTTTATTTATACAATTTAAAAATACCATCTTTATCTTATAAAATAAATGAGAACAAAATATAAAAAACAGGACGTGTTTATGAGGATAAGGAAATATTTAAAAAGGATTAAAAAAATATTTAGAAAAATGCTATGTCTGGTGTAAGTAACTATTAAGCCCTACTTTAGATATTAATTTTTTTTAATTATATCTGGCAAACAAATAAAATATTTACCCCTTTTAAACCAAAACATACAGTAAATTCTCATGCTTTACCATTGAGGTTTAAAACTGATCAAAAAGCTTAAACAATCAGTTGAATAAATGACAATTTTCCAACCAGATTCCAGCTTAAAAATATATTCCAAATTGTAATCCTTTCATCCCTGAAGCAATGTGTGCAGAAAAAACGTATAATATTCTTAAACAAATATTATTCACTCGATTCTGTGCTGTCAACGAATCAGTGCGAAAACTTTTCAGCTTATTTATAGTTCAATTCGATTCGATTCGAACTCTCTATCTCTTTGCCCGATTCAAAGGCTAATCACACACCCAAAAACTGATCCCCAGAGCATCAGAGCGGGCAACACAAATAATAAATAATATTTGCTGGCAGCTGCATTGTGGCCTAAAGGGAGTACAAAACTTGGGGACCCACTACCACTACCACTAGTGGTACTCCTACTCGTGTATTCGTGTATTGTGAGTGCATTTTGTAAATAATTTAAAGTTTTGCTGAAAGGAAAGGAAGGCATCCTCTTGGCTCTACCGCTTTTGTGGGCATTACATTTTGGTAGCAAAATTTGCTGTTGCTTTTCGGTTTTGTGTTCCAGGGATAGTTACTCTTTCTCTCTCTTTCTAAACTCTCTTTCTCTCTCTCTGTATCATTTGCGAAAGTTTTGTTAGGGGTTTCAACTTTTCGGCCAGTAGAAGTTTTCTTTTCAGTAAAGAAAAGTCCAGAAAAAAATGCTAAAATTTAGTTTTAAAAATATACATGGGAGAAAATCCATTTTAATACAAATTTAAGGATATTAAAAATGGATGCTAAGCCATTGAGCCGTGTATTGACGGGTAATAAATAATGGGTCCAAAAGGCATATTAAGGAGTTTATTGAAAATATAAGCTATCGATATATTTTGTAAAGGAAATTTGGGTATATATCAAAGAATTCATCAAGGATTCATATAAGAATTTGATGATGAAATTGAGGAATTCTTTAGAGTTCTATGGAGGATTTTTATGATGAGAATTTTTCCTACTTTGAAGATGTTTTCATTGCATAATTCATTGAAAAACCCGGACATGATCCGATGAGAAAATCACTAGAATATCCCTATGTATTGATGATACTTTGAAGATGTTTGCATCACTTATTAATAATTCCTAATTAATCGCACCTTGAGCTACAAATCTTTTTGGAAAAATCAGCAAAAATTCCCGCACAAAAAGAAAAAATTTCCATTTGCTAATTTGCACCCACGCCTCGCCTTGCTTTAAACCAAGTTAAGAAAGGAAGATGGCCAAGGAAGGTACATACACTTCTGCCACCTACTCCAATTGTTGCTTTGCTCATTAGAAATGAAGATGGGAAAAATCCAACGCCAAGGCGTTTGGTTTGGTTTGGGTTTGGGTGAGGTTTGCTAGATTTGCGAAGCACTTGAAAGCATTTTACGCTTACGTTAACAGTTTTTATAGCCCCAGACGCAGACAGACAGACAGACAGAGAGAGCGACAGAGAGAGCGACAGAGAGGAGGCAGGAGGAGTGTGGCAAACAGCAATAAGCATATTGGTTTTTGTGGCTGTAATGAGCTCTGAGAACCGTCTCCCCCCTCCCGCCTTCAACTGCAAAGGAAATTTCTCTCAGTAAATATTCTTTTTCTCGCATTTGTAAAGTTTTATGTTTGCTTAAACAATTTGATGGCTTGGCATGGCCATGGAAGAAGGAAGAGCAGGAGCGGGAGGGGGCACATTCAGACACTTTCCGTGACGACCCATAAAAAGCGTATCATTAAGGCCATAAAACAGGGATTTCTGTTTATTTGCTGGATTGCTTGCTTGCTTGTTGCTGGAACAAACATCGCCAGATAGAGAGAGGGAGAGAGAGAGAGAGATATAAAAAATTTAAATAAATTTAATTATGTCTGTGCTGCTATCTCTCTCGCGGTTTTAGGTTTAGGTTTAAGCTTGTTTTTTTGCTTGTTACCAAGATTAAAGGAATAGCAAATGAAATTTGTAGATGGCATAGATACGAGAACGATACGAGTCCTATGTGGAGTCCCCTGAGGGGCTACGTATTGCAGTCAAGTTTTTCTTGCTGATTTTTCATTTCACACTCGTGTGGAAAAGCCAGTAGGAAATGCCTGGGAAAACGCAATGCAGTCGACAGTCGGCAAACAATTTCGTTGTTGATTTGTGCAAATTGATTTCAACGTTTCAAATGTTCCACAGTTATAGATACACACACACACACACACACAAACACACATCAAACTAAGCCCTCACACAGATACAGTTGCAGAAATAGATACACACACACACACACACAGACGAGTTCAAGCAATTTATATGGAAATTAATACCAACATTTTTACTATAACCCCAACAAAAAATGCAAGAAAAAACCCTAGAAATAAAATAGAAAATTCGAATTGATTTTGTGAAAAAAATTCGATTTTATCTTAGTTTTTTTTGTTCAATCAGTGGCGTAGGGGAAATATAAAAGTAAATAGGGGCAAAATATACAATTTGTGATGTGAAAATTAAGATATAAAAAGTAATGTTTGTTTAGAATTACAAAAAAAATATACTTAAATGAATATTTTTATGGAAAATGCTTTTGGAAATATCAATAGGTCAAGTGGATGCTATGTGGATAGCAATTTGAAATGAAATAATATTATTTGAAGTTATTCTTATCTAAATATCATTGAAAATCAAATATAATTTATAAAAAAAGTATAAAAATGAAATGGTTTACTCAATAGTTTACAGATAACTATGTAAATGAGAAGTGGATTGTAAGTTTAATCAGCTGTTTTGTGGATTGTAAAGGAATAAACATTAATTAATATCTAAAAACTAATGTAAGACTTAGATAATAAGGATTTGCATAGAATTAGGAAACGATACGTATGGCTATTTTATATATGATAAGCTTTAAATATAAAATATAAGTATACTCTATATAAAGACAGCTGATTTGTGGATTGTAGTCTTTTTATGAGGAAATTCTCTACTAGACTTCAAATGATTAAACCTAATAGTAAATTCTTATATAGAAAACAAATATACAGCATCATTATAGACATATGTATCTTACAAATAAATATAGTTACACATAAGAATACAATACATGGATACATAGGTATATATAGATATATTATTGCCATTATTAAGGATAAATTTATATAGCTCAAGCATTATTAGTCACCTACTTAAAAGCAATTTTGAATTCCCCCCAAAAGCCAAACCGCAATTCCAAAAACTAATACTTTTAAAAACATTCCACATGCTCCCCATAGAGCCATAGAGAAAACATCTCAATTAGGGGAGGAGCCAGCAGGGCCACTACTTATACAGATGATATGTTTTCACTCCCCCCACATCATACTATCTGGGCCACCCCTGACTCCTTTTTTTTCTCTTCTCTTCTTTTCTGTTCCGAACATTGGCTGAATTATAACCATAACTTTTGGCCCTGTTTCCAATATGCCAAAATGCTCATAAAAATTGACCCCGTGTGGCATTCAACAAACGAGAGAGAAAAGGGATCGCTCTCCACACATATATTCGTTATCGTATTCGTATTCGCATTCCTATTCGTATGTATAAAATCAGCATATGCTGCTGCTGCTTCTGCTTCTGCTACTGCTGCTGGGGTATAGGAATCGTAAAGTATGCAGCTGCTTTTTATGACCCAAGACCTAGTTAGGGAGGGCGAACGAAACTTGAAAGTTAGGCCTCCTACGCTTCACCATGAAATTTATGCCCCAAAGCTACTTGTACAATTTTCCCCCTAAATTTTCCTTCGGCCCTCATGTGGTACGACTTTTTAATAAGTGCAAAGTGCGAGGGTAGAAATTTTATGGGCAATGAAAGGGTTTTAGAAACGGGCTTTTCCTTTCCGAAGCTCTTGTAATGGAAATTCTTAAGCTGCAAATAGTCATAAGAACTCCTTTGGGGAAAGGATGAGCTGAGCTCTTCCTGCTAAGCTGCTTTGCCAGTCGTGTCGTGGCGACAAATCACTTGTCCTCCAGGAAGATGTGTCCTGAATTGGAGGACTGGAGGCTGGGAGGCTTGTCGGAGTCTTCTCCGCGGGGCAGGCCACCGACTGACAGCTGCAATTCACCTGTCAGCAGCAGCATTCAACGTTCCCTCTGAATTGCATTGAAATACGATGCTAAATTTAACGATTCATTGCATTTCCTACTACCCAGGACTTCCGTTTCCACTCTCCTGTGAAAACTGCAACTCTGTGTGTATGGCATTACCAGCCATTCCATTCTGCCCATTCCCATAGCCATGTCTTTGCCCTGCCCTGCCTCGTGTTGTATTTTTAATGCGGCAACTTTGGCAAAAGCATTGCTAAATCTGCTGAGTCTAAGAAACAGCATCCTTCCTACCGCTCCTGGCTCCTGGCTCCCAGCTCCTGCTGCTCCTTTGGGCAGCAGCAAATAAAATACTTATAAAAGTGCAGCATAGTTTTACACTGGAGGATTTTTATAGCCAACCCCGCTCTCTCGTTCGGACCCGCTTTTCCCTGTTGCGTATGCAACTAAATTTTAATGTTACTTCAAAGAGTAATAAAAAATAAACTTTATGCCAGGAAAAAACAGAACAGGAAGCACAGAGTGCCAGCGATTATGGCCGAAGAACTCCTTTGGCAAGAAGTATGCACCGGCAAACAATTTTTAATTAAATTGAAAGAATAAAATGTCAGGACCGCCCCAAAACAATTCATCACGAAATCGATCCAAGCAAAACTTTTGGGTTTCAAGTTTTAGAGCAAAAGCAGGCCTAAACGCCGCACGGATGCTGTGAGGTCAGTGAGGCATATAAATGATGCGGGCCCCAAAATGTCGACTTGGATATCATTTATCAAAATTAAAAGCGTGTTGCAGAAGCAGAAGCAAAATGCTGTGTGCTGCGTGTGTATAGGTGTGGAAAGAGTGCAGTACATTTAAATGGGAATGCGAATGGTAGGTAGGTATCCCTTTTAGGGGACCAAAGACAGCTAACAACTTCTAATGCAAAAACTCTCAATCAGCTGTCAACTGTCAGGATGGCAGGAAACCCAAATGTCAATGTCCCAAAAAAGAAAGAAATTTAGCAATTCAATTAGGTTTCGAAACAGAGATCGAAAGTAGAAAATAGAGCTATGGAATGATAGTTTGGTATGGAAAAAAAAGGGAACCCTGTCATGTGCTCTAATTGCTTCTCAATTGATGTGGGCTTGTCTCAGATAATGCAGGTTTTTCTGTTTAAATATCCAGCCGAAAAGTAGGCAACATCAAATTATCAACAGCTTTTTCCCCATACAAAATCTCAACAACAGACCTTTTGACTTTAGCAATTAAATATGGTTTCTAGTAGGTATTGAAAGTATTAAAAAGGCAACCCATTAGGCAACCTTAATTGCTTCACAATTGATATGTGATTGTCTGGACAGAATTTCTGTATATTTTCGGCTTAAATTCCCCCACACATTGACCGACTTAATTTCACATTTCAATATCCATTAAGAGGCTTAACAAACTTTCGCCAGCAACTTTTCCCCAAAAACCATAACTCCTGACCACATCTCCTGGTCTCCTGGTCTCCTGGTCGCCTGTTTCTGTTTGCTGTGCCAAAAAATGACTTGGCAAACTCTGCATTAAAAGCTGGCAAAAAACCATGTGAAAACCCATTTTTGACCAAATACGTACAAAATTTTCCATGACATTTTAATATAATTAGTTTTTGCTTCTAGCCCTAATGTAAAGTTGTGGCCAAAAAATTGTCAACACGTGCATAAAGAGAGGGTAGACCAGAACCAGAGAGAGTGTTTGCCTCAAGGCCTGTTCCTGGAAAGTTAACTTGTTTTTGGATGGAGAAACTATTCTGAATTTTGGGGGAACCGCACGCCCACTCTATTAAATGGGGATTTGTTGTGTTGGCATACACCCCCGCCCGCCCAACAAACAAAAATCTATCTATATTCTTGTACAATGTCTGTTTTTTAAAAGACATAGAAACCGAAACCGAAAACGAAGACGAAGACATTCGACCACATGGCAAGACTCATTATTTCTAGGCGGGATTACCTCGTAAGCCGGGCCCCAGCTTAAAATGCCGCAAACTTTATGAGACGCAACACACGTGTGGTCGGGTCTGGTCGAATGGATGGTGTCTGCCTGTCCCTCCCACCCACGATACTATCCTGCGGTATCCTCTGTGAGTAGGCCTTAGCAATTTATGATTGGACAAAAGCAACAGAAACAGCAAGAACAAAGCCAAGAACATGGCTAAAAACACCAACAAAAACAGTAGCAAAGATGATGACAAGAAAAAGGAATGGTATGGTATGGGAATGGTTTTGCAGACAACCTGGCAATTTCATAAACTGTTCAAGGCACTTGCCAAATTGCCGAGAGAGAAAAACCAAAGGAACCCAAAGCCTAAATAGATCCCCTGAATTGAACGAGGCTTTGTTGAGGTTGCAAAAATTTCAGGTATATTACATTTAGCATGGGAAATGTTTTTTTTTTTACATTTTAATGTAATTTTAAAATATGATTGGAATTAAAATAAAAAACCATTAGAGTGGTTTTCCAAGACAAGATTCTCTAGAACAAATAAATATAATCAGCTCGCCGAAAAGTAGGCAACAGAATAGCATCGTCAAAGTTTACACCAACATAATATCAACAACAGCAAAGGAAAGCTAACTTTAACAGGCAAATAATAATATTTGTAACATTTTTTAATTGAATTTCTGCAATGATTATACAAAAGTTCCTCATTTACATTATCTTTTGAAAAACCATCAAAAATTTGAAAGTTCTTTCAACCTATGTTTCCATAGTGTATTCCCAGCATCTACCTTTCACCAAAAGCAAAACTGACGTCTCTCCATCGCTTGGCTTTCATTTCACGCACGTAGACGCTCCAGTAAGCATGCTTTGATATTTTATTGAGCTTGTCATAATATTTATGAAATGTATTAGATGCATATAGTATATACATAGATACATATAGCTACCAACCAACCCCAATGAAAAGCAATCACCAAAAAACTGAACTAAAGCTCAAGTGTCAACCAAATGTCCCTCACTCTCTCTCACCGTCTCTGTCGCTGTCTCTGTCTCTGTAGGTGAGATCCAGACCTCTGGACAATGCAAAAAGTTTGCCGAGAGGCAGGGCTGGACAAAGTTTTATTATTATTAGCATGGCTTTTGGCTTTCATTAGTTTCAACTTTTGACAGAAATTATATTGAGTATATACATACAGCCGCCAGAGACAGAAAGAGAGAGCGAGAGAGTGAGAAGCGCACACATGTATATCGTATATATTGATGATGATCATGATGGACGAAAAAGTTTTACTGGCCGCCACAAAAGTTTCTTTTTCATTTTTGGTGTTTTGTTTAATCTGTGTTATTTATAAGCTGCCAAAAAAGGCCCCTGGCAGATGGTCAAACGAGAGGAAAAACTTGTCTAGCACTTGATGCTGCTGATGCTGATGCTGCTTGGGCTGCTGGTTCAACACACGCATTAAGTCGGCGCCACCGAAAAGTAGGCAACAGAAAATCCTCAACCACCTTTTCAACAACGGACTTAGTCCAGCCTTGAAACTCGAAGAGGTTGATACCCTTGTGAATAGATTGTTTCTGTGAAAACTAAAGGTTTCAGACAGATATCACAAATACGGACAGATTGTTGAAGCTTATGCCATATGCTGTTAAAAGTTCTACCTCACGCCTGCATTTGTAAACACTTGGTCAAGACAATAATACCCTCTTTAAGGGTACAACCACCGACACCCGACAATGGCTGGCAGCTAAATGTGCACAAAAGTAAACAGCAACACTTAAGTCGTCTCCCAAGCAAAACAATGCAAAGTAAGCCCAAGGTGGTATCCGTGCCAGGACTTCTTGCCTTCAGGACAGGCGAGGGAGGAGAGAGAGAGAGAGCGAGAGAGATGCCTTTAAGTGCTCTTCTACACGTGGTGGTCCTGGGGTCCTGGGGAGGCGGGCGCCAATCTCAAGTCTGAAGTTTCCGAGATTTGCTCGGCATTTTAAATGCCGTGCAAAATCCGCATTGTCATACCTTGATAAATAGCTGAAATTGCTCTCGCCCAAGACATTGGGCGGTAAAGTTCTGCGCAAAGGACACGAACGACTAAGACCGTGTCAAGTTGAAGAACTAAAATGAATTTCATGTATCTCAATATAATACTCTCACGTTCACGTTCTGCTGTCGTAAGGTAACCTGAGGCTAAGATGAGGCTTGCGAAATTCTTGAAAATTTACACCCACATGAACACTGGGGAAACTCTTGAAAATGTACACCAAATACTTAATGAGTTTCGGTGACAAGTTTCTACTTAAAGACGAGTAAAATCTTCGCCTTACATTTTCCTAGTGTATGTACAATTTTTCTGTTATTTTTTCAACACCAAAGTATCTTCTTTTTTCGCTCCAAGAAAAGTTCAAATGTCTAACAAATATTTGCAACGTTCCAGCAATCCTTCTTCATCTCAAGTTTGAGCCCTCATTCAATCCATTTATATACCTAATACCATACCAGAGAAAACTTCTTTATCTTCATCTCACCTTAACCTTTACCTTTTGCGTTGAGAATTAATATGTAACCTTTTCAGCCTTCAGTTCAGCTCCCCCCTCAATGCTCGTCGAAAACTAGCAGACAGACTGAGAGACAATCACGTCGGGACCCCGTCCCTGCCTGCCCTTTCCTCTTCCTTCTCGGAACTGGCTTCCTTTACAAAATCCAACAAAGCATAAATGTTTTGTCGCTAAGCCTACAGTCATATAGCCGTAAAGTATGCAATGCCTTCTTTGGCCTTTTGTCTCTAGCAAACGAAACCCTGAACGGAGCCATCCCCATCCCCATCCGTATTCGTGTGCCTCCACCACCGACTAGTCTTTGTTTTATTGTTTCTCAAATCGCTGCCTGTCGCTGACTTCTTTTCTGCTCCCTTCTTCGTCTAGAGCTCCTTTCTGTTGCCTTTTGTTTATTATTATGCAGCAAATGTCGCGACGCGTCGAGATTATGGACTGAGTTTTCTTACAGAAGAGACTGGAAGTCCGTAGCATTATAGGCATTTCTGTTACAGAACTTTGTCACGTGGCCCTAAACGCATTATTTAAAAAAAACCTGAGCCTGAGCCGCTAAGAGATGGAATATTGAAGACGATTGTATGCTCTAGAAAAAGTATATAAAATTCTCAAGGAGCCAAATAAGCACTAAGAACTACAAATCTTGCCTTAGACTTTAGATTCTTTGATAAATTTAAGCGAAAACTTGGAAGAGACTGAGAGAGTGACTGGTAAAAACTCTAGTAATCGTAGATATGTATATCATCTGCTCAAAGTTTTATGATTATTCCATATTAGAAAGTTAACGAATGAAATATCATAACTTTACAACTAAGACAGAAAAGACTTTTGCTTTTATTTTCTACTCCTCAAAATTTATTCCCTACACTTCAAATTTCACAACAAAATCTAAAAACTCAATTTCCAAAAGAGTATTTTCCCAAAAAAGAGCAAAAGAATGAAAAAGAAAAACCGACTATGAAAATATGTACATTTACAGGGTTTGATAAATGTTCTTTAGTACGAGGGTTTATGTAAATTTGTGGAAGCGAAAAACCTGCGCCGCAGGTTGTCCAGAAGCCCAGAAAAGTTAGAACTTTGGGAGTCGAGGATTCCATGGAGTGCTTAAGTGAAAGTTTCATCAATTCTCAGCGAAACCCAAGACGAAAGTCCAACTGTTGCAATGACAGGCAATTATGAGGAGGGCGGGAGTACATAAAAGAACCAAAAAAAGAAATAAACATTAATGTATGTAATGCTCCGAGTCGGAGACGATTAAGACGATAATAACAAGCGACAAGTTTATTGCCGGACACACACACACCAGCACACACATAAGGGATACATCAGATGGAAGGATGGGCATATTGGGCAGCCACAAAAACTCTTCCTGAAATGGCGGAGGGGCAACGCAAGCCTAAGCTTTTTGTGGCCTGAAACCTAATGCGGCAACAACATCTCTTTCTCTGTCGCCCACACACACATTATTGCCATGTGGGACTGGAGGCATGCTCCGGCCTTAAAAGCCCAGTCGTCGTCGTCGTCGTCGCCGTCCACTAATGCCAACAGCTGGCGACATAAATATCACAAAAGTGCGGGGTGCCCGGGAGTTACAGCCTTTGTCTTTGCCCGAAGTCCAAGCCAGAGAACAGACCAGACCATGCCACACCAGCACCAGAGGCAGTGGTGGAATCGCCCCCGTAAACCACTAAGTAAGATAAGTGAGGTCAAGCAAAAGGGGTCATGTGCGCGCATTGTCGCAGAGAGTTGCACATGCCTCCCCCCCACTCTGCTTATCTGGCCACCAGGGAGAAACTCCAGAGGTAAACCTGGAACACACACACACACACAATGATGGTATGACAAAAAGCGAAAGAAAGCAAGTGAAAGCGCAACCCCCAGCAGGTACTGGGAAAAAACTTTAAGGGAATACAGTAAAAAGATAAGAAAAACTAAAGTAAACAAATCAATAAACTGGCAAGTCAGTCAACAGTTTATTTGGGAAAAAAGTGGCATCGACGCAGCCCAAAAGTAGGCAACAGAAAAGCTTCAATCTAATTTTCACCAACAAAATCTCAACAACGATGTATATTTACGGTTTTTGATATTTTCCCATAAAAATTTTCATAAATATTAACCAAAAAGTAAGCCAAAAATCGATATATAATCCTGGAACAAGATTGTATAGAAATTAATGGAAAATTGCAATCATAAATACAGTCTGCTTTCGGGTATTCTATTACCCCATCCCATAATTATCCCTTGAAATGCACAACTCATTTAGGCCAATTCCCTTAACCTTTACCCCTTAACAATCACATTTTTTCTTTAAGCCATCAATTTATATGATTACAAAATGCCTTCAAAATGCCTTTCATGCACAGGTAATAGTATCTCTTCTTTTTTTTCCGTATCGAACAAGTATCGTCTCTATACGTGGCTCAGGGGATGATATGGCTGCTTTTTCTATGTAATTACTTTCACATTTTTGATATGCTGAATCATGTAAAATAATTTCCTTTATTGGCCAGAAAAATGCCTACAACTTAACTTTTTGACAAAATGCCTAGCACAGGACTCTTCTGCCTTGGTCCTGCGCCCAGGCCTGGTCCTGGTCCTGAGCCCATTTGCTGGTTTTTGTATCTGGTGCTGGTTGCCCCATCCCTTGGAATGACTTTCATGGTTTCATTTTTCATTATCTATCTGCCTAGAGCAAATCTGGGGATCAAGGCTTTGGTTTTGGCTTGGGTTTGGGTTTGGGTTGCTTTCGGTTTTAATTAATGAAGCTGCAATATGACAACAAAGCCTAACTAATTAATTTGTTGCCACAGACTGTTGGCAGTCAGCAAAAAAAAAAAGAAGAAGAGATTTCATATACCTAGTTACAGGCATTAAATGCTCTTGGAATTTACAAAAACAGGTAAATCCAGTCTTTGTTTGATAAAAACTCGTAATAATTATGAGAAACATGTCACAGATACACAAAAAATAACAAGAAGCAGGGAAAACATAATTAAGAGACTCGTCTGGGCATTAGATAAAGATTAAAAGTAAAAGAAAATATTTAACAATAATAAAACTCGCCTAAAAGTCTGCCCAATCGCGGGTAAAATACAAAAATTCACTACCAAAATCCATTTCTATCTCTTTTACAGCATCCACATGATGTATTATTTCGCATTCAATGTCAAGTTGTGGTATAAACGACCTAAAAATTGCTCAAAAATGCCAGAACATCAAACAAAACACAGAAAATACGAAAAAAAAGACAAACTGCCCCATAAATTTGAGAAAATTTAACTTTTTCATCTGCACTTCCTAGAAAAAACATACATGGAAAAAGAGACGGAGATAAAGACTAAGTGGAAGAGCGAAAGGGAGAGGCAGAGTCGTCTGCTGCAAAGTCAAGATGCGTTTGCTAATGTTGTGAAAGAATCCGGAGAGCAAACAGAGTAAAAGGATACCAAAAAAAAAATATGCAAATCAACTTACGCCAACAACATCCACAGTCATATACAATGTGTGTGAGAGTGTGTGTGTGTGTGTGCTGTAATGTGTGTGTGCTTCGATATGGATTGATGTAAAATTGATGTGAAGTCGAGAGAGGGTTATTGTCTGGCCCGCATAAACAGCCAAAGCAAAAGCAAAGGCAAAAAGAAAAGTTTAAGCAAAAGAAAGAAAAGAAAAAACCAAAACAGAAAAAACAAGAAATTTCAATAATGCCAAAGCATTTGTTTCCCAACTGGAAAGATGGCATGGATGATGGCATAAAGAACATAAAGCAGAAGCAGCAGCAGCAGCCGAGAAAGTCGGTGTAGAGAGCACTTCAGGCAATTTATGGCATATGTTACCGCCACACACACACACACACACACGGTCACAGTCACAGTCGCCCACATAAATATCTGTACACCCGCATACTCATACTCGTATGAGTATGTAAATGCAGAAATAATACATATGCGTATGGCATCAAAATTGATATGCCAACATTTCTTTCATGTGTGAGTAATTCACAAGTAAAATTTTGAAAAGTTTCTAAATAAAATATAAAATAAATTTCTGAAGTTCAAAGAACAAAACAGAGAGGCAGAGCAAGAACGTGGCTAAATGACTTGTAGTTTACCCTGGAATAATTATGCGGGGTATACACAGATGAGGGTTGACAATATGATAGTTGACACTAAGTGAGGATAGAGTAAGATGAGGAAGATATTGAAGGCGTAAAGAACATTTTGTCAATGTTAAAAAATTCAGTATATAAAAAGTTCTTAAAAAAATAAACAGAAATACTGGGAAAAGTACTATAAATATTTATACTAAAAAAATACTAAATAAATCAAATTAAAAAATATAATTACTCAGAAATAATATAAAATGACAGAAAAAAAGGTTTTAAAATTAGATAGATAGAATAATACCACAAAAATACTGAAAAAATACTAAACATATGTATACTCTAAAAATACTAAATAAATCTATTTTAGAAAATACAATTACTCAGAAATTATATAAAATTATGTGAAGAACTACTATAAAATTACAAATAATACCACATAAATACTAAAAAATACTATACAAATTTATACTTTTAAAATACTAAATAAACAAATTTTAGAAAATATAATTACTCAGTAATAATATAAAATTACGGAAAAAAATAATATAAAATTACAAATAAAACTTGGAAGAAAAAAAATGCACTTTCAAAAATAAATCCCACATTTCGATAAGAAATTTCCAATAAATTAAACTCATTCCCGCCTAAAATATTCCCACCTAAACAAATTCCTGCTAAATCTAAAGATTTTAATGCTCAAGGAATCCAAAAGGAATGCCAATAATAAATGTACTTTGAAATTTAATAAAAGATTGATATACCGAATCCCACACACACACACACCAATATTTATTGAATGGAATTCTCGGCCGCCCTTTCCGCCACATTCCCGGTAATGCCTTACGCATTTTAAATTAATAACTTCCCCATCCACAGAAAATTAAACAGGGTATACAATGCCTCATCGTCGCACTGCCTGCCCCGTGCCTGCCCCTGCCCCTGCCTAAGCCTGGCTTTTTCTGAGCAAACTATGTGCAGAAATAATGTCGCACAATAAATTGAACTTTTCATAAATTTTGCAGCACAAATTGGCACAGAGGAAGGGGGAGGGGGCCGTGCTCCTGCTCCTGCCTCACTCCCAGAGCCCAATCCTGTTCCGGGGGCCTGACATTGTCAACGTCTTGGATGGCCAACTCCCACGCCCCCGCCTCCTGCCTTCTGCCTCCTTTCTGAACTGAATTTATGGTTGGCAGCTTTTAGGCTTTGTTTTGCTGCTTATTATTGTTATTGCCACCAACAGTGACATATTAGAGAGAGTCTCCTCGGAGCAGGACTCTATGCCTCCCCCACCGCCTCCTGTCTCCTGTCCGAGCTCATTTGTTGTGGGCCTGGCTGATCGCTTTTGGCCATGGGTCCTGCAAGTCCTCTCAAAGGTCTCCGGCTCCGTGGCGTTGCGTATTCGGGATTATTAATATTAGCAGAAAAAAACAGCAGCAGGGAAAAAGGTTGACTAATGAAAACGAAACTGTGATGCCCTTTGAAAAATGAGGCTAAGATTTGGAAAGGAAGACAATCAAGACTAAAACGTAACTTTTTTTCCTGAAAATGTTCTAAAAAATCTTTTGAAACTTAAGATTGTAGAACTTTGAGTGGTTTTTCTTAGACAGAAAAGGATCTTCCCTACAAATTTTTTCTTTTTGTTAGATTTTTACCAGAGAAGTTCTCTAGAATTCCAAATATCTTCCTAGAACTGCCCTTATCCACATTTCCAGTCATCCCGATCCCAGAATATTCGTATATATACTTTATGGGTATACTTTCTTGTTATCCTTGTTCCATAAATCTTGCCAAAACGCATACTACCCTCCCCAGAAAGGATATATATAAAAGCGAAAAGCGAGGGAAATATATATTTTCTACTGACCGGCTGCTGCCGCTGCTTCGCTGCTGTTTTCGATTATTGTCCTTGGCATCTCGTCGTCCCTGTGTTTCTTATCCCGTAAATTGTTATTGACAACGGAAGCAGCAGCGCGGCACAAATTGGGCGTTGAATTTGCGGCTTGGTCTCTCTTTTTTTCTATATAGCTTTTCCTTTTGGCTGCTGCTGCTCCAAAGGGGTGGGGTGGGAGGACGGGGTGGCGTCCATTTGTTGTGGTTATTATTATGGTTGATTTAGTGGCCACAAATTGAATGAATTGTCTTATTTAACCGAAATAAGCAATATTGTGTATAAGTTTTCGTTCCTTTTTCTCTTCCTGCTCGGCTCTGCTCTGCTCTGCTTTTTTTCTCTCTTCTTTAAATTCAATAATGCCTAAGTGCGTGCTCAAATCAGATTAAAACGAAGACGTGGATGGGACGAGATGGCGGCGAATGCCAAGAATCCAGAGCGAGAGCGAATCCACAACGGAAATGACAGACGCAGCATTCAATTGAATTAATTAATGCCAGTTCCTCCAATGGAAACGAGAAGGAGAAAGGAGAAAGGGAATTGTAGAGGGAGGAGGAAATGAAGTTGGGGTGGGGGGTCTGACGAAATGTTGACAGCGCGACATGGCGCAGAAAATATTTAAATAAAGTTGTAATTAAATGCATAGCAAAATGCCGCATTCCACACACACACACACACACACATGTGCATAATCGTAGTATGAGTAAAAGTTGAGCAACAGTTGGAATAGGAACCAGAACCAGAAACAGCATGAAAATCACTCAAACGACGACAACATCTGAAGCTAAAGGATGATGTGTGTCGCGGGAATGGTTATGGGTGCGAGAGAGAAGGAAGAGACACAGCAGGAAAAAGGAGACAGCAGCAGGAGACACAAACATATGAGGTTGTGCCTGTGTGTGTGAAAATTCCACGCACAACTTTGACAATTAGAAAATTAAAATTACATGGCGAGAAAATAGCTAAAGAGATGTTAGAACTTTGTAGGGAATCTGTGGCGTAACTTTGTTGGGAAATTTGTGGTATAAATCTTTTATGAAGTTCGACATAAATGGAAATCTACACAATCTTAGGGAAAAGGCATTAAAACAAATGTGAAAATGTTATAAAGAGAGGAACTATAGAGAAAGATTTCTAACAAAATTCATTCCTAGGCCATGTTCGACATCTGTAATGAATATTTCTTGAATACTCAGAAAGACTCTTCCCTAAAGACTCCCTAAAGAGACTTTCTGAAAGACTCTTCCCCAATCTTTTCTTAGTGAAAGACTCCATCCAAAAAGCTGTAGAATGGAGGCTTGTTCTTCTAAGAACAGATTTGTTTAACAATAAATACTTTTTAATAAATTTAAGAAATTTTTATAGATTTCCCTAATATTTTCTTCGTTTATCTAAAGAAGATTCTTCGATTTCCCCTTGCAAAAAATAAAATATTAATTTTTAAAAATATTCTTTTACTAAAATATTCCCCTCAAACCCTCTAAAATTTCTTTCAGTGCCTGGGA
This sequence comes from Drosophila athabasca, assembly GCA_008121215.1. NCBI lineage: Eukaryota > Metazoa > Arthropoda > Insecta > Diptera > Drosophilidae > Drosophila > Drosophila athabasca. The sequence goes on from CM017794.1 coordinate 46,722,859, forward strand.
AAATTGCCCAAAAATATATAACGCTCAAAACACACACACACAATGGCTGACAATTTGTTGCGTTTTGCAGACGTTGGCAAGCTGTTGGCAATTTTAACCGCTGCCACCACTACGCGTAGCCACCACCACCCATTGCTATCTCTTCATTTCCGGGAAGGACTCCGACTCCAACGAAAACCCGAAAACCAAAAACCAAACTGAGAGAAGAGGAGTGGAGAGAGAGAGGGAGAGAAAGCCGCCAATGGGTAGACCCAAGTGGAGTGCCAAATGGTGGAGAACAGAAAATACACAGAGACAGAAGACAGAGACGCTCAGCTCTCTCTCTCTCTCAGAGGCACGCAGGCATATTAAAATATTTAATTACCATGTAAACTTACGACTTTTGTTTTTGGTATTGTTTTAATTGTGACAACAACTGTCATAATAATGAATATGATGATGTTTGCCATGTGGGAGAGGGACGACAGAGACGGCAGTGGGGGACAACCGCTACAACCGCCAGACGAAATGCACAACGCACAAAAGTATGCTACACGAAATGGGAATTGCGTATGCGACGGAATGGGAAAATGGGAAAATGCCGGGGCAGGGGCAGGGGAAAGTGAACGCAAAGCTTTATTACATTTCGTGTGTGATTCATGGGCGCGCACAAACACACACACACATGCACATGTGCTCAGTGCTCAGTGTATGAGTGAGAGTGAGGGTTTTGGCGGTTTTCTAAGAATTGTCTACCACTTTTCAACACATTGAGTTGTTTGTGTGCGCTTCCTTCTAACATTTTGTGATGCCATGCCATGCCATGCCTTCTCTGTCTCACAGCCTTCGCACAGCCCTTTCTCCTTTCCTGCAGCAGCAGCATGTTATTTGAATTTTAATTGCAAACTTTTGTTGCATACTTTCTGGCGTGGATTTATTTTATGGTCGGTGCTCTGCTTGTGCTCGCTCTCTCGCTTCCTTTCCTTACCATTTGGCCCAAGGTTCGCTTCCCTTCGCCTCGGTTCGGTTCGGTTCGGTCTTCCTTCTTCTTCATCGCCGCCTTACGCGGCTGTTTAATTAAAAATGCTTGGCGGCCTCTCTGTCCCTCCACCACCCAACCAGCCAGCTATCTCTTTCGCTACGGCTATAGCCGGGGCTGGCTACATGGTTGCATTCTCATTGTGGTTACCATCGCCAGGTGTTTCCGCCATCAAAAAAAAAGGAAAGGAAGGGACTTACATATACCATATTTACTGGAGCGGCTGCCCTGCAAGGAATGTGCTCCAATAGATACTCATTCAAATTGTTTTCTCTTTTTTTTATTGGAGCATAAGAAGCTTTGGTTTTTTTTATAGCGAATGGCGAAGGTAACAGAAGGAATGTTGTGATAAGGAAAAAATCAGGAAAAAGTAAGGGAAAAAATTCAAGGGTATCGATAAAAAAATCGATAAGAAACCGATATATTTTCTATGTTACAGTATATACGATATACCGAGCTACTAACGTCTTTATTAAGGAACATTTATGAACATAATTTATTCTATTTTATTTTAAGTCAAAAAAAAATTCATTATCGATATGGAATTCAATTAAAATATCGATTTTCAATGCATAATCGATATGTAATTCGATTAAAACAACTACTTTCGATACTTTATAGATAACTGCTAATAAAATATTGTCTTTCAAAGTATTTTTGATATTAAAATATCTACTTTCCATGTGTTACAGATAATTTTGATGAATATATCGGTTTTCAATAATGTTCGGGCGAGGCCCGAGTGTAATTCCCTTATTTTGTTCTCTTACTCGTATTGTACTTTCCATGCTCTTACTGTTTTACTCTCTTGCTCTCTCTCAGTATCATGCTCTCACTAATCATCTATTATCTATGCTTCTTAACTCTCGTTTTCTCATCTATGCGTCCTCAGGGCGTAGCTAAGCGGACGGGAGCTGCGTCTGCCTAAAATCAGTTAGACAGTTACCGCTTGATATAGTTGGCGCACAGACCTTTTTTTGTCGCAACTATTACTTGGCACGAGACTTGCTCGCTTGCCTCCTTTGTTAACTCGTTAATTACAACTCTCTATTGTTAAAGGCTCTGGCATTTTCGGCCACCCTCAATATACGAATCACATACAATAAATTATAACGTTTTTAAAATCAAACCTTTGTGAAAATTCTTGATATATAGTCAACGAAAAAGCTCGTTGTCTCAACAAATAAATTATCGATACTGAAAACGATATGCAATAGGCAACATCGATAAAAATCTCTACATAAATGTTACTTTAATTGCTTTCTATACCGTAGTTTCTCTATTCTCTTTATATCAAAATAGTACCAACAATTTCCACTTCCTTAACAGTTTCAAACTTTCCACAGAAAGAATCAAATACAACTCCAACCTCCAACCTTTTCCCTCATCTTCTCTCTTGCTATTTCCCAAAATCTACAAAATTCTTACACACTGATTCCTGATTCCAACACCTGCTTGGTGGCATGCCAAGCCCCTCCCCAATAACGCCCCAGAATTACCAGCTATTAGTGCCTGAATGTTTCCCATTTTGTTTGCTCATTGGAACTAATTAGTTTGCTTTCGCCTGCTTATTGACTGTCCCTCATTCTGGGTCCTGGTCCCCCGCTCCCCAAACAACGGGGAGGGTCACCGAAGAAGAGATTTTTCAATTGACATTGTCAATGGATATGGGGGGGACTGGGACTGGGGATCGGGGGACTTCCTCTCGCTCTCTTTCTTTTGGTATTTTTACAGGATTTGCTATTTAGTATGCGGCACACAATACACATAAAACATTAATAAAGCTTGTTGTCCTTTTTGGATGGTTGCGTATTCGTGCGTCCCTTTACAGTGGAGGGTCTTCTTGCCTGGTCTCTCCCTGTCATTACCAGGACAGGCCCACGTCTGTTCGTTCTTGGTCCTTCGTCCTGCCAGCTTTCCACTGTAAGCATATGCTTAGCATAATTCCAAAGAATGTCTGCTTTCGTATGCAAGTGATGCCGGGGCGCTGATGATACTTGAAGGAACTGCCGTAGACAACTTTGATTTTGTAAGGAGAGAGAGAGAAACTGCGAGAGGGGACTGAGGGGGAGCCCGTTTAAAGCGCCTCGTCGTGGCTTAATTAAAAAACCGAAAAAAAACCCCACCAAACAAAAGCGTTTAAAGTTTTGCCCTATCTTCAGCCATCACCACCCCTCCGGCACGGCAGGGCACGGCACTTTTCCTGGAAATTATTAACGGACAGTTCACTTCCATGGCCATGGCTCATGGCTCATGCAACACAACATAATTCAGTCATATAAAATTTCTCTAGCGTAAAATTAGAAATGCTGTAAGGACCCCGCGACAGACGTTAGACGTAATTAAAATGGTTGGGAAAAAATCATAGCACACTTTTTGGCGCGCCAGACATTGATATGCTGATGAGGGAGGGAGGGGGAGGTAGAGCCAGCCCGAGCTGGAGCTCGAGATCCCGTCTATTCCGAGAACTGAAGGACCCGCTGATGCTTGACATTGAAGTGACTGCTTCAATAGTGCCAATGGAGGCAGGCAGGCAGGAGGCAAGCCCCAAGCCCCAGGATATTGTCGGGCTGTGTGCCACGCGCGTGTGTTGTGTTGTGTTGCGTCGCTGCCTGTTTACATAAAAATTTAAAGCCCAGAAACTCAGTGATTTTTATGCTTATCAACAGCTAAATTGAAAATAAGACCCAGCCTCCTAAGCAGCTTCCTTTTAACAGCGAAAGGAAATCGAATGTGTGTTTTGTGTTGGGATTAAACATCCGAGGACACACTGTACTGTGGGCTCCAGATGATTGGAAAATGCTGAAGGGGCTTTAAATGGTGATTGAATATTGAGATAGGTAGGATTTTAGACACTTATGAAAGATGGAATATGTATTATAAGTATTTTACGTAGAAGTTTTCTTAGGATTCACATGATATATGGAGTTTTTGTAGCACATTTTAGAGCAATTCAGGTGTCATACAGCAGCGCACCTCGGTCGGTTTTAGGAAATTTCTAATAATCTTTACGGAATAGAGAGTGTTGGAAACGAATTCTAAAGGAATGCTTGACAATTATCATGGTTTAATTGCTTAAACAGTCATGCAGCAGCGCTCCTCGGTCGGTTTTAAAAGATTCTTAAGGATTTGTATGGAATTAAGAGTTTTTGAGACAAATTGTAGTAGAATGAATGACAGTAAGTGTCATGCAGCAGTGACCTTCGGTCGGTTTGTGTTTCTTTTTAAGGAAGATATTGGAAATACATTTCTCAGAATTTTTAGATGACTTTTCCCTCCATTTATTTAAGAAAAATATATCCAAAATATGGTTAACTCTGGGTCTTATTTTTACCTTTTTTTCTTTTTTAATTTCCATTAATTTTCAAGGAAAATGTTCACCATTGTATGGTTTTTCTTATACTTCGAAATATGATCCCCGAAAATGTGTTAATTTTTCTTGAATTTCAAACCACTGTGCCGCCTCCCTTTTCCCCTTCAATTGACAGCAGAAAATCAACACACACGCATGTGTGAATCAGAAACACATGCATGTGTGCCCTTTTCTGTCCCACTCTCTGTGTGTGTGTGTGTGAGTTGATTTTCAATCGAAGCAGTCGACGGGCCGCTTTTCCGGACCGAAAAAAAAAAGCGAAAGCGAAAACGAAAAACTTATTTGCCAAGTTTTGCGGTTTTTGTGGTTGACATGTTGCCGTTTATGTGACCCAAAGAAAAGTGAGCAACAGAAGCAGGCAGTCGGCAGGCAGGCAGCAGCTGCTCGACAGGCCATCCGCTGATTATGATGAGACTGAGACAGCGGGCTTTTCCAGGGTGGGGGGTGGTGCAAATTCCCCCCTTTTCTTGCCAACAAACAAATTTGTTGCCGAGCTGTCGAAACTTTTATTTAAAATGGGTCTACGGCACACGCCTTCTAACAGAGAAGACAGGAGACAGGAGAGAAGGTGTATCCTTCCCACAGCGCAAGAGAGGCAAAAGAGGAGAAGGTGTATCCTTGTAAAAGCAGGACAAGAAGACCAGGATTATCCTTCTAACAACAGGAAAGGCAGAGAGATAGAAAGACAGAGAGAGAGAGCGGGAGAGGAGTGTTCGATCGAATGGAAAGTGGAGTGAAAGAAAAATAATCGTATCCTTTGGCTAGATTTGCATTTCCTGTCAGGTAATTACCTGGTGATAGAGGCTCCATCATTGCAACCCCCGCACTCTCCTCTCCCCCTCTCTCTCTCTCTCTCTCTCTCTCTGGCTATCCACTCGACAAAACGAGCCGCTGACTTGGGCCCGTCATCAATTCTAGCGCCGCTCTAATTAAAGATAGGCATCAAACATGCAAACGGAAAACCCAAACGGAACGGAACGAGAGCCCGTAGAACGTACCCGTTCCGTGCAAACGGACAACGAACTTCGAAAGGGCTGAAAGGACGACTCCTCCCACACTACAGATATACATATGTATGTGTATATGTATATGTATATATGTATATCATGTAAAGTTTTCTACTTTTTCCCCGATTGTCGAGTGGTTGGTGTGTGCTTTGTAATTGATTTGCTGGCACTTTGTTTTGTTTGCCAAAGGTTCTGCTACCAGGGAGGTGGAATTTTAATAAATATGAAAACATCAAATTATTTCAAATGCCTGAACTATCTACCCAGTCCGTCCGTCTGTCTGTCTGTCTATCTGTCTGTCTGTGTGTTTCTGACAAACGCCTGGCGAGCACGGCAAATATGTTTTGAGCGGCATGGAGGAGGCCTCCTGCTTCCCACCTGACTTTTTGCATAATTTCGCAATTTCTCCACAACAAATCGCAGTTGATTGTTTTTTGTGTTCTGCGTTCACTCTCTTTCTCTCTCTGGATTGGTAGTTGGAGTACATACATAACTGCAGCCGGCAAAACTGCCCTAAAATATGCAACGAAACTTTGCTCAAAGCATAAAATAAACTCAGAGCAATTCCACTTTTGCATTGGATGGAGGATGGCAAAATGGGTACTGGGAATGGCCCAGCAGACTGGCTACTGCGAACTGCGAACTGGGAATGCAGAATGGGATGGAATGGGATAGTACTGCTGCTAGGTGGGGGAGGGGCTAAGAAACTATGGAGAAAGGGGAAATAGGAAATCACTGTTTGCGAAAAACACAGCGCAGAATATAAAGCTCACCAACACAACACATTCGCATTAAGCTGAAACGGAAATGCAAGGCATTCTTATGCATATCCTCTAAACAACTACGACTACTGCAGAGGAGAGAGACACAGAGAGAGAGAGAGAGAGAGAGAGAGAAAGAAAGAGAGAGGCAATAGGAGTGCAGGCACATCCACGAGAAGCCAGAGAAGCGAAGGAACCAGCAGGAACCAACAGGAACGAACTCCAACTGCAACTCGTGGAGCCAACTCGTTTGGGGAATTGCTTGCTCCTGCTGCAAAAGGAATTTTTCATACGCAAATTAAATCTACTTCAAGTCTTCAGCTATGTGGCGCCCCAACCCGACGCCCCATGGTCCCCCCTCCCACCCCCTCGCACTTCCAGGAACGCGCAGGGAGTCGGTGGAAAGTCAGCGAGATTTGCAAATATTCATTACATAATAAACTAAATAAAATGTGGGAATCCTACTACAGTGAGCAGAGGAAGGGGTTTAGGACTCCAGAGATTCCCTGCCAGAGATAGTAAGAGATATAGCGACTCTTAGAGAGGGTTTATAATGAAATTATCTGAAGAAAAGCATAGCAGAAAGAGCTTAAGGGCTTATGTGTTATATTGAAAAAAAAGAGATAAAGGATAGACCCTTGTATTTTTATAATAGAAACGTAAAGAAGGTACAAGAAGAGTGTTTATAAATCTTTACAGAACACAAAGAAATACCTCACATTCCTTATACAAAAATATAGATATTTTAAGCTACAAAATATCCCATAGTAAAGCACTTTAGGCTTAGAAAATCTCTAGCAGACATCCATGAACACTTTTAGAGATTTTCCAACATCTTATGGAAAGAAATAATCAAAAACTTCGTAAGATTCTAATTAAGAATCAAAATCTCCATCAGTAAGAATCTCGTGGTTCATTATCCAATAGACAATAAGAAGATCTATCGCATTTACCATAAAAAAAACCAATCGTAATACACGTGCCACATTATGGGGTTTCGTACTGCTTCCATCTGTCTTTTTCGTCTACAAGTCAATGCGATTCCCCATTCTCACGTTTCCTCTGATACAAATGACTTCATTATCTCGCCCATCCCTCTAAAGGAAAAACCTCTCTCAATCACTAAATTTTCCCCACTGCTGTTGCAAAACCTCGCCCCAACCGAATACACCCTTTCCCATATCCGAAAACCAAAACCAAAACCAAAAACCAAAACCAAGCTCGTATACTCGTAATAAAAAGTGCGCTCGCTGCTCGCCCCAAACACAAGCAAATCAAATAGCAAATAAAATACCGAATAGCCATTCCATTCCAATCCTGGCATATCCAAATACAAGGAATACCTTCATGACGGACATGCACATGATATTCGTACTGGACGTACAGGACTTCCAGGAGGGTGGAGGGAAAATCAATGACATGTAAAAACTCTAATTAAACGCACATTTCTGACGCGCTCTGTTCATTTTTCTGTCGTGGGGTTCGGTTCTTGGTTCTTTCGTTCCGCGTGTGTGTGTGTGTGTGTGTGTGTGTGGGCCTATGACCCGGCCATAAACTCTCCCCCCTCATAAACACTAGGCCACTTCCTTCCTTCCTTCCGGTTTTTCGGTTGTGTGGGGCCCGAAACAACATGTGGTTTTTGGGGCCAGAAATAATTGAAGGGTAGTGAACCTCTGGCTGCTATATGATCTATGTATGACTGTGTTTAGATTAGTCCACATGCCAGTGCCAGTCCACGAAAAGGGGGGGGGGGATTATGGCCTGAAATTGATGTAGAAAAAATCGGAATTTGTTCTTTGTTTTTGGGTTCGGATTGCAGGTCTTCATTGTTGCTATTTGGAGGCGTATAAGGGGAGTACTTTTTGCGTATATCTGTGGGGGTTTTAATGCCCAATTATCGATCGAAAATATGAAATATTTCTATACAGATTTAGCTCAAAAATGAACCACAAAAATGGCTATGAAATTCTACTAATATCAGCATCTTTCTACAAGTCTCCCGCGTCATGCAGCAGCACCGCTCGGTCGTCGTCATGAAATTCTTCTAATTTCTGCATCTTCCTACAAGTCTCCCGCGGCATGCAGTATCACCCCTCGGTTTACGTTTCCACGCCATAAATGTCTTAATATTTCCATCTCCATCTAATCACCTTTCCTCCTCGCTTATCCTCCCAAAAGACACATCAAAAATCCCCACCGAAAAGTTAATCTACATCATATCCCTAATTTGCATAGTGTTATACCGTAATAAGCACCCTTTTCTGGTTAGCACAAACCACTCTGTTAGTGCGACATGACTAACTAAGCTTCAACTGAACAAACAAAGCAGTTAGCCCTACCCATGACCCCAAACCCAAACCCAGACCGTAACCACCCCCCAGAAATGAAATGAAATGAAAGGGGGAGGGGGGAGGGTTGGGGGGTAACGGAACCAACAATACATAATTATTTTGTATTTATATGGCGTATAGCTTCAGTAGCTTATTTCCAACAATATTTTTTACAGCGCTTTAACATGTAAATTCGATTCGAGTGGACATGGGCACGGACACATACTCCTGCGCAGACACACACACTCACACACAAGCACACACACACATACACACCTTAATTAAATTTCTAATTATTGTAATTAACCACATTAATATGACCTCATGCGCACCCTAATTTGCCTGAAATTCCAAGCGCGCCTTTTCCGCAGGTACTCTCCTCCAGACAAACACTGGGAAAAACAACAGAAACGAAGGCCAGATTTGCGAGGGGGGAAACGAAGTGCGAGATACCCTTGAAAACAGACCGATGTGCGCTGCTGTATAACGCGTGTGTACATAGAAACAGAAAAGCAGCCACTAGAATGGCAGGGCTATATCTCTTCGATGGTTGAATGGTTATCAGGAATATCAAGAAAAGATCCAACATTTGTCTGAAAAAAATTGAGATTTCTAGGGGATTTTTTAAACTTAGAGAAGGTCTAATAGAATATCATTCTGAAGAGCCACAAAGAAACTTCCAGAAGAACCTGGCCATATCTTTTCCCTGATTAATGGAAGTTCACAAATACATTGATCCTACATCTATCCATAATAGTTATACCCTCTATCAAAAAAAAAAGGGTACACAAAAGGTCCGAGACACACGAGTCTTGCGGGATATAAAATTGTGTAGAAAATTGTCGGTAAACATTTTTACAGTTTATTTGCAGAGAGCGGCGAGTGGCGAGCGGAGAGCAGTGAGCGTGGAAACGCGATGCGATGCGACGCGACTCGTGGCCCCACCCAATCGGTTGTTTATTTGTGGGAGATGTGTGGGGTGTGTGGGGCCGTGGTTTTGGACTTTTGTGTTGGGGGGCAGCCTGCTCTTTTATTATACTACGTAGGAGAGGAGCCGCAGAGCGGGAGAGAGAGAGAGAGGAGCAACAATGCTGCTCAACGGTTTGGCCTTAATGAGGTCATGTGTGGCGACCACGACGAGGACGACTCGGACGACTTTCGGACGACTCTCGGACGACTAGAACGACTAGAAACCCCCGACGAGGTTGGTGATTATGATGGCATGAAATTAACATTTAATTTGAGTTGAAGCGCCACCTAGCGCGAATGGCTTTTTGGCTAATTTATGCCTCGACCGCCATCGCCACCGCCACAGCCGCCACTGCCACGCCATCGTCGTCGTCGTCGTTCTCGCCTGAATGTGGCATCATTAGAGGGTGGCCCAAAGTTTTGCGGTCGGTTGGACAATGGCATCTAATTTATGTTTGTCTTAGCAGATGCTGCACCAGCACCCCCAACCCCCAACCCCCACACACCCCACATCCTCTTCCTCTGGTAGGCAACAAGTACGAAAGGGAAGCCCCCGCTCTCCCCCTGAACCAGTTGAAAGTTTTTCCACATAAAAGTTTTCTGGCCTGTCTGCAAATGAAAGTTTGTTGGTTTTTTTCACTGATTCCAAAGCATAAAAACTTTTCTTTTGGGGGCTTATCAATGCTTTCGTTTCGTTATTGAACAGGAAACAGAAATTTATTGAAAAAAAGAGAGCAGGCATCCCCCGTTCTCGACTCAAGTGTTCCATTTCCAAAATATTTTGTTGCATTATTTATTAATGAGGCTTAAGCAGCGTCTAACATTTCAAAGCCTTCGTCGGCGACGCCGGCGGCGGCAGAAAAAAAGGAAACCGGAAACTTGCTAGCAGCAAAAAACAGGAAAAACAGGGGGGAAAATTTGTGCACATTAAATATTAATTTCCATTTCGTAACTGATAAGAGCCAAAGTTTGTTTTTGCGAAAGCCAAAAGGTCAGGGTCTGGGTCTGGGTCTGAGTTAGAGCCGCTTTCAATTAGCCGCGGTCTAGAAGATCCCCTCTATAAATGGCCCAAAAAAAGATATACGAAACCCTTTTGTGGGGTTAATACCCGGAGAGCCGGAGAGCAAACTCATAAATCAACTCGTGGATAGTTGTGGAATATTATTTACGGGAAGACATTCAAGAGGGGGGTAGCTGGGATGCTGGGGGGTTGGAATGGTTAAAGCTATACGTTTCACTAGAATACACCCGTGAATTCCCGCTCAACATATTTTTAAGCAGTATTTTCTAACGCTACCAAAGACTATGAAGTGTTTTCCAATACTGGCAGTAGTTATTGTGTGCAACCAACTTCAAGCCATACACAAATGGAGTGGGAAGCCTCTGGATGGGCAGCCTTTAATTATATTCTTTTTATATCAATATTATTGTATTGTACTGAAAATATTATTTTCATCTTTTAAATATTCAAAATATTATCGAATCTAAATCGAATCTCTTAGATCTGAATATAAATTCGCATTGGTAGAACATTTAAGTCGAGGGCAAGAAGCAAAGTTTCTACCCAAACATTGACCACCACGAAGTATTCTTTTTCTAAAAATTAATATATATTTTCAAATAAATCACAAGCCAAATCTGGCATCAACTATGGACCTGGCTAACACTTCATTTGGACCATTAGAAAACAACAGAAGTGAAACCCGTAACAAAGTGAAACCGATTTCTTGTTTCGTTTTTAATCCTATCAACGTTAAGAGGGTGACGATAATTCAAATTCCATGGACAAAATGAAATGTCAACAGTAAATTTACCTTCAACTTTTTCCCATTTTTTACCATTTTTTTTCTCCTGCTGCTTGGCCTTTGATTTTGGGCTTTTCAAATGAGTCCAAAGTCCATTTTTCTTTCCTTTTTTTTCTGAGGGTATTTCTTTTTCTTCTTAATGGGATTTACAGAAAAAGAAAGAAGAAAAAGAGGAAACCAAATGTCTACACAGATGCTTTGTATCTGTCTGCAGCCCCCCTTTTTTTTTGCCCCAAGATGCTGCTGCTGGTGTGTGTGTGTGTGGCGCATAAATATGTTGGAAATGGACTTGAGAATTTATTTACATAAAAAGGATTTAACAAATAAGGCGACTGTGGGTACGACAATATATACTCTCCAAGAGGTTGACTGTGGACTTGGGTGATTTGTTGTTTGGTTATTCTCTCCTCCTTTGTTATTATAAGCGGGTGACTGATCCTTTTTTCCCCCGCCCTCCGCCCTCCCTTAGGTTACTCTGGCAACGCGTTGACGATGATAATGATGATGATGATGGTTGGGTGGGGTTCGGTTGGGTATACTTTATGTAAAGGCAGTTTATTGGATTTATCTGCTGTATGTGGGGCACACAATAACCATTGATCAGAAATCGTACAAATTTCATTTGTTGTCCAATGGCAGGAAAATACTTTGATTCACAATTTTGCACGTTTTCTCCCCTTAACGGGCGGAAAAAATCCAAGAAGTTCATTTAAAACGATGCCAAAGTTGAGGGTTGGCTTGGGGGTCGAGGAATAGTGGGGGGGAGTGGGTTGGAAAAACAACGACGTAGAGAATGAGAACTTTGTCGCGCTCTAAGCAGCAAATCCTTTCATCCGATTTAAGTAAATGCAAACAAAATAAGTAAATAGCAAGAAGCAACACTTCCACGCCGCCCTCTCCACTATCCACTGCTATGTGCCAGTGTTCCTATTCCCATTTTTGGATACCCTTTTGAGCGAGGGTATTACTATTTTCCAGAGGAGTATGTAAGGTAAAGAAATGCTAATGGGGGGTATGGTATTTGTCCACTTACATAGGGAGTAGTAATAGCCAATAAAAATTAGTAGTTTCCAAGTCTATGAAATGTTTACCCACACTGGCAGCGTTGTGTGCAACCAACTTCACGCCATTCCCAAACGGAATCTAGTCCTGTCTCCACGCATCGAGCGATACCCTTAATTGTAAGGGTATCATTGCCTTCTAAAGGGTATCCTTAAGCTTTTCTTTCCTTGCCTTCTCCTGTTGCCATTGCAAAAAGGGGCTTACGGGGTGCTCTGCCATCCCAACCAATCCCCCTTTCGGCAGCGATAGAGGAAGAGTCCACTCCCTGCCCCTCCTCTTGCCCTGGCACTTGGATGAGAGCTTGTTAAAACTTTAAGTCCGTTTTACTTAACGTGGCTACATTTTAGCTGACAGTTGTAACTGTTTCTGTTGCTGTTTTGGCTTTGATTTGCTCTCTTTCGCTGTCTTTCTCTCTTTCCTGTTCGCTCTATGTCTGACTCTTTCATTGGTTTACTCTAATACCCTTCCTGTCTCTCTTTCTCTCTCTCTGACTCTCTTTGGCATTTGTTTGCCTTAGCAACCTTTAAGTTGTTAATTTTTAAAGGCTCCCAGGCTTAAATCCTTTAACTATTTAACACATCCGTCTTAAGTTCCTTCTTTCCCGTGATTTTTCTTCTATTTTTCTTTCTATTTAGTTTCCTCTCTCTTTCTTTCTCGATTTGGTTCTGCAGCTCTTTCCTTTTAGTTTTCTTCTCTCTCTGTCATGTGATTTGCCATTTGACAACGCCTTTAATTGACTTGCATTGTTGCCTTCTCCCTCGCATTCGTTTCGCTTGCCACACCATCCCAACCCGCTGTTTGCCACTGCCGCCTGCCACCAAGCCCTGTAATTAGTCAACTCGTCTTGAGCCACTTTTTGCTATTGACACTTGGCCAAAAGCAAAGATGGCTTTTAAGTTCTTTGCCTCCATCTTCATCCTCCCTCCTTCTTCTGTTTTTTTTTTTCTGTTTTTTAATTGAAAGTCCTCTTTTGTGGGGTTTCCTGATTAGGTTTATTAATAGGCCAGGCATCTAGAAGGCAGGCAGGCAACCAGTCAGCCATCAGGCAGTATGGTGTCAAGACAAGTTCCAGTCGGTTGACTATAATGAGTGGAAATTTGGTGTTAATGATGGGATGATTGTGGTCTTGATGTTGGGTACTCCACGAATAAATGCTTAAGTCGAAAATCTGCAAGGGTTTTTGGTAGTCTTTGGAGTCCAATATAAGGTTAAAGTGGATCATTGTCGTTAGACGCTTTACAAGAGGCAGAAATGCAGTCCAATAGACCGAGGGGCGCTGCTGCATGACGTGTGATAAGAGTTCCAGAAAGCTATTTTGTAAGCAGAAATAGGTACAGTTCTAAGTACATTACAGTCCTAAGTAATTACAGGCAGAAATAAGTACAGTCCTATAGTATTTTTTAAGTCTTTAAAATAAATAGGTATTACTCTATCTCTAGTACTTGTACAACCTTCATCTGAGTATACCTTCAGGTTTAATCCTTAATCCTTATGGCATCCAAAGGTACTCCCCCAAAGGAACAATTAACAGATCTCCCGAACAGCTTTCCAATTAGGATTTTACAGCAAACAAAAGTCAAAATCCATCTTGGAAAATCATAACCCCTTCAATATTAACTGGAAATTCAGGGCCTGCACTTTTGTGAGGTTTTAGTGTTCAGCAAACCATTTTAGAAATCCCCGAAACATGAGAGCCCTGTTTCGTATCTTTAAAATCCAAACAGACTCCAGCGCCAGTGAAAATTCATTCACTCAGGGAAAGAGAGAACGTTCACGAGTCCGAGTTCGAGTCCGAGAGAGAGGCATATTTGCCTACATCGGCATAATTTGAAATTAGTGCACTCAATGGCTATGGGTTTCTCTACTTTTCCGACATTTTCCGGCCTGCATATTTACATAGTAGGCGCAAGGAGAGAGGGGAGAGCGGGAGGTGCTACCGGCACCAGCTGCTTCAGCTAAAAATGCAAAAATGCTTACGCTGGCCACCAATTTTTCGTTGGCCAGTCGTTGCAGCAGCAGCAGCAGAATTTTGTGTGTATGGGTGTGTGTGTGTGCGGGTGAGCATCAATTTCTGCAAATGCAGCTTCCGGACAAAATCCAACAGAAATCTAGAGGAGAGAGAGATGGATCCCAGTGCCAGAGATAGCAGAAAAGCACGGGTTTCCCCTCTACCACCAACACCACTGGAAAATGCAACGAAAAGCGCATTTTGGTTGCGAATTTAAAGTTTTTCTGCTGCTGCATAAGTTAAGGCGTGGGCGCTGGGAGTATGAAAAATGCCCCTAATGCTTTGACATTTCCCTCGTTCTCTCTCATTCCATGTCGCTGTCGCTGTCTCTGTCTTAGCCTGTCTGTCTGTCTGTCTCACTCCCACTCTCCCGCTCTTTGTCGCGGAAAGTGCGGCCTGCCCCTGAAATGGCAAGGGCGTAAAATTGCCGTAACATGACAGCGAACAACTTGGCCAAAAGGTAACTCAAAACGCGCTACAAACACGCACCACCCAACACCACCACCAGCACCGCCAGGACACCCAAGGACCCACCATTTTTGCCTAATGTACTCTCCTCTCCAACGTTGTTTGTATACATATATCTACTACTACTATATACTATGTAAAGGAGAAGAAAAATGCTAAGGGTGAGAGAGAGAGCCTTTATCAGTGCGCGTTAGAAGAAAGTTTTTTATAATGTGTGGAAAAAAAACTTGCATAAAAAATAAGGCACAAGCAAAGTCTGCAAAAAAATATAAGGAAAAAAACTGTCAACTTTTCTTGCGACTTAGGAAAGGGTGTTCCAGGAAAATTATGCCATATTTTCAAAGGTTTTCTTAGTATTTACTTGATAATAAAAGAAAACTAGCCATCGATTTTAGGTAAAATTCTGCACAACTAAAAAAGAGCCTGAATGAGGAGTATGGGGGTTGAGCTAAAAACAACGCAAATATGAGTAAATGATACAGTTTGTACTTTTAGCTTTATAAAATCCATTCTTAGGACGCATCTCCATTCAAAAAAGATTTTAGCCACTTTTTCCTGGATGTTTATAGTCCAATCTTTATATTCCAAACTTTCCAAAATCCTCTCTAAGTGCATTCTTAGATTCTATACTAAAATTTCCACAAAAGCCTCCCGTTCTTACTACAGATTTCTTAAAAAAAATTCTAATTGACCGTCGTTCAGTTCTTTGGTAAATTTTCCCTCAAAACGAGTCTCTAGGGTATCATCTTCTTCGGCTTTTTCTGAGACACTCTCTCATGCTTTTCTCTTATATTTTTTTAATATTATTTATGCATTTTACTCTCGGTTGAAGCTGCTACTGCTACTGTTGCTGTTGGCTTTTAATAGTTCTGCATGTGTGTGCATGTGGTGTGGTTCTCCTCCACCACACAGCACACAGCACGCTCCCCACTACCACTCCCACTCTCTCTCACTCACTCTCTTTTCGTGTTTACCACATTGAAAAGTTTTCTTTGCAAAGTGCTTGGTACATACAAGCGAGCGCAAATATGCCAAAAAATATGCTACACAAAAATCGCTCAAGTGCAAAGTTTTAACAATTGAAAAGTTCGCATGAACAAAAATATATATATGGGAGCTGCGGATAAAAAACAAAAAAATTGGGCGCAAGCATAGAAGAAGAAAGGCTTTCTCCACAAAGTAGTTAACACACACACATACACAGAAAGTGTGCGGACTGTCAAAGGGGTTGAGCGAGAAAGCGGGAGAGTGTCAAGGATATAGAGGTGTAGATGTGCGAGTACTTCAAAAACTTTTGCCTCCAATTTGTGCGGATAAATGGTTAGAGATTTCCCAAAAGAAAACCAACGACCAACCAGATGTTCAAAGAGCCAAAACGACAGGTGCACTTCTGGCTCTAAAAAAAACCACTCTGTCTTTCTTCATCAAAGAAACATTCATCATTATAAATCTGTTTAAGTCTTAAACTATTTTCCTTTTTCGAAAGCTTAAACAAAAGCGACAACACTTTAGCTCTGTTTATTCTTTAAATTTCCACAAACCAAAAACCATATCAAATTCAAAGGTTTAGACAGCATAAAAAAAAGAAAAGAAAAGCGAGAGAAAACAAAGAAGGCAAAGCGGAATGAAGGAAAATGCCACTAAAAACACTAAAAACAAACTATGCAAGCTTTTTTCCCCCGTTGCTCTCTTCTCTTCTCCCTCTCTCTCTCTCTCTATGCAAGTGGCCAACGAAGGAGGAGGAAAGTCTTTCATTCTTTCTTTCAGTATTTTCTGTGTGATTTTTTCAGTGCCTGCGTTTCATTCAGAGGTCCTGTGGAGCCACCTTGCCAGAGCAATGAGGTGTGAAGATGAACAGTCGGCAATTGTCTGACGGTTTCTGTCTTTGTAGTTGTTGCTACACACCTATGGCCAAACAGGGGCGTCGTGAAAAAGGGGAGAAGATAGAATTTAGCATTTAAACTATTTCGAAGAGTCTTAAGATCAAAGATATTTCTCTGTGAAATAATATACAGAATCTTTAGGTTAAAAACCAGGTGTTCAATTTTCTTAGCAAAATTCCATTTAAAATATCTTTTACAGATTAATTATTATTTATTTATCTAATATTTATCTATATTTATTTATTTAATATTTATATATTTATCTAATATTTATTTATTTAATATTTATATATTTATCCAATATTTATTTATTTATTATTTATATATTTTCCCAATATTTATTTATTTATTTTTATATATTTATCTAATATTTATTTATTTATTATTTATATATTATAAATTTATTCATTATTTATTTATTTAATAAATTACCTTTTTTTTAGTGGTTCCCATTAAATATTAACCCTAAAAATATGATAAATTTTTAGCTATTTTTCTATTATTTCCTATATTTTCCTATCCCCTCTCTAACATCAAAAACAATCCCCATCTACGCATCTGCCAACAGGTTGGATGAAAGAACAGAAGGACATGGGACATGTGGACAGCTCTTTGCCTTGGCAGCGGTGTATTTTAGTACAGTTGCCCCTCTTCAGCATAGCATGCCTCTGTGTCTGTCTTCCAGTGTCTGTGTGTGTGTGTGTGTGTGTAAAACAAATATCGCACTAAGGCAAAACCAAATCAAATGTAAAACCATCTGTATGTATGGTGGTGTGTGTGTGTGTGATTGTGTGTGCTTTGTGGTCTCTCTCTGTGACGATGCCACATGCCGTGTGGCATGCCTCTGACTTGGGCCACACACACCTTTTGTAGAAATCCAACAATGTCATCTATGCAACACACAAAAGCGACAATGCTGTTGCTTTGTCTGACTGAAGGTGGAGGAGGTTGAGAGAGAGAGAGAGAGGGAGCGAGTGATAAGGGTAGAGAAAGTAGAGAGAAAGTAGTGCGGAATGCCTTCTGCTGGCTTGCTGCTGCTGCTTTCATGTGACGCCATACAAAAAACAAAACAAAACCAAAGGAAAAAAAATAGTCGCTCACTTTACCTTCAACATTGTCGCCAGAGGAGCTCTCAGCGTTCCATTTTCTCCACTCTTTTAACTCCGTTCTTACCCAATTGTTGCTCCCTTTTTGCTCTGCTTTTAGCCAATTGTTGCTCCTTTTTTCGCAGTCCTTTTTCTTGCCTTTTCCCCATTTATTTGACTATTTTTGCTCCCTTTTTACTCATTTATTCCACTCTTTTTCTTCCATTTTACTTATTTACTCAACTGATTTTCTTTTTTGCCTTTTTCTTGCATTTCCCTCACTTATTTCTTTCTTTCGTTGGCTGTTTTATTATAATTTGTTTTGATTTTTCATGCTTACAATTTGCATGGCTCGCTTTTCTTTGCCCTGTTACTCATTTTTCCACTTTTCCACCTTGAAGCAGTTGAAATAATGACATTAAAATACAAACTTACACAACAAAAGGAAACGTTTTTGTCGAGGCACACATGACCGAAGCTGGCGACACTCTTTTCTTGATTTATTAATACAATCCTAATGTTTCCGACTTCAATATTCCTACAGCAATCAACAGGTAATATCTACATCTACATCTACATCTAATCGTGTCACCAGAACTTTATTCTTTAGCCCGCATTATACTCTCTCTCTCTTCTATAATCTAGAGTATATGAAAATCCTAGATTTTCCAGCGCGTGCCGTTTTAACCCCTTGGCGTGTGGCCCATAAAAAAACAGGAAAGGAAAGCCAGACCAAACCAAACCAAACCAAACCAAACCAAACCCCAAAATGAAACCCACAACAACATGCAAATCAGCAGCCAGACCATAACTACAACTACTTCAATTTTATGAGCTCCAAGAGCTCCCAAACGCTGGCCCCAAGCCCCCAACCGCACCCCGCACCATCCCCCCCCATTGACAATTATTAGACCACGCCCCTTGTCGTGCTCATAAATTTTGTAATTATTCCCCTGCGTGCGGCAGGGCAGCAAAAACTCCAACAACAACAACACGAAAACAGAAAAATTGAGCCAAAACACACGCATGTCTCAAAGGAAAAGTCGTGTGGAGATGAGTTAAGATCGGAACTGGAACGAATTTATGGCTAATAATATTAAGGGTAGTGCAATAAATAAAAGGGCTTAAAAGGCTTAAGAGTATATTAAATTTATGTGAAAATTTGTAACTTTATTTAATTGAAAACTTGGCCTAAAATTGCAAGAAATTCTAACATGAAAATGAAGATATTTTTGCCCATAAATTTAACCAGAAAATAATCAAATATTTAAAGAGTTTCCTTAGAGACATGGCCCTATATTTTCCATAAATTTATAATCATTCAAATATGGGTCTAACTTTTAAACATTTTTAGAAAACCCCGAAAGAATCGATACCAAAAAAAGCCAAAAACTTTTCCTTAAGCGTGACACCCCAGAAAAATAAGCAATAAATATTTTATATTCTGCTTCCCCTACTATTCCTGATTCTCTAATTGATTAAATTACCTCCCCAGTGGTTTGAAAAATGCCTGAAATATTTATTAAAAATTTAAACACACAGTTGGACAGTCGGAGAGTTGGACTTTTGTGGGTTGAAGCCAAAATCTTGCCAGAAAGATGGAACATTTAAGTTAAAAGCTTGCGGAGTATTCGCTGGGGGTAGCCGCCCGTCGCAGTGCAGCCATAAACATTAATTAAAAGTTTTGACCCTTTTTTTGTGCCCCGCTTTTGGTGCTTCAGGGGCTCATCAGCTGCAATATTCATGCAGCACACACACACACACCCCACACAACTACAATAAAATGCACTCAAATTGTAGCTGTGGGAGAATCAAGAGAGAATAGGAGTAACGGCAAAACAGGGAGAGAGAGAAACGGAACCAGTGAAAGCAGAAAGCAGTGCTTCATGTGCCTTAGTGGCCTTATTTGCACGTAGGCCGCTGCTGACCAAAAATTACCAGTTAAGCACTTTTCTGGCCATAGCAAACACTCATGCCACACAGGACTCGGGGCAGCATGCACTCATACCACACTGGACTCGTGGCAGCATGCACTCACACACACATACTCATACTTTCATTCACACGCTCCTCAGCCCTTCAATCTACACTCGTTCCGGTCCAGACACACACCCAAACATGACTCATGAATCATTTAGCACACACTCAGGCGGCAAAAACTTTTCCTTTTTTTTTGGAAACCCCTTCAAAGAGGAAGGGTATAATAATAACGGTGTTATGTTGGTAACGCAGAAGAAGTAGCACTAATTTCATAGAAGAAAAACTCCTTTGGGGGTCTATGATTTCTGAGAAATATCTCAGAAATGTCCCATCCTATCCCATTCCAAGAAAGAGAGAGACTGCGTTTAAGGGTGGGTTTTTGATAGCTAAGAGGAGCACCTCTTGAGAGGAGAGCATGGAGAACAACCTCTGTAGATCTGTAACCTGAAAAGCCTGAAGCGTCCATCGATTCAGCAACATTTCGGGTACGAAATATTCTTCTTCTGAAATCTCCCCCAAATTCCAGGGTATCTCCAATGTCCCTACACCCGTCGAGGGCCTATCCGTTACATCATTTTTTCTGTTTGCAACATTTACATTGAAAACGGGTTTGCCGCGAAATTTTTCAGTTTTTCAACAAGTTTTTTGGTGGATTCTTTTGGAAAATACGACTTGGACATATGGCCAGGACATTGTCATTGTGTTTTGAGTGGAAATGTCCTGTGCCTGCCATTCCACTATCTCTGGTTCTGTGTGTCTGTGTGTGTGTGTGGCATACTTTGAAACGTCAGCAGCCGTTCGGGCAGTAAAAACAAATAGACAAGTGACAAATTTCACCCAAAAAACACACACACACAAAAGAGAGAGAGAGAGAGAGAGAGAGAGTGAGAGAGAGAACTAGTGGCAGAGTCAAGACCGAAGCCAACCATGCATTAAATTAACATTTTTTCTAATTAAACTCTTTGGCCAGAGAGCCAAAAGTGGTCTGCCAGTTAAGAGGGAAATGCAAAGATTTGCATAAACTGATTGTTTCGATAAAAAAAACGAAGAAAAGACAACTTAAAGTTTGACATTTAACTGGGAGAAAATTAGAGCTTTGAAATTAGAGCGGAAAAGTCAAGTATAAAGGTAAAGCAGTTCGCCTTTCGAGGGAAAACTTCAAGATTTCTGAACAGCTCTAAGAAGTACAACACTTAAGAAAGTTTAATGGGAAATTTCGAAAGGTGATACGGGACGGCAAACAGCTGAAAAACAAAAGAAAATGAGAACTATCTTTAAGCACCAAACGTATGCATATATTTAATAATTATCCTGCTCTCCACACACTCTCCCGTACCCCTCAAGGACTCACTCTAACAGCTGAGCCATAAAACAAGTCAAGGACTCCTCCCCATCCTAGTGTGAGGCCCATCAATTGTTGTGTCCTGGCAAATGAGGATATAGCAAATGCGTATGCACTTTGTTAATGCCTCGCATATCATTATATTAGCAAACATTTCGGATAGACTATATACACTGCTCAACAATAATAATGTCCCAACATTTATCACCGGTTTTTTCTGGACAAGTGACCGACTAAAGTGGCTCTAAAATTTCAGTGCCCAAATGAGTGGAGAAACTCCTCCCAGGGAGGGGGGCGCCTGGGGCTGTTCTACTGCCAAAAAGTACAACTCAAGAAAGGAAAGAATGAAAGAAAGATAAATAAATGTGCAAGAAGCAGGAGAGGCAGGAGGCAGAGGAGGCAGAAAAACAACAAAGAGCAAAATGCCATAAATCTAAATAACAAATTTTTACGAGAAACGAGACCATAAATAAGATGTTTGTTGGTCTGCGGCCTAGCGAAAAAATAGTGTGGAAAAACGAAACTCCACTCCACATTTTTCCCCATTTTCCCGTTTCCCACCCCACCGCAGACATTTCCCAGAGGTTGCAACAATTCATGAGAGTTCTGTTAATTTAATATTATTACTTTTCATTACAACACAAGGGCCTTCCGACCCACAACGACCCACGACCCTCTCCTCTCCGCTCTCCTCTCTAATGGCTGCAACAAAATGCTGTTAGTTTTTTTCGTTTTCTTTCTTTTTCTTTTGGTTATTTTGGTTATATATTTCTGAGGGGCACAGGAAGGTTTCCCTCCCAAAAATGTCAACACATTAATGTGGAGACCGTAGACGAACGCCTGGAGATAAATCAACATTTATCTGCGGCCATTCCGACTGACAATTGAAAATGACCGCAAGGACCTCTTGGACGTCTATATCTTTCGGCTAATTGCGCTCCATTAAAGTTGTGAAATGTATTTTTGGTATCCTTGGGATGTGGGAGGCTCGTATTTATCAAATGTTACAAATAAAAAGAAACCAATTTTTAATGCTAATAAGAGAAATATAGGCTGAGAAATATAGGCTAAGAAATGTAGGCTCAGATAAGTAGGCTAAGAATTTTGGGCTAAGAAATTTTGATGGAAGTCATAAATAAAATTAGTATGAAATTGGGAAAGTGGAAAAAGAACTTTCGAATTTATAGAGTAAACAATATTTTTGTAAGTAGTTATATCTTGTTTATATAGATAATGACATATAGATATATATGTAGATATATGTAGATATATGGATATAGATATGTAATATATATTTTTTAATATTGTTTCTAAATTTTTATATATTTTTTAAAATTTGTTCCTATATTTTCTTATATTTATTATTTTTTTATATTTTTCAAAATAAATAATAAATAAAAAATAAAATTATAATACATTTCTAATAGTTTTTCTTACATTTTTTATATATTTATTATATATATTTTTTTATATATTATTTTATATATTTTTTTTTAAGTTTATTATTTTCTTATATTTATTATTTTTTTAATATTTATCATTTTGCAAAATAAATAATAAATAAAAGAAATGATAATACATTTTTAATAATTTTTTATATATTTTTTTATATCCTATGTTTTCTTATATTTATTATTTTTTTATATTTATCATTTTTTTATATTTAATATTTTCTTTTATTTATTACTTTTTTATATTTTTCAAAATAAATGTATTATGCAAAATAACGAAAAAGTAGACTATGTGGGTTCTGCATAATTCAGTTCTGTTTATAATGAAAATATACACCCATTCAAGAGACATAAACCCCATTAAAGTATAATCCCCAAAATAAGCGACATAAACGGCTAAAATTTAACCCAAAACCGACTCCATATTCCACCTTCAACCCGAACCAAAAACTTTATCCTACAAAGAATCCATTGATTTATGATTGCTTTTCCCCTCCCCCAGAGGGTTGCCCCTCCCGCTGCTTTCTATGGATTGATCACACACGTATTCTGCTCGACTGTTTAATTACTTTGCGCTAAAGCGAACTCAATCAAGCCAAAAGTTATCAATTTCGGATTACTCCTACCTCTCCCCGCCCCCCATCTATACGGAAAACAAATAGGAGGTAGAGCAAATCGTGGAATCGACTTTAACCATATTTCATCCCAGACACTCCAGTAGCCACACCCCCACCCAGCCACATGCCCTCCTCCGCCCCCCGCAAAACTTGCGGCTTGGATGATGGCAAAACTTTTGCTATATGTTAATTATGGCAACGGCATTTATTTGAGGCTTAATACAGCATATATCCATACCCCCCTCCCATCCCCCCCTATATGTGTACATATATCGTAGTTTCCTGATGTTTTACTCTTAGTTTTTCCTGGTTTTTGTGGATAGCGACGACGATTTTCCCCCGACTCCTGGTTTTTGGTTGGTTAGCGATTTTCCTCCTGGCCAGACGCTTGCTCGGCTCGCTCTGACGTTTTCCTGTTCCACATTCACATTTTCTGTTCAGTTTTTCCCGTCCGCGCATTCCCTGTCTAAACGAAAACTTTTCAAATTATCGTAGCATCAAGTTTTCTTTTTTTCTCTGTTTTTTTTTTTTTTGGTCTTTATGCCTTTTTTTTGCTGACGAGTGAAGTGGCACGGGAAGGGGGGAGACATTCGGTGCGGATTGGAGCCTGGAGTTGTGGCAAATTAATTAAAACTTGTTGCAAAAATGAGTTCGTTCCCAAAAATAATATTTCGAGGCTCAACAGAAGAAGAAGAGAGAGTCGTAGAGTCGCCACAGACGGAGTGTCGAGTCGCTGCCAGTGGACTGTGTCGACAATTGTCGTGGAGCGGGAGGAACTGTTGTGTCATAATTTTCCACACAGGACAAATTAGCCGGCTTAAATGGGTTGGCAGCAGCACGAAAAAACCCACCAACAAGTACCAAAGGCCGTCCCAAAAACCATTTACATGGCAAACAGCAAACAGTTTTGCATATGTTTTTAGACACTACTTTCCCCGTGCCTGTCTGCCCCCTCTGTCCGCCTGTCCGTCTGCCCTTGTCCGCCTGCCTGCAGCAATGTTGTCCAACAGTTTGTCGGTCTGTCAACGCCCGAAGAGCTTTGGTACAGAACGGGGCGTGGTGGGTTGGGGGGTACAGAACAGAAAAAAGAAAAAAAGAATGAAAGAGCCGCAACCCGCAACGAGTTGTACAAACATTTCACGCGGCAAAGTGCCGCATAAATTTCAATTTAATGCCACATACACAAAAAGAGGTGCGACAAACTGCAAACTGCAGGGGCAACAGCAACAGCAGCAGCAGCGGCAACAAAAAACATCAGAATGAAGGGCTAACTATTGGGGATCGAAGCATTAGATACCCCTGCAGATTCAGGCATCAAAGGAAATGATAGAAAATTGTATAATACTGCAAAAAAGTCGGATTTCCTACAAGAACTAGAAGGATTTACGCACCATACAGCAGGGCCCCTCGGTCGCTTTAGGCTTCTGCCAAGAAGCAGTTTTCTAAGCAACAAATGGACATGACTCTGGCACAAGTACAAGGATACTTGAAGGCTCCTTTCTTTATCCCTGGGGCTATATGGTAGATCCTTTTCTCTTCCCTGCGTCTACATGGTCACGCGTCCTACAGCAGCTCCCATCAGTTGGGATTTGCAATATCTTAAGCAAGAAAGACGGTTTTCCTTCAAGTACTTGACGAATCCTCTCCTTTTTCTGTGGTTATGCAGCAGATCCCCTCGGTTGGTCTGCTTTTCATAGCCAAATTTCAAACAGACATGGCTATGTCCCACAGCCTGTTGCTACATATATTATATATCCTCTATAAAGTCAGGTACAGTACCCCTTTCTTCCAGGGTATGGAAAAAAACCAAACAAAAACAGAGAAAATACATCAGGCAGGATGTGCAATGTTTGCGTTGCCTTGTTTTTCTGACTCTCGCTCTCTCTCTGTCCCTCTGTGGCCCTGCAGCTTGTTTATCGCTACAGCCCCAATGTACCCCTTACCCCTACCCATCCTCAAGCCAAATGAAATGAAGCGTCTATGAAAGGTAAGTGCCATCCATAGAGAGTGGTGGCAGGACGCCCGGCAGGCAAAACACACAGGCAGAGCGCAGGTAGGTAGGAGAAAGCCCGACACTTTCACAAAAGGCCTTGGCGCAAAAATATGAGGCACATTTGACTGCAATTCTGAAATGTCAACACTTTGATTGTTATTTGTTCTTCCAGTGTTTTTTTTTTGTTTCTCTTCTCATTTCTTTTCTTTCTTTTAAGTGAGAAAAGTGTTCCGCCCCAGAGTGTGGAATGGACTTGATTTAGAGATGGCATTTTGGGGGCGTGTGGTAATTGAATGCAAAATGGCAATTATGTCGGGAATGGAATATGAATGTAGACGGTAAGAAAACATTTAAAACTGCTAAGGGGGTGAAAGTAAAGGGGAAATCTTAAAGAATTCTTAAATACGAGATTTCTGGGAACCATCTGGCAACATTTTACAGTGCTATAAAACGCCCAGCCACTGTAATCGCTGTAGTGTTGCACAATACAGTCTTGATACAACACTGAACCTGTTTTATCATTTTATATATTTTCTAATAACTTTTAGAGACTTCTTTCATTTTAATTACTGAAAAATAATAACTTTCAACTACACTTTGCTCTTAGTCAAATTCTTCTCCTCCAAGTAGTTTCCTTTCCAGCTAATTTGACTCTCAACGGAATAAAAAATTCCCGTTTTTATTGAAAATGCTTGAGCTAAATAAATGTTATATCCACTCGGTTAATTTCAGACACTTGAGAAGGCGCAACTTTCAAGCTGAAATCCCAAGTAAAACTCAACTCATCTTCAAAAAGTTGAGGCAGGAATGCTCCCTGCTGCACCGAAAGTTGCGCCCCGAAAATGAAGAGCGTTGAAAACTTAACGTAAACTTAGCCGTTAACTTGCGTTTAAAAGTGGCTGTACGATAAAATTAACAAGTGGATAGTATTCTTATGTAGAGTAGTTGTAGTAGTACTTACGGACTGCATCGACGATTGGGGGCGTCCAGTGGAGCAACAACAACGCTAGGAGGCTGGATGCTGCAACAAAATTGGATGCTGCCATCTGCAGACCCATTATATCTATGATCTGTGTGTGGTGTGTGTTTCGTAGGGGGGTTTCGTGAGGTTAAGCGACAGTCGATAACAACAACGATAGTTTATAATTTCGATTATTTACACAGCTTAACGGTCGCTCGCTGTCGCTGTCTCTGTCAGACTTACTCTATTGCTGACAATGGACACCCTCTTGTGCCTTTCTCACTCTCACTCACTCGCTGTCTTTCTTTCGCTAGAGAGAGATGGCAGCAGTACACAGTACAGCAGATAATTGCAGAGTTGATGGGGATATGTTTTTGTGTGTTGAGATAGAAGAAAGAGTGTGTGTGGTGTGTAGGGGAGCAGTGTTTAGTGTGTGTTTCAGTTATTGTTGAGGTTTTTTTCGTTTCGTTTCAAATATTCAATACAATCGTTTCAATCGTTTGTTAAATACATTTTCGCAAGCCGAAAATCATCGGATATAACAAGATGTGTTAATAAATGCGATGTCATCATCATTATTGGCATGATAGCAACATTTATTGGAATTATTGCAAAATGTTGTCACGCCAAATGTTGCGATTGTTGTTTCAGTTCCAGTTCCATTTGTTGTTGCAGATCACACATATTGATTGATTGATTGATTGTAGTTGTTGTTGGTTGTTGTTTGGGGGTTTTATAGTTGCATCGCAGTTATCATCGTTGATATCATCGTATGGTGGATACGTGATATTCACATGTGGAGGGAAGCTGTTGTTACTTATATGACCATAGACTTTTACCTGGCTTATACATGAACTTAAATACTTAAAGAACTCTTAAAGAACTACAATATAGGTGTATAGGTATTATATCCATTGATTTATCAAATAAATTCAGAGATATGCAGTTTCTTATTGATTTAATTTTTGAGTTGCGATTCAAGTTCCAGTTCCTGTGGAGGAAAAAGAACGATTTTTATGGTTACAAGTCTGTGGACCTCAGGTTGAGTTTCTCAGAGACCTTGGTGTGCGGTTTTGTGGCGGAAAATCGGTGACACTTTTCCAGTGTTGCACAGGCTACGTCTCTAACCAACACTTAAATAGTGTTAAAAAACGACCTCTATACGTATGTTGCACACGAATTTACAAATGGAATAAAAAATGTAGCATTCAATGAGCAAAATCCGACAATTTCATGGATTTTTACACATTTCGGTCTCTTTTTAGAGCTCACCCCTAAAACCCGCCTTATTAAGCCAATCACCTAAAAGCAAATTTACCCCCAAAGGCCAAAGGCCACAGGCCAATAATTACAGTAACAGCCATACACTCTCGACAGCAATTAAAAAGTCGGCTTAGCTCTACGAAAAAATCAAACAAAATAGAGGAAGGGCGAAAAAAAACCAACCCCTACTCGGCATAGACCAACAATTTGCACCTGACGGTAGAATGCTACTTTTGATTTCTTTGCCATCTCTCTGCCGTTCTCTCTCTCTCTCTTTACCCTTTTTTTTTGCATCCACTTTGTTTACATCAACTTATAGACCCACTTAGCACCAAAAAAACGAAACCATGACTGCATTCAGGTCCTACTCCTTCAATCTCTACCGCTCTATATATGTGTGTGTATATATGTATATTCCACAGGCTATACGAGTATATGCACTTGTAAAAATCAATTAAACTTTTCAAGTGAAGTTATAATGGCTGGCGAACCCTTTCCACTTCTCTCTCCTGTTTCTGCTGCTTTTTTTGGACTCTCTCTCGACCTCTCTCTTTCTCTTATGGCTGCACTTCAGCAATCGCTGTTGTCATACTCTCTGTTCAGGGAGGGTATTATGGGATTTACTTGATGTTGGCAATGTTAAAAAAGCGGGAGTTTCGGTTCTTAATACACTCCTCTGTGTCTTCATACAAGAATTTATCGAATGAATGTTTGCTTATGGGGAGCTGTTCTTAGAGATGGTATAACTCCTTTTTATTGTCATAATATTGATAAATCTTTAGTATTTCATCGTGAAAACATCTGCGTCGACTAAGTTCATTTCACTTTTTCATAAAAACAACTACATTCGCTCGAAAATCGCCTACAACTACTGTGAGCCGTTTGCTTATGGCACACTTTTTCATGGAATCAACTCTATTCGCTCGTAATTCCAAGAAGTTCAACAAAAATTAGCAAGTTCCTTTCACTTAATGGAAATATCTTTAGCAAATCAAGGTTTTCGCTTGATTGAAGGAATATTCCTGTCCATAAAGATCATATATTCATCCTTCAGGGTATCCCATAGCTTCGACCTATAAATCTGTACTTTCTTTCCCCGTTTTTGTTGGCTTTCGGCTGGCAGTCAGTTTTCTTATTGTTTTCATAGCCCTCTCCTCGCATTGTTGTTGCAGTTGTCAAAAGTTTTAAAATAATTGGATTTTTTTATGTGTACGAGTATATGTACATATGTATATGTATGTATGCTGTATATGTGTGTGTGTGTGCTGTAAGCACAGTGCAGCACGAACATTGCAATGTTGAAGACTGCCAGAGTGGAGAGTGGGGATCCAAAGGTACTGTGACTGGAAGCACCACTCTAGGCAGCGCCACTCTCTCTCTCTCTGGTCGTGGCCCTCCTTTTCAGGCACTCATTCTATATAAATTAAAATTTTCTTTGTTGCAAAAAGAGGGGGAGGGTCGTCGCGTACTTAATACAGGATTGCCGCAGTCATCGCCATTTGCCATCGTCATCATCATCATCGCCATCACCATCGTTTGAGTATTACCCAATTTCCCAGCTGGAAAGTTTTCAACACCAAATTGTAAACGTCAACAGGCAACAACAGGAGTGCATATGGTAGGGCCAAGACCCAGTCCCTGCCATGCCCTGACCTGCCCTGCCTGTGGGTTGCTAAAACCCCAACCAGACATGACTTCAGACCATGACGAACGTCATGGCTAAAACGTTATTTAAACAGACAAAAAGGAGGCGTGCAGCCAAATCGACCATTTGAAGTGCCTTCCCGTCAATGGTAGGTGCCTGGGGTTTTCCACGTTTTTTAGACAGCATTTTCTATAGCAACAGTGCAAGAATTGGAATGCAATTGTTGGGATAGGCTTGAAGGAAAGTTGCAGTGGAATTTGAGGAGAAATCGTGCTCACACATGAAGGAATACAAAATGAAGTCTGCATTCATGGCAAGGAAAAGAAGAACCTGTAGAGCGAGGACGAGGATTACTTTGTTGTGACTAAGAAATAAAAGGCAGCAGAGGATGGGCTAAAAATATCACTAAATTCTTTAGAATATAGAACAAAGAACTAAAGATAGATTACTAGGAATATCTCTTGGGGGAGAATAGCCACACTTTAATTACCATAATCTTTATGCCGGGTAGAGCCCGACAGAAGTGGGAGTCCCCTTAATTATCTCCACTGCTAGCTCTCTCCCAGTGAGACTCTAATTACAAACTTGTTTACTATTTTTCGAATTATTTTTTAGTTTACTAATTCTACGAACATTCAACCATGAAATTACACTTAATTAATAGATAACTTTATATTTTAATGAGTTAAATTATTCAAATATTTTTAAACAATTATTTCTACCCTTTCCATCTCTCTTTTCTACAATAAATACAATCTGTCGTCTATTTCCTTTAGTAATTACATCGCTATTTTTATTTCCCCCTATACCACAAGTCAAACAAAAGATATATCTAGAGAAATCGTTTCAATTATGTTCATCCTTTCATTAGGAAAATTGTAAATGAAAAAAACACTTCATTGATTCCGATAAGCCCTTGAATTAGAAAACTTTTCTACTGCTCTCAACCTCAATTCCTATTTTCAATCAATCAATCTACATCTCTTTATATATATGTATATCCATATATTTACCTATCTCTTCACCTTTCCATCTACTTTACCACACAGATATCCCACCTTTATCTCAAACTTTTATCTATTTTTAGATAAAATTATTTAGCACACATGTCATATAAGTTTTTTATTTGTTTTTCATTTCAAAAGTAAAAAGCTTTCCATCTCTAGCGGTGGAAAAACAATTCCCATTTCGATTTCAGCCCGAAAATAAAAGGAAAATTTGTACATCCTTTCCCATCTGCACACAGCTGCAATTTTTTTTCAGTTCTTTCTTTTTTTTTTGCTTCTGGTTCTAATAAAAACACTTGACACCAAAAACGGAGGAAAGTTCCTTAGGAAAAGTGGTGCCAGGCATCTCTTTTGGGTTTGAGTTAAGCGAGCAGCAAGCACTGCACTGGCACTGCCACAGGAGGGGGGGAAAGTCCTTGTCAAGCTTTAAGTTCCGTTTTAAAGGACTAGTGTACAAGTGTATGTTCATATCTATGTATGTCCTGGGGCTATGAATATGACAAAAGCGAAGACGAGGCCAAGACGTAAAGAAATGGAGGAAAGGAGAATGAATAGAGAGGAAGAGGATACGAAGTAGATTAAGGGGGAGAAAGAGACAGAAAACTTTCTAGTTCAAATTCCTTGTTTTTCAGAAATTTATGCTCAAGTTTTGTGGTTAATCTTGAAAATTGGGGACTTCTTTAAAAAAAAACGTTAGAAAATTAGGAACTTCTTTAAAAATAGATAGAAAATTAGGAACTTCTTTAAAAAAATATATAGAAAATAGATAAAAACTTAAAGCTAAAGAAAATGTAGGCCCAAATTGTTTAAAATAAAGCAAACGTTAAAAGGCGAACAATAAGCCAAAACTCAAAGAAATTTTGCCTCAAAAATAGACGACAAATCCCAGAAACTATCCAAAGTCTTAAAAGTATTAAAACATTCAAAAATCTATGG
Source organism: Drosophila athabasca (assembly GCA_008121215.1). NCBI lineage: Eukaryota > Metazoa > Arthropoda > Insecta > Diptera > Drosophilidae > Drosophila > Drosophila athabasca. The sequence continues at coordinate 46,753,823 of CM017794.1, forward strand.
CACTTTTATGCCTCAATCTCAGATGCATTTTTCTTAATTTTCCCCCAAATCTTTTGCCATTCTCCAGCCATAATTTCACCTTTAAAAAGTCTTCACAAATGAACAACAAAGTGGCTGACAAAACAGCCAACAAAATGCGAATCAAAAAGCAATTGGAAAATGCTTCATTATAAGCGCAGCCGAGAATGTGCTCTCAAAGAGCAGAGAGAGAAAGAGAGAAGAAAGCGGAAAATGCAGAGCTTTGATGTGCCACTTAAATGATTTCCCATTTCCCGGTAGAATGCCAGCGGCAACAGAGAAACTGCATTGCCTTTCCCATTCATCGATGGATGGACGGATGGACGGGAGTAAAGCGCATATAACTTGTTGTCAATGGTTTTCCGTTTCCTCCCCGTCGTAAGATACTTTTTCTTGCATACTTTCCCCAACAGAAAGCCCACTTTGTTAGACAACAGAAATTAATGAGCTTAGAAGGGGATTTCCCCTCTTGAAAAAATGATGCAACTTTAAGCCCGTTTCATAATGCAAGGGGCGCATCTCTTTCTCTCTCTCTCAGGGGTGAACTTTTCAACTTTTTCTTACTTTGAAAAACATATCAATCCATCGGCTACTCCTAGGCGTTCACTTTTCTTTATTTTTCTATCTATATTTTCCTATTTTATTTACTATATTTTTTCTCTTTTTCTTTTTCTTTGTATTTCATTTTATTTTTGTTTTATTTCCTAATTGTTTTATTATTTCTCTTTTATATTTTTTAACATTTTATTTCTTATTTTTTTTCATTTTTCCTTTATTTCCCCCATTAATTTCATTTTTTCCATTTTTACCTTTATTTTCTTTTATTTAAAAATGTTTTTTTCTTTTATTTCTTATTTTTTTTTCTTGCTTTTCTTTCTTATTTTTCGTTCTCTTTTCTTCATTTTTTCTTTCTTTTTTTTTGTTTCTTTTTTTCCATATTTTTTCCCTAGATTTTTCTCTATTTAATTTTTATTTTTCAAATTTAATCCACACTTAAAACTGCATTAGTTTCCCTCTAACTTCAGCAATATTAAAAAACATTCACATGAAAAAAAAAAACACAAATCCTGGCAAAAACCTCACACACTCACACTCACAGTTGGCATTTCCTTGAGCGCTTTTCGAAAGGGATTTCCGATTTCCCATTACTGGCCTGAGAACATAACTATGTCAATCTGTGTGGGTCCCCTCCCTACCTTCCTCGCTCTCTCTCTCTCTCTTTGCAGTCAGGCCCAGGCCCAGGCCCAAGCCCAGGCCCTTTTTTCCCTCGCCCAGAAATCACTTCACAGCTGCTCCTAAAGCGATTTTAGGCCGCTTCCAATCACAAACACAGATACAAAACACACACACACATACACAGACACTCACACACGAAGAGGGTAGGGGGGAAAACCAACAACAATCAGTGGATGAGAACGTGGCGTTAGTTTCGCACCAAATTGCAGATATCCCTTCCCTCCTCTATACCCTCCTCCTCCATCCTCTTCCTCTTCCTTTAGCGGAAAACTCGGTGAAAAATTGCCCAAACGGTTTCGCTTTAAGGAGAAGCGAAACCAAGTCACAGACCCCCGAAGGCCTTTCCAAATCGTAAAACTGCAAATGAAAATAGATAAAAAGTATCTTTCGCCGGGGTCTCCTCAACAGCAACTTCATTTTGTAAATCAATTGAATTTTCAATTGTGTGTGCGGCGGCCAAAGCCAAGAAACTAAACCAAATCCAAGGGAACCCCAAAAAGACAGAAGCAAAAAAAAAGGTAACAATAAAAGTAGAAATAAAGGAAACGATACTATTACAGAGGGGAGGGTTAGGGGTACGCAAGGAAAGAGGGGACTACTGTCCTGCTTAAAGGGTATTTCCCTTGAAATGGTTACAAGGGGCTGCTGCCCTTTGATTAGCTGTCGAAAATCAAATGAAAATTGATCAAAATTATGGACGAAATCGGAGTCTGTGGCTGCAGGGGAAACACTTGGAATAGAGGGAGTTGAAAGACTGAAATACCCTTGTCCTTATACCTTTTTGTTGTCCCTTTCTGGCAGGGAATATAAATATAGTACTGAAACAAGCTTTAGGGCTTTTATAAGCCAACAGAATTTAAGGAAACTATATATGAAATATAACAAAGAAATTTTAAGGAATTATATCTGTTAAATAGTTGGACGATTGTCTGAGTCGTTCCCTTTACAAATATCTCCAATACAATCCCTATTTAAAAGAGAGAAGGCACTTCTAAGGCGATGGACGAGTCCACAGAGAAAAACGCCTACGAAATGTCTCCTATACATCTCACGTTTATAGGGAATAGGTGTGATTTGTCTTTAGAGGTTTTTCTCATTTCATAAGTAATAAAAACCAATCCTAAATGTAACAAACTTATAGAAGACCTGCCTCAACAATATCCCGAGACTATGAAGCGGGAAGTAAAGTTTCCACAGTCAAGAAAAACTTACAAATTTACCCTTTACAATCGCCAATTTAAAAGAAATATTTTAAAACATATTCTTTGAGACGTTTGCCCAAGAGACACTTCCCTTCTAAAGGAAAAGCACGACTTCTTCTAAGAAAAAACCCCATCTTAAAGGCCTTCTCTTTCATTGATAATCTCTCACAGAATCTATTGAAAGTCAAACAAAACTTATAAGAAAACCAAAGTATGTCAACGTTTTTCCGATTTTCCAGGTCAAACACACACACACAAAGGTACTGCTGCTGCGTCTGCTTTTTTTGCAAAAGATTTACCATTATATTTGGAATCCATTTATACGTATATATCGGTTACAGTTACAGTTACAGTTGATTTCCTTTTTCAGGAGCTGAGGGGGGAAATATTAGCCTAGGTTTCACCGTCGAACCATTAACCGGCTTGCGGTACAACACACACGCACATGTACACGGGGCATTATGGGGTTAAGTGCCATGGTAGAGGGGGAGGACAGGCGGGAGAGACGTAGAACCGAGGCAAGCCGAAGACTTTGACGATTTCTGCGGGGGGGATTTACTTTTGGGCGAGGGGGAAATTTGCGGTCAGAAAACACTTTTTGCCGGTTCGGGCATTTCCTTTTTTCCTGCTTAATTTTTTTATATAATTTTCTATTCACTTTTGTTAGATATTTTTTTACAGATTTTTCTACGATTTTATATATTAGATTTTTTGTTGTTGTTGTTGTAGCGGTTATGTATTTGTGTTATTGTTAAATTATCGCACACGGATAGGATGGTTTTGGATACGCGCGCTCTCTGTTTCCTTACACCGCTCGTTACATCCTGCCAAATCCCGAAATTGTACTAAATACCGTAGAAAACTTTTACGATTGGCCAAGGCTCCAGAGCATGGCCCCCGTGTGCTCGTGCTCGTCTTTTCCGCGAGTCCAGTGTGTGCGTCTGTGTGTCGTGCTTTTCCCGAACCGAACCGACCGTAGGAGACTCGACCACGTTCGTGTGTGAGGTGAATTTTTCAACCGAGCATCGAGAGAGCGAAAATCATCGGGAAAGCTAACGACAGCCGAAGCTCCAGGGAAGTAAGAGCATGGCAACGAGTCACGAATCCGAAACCCACTCTAGAGGCAGTTTTTGGAAGAGCACAAAAGTATCACTCGGTTGTTTCGTGGTTCCAAAAACCACTCGAAAATTTCTAAGAGCATGAAGCAGATTTGTAAGCTGCTATTGAGACTCGAGACTAATGCAAGCTGCAGCTCAATGAGCAAACTGTAGAATGAAGCTCAAGAGAAATACAAGCCTCTATGTAAAGTTTAACTCATTTTCATAATGAGTTTCAGAATTACAAGGAAATTAAGTGGCTTACATTCTCTTCACTTAAAGTAACTCAAGCCATACATTTCAATTCCTGCACCTAAAAAATATCCTAAAGCTAATTTAAACTACAAAAAGTACTGAAATAAAGTGCATCACTCTCTTAGAGTGGATTGGCTTAGAACGGCTTAACAGGCTAAAAACCAGTTTAAGCAACTCAAAAGCAGCCTCACACAAAGAGCGCTACTAGAGTATAAATGTGACTGTTAAAATAGCCTTAAGGTAGGCTCACTCAAAGAGAGTTAACAGAAGGCGCCTAACGAATGCCTTCCGAATCATCCAAAAAGAGCTCATTGGGATTGATAGAAATCTCACTCTAAAGAGCCAACAGAGTAAAAATATTTCTTACTAAATTCACTCACTCAAAACAGAGCTCGGACTGAAGCCAGTATCCCCTCGGAGAACACACTCCAAAGAGCTTACAGAGTCAAAAGCAGCTCCAGCTAAGGCCACTCACTCAACAATAAACAGAAGAGTAGTAAATCCCACAAGCAGAAACCTAAAACGATTTCAACTCAAAGAGAAACGCTTTACTGTAACAGCAATCCCTCAAAGCAAAGCCCAAAACCCACTCAAACTCAAAAGAGAGTTACCGTAATGGCAATCCCAAAGGTAAGGCGACTAAGAAGAGAGCCACCAGAGTGGAACTCGCCCACGCCGAAGTCTGAGCTTTTGCCGAAACGAAGTCCTCGGCCTGCCGTTCGGTCTCCCACGCTCGTTCGCTCTCGCCTGCCATTCGGCTGCTTCGCGGCATTCGTGTGTCTCGTGTGAAGGTGAGAAATGATTACACGAAAGCCTCATCGCCAGGCCATGGACTTTCCACCGAGCGATGCCTTGGCCCGTCGTCAGTCGCGAGTGGAGCGGCGTCCTATAACCTGAAAACGGCTGAAAGAACGCCACTGAGCACGGAAAAACCCCAAAAGCAGGACGAGCAGGAGCACGAGAATTGTGTCCAGCAGCAGATTGTGCTAATTTTGTGTGTGGAGGAAGGAGCAGAGTTTTTGGCGCGCAGCTTATAATCCGAATGTCGTCTAAGTGAATGTGAAATGTGACAGGCCACAGTGACAGTTGACAAAAGCCAAGCGACAAAAACGGAGGCAAACCAAACGATGAAAACGGAGGCAAAACCAAAAGATGGGGAAAAACAGATGGAAACAAGTTGCTGTTGCTGTTGCTGTTGATGCTGGCTGCTGGCTACTGGTTCCTGGCTTCAAGTCGAGTCGAGTCCTGTCCTGTGCTCTGCTGTGCTGTGTGGGTGCCCCCAGGAGACATTTAACATAATAAAAACGAACGTGTGCGGCATTTTTGTGCTGCTTTAACAGTATCTCTCCAAGAGTATCTGTGTGCTAATAACACACAGACACACACAGTGACACACACAGAGACAAACAAACAATATGTGTGCAAATGTGTGCGTGAAGCAGTTGGGAAAAGTGTCGTAAATCGTTTAGACAGCGAAACGTGGAACCATCCCGCAAAACAAAAAAGGAAGGAAAATGGCAGAGGAAACGATATGTAAACGACACAGTCGCCGTGGGAAAAACTCATCCAAAAACAAAAAACACAACCAAAAGAGGAAAACAAGGAGAAAGGAAAGGAAAAACCCCAACCCCAAGCCCAAGCCCACTGCAGTTGTTGCTCATGTGAGTATAAATTCCCTCCCAAATATTGCCCATGCCATGGATATTCCTTTCTGCTTTTCGCGCCACATTTTTATTTATTTTTATGCGGCTTTAATGTGAAAATTGCGGGGGAGTTGTTCGTCCGCGAGTGTCTGTAGGCGTGGCATAATAAATTTTTATGTGCGATTTCTTTTGTGTGTATGTGTGTGAGAGTGTCTGCTAATAATGTAACCCCCCACAAAAAAAAAACAACACAGAGAGTTCATAAAATTCCCTTACAACACCATAAATGCAATTAGAGAGAGGAGCAGGAGAGGCCAACAAGAAAAAGCCCCTAAAAAGTGATAAAAATCACTTTGATTAATGTGATAAAATGAGATAAAATTTAAAGCACAGTGAAATTATATAAGAGACTAATTTTATAAAAAAAATTTAGGCAGAAAATGGCTAAAAATTAAACAAAGAAACATCCAAGTTTTATAAAATTTCAACTCTTGTTAGGAAAAACGTTTTAATCAGGCTTTATCATTGCTCGCGAGAGTTTAAATAAAATACTGTGGAAACATGTAGGAAAAATAATTTAGTTTGTGCTCAAAGAATGGAAATATTTTTAAAATAAATATTCAAAAATTTAAAATTTTTTGATATAATGAAAATTTAGGAATAAAAAATAATACTTTTTTCCACTTTCAGTTCCAGTTTTCCAAAATCATATATAAAATTCCACATCTTCCATATTCTTTATAGAAGGAACAGCCTCTCCACAACAGGTTTACGCCTATTCATAATTCCCCTAGAGGGAAACCAAATCAGACTTTTTTTAGGTTCATATTTTAAATTATTTCCATTTGAAACCAAAGTAATATTTATTTAGATTTCAATCGATTGAAACCCCAACATGTTTGTCGAAGGCATTCCATTTATTTTATTCCAATTAACACAAAAACAGATTTTCCTTTCTTCCACAAATAGTTTTCCAATTCAAAAAGATAGAAAAAACCCATCCACCAATGCATATTATAAATATTTATAATCATATCCTATTCAAACCACAGAAAAAAACAAACGGGGAAAAAACTCGAAACTAAAATTCAGGCAAATAAAATCTACATATTATCAAAAATCATTTCCCAGGAAAAACCCCTGCGAAAGAGACTGAAAAAAAAGTACAATTCCATTTGTATTTTAGCTCAAAAAAGTTTTTGCCAAATGCAAATGGAAATGCCATGGAAAAAAAGGGCGGCGGCGGAGGGCTGCGGGGGAGAATGAATTATTCCAATATCAATTGCAAACAAAATGATAAAATTAGGCAAATGGAAGAGCAAACAGCATTAGCTTTGACATCAATTTCACCACAGAAATAGTACAGAAAAAACCCAATCGAGAATTGTAATGCAATACTCATGTTTCAAATCAAATTGAAAATGCATTTTCCTGTTTAATTAATGGCAACATTTACGGGGAAAATTAGATGGGGAAAATTAAGAAGAATCGAGTAATAATTCATTATTTGCAGGAAATGTAAAATATATTCTAAACTAAACCATCATTTTCTTTTTTTGCTCTGTTTTTTTTAGATGAGCACCAATAATTCTGGAGTAAATTCTGGCGTAATTCTGGAGCAAATAGTTCTTGCAAAAACGAAATGTCAAAGCCAGTTTGGTGTATCATCTTTTCTTGGGTCATTTTCTGTGATGTGTGACGTTTTCCCTAGATAAGTGAGTAGATTTTTTTTGTGTATTTATGATAAATATTTAATATATATAAAAGTGTATATCCGACACCTGTCACGGTTTGGGAGAAGCAATGACTATGACTTTTCACTTCTATTCCGACCAACCAATTATTTTAAGTATTAAATCAGCCATTGACTGGCATCTGTTCTTTGATGGAACTACTTAAACCCCAAATTGTAGACAAAGAAACAATTTTTAGTAATTTTTTTGATAATTTTACTACCCGAAACACTTCTAATAAAAATAATAGGAAAATAACACAAACTTTATAACAGAATTGTAAAAATTAGCAGAAAAATATCAGATGAGAAATACCAAATAATGACTAGAAAATATCGTTTTTAATTTAAGAAAATATTAGCCTAAAAAACCTTTAAGTATTGCCAGAAAAATACTAGAAAATAAAGTAGAAAATTGGTATACACCAAAGTACATTTCCGTCTGGAGTTAAATACATTTTTCGAAACCTAAGATATTTTTCTGTCATAAAAAATATAATTTACGCCTGTCTTCCGATACATAGCGGATGCTTTCCCAAATAGTTTCCTTTTAATTATTTTTTCGACCTAAAACAAAACCAAATGAAGGCCAAAATAGTCCACTTTTTGACCATATTGCTCTCCCGCAAGTGCTTCAACAAATGTTCTCCTATTAAAAAACGGGCCACATAAAACCCGCCAGCAAACACCCATCTTAACTCTTAACTTCTTTCAATAATCTGCTGCAATAGTGTGAGCATAAAAACAAACTTTGTTCTCCCGTTGCTCTCCATTTGCCCCACACCTACGAGGGGTATGAGCAGCAGATCCCTGTTAATCCTTCTCCTGACAACAAAACACTTAAATCTCTACTCTACCAAACTTAAGCTTCAACAATCTGTCACAAAGGGAGGACCTACCATCCTCACCCCCCTATCAAACCCCATCGCCCACTCTGACGCGTGTGTGTGTGTGTGTGCCTGCTGTTCCCTGGATAAATCGTAAAAAATACCAAAGGGAAGGAGAACAAAACTGAATTTTGTGCGTAGTCAACGCAACAAGCAAATGCACTCAAAATGGAATCTATAAAAAGTTCCAACAACAAAACGTGTCCCACTGATAAAACATTTGCCAAACATTGCAACTTTCCTTTCACATCTCTTTTTTTTTATGATCAAAGAGTAAAAATACAGGGGCGAAAAAGGTATTCATAAAATCCGGGGAATAAACGATAGTGCCAGAGAGCGAGGCTTGAATGCTCTCAAAAGTGTTTCCTTTTTTTATGCTGAAAAATTATGATATTTTGTTTACATTTCATTACCGTTAAAGAGTAAAAGACTAAAAGAGTTCAACTTAAATTAACTTTGAGTGAAATGCGGACAAGTACATTATAATAGGAACTATCAAGTTTATTGAATTCTCTTTAGGAATGTGAGAGTTTTCCTATAATAAGATACATAGATATGTATAGTATACATATATTTTAGAGTTCGGTTTTTTTTTTGTCTTTGAGTATAGATTTCCATAATTTTGGAATAGTTTGTGTAGAACTTTTTTAAACTGTAGGCTAAGACATTATTTAGCGATTATATTTTTTATAAAAACTTGTGTTACGACATTCCCATAGAAGGGTTGATCTTCTGATCCAAAAATGGGTATTACGACCATATAAAACAATGATATTATCAAAATAAAGTCTCTCTTTAACAAAGACAACTATAAAAATCTTACAATACTAAAAAAATTATCAGAAAACTTTCAGAAAAAATAACACAAGCAAAAGTAGATTGAAATTTTCAGAAAAAATACTATACCATACAAAATACTACAGAAATTACCAGAAAAAATGTCAAAATACTAAAAAGAAAAATATTAACCAGAAAAATAATGAAAAACTACCATACCACACTAGAAAAATAACCAGAGAAATACTAGGAAAACTAGCAGAAAAAATACTGGAAAATACCATATAATAAAAGGGCCAGTAGTTAACAGAAAACTACCAAAAAAAATTTAAAAAACTTTACAAATACTATCAACATGACAATGGAAATACCACATCAAATAATTGAAAATACCATACAAAAATACTAGACTAAACTTCAATGCATAGTCATAGGCACCCCTTTCAGGGTCAGGGTATAACAAGAGGACTCTATGGACACAGGGAGACAGCAACAGCAGGGACAGCAGAGACAGCAGCAGCAGGAGCATCAGGAAGAGGGCGAGTGGGACGAGAGAGTCCTTGCACAAACATGCAGGGACATGCTGGAAGAGCAGGCACGTAGCCTGTTTGCTATTTGGTGTTGCATACTTTTACGCGTCTCTTTAGTATTAATTTGCAAAGGTAACCCGCATTCAGCAGGCAGAGAGTGAGAGAGAGAGGGACAGTAGAGACACCAGACACCAGCTAGAGAAAGGACTTCCACTCCCCACAGTGCTACTCATTATGCATGCTTGTCCGCACGTACACCCGTACGTCCTGCTGCGTCCTGCCGCTGCTGTTGTTGTTGCTGCTTCATCCTGAGGCAACTCTTTTGAGATGCCCCACGCACAAAATCCCCCTACCTCTGCCCCTGTCCCACACCCACACCCATTGAGAAGAGACAGGAGAGGTTTTCCGTTCAGTTTTGTGTGTGTGCTAACTTTTACCAATTTCATTTTCAATTGACTGTCGACCAGAGCACGCAGCCGGTCCTGGCTAACCACCAGCAATTGAGCGTATGAAATGCCAGAAAGGACCAAAGCATCCTGCATCTTGGGCCCCTTACAAAAAAAAAAAAGAAAAACTTTCCACACACACACAGACACGAAGATCAAGAGAGATACAAAAGCAGGAGGCAGCAAAGTTTTCTTCCTGGAGAGAGAGAATCCTTTTCTTTCATTTCAATTTCGTTAGCAGTTTTTCTTGTACGAGTATTATGCTACTTATTTTATTTCAAGCGTAAAGGACGTGTGCGAGTGTGTGTGTGTGTGTTCTCGATCTATGGGTATCCCCCCTACCATATCACATATCCTTTTCTGCCTTAAGAAAGTTTCCCTGCGAAATTACGCCACGCACAATTCATTTGCAAATAGAGGAACAGTTTAATTTGTTGCCTTTGTGAGTGTGTGTGTGTGTGGGATTGTATGACAAGGATATGCCTGCTGTCCGGTTCACAAAGTTATATGAAAAGGACCCGCATTCGATTCACAGACACAGACGAACAAAGACAGACGACACTCATACACTGGGAAATGAATTCGGAAAAAGGCTTCTTCTTCTTTATGGGAAAGATTGCATTAAACGAGTGGCCTGGTCCCCGGTTCTGCTGGCACAAAAACAAATCTGTTCGATTTTTGGGGCTCCCCAGTAATTAAGCTTCAATCTCGTTCCACATTTTGGCAGAGGCAGATAGATCCCCCTCCCCCCCATTTTAGGGCAGGATCTCCCTTACTGAGTGAAAGACAAATATCGGAAGAGCACTGTTTACATCGCATTTTCCCCATAGTTTTACCCCAAGCGAATGTCTAGACACTTGAAAAGCTTTCTCAATCTTGCATTGGCACGTAGATTGATAATCGAGTAAAGAGGGACAACACACAAACACACACACACATACACAGGAAAGCAAAAGAGAGAAAAACACACACAAAAAGGGACTCCATGTGAAGTGTTCCGTATAGAAGTTGTTGACCGGATTTGACAGGCTAGCAGGCAGGCAGGCAGGCACAAACTGACAAATGAGCAGATTGCTAGATGGAGAGATGGAAAGGCCATTCTATAATGTTTACTCTCCTGATAGCAAGAGACCCCGACACACGCTTTCGAGCCACAAATTATGGCTGTTCAAATTAGTGATATGGGTCGCTGCTGTCTTCCATTCGAACAATTTTCAATTTGACAAACACACACAATTCCGGTTACAATTTGAAGACAGCGGAAGGGCAGGCGATTTTCAACAAATTCAATTGGCATAATATGTTTGTAATAAATTAAATAATAATTAAATAACCACAAAGAACATCTATACGAAAGACTTAGAGTTTAGGGAGTATATACCCAGATTTGTGATACTACCATAACTGGCTTAGTTCTGTTATAGAATTCATCCGCGATTGAGTTCTAATAATAATTCTATAGACTTCATGGATGGATCCATTACTGCGTATCATTTTGTACAATTTCCATACATATTTTAATTTATATTAACTGAAAATAATCTTTTTTTTATGGCAAGTTTTATAGGAAATATATTTTTAAATTATTAGCTGAAAATTGGTGAAAAAAATAATACTTTAGGACGTTGATATGCAATGACTGCACCATCAAGTAGCCCAAGCCACACCAGCAGAAGGCTGTTACCCCGCCCAACCGACCGAGGAGAGCTGCCGCATAACGCGCGATTTTTTAACCGAACCGATCGCGGGCACGCAGGAAAGATAGGTGTTAGACTAGTTATCGAGGAAAAGTATAACTAATCTGACTAAAAGAACTATGTTTAATATTTACACGTTAGGCATTTATAAACATTTATTTTCTATTAAATCATTCAGCAAAATATTTGTTGGTATACTTTTTGAGAGACATTTAAACGTAAAAATCATAGAGCAGAATCATTTCTATTAGATTGCCAAAACACATTGCAATCGGATCATAATTATAGACAGAAAAATCTGTAGTTTGGCTCTCTGTAAATTTGGCTCTCAAATTAATGCTAGAGAGACGCACTTAAAAGATTATAAATTCAGGAAATATAACCCAATTCATGGGTGATATCAAAGACAATATATTGTCAAATATTATTATTAAAATTATAAATATTATTAATATTATTATCGGCAATATATTATCTAAGACAATTTATACCGTCTTTGGTATTATTATAGTAGTACCGCCACTCCAAGCAATTCTCTTGTCTTTATTTTGATTTATTATTTTTTACTGCATATCTCTGATGTTTTATTTCAATTCCTTAATTGAATTATATCTTTAAGAGTTCTTTAAATATTTCAGTCAAGTATAAACTTATATTGGCACATTTACTCACGTTTGGAAACATCTCCATAATGCCGATTCTTAGGCGCTTCTCGCTCTGGGTTCTACAACAGTTTATGGTTTAATGACATCGGCTATAAAGAAAACATAAAATATAGATGTGTTATTTAAGAGTATATAAACGTTTTATAAACTAATTTTATAAATTTCCCTTATGCTTTATCTTTACAGTTTACTCTCCGCCCCCTAAAATGATGATGAAACGTTGATGTGTGGCCTATCAAAAAATTGTGATGATAAATATAAAATATTGCCATAAATAAACCAATTTTATACAAAGAAAAAAAACAAAGGAAAATAAAATATACAGTCTATAAAAAATATATCGAAGTCGTGTGTTTTTTTAATGGGAGATGTGTGTGGGCGAAGGTGTATGCCATTTATGGTGCAGAAAATGATTGTTATTATATGCCTCTTATTATTATGATTATTATTGTTATCAAAGCCTCCAGTGTCAAGGCGAGCCAAAAAGCCAAAAGAAAACCAAAGGAAAAGCTTGGGGAAACGTGCCCCGCATAAGGAGAGCTCCCAACCTTAATTTCATGTCGGGATCTCCAACAATTTATGTATTGTTTGTTTATTTGCTTATGCAGTGCTTTGGCTCCTGCTACTCCCCCTCCTCCTTCCTTCCACATGTGGGGGGCACTAGACAGGACTTTCTTTTCTTTTCCTTGCCGTCTTTGCGGCAGTTGCTCATGCAAATTTATACACCTTCAGCGACTGCCATCATAAATATCTCCCCCGAAAATATATATCTCGTTTCAGCGACGCTGTCGTCTGTTTCTCTCTGTCTCCGTCTTGTCGCCTTGTCACGTGTCGGCATCATTACCGCACGTACCAGAATTATTTATACAAAAAAGTATATATCGTTTATAAGGCCAGGCAATTCTAGTGTCAGGCAGAAGAAACTTTCGGAGGAGAGCACTCGAAGTTTGGTTGCTCTTGAACGATGTTTGAGGATGAGAGGATTTTCATATATTTTAGATAAATTTATGGGAGAATTGTTAGCAGAAAAAAAGTAGCAAAGATTATACGCATTCCACAAAAAGAAGGAATGGCGGTTAGCTAAGCAACTCTGTGAGAGACAGAGAGATAGCGAGCACGAAAAAGAAAGGAATATACGACTTCTGAAAAGTTATTTTATAATATTAAATTTTTTGGAATTTAAAAAAAACAATAAAAAATATTAAAAGAAGATTAAAAATATTATTAAAAAAAGATTAAAAATATTATTAAAAAAAAGATTACAAATATTATTTAAAAAAAGATTAAAAATATTATTTAACAAATTATTTTATTACAAATAATATTAAAAAAAAAGTTTAAATATATTATTTAAAAAAAATTAAAAATATTATTAAAAAAAAATCAAAATATTATTTAAAAAAGATTTAAAAAATTCGTAATAAATAAAATAATATAATAACACAAACATTTTAAAATAATAATAAAAAAATACACCAAAAAATTCGATTATTTTCTTTATCAAGGATTAAGGATTCCTCAAATTTCTCTTCCCAATTCTTAAACTGTCAAACCTTTCACCTCTCGGTATCCCGACCAACCTCTGTCGCCTTTTTAATAGACTTCAACGTCCCGAAATTCTTCACAGTGTATGGAAATGCCTCCGAGAGATACCAGAGAGTAATGGGGGATGGACAAAAATTTAAATCACCCGAAAATGTGTGGCATGAGCGGAGCTAATTGTTCAATATTTGTGGGGCAAAAGGCAGCTGCCAGGGCCCTTGGGTACATGTGTGTGTGTGTGTGTGGGTGGGAATTTACGACACATATGGCCCGGTCCGCCTAAAACTAGGCAACAAAACATGCCAAGCATGTCGTGTGCCTCGCCAATCGCCTGAGCAGGATCCCACTCCATGGATATCTGTCTCACTCTGGGCCCACATTCTGTGGATATCTCTCTCTCACTCTAACCCCTCTATGGATATCTCTCACTCTAACCCCCTCTATGGATATCTCTCACTCTAACCCCTCTATGGATATCTCTCACTATAGGCCACATTCTATGTTCGCCCCCCTAAGCGTCACAGTTAATTTGTTGACAGCTCTGTTGCGGCAGAGAGGGAGAGGGAGGGAAGGGGAGCGCTGTTGGGCAGCAGTTTTGGGGAATGGGGTCCACGATGATATGGCTGCAGGACAAATTTCCAGCTGTAGGTCCATGGAGACTACAAGACGGGCAGTCGTGTAAAGTGTGCAAATGACCAAAGGAAAAGCCTGAGAAATATTCCAGCACACAAAATTGTAATTAGTAACAAGGGAGGAGCAGGCACAAGGGCACAAGGATATTCGACAGGCAGTCAGACAATGGGAAATATAAACCTACAGAAATGTAGGGGTTGTCCTTTAGTTCGACATTTGAAAGTTGGACAATGAATGATACTTTTTATTGGTAGATAGAGTTTTTTAAATAGAGAAGAGAACTCTCTAAAACAATGCCACCTCTGGGGTGAATTCCCTTCAAAACTTATGAAATCTCTTCTAAAAATACCAACCATTCCCCTTCCTGTTTCAGCAATTATTCCTTACAGCAGAAAAGAAAACATAATCAAAATGAAACTTAATATGATCTACGGGAGCACCTAACAAGCACCTCATTATAAGCAGACCCACAAACACCCCCGTCGAAAAACCACCCACAATCCTAGTCTTTTATCTTTCTCTAAAGTCCTTTTGTTGTCCTGTCAACTGGTCTAAGTGTGTGTGTGCCCCCTGCAGCGGCTGGCAATCAAAAAAAAAAAACCACATAAGACTATTATAACTACAAAAAAATAGATCAAAATAAAAGAAGTTTTCAATATTTTTTTGATTTGATTATGGGGGAAACCGTAGGAGTGGGTATGATATTATTTTTCCAATTCTTATAAATACATTTTCGAGTGCAATCATCAATTGGTGTCCTCCTCTGATGATTCTACCTTTTTATTTCTTACTTCTTTCCCTCTCTCTCTCTCTCTGTCCTGCTCTCTCTGCCTCTCTCTGTGTGGGATGTCAAATTTCAACCATCAATGTCGTCATCCCTCAACTAATTGGGTTTTCGTTTTCGGGATCTTTCGTCAACGGAGAAACACAAATACACACATACATACATACATATATTCGGCGTATATTTGCGGAGGGGCGGGGGGGTCCGTGAAGTGAAGGAAGTGGAAGTGGAAAATGGAATGCCACAGCAGGTGGAGAAAAAGATTAAATTTCCTCGTTACGAAAGGAAAATTGTGACAAAAAGTGAAAATAAATATTGAATTATTGATATACAATATCCTCCAAAAATTGATAGAGAGCCAGAGCCCGCCCTGCCCTGACATTCCTTTTAGGGGGTGCGGCGTTATCCCATAAATATATAACACAAAAATATGTAAGGATATATCAAAGGGTTCTCTCTCTCTCTGTGTGTGTGTGTGTGTGTGTGTCTCTCATTTCAAATGCAGCTGACAAAAGGCGTTGATGTATTAAAAGCAGGAATCTCTTGACTTTGGAATGCGTTTGGAATGCCGAATATTTTGCCAAATAATACACTTAAAGTCCCTCAGCCCAAGGGGGGTGTTCTGGGTAACCATTTCCAGTGAGATTTCAATTCAATCCACATATTTGAAGATATATTGCAGAATCTACTTTCGATCGAATCAATATTCAATGCTAGAGCAACTTTGCAGAGAAATATCTTCATATTTTCTTTCCTTATAGATTCCGTTTTCTGGAACACCTTTCAAGGCACACATTAGTGCTGCCGCCTTGGCTCTCCTGCCTTATTGTCAATGCAAATATTTGTTTATTTATCTGTTGACGTAAGATGTAAGGTAACCCCCATCCCACCACACACCCATCATCACTCCCCCACAGAGAGAGCTGGAGAGAGAGAGGGGCATGTGGCGGCTCAGCATGGGGCAAGGCCCTACCGTATTTTCTTTTTATGACGAGTGCGCTTTCTGCTGCCAGCCTGCCATTTCTTTTCTCCAACATATTTTGCATGTTTGCATACAAAATATCATATTTGCTGAGATTGTTTCATTAAAAAAAAAACAGAAAGAAAGCCAAGAAAAAAACCAGGTGTCGGCGTGTTGTGTGAAGCATATTTCATCTGCTCTGCCTCCTAGTTGTAGTCCGTAGTACGTGTTTAGCTTTAGCACCTCCCTCTCTGTCCTGCCGCTTGCCGCTTGCCACATGCGTGAGCCATAAAATGGTCATATTACCAAAAATAGCAGGCAGTAAGTGCTGCTGCTGCTATACCTGGGGAAATTGGTTTTCCCACGCACCCAACAAAAAAAATATTTGATATTTGTAGTCGAAACTGTTTCCCCCGTCCCCCTCCTTATTTGTGTATGCTGAACAGGTGGACTTCGCTGGTGAGCTCGTAAAAGTTTCCCCCACGAATCCTGTGGCGGCTCAATGCATTGGAAAGGCATAAAGCCTACAAGTATGCAAGCGTTTTGGCCATAAAAAAGGCCAAGAAGTATTGGAATCCTAGTCTCTAGGCTTAAATGTTGTTAAAGTTTTTTGTACAAGTCTTTTTTGTGTGGAGGTGAGGCTAGAAATTAGCTGGGGGGATGATCTGCTTAACACTTGCTCTTCCTTTCACTTGAGATGTCAACAACTAGCCACCTGTCCTGCCACCTGAAAGGATCCAGGACCCCACATAGGCACAACCCCAAAAGTTACTCAATTATTTCGTTGACAGTTAGGCACATAAAAATACAAATAGATGACACCCAGAGACAACAGAAGCAACACCCAGAGATAGAACAACAGAGACAACAGAGAAGCAACACCAGAGACAGCGGAGAGAGAGAGAAAAGCTGGATAGAGCCCAAAAGAAGTGGGGGGCAGGAGGAACCTCATCTTTGAGGGTTAGAGGCATTCATAGGCAGAACCTTTATCCTTGGGACAGCGATTTGTCCTGCTGTTGTACCTTTCTGTTTCCTTTCTAGGAGGTTCTCGGGGTGGGATGGGCTGTTTCCTTTATCGAAGATTAAGTGCGATGACATCGTTATACCCCGTAGTCATAGTCATAGTCATAGTCACAGTCCCAATGTTCGTTAGTTATATTGTGCTGAAATGTGCTTACAGCACATTAATTTCTTGCACCTGGCATTAAGATAATTGTTGCCTTTTGTTTGGCCAAGACGACGACATGGCACGGCACTCTGGCTATGGCTATGGCCATGGGTAGATAATCAACTCACAATTTGGCAATGTGTTACGGGAGAGCCATGCTTCAACTATAATGCGTGTAGGCCAGGCCCTGGCTAGATCTTCAATTTGTGTGAATATATGACAGGTGAATCCTAAGACTAAGAGGCTTAAATTATAGAACTATGGAACCCGGTAGATAGAACATCTGGTGTTCAGGAAAGATAAAATCCTAGCAAATCTTAATTTTAAATCCTTAAATTAATCTCTTTACTCATATTTGTAAATCAAAAGCCACCGAAAATACATAAAAAAAATTTACTTCTTTTTTTTTGTTTTGGTTTAATCAAAAAATCATCATCAAGGCTGATGACATGGCAAATTTAATCAAACAAAAAATCAACTTTTAATGGGGATTTGTTCACTCTCTTTGAACTTTGAGCCCACACACACGCATCAGACACACACACACAAAGTCAAAGGCAATTGCGTGTAATTTAATAACAAAATAATAGGAAGCAATGACTAAAAAAAAAACAAAACAAGGGCGGGGGCTGAAGCGGAAATGGGAAGAAACAATGCGAAAAGAGGAAGGTGGGCAGCAGCATGTGTAGAGGGGAGTATGTGTGTGTGTGTGTGTGTGTGGGAGTGTGGTTTCTGATGTCATAAAATGTAATCATAAATTATGTTGCCTACTTTTGAGCACTTCTTGGCTTTTGTTTTTGTCATTTGAACGCCATTGAGTCGTCAGTCGAGTGGCTATTTAATTCGGGAATACCCTTTGCAAAAAGAAGAGATATAACGATTCGAAGAAGATGTTTGTCACGTATAAGAGATGATATTTTCTATATTTTAGTACCTTTTTCAACTGAAAAGAACCAGAAAAGATTCATCTTTTATCTTTCTGCCTTGAAAGCTATCATTTCCTTATGCTTTGTAACTACTTCAATCGTATAAAACCAGATAGATTTCCTATATTTCCTATATCTACCCAAACCAATATTTCTTCAAGGTATCCAAACATTTAGGCCCTTAACAGCTGGCTTTCCTTACTGTTTTACACTGCCATAGCCAAAATATACTAGAATTGCAACACTAAACCATAAAATGACAAAAGAAATTATTGATTTTAAGTTTAAAGGACTAAAGCCTTGACTTAACTTAACTTTTTACGTATCTAAAGCCGAAATAGATAAAAATCGTATCTCTGTTCCCTATCTTCCCCAAGAAATATCCCTACTTAGAGTATCCATAATTTTGGGAACCCCAAATTTTAGCCTTTTTTTTGTTGTTGATGCTTTTTTTGGTGGCAAACTGACTGAAAGCCGCCAAAACGCGATGCTTTCGCTGCTGGGGTCTTGTGCTTAGTAATTGCTTATGAAATATGCATAGACCACTGCCCCCCACCCAAGTCTCTCTCCCTCTCCCCCTCTCTCACTCTCCCTGACAGTACGCACCCTTTTTAGACCTGGGATATCTTCGTGGGGCCTGTGGTATTTTTTCAAGGGTGAAGATATGCCTCCGTCCTTTTGATGATGTTGATGGGGGTGAAGGAAGAGCCTTCTGCCAGCCTGCCTCCTGATGATGGTTGCCTGCCTAGCATGACATTGCCACTTAGCGGCTACATTAATGGCAGTGCCAAATGAGAGTCTATCTCCTCCAGCTCACAACATTTTCTGGCGAAACTGAGCGTGTAACGGTAAATAAACTAATACCAAAAACATTTTTTTCGTTCTTTCTTTCTTGGTGGTGGGGGCAGACATAAAAATGTAGCATACTTTTCTGCGTGTATGAAGATGTACACCATCCACTCTCACTTGTTCCCTGCGTCCTGCCTGCCTTTACTTCCTTCGACAACTGCCGTTTTCGTTCCTTGTGCCTTCTTGTGACTGAAATCATGAATATTTAATCATGACATGTACAAAGTATAGCAGATGTATATACTACATTCGTACGAGGAATACTACGAGTAAAAGTTTCAGTCCCGTCCCCAAAAACAAAATGACAAGAAAAATTACAAATGTAACATGAAGAAAGTTGTTGTTTTTGTTGTTGGTTTTCTTCTTCCTTGGGCTTAATTTCTAACTTAACCTTCGGGGTTCTCAGTTCTCGGGTTCTTTATGAGTGAAATTGAGTGAATGATGGAGGAAATGGCAGGGGGAGAAGAGCAAACTCTTCGATGGTTTGAGGGAAAACTGTCGAAGTGTTTATGGCTGGGAATTACTACTTTCCTTTGCCCAAAAAAGAAACAACAAAGTCTGCAAGTTTAAGAGCTGCCAGCAATAATGATTGAAGGTCATACCTGAAGAATATATATACGGATATATGGAATATTGGGTATTTAAGGGTTTAGGGTTTATAATTGATTTTTTACTTATTTTTGTGGTTTAGTTTCTTAGGCTTTCAATTTATTTTATTTTTCTATGGCATAGGGAAAATTATTATTACCTTTTTTCTGCTTTTGAAATAATACAAAAAATGATTAAAACTACAGAAAATTATCCAGAATATTAAGGATATTTCCATTGTAAAAATTTCCAATTAATAAATTTCAAGCAAAAAAAACAAACAAATTTTAGAGCGAAATGATGAATATTCTACCAAAAAGAAAATTATGAAAAAAAGAGTAAAATCCCAAAAAGCAGACAAAGCATACCTGAGTCCTTTAATATTTCTTAGCCAACTCAATTTCCTTTCTCTAACCGGAGTCCAGGTTGAACTTTAAACTCAAAATAGAATTTTAATAAAAATAAACAATTGCGACTAAAATTGTGTGCACTCAAAAGAGGAAAACTCTCTTCCCGCCTGTCTAAAAAAAGACATGACCTCCCATGGTAGTTCAACAAAATAAGCTTTCACTGTAGAAGCAGATAACTAAGGAAACTAAGGAAAACAAAGAGAGACAGAGAGAGAGAGAGAGAGATAAATGATTTATCTCAGGCTTTATTCTTTGCTTAAATTTAATCTAAATATCTTGATTGAATCTCTTGGAATTTCGTTAGTTGATTGATTTTTCTTCTGAAGAAACTTTTCTCCTTAAATGAATTTTATTCCATTTTTTTTTTTCATAATTTCCTAATCGAATTTTACCAAATTCCTTTGTATTTACTTTGCTGCTGCTCATCATAATTATCCCACACTCAGGGACACACACACACACACATACTCGTACACCTATCGGACAGCCGTCATCTGGGTGTCCGTCAAGTCCCCAGACAGGGAGCGATACAATCGACTCGACCAACTAATTCCAGCCATTATTATTATTTGGGAGGCCCATCAGCAATCAAAACTTCAGTAAATGGGAGGGGAAGTTCGTGGCAGACGGCATTTGGAGCACTTTTTGGAGGTAGCACAGGAGGTCTGTGCATCTCTCTGTATTCCCTTCTCTTCTATACCTCTCTCTCTCTCTCTATTACCCTCTGTATTCCCTTCTCTCTCTGCCTTTCCCTCCCTCTCTGTGAACAATTCATACATTATACATCATCGCACTAAGACAACAAAACAATTTAACGCTTTAATGATAATGATGTATGAACAGGGAACACAAAAGCAGTCAGGGGCAGGCAGGGGCAGGCCGTGGCAGGCAGTGGCAGACAACAACCAGGCACAGAAACATGTTGCACGTGTGGCAGGGGTAGCTCCACAGTGCCTACACGACGGCGAAAGGATAAAGGGGATCGCTTAACAAGCTAATGTGCTTTTAATGGTTCCTCTGTTCTCTTGAGTTCCGTTTCTGTTTTTTTTTTCGGGAGCGAGTCCTTTGCCTGATTATGGCACACGGGGGGGGGGGAGGAGCGGGGAGTCCGGAATTAGAAGTAAAATACACAAATAATTAAAATTAATTATCTTGCAATTAGTTTACGATTTACTCATTAAGCAAAAGGTTGAAACGTGACCAAAAAGGCAGAGAGAAAGAGCAGAGAGTGCTGCTCACTTTCAGCACAGTAAAGAAGTTCCGCAGGACAATGCACACATACATATGTATATGTATATGTATATCCTCTCATCCCGGTTGGATGGCCATCCCCGACTAATGTCTCTGACAATATAATTATGAAATTAGTGGCAGCGGGGCCTTCTAACATTTCAATTGAGTTGTTTATTTGATTTATGTTTCTATGCAATTGCACAAGCAAATGTTCCTCCCCCCACCTACCCGCCCCCTCGTATGCCACGCCCACTTAGCATTCACTCATAAACACACACACACACACACGTGTGTGCTCCTAATGACATTTATTACGCATACGCAATGTTGACTCTGACATTTATCCACAGCAGGAGGTCCGACGGCCGTTCGCTTCCTTTTATTGACATTTAACATACACTCCAGTCCAAGTGGAGAGTGGAGGAGCAGAGCGGGGGGAGGGATGGAGTGTTCCACTTGCTCCATTCTCCTTTTTGCCTAATGATTTATGACTTGACACCTAATTGCTGACCGATTAGTTCGGTGAAAAGTTATCATTTTCCATCGATTTGCCTAATTATTTAAATGTTTCGTTCTTTGTGGTTTATTTGAGTTTATTTCTGAGTGATTTTTCTTTCAATCTAAAGATAATTGTGGGTCATTAGGGCGTTTAAAGTACTTATGTTAGGGCATGGTATATGGCTGGAGTTCTAAATAATTTTCTGAGAATTCATTTCGACTAAATCTTTTTTTTTTAACATTTTATTTATTTTGTTTTTTGTATTATTATAGTATTACTACTATAAATTAGAGCACTAATCTCTATTACATTTATGTATGTAATTTTTTATGCGGTTTTCTATATTTGTTATAATATTTTCCCATAAAAAATGTGTTAAAAAAAATACTAAGATAATTACTTTTTTTAAACATTTTCCAACATTTAAATGCAATAAATAATTTCAATTTTTTACAAAGGTTTTATAAAGGTCATGTTTTTGGAACAGAGCTGCTTTTTAGCATTTCTTCTACTTTTATTGAGGTTTATTTTCTTTTTTTTTAATAGCATTTCTTTGATATTTCCCCAAAATACCATTCAGAACTCTTTAGATTCCATGAAGAACACATATGTACATGTTTTTTAAGAGTGATTTTTAGAGTTTTTTGGAGAGTTCTTGTAATTTTAAGAGCCTTTCTTAGACCAAAATCAAAACAAAAACCCATTTAGATCAATTTCCACTCCCTAAGCACTGCATATTTCCCAACAATCAGTCTAAATATGGAATATATTCACCCATACTTGTTAATATTTTTCGTAATTTTAATTTAAAGACAACCCCCGACTGCTGTTCTCTCTCCCTGGCTCTCTGGCTCTCTCTCTTTGGCCTGTCCTGTTGCCTGGCAAAGTACTTAACCGTCTGCTTATTATTAAAAGGCAAAGCTTAAGTGGCAAAGTCAAGCTAATTGAATTAACTTTTTCCCAACCCGAAGCCCAGGCAGCATACACCGAACCCGAACACCGAAACCCTGTTGCCGGTTGCCTGATGGCTGATGCCTGATGCCCGTTTCCCATGGTGCGTGGTGCGTGAAAAAGGCAGCAGCACGAAAAAATAACATCAGCAGGAGGAGGGGCAGGAGAAGCAGCAGCAGGAGGGGCAGCAGGAGGAGGGGCAGGAGAAGCAGAGGCCCCACAAGGAGCCGCCACATCGGTTGGTTGAAAGGGGTGGGAAAAACAAGTAACGCTAATGTTGATAAAGTGCCACCAACTCAAAAAAGATTTTACAATATTTTTGACAAAACAGCAAACGAAAAAAAACGAAGGAGAGAGAGAAAGCGAGAGAGAAGGTGACAATGGACAAGTGATGGACTTATTGAATGCCCAGACATTTTAAAAGGAATTTTCGATACAAAAATATAAGCAGTTCACCCATTGATGTGTCTTCTAAAAGGTTTGGAATAAAGATTTATAACATAAGATCTTTGCCAGGGACATCGACTGCAGATTCTCAAGATATTTTGTATGTTTTATAAGCGGTTTTCAACTATTTATTATAATATTTTGCTAATAAAATAATTACTTTTGTTGGACATAACATTGCTCCTCGACTTCCTTACTCCTCACTATCAATGTTATGTTTGAAGCAAAAATTAACATTACAGAAATCCCAAATGTATGGGCACATTATCCTTATTCTAGTGTATGGGCACACTGTCTTTTTACTTCCATCTCTTCTTGATCTCGTTTGAAAGTGGCTGGTTGTGTGCAGAGTTAAGAATATAAAAACAATCACTAAATATAACCATAAAACTTTTGTGTATTCGTTTAAACAAAGGCACTAACTGGACGACTAAGTATATATAACTTTTTTTAAATGCAATAAATAATTTCAATTTTTAATTGTTTTCTGAAAGTATCAATGATTTCTATCTTTTAAATTTTTTTAAACTTTTTTTAATACTTTTTTTTTACATCTTTTCAAAATTTGTTCTCTGAACAAATGGCTAAAATAATACCTATTTTCTCTGTTTCTAAAGAGTTCCCTATTACCAATTTCTTCACCTTAGAAAACCTTAAAATATTCCTAAATATTCGAGTTCCTAACTCTTTTAATTATATAAAAAAAATCGAACCCTTTTCTGCGATTATTCGGGTTTATACTTCCATCAAAGCTAATCGCAAGCGCTGTATAAATCGAGATTCCCCTGAAAGCAAAAGCTGCTCACGTAGCATCTTCTGCCAATAGCATTAAAGGCAACAAAAACGCAAAAAAAAAAAAAAAGAAAGCAAAAACAGAGAAGGTTTTCCACGGACAACACCCTTTGCTGGTCCTTCTGGACAACACACCACACGCCCTTCATCTGGTGGCTGCTGCTCCAACATTTCCATTCCCCTTTTTTAGCCCCAACCCACTCAACCCTCTCTTGTTAGCCCTGTCCCCCCCCTCTTATGTCTCTCCTCTTAGCCCTGTCCGCCCATATTTCTCTCTCTGGCTAGCCTTTCTTGGCTATCGGTTTACGCGCTATGCTTCGTTAAGTGCATTTTGAATTTTTAATGTTGAGCGCGGGCTTTCTCGCCCGCTGCGCCGCCACTCCCATAGCTCTGCAGCAGGAACCCCAAGAACATCCAGGATGAGGGATGAAGGATGGTGGATGCCCCACTGCAGGACCCAGAGAGAGGTCTTGATTAATTCGCTTTATTAAAAAACCATACGCCAAGAAATGCGTAATACTTTTTAGCACTCCCACAGCTGTGCTCCCTGCTAGAGCTCCTCCCCGCTCCTCCCTGCTATGTCCTTCCTTCCTCCGCACAAAACTCAACGAATAAACAAAAAGTGAAATAATCAACACAAATTACACGGTGCCGCATAAATATTCCAGAGATCACAGACAGACAGACAGAGAGACCAAGAAAGGGCTAAGAAATGGTAGTCCCCTCCCCTCCCCCCTGCTCCTTTTGGGCAATTAATTTTTAATCTACGCTAAACATTGCAACAAATTTCCCCACTGGGTGCCAAAGATATGTACAAACGGCGAACTGAGAGTTTTTCTGCGTATGTTTGCTACTTATTATCTTGTCGAGAAAATCACACAGGGTATCACAGGGGTAGACTGGGCCTTCGAGGGCATTACTTAATGACTTAATTAATTTCTTAAAAATATAAATATTTTTTTAAATATTTTGCTAAGGCAACAGCTACAATAAGGGGTTTCAGACCCTAAAAAAAGTATTTTTTTTATGGTAAATGTATGGAATAATCTGCTTAGAATAATCAATTCTATCTGCCAATTTTTTCTATAGCTCAACGATAGGTAATTATTCCTTTGCATGATATAAAGAACTCGGATAACAATAGTCTGAACAAAAAGGTATATGTCCGCCTAAAATAGATAGTAAATCAAGTAAATATCATAAGAATGATTACAAAATATGTCCTGCCACTCGAAAACTAACGAAGGAAATTACAGATTACAGATTACACCCTAAATTACAGATATTAGATCTACAACTAAAAGAGCTCTCCATAATATAGTTTCCAGAAGCAAAAAGTAATCGAAATCTGGTTATAAATAGACAGTTTAACCTCTGATCATCTCAAAAAAGAGCTTCTTCTGACTTATTAAAGCAGAAAACCAAAGCAAAAAGATCTCATAAGATAGGATATCTTCTTATCCACAAATGGTGTTGAAATATTGTTATAGAGAGGAAAAAGAACTTCGATTTGATGTATTTTAGCTTAAGGATAGAGTTTTCCAAGCTATAGCTAATCAGTAGAACCTCTAATTAGATCTCCTCTTTCAAAACTCTTTCCTCAAACTCTTTTTCCTGCGCATTAATAAAGTCGAAACCCTTAGGCTTTCAGCCTTGTATAACATATTTTTCTTAAGCTTGCGGTTTCTGTTTTTTTTTTCTCATGATTTGCAAAAGTGCCAACAGCAGTGTAAAGGATTTTAGACCAAGCCACGAGGATTAATAAAAGGATTACGCAGCGGAAAATGCCAGCTGTGTGATGCGATGCTTCCAGAGAGCGGGAGACAGAGACTTGGCAATGCTAATGCGAAAGGGCAGGGGAAGAATGAGAGGATGCTGCTGCTTCTGCTGCTTCTGCTGCTGCTGCTGATGGCAATTTGTAGCAACACTTGACTAGGGATAAGGATATGAGGGTGTATACTCCCACCCTCGTTTGCAGCAGGCTAATTGCAGCATGGAAGGCAGACAGGCAGGCAGCCTTTTGCTTGCCTCAACTTCTGCCAGCATCAATGCGGAAAGCCGTGCCACTGCCACAGCCACTGGCACACTCTGCCAGAGACAACAAGCTCTGCCTTGTGGCACACAGGCGCTGCAGTTTTTCGGTCATATATTAAAAATAATCCCATTCGATATCTGTTTTAATACTTCAAATTTATAGCACTTGCCGCTCTCTCTCTCTCTGTGGAAGAAGTAACGGCAGCAACAAACAACTCTCTCTCTCTGTCATTTTGAAGGGCTTTTAGCTTGGATATTTTATTGCTTAAAGGATGCCGCCACGTTTGTCCGGTCATCAGCATGCGAGGGTTTGCCATCAAATATTGCATTTTATTCGGGGCACAACATATATTCTTTTGGGGCTTCATTTTGGGGCCAAAACATTGTTGTGCTAAGGAAAATGGAACCATTTTTGGTTGAATCTATGGTAGAAGTTCTCAAAGTAACAAATTTTGAGTCCACTCGTTGGTCAGCAGCGCCCTTCGGTTGAGCAAGAGCAGTCATCGGTCAGTCATTATACTTCGGCTCTCTTCTGCTTTGAACGTCCATGATTTTCCTGAATTTTACAGCTGTCACCCATCTGTCTTCCAGCAGCGCCCCTCGGTTGAGAAAGATCAGCCATAATTTCTCTTTGAAAAGTATGATTTCTTCTTCTTAGAATCTCCTTGTTTTTCCTGTTTTTTACAGGTGTCACGTATCTTCCGGCAGCGCCCCTCGGTTGAGTGATCTTCATATATCTATCCTCTAGTGTTTTTTCTCTTTGCTTTGTAGGATTACTTCTGAATATCTAACTTTTCCTGCCTTTTAAATGTGACACGCGTTGTCCAGCAGCTCCCATCGGCTGTTAGATCTTTCTGTTAGATTTCTTGTAATGAATTTCTGTACAATGAAGCTTCTGCTCTTTCTTTTGCCTGCAACGTTTTCATCGATGCACACATGCTTTCTTCCTTCGATTTATAGACTTCTGTAACCACCCTCGCTGTAGCATACCCTTGATATAATATTCCATATGCTATATGCGTTTTTTTATGCCCCATTTTAATAACAACATTTGTCTCGGAATTTTCGTTGCGGTTTTTCCCTTCCCCTCCCCCTCCCCTTGCTTC
Source organism: Drosophila athabasca (assembly GCA_008121215.1). Taxonomy (NCBI): domain Eukaryota; kingdom Metazoa; phylum Arthropoda; class Insecta; order Diptera; family Drosophilidae; genus Drosophila; species Drosophila athabasca. The sequence continues at coordinate 46,780,931 of CM017794.1, forward strand.
CCTTCCGTTTTGTTTCATTTGTTGGTTGGTGGTCCCATTTTTTTTATGGATTTAATGCCTTGGCGCTGATTTGCTTACAATTGACATAAACGACCAACGGATGAGTTATGTTATAACTCGTGAGGGCTTACCTCCTGTGCAGGGATGGGATGGGGTGGGGGATTCGAGAGTCCCATGACTCGTGGCAGAATGCAGATAAGCCCCTACTCAATCAGCATAAAAGTAGCTAAAGAAGCGTTGGATGGTGGAGGAGGCGTGGGAGTGGGAGGCACCTCCAAAGCGCCTGCCGTTAATCAAAGAACTGCAAGAGAAGATACAACCTCCATTGGGGGGAGAGGGGTGATATCTGGGGGATAGAAGAACAAAGTCAGAGGAAAATCTAAATTGGGACTTCGCCCAACACGCACGCATTTAATTAAAGTAAAAGCTTTGCTTTTTTTTTTGTTTTTTGTTGTTTGCTCCTCCTCCTGCAGCTTATTTCGCATCTCTCACTTTTTTCTCTGTGTTTAGTGCGGGAAATGCAAAAAACTTTTTGCAGAAAAATGTGACCGTCAGGGGATATACGGCGAAATGTCTGTCCAATGTGGCAGAGTGTGGGCTGGGCAGGGCAGGGCAAGGCAAGGCAGTTGTTGCACTTGCACCGTGGATAATAACGTGCCATTTATATGCGTGCCACTCGGAATGCAAGGCAAACCGAACCAAGGGAGGACCTCTTGGGGGATGTGTGTTGTAGGGTGGAATCACTCATTCATTAGGTTGCCAAAAGAGTGAGAGTTTTCCTACTCGGTGGAGTGGAAATCTACTCCAAACATCCAAAACTCAAACTGAATTCAACTCAAAGGTTAGGGGTGGTTTTATAGCACTCTAGTGAACCTTTAGGGGTAGGAAATGGAGTAACTTTTCAAACAGCTCTCAAATGCTGGTTTTTATGGCAAAGGAAAATGAACAACTCTCAGGCTTACGTTATGCCAAAAAAATGAACACTTCAGGGGTAGATAAATTCTTTATATTATACAAGGGAGAGGGTTGCTTTCATGTATAAGGGTTTGTGACGCTCAATAATAATAGAAGAGTGCGCGGAAATGTATAAGTTTATAAAGACTTATAAACAACATCAGCGCCATTCAAAAGTAGCGGACATAAATTACACTTAGCCTCCTCCTTATAGCACTAGGATGAGAAGTCCAATACCGAAAGGTATGCCGTCCTTTCATTTCAGTGACTCCATTGCTTCCTCATGAATTTCGCTGTTGGACTCCTCATCCTCTGCCTCTCCGTTCCTTGCATTCCTTGTACAGAATTTAAACAATTTTTATTCTCGAAATCCAAATTGTTCCTCGACTTTAGTGCCATACATTTTGTTCCCAGAATTTTGGTTCTAGTTTGAAGTTTCGCTAGCACGCCACTTGATGGCGCCAGCTATAGGCGTTTTCGACCAAGAAAGCTCTCCAAGAAAGCTCCTTTCATTCAAAGGAAGATAAACTGTTATAAACATACTCCTGCTTCAGTGCCTAAGAAACTATTATACAAAAAAACGAACCTTATGGGATGAAGCTTAGCAGAGTTAGAGTCGAATACTCCTAGATGTCCAACATACAAGAGTATAACAATTTATACCAAATGGCTTTACATATCTCTCCACAAACAAGTCTACAAAAAGTTTTTAATTTTATGGCAAGAAAAGAGAATAATTATAAGGAAATCGACAAAAGGAATCAATGTAAAATGTATGTAAAAATTGTGTTAAATTGAGTATTTGAAAAATGTGAAAGATCTGACACTGGAAGAGTCGAATTTGAGGTATACCAGTGGTTATTAAATTAAATAATATAAGCCTTATAAAAAAAAAAACGATAAAAGCAGCGGCAGAGGCCGAGGCTTTCACCGTAGAAGCAACAACCAACTTCACTCCATAAAGAAAACACAACACAGCCAACTTCTCTCCGTACAGAGATCAGATGGTTATTAATCACCTGTTTAAACATTTTCCGTGCTATTACCATTATAATGAAGGTATTATTAACCGTTTGACAGATATATAGAGACACTTATATAAAAAGCTGTTTTAAAAAAGCCTAAAAAATGCGATTATTGACGCCTTCTCACCGGAATTAATTTAATTTAAATTTCATTTCAATTTGCTCTTTGCCCTTGCTCTAACATATCCAAAAATATTATTTCTCCGCCATTCATGACAATATTTAATGGCATCGAAACCCACCAAAGTGAAGTAAACAAACTGCAAGAAGCACTACTCTCTCACACTTCGAAATACCCGACGACAGCTGTGACACAAAGTTGACCAAAGCTAAAGTCGAAGCCGAAGCCAAAGCCCCATCCCAATGCAAGGGCGATGGGCCAAGGCTCTTAAGTATCCCATATGTCAAGTGGATTACAGTTTTGGGGGGGCCAGCGATGCGATGCGTAGGCGCTGCGCTGGCTGTTCAAAGGCCAAGAAAGCCAGTGATTGAGGCGAATAGATAGCAAATGGAATTGACTAACGTCCAAAGTTATGGAATGGAATGGCATGGCATGGAATGGGCGGCAAGGGTTTTCTTGTTTGATTTTTATGGGTCACAGGCAGAGACTACCACAAGGCAGCGGGCATTGCGAGCAGGCAGCAGCAGCAGCAGAACTTTTCCCCTTCCCCCAGATTAAAGACAACTTAGTGTTGATAAAAAAAACTACTTGAAAAAGTTTCATTGTGTTAGATAACAAGGTGTCGTGCAATAAAATAAGATACAAGTGTAGATAAAAATAAAGTTTCTGTGGGAGATAAAGAATGTTGCTAAGAAAAATGTACTAAAGGTTTTAAAAACATGAAAACAATTGAAATAGGTTGAAATTCCAGATGTCAGACGAAAATAGGGTACACCAGAAGATATTAAATTAAATAATTAAAATAAATAATATAATACAAAATTGTAATTAAAAAAAAAAGGATAAAAAGATACCAAATAAATGCCTTAAAATATGTATTTTCTAATTAAAATAAATCAGAACTAATTAAAAAAAAATATTTCCAGGCAATGATGTATATATTTCAGCAAAAAAATGGTCTTAAATATTGGAGATGCACTTCTTAGAAACAATATAAAACTAGTTATATCTAAAGGGGGATATTCTTTCAAGGAAATACATGACTAAACACAGCCATGCTCTATTTTTCGCTACTGACAAGAATTCCTGATCGCAAATCATAACATTCTTAAGATACTCGGATAGCTTTAGAAGTATTTTTAATAAATATATTTTTAATTACACCTCAAATTTGACTGCATCCAAAATAAACCAAAACTATAGCAATAATCCATAATAATCCCGAATATACTGACACTCTATTTACATAATTATCCCGAAAACACAGTCATCCTATTACAATATACGAATATATATACATATATGTATGTATATCTTCTCTGTCGTTTCTTCATCTCTCACTTTACCGGAAAGCAAATATCGCTCGCCACAATTTTTTTGGAAATTTTTGTTAACAATTTTTGTGCTCAAAAAGTGTAGTAACTTTAATTAGTTTTTACTTTAAATTGTATAATTTATTGATCAACTGAACTCTGCGCAATTCGTGCAACCATGAAGAACAAAAGTAATTTAAAAAATTAGTGAAAAAAAAACCCATTCTGACTACGATGGAAATCACTAAACTAATTCGAATATGATCATTTTATTCCTGCAAATTTCTTTTTGTGGCAATATTAAGGACTTCACGGATGTACTAGAGACAGGAAAATTCTCCATATGGCTCCCATGCAGTATGTGGCAGGCATCCCTCCCTCCCGTGATCAGCCAATTTTCATCTCAAAAAGAATTCGAGGCAGAATCGTGCATGCTGGACGACACAGGGACGCGAAGTTCACCCTAAACATCTAAAAGCACAAGGTGATCAATGTGATTGCACATTTCGGCAGCGGAGGCTATGGCCAAGTTATCCTGGCGCCCTAAAATGGCTTGAGACATGCATGGAGTATGTGAAAGGGTAGCTCTCTCTGTCCGATAATGAACAGACTGGCTGCCTGACCAACGCCACACGCCTCGTTCTGTTGTGCGATAGCGGCATCTCCCCCACTACACGTGGGACCTATGTTCAGGACTATGTTCAGCCACTTGGATGAGATCACAGACGAAGATGAGGACGAAGATGAGGACGAAGTATTCCGTCGGATAAATAGGTAAATGTGCTCATGTATTCGCCCGTTCTCCTGCACAGCTTTGGCATAACTCTACGAAGTTTTCCCTTCTAAACGACGTTATCATTGACTTTTTCTGTTGGCTGTTGGCTTCACAAAACACAGATTCCGGTGGAAATACATACGTGAGCGTACGGACGTTGTTCGTACGTTCTTCTACCACCGGACTGACAATGCTTGATGGGGCATGGGGCAGACAGAGTCCCAGTGACATGCTGGTGTCCAAAAGTCTTAGATCTACACTGCACTGCAGAATATTTGATTAGTTTTTCCTATCAGAAATCCCTTAAAATCTTTCCTATGGCAAATTCTTTAGTGCAATTTTCCCCATTGAAAAACGTGCTTAAACATTGCCTCAAAGTAGTCAATCTAGAAACCCCTAGGAACTAGAATTCCCGCCGCCACCCTCGCAATCAAAAGTATTGACAGGGGGATGTGCAACAGGGAGACGAGACGCGATGGCAAGCCACCCTCGAAACAGACTGCAAAACGGTTCTTAGCCAAGTGCATTCTATTTACAGGACACTGGGGATTATGGGACACCCGATATCGGGGGAGGGTCTGTAAACCATCTAATTAGGAAGGCGTCCGCTTTTCTATCACTCAAACACAAATGAAAAGTCATTTAAGTCAGAGAGAAAAATCCGCATTAGCAGAGGGGGAGACCGACCCTCCCTCCACTCCACTTCAGTACACTACACTCCACTCCATTGATTATCGCCCCCCAGATCCTTGGCTGGGATACCAGGATACGCGCTCTGCTCTCTTTCCCCTGGAGGGCGAGAAAAACAATTTCAATAAGGAAATTCTTACTTTGACAAGCAGGCCATTTGGTCGCTCGCTGCTCTCCCCATCCCCCCGCTCTCATAATTGCCAACTAATGAGGCTCGGGGCCGGCCCCAAGAAGTTTTTCATTTGCAATGGAGGTGGTGGGAAATGGGGCGAGGAGGTGTTGCAGGAGACACTTTAAAAAACTTGCCACACTGCTGATAAAAGCAGCAACAGCCCGGCAAAAGTTCTTTCGGCAATTAACTTGCCGCACATTAAATGATAAAAAAAAAAATGAAAAAAAGAATGGAAGAAAATCATGAAGAAAACTGAGGGAAAATGTATGTGCAGCAGGACTGCGGTTGCTGAAGGGAGGCGACACGACACAAAGGGACGGCAAAGTTTCCACACACAAAACAAAGACGAGAGGCAAAGCCACTAAGGGTGCGAGAGCGGAGGCGGCGTCGGAGGCGGCTGCAGATGTGAGTGAGGGGGCGGGTGCGGGGGCAGTTGCAATTTGGGTCAAGCCAAAAAGATAATGCGGTTCGCGGCTTCCTTCTTGTCACAGGAGAAACTTTTGTTTTGTATCAACTTTTATTTGGGGGCGCCCTTTTCCCTCAATTTTCTTCACTTTTCTTCACATTTCTTGGAAAATGAATGCACTTTCTGTTGCTTTTCTTGGCTTAAACAGATTTTGGTTGAGATTTTCTTAATGAAAACTGATTTGAGATACGTTTTGTTCATTAAAAAACTATTTCAGAACGAGTTTTGTTTAAGGAAATTTTGATTTTAGGTGTGATTTCTTTTATATTTGGTAGATTTTTGGCCATGACTTTGAGACACTCACTGGTCCGTTTTTCTTTCTTTTAACAGATTTTTCATATTATAAACAGATTTTGTGTACATTTCTTTTCATAAATAAATCCCTTCCATTTCATTTTTCGCATTTTAAAAAAATGTTAAGGAATTTATGTGTTTATTTAACCGATTTAAGGAACGTTTTGGTTACACTTTATTAATTTCTCACTTTATATTGAGTTCAAGAACCTTGTTGTTATATTTAAACAATAAAGATAATTTGTTCCTTCTTTCCAGCCCACTTTTCACTTCATTTTTAGCCATTTCACGCGCGTATTTTCTGCAGTCAACCGATTTGAAGGCAATTTTCATAACACTTAAACCATATCTGGTACACTTTTCTCTATGTAAGCCTCATTTTAAGCCATTTTCACGGCATACCACAACTTGCATGTCAAATGTTTGTTAGTGTAAACCAATTTCAGCCTCTGCTTTTGCTAGTGTAAACCTCTTTTTTCTCATAGTAAACCGATTTGGGGCCCCAATTTTCTTATAGTAAACGGACTTCAGGTCCGCCTACGCAACAACTGTGGACCCGTTTTGGGGGCAGTACCCCTGCCGCAAGCACAGCGAGTGGCAGCATAACAAAATATTTATGCTGCGGGACACACACATGTCGCATTTCTGTGGCTTAGAATTACTTTAATCTTTAATTAAAGACAAAAAACTTACAATTGAATCGATTTTTTTTAGCACACAGCCACAAACACTCACACACACACGCACAAGCGACGGGCGCGTAGTGTGCGTAAAAACAAGTGGAAAACGCCGACTAAATAGCATGTGCAACAATAGCAAACATTTGGCGCTCAACAAACGTATTTCATTCAACTTTTTACACACAACACAACACGGGCGATAGTGGGCGGTAGATTACACACAAACGGAACAGTCTAAAAACAATTATTCACATATAATTCGCGCAACAAACACAAATTTTTAGCAGCGCAGCGACTTTGTTGTTCCCGGAACCAACTCCAATTCGTGAACCTGAACCAACTCCAAAATAAAGAGAACGGAACTACTGCGAACCAGTTGAAAGAACAGCTGAGTCGAGAAACCAGGGATGGGACGCAGACACTTTTCATTTATTTAAATATTTAAATATAAATACGTTTTTTTTTGCAAAATACACATAAATGTGAACTCTTTAACTAGATTACTTACAATATTTGTATGTTTATGTATTTTTAAAGCGATTATTTGTGGTTATTGCTATTTACTTGCAGTTTTATGCCCTGCTCTTGGGTAAATTCTAATTATTTGTAGATTTTCGTTTTACAAAAATTGTTTTTAAAGCTTTTACGTTTGCACTGTGTCACTGTAATACACTTTTGATTGATTAGATATGCAATGGGGGTTTTTAATGGTTATTTGAATGCACTTTGTTTTTATTGGGGATAAATCGATTTTTTTGATTTTTCGGCTCCCATTCAAATAATATCCGATATAGAAGTTTTTTGATTATAAAGCTGAGTGTTTATGGCCCGAAATGGCCATGTTTTAGATTAAATATTGAATTGTTTTCCACACATTTTTAATACATTTCCACTTTACGAAAAATATTTAAATAAATATCCAGAGAGAGAGAGCAGGACACGAGGAAAGCGCACGCTGTCAACTGAACAAAATTCCTTTATACTAGGACTCTCGTCTCCACATAATTGGGGGGTGGCTCTGTCTCCGGCTCTTTGACATACAGAGGACATGCGCATCACATGCACATGCCGAATCCTTTTGAAACAGTTTTCCCGCCGAATCTATAGTCTATATTCCATAAATATATGTTTAGTCTAATTAAAATTAATAAATTAATTAAAATTATACACAATCAGAAGAGGACACTAATAATGGATGCTTAAGGTAAATTAGATTACTGTTTTCTTAGAAAACTAGTTAAAACAACACAAAACTTAATGGTAGTCAATCATAATGTGATTATAAATAGTATCTATCGTGGGTATGGCCGTTGTTGGGGATTTGACTTCAGGCTCCATTTCGGTTTCGGCTTCGGCTTCGACGACCGGCTCTGCTGCAGGCGGACTAACATCCTCTTTGATCTGCGGCTTAGGCTTCTTGCCGAAGGCAAAGCAACCGCTCTGCTTGGTGGCCACAGGCGATAAATTGTCCTTGTTTTTTGTGCTAAAAAATGGTAAGGAAATAATCACATTAGACCCCATTTGGTAGAGTATTCGTAGGAGCACTCACAAAGCTTTGAGCGCCTCTAGTTTGGGTATATTCCGATTGCATGTCTTGCCACCGCCAGCCGCCTCCTGGGCGGCCAGCTCCTCGGGATGTGACTTCTTCTTGTGCGTGCGACAATTTGAGCCATTGGCAAATGTGCGATCGCAAAAATCACAAGAGTACGGCTTCAGACCTGTGTGTAGGATGAGATGATTCTTGAGGGCCTTGGCACGCTTAAACTCCCTGCCACAGTAATCGCATTTGTGCTGCATCTTATCCGTGTGCACCAGTCGATGGCGATTGAGGGTGGTGCGCGAATTCAACTGCATGCCACACTCGGGACAGATGTACTTGTGGGGATCGTGGGTCTCCTTGTGGTGCTTCAGTCGACTGGCGCTCTTGAAGCACTTCTTGCACACATCACATTCGAAGGGGGCATCGTCCGTGTGCGTCAGTACGTGCACCTTGAGGTTGCTGATGGAAGTGACACGCACACCGCACTGCTCACAGATCACGGGACGCGGTCGCTCATCCAAATGCTGGTACTGGGCATGCTGCACGGCGGAGGCATTGCTGGTAAACATCTTGTCGCAGCTAGCGCAAGGATACACCTTGCGCTTGGGCATCGGCAGATGGCCCTGGCTGTGCCGCTCCAGCTGATAGCGAGTGCGAAACTTCTTCGGACACTCTCGGCACGCCAGCAGACTAGACTCAAACATCCCGTCGTGATCCTGCCGCAAGTGGCGATTCAGGGTGCTGGCTCTGGCATAAGCTCGAGTGCATATGGTGCACTGATGGGCCTTGTCGGGGTCTTCTTTCGATTTGCTCTGTTTTGGAGGGGTGCTTCGGGGGCATTTGTGGCTGTCCTGTGAGGAGTTATCCTCTGTTATTCCATAGGCATCGCATAGCTTCAGCAGCACAGCGTCTTCATCCCCTTCCTCGTACTCCTCCTCCTGATCCCGCTCCGGCTCCTCCTCTTCCTGCTCCGATTCGGGTTCATTCTCCTCGCTTCTACTTGTTGCTTCCTCAGGCTCCTCTTCCTGATCATCTGCCGTCTCAATTAGCGGGTTTTTCATATCAAATGTAGACTCTTCTATGAGTAGGTCGCCTTGGGCCCCCAATTTGGGTTTCTCCTCCACATAGTGGACTTCTGTAAGGGTCTCTGGTTCCTCCTCCAGCAGCCCAAACTTGGATCGAAGCTCGTGTAGATTTACATGCTCCTGCTTGGCGGTGGTCTGTAGAATGCAGTAGAGCTTCTGCACGCGGGTTATGCGCTCCGAGAAGTTGACTAAAGTTGTGACCAGTGTGAGGCAGTCGGTGCAGATCATTTCCGGCAGCTCCTCGCCCCGCGTTATCTGTGTGAAATCAACAATACGGCTTTGAGGATGCTTTGGAAACATGGCCTAGGCGTGCCACTTACATCCACCCAAAAGTACTTGCCAATAGCTGTGGCCAGGGCCAGATCGCTGCCAGAGCCATCTCCTGCAGCGCCCGTATGCTCGTGCTTCAGGAACACATTGATGTTCCCGTGCACGTCGTCCTTGGCACAGAGGCGGCACCACAGATGCCAGTCGGCGACTCTGCCCCCATGGCCACTCAGAGGGACGGCGGCCATTGCTAGAACTAACTAGCAATTATTTTATTTATAAATAATAAGCACTGCAGTAGAGCTGGAGAAACATCGATGTTATAATCGATATAATCGATATTTGCGTCCAAACTGCAGACATCGATATTTTTTCTCAAACATCGATTTTTTTGCAATGCACTCCTATTATTGAGCTTCAAAAAGAAACTCAAAATATTAAAAAATAAAAATGCGTAAAAAATCGTATTGTTTGAAAAAAAGGAAAAAAGTTGTGAAATTGTGAAATTGGAAAATATGGATAAATATTTAAAACGTAAGTATTCATTTGAAATAAAGTTAAGTTTGATCTTGATCTCTGATGTTGAAATATTTCAATATATCTGTTATTAAATCCAATTGAAGGGTATGGCTTATAATTTAGTTTAAGTTTGATCTCGATCTCTGATGTTGAAATATTGAAGTATACAAATTAGTTTTAAAATATAACATATATCTGATATTAAAATCCCATTGAAGGGTATGGTTTATATTATTAGTTTTTAATAATCTAAATACAAAATGGCTAAATTGAAATATCCCATGAAGGGGCTTGCTTATACCCACATATACATATATAAAACGACCCCACATATATATAGTGTCCTTAAGACATTTAAGGAAAATTTTATAAAAATCGATGTTTAATCGATTTTTGACCCTTAAAATATCGAAAATATCGATGTCCGCTAACATCGATTATTCTCCAGCTCTATAAGGCGGCCCGTTGCTGTAGTGTGACCGCGGAATTGTCGATAAAAGATACCGTCCGACCATCAGAAATATACCGAAAAGTACGGTCTCATTTTAAAAATATACCGCAAAAATACCGACGAAACTCATATTCCTCGCTTTTGATATTCCGTTTAATATTACTAGCTAACTAGGACCCTCGGGCCTGAACACATAATTTTATACGATTGATGAATCAATTGTCTACAAGACTGGTTAAGTTTAGTGACTCTTTTTTTTTAGATTGTTTCTAAAATGATGTTTAAGCCAAGGTATACAACTTTAGTGAGCATGAAATGCGACGTAAGAAAACGTAAGTGAGCATGGAATGTCACGTCATTTGGTATAAAAAAGGTAATATAGACATATGTATACCCTTTTTCATTTAATTAATGTTAAAATTCTTTTTTTCCAGATGCTTTAAAACGTAATAAATATTGTATTTTGCACATATTTACAATTTTCGACCCAATAATGCATTTGATGAATTTATTATTACTAACAAATCGATCCCGATACCCATTTTCAGTCTTTATAAGAAAGCCAAAAACCGTAAAATTATCTGAGATAGAGACTGACTAGCTTCTGCAATAATTGGTGCCTAGTAAAACAAACTTTTTTTAGATTCTATAACATCCTTTCGTAGAGGGTATGAAAAATGTTGTCTACGGCGAATTACGTAAGTGAGAGTGAAATATGACGTAAGGCAACGTAAGTGAGAGTGAAATGTGAGGCGAATATGTTGCGACGAATTCGCCCTCAGCCAATTCGCTCGCTCGCCGTGAAACGAATATACCGAAAAGAACGGTCTCATTTAAAAAAAATACCAACGAAAACCATATTCCTCGATTTTTATGTTCTGTTTAATAAAATATTGCAGTTTATGGCCGCAAATAATAGATTTAACATTTTTACAATTGCTGGTGGGCAACGCTCTGTAATGCTCGTGTCGAAGTTAGTTGTTTTGGGGGCTATTGTTTTATTTGTTCACTATAATTTGGGCTATAAAGTGTTGGGGCAACTCCTTGGAAGGAAACCCATAAATTATAGTAAAAAGATAACATAATCGACTAACTAATCTCCCATGAAACAGTTTACTCTGATTTCAGCAATTTATTCATTATTTTAGTAACTTACTTGCTCATTTCAAATCCGCCCGCTGTAAAAAATCCTCGCCGTCCTGGGAAGTTTATAATATTCTTCCCTGGGAAATTGCTGAGGCTCTTCGGAAAATGTCGGGTATGGACAACAGGCAAAACAGCCCAGAAAATGCAAGGCCTGCAAGGTAAAATCCACCCAGCTGACAATTTTTATCCATTATTTTAGTAACTCCCTTGCTCAACGGAACTAGTTCTTAGAGTTGCCCGGTTAATGAAACTTCATTTTCATTAAATATACTGATTACAGTTAAATTGATTATAACAATTGCGTGCCAATAAAACTAAATATTTCGTTATTCGTAGTGTACGTTGTATTTTAATCAAATTCAAATAAGCAGATAGATAAATCTAACGATCTGGCAGCACTTTTGCTGAACAGCTGTTCGTGTCTATTTGTTTATTTCCAATTGTGAAATTAACTGAAAATTGAATTAATTCAGGTACAATGCTGGAGGCACGGTTTGGACAGACTCTGCTACTGAAGAAGATTGTGGATGCCCTCAAAGAAATACTCTCTCAGAGCACCCTGGACTGCACCGAAACAGGCATGCAGGTACACTCAAAATGCATTCCAACAAGATTTCATTTTTTCTAAATTCTTGATTTCCTCCCAATTAGCTGCAGTCCATGGACAACTCGCATGTTTCTCTGGTGGCCCTCAGCCTCCAGACAGAGTGCTTCGAGAAATACCGCTGCGATCGCAATGTCTCTCTTGGTTTGGATCTCAAATCCCTGGCCAAAGTCGTCAAGGGCGCCAGCGGCGATGACACCGTCACCCTCACAGCGGCTGACAAAGCGGACAAGCTGCTCCTTAGCTTCGAGTCGGACAACAAAAGTCGCACAGCGGACTATGAGTTGAAGCTGCTGAATTTGGACCAGGATCATCTGGGCATTCCCGACACGGACTACGCCTGCACTGTTCAGATGCCATCCAGCGAGTTTGCTCGCATCTGCCGGGACATGAGCATGTTCAGCGAATCTGTGGTCATATCCTGCACCAAGCAGGGCATCAAGTTCTCGGCCAACGGCGACATGGGTTCCGCCAACATTAAGCTTACCGAGACGGCCAAGGGAGACATCACCATAGACGTGGATGAGCCCATAACCCAATCCTTTGCTGGACGATACCTGAACACTTTCACACGAGCCACACCGCTCTCGGATAGGGTCAAGATTTGTCTGGCACCGGATGTTCCTCTGCTGGTGGAGTACCCTATTGAGGATCATGGGTATATACGTTACTATCTGGCCCCAAAGGTGGATGAAGCAGACGCCTAAAATGTTATAGAAAACATCAAGTGCAATATTTTCACCTATTCCAAATATTAGCTTTAATTTCTTTACTTATACATACGTACGTACATTAGTTATAAGAATTTTCGATTTGTACAATACATTTTTGTATGTTTATTTATTAAAATATATTATATATGTACATATATATATATTTACCTATAGTCTTATTATATTATATTGATACCATTGACGGGGCCTTTGTACGTATAGCGTGAATCCAATCCCGGCAGCAAAAACTACGCTTTATAGAAGTACTATGTATTTCTGGGAATTATAAGCTTTTGTTTATTCCAAGAAACAACAATTAAATTTTGAGAATCCGTCGTATTTTGACCCCTTGAAATGTGTTCCACCCAAATTTCTTATCTCGAAAACAACAGGTACATCGCCTGAAAGCATGATCCATGGCATTGATTGATAAGCATTAAGTTATAAGAAGACTTTAGTCTCTCATCCTACATTCAGTGCGATCTAAATCTTTCAACGGGAATAGTCATTAAATTAAAATTAAAAGCCATGCAAATACATTGGATTATTGTCCTTTTCTTCCTGCACGTGAAGGGAGACATCACCCTCTCCACTGAAAATAACTTCGCGAATAGTGCTGTGAGAATTGAGTGAATTGAGAAATTATAATTGAAATAAACTAATCAGTTGTATATTCCGTTCCCAGCACTCTGAGGTGACCCGGGAGGAGGACGATGAGTACTGTGGCGCTATTTGCTATCCAATCGTTAAGCCCCTGTTGCGGTACGCTGCAATTTGCCAGGGTAAGGATCAAACGATTAACGACCTCAAGGACCAAATCCATGAGAAAGATGTTAGCATCGCGGAACTAAAAGGCCAACTGAAGCTTGCCAAGTCCTTGAACATGCAGGCAAGTAAACAGGTGGAGCAGCTCAAGGAACAGACGGATGCCAAAATTAAGAGCTTGGAGGAACAGCTGAAGCATTCGGCAAACGAAATTTTGAAAATGGGGAAAGAAATGAAAGACGAAATCTCAAAAATTGGAATGCAGATTCAAGCTAAAGGGACTGAAATGCAATCAAAGGACACATCCCTCAGAGAACTAGGAGATCAAGTGAAATTTCTTACTCAATCATGGAAAGGAAGCTGTCTCCCGTTCACCAATTCCACTGACATCCACACCATAAGGTTGAACGGAATAGGCCGCTCATTCGATGTGCCCTGCAATTCAAGTGTTGCCGGATCCGGCTGGACTGTAATCCAGAGACGAGTCAACGGCAATGTGGACTTTAATCGGGACTGGACCGACTACAAACATGGGTTCGGAGACCTGAGGGAGAACTTCTTCTTGGGACTTGAAAAAATACATCAAATAACTCTGGTCCAACCTCACGAGTTATACATCCAACTTGGAATGTTTAATGGATCCATGGGCTATGCTCGCTACGACGATTTCCAAGTAGGAAGCGAAGAGGAAGGCTACAAACTTAAATCGGTGGGAAAATATTCAGGAACAGCCGGAGATTCACTAACTGATAAGCACGTGAAGTTTACCACTTTTGACCGGCATAATGACATTCATCAGTTTACAAATTGTGCGCAACGGTATGGAGGTGGTTGGTGGTTTTCGCAATGCGGCTATAGGTAAACATATTTTACGCAGAATAACCGCTATTAATTATTACGAATTTATCATATTTATTTATTTTTCTTAATATTGCAGTTCCCTCAATGCAAAATATTATATAGATGGTAATTGCAGTGGCAGTGGGGAATTCGGCATTTATTGGGTTACTTGGAACAACCATGACTGGAACATCTGCCTGACATTCACTCAAATGATGATAAGGCCCAAAACCTTATAAAATGCATACTATTTAATGATTTTTTTTAGTTGAATTAATCCTGAAAGATGATTTAAAATAAAAAAATGCAATGAATGCTACAAGCTGCTTATAATTAAATGTACATATAAATAAATGGAAATAATTGATGGAGAACACAGATTTTCGTCTGCCGTGTGCATTGATCGCTTCTTCTTCAAGATTTGTCTGGCACCGGATGTTCCTCTGCTGGTGGAGTACCCTATTGAGGATCATGGGTACATACGTTACTATCTGGCCCCAAAGGTGGATGAAGCAGACGCCTAAAATGTTATAGAAAACATCATGTGCAATATTTTCACCTATTCCAAATATTAGCTTTAATTTCTTTACTTATACGTACATACGTACATTATTTATAAGAATTTTCGATTTGTACAATACATATTTGTTTTTATATTTATTAAAATATGTTATATATATATATTTAATTATAGACTTTTTGTATTATATTGATACCATAGACGCGGTCTTTGTAGGTGTAGCGTGGATCCAATCCCGGCAGAAAAAAGTACGCTTTATAGAAGTACTATGTATTTCTGGGAATCATAAGCTTTTGTTTATTCCAAGAAACAACAATTAAATTTTGAGAATCCGTCGTATTTTGACCCCTTGCGATGTGTTCCACCCATATTTCTTATCTCGAAAACAACAGGTACGTCGCCTGAAAGCATGATCCATTGCAGTGATTGATAAGCATTAAGTTATAAGAAGACTTTAGTCTCTCATCCTACATTCAGTGCGATCTAAATCTTTCAACGGGAATAGTCATTAAATTAAAATTAAAAGCCATGCAAATACATTGGATTATTGTCCTTTTCTTCCTGCACGTGAAGGGAGACATCACCCTCTCCACTGAAAATAACTTCGCGAATAGTGCTGTGAGAATTGAGAAATTATAATTGAAATAAACTAATCAGTTGTATATTCCGTTCCCAGCACTGTGAGGTGACCCGGGATGAAGACGATGAGTACTGTGGCGCTATTTGCTATCCAATCGTTAAGCCCCTGCTGCGGTACGCTGAAATTTGCCAGGGTAAAGATCAAACGATTAACGACCTCAAGGACCAAATCCATGAGAAAGATGTTAGCATCGCGGAACTAAAAGGCCAACTGAAGCTTGCCAAGTCCTTGAACATGCAGGCAAGTAAACAGGTGGAGCAGCTCAAGGAACAGACGGATGCCAAAATTAAGAGCTTGGAGGAACAGCTGAAGCATTCGGCAAACGAAATTTTGAAAATGGGGAAAGAAATGAAAGACGAAATCTCAAAAATTGGAATGCAGATTCAAGCTAAAGGGACTGAAATGCAATCAAAGGACACATCCCTCAGAGAACTAGGAGATCAAGTGAAATTTCTTACTCAATCATGGAAAGGAAGCTGTCTCCCGTTCACCAATTCCACTGACATCCACACCATAAGGTTGAACGGAATAGGCCCCTCATTCGATGTGCCCTGCAATTCAAGTGTTGCCGGATCCGGCTGGACTGTAATCCAGAGACGAGTCAACGGCAATGTGGACTTTAATCGGAACTGGACCGACTACAAACATGGGTTCGGAGACCTCCGGGCGGACTTCTTCCTGGGGCTGGATAAAATCCATCAAATGACCCAAAACCAACCTCACGAATTGTACATCCAACTTGGTAAGGTTAATGGATCCACCGGCTATGCTCACTTCGATGATTTCAAAATAGGAAGCGAAGAAGAAGCCTACGAACTGAAATCTCTGGGAAATTATTCAGGAACAGTCGGAGATTCACTAACTGTATATCACCTGAACATGAAGTTTTCCACTTTAGACCGGGATAATGACATTCATAAGACAGTTCATTGCTCGAGTGATAATGGAGGTGGTTGGTGGTTTCACGAATGCGGCGTTAGGTAAACATCTTTCACGCAGAATTCAAGCTGTTAATTATTACGAATTTATCATATCAATTTATTTTTCTTAATATTACAGTAACCTCAATGGAAATTATTATAAAGAGGGTAAAAGAAATACCAAGCGAAATTACGGCATTATTTGGAAAGATTGGCACAACTTTGACTGGGAGATGTCCCTTACATATACTCAAATGATGATAAGGCCAAAAACCTTATAAAATGTATATTATTCAATGACCTTTTTGTAGTTGAAGCAATGTTGAAAGATTAATTAAACTAACCAATTTCAATGAATGCTAAAAACGGTTTATAATTAAATGAACATGTAAATGTATACAACAAAGTCTCCGTAAATTTGAAAATAAATTAAAAATTCTCGTAAGTAATATCAAATACCGAATAAAATTAAAATACTAATCAACAAACAGCTGATTTGATGGGCGCCAGCAAAGGCCGCGGCTCTACTTTATACCCGGTACTCAGTCAGTATATATGTTACTTACGATTTATGTAAATTATACAAATTGTAATATTGTAATAAATATTGGGGGACTTTCAGACTTTCAGAACAAGCTTTTTGTTGGCAAGGACTGTACTTTGACCACCATTGGCAGA
Organism: Drosophila athabasca; assembly: GCA_008121215.1. Classification (NCBI taxonomy): domain Eukaryota; kingdom Metazoa; phylum Arthropoda; class Insecta; order Diptera; family Drosophilidae; genus Drosophila; species Drosophila athabasca. The sequence continues at coordinate 46,798,109 of CM017794.1, forward strand.
TACTCCATGCTCGTTTCATCAACCATGGTCTCCATCGGGATTGTAGTCCTTGGTTCTTTGATGCGCTGCCGGCGAAGATCGTCCAGTATTTCAAGGAGGAGAAACCCTGAATCCGACGCATGCCGTGTGCATTGATCGCTTCCTCTTTCTCTTCGTCCTTGTCCGAGCTGTGCTCTGGAACTGAAATTGAAAGGTGGTTCATGGTTTTCTGACTACGGATATAGGTACATACATATGTACATACATATATTCTACACGATCTCGCTTACATTTATTGATCCACGAATATTATTCCTGATTTGGTCGATGGAAAATTTGGAAATATTATTTTTCTAGAGCTTCTTTATTATATTAAATAATGTATCCAAAATTATAATAGCCGCGATATTTTAAGTATTATATGTGTATTTCAACCTTTTTCCCCAACCATACATTTTACGTGCCAAAATTTAAATTTTAATCTGTTTTTTTGTTGTTGTTGCAAGTGGTAATAGTTCCGCTGACAGAAAAGTACGAAAAGTACTGTTAAGCGCAAAAACAATTGAATATATCGAATAAAAGCACCTACGTCAAAAAACAACACAACACAAAAAAAATGTAAATGAAATACCAATAATAATATTTCGTATATTTCATATAAAGAGATCAATTTCAAATGCTTAAATAAATTTAAAATATTCTATATATCAGTGTTTTTGTTCAATTATCAACATTCGAAGTCTTTAGCAGCGTCCTTTTTGTGGCCGATAATATCGATAGTGAACCGAAACATTCGATGGTCGGCTAATTTTTCAACCATCGATGGTATCGATGTTTCTATCGATTTGCTTCCTCTAAACAAATGAAAGACTCGCGTTCTTTTCGAAAATTTACCAAATAAACTGCATTTAAAGTAACCGAATGGACAACGAGGAAGTCAAACGCGGTCGTGGACGTGGCCGCGGTACTCGAGCGCGTGGCAGAGGTCGGGGTCGTGGACGTGGTCGTGGCAAAAAGGTCGACGACGCTAACGCAATTGAAGCCGCCTATGAAGCGGGTGCTGCGGCAGCCGTGGCACACACTGCCGTCCTGGAAGGCAGTCCCGCCAGCACAGACCATGTGGAAGATGCCGTCATGCAGGATTTGGACAAGGACAACGAAATGGAGGTGACCACAGGGGTGGAGGAGCAACAGGCCACAACAAATGCGGATATGACGCCACCGGCGCCGCAGCAGCAGGTGGCACTGCCTGTTATGGCCAAAACGAGTAAGAAGCAATTCCAAAGGAATATTTGAACCTTCAAAAACCATTCCCTTGTCCCAACAGTTGACATGGAAGCGGACATTTCCCAGCTGGAGGCACCCACCTTTACTACATTGTCGCGCGGGCCACCGGAGCCGATGCTGCGCCTTAAATGGAACCACAAAGTCAGCCTCATCGGCGAGAAGGTACTGAATCCCATGATCCACTGTTGCGACCAGTGCGACAAGCCGATACTCGTCTACGGCCGGATGATACCATGCAAACACGTCTTCTGCCTGAAGTGCGCCCGCGCCGAACCCATCAAGAGCTGCCCCCGATGCAGCGACAAGGTGCTGAGAGTTGAGCAGAGCGGCCTGGGCACCGTCTTCATGTGCACCCATGGCGGCAGTCGATACGGCAGCACGGGCTGTCGACGCACCTATCTGTCCCAGCGCGACCTGCAGGCTCACATCAATCACAGACATGTGGCACCCCAGTTGCCGCCACCGTCAACGGCTCTTGGTGCAGCGGGCGGCGGCGGCGTTGTTGTTGACCCAAAGCTAGCGGACCTGAGCGGCCTGCATAAGCAGCGCAAGGCGAGTGGTAGCTATGGCTCCTAAACTAAGCTGTCTTGTCTAAAAACGCTTGCCCCTTGCAGCTCTCCGAGTCACCTGCCTCGTCCTCCTCCTCCTCTGTTGCTCGCTCCTTGTCGCGCCTTCCAACCATGTCTGTCGGCGGCATTGGCACCATACCACCGCCTGGCTCTGCCGCTGCCGTTGCGGCCGCTCAAAACTCCGTCCACGCGCACTCAACGCTCACGCTGGCGAATCTGGCCAGAATCAACAATGCCAATGCCCTGGATTGCCACCAGGGCAAGGCCTCGCTGCACCAGTCACTGAAAAAGGGTCCGCCCCATCAGTCCGAGTCCGTGGCCGATGCATCCTACTACAGCAGCATTCTGGCCTCCTTTGGTAGTGCGGGGCCACCGGGCGTTCCGCCTAGCAGTACAGCCAGTGGCGGTGGTGCTCCAGCACCCACCCACAACTCCACTCAAATCACCTACGAGACGGCCAGTGCAGCAGGCAGCACAAGCGGAAATTGGCAGCAAACGCAATATAGGATATGATAGACCACCACCCTACACCCAAGAACGGCGACTTTTTAGGCAAGTTCGGTTTTAAATTAAGCCGAAAGTTAATGTAAATTAAGAATCAAATAAAATTAAAAGAATGTATTTTAAAGAATGCTGTTTGAGTACTTTTTTGCTAAGTTTTCTTTAAAATATCAAAAGCTTCTCATTATCTAATGCTTTACCGACTGTTTCTCATACTTTTCTTTAAAAGAAATTGTTTTAAAGAATCACTAAACATGGAATATAGAGACAACTTTCCTAAATTTTTTAATTTGAAAAGAATAATTTGACAGTTTATAAAACAGCTGTGCCCGATGACTTAAAAATAGCAACGCTGTCTGTTAACATAACATAACGCTGTATACAGCTGATTGAAATTGAAAATGTAAACAAATCTGGTGTTCCGAAACAATTTTGGAATTTTTGAATGAAATTACCATAAATAAAATGCAACAATGCCTGAGGCTTAACCCAGAGTTCAGGCCTGCGAGAATATCTGATGCAATACACAAAACACCAGCAGTATTGAGGACCAGCGCCATTGGAAAGAGCAAACGTGAGGCAGCCAAAAGAGAAAGTTGGCCAACAGAAAAATGCTGAAAATAGTCTTAATTAGTGGTAAACGCAAGTGTGGTAAGGATTATATATCCGAGAGACTACAAAAGCGGTAAGTGGTGTACAAATAAATCAATCAATTCATGTTGTTTTGTATTTGTTCAATAGCTTATCAAATCGCGCCCGAATTGTGCGGATCTCGGAGCCCATTAAATCTGAGTGGGCCCGCAAGTTGCAATTGGACCTTAGTGCCTTACTCAGCGATGGCCCCTACAAGGAGCAGTATCGTCGGGACATGATTGTGTGGAGCGATGAGGTGCGCACCAAGGATTATGGCTACTTTTGCCGTGCAGCCATGGAGGAGGCACCCCTAGATCAGACCCCTTACGTCATAGTCAGCGATGTGCGGCGCAAGAATGACATCAAATGGTTTCGTGAGACCTATGGCCAGAATATGGTCCGAACGGTGCGTCTTACCTCCCGCCCAGAGACGCGTCAGGCCCGGGGCTGGACCTTCACAAAGGGCATCGATGATGTGCCCTCCGAGTGTGATCTGGATGACTACGATAGCTTTGACTTTGTTGTGCCTAATGAAGATGAGAATGATCAGGAATTTATAGACCAGTTATTGGATATGCTGCAGCTCAAGTAGCTGTACAGATATTACTATCCAAAATAATGCTCGAATATGTATTTTTGATATGAAATGTATTCCAAATGGTGAAGATAGATATACCCACGTTCCACATCACAAAATACTTATAGGAACTCACTGATAAAAGGATATTATTTATAATGGTTGCAGTAACTAACTATTTTCTCCATATTTCATTAAGAAGCCAATCACAAATGCCTGTCTTTCCACTTTGAGCGGAACAAAATACTGTGTATTCTCTACTTTTTGTCACAAATGCATAATAAATGTATTATTTATTTAACAAATTATTGATCATAAGAAAATCGCTAATGATATTTTTTTACATTTTACATTGGTTTCGTTTTATTTGAAATTACCGCCAGACAATTAAAATGTGGCAAGGCTTAACCGCAAAAATAGCTGATATGGTCACACTGTGACCGCAACTTTTAAAGGTTCCTTTTCACAGATAGCTGTGTGATAGAACCCAACATTTCCCATTAATTTAAATACATTTACTTGTAGTAAAATGAATTTAATTATTTAATATCAATCATACATGCATATTGAAGTACATATCCGAATACTGAGTGAGACAAAGGTTATAGCTTATAAAACAATACATATTAATGTCCCTTACGCAGGACCTACACACTAAGTCAGATACAACAGAAATACAGAAACACTGGTTAACAATATATATTTTTATAAGTACATTTAATGTGATTTAATCCACTTGTTTGCCCTCATCGCGATTTCGCTTGAACGAGACGGAATGGATGAGTAGTGGAGGCAGATTTCCTCGCAACATTTGAAGGCGCTTGCTCTTCTCCTTCTCCGGACGTCGCAGCTCGTTGTTGGAGGATCCCGGCGACGTCGAAGACGTGGCCGATGGTGCCATGGATGCCAAGGAACTGCCAGGCAATACTTCGGAGCTCTGGGTCATGAGCATTGCAGAGCGACGGAAATAGCGCGGCATTGAGTAATCATCCTGTGTGGCCCTCGCCGCATTTGCCGTCTGAATGGAGTACAGGCTCTGCGACACGCGATACTTCTCGATGGTCGGTGTGTCCTCGTAGTTCTTGGGCAGATTGCTGAACGATATGAAGGGCACCTCCGGTGTCATGCTTATCTGGCTGCTGCTGTTCACAGTGCCGCTGATGGAGAATATATCCGTTTCACTGGCCGCCGATCGCACGTGCATGTGCGGCACACTCTTGGCCGAGCGCAGGATACGCTTCGGTGTTGTCGCCAGGCCACTGGGATTCGCCAACAGATGGGGATGTCGATCAATGAGGCGCGGTCGCAGTACCACCTCCTCCAAGGAATCCTCCTCCTCTTCCTTTTCGTCTTCCTTCTCCTCCTCGGCAATGGCCTCGAATTTCTTGGGGGACAAGGTCTGACTTCCCTCGGGCGAGCAGTCAGCCGAGGACGGGGCCAAAGTGAATGTGATTCGTTTCTCCGGTGATGTCTTTGAATCTGTAGCATCGCCTGCAAAATAAGGGATAAATGTATCACATAAAATGACTATGAATCGTAACTAAAGTTTGTCAGTTGACGTATCGTAACAGATAGTACTTATAAAAGGTTGACAAACAAGATAAAGACCCCGAGAGTTCATGACAGATATCACAGATACGAGGAGATAATAAACCACCCTCTGGGTAAACCAGAAAAGGGGAGACTCTTAAGAAATTTTCCCTTTTTTATATCTTAAAGAATTATAACCCTATATGAACAGATAGATGTATAAGTCGACCATTAACTGAGTCAGGAAACACTCGTCTGACAATCCTAAATGCTGTTTGACCGCACGTAATCTTTATCTATCAAGAAAATAATGTAATCATGCTGATTCAGTAGACATTTACGATACAACGATTGCACAATAATTTTTATGAAAACATTGCAAATCAAAAATATAAAGGCTATTTACTATACATTTTAGAAAAATTATAGAAATTAATAGCATTCTTCGATAACTAAAGACAATTCTTGAATTTATTAGAAAACAAGTTTAAGAACTGGTTATCTATCTGCCTTAAAGCACTGAAACGCACTGTACATACATATACAAAAATGGTATTGCTCAAACCCCTGTTTGAGGGCACGTCCATTGAAAGACTTTGGTTCCGATCACAAACGTCACAGCCATAAAGATATATATAGTATATCTTGTGACGCCTTTGCGGCAATACCCAGTGAGCGAAAGGCCATAAAATATTGGTTATAAATGTTTTTGCTCAGTGTATAAAAAGTACATTCACCATTCAGCACAAAAGCCGCACAAAAAAAACGTGATGAATAGTTAAACGTCGTCAAGATTGGAATATCATAAGTACATATGTACATATAATCTATAAATATAACAAAACCCTTGTGGGGGGAAAACAATATTCTAGGGCAACTTTTACAATGTCTGGGATGACAGTTCCTCTGAAATAAACACACAATGTAAAATTAAGCCACAAAAGTTCCATTTGTTCCATTGTTCCTCAGTTTTCAAAAGGGTTTGCTCTTAGTAAAACCCAGCAAAAAGAAATATGACACCAAAACCCTTTGAAACTTCACCATTTTATTGGCTTTAGGGTTTTTATCAGCTCAGATTTAGAATGAAAAACTGATTACAAGGTCTTCTACTCTCTTATCTCATATTTTATTCAGCCCAATACTCTCTCTTTCTCTCTCTCTCTCTCTGAATGTTGGCCACGAAAAAGCTACCCACTCGTACACACTGTTTATTTGCTGTTAACATTTTTATATATGCGCTCCCGATAAGGGAATCAAAATCGGGAATTTGACTAATTGCCTGATTCGTTCGATTCGGTTTGGGTTTGGGGTATGGAAGAGAGCGCGAGGGTGGGGTTGGAGTGTACTCTTCTGCCATAATGATTGCTCAGTTTGCATAAAATATGATAAATCGCTGACGAACCCCAACCCATAAAAATGATCTCCAATTGCGGATTGCGGGTTGCTGGTTTTATCTTTTCCAGATGCGATAACTAATGACTGACGTACACCACGTGTGAATGGCTACCAGAAAACCACATCCCCATCCAACTCCAGATGGGAAACCGGTATTGTCGTCAGTGCGAAATAATCTTGCTAATTAAATTTTGGTCCCAGTTTCCAGATTGCATTTGGTTCTTCCTCATTTCGAGGCTTCAAAAGGTATGGAAAATTTTGGGCAAGGAGAATAAGGTTAATGGAAGAGAAACGTACGGAAGAGTACCTTTGATATGACGTTGAAAATTGGAGAAGAATTTCACACGATTCAGTTGTTAAACGGGTCTTAAAAATTCTCTTTATTATAGAGGAATGTTCATTAAACTTTTCTTATATCTCTTGACAAAAGTTTAACCAGTCTGAACGTTTTTACGAGGCTCATGGTTCTCTCTTCCCTTTAGCTTCTATTTCCCTATGATCTGTTCCCGAAGTCCTTACTTGAATCTCTCCTGATCTTCTTTTATTAATTACTGAACTCGTCTCACAATTTTCATCTGTAGAAATGTCTATTTATATTCCACATGGAATATCATTAGGGAGAAAACCCTCTCAACGCTACTGGAGTGTGTTGTTTAATCCGATCTCAGGCAATTAGCTGCAGCTGTTGAGTAATGCCAATGCTTAACAAACAATTTCATTGTTCAAAGTGCACAAATTATCTCGCACTTTAGCTAAGAGATTCCTCAGAAAATGACTCAAAGTAAAGTCAACAAAATGGTTTTCAAGTGTGTTATAAATCACAGAACATACAAATGTTTTAAGCTGGGATTAGAATCGTTAAAGTGGGGGAAGAAACTTTTCAAAACAGTTTTATCTTTAAGTTTGAATAATAAATTCAAAGAAAGAGCTCTCAAAGTAAGGTTTAGCTAGAGCAGAGATTAGACCAATATTTGTAGTATTTTTCAACTAAGTGAAACGTTTTTGTCGAGGCACATCGATGGCCTGTTCACCCAATCAGAATGTCGAGCCTCTGGTTTATAAAATTTCGAAGATCAAAGAGTTCCTTCTGAACTATAGATGAAATATAGAATGCCCAAGACTTACAGTGGATTATTTAGAGATAGAAGAATATCTTTGCCTTGATTTGATCACCAGAGAGATGGTAATCTTCGAATAACTTCAGTTCTTATTACGCCCAATGTCTAGTTGTTTTGATACCCCCTAACTCTATTATGATCATTTTCAATAGGTATTCCTTCAGTTCGTTATATTTGAACCCAGAAAATGGTGATTTCTTTTCGTTTTGTTTTTGTTTTTGTGATAAGTAAAAATTGTTTTACTCGGGGTCTTATTTTAGGACTACACATTTACAAGGTCCATCAATTAAGACTTATATAGGATAAAGTTATTGTAAACGTAAAGTATGGATACTTAGAACTCTAGATAATACTAAAATGCTACCAATAGCAAATGCCATGTCGAATATATCGTTGTGCCTGTGTTCTGTTGCTATCGCGCAACACTTAGAACTAATTAGTTAATAATATTAAGTCACATTTGTGTGTGTTCCGAAAGTTTATCATTCTTTGGCACAAATACTGCGAATATACACCGCCCCCCCGCAGAGACCCCTGGCGGTGCCGGTGGTGCCCCCTCAATTTAGATAGAACTTAACCTTCGGGACACCGCTGGACACAATGCTGCTGCTTCGTGTGCTCTTGCCACTCTTGCTGCCATTGCCACCACCCAGGAGTGGTGTATGGGCACCACCATGTCCATCATTACCTTCCAGGCGACGCAACAAGCGCTCCTGATCGCTGACACGCGGCGTCGTTGGCATCTCCCGGTTGGGCGAATGGACCCCGGCCAAATATGTCTTTGTGCTGATGCGATTCAGCTTTGTGGGCTGATGATCTTGGAAGATCTGCGAATTGGCAAACACCGCCAATATCTCGGGACCCAGGGTGGGTACATTTATTTGCGTCTCGCGACGATAGTCCTCCTCATGCATTTTGGCACTAAACGAGACAGAGAGAGAGACAGAGAGTGGGAGAGAAAGAAAAATTGGTATGTAAATTAATAATTCAAATTATAAGCCAATCGCTAATCGGATGCCTCTCTGCAAACAATGTGCTAAATATGATCTTTGGATCGTTTTTGTGGTGGATCGAAATTTGATCTATCAATTAGTACCTCATTAGACTCAGGCCCAGACCGGAGCTGTTTTGCCGCATTTGCGGCTGATCGCAAATCGGTTGTTGTGGCACAGTCAGCGAATTATTGTTATCTGTCGCTGCTGGCTGTATGCGTCCAATGATCTGGCCATTCTTTTGAGCGGCCAAATAGTCCTCGTCGTCTTCGGGATTGTAATTGGCTGTAACAACAAAGTTGGGGGAAAAGAAGGGGAAAATAATGATTAATATTTATACTTTTCAGATTTTTAGGAATGAAAAACCAGCTTTGACGATTTGAGGGCTAAAATACCCCCAAAGTACAATTGAAAATCCTGCCTCAATCATGGTCTAGCTTTCTCTTTGATTTTAAAGCCAATTTCTTGATTTTTCAAGTTAATTTAGGAGTAAAACTTTTGAAAGTATCATCTATCTTTTGGTTTTGGTTATAGGGTTTTTTTTAGCTATATTTTAAACTGCAGTTTTTTAGATTATCCTCAAAAGAGAAGAGAAGATTATCCTGTTTTCAAACCCTTTTACTATGACTTCTATATGCTATAAAGACTACCCTCTATTAATCCACTGAATTCATCAAGTTTTAGCTTTAGATACCCATTCAGAATTTATATAATCCCAATTCTTTTAGCGCTCTAAATTATAATCAGTCCATTTTACCATCTCTTGTTTAGGCCTATATCTTTTTTAAGCTTAACGAAAACCCACAACTATCTTTAAAATTACCCTCTTTCTAGCATTACATAATAATTCATGGAAATTTAAGCACCACCTGCATCCACAAATCATTAAAAGACCCAGCTGAATATTTGAAAAAATTCCATAATATCAGTTTACTGCATTTTGTGGCTGTTGTTTCGTCTTTTTTATTTTTGCTGTCCGCTGTCCAATCTGAATCTGAAATGCCAAACACGTTAAAACGCGCAAATATCGTCGCATGGCGCACGGTGCGTTTCAAGATCTACTTTTGAATGTGAATGTGAGTGTACGCTTTGAGTGTACTCACTCACTTACGTACCCACCCCCTGTGCTCCCCACCTGTGGTGTGTGCTGCTAAAACCCGTCAAATCTGATCAAATTATGGCCATAGTTTTCGAGTGACTTACCAATCGATTCATCGTAGCAAAAGCGCTCCTCAAAGCAGTTCCAGTAGAAATCTTCCCAACAGCTACGGCAAGAGGGAAGCGGGTGGCGGGGGGGAAAAACGCAATTTCAAATGTTAGTAAAAAATAATTTGCTGTCGAGGGAAAACAGCGGCAACAACAGCCGTACGGCAACAAAAAAACAAAAAACTTTACTTACTTTTGACAGCAGCGGCACATTTTGTCGACTTTTTATTTGCTTTTTTTTATTTTATTTTATTATATTATATCTCCGATTGTCTCTTCTTTCCTTCTTCTTTTTGTTTTTTGGTGTTCAAAAGAATGGGAATTGGTTGGTTTGTCAAATGTTTTGATTAATTTGTTGTTTCTGTTAAAAGGGGGGAAATAAATTACATCCAGATTTCGGCTGGACTGGGACTGGAATGTGCGCTCGTTTCAGTTTCAGAAAAACTCTGTGTGACGCCGCAGAGCGTGGAGCCGTGTCGTATGTGTGATGTGTGGAGCTTTTGGGGTTTTATCGGCAAATGAAGTGTTAGCGCAATATCTCGCAATTGCGGCTCTCTGTCTCTCTCAAAGGGGGAATCTCTCTCTCTCTCTCTTGCGTCCTCTCTCCCGAACAGGTGTGTACGTGTACGAGAGCGGGAGCGAGCGCGTGTGTGATAAAAGCGAGTTGCTTGATAGGCTACCGTTCATCAGTGTGTATATTTTTAAGGTGAGGTAGGCCCCCCTCCACTCTCTTGTTTCACAAGCAGGTATTGGATGTGGCGATGGAGTTTAAAAGGAAAAGAGAGAACACCCTGGTCATGCCTTACCTTATCTAAAGACACCTTGCGCGCGCGCGCTCACCGCCTGAATGGACTGCATTAACTCATCCACCGACAAGCATCAGACAACAGAGAGGAAGACAACAAGTGGATAGAAGAGAGGGGACTTGGATTGAGAGTAGACGCGCGTGACGGGGAGTTGGACTCAGAGAAGAGAGCGGCGGATCGGGGCAAGGCGTGAAGGTGCGATCGACGAGAGTAGGCCAGAGCGTACAAAGAGAGGGGGCTGTGAGGCAACCAGCGCTTAGAGAGAGAGCCAATCGATCGCGCATGATAGATTACTGTCAATCGCAAAAGTGCCCAGAGAGCACAGATTTCGCCCGCTCTCTCGCTCGCGCTGAAACTCCCTCGCTCTCTCCCTCCCTCTTTCTGTGTGCACTGTGGGACAGGTGACTTGAAAATATTTTCCCTGATTAACATTGCAAGATTTGCGGCAATAATTTATGACATTACTGCTATCTTGAATTAATTTGTGTTGTTTTACCTTTATCTTTTTGATTAACAAATGCAAAAGGTTTATTTTTTATATTTTTAAATTTGATGGCATTCCTCAAAAGATTATGTTAGTTTTTCTATAGAATTTGATTGATTTGAAGTTGTTATCTTTGAAAAATAAAAAAATTAAGTTCAATGAATGAAGAATTGAAATTGATTTATAATTGCGCATCGTTTTGTCAATGCCATAGAAAAGTTTTAAGGAAAGTTTTCAGTGCCTCGACAAAAACGTTCCGATTTGTTTGCATTCAGTTTTCGATGATTTCTTTTATATTTCGTATAGATTATTTCTATTTACCATACTCTAGTCACTCAAGAGCTATCATAGATAAAAATGCATCTTATGGATTTTATAATATTTAATTTAAAAATAATCCCCTTCCATCTGTAACTGTAAGTAGAACTGGTATGCTATGCTATGCATCCCACTGTAACCTGTTGATGGATTGCGGCACCTGTCGTCCAACCGTTTTTCTCTATGTGTGTCTCTGAGCGATGGGACTGGTTGTTGTTCCTGTAATTGAAACTTATTTTTTAAACCATGCACCATGCACACTCTGGCACGAACACACTCGAACACTCGTACTGCCAACTGGCATGGAGATAACCGTAACACAGTGGTGCTTGTCTACCTGGGTTTACTTAACGCTTTTTGAACGATAAGCGGCTCTGCAAATTGAGGCCACAACATTGCCGCCCCACCATACAGGAGGAGAAGTGAGAGCCCCCCTAATGGCAAGAGAAGGGCTTTCTAGCTTAAGCATACTTTTAGGCAGTGCTTTCAAAGATCTTAAGTTTGTGAATACTGAGATATCACTTCTGGTAATCAAGCAACACGTTTCTTATCGGCATTATACATACGCTTTGTAGAACTCTTATCGAAAGATTGCTAATTGATTTTTAATGATTGCAAATTGATAAAAGGCAATAACAATAGGATTTAAGCAACAAAGAGGGTTACATTTTTAAGTCTGAGTTTCATACAAAACATAAAGCATCTGGAATTCTTTATTCTTTCATCAGAAGACACATCTGCTTGTAGGGGGTTTATCTATCAAGGTTCACTACTTGGAACGTAATCTCTCGAGTGCAGATAAAGTTAATTCTTGGTGTTATTTTCATTTAATTTTTGAAGGTGTGAATTGACTAAACCAAGCAAATATTTACCCACTGTAAGAACAGTAGAGTACATCTTTCAGCACCCAAAAATCGACAAACAAACAAATAAAGCTCTGCTGGAAAGTTCAAAGATCATAGCGAATCATGTGACAAATCGATCAATTGATCAGTCTGCATGACTTTGCAGAGAGCTTTCGGAAGACAGTTGGAAATTGAATTGAAAAGCGACTCAACAGCGCGCACTCATTGAACTCTCATGTGATTGATAGCAGGGACCGTAATCATTATAAGTTATATTTTAAAAATCACGTCATAATGATTATATAATGATTTTTAGGATTTTCCTCACGGATAATGATTAATTTTGATTAATTTTATAATAATCATAAATAATTATTATTTTTGATCAAAAAAAAAAAAACTCAAAAATAATGATTATCAATGATTTTTATTTTTTTCGCTTAAAATAAAACTCAACAATAGCTTACGGCTTCCATGTACCACTTTCCGCCGATGTGATTACATACTCTTGATCTGCGATTTAATGACTTTCATATGATACACCACATGTCCTTCAAGGACGACTTTTAAGGATTCAACTATTTTCTATTAAATTTCATTTATGCCTCTATAGTCTGTTGTAGTATGTATGTACATATGTAGTATTTAGTATTTTGGATATAATAATAGTAATATTGGATATTACGGGCTGTCATAGGGCAAACATAGATAACGCCGAGCATAGATAAGGCCGAGCATAGATAACGAACAGAAGCGCGAGCTTTGAGAGAACGTTTAGCAGGGCAAGCAAGTGCAAGAATTAACAGAATATGTACATATGTACATATGTATAAATATGTAGGAATGTAAATGTACGGTTGAAGGCCAAAAAAATAGATGCTATTTGGCCAGCCGCTATTTGGCGGGGATCTGCCCCGAACACATTTCTTAGAACAATTTTTACCTATAAAGGGTTTTGCTTCGTTTAAAATCAATGATTGCTTTTAAAGTTGCAATAATAAACAAATGATCAAACAGATAAGCCACTAAGGTAAGTAGGAAATCCTACAAAAGATTACACGACTGTAAAATACCCTGTACTTATCAATTAACAATAATAACATTGTCAATGTAAGGTACTCGGCCCAAATGATGAAATCTTAGGATATGATTTTTGCACTTGAACATTTTCCTCAACATTTATTTGCTTTATACTTACTCGGAACACACCCAACAGACTATTTAAGTGCAGGGTATATTAAGACCCGTTAGTGGGATTAATATTTTGGCGACGCTTGACTCTGCACATGCATTGTTGTTATCTATTTTTAAAATGCTTATCTTAAGTCGAGAGTAGAAATGCATTAATACTTACATTTTAAGATCATTCTTGTCGCGTTTCGAAATGGGTCGCAAACGACCTCTCAAAATTACTTTTTGTCAAATTAAATAACAATTAAAAATAAAATAAAGTTTTGTTTAACATTAAATTTTTTCTCATTTTCAGAGGAGAAAAATGGGGTGGCAAAACCAAACACACAAATTTGATCCTTTAGATTTGTTTTAAAAGAACATACAAGAGACTATAGAGGCATAAATGAAATTTAATAGAAAATAGTTGAATCCTTAAAAGTCGTCCTTGAAGGACATGTGGTGTATCATATGAAAGTCATTAAATCGCAGATCAAGAGTATGTAATCACATCGGCGGAAAGTGGTACATGGAAGCCGTAAGCTATTGTTGAGTTTTATTTTAAGCGAAAAAAATAAAAATCATTGATAATCATTATTTTTGAGTTTTTTTTTTTTTGATCAAAAATAATAATTATTTATGATTATTATAAAATTTATCAAAATTAATCATTATCCGTGAGGAAAATCCTACAAATCAGAATTTTTAAAATCATGGCTGAAATGCAGACTTCTTACAAAGCTAAAGATTTTGGTATGGTTCACTTATTTTTACGTCCATTAGAAGTGGATGATTTATTTATTGAAAAAAAACAAAATAATCATTATTTACGGTCCCTGATTGATAGGGCGGGCAGCGGTGGGGTATTCAATGAGGGGTGGGGTGGGTATTCGTACCGTAATTGAATGGCAATTGTGTTTCACCGAAATGAATAGCATTCATGAATGTTTTGTGAATGTTTTTTGTGTTGTTACAGGTAATGCAATTTGTTGATGTTTACACGTTTTGTGCGTGAAGCTCATTTCAAACTGATTCGAGGTGTTATATAAGCCACAGCGAGGGCAGATTGAATGTTTTTGTCGCGAGGCAGACGTGACTTGATTTAATATGAGTTTTATACTCCTAATTCCTTTCACTCTTTATAAAGATTTTTCATATCTATAAATCTAAGAAAAATACTTGAAGGATGAACATGAACCTAAAGTAATATTATTTCTGGTTAAGGAGATGGGCCCAAAGTTCTAAGAACTTTTGCCTCACCAAAGCTTAGATATGGCTTCAAACAACATACCACATAAAGGGCCAAGGAATTCCAGCCTCTGCGACTGTCAGGGGCAATACTTCAAACCTGTTTTCAATTACAATGGATATTGCATAGGTTTTTTTTCTGCCAAGGCTACTATTAAGACCTGTTTTCGTTCAGTGTGGATTCACTTACATATTCTTAGAAAAATTGTATATGGATCTGTTCTAAAAACACAACCCAATGGGGAGTTGAAATACCCACTTAAAATAAATTGTGATTGCCATGAAAAATGTCAATCAACTTTTAGCTGCAGTCAGCTGGAACACTTACAAATAATACTCGTAAATACTAGCCCATATAAATAGCAGTCAGAACGTCCGAAATGAATCAGCGAAAAAGTTTGCCAAGTACAACAAAAACCTGTCATATTATTTTGGCCATTTACTACGCTCTCATTTGGCCTTTGAACTGGCCCATAAACGGCTTTGGCTTTGGCTTTGGCTCTGCTCTGTTCTGCTCTGCTCAATATAAATCGCATGCCGCACACACACAGGCAAAAATTTTTGCTAGCGTATAACTTCCGCACGAAAGTACAAAAACAATATTAAAATCGGCGAACAATAGCAATCGGATTACAGTGTATAATTTCGAGTCACTCAAGCGAGGCATGCAATGCGGCGAATTCTTTCATCAACAGAAAATAATCAAAATAATAATAAACTGGAGAAACAGGGAACGAAAGCAAAAGCTAACCCGAAATTCCAAATAAAATTTATGTGGGATATCCAAAGCGATCTTCGGATTATTTCGAGCAGGAAATTCCCACAACTTAAAATAAATTCCGAAATGTTCATTGAATAAATCATAAAAAAAATATGTGATTTATGTAAAGAAAATATAAAGATATAAAAATTTTCCAAAGCCCATTCGACTCATAGCTCAAGACAAATTTAATGCCCTTTTTTATACCCCCTTCTGTTAATAATTATCATAATTAATAGAGCTATCAAAAACCCATCTTTTGCTTTGGAAAATCACTGGAAAATTCCACTTCCTTCCCCTCGAATTATCATAAATCAAGCAACTTTAAATTCCTGATCATTCATTCTGTAAGATCATCTCTGATGCAGATTTAATAGAATTTCCAATTAATATTTCAATCTCTTATGGCTTTCGCCTTAATAATTGTTTATATGCGCCCGTCAGCCGTCATCAAACACCTCCCTCCATCATAAACCCCCTTTTAGATAGTATAATTTTATGGCAACAAAACGAGTTTTGTGGCTGTAGAGGGAGAGTATAAACAATAAACGGCACAAATGAACATTATCTAGAATCTCTCACTGGAAAATCACCGAAAAGTAAAAAAATAAAATTAACTCACTGTCGTGAGTGGCAAGAGGGAGAAACATCTATTGTATATCTACTTGATCTTCTCTACAACTATTTCTATTTATTATTCCATTTTATAGTGGGTTTTTGCTAAGTAGATATTCAAATTGAGTTCCCACTACAGAGATCAAAAACTTCGTTAAAAGATAAATCAGCATTTTTTTAAAAGCTGAGAAAAAATGATGTGGCTCTTAAGGTGATCTATTAGGCAGGAAGAACTTTTAGCTGTTAGTTAGAGGTCCTTTCTGTCATCCTTTACTACATGCCGAGCGTCTTGCAGCAGTGCCCCTCGGTGGTGTTTTTTTACCCTTTAATTTTTGCGAAAGTTATCTTATCCACGTATCCTAAAAATGAGTAATAACCACGCAAAGATCTTCATATCTTTATTGCCCCTACAATATTTACACGTCTTGCAGCAGTGCCCCTCGGTCGATTGCATTTCTGCCTGAGATCTGGCCTGAGAACTAGATTAAATACTTCTAGAGATGTACAGATTCCAAAGATCTTCCCATCTGTATTCCCCTTACAATATTTACGTTCGATTCCGCAAGAGTGGGTTCGTTCGATTCCCTCGCTTGATTGCTTATTGATTTATTGACTTAAACGTCTGTAAGTGTAAATTACAATAACCCGGCAAATCAAATCGTTCACACGGCTCTGGCAATTCAATATTTGCCTGTGCGACTGACTGGCTTTCAGAATTTTCAGGTCAGTGCAGACGGAGAGTGTCAGAGTAACAGAGTGGGTAGGAGAGGAGGTGTCATTAACCGCTGGCCAGTTTTGGCCCCCCGGTTCATGGTAATACTGAAGCCAACAGCCAACGACAAACTGGCGTGCAATGGCCTCGTTTTTTTCTTTACTTTAGGCCTGTGACAGGCATCAGGCATCAAGAGACATCAGACATCGCGTTTCGAGCGACTTGTATTTCGATCGAGTTTGAGTTGCATTTTCAATCGAGTTTCATTTCATGCCACACAGTGCCCGTATGGTACCCGCCCCCCAACCCCTTCTGGCAGCAGCGGACTTTGTGCAACTGCAGATTCTCGTTCTCGTATATGTTGTTTTTCGAGTAAACATATATCATACATATTTGGAGAACACGCGCTGCGCTCTCTTGTTGATCTTTCGAATTAGTATCTCAAGCGTAATGGAGCTTGCAAATGTTTTCGATTCGTGCCCGACAATTTGTGGCCAGAAAAGCAAACACAAAATATATCCATCTATTAATCAATTTGGGAAATGGGGTTTCGAATTAATTGAAAGGAAAATTTTTACTTTCATAAATGGCACCTAAATTAAGAGGTTTTTGGAAAATTTATTTCCCTCATAAATTTTATACTGGAAATGAATGCAGAGAGAAGTCTCTTTGAAGTTTTGGGGAATACTACAATCTGGAGATTGAAAATCAAACTATTAGTTTATTATTAGTCAAATTAGTCCGGGATTAGTTGAAGAATAACATCTAAGGAATACTTTTACTTGAAGAAACCATCTTTTGGGGTAAACCAAAGTATGCTCTATAGATTCTGTCTTACGTAGTATCTAAAACAATCGTTTTGTGGAATTCCGAACAGGATATCGTACGATAAGTGGAATTTCTAGAAGAACTTCACTTCAAAGTTCATAAAGTATTGTTAAATTATTATAAAAACCTTTAAAGATCATCGTAGTATAAAAACGAGCAATAAATTTCCATTGAAATCCGACTCGAAGGTGCCTGCTCGCTCTCTGCCTCTCTCTCACCTTGCTGTTTCTACAACCCATACCGTAATCAATTAACTTGAGTACTTGATGGGAGAACCCTCTCCAACCCTCCAATGTTCTACGTAGATAATGCCATCGATTACAACCGATAAAGGTCTCTCTAAATTGGCTTACTTTACCTTGAAAAATAAAAGTGTTCCCAGTGTAAAACGGAAAAGATTACCTACTACATTGATCTGTAGAATCCATTCCCATGAAATTACGTTCCCTTTGTGTGAGGTTTTTTTATGCTTTATGAATGAATTGTGGACAATCGTCTCGGATGCGCTTTAATCGATTTTCATTTTTCTCATCGTGAGTGCTTTTTTCCAGTTCCGCGTTCATCTCTGGGGCGGCGAGTATTCTCAGGTGAGTGACTCATGAATGTTTTATTGGTAATTATACGTATGTATATTTGAATCATACACTCAGTGCACGTCTCATTTGAGGAGATGCTTCCTTAAAATATACTTTGTATGCACATTATCTCTCTCTCTTTGAAATCTTTTTTGTTTGTCAACTCATTTACTTGAGTTTTGTATCAGTAATCACTTGATTGTTCCATGGGTAAAGCTCTAAAGATACGTACGTAAGAGTACTACGTACGGCAACAGGTGATCGATTGCCCGGACCCGGCAACTTGTCGATAATGCAAGTCGTCGAACACATGTCACAGCCCCCTACCATCCGCCTCACGAAATGCCGTCTGACGAACTTCATTTTTGGAGCTTACTACGTATTAGATATGGGTATTTTTCGGTCTATTCGATAACAGATTAGATATGGGGTGGAAAGGAAGAGTTATTTGTAACCATTTAATCTCGGGGATCAACAAAACATACTACGTAATCAATCAATTTTGGTTAGACAAAAGCAGGGGAAAAACTATTAGCGATACCCAGATGTCAGTGAACTTGATTTGTTGGGGGTTGGGGTTACACGTGTGGTTTTTACTTGTAAGGTTTTACAATCAGCTTTGAGAACTACCTGTTGTTCTCAAGAGAAACTATCAGTGAATCAGCTAGCAATTAGAGATCAATACATAGAAATTTCAAGAGATTATTGGCGCAACATTTCTTGAAATGTTTTGTGTAAAAGATTACAGTCTCTCAATCTTTCAAGAAACAATCTATACTGGTTTCTTAGCTGAATGTATCAATTATTCATTGAATCATTGAATCAGCGCACTCCTAAGCCATTTCCAAGAACTGTAATTCGATGAGTCAATGATGAGTATGGGGAGCTGGCAACAAACCTCTCTCTATCCCTAGAAATGGTTTGTTTTTTTTTCATCTCCAAAACCAGTTGAAGTGTTAAATTATCCGTATGCGTATTTGAAAATTCGCATCTTTCATAATTGTTTATTTATTATCAGCAATTTTATGGCCGAGAGAGACACATGACAAGGCAAGACAAATCAAAGCGAGGCAAAGATCCGCAAATCGGTGAACGATTTTTAGATGAAATGAAATTTCGCATTTCATTTGTAATCAAAACACACGACACACTGAACAAAAAAAAACCATACATACTTAAAACAAAATATCACTTTTTACCATACAAAGTAGTTTCAGAATTCTAGGATTTACATATATGTATATATGTATTGGCTGATCACATTTGATTTCATGATATTTGATATCTTAATTTCTTTCAGCGTACACTACGTAATTGTTTCTCGGAATTCGAGAAAATGCAGTGGAAAACCAAAACCGGAACACACTACAGAAGCGAAGAATCTCCTTGGAAGGCAGACAACGGTTTTTTCCTTAGCAAGAGAGCCGCTCTCCATACACTTGTTACAGGACAGAGAGGGATAGCAAGCAAGAGAGAGGGAGTGACAACAAAGGCCAGAAGGACAGGGGGAAACGTCAGAGGAAGAGGGGGGGTGGCAAAAAGAGAGATCGCGGTGAGAGCAGAGTAGTGCAATAAACTGCAACATAAATTCTTATGCTAAATAATTGCTCACACAGAAAGAGACAGAGATGGAGTGAGGGGGACTGATCACTGAGAGAACTCCAGGGGGGTGGAATACAAAACACTCGTTTTGCCCGCTGTTGTTGTTATTCTTGGAATATCACGCGGCTCGGCTCTTGCCACCTCAGGGTCAACAACGTGTTGCACAGTGTATTCGCACTCCGTTTTGGGGTTTTGATTTTGTTGCTCTGTACATGTGTGTGTGTGTGTGTGTGTGCACATGTGTTGGGGGTAATTCAAGTGCGTTTTCAATTACAGGTTCTTAAAAACGTTGTTGTAGTGGGTTTTTTTTTAAATTAAACTTTTGTCGTACTCGTATTTGTATGTTTTATTCACTCTCACAAGGCATTCACTTTACACTTTTTTTGCACGTTTCTCCTTCGAGACTCCTTTCACACACTTGTTGTTTCGCGATTATACAACTCTCGAACTCGTCCCTTTGCAGGTACTTTCTTTTTTATGCTCAGGACTTATTATTTACACTTGTTGTGTTTATTGATGATTTATTCGCAGGGCACAAAATAAAACTTAACGCGAGCGATCACGTCGCTCGACGCGAAATTAATAACAAAACAAAAAGCTTTACGAATGAAGCAGCCCGAGCACCGACACGACAGTCCGGTTCAACAATCGTCGTTGGAATCAGCAGCGACCGAAGCGACAATAACTTCAGCACTACCTCTGCCTCCACATTGGGGCTTTGGATGGGGGAGCATAGCATGAGAGCATACAAAGCTTTTGGAATTTAGGAAGTTGGCCGAGACACGACATGGCGCTTGTTGATTAGAGAATTGACCTAGGGTCTGACCTATCCGCTGGCGTTTGTCAAAAATTGAAATTTATGTGTCTTGTGACCATGATATTGAAATTAAATCGTACACTTACCCAAACCCCAGCCAAAACATTGGTATTCTGCAAACGGAAGGAACTTCGCTGCTTTATAACACACCGCCAATATCTCATCATATATTTATTCACTTCCGTTTTACCGCGTACTACATTTAAACACATTTATTCACGCTTTTTCGTGCTTTTTTTATTTACAAAACTTAAAATCTTTGCCGCTTTAATTTCAGTGCTGTAAAAGTCTATACAAAAACATCGATGGCACTATCGATAATATCAATGGTTTTATAGCTGTATCACATTAGACTCAGACTCTGGACTCTGGACTTGGATTTATATTTTATATGTTCAAATCAGCTGGTAGTGGTGACACACTGATTGCGTGCAGACGAAAACATCAATACTCTTTTTATTTTTGATCGTTTAAAAAGTGAAGACACCCACAGATTATTTTCAAAATTTTTAAATTATATTTTATAAATATTATAATATTTATATATATTATGAAAAAAAAGGATAAACACGTTTATTTACTGCAGCTATCGCAGCAGCCACACATCGATCACTCAGCTAGGGATGATTTAATGCATCGAAACCGAACTCTGCCATCACCAGCGTGGCCATTTATGGTATTTCACATACTTTATTGTATTTTTTGACGCCGAAATTGTGCAAGCAGTATTTTATTTTGTCATGGTATATACTGGTATTAATTTCAAAATTACCGCCAATTTAAAAAAAATTGGTATTTCTTACGTGACATTTCATGCTCACTAACGTTTTTTACCGTTGACAACATTTATTTGTATGGGCCAGCAGCATGAGCAAATGAGCGACATTGTCCCACAACATGGGCACGGAATTATAATAATTTTGGATAGGATATTATAGAATTTAGGAAATGTTTGTCATACTAGGCACCAGTAATGCATAAGCTAGTTTTAAAGCTACCTCAAATATAAAATATAATATCGGGATAGAGATTTATATACAGAAAACAAATCAAATCCATTAATGGGTCAAAAAATGTCAATCTGTGTAAATCACATAATTAATTCTATTTTAAAGCAGCGGGGAATAAAGAATTCGAACATTAATCAAATGAAAAAGGGTATAAATATGTCCATACCACCGGTTAAGTTTCCAAATGACGTGACATTCCATGCTCACTTACGTTTTATGCCTTGACCTTCCCTGTTTAAACATTATTTTAGACCGAATCCAATAGGCGAATTCATTTGTAATTAGTCAGTCTTGTAGACAATTGATTCATCAATCGTATAAAATTATGTGTTTAAACCTGAGAGTCCTAGTTAGCTGGCATTATTAGTCGGAATATCAAAATCAGGGAATACGATTATCGTCGGTATTTTTGAGGTATATTTTTAAAATGAGACCGTTCTGTTCGGTATATTTCTGATGCTCCGACGGTATATTTTATCCGCAGTCACACTGGCCACAAGTACGACCTAGTTTCAGCGAAAAAAAAAACGCAATATTTTTTTTTTTATCTACTTGATCTTCTCTACAACTATTTCTATTTATTATTCCATTTTATAGTGGGTTTTTGCTAAGTAGATATTCAAATTGAGTTCCCACTACAGAGATCAAAAACTTCGTTAAAAGATAAATCAGCATTTTTTTAAAAGCTGAGAAAAAATGATGTGGCTCTTAAGGTGATCTATTAGGCAGGAAGAACTTTTAGCTGTTAGTTAGAGGTCCTTTCTGTCATCCTTTACTACATGCCGAGCGTCTTGCAGCAGTGCCCCTCGGTGGTGTTTTTTTACCCTTTAATTTTTGCGAAAGTTATCTTATCCACGTATCCTAAAAATGAGTAATAACCACGCAAAGATCTTCATATCTTTATTGCCCCTACAATATTTACACGTCTTGCAGCAGTGCCCCTCGGTCGATTGCATTTCTGCCTGAGATCTGGCCTGAGAACTAGATTAAATACTTCTAGAGATGTACAGATTCCAAAGATCTTCCCATCTGTATTCCCTTACAATATTTACGTTCGATTCCGCAAGAGTGGGTTCGTTCGATTCCCTCGCTTGATTGCTTATTGATTTATTGACTTAAACTTCTGTAAGTGTAAATTACAATAACCCGGCAAATCAAATCGTTCACACGGCTCTGGCAATTCAATATTTGCCTGTGCGACTGACTGGCTTTCAGAATTTTCAGGTCAGTGCAGACGGAGAGTGTCAGAGTAACAGAGTGGGTAGGAGAGGAGGTGTCATTAACCGCTGGCCAGTTTTGGCCCCCCGGTTCATGGTAATACTGAAGCCAACAGCCAACGACAAACTGGCGTGCAATGGCCTCGTTTTTTTCTTTACTTTAGGCCTGTGACAGGCATCAGGCATCAAGAGACATCAGACATCGCGTTTCGAGCGACTTGTATTTCGATCGAGTTTGAGTTGCATTTTCAATCGAGTTTCATTTCATGCCACACAGTGCCCGTATGGTACCCGCCCCCAACCCCTTCTGGCAGCAGCGGACTTTGTGCAACTGCAGATTCTCGTTCTCGTATATGTTGTTTTTCGAGTAAACATATATCATACATATTTGGAGAACACGCGCTGCGCTCTCTTGTTGATCTTTCGAATTAGTATCTCAAGCGTAATGGAGCTTGCAAATGTTTTCGATTCGTGCCCGACAATTTGTGGCCAGAAAAGCAAACACAAAATATATCCATCTATTAATCAATTTGGGAAATGGGGTTTCGAATTAATTGAAAGGAAAATTTTTACTTTCATAAATGGCACCTAAATTAAGAGGTTTTTGGAAAATTTATTTCCCTCATAAATTTTATACTGGAAATGAATGCAGAGAGAAGTCTCTTTGAAGTTTTGGGGAATACTACAATCTGGAGATTGAAAATCAAACTATTAGTTTATTATTAGTCAAATTAGTCCGGGATTAGTTGAAGAATAACATCTAAGGAATACTTTTACTTGAAGAAACCATCTTTTGGGGTAAACCAAAGTATGCTCTATAGATTCTGTCTTACGTAGTATCTAAAACAATCGTTTTGTGGAATTCCGAACAGGATATCGTACGATAAGTGGAATTTCTAGAAGAACTTCACTTCAAAGTTCATAAAGTATTGTTAAATTATTATAAAAACCTTTAAAGATCATCGTAGTATAAAAACGAGCAATAAATTTCCATTGAAATCCGACTCGAAGGTGCCTGCTCGCTCTCTGCCTCTCTCTCACCTTGCTGTTTCTACAACCCATACCGTAATCAATTAACTTGAGTACTTGATGGGAGAACCCTCTCCAACCCTCCAATGTTCTACGTAGATAATGCCATCGATTACAACCGATAAAGGTCTCTCTAAATTGGCTTACTTTACCTTGAAAAATAAAAGTGTTCCCAGTGTAAAACGGAAAAGATTACCTACTACATTGATCTGTAGAATCCATTCCCATGAAATTACGTTCCCTTTGTGTGAGGTTTTTTTATGCTTTATGAATGAATTGTGGACAATCGTCTCGGATGCGCTTTAATCGATTTTCATTTTTCTCATCGTGAGTGCTTTTTTCCAGTTCCGCGTTCATCTCTGGGGCGGCGAGTATTCTCAGGTGAGTGACTCATGAATGTTTTATTGGT
The DNA here is from genome assembly GCA_008121215.1 of Drosophila athabasca. Classification (NCBI taxonomy): domain Eukaryota; kingdom Metazoa; phylum Arthropoda; class Insecta; order Diptera; family Drosophilidae; genus Drosophila; species Drosophila athabasca. Next base: position 46,822,341 of record CM017794.1, read on the forward strand.
AATTATACGTATGTATATTTGAATCATACACTCAGTGCACGTCTCATTTGAGGAGATGCTTCCTTAAAATATACTTTGTATGCACATTATCTCTCTCTCTTTGAAATCTTTTTTGTTTGTCAACTCATTTACTTGAGTTTTGTATCAGTAATCACTTGATTGTTCCATGGGTAAAGCTCTAAAGATACGTACGTAAGAGTACTACGTACGGCAACAGGTGATCGATTGCCCGGACCCGGCAACTTGTCGATAATGCAAGTCGTCGAACACATGTCACAGCCCCCTACCATCCGCCTCACGAAATGCCGTCTGACGAACTTCATTTTTGGAGCTTACTACGTATTAGATATGGGTATTTTTCGGTCTATTCGATAACAGATTAGATATGGGGTGGAAAGGAAGAGTTATTTGTAACCATTTAATCTCGGGGATCAACAAAACATACTACGTAATCAATCAATTTTGGTTAGACAAAAGCAGGGGAAAAACTATTAGCGATACCCAGATGTCAGTGAACTTGATTTGTTGGGGGTTGGGGTTACACGTGTGGTTTTTACTTGTAAGGTTTTACAATCAGCTTTGAGAACTACCTGTTGTTCTCAAGAGAAACTATCAGTGAATCAGCTAGCAATTAGAGATCAATAGATAGAAATTTAAAGAGATTATTGGCGCAACATTTAAAAGTACAGTCTCTTGTCTGTGGTAACCGTCGAGCTTATCAAGAAACAATCTATACTGGTTTCTTAGCTGAATGTATCAATTATTCATTGAATCATTGAATCAGCGCACTCCTAAGCCATTTCCAAGAACTGTAATTCGATGAGTCAATGATGAGTATGGGGAGCTGGCAACAAACCTCTCTCTATCCCTAGAAATGGTTTGTTTTTTTTTCATCTCCAAAACCAGTTGAAGTGTTAAATTATCCGTATGCGTATTTGAAAATTCGCATCTTTCATAATTGTTTATTTATTAGCAGCAATTTTATGGCCGAGAGAGACACATGACAAGGCAAGACAAATCAAAGCGAGGCAAAGATCCGCAAATCGGTGAACGATTTTCAGATGAAATGAAATTTCGCATTTCATTTGTAATCAAAACACACGACACACTGAACAAAAAAATCCATACATACTTAAAACAAAATATCACCTTTTCCCATAAAAAGTAGTTTCAGAATTCTAGGATTTACATATATGTATGTATTGGCTGATCACATTTGATTTCATGATATTTGATATCTTAATTTCTTTCAGCGTACACTACGTAATTGTTTCTCGGAATTCGAGAAAATGCAGTGGAAAACCAAAACCGGAACACACCACAGAAGCGAAGAATCTCCTTGGAAGGCAGACAACGGTTTTTTCCTTAGCAAGAGAGCCGCTCTCCATACACTTGTTACAGGACAGAGAGGGATAGCAAGCAAGAGAGAGGGAGTGACAACAAAGGCCAGAAGGACAGGGGGAAACGTCAGAGGAAGAGGGGGGTGGCAAAAAGAGAGATCGCGGTGAGAGCAGAGTAGTGCAATAAACTGCAACATAAATTCTTATGCTAAATAATTGCTCACACAGAAAGAGACAGAGATGGAGTGAGGGGACTGATCACTGAGAGAACTCCAGGGGGTGGAATACAAAACACTCGTTTTGCCCGCTGTTGTTGTTATTCTTGGAATATCACGCGGCTCGGCTCTTGCCACCTCAGGGTCAACAACGTGTTGCACAGTGTATTCGCACTCCGTTTTGGGGTTTTGATTTTGTTGCTCTGTACATGTGTGTGTGTGTGTGTGTGTGCACATGTGTTGGGGGTAATTCAAGTGCGTTTTCAATTACAGGTTCTTAAAAACGTTGTTGTAGTGGGTTTTTTTTTAAATTAAACTTTTGTCGTACTCGTATTTGTATGTTTTATTCACTCTCACAAGGCATTCACTTTACACTTTTTTTGCACGTTTCTCCTTCGAGACTCCTTTCACACACTTGTTGTTTCGCGATTATACAACTCTCGAACTCGTCCCTTTGCAGGTACTTTCTTTTTTATGCTCAGGACTTATTATTTACACTTGTTGTGTTTATTGATGATTTATTCGCAGGGCACAAAATAAAACTTAACGCGAGCGATCACGTCGCTCGACGCGAAATTAATAACAAAACAAAAAGCTTTACGAATGAAGCAGCCCGAGCACCGACACGACAGTCCGGTTCAACAATCGTCGTTGGAATCAGCAGCGACCGAAGCGACAATAACTTCAGCACTACCTCTGCCTCCACATTGGGGCTTTGGATGGGGGAGCATAGCATGAGAGCATACAAAGCTTTTGGAATTTAGGAAGTTGGCCGAGACACGACATGGCGCTTGTTGATTAGAGAATTGACCTAGGGTCTGACCTATCCGCTGGCGTTTGTCAAAAATTGAAATTTATGTGTCTTGTGACCATGATATTGAAATTAAATCGTACACTTACCCAAACCCCAGCCAAAACATTGGTATTCTGCAAACGGAAGGAACTTCGCTGCTTTATAACACACCGCCAATATCTCATCATATATTTATTCACTTCCGTTTTACCGCGTACTACATTTAAACACATTTATTCACGCTTTTTCGTGCTTTTTTTATTTACAAAACTTAAAATCTTTGCCGCTTTAATTTCAGTGCTGTAAAAGTCTATACAAAAACATCGATGGCACTATCGATAATATCAATGGTTTTATAGCTGTATCACATTAGACTCAGACTCTGGACTCTGGACTTGGATTTATATTTTATATGTTCAAATCAGCTGGTAGTGGTGACACACTGATTGCGTGCAGACGAAAACATCAATACTCTTTTTATTTTTGATCGTTTAAAAAGTGAAGACACCCACAGATTATTTTCAAAATTTTTAAATTATATTTTATAAATATTATAATATTTATATATATTATGAAAAAAAAGGATAAACACGTTTATTTACTGCAGCTATCGCAGCAGCCACACATCGATCACTCAGCTAGGGATGATTTAATGCATCGAAACCGAACTCTGCCATCACCAGCGTGGCCATTTATGGTATTTCACATACTTTATTGTATTTTTTGACGCCGAAATTGTGCAAGCAGTATTTTATTTTGTCATGGTATATACTGGTATTAATTTCAAAATTACCGCCAATTTAAAAAAAATTGGTATTTCTTACGTGACATTTCATGCTCACTAACGTTTTTTACCGTTGACAACATTTATTTGTATGGGCCAGCAGCATGAGCAAATGAGCGACATTGTCCCACAACATGGGCACGGAATTATAATAATTTTGGATAGGATATTATAGAATTTAGGAAATGTTTGTCATACTAGGCACCAGTAATGCATAAGCTAGTTTTAAAGCTACCTCAAATATAAAATATAATATCGGGATAGAGATTTATATACAGAAAACAAATCAAATCCATTAATGGGTCAAAAAATGTCAATCTGTGTAAATCACATAATTAATTCTATTTTAAAGCAGCGGGGAATAAAGAATTCGAACATTAATCAAATGAAAAAGGGTATAAATATGTCCATACCACCGGTTAAGTTTCCAAATGACGTGACATTCCATGCTCACTTACGTTTTATGCCTTGACCTTCCCTGTTTAAACATTATTTTAGACCGAATCCAATAGGCGAATTCATTTGTAATTAGTCAGTCTTGTAGACAATTGATTCATCAATCGTATAAAATTATGTGTTTAAACCTGAGAGTCCTAGTTAGCTGGCATTATTAGTCGGAATATCAAAATCAGGGAATACGATTATCGTCGGTATTTTTGAGGTATATTTTTAAAATGAGACCGTTCTGTTCGGTATATTTCTGATGCTCCGACGGTATATTTTATCCGCAGTCACACTGGCCACAAGTACGACCTAGTTTCAGCGAAAAAAAAAACGCAATATTTTTTTTTTTTATCTACTTGATCTTCTCTACAACTATTTCTATTTATTATTCCATTTTATAGTGGGTTTTTGCTAAGTAGATATTCAAATTGAGTTCCCACTACAGAGATCAAAAACTTCGTTAAAAGATAAATCAGCATTTTTTTAAAAGCTGAGAAAAAATGATGTGGCTCTTAAGGTGATCTATTAGGCAGGAAGAACTTTTAGCTGTTAGTTAGAGGTCCTTTCTGTCATCCTTTACTACATGCCGAGCGTCTTGCAGCAGTGCCCCTCGGTGGTGTTTTTTTACCCTTTAATTTTTGCGAAAGTTATCTTATCCACGTATCCTAAAAATGAGTAATAACCACGCAAAGATCTTCATATCTTTATTGCCCCTACAATATTTACACGTCTTGCAGCAGTGCCCCTCGGTCGATTGCATTTCTGCCTGAGATCTGGCCTGAGAACTAGATTAAATACTTCTAGAGATGTACAGATTCCAAAGATCTTCCCATCTGTATTCCCCTTACAATATTTACGTTCGATTCCGCAAGAGTGGGTTCGTTCGATTCCCTCGCTTGATTGCTTATTGATTTATTGACTTAAACTTCTGTAAGTGTAAATTACAATAACCCGGCAAATCAAATCGTTCACACGGCTCTGGCAATTCAATATTTGCCTGTGCGACTGACTGGCTTTCAGAATTTTCAGGTCAGTGCAGACGGAGAGTGTCAGAGTAACAGAGTGGGTAGGAGAGGAGGTGTCATTAACCGCTGGCCAGTTTTGGCCCCCCGGTTCATGGTAATACTGAAGCCAACAGCCAACGACAAACTGGCGTGCAATGGCCTCGTTTTTTTCTTTACTTTAGGCCTGTGACAGGCATCAGGCATCAAGAGACATCAGACATCGCGTTTCGAGCGACTTGTATTTCGATCGAGTTTGAGTTGCATTTTCAATCGAGTTTCATTTCATGCCACACAGTGCCCGTATGGTACCCGCCCCCCAACCCCTTCTGGCAGCAGCGGACTTTGTGCAACTGCAGATTCTCGTTCTCGTATATGTTGTTTTTCGAGTAAACATATATCATACATATTTGGAGAACACGCGCTGCGCTCTCTTGTTGATCTTTCGAATTAGTATCTCAAGCGTAATGGAGCTTGCAAATGTTTTCGATTCGTGCCCGACAATTTGTGGCCAGAAAAGCAAACACAAAATATATCCATCTATTAATCAATTTGGGAAATGGGGTTTCGAATTAATTGAAAGGAAAATTTTTACTTTCATAAATGGCACCTAAATTAAGAGGTTTTTGGAAAATTTATTTCCCTCATAAATTTTATACTGGAAATGAATGCAGAGAGAAGTCTCTTTGAAGTTTTGGGGAATACTACAATCTGGAGATTGAAAATCAAACTATTAGTTTATTATTAGTCAAATTAGTCCGGGATTAGTTGAAGAATAACATCTAAGGAATACTTTTACTTGAAGAAACCATCTTTTGGGGTAAACCAAAGTATGCTCTATAGATTCTGTCTTACGTAGTATCTAAAACAATCGTTTTGTGGAATTCCGAACAGGATATCGTACGATAAGTGGAATTTCTAGAAGAACTTCACTTCAAAGTTCATAAAGTATTGTTAAATTATTATAAAAACCTTTAAAGATCATCGTAGTATAAAAACGAGCAATAAATTTCCATTGAAATCCGACTCGAAGGTGCCTGCTCGCTCTCTGCCTCTCTCTCACCTTGCTGTTTCTACAACCCATACCGTAATCAATTAACTTGAGTACTTGATGGGAGAACCCTCTCCAACCCTCCAATGTTCTACGTAGATAATGCCATCGATTACAACCGATAAAGGTCTCTCTAAATTGGCTTACTTTACCTTGAAAAATAAAAGTGTTCCCAGTGTAAAACGGAAAAGATTACCTACTACATTGATCTGTAGAATCCATTCCCATGAAATTACGTTCCCTTTGTGTGAGGTTTTTTTATGCTTTATGAATGAATTGTGGACAATCGTCTCGGATGCGCTTTAATCGATTTTCATTTTTCTCATCGTGAGTGCTTTTTTCCAGTTCCGCGTTCATCTCTGGGGCGGCGAGTATTCTCAGGTGAGTGACTCATGAATGTTTTATTGGTAATTATACGTATGTATATTTGAATCATACACTCAGTGCACGTCTCATTTGAGGAGATGCTTCCTTAAAATATACTTTGTATGCACATTATCTCTCTCTCTTTGAAATCTTTTTTGTTTGTCAACTCATTTACTTGAGTTTTGTATCAGTAATCACTTGATTGTTCCATGGGTAAAGCTCTAAAGATACGTACGTAAGAGTACTACGTACGGCAACAGGTGATCGATTGCCCGGACCCGGCAACTTGTCGATAATGCAAGTCGTCGAACACATGTCACAGCCCCCTACCATCCGCCTCACGAAATGCCGTCTGACGAACTTCATTTTTGGAGCTTACTACGTATTAGATATGGGTATTTTTCGGTCTATTCGATAACAGATTAGATATGGGGTGGAAAGGAAGAGTTATTTGTAACCATTTAATCTCGGGGATCAACAAAACATACTACGTAATCAATCAATTTTGGTTAGACAAAAGCAGGGGAAAAACTATTAGCGATACCCAGATGTCAGTGAACTTGATTTGTTGGGGGTTGGGGTTACACGTGTGGTTTTTACTTGTAAGGTTTTACAATCAGCTTTGAGAACTACCTGTTGTTCTCAAGAGAAACTATCAGTGAATCAGCTAGCAATTAGAGATCAATAGATAGAAATTTAAAGAGATTATTGGCGCAACATTTAAAAGTACAGTCTCTTGTCTGTGGTAACCGTCGAGCTTATCAAGAAACAATCTATACTGGTTTCTTAGCTGAATGTATCAATTATTCATTGAATCATTGAATCAGCGCACTCCTAAGCCATTTCCAAGAACTGTAATTCGATGAGTCAATGATGAGTATGGGGAGCTGGCAACAAACCTCTCTCTATCCCTAGAAATGGTTTGTTTTTTTTTCATCTCCAAAACCAGTTGAAGTGTTAAATTATCCGTATGCGTATTTGAAAATTCGCATCTTTCATAATTGTTTATTTATTAGCAGCAATTTTATGGCCGAGAGAGACACATGACAAGGCAAGACAAATCAAAGCGAGGCAAAGATCCGCAAATCGGTGAACGATTTTCAGATGAAATGAAATTTCGCATTTCATTTGTAATCAAAACACACGACACACTGAACAAAAAAATCCATACATACTTAAAACAAAATATCACCTTTTCCCATAAAAAGTAGTTTCAGAATTCTAGGATTTACATATATGTATGTATTGGCTGATCACATTTGATTTCATGATATTTGATATCTTAATTTCTTTCAGCGTACACTACGTAATTGTTTCTCGGAATTCGAGAAAATGCAGTGGAAAACCAAAACCGGAACACACCACAGAAGCGAAGAATCTCCTTGGAAGGCAGACAACGGTTTTTTCCTTAGCAAGAGAGCCGCTCTCCATACACTTGTTACAGGACAGAGAGGGATAGCAAGCAAGAGAGAGGGAGTGACAACAAAGGCCAGAAGGACAGGGGGAAACGTCAGAGGAAGAGGGGGGGTGGCAAAAAGAGAGATCGCGGTGAGAGCAGAGTAGTGCAATAAACTGCAACATAAATTCTTATGCTAAATAATTGCTCACACAGAAAGAGACAGAGATGGAGTGAGGGGGACTGATCACTGAGAGAACTCCAGGGGGGTGGAATACAAAACACTCGTTTTGCCCGCTGTTGTTGTTATTCTTGGAATATCACGCGGCTCGGCTCTTGCCACCTCAGGGTCAACAACGTGTTGCACAGTGTATTCGCACTCCGTTTTGGGGTTTTGATTTTGTTGCTCTGTACATGTGTGTGTGTGTGTGTGTGTGCACATGTGTTGGGGGTAATTCAAGTGCGTTTTCAATTACAGGTTCTTAAAAACGTTGTTGTAGTGGGTTTTTTTTTTAAATTAAACTTTTGTCGTACTCGTATTTGTATGTTTTATTCACTCTCACAAGGCATTCACTTTACACTTTTTTTGCACGTTTCTCCTTCGAGACTCCTTTCACACACTTGTTGTTTCGCGATTATACAACTCTCGAACTCGTCCCTTTGCAGGTACTTTCTTTTTTATGCTCAGGACTTATTATTTACACTTGTTGTGTTTATTGATGATTTATTCGCAGGGCACAAAATAAAACTTAACGCGAGCGATCACGTCGCTCGACGCGAAATTAATAACAAAACAAAAAGCTTTACGAATGAAGCAGCCCGAGCACCGACACGACAGTCCGGTTCAACAATCGTCGTTGGAATCAGCAGCGACCGAAGCGACAATAACTTCAGCACTACCTCTGCCTCCACATTGGGGCTTTGGATGGGGGAGCATAGCATGAGAGCATACAAAGCTTTTGGAATTTAGGAAGTTGGCCGAGACACGACATGGCGCTTGTTGATTAGAGAATTGACCTAGGGTCTGACCTATCCGCTGGCGTTTGTCAAAAATTGAAATTTATGTGTCTTGTGACCATGATATTGAAATTAAATCGTACACTTACCCAAACCCCAGCCAAAACATTGGTATTCTGCAAACGGAAGGAACTTCGCTGCTTTATAACACACCGCCAATATCTCATCATATATTTATTCACTTCCGTTTTACCGCGTACTACATTTAAACACATTTATTCACGCTTTTTCGTGCTTTTTTTATTTACAAAACTTAAAATCTTTGCCGCTTTAATTTCAGTGCTGTAAAAGTCTATACAAAAACATCGATGGCACTATCGATAATATCAATGGTTTTATAGCTGTATCACATTAGACTCAGACTCTGGACTCTGGACTTGGATTTATATTTTATATGTTCAAATCAGCTGGTAGTGGTGACACACTGATTGCGTGCAGACGAAAACATCAATACTCTTTTTATTTTTGATCGTTTAAAAAGTGAAGACACCCACAGATTATTTTCAAAATTTTTAAATTATATTTTATAAATATTATAATATTTATATATATTATGAAAAAAAAAGGATAAACACGTTTATTTACTGCAGCTATCGCAGCAGCCACACATCGATCACTCAGCTAGGGATGATTTAATGCATCGAAACCGAACTCTGCCATCACCAGCGTGGCCATTTATGGTATTTTACATACTTTATTGTATTTTTTGACGCCGAAATTGTGCAAGCAGTATTTTATTTTGTCATGGTATATACTGGTATTAATTTCAAAATTACCGCCAATTTAAAAAAAATTGGTATTTCTTACGTGACATTTCATGCTCACTAACGTTTTTTACCGTTGACAACATTTATTTGTATGGGCTAGCAGCATGAGCAAATGAGCGACATTGTCCCACAACATGGGCACGGAATTATAATAATTTTGGATAGGATATTATAGAATTTAGGAAATGTTTGTCATACTAGGCACCAGTAATGCATAAGCTAGTTTTAAAGCTACCTCAAATATAAAATATAATATCGGGATAGAGATTTATATACAGAAAACAAATCAAATCCATTAATGGGTCAAAAAATGTCAATCTGTGTAAATCACATAATTAATTCTATTTTAAAGCAGCGGGGAATAAAGAATTCGAACATTAATCAAATGAAAAAGGGTATAAATATGTCCATACCACCGGTTAAGTTTCCAAATGACGTGACATTCCATGCTCACTTACGTTTTATGCCTTGACCTTCCCTGTTTAAACATTATTTTAGACCGAATCCAATAGGCGAATTCATTTGTAATTAGTCAGTCTTGTAGACAATTGATTCATCAATCGTATAAAATTATGTGTTTAAACCTGAGAGTCCTAGTTAGCTGGCATTATTAGTCGGAATATCAAAATCAGGGAATACGATTATCGTCGGTATTTTTGAGGTATATTTTTAAAATGAGACCGTTCTGTTCGGTATATTTCTGATGCTCCGACGGTATATTTTATCCGCAGTCACACTGGCCACAAGTACGACCTAGTTTCAGCGAAAAAAAAAACGCAATATTTTTTTGCGAAAAACAACGAAGATTGCGAGAGCATTCGTTTTTTAGCAGTCACGGACAGATTTGTTGCAATTCGCGGACATTGCAGCAGATACAGATACATTTTCCAGTGTAAACCAATGTGCGCAAAATGAAAGTAACAATCAAGTCATGGACGGGAGTTGCAACTTGGCGTTGGATAGCGAATGATGAGAATTGCGGTATTTGTCGCATGTCCTTCGAGAGCACTTGCCCAGAGTGTGCGCTGCCCGGTGACGATTGCCCCCTGGTGTGGGGTGTCTGCTCGCATTGTTTCCACATGCATTGCATTGTCAAGTGGCTCAACTTGCAAACATTGAACAAACAGTGTCCCATGTGCCGCCAAAGTTGGAAATTCAATATACACTAAACAAGGAATTGGAAGCGGAAACGGAACGGAAACGAGAGGAGTAGCAGAAACGAGAAGCAAGCGCAAAGCTATAGCAAAATACCAAGACGAAGAAGAGTTACGTTACTCGAATACCCAACCAAATGATGGACAACAGCGATCCTCAACAGCATCCACAGCATTCGCTGAGTGGTCTGCCTCCACTGCCAAAAAGTCTGAGTGCTGCCGCCGCTGCCGTAGCCACCGCCTCACATCAACAGCACACATCCCACACTGCCTCGCCGGCGGCGAGTGTGGCCACACTGACCGCCGCCGCCGGGGACCTCTATTTGGGTCCCTCCACATCGGCGGCAGCGGCCAGGAATCGCAGCTACAACGGTCATCATAGTCAGCGTCATGGGAGCCTCTCCTCCACCCAGGAGTCGCTCAGCGATCGGGAGTCTGTGCACAGTCGCGCCTCCTCCACACACAGTGCGGGTCCGGGTGTGGCATCCGGAAGTCAACAGCACACGCCCACCAACAGCTCGAGCAGCACTGGAGCCTCCTCTACGACGATCGACAACCAGTTGGCCATACTCCGCCGCGAAATGTACGGCCTTCGACAGTTGGATCTGTCGCTGCTTTCGCAGTTGTGGGCCTTGAACGAATCGATACAGGGATTTCGGGTGTTTCTGCAGGAGCAGGACGCCATGTCGCCGCCTTCGCGATCGCGTACACCCTCCGATGCCAACTCATTGTCCTCGGACGAGGATGACGGCTCCTATGCCCCTGTGGTGGGCCCCAAGCTGACAGACCCACCAGTGCCCAGGACCATGGCCTCGCCGGCGGCCAGTGGGGCCACCAAACTGGCCACGGGTTCTACGACTTCCCATGCATCAACCAGCTCGACATCAGGTACCTCTGGCTCCTCGTCGGCTGCCTCATCGATGGGCAAGCATCAGCAGCTGCCACAGGCGCCCCACTATCATCAGAGGCCAGCACCACCACCCGCACCACCTGCACAGCACAAGGCGCATCCTCAGCTGCCGCGTATCCTGCAGCAGCGCATGAGGCAGGCACCCCCACCGCCGCCACCGACAAGGGCCAAAGGCAGCGGGGGCGGGGCGAGCAGCAGTAGCAGCAATCACAGCATTAGCAGCGTCACCCAACATCATACCCATCCACATCCTCACGCCCATCCTCATCCACATGCCCATCACTCGCGGCCTGTATGACAAAACCCGTTCTTGGACTAAACTGAGTCCAAGAACAGACAAAGATGAGAATACATTTCGCAAAAGGGTCAATTAGACGGGGAAATATCTTCAAGAGTCAATTCAAAATCCAAAAACTCGATGAAAAACTCACTAAAATCTCAAACAAAGCTTGCCATTGCTCCCCCTCCTCCTCCATTTCGTTTTTGATTATATAGCAAAACGAAATCAAACAAAATCCCAGAAGAAGAATCAAACATACAACAAATAAAAATGTTTACAAATGAAGCGCGAGAACTTTTCAAACGTTTAATATTAAATTATAACAAACAAGAAAAAAAATGGAAAAATAAACAGAAATTGTATTCAATAATAATCTCTAAGTAGTAAAGGATAAGATCCTTAATATACATCTATGTATTACTCGACTCGATTTGTATAAACCTAAACGTAACGCTTGAGAAACGCATGCAAAGAAAAACAAAGAAATTCCGCATCGAATTCATAGAACTAAAACTGCTATTTATTTGTGTTTTTGTTAAAATGCATACAAAATACTATCCAAAAAAAAGAAAAACACTAAAAAACAAATTGTTCCAATTCACTTAGCACTAACCAAAACTAAACTCTTGGCCTAAATATATATAGACACGCGCGTGGATATTTATCTATGATATGATTTGATAGCCCCCTGTTAAGTCTTAACGATTATATATATAGTATATATTGTATCTGTATCTCAAAACAAAACAAAAGAAAAACCTAGCTGATCTTACTGTTAGTCCAATAATCCTATCATTAAAACTCCCGAAAACATCTTAGGCATTTATATGTAAAGCTCAAGTATTGGAGCAATTCCCCCGAGCATTTATACAGTGCGTTCCGCGACCATTAAGGCAGTTTCAGTTTGCGTAATGCATAAAGATAACTACTCTATGGATAAACCCTATCATATCACCTATCCAACCATCAAATACTTGACAAAACGTAAAAATATACCAAAAAATCGACTGATTTAAAAAATTGTATTTCTAGTGTATTTCTCTTACCATTTTCTTGAACTTTTAACTGCCTTTTAGTTCAGAAACGCGCTGTATACACCTATTATATACATACATAAAAAGTTTTCCATACAAAAGGTTTATCAAACGAAAAAGGATAATACTATTGAGTATTTCCTATTACATATGCAACAAAAAAGAAAAACACGGGAGATTTACATATATATTACCTAATCAATCAAAAAAATTTAACAAATTTCCAGTATTTATTGTTAGTTCTTAGCTTCTATGTTTTACCTAAACAAAAAACTCTCCACTTAAAATTGTAAAACTATTTGGAAATCGGATCCTCACACATAACTTTTATTCGAATCACATTTTCTTTATTTTGTATTCATTATACAATTGTAAAAGAGACTACAAATCAAAAAACTAACGCAAACATCGGTAAAACTCATCAAATATATACTGCAGCACAAAACGTGAAATTCAAACATTGAGTTTAACTTTTGAATAGCTTTGCTTGTAGCGTATATATAAGATATATCGAGCTAGGGACTTTGGTTTAAGGTATACATCTTGAAAATGAAATATGTATATATCAGAGTATTGATACAAATCAAAAGTTCTTAATAGAATGTCAAAATTTAAAGAATAATCTTCAAAAGAATTCATTTGTTATCATATTTCCTATTCAAGATCAGATGTTATTCTCAAAGCCTTAATCAAACTAAATACCTTTAAAATATGACCTATTCCTTCTAAGAAAACATTCTTTAGGTAGAAAACTCTTTATAAAGCCTAGTCCCACTCGATGTATCACTTATAAGCCAAGCTATTCAAAGGTTTTTCTCATCAAATATACAACTTTGAGATGAACTTTTGAAAGCTTATACATTAATGCTTGTGTACAAAAAATGCAAGCATAATATCGAAAATTTACACTGAAATACGAAAAGTATATACAACTTTGTGTGGGATTGTTCAATTGTAAAAGTTTTTTAATTGCAAAATGAGATGACACAAACATAATTTATATACAACTCTTTTTGTTTTCTGAATGCAACAAGAGATGGATAGGACGGGTAGAGGATGATGATGATGATATCGTTATAAAGTGTATTATGTAATGGCAAATTGATTAGTAATGGAAACGAAAGAACGAGATACGAACGAATCGAAACAATAAATATCAATTTAAATATCAATTGGAGTCATATAATTAATTTCAAAGTTAAGTTTTGTCAAGTCTAAAGTTTCTCAGGTGCTAAATTGTCCACAGCAGTCGGTTGGAATCTCTGTAAGGATTGGAAAACATTATACACCAATCAAAAAGGACCTTAAAAAATACTTACTGTTCGTCTCGCCCCAGCCCAAGGGTACGCCCAGTCGACTGTTCTCCTGCTTGAGCCACTGGTAGAGCGGATCGAAGTACTCCAAAAGGGCGGATGTATCCATTTCCGTTTCGCCTGTAAACTCCTGCAGGACCTCCTTCCAGTGGCGGGAGCTGCCGTGCGACAGGAATTTGCTCAATGCACGACCCGCCTCCTTGCTGCCAAAGATGTCGCAATTGTCCAGGGTGCGGCTACTGTCGTTGGGGGCATACTGGCCGGCCAGGCTACAGAGGGCCTTGTGGAACTGGAACTGAAAGATGTGGGCGGCAAAGTAGCGCAGATATTCGACATCCGCATCGATGTGATACTTGGCCGGCGGATCAAAGTCCTTGTCTGTGCGCGAAACAGGCGGCTCGACACCACCGTATTCGGATCTCATTTGCCAGAAGCCGCAGTTCCATTGCGGCTCCTCGATTTCGTTGCGGAAGACGGCATAGCGATATTTGTCCATGGTATAACCAAAGGGCAGGAAAACAATCTTCGAGAGGGCCTGCTTGAACAGCTCATTGATGCGACTCTTCTCGTCCAACCGGCCATTGTCGGTCAGGCCAATGCTCTTCAAATGCTTCGCCGACATCACCGACAGCGCAATGACATCGCCCACAGCCTCGTGGAAGCCGGGATTGGGAGCTCCCCTGAAGACAGCCGGCTGCTGTTCGTACTGAAGGTAGTATTGAATGTGTCCCAGTTCATGGTGGACCACAAAGAAGTAGTGCATGTCCACCTCTGTGCACATTTTGATCCTCACGTCGCTGTCTTGATAAAAGTCCCAGGCAGAAGCATGACAAACCACTTGGCGATCGTCGGGTCGGGTAATCAAACTCAGGTTCCAGAAGCTCGGCGGCAGGGCACGCATGCCCAAGGACTGGAAGAACTGGTCGCCCAACTCGAATAGCTTCTGGACCGTGTAGTTCTGTTGCACCATTTCGGCCTTGACATCCACAAAGGGCTTCTCCGGATAGGGTGTGAAGAGATCAATCACTTCGTTCCACGACTGACCCCACATGTTGCCCAGCAGATGCATGGGTATGTTGCCCTCTGCTGGGACCACATCCTCGCCATAATGCTGACGCAGTCGGTATCTCACATAGCCATGGATCTGCCTGTAGAAGGGAAGCAGCTGCTTGAAACTGGCATCCAGTTGTCTCTCAAAGTCGGCATCCTCATAGAACTGCACCCAGTAATCGGCATACGAACGATGATCTATATAAATAGAATATATTCCACCCATGAGAGAGGTCAGACAGGAGGTTATCGGACCGAACACTCACCATTTAGATGGGCCGCCTTGCGTGTGAGTCGCACGTACTCGGCAAAGTTCTCTTTCTGTGAGGTGCCAGCCTTGTCGTACCACTCGCGCCAGTACCAGGCCAACTCTGCTGGGTCGCGGCTATTCGAGAGACGCTCCTGAATGTGCGGCTCCAGCGCCAGCGAGCAGTCGCTGCGGTTCGTATAGGAGCACACATTGGTTGTAGCATAATTCGATTGCATCGAACTGATGGCATTCTGCAGGGCCAGATAATCTTCCGGACTGAGGGCAGATGCTCCCATCTTGGACAGGTGGAGTGCCTGCCTGCGTATGTCTGCATCCTCGGACAGATTGTATTCGGAGGATTTGATTTTCTGGGCCAGCTGCTTGTTTTGCACAGCGTTCCGTGCATAGACAGCAATCATGGCCTGGCGATTCTCATCTGTGACATTCGTGTTGTAGGTGTAGGCGGCCAGATATTCCTCGTGGTAGCGCTGGCGCAGCAACTCATTTTCACGCTCAAAGAAACGACGGGCATCCAGGGCAGAGGCCGAACATGAATTGTCCAATGCCAAGTCTTCAGGCAGCTAAAAAACGAATGCAAATGTTATGCATGGTAGGCAAGGGAGTTGTCTATGCAGTCCTTTAACTTACCAACGCCATAAAGACCAGCAGAAGGGCAAAAACCCAAAACATTGCCCTTTTTGCCATCCTAAGCCACTGTCAACTGCTTTTTTTGGCGGGAATCCTTAGCTTTGATGGGGGACATCCACTGCTTTCCTGGCGAGCAAATGAACTGTTCGTTTACTGCTTTGTGGCAGCCATTGTCAGCACAAACAGAGGCTCTGTCTTATCAGTTAAGCCTGCTACTTTGTACTTTGAATTTATTATATAACTTACCTAACAAAGAGAAGAATTCCAGAGATTACTGAGTGTTGTCTTTCTGCCTCCAGCTGCGGGGAGCGTTTAATTAGTTCAGGCTGCCGGGAACTGCTTTTATTACTGTATTCAATGCACTAGCTCACACACAAACACACACACAAACACACACACACGCATGCAGAACATGCACATTTGATATCGATATTCTTTGAGAAAGAAATGAATGCATTCAGTTTCACATTCATTCACAATCTGCCTTTAAGGTGACTGAGCGTGAGCCGGAATATTACACCTGCCACCAATCTGGTTGCTGGTTGGTTATTTCTTGCTCTTTTCGTTGGCGCATATGTTTCCACTGCTTGAACTGCATTTCCGCCAGGTGCTCTGCTTTCAAAGAAGGTATCGGTTTAACTGTAAACTGACGTTAAGCCCAACAGCAGTTTTGTGCATATTTAAGCATGTCTTTTATTTATTTATACCAACAATTAGTGAAAAAAACGAGGGAAAATTGTACACTTCAATCAGGAACCAAATATATGCATGATAGACATATTGCTTGGAATTAGTATATAGGAAAATTAGCGTCCACACTGCCTGTCCACGCATGCAGTCCACCAACCAGATCCCGAATGGAATGTGCGGGAAATCGATTTCTAATATGCTGAACAGCGATCTGGGAATCGTTGCCACGCCTGCAGAGCAGTACAATGGGGAACTCCTTGTCCTCCAGCTGCTTGGAGAAGAGTTTAAGGTAGCTGTCGTCGAGGATTTCACTCAGCGGCACATTGATGGACCTGGGCAGCTGACAAATCTCGAACTCTGCCGGAGGCCTTACGTCAAGCAGCAGATGTGGCTGCGACTGTAGATTCTGATGGTATTCCTGTACCTCCAGACGCTGATCCGACTCCAGAAGGTCCAGGGGGTTGTCTTTGTCAGTGGCATGCATTCCACAGAACATCTCGTAGTCAATTAGTTCCGTGATTAGGGGCTGGGGAGAGCAAACGTGACAGTTGGGTCGTTTGTTGCGTATCCGGATATTACGGAACAAACAGCTGCTGCCGTCGAAGATGAGCAGACGCCCGGACATCACATCGCCCAGGCCGATTATGACCTTAATAGCCTCCAGGGCCTGCATGGCTCCAATGATTCCTGTCACGGCGCCCAGAACTCCGCCATCGCCACAATTGGTGACCGCTTCGGGTGGCGGAGGCACCGGATAGATGCACCGGTAACAAGGTCCCTGCCCATAACCATACACGGTTAGTTGTCCATCCATCTTGAGCGCACTCCCAGAGACCAGAGGCTTGCGGAGCATCACACAGGCATCGTTGAGCAGGTATCGGGTGGCCACATTGTCACTGCAGTCCAGGACCACGTCATAGGGTCGTATAATTTGCATGGCATTCATGCTGTTAATCAGACGCGAGTGGCAGCGGATCTGACAGTGCGAATTAAGTTCTAGCAGAGCAATCCGAGCCGACTCAGCCTTGGACATGCCGCATCGGTGCTCCGAGTGCAGGATCTGACGATGAAGATTGCTGCGCTCCACCTCGTCGTAGTCGATGAGGCCCAGGTGTCCGCAACCGGCTGCCACAAGGTACTGGGCGGCCGGACAACCCAATCCTCCCATGCCCACAATCAGCACGGAACTGTTTTTCAGCTTCAACTGACCTTGGACTCCAAAGTCCTGGAGTATCAACTGTCGGCTATATCGGGCTATGTCGTCGTTGGAGAGCTCGGTCTGGGGTGAGGGGATGGCATTAGAAGACTCCTCCGCTTCATCACTGTCCTCGCCGGCGGCTATTGCTGCCTCCAACTCGCGTAAACATTGCTCCTTCCTGTTGAGGGTGGCCCGCAGATCAGCAATATCCCGCTTCAGCTTGACCCTCTCGTTTTCCAGTGCCTCGGAGTCGATCATTAATAAAAGCAATAATTTATTTACAAAGTGCGAAAATTAAAAATTTCTCCCACAATCAGCTGATATTCGATAGGTAGATCGCAATCGGCTTGTTACCGGTAAACTCGATAGGCTGCTTATCGACGCGAACAGCTGTTCCTCTGCTTGTGTTTTTTTCTTGAAACGTTTCGAAGTCTGTTTACAATTATCTAATCATAAATTAAATCAATCCCATGTCCTGGCTTAGTAACACATTTCAAAAGCTGTGCAGGGCCACGCTCCTGTCGGCAGGCAGCAAACCGCTGCCTGCGATCTCCGCCACATCCACAACGGTGCGACAACTTTCGCATGCCGAGCGACGAGCACGCGGTCCTACAGTGCGGCGCTATGGCTACAAGGATAAGATCTTCAAGAGTGGCCTGCTTCCCCATTTGGACAACGGACAGAAGCTGCCGATGCCCACCTACCGCCCGAAGAACGCCTGGTCGGAGAAGCGCGCCCTGTTCGGTCAGAACGACTACATTGACATTCTGGGTAGCGATCGACTCCATCCGGTGCGAGTGATGTACTCAGTGCCGTCATGGCTGCGCGGTGTCTCTGGCAACGAGTACCAGGTGCTGCTGCGCAAGCGACGCCTGCTGGAGAAGAGCAAATACCCGATTGCACGGCCCACCAAGTGGAGGGACATGGAGAAGCGCATTCTGTATCTGTACAAGTTTCTCAATCGCAAGACCAAGACCGGGTTTTCCAAACAGTAGCATGGAGCTCCCATAAAAGTCGTAATAAAGTGTTTTGTTAATTTGATATTATTAGCTTTTGTCTTATTTTAAGAGTATGCGCGCCTCCTCCCCATCGATCATTATCTTCTGGCCATTGTACAAACAGAACTCTCGTTTCACGTGCGCAAACAGCAGGTCAGTGATAAGGAATATTTGACCCGTCGAGAAGGACAGAGTGGTTCCAAAGTAGAAGTTGGCATTGGCCGATCCCGCATAGATCCATAAATGCCAGAGGGCGCCCATTATGGACAGGTTTAGCATGAAGAATGTGAATACAACAAAGCCATGGGCCATGTCTGCAAATGTCCAATTAATCTATCATGGATTTCAGATTTATTCTTAAGAACTTACATTTCCAGCATCGTTTCCAGAGAGGCAGCAGTGCCAGGTAGAAGCCCACATCTCCTAGGCTTGGATATGCACGAAACACAGCCATGAGGGCCACCAAAACGGTGGCCAGCAGCAATGGCTCCTTGCGCAGCTTAAGGCTGAGCGGCACCAGGTACAGCACTGTGGCATTCAGTTGGAATGTGATTAGGAACATGGTGCGGAAATGCTCAAACATTTCGGTGAAGAAATACCAAAACAGTCCGATATTTGGCTGGAGATCTCGGAAAAAAAAGCTGCCAATGGAAGTTAACATTGAAGAGAAGGGAATAGAAGAAATCTAACATTTACTCACATGAACCCTAGGGTTCCATCCAAGAAGCTCCAACTGTGCATGACCAAATAGCTGGCAGCAGCTATAATGAGGCATGCAACTGCAAAGAGAACCGTCAGGATGACGCCACCGGCGATGGAGCGCCGTGCAAAGACCAACAACAGTGGGGCCATCAGTACAATCGGGTAGAAACTTCGAACAGTCTCAAATGCTAGCACAAATATGCACGGCAATAGAAGTCCCTTCGTCAGGAAATACAGGAATGAGGCCAGAAACAGATTACTCAGCACTGTGGAGGTCAGCCCAATGCAGCTCAGCACAGTCAGCGGATTGAAGAGATAAGCAATCAGCACGAGCTCTGGGATATCATAGTTGTCATCATCATTGTACTGCAGTTGTTCGGTGTCTTTGGCATAGTTATTTCGCTCCAGGCGTTGCTTCTGCAGCTTTTGCTTCACAAATCGAACGCTCAAATTGTAGAGTAGTGCCCCCGTCAACAGATCCAGCATTATGTAGACTAATGGCAGCCACTGGGGAAAGTTTAGGAACAGTCCCGACAGAGCCTTCAGCACTAGTGGGGTCTCATGGACCAGGTCGCCACTGTATGGATCAATGCCCTGGTCCAGCAGGTAGATGCCTTCTTTCACTATAGAGAACATAGCATTATAATATGATTACATTTGTTTTAAGGGGATTACTCACTCCGCTTTTGGGAATTTAAAGGTGTAGCAAACTCCACACGATCGCTGATAAGCGCCGCCAGAGGCGTACGCACGAAGTAGAAGCGTACGGCTCCGCCCAGCAGAATCAGTTTATAGAATTTCGCATCCATATTGCTCGTGTGCTTTGTTAGGGATCCTATTTTATGGAGTGTGCAGCATTATTACTCGTAAAATAAATGGAGTTTCCGAAAAGCGGGTGCGACAGCTGGAGCTAAGGATGGCAATTCGCTAGGCCGCTAGCTATCGATTGGTTTGCACTTGCAGAGGGCGCAACCTTTTCTGAATCACACCCTGCAACATTTAAAGCAGGATTAACTTTGAAATAAGATTCGGAAGCGACTCTGACCCTGTATGAACTCGTGATCTGCACAAATACCCTGGTTGAGTTAATAAATTTAATTTGCCAAATTTAGCTGTAGCTAAGGATGGCAAAACACCTTGCCGCTAGATATCGATATGTTCCCATTAGCCGATACTTTTGCTCGTTTTGTTGTGGAATTGTTGCACTTGCTTCGCATTAAATATTTTTGAAATTAAATATATATAAAAACGCTTCCATTATGATTGGCACCAAGAAGAAAACCAAAAAGGCGAATGTATTCAAGGAAATAGCGGACAACTTCGAGCAGCTGACCAAGAATCCAGAGCGTTTTCTGAAGTTTGTTTTCCTCCAAGCCGCGCACGTGTTTTGGAATTCTAAACTAAACAATTTTCTTCTAGGCCGCAGCCGGAACAGATTGGTGCCATCGAGCAGCTCATACAGCAAACATACAGCGTA
Source organism: Drosophila athabasca (assembly GCA_008121215.1). NCBI lineage: Eukaryota > Metazoa > Arthropoda > Insecta > Diptera > Drosophilidae > Drosophila > Drosophila athabasca. Next base: position 46,843,219 of record CM017794.1, read on the forward strand.
AGCATCAGCGGAGATGTGGACAATAAAAAGGACTTGTTGCCCGAACTGGTGCTCGAGCAGATGGACGAGGAACAGATCTGGCAGCAGCTGGAAATGCGCAACGAACTGGTGTTCCCGCAATTGCTGGAGAAGACCGCCAAGCTGATGGCCATGAAGGAGAAGCACTTGGGCATCGAGTTGGACGACGACGATGAGGAGGAGGCACAACTAGCGGCGGAATCTGATGAGGAAGCGCTTGGACAGGATGCTCCCGACTCTGATTTTGATGTTTCTGGCAGCGATGCGGAGGATCTGCCCAAGAAATCTAAACCCAAAGCCAATAAAACGAAAAAGGGTGGCAAGCGCATACGAAACTCTGTGGTGGATGACACATTCTTCAAGCTGGACGAGATGAAGGAGTTTCTGGAACAAGAGGACGCCAAGGAAATGCGAAAACAAAAATCTAAGCACCGAGTGGAAGAGGACGCGGATGCCATTGATTACTATGCAGATGATTTTGGTGTGGGCGAGGAGGACGATGAGGATGATGTCAATGTAAACTATGCGGACTTTTTCGAAATGGATGAGGAACTGGAACAGGAGGCGCAAAAGTTGAACAAAAAGAACAAAGGCAAGCAGAGGGATTACTTTAATGAAAACGAAGATGAGGCGGAGGATGAGGATGAAGATGCAGATGCAGAAGCAGAGGGGAATGGAGATGAAAATAAAGACGAAGAAGAGGATGCCGCTGAAGCAAATGAAGAACAAGAGCAAGAGGATGCTCCCAGTGAAATCGACGAATCTGAATTTGTGGCTAAAAGTGGCATTGAACCCGCCAGTGATTCAGACTCCGGCTCCGACAAAGAAGACAATGAGGAGGAGGATGACCAAGAAGAGACCACACCAGCCGTCCAATCCTCAAATGAGCTGCGTGAGGCTCGGCTGTTCCAGCGCATACGCGACTATGAGGATATTGTGCTCGGCGAGAAGCCCTGGCAGCTAAAGGGTGAGGTCCAAGCGGCCAATCGTCCACAGAACTCGCTGCTCGAAGAGATCCTAGACTTTGAATCCACCACACGACCCACGGCACCGCTGACAGAAGAAGATAATCGCTCCATCGAGGAGATAATCCTGCAGCGCATTCGCGACAAAGCCTGGGATGATGTCGTCCGCACCGTGCGTGTGGATAACACGCCGCAGGAGTACCGCAAGCAGCTGGTGCTCGACCAGGAGAAGTCCAAGCAATCCTTGTCCCAAATCTACGAGAAGCAATACCAACAGGAGTTGGAGAAACTCGATCCCAACAAGGATGCCGAAGACAATGCCGGACCGGAGCCCAAGGAGCATCAGGAGATCAAGCGAATGATGCGTACGCTGTTCCTCAAACTCGATGCCCTTTCCAACTTCCATTTCACACCAAAACCAGTTGCGCCCGAGGTAAAGATTGTCACCAACACGCCGGCGGTGCACATGGAAGAGGTGGCCCCCGTGGCGGTCAGCGATGCCAAGCTGCTGGCCCCAGAAGAGGTGTTCCGCGGACCCAAGCACGCCCCGCTGGGCAAGACGGAGCGCACTCGCACCGACAAGAATCGCGAGCGCCGCAAGAAGAAGCAAAAGCAGCGGGCGATCAATGCAGTGCTGGAAACCCGGGACCTGCAGCGCGCCAAGGAGGGCAAGGCGCCCACGAAACGCGAAGCGGATGCCAAGCTCCTGAAGACCATCACCAAGAGTCGCAATGTACAAAAGGTAAGCGAGAGTGTGGCCACCAAGAGTTGAGGTTTCATAATACAAATCCGGTATTCCTTTTTGCAGATCACCGCCAGCACCAGCGATCAGGGGGCTCTGAAATCCTCCAAGGCATTCTTCAACAAGCTGCAGGACACGTCAGCATCGGCGGCAAGCGGCGCTGGGAACAAACGTCCCAAAAAGGATCCGGCCAAAGCGAATGCCAAAAAACTCAAGCTCTAATTCTGTACATATTAAGACTTTTCTTTGCCAAACTGCTAATGGCATTTGCCTGTGACGTCAGCAGGCATAACCACGTCTCCAATCACGTGCCACCAAATGGCCAATTCCCGCACACACATCCACGGCACGCACGCCCACATGCCCTGCCCCCCACAGGGGATGGGATGCCTTGGTAAAAGGATAACTTTGGCATATCTCAATTCCACCGAAGACCCCCAATTTGTGGCACCATGGGAGTTGCCATGCGACAGCATTTTGTGGGCTCCCTCTGCGTTTCGTGTGTGTGTGTGTGTGTGTGTGGGTGATCCAAGGACATTCGGTGGCCCGGCAGGACGATTAGACACGCGTGTAATGTCCACAAAGGATTATTTTTAGAATTATTTACTTAAAATAAACTGTTTGCTATTTAAATACATTACTAGGGAAATTCAAGGAGTTCTTTGGTTTGGTTTGCATTCCAGGATTAAATGTAGTACTTTTGAAATATTTAACTGAAACTATAACCGTTTCGCGCCCATTTTAAAGACTTTACAGCACTAATATTTCTAGTGGACAGAGATCGATTAACCCATTGTCGTCCACGCGAATATTGTAAAACTTGAAGAATATTAACGCAGTTTAGGTGAATGATATTGTGGTAATTTTTTGTAAGCAAAGAGGAAGAATTTACTAGCAGTATTATTTTCCGCGGTATAACTTGAGGTATTCGCCCGTTTAAATACAGGGGGTTAAGTGGATTAAGTTCGTTCATGAATTTTTTTGGTATATGGTCACACTGTATATCGCACGTGTAGACGGGACGGCGTGTTGCATTTAAAATTGTTTTTATTCGGTCAAAAATAAATTGAATTAACAAACGCAAAGATGGTTAAAGTACAAAAACCGCAGCCAAAGTCGCTAAGCAAAAGCACCAGCATTGAGGGCGTGGCCAAGAAGAAGAAAACCACGGAAAAGGGCAAGTTGGCCCAAGCAGCCATTCTGGAAGTGGCGGCGCCCATCAAAAAGGTAAAAAATGTCGCGCCGAAAAAAGAAACTGTCGCTGAAAAACCCAAAAAAGAACAGAAAAAACCTGTGGAGAAACAGAAACAGGCAAAAGCCGCCAAGCGGCCCTTGGTAATGGCTCCTCCAGAGTCGCCGGCTGCATCGCCCGTCGTTGCGAAAAAATCAAAGGTAAAGGCAGCCGCCATTCCTGTCACTCCTGCCGCCAAAAAGCCGCTGATTTTGGCGCCATCTCCATCGCCAGCCAAACCAGCGCCAGCCAAAAAGGAAAAGAAAGGCAAGACCGCTCCTGTGGAAAAAGCTCCCCCCAAAAAGTCCGCCAAAAAATTAGCGGTAGAAGAAGCTCCTGCAAAGAAAGAAGCTCCCGCTAAGAAGGGGGAAGTGGCTGCATCTGCAGCGCCCTCTAAGAAAGCAGCCAAGGGCAAGAAAGTGGATGCAGCTCCAGCTAAAAAAGTAGTAGAAGCACCAGCCCCGACGGCAGCCAAGAAAGATAACAAGAAAGCACCTCCAGCTAAGAAAACGCCGGCTCCTGCTCCTGCCAAGAAAGCCCCTGAAGCACCAGCCAAGAAAGCCCCTGCGGCACCAGCCAAGAAAACACCTGAAGCTCCAGCCAAGAAAGGAGAACCAGGCAAGAAAGCAGCAACTAAGAAATCCGTGGAGGTTCCAGTCAAGGCAGTAGCTGTATCCAAGAAAGCAGCTCCTGCCAAGAAAGCAGTGGAAGCCCCAGCTAAAAAGGCAGCCAAACAAACCACAAAAGCAGTGCCATCAGTAGCTGAACCTGTTCCCAAAACAGCCAAACCAGTAGCAGCATCACTCCAGAAGAAGAAACTCTCCAAGCCAGACAAGTCGCCGAAAAGCAAGAAGGCAGTCAAAGCGGGCAAAGGAAAGAACAACAAAAAGGCCAAGAAGCCGAAGAAGAAGCCAGTCGAGCTGAAGTTCGAATTGAAGCCCTTCGATGAGCAAAAGTTCCGTGACATTGTCTCCGAATCGAATGTGCTCAAGGTGTGCCAGGCCCTGAAGACCCAAGTGGCCGAAGAGGTGGCCAAGAAGAAGTCCACCTCGATATTCACCGACTACCGCTACATACTGCAGGTGTGCAGCTACAAGATACCCAGCGCCCCCAAGCGTGTGGTCAAGCTGGGGCTGAAGCACTCGCTGGTGGGTAGCGACGATGATGTGGCCATCATTGTGACGGACTTGCAGCGCGGTGCCAAGTTTGACTATGAGCCCACCAAGGCCCACTATGAGGATCTGTTCAACGAGCTCGGCATCGAGCAGCGTCTGACTGTGGTGCCGTTCAATCAGCTGCGCAACGATGTGAATAACTTTGAGGCCAAGCGCAAGTTCCTCAACACCTATGACTACTTCATGTGCGACGGCAAGCTGTCCGGACAGGCCAGTGCCCATCTGGGCAAGGTAATGTTAGACCCCGTCATCCCTGTTTCATGATGCTAATCTTTCTTTCATCTTTCACAGTTCACCCAGAAGCCACGCAATGTCCTGCATCCGGTACGTCTGAGCAAGGACAATGCCCAGCTGCAGAAGGAGATATCGCGTGCCCTGTGCCGCACCGCTTACAGGCAGCTGAGCAAGGGCGATCTGACCGCCGTCCCAGTGGGCAATCACGAGCACAGTGCCGAACAGCTGGCGGAGAATATTCTGACGGTGACCAAGCAACTGGAGACGGTCTATCCTGGGGGCCTGGCCAACATTCGTTCGATGTATGTCAAAATCGATATTGTGGGCACCTCGGCCCTGCCCCTGTACATCAGTATGTGTGCCGCCCCAGCGGACACACCGTATGTGGTCGGACCTCGGGAGCAGCGTATGCTGAAGCTCAAGAAGCAGGCCAACGAGGTGCTCTCTCGGTTCGCCCTCACTAAGGATGCTGAATTCGTGAAGTTGACCAAGCAGCAGGTGAAGCGCAAGGCAGAGATACGCAAAGAGAAGGCGGCTCTCTTGGCGGCCGATGCGGCTGGTGCTACTACTGCTCCTAAGGATAACGATGGCGAGGACACTGCTGTGCCCACAAAGAAGGCTCGCAAAGAATCGACGAGCGAGGCGGGCAAGGATAAAGATGAGGCTGAATCGGATGAAGATGAAGTCGAGGGGGAAAATGAGAATGACAGCGATGAAGATGCCGAAGAAGGCGGCGACGGCGACGGCGACGACGATGATAATGATGATGATGATGTTGATGATGATGATGAAGACGAAGATGATGATGACGATGAAGAAGAAGACGATGATGATGATGACGACGATGATGATGATGATGAGTAAGCATGCCTGCCGGCAACTTTACTTTCCTTTAGTCGTAATTCTTGGATACCCCCAACTCCCACAACCAATAATTCTAACTATATTTTCGTATTGAAAGGATTGAAACAGTTTTAAGTAATAAACGAATTGTTTTTAAGTCAAGAAACTTTACTTCAATCAATATTAATCTTTAATCATCACAATTCGACGAATACATCCCCTCCATATACATCCAAACATTTTCAGTATTCATTATACTATTTTCAGAATATATTGAGGATAGTACACACACAATCCTTATTCGCGTAATCTTCCTTTGGTCAGTAGTCTGCCGCAATGTCGTTGCTGTCCAACTAATATGAGAAATTTGTATTCAATTGTAATCAATTTAACATAATGGAACTTTCCAGAATGACCTTCAATGGGCGACAACTGCACAGCGATTCCTGCCAGCTTTGTGTCTCTTTGATTCGATTTGATTAGATTTCAGTCGATTTGATGTCTAAATTCATTTTGCTGTTTACTTGTCAGCTCATCGAAGGTCATGGTCTGGTCAGGAATAATATCCATTCTTCTACAACAGTTGGTAGATTCTCTTCATCGTTGACGCTTTTTCTTAGGTGGCTAATTCTGAATTGTTGAGCCCTCAGCTATGTTACCACTTTCTTGTGCTTGACCTTTGGTTCGTCTTTTCTTCAGCTTATTCTGCGATTGAAGGACCTGCTTCATATTGGGTTTCAATGTCTTAAAGTAGTATTCGCTGTATTAATAAAAAACAAGGAAACTCACTTCCTTACTATTCATTTGAATCTGTGTATGTACTTCCCTCAACCCTTCCAGCTCCTCGTCAACTGTGTCCCTAAGTATAAATTGGTATCTGAAGGATACAACCTCGTAAATGGAAGCTGTCTAAGACTGAGCAATTTTTGAGTTAAAAGAGATTTTTCCTTTTTAGATAATCCCTGTTTCAAGACGCTTGAAATTCCTTTGGGTTCTAAAATTCGATTATTAAAGGACTCTAGAATATTTGGATTGTTTAGTGATCTCTAAATAAATAAATATATTTTGACGAGTACTCATTGGGAGAGAGCTAGTGGTGTAGATAGAGGGAGATGTGGCATGCACTCGCTTTAAGCACATTCCGGAAATGAAAACCCACCCTTAGCTGCTAAGCCACACTGGAAGAAAGATCACTGCGCGGGCGGTAGAGTCCACCACTATGGGAAACTTATTTTGGCTTCATTCTGGCTATCTTTAATGATCCCAATACAAACCGATTCGGCAATCTATAATGCTGATCAAGAATCTAAATATATTTAATGGAGTCCTTCTGGTTGTTACACACATTTCCATGAATTGAATATACTCCTGTACTCTTCGAGCATCTGGCACAATAACGATTAAACAATCAATTTGTTTGCCCAATGCATTGAAATGGATTGAATATATCAACCATTAATATTTATGTATTTCTATAAGCTTTAATCAGGCATGAAAACTTGTGGCATTTGCATTTGAATGTCTTTACCAGATTGTTGAAATTCTTGTCGCCAAAACTCTGACTTTTACGGATTATCGTTGGTTGGCGGTGACGTCGTTGCATTTACGTGGCTCAAAGCGGAATGCCAACAACCTTTTGGCATCCTTTTGTGGTGCTCATAAAATCGAAAAATGCACTACGTCCTGGACTCTCTGGCTCAGCGGGAAGTGGAATGCATCTCTCCGTGCAACATGCTACATGCTACCCACAAAGTCAATTTCCATTTGCATGAGTATTGATTTATATGCTGCGTGTGAGGGGGGGTGGGAGGTGCAGGGTATATTTTCCCTATAATTTCATAAATTAGCCCGATTCTCGGGCTACCAGTCTCAGCCTCATCCAGTGGGAGTACAGCGAAATGCAATTTCTTTGATGTCTGCCAGGGTATTATTTATGTATGAGAAGGGGTCAGGTCAGGGGTCAGACCAAAGCGTTAACACATGCTTGCGTAATTCCTCTTAATTATGTTTATGATTTTCGGCATAGTTTGACAGTTGGATATATAGATGCCCAAATCTCACTCTGGTCTCCCGGGATAGCGGTTCTGTCTCTCTCTCACACATACATCTGGGTGTTAAGTGGGTGGCTGCGGCCAAGGTCGCGGCTCTAGAGATTAGAATCACGTTTTATACGATTCACCAAAAAAAAACGAAACCGAAAACCAAGCCGGACACGTCGCTGGTCATAGCACAAAAAACAAAATATAAAACATTGTAAAGCTTTTATCAGTCCCACATTATCATTAGTCGCGTTTACTGTCGTAAAATCTACGTATGTACATTTAGATACTGTATAGATATATGTATATAGATATATACAGATATATACAGATTTATGTGCGTATATTTGAAAGGCAATAAGGATTTCCTACGTACGCAACTGGCATTTCCCCACCATTTCTGTGCCCATTTTTATGTGCTCCCACATGAGTTTCCCTTTTGTCAAATGCATAAACAGAAAAATAGATAGTGTTGATGACAAATTGGGGGATTGGGAAATGAGGAATATTTGGGATAGGTCACAGAATATTCCTATCCGCTGGAGAAAGGTCAAATAAGAATGTATATGATGGAAATTTTCCTGATGATAAACTATAAGTTGAAGTCTTCCAAAAGTCCAATAAAAATCATACTTAAATAAGTATTATAACCAATTATTCCTATATTTCTTGTATGTTAATTTATTCCAACTTTGTGGTTCTTTTTAGATAACTCCATTAAGGAACCATCAAAGGAACAACAAGTGTTAAAAACTCTAGCATAAAAATCCATTGAAAACTCTCACACGTGTTGCAAGTTCAAGTGTTAAGAAAATTGTTCAAAAATTCAGAAAAAATCCAAATTGTGCTTATTTTTTTTTAATTTTGTTTATGTGAAGCGTAGTTAGGTGGAAAATATTGAAAGTGATGTGCTACAGAGGATGGCTACGACAGAAATCGTTAAATGTCGCGTAAAGCGGAAGCGGAAATGGCAAGACCGAAGCATGGTACGTATCTTTAAGATAAATTTCCATACTTTTCAAAATGATATCATATTTTATCGTTATGGTTTGTTACAGAAAAAGAAACAGCGATCAGCCTACATTATTCGAGTTCATTTGGTAAGCGATACTATAATTTTGTATTTAAACTTTGAAAATAAAATTCGGCAGTGTTTGAGGGAAATATAGGGAACCAAAAACACAGATTATTTATCAGTACAGACGGGACTATACTATGCGGACGTATTCAATTAAACCCAAAACAGAATGGGCGTAACCTTTTGTTATCCGTGATTTTTATCAGCCATTTCATGATTTCATCATCATGATATTTACGTACATAACGCCAATGCGTTGATATACGTTTTCATAACATTTGCATATTTTTGGGAATAGTGCGATAATATTTTATATAATCTTCAATGCTTGGTCATGGAATGGAGTCTATGAGTTGCGTGGCATAATACCAATTACTAGATAATGCCCCACAGGAATTAATAAGCATTCAGAGGGGGATTTATATTGGATTTGGCGACTGACAGCTGCCAGAGGCAACTAATTGAAAATAATCTGATGCTGATTAGTGCGTTACTGATAGCATGATCGATGGATCCCCCCGATTTCATTCGATTCGATTCGATAATTGTGCGTAATTGATGATTAATAAACAGATTGGATAGTAGGTAAAAGTGCCTCACAATTATGACCACAAATTGCCACGTGTTGCCTTTGCCGTACTCCGGCGTACTCTGCCGGATCCGCAATGATTGCGCACAATCCCCAAACCCACAAGTTCATACATATTCTGTGGTGGGGCTCTGCTCGTCGGCTCTGTGCTTCGGCTCGCCCCACCTGAAACCGTTGAAATCTTTCGTATCCTCGGCTGCCCCATCGGCTTGCCACTCGCCTCGTATAAATCGCGGGCTCCTTGGGCTGCCGATTTCACTCACGTTTCACACTCAAAGCGGTGCAGTCACCCAGCAGCCGAAGCCGAAGCAGCAGAAGCATCCGCAGAGCACCCCACCAATGGTTAATGTTAAACCCATTTAAATTTGCAAATTTCTGAAAGTGTTTGGCTCAGTTTTTGAACTTGGTTCTGTGAATTTTCCAGTGAAGTTTCTTTGAAAAAACAAAAAAAATTTTAATAAACTAATATTTGTGTGCAAAGCAAAGTTAAAAAAAACAAAACCTTTTTGTCTGTGCATTTGCTTAAAAAGGGTAAGTTTTTAAATTAAATATTAATATTAAATAATGATAATATAGTTAAGATCAATTAGAAAAGAAATATAAGAAAGGAGAATACTTTTTATAAGATGAGTTCTATCTCAAAATCTACGACCTAAACTTTTTTGAACAAATTAGAATATATTTCTGAATATTTTATATTTATATTTAATACATTTATTTAAATATTTAATACGTCTTTTAGTACTCAATCTGAAAGACCTTTCAACTTTTTTAAATCATAGAACTTCCTTTCTTAAAAAGCTTAATTTCCATATCTTTTCAATTTATTAATTTAACTCCTTTTATATTAAAAATGTTTTGTGTTATTTTATGTGATTTTTTTTGATTTATTTATTTTTATTTAAATTTATCAATTACAAAAGCCGTCGGTAAATTCTTTTGTGTTGTTCTTAAAAAAAATATTATTAGGGAATCAATAGTAGCCGTCGGAAAACTTCTCTTCTGCTAAGATTATTCCAGAATTTCTAGGAAACTAGCTCCTTAGTGGGTTTTTCTTTTAGTTATCGTAAAAATTATAGTCTGTTTATTTTAGTAATTTTTCTTAGCTGTTTCTGAGAATTTCTATGGATTATATAAAATAATTAAAAATACTTCACAACTTCCTCTAATAATTCCAAGAAATATCTTAATCAAATTCTAATAACTTTTTCATTTATGAATTATTTATTCTGCTGTCCCCTTTTACGATTTTCTAATCAACCAAACGTAAAAAGATGATCCCAAAATCTTTTCCTCTCTCTATGGTTGACCCTTTTATTTTAGTCTATTCCTACCATTTCATATTCCATTTAATTATGTTTTTTATGGCTCAAAAATTGCATATGTTTATAATTCTGCAAATGTCCCGTCTTTGGCCTTTTGGAAATTGCTTCTTAGCCCCGGCCTAAGCCATAAAGTCAACATGGGCACCCCCAGTCCGCCCAGTCCGCCCAGTCCGCCCAGTCCGCCATTGTGTCCTTCCATGATGTCCTTCTCGATGATGTGTGTGTTGAGCCCGGGACATTTGTTGCTTCGTCTTCGTTGCGTCTTGCGCTTTTGGCTCTTAGCTCTTGGCCTAGGCGACCTTTTTATTCCTTGTTGTATCTGGGAAAATCTTTATCTTTATTTTATGTTGCAAAATTGAAGTCGACCCTGCGCGCAGTCTTATTACCAAGTAAGTCCTTTCGGATTATCGCAATCATTTAAAGCTTTATGTGGCCCTCATATTGGATCGTCCTTGTAGTTTTGGGTGTTTTCATGGGAGGCTGTTGGGAGTTGCGTTGGGAGTTTTCCTACTTCGATTGCCCGAAACTTTGGCGTTAGCCTCTTAAAGTTCTTGGCTTAAACATGTGGAGAATGTTCTTGGGCTTAAATAAGTGGAGAATGTTCTTGGGCTTAAACGTGTGCAGGATTTCTTCTTGGCTTCAATATGTGCAGGAAGTTGTGGCTGAGAGCTGTTGGCTGAACCATATTGAAGGAGATCTTGGCTTCAAAATATGGTAGAAGTCAGCCAAGAAGTTCTGACTCAAAATCAAGAGGAAGTTCTTGGCTGAAACTTGTGTTTGAACTTCTTTTCTTTAATATTTTCCGCCACTTGTTGGCTTAAACATTTCCAAGCATTTCCCCGCATCAAAGATCAACCTTATTTGCCCTGGAATTGCTCATCTGTGCAGTGATTCGAATCACTGAGTCCTGTACTGCACTACACTTTCCCCCCCGCAATATTTTACTTTAAATTCAATGGAATTGTGCGTTTCGCGAAACAATTATTTCTCTGGCCTAAGCCACAAATTTCCATTTATAACAAATGAGCAATTAATTTTCGTTTTACGGCAGTGAAAATTATAGAAAAAACAAAATAATTGAAAAGTAATGAAAATTAAAAATGGTTTTAAGTGTGACGCAGCGCGAAAGCCGCTTAGCTGTTGGAAAAGTGTGGAAAACTGTGGAAAAGTGATTTGTTCTTTTTGCACTGTGGAACAGGAGAGAAAATCCTTTTAAGCCTTTTCTTTTACTCACTTTTTTTGTAGAAAGCTTTAAATGGAATTTGTTGCAGGGAATGAGATTTAATTTTGTTATTTTTTTGTGTATTTTAAAAGTAATATTTTGTATAAGTATTTGGTATTAAATTATTAAGTATTAAAAGATGGCAAAATGTTTTTAAAATAAATCCTATCCTATCCTATTTAAAAGATTCCTATACTTTTGTCCTTTAATATTCTTAAAATAAATACAGCCCTTAAATGGATTTATTTGCACCAAAATATCTTTAATAAACCTCTCTTAAGCCCAGAGGATTTCCCCTGAGCTACAAATACTATTTTCAATTACACTTTCAATCAATAAATTTCACATTCCGTCCCACTGTTTTGGTCACACATTTTGGCCATTTTATATTATCACATTTTATGGCGAAAACTGTGGCAGCAGGCAAAACCGAGAACCGAGAGAACCTGTGGCTCAGGTGGCACAAAATGTCGGCTGACAGGCGTTGAAAACTACTTAATTTAAGCGTGCAGCCTTGGGTTATTTATTTAAATGCTTTGAACTGCCAGAATGTTGTTTTCTTTAAATTTACCAAATGAAAATACCAAACGTGAACAGACAGCTGAAAATAATGTAAGAAGGCAGTTGATTTGGGTGCCAGTAGTACTTTCTTTCTGCTTTCCTTTTTAATGGTCTTTCCAGGATGTAAATGCTCTCTTTTTGAATGTTCTTTCTTGGTTTTCTGTGGGTCTAAGTGGAATGATGTGGAAACTTTTTCATACTCAATTAATTCAAGTGGGAAGCGTACCTAAACCTGGGCATCAATTAAAAAATACTTAGACAAAAAGTCTTCAAAAAGGCTGAAAATTCAGCGCTCAAGAAACCCTCAAAAATTCGTTGCCAAAACGCAGTAAAATTCGCCACTTGATTATGGCTAAAACGCAGAAAAGCTCACCACTTGAGCGTGGTTAATCCCCCGGCAAAAAAAGGGTTTAAACCGAACACCCAAAATGGTATAGAAAACTTTCGAATAAAATTGTTCTTAACAAGCGTTTTCCCCCGGTTGTCCGTTCCTCTAATTAAATTTGCATATTTTTATTAATTAAATTGTTTAGCCAGTGTTTGTTTGCCAGAAGCTTGAGGGAACTTTGGCCCCTCCTGTAACACACACACACACCACGCACACATATGCATGCTAATCATCGTAGGAGAGCTGGGGGAATCCCCCGGCTAAAAATTACCATGCTCCCGGCGGAAGCTAAGCAAACACCCGGAGCACAATGGCAAAACATTCCTTATTCCTTATTCTGATGCCTGCCACGCTTTCGACTTCAATGGGTCCTCCGTGGTCTCCAGTTGAATGTGGGTCTCCACATCAATGGGTCCTTCGTGGACTCCCCTTCGATGGTTCCCCTTCATGGACTCCCCTTCAATGGATGCTTCGTGGACTCCATTAAATTCAAAAATACTCCTCAGATAGACAGCATTTTCGAGGCTTATTTGCCTCATTTATTGCATTCTTATGGCACAGCCGAGTGGTGATCATAATTTCTCAGTTTTTACGGTGTAAAATGTAATTGGGGGCACGATTCTCCAGTCGGATATGTTTATGCCTTCAATTGGGCTTCCGAATTGGAGACTGCATAAAAAGTTACACGAGTCTCGGGTTAAATTGAGTGGAATTTTAGTGCGGGCTAAAATCATTAAAAGTTTTCCTCAAAAAAGAGAACACAAATCATCATAGGTACCGCTTATACCAGCAGACTCTTTGGTTAATGAGAGTTAAGGGGTATTAAAAAAGAGATTATGGTGCGGCTTTTGATTAACTTTAAGCCGGATCTGAGGTTTTTAATAATGAATATTTTTCAATTGGAATTTTTGAACAAACTTTTGGTGGCACATTCTCTTCATAATTTCTCTCTATGGTAGATACCTTAATCCTTTTAGAGTATTTGTGTGCGTCCATAATCCTTTTGCTCTCAGGGTAATATTTATTTTTATTTGATTCATATTTTTCAAGAGAGATATAAATTTGTGCTGATAAATGTTAACCTCTTAGCAGACATTTTCACTCTCCATTTGCATTACCCATTCCCCCGCCCCCTGCCCCCCCCCACACTTCCACCTTTGATGGTATTTTCTCCACAACGTAGCCCTGCCAAATATTTATTCACATTTAAAAAGTATTTTATGTTGCATTTTCCTATAAGCATTCTCTGGTGCTGCTGATGCTGTTGATGCTGCCACGCCATACCATTCCTCTTCCGTGATAAGACATGCAGCCATCCGTCTCATCCGCCGCCACACAGTGCCCCGCCCCTTCCCCAGCTACGCCCTGGTGTTATGGCTTTTATGTGTGGCCCGGTCCTCCTTCCCGAGTGCTTGCTTAAACTCTCCTGCGACTCTCCATCTTCCCCGCATGATTGTGCTCCTCCAGTTTGCTTCGCTGCTCCACTGCTCTGCTGGTGAATTGTTTGTATGACAAAGTTTGCTTTTTTGTAATAAATTCGCTTTAAAAAATATTTGAAAATTTATGGCCGGCATTTAAATTAAATACTCTTCACGCTTCTCAGCTGGAAACGAATTCGAAATGGAAGTCGTGGCTCAATGAAATTTCTTTACACAGATGAGCATTTATTTGGGGGCTTAAAAATGTTCATTTCAGAAATTGAAGGGAATATTAAAATGGATCTACAAGGATACCTCTGATCTCTGATTGAATTTCCACTCAAGAAGAGTCTTCAAATCCAAACCCATAAACCCTAAGGAGTATGTGCGCTCTTTGGGGCCTCCTCTTGTGTACTTTTCCAGCTCAATGAGCCTGCCGAGTGTTTCCCAAAAGCACAATTCATATCCTTTGGCATTTGTAGAGCAATTTCAAAGATCTCCAAGTGGCAAAAACTTGATTTAAAGCAAAACCAAAGGGAAATTAAAGGCTGAATAACTATTTCAACAGGCGACACTCAATCAACCCGTTTAAACGAGCACCACTGCTCTCTAGGCAAGACTCCTGCAGTTCAAAGCTTTGTGATATGGAAGAGCAACATTTACATTTTGCAAACAGAAACAGAAATTCAATGCAAACTAAAGGGTGGTGAAGAGGGGGTGGGGTTGGGGCGAAAACTTTGTGGCAACAATGCTCGTAAAACATAAGCAAGCAAACCAACAAACGTCATTCCAACTGGCAGTTTATCAGGCAACAAATAGAGAACGCAAAAGTGAGAGAGAGGAGAGCAGGTCCCTGTGGGAAGGAGGGGAGGAGGAGGGGCTTAGAGACCTGACAATGCAATCAAGCGAAAGTGAGAGAACAGCCCGCAGCCACTGTATTGACATCGATACGAACATATATGTTGACAACTGGTGCACATGATGACAGGGGATTGGGTTTTTGCATGTGTATGTGTGATTGTTAGTGGCTCTTGGCATTGGCTTATAAAAAAATTCCTTCGACAAAGTATTTAGCAAAACTTTTGCCACAAGTTGCTTTCTTTTTTCAAAGGCACAACACACACACACACACACACACACACACAAGTTTCTCCCCTTTATATTTTGGAAAAATTGCAAACGCACATACAATATTCTTTCTTTTTTTTCAAATGCATATACAATTTTCTCTTTCCATTTTCTTTGGAGTTTTCCCCAAAGCATAGTTGGGAGGTCTTTGTTTCATTTGAATATTTTGCCACTTTTTGTGACGCACTTGGCCTCTGCTGCGTTACGTGGCACTGATGTGAGTGTGTATATATGTATGTGGAAACTTTATAAAAGTGCAAAAGTATTTTCCAAGTTCTTATTCTTTGTAAGCAAATCAAACGAGTAAGTTAAGACTTCCTAAGGATTCAATTCGTTACACGAGCCACATATTGCATTCTTAAATGGTTTGCTCTTGAAAGTAGGCAATAGTTTTTGCCCTTGGCCTTGCCCTTAGAAGTAGGCAACACTTTTTGAGCAATTTTAAGGAAATTAATTGTATTGGTTGGGATTAATTATTAATTAATAAACAATAAACAAGAAAAATATACTTTTAAAATATATAAAAAATTTAAAATCATATAATTGATATAATCGAGTTCATAAATAATTAATTCGTAGCTATGAATAATTAAAAAAGATTTTCAAATATAGAAAAAATAACAGGGAACGGATGAAATATCAAATTTATAGGCCACAAAAATATACAAAATTATGGGCACCTTTCTAGATGCTAGATGTACCTACCGAAATACATATAAATTCCCCAAAAATCAAACACATTTGAGTCCCCAAACAGCACTGAATATGTCTGAGAGTATCTATAATTTATTTAAAATATTTGCCTAACCCAACTTTGAGACCGAGACCTCTTTTTCCAAAGAAAACTCATCAAAGAATCACATAAAAGTCCAGAAATCAAAAAGAAACCTAAACGAACTCAACAATGCCAAATCACCTGAGGCTAATTCACAAATTCCCTAGATTTGAATACGAAATACAGAGGAAAAAGCACAAAAACATTTGACTTAACACCGAATTCCCATTTGGTCTAAACCTGTTGCCTCAACAATTTGTGGCTTGTTCTGTTAACCATAAAAAACCCCACCCCACAGTGAAATGCCCGACAGAAACTTCAACACCGCTCGAGTAGAGTGCAATTATTTTAATCTGTTGCCGACATTTTTGGCATAATTTTTCATCAATTTTAAAGATTCAGGCCACGGAGCAGGCAGGACAAGATGTAACAACAAAAATAAAAGAATTCCTTGGGCCGCAATGAATTTTTAAGTAAATGTAAAGAGTGGCAAAGGTAGTGGCTCTGCCTCATCCTTATCCTCATCCATGTCTTGAGAGCAGAGCTCGCTCGCGTGGCAATTCCCTGGAGGATGTTGTGTTGCCTCCTGTGGCGGGTTGTGGCGGGGCAAAGCTTTTAGCCTCCGAAAGTTAAATGTTCCGCCTGGCCTCACCTGTCTTCTGTGCTCTGTGCTTTTCCACCTCATTGTCTTTACATGTGGCACCTTACCCAGCCACGCCCCAGCTGCCTACCGCCGCCTGCCTCTCTGGTTGGGTCAACAATTTTATTCATTGTTTTTGGCATCCAAGAAATGCTCGGGTTATCCACAACATGCACAGGCAAACGACGGTGTCTCTGCCTCCTCGTGAAGAGTATAAAGAAAACTTCGTGGGAAAGTTTCCCTCCCAGGAGGATGTGCATAAACTTTTCTGGGACGTTTTTTTTTAATGGTACATAACCATTAGGCTTTAGATAGTTATAATTAGCAAATGTCTTGTGACGTGACCTTTTAGTGTTAGTTATTAGACCTTTTGGATAATTGAAAGTTGGAGTCACGGTTTATGGGTTTTTGGACTTTTGGGAAGGGCTTTTAAAGGGGTTCGCTCAAAGAATCGGTGGACATACTTAACTTAAGTTGCCGGACTCGCTAGGAGCCCATCACAGCCGGTTTCGGCCCGTTGAAATATTGTTAACTAATTATACTCTAACATTATTATAAATCTCTTTCCAAAAACCTTTTTTAACCTTAACCTTTCCTGGTTTTATCTGGCATTTACCTTGGCAACCCAAAGGGTTTTGGTAGCCTCAATCTATCTTACGTAATCGTAGTCTTTCTAGTCCTAATCTACTCCTTCAAACCTACCTTCGACCTCTTTTTGTTGGACTTCTTTAGACATTATCTTGTAGAGCGGGCCTTCAAAATAAATTCTAAAAAATACCATGAATTTTATGTATAGTTGTGACGTTATTTAAAGATTATTATTATTATTAATAGAGTAGACCATTCGTCTCTTGAACAACAAGTGGCTGGGCCCCATCACGCGTTATTATAACTTAATTTTCAAGTTAATCATATCTTATCTCTGGAGAGATTATTGCCTTTGATTGATGGACATAAATTGTTGGCTTTGAAAGATATTTTATTTGCTGCTTCAACTTGTCAAATTGCCGTGCTGTTGATTTCCCTTTGATTTATAGCTGATGTTTCTAATCGATTGGTAGTTGGGGTATCTCTTACCAACGGGCAAATCTTTCCTTGGAATTTAGGTGTTAGGAAAAAACTTGAGTGGGATTTTCCCGAGCAAAGTAGCTGAGAGATTGTTTGGTCAGTTTGTGGACATTTAGCCAGCTTATGCTCAGTGGCTTAGTCGAACTAATCAGTTAAGATGCCACACAGAGATGGCAGCCAAAAACACAACCCAAATCAAAGGCGAATGTCTGCCAAGACAAATCCAAATCAATCTTGTGGTTGTTTGCTTAATTTGACAAACGGAATACATATAATTTGATGAGTATCTAAAATGGCAGGGCAGCTAGCAACACACACAGCACACAGCGGGTTGTAGGACCTCCCCGGATACCCCGGATCCCCCCAATCCCCAATCCTCAATCCCTACAACGACTTTGTCACTAATTCAATAAGCATCCAATTACAACGGGGCAAGAGGAATTTTCCTTTTGCTTTTCGACTTCCTGATGTGACAGGCATACCCATCCACCCCCGCCCACCAGCATCCCCCTACCCCCTCCATCCATTCATCGTACACGCAATTTTCATTTGGGTTGTATGAAAATTTAATGTACTGGCTGTGGTTCCATAATTTTCCATAATTATTTTGTTTACAATTCAGAGGGAATTTCTTAAAGAATTTATGCTCCTTAAACACTGAGAGAAATGAAGATTTAAATGAAATTTAAGGGGTATTTAGAGGAAAGAAATCTCAACCCAATATCCCCTGCCACATGGTGCAACAAAGCAACAGGGCAACAAAATGAAAGCACGTGCAACATATACACACAAATATTTGTGATTGTTTTGTTGTAGGCAAAGTATTCATGCCTGTAGCCAACGTGTAGCCCTGGCATTGGGATTGAATGACCCAAATTCAATTTCAACTATGACCCACTCGTGTGACCTGCCCACAGGACTCCCACTCCCACGGCGGCAATCATAAGTACGTTTTCAGTTACCAACACAGCGGGCCACCGGTGCGGTGCGACAGCCGACAAAGGCCAAGGGGCAGGAGTGGGGGCCAGAGGGAGGCGGTGGTGTCTTGTTGTTGTTGGACACCATAATCAACGCAATGCAATTTCAATGTCTGACTCTCGTGTTTCACTTTGGTCCTGGCTGCAGCCACCCCCTCTCCTCCAGTCGCCAACACAGTCCTTAACCCAGGGACTCTCTCTTCCCATCCCAGTCTCCAACCCAGAGCTCTGCTCCCATCCCAGTTCTCTCTTTCCCTCCCAGTTCTCTCTTCCCTTCCCAGTTCTCTGTCCAAATCCGAGACCATTTTGGTCAAGGTGGGATTTTCTATGTGTGTCTGTGTGTGTGTGTGTTTGTGTGTGGTGCCCAGAGGTATGCGAATAGCCGAGGATCTCATTAGACAAATGTATTTGCTGACTAAGCAGCAGTTGATTTGCCCAAAAGCTGACTTCCAACACTTTGGTTAAACGCTTTGCCATTTCCAGTTGAAGCGATTTGAATGTGCCCCCAAGGTTCGCATGGTTTTCGAGCAGAAGGATACTTAATACCCGATTAGACTGATGTCATACTTTGATTTGTGAAACATCTGCTTGGGGTTTTGTTGATTGGGGGAAGGTATGAAAGGATGTCCATAGAAAACAGAAGTACAAAGATTGCAATTTGGAATTGTTTACAAATGTTTGACCATTGAAAACAGACAAGAAAGAGTTGGTTTGGAGCTATTTGAGAGACCTTTATAGAATGTTTTGGGTCACCTAAAGTGTTATCAGAATTTCCTCATTTAATCTTCCCCATTCATTCATTTCCCTAAGAACTATTAGGTGTTTAGTATGTGTGTCATCATCCCAATGCCTCACGGCTTCTCGACTGTCTCCAATGACCTTTGATAGAGTGTTTCCTGTTGGCAAAGGTCACTGCTAGAGTAAGCTCTTGCCTCTTAACCTCTTCGCTTTCTCTGCTAAATGACCATTTCATACTTGAAGCGATATATTACTCGATTAAATCGCCTGACACTTGGCTGCCTTCCACGCGGAGTGGAATGCATAAAATGCGAGTCAGTGCATCGCGCGCATCGCACAAGCTGCGAGAATGCAATCAGCGGAAGGAAAACCGATGACAGGATACACAGGAACTGGAACAACTAATTCCGATTGTCAGTCAACTGTGAAGGTTTCAGGAACGAAGAGAATGTCATCTATAAATTGCTCACTGACCGAAAAAACAAAACCAAAAAGCAAACAAATATATTCAGGAATATGCCAGAGCTTATCAAATATTTATTTGGTTAATTTATATTTGCATCTCGAGGGCTAAGCCTTTGGCCCCAGAGAGAACAAATAATAATAATAAAAAATAAATCGAAAAATTCATATGAGTGTGAGTATGAGTGTGTGCACTCACACTTGGATGATTCGTTGTTCGCTTAGTTGGATGACCAGCCCCTCCCGGGGGCGTATACGTTATTATTGTATATGTATTTACGAACTATTGCCATGCACTCCAATCCACTCCGAACTCCGCACTCCACACTGGAGGCCATAAATCAAAAATGATTGATAAACGGTTTGCAGCAGGAGCAGGAGTGTCAGCGAGCAGATGGGACCTCCTGCCTCATGGCTTTTGTCGCCTGAAGCTGCCTGCCCAGCCCTGGATGCCCTGTCTAATAATTGCCACACGAAATGTCACCGCAGAAACAGTAATCATACGCACTGTGTGCCAGTGGACACACAGTGGACACCGAATTGCCCAACGTTGCGTAAAATCCGTTGATTACTTTATTTGTCCCCCAAAAGTGTGCAACCCACTCACGCGTCTGATTCCTTGTGGTCCTCTTTTTTCTTTTTACTGTGGCAGTGCGGTCAGCTCTCAGCGATAAGCGGATGGCCAGGACACCAGCAGTGCCCCACCAGCCCCCCCTTTGAAAATAACCTGTGGCTTAACCACCCACAGCCAACCACCAACCGCAAAAATCTCACCCAAAGAGCGCCCCACATTTCTTCTCATTTTCTCTGGCAATCATTACACATTGATCGCCATTGTCCTGCGTCCTTCTTCGGTTGGGTTCTGCCAATTGAAGTAACATTTTATTTGATTTTAAATCTGATTTCAATAAGGACCTTAAACGAAGGAGCCAGCATTTGCTTTTGATCTGCCCCCCAGCAAATATACTTTTATGGACGAGTGGATTCGTAAAGAGCGAAAGTGAATCGCTTGATTGGAATGGAATTTCTTGTGCACAGAGAAGGTGGAAAGTCGAATGGAATTACTCTAAAGTGGCTAAAAGCAATTAGTCGGGCTATTTTTTTTGTCTCTAAGTCAATCAAGTGGAATGCTTAAAAAGTAGTTTAAAAGTAGAATGACAAAAATATGTTGGATAAGGTGGTTTTAATCGGAATTTCGACGAGTTCAGGGATTCCTTGATACGGTAAATCTTTTTGGGTGTTTTTATTTTACTTTGAAGCTCTTTATTTCGAAGGTCTTACCGAAGAGAATTTAGTTCCTCTGGCTCTGCTTTTTCTGCCTGTTATACTAGTTTATAGATGAAGATAATATTTGAAAAATAGGTAGATAATATCAGTGCTTGGCCCTATCTAATATCGTTGGAAAAACTCTGCTGCTGCTGCTCTGTCGCTCATAAGCAGCAAGCCTTCGTGCGGCTTCGGCAAGGCGACTTCGGCTCTTGCTTCTCGCTTTTTCCAGTGTAAAGCGATACGTCGATTTCTCCCGCAGGCATGTTCGGGCTGTCGCTACACACACCAGCGCACTTGAGTCTATGCGTGCCGAGCACTGATTTAAATCCACTAATATAACCCTCCCTATATTTACATTCGTAGAAGCTACAGATTTTTATAGATTTTCAGGAAAAAGAAGACTTAGAGCACAGAAGTTCCTTGAAAAGTGATGAAACCTTCGAAAGTTCTCTCGAAAAAACACTGAAACACTGAAACTGCTGCAAAATATTAGTTTTGTTATATTTTATCTATCATTTCCAATAAATGTGTCCCTTCGCTTAGGGAAACATCTGTACAGGGACTTATGGGCTTGCTCTCCGAGTGGGGGTATCTGTATCGTTTGACAAAGAACAACCGACCTTCTGACAGCACTACGATAATGCAGAGCTTAAGTTTTAATGTTCCTATCAGCTGCAAACAATATTTTATCGCTCGTAAAGCCCTTAAATAGTTTGTCATGATGAACAGATTTGTTTTGACCACAGTAGAATATTTTATTATTTACTGCTCTGGCAATTAACTTTCGAATCAAAACAAAGTCCAATCATTGGGCAGGGATTCATATCTTGAGAATGAATTGCTTTATCTAATAGATAGTCAAAATACCAGCTCATATTCACACCTGAACTGATACGCGCCCTCCAAATAGGATTACAATTATCGCCAGATAAAGTATCATATCTTTTCAAACTTATTTTCAATTGGTTTGGCGGCTCGCCCCAGAATTCCACCGAATCTTATCAAAAATGGCAATTTGCGCCTGTGATTGATGGCCAATGGGCTATAAATTAAAGGTGGGCCCGTCCAGGGGCAGTTAGTCGAACTCGAGTAGACTACAAAGAACAAAGAAAGATGATGATCAAGTCGATTGCTCTGATTGTTGTGCTGGTGGCCGTGGCCAGTGCCGAGCTGCACCGCGTGCCCGTCCTCAAGGAGCAGAACTTCGTGAAGACGCGCGAGAATGTCCTTGCCGAGAAGTCGTACCTGCGCACCAAGTACCAGCTGCCCCAGACCCGTGATGTCAACGAGGAGACCCTCTCCAACTCGATGAACATGGCCTACTACGGAGCCATCACCATCGGTACTCCTGCCCAGAGCTTCAAGGTGCTGTTCGATTCGGGCTCCTCCAACCTGTGGGTGCCATCGAACACCTGCCAGAGCGACGCGTGCCTGACCCACAACCAGTACGACTCCAGTGCCAGCACCACCTACGTGGCCAACGGCGAGTCCTTCTCCATCCAGTACGGCACTGGCAGCCTCACCGGCTACCTCTCCGAGGACACCGTCGATGTGAACGGCCTGAAGGTCACCAGCCAGACCTTTGCCGAGTCCACCAACGAGCCGGGCACCAACTTCAACAACGCCAACTTCGATGGCATCCTCGGCATGGCCTACGAGTCTCTGGCCGTCGATGGCGTCGCTCCAGTCTTCTACAACATGGTCTCCGAGGGCCTCGTCGATGCCTCTGTGTTCTCCTTCTATCTGGCCCGCGCCGGCTCAGCCACCGATGGCGGTGAGCTGATCTTCGGCGGCTCTGACTCCTCCCTGTACTCTGGTGACCTCACCTACGTGCCCATCTCCGAGCAGGGCTACTGGCAGTTCACCATGGCCAGCGCCTCCTCCGATGGCAACTCCCTGTGCGACGATTGCCAGGCCATCGCCGACACTGGCACCTCTCTGATTGTGGCCCCCTATGATGCCTACATCACCCTGACCGACATCCTGAATGTCGATGAGGACAACTATGTGGACTGCTCCACCGTGAGCTCCCTGCCCGATGTGACCTTCACCATTGGCGGCACTGACTTCACCCTGACCCCGGCCTCCTACATCATCCAGTCGGACGGCACCTGCATGTCCGCCTTCGAGTACATGGGCACCGACTTCTGGATCTTGGGCGATGTCTTCATCGGCCAGTACTACACCGAATTCGACTTGGGCAACAACCGCATTGGCTTCGCCCCAGTCGCCTAAACAGTCAGCGAACCAATAAAGAAACGATTTTGAATATCTCAAGTATTCTGTGATGAAATATGTCTGCGATGTAAGCACTTCTGAGGACTGACAATCTTATCTGCGATTACAATATGCAATGATGATTATTCAGATTTGAATTGTTGATAGATGATAAGGTGATTCCTCTACTAAAAGCAACTTAGACACGGGTCTTTCAGGGTCAGAGATGATAGTGTTCCCCCCATGGAACTTATAGCCACTTAGAGCGAGGTCCCCTGCTTATCCCTGGCCATGACAAATGTTTACCCTGAATGATGGAAATGATGCAAATGATTTCCGACGATGCGTTGAGAGGTGAGAGCAGCCAGCAGCCAGAAGTCAACAGCAGCTCCCATTGAGAGTCAATTCATTTGTCCAGCCTGTTGCGTGGGCAATGAAGTGTGTCCGGGTTGTCCTGTCTGTCCCCCGAGCTGTCAGGGCTGTCAAAGCGTAGCCGAGGCCCCAACGATGATGTCACAAACTTTTGCAACAGTAAACATAACACCGGCAGCTACAGTGACATTTAGGAGCAGGCAGAACAGGGAGAGGAGCAGGGAAAGGTAGAGGAGGGACTGTGACTGCGACTGCGACTGCGACTGGGGCTCAGATGACAGGAAGTGGAAGTGCAGTTGAGCAATGTGAAAAAAGGGAGAAAACGTAGCAGAGACAACAAACAGTTCATTTTGCTCCTGTTAGCAAGTAGCCAACGCAAATGACTTTCTGGCAGGAGGAGCAGAGGGAATAGAGCTCCCTATCTGTGGGAAGGGGGGGCTGAATAGAGCGTCCTTTACAGGAGGAAGAGTGAGAGGAATAGCGCGCCCTTTACTGCAGGAATGGGAGGAATAGAGCTCCCTTTACTATAGGAGACTAGTTCTCACAGACTTGTGTTGAATGGCAATGGGGGGAGTAGGGTTTGGGGTCGGGGTTGGGGGTCCTGCGTCGGGTACTGCCTGTGGATTGTGTGTGTCTGTGGGCTGTGTGTCGCCTGCTTCGTTGAGCAGTTAATGAATCACCTAATGGAAAACCTGGTCTACTGCCTCACTTCCGTTTCGTTTCGTTTTCCCCAGCAATCGATTTTTAATTGTCTCTGATTGATGTTGACCCTCGGATCAGGACTAGGACTAGGACTAGGTCTAAGTCGCTTAGATTTAAGTATACATATATATGAAACGTTATCCTAACTCTTGTTTATTTTTAGATCTGGCAGGAGAGACAGCCGGTACAATGATGACAAACAGATTCGCTTGCTTTGCTGTGGCCCTTCTGGTCGTCTGTCTGTTGGCCATCTCGAGCACCGAGGCAGCCCCCATGCCCAGGTAGTTGTAGATTATCCCTCACACACATCCTCACACACTCGACTCACACTCACACTCGGGCCATATAATCTAATTAATTTCTGGCACTTTCGCTCTCTGCAAAAAACCATCTCAAAAAATTGTGTTATAAAAATATTTGCCCAAAAGCAATTACCCCAAGTTGCTGCTGCCAGACAGTGTTTGCTGTGCCTTTCGGTTTTTAGGAAATGGAAATTCTGGGAAGGACCTGCCCCACATATATGTATGAAGCATCCAGCCTTCACACATTCTTTGTCTTGTCAGCGGGTCCTTTGCACATTTAAAGTCCTCACACGAGAACAATTTTCAATTAACAAAATGTAAACGTTGACAGAAATAAAAAATTGTAAGCAATTCTTAGGCACACACACACACACACATATCCTCCGAGTGGAAGGACTCTTTCTCTAACCATTTGATGGGAGTGGAGAGATAATGATTCCCAGAATTTGAAACTCAATTTCCTCCCAAGATGGGAACTATCAAAAATTCATTGAAGGCTAATTAGTAATTTCTTGAATGGAAATAGATAATTGGGTTTCCATGCAAATGAACGACGATGGAGCGCCGGAACGTTCAGTAAATGTCAAATTCAACAGAGCCCAAGTAATTAGATATCCTGTTGACCCTGCGAATTATTTATACGCACACACACACACACAGACCAACACACACACACCGACAGAAACAAAGAAAAACTCTGTCTAATTTTCCATTTGACTGACTCTCAAATAGCCAGGGCAATGGAGGCGGAGGCTATGGCGGCGGCGGCGCTGGCTACAACGAACTGGAGGAGGTGCCCGACGACCTGCTGATGGAGCTGATGACTCGCTTTGGACGCACCATCATTCGGGCCCGCAACGACCTGGAGAAGTGAGCAGCCACCGATATATATATCACGGATATACCACAGATATATGTATATCTTATTCGATTCCAGCTCGAAGCGAACTGTGGACTTTGGACTGGCTCGGGGCTATTCGGGCACCCAGGAGGCGAAACATCGCATGGGTCTGGCCGCGGCCAATTTCGCCGGCGGCCCTGGACGAAGGCGGCGCTCCGAGACTGATGTCTAAATCTCTACAAATCTATATATTTGTATCTGAGTAACCGAATCCTGTGCACATAAGAGGACGGACGAGTTTTCCCCCCACACTTTTCAGCTCACAATTTTCACTCATTCTTCAGGTCTTCAAATTGTTTTATTTCGTTTTGTTTTTGTTATGCATTGTACATACATAAAAATATATATTTATTGTGGATTGTGCAGTATTACTGAATAATATTAATTAATATTTACAAGATATCGGAAGCTATATATATCTATATCTGAACACCCAAATAAAAACGTTAAACTGTTGCTCCAAAAAAAAAAAAACGAACAAAAAACCCAAGTTTAAAAAATTCTCTTCCACTCTTTCTCTACTCTCAGACTCGTCTAAAAAAACATTAAAAAACAACAAAAAAAATTGCAAAAAATATATATATTTAGCAAAAAGAAATACATAAAGTAAATAACTCAAAAGTATATATGTATTCGCGCAAAAAATCTTTAACTAGGTATGTCTTACATAACACGCACACGAAAAAACATTTGAAAACCTTTTTGGCCCCCAAAATGAAACGCCTGGAAACGCCCCCACGAAATGATGTTTATTTATGCAGAGATCCCCCGCCCCCCCTGGAATGATCATTTGTGAATCGGTTGCAAGTGAATTTTAAATGTATTGTAAATATAACAAAAACAACAACAAAACACACGTACAACTATTGCGATATATAAAAAGATATATACATATACAACAACAACAAAAAATAAAAAACAATCTCTACTTGCATATATTGTATTGTATTAACTATTGTGTCTATGAAAAATGCTGCATACATAAAAGAAAACGTGAGTCGGGACACGATTAAATAAAGTCTTACATTTAGAGAAACTCCGAAATATATCAAAGATATTTGATTTCGATTGGAGGGAGCTACAAATATAAGCCTAAAATTATTGCTTTAGCTATAATTTAACGTAGTAATTTTCTTTCCTATCATCCTGCCATTTTGCACCCCAAACCACACTCTTACACCTGACGAGGCAGAAGTGCTTCATCCTCCATCTAGTTTCAAAAGCTCATAAATTTCTCCATTTAGGAAAGAGCAGAGCAGAGCAGCAAATGCATTACAAATCGCTTACACAAACACTCAACTCAGCGGCGGAGTGGAGCTGCAAATGCAATTGAATTTATTTATTTACTGGGGAATTAGATGCTGTTGATTTATGCATGGAGTGTACAGACAGATAAGTGGGCCTCGGAGGTGCCATAAATGGCGCACAACATGTTGTAAACGAGGGGTCGACCTCTAAGCCAATAATTACAAGTGGATTTGTAGATAGGAAAACATTAGATACCAAGAGCGAAAGTATTTAATGAAAAAAGAAATAGAATAAAGCATGGAATATAGCATAGAATATATAGAAATAAGAATCTTATTTAAAGCTAAATTCAAAAGCTTAACCGCTATAGTGCTTATTAACGATCACAGATCCGTTGCTAGTATTGGCTAACGATCACAGATCGATACCGATATTCGTTAATTGATTTCCTTTTCGAGCATTGTCCCCATTACCGCAGGCGGTCACACTGACCAACTTCTTTATCTTTTGAGCAAATATAAAATAAATAGAAAATTCAGTGGAATTTCTAACTACTCATTGTGAACAAATCACTGACCACAAGTTGTTCATTGACCTAGATCAGTTATTTCTACCTTTAATTATTCTGCCCTAATGGGTCGTCGTATTTTTACTTTTTTTTTTAAATCCTAAAGTCAATATTGATAATCGGTTGATCAATAAAGATTGTGTGCTATCGTTATCGCATTCATAAATGAAGAGGAAATAGCAATTTTGATAAGAATTTTAATACCTTAAACTGTCTAGTGTCTATAATTGTGTGGTGCATGGAATATTTTATAATATGAAGATTCAATTTTCAAGCTCAGGCTCGTCGCAGCATCGTAACAGTTCCGCTATAATCGATCCGTCCCATCGACCTCCGTATCGTCGCCCTAGTGCCATATTTTTCAGGCTCTGTCCATGCATGCCGCAGGCCACATTCTGTCTATAAAGGCGACGCTCGTATCGAGCAGATTGTCGCTCCCCCGTGTTTCTGTGTGGCACATCACCGACATCTTCCCATACAGATTTTTCCCTCACTTCTTTCAGTTTATCGCGCAGCCATTGGTTTTCAATTTCCAATATATCGACCTGCAATGGGATGGAAATTAATAACAAATGTGCGATTACGATTACAGCGTAGGATCACGTACATTGTCCAGTTCAAAATCCATCTCACTGATAGTTTCGTAGGCTTCATCCAGCTCTGCTTGCAGTTGGACTAATGCCTTCCTTAGGTGCAGTACCTCATCCGATCCTCGCACCATTGCAACTTTTTTCCACTGAGCTTTCACGTTTCTGAATTGCTTTCTGAATGCATTGTGTGGGTAAAGAGTTTGTCTTTGCCTTTTTCTGCTTAGGCAAATAAAGATAGGTTATCAATATTGTTAGGAGGGGCTACGAGTCGTTGCCCTACCTTTGGAGGTGACTTTTCGCAAATATCGATTCAAATCAGAGAAGGGAAAATCACTTTTTTCTTACTGACAAAAGAATACTCTGCGTTGTATGTAATCAGCTCCATAGGATCATTTTTTCTTCATCCCTTAAATCTCCCTGAAATGAGGACCAGCTTACGCGCATACATTCAAATGCGCTGCTGACTGAGCGGAGCCGAATAGCGCCGAGAGTGAGAACACCCAGCCGAAGAGGTCTTCGGCCTTGATTAAAATCATACGAGTTGATTTTTACTCAGTGCATTTTTAATACAACACAACCTATATGCTATCAATATTTTACGGGGTGCCCACGAGTTGTTACCATACCTATGGGAAAGCTTTTTGGAAATATCGACTTGAATATGCGACTAGTAATACCGTTACCTTTTGAAATTGAAGAGTTTTGGATGGGTAGAATCTCCCCCGAATTTAATATACGTTTTTCAATGCATGCTTCGTTTATTTGAATGAAGTAATGAACGTTATGTTTTAAACCAATACAAACCCTCTACTTTCTGGAGGGGTACAAATGTATAGTTGATTTATCATGTAATTGCTGGCCTTCTATCTCTGCCAAAATGTAATCTCAGTCACTTATAGATAATCGCTTATGGAATAGATGGAAGAACTTATTTGATTGGCACTTGTGGGTATTATGCGATTGAAGCTACAACCTATCGAAAAAACACTTTGAATAATACTACGTGAATGCGTCAAAGAGCACCTTGGGGCATGAATGTGTTTCGTTTCGTTTCGTATAAATAAATGTGTGAATCCTTAGAATACAAAAATTGAATATGTACAGTCTTCTTCGAGCTTCATCTCGTCCTTAAATCTTAACACCATTCTGTACGGCCTGTACGGTGGGAAGGGCACTGCCATTAGCATTGGCGTTTCCTCCGACAGACAGTTCCATGTACTGGAAAGGCACATGATAGCTCTGACCCTTGTGCTCCACCAGCAAATGTCCCCTGCCGCTGGAGGCCCCCACCACCGTCACCGTTTCGCCCTTCTTCAGCTGCTGCGACTCGGACTGCCCAGCGGTTGGGGGATCCTCGGGAAAGCTCATCTTCATGAGGCGACTCTGCGGATATCCCAGCTTTGAGTTGCCGCTGATCGTGTAGGATCGAGAGGGTGGCACTGGCGGTGGACGTTCCTATAAAAATGGGTGAGCCATTAGCTAAGGGTTTATGGTAATAAAAGAAGGATGAAGACCTACCAAATCCAGTCCAAACAGACTGCAGGTTTGCTGTATGATCTTCTGGTCGCATTTCTCATGGGGATCTGGCGGTGGAGTCCCAGCAATCGGCTGTGGTCTTGGCCTGGTTACCGTGCCACCAATCCCAAGATTCGTGGACTTTGCCGAGAGGCGTGGCACTGTTAAGAGAGAATGAAAGTTCTTGAAAGATCTTTTAGAATGGCAAATAGAGATCCTCACCTGTCGTTGGAGCTGCAGCAGCCACTGCCGCCAAGGCAGCCATCGTTGTGGATGCGGATTTGCTCTGGGAATTGTGGGAATTATGGGAATGGCTGGGTGGTTTGGCCACTGGCAGTGGTGCTGCCGATGGCGAGGGCATGTGGTGGATCATACGCGTACGTTTCCCCCCGTTGCCCATCTTCTTGCGCCACCACCAGCCCCGCCACGTGGCCTGCATGAGGGTGGCGCTCTTGTGGCGTATCTCCGTGCGCAGGTGCTCCAGATGCTGGCGAATGCCTTCGCTGAGGAAGACATGCCGCTTGCCCGGCGCCCAGGCCAACGTCACAGAGCCATCCAGCACTGGAGGCTGCTCCATGGCATACTGCAGGATCAGTTGGCAATCCTCCAGAGCCTTGTCCTCGCTGCGCCTCAGCAGCCGGAAGGGAGCTAGCATTCGGTAGCGGGCATTGAACTGCTTGAATCGCATGCGATGCGGGAAGCCCGAGGCCATCAGATTGACGGTTTCCAGGACCTGCAGTGACCTGATCTGGCGGACAACAGTGGCCCTGTCGAACGTGCCCGCCTGCTCGGCTCCATTGCTGCGGATGCAGCGCACAAAGTGGGGCCTGGCATGGACCAGGGTGCGCAGCAGGTTGTCCAGTCGTGTGTGGAAGTCTTGGGTCAGCGTGGAGACGGGCTCGTCCCCGTTCAGCAAGTCCGAGTGGGAGGTGGGCGAGATGCGGAAGCTGAGACCTCGCGGCGCCTGTTGCTGCGCATAGAGCGCCTTCAGCTCGGACCCAAACAGATGTGTGGCAAAGCCAAAGTTGCAGCTGTGTTTGTAGAAGACTGCCACCAGATCGTCCGGGACCACATCCCGATTGGTGTCCAGGAAATCCGTAGTATCGTACTCCACGCGTCCCGCAAAGTGACGGATGAGGAACATCCGCGGATCGTGCGGCTCTGCGGTGGGTTTCGTCTCCAGGCGAGTGGAGCAGCGATGCTGGACCTTCAGCTTGGTCACATAGCTCTCCGCAGTGCCCCGCACCGAGCACTCGGCATCCAGCATGCTCAGCAGACCCGTGCGAAGCGAGGAAATCAAATCGATGCACGGCACATTGTCCACGTAGTCCACCTCGGTGTCACACACGATGCCCTCGTCCCGGCAGGACTCCACCGAGGACTTGAAAATGTGTGTGTTGTAGAAATGCTGCATTGTCTCCGCGCACAGGTTGATGCACAGGTGCTCCAGCTGGGCGTGCGGCGAGGGTTCCTCGAACCCAAACATATCCAATATGCCGATGAAGCCATCGGTGGCATGCCGCACTGCATTGTTGAGAGCTGCCATCGACTTGGAGCCCGCATTGCCACCGCCAATGGTTGAGGCATGCTGCGAGGCGGCATCCGCCTGATTGTGCACCGACTCATTCGAGTCGGAGCTCAGGGTGCCCAACGTGGAGCCCAGCCGCTTCAGGCTATTCGCCCGACGCACAATCGTGGCCACAGTGCGGCAGTAGAGGGCCTTGGCCAGGCAATCCCTCGTCATGTTGGCATCCCCATCGCCACACACGGATTTCACCAGCTGCCCCCGGACATTGTGGGTGCGGGTGGTGAGGCCACGGAAGAGAGCGGCAGGCGGTACGCCCAACAGGCTGGCCACCGAATTCAGTTCCGTTTCACCTTTGACATCCACCTCGAGACCCTGCAAAATATAATAAAAATTCCATTAAGCATTCCTCAGGTTGATTAAAAATAATTTCTCACTCAGCAAAAGTCTCGGTATCGAACATGATTTAAATTCAGACGTAAATTACCACTCAAACATCAGCGCAAGAAATCTTTAAAATATTTCGAGTCTTTGGGCCAGAGCGGGATTCGAACCGAGGAGTTCTCGGTTAACGAACCAATGCTCTAGCCAAGACACCAACGTAGCATCGTGGGACCAGTGACTTAACAACAAATACGAGCGTGCGTTAAAAGCAACACTAGATGGCGCTATAACAGAAAAGCTAAAGAACTACGAACAGATGGAGCTAGTTCCCAATGCTGAGGAATCAAAAAAAACAGATGGAATTGAAGACTTGAGAAGAAGCCTCTTAAAAACCAGAGCTTCTAGGAAGTATGAATTATAAAGCTAACCCCAAAATGGTCACAAACCATTAAACAAAATCGGACATATTTGATCAAAATCGGACAACCCAAGACTTGTTAAATTGGGGTACAAAAATGAAATATTACTCACCCCACCATCGATAAACTGAACATTTCCCAGCAGCAGTACCGCGGCCAGAACCCGTACCACATCCAAAAACGGTATACCCAATATACCAAGGCACGTCTTCCAGGCCTGGAAGCGCACCGCATCCTCCTGCTCGTTCTGGCCAGGGTCGCCGCGTAGGTAGCGCAGATTCGCCGGCGAATAGCCCTCCAAATGAAGCTTCTGGCGCTCCTCGCGATTGAGCCCCGCCAGCAGTTGGTAGAAAATATGGTAGTTCTTCTCCTTGGGCAGCGGGCGAATGACACGCGTCTGGTCCAGGAAATAGCAGTGGATTTTGGTGCGATAGAGTGCCCCATCCGTCACCTGGACCTCGATGAACTGGCCAATGCGACTCGACTCGGAGTTGGTGGTGGTCTTGGCCGAACCGAGGGACCGAAGCACCGTAAAGGCAGCTGCCAAATGCTTGAAGGCATCCGTCTCTGGTCCACCGCCGGCAATGGCAAACAGCTGGCGGAGCATCAGCATGGCATTCGCTGTTTTGCCGGCACCCGAGGTGCCCGACAGGATGATGGCCTGCGGATAGCCCGTCTCGCTCTGCTGACGCACTGCCTCCTGGACGATCTTCTGCAGTTGGGGTGCCAGTGGCATGGACCGTGTGGAGGTGAGTGTCAAGGGATTGCCCACATCCAGGTAGGGATTGATGGAGAGCAAAATGGGTCCCACATTTGTCTGAAAGATGGCGACAAGATAAATGCGAAGAGACATTAGAAACCGCGACAGAACGATTCAACTTAAAGAACTTTGGGAATAATTATGATAGAGATCAAGGTCTATTGAGGGGCATATTTCTTGTTATTTATAGCTCCTAAATCTCTCAGTTGTATCCGGAGATCTTCAACTGCCAAGGCGATCGTTTGGCTATTAAACTAAAACCCGATCTCAACACTTGTGATGTGTGCTCTCACACCTCATCCTCACATACGGATGTGTGGACCGTTGAAAAGAAAGAGACTTCCTTCGCCATTTGCCATTCGCCAGACGATATATAATGGTCGAAATTAGCAGTTAATCTCTGGGAGGCTGAGTGCAAACGGAGTTAAATTTAATGACAAACTATCACAATAATTGCCGGGAGACCCGTACCTCGTACATCGTACAGAGTGTCTCTGAGACCGGTTTCAGACTCCATCTCTGGGACGGGACTGTCGTGGCATAAAAGTGTATTTAAGAGGCGGTTACCGTCTGGTTACTTACAAAGTACCGCTGCTCGTTGAAGCGGGCCTGGAGCGTACGCATAACGGCATGCTCAGTGAGAGGTCCGGGCAGATGAATGAGGTCCTGCATGTCCTGTGCCAATTTGGGCAAGACGCTGACCTGCTGCAGCCTCTGTGGGAGACCCATGGCGGATGGATGGGGCGCGAAGCCAAAGCCAAATGGTAGGGTCTTGACGCTCTGGCACGGATTCGCATGCTTCGGTCCGGGTATGAATGGCAACTGCTGGCCATGGCCATGCGAATACTGATGCTGGGATCCAGCTCCCCCTCCTACTCCTCCTCCGTTCGTTGCTGCTGCCGCTCCCATTCCGTTGGAGTTGGAGGAGCGCATGGGCAGCGTGTTGGAATTGGAGTGGGAATGAGAGTTGGAGTGCGAGTGCGAACCATGGCCGAGGATGTTTCCCATGCTGCCCATGTGGGGCAGCGTGCCAGTCGACGCGCCATGGCTCTGATGGTGCGACAAGGCCGTCTTCTCGCCCAACTGATGCGGCAGTGGGTGTGGAATCGATGTGTTTCGTGCCGACACCACCGTCCCAGATCCCGCATTGGCCGGCAGCGTATGGCTAAAGTTGTGCGAATGCTGTTGCAGGGTACAAATTAGTCTTCATGTATATCACATTTCCCATGTGGATCACTCACCTTGGACACTGTGTGGTGGCCATTGGTATGCTGTTGCAATGCACTGGCCGAGAGGCCGGCACCTCCAGAACTCAGATTCAGATTCGGACTGGATGCGTTCAGGTCAAAGTTATTCGCCTTGGGACCCACATTGGCCCCGCCCCCGCTTCCGGGGGAGGCATGTGGCTGGGCGCCATTGCTTTGACCCTGTGCCTGGCCTTGACCCTGGCCCACATGCAGTCGATTGCGGAGCGTCACCAGCTCAGTGCTCAGGCTCTTGAGACGCTGTTGCAGATGCACTGCCTCGTTGGAGGATGAAGCATCTGAAATTTAAGAAAAAGCAGAGAAATTCAAAATCATTTGCCATCAGCTGTTTCTTTGCTATGCAGCAGTGTTGGGTATGATCTCTGTGTAGTGTTGGTTAAATATAACAGTGTTGGATATGACCAAAATCGCTTTTCTTATCCCTTTTATGGTGTCATTATCTGCTAATTCGATTGATAATAAAACTGTTCCTCCCTCATTCAAATAAATTAAAGCTCTTCCTGGTAATATATACATTTTATTGACTATAAAATTTACTAGTGCTTTCACAGTGAAGCCTAGTCGACAGATAGATCCGATCCTATGTCGGATATCAGATGCTATGTGTCAACTAAGATCCACTGTGAAAGCCCTAGAAGAGTTTCGAGAGTTTATCTAGCGTTTGTAGCGGGTGCAATTGCAGGGGTCGTAGCGTCCCCGCATCGTGGATGCCGCCGAAGTGCCCAGTGTCATTGTGGTGTCATATCTCATCGGATAGACCAGAGGTTGGCGCTCCTTAATCCACTTGACGGGGCGTCGCAGCTGCTCCACACTGTGATCCAGCTTGATGCCACATTTGCCCTGGTGGGTTTTGAATAGAAGAGGTTTGTGCAGCTTGTCGTGGGGGTCACGGTAATAGTCGCGATACCTCTGGCTCTCCATGTAGAAGGCATCGATTCTATCCAGATCCCCGTAGTCCACAATTGCCAGTTTACGAGGAGCAAAACCCAGAATCGCTCGACGTTGCGTCACTGAGTTCTTGGACACTTGGAGCATATCCACCTCCGGAATATCATTGCCACCTCCCATTTTAGTGTATTGTGTGTACTGTGTAAAAGTGTGGTAGCTAGCGCTTAAAGTAAAGTGTTGACTGTAAGTCGTGTAAGTAAAACAAGGCTTAAGCCCTCTAGCGAATGACTTCTGCTGACAGGTTACAACATGCTAACTATGAACATTTTTGATGCTGCCCTTTAGGCATCGGAGGAAGTCTCAGAAAGTACTTTTTATCTCTGTGTTTGGCCATCAGTAGCTCAGGGCAGAAGGACGAGAAGAAGGAGCAGAGCGCCATGGCCTGAAGTTTAAGGAATGGGGGACGAAAGGATAAAGAAGCTTCTGGCCATAAAGAGGGAACGCGTGAAGCGCGAAAGGGAGATGGTCGGGCGCTTGAAGAAATCACAAAGGAGATGCAAGGAGTGGTGCCAGGAAAAGTAGCAGCAGGTGAAAATGAAGTCGTCAATCATTCAAAAGAGCTCCTGCACTGCTATGGCTGATTCATATGATTTATTTCATTCGCATTGTCAATCTATCAATATAAATATATTTAACGAAAACAAAAGCCTGAAGCCTCATCAGCTGACTTGGCTCTGGCAAATTTCCATTTTATTCAAGCGGAAATTTGTTTAAATATAATTAACAACTCAATAAAACACAAACTAAATTCACACCAATTAATTTCGCTTTGACTGGACAAAAGTCTTGCACGCGAATTGGGCATGTGGCATGGGGCTTTAGGCTTGTGCCGCTGGAGAAGTCAGAGTAATGCAAAGACATCTATATGGATGAGGCGAAGATTAGCATAAAATCAAATGTTAATGAACCAAATTGGGTAAAAATAGAGCCCCAACAGAATGCGCAAAGATGAAACACGACAAAAACTGAATATAGAATAGACCAGAAGACTGAACAAACGAAAAGCCTACTGATTTATGGGAGTCTTTCAAACCAGAGCTCAGAGGTCATTGTAACAGACAGACAGACACTCCACCAAGTTAACGAGTTTTGTTTTTTTTTCTTTTTGTTTTACACAACTTTTTTGAGAAACCTGTCCACTAATTTTCATGATCCATTCAACAAATCAAACTAATTGGCTAATGAAAAACATTCACCATTAAAAAAAAGAGGCAGAAAACCGAAACGAACTCGAAAACCCTTCCCTGCTTCCTTCTACCAAAACAGAGAGCCCGAACCGAACCGCAACGAATTCAGAAATCAGAAAAACAATATCATTGATGGCTCTTTGGAGGCTTTGGCAGGGGAAACCAGTTTAAGTTTTTTTTTCTCTTCTGATTTTATTTTAGTTGCTCAAAGCTGCACTCTCAAGAAATGTAAGACAAAAGCCACAGAAACAGAAACACAGAAACAGAAAGAGCTCTCTGCCATCCAGACCACAACTATTGGCTCTTTTCACATTTTATTGTCAATACAGATGACGACGATGAAGACCTTTTCCAATTTGTTATTACATGGGTTACAAAACCTTTGGAAAAGGTAACACTTATCGGGGGGGTTTCTAATTCAAATGTTCATGCTAATTAGTCATTCAGTTGATTGGCTTTTCTTGGTGTTTTTGTGAAATTCTTCATGTCTGTTGCTGCTTTTTTTTGCATGCAGATAAAGAGTTTCGAGACGCAGCAGCCAGGCAAGAAAATTTCTTGGAAGCTGCTGAATAACAGAGTTAACCCAAAACTGGTCGCCCGATGTCTGTCTGTCTGTCCGTCCGGTTTGGGTCTCAGAGAGTGTATATGTGTGTGTGTGTGTGTGTGTGTACAGGACAGGGGAGAGAGAGGTGAAGATTGGGGAGAGTCTCAGTCTCAGTCCCGCACAAATGTTGCAAGTCGCGAGGCAAGCGACACGACACCCATACAGCGCCAGTGCCAGTGCCAGGTATCCATATAAGTAGCTCTATGGATGATTATGAATATGAAGGCGACGCGTCGTTCGGGGCTGAGAATGATCATGGAGGTGGAAGCCCAAGATGGTAACGACAAGTAAATCGAAAAGCAATCAACAGAGAGCTAGGAATTATACTCGAGAAAACACATAAAATTTAAGGGAAGTTCATCAAAAGATTCGGCAGTTAATGAGCTTAAGGATCGGTTTGGAAAACCTCTTCCCTTCCCATTTACAAAAGACTTAGGCCACAAACTTGGTTTACCAATTCTTAGAATAGATTTTCCCCCACTTACCCTGCAGCTTCTTCTCCGTCTCCCAAAATTTTTGCAATTCCGTAAAATATTTATCCAGTATGAAGACTTTTGACAGGCCCAATGTGGCCATCGTTGTTGTACATTTGTGTGGCCCCCGAGAGAACCACTAAACGGGTTTTGGGTTTTTCGTTTTTTTGGGTGGCTCTTTCTGCTTTTCAAATGTTGGCAAATGTTTCGGGTTTCGACTGGGGTCCACAGGACGAGAAACCAACAACAACAACAGCGACGACGACGACGACAGCGACGACGATTTTCTTATTTGAATAATTCCGATATACACAGGCAGGCACTCACTGGGATACACGGGACACCAGGGGACACCCGGGGACACACGGGGTACGGAACAGGTTTTCTGGTTTTCCGCACAGGCGCTGTGGCACTGTGTATCTGTATCTATGGCGTACAGATGTATCTGAGTATCTGTGTGCAGCTGCAACAAGTGAAGCACGGCACAGCACAGCACAGCACACACAAAAATTAAATAAACAAGCAAAAAGAATGCAGAAGGGCGAGCAGCGGCAGCAGCCAAATCCCTGCCAGCGCCTCTCTTCGGTATCTGTCAGATACTTTTGGCGGTGGTTCTGGCTCTTAGTCGGTCTCTGTCTCTGTCTCTGCCTCTGCCTGGGGATCGGATCTGCTTTTGCTTTTCTTATTATTATTTTATTTTATTTTTTTTTCGTAGTAGCTCTCTCGCGCGCGCGCGCTTTATTTTCTTGTTTTGTGCAGACTTTTTGAAAAACGAGTTTCCAACTTCAACTCCAGCTCCCAGCTCCAACTGCGACTCCAGCAGGCAGGCAGGCAGGCAGGCAGACGGACAGACCAGACCAGACCCAGTGTAGATGCTTAGATACCTTGAAGGTACACTCCACACTCCACACAAATACACAGGCACCGACACACACACACACACCGACACTCACTTGGAACACAGATACAAACGAGATTGATTCGCTGTTTGAGAGTGTTTTTAGAGTTAGAGGAGGCACTTTCAACTTTTCACAGACCGACCCCGTGAACTCTTTGGCTATTAATTATAAACTTTAATTGGGATTTGGTATGCACGGCTTAAAGATCATTTCATTTGAATGGATCGGTGGATCGGTAGATCGGTGGGGGTTTATAGCTAGTTAGCACCGCGTATGTTTTGTGTACCGATCGTTTGTAACTCCAGCCGCAAACTGACGCTCAAGCCATCCCCCGAGTCCAAGCCGAGTTCCATGGATATACCATCCAAGGTATATTAGATGGAAGATGGGGCT
Organism: Drosophila athabasca; assembly: GCA_008121215.1. Lineage (NCBI taxonomy): Eukaryota > Metazoa > Arthropoda > Insecta > Diptera > Drosophilidae > Drosophila > Drosophila athabasca. Next base: position 46,881,376 of record CM017794.1, read on the forward strand.
GTCTCTTTTTCTCGAGTTCTCTTTGTGCGAAAACAGGTTCGGCTGCCAAGAAGAGGCCGCTCTCTGGCCATGCCTCACCTTCTGTTAAATATACTATAGGCCTCTCGCTCTCTCTTTCTCTCTCTCTCTCTGATTGCAGGTATATTTTCTAACAAAAGGCTTTACCTTTACCAAAAAGATCTCTGCAGATCTCTGTGTCTGTGTGTCTGTGTTTTTTGTATCTGTGTGCAGTTGTTCAAATATGAGGTCAAGTGTTTGAACTATGCGCCTCTCCGGACACATGGGGGCAGGAGGGACATGGATGGGGACGGGACAGACGGTTGGCGCATCGCTTCCCAGCTCGTTTTGTTGGTCGCGTGTTAATTAGTGTTGATTGCTTATTGTTTAATGCTGCATTTTACAATTCCCACTGAAATATTCACTGCATTGCATTGTCAGCAGCAAGCACAGCAGAAATGCAAATTGATTCACAAATCAAGTGTCGTGTAGAAACTGTCAGGTCAGCCTTGTTCTCCATTTCATTTCCGCTTAATTTCTTGAAGCTTAAGGAAAAGGGCATAATGGTTCTATATATCAGATTACTTTCCATGCCTATTGTTTGATTATTCATATATTAACTAAATATATTGATTTTAAATGAATCTACGAAACACTCTTGGACAAAAACGGTGATTTTCGGATTGTATTCAATCAAAAATTTGAAAAAACGTTTTTATTGCAGACACAAACCGGTTGTTTAGCCAAGATAGCAACCCTTTCGGTTTGTCAGCTCGCAGAAGCTGAAATGTAGAAATGTATGTAAAATAAACGATTTGCTACCTCGCAGAAACTGACATGTATGCTATGCGGATAAAAACGGATAACTTTTCTGCTCGCAAATGAAAAACGTTTAAATGTGTTTTAATCCTTCCCATACCTGCCAATAATCCCCCTTTAACTCATTTCATTAATATTTATTAATTATTTATAATTTATTTCTTGAACCTACCTGTTATATTACCCGTTGTCTTGTTGCACGACTTCTTTCGCTTCGTCACTGGCAGCGTGTAAATGGCAGAGAATTTTGTGAATCGCTCAACCACAGCGCTGATTTTGCTGGAAATTGGATCCTTTTGGGATACCTTTTGCTCCTTTACCTCCGCTGCGGCCACACCCGAGGACGGGGCAGTGGTGTCCACAATAGCGGGCGAGGCTTTCCTTTGTTTTGGCGATGGTGTGGTGGAACTAGGGAGGCCAGAGATTAATTTTGGATGACTATGGTAGAGTTATTTGAAAAGGAAAACCCACCTGACTGCCTTGTGGTACTGGCAGAAGAAGTCTGGGCGCATGCGATGGCGACAGAGGAAGTCCTCGCACAGTTTGAGGACGTCATCGTCTTCGCAGTTCTCGCTCTGACTGGTGCTCTCGCTGTGCTCCTCCTCCTCCGCCACCACCTGACCCTCATTCCGCTCTGGCGTTGGCTCCTCCCCCTGGGGGCTGTAGAGAAACGAGGGCAAGGAGTCGCCCACGAAATCCGGGATGTTCTCAAAGAAATCCGCCGTGCGATCATAGCTGCTGCTGCTGGCACTGGAGCTCTTGGAGCGCTGCTTGGATTGCGGCGACCGACTGCGGCGGCTCTTGCGGTAGGTCAGATGCTGATGATGCTGGCCCACGTCGTAGTCCGCGTACGTCTGATCCGGCAGCAACATATCATCCTCATCCTGGTTGACCCATTAACACGGCCAAAGACTGAAAGTGGAATAAAGACAAGTGGATGGATGGAAGATGAGAGAGAGGATTGGCGAAATCAATTGCGACATCAATTCGCATTTTAATTGCTTTTAAATCAAGTGCCCCAAAAGGCGGCTCTGGTGAGTGGCGTGGCTGAATGGTGCCGCATGGAAGGTGGCGGCAATGGCTGGCTGGCTGGCTGACTGGCTGGCTGACTGGCTTCCGCGTCTGCAGCTCCATAAACCTGTCAGTTTATTGGCGCAGCCGATTACCACGATTAGCGTGACCATGACGAAGGTGACAGACATGGACGCTAATGCCTTTACTGCCATCGCAAGCGCTGGCTGGGATCCGACTGGGGCTGGGGCCTTTCCAGGGATGTTGCAAGTTGCAACCGGGCAAGAGCGTAAATAGATGATTTGCCAATCCAAATGAGACGCAATATTTATGCCACACGCGAGAGAGCGAGGAGTGTGGTCCTTCCTTGGTACCACTGTTGCTGCTTCTTGGCAATTAACTCAAATGATTGTCATAAAGTGTTGTGCTGGGATCTCTCTCTGTGTGTGTTTGTGTGTGTGTGTGTGGGCATCAGCGGCGGCAGCGGCAGTCGGAGCCGCTGGCGTCGGCATTTTTCAGTGTCAACACAGCGGGCGGCGGCAGACTTTGAGTTGAAAGCCAGCCAGCCACAGCCACAGCCACAGCAGTCCTTAAGCTCAACCCGATATCTAGAGCTGAAGCTGGAGTCGCCTCCCCTCCCCCTCCCGCACTCCACTTTCAGGTTTATTATGGCGATTACGCAACATGTGAGAGAGTGCAGATGGATTTGACGGAAAGGTTGTAGAACTTCTTCTGCACTGCGATGCAATCTTGTTGTACTTTGATTTTTGTCAATTTATTGATACTGATTGGATAGGATTGGCTTTGCCCCGCCACCAGATCGGAACATTGTTGCAGATTACTGACAGATTACACATCAAAGGAAATGTCTGGCCATAAATCGGCTTAACCAACGGAAACTAGCAGCAGCTTTAGCAGCAGCAGCAGCAGGTCCCGGTCTAAACAATTTGACTATCTAAACATGGCTAATCGCATAGCTGGGGTCTTTTAGAATGAATAAAATATGTCATCTAATAAATGTACACACTGGGGACACTGGAGGAGTGGCCAGCGGGTAGAGGGAGAAGCCGCTGCTGGTATCAGGTAGCGACATCGCATAAAATAAAATAAATCTCATAAATATGCAGGCTCCTCCGGAACAGAGACTCAGAGGACTGGGAGACTGGGGGGGACTGGTGACTGTGGATCTCTGTTGCTACCTGTGGAAATGTTTGTGGCTCTGGGTGCCTCTCTCTGAGACAGAAAGATATTTATTCTAACTACGAGTACGATATACAATTTCCACTCCAATCTGTAGTGGAACGCTGCTGTGGGTCGTCCACTCTCCAGTTCTCCAGCTCTGGCTGGTGGCTTTGCTTCCCTTTGGATGTTTGAATGTTTGGCTGTTTGGATGTCTGGTTGTTGGGGTCGCATTCTCATGTGGGGGGCCGCCGCCGCCGCCTGGTAATTTGCATTTTCCAGCCAAGATCAACAGATCAGCATTCGCTTTGCAGCTGAGATATGAATTAATTAGTAAGCAAAAATATTGCAACTAATATTTCCAGGGGTTTCAGAAAAGTGGAGAACATTCTGTTGAGTTTTCTTTGGGAGCACTTGGGTTCCATCTTAAGTAGAGATTTATCTGCTCTTTGTGTAATATTTCTTTGTATTTTGGTTTCCAGAATCCTTCCTGCTTTTAGAGCAGCTGGACAAACATTTACAATCAATTTGGAGCCATCGTTGGAGCAATTTCCCAGGCCAGCAAATGATTACAGACTTAGGGTCTAGGCCCAAGCCTTTCGCCCTTCTTCCTTGCACCCTTACACCCTTCTACCATTCGAATTGCACTTTTGACTTTGCTACATGGAAATTACATGATTTAACTTAATTTAATAAAGAGCCAAGGGCACTGGTCACTGGGCAACTAGTACCGATGCATCGCTCTGGTATCCGTTGTGGCGTCGTTTTTCGTGGCTCGCTTTTGTGATTTACCGCATTTGTACCCCTCTGATCTCTGGTTACCTCTTCTGGGATAAAACCAAGGGTCGGACACCGCCCCCGCCTACTCGACTCGCGAGCACACAGCATCATCGATAGGCAGAACCAGCCAGAGTCGCTACAGAGCCACAACCTGGCGTCTTGGTCGTCCATCAACGTGGTGGGGCTGCTGTCCTCGAACGGTTCCCGGCCACACTCTGAGAATGCTTACCCCCAATCCAATTAACGTGGGATACCTTGTTGTGGCCCCAATTGCTGGATGGTTTCTCTCAGTGCATGGATTTGTGTAGATCAAGAGATTTTGATTAATAGGTGGTTGCCTTTGCCTTTGCCTGGTTTGCTTTTGCTTTTGGAGCTCGAGCTGAAGCTGAAGCTGAAGCTGGAGGTCTCTCCGCATTGCAGTTGGGCATCGAGGCCGTAGCCGGGGCCCAGCCAGCCAGCCAGCCGACTGACTCCTTGGCCATGGCCTCGGGTTAGACATTGAGAAATATTTTTACGAATCGAGTCGACAGACGAAGGCAGTCGAAACTCAATGAATTTTTCGTTGGCTTCTCTCTCTCTCTCTCTCCCTCTCTCTGGCTTGTTGTTCTCTCCCCAATTGTCTATGTCCTTCTATCGTGCATTGGGGAAACAAATGCAGGCAACTCTTACTAATAGGCTGGCAAATTTCAGACATTAATATTCATTTTCTAAGAACAAAGATCCATATCGATTTATGTGTGTTTTATAAGTAGTATGTAGAGGCAGAGGTTATGGCTTATATGATAATAAATCAACTGAAATCTCAAGCCTTTGTCTGTCTTTTTAGGTGACCGAAAGAGGGGATGCTAAGATCAAGAATGCAAGGAATATTGATGGTAAGTTGGAAAGAAAATTCTGTTTGAAAATACTTCACGAAAGATCCGTACACATATGTTGACACCTAGGTACGATTTCGACTAAACATCATGTCTTTAAGGCTGAAGAAAAGTTCAATCTAGGGGCAATTCTTTATCCTTCAAGCTCTACCTGTTGGATTGCTGGTATATAGAAACTAAGTACCAAAGACCTCAGTACCTTGTACCTAGATAACACCTCCCCTTAGCCCTCGTACTCCTGTGGCATTTTCTGATTACAAGGCTAACAATCCTTCAACTTTAAGCCCTACCTATTATGTGCCTAGTATGTGGCTTTTTCTTTATCGTATCGAGAGCACAGCTGACAATTGAGATATCACGATTTTCGATTACCGATTGCCCAGGGGCCTGCAATTAAGAGAAGCTTTTTGGCCCAGCTGACTGTACCTGTAGCCGTAAACGTACCCCTGGAAGAACCGCAAGATTGTGCGCGAATTTCGATTCCATTCGCTCTTCGAAGCTTCGCATTTCGCATTAATATTCGCATTCTTCGGAACGAAACGGAACTTAAATGCATGAAAATTGCAAATATCGTCACGTTTCTGGCTTTAAGGATAATTACGTGTGCATAGCGGGCTCCAGCTGGTAGAGAGGGAGAGAGAGAGAGAGGATGCTTCTGGAGGGGATGCAGAAGGAAGAGGAGGAGTGGTTTTGCCTGGTGCACAGGTTGCAAGATTCAATTTACGAATTTCACAGCCATAAACAAAGAACCAGCCAGGCAGCAGCCCAGAAGTAACAGTCACGATGCAGAGAGGAGAATGGGGAGGGGAGGAGGAGGAGGGGGAGGAGGAGTCTCGAATGGAAAATGGAAAGTACTTACTACTCGTATTTCGTATTCCGAATTCCGTATTCATTGTGCAGAAACCGAGAAGCGGAAACGGAAAACGGCAGCACTGCACAGAACAGCCAAAGAGCGGTGATAATTTATGTGGGAGTGATTGCCCCCCACCCCCACCTCTCTCCCGTTCCGTTCGCATTCTATCATCTCTTTGGCTCTCCGCCAAAGAAAGGCGTGTGAAAACTTTTAATCGAATCTTAATTGCATTAAGCCCTAACAAGGCTCACAGCTCCCGTCCACACATCCTCCCAATCCCCCCCCCCTGCCAGCTGCCAGCCAGACCAATTTGAAGCCAAGACGAAGAACGCTCCATAAGTATCCATCTAACCAGCCATCCATCCATCCAACAATCCATTCTATCCATCCAACAATCCACAAAACATTGCGTTAAATTTCTTGTCGCGTGCAGGTTACGCAATATCAAGATGCAATGGACATTACATTACAGTTGGAGGCCAGCAGCGACTGGGACTCAGACGCGGACGCGGACTCGGATGCGGATGCCAGCACGTGCACCCCGCTAAGGCGAGACCCACAAAAAAGAAAAACTTGTCCTCACCATCTTGGCGCTGGCACTGGCACTGGCATTGGCATTGGAATCACTTGCCAATAAAAGGCAGCAAACAATTAGAGGATGACTTGTGCTTGCAGGCAGCCTACAGCCTGCAGCCTGCAGCTCTTGCTCTTGCCGGTTTTTTCTTCAAAATTTATGAATTGCAAAACTCACGATTACATAAGCCATCAGTCAGTCATCGTCTCGTGGTGGAGGAAACCATCTAAAGTTGACCTCTGGCTGGAGTGTGATCTTGGAACTTTGCTGCGGTTTTTTTGGGATGCCAGAGATTGCATCATTACTCAACGAAAGCATCCATCAGGAGAGCAAACTCATCAGAGGAAATCTTGAGTGATATCTCACCTAAATTCTTTGAAAGTCTGGACAAGATGGAAGACTAAAACAAGAGGGATGCCTGAGAACTTATCCTTGAGAATATGGAACCAGGAACCTTTTGGCAAGAATCATCATAAATCCCGAAAGGCATAGCCCATATTTTATGCTTAATATCTCCACCAAATTCCTTGAATTGCTGGATAAGTCTGGAAGCCCTAAGATACGAGATCACAATACTCGTATCAGAGGCTCACCTAAAACCTATCAACCGATTTGGTGCTGTGGCAGACCTTCTATTGGCAAACACGTCTCTCACCTCACCCACGCGGCAAGTCAAAGAGCGAGAAAAACACAGATAGACAGACAGGACAGACAGAACAGACCTTCCCAGGGCATTCCTCAATGGGATGGGGTCTCGGTCTCATGGCAGCAGCAGCAGCAGCAAATGTGGACACGTTCGATGGGCAAGTGACCTGCAAAGGCCCCTCACAGACATAAGTTTGCCCAAACCCAAACCCAAACCCAAACCCAAAAGCCAAACTCAAACGCCGTGTGGCACGTGAAATATTTTTGTAATTTGTGCAGGATGCGATAAAGAAAATGCAATAGCAATCGCAATTGCCATGACCATAGCTCTCTAGTACAGCTCGAAGCCCACTATTTCCGTATGGGTGTCTGTGTGGATCAGGCCACGAGTTGACAGGGCAGCAGCAGCAGCACCACAGCTGCACACCCACAACAGTTCAAAGGAGGAGGGGAGCAGAGGAGAGGAGTGTAGTGTGGCATGGACTGAAGATTGGAGTGGCCGCCCCTTCGGGCTGTGTGTGGATTGGGACCTCGAACATCACCTGCGCATCGGAGTTGGAGACGGAGTCACAGTCGGAGGCTTGGGTCAAAATTGCTTGTAAGAATTTATTTGCAAGAGTTCTGCGATTGCTACGTCCAGGCCCAGGTTGAGGTCCACGCATGCAACGGCCAGAATTCCCACTAATTTGTGCCTGTCCTCGCTTGAGCTGCTGCTGCAGCCAGAGACAAAAGGAATTTCTCAAAAAGTGGAAATGGAAATGGAGATTCGACAGTACCCGGTGGTGGTTCCTGATCGGGCAATTTAAACAATTATGGAAATCGCAGCTCCAAGTTGTAGCTGTAGTGCAGCTGGCCAATTATAGGCCAAGGAATCCCTGGAACTGCTCTGTTGACAAATCTTTTAATGGAGAAATCCATTTGCTAGCCATCTTATCAATGGAGATTAATAAGCAGTTAGCTTTCTGGCTAGCCAAAGCCAAAGCCAAGAAGCACTCACGATTGACATTGGACATTGGAGGAGGGACATTGGGGCTCCCAAAGAGCTAGGCGCTCATTAAACATAAACCAGAAGGAGCGGAGAGACACTAACAACTAATTAACACTTCCAGCTACTTCCACGCCCACCGAACCGGCTAACCGTTTGCCGACTGAATTAATGAACGAATTAAAGTTTGCGTGACGACATGAAGTGAGTCCCGGACGACGACGACGACAACAACGACGACGACGACGTCACCAGAGCACCGCCACCGACGAGTCGGAGTCGGAGTTTGAGCTGGGAGACGGGAGTCGTCGGCGTTGTTGGAGTCACCGTCCCAGTCAGGGGCAATGCGGCTGCCGCTGCTGCTGCTGCTGCTGGATGTCGAAGGCAAGGAGCAAATGTCGTGCCAAACAAATACCTCAAGAAATCACTGAGGACAGGGAAACAGGGAACAGGTTTTTGGCGGCAGCTATGCGCAGATCAGCGAAAATACCTAAGGAAATGCAGATGGCCCTGCTTCGAAGATTGGAATACCCTGAAGATTGAAGGGATATGTCATTTCCATGAAGAATTGTTATGGCATATGTACTCCCGTGTACTTCTGTACTTGCCTATAAAGTTGTGCCATTATAATGCTCCACGAATTAGGATCTATTTATGAATCTATGGATGCGATTCAACCTTCAACCAGATCAGATCTACTGCTCTAAGTATAGAACTTTAGACACACACACTTTTGCAATGCATTGAAATATCTATAGATCCCCTTATAACTATGTTCTATATTCTTTCTAAACCCCTTCGTGCTTGAGTTTTGATCAACTCTTTGTCAAAAGATAATACCCTCTTTTTGTGTGGTGTATTTGTATAAACACAACAAAAAAATTGGCATAAATGTTTATGATACAGTAAACGGATGAAGACAACGACAACGATACGATACGATACTACGGATGAGGAGGAGGATGATGAAAAAGCCTCGGTTGAGACCTCGGTCTAACTTAACCTGTCAGCCAAGTGGAACGTTATACATGTATTATTTTTACTCGTGGATGGCATTGCATGGCATGGCATTCATTGTCTGTGAATGCAAAGAAAGTGAATTGTGAATTCAATTGCATCTGATCAAAATCCACATTCACATCCACGCGAAACGGATGTGCAACGGAAATGTGGGGATGCAAGTATGTTGTGTTGTGTTGTGTTGTAGTAGCAGCTCTCACTAGAGAGAGAGACACAAAAACTTTAAGGAGAAACTGTATAAAATATGAAAAATCAGCAGCTTGGCGACAGAACAGGGGAGGGAGAGAGGGGTTCCCTCTGACAGATGTAAAAGTGTCGTGTGTCTCTGTGGCTGACATTGATGTATTCGTATTCCCATCAGGTCCATCGACAGACGACAATTTGCAATACTCGCCAAAACAATGTTGGGAATGGGAATGGGAATGGGGGAGATGGTGGATGGGAGATGGAGATGAAGGTGCGGGTAATGCGTATACGGTTGTCCTACTATCTTGGTGGAGAGATCTTCCCTGGTAGAGGATGCCTGACAGCCAGAGAGGGATTGCCTTCCATTTGTCCCACAATTGATTCCATTCAATTTCTATTCAAATGAATCCCATGCTTCATTTGGACTTTATTGCTGCACCTACTGGTTGATTGAATCGTTGCAATTGACATGATTTATCAGGGCCAAGAGTCGAGCTGTTTCCTATATCTTTGAGATCCTTGGTGGGCCTTCTTTCAGGGGGATTAAATAGAGCTGTAGTGCGTGCCTTGGCTTTGGAAAACTACCACATAATTACTATATTCATAGCCAACAGCCTCAACGCGGATGGAGAGAACTTGCTTGAGAACCAAGCACCAAAGTGCGTGGAGGAACAGGGCTCCTATGTGAACCATGTGCCCTCCAGCTATCGGATGGGTAAAAGTTAATACTTGTCGAAAGAAGCAACGGCTCTCGGATTGCACAACGGGTGGCTTTAGAGCCATCTCTGGGCCCAAACACGCAATCCCCAAGAGTTAGGAGTAAGGGATAGATTCTAATGAGAACGGAATTGAATTAACTACGAACTAAATGAAATCAGCAGTTTCGAAAAGCTATCATATACCTCGCTTTGTGCAGGTTCGTTTAAATTCAAGACTTGGCTTTTAGGATTCCATTTCATATGGCAAGCGATGGCACTGCCATACAAAATATTCTCCTTACATTCTCAACTTTTAAATGGACAAAAAACCGAAGACACGAAGGTTGCAATGTCTGCAGCTGCCTTTTATGTCCGTCTCGTGCCTCTTATCTTTTTGGGTATGACAAAAGTTGCTACTCAAATCATGCAAGCGGCAGAGTGCTCCCATCCTCCATCCACCATCGTCCACCCCTCCACCAGGTGCTTCCATCGTCCACCGCTCCACCGTTCCACCGGCTGCACCGACTTTGTGGATATTTCAATTCAATCAAAGCGCGGATGGGGGATAGCGCTACATGTTCATTTGTCATGGGGGCAGAGAAACGGCAACCCAGGGGCGCCCAGCGGGCAACGCCAACACCTTGGACCCCTAGCCAGGCAGGGCACATAAATCCACACTCGGGATGACCCTTCTTCTCCTTTCCTGGACCTGGGACTGGGTAATTGCGTACTTACCGATCTCTGCCGAACCGTAAGGTGATAACCTGGCTGCGCGGATTCCTTTTGTCTCGGATGCCGCTTCGATTGCGTGCTCGAATCGGGAATACTGAGATTTATCGTCTCGTTTGAAATCCGCACTTTATTTATGGCAGCTCGGGCACATTTCTCTCCCCCTCGCTCTTCTATACAATATTATTTATTATTCTATCAAGCATTAAACTGTCAGCATCCACAGAATATACGGCCAATGGGCCAAGACGATTACGAATTACGAGATTTTTCAACCGAAGGGAAACGCGCACCAACCGCTGGAGCATGACCACACGAGCCGACCTCAAGAAACGATCTGCGACTGCGCGGCCACTTGCACTTGTGGGGAAGCCTATCGCGCCGCCAACAGACGGCACACAAAAACCAGTCGGAAAGGCACACGTGCCTCGACATCAAGATACCTGGTACTTATTTTCTTTATACATATCTATGGATTTATGTATCTTTAATCCACGGTGTGATGGGAGAGAAAGAAGATTATGATGGAGCTGGGGGTGAAGAGAGAAAGGGAACCCTCTCTTGGGTCCATGCCAGACATGAACACTCACTTTTGAATGCTAAGCTACTCTGAGAGAGATAGAAAAAGTGCCACGGGAAATAGTTTTCTTCTACACTTATATTCTATTTCTTTGAATTTCTTATTATTTCATAAGAAATTGAATATATTTTTTCCCCACTGTTCTATAGAATGCAACAAGTTTGAGGTTTGCTTCAAACAAGTTTGAGTGTGTTTATATTATGGGTATCTTAGCAGCTGCTTTGACTCTGATGCATTTTTAAAGGACAGGCTCTAAATTATGGCTTCTGCTAATCTGCATTTGATTGCAAACCATTTATTTTATATAAATATGAATTAAAAGAAACACTTTTTACAATCAGAATATCTTCATCAAATAGTTTTAGAACTTAAGAACTACTCAAAATTATCGATATCGTATATGAAATCCTCTACTGTACAACTTTTAGATCTTAAGCACTACTCAATATTATCAGAGCTCGTAAAATATGCTCAATAATTATTGCGAGCTCTGAAAATTATAGATTTATGTCTATATTCTCGTAAAAACTCGAATAATATTCTAAAGTTAAATTTTTTATCTTAATAACTATAAAAGAAGTGTAGAATTTATTCCTCGGGTCGCGTTTCGCTATAGAAGCCCAGATTCATGGTGGGAATCATATTGCTGTAGAAGTTGAGCTCTGCGGCTGAAGGACGCATCTGTAGCGGCACCTGTGGCTGTGGCACTGGCGGCATTTTGGCCACCACCGCTGTCGGTTCGACCATTTTGTGAGCAGCAATCATGGCCTGCTGGGTGCTCTGGGCAACCTTGTGCTGCAGCTGATGGACCTTCAGGTGGTTCTCCAGCTCAATCTGCTGCAAAAAGGTAATACAGCAAATGGCGCACGTATAGGTAGGACCGTGAGCCTCCAGGTTGTGACGTTGCAGCTGTTCGCGACGATTGAAGACTAGATTGCATATCTTGCAGGCCAACAGCGTGTCCAAATGAAGCGCCCGATGGCGCTGAAGATCGCGCTCCCGTTGGAAGACCCTGTCGCAGACGTCGCAACGGAAGCTGCGTCCTGGCTTCTGTGAAGTTATTGGCTTCGGCTTCAACTGTTGCGTCAGCTCGTGCTGTAGTTGCGCCAGCTCCTCCGGTGTCGGTGGATGCAGGCCGTTTTGTTGCTGCTGCAGGATCTGCTCCACGTCGCGCTTGGTGTGCATATGCTGATGGGCAACCAGTTTGTCCTTGCGCGATGAGGAGAACGGGCAGCGCTGGCACTGGAAGGGTCTGGCGCCGGAATGCAAGCGCGAATGGTTCGTCATCTCCTGGGCGGTCTGGAAGGAGCGTGGACATTGCTGGCACACGAACGGTCTCTCTCCGCTGTGAATCCGCATGTGCTTCGTCAGATTGGTGTTTCGGGAGAAGCTCTTTGTGCAGACATTGCAGGTGTAGGGCCGCACCCCGGTATGAACGATGGCGTGCTTCTTGAGGTCGGAGCGGCGTACAAATCCCTTCCGGCATTGGGCACACACATACGGACGATCCATATCGTGCTGCGACTTGATATGGGCAATTAAAGCGGTGCGCGTGATGAAGAGCAAACTGCAAAATGTGCAACAATACGGAGCATGGGGATCATGTGCGGTTCTCTCATGCTGCTGGCATTCAGCTGGAAGCGTATAGCCCAAGTCGCAGAACTGACACAGAAAAGCGGTCTTCGGACGTGGTTCTCCAGAGTTGGACCCAACGCCGGGCTGCTGTAGCGTCATTTCCACTGCCATTTTGGCCATTTGAGCCGCATCTATGCCCAGGGGCATAGACATGTCAGCATCTTCCGCATTCGTTGTATCTGCTTCATCTTCCTCGAAGTCCTCGAACTCCTCCTCTTCCTCCTCGTCCTCTGCATTCTCGTTCTCTTCATCGGAGCCCATTTCATCATCGCTTGTCTCCGCAACCTTATCCGGATCCACTTCCTCGATTTCGCAATCATCTCCGGGCTCAAATACACCAGGATTTCCGTTCAAGCCGGGTCGATACTTGGGATCCTTTTTAATGATCTCCTTCAGTTGCTCTTGCAAGGCAGCTTCCCGCTGCTTCATTCCCCTCCGTTGTTTATAGAAATCCTCCAATACTTCCAAGCAATCGGAACATATCTGCTCCGGAAGATACTCATGTCGATCGTACTGCAATGGTAAAAATCTCATTAGGCAAACTTCTTTGAAAGACATTCCACTTACCTGAACTCCCCAGATGCTCTGGCAGACATCTGCAATGCAGAATTTGTCACCATCCCAGAATCCCTCGCGATCGGTGAAAATGTTTGGCGTGGTTGCGGTCGATGCCGGCCGATGGCAAAGACGGCACGAACTTGCAAAGTTTGGCCTCTCGTCTGGAGTGGGCCGTGGAGCTTCCATCTGTGTGATATGCATTTTACCGGAATTGCACAGATTAAATGGTATATTTATGAATAAGCGAACTTCCGCATTTTTTGGGGTGGAATATCATCGATGGTTGATGTAGGATATCGATGTTTTTCTCAAACATGCATCGATGTTTGGTGTACGCTGCGGATATTGATGTTCTTCCACATCTACGGGGGTGGACGAGCTCATGTTTGTCAAACTCCCTAACGCGTTCTGTGGTATTTCGCAACATGTGGTAATCGATAGTCCACAAAATTAATATCAATAGATGGCGCCAGTTGTACTATCGCCTATTTATAAACATAATTTTATGATAAATTAATCCCATAGATACATATAATTTATTTTATTTAAACTACTTAAAAATTAATATTTTTATTAGCACACGCCGCGGCGATGAATAGTTTTTCGCAACATGTGGCAATCGATAGTTTACTCGATTAAAAATTAATACCATGAGAGGCGGCGCCAGTCCGACTATCGGCATTTTGTGAATTTAACTTTCTCGAAATTTTCCGTAATTCGCGCAATTTGCAGTTGAAATGTAGTTTATAATCAAATAACTTGATTTACTGCATCAGTTTGTGTCATAAAAGAACACGTTAGAGGCCCTCTACGCTGTGCGCGATAGAACATAACCAGGAGCAGCAACAAGCAAAAAGCTCATTCACATTCGACTTCTGAAACGGTAAACTTAACCGAGAGTGGTGTCACACCACCGTTGTCGGCGAATTGGACGGATTTTGGTGGTGCGGTGCCCGCAATTCCTTTGTAATCCTTCAAAACAAGTGCTTGTTTGTGTTAGCTTAAGTGCGTTTAATTGCAATTGGCGCCGGGTTAGATTCAGTGGCATTTAGTGCATTTTGGAGCAGGCCACATGACCTGATGCTGCAGAGGCAGACGCCCGCGCAAATCACAAACACACGTGCAAAAATTCATACACACACACTCATACATCGGAATAACTGTTACTCCCACGCGTAAAGCGGTAGAGTGCCGGCAAAGTAAAGCAGAGCAACAATTTTCCATCAAGTTCTCTGTGAGTAAATATAACTGTTTCGTGAGTTTGTACTATTTAAGCTTTACTTTAGTTGTTCTCTCTGTGTGTGCCGCCATTTCTCCGTCTCCCAAGTTTGAGTTCAATTGCCTTTCTACGCACATTTTGTCTTTATTATGCACCCCTCCTTCTCTACTGCTTCTTCCATGCGGTGAGCTCTGAGAAAAAGGAAGTTAGCTTCTGTGGCCGAAGCTTTTGATGCTCTCACAAGTCAGTAGCTCTCGTGGGGGGAATACCTTGTGTGTTGTCTTTGCAAAACATGATAATAAAATCGTAATGCTCTATTGTAGCAGTGGAATAATAACACCAACCCTGTGTACATTTATTGCGTCTCTGCTGGCGTGTTTTTTCTCTCTGTCCCTTGTCCTTCGTTGACATCCTTTGTGCTTTGCTCTGCTAACCTATCTACAATTTTGCCCTTCCCCGTTCTTCTTGTTTTTGAACTTTGCTCTCCCTTGAGTTTACTCCGTAGGGATTTTACAGTGCCATGCATGGGTATGCGTGGGGGCTGCATGGGGGGCTGTACTTTCCATCGTTGTTATTGCGTGTAAAAAGTAATGATTTTGGTTGCATTAATAATTTACATGACCGAATTCGTCCAAGGGAATTTGAAAAACAACTTCAGTTTAAAGGTAGCCGCAGCTAGGGTACAGTGAAAGAAATTTTTGTAGTGGCGTTTAATTTTCATAAATGATTCACATATGCACTTAGGAATTAATTAAGTTCCATCCCTCTCCCAAAGCTTTAATTGGGGCAACCATTAGTTTTACTATAAACGGTACCTGTGGAGTGAAAACGAGCCCCTCCAGTGTTCCACCTCTAGAAAGGTTAAACTGTATATGTAAATATTATTATTTATTGTTGTTTTTGCCAAAAACGAATTGCCGTGATATTGGAATCCCATGCCCATACGATGTGTAAACATCAAATATTAAATAATAAACTGTAGCGACTAAAGCTCTAAACATTCCATTCATCCATCCATTAATTATGGCACAACGATCTCTAATCATTCCATCAGAAAGTGTCCGATCACCAGATCGGTGCAGTGTGAGTCAGTCATGAATCTGGGGTCTAGTCTTCCGCTCTCGTAGACTCGTAGACTCAGCGCTTATTGACTTTGAACTTGACTCTCTGTTCTGTCGTAGCGATCTATCGTAAATTGGTTGGCAAATTGGAGGCTGTAGGAAGAGGCGCTCGCCGCTTTCCACCTCAGCCGCCGCCTGTCAGATTGTCACATGCGTGCGATCATATGTTTTACGAGCAGTAATGTAATACTTCTGATTGCCAGAGAATATTCATAGCCAGGAATCATGCCATAATCTTATCAGCGAAACGAAGCTTATGCTCGCTGATTGAATCATTTGCGGGTGGGCTGGTGTTGTATGGAAAGCTTCGCTGCGATTGCCGCAAAAGATAACAAGAGCCGGCTCCAAATAGCCCAAACATTGCAATGGTATTGAAAGTGTGTAAACAAAAAGACCACATGGGGAGAATGGTATAGTTTTGGGGTACCGAAGAGTTACATACCTTACATACCAGGAACCTTACATACCAGGCACTTGTAATCTTCTAAGTAAAGTTTTAAAATATTGTATAGTTTGATTTTTCAAATTCTTAATCTACGTTTGGAAGACTAATCTGTAATCTGTAACCTGTACTGATTCAATCTAATAGAATTTGAATACTCTCTGATAGAGCATACTAAACTATTGCTCCACAAAAACAATGAAAGCTTCGTGACTTGTTAACTCATTTGAAACATTAAATATTTGCTCAAAGATCGTTAAGTTGTTTGCCAAGTTCCTAAGAAATTAGCTGACTCTTAAACGATCAACTGTTTATACTTTAGTTCGAAAGGAGAACCATAGGAGTAAATATCTAAATTGAAGACTGAATATCCATAGTTACCCAGAATTTTTATCGGCAGGCAGGTGTTTCCCCAGTTTTCTAGCGAATTAATACCATAAGTCACACAAGAGAACTCTTATCAAATATCATAAACATTGAGCAGACGCATTTACTTCTACAATTAGGGTCATAATGAAAGCAAAAGAAAGAAAGAGAGAAGTGAGGCCCAGACAAGAATCAATCAAAGAGCAATCCCCATAAACATTGCCCAGTGATATCTGATTGGTTTTAGTACGCAAATATACACCCATTCAACGCTCTGTTAGACCGCAAAGGTCAACGCAAGTTTCAACAGTTTGTCCGTTCAGGCCTCAACTAATACCGATAGATCTGTATCTGTAACGACAATTGCCATAATGGTAATTGCCGGCACTCAAAGTTGGGCCTTGCCATGAATATTTCACTAGAAAAACAACGTTTAGCGAGAGAAGAATTATTATTCATGAGCTTCAAGACCCTTCACAAAGTAACCCCTATTTCTTGGCTGGGGGGAATTTTTTATTACCCCCGATTCTGGCCATAAAGTTATACACCACAGCTGTTCTCGCCTATTTTTAACCATATTTCGGGTTAATCTAGAGTAGATTTATAATTTGAGGAGAGCCGATTGTGCCCCCACTCACAAGTGCACCTAAGTTCAGGGTCATGGCAACCACTTGGCCATGACCGCCAGAGATCATAGGCTAAATGTTATTTAACAACAAGCTAATTATTCGACCTATACTCTGTGGCGTTGATATATCTTTATGTACAAATTACAGCAATTACAACATTAACATTAACCTCTAATTTTTGAAATAATTCAACTATACTTCCCTTTAAGTCTAATACATGTTTTGTTGTCCGTGCCCCAGAGGTGTGTCCAGCTCTTAAAACGTTAGATTATAGTTATAAAAATCATAAATAATAAAAAAAAACCGATAAAGATTATGTTGCCAACTCAAAAAAATGAACAAAGAAATATGGAAAACACAAGCCACCTTTGCAGGTGTAGAGCAAGGTTGTTCGTGAACAATCTCATCGGTACCTCAAGTGCCTTTTACTCGTTTTCTATTCTGATCTTTCCAATCAACAGTCCATAGTAGAATATTGAATATGATAAGAGATTGCCTCAGCTATGGAGTGGAGTGGCGTACGTACAACATCAAATGAAATGTGTCAGCGGGGATATCAAAGTTCAGTGCTGCCTTAATCCAAACAAGACCGATTGGAAGTTTTGTTTTTGATAAGCCGTTTTGCCATTTTTTATTTAGTATCGACACCCGCGCACCTTGGATGCGACTCGTTTCAGTTGTGTTTGTCCCATCGGCCGCATCGGACGTGTTTCGGTCTAATCAAAGGCTCGCATAAAGGTTTGTTTACATGGGAAATTTGTTCAACAATCAGCTGGAACCACTGCCATTAAATCATAAACGGTTCCAGGCTATCAAATTACTTAGCCTGAAGCAGTGCTTGTGCTACTAGGGGGTCTCCACCCGCACTCTTATCTGGCATTACAAAAAGGGGTACTTGCACGATAAGTACACAATCTTCATGAAAATTCATGACCCAATCAAGGCAGTATGCAAATGATTGCCAATTGAATAATTATCGGGGTATTCTACTCCGACATTTCTCTTCCGTGCAGTTGAAAATCAAGTAATCTCCATTTAACGGCAATTTTGCATCCACAATTGTAAAGATAAATATAAATTACAATCCAATCGGAAAATGGTCTTTGATAAAGTGTCTATACATATTTATTTAGTAGTATATTGTACATCTATCATCATAGATATCACGGAACAAAATATCAAGTTATAATATGTATCTTTTAATCAAAATTTAAAATATTTCCAGGGGATCTCCGCTTGATAAAAAATGGCTTGTACTTGTGAAGTAATCGGCCTGGCCTGCGTGGTGGCTCTAATCCTTAGTATTTCGGCCAAGGCACCCTACCAGATGCGCATGTTCTTCATATTCATTGGCGCTGGCGCCATTGTGACGCTATGCGTGCCTTTTATGATTCTGCGACCACGGGACTATCGAAATGCTCTGTAAGTTGTACGTTTCAAGAATCTTATTTCGAATCTAATGGTCCATTTCTACCTGGTTACAGGGTGCCTTCTTGGTGCTTCCGACAGCTTTGCAAATTGATGGGCATCACCATGGAGGTCCGTGGATTGGAGAATGTAAGAGCGGGTCACGGCAGTGTGGTGCTAATGAACCACCAGAGCGCTCTGGATCTCTGTGTGCTGAGCTATTTGTGGCCGGTGATCGGACGCGCCACCGTTGTGGCCAAAAAGGAGATCCTTTACCTACCATTCTTCGGCTTTGGTGCCTGGCTCTGGGGCACTCTGTACATCAATCGTTCCCGCAAGACGGACTCGATCAACTCCCTGCAAAAGGAGGCAAAGGCGATACAGGAGCGCAACTGCAAGCTTCTGCTCTTCCCGGAGGGCACACGAAACTCCAAGGACACTCTGCTGCCGTTCAAGAAGGGCTCCTTTCACATTGCACTGCAGAGTAAGTGTCCCATTCAGCCGGTGATCATCTCAAAGTACGCCTTCATGGACGACGAGAAGAAGACCTTCCGTCCGGGCCACGCCCTGATTCAGATCCTGCCCGAGGTGTCGACCGAGAAGTACGAGAAGGATGATATGCAGCAGCTCATCGACGACTGCCGTTCGATCATGCAGGCGGAGTACACGAAGCTGAGTAAAGAAGGCCTAGCCTTGAGCTCGAAGAAGCAATCATAGGACTGGATAGAATATCCTTAAACTCAGGTTGCTAACTTGCCCAGGAACAGAATCAAAAGCCGCAAACACGGATATATAGGGTTATTGGATTAATTTGCTTAGCTTTAAGTTATATAGCATTTATATATTCTTCGCGTGTATTTTCGGACAATATTATCTGTTTTACCTCTAAAGTTCGAGAGCTTTTTTTTGACAAAAATGCAAACCAACCAACAAAGGAAACTTTTACAATAGAATAAAAAGCACAAATTTCTTTGATGTTAACTATTATGCGAGTTGTACATTAATTTATATAATAATATAATAAATGATTGTAAAATGACTCTGATCTGTATATAAAAGAGACCTCTCCCGATTTTAAAAGGGTATGGTCCCTATCCAAGGATCAAGGATACTTTCCTGATCAGAGTAAGCTATGACGCACCCAGATCGGTCCACAAATAGCGGAGATCCGATGGAGTCCCTTTTAAGGAAAAGGATATTCTCTCCAGTCAGATCCTGTGTATCCTGTTTTCTCCGTTATTTGTGGACCGATCTGGGCGTGTGATGGCTTCATGTGATCGGAGGACAATCCTTGATTCGATGGAGTCCTTATTAAGGACAAAGGAACAACGATATTCTCTCCACTCACATATATCTTGTTTTCTCCGTTATTTGTGGGCCAATCTGGGCGTGCGAGGGCTTCCTGTAATCGAAAGACAATCCTTGGTCCGATGGAGTCCTTATCAAGGACTAAGGATCAAGGACATTTTCTATTTGTGGGCCAATCTGGGCTTGCGATGGCTTCCTGTGATCGGAAGGCAATCCTTGACCCGATGGCGTCCTTATCAAGGACCAAGGATCAAGGACATTTTCTCCACACTTGTTTTCTCCGTTATTTGTGGGCCGATCTGGGCGTGCAATGGCTTCCTGTGATCGGAAGACAATCCTTGACCCGATGGAGTCCTTATCAAGGACGAAGGATCAAGGATATTTTTTCCATACTTTTTTTCTCTGGTTTTTGTCCTGGGATGTCCTTTTTTCTGATGCCAATCGTTCGGCAGGACTCTTCCGATCACGAAAAGGTATAGCACGTCCAGATCGGACGCTGCAAAGCCAAGATATAGCGTAAAAAAGAAAAACCAGTATTTTTGTTTACGCTATATCTCGGCCAAACAGGATCATATCGACGAAGGGCCTACGCTCAAAGGATCGTAAGGATTCAGACTATCGATTGGCATCATAAAGTCCACTTCGAAAATGAGGCCGATTTTTGGCAATTTCAATGATGTAACCATCATGATTTTTCGCGAAAATCGTGATGGAAGGGATGTCCTTTTTTCTGGTGCCAATCGGTTGGCAGGACTCTCCCGACAATAAGAAGGCATGCCACGCCCCGATCCGCCCATAAATAGCCGAGCTATAGTGCATTGAATAAAAACCAGTATTTTTGTTTACGCTATATCTCGGCCAAAAACCGTTAGATCGGCAAAGGACCTGCTCTCCCAGAATCGCAAGGATCCAGATTGGCATCAAAAAAACGACAAGGACTACTGTCCTAGTCCCCTAAAGTATGCAACTAATAACGGCGGAAAGGATATCCTTTTTTTCTGATGCCAATCGGTTGGCAGGACTCTCCCGATCACAAAAAGGTATGGCACGTCCAAATCGGCCCATGAATAGCCGAGATATACTGCTATGAAAATGCCATCAAATTTTTCGTCAGCCTGCGCAAGCCACGAAATTTCAATTTTGCACCAGGCGAACAGAAA
Organism: Drosophila athabasca; assembly: GCA_008121215.1. Lineage (NCBI taxonomy): Eukaryota > Metazoa > Arthropoda > Insecta > Diptera > Drosophilidae > Drosophila > Drosophila athabasca. The sequence continues at coordinate 46,902,152 of CM017794.1, forward strand.
TCAGCAGAAAGTAGCTGGTTTTTTAGCCCCCAAAAGTATGCACCACTTTTTTAAATTTGCATTTTTTTGGAGTTGCTTGCTGCTGATTTCTGTTCGCCTGGTATCCCAGATCTGAATTTCTCGTTTTTGGCCGTTTGAGCGGCCGCAAGTTGAAAATTGTTGTTGTACAACAACAACCACTTGTTGTACAACAAATCTACAACAACAACAATGCACATTTTGTTTTGTTGTTTTCTCCGTTATTTGTGGGCCGATCTGGGCGTGCGACGGCTTCCTGTGATCGGAAGAAAGTCCTTGATCTGATAGAGTCAGGACGAAGGATCAAGGATCAAGGATATTGCTTCCAGCCTTATTTTATCAGGCTTGTTTTTATTTGTTGGCCGATCTGGGCGTTTCTGATGCCAATCGGTTGGCAGGACTCTCCCGATCACAAAAAGGTATGCCACGCCCAGATCGGCCCATAAATAACCGAGATATAGTGCAATGAAAAAAGCAAGTAAAATTTTTCGTCAATCGGCGCAAACCAAGAAATTTCAAATCTGAGTACCAGGCGAACAGAAATCAGCAGAAAGCAACTGATTTTTTGTTGATTTTTTGTAGGGTGTTGTACATTTGAACTTCTGTCACTGCAAGTGCTTGTAGACAGAAGTTCAAATGTACAACACTCAATAAAAATCAACAAATATCAGTTGCTTTCTGCTGATTTCTGTTCGCCTGGTATCCCAGATCTGAAATTCTCGTTTTTGGCCATTTGAGCGAACGCAAGTTGAAAGTTGTTGTTGTACAACAACAACCATCTATTGTACAACAAATTGACAACAACAACAATGTGTATATTGTTTTGTTGTTTTCTCCGCTATTTGTGGGCCGATCTAGGCGTGCGATGGCTTCCTGTGATCCGGCGAACATCCTTCATCTGATGAAGTCCTTTTCAAGGACCAAGGATCAAGGATATTTTCTCTAGACTTGTTTTCTCCGTTATAGGAAAAATGTGATCGGGGAAATGTCCCTGATTTGATAGAGTTCTTATCAAGGATAAAGGATATTTATTTTTTACTCTAATCTGTGTATTCCATAGGATCTGGAGTCCGGACAAATATCCTTTATAGAGTCCTTGACCTCCCTCCCACTCAGAATAAAACACACAATTTACAATGGTATTTTTTGATTTTTTAATAAACTATACAATATATATTTGATGTATATATGTAGCTTTATATAATATTCTGTCCATATTACTGCTAAAGCAATACAAAATACTATGCTATGGTATTACTAACTGGCATACTTATACAAGTAACATCGTATTATGTACAAATGTTGAATTCCGTTTATTAATAATGCTAAAACGCACGTGTATATGTAGTCGTACGCCAAACCTATACAATTCGATTTACTGCCCTTGCGGACATTCACTTCCGTGGGGCACTGTATGCGCGTTGAGCCGCGCATGAGCCCCATCGAAGAGTTTTGAAGCATATATCTATCCAGTATGTCTTTATGTACATATGATTACATTAATCTATGATATAGTGAATACATATGCGCTAATAAAGATGGTAGTACACGGTTAAGATAGCTAAATTAATTATAATATTGCAGAAATGTTTGGGACTGTGTTGTTTCCAAATAATTCATATGACAAGAAAGTCCCAAGTGTGAAATTCAAACAATATGCTTGCAGGGCTGGGTATCGATTAACAATGAGCAACAAGCCAAGTTGGGTAAATGACATTGCAGTGTGTGATGTGTGATGTGACGAAGTCGTATCCTTCAGTCGCGAAACAAAACAAAACAAACCACACAGGATCTGGCATCAATGCCATCAATGCTTATCACAATCTACTATTATGGATAACAGCGTCTTACATAAGCTATCATAAGAGTTATGCTGGCATCGGAGTTCTTTGTGGATCTGTGGCTACAACGTTCTCATCTCTCTGGCAGGAACACTTTTCGGTTGGTTCGTCGTCTCTTAACTATTCAAATTAACAAAAGGCAATACAAAATGCATTTACGGAAAACATTACAAGTCATAAATTCATTCAAATTCAGTTAAATATACAATATACGACACAATCATTCGATTCGGATTTGGAAGCAGACATTAAATCAGATCTTTGGTTGATTACAATTACAATTAGCTTTGCCTACACAAAAATTGTTCCCCTATGTACGCGTATATAAATGCAATTCTGTATTGGATCTGTTAATTTTGAGAGTGCACAATTGTTAGCAATTTTCAGTTTCGTTGTTTTAGCGTTTACAATACAAATACAATTCTCAGAAAAGGAAAGGCCTTTGTCTATACAATACACATATAATAATTGCCAAGCAAAAGTTATTGAGCCGTTTTTTGTTTGTTTTCATTTGCATCAAAGAAACAGATAATCAAATAGGAGTTTTTTTGGCGGCTGGGATATGTTTCATAGCTCTAAGGACCATCCATCTATCATAGAGTGGGAGGTGGGGGGTGTGGGGTGTGAGGGTGGGGACAACTTAGGTGGTAGGTGCTCTAATTTGAAAAGACATATTCGTAGACTTAGGCGTACAATGAAACTAAAGGTAATTTGCACTAATTTGAAGATGTTTCAGATGTGTATTTCTTAACGATGCAATTTCATGTATTCTGTTTCTGTTTCTTCCGTATTGTAATGCTTAATGCTTAAATAAATTATATCACAACAATAGAGACAAAGTTTTGCGGTTCGGAGTGCGTCGGCGTGTGGCAGGGCGTGGGCCGGTGGCGGCAGAGTGTGGATCAAACGGAGAACAAATTGGGGCAAACCACAAGGTGAACAAACTACTACAGACTCTCTCGTTCGTATTGGTTAAACATTGCAATTTCTCAAGCATGCACGCACACACATACATACATACAATAATGAACAATAAATGGTATATAAATATATAAAAGGTGGTATATGCAGATGTATAAATAAAGGGAGAGCCGCCGCCTCCGCCGCCATCGCCACTGCCACACACGCGCTGCAGGGTTTCACTGAGATCCAAGACAAATGTGTTTAGGCCGAGCTCTGTCTTAATACTAACTCTTGCTGAGCGCCTTTTTCTTTCTTTGTACTAGGATATCGTAGAACGGATTGTGGCTGATGGACTGCGTCAGCCGCTTGATCCACTCCTGCTGGTCCTCCTCCGTAGCGGCGGACATGCGGTACACGGTATGCTTGCCCTCCACCACCTAAAGCGAAAGAGAGAAACAAACGATTAGCGTTTCTATGGGTGAATCTCGTGTATCCCAAAAACACTCACCTTGCCCTCGGAGTCAGTCTTGCAGGCCTTGATTATATCGGCACCGCCAGTGGCAAACAGCTCGAAGCAATGCGGTTTGCTGCGATCGTGTATCTCCCGCACCGATATATTCTCCAGCGGTATAATGCCACGCGGCTCCTTGTCCGTGGTGTACTCAAAGTAGTAGAGGCAATTGTCGTTCAATATGAACCAGCGTCTCTTCCACGATTTGTATCTGCAAATGGAATCAGTATAAGTATGGGAATATCCAGTCAATTATGGAATCACTCACCTGCCGCCCTGCTTCCACAGCCAGCCCTCCTTGTCGGGGTTGAAGAAGGTGTGCATCAGATCATTGCCATCGTCTTGGGGTATCTTGAATGGCTCGGTGCGTATGGACTCGTAGAGGGACTCCAGCAGGCCGCGGGGCAAATCTCCGCCGTTGTTGATGCCACGATTCATCGAGATGAATTGCTCAACGGTGGGTTTGTCTTTGACCTACAGATGACAGAAAGAATCACGAGTCAGGGGTTAGCATGGCTTTAATTTGTTGCGTGCCAAGCGGCTCTTAATTAGCAAGCAATTTGCCTGCGCTGATATCGTTTTCCGAAGTGCCCTAGAATATGCCACGAACTGTGTGTGGATGCCACTACACTTGACCTATTAATAGCGACCCAAGCGGCAGCCCCAGCGACGTCAGCAGACCATGCTAGTGTTGTAATTGCTCTAACGATCGGACGGGACGGACGCACGCCCTGTCACTCACGACGCAGCATGCGGAAGTGAATCGCTCGCTCGCTCGCTGCGCTGCGTCGCCGATGATTACTGTGGCCTGACAAGCGGCAAATAGGAATTCAATTTCGCAGTTGAAGGACAGCCCACGGGTCGGGCCACGCGTCGAGTCGATTCAGGCATTTCTTTTGGGTTTTTTTTTTTTTTGGCATAAGCAACAACTTCCTGACGTGCTGCCAACAGTCTGTACATCCGGTTGAAGGTACAGTGGGAAGAGGGCCAAATAAATTGAACAGAACAGATCTAGAGGGGTATTTTGTGGCTGCACATAATACCCTTTAATGAATATGATTTCCTGCTTCTGAAATGATCTTAATCCCACTGTGTAATCCCCGTGTAAATCTAGTACTAACCGATGGGTTGTGCAGCGATGTATTGAGCATTATAATGGCAAAACTGAGCACGTAGCATGTGTCCGTGTTGGTGAAGATGTCCAGATTCAGCTGGCAGTAGCGCTGTGCGAAGCACTCCATCATTCGGTCGATCTTCTGCGCCTCGCCGGGCAATCGAAATGACCAGAGAAATTGTCTGTGCGAAAAAGAAACAACAAAATATTTCCATTAGTGATAATTATAATTGGGTTGTTGTAGAGGGTGGTTGGTCCTACCTTAGGGCTTGCACTAGAATGAGATTGGTAAAATCGTGTAGCGCCACAAAGGCCTTGAGGACATCCTCGTTGAAATCGTTCTTTTCGCCGAGGTAATCGCCTGGAAAGAACCGAAAAAAAGGCAGTTAAAATAAATGTTGGTAAATGTTGGTTATGCGTTTAATTGAATTTTTCGTGTGCTGGCCATAAAAGAACCCCCGACCCCCCTGGGGTGGAGGTCAATTTATGACTTCTGGTTGTGTGGGGCACTCACCTATGGCCGTTTTATTGAGGCCCTCGCCCTTGTAGAGGAAATGCGCCACATCCTGGGGATCGTGACGCAGCAGTCGGTTCTCTACGAGATACTCAATGCCTGCAAAAAAAACGGAAGGAAAATGGAGTATATTAGATATGCAATATTATAGAAGTTTCTACTGTTTCTACTCAATCGATAAGAACGCGCACCCGGAAGACCAAGACCAGAGCAAGACCAAGCGAAGCAATAATCAAATCATATAATGTACCCCCATATACGACCATTTTGTGGCCATTGGAGAGCCAGCGAAGCGCAACATAAACCACAGCGCAATCTCCATAAAAATCGAGGAACGAGGAGAACAGAAGGAGCGCCCCATAGCACTCCGTCGGTCGGTAACGATGTCATTATTTGCCAATCAAAGAGAGGGCGGAGGAGTAGGAAGCTATCGCTATCGGAGAAGTTCAACGCGAGTCTCGTCTCTCTATAGGAATCTCCATGGAATTATTAAATGTAAACAAAACAAAAGATGGAATGTGCTAGAGATCTAACGACTAGAAGATACCCCGTCTTAATGGTTTTAAGTTCTCTATGGAATAATCTGCTCATACTTTAGCGCTTCCTATCCACAAATACCAATATACCCCTTGATTCTCCTAATGTTCCACGGTATTGTTATTATTTCTACCGTAGAGCAATAACTTGTGTTGTGGCTTCTAGACGCCAGGTGGCGCCAGGGCGGGTGGGCATTGTAGAAATTGGATTTTCAGATTGAAATCTGCGATGACGACGATGACGTTGACGATGACAACTTCCAAGGACAACAATAATCACACACAGAAAACACAAATGGCATCGATAATACGAAATCTGCACATAGTTCAAGGGAGGGGGACCCCCCGAACAGGACTGGAATGGTGGCTGAGGGCATTGGCCTGCCTTGGGGCCGCGGGCTTAGACATCCGCTCCTGATTCGACTTTTTCGGTAAACAAAAAGTTTTTTTGTTTTGCGTGACTTCGGAAGGCATCACGCGCGATTAGCATCGCCCCCAAGGACCAAGGTAGATTCAAGAGAGGGTACAGGGGATTATTTGCCACTCTCTTTCGCTCTCTTTGTGCCCCACCACCTGTCTGTTGAATATGCCTTGGGTAGGCCGCTCCCTTCTATCGGTTCATACGCCCTATAGGAACCCCACTCTCTTCACCCCACCTATTCCCAGACATCGTTTGTGCGTTATGGATGGCACATTTGTGTGCTATTTAATTTAAGTATCTGTGTATCTGTGTGTCCATGTGTGTGTGTTCCTTTTGTATCTTTCCGTGTGTGTGTTTGTGTGTCTATCTATATGGCGTATCTATATGTGCGTGTGTTTCCGTATATTGCTGATAATCGGCCGATAAAGCGACAAATGACGATGACACCACTCCTGCCACCCAACGCTACCCTGCCTCCTGCCTTCTGCCTCCTGGTGGCAGCCACACATTCTCGTGTGCAAGTTTTTTAATAAGCGACGACAAAATGTCTCGTCTCTGGTTGGGATTCGATTTAGCTTTTGTTATTGGGTCGCTAAACTCCTACTCCGACTCCCACTTCGACTCACCCACCCATCAGTCGTCGTCCCTCTTTGGATTAGCATTTTTATTGTGCTCCCTCTTTGCCCTCCCATACATACACACATACACATATACTCGTATCTATGTAGATATCTGGCATTCCGGACAGGATGTGCCTACTCTCCATCACCCCTCCCCTCCCCTCCGCCACTGCTGCTGCTTCTGCGTGTGTGTGTGTGTGCTGCGGCGGGAAGATGTTGCATGGCCTAATTTTGACTTGTCGACGTTAATTTATGGCCAAGAGAGGTTGACGTAAATATTTGATTGGCTTTTAAAAATGTGCGCTGCTACCGGCAGCTCCCAATGGAGAGGAGGAGGAGGGTGGAGGGAGGAGGAGGATGAGGAGGAGAGTTATGTGCCAAAGAAATTGAGATGTTTTTGGAGGGACGTGTTCCATAAGCAAACATTCTGACATGTGGGTCACACCCCTCCACCAGCCCCACTCCAAGACACATGGAAAACATGAAAAGTGTTATCAAAATTTAAGGTGCGATGTGGTCTGAAGTTGGGAATTCCCTCAAAAAGAGACCAAGAATGTCATTCAATTACGAAATTCCGATACATTGCTTCATTGCTTCATTACTTCGCATTCAACATTCGATGTTTTCCACCTTTCCAGAGGGTAAAGGTATCCATCAGTCGCCAGATGGTATATAATCTTCGTAGAACAATCAAAATTTTACCTTTTCAGAGTTCAAAGTTTGCTCTTAAGTAATTTTACACCGAAATGGGATACTTTTCCTAATTAAGCCTGAGATCTTACACCTTTCCGAACAGCTATTATTATACTATATCCCTTCTTGGAAAACCCAACGAGTCATACGTCAAATATATAATTACGAATCCCATTTAGAGCATAAGATCTACCATAAGATCCCTTTTCTAATGAGGTGGTAACATTTCCCCCCCTACTCTACCCATAAATGCCTTCATAGCCTTCATCTTTCAACATATCCCATACATCATCCACCCTGCCACCTAATGTTCTCCCTTCCCTGCCCTCCCTTCTTGCCACGCAATGATGTCTGAGGGTCGGGTACGGGGTCCTCCCCTGAGACAAGTTCTTGGTGGATATTGTGGCATTGACATTTCCATTTTCATTTCCATTAAATTAAACACTGGAGGCGGGACGGGACATCCATAAGCATAAGCGCACGCCCGTACGCGTACCACGTACTTCAGATGTCAACGAACTGTCAAATTTGTCAGACTTTTAAGATAGTGGAACGCCCTGTCCTCCACCCAAGACCCCGCGACACCCAGACACCCGCATCTACATCTACATCTACAACCCTGCCGCTTCGACGGCTGCCTGCTGCACATTCTGGTGCTGTTGCATTTTCATTTCGTTTCGGGCTCATTACGTTATTAAATTAACGTCGAAATTATTATTGGACGTACGTGACACCCCCTACCCCTACCCCCCACCACACCTACACCTCTCCTGCTCCTCCTCCTCTCTTTATTTGCGTGGAAATTTGCATGGTAATTTCGCCTTTTGGCGCCGCGACACGCTCTCATGCGCCACAGCTCCGCAATCTCCATCTCCAATGGCAGCACGATGTCTCCTCCCCCTCCTTCTCCTCTCCTTCTCCTGCTCCTCTCTTCAGTCATCAGCTCAATTATAAAGCATTTCATCTGACTCCATCATCATTGTCGTTGTCGTCTGGTGTCATGTCGTCGTCGTCATTGAGATTTCGTTTAAATCATCAGCAAAGTTTACATTTCTCGACTTCTGAGGGACACTCCCTCCTCCAGATTGTGTTTTTTCGGAGTCAGGGATTTCACTGATTGTCGAGGAGGAACGAAACCTCTCTTTAATTGAACAAATATTGCAGCATATTTGCATATTCGATTCGGAGTGAATCATCACTCAAAGTTTCAGGGAAATTATTATAGATTGTGGAGCGTCCAGAGAATTCTCATTTATCTCTTAGAAATTGCAGATAAATTGAGGGAAAATTATGCTCTACCATCCACAAAGAGTCACTAGAACAGGCACTGGACGTTGCACCATCAAGTGGTGCCAATTCGCAGCCTGATACACGCCGATTCCAGGCAGAAACGCGGGCATCCCCCTATCCAACCCACCGAGGTGCGCTGCTGCATGACACGAGCGACAACGACAGAGCTGATGCCTGCTCCTTGCCCTCGAATGACATTATATCTGCATAATTTTCTTAGTAAGCTCTAGCGATACTTTATCTTATCCCATTTGGAGATAGATTCTTGATAGACTCACCTTTTTTCGGATCCATATTGAACTTTTTGCGACCAATGGACATCTGTTTGTCCTTGTTGGAATGCTTGCAGTCTTCGGGCACATCGAGCGCCTCCATTTCCGAGACAACTTCGCACAATTCATCTTTGATTTGCTGTAAGCGAGAGAGAAAGGTGAGAATTATAAAGGTGAAAAATGGTATGCTATATGACATCATCATAACCATAACCATGGCTGGCTGGTACTATAAATATAGATTGAGGAAATGGCAGGCCGCAAGTGCAATGCACACGCACACACACACATGTATCTAGATACACTCTAGAATCCACAGTTAACAGAACAGAACAGAGCGACTAGAGCGAGCGACTAGGCTGCTGTTTAAATTTAAATTGCGTACAGCGATTGCCTCTATAAAAACCCATAAATTCAACTCACACTCGCAGATACAGATACACGTCGTAGCAGCAGAGAGTGACAGAGAGAGATAGAGAGAGACAGAGACAGTTGAAAGTCGAGTAATTTGCATTTCCTCAGTGCCGTTTTCCGTTGTCCGTTGCCCGTGTCGCCTGTCGACTGGCGCCAAATAAACAACCCACGACGACAACTTGACAAAAACTCACTTGAAAACTGTTTTCAAATTTGTTCTAAAAAAAAAAAATAGACCTCCCAATTTAATGCAAATTGTGATTTAATTGAATTAGAAAAAAACCCATGAGGAGATATCGCGGAATGGTAGTGCCATCGCAAGGGTCATTTCATTCCATGCCATTCCCACTCTCGTTCCAATTCCATGCCATTCCAAAGCGCAAGAAAGATGTCGAAATGTCGTGTAATGCCCAAAGAAGCGGAAAGCGATACGAATACTCGTATTGTATCTTGTATCTTGTATCTGTGGCGGTTTGACGCATGAATGATGACTAGAGCCACGAGACCGGAACATATCAATTGCCCTCAGAGACACATGGGCCTACCCTACCCTCCCCTCTCCTCCACCCACCGCTGAATGAATGAATGACCTTCTGACTCATGGGCTCATGGGATGAGTCGATCGTATGCAAAAGGGGGGAGAGACCCCAAGAGAGACCCAAACACAGGCAGGAATGTCAATTAAACACTATAAAATATACAATTGACAAATTGCTGTGTCCATGTCCATGGGCTGTAATAAAAAGATACATATACGATATGTAGATACAGATACAGATACAGATAGATGTACGTCTAGATACAACAGTTGCAGTTGAGATTCAAATGATGAGATCATTCGGCGGTTGGGCATTCCATTTGATTGAAATTCTCAGCATTGAATGCGGATTTATCTACTCCCCCCTAGGCGATGGCAGTGACTCGTCAAAAGTATCTAGATACAACGGTGCTGGTGTTGGGGTGCTGCAAGGTTTTAGAATTCATTGACTTTCGTCAATGATTTCGAGGAATTTTAATTCCCAGAGCGTGTCACATAAGCAGATAGAAAGAAGTGCTCCCCGAGAGAGAAGTTCTAAGCCCCAACGTAAGATGTTTATTTATAAAAAAAATTATGACGATGATGATCATCGGGGTGCTGTCATAGAACAAACACATTTGAGCAAAAGATACATGTATCTTTTTTATAGCAAAATATACGACCGATGTACGCGTGTATCTACAATATATTTCTATCTTTTATTATAATTTATGGACTGATGATTTTATGTCTCAATATTCTCAAAATATTTCCAGACGAGTGCCAAACATTTTCCCAGGCTTCCAACTCTTTTTTTCCCTCTTTTATTTTCATTATCTACATGCCACACAACCACATCCGTTTGCCCCTTAAATTCCCATAAAACTATGGATCCTATCATTAACCATTTTTCCCTCAGTATCTTTGGAGGGAACCCCAACAAAATTATGTAAATTTTCTTTAATTTTCCAATCAATAAAACGATCAGAGCTTTACAACTCTATAGACCCTGCAATACCCTCCAAGGGCTACCACGATACGCCCCATAAAAATCAATGAAAATGAACATAAAACAAAGGAAAATCAACATAAAAGAAAAGAAAATTTAGAGGAAACAAAAGTTGTGTGACTTTAAGAGGGGTTTTAGGGAGAGGAGAAGCTCTGAAAAGGGGCTCTCTGGAAAGGGGTTTTGGTGGCCAAAGGGGTCTATGATTGGGAGCTGCTCTGAAAAGACGTTTCAGAATATAGCCAACAATCGTAGCAACAAGTTTTGCGGCATGTCAGACGGCGGGGGCCCACATTCTGCGGCGAGTCGGTTAAAAGCCGACCAACAATTGATTAAAGGCCAACAAGTGGACAGAGCAGAGCAGGGCAGTGTCCAGAGTGATATCAACACCACCACGAAACCAGAGAGAGAGACAGCGGGAGAGGCGAAGAGACAAAGCTAATGAGCGTCAAACTTAAAAATAAACTCGACTTGGGGCGGTGGCTTAATGCGTGTATCTGCCAGTCAGGTAAGCGGCAAGAGAGTCGGCAAGTGTCGACAGGTAAGAGAATGGAGTGTCGGAGCGTTGGAGTGTGAGAACATGCCACGAGGAAGTCCCACAGCAGCAGCAGCAGCAGCGGAAGAACCTGTTCCAACGCAATGCAAATTCTTTCAACAAAAAGACAGCCAGGGGGAAGGGGAATCAAATTTGTTATAAATAAAATCACACTTCAAGATACAAACGAAAAACCCCATAATATTTTTACGTAGAAGTCATTTTTCGAGGGGATTTTTCATCAAAGTTTTCAGAACATTCAAGGGAAAGTCTTCCGGGATTAGTCATAAATGAATGAAGAAGACATCCCTTAGGGATCTTTTGGCATCCACCATCTGAAAGATCCTTCCATCTAGAACTCTTTTCTAGTATCAGAAACCCCTCTTCTCTTCCTACCTTTGGTTGTTGCCTGAGTATCACCACATCGCTGCTGATCTGCTTCTCGGCATTGCTGAGGTTTCGCTCGATCAACTGGCGACAACTCTCGCAGAGATTCGACTCCTGGCTGCTCCTGGTACTGCAATTGTTATTGTTCCTTTGCTCCTTGGAGTTGTTGTTGTTGTTGTTGTGGCTGATGGAATTCCTTTCGGACTCGCTCTGGGAATTGGAGCTGTCGTCGATGAAGCGCATGTCCCCCGCATCGGGTGTCAGCGGGGAACTCAGCACCGAACTCGGGGCATCCGTATCCGTGTCGACCTGCAGGCAGGGATTATCCATGCCCCCACCATTGATCCCCGAGTGGTCTTCCACATCCAGCATGCAACCAAACGAATTGGAGCGCGTCTTGCGCGGCGATCGCCTCGAGATGATCTCCCCCTTGTCGTTGAGCAGCAGTTCCACGGGTCGCGAGAGGATCAGCGTCCTGGTGGTCGTCGTGGTTGTCGTGTGCGTGTACTCCGATCGCTTGCTGTACAGCTCCGTGTGGGGCTCGTCGCAGGGGAGGCGCTTCAGCTCCTCCTTGCGGATCACATCGCTGCAGCTGACGGTCTCGCTGCTCAGCGTCGGACTGGCGGGCGGGGGGCTGTCGGGCGTCAAGGTCGTGATGTTGTACGTGGCCACACTCGTGTAGGGCGCCAGCGAGGGGGAACGCGGCTTGGCCGGGGGTTTGGGCGCTGCCACCTTCAAGGGCGTGGGAGTGGGCTGGGGCGTGGGCGTGGGGGTCTTCTCCCCGCTCTTCGACAGCAGATTGCAGAAGCATCGCACACAGACGCTGCTGCTGCGACTGCTGCTGCCGCCACTGCTGCTGCCGGTCTCCACCAGCCGGCGGCGATCCTCCTTGGAGGCCTTCAGCGGATTGATGTAGAAGGTGCTGCTGCTCCTGCTGTTCCGGTCCACGCTGAATCCCACGCCTTCGACATTGAATCCTGGTATGCCTCCTCCTCCCACCCCAACGACTGTCGAGGAGAGGTCGAAGCAGCTGCGCTGCAGCTGCTGTTTGCTGCCGAAGCTCCCGCTGCCGCCCAGGGAGGGGCCCTTCTTGGCCTTTGGCTGGCGTCGCAGCGAGGAGAACCAGTTCGAGATGCTGGGGCGCTTCTGCTGCAGGGAGGCCATCGCTGGGCACGGAACGGGTTCCTCCTTCTGGATCTGGAATGGACTCTATCGGGAGCTACCCTCCATGATGATCGCTGAAAATTGTACATTTCTTAGTCGGGGCAACCATCTCTGTGTGGCACCTCGCTTTCAGGCAATTTACAAGTACAAAGCGGCAGCGTCTCGAGGGGAAATGTATCCCAATCCCAATCCCAATCCTTATCTCCTTCCCCTTCCCATCCCATAAATTAATTAACTAATTATCAAGTGTCTTCTTCTTTGGTGTGAAAGAAGCCCTACAAAGTGGCTGTGGCAAGGGGCTGTGGCAGGGGCAGGAAGTGTCTCCGGGACACAACCACAAAAATTAAATTTCGGGGGTTTCCTTTCCAGCCGAGACGGCGGCGACACAAAACGAATTACGCTAATGGCTGGCAGGTTAACAAGGTGATGGCGTTCCACCGTTCCTAAGCCTAATCCCAGGACATGCAGACGGGACACTTTGCTTGCCTCCGCTGCCCCTGCCTCTGCTGCCACTTCCGTGTGTCTTCGTGTGTCTCATGTGTGTGTTTGTGTGATTTGTCGACTCTGCGGCTTAGAGCAAGCAAACCCACCTCCCCCTCCTACTCTCCTACAACCTCTGGTGTCCTGCGTGTTCGCTCTTGTTCTTTGTCTTGTGATTTATTGAGATTTCGCTTCGTTCGTCTCATGTTTGCTTTGTGCATTTGCCCACAGGAAGAGGAAGTTGGAACGATAAAGCTTCTGGAATTGTTTCTCCGTAGAGCAGTAAAAAAAAAGACTCTAATTGGGGCTGCAAACAGCAGACACCAGAGAGAGAGCAGAAATCAGAATCACTCAAGCGAATATGCAAAAGGTTAAGCGAAGCGAAGGAGGAATCCTCGGGGGACAATTTATGACATTTTTTTTCACAGAATTTGTTGACTAATCTTTTCGGTGGTGGAAATATGAAAGTTCATCGTAAGAACCCATTGAACCCCCCAAGAAAAGTCTGCAGTTGGAAAAGAAAAGACAGCAACAGGAAAGAGCAAAAAAGGAACAATGGAAGAGGACCAAAAAGCAACAGGAATGAATAAGAAAAGGAGCAACAGGAACAAACCAAATAGGAACTATGGAACAGGGAAGCTCAAGAACGGAACACTGGAAAAAAAGAAACAGCAGGCAGAGTGGGAGCCACGAGCCAGAGTGGAAGTATGGATATGAAGCAATAGAAACAGAAAAAAACAAGAAAGAAACAATGTAAAAGGAGTGACAGCAACAGAAACAACCCATAAAGTAACATTTCAACTACCAAAAATATCTCCAACTGTACCAAAAAGGCCTCTCAGAAGCTACCTTCGATTGTTTTTGGGGAATGCCAAAGAAAATTTATGTCAATTTCCCTCAAACGTAATGCAATTTGTCACCAAATAAGGTCAAAAATTGCTGTTGGCAATTTAAAAAGATTTTCCCTTTCGGAAAATGGTACAAAAAATAAAGAAAATTTCAAACCCGAAAAGAAAAAGCAATTTTGGGACCCAAAAAAAAGTGCGTTTCAATATTAATTAGGGTTCCCAGCGCTGTCCAAAATAAATCAAGAAGTCCCTTTGATTTTAAATAAATATTGTCTTAAATTGCTACAAAAATATTTACTTTAATCAAATGTGGAAACTCCTTTGGGGATTTGCAACCTGTAAACGTGGCATAAAACTTCCAAGTTGTCTCCCAAAGGGGGGGGGGGGGAGAACTAGTCAAATGACAAGGTCCTCCCCCCACCGCCGCCCACGTGCAGGCTTTGCCTCTTCCTTTAAGGCCACGCCCACGCATTAGCCAAGTTCGAAATGAAGTCTTTTGAAAGAGTTTTGGGCATCCTTTTTACGTAGTACAGGAGGGGGTACAGGAGGGAGTACAGTAGGAGGTACAGGAGGGGTTACAGCAGGGAGGGGGTTACAGTAGGGAGTACGTGATTGGATTTCACAAGTGCGAGCGAAGTGCTGCGAGAGGCATTCAAATGGCATTGCATTTAATGTGATTCTCGCCATCGTCCAACTTTGGGTCTCTCCTCTCTTTGGTTCTTTCTCTTGTTTCTCTCTGTTTTCTTTGTGTGTTTGTTTGTGCTGGGATATGCATATAGAAACACATTCCTTATATATCAAATAGCCAAATAGAGGGAGAAAAAAGAAGGCAAACAAAAGCTACACAAGACGAAGGTTAGCCGTCAATGAGGGAAGGAGGTATTTGATACCCTGGCAAAAGAAAAGAATGATGGAAAAGGAACGACAAGGAAAGCCACAAGCCAAAAGAGCAAGCAAGTTAGGAACGAGGGGAAAGGAACAATAGCACATAGAGCAAGCAAGAAAGGAATCATGGAAATAGCAGTATCTCCTTTGCTTTTGGAAGATAGAAATACTCTTCATGGCTTAACAGATCCATTCACCTCTGCTAAGAGTATGCCAACGTCCACTCCAAATCAGAATACCCCACTCATTCCCAGGGTATCTGTAATGAGGCGGCGACCACATAAAAGGCGCGGCCAGTCCCCAGCCAAAGGCCCTGCCGGGCGTCGTTGACCAAGTTGAAAAACATTGAGAGGCAAGAAGACAAACAGCAAACGATGTCTAGGGATAGGCAGTGGCAGTGGCAGTGGCAAGGAGAACACACAGGTAAATGCCACAAAGAAGAAAAGAGAGAAGAGAAAAAGAACTAAGGGAAAAGACGAGTAAAATAAAATTAAATTTGTAAGCAAACTATCAATCAAACTGAATGAAGCCGACACACACAAACACACAAGAGTGGCGGCTATAAAGATACAAAAACAGATCCCACAGATACAAAGATACGAGAGACAGGGTAACCTCTCAAGTGGTGGCAAGACCAAGACCCATCAAAGCTGTGATTGCTACCTGTGGCAAGTGTATCTTTGTATCTGTATCTTGGTGTGTGTGTGGCAGGAAATGCGCTTTGAAACTAATGTGAAATTTAAGCCGAAAACTCGTAAAGTTTCCCCTGCCCCCCCCCTCCACACAGTAGCTGCCACCAAAAAAAGAGAAGGCGTGTCTTTTCAGTCATTTATCTTGACAATTTAATCTACACTTTACACACGCTTTTCACAGACGGAAACAATTGAAAACTTGCGCTCTTTTAACCCTTTTGTCTGGCCACAGAGTCGAGTCGAGTCCACCAGGGATTGGTGGCAACATCTTTGTGCAGCGGCAGAGACAGTGGAAAACCAATTAGAAAATCAGACACATAAACAAAGACCCTACACCCCACGCACATCCTCCCAGCGACCATACAAAAAAAAAAAGGGAAAGATAATGCTGGTAAATCCCAGACACACAACCAGACATTCTCTCTCTCTCTCGCTCTCTCTCTGTCTCTGTGGCGAGAGGAGGAGAGGGACTTGAGTTTTCCCATAAGTGACTTTTACTTTCCTTCAAACAAAATGCAATTAAATGCAAGCTTTGTGTTTTGCGACAGTTTTTCCAGTGCCTGCCCTTCACCGCCCCTTCGCTTTCCTTTCTTTTATTTGTATCTTTCAGCATAAAATGTATCTGCGAGTACGCCCAGAGAAAAAAGCCATGAGAATCGAAGAGTTCGAATTTGGTTTAAAAATCGAAGCAAAATGAATGTGTTTTCACATATGAAAATATTTGTTTTAAATATATTTTATATATTTTTTAATATATTTAATAAATTTTTATATATTTTTTAATATATTTTATATTTTTTTTAATATATGTTATATATTTTTTAATATATTTTATATATTTTTTAAATATTTTATATATTTTTTAAATAATTTAAATATTTTTTAATTTGAAACTATTTAATTTAAATTTATTTCATATATAAATAAAATATTTATAAATTTAAATTAAATATATTTCAAACCAATTTAATATATTGTATTTATTTAAAATATTATTTAATCATTATTTATTATTTAACAATATTTAATCTTATTAATACATTTTTGTTTTTAATAAATGTATATATTCAAATCAAAGTTGATTCCATCTAGTTTCCCTTTTTGTTGTCTTTAAACCCCAAATATTTAATTGATATTTGATTGGGTCTCTTTTTTCTATCCCATTTTTTCTCTGAGTGTATTCCCTGCGTTTTGGGTCAATGCTCGCTTTTCGTGTGAACATTTGCTGCACTTAAGAGGATTTTCCGCCACACAACTAAGGCTCTTAGCTTTTTGTTTTGTGCATTCATTGGGAAAAAAGTGAAATTAGAATAATATTTAAGAAAAGAAAGAATGACTTCACTTTCCCCCGTTCGAGGGAGAAGAGAAACCTCGCAAGTTTTTCGCCGAAAGAAAGAGAGAAAAAACCCTAATTTGTCTAATGATCGAAACGGAAAAGAAATCTGAAAAATTGACATATAAAAGCATAAAGCGTTTTACAATCGCCCGATGTTGGCTGGTGGCATAACCTCGCCATATGTAGGATATATTCCAGTTTTTTGTCTGTTTTATTTTTTGAGATACTTGCGTCATTTGGCTAAATCGAGAAAGATGCAAATTTTTGCCTGTGGCATGTGGCTGCTGCTTGGAGGTTTTTTGCGCCTAAATGGAAGGCAGCGAAATACAACAACAAAATAAAAGCAAAACAAATAGATATTATAGCAAACAAACGGTTGTCTGCCTTGGGGGGGCAGCCACAGCAGCAGCATCCCATAAACGTAACGAGAAAATATCCAAACACAAACACGGATACATATAGGCTACCGATACACATACATACATTATTAATGTATGACCTCCCTTTTGGGGCAAACAGCTGGCTGTCTAAACTGTACGCTTTTCCCCCTTTTATCTGCTGTTCATTTTCAATATTTTATTTATTTTATTTGGCATTTGGTCATTTTTTATGATGAAAGATTTCGTCTGCCCTTTTGCTTAGAATATTATGACATGATTTATTTCGTTTCAATGTTGTTGGGCTTTCATCTGGCAAATATCTATGGAATATCTATGTTAAAAAGAAAAATCCACTGAAATGTAAGAAGAAAACATGTGAAGGAGGAATGGAGCGTCCTCAGGGTTTTTTTTCTAAGAAATTTCGGAATATTTGCACGAGAGAAGCAATCTTTGAATCAATTAGCATTAAAAGATAGTTTTCATCTCTCAAAAATCTATGGAAAATCAAGAGACAACATCTGTGAGGCATAGGCAATGCTAGAGGTAGGTCTAGGGGCTTTCTTTCACAGAATTTCATTTAAAAAATTGCCTTTGGTTAAGTGTAAAACAATCCAACCAATAAAACACATCCAATCAATTAGCTATGGAATAGATCCCAGCTCTAAAGATGCTCCTTGAAACACAAACTACTCTGAAAGATAGTTTTCATCTCTCCGTAAACCCATGAAACCCAAGAGACAACATCTGGAGGAGATAAGACAAAGCTAGACAAAGGTTCTGAGGTTCTTTTTCTTATTTTTCTTTATCCATCTAATATTCTCCATATGCCCGATCTCAAGACCACAAAAGATGCTTAATAAATATAGTCTCCTCGTCTATATATTTATATACAAATAAATCTTATGCGCCATATATATATATATATATATATATATATATTGCTTCTATTCAGTGAACCATTAAGAAGGCAAGTTCGTTGGCCCACTTCGTGTCTCTGTCTCTGTCGGTGTTGGTGTCCGCTTCAGCAGAGTGTCCGTCCGTCCGCCAGTAGAGAATGAATGTCTAGAATAAATGTGTTTTTAATTAAATGCCTTTTGTTTCTTCAATCCAGAAGAGCGTCCATTCCGTCCGTCAGTCTGTCCGCCCGTGTTCGTGGCGCTAGACAAAAGGTAAGTCGTCGAATACCAAATAGAAATGAAGGTGCGGGTACGACATGTATCTAGCAGATACTCTCACTCCTACCTGCCTGCCTGAGTGTCTGCCCGCCTGTTGGCCCTTTTTTTTGGCAGACATATTTCCCACAGAGAATGCCCCTCATTAGAATGCCGTCTGTGGCGGGGGGTTGGGGGGAAAATGTATCTAAGAATGCGAGCAACCAATGTAATTAGAGGAAGCCATTGTGTGTTTTTTGTGTTCGGTATAAAGATATTAATACTTTAGTCACATATTCGGCATGGAATGGAATGTTTTTCGTTTTGTCATTCGTTTTAAATGTTTGCTGCACGCATTTTGCATACTAAAAAGATACAAAGATACATTGTACGTGTATCTGTGAGGTTATGTAGCAACAGGTGCACATAGCCGCTGTTTATTGATTGTTGCGGGGGTTTTCCGACTGCCTCTGCCACTGCCCCTGCCACTGCCCCTCTCTGTTGTCGATTTGCTAATTGTGGCCCCAATTTCGGGCCCCGCGGGCTAATTGTTGTGTATCTTGTGGATACACACACGTTCTAACTATTGTCTGTCCAACTTTTCCTCTCTATGGCCAGCATTTTCGCACTTGGCGGCACGAGGCGGGTTTTGGGTCAAGGCAAAAGAGTTCTCATTGGAAATTTCCATTATGTTTTGATGCTTGATTGATTGATTGATTGACTGATATCAATGGCTTGACAGGGAGTCAAAACATCAAAGCGAAATTCCTTAAAGGCCATGTGGAAATTATGAGAAAACTTCAACTCAAAAAAAAGCTCAAAATGGAAATGGGGATATATTTTTTTCCTGCAAGTTTTCTTCCATTTTTGGACAGCAAAAACTTCAAGGAATTCAAGGAAAACTTCAAGGAAAACTTCTGCGTGAAATTTCAAAACTAATTAGCAAATGAATTTCAACTAAAGGGAGAATCCCACACAAAGATACATCCGTACCAGAGAACGGCTTGGCGTGATTGCAAAAAAAATCATACACAAAAATAGCCGAATAATCGTGTCATTCGGCTCAACCGATCAAACATTCATATGTACACGAACTCGGTGTTGATTTAAATTCACTCTAATGCGCTCATATTTTTTCTCTCTCTGAGTTTATTCATGCTCAATGAGCAAACCGATCATTTGGGCGTATGTTCATTCGGCTCAGCATTGATTTTTTTTCTTGATTTACTCATACGCCCAAATTCTTACTCAATTCCACTCACTGAACGAAAATCAACGGTGAATGAAAATCAGCTCATGTTGCCGCAACCACTCATTCACTCAACTCGTTTAGATGCATTACCGTTATGTTTTTGTTTTTACTGTTTCTTTTTTTTTTGAGAATGCTTGCGGTTGTTGGTTGATATGAGCACAATTAGTTTAATTTTGTCATTTTTATGTTAAACATATGAATGTATACTTATACATATATACATATGTATGTAAGTGGGAAATTATTTTCTTATTTTATTTTATTAATTTGTTAATTTGCTTATAGCCATTGCCATTCAGTATGAAAATATATAATCTGTTGTGAAATTAAGTATTTTGATTTCTTTGACTTCGCCCATGAACAAACTCATACGCCTTGATTCATTGCCTTTTGATTTTATTCTTTACTCAACTCAATCAATGCTGAGCCGAATGAACATACGCCCAAATGATCGGTTTGCTCATTGAGCATGAATAAACTCAGAGAGAGAAAAAATATGAGCGCATTAGAGTGAATTTAAATCAACACCGAGTTCGTGTACATATGAATGTTTGATCGGTTGAGCCGAATGGCACGATTATTCGGCCAAGCCGAAATGTGTACCGAAGGCTGTGCATACACACAATTCATGTGCTCATCAGCATGAGCTGATTTTCATTCAACGCAGACTTTCGTTCATTGAGTGGAATTGAGTGAGAATTTTACCGTATGAGTAAATCAAGAAAAAAGTGAATTTTGCAGATCTCTGATCCGTACCTAAAGCAAAACATGAAGTTCATTAGGCCTAAACGATGTGCTGCGATATACGAGATATTTATGAATAATTCAATCAACCGGTTTCAATCCATTTCCAAAGAAAAAAAGGGTGTTAAATGTATTTAACATTCAAAGCATTCATTCGGTATTCACTTTTGTTTTATTTGAATACTAAAACTGGTTAGCGTATCCGAAAGATTCAATATTTTCTGCCGAAAAAACAGCATGAACCTAAAGAAATCTTAGCTTGTTTTTCGTAGAATCGTCGAGGCCTTAGAAGAACCCAAATTTGATTTCAAATTCCAATCCAAAGTCCGTTTATGAGTGGCTTTTGTTTTTCTTTATTTCAAGTACAAAACAATAGAATCCCCAAAACCCAAATAAAAGCTGATAAAAAACAAAAATAAATCCCAGTCATTGCAACATTCTAGCGGATGTCCATTAAACAATACACCCGTATACCCGTAGACCCGTACACCCGTTTATCCGTTTGCTTCTGGCTTTTATCGCCAGCTGCTGCCGGATATCATCATCCGTCTGGAGTCCGCTGGGATGGGGATTTCGGGTACAAAATGCGATTAAAACGGGTTGGAGCTTCAAGTTAAAGCTTCTCCGAACAATAAAATATGTCGCCACAAAAGATTAATTTGTATCTGAATCAAACATGACTGTTTTTGGTTTTAGAATGCTAACGATCGGTAAGAATTTGGATGAATCCATATAGACATATTCCTAACAAAGGAACACACTCCAAAATTGCATCTAAATCTATACAGAATCGGAGCTCCCAATTCTCCTAAGAACATGGTCGTATATTCCAGGAATCTCCTTAGTTCCAAAGGTCTCCACTTACACTTTTCTACTTCCTTCATTCTCCTACAATCGTTCTTCCCTTAAAGCCATATAAGTAGCCCCCCAACTTTAACCATTTCTACCCCCAAATATGTTGGCTACCAAAACAGAGACATGCGTTTTATGTTCACTTTCCATTTTTCAGCATTTGAAAGTGAGATGCCAACAAAGAGAGAGAGAGAAAGAGTCACACGGCAAGGACCGCATAATCGTAGTCTGCAAACAAGACCCCCTCCCCTCCCCTCCCTTCTCTTTCCTCTGAACAAGGGAACTCCTATGCGTTTCCCCTCACACTTCCGCTCCGGGGACGGGGACGGGGGGAAGACGTGCCTTGTCTGCGAATGCTGCTGGCAGAGCAGGCGACAACGTGATTTGAACGCGCAAAAGATATATCCGTACTGTTGCTCTTTCTCTCCATCTCTCTCTCTAAGTATTCTCTATCTTTCTCTCTCTCTCTCTCTATATATATCTATATCTTTTTGTCTGTCTGTTGGCACTTTTTCTTTTCCTTTTTGTGGGTTCTTTTGTCTGCTTTTTGGATGCTTCCTAAATTTGTGTGTGTGTGTGTTAGCACGCGCATCTTTTGCTTACTTTTATTCTCGACTTTTGTTTATAAATTGAAGATTTTATGGATAGAAAAAACAAGAAAAACAAAACAACAAAAACCGAAAGTCCATTGGCTTTTCCCTTATCCCAAAAAAGAAGAGTCAACATATGTGTGTGTCTGTGTGTGTGTGCATTCGTGAGGTCCTTGAGCATAGGTTTAGCTGTCGACACGACATGTCCCCACCCCCTCACTATCCATCTCCCTCTCTCTCTCTCTTTCGCTGTCTCTTTTATGGCTGGGTGTTAATAACTGAAATGCATTCTCAACTCGCAGATACATTTGTATCTTTGTTTATGCATCCCATGCACACATTTCTGACAGCTTGCATTCGCTTTTCTTTTTCGTGGTTTTTCCCGTTTACAGAACTATTTTTCGACTATTTTTATACACACATTTTCCCCTGACATATGTTACGGATTGAGAGAAAAACGAAAAAGTCATTCAGTGTGTCAATGATTATGCAGTAATTGTCTGTCAAGAGAGAGACTCCTCCCACTACCTCCCTCCTCCCCCTCCTGGTTTTTCCTGTTAGATAACCATACATATCTTATCTCTGGGCAAGCATTATCGATTATATATATCATATATCATATACTGCCCACCCGAAGGCCACTCTGCCTGCCGACTACTGCCAGATGCAGACTTTCTCTCATTTCTCGTGGTGAAAAATGACTCAACTTTTGGCAATATTTCGGTTCGTACTTGAAACGAAACAAAATGAAATTCCAATGTCTCGCAGACTTTGTTTTGTTTCGGTTAATTAACATTAATATTCTTTATGGACAGCCAGACACAAAACAAAAGTTCTTTAAGCTTCAGCATTCTTCAAGCCTTCCCAAAGAGCATTCTTTCCGTTATTCTTCAATTAATTTCGTTTGATTTTTTCGAGGACAACAAGTGGGGGAAAATAAATTTCACTTTGGACATTCATTAATGAACATAAATATTGTTAATTTTTTTCTGCTTTTGCTTCTGTGTGTTTGTGTGCGTGTGTGTCTATGTTTTTCCTCTGCTTTGACACGAGAGATTTTTGGCAAACATTTTTTCGGTTCTCTTTTCGTTTCCTTTCCTTAATGTTTATTTATTTTATGGCTAAAAGACTCGTGCGGTTCCACCCACCCACCGATCCTCCCCCCTCCCCCCATTTGTCCCGCAAAAACATTTACTTTTTGAATGTTGGTTTTTGGGGGGGGGGGGTCTTAAAATATGTTTTTAATTTGTTCAATTTGAACGCCCACAAATGAATCAACATTCACGAAGCAAAGCGATCATTGTACATATAAATGGGGTTGTACAGTGCGTTTCATAAAGCTAAAGCAGGTGGAATAGGTGCATACTGATTGCCTTTCTTGAAGGCTTAGAGGCAATGCCTTGTTGTTGCTGAGTCGGTCCCAGAATCCCACAACAAAGTACACAGTCTGCTTTTTACAGTCTCTGCTTAGTTTTCAACTTTTCTTTTGCTCCTTCTCTTCTCTTATCTTTTACAGCCATGTCAGCTACTGTATCTAGATACTGTATCTGGCCACTGAAACCGCATGAATGTGTGTGGGAATCTGCGAGAGTCAACAAAAGCAGAGTACACCTCGTGCAGTGCAATATATTATATGACTGCCACAAAGTGGCACACAAAGTCATTTGCGTACTGGGTTCCCACGTGCATTCAAATGATTTTTTGTTCCACCCACAGATCGGAGATCGCACTGAGATCTCTGCCCCCCTTTTAAAAAGGGGGTTGGACCCAGGCACCCCCCAACTCAACCCCAACCCCCATTCGATTCTCTCTCTCGCGGACAGGCCATAAAATGTTTTGGATGCCGCACGTTTTCGTTTTTTGAGGGGCAGCTAATTTATGGGCATTTACAACTGAATGTATTTGTATCTGTATCTGCATCTACGTGGATGTATCTATGGCTAGCTGCGGTTTGTTTAAGCAGCCACTGGATTAGTGCCACTTTAGATCCATTCACAACATAAATAACCAGAGACCAGGGAGACACAGCATCCACCATAGAGGGAAACCCACCTCTATCTCGAAACATTATTTTAAATTAGATTTTATTCGCCTTCCCAGAGGTTGGACGACTCTATTTATAAGATGCAGAAGATACAAAAAGGAAAGAGTAAGTAGAGTAAATAGAGTGGTATACCCTCGCATCTAAAAAGAGATTTTAGCCCAGGGACTCTGGGCCATGCCTCTGCCTCTGTCTACGACTATTTCTCTTCATTTGATTTTGATGCCCTTCGTCTCAAATGCATATTTGTGTTTGGAAATTGAGTTGGAATCTATGTGGCAGTGGCAGTGGCAGAGGGGGCATGCTGCATGTGTCAGTGTCGGTCTGTGCTCTCTGGCATTTTAGCAGGTAGAAAAGCACTTTGCACTTCAGACTCTTGTTATTATTTGCATAACGAAATGGGAATTGGGTTCGGGTCCGCACACAGATCTTAATCTTGGCCCCAGAATGTGGTGTGGAAATGTCTGTGGTCGCAAAAAATAGAAGTAACATAAAAACTATTTAATGAAGGAATTTTCAACCACAAAAAGGCACTTGAATCTACATATTTTCAGTTTGAGTATTTTGTGGTTACTAAATGAAAAGTGGCTGAATTTAATGTAAACAAATAGTACGAATTTAAAAGGGAACAAAAAAAAACTTAAAAGCAAATATAAAAAAAGGCAAAATAAAAGAAAAAAGAATTTAAAAAAAAAAACAAAATTTAAAAAAAAAAAAAAAAATAAGAATTTATTGAGTAAAAAATAAGTTAAAGAAAGAAAAGTTTTTATGACAAAAAAATGTTTATGAAAAAATAATTTAAAAGAGAAAAAAAAAAGAATTTAAAAGTTAAAACTTAATTCTTTAAAAATTCTTTTTTTGTGAATCATTATGTTACATAATTTATTTATTTCCATTCATTTCCTTTCCATTCCATTCCTTTCCTTTATTTCTTTCGTTAAATTCATTCCCTCATTTCATTCCATTATTCCGCTCCTTTATTCCTTTCGATTATTTTCTTAATAATAATAATAATCCTTTATTCCTATTCATCATTCCTAAGAATGATTTCTTTCCCTCATTGTTTTCCATAATTGTACTCCTTCCATCCTTTCTAGAAATGATTCCATTCCTTTCCATCATTCCTATTTGCGAATTTAATTTCTTAGAAATACATTTCTTTATATCTTTCCTATATTCCTTTCCATTATCCCTTTTCTTTCACTGCTTTCATTCCAATCGCAGAAATGATTCTTCTTCCAAAGAACTATTATATTCCAAGCCCAAGCACAAGATACAAAAGCAAAGTTCAGATATTGTACTCCCAGGAATTCCATAAATTCTCTGAATAAAACATCTCCGAAGAAACTAAGATTCCGAATCGAAGATTAGCTGGCTTTCTCCTTTGATCCCCAAGTATCCTTTTACCTCCTTCAGTATAGAAAACACAACTCCCCCTCTACCCCTCTCCTCTCTCCTCTGCTCTCAGGCGTACTCCTTTTCCCAACCAAAGAGAACTGCAGTGTTGCCTTAATGGCAAAAACCATTTACACAGCGGCGAGCGATACTTAAAAATCGAGCACTTTTGTGGGATGAAAAGCCTCGTCGTCGTGTGTTTAGTGCTCGCGCGAAAACGTAGAGGAAAATCCCACTCGAAAAAACCCTTGACACACATATCCACTCGTCGAAGGGGTGGGGGGCTGGCTAAAAGCCTCCTCCGACTGCTCCAGTTTCCAGTTTTATTCCACCTCATCATCAATCCCCCACCCCCCGTCCGAACAATAGTCGTGGGACTTTCTCTATAGCGAGTGCCATACCATAGTGCTCTCGTGTGTACTTTGCATTTTGTATCGAACGTTGAGAAACATTAGGCTACGCGTGAATCAACAATGAATGGATTCAATGATTCATACTGCACACGGACTCGACGACTATTAATGAGATGCCACCATTGATGTACGTGTGCCGAGGGTTCAAAAATCGAATTAAAATGTAGCTAAAAGTCCACAAAAAGTATCTATATAATTGGACAACAGTCCAGAGAAAGGGAGAGGCAGGGAGTGAGAGAGAGAGGGAGTGAGAGAGAGAGCTGCTGCTGCATAATCAACTGACGAGGTCAATGTAATCCAGAAGAATTCCACAAGACGACTGACTGACAGTTCGGTAGGAGGGGGGGTAACAAGTTTTATTATTATTTCAAAAGCTAATTACAGCCTGAGACTCGAAAAAGCGTTGTGTCAAGTATCTGTAAGATACATTTTTGCATAATTTCCCCATGCAAATGACCAGGAAAAAGCTAAACGAATCGGGGAATGTCGACAGGGAAGAGAAGGGAGAGGGGGGAGTATAAAGAAAGAACAAAGACGAAAGAAAATGCTGCAAATGAGAAAATCAAATGAAATAAAACGAAAAAATAAACAAAAAAGCAGGAAAAGTACAGTTGCCACAATACATACAGCCACTTGTTGCATGGGAATGTAATGGAATGAAACACATTTGTCATCTTTCTTTCTCTGGAGTCTCTTTCTGTGGAGTCTCTGATGTCTATCTCGATCTGTCACTCCCCAATTCTCGCATGGGTCTTGAGTGCCTTGTCATTGTCTCTCTCCCTCTCTCTATCTTTCTCTGTCTCTCTGTCTGGAGTCTCCTTCTGGAGTCTTGTGTGTGTGGCCACATTTGCATCTGAATCTGCATTCGACTTCTCCTCCTCTCCTGGTGGCGCATTGCAGTTTAGATGAAATTGCCTAGATTGTAGGCCTAGGAGATACATGGCGTTCGTTCCGTCAGTGACTCATGCGAGCACTATGCCATGCCCCATGCCCCATGCCACTGCAACGATTGTTTGCCCCCATGTTTATGACACACGCAGCAACAGCACTCACTGGAACGCACAGGAGCAGCAGTGCAGGACAGGACAGGACAGGGCCTCGCCTTCTGACTTGTGTGTTGCATAAATCAGAAAGTAGATAAAGAAAATTGCAACTACATTTGTGGCACTGCCCCTCCCAGCACCAAATCCAGAGACCAACAGAGATAAGTGGCACTGCCAAGATAGAGATATTAGCAGTTCTTAAAGTGCCACAAACATTGCCACAGATCGGAGGGGGGGAGGCAGCAGCGATACCAAAACGGAAGTTGACACTGTGCCCCACAGAAAGAGAGGGAGGAACGAACAGTGGAGTTCGTCTATGACGATCAAAGTGCTGTCGATATGGGATGGTTTCCACATATGAAATGTTTACCCAAACAAAATGAAGGGTTCTGTTTATGCATACCCTATAAGGTGGGGGATCTACAGTTCTGGGAAGAGTGTCTGGCACTGGAAAGATCGCCACTCCACCTCCAGACTACTCTTCCACTGAATATTCCTATAAACAACATTCTGTCAATCATTGGGGAACCCTCAACCATGAATTGTGCTATCAATCATCGAAAGATCTCCTTCCTTGGTGACCCATTTCCTACTTTGATCTCTTGATCGTAGATCTTTCTATTCCCCAATTGATAGACGAAGTGTTCCCCCCAATGCCACTCCCTTGACCTCTCATTGAACTTTGATTTTAGTTGTGCAATACGCGAATGAAACCCTAATTGATTTATTCAATTTTGTCAATCTCTGTAGTCGAATAAAAAAAATATAAAAACACTATCCGTTCCGCCACTCTGCGAGTAAACAAGTAAACAAAATTAAGACCCCCCACTCCCTCCCTCCCCCTCCTGATGCGAGTGTGTGGCTGGGCAAACAAAAAATACCAAAAAAAACCCATGGAAGAGGGGGAGGGGAATGGGAATGGGTGAACAGTAGAAACAGAAATTGCAATAAATTAATTTAATGGCAACGAAAACAGAGACACCAAAGAGGGGTTCGAGGGGGAAGGGGAATCAATACAAAGCAGGGGAATAGCACAGAAAAATAAAAGGAGGAAAAACATAGGAAGAGTATTCGTAGGGGGAAGGGAATATTTGATACCCTAGTTCATAGGCGATCTATAATTTCCACAAAATCCAAGGGATAGGGAGAGTACCTCTACATTGGCATATCTTCAAGATGTAGATGTAGATGTCGATGTAGAAGCCTCGTCCTCCTGTGTGCCCTTTTTATGCCCTACAAACCTCTTCTAAAAGTTGAAATACCCTCCGTAAAAGGAGTATCTCAATAGTCAACACACTCGCCACACAGCGAAGTGCGAAGCAACTGTTCAAATGTGCTGTTAATTGCTGACAATGGATATTGGCAGAGCGAGGAGTCAATAGAACAACAGAAAGAGAGAGGGAGAGAGAGAGAGGAGAGGAGTCTGTGCAAAGCCTAGACGAAACGAAAGGAAGAGGAAGGGAGAATGGTGGGTGGAGGTCAGTCATTGATCTCTGTTTTAGCTGGACAAAGACAAAGCCACGCCCCAGAGACAAACCAGACAGATTCCAAAGGAAAGGGTTAAATGAGAAGGAAAGACGTGGCAAAAAGAAGAAGCAAATACCTGAAAAAGAAGAAACAAAGACGTGCAAAAAGAAGACATGGCCAGAGCAAGGTTTAAACATTTTAAAAGAAGACATCAAAAGAGGCTAGGGGTTATCCCCCCCACGAAAGGGTTAGAAGGACCTTGTTGGTCCTCTATAAACATTTTTATTAGTTTTCCACAGTTTCAGCTTTTTTCATATGCGCATTGGAAATTCGAACCCCTCGAAGGGGGGAGGGGCAAGAGCGCCCTCTAACGCCATCTGTGATGTTTGTGCATGCAAAATATATTTATTCCCCCCGACCAAAACAAAAACCCCTGGCGGCACCCCGTCCTCCCCCCCTGGTCCCTCCGTTGTGTGGCACGCGAAAGGAAGTTGCTTTGAAATGTAATAAAATTGCCTTTACTATCGGTTTTTGGGTATAATTAGCATTTGCCGCCTGCCATCAGCCTGCCTGCCACCAGCCACCAGCTGTTGGCATGCGGGGGGAGTGAGGGAAAGGAAACCTTAGACCCAGAGCCCAGCCACAACCACAGTCCCATATCCCATATGGCGGTGCAGTTTAGAGCCAAACAATTGCACTTTGCTATCTTGTATCTACAATATTGTAATGGTTTGTTTTTATGGCCAGAGCCTTGGATGGAAGATACTTTGACTGCTTATAAAGCAAATGGACAATCTAGGGGATAGATAGAAATGGTATTGCGGTAAAAGTATCCTTAGATTTGTATCTTCTCTAAATCTTAATGGTATTCTGCCTTTTTTCCATATTTATCCACTTTCTGTTTCATTTTAGCGTTTCATTTGTAACGCTGTTACTTTCTGTTCCATTCCCTTGTTCCATTTTGCCTTAAAATCCTCTAGGACTCCATCTACCCCTTGGTAAGTGTATTTCCTGCATTTCTTTCATGACTCATTCCCTCTCCCATCCCCCTCTAACATCTTTCCCTGTAATTATACATCGATTGGGCTTCCCCCCCTGATATTTTACGAAAACTCAACGTTCGGCAGTTGGATTTCATGTCCAATAGTGCAATCCACCCACCCCCTAAGACAATGCACCCTGGACTGACGTCTGAGGCAATTAGCTCGAGTCTGACGCCATGCCATGCATGCACCAAACTGTGGTATGAGGCATGCCACTCACTTTGCATTGCCCTTCAAAAGAGGGAGAGTGCATACATGTATATGGTTAGGTTACATGAAGTACAACAATAAGTTTTTATTGTCTTCCAAAGTCAAGGCGCACTCTGGCGATAAATGCACATACGCACACAGATACTTTTGTATCTTTTTCCATCTATCAAGCATAAACCATATATAGCATATATATATATCTCTGTGTAAAAGAGAAAGAGCCCTTTAAACAAGAGCCCGCCCAACGCTAGGTACGTGCCTTGCCGTGTTGAGGGACTATTAAATTAATTATGCCCCCGACTTTAATGGCTTTTTCTCTATTTTATAGATTTATGAAATGAGAGAGCAGAAGTACTACCTCTGTGCCCAGGCCCAGGCCCAGCCATCCATCCTTCAGCATAGTTTAGTTTTTACTCGTATCTGTAATTGTTTTTCGCATGAAGTGGCCATAAAACTAGGCTTAGAGATTATCACTGGAAATATATTGCATAAATATTCCTCTACTTTTGAGAGGGCTTCAGGCGAGTCTCTTATGAAGACATAAATCACAGACACACACAAAGCTAAAGGTGTATCTGTGTGTGCCCCTCTGATGATGATTATTTCCGTGTAATCTAATTATTGCTTTCGTTAATCATCTGTTTTTTGCCATGAATATGAATACTTTAGCACTGTCTAGACCCTAGAGAGGTTCGCTGCGGTTCCGTGATGTGTGCATTGATTGAGATCTCTCTCTCTCTCTCTCATTGGCACGCTTTAATTGATTCCGAAATGCGCAGTCAGTGGGCACTGCCACTGCCACTGGCACTCTATCCATAACATTTTTAACGCCTCATCATCTCGATGTAAATTGCTTGTTGTTTTGATGCCAGTTTTAGCAGCAGACCTCCATTACGTGTGATGTACAGGAAATTCCCCAAGTTCGAATAAATGATGTTTGTTTTGGCCTCCCCAACAAAATGTATTGTAATATGTATTTCCAAAATGTTATTCAAATTACACACACGATGAAACTATAACCCGAAACGACAAATGAAGAGACGAGACGCTGCCTTGCCCGAGTCCCAGATACACAGATACTTAGATACTCCTCCGTTTCTATTCGTGACTTTTTCCCAGACTTTAGTTTTGTGTGAAATATTGGATTTCCATTGAATGAATCCAACACCATCCAAAAAATAATGCTGGCGCGTGCAAAAACCGTCTGTAGAACGTTTATATGGAACACTTGTTAGCCATAGTCCAAGGCTGCTGCTGCTGCTGTGTGTGTGTGTGTGTGAGGCGTCTCCCAGACACCCGTCGAATGTTTAAATTACAATTGAGATTCAGATTGAGGAAGGTTTCGTTTTCATGTGTTGTTGAGGCTGAAAATTAGCCTCAATTTTGTACGGCACTTGGGTTTTAACTGCCAGTTAAATGGAGAGCCCGAAACTGTGGAAGGTTTTTGCTTTCAGCATCAAATTTCCACTTGAAGGAAACCCTAATTATGGGAAACTTTTTGGGAAGGTAGAATGTCTGTTAATAAGGGAGCAATTGGGATCTTCTTAAAGGTTTTCTATATTTTAAAGCCCAAAAAGTACTCCTAAAAAGTATGTAAAGTTTCTGGTTACCAAAAATCGAATACAAAACGTTCGTGGGGCCAACAAAAAACCGCGCGTTTACCGGTGGCAATATCCGTTAACTGTTTTGCACCTGCCTGCCTGCCAGCCGTTGATTATGGCCGCCGACGCTGTGTTGCGGTCGGTCGGTCGCTCGGAGAATGGCCAACACGTGTCCGAAGTGCTGCAGTTTTTCCTGGGCTAATGGACCTTTTTGGAAAACTGAAATGCATATTTGCCACGTCACAAACTAACAAGAGGGTGCGGCATGGGGGGCATGGTTCTGCATTTGCATTTAATGTTAATGGCAAAATGCAATTATTTTCGCACATGCAACGACCCCAAGGAGAGGGGGAGGGGGGACACACATTAAACACTCGTCGGCGGCGGCGGCGGCACACGCGTCGTTGCGCATGTTCGTTGACAATTAATGCCAGTTTTTCTTGCTCTTTTGTGGCAGGCAGGCAGTGAGGCAGTGAGGCAGTGAGGCAGTCTCTGTGGCAGTATCTACTGCTGCTGCTGTCTGTGTCTAAAAATGGCCTGGGCCTGGGCACCCCAGTAAACAAGTATGAACCCAATTTTGCATTAATTTCCGCATAACTCGGACACAACACACACGAAAATTGAAATTGAATGCTGTGGCAGTTGCAGTTGCAAGGCGGCGGCTAGCCTGAAAGAGATAATCAACTATGAAAAGTCTGACCAAAACCGAAGCAGAGGGGGAGGGGGGTAAAGCATTCTTGCACGGCAGCCACAGCCAAGTCATTGGTTGACCCCCGCGCCACACACAAAAGCCATCCATGACTTAAATGAATGCATCCGCTGGGGCATGGCTGTGGCTGTGTGGCTGTGGCTGCTGCATCGTTGACACAAAACTGCAGCCACAAAAAAAAACAGCAGCATAAAGGGAAACAATGGGTTGCCAATGGGTTGGTCGAAGCAGGGAATGCTCTTCCCCCCAATTTTCCAACTTTCTACCTTCCAGAATCGAAGCCACTTCGTTATTGGAGGCAGCCTCTCCTCTCCTTAAAGGGTATCTACTACGATATACTGGCAAAAATTCCAATCATGCATTGCACTCTACTGAACTCTTCTGCTGCTGCGCTGCTGCTGCTCTGCCGCTGCTGCTGCTGTTGCATGTTGCTTCTTTTTCATCATCATCATCATTCTCTCTCTCCATCTCACTTCATTCATTCAACTTGATTATGGGTGTCGTCCGTCGCGGTTGAGGTCCGGGTGGCACTTTGATGTTGTTTTAGTGGCTTCTCCGCTCGCGACGCTCTTCCCCTCCCTTCCCTGCCTTCTGCTGTCCCCTCCCTTCTGCTGCTGTCCGTAGAGGTTATTATCCCCTGATTAACCACAATTGCTGACTGACTGACTGACTGGCTCTGGTCCTCTTCTTTTTCTGCTCTCTGGTCTCTCTGGCCTGCACTAAGGCACCCAAAGGCAATGGCCATATCTTGTATCATTTGCCTACAGTCGTCAGTCTTTCCATTGGACTTTCCCTCGAGCTAATCTTCAGTCATTGTTGATTTTTCTTAGGGATTTTGCAGCGACTAATCTTCATTAGGCGTTAATTTTTTGCCTTTTCCATGAGCAACAATGGCAATGAAACGGGATTCAAGTGTAATTTTGTTTCTTTCTTCAGCGTTTCTGTTAAAGTTTCCTTCCAGAAAGGATTAATGGATTTTCTATCGGTTTTTGATAGGGATATGGTATTGAAAAATGGGAAACTGTACCTGGTTTCTTTCTCAAATGTTCCTAAAACCTATTATTCATTCTCTAAATATTTCTCATAATTTTTGGTATAGAAATGGGAATGAATTCAGGACTCCGTACTTTTTTTCCGTCTCAAACTCAATATTTGGTTCCATTTTAAAGGCGTTTCTATCGTTTTGTTAGGGAAATGGCAATGAAACACTGTGAAACTGTGCCTTGCTTCATTCTCAAATGTTTCTATGATGTTTTTATTTATATTCCATCATTATATTAAAAGAAAATGGCAACAAAATATCAGAAAAATGTACTTTAATCAATGTTTTCATTCTTAAATTTTTCTAAGAAACTTTCCTTCAATTTTTATAGAAATTCTTTAATTTTCGCAAGTCACATAACTTAGATTCCCGCAGATAAAAAGAGATTATCTATTGTGAAAACATTTACCGCATTCTCATGTTCGTATAATCAAAGATAAGATTATTTTCTCAGAAATATATCTTTGACAAAACTTTCACTGAGTGCGGGAGGGAGATGCTTCTTTCGAGAGCTCAGAACAATCTTAAAGAAACCCTACTCCAGCCTCCTCCAACCAGCGTACTCTGTACTTTTAATCAAATAACATTTCGAGTACTCTCCAAAGCCACAAAAGCTGGATTGCCAGAGTTGTCATCCCACACAAAAAAAAAGGAAAAAGAGGAAAGGAAAAGAAGAAAAGAGCAAACGCATAATTCCAGTGTCAACCCAAGTGGCAGGCAGCAAGTATTGATTTTCTCTTTTGCGTTTCATTCGGCGGCTAGTTGGGAAATTCAAAAATACTCCGCACAATGCACAAACATTCGCATTCTCAGCCGAGACATTTGGGGCCAACAGTGGGCACTGCTATGCTACGTACTACAGTGGGGCCGCCGAATGCGAAAAACAGTACAACGGATGCGACGGCAGAGCGCGCGCCATTTGCATTCTTGGGGCAACGCCAAACCAGGAGGAGGGGCAGCAGGAGGAGCAGAAGCAGGAGGAAGGTACCAACCGAGTACTTCTCGCATAAAAAAGTGTTGGCAACACTCACTGGCCCATTCCTGCCACAGGTCCCGGGTCGTCCCGCTCCCTCCCGCTCCCTGCCTTCTGACTTGTAGTTTCGGTGTGTTTTTGGCATGTTTCATTGGCAGACGAAACGCGCTTAAAATATGCAGAAAAACGAAAGAAAGGTGCGGTTCTCAAGCCGAAGACGGGGATACTCTTGTTTTTAGGGTAAATTTCTAACCGATTTGGGTGCAAATTGGGAAGGATATGATGGAAAGATGCTTCAATATCCAGCATTTCCTTCAATCCTGCTTATTGTTCCAATTTACCTGAAAATTAGGGATATTTTGGAACGAGAGGGTAGTGAAACAGCTGTAGAACTGTACTTTATTGATGTTTCGAAGCTTGTTTCATTCTTAAAAGGAATTGTTATTCATTCAGGGGGTTCAGGGAGGCTTCTCTCTATCCCTGGCAAACTTCTGCTCAAAATTGTAAGACTCCTCTTTGCAAAAGGGCATCAAAAGTGGCGTCCAAAGAGCGCAGCAGGTGGGAACACTGTGAAGAGCGACACAGCGGAATGAAATGGAACAGAACCGAATGGAAAGGAATGGTGTGGTGTGGATGGGGTGGTGTGGGGTGGTTTGGTGTGGAGTCAAGTTAAGTGAGTTACTACACACCCATTTTTCAATTGCTTTGTACAGCAATTGTGGATTGTGTGGCTGTTGTGTTTATTGTTCGCCTGATAAAATGCTGCTCGTCGTAGCAGCACCCGCAGCACCAATTGGTTTTCCTCGATATTTTTCCCGAAAAATGGAGCGGAAAAGGAAGCGAAACTGTAGCTGTGGCAGAAACAGGAGCGCACCAGTTGTCAAAAGTACCACTGCAATGGCGTGCCAACGTCACTCCTGTTCCCCGTATCGCGTATCCTTTTTTCGGATACGACTCTCACTTCTCCCCCGCCTCCCCCGCCTCTGCTGCCGCCGCATTTCGACGCAGCGCAGTAAAGTCGCTTCAAATTTATTTTAGAGCAAAGTTTTTGGGGACTACTACGGCAAAATGTCTGTTCTCGGGGTCCCCAACAAACTGTTTAGTGGCTGCGACTGACTCTTTGGGTTTGTGTTGGTGTCTGTGTGTCTGTGGCGAGGTTTGTGCCACATGCGGTCTGAAGGTTAAGCTTCTGCCTCTTCTGGCGATGGGACATGCTCATTGGGCTGTGTCTGACCCTTTTTTTTTCTGTTTCTGGTTAGTTTGTGATTTGTTTTGTATTTTTTCATCCTTTTTCACTTTTGGCAAATAAAATGCTGTGGCCATAAAATGTATCTACTGTTTGGTTGGGTTCGGGTTTATTTATACGACCAAAAAAGTTGATTGTTTCTCTCTAAAGCTAAACGATTATTAGTTGGACAGAGAGAGAGGGAGGGAGAGAAAAGAATAGTAAGGGGAGACAGAGAAAAGCTGAATGAAAAAAAGGAACTGCCTCTGGGTTTGACATTTGATTTAAAACAATGAGAATAGAAGTCCCCCACTGGTTTCTATTTTGCCATAAATCTCAATGAACCTTCGCTGATAATTATGATATTTAAATCCGAATTAATGCCTGCAATATTTACCTTTCAATTACCACATTGAGTAAATCAATCAAAAGCAGAGCCCAAATCACGCGGTGTGTCCTCCCACACAACAGACAAAAACAAACACAATTTAGTTAATTATTTTCTCAGCAAAAAAAAGCAGCAATAAAAAATGTTCTCTGACCAATTGGCAACCAAAATCCCCAACAAAAGTGTGCCCATAAATGTTTATTA
The DNA here is from genome assembly GCA_008121215.1 of Drosophila athabasca. NCBI lineage: Eukaryota > Metazoa > Arthropoda > Insecta > Diptera > Drosophilidae > Drosophila > Drosophila athabasca. The sequence continues at coordinate 46,937,872 of CM017794.1, forward strand.
TTAGTCATATGAGAATTTAAGCAAATAAAATAAAGGCGAATTCCACCGAGAGAGAGGGGGAGAGAGAGAGGCAGGGTAGAGGGAGGAAAACCGGCTAAGGCTGAGGCTCGGCGTCACGAGAAATATGAGAAATCGACGGCAGAACAAATACAAATACAAATAAATAAATATTGTATGAATATTGATAATTTAAGCAAAAGTCTGACAATAATTGATAAAGGTAAATGGCTACGGCTACGCTACGATGCTGACGTCACGAGACGACGATTGCAACATTTTGTAATTGTCGGAAGGGGGGGACACCGTATCTATTTTTAAAAATTATTATCATGAATATCTAAAGGGGGAAATGACGCTCATTTTGACGCTATTTTGTACTTGTAAATTGCCTGCAAACAAGATATTATATATTATATTTTATATATTATATTTACATGGAATATTCCGATGATTCAAAGGCGGGAGACGCTGCTGCTCTGCTGTAGATTTTTCCTATTAATTTTTATTGCACTTTGTTCCCACTTTTGCACAGACAGCTTCTATATGAAGTTTTCCTTTCTCTCTCTTTTTTTTCAATTATTTTTTTGCACTATCGCTGGGCGACTGATAAGCCCCGGTCACCTTATCAATGGAATTCTTTGGCCGTTTTCCAACTCTTTCGATGAATTCGAATAAACAAAGCAAATTCACACACAATACCGAACAGACAGAAAAATCTATTTATTTATAAATATTATCAATTTTCCTTTCAGCGAGGTTTTTCTATCACTAAAAATACAACACGAACTGTGCACCCACAATATTTATAATTCCTTTTTTCTTTCGTTTGACTTTTATTTGTTTTATTTTTTTTGGCACTCGAAAAGCGGGAAAAACGAGAACGAGAACGTAAAATTAACCACAATTTTTGTTTTGCTTTTATTTAGAGTGCTCTCTCTCTCGCGCGCACAACCTCAACGTTCAGCGTCCGGTTTTATACTCAGCGTATACTTAACAAGGCCCGATATTCGACTCGGCCGAAACCGAAAGAGCGTAAGCTAGTATGACTTTTTAACAGATCGGCAGAGTCTTGACCTATTCATGGTTTTCTATATATGTCTATATCTCGATCGCGGCCTTAACTGCGTTGGCCGCTTGTCCTTTTTCCCAATCCTTACTATCCTTTTTTCCGTTTCTTTCAAATATTCCCGCCTTCAAATGTTGCTGGCGCTTAAAAATGTTGTTCGGCAGCAAACGCAAGCTGCTTAGAAAAAAGGTATGGACAGCAAGGCAAAACAACCCAAAATATACAACGCTTGCAAGATAAAATGCACCCCAATTTTTAACTTTCCATGAAGTCATGGCATATAGGTCCCTGTGTTAAGGTGTTAAGGTTTATGTTTATGTTGCTGGCAGCATGTTGCTAGCTCTCTTTAGCTCTCAGTTGCGTTTAAAGTATGATTTTTGTTTCTCTTTCTCGTTTTTCGTGTCGCAAGCGAGAAAAGCTGACTGTCAACAAGTGTTTTTAAGAGAGCCGCTCTTCAGTGGGATTCGGTTCTCTTTCGTTTCGCTGGTCGGTTGTAAAGGGGCTGTGGGAGCAATACTTTATAATCGTTAAGGAGTTCTGTTCCTCCAGGGAAAAGGTTGAACTATGAACATTTTTAGTAGAAAATGTCATGTTAGCTATTAAAATGTCAAAGAGAAAGCACTCGTTACCCATAGCCACCCGTAATGTGTTGCTGCTCGTATGAGTAATTTCTACAATCTTTATAGAGTGTGCAAAAGGATTACGGGGGTGATATCTAATTACAAGTTATTACAAATGTATATGTCCTAAATGGTTTCCATAGTTAAATTAAAACCGCCTCGAGAGTCAGCCCCCTTATGAAATGGCAAACTGTCATGGGAGGAAGTCATTACAATTTACTTTGCTTCTGTTTGCATAAATGCACGACGAGTACAGGGGGGTACGGGGGTATTGTACACATGAAATTGAAACACGTGATCCAAGTGGAAGCCATTTGCATGCAGACGCCATAAACTGCCATGGTCCTCCCTTTCGCCACTTGGCACCCGGATCCATCCTCTGTACCCGACTCTACTGTGCATTTCCATTTGGGTTTTGTTGGGTCTCTTCGATTAGTTTCCATTGTGTTGGGAGCCCAGCAGTAGAGTGATGGCATAAACAAGAGCCAGGAGCGTGGAGTGGCGGAGTGGAGGCTAATGGCCAGTGCAATGGCCATTGTTGCCAGTCAGTCGTCCTGTTCCAAGTTCCCTGTGTTCCAGTCCGTCCTGCTGTCCTGTCCCGTTCCTAACCTCAAAGCAGACATCATAAATCAAAGAACAAATTTACACTTCAAGTGCGCTTTCAATAAGTTTCCAACTGTTTCTGTTGTTGTGCAAAGTTTTGCTGCTTTTTGCACTCATAAATCATAATTTAAAGTTTAAGTAGAGCTAGAAGAGGGATGTGGGGAATATATTAAACAAAACTTAATGAAAAACAAAACTTTTCTATTTGCAAAACTTGCAAATTGAAAGAAAAGTGTTTTAATAAAGAGAACAAGAGATTTGCACAGAGAGATGAAGAGATTTCAATAGACAGAGAGAGGGAGAGAGAGAGAGGGTGACATTAACGGATCGGATGACTAAACAGTCGCCACAATCTTACAAAAGCAAACGACAATAAACAGCAGCAAAGAATGATCACGAAGAATGGGGGAGGAGAACGCCGAAGAGGAAACAGCAAATACAAAAAATGGCGAAAGTTCAACGGAACATTTTTTTATTTAGATTGCGTTTTGTTTGTTATCCAAAAGTTGTGTATTTTAGCAATCAGCAACAAAAAACCCGCCCAGCTGTCCCCAACGTCATGGGAGAGCAGCGTGACTCGCGGGGGCCGCAGAAGATAAGCGAAAAGCGGACGGACGAACCGAAAGAGAACCAAACCAAAGCACGCGATGGATGGATGCCTTATCACCAGTGCGGCAAAACGAATGTGAATGAATGGCTAGAAATGGATGGATGGATGGGATGGAGATGAAATGAAATCGCAATAGACGACGCCTAAATAGAAGCGTAAAGTATTCTCTGTTCTATGCAGGCGGCGCAACTAATCATCGCCCAAGGGTGGTCTCAAGAGAGCCTCTTCGTAGCATAAGCAGTTCCGACCCGCGATGATAACCGCAAACTCTGTACGTCAGCCATGAATCATTCAATTTAATACAAATATTTGATATTGGCTTTGTGGGTTTGTGCCGGCCGCCGGAAGGTACATAATTCTTGAGATACAAAAATGGAAGTATGGGACATATCTGAAGGTATTTCTAGGAATTCTATATAAATAGACTTGACGTAGAAGAGATAGTGGCAAGGCAAAGGAATTTATGTTATCTATTTATGCCAAGGAGCCTTGAGACATTTTGTAATGGTAATTATCCATAATGCCTTTACAAGAATTACAGCTAAATACAGATAAATAAACCATAAAGTAAAGAGTATTTTCACCGATAGATAAGACCAATAATTCTATTTTTGTTTCTATTTAAAATTTCTAAGAAAAATCTTGTAATTTTTTGTATTTTGTGTACTTCGTTTGTAAATCTACATCCTAAATACATTCAGCTGAAGTACATTACGTGAAAATAACATGCTAAAAAAAGTGTGGCATACTTTTGGGTGTCAACTGCATGTAAACTCCATGTAAAATGTATGTAAAACTGCCATTTATGGGCTGTATTTAAATTCATTCATTAATTTTAAAAATAGTTATTTTTAGCCGAATATATCTGACCTCCATCTTGGTGGCAATCAAAAGAAACTCCCTGATCAATTTGGATTAATTTTCTCTGAAATAAATAGCCCGAAAAGTACTCCTGCAACACAAATTAGGGGCTGCCTGCGGGTTGTAGTAGTATTTTATCCTCTTGTTGTCAGCCCAGTACCAAATTTATGACCGCTGCAAACAAAAGCCAGCCCAAAAAACTTGACCCAACTTAACCCGAAAGCTGAACTCAGCTAATTGCCGAAAAATTTAAACAAAAACCACGACACCCGAAACCAGAAACCAAGGAGAGCAAAAATAGCAAAGAGCGCACGCAGTAATTTATGCATTGCGGTAAAGGGCGCACACAAACACACACACACATACAGAGAGAGAGAGGGAGAGAAGCGATTTAGGTAGGGAGAGGGAATTATAGAGGTTGCCCTAGGCCCAGATGAGGTGTCAATTGCCCCGCCAGGTAGAAATAATACACTTCTACAGAGAGCCGAACCCCGACCCCAGGCAATGAAACCCAAATTATGCGTAATAAACCGTGGCGAAATTTTGTGCGGAATCAGCGAAATTGTGCGGAAAATATGCAAAGGGCCAGGGCATGGCAATAGAGGATTAGCGGAATTTGTTTAAAAATGTACCATCTAAAAATAGCCAACACAAAACCTAGACCTAATTAAAGGCACTCTACACTATCAACCATTGGCATACACACAGGGGCTTTGCGGATGTTCTTTATCAGTTTGATAAGACTCCAATCAATTTCTTAACCTTCTCAACAATTATTTGCTATACTTCATTCATAGTATAGCAGTTATACGATAACCCACATGTAAACGGGGTCTCTTATCACCCACTGAGTCACTTGGTAGCGTAGCGCACTTAATCACTCACCTTGATTTTGGTTTTGTTTATAATCCTACGATATAGAAACTTGTACATGGCACAGCAGCAGCACCGCACCAGCAGCAGCAGCAGCGGGAGCAGAGAAACAACAACAGCAAACGTTTGATAGGAGGAACAATAACACTTTTTTGGGTCTTTGATCACGTTCTTTTCACAGACACACTCACACACACACGCGGAAATAACAATTATTTAGCAAACAAAAAATAATAACAATTTTACAGTCGTTGGGTACCAACTCGAACGCGCAGCGTGGGTTGGATAGAGATAGCGAGAGAGAGACGATATGTACAGACGGACGATCGACGGAGCGTTGGTTTTCCTCCTACTCCCGCGAAAACGTCATTGATGACTAACAGAGAGACAAAACGGGTCGCGAGTCGCGAGATATGAGTTATGTTATGAGAGCGGGACAGCGAATGCCATTCCATTTTGCATGCGTTTCACGCACAGGAGCGAAGTTTACTTAAGAGCAGGTAGACGACAGACAGGACAGGGCCGGCCGCATATGGGACAAAACTATAAAAAGATAAGGACTCTCTCTTGAAATCCCTTGCAGATGTGCTACCGATCCGATCTTGATGGTTCCGTCCTATGTAGTGGCTGCTGTTGTTCTCTTTTCAACTTTCGCTGCACATAAATTGAGGGCCCAACTATTACCCCTCGACTACGCCCCTGATGGCATCTGATCGGTGTCTCTGCATTTACGGTTACTTTTTCTCAGGCTTCGAATTCGGAGAGCGGCTCCCACGTTGTTATTGGCGAGCGTCAAAGCAAATACATTAAAAGCGAAAATGGCAAAAATAGCCATAAAATAAATGTCAACCCAAAAAGTTCAAAGATGAGCTTCGCGGCAGCGGCAGCGACAGCGACATCGACGGGCCGGCACACTCCACGCGATAACGGCACTATTTTTACTGCATTGTTTAAAAAACAAACTGTGCGACCAGAAGAATGCCAATGAGGAAATGTCAAGACGGGTATAAAAAGAAGAAGAAGCGCCGCTAAAAGCCATTAAAGGCAATCAAATAAATTTACAACAATAAAATGTGTGCTTATTCAAAGCAAATTGTTCAAAGCGAAATGTGAACAAGCTAATTAGCTTTGCGGGGAAGAACGGGATCAGGCAAAGAGAGAGAAAAGATGAACAACTAGAAGAAGAAGAATATGGAGAGAGAGACAGACAGGCAGGTGCCCAGAGAAGATGAGAGGCTTGACATTTGCATAGAGAGGTGAAGGCTTTGCTAAAATGAATCAGTAAACAGCGGAGGGGGCAAAGAGGAATAAGAATAGGCCCAGCCGACAGTGCTGATCGGTTAGCTGTAACAGAAGAATTTAGCCTTTTCGAATCTAGCCGTTTCCAAGCCAGAGCTGAAAATAATAATATCAAGAGAAGACGGCGATGGTCGTTTTTCATACATATGTATATGTGAATATCCAGCATAGTTGTTTTCTGTTATCTTAAATAAACATTCTGGCTTCTTTTAAGCCATTATTTTTGGTCAGCACTGTTTGTCCACTCACCTGTATTTCTAATAAAAGTTCCTGCTTCTTGCGGCGCAGATCTATAAGTAGCTTATGCTGCTCCTGCGTTAGTTCTGCAACAAAAGAAAGAGACGGGGACACTTTTTTGGTTAATTGGAACGCAGCAGAAGCGCAGCGCAGCTGCAGCAACAACAAACATTCCAGCAGCACGCACCCACACACACACACACATACACAGAAACACACGCACGCACTCACGCATACACTATTCATTTTGGTTGCATCCGATGCCTGCCTGCGCAGAAGCGAGATGGCAAATGGGCCGTCTGTGACGTAGAACTCTGCTCCGTTCAATCAATAAACTTTTTTTTTTGCTTATCTCCACTCTCTTCCTTCACGCACAATGGGCGACTAATTGTGTAAATTGACTTATTAGCTATAATTTTAGCATTGGGGAATTTTATTAATTCAATTGAAGGCCAGAGTAAATGAGAACACACGCATACCCATGCATAGAGAGGGAGACACACACAACCACACACACAAAAACACAGGGCACACAGAAACACGCACACGTAGATTGCTTGTTGCTTCATTAAATTTTTAGTGCGGGACTCGCCCCACTCCATTTTCATGCATTTTGGTAGGCATTTTCCCACTTATTTCACACAATTTCACTCGGATACTCCGGATTAAGGGTAATCCGCGCGCACTGGGGGCTTCTGACACTGCTGGGTTTTGCTTTGCTTTCGTTTCGTTTTGTTTCGTTTACCTGGCATCGAGAATTCACTGCGCCCCTTTGCCCCATACGCTGATCTGTTGTCAAAATTGTCCATGGCGCTAATCATTGTGGCGGTCCACAATAATCACGCACACACACGCAGACTGAGAAGCACGGCAGCACACTATTTAAACATAATTTGACTAAAGTTATTCGTGTTTCCTATAATTTTCATTGATTAATACCAATAATAAACAAAAAGACAACACCAAAGAATTCTATCGCCATTTTCTTTGAGGGATGGGATGAATACGATATCAGGGTTATCGATGTATCGCAGGGCTGGAAATTGTCAACTAGGTGGCAGCTCCTCAAACACATGTTCTAAATCGATAGCTATCGAGTCGATAGGCGATAAGTGCCAAATAAAATATGGAAATAAAGAATTCTGTGAGAAAAACTGCTCAAATGATTAATAATTATTCCCAGAAAATCCTAAGTCGATGAATATATTCTTTATTAAACTATTTGTTCTGGCCGAAAAACTCTCACCAGGTGGCTACTCTGCGAACATATGTGCATGCATCGATAATTTCTTACACTTTTTTGAACAGATTATTTCTGGAAATTTCGACTTGCAAAAGACTTGCAAACAACGCGAAAGAAGCCACCGAAACCACTGCCGGACCAGTGACGAGCCAATTCCATTGCATCCTTTCATTCAGCAGCAGCAAGTCGCTTATAAACGAAGCATAAGCTATGGCCAAATGGGGAGAAGGTGATCCGCGCTGGATTGTCGAGGAGCGTCCCGACGCCACCAACGTGAACAACTGGCACTGGACGGAAAAGAATGCGACGCCCTGGTCCAAGGAGAGATTGCATCAGTTGTTCAAGGACTTCATAATAGGCAAGTCATCCCGCTGGGGGAGGGTGGGCACCGCAACAAAAATTCTAACCTAAAACCGCCGCCCGTGTGTTTGTGCGCGTTTCGTTTTTTGCAGACCAAAGTGACACCAAATGCGTGGTCGAGGCGGTGGACAAGTGCCAGGGCGAGGCGACCGTCAACAATCGCAAGGGCAAGCTGATATACTTCTACGAGTGGGAGCTGGTGCTCAAGTGGTCCGGCCAGCTCCTGAAGAACAGCAAGCTCTCGCACAAAGGGAAGCTCACCATTCCCAATCTGTCGGAGGAGAACGACCTGGAGGATGTGGAGATAACGGTGACCATCGATGAGTCCAACGACGAGTCGGAGACCCTCAAGCAATTCATGTACAATGTCGGTAGGGACAGAATTCGCAAGCAGCTGGGCGTCTATATCAAGGAACTGAAGGAGGAGTATTCCAAGAACTTGATTCTACCAAAGAAGGGCGACGAGGGCGGTAACTCCATCAACAATGCCAGCCTCAAGGATGCTAACAATGCCAAGAATGCGGCCCAAAAGGCAGCTGCAGCAGCGGCCGCTGCCGTGGCAACACCCAAGGCCAGCGACGCCTCAAAGGTGGGCTGCAAACTGGACGTGCGCACGCTCTCGATGACCGAGGAGTTCCACTGCAACGCCAATGATCTGTACAATGCCCTCACCAAACCCGATATGGTCTCTGCCTTTACACGGGCGCCCGCCAAAGTCGATCCAGTGCGCGGTGGAGAGTGAGTTTTCTGCTGATCCGTTGATCTCAAGATGACTTTAGACGACTTACCTGAATGATTTCCTTCTATCTTGCAGATTTGTTCTTTATGGCGGCAATGTTTTAGGCAAATTCGAGGAGCTCATCCCAGAGAAGAAGATCCAACAGAGCTGGCGGCTGAAAAACTGGTCCTCTGGTCACTTTTCGAATGTGCTCATAGAGCTCGAGGAGACTGTAAGTGAACACAAAGAGATATAGCATACATTCAGAGCTATGATTCATCTGAAATCTCACCTTTTCTTTTGCAGTCCAATAGCACCATGATGACGCTCAAGCAGACCGGCATTCCCGCCTCCGAGTACGATGCAATGAAAACCAATTGGCATCGATACTACTGGCACAGCATCAAGCAGACCTTTGGCTTTGGCACCTCCATTGCCGATTCTTTATAAGCAAAGAAGTTCACCTTAGAAGCGGAAGATATTGAATTGGATTGGATTGGGAGCTCCTTTACTGTCTGTCTGTGCTGCTTGAAATTCATTCATTTCCTTAGCTATAATTTCTGTTATTCTTGCAATAATTCTTTAATTCGACAACCACGTTTACAGCAGCAACTACAGTGAAGCCACACTACATACAAAACAATAACAAACTTCACAAAAAAAAAAAATCACGCTTCGTTCCGAGACATTGATTTCACACACACATTGGAGAATAAAACATGAAATCTGAAAAATAAATTGATAATTTCATTTAGATAGAATCTATTCTATAACGAAATCTGTAATTATAATCCTGATATATCTGAATGTCGGTCTAATTGTAACATAACAGAATTCTGGTTGAAAAAGAATATATTATCGAATGAAAAACAATGCTTTTGTGATTATTGATTTAGGATGACTCTACGAAGGAGTGAAGACAGACCTCCGCTACGCACTGCGCCGGCTACTACGGCTAGGAAGCGTTGTTGATCGGTCTGCCATTGATCCAGATTAAGACAAAACTGACTAGAATGGATTGGCCTGAAAATGCCTGCATTGCCTTTTTCCGTTTATTATACCCGGTACTCGAAGAGTATAGGGGTATATTAGATTTGTGGTGATAACGGATGTGTGTAACGCCCAGAAGGAAGCGTTTCCGACCCCATAAAGTATATATATTCTTGATCAGCATCAATAGCCGAGTCGATATAGCCATGTCCGTCCTTTCGTCTCCATTAGCGCCTATATCTCAGAGACTATTAAAGCTAGAGCAACCAAGTTTTGTATCCAGTCTCCTGTGTTATCACTCTACTCCAAGTGTATTTCAAAATTTCGCCTTGCCCCCTTCCGCCCCCACAAAGGACGAAAGTCTGTGGCATACACAATTTTTAAGATAAAAGAAAACCAAAAACGCAGAATTATGGAAAATGACCGTGTCTACCAGATTGCCAAATCTGGATCAGGTCGGATCAATATTATAGCCAGAAGGAACAAATTAAATTTCAGTCGCTACGCAACGCCTGCCAAGCGCTTACTCATTCCCTCTCTCTCTCGCACACACTTACACGTCTCGTCTGAGTAGTTTTACATGTACATGTAAAAATGTAGAAGCTAATGTAAAAATTATATGTAAACAAAAATGGAAACAGAAAAATTAAAATACTTTTAATTTATAAAAATCTAGAATATGGTTCGACCTAATTTTTTGAAATTTTCCATTTGGGCCAAAATTTAATTCGTCCCTTTTGCGAACATATGTATAATAAATTTCATAAATCATAAGATCACATATATTCTGACTGAGTACCGGGTATAAAATAGAGCCGCGGCCTTTGCCGCGGCTCACAGCGTTCTTTCTCGTTTTCATTTGTTTTTTCGTTTTTGTTTCCAAAAAAGTGAATTATCAAGTAAATGTATACCAACAACCACCATCCATACCCTCCATATCCTTCTCCATACCCTCCATATCCTTCTCCATACCCTCCATATCATTCATATCCGGGACACTCTTCATACATAAACATAGTTTGTGCTCCGTCGCCCCAACCGCCCCAACCCAACCCAGCCGGCCGGACCGCAGGCCTATGCATACGGGATGCCCACTGCAGCGCAGTTCTTGTCGCCCCCCGGCGTGGGAACGGGACACTACACTCAAGGATACCACAGACAGCCGCCTGTCCCACCATATGGGTGGAGCCACTGTCTGCCGCCGACCATCACATCGAACGGCAAGGCGGTGCGCGCTCTGACCAGCGATCATGCAACCCCCCGCTCGGGTGGCGTCAATCCCAGCCTGAACCTGACGTCCAGTTCGTTGCCGCCTGCCGCCACAGGGGCCGTGGGCGTGGGCATAAAGCCCTCGGACAAGAACAGCTACGGCGCCCCAGCGACCACCACTTCCTCATCCAGTTCTGCGTTGGCCAACATGGCCAGTAGTGAGTATCAGGCGGAAACGTCAACGGACTCGGAGAACATGGCCGCCGAGAGCGGGCTTTCAGATGACAGTAACATACACAATGTGTCGGAGTTTCCTCACCCAAAATCACGAGACAGCTTATCTACTTAGCAGTAATTTGTAGTTTCCGCAGTGCTCGATACCCGGTTTAAAAAAATATATATTTTTTTGCGAAAAAATCGACTAGGTTTCAATAATTGCCCCTGGGGATGAGTGATGCAGCTCATTTATAGCCCCTTCGTAAACCCCATTCACATCAAAAGTTTGGGGTTCAAAGTTGGTAATAAGCATCGGTGGTTCAGTGGTAGAATGCTCGCCTGCCACGCGGGCGGCCCGGGTTCGATTCCCGGCCGATGCAGCATTACTTTTTTTTTTGATCCTATATTCTTTGAATATCTATTAGGAAGCCATTAATTGAATTCAATGGAGGGTTTACCTCCAAATGTGTGAGCGTTCATTCTTAAGATCCATTATGCGCCCACTCTTGTTACCTAGTATTAAAAATACTCTTCAATTTGGAGAATTTGGAAGTAGAGGACACCTAAGCATTATTGAAGAATGCTAAGAGCTTTCCTTAAAATCAATTCTTCATCTAAAACTATCCGAAAACCTCATAAAATTTGGTGGTGATGGTGATTTAATATGATGGTAAATACTTGGGTACTGTTTATATTATCTATCTCGGGAATTCGGAAGTAAAGGTCTAAGTATGAACCATCATTACTTACTGATGGCTTATTTTATAACGAAATCTGTATTAATAATCCTGGTACATCTGAATGTCGGTCTAAATGTAGCGTAATTAACGTAACGTAATTACGTAACGTAACGTAATTTAACGTAACCCCTTTGTAAACCCCATCCACATAAAATGTTTGTGGTTCAAGGTTGACAATAAGCATCGGTGGTTCAGTGGTAGAATGCTCGCCTGCCACGCGGGCGGCCCGGGTTCGATTCCCGGCCGATGCAGCATTACTTTTTTTGATTCTATATTCTTTGAATATCTATTAGGGATCTGCTATCATTTTGGGGCTCTTAGGAAGGCATTAATTGAATTGAATGAAAGTTTACCACTAAATTCGTGAGATTTTATTCTTAAGATCCATTATAAAGCTAAACTTGTTGCTGAGTATGAGAAATACTCTAAGATTTGGAGAATTTGGAGCAGAGGACCTAAGCATTACGAGTAGATGCTTAGATCAATTGCTTTAGATCAATTCTTCTAATAATATTGAAGGGTGATGGTGATTTAATAGGATGGTAATTACTTAGGTACTGTTTATATTATCTATCTTGGGAATATGGAAGTAGAGGTCTTAAGTACTGATGGTTCATTTTTAGAAGACCTTTCTTTGAGTAGATTTTTGATCTATAACTTTCGATTACAGAATAATTAATAGATATACCTTAGTTATTAAATATATTATCTATAAGAGTGGATTATGCTAATTTTAGCACAATTTGGAAGATCTTTTTTCGATCTTTCAGAAAAATATAAAGTTCAAAGTTCAAGATCGAAAGTTAAGAAATGGAAGACACCGAAGCATCGGTGGTTCAGTGGTAGAATGCTCGCCTGCCACGCGGGCGGCCCGGGTTCGATTCCCGGCCGATGCAGCATTACTTTTTTTTTTGATCCTATATTCTTTGAATATCTATTAGGAAGCCATTAATTGAATTCAATGGAGGGTTTACCTCCAAATGTGTGAGCGTTCATTCTTAAGATCCATTATGCGCCCACTCTTGTTACCTAGTATTAAAAATACTCTTCAATTTGGAGAATTTGGAAGTAGAGGACACCTAAGCATTATTGAAGAATCCTAAGAGCTTTCCTTAAGATCAATCCTTCATCTAAAACTATCAGAAAACAGAATACCTCATAAAATTTGGTGGTGATGGTGATTTAATATGATGGTAAATACTTGGGTACTGTTTATATTATCTATCTCGGAAATTCGGAAGTAAAGGTCTAAGTATGAACCATCATTACTTACTGATGGTTTATTTTATAACGAAATCTGTAATAATAATCCTGATACATCTGAATGTCGGTCTAATTGTAACGTAATTACTAACGTAACGTAATTACGTAACGTAACGTAATTACGTAACGTAATTGTACGTAACCCCTTAGTAAACCCCATCCACATAAAATGTTTGTGGTTCAAGGTTGACAATAAGCATCGGTGGTTCAGTGGTAGAATGCTCGCCTGCCACGCGGGCGGCCCGGGTTCGATTCCCGGCCGATGCAGCAATAATTTTTTTTATTCTGTATTCTTTCAATATCTATTAGGGATCTTCTATTATTTTGGGAATTCTTTGGAAGGCATTAATTGAATTTAATAAAAGTTTACCACTAATTCCACTTTATTCTTAAGATCCATTATAAATCTAAACTTGTTGCCTAGTATTAAAAACACTCTTTAATTTCGAGAATTTGGAAGCAGAACAGCATTAAGCATTACTTATAGAATGGTAAGACATTCACTTAAGATCAATGCTTTATCCAAAACTATCAGAAATCAGAATACATAACTCATATTATTTAAGGGTAATAGTGATTTAATATGATGGTTATAACTTAGCTACTTTTTATATTATCTTTCTCGGGAATATGGAAGTAGAAGTCCCAAGAAATTATGGTTTTAGGAGAACGTTCTTTAAGGTAAATTTATCATCTAAAATGTTCGATTACAGAATAACTAATAAAAATACCTTAGCTATCGAAAATATTTTCTATAAGAGTGTATTATGCTAATTTTATCACATATGAGAACCCAACAGATAGTCGAAGATTTATGTATATATTTTTGATAGGGTAATTTTTATCATTTTCTATAAAGAAACCTTAACTTTATGGAGGAGTATTCTGACGCTTTAAAATATGAAGCATCGGTGGTTCAGTGGTAGAATGCTCGCCTGCCACGCGGGCGGCCCGGGTTCGATTCCCGGCCGATGCAACCTTCTTTTTTTGTCAGATCTATCATAATCTTATCACATATAAGAGCCCAGATAGTAAAAGATTTATATATTTTTAATTGGACTTGGCAATTTCCACCTTCACATAGGCGGGTGGCCAAATAATCCCACACTACTCACGGGTAGTCTGATAACATAAAACCCCAAAAAAAAAAAATATATATATATTTTTAATAGGGTATATAATAGGGTAGGGTATAATTATATTGTTATGAACATATGCCCCACCTTATAGCGGCTGGTGCGTTGTCAAATGTCTCTGATATTCCTGGAAGCTGTTGGTCTTGTAAATTTGCTTCGATTTCTGTTTCGAGCACTTTTTGCACTCGTACATGAATTTTCCAGGATGCATGCGGGTTTTCATCACGTGTTTGCGTAGATTGTCGATGCTTTTGCACTGGAAACTGCAGTGGGGACACTTGTGGCGTTTTTCGCCCGAGTGACAGACTGAATGCCGTCGAAGTTTGACCTTGCTGCGGGCCCTGAACTCGCACTGATCGCAGGGGAACCACTTGTCCTGCTCCTTGCCATGGACCGACTTGAGGTGCCTAAAAAGAGAATTAGAAAGAAAAGGATCAGAAGAGAAGAGAACGTAAGAGCAAAGCCATATTTAAAATCTCAACGCTTGATTAGGCGGTAAATTCCAGTGGCGGCTTGTCCCGCCACCGCAGTCAGAACTAATTGCTAATTTCGCATTCGAATCGCACGCTCGAAATCAAAATACGAGTAAGTTGGCAATTGGCAATTGCCTTTCGGCCAGCAGGAGCCGCTGAACCAGCAGCAGCCTCAGCAGCGGCTTCAACAGCAGCAGCCGCCAATCCGGACTTGGCTTAGATGGCGATCAGTTTTTTTCGGGCAAAGAGCGGGAAACAAATATTGGGAAATGGGGGAATGGGTCGTACACGACTGTGCTGATGAGCTACGGTAGCTCTCGGGCACGTGTGTGCCTCGACAAAAACGTTGCGACTAAAGGAAAACGTATGATGGTCGTGACAATAACAATATAAATAGTAAGATGAGTAACGCCCATACATTTCAATGTTACATGTTTTTTTTAGCGTGGAATTTGGAAAATGTATCTTTTTCTTTTTAGCTTTAGAAAGTTTTTGCTATACCTCTCTGTTAACTGTTCTTCAACAAAATGGGGTACTTCTTTGGATCGTTTCTTTTCCGCTTCCTGTAACCAATATGCCCCATCTTAGTGCCCCCAGAGGCACAGCCTCACTCACACGATTTCAGTTACGCGCCTTCAATTATGCCCCAATGCTCCTCCAATCGACTGTAGGACTGTAGGCTCCAGTTGCTCCTCCTCTGCTCTCTGCTCTGTTCTGTGTGTGTGTGTGTGTTGTGTCCACTCGACTTATCAGCTACTGTCCAAACCGAGGACTCACAATTAATTGCCAATGTTTTTTTGTTTTTGTTTTTTGGTATTGGAATCTGTGTGAAATCTCAAGCTTCGAATAAACAGAAAAACTTGAAGAGAAACAGAGCGTAGGGAACGAGAGAGAGAGAGAGACGAACAGACGAACGGACGAACGCGACTCGCGGTAGGCTTAATTAGCGGCAAGTAATGGAGCTTGCAGGAGGAGCTGCAGCAGCAGCAGACCCAGAAGTTGTAGGAGGTTTTCCCTGTACCTCACTCTCTGTGTTGAATGCCGCCGCCGCCGTCTGAAACGAGGCCGAGCGATGCCTTTTTGGCTGCGCTTTGAAATTCCTGGATCAGCAGCGGGGCCAACCTTTTGATAGCTAATTGAAGATCTCCAAAGGGAGTTAAGCGCATCACAGAGCAGAGCCACAGTTCTCCCGCTCTCTCTCTCTGTCTCTGTGTCTCTCTGGATCTCGAGAAGATTTATGCAAGCCCTGCTTTTTGGGTTGAGGTCAAAAGTTGTTGCGTATTTTTAATGAGGCACCACATTTTGTGGTATTCTTTGAATGAATTCATTAACTTTTCGGCAGATAAATTCAGGAGAGTAATCAAAATTCAGGGAAATCTCCAAGAAGAGATCAATCAGGATGCAAAAAAACCATTCTATGACATTCCTTTCCTTCGTTCGACTATGAAATTTTGATGTTTAATCGCCCCCCCAATTCCATTCAATCGTCAAGCCAAAGGTTAAGGTGATCAAGGGTATTAACCATTATCCACCCAGCATTCAAATCTGCCGTCTGCACGGCAGAGTACAAAAGAAGCCAAATGTCGTACCCATCAAAGCGATCGAAACGACGAGGAAGACGACGACTACGACGACGATCCTCCACGTCCGGGGTCTCTCCAATGCCACTTACAACTGTGTATCCAACTCTTTTCTTTCCTTCTTCCTTTTTTTTTTTGTTGCTTGCTGTTTTCTTGGGGCGGACAGCTGCAGCACAGTGGCTGCTGCAGCCAACACACAGTGGCACTACCCATATTGCCGGCAATTTGGCCCTGAACTGATCGTCGGGATTCGGAGAGCAGCATTGGAAATATTACAAGAATTCAATGCGCATATCAAAGGCGATCGATAAGTCACGATTTTGTTGGAGACGCGACTGCTCCCACTCCCTGCCAACTACTGCTACATGCCACGGCCAACGTCCATTGGGGCAAGCACTGCTCTGCGCTGCTCTGTTGCTGGACTGGACTCTGGGCTCTTCGATTGCGACTGTGACTGGATCTGGGACTGGCTGCTGCTGAGGCTGCTGCCTGCCTGCTGCCTGCCTGCCTGCCGCTTGTTGTTTTCATCAATTTATGCAATTGCCGTTCAAAGTCTGCAATTATGGATGACATTTTTGCTCTTGTTGCCTCTTTTTTTGCTCCTTTTTTTTGTTCTTCGTTTTGTTTTTTTATTTAAGAAATTCAAATTCGTGTAGAAAATGTCGCTCGTTTATTTTGTTAGCTGCAATTGTCTTTTGGCTGCCTTGTGGGTTTGTTTTGGGCTTTTCTTTCTTTGTAAGTCCTGATTAGCATTTTGTAGATTAGTAATAGGCCTGCAACATTGTCAGAGGAGCGGAGCTCTCTCTCTCTCTCTCTCTCTTTCGGGGCTGCTGGACCTCGCCCCATACCCAAAAACGCAATTCAGGGGAAATTTTTGTGTGGGAGAGGATAATGAATTGCCAAGTAATTGAATGGAAATACATTTCGGTAGGGAAAAATGGGGAATATAACGAGGGCCATAATAATTATTTTCAAGAGGGTTTGGAGATGGGGTTTTAAACTATTTTTGAGGTCACCTTTTTATTGGATAACGGAATGAAAACTGAGTATGACAGACATATAGATGATGAATCCCTAGAAAGTACAAGAAACAAAAGCTATACCTATATACCTATCAAACAAACAAACTATTAAATAAACTTTGTAAATTCTCATTTGGGACAATATTTTGGAAGGTACTTTAATTCTTAGTCCTAGAACTAATTTTCTTACTTTTTGACTGATAATCATCTTCAGACATGGATTTTTAAGTGTATTAGGTAGAAGATAGCCAATAGATCATTCAACAATCGGAAATGGTATTGCCTAAGCATGTTCCTCGAAAAAACGTTTCAGTGAACTCAGAGAATAACGGCCCCATAAAATAATCACTCATTTTTACATAATTTAAATAGAATTTGATTTTTTTTAAATATATAAGAAAAATTCTTTAAATATGTCCAATATTTTTTCTTAATCCAAAAAACTTTAAAATAAATATAATACATATTTTGAATATGAAAAAAATAAAAAAATATATTCAAAATTTAATTTAATATCTACATAAATGTAAGGAATAACCCTTGCTTTTTTATAATTTCCACTCTAGATAAAAACAATTTTTAAATCCAATATAATAAATATTAAAATTTCAACGATTTTTCTATGGGTGTACGTAGTTTTTTACAGAAATGTTCCCATAATTTTCATCATAATTTGATCGAAAGTTAAAGGTATATTTAGTATATATTTTCATAGAAATGTCACTCACCTTTTTAAATGCAATTCGCTCTTTCCCACATACTTGCATTGGTCCCTGTCGCACTTGTATGTTCCCTGGGAGTGCGAGACCAAATGGACCCGTAGGCTCACCTGCGTAGCACCCGCAAAAGTACAGTTCGCGACATGACAGCGGAAGCTGCGCTCCATATTCGACTCATGGCTCTGCTCGTGATGCTTTTGGGAACTCCTAAAAACGGAAACAAAAAAGGGAAACGAAAATTAAAGTCTCTTGAAGGTCTGTCACATATTTGCATCGCATTTTGTGTGTGTGGAGAGATCTCTCCTCTGAACGGCCTACGTTTTGTGGAGATCTGTGCTGTCCTTGTACGTAGTTTTTTCTCCTTTTGGAATTGGGAAATTTTTTAATTACATTAAATCAAAGCAAAAGTAATTCGCACCAAAGTCACGTTTCACTCCGACACGAGGCACGTTCAAATCCAACAAAAACCTTGGACAGCAGACCAGAACAGAACAGAACAGGGCATGGAACAGGCAGGCATTGACCAGAAACGGGCATGGCATGGACCATGGAGCAGACCTGAACTCCAGTCCCAGTCCCCATCCGCAAAGGCAGGGTTCGGGTTTGGGTTTGGGTTTGGGGC
Organism: Drosophila athabasca; assembly: GCA_008121215.1. Classification (NCBI taxonomy): domain Eukaryota; kingdom Metazoa; phylum Arthropoda; class Insecta; order Diptera; family Drosophilidae; genus Drosophila; species Drosophila athabasca. Next base: position 46,956,332 of record CM017794.1, read on the forward strand.
CATGTTCACGTTTGTGTCCATCTAGTTCCAGTCAAAAGGACCCGCAAAATGCAAATGCAAACTCTCTCGTAGGCTAAAAACTTTTCTGCACATCAATTACGGATGCTAATTAATCGAAACAGCTGAGAACAGAACTCGAAATCGCTTGGAGTCGTCGTTGGCGTTGGCTTTGGCGTTGGCGTTGCTGATGGAGGAGTTTTTTCGGTGGTGGGGGCAATGGGGCCACATTGGACTTTAAATGAGGCAAGACAGGCATTAGTTTGTCAATTGAAGTGGTTGTATCTACGTATCTGAGTACAGTAGGTGATGGGTTTGTTTTGATTTAACATTGATTTTCTCAATTGTTTTTCTTCATATACTTCTAAAAGAGCTTTAAATTAACCAAAGTTGTATGATTAGGCAATTGGAATGGTTTGCTTTTATGTAATTAGGTGATGGGCTTTGATATTGTGAAAATTTCTTAGTATTTTCATCAGGAAGATCTATTTATGAGTACCTGTAAGGCTTTTGTTTACGGATTAGTTTCCATGATGCTATCAAATGTGTCTTTGACGAACTTTAAAAGAACTGAAGATCATGGGTTCGAGTATTAGCATATAGAACATATAGATGACAGATCTAATACAATCTCAAACTTTTCATTGTCTTTCTTACATTTCGTTGCCTTGAAATTGATTCCATTCATGTTATGTGTTCTACAATCTATAACCTTAAGTCTTTTGTTTGATTTTACTATATATTGTAGGACTTAAAGCAGTGCTTAGCACGCATACACTCAAGTGCGCCCCGAACATGCCTGCGGGTGCAATCGGTTTATTACTTTGCACTGGAAAAAGAAAGGTAGCAAACGCTGAAGTCGCATTGCCGAAGCCACACGAAGGCTTGCTGATTTTTTATACTGTCCGTGCCGACCACTGATTTCAAGACATATCACCTAAGGATTATTCCTGTAAGTCTATCATAATTTTCTCAGAGGTTTCTTTGGGATTTGGATTACTTTACCTTGGTATTTTTTTAAGGCTACTTTTTTATCTTTTTTTTAGGGGCGAATTTCAGTATATTTTCATGAATATTCTTAGTGTTACTTAGCCACCTTTTCTCACACTTTTCTTTGATTTTGTAAGGACTACTGAGCCATCAAGTAAGTGAAATTTTCTTATCAATTTCCTGTAGCCAAAATGTTGCCAATATCTCTCCTTATAGTCGCCCAAACTCAAGCAGAAATTTCAGAGAGCTCATCCCATCAGGGCACACACTAATTTCCTTAGCCTCATTTGGGATTCAGGGAAGAAAAAGATTCTTCTTAATAATGCGCGACATTAACAAAGTTTCAATCTTTAATCTAAATTCCTGTTACGGCGAGGCAACCACCCCACCGCCCACCAGCCACCCAGACAACAGATTGGGGGAGTAAAGTGGGTGGTGAAGTTAAGGGGCTATGGGGCGTGGCCAGTTTGGAGGAGTGGGGGGATGTTCTGGAGGTACGACAACATTGTCATGCATTTCTAATGATGCCATCGCGATGTGGAAGGCAAAGGCGAGGGCGGGGAGGGTGAAGGAGTGGAAGAAGTGGGCGTCGTCGTTGATATGTGAAATGTCACTTTGTATGGAGTTTGAATAGGAACGACAACGAGACAAAGGGACAGAGGGACAGAGGGACAGCGAGACAGGAACACAACACAGGATGACAAGAAGGAAAAGCGCTCCCTTTCTCCAACGCTCCAAGATATTGCAAGACTTGACAAAAGGATGCCATTTCACCTGCAGGAGTTTGCCGTAAATTGCTCTTGTTGTTGCTGCTGCCACTGCTTCTGTTCTGCGAAGGATCCAAAGGATAATGGTACCAGGAACCCGCCGTAACATAATGCTGAAAGAAAGCAAAGCGAATTAGATGCAACAACAGCAACAACAGCGGCAGTGGCAGCGGAACAACAACAGAATTATCTCTCTCTTTTCGCAGCCTTTTCCCCAGTTGTATTTTCTCGTCCAAACATTAACTTTTATTTCCTCAAATGCATTTTCCAGACTCCCATCTTTTCCGTAAGTTCTCCAGTTTTCTCTGGCCCATAACCGTCCGTCTCGCTAATACGTTTGTCTTTCTCTCTGCTCTGCTCTGCTCTGCTCTAGAGAAGGATACAGAGAGAGAGAGAGAGAGAGCAAGAGAGATATGTTCATGGGTCCAGAACAGGCAACATTACCTGTAAATTGAATGGATTGCAATGAGAGGAGGAGAAGGAGGAGCTGTAGGGGCAAGGAGTGAAAGCTGTAGCTAATTTGAGGCAGGTGGCAGAGGCGCTAAACAAACCAATTATAACTCATAGACGTGGCAACAGAATCAGCTGGAACAAACGGGTGAAAAGTGAAGAAAACTGAGAAGAAATCGTCCAAGAAAGAAGAAAGAAAGAAGTACAAGAAAGGCCAACTTTATTTGAAAGATTTCAGGGTGACTTCAGGGGATAACAAGGGGCCTTTAAATATGCATACATCTTGGAGAAAGTAAGAAAGAAAAGCAACAAGTAATCCTCAGAAAAATAAGGAACAACTCTCCAAGTAAAGGCATTTAAGCATCAAAAGAATCCCTGACGAAACAAGAGCTCTAATGGAGAAAAATATAGAGCTAATCTTAGATCTCTGACTTAACATCTCTTAAAGAATATTAATAAAAAAATTTAAACATGAAAACCCCTTTTTCCGATGCTCTTTTTCCTTCAACTCTTTGGCATTCAGGAACTCCACTCTGTAAGCTCTTTCTACACCAAAACACAAACCAATTTAATCCCAGAAATACCCAGTACTAAGGATATTAACCACTTGAAGCCTCCACAGCTAAGACAGTCACATAGCAAGGGGCTTCATTTCCTTCGAAAGCATTTTAAATCCAAAACGCGCACAGAATTCCCATTGAGCTCCGCCTTCGAAGGATGAGGCTTCGAAGGATGGTGGCAGGATAGCAGAATGGCATCATGGCAGCTTCGTAGCCGATTAGTTGACGAAAACGAAACGTTTGGAAACGCCTTGCGATGAAAACTTTGCCCTTCTCAGCGGAGTGGGCCCCAAGGTTTAGCTGTCATCAAACAACCCGCCCCCCCACAAAAGACAAGGGAGATGCAGCAGCTGCAAGCCCGGACGAAGCTGTTGGCTCTGTCCCGTGTCCGGGTTTGGGTCCGGGTCCGGGTCCGGGTGTTGTGTCAACTTTTGCACGCCATCCATTAGAGGGATGCTGCTCCGCTCTGCTCTGCTCTGCATTGCTGGAGGGTCTCCGTCTCCATCTCCCTCACAAAGATGCTGAGCAAACATGTCGCGGGTGCGGTGTGGCAGGTGCAAAATGTATCCTGCTGCTCATTGTCAGCTGCATAAGGATGCAGTACCCAGGATGCAGCAGTGCGGGGGTAGAGCCCCAGAGAAGGACTCCTGCCTGCCTGTCTGTGGATGTGTCTTAGACAATCGCATGTGTAGTTTTGGAGGAGTTCTCGTTCCTGGGCCTGTTGTTGTTCCCAAAACTCGCATAAATATTTATGACAGCGTCTTTCTTGTGTCTTGCGTCTTGTGTCTTGTGTGTCGCCTTCGCGTTGTGTCGCGTTGTGTCTTGTCTTTTGGGCGCAAAACTTCTGTATATGCCGCGGGGCGTTAGTCAACAGCCAGAGCAGACAGATAGACAGACAGACAGCTTCCGGTGTCAGTCACAAGGATGTGTACCGCCCAGCTTCTTAACTGCTCAACACACAGGGATCCAGAGCTCCACAGCTACGTTCTCATGTAATTGGTACGTAAGTCTTGGGCTACTCTTTTTGGAGGGTCTCTAGGACTTTTAATAGAGGTTGCAGAGATTCAGAGATGTATAAATATCATTATCGGATCACTATATCATCTAGAAATCATGTCAAGAATCGCTGCTAAGATATTAGTAGGTAAAACCACTTGTGGCTTAATTTTCTTCATTGTCTCTTCTGCTTTTCCATCTTCTAGGGTATCAAATGCTTCTCTACATCCTTATATCCTTCTCTTACCCATCCCATCTTCCCTCTACCTCTACCTCCTGTTCCGTCCTTTCTTCACTTTAAGAGTTGTTCTTTGCTAGCGCCACATTAGCAGGATTTTGATGCCTCGCCTTGTGCTGCATGTGAAATTAGTTGTTGCATCCATCCCCTGCCCCGTCGTGGATGGTGGGGTGTGTGTGGGCGTGACAACACATTTATATACCATGTGTAATTAGGGAAGTGCCAGGGATACTGGGGATACTACTACCTTTCTGTCTTCAGGCTTATCTTCAGCAGCAGCGTGGCAGCAACGTGGAACTTGAGCTAAACAAAAATCGTTGCAGGAAATTACCGTTAAATGTCACCCCATGCACTTGTCCATCCCCACACCCCTTCTCCCTTACGTTTAACCCTCTGTCTCCTGGTTAACCCCCACTCCCTCATGCTTAACCCGCGCTGTCCTACGTGCGTGTAAGGAGTTGCTTGGGTTTTCTTTGGTCTAGCATTGTTATTAATGCCTGGGCGGGTCTTAATATGAAGTTTTTAATGTTTCAACATCTTCTCGTCTATTCGGATTAGCCTTACGAGTATACTCGTACGATACGATACGACAGATGGAACGGGCAATGGCTTTTTGAATGCCACATCCTGAATGGCAGATATCTGTTTGGGGAGGTGGGAGGTGTCTGCTGTAATGAAGATGATAATTACGGGGCATGCAAAATGGGGAGATATTTTAACCATGATGATAAGGGGGTGTTTATGTGGTTAAAGGAAGTCTGAATATGGGTAGTCTAAAAGTATATTATTTGAATAATCTTCTAGCAAAGGTTTGAATACAAAGTAATATCCTGAAAGGTGAATACAATTTGAATTAAAAGTGATGTACTTTCCATAGACAAATATTGTGTATAGAACAAGGTATCATAATGTCGAGGAACGTGTTCTTCCATACAAAAAAACAGACTGGTTTAGAGACTATTTTTGGACACTTTTCGAGACTATTAAGTTCTCTTTTGTCTAGTTTTTATACAACATTGTAATGGAGACTATTTTTGAAAACTTTTCGAGACTATAAAGTTCTCTAATATCTAGTTTTTAATCGGAGCTGTCGTATACTCTTGTTCCTATCTTCGTTATAATTCCTTACCCATTTCCTGGTCAACATGAACCCGTTTACTCATCGATTCTTTCTACTACTTTAAGACTTCCCTTGTATACATTCCCTCCCCTAAAAACTATCCCCATCAATGTCTAACAAACCCCAAAAGCCCCAAAACATTTTGGTGAAGCTAATGGAACTCGGAGGAAAGACAAACCATATTCACATGCTTATTACCCCAACCTAGACTTCCATTTTTTGCCTTGCGACTGCCGCCACTTGATATACATTTATGCATTCTGGCAGTACGCTCATGAGATCCTGGAACCAACACAAAACACTTGCCAATAGCCAGCCATCAACAACAAGAAGGAGAAGCAGCAATCCGGTATAGAGATGGAGATGGAGCTGGAGATGAGGAGGAACTGGCATTGCCACTGAGACATAAGACTGGAGGATTTGCACAGAACACGTCGCCCAGTCCAAAGGCCCTGGAGTCCAGAGTCGAGTCCACAGCCGACCACAAACCGAACAATGTCCGACTCAATTTCGCAGATTCATAAAAATGAATGAATGCAATGTGGCAGGCAATCGAGAGACGAGTCGAGTCGAGACCTAAATCCTCCGATAGACCGAACACAAACCGAACGCCGCAAACCGGCGTCATTGGAAATGGAAAATCAAGTTTTGTGAAATTGACTCTCAAGTGATGGAGCCGCCACCACCGCCCGCCACCACCGCCCGCCACTAGGGGGTGGTTGGGTGGTTGGGTGTCGGGGAGAGATCACTGGAGGACGACGGCGACCATTAAAATGAATTGCACTGCACTTTGTGCCATCAACAGAATCAACTGCCGGCGAAACGAAACGAACGAATGATGCACCATAGGAATGACTTAAAATACAAAATAAAATAGACCAAAAAGAACTGAAAGAACTGAAAGAAAAACAACAGTGCAGACAGAGAGGAAAAGCAGGGCAGGGCAGGGCAGCACAGAGGAGGGGCAAGTGGAAAATGCAGACGAATTGGGAAAAGGCAGTGGCCAGAGCAAGATAGCGACAAACAGGAGAGATGAAACCGAATCCGAATCCAACTCCGAGGCAGCCAACAGAACATTGCACGCCATTTCAATAAAAGTGAATTGCCCGACGCTGCGATGGCGATGGCGATGGCTATGGCGACGACGTCGTCAGCGGACGCCTCAAACTTCTTCTTCAGACCCAAAGAGGAGGACCAGCCAGCAGCAGCTCTCAACGCTGGCGAAAAGTATTCGCAAAGGATACCATTTCGAGATGACAGCGTGACAGTGATGGGCAGTACGCAGATTCTGGCATAAAAGTAGGCGTGGAATAAAACTCCAATGAAATATAGTTCAAAATATAGTTGTGATTTCCATATCCAAAAGGAGTTCCATTTGTGTTACGTTAAATAACAAAACTAAACCCAAATTGTATCCCATTTTCATTCTCTGAAAATATTCTAACGTTCTTCTTCAACTTTTGGCCACAAAACCGATTCGTGTTGAAATCTTTTCCTAATTCCCTCAACAATGGGCAGCCATTTATCCAAGCTTATCCTAGAGGCTCCGTCTTCAGCCGAAAAATATGCAGCTACTGCCGTCATAGAGACTGGATCGGGTGACAAGCGCGACTCCGTCAAAGAGTCTGCTGACAAAAAAACCAAGAGTGGGGCCTGCTGTGCCTGTCCGGAGACCAAGCAGGCACGTGACCAGTGCTTTGTGGAGCACGGCGCAGAGCACTGTCTAGGCGTGATCGATGCCTACCAGAAGTGCATGCGCGAGGCGGGATTCAGTATCTAGAGGAGACATCAATGAAACATAGTAAGTAGAAAGAGATTTCTATAGTTCCATTCGTATCAAAACTTTCTCCCATATCTAGCACTACCATCTAAAAGAGAAGCTGAAAGAAACTCCCATAATACCTATCGTCATGGAATTCTAAAGAATATAAATAAATTATAATTTCTGCTGCCAAAATATACATACTTCAATTCGTGTCACGTCTAATCTCTTGTCCCATCTCTAGCACTCACATCCACCAACAGAAGCCATCTCCAAGTAGTAGAAGAAGCAACCGTAAAAGTTGAGTTAGTTCAAGTCTGGAATTCCGGAAGCGTGTGTAGCGCATCCACTGTTGACATGACTGACGACGATGTCGTCTTCTTGGTCTTCTCTTCGTCGTAGTCGTCGTCGTCCTGGGAATGAGACTGGGACTGAGACTGGGGACTGAGCCACACTGAAAGTTTGTCTGGGGCTCATCTTCACTCTACACTCGACTCCACACTCCCCACTCTTGGCCTGTTGGCCACTTGGTCTCGTTAGTCGTAAAAGCAAAGTATCTACATCAAGCGAGGCACAACAATAACTTCAAATGAGCATTTTAATAAATTTTTCAAATAATCACTTGAAAAGTGGAAAATTCTCTACCCAAGCGACTCTCCACTCCCTAGTTTCCATCCCGTTTTCATCTCCACATCTCAGAGTCCCGATTGCAATTCAACTTAATGTTTGCTTAAGGAATTAGTTGGCAAGAAGATGGAAAATAACTCCAGAAGTTATGAGTAGTTAAGCACGAAGGAGATTTAGATCTGTCAGTGCTAATGGGTTTCTCTCTGCCACAGAGAGAGCCAGAGAGAGAGAGAGAGAGAGGTGCAATCGTTTAGGTTGCAGATAGACGGGAATAAAATCAGGTATTTTTTTTATGGATTGGTTGATGTGTTGAATAGTACAGGAATTTAAAATTGGATAGATCAAATCTTTAGAGAGGATGGATGCAGGATGCAGTAGAAGACACTAAGACCAATGCTCTGATTTACTCGAAGGTAATATTGAATTATAGAATTATTGCAAAAGTAATGGGTTATTTCGGTGCACCATCAATAAAAAGGGAAGAAACAATCAAATATTGTAGGATTATCTATTTTCTCGTTTTTTCTGGTATTTTTGTGATGTTTTCCCGATGTTTTCTGCTACTTAAATATATTTATCTGGTCTTTTACTTTAATTTATATCTGTTGTCTAGTATTGTCTGTTATATTTTTAGTATTTTTTAATACTTTTTACTATTTAATACTACTACTATGTTTTTATCTAGTTTAAGTGCTATGTAGTATTTTTTCCGAACATAAAAGTACTTCTACTATTTTATTTTTACTTCTGCTTGTTTTCTTTCCTAGTATAATTATATTAGTATTTTTATAGTATTTTTAAGATATTGTTCTCCTTTTTTTGTGCATATTTTTGTTTGGTATAAGTTTGGTGATTTGTATTGGTATTTTTGTACTATTTTCTGTAGCATTTGTTCTAATAATTACTGGTATTTTACTAGTATTTGAAATACTGTAAGTTTGGTGTCTTTTTCTAATAATATGTTGCATAATTCTAGTATTATTATGCTACTTCCTGGTATTTTAATTAGTATTTTTTGGTATTTTTCGAGTACTTGTGTTTGCTGCCGTTTTCGATATCTTGTTCTAGAATAACTACTATTTTTCGACTATTTTCTGGTATATTCGTGTATTATTTTTTGGTACTTTTTTAGAATTTGTACTACTTTGAATTTAGTATAAATTTACAGCAGGTTGTAACGATAGGAAAACGGGTAAATCCTAGACCCAGAACCAGAGCGAAATTCTACAAAAAAGATTGTCAAATTCAAAATAATCGTTAGCTTAAGATCAGTACATAGCATTTAAGAGCCATTTCAATAGAAAACTGAATCCCTTTTTGTTGGTTAAGCACTCAACAGATGCGCTTCCTCCCCACAGCCTTCCCTCCTTCGCTCAAAAAAATAGCCACTGGCCATTGGGTATTTTCTAAAATGCAAAAACCGCCAACAACATTTATGCGAATGCCTTGCCCAAATATAACCATTGTAATAATGCTTTTTCGGTGGCTACCAGCGTGAGAGGAAGGACCTCCCCCCGTAAGTGTTGTCCTTTTTGGGCTGCCTGCATCTTTGTTAATATATAAACAGATATTTCTTTCAGGGTAGAATTGCAGTTTTTTGGGTGGAATAAACCCGGAGGCTTCTTGATTTGCGAGTGCATTGCATACTTTGTGGCTGCAGTGCCACACGTCCACTCCATGTGTGGAAAGCGTAGGAGAAAGGGTCCTGGAGGACCCTCCGCGGAATGCCCCGAACTTAATGAGTTATATTTTGTTTTATTTTTTGGTGGCTTGCAGCTTGGAATTTTTAATTAATGCAACACACATGCACATGCACATGCAGGGATTTCATTTGCAGGCGCACATTCCTTTTGCCACTTTTTATTGTTTCGTAAACTATTTCGGGGCGACATTTCTATAAGAGAAAGAACAACACTTCCGTTGCACAGAGAGAGAGAGATAGCGAGAGAGAGCCTCAGGCGATTCTGAGATTCTAATTAGCGGACTTTTCAATGGGGTTTTCGCCGATTAGAAAAAAGTTTTGGATTGGGGGCGACTACTCACCTATTTGCCAGCAATTTTCCGCATATCACACACGGATATTTGGGTTTTTCTTCATCGGGAACTTTGTCCTTCTTGGGCTTTTCCTTTCTGATGTGCATCGTGTCAATGTGATTCTTGAGATTGTGTCGCCTGACGAACTTCATCTCGCACTCGGGACACTCGAAGATCTTCTCGTTCGTATGGGTCCTCAGATGCGGCCTGAGGGAGTACATCTTGAAGAGTTTGGGACAACGCGGACACTGGATCATCTCATTCCTGCCAATCGACCCCGATCGAGTGTGAAAGAATCGATGGTACAGCAGATCCGATTCGTATTCGCAGCTGAACGCACACTGATCGCAGCTCCAGGACTTGCTGCTGTCTGTGGTGGCAGCGGCAGAGGATGTGCTGGCTGTGGGCTGGCAGCTGCGGTTGTGCCTCCCCAGGGCCTGGGGGGAATGAAAGTTCTCGCCGCAACTCAAGCAGCCATGATTCTCCTTGGGATGTGCCTCCGCTCGATGCTGGGCCAGGGCTTGGGGCGAGTCAAAGACCTTCTGGCAGTTGACGCATTGCTTGAGGGACACGACGCGTCGCTTCTTTTTTGCCGGTGGATCGGGCTTTTGATCGTCCAGGACCTCGCGTATCATGCGCTCCAGCGCCTTATCCGATTGCAGGGCAGCCCGGTCTGAGGGCGTGGCCCGCAGCTTGTGCTGCAACAGGCTCCGATGACGACGTGCCTCCTTTGCCGTCTCAAACTCCATGTGGCAGATGCCACAGTAGTACCTCTCCAGGCGATGCTTGAACTTCTCGTGCCGCTGCAGCGCCAGGCGGGAAATCTGCGACGCCCCGCATATGCCACATCGGAAGCGACTCTGGTAGTCATCGGCGGCCGTGTCGGTGGGCGGCAGGCCTGGATGCTCCGTGGCAAAGTGGCGACGCAGCTGCATGTTGTAGAGGAAGCTCTCGCCACAAGCGGAGCACTGGAGCGGAGTCCTTTGGGCAATGCAGATGGGCACCGATCGATTGAGGGCCAGCACTACGTCCTTGTGGCACGCGTGCAGCATGTGCTGCCACATCTGGTCACTGGAGTCGCACTCAAACTGGCAGTAACTGCACCAGAAGCTGTCCTCCGGCCGCTCCTGGACCTGCTTCAAGTGCCCCTCGGATCGCCAGTGCAGCAGGAAGGACTCCTCCGTGTTGGCATAGAAGCTGCAGGGCAGGCACTGGAACGGCGACTGTCGCACAATGCTGCCCATGTGGTTGAGTATGTCCTGGAGGAAGGACTGCCTGCGCAGTGGCGTCTGCTGCTGGAGGCGTCGGTAGTGGTAGTGGGAGATCAGGTGCTTGCCCATCAGATGGCGGGCCATCGTGTGGCGACACAGATTGCAGCGCAACTGATGAGCACGGCGCATCCTCTTGGCGACTGCCTTTGTCTCTTCCTGTGGCTCCTCTTCTTTTGGCTGCTCTTCCCCCCTCTCTGGCAGGGTGAAATCCTTGCTCAGCGTGAGCTTCCCCCCGAGGGTGGCCTGCTCCAGCTGGCACTCGGCCTCCGCTCTCTTCAAATGGTATCCCGATCGCAAATGCTGATCGTAATTGGCGCGACTCTTCAAACGCCTGCAGCAAATGTTGCACCAATAGCTGACACCCGGCTGTTGCAGCTTCGTCAGATCGATGTTCTCGCGGTACTCCAGCTGCTTGCTGCCGGGCACCCACTTGCCGTGGGTGTGCTCCTCTGGCGGATGGGCATACACCTCTTCCACAGGCTCATCCCAGCTGGGGGAGAGCCTTTCGATGTGCGTGTGCCTCAGCTGTGGTCGATGCTCGGGCTTCCACTTGCCCCCCGTGTGGCTGGCAGGTACTGCCGGTGGCGAGTGCTGCACCACATCGTACTCCTCTTCGGCTTCGTCTTCCTCCACATCGAACGAGTCATCCGGCTCGTCTTCATCTTCCTCCTCCTCATCGCTGGGTTCTGGCGAGTCGTGTGCGAAGTTCAGTGGCTTAAAGACAGACTCATCTCTGACGGCCTTTAATACAGGATCTCCAGCCGCATGCCAGGTGACCTCTTTGGCCGCTCTATTGGGCCCATCCCAGGCCTCTTCTTTGGGTCTGGAAACAGTTTTTCCGCCCGTTGAAACACTCTGCAACTGCAGGGAGGAGAAGAACAAATCAGCTCCTAGTTCGTAGGGCAGATCGTAGGCTTCCGTCAAGGACTTGGAGGTCTTTCCCCCATGACTGGCGGTGGTTTTCCTCAGATAACTGCTCGGGGCCTCTGGCTCTGCGAAGTGAAAGCCATCGTACGTGTGATCCAAATGCGTGCTACTGAGGATCGCAGTGGGCGACACCTGTTGGGTGGCAGGAGACGTGGCCTCTGCTCTGGTTGTCGGTGGAGTCACAGATCTCTGGGTGGTTTTCTGTGCGGCCAAGCAATTGATTTTGCGGTGTTCGATGTACTTGGAGAGGCCCAGGATGGTGGCATTGCATTTAATGCACAGATGAGTGTCGTCCAGATCGTCAGAGTCCATGTTTGAGCTGTGGATACAAGAAAGAACAATTAGAGGTTTAAAATAGAGAAAAAATAGATGCTTAGATGGAGTCTTTAGCCAGTGATTTATGGAGTCATAGTCTGGTAACAGAATCCCCCCAATGAACTGCCTGTTGAGAGAGGGCTTCCTCCTCCTGGGGTCATATTTCAGGCCCAGTTTATTCATTAGCAGACAGACTCCACAGAGCGAACCCTTTCCTACCGCTGCCATTCACCACAGCGTTGACATGGTCCTGTCTGTATCCGTATCCCGTGTCGCCCTGCTTTTCCGTAACCCTGCTTTCCGCATCCGTAGCGCCGCCCGCTTGTTTCTCGTGTGTGTTGTTGCGGCCTGTCAGAACTGAAGTTTATTGCGTCTGTGTGTGGCGTACATGTCCGCGTCTCTCTCTCTCTCTCTCACTCTCGCTCTGACGCTGTGCGTCTCTCCCTCTAGCGCCATGCTAAATGTAAAAGTGTCATTTCCGCCATATGTGAGCACGCGATGAACGATGCGTCGAAGTCGACGTTGACGCTGGTTGTTGGCTGTTGGGTGGTGCTGCCACTGCCGCTCATAATTTCAGTGGTACAATTGCAGCCAACACCAATCCCTGGGCTCTGGGCTCTGCGTCCTGCCACTGCCACTGGCAACTGCTGCTGCTGCTGCCTGTTTTCCGCGTGGAATTTATACAAACGAGGCCCATGTCTGAGGTTAAATACGAAAAACATAACAATTCCCGGGGAAACGCGTCCCACATGTGGGGGAATGTGGGTTATGGGGCATCCACATCGCGGATTTCTGCCTGCCTGCGCCTGGCCTGTCCTGCCTTCCATCCGTCTAACAAGGACAATATTGGCTCTGCTCCTCCTTTCCTATACTCCCCCATCCCATCCCATCCGCTGGCTCTCTCCTTTGAGTGATAAACGTACATTTGTTTAACAATTAACGTGGCAGCAGCAGCACATGCAACACCAACAGCCATTTATTTATAGTCTTCTCCCCTTTTAGATCTCCTCCCTCTCCCTCTGCAGCAGTTACCATTTTTATATCGCTAATTAGTCGAATCGTGGGGGCGGGTTTCAATCCAAAAACATAGCACACATCCTCGTCGTGTGTCTCTGATTCACGATAATTCCTTATTACTCGCACAACAACACATTCTCTCGCGTATATAATTTGCATGTCTGATTCTACATAGATATACATATAACGGTATATATACATACATATATCCCATATTCGTATCTGTAAGTCCTTAGCCAAGTAATTGCCTTCTAATTGCACATTTGTTCAACATTTTGGCCGATTGAGAGAGAGTGTTTCTTAGGGGGAAAGCACAGTCTATGTGCAGGAGATTTTGAGAGTAACGGATAGGTCGAAATAGCAGTTAATGCAAAGGAGTTTTCCTTATAAGGGATAAAGAGTTGTAGACTTGGACGCATTTAAGGGGAACTAATTAGTTAATTAAATCATCAAAATGATGTGATACTTACTTCATCTATTTTGTACAGAATAAAAGAATTATCTAGCCTCTAAGGCCTTGTAGAAATATCCAAATTCTCACTTGGGTCTCCTTTCTTTCTTCTGATTAAGGGTTTTGTCTAAGAAAAGATGATCTAAAAGGAGAATAGATTTGATAAATGCGGTTGGAATATATGTATGTATAGGAATATATGTATAAAAATCGTACTATAAGTCTCACTATGTGTTATAGGAAACAAGTGCATTATTTGGTAATTATTTAGATCTAAAAATGCATAAATCTTTAGTTCAGCAATAATTTTTCGTCTAAATAAAGCCACAAACTAAGAAAATTGTGTTCCTCAAAAGGAATGAACATTATAGGGAATAAATCAATGGTTCTACTGGGTATCTTCCCCCAAAAATCATTTAAGGAATATATAGAAATGCTGAAATATTCTCTTTCTGAAGAAAGGAGCTAACTAAGAAGACACGTTCTAGAAAATAACCACTCAAAGTGTTATGTAAAAGAATTAAGAATCAAAAACTAATTGGTTACACTATAGAAATTCCGTACATCTTTCGATTAGCCACAGTTTTCTTTCCAAATAAAGGAGAACAAAATATGTTCCATATAGTAAATGATAGTAAAAAATACTACCCATACCAATACGTAAAAATATTCCCTTTGCTTTTAAAACTATATATGTATACTATACACTCTTCTTGTTGTAATCCCTATGGCCATTCCCTCTATTGGCATTCCTCGTCATCGTAGTAGTATCATCCCCCAACTCCATAGACGGGGATGGTCTTCCGCCCCTCCCTCTATTCATATGGAGGACCGCCGCTTGGGTTTGACATTAAATGCCATGTTGTACAGTATGTCTATTTGCTGTTCTGTTCTGTTCTGTACCTTCCGACTGACAGACCCAGCCCCCTGCCATACCACTCCCTCACTCCCCACTCCCACACTCCTCCAACCAGATGTGTGCGTTATTTCGCGCTTGTGGTACTAAATTGGGTGATAACTCCTTTTTAATGGCTGCAATGCTTTTGGCCCTGGCTCTCTCTCTCTCTCTGGTTGTTGTTGTTCCTGTTGCTGCTGTTGGTGTTGCTTTGTTGCTTTGTTGTTCTAAGTTTTATTTTTATTTGTCTCGCTAAAACTCAATTTTCGAATCAAACAACCACGAGTATTTCTCGTATCTCCCCAAACACTTGTTCCCCACCCTGTCTCTCTCTTTCCCTCTCCCTCTCACTCTCTCTGGCTCAGTTCTGGTGCGTTGTGTTTGCTGATGATGCCCTCAAAAATTACAACAAAAGCAAAAGAAATAGAGGCTGGATAGAAGATCGAAGAAAAGAATACCCTAGAAGATCTATTGGAGATTTAATGGAAGATATGTCAAAGGTGTGTTTCGATTTGGTAAAATATTCAAAATTTATTTTGGTTAGAAATCGAAATGTGTTAAAAAACGAAGGGATTCAGATCCATTAATACACTTTGGAGGGTCTTGAATACTATGAATGACTGAATTGGAATTAGATCACTGAATCTATGAAGTATTTTCTTAAGAATCATCTGAATCTTCTCTGAAGTGTTGGAACCTTAAAGATTCATGCAGGGCTCTAGAATGGTTTCTATCACAAAGAATAATATTTCGAACGACTATATAAATATTAATCTAAATAAATTTCCTGCTGGAAAAAATAAGATTCCATCAAACACAGGACCTCCTTTAAGATTTATTTGATCCCACTTTCTCTTGCCTGGATAAATCCCAATGCAAAATCGTCATACCCTACCTTCTGGAAAGGGTATGCCCAACATTGTCATGTTATTTGTTGTTGCTATTGCCACCATTGCTTTTATTGTTGTTGATGACGCTGACGCAGAGGCTGGCGATGACTCTGTGGCATGGACCCACTGCCACTGCCAGTGCCAATGATTCTGCCTCTGATTCTGGGATTGGCACTCGTATAGGATTGTGGGGTGGTATGTGGGGAGGTGGGGGAGGGTGTGGGGATTGGTTCGGCCAATCCTCCTCGTACGTTGTCACAAATGCAAATAATGGCACAATTGTGTTGTGCAGCCTTTTAACTGCTTTTATTATTTAATTCCTCAATAGAGCAATGCCATGGAATGAACATATTAATATGGCACCCCAGTACATGTGTGGATTGTATGAAATGTTCAGGAGAATGTAGACATAGGAAAATACATAGTCGTATAGGTATTGGATTGTATGTGGATCCCAAGTTAAAGAGAAATTGTTGAATTTATGAACGATTTTTAAGAGCTTAAGAAGATTAAATTACATATTGTATAATTTTTTAAATTATAATATGTAGTTAAAAGCAGTAAAAAAAGATTGACAGAAAGAAAAAATCCCGAAAATAATAAAAAAATAAATATACAATTAAAATAAATAAATAAAAATGAAACAAAACAAAATTATAATAAATTAATAATTAATTAATGAATTAAAAATTATAATAAATTAATAATTCATTAATGAATTAATAAATGAATTATAATAAAAAAATATTTTAAATTTTTAATTGTAGTTTAATTTTTAATTGAACATTAATTTATATTATTAACATTAATTTATATTTTATTGTTAATTTGTTTTAATTGAAATACTTTATTTTTATTTAAAATAATTATTTTTTTATATAAATTATTCTTTTTACATCATTATTATTTTTTATTGTGTTTTATTCTATAAATATATTCTATATTATTCTATAATTTTATTTTTAGATTCAGTTTTGCTGCTAATTGCCTTGAGGTTATGCGAACAAGCTGTACATATAGAAAAATACCTTAAATTTGATATTTCAGTGAAGGACTATAAATAATTCCAAAGGACTATATATAATTCATATACTTTATCGATCTGCAAGAGACCTTTAAAAATAAAAAAAGCATAAAAGGTGCCCAAGGGCTAACCCCTTGGTGACGGGACGGAAACAAAGAACTAATTATCATCATTATCGAATTAATGCAATCGATTAGCATATTCGCTTTTACGATTCGTTTCGATTCCCCAGCACCTCCCCCCCGCTAGTCGATAATTTACAACATTGAATTTATTATTATTGGCATTTCTTGATTTCTCCTCGTCAGCTGCCATCCATTGAATTGAATTCTTCTTTTACGGTCCGCAGGAGAGATGCATCCAGCAGATGCCACTGCCCATAGCCACTGCCACTCGAGGGGATCTGGGGATCGTACCTGTTGAGTGCTCTTGTGGCTGCTGCTGCTGGCTGGCTTCGCCGGTCATCAGGTTTATGTGGCATATAATTTTTTGTCTCTGTGTGTTTTTTTTCTTATTCATTTCGTTCATAAAAAGACGCCATCGTAAAATTTTTTGATGACGTTTGTCACCGGCTGCCTTTTGGCTTTCATGGCAATGAAATTTTTCTGTTTTTGTACCATTAAGTCGATATATTTATGACACTCCACTTAAGCTCCATCAAATTAAGTATTTTTAAGAGACTGAGGGACCTGACCTGTTTTTGTTTTTTAAATTAAGAATTTTGCGGGGAAACAAAGAATTTTTAAAAGAGGTTTTCTAATGAGGAAAATAAATGGAAAATAAATACTAGAAAAAGTGTGAAATATAAGTGATATTTTTACTATATTATATTATTTTCTTTAATGTGGAAACCTTTCTTTTAAAGTCTTCTTTCAGCTGCTAGAACCCCTCTCCATTCATATCGAATATCACTCACTTATTAATTTTGCGTTTTCTAATGAGGAATGTAAATAGTAAATAAATTCTAGAAAAATATGAAATATTATTGATATTTTTCCTATATTATATTCATATTCTTTGATGTCGAAACCCTGTCTTTTAAAGTCTTCTTTCCGCTTCTATATCTCCCCTCCCTTTATATCGAATATCAGTCTTAAGCCAAGGCTCTAGCCTTGATCGACTGATCGAGCCATTAGCATTCAAAATAAAGTCAATACCAGACAAAACCATGGAAATCGAAACGAAAACGTATGACTCGAAATTAACTGCAAATCGTTAACAATAATTCAGCGGACACAACAGTTCGTTCAACGGACAGAAGAGTCCCCCCAGCCCCAGAAGAGTGGAAGACACAGATTCATTTTCAGACTAGTTTTGCATTTAAGGCGCGGATGATCGTACATTTTAATGGGCATATTTCACGCCAGTCCCCCCCCTGTCTCTCTCTCTCTCTCTCCTGCTCTGCGAGTATCTTCGGCCCACGACGAATTCATAAAGTATCTCGCACTTTTTTTTAATGATTTCTGAGTTACAACTCAAGAGCTCCGAGAGAGCCAGATACCAGAGAGTGGGATCTTTAACTCTGATTTCCCCTTCCTGAAGCTGAAGCTGGATCGTTGCATCTTGCATCTCTTGGTTGTTGTTGCATCTCGCGCGCAGCAGGTACAATGCAACAATTTGGCGGCAACTTATGACAGCGCGGCCATCGCAAATAAACTCAAATGGCAATGAAGAAAACGAATGCGAGAATTTATGCAGCTTTTTGCAGCAGCAACAACGAAGAGAGGCGACTCGAGGCGACTCGAGGCGAGGAGAGGCGGCTGATGTTGCGGCGGCTCTTTCGTGTGCGCACCTTAAATTATGAATATTACCAAATGGGTCAATTCGAAATAAATAAGGCAACGGTCTTCGTTGGCCAGTCGATCCGATCCTCTCCTCAGTCTTAGCCTCAACCTCGTCCTCGTCGATTGGCCAAATAGAGTTGTCTCTGTCGCAATTTCTCATTGAGCTGTCGCCTGGTCCAAACGGGGCACACGCATCTCTACCCAGAGGATAACCAGAAGAGGATCGGCCCCTCTCTGTCTCTCTCTGGTAATATCGCTCATGCATCTGGTAATCTATGCGCAATTAGCGGCGTACATCAGATTTAGTATTCTGATTGCCTTTGCCGAGAGATCCCCCCCAACCCCCCCAGGCCTCCTCTTGCTCGTAAATTTGATATGGAATTTGTTGTTATTCTTTTAGTTAATCTCAAAGACTGGCTAAATCTCCGCTCGTCTGCTGGGGCTCTTCTCATCTGCTAGATACTATTTAGTAGACAGGCAGGAAATGCCAGAGAAATATCTTAGATTTTGAGTAGGTTGTGGATAGGATAGGTTCTTGGATGGTTCTTTCATAGAGCACACGTAGATTGAATCAAATATTATTTAATTATGGGGTAAACAAGTTTTTTGGTTGAAGGAAATGTTCATTGATTCAGGGGTGAATGGGTTCTCAGAGTAGTTCAACAGACGATCCATGTGTTCTATGAATTATTGGGGGAATATTTAGGGAACTATAAATATCAATTTCATTATAGACTCGTCAACCAATCTAATATCATACAACCTTTGATATATTCTCATAGAGATAATTTAAGTTCCTTTTCACAAACGATAGATATTTTTAAAGATCTACAAAGTTAAAACGGTATTTTTAAAAAAATTTCGTATGAGTTCGTTTTGAAATAATTACGGAACTGTTTCTTCAAATTTTCCAACCAGTCAAGCACCCAACCATTAAACTTTCTAAGGATTTACAAAGGTGGAATTGTACTTTGTCCATCATTTCGTATGATATCCATTCAAAATTCTAATAAAAGTCTTCCTATAAACTAACTAACTAAACCAATATCATTTTCCTAATAATTCTTTAAAAATACTTTGAAGATCATCATGAAACTCTCTTCCACTCAATGGCCAACCAATTAATCCATAAAAGATGCATGTTTCCAGTAGATCTACAAAGTAATAGATGTATGTACATATATCCCCAATAATTCCTTCCTTTATCCCCTTAAAGGTCATTCTTAAACTCTTTTTAAGCAGTCTCTGACCAAAACGTACACCAATAGATCCATGTTCTATAGATCTACAAATTTAAATATGCATTTCCTATATAATTTCGTATAAATTCTCTTAAAAATTATCATGAAATTTGTCCTAAAGAACCCCCCAGCTGTTCTTCAAATTATAGTTATATTTCCCTGATATAATATTTTCATAGTAATTCCTAAGAAGGTTATCATGGAACACTCTATAAACACTCAGCAAGCAATCACACATCATAAACCGGGCATAAAAACCCATCAATATAACGCTTAAGACACATGATCTCCCCGAAAGCCCAACCCAAACCAAAGAATATCACTTCTATAAATCCCACTCGAAAAGCTGACCACAAACATATGGATCCTGCTGCTCTGCGCTGTGATCTTGTGATCTTTATGTGTATCCCATAACCCATAACCATGGATGGTGGTGGTGGCGCGTGTGTGTGTGTGTGTAGGCGGGTGACGTCGGCGGTGATAAATCCCTGTTAAGTGCATCCCATTAATGTTTCTTCGACTCTGCCGCGTGACTCTTTGGTGACTTTGGTGGACACTGGAAAATGATTTTGAGGCGCTTCCGTTTCAACGACACTTCCTCTCTCTCTCTCTTTCCGTCTCTCTTTCTCTCTCTGCCGAACCGATCATAAATTTTCCAATTTGTTGTGCACCTTCTCTGCTGGCTTTGCTGGCTTTGGTTTTTGTTTTCCAAGATGCTCTTTCAATTGGCTGAAGGCCATAAATTTTGATTAGTATTTTGTAACCATCACATCATCAAGTGGGCGAGGGATACTACCATCGTCTACCATCTGAATAACACAGAAAAACAGGGGACAGATGTTCCTTCACACCCAACAGAGGAAACACACAGTTTTTTTTTGCGGCAATACCAAAAGAAAATTTATAATTAAATAAACAGAAAGATAGACAGGCAGACAGAAAGACAGCCGGGTTGTCCGTTGAGGTCCTCTGCTGTCGCTCTCTCTCTCTCTCTCTCTCTCTCTCTCTCTGTCCCTCTCTATTGGCCTTGTCTTAGATTTTACGATCCAGGTCATAAAATTAAAGATTTTACGACTTCTGCCATTATTTGACAGTAAACAAGAGTAAACACAGGAGACGGAGACGAAGAGAGAGAAGAGTCTAGTCGCTTCTTTGGGTTTTCCATTTCCAGGTGGATAGCCCTGGGGCGTGACAGATTTGTCGCCTTTGACGTTTGAACCCGCCCGCCCGTCCGCCCGTCCGACCGCCGCTTGTCAGTTGTCAAACAATTCTACGCTGATGAG
The DNA here is from genome assembly GCA_008121215.1 of Drosophila athabasca. Taxonomy (NCBI): domain Eukaryota; kingdom Metazoa; phylum Arthropoda; class Insecta; order Diptera; family Drosophilidae; genus Drosophila; species Drosophila athabasca. The sequence goes on from CM017794.1 coordinate 46,976,971, forward strand.
AAGATGATGGCCATTAAAGACCCCCCACCCCCCCATAGAGAACCCCAACGACCACAACCTCATCAAAAGCGGACTTTTATTGTTATTTAATTGTTGAACTGTGTTCTCCGCTGACGTTCGCATTCGCGTACGCGTTATATGTACATAAAATTTAATTTTATGGAAAGAGCCATAGAGAGCCATAGAGAGAGTACCATTCGAAATAGTCAAAGTGACCCACCCGCTGGTTTTTAGTGTGAAAATCACTTAAGCGCGTTTACCGAATTTACGACGACGGACTCTAACGATGGATGGATAGGGAATCGTTTCCGCTTTTACGAGCTGCTGCCAGCCAGCCATCATCCATCCAGCCAATGGACGAAGTTTATTAAAATGATTTAGGGACATTACGAGTGGCAGTAGAACGGGAAGTGCATATGAGTGCAGAGAGAGAGGGAACGAGAGAGGTTTATCTAATTTTTTGATGTACTTATAATTGGCGAAATAATAGTTTATAGACTATAAAGCGGTTTAGAGGATTTTGGGAAGCAAAAGAATATTTTAATACATATAAAATATGGAACAGATTACAATACTTTTTAATGGTATATTGGCTTAAGTGTGATGGGCTCCTAGAGGGCCTGGCAGCCACTTTCACCTAACCTAAACTAATCTAATGGCATATTTATGTATACATATATGTATATCCGCTTTTTTGTACACTTTTCAGCATCAGAGACGTAAATACCAGAGTTAGAGAGTTATCTTAGGGTTAGGTGTATTATCTGACTAGTTAAGGACTAGATTTTGAGGCTTAGAACAAGTTCTGGGTGTTCTGGAAGTGTGCTTTATAAAAGTGAAAAGCTTTTCCTGCTTGTATGCGTCTAGTTCGATGGCAAGTGTCACGTGTGATGCGGCAGTGCTCCTCGGTTCGAATTTGTAAATATTTTTGGCATCAGAAATGATATTTCCTTCAAGCCTTCTTTTATTTTTATGACTTTTTTTAGAATTCTTATAATTACAGGCATTTCAAACCATTCTCTGGCATAAATGTAAATTTTAACACATAATTTTTATTGAATTCTGGTCAAACTTTTGCAAATTTTCAAACATATATTTATGTATCTTTAAAGCACAAAATTCTATATCTGTTTAATCCCTGTGGCTTTATTTTGCATGAATGCAATTCAGATATTATTATAACATATATCGGTTTCTATAGTTATATAGTAAAAGAGCACAAGAGTTCCAAAGAACACAATTTTCAACTCCTTTCATCTATAAACCATAATCATAAAACAATGACAATGAAAAACAAACCTCTAAAACTCCCAAGGAAACCCCTATAAAAACAGCCACCCATCTGGTTCCTCAACCACATTTCACAAAGAACTCCCCTCTCTTCCCTCATTCTTCTCTCGTGCAGTTGTCAATCAGGGTAGGAGCATAAATCACACGTCAAATGCAGGACCACATGGCCAGGACGTAGTCGCAGTCCATAAATCAGTCAGCAAAAAAGGGCATTATAAAGAAACTATAAATATTTGTGTGATTGACGTGCAGACGACGACATAAAAATGGAATTAAAAGGACATAAAATTTTAACACATTTATGGAGTCAGCACAAACACAAGCGCACACACACACACACACACAGACAAGCACACGCCCTCATGGGCTGATAAGAACACACATTATCAAGAGCGGGGAGAGGGTGGCGGGGAGGGACTCTGTCTGCCATCATAAAAAGCATAATTACGGGGCATTTTGTGCTAATGTGGATGCTCTTTGGACGCCCGAACGCCGCCCCGCCCCAGGGCGTTGGGCGTTTTGGCAAACAGCAACATTTCTTATCATGGCAGCAGGATGTAGGAGGATGTGTGGAATACCCATAATGCAGGCTCTCTGCCGTAGCCTGGCAACCCTGACTCTCTCTCTCTCGCTCTCTCTCTTTCGCATAAATCACTCATTATGAGGCGTAATTAATGCGACGACTATATGGCGACCTAAATTTTCTATAAATCATCAGATTAGACCATGTCGTTCCACCAAAGGAGAACAGAACATATGATGTGTATCCTTAGATATGCAAGCGAGTATATACATATGTATATAGTATATATGTATGTATATCTGTGTGTAGATGTGTCCTTTAAATCTATTGGCAGCTTCGTTCCATGGCTAATGATGTCATAGGGGATGGGGTAGGGCATGTCTAATGGATATACGGATAATTAAGCTCCTCAAAAGGCTACATCAAGGATATATGACTAAGCAAAAGGATATGCGTGTTTGAATTATGGTTAATTGAGGGGAAAATCCATCAAGAGTTGGGCTCTGAAATCTCTGAAGCTCTGAAGTTATGTCTGAAGATAACTATGAAAGTTAGGGATCTGGAAAACGAAGAGAAATATCTCCTCTATTCTCCCATCTTTAGCTATGAAAAGTATCCCAAAACCTTGTAAAAACTTAAATTAGAGTTCTTAAATTAACATTTATAAAAAAATCACCCACAAAAGCAATAATTTTCTATCAAAATATTCTGTATACAATAAGAACTATCATTCGCATCCTCATTCAATCGTCTTATGGGTCCATTCAAGCCAAAAGTGTAGTCTGTAAAGCGTACCACACCCTCGAATTGTCCCAATCCTGGCACCGTTTGCACCTGAAGTTTGATCTCGATCTGCTGTTGATTTGCCGTTCGATGCCACAGCTCTGCGGCAAGCACGCGATCCAAGGACAACAGCTGACACGGCGGATGGTTCGATTCGACAAGTTTATTGATCTGCAGGATAAGAAAACGAGCAGCGCGTAGAACATTGCTATCCTTGAGATGAACACTCGAGGGCTTGTGGCACAGGCAGTACTCGGCGGGTATGTGGGCCATCGCACAGTCCCGCCGCTCGGGTATGGGCAGGAAAAGACTTATACCCCTTGGGAGTTCGTCCTCCATCAAAGAACTTTCAAGTAGCTGGCTGCGTAGGCGAATCTCTTGATCCTCCAGGGCCGCCAGTTGGGGCATATCCAGGAGAGTGGCATGCAGATCGTAGGCGGTAACCAGTCGCCTGCCATTCATTTTGAGATTCTTCACGGCCAAAGGATACCGCTCTTCTAGCCATTCGGGGTAGGAAATGATGGCCAAAGGTTTATTAACCTCCATTCTACCCTGATCGCTCCTATAGAAGCTAGTGATGTCGCCATCTTTCAGGCCATAGTTAGAGACGATCAAAACCAGGGCATTATTCAGGATGCCACTCTCCATTAACTGTTCAAACATCTCCAGAAAGGGTGCATCCAGTACCCTTCCATATTGGAAGGAGGCGTGTATCCCCTGAGTCCACCAGAGGAAGGAGAAGAAGCGGTGCCTCTCATGAAGCGGCAACTGTTTGTAGAGAAAGTTCAACAAGACCCTGGCATATGTATCCTCCTCATTGCAGTGCGCCCCATAGCGTATGTCCTGCCTGGTCTTCTGCCACATCTCCAGGAGCGCAGGACGCAGATAGTAATCCGTGGGCGGATGCTCAAATCCCGGTTTATCCTCGGTGAACAGACCCATGTCTATGTTATCCTCCCCGAAAGACGTTTCGTAGCCAGCATTTCGGAACATTTGCCAGAGGAAAGGACACTTATCGAGGCCTTTTTCGGGGTCCAGACAGAAGTCTTCGATTTCCTGGCTGCTCCAACCTGTCAACAGGGGCATAATACAGTCATAGGCGCTGCTGCCCACGCGATTGAAGCCCATGAACTCCACATGCGGCAGGTGCTGCAGAAAACCGTACGTAAAGACCATGGCACGAAGAAAGTGCAAATGGGAGACCGAATCCAGGCCCAGAATCAACACAGAAAGGCTATCCGGGGAGGTGGCAGACTGTAGCTTAGGCAATCCTTGACGGCGTCTCCTTTTTCCCGAAGTTTTCTTCAGAAAGAAGTGCACTCCATTATAGAAATCCGCTCCACTGATATGGGTGCAGTGTGCGCGCACAATATCTCCATAGACTTCCACCTCAAAGGAACTTTTATTCACCATCTCTATTTCCCGGCTATACAGCAATCGATTCTCAAAGTCCGTCTCCCGCTCCACCACATAATAAGAGCAAGTCAAATCCGTCGCATTGTCATCGAACGTCCTCAGATACTTGCCACTCTCCGTATGGATGCTCTCTACAAATCCCTCCGTGGGACAGGAGTAACGTCTCACTTCCCACCAATACAACAGGACATCCGAGGCGTATGGCGATGTGATCATTATCCTACAGGCATTGGTGTCTACCAAATAATCTTCAACAATCGCCTGCTCTTCGTATACAAATTTATCGAGGAAGATATCCTTTAAGAAGTAGATGGTGGCACCCCAGAACAATACAAAGGATAAACAACAGGTACAAAGCTTGAAATACATTTCAATTTTGCGAATTTCTTAGGCGGCTTATTAAGGAAAGTTCTAAGGGCACTTTGATGACAAAATTATGATAGAATCAATGGGAAATTATGGTTGAAATGGTTATAGATCTTGAGTAAAGAAATGGAAGATGGAATGCTCTTCAATTTCATAGAACTTTCTTGAGTCAACTCTTGCGTTCATATAATTATACATTATATTTGATTAATTTTCATGGTTGGTGACCCCGACTTTTTTTATTTAAAATCTGTCTATTAAATCTACTGGTACTTTAAAGATTAAGGTGTTATAAATATAATAAAAAATTAAGGTTTAAATGGTGATAGACCTCGAATAAATGCAGTCCTCAGATTTCTATAGAATTTTCGGGAATGTTAACTGATTTCTTTCACCTTTCTTTAAATAACTCTTGCCCTAATATAATTTTAAATAAAAATATATAATCCCCCTCAATAGATCATCAAATCATCTAAAAACCTTGATCCATTCCTTCAGTTTCCCAAACAATCAACGCTTAAAGACAGTTCCACTCCAAAGAACTGATTTCTTAGCCCCCAACTGCCTCTTTTTTGTGTGATGCCATTTCTGGGCCACTTTTCGTAATTATTCGATTGAAACAGAGGTCCTTTTTAGCCGAGGGGCTGCTGCTTTTTCTGTAAAATAACAATAAACTAAAAGGTCCACTCGTGCATAAAGCATTCGCGTTCCAAAGTGGAAAGGGCGGGGGGAGGGGCCCAGTGGCGTTAATTTATCACTTAACCTTCTTTAGCAGCCAAGTTTATAATTTCGATGCCCCAGCCATGGCAGGCAGGACCCAAGGATGACGACGACGAGGACGACGAGGACGAAGCTGGCGACTGCAGGCAGGCAGGCACTTGAACGACGGACGACTGCCCATCAGCGAAACGCTGGACACGGACACGGATACAGTTACCAGGGGTGTACAGGGGGGTGCACAGGGTTGGGGGGTTTCCAGAGCTCGAATAAAATAAAATAAAATAACAAACGGCTGGCAGCTTGCGTATATACTCGTATATTCCCTCCATTGTACCCGCGACGCCATCGTATTTCTTTAGCTTACGCATTAGGCGGCGCCCCGAAACAACTCCTTTCTGCCCTTCACCCCAGTCTATCTCTCTCTCTCTCCCTCGCTCTTTCTCACTGGCATTGTCTTTGCTTTCTCTGTTTGTTGTCCTTTTTTGCTGATGGTTTACGCTCTGCACTGCTCTCTGCTCTGCTCTTCTCGGGACAGCAGCTTCGCTTCGCTCTTTGCAAAATGAAAATGTAAAAGGAATATTCATGAGGAGATTAGAATTATTTTTCGTGCTGTCATTTTCATTTTCACTCCACCTTCTGCTGCGCTTTTCGTCTCCTGAATGCCCTACAATTCGGTTCGAAGTTGAGCTAGTGGGAAATTCTAGAAAGAATGCCAATGGTTATACGATACTTAAGTCGAAACAAATTAATAAGAAGAGGATCTTGATAGAGTTAATGTTAGAAGTTGCCAATGGATGAGAGTTTGGTGAAATACTTTTATGCAATCCTGGAATATGAATTACAGAAATAGTTATTTTGGGCGTAAAAATAGGTTGGGTTAGGTTAACCAGGTCAGCATGGTCCTTAGTTATCCGGAAGGTATGAACCTTTAAGAGGGTTAATAGCGTAAAAATGTAACTGAAACTAAAAAAGCTATGAATGTACCTCTGTTCGATGGCATAATTAATATATGAATATTAAAGAATATCAAAAAAGTGAATCAAAAGATCAAACTTACATAAAAGATATTTATTTTCTTTGGAAATATGATCAAAATTGACTGATAACTAATCTTTGTAGGTTTTTTACACTGAATATTTCTCTGATTATACCTATGCAATGATGATCATACATTTTAATGAATAATTTAAATTAAATACCGAACGAAAGAAAGGTGTTGAATTGTGGATCAAAAAGAATGGATCACCTTTCGATAGACACCTTCCAGCTCTCCTTTCAAAAGATATTTGAATTACATTTTTATTTTCAATTCATATATTAAAAACTTAAAAATAAATAATAAATTATGCTGTTCTCCTGTTCAGGATAACTCTTCAAAACAAATAGTGCGGATGTTTTTCGTCAAATTCCTTTAAATTAAAGATAAGGATTACTTCCTCATTCTTAGGAATACCATGAATATATCTCTGATTTTTTGTATTTCTCAGAAAATTATGAGATTATAAAAATCATAAAAAATCCTTTTTGGAATATCAAACCCCAAAGATGAATATTAAAGTATAAACGAATAAATCAAAATCGAATTTCTTTAAGATCCTATCCCCTAAACCCTGTATCTTTTCTATATACATACATATGTACTATAATGCTGCATTCCCCATTTCCTGATCAATTTTCTTGCAGAGAACCTTAGGAGTCACCAAAACCGATACCCCAAAGTGGCATTTCAATTGTTTATCCCCTTCTTCTCCACCTCCCTCTCTTCCTCCAATTCCATTTCTTTTTGTTTCGAGTGTTTGCTTTTGCTTTGTTTTCTGTTGTTGTTGTTGCTGCTACTCGCGAGCGAAAAAAAGATGATTTTTTGTGTGCCAAAAGGGATTAAATTCACGCTCGTTTGTCCTGTTTATGATGAGTGCTGTTCCCTGTTTGTGTTCCTCCGACTCCTCCCACCGACTCCTTTGGCCTCCTTCTTGCATAAAAGTTTAATGATACAAACACCCGGGCAATGACATGAATCACCCGATGGCAGGCAGACATCGCATCGCCTCGCCAGTCGCCCAGTCGGGCGGGCACACAGAAACACCCCGCCACCCTCCCTCCTCCCGCAACGTCGCCATCGCATTTAAAATATTTTTGTGAAATTATTATGAAAATGCGTAAAGGGATTTAATAAATAACTGTAACTGCTTCTCACTCACACCTACACCCACCCAACACCCTCTTGCGCTCTCTCTTTCTCTTGCGCTCTGTTTCTCCTTTACTCGTACTCTCTTCTTAGCATCTCTTTTTGCTCTCTCTTTTGCTCATTTGCCTTTGCCCGCCATTGTACCGTAATTCATAATGCTGTTGTTTTTTCCATCCAGACTTTTCCTTTTTTTTCGGTACACTTTTCCAAAAAGAGGGTATTGTGGATTTGAGAAGGGGTTTGTCAACGAAGATAAGAAGGCGGTAAACCCTATAGGGTGAATATATTCCTGATCGAACGGGTATAGCCCAGTATATGTTTATTCACCAGTTTCTATGAAAACCCATTCATCATTATTCCCGTTACTCTCAAGTGCCTCGTTAAGGAAACGTGCTTTTGCTAACTTTTTGACTGAAAGTGACCAAAAAAAGCGAGTAAAATGGAATATTATAGTTACAATAAATGTATAATTAAGAACCAGTAAAATAAGATCACTAAATCCCATTGAAAAACGTTTTTGAGTCCAAAGATTCCATTGGATATGGCAGACAATGCCTTGGGCAACTGAGTCGGTCCCCAGAATCCAACAACAATACACACAGTATTTGGAGAGACTCCGCAAAGACTTAGAAGAAGAATCTAAAAACAAAATAGACAGTCGGTCTCGATCTAATGCAATATCTGGATATTTGTATATCATAATCTTTCTATATACATATATAGAGTATTCCAACCTTCGCTTTCCAAGGTCTAGTTTCCTTCCCGCTTTCTTGTGCATCTGTGTGGGATATACCTCTCTCTCTTTTCTCTCTTTTCTCTCTGTACCCTCCCCCTCCGTCGCTCCTGTTGCTGTGTGGAATTATGTTTTATCCTGAATTATGGATTTTGTTTTGTTGTTTTCTGTCAAAATCATATTTTGTATTCCACCAGCCATCCACCCGTCCCCCCCTCCACCGAAAGCATAGGAACTTCTCTAACCCAAAAACACTCCACCCACCAATAACCCCGAAGCCCGAAAACCCGAATCCCGGACTCATTTACATGCTCGAAATTTTCGCTTTGGCTTCGCTTTGGGTACCATTTCTGGGTTACTCTCTCTCCGTCTCTGCCTCCGTCTGCACCGCCCTTGCCCTTAACTCCAGCCATATCTCTGGGTTCCGCTTAGCTCTGGCTCTGGTCTGGGGTTCTGCTGCTCAGTTTCAGCCGTTCTCTTGGCCATTAATGAGAATTTGTTTGTATCGACGTTAGTCCAGGGGGTGGCACTCCCACTCCATTCCCTTCCCTTACTCTGGCTTTTGTTTTTAGTTGTAAATTTCCCCGAACAAGGCCCCCGCAAAAGTTTCTCAAATAATTTCTACTTAATGTTTAGAATTATTTTTAGCCGGAAATTAGAAATTATGAAGAATATATCACACAGGACCCCGAGACACATACAGAGGAACCCTTAAAGGCGGTTCTGTTCTGTTCTCTCTCTGTACGGAATGAATCATGCATCTTTGGCGGGTTTCGGTTCCATTCTGTTCCTTTGTATAATTGCCAGAAAATGTCGTAAATTGTGCACTTAACAAATGAAATGAAATTTGTTTATGTGTGTTTTGTTTTTCTTAATTTTTGTGCGGGTTATAATTACTAGGGAACATAAGTTAGGATCGTCTTGTTGTACAATAGTTGGCATTAAGTTGGAGGGTTTGAAGGTTTCTTTGAGGGAACAAATGGTTTAGATTGGAGAAAGAAAATGAAAAGAGAAGTAATACTCGGACATAGAGGAAGGAATTTACAGTTTAATTATATAGGGATCTATAAAGAATATTATAAAGTTATTTTACCATAAAAACTCTTTGTTAGACTCGTTAAAAATCTGAAAAGCTCGTCATGCAATAGGATAGGTTTTGTAAAGTCAGGATGGGTTTTATATGGTAAGGATTGTTTCGGTTCTTAATAGGTTATATGCGGATAGGTATTATTACAAATCAGTAACATATTTTGCTATAGTCTGAAGTTATCTTAGATATATTACATGGTTTTCATAAGGATTATTTCCTCTCAAATATCTTTTCCCTTCCAAAAATAATACAGAAAAAAAGGAAAAGATATATGTAGATGCAGAAATCTTTAGAAATTCCTTGGAAATCCAATAGAGTATTATAATAGTATTATCTACATACTTAAACTTATTTCTATTTCTAATATCTGGTATATCTTTTATCTTTTCTACCCTATTTTCTATATTCCTACTTTAAAACCCAATAAAATACCAAAATATTTGTCATTCCCAACAACTCGCAACAAATCAAAGTCTTTAATTAGGCAAAACCGAGATCCTAGCAAATTCAGGAGCCACATTCAAGGACCAGCCAGCATTCTCCATTCCACCATTCCTCCATTCTCGACTGTCACTGTGTCTGGGGGGGTCGGAATGGGGGTGGTGTGGGGGGTGTGCATAAACAAAATATCAGGTGAGCCCTTGTGGGTGACAAATTAATGTGAAGCTCATTAACGCACTGAATAAGGATTACGGATTTGATTGAAGGTCCTCTGGGCATAAGTACACAGACAGACAGAGACACCCGCACCCACACAGTGAAGTTATATAAACAGATAACGAACACACACAGACACAGACGTAGACATACGAGTGCGAGTGCCAGTGTATATACAAATGGAAAGCACTGTGTGGCCTGCGCACCAACATCGGGAATAGTCAGCGAAAAGTGTCATTATGTGTACATATGTATATGCCCCTGGAACCACCTACAGCCAGTCTCACCCCCCACCCCTACTGTCATCCCATCAGAGAGGGTCCCTCAGCCGACAAGGACGATGTCCGGGATCCGACACCACGGAACGGAACCGAAACGAAGCAAAACGACGACGACGGCGCAAACAAGGAGAAAATGTGTACATAAAACAATCTCGTTATGTCGGCATTATCCTGAAGAATTCTGGTTCGTCCTCGTCACTCGTTGGCCCATAAATCACTCACACGCTTGGCATATTTCCCACCCCTCCCTGCCCACACCCCCCCCTGTGTATGGCTGTCTCTTTCTGTCCCTGTTTGGTCGCCTGCTCTATCTATCTCGCTTGTCGCTTGTCGTTTGTTGTGTGTGTGTGTGTGTTTCGCTTTGTTTGTCTTTGGGGCGCGTGTCCTGCTCTGCTCAGCTCAGCTCAAATGTTGTCCTGCTCACACACGCACACACATAAAACACACACACATACAGATACACTCTCCTTTGTTTTAGGGGAATCTTTTTTCTTGGCATTTGAATTGAATTTGAATACTCTTTTCAAATAGGAGAGGGATTTTGCAAAGGAATTTTTGGTAGGACATTTTTGGGATTAACAAGTATGAGAATTTTTGTATAAAATAGAGAAGATTGAGCGGGAATTTTTAGGAATATTTTTTAGAACCCATTACCATTCGTTTTAGATCTTATATAGGACCAAAAGTGGCATCAATTATATTTAAAATTATACTAAAATTTTTTTGGAATTACCACTATTTTTAGAGGACTTTTGACTTGTACTATTAATATTACAAAGAGAGGGAGAAAAAGGCATTAATTTACCCCCAAAATTGTTTTGATTTTACGACTGTAAATCAATCCCTATTCTATTTTTAAATAAGACTTTAAGAAGACTATTTAAACCGGTCAGAATTTAATTTAAAACATTAAATATATGTATTCTAAATAATAAATTTCCTAAAATACAATTCATGTAAATATAACCCAAAAATCTTTGATTTCTTTAGATTCCTTCTATGAGCTTCAGTAAAGTTTCTCTTAAACATTCTGTGAACCATTTAGTAAGTTTCAAGAGATAAATAGATAAAAAATTCTCTGAATTTCTCTTCTAAGTTTTAAGAGATAAAGAGAATCATTTGAATCATTTAGTTAGTTTCAAGAGATAATAGATAAAAGATACTATTTTATCCAATGATATGTGACCTGTTGTGTTTCTTATTTGAATATAAAACATTTTTCAAGAAATTTAACATTACATTTACAGCAAATTTAAACCTTTGCCCTCAGAGTTCTACAAAGAAAAGGCATTCTCTGCTAATTAAAAAAGGAAATATAATGAATAACTGTCATATTAGTACATATTATAGCATCAAAATTTGCCGCAAAAGTTCCCTTCCTTTTTCCTCTATTCTATAAAGTAAGAGTATTCCCCCAGTCGCCTTCCAACCGTTGGCTCCCGCACAGTACGAGTATTTTTGTTGTTGCAGCATTTTTTCTCGCTCTCTTGGTTTGCCAGTAATTCACCCCGCGGTGACATTTTGGTGTGACAGACAAGACGTGTCCTTCGTCCTTTTTTGCATTTCTCTCTCTCTCTTCGTCGTCGTCGTGGCTGTGCGGCAAGTTTATCGTTTTTAATGTTGATACAACAACCACGGGGTCGTGGCTCGTCCGCGTTCGTGTCCTCGTCCTTGTCCACATTCACATCCACATCCATGTCCCCGTCCGCGTGAGGATAATAGGATGTTAAGTAAATATTTTAAAAAGCCTCCCTCTTCAGCAATTGAGAAATTGTAGGCGACCGACCGACCGACCTACGGAAAAATTCGCTCTGTCCGCTCATTTGCGAGGAAAAGTTTAGGGGGCGGCGGACAGGGAGGGCCGACTGGGGACTCACTCTAATCCACAACTCCTCCCCACTGCCGCTGCCTCTGGTGGCAGGACACTTTCTGGCATAAATCATTTGCATACGAAATGAGAGGCCAATGCGAGAGAGAGAGAGCAGAAAGGCCTGCGAGTGAGCGTCGAAGATGAATGCGAGAACAACACCCAGAAGGCAGTGGAAAGGCAGTGGAAGGCTGGGAAAATGGGCACTGAGTGCCAGGAAAAATCCTTTCAATTTTCGCACACATTCAATTTTATTAATTAAAACATTTTTTTTCCTTCTGTTTGTGATTGGAGGAAAAGGCAGGCAAATGGAAGCCAGAGAGAGGAGCGAAGCGGCTTGGGCAATTAATTCCAAACATTCGGGACGCTTTTTCTTTGTTAAGTTTTGTCGGTTTTTCCTGTTTTTGTTTTTATATTTTGGGTGCGCAAATTATCCTTCGCTATCCTTGCGCGAAATAAAATATCACAAACAGTTACAGCCCCCCATAAATAATGGGAATTTATGCCACGAACGAACAACTCGAATCCCGGAATCCGAGAATCCGAGAATCCAAAAAGAACAACAAAAGCCAGAAGCCAGAAGCCAACTTTTCGCCGCCTGAAATTACCATTCAATCATTTTGTAATTGCCTCAAGCGAGGCAGTGCGGGTGGGGCAAGGGGCACGTGGCATGGGTGCCTGCTACCTCATTCAATTGGTTTGCCTCTAGGGCAGAGTTGGCGGGGGGGGATTCATTTCATTTTGGTAGTTGCTTGGTTCTCTGTTCTCTTAATTTCTGCAATCTATTCTAATAAGCCTTCTATTTCGAGTCTATTTTGCATTCAAATTGGTTCGTTTTTCATTAAGGTTTTCCTCGAGGGGAAGGGGTGGGAGGTAGGAGCAGGTAGGAGGGCCTGGGTATGCTAGGGGATTTGTGTGTGCATAGATTTTGATAGAGAAATTATTTTTGTAGAGGGATTAAGAAGTCCAATTAATGGCAGGGGAAGGGAAAGGTTAAATAATTTTCGAAGCAATATTTTGAAGATTACTGAATATTACCCTAGGAAAAGGTGAATAAAAATACATTTACCAATAATAATTATATATATTCTTTATGATTCTTTTATTCGATTCCTATGTTTTTTTTTCTAGTAAACAGTTGGAAAAAGTTTTTTTATAAGTTTAGGTTTAAAATTTCGATCGAAGACAACCAAAAACTAGAAAAATTGTATAATAAAGAGATATTTCTATAGATTATATTCAATTCAATTCTAATATTTTTTATCTTGTACAAAATTTCTCTGTCTATAATCATTTAATTGTGCTTTAGGATGATATTTGTAAAAATATTTGAAAAATTAATTTGTAAATAAATACATACAAATAATGTGGAAATTTTTTTTTTTTTAGTAGCCCCTTAAAAAAGTTGACTAAATTCCTGAAATTTGTTCAATACTAAATAAAATTATTCTGCAAATACTTTTTGGTAGATTATATTTTTAACTAAAAAAAATAAGTACACCATTTATTAATTTTTTTTGCATTAACAAATATTTCCCTTAAGTTTCTTTTTATACTTGGAATTTATTATAATTCAAATATATATTCAGCTATTAATTTGATGGATTTCAGATTAAAATCTATAATAATTTTCTATAAATTTTATTACATTTCTATCTATAAAAATTATAGAATATTCCACCTACCATTTCCTCCGTTTTTTTCTATTCCTAACTCCTAAATTTCTTTCCTTTCTATTCTCTAAAAACACCCAAAAACTTTTAGCTCCATTCCATCAAGATAAATCGTTGACATTTGCTAGAATTTACCTCCTCCAACCTCCCTCCCCCCTCGCAGAGATCTCTCTCGAACAGCCAAATCTCATTTGAACAATTTTGCAATTTTAATCAGCTGAATCTTTATGGGGGTTTGGCTAGCCCCCCGAGAGTCCTGTCCTGTCCCACCCCCCACTCTCCCTGGGTCTTTGTTTTTGGATACCGCTTTGGCTGGATGGCTGTCTGTCATAAATCTATCACATTTAATGGCCGCCTCGGCCTCGCCTCAGCGCTGCACATAATTTTATGTATTTTATGCTGCAAATTGTTAGCCAAAGCCAAAGCGGCCGCCGCACATACACAAACACAAATCAGCAGGCAAAAGCAACCCTCGAAACACCACCCCAAAAAACACCACCCACCACCCCGCCGAGACGAAGACGAGAACACGAAATTTCCACGCACATCTCTGAAGACTCACAAATTTCATAAAGTGGCAATTCAATCAATCAATTCTGACAGCAGCAACCCAGGAACCCAGTGGCAAGAGAGGCAAGAGGCATGCGGCAAGGCGTTCGTTCTGAGGGTTGGACGCCTCGCCAGCCATTCCGGGGTGGACGACGAGGACCAGAACGAGACACAGTCCTGGGGCACCGTCAATGGCCATTTTAACCGTTATGCTCACGTACACAATCACACAACTCAAACTGATTTTCTTACGTGGGGGGGGAAACGTCAGACTCCTGCCTTCCTCCACCCCATTTTCGGAGAGAAAAAAAACAAAAGAAAAGCTGTGTGCCGTAAAGTCAATGCTGAAGAAAGTATGCATAAATTTCTCTTAGAACCCAACCCTCCTTTTGGGGGCAACAACTTCGGCTTCAAGGCGTCAGAGTCCAGTCCAAAGACGGGGACATCAGAGGGGATTCACTGCCAAGAAGGGACATCAGAGGGGGGATCCACTCCCAAGAAGGGACATCAGAGGGGATCCACTGCAAGGGAAGGACATCAGAGGGAATCCACTCCAAGGGAAGGCCATCAGAATCCGCACACCAAGCAGTCCGTCAGTCCCTCCCAAAGAATGGGGCCGAAGACCCAAGGAGCCCCCCCTGTGCGCCCTACCCACCGACTTGGCAGTTTAAATATTTTTTAATTGCCTTTGCCACTGGAAACCCACCCTCTCCACCCTCTCCACCCTAATCTGCCACCCCTTTTGCAAGGCATTTATTTTCTCTCCTGCTTCTCGCTTTCTTTGTTCTTCTTAGCTATTATCCTTATTTATTTGTGTTTCGCTTCTGTTTCATTGCTTTCATTTCTGTTTTGCTTTTACTTTTGCCATTGTCCTGCGGATTCGATAAATTTTTTGGAAAAAGAAAAACCAGTCTAAAGGAAAATTGTAAACAAAAGGAAGGAGTAGGGAAAGACAAGTGTCAGGATTGGATGGGAGAGAGAAAAGCGAAAGCGAAGGCTAATGATAATGAGAAGTAGAAAGAGGAAACAGGGGAGGAGAAGGGAGCTAGAGGGAGTTGCAGAATGGCAGCCAGGGAGTACTTTTAGAGTGATGAAAGCCTATATGATGGTGCTTGAGGTTTAGGGATACTTGATAGATGAGATTGGGATAGATGGGAGCTTAGAGAATAGTACAAAGAATGTTAATTAGGAGAGCATTTAGTATGTACATCGAATACGAAAGAAAGTCTCAGGGGAATGGCATATATTTCTCTATTATTCATTGGGATTGAACTCCGATGAAAGCTTTCATACATATTCATAATATTACTAATGGAATTAGTAATAAAAGAATACCTTAATTCAATTAGAAATGTATCTTTATTGTACATAAAGTGAAAAGTTGAGGAATTACAAGAGCGTTTCTTAGTTTTCAATCACAAAAACATATTTTGAGAGTCCCCTGTAACCCCTGTCCAAAAAAAAACCAATTCCCATGTGGCAATCCAATCAAAGTCCACCATTTCCTAACAACAACACCCCCCAGCCACAGCCACAGCCACAGCCATGTTTTGTATCTTTTGAGTACACAAATAAATGTATCCACGATGCTGCCAAGAATCTGTATGCCGTATGCCGTATCTGTGTGTGTATTGGCCAAGTGCCTCGTGTCTGCCTGCGTCTGGGGTAAGCTCATGGCCAGTGAGCGTGGCCACGTTGACAGGTGATTGATTGACAGGCGGATGGAGAGACCAAAGAGCAAGCGAGATGGTACACGGCGCAGGCAGCTCCGACTCTTTCTGGAGGTTGGAAAACATACGTACGCCGTACGGTACGGCTACGACTGCTCTGCTCCGCCCCGACACAAAAAGGAGGAACCACCAACCATTCGGGCGGGAGAGAACCATTCATATGAATGTACAACAGATTCGTATATGAGTGTGTGGGACTCTTACATTCATATCGAAGCGAAACAGGTTATTGGATACATTTTTTGAAGATAAATAACTAGTATCTGATCACGTAATGAGTACATATTATGTGGAATGGTGGATATTGTTGTTGGATATTGATTTCGAGTTGATTTTTCTTTAAATAAAAGGCTTTTCTCTTATTTTTTTGTATTTTTTTAATCTTATTTTTAAGATTTAATGGGATAAGAATACCATAAATCGTATTTAATTGTGTGTTTAATTAGTATTATTTTATTTTTGTTTATTCAAAATAAAATTGTGCATTCCCAATAAATAAATGTGTATTTTTTAATAATTTAAAATAAACCCAAAACCACACTATTCAAATCCTTAACGGACACTTTAGCTCACTCACTTTAGTTCCCATTCGCACTCAAGCGCTCACAAGTTCCGCGAGAGCAGAAACCACTCAAACAAACTACTCGCTCTTTCTCTTGTTCCACTACTACGCTCTCGCCTCTCTTGCAAAAACACGCCACACAAGAGCTGTCAGCTGTTTTTGCAGCCGGCGTCTTTCAGATAAAATAAACAAATAAATGCAATAGAAAAACGAATTGCACAACAAGAGGGAGGGTCTAATATAAACAACTATGTGATAACACCAGCAACAGGCAGAAATAAACTATTATATTCTCCGTTATGCAGTGGTTTTCTTTGCTTTTATTAAGAAACTTGCCAAATGACTTACCGAAAGACGCAATTTCCTCCAAACGTAGCTTTTAGCCAAGCAATTTAGCAAATTATTATTTCAATCATTCACTATAGCTGTGCACTTTGTATTTATTACTTTACTTTATTATATTTCAATTAATTAAAACAATAACAACCAAAAAACGCTAATTTATAGCCACAGCGCACTTTTCACAACAACCATACGATACGGCAACGCGTTGCTTCAGACATGGTGGCAAAATATAAGGTGGTCTCGTCGGCTGCCGACGTTCGTTTTTTGGTTGCTTAACGTTGTGTGTGGACGAATGTTTTTTCCAAATTTTAACCCTCGTGCAACAGAAAAATGACATTTTGCAGTTTTTACCGAATGCTTAAAATAAGGATTTATTTTACAACAAAGAGCCACAACAAAAGATTTATTGAAAAGCCAAAACAATGTTTGGTTTCAAGTTCGACAAGACCACCTTATACTTATTCCAGCATGGCTTCGGCCAGTTGTTCTCGCTCTCGAGTCAACTGGTTCGAGAGCCAGTTCTTGTTCGCGTGCTCCGTCATGTGGTTGCTCTCTGGAGAGAAAAAAGTTCTGGCTCTGGTTCAATTGAGAGAAGAGAGAGTGGAATAAAAGAGTGAGTAAGCGTTGAGAGAGAGTGCAAAGATATTAGTGTGACTGTGAGTGAGTGACTAATTGAGTGAGTGGTTGGAATTGCTCGCAATTTCGAGTGTTTATCTTGAGCGGAATAAAAACGAGAATTAGAATACAAATATTTAAAATAATTATAATAAATAAATGGTTTTACAAATATTAATTATAAAATTCATAAAAATACTAGGAAATGTATAAACCGTAAATAAAAGCTAAAAACTGCAAAAATCAAAGTAGAAATTATCTTGGAAATATTATGGAAATTACTCATCAACGTTTTACACGATAATTAATCTGAATTTTCCCCTCTAAATCTTTACAGATCTGGCGAACAAAACAGGTTGAACAAAACGCCATAATTATCTAGAAATTAATCTGACATAATTTCAATCTACATATGCAACTATCTTTAAACACGATCCCAGGGGCATAATCTTGATAAAAATTCTACACATTTCCTGTGTCATTAGCAGCAGTTAGTGGGAGCAAGACAGCACAACAGAGAGACAGAGAGAGAGAGAGAGAGAAAGAGAGACAGCGAACAGAACCTCTCATTTTGTTGGAACGAAATCAAAACGATTTCTCAAATGTCATTGGAATCATTTGTATTTCAGGAGATATTTCTTTCAATCTTTTTATTTTATTTTGAGCGTCTGGACATATGGGAGATGGGTGAGGGGATACTGGGGGGACTAGAGGAGAACTAATTGCGTGTTCAGTGCAAAAATCGTTTCAATTTATCGCCTCAGGTTGATTTTATGCTTCACACACACACAAGCACACACACACACATATCCGTATCCGTATATTAATGAAGCCTCCAATGGCTATCCTCTGATGGACTCTCCTCTCATTCGCATTCTCATTCTCTCATCCTCAAGGGGAGGAGGAGCGGCAGCAGAAGAGACAGACACTCCAATCCCTAGCAGCCAGTGCACCTTGATTTATACGCTTCAATCCCACATTTTTATTTCTTTGGCTGCCATTTAGCTAAAATATTTCATATCTGCAGTGCATCGCCATCTCTGTGAGTAGTCGTCTCTGAGCTTTTGGCTCGAAGGCCCCAATGGAACCCAATGGAACCTGGAACCTGGACTGAGACCCAGTGGAAGCGAGAGAGCAGGCAATGGACAGCCGCTGCCCCGTAATTATGCGATTTGTTATTCGAGATTTGAGGCGATTGTGACTGTGAATCATGTGCTCTGCAGAGCAGACCAGGAGGACCACAGGAGAGGGTGAGAGAGGGGGAGCTGGAGAGATGATTTAAAATGCGATTTCAATTCTGGCATTTCTGATTCGCCCTGGACTCCACTTGGTGTGGTGTCTGGAGTCGTCCGATGGAGTCCCGATGGAGTCACCCCAACCCCCTGCTCCCCTCTCCTGCGACTCTCAGGTATCTGCCGAACCATCGCATGCTGCTGCCGACGCCGCCCTCCCCTCCCCTCTGCACATTCCCTTCCCATGGGAGGAGGGACCCATTGCATGTGCAATGGACGGACAGACGGACGGACGGACATTCGCATTCGCTGACTGACTGACGTACTTGGGGGCTGACTGATATGGGTGGAACCAAAAAACGAGGCTCCAAAGAGGCAGCCCGATTGCCGCATGGTGCTTGTTGGAAGCCTGCAGCATGTTGTACAGACAAACGAAAATGTTGGTACTCTAGGGAATGGTGGAAATTTTAATTGTTGGGATAATGGACTTAGAAATTCATTTAAAGTAAATTAAAAGTATTTGAAAAAGCAGAAAATTTTATTTCAATAAAAGAGAAAAAATGAAACAACACTTAAGAGTGGTATTTCATTCTTAAATGATGACCTTCCCCCAAACTTTCATCATTCTACGTTGACATGTGACTGAAAACATGAATGGAAGTGAATTAAGTAAATTTCTTCAAAAAAATTCACTAATCTCTAACGTATCTACTATGTATTATGTATAAACTTTACTTCAGAAATATAAAATAATATAATAATAAAAAAATAAAATAAATAATCAAATCAATAAGCAGAAAATAATAATAATTAAAAAAATATATCAAATATAAGGAAATAAGATACGCTTTCTTCTGTTAATATTGGGAATGGAAAATAGGGAATTGGGATAGAGGGATATACCCTCTATATCTTTAGTGTATTCCCTTTTTTCCTATGCATTCCAGGAACTAAAAAACTTGAAGACTACGTATATATTCCTCTACAGAAGAAGATTATAATAAATATATAGATATTCATCTATATAAAGATATCAATATCAGATCTATATCTATATAAAGATCCATATATCTAGATAAAGGAAAAATGGGGAATAGAAAAAAGAATAAATATAAGAAATATATTTATATATATTATATTACATTATATTTATATTTATATATTTATATATTATTTAATAAAAAACTTGAAGACTTTTTCGTTTCTTCCACCAACATTTCTCTTTGGGTGTCTAAAGCTTATATACGATCCATGGATCGAGTGGAGAGTGTTGCGCCTGGTGGCGGCTTGATTGCATTGCATGAGGCCTTCCCTTCGACTTGAAGAAGTTGGACTGTGGCTTCGTCTTCGTCTTCATCTCCATCGCATCGGTCGTCGTCTTCTTGGTCGTCGTCTTCGTCGTCGTCATCGGCATCGTCCATCTTGGCAGGCAGGCAGGAGAGAACATTGTCAGTTGCTGCTGGATCGTGGCGGGGAGGGGTGAGGTATGGATTCGTTAGCTTTTGGCGGGGGCTCTCGGGCATAAATCACTCTCTCGGCTTCGGAGATCGAGAGTCAAGGCGAGTCTCCACCTCTTTGTGCCTCTCCTGGTGGAACTGGTGGTGGTGGTGGTGCTGGCGGTGGATCGTCTCGAGGTTCATTCCGTTGATTAATAATTAATTTGCGTTGCCTGTTGCCTGTGATTGCCTGCGGTTGTCGGTCTACCGACGGCGGCTCACCTGACGACTCCTGGACTCTCGATTCGGACTCTGACTCCTTTATAATGAACGGTTCGAATGTGTGCTGGCAGGACATTCGTCGTACATCATCCCATCCCAAAAAGCGCGCCCAATGCTCGATGTTCGATGCTCTCTGTCTGATTGCTTTGGCTCACAGGTTGCTCCTCCACCAGCCCCTCCCCTCCCCATCTTGCAGCCAATGCATAAATTCTTAAGACTCCAAACAGGTATTTAAGAACCAAGCAGATCCGATCCCCAAAGCATACTGCAGAGACGGCAGCGGCATAAATTAAGCGAAAGGTGTTTATACATTCGACAATAAATCAATTAGCAAATTTGTAATTATTATGTTCATAAATCTTCACAACTTCGTGGCAGCCCCAATGCACAATCTCCGCGCGATTAAAATATTTTGATAGCCCCAAAAAAACAGCACGAAAGCCAGATCTCGGCAGATCTTCTTCTTCCGATAATCGCAAAAAGCAAAAAGGGGAGAAAATTGTAGGTGTGGACAGCCGCCAGTCGCAAAAGATAGTCATTGGAGATAGACAGAGTGCATTGATCTTGAGAATTTTCTTGCATTTTGGGTTGGGTTTTCCCTGGGAAAATGATTATGGAAATTTAAAGAAAAGAAAAGGTATTTTTTGGGAGTTTTTAAAAACGAAATAAAATATTTATTTGATTTTTAGAATAAAAAAAATAATTGAAAGCACTCCTGTGTTCCCATAAGCCATGGCCTTATAGTTAGTCTCAAGATTAACCTGCCAAATATTTGCTATATTATTTATTCAAAAGATCTTAAGAATTTTCTTACTTTCAGGATTGTTCTTCGTGTAGAAGTTCTTAGGAAATTTAATGATAATAAAGAATGCTTTTTGTGGAATTTGAATCAGTAAATTTTAGTATAAAAAATAAATAAAATATTTATCAGGTTTATCAGCGAAGATTTATACAAAAAAACGATTAGGACAGTACTCTGATGGACTTCTAGAGGTATTTCTTTCTTTTTGTCATAATAATCATATCATAAGCTTGGATAATACTTCAAAAAATCACAGCTATATTTCTTAGATTCTAAAATATTTCCAATGATTTTTTTATTATTTATTCCCAAATAAAATATTATTCTATAGAATATTCTTCCGTAAGCCCCTCAAACCTTCTTTCCATCACTCATTCAATCAATCTTCTGCCACCAATCACTCGCATAATCTGCAGTTTCTCCTAAAACACACTCTCAATCTTCCAGTAGCATAGCCTCTGGGGGTCTCTGGGCCTTAATGACCTCTCACTCTTTTCTCGTTTAGCGCGCATCCGTCATTGAAATTCAGTCCAGGGTGACGCCCACAATTTTCGGTGTGTTTATGCGCCATTATTAACACGTCATAACTTAGCACCCGCCACCACAATAAAGTTATCCAAAACAGGACCCCATCACCCCCATCACCCCCATCACCATCACAGCAGCACTTGCCAAAAGTTGCCATCAATCAAGGCAGAGGCCAACAGCAGCAGCAGCAGCAGGTCCAAGGGATAAGCAAATGACGTGGATGCAGGCGGCGGTGGAGGCGGCTCCAAAGGGGCCAAAGGTACCACCAGAAACCCCATACCCCCCATTTCGTACATCGTACATCGTTTATTTATGCATAACACGAGGCGAGGGCGAAGCCGCAAAGTGATTTTAAATGGGGGCCATGGCCGAAACACACACACACACAAACACACGGGCCAGGCCAGGCCTCGGCCTCTGCCTGCCTTCAAAATTTTTGTTGATGAAGTGAGGAGACCTGGAGGGGGGTAGGAGGTAGGCAGAACTCCTCTCTGAACTCTCTACCGGCTACCGGAACCATTAAAAAAGATTTTCGCTTAAAAAGCAAAACAAAAAATGCAACGTAAATTGTTTGTTGTGTGCGGGTTACGTTCACTTTACGTTTAATTGAATAGAAGTGCAAACAGCTAAAGAAGAGCAGAAAAAGGAGCAGAAAAAGGAGCGGAAAAAGTGCTGCAAAAAATAGCTGAAACAGCCTACAATTTTGGGGGGTATAGTCGTAGATATATTTTAGGGATCTTTGATGAAGAAAGATGATAGAGAAAGGCTGTTATATACCTATACAACTAAGAACTTAAGAACTCAGAGGTAGAGGTAATAGGAGAATAGGAGTATTGAAAGAGAACATCTAATGTCAGGAGTATAATTCGGAGTATTTCTCTTCATCAGAGACTGATCTGCAGTCGCTGAGATCCATTACTATAAATCTGTGTTTGACAGTATAAGTATGTATACAACTATTTGGAGGTTCCTGAACCACTATCACGTTCTACTTACTACTGTATATTCATCAATATTAAACTTATTAACACTAAAATATAAACTTATAAACTACTAAATGTTCTTCAGGGTACTCAGTAAGTATTCACCATCCAAACTGACATTCATCAGCAATCGATCTAAAGTCCTCCTGCAGGCAGACCTCACACCGTTTCCAATCACCGAAGGTCCCTGCGTTGTCTGTAGCAATCCTCTGGTTATACTCCCGGCAACGCAGGACTCTCCTCGAGAAGGAAGACAGTTACAATGTGAGTGACCAAAGCATTCGGCTCTAATAGTGCTGTGGTCTTGGATCTTTACGATCTTCATCCAAGTTCACCTTCAGCTGTATCTGGCCCGTAATTTGTGCCGAAGGTATGTACAGTTTTGGCGGCGTCTGCAACCCAACGAGAGATATACTTCTCCTTTGATAGATTCCTAGGCTAGGGGTTCCCAAAAGTCCCCATCTTCAGACAGCACCCAAGGCGCAAGTGAACGCCATAGAGCTCTCCTCTAGTGGTACGGAATCACTCAACTATCTGACTAAGTCCTACTGCTATGGTAGATGGAGATTAAGAAGGAGAAGCACTTCTAGGTAGCCATTAAACAGTGAATAAAAAACAAATCCACAAAAGAAATCCACTTGCAAAAGAGTTCTTTACTTAAAAGCGTCTCCAAGTAGCATTACGAGCCAAATTTTTCCCCACAAATAGCTTTCCTTTGATAAATCAAACTCCAAGTAATGCCCGCGGAAAAGTGTATTTTCCGCAACTATTTATGCAATTTTCTTCAGGACAAACAAAGGACAAAAAGTAATACTAAATCATATGCTTACAAAAGGCGAAATTAAATCGGAAACTGTGTTTCTGTTTCTGTTTTTCAATTCAAATTCAATTTCAATTCCCCAATGCAGAAAGGATCTCCCACATGTCCGCCTGTACTTCTGCGATGCTCCTTCCACTCCTTTGAAGCCCCAGCCTCCCTTCCTCACTGACTTTCCTGGAAACCAATCGAATTCAATTCGCAAATATTGCAAGTACACCGAGGATGAGGACGAGGACCAGAACGAGAACGGAGGATGAAATTATGGTCAGTGCCTTCTGCAGTGGTTCCAGCTGCTGTTCCTCGCTCCATTTGGGGATTGCCTCCTCTCCTGTTCCACAGTCCTGCCCCACTCTTTGTCTCTCTCTCTCTCTCTGCCACATAAAACGCCGTAAAATGTTCCGTGGAGTAAATCTAATTTCGCTGGACAAGTGACTGTCATTGATTGCCGATATTTAGGAGTCCTGCAACGGCAACAGCAGTACAGAATAGTCCTGGTCCGCATACTGGTGCCTGCTGGCCTAAGCCCACAAGTATGTGTGTGTGTGTGTGTGGTGCGTGGTGTGGCATGGTGCGGTGTGGCAGAGGCACACTCTCGTAAAGCGACAGGATTGTTCCAATCGTCAATCGTGTTGCGTGTGTTGGCCCGGAATAAAAATGGTTCGAGTGCGTTGCACACACAGCAAAAAAAAAAACCAGAAGCAACAGTGGTCGAGAAAAGGCGAAATATTCGATGGAAAATATACATATAGACATACCCCTGATTGGTATCAGGTATGCTACACCCACACTGTTGCTCCTTTTCTTCTTAGAATTTCTTCTGTTTTTTGCTAGGTTTCCCATGTTTATCGTTCTCTAACTCTCTTCTAGCATATTTATCGATATTAAATCAGAATTTTCGATCAACTTTAGTACTTTTTGTGTTCTCTTAAGCATTTATCGATAAGAATAAAGCCTTATAGAGTACCAATCTTACTATTTTCGATGATATTCTTCTCTTTAAACCATTTATCGATAATAAATCGGGATAAGTTTCCTTTCTTAACGCTCTTCTACCATATCTACCACATTTATCAATAACAAATCAGTCTTTTCGATTGCAATTAATACTTTTTCCTATAGCTTTTCTCTTTAAACCATTTATCGATAATTATGCAGGATAATTTTCCTTCCTTAAAGCTCTATAGATCTCTACCATCTACCATCTCTTCCACATTTATCAATAATAAATCAGTATTTTGGATGGCTGTAAATACACTTTCGGAAGGTTTCTTTCTCTTTAAACCATTTATCGATCATAATTCGGCATTATCGATACACAAGCAATAGTTTAAAAGCCCCAAAGGGCACAAAAATGTTTGAATATTCAGTCTTATTCCCGATTTGCACCCAAATTTATTCCCTTTCTTCATATATCACCTTATATATCTCTTCATCTATCTTTTATCTATTCTTCCACTGTAGCGCTTCACCACTCGATGCCCGATTAGTCGTCCCGGCCTAGAACGCATCATTTCATACCCGATTGGACAACGGGCGACGTTGGTCAACCCCAGTAGCCAACAGCTGAACCCCATACCAAATCCCCATCCGAACTTCAGGAAGAGAGCGCTCCACTTTCAGTAGAATACCAGACATCCTGTGGGCGGTACATAGACCTGCACTCATACATACATACATATATCTGACCGCCTGTCTGTCTGTCTGTATATATTTGTAGATAGTCCCATGCGTTGGAATGTGCGTGTGTCTCTGTGTTTTTAGAAAATAAAATTGCATTTTCATGAACCCTTTTGGGTTGTGGAATTTATCTGGCGCACAGATTTTCGCACAACGCACAACCAAATAGGCACAGCACGCACGATGCATAAAGCGCATAAATAGCTGCACCCGGTCTGCACACACACATCCAACGAGGCGTCCAACCAATCCTCCATCCCCTAGCCAACCCCATCACCAACCCCATCCCCCAACCCTTTACCCTTCTGGTGGACATGGGCCCTGGACATGCGTGCATATTTACGAGTCGACTGTGGCGGCATCAGCTGCACCAAAAACTCGATTGCCTCGACAGAATGGGTCCTGGTATGCCACACACAGAGACAGAGGAGGGGAGGACGGAATGTCGAGGGGAATAGGCCGACTGCTGGCCTCCCATTTGGCGTCACAAAATAATTACCAGAGCCCAGGACTCCACTGGAGTCGACTCTCCTCGTTCTTCGGTGATTGAGTTGGTAAAACGTTGCACTCGATTTTGATTTTTTGTGTGGCCTGGGGGTTGGGGGGAGGGGGTTGAGGGGTTCTCTCCAAAAGGAATTTATGCGTGTGCCATTCGGGCTCCAAAGTTTTGTCGGTTTTTAAGCTAATTTGGGCAGCATCCTGGGTGCCCCAGCAGGATGCAGGACCCAAGCAGAACGAACACACACACACACATTTGAGTGAGTGAGCAAGATTTAGTGGCACACATAAATGCCAAAAACGAAATGCTCCACTACCAAATCACGGATGCAACCAATGACACGCCCCCCCACCCCTCGCATACCCAGCCATCCCCTTCATCCTATATTTTGTGGGCATGGCCCTGACGTAGCCAGTGACATTAGGCCAGATCTCACTCTATCTCTCTGTCTCTCTTTCTCTCTGTTGGTGTTTGTATATCTCTGGGAGTGTGTGTGCCTCTTTTGGGCGCCAAGTGCAGACAGACAATTTGTTGAGGGGCCATGCCCCAAGTGCAACTAGGGAACCTCATGATTTCAGCATAAATGTGGCAGGCAAAGCTATGGTTTAAGGCAGGGAAAGAAGTGAAGGGCAGGCACAATTTGATGGAGAAATGTTTGGGCAAACATTGATGATGGAACAGGTGATGCTTTCTACGGAAAACTGAAAGATTACACTTTGCTTAAGTGTGGAAAATATGTATGGATAGTTATGATAGAAAACTATAATTGATAGATTTGGATTTGATAGATATTGGATGCATAATTCTATAGACTTTAATGGATTATTTAGAAAGGTTTTTAATCATAAAATTGTAAAGATTGTAGCCTTTATTGGAATCTCTGGAAGATGACCCCAAGAGGTCGCCAAGGGAACTGCTTGCCTTAGCCAAAAACACCTCGATTCGAGGGGATTTTAAAACCTCAGTAACACCCTCGTAAAAGTCCATACCCATCCGGATAACTAAGGGCCATTCTGGCCTATGAAAGTCCCCGCTGAGGGCCGTCCGTGGTAACCTAACCTTATTTTAAGGTACCAAAGTAAGGAGGATTATACTCTAAGATACTGATAGAAATTTGAAGAAATTAAAGGGGACTCTTATGCATCGAATAGACATCAAAATCTACAATAATTTCTCTGAATAATTCTTAGGTATTTTCCTGGAAGAATTCTAGGTTTGTTCCTATTCTTATTCCCTTCCCAAAACAATCCTTTGATTGTTTAAGGTCTCTCCTAAAAGAATCCTATATTTTTTTCCGCCTTCCTTCCTTCTAATTTACTTCTGGTTTCTTGCCTTTCTTTCCAGCTCTTCTTAGCCCCACTTCCGGGAACTGTTCTGCCACTTAAGGATCCCTGTTAACCGCCAATCATTCAGCACATAATCGTTAGCAAACATGTGTCTGTTGTCTGGTGTCTCGTGTCCAGTACCCACATCAGTCACCTCCATCCTCCGATCTCGCAGTGGTTGCTGGCTGTGTGATGTGTCACCCAGAGAGACAACGTCAGAGCATCAGTCTGGGATCAGTCACCGTCTTTATTTGGTTGCCAATCTCTCCCTACCAATCGCCAATCCAATTGGCCAAGTGCAGCCCCAAGAGGCAAGTGGGCTCTGGCTGTGGGCCCAGGCAGCTGTTACTCCGTTGATTTGTCACGCGTTCCCACCACATTGGCACCCCTTTTTATGCCGTTGGTTGCCATTGTTCCTCCTCCGGTGTAGGGGCTTCCCTCTCTCTCTCTCTCTCTCTCTCTCTCTCTGTCTCTGTCTCTGTCTCTGTCTCTCTGTCTGTCGTTGTCGTCGATGCCAATAAATCAGTTTGATTTATTCACCTTGGCTGCTCGTTCATTTTTCGATTGTTGTCGTCGTCGTCGTTGCTTGTGGTTTCGTCGTCGTCGTCGTCGGTTGTCGCCTTGTCGCTGTTGTCTCTTCACGCGCGTGCTTGGATCTCTTGCTGGGTCTCTCAAGAGTCTCCCCTAGTCTCTGGGTCTCCAATCGCGATGTGCCAAAAGATCACCTGAGACCGAGGTCCCGTCTCGTCTCGTCTTCTCTTGTCTCTAATCCAATTTAGAGCCTCTTCTCTGGGGAGCTCTTACAGAGCTTACATATTGCAAATAATTAAGATTATTTCCGCTCTCTCTCGCTCTATGGCTCTGGTCTAGCTCCCCTCCCCCCTTTTTGGATCCACGTTTCGGATGTGTGTTTTATGCAAATTTATAGTTAATTTGTTTGGGGTCAGCATGAGCTATGGCCTGCTCTCGATTTCAATTTTTAAGATCGGCCAATTCCCCACCAAAGCCCAATATCTTGCCTCTTGGGGGAGTGTTGCCGCAAAGTGTCTTTTTACAAATTGAGTGGGAATATCAGAGGGGGAGGGGGGGAGGGGCAGGGCTTTACAATGATGTTAATAAGGTGGCCAGACATTGGAGGGATTACTCTTAGAGGTGTATGTGCTATGAGATCAGACATTGATGAGCGAATTTATGTTTGATTTTGTAGGTTAATGAGTTTTGTCATGGGTTTGGGATTACATTTAAAAGATTTGTCATTATTCATCAGAGAATTTAAAGATTTTTGTGTGATAGAGTGGACTTTTAGAATAGAAATGGGCTATTCGTAGAGATTTTTAATAATCCTGAAGAGATCTCTACATATTTCAATGCATTCCGGGAAGTACTTATTCCTAGAGATGTGGAAGTTGAGTGGGTTTTTATTTATACACGATTTGGATGTAGATGTAGATCTTCAGATCTTGTATGTAGATTGTACATTATCTAGACAACGTTACAGTTGATCTCCACTTAAGATCTTAAACATAGAACGCACTCCACATGGAAATTAGTCATTTAATTAAAAAGTGTCACTGTCGTCTAGGACCTCAATTACAGAGACGAGACAAGACAACACCAAGCGATTTATGAATGAGAATACTCCACATACACCACCACAGACCCCTTTCTCCAACAGATTCTTTAATGAATCAACAGAGAGAGAGCGCAACAAGAGAGAGAGAGAGAGAAAGAGGAGGAAGATGAATGGGAGAGATGGATGGAGCTGCTGTGCAGACCAGAGAGAAGTTTTGGCAACTGGGTCACTGTCTAGGCGTCGCATTGATGGCGCTCCTAAATGCGTAAATATGCTTCCTGGCGAGTGGCAAGGAGAGGGTGAAGAGGGTGAAGGGTGGCAGGCGAAGAAAGACAAGTCAATGGAGTGGAAAAAGCGAGAGCTATCCCATCAGTCGAGTAGAGTGTGCAAGAGAGAGAGAGCCAGAGAGAGCGAATGAATGAGCGAGTCGAGTCGAGTCGAGTCGAGTAGAGTCGAGAGTCGAGCGGATTGAATGATTTATTTTTGACAGGTTTTTAACTTAAAATTAAAACGGTAAATCAACTTTTGACAGCGGAGGCTGCGACAAGGCTGCCAACAGCACAGCATCAACGTAGCCCGTCGCCACTGCCTCTGCCACTGCCACTGCCGCGCTGCTCTTTTGCTAATGATGATGATGCTCTACGTCGCACTACGAATATGAATACCAGTACGAGTATGTGTGAATAAGTGTGAGTGCGAGTGTGTGTGTGCCTTTTTTGAGTGGCGTTTGACTGTACCCAAATCAAGCGACAACTTTTTGCCACTCCACAGAGGGGTGGGGGAAGGAGATGGGTAAGGGAACTGCCAACAGTTGGCGACAGTTGCCGTCGCTGCCGAAAAATGTTGTCGCGACAAAATGTTGCTGTCGCTAGGCTGTCTCTTTCTTTGGTCTCCACCTCTGTCTCTGTCATTAGGATGGTCTCGTTCTTGAATGGGGATCCATGGTGGCGTTTCAGGTAATGTGGGATATACATAGGACGAAAGCTGTACAAGTGGATAGCTCTCAGTGATTGGACAGAGCCGTGAGTGGACAGAGCCATGAGACAGACAGACATGGGACTACCCCGTGAGTGAAAAGCATCTGGTATAGTAATTCTCCCTTATTTTCCATTGATGGGTCACCACTTTTCACACAGAATCTATATACAGATTCAATGAACAAAACTGGAACTCTCAATCTTTGCTAAAAAGTAGTTTCAAAGTTCTATAGATATTTCTATGAATGGAAACCTCTTCTGAGTGTTTCCCTTCCATAATCCTCCGATTTTATCTACCAGAACCTCCAATGTCCACCCATGAGAGCTTTCTCTCTGCTCCTAAACAATATAATTTCACATTATTGCGTGCTTCAGTCATAAATTGATGAGATTGATGAGATACAGAGAAAGAGAGTTCCCCATAGCTGACAGAAACCACATATCGAAAAGGGCTTCATATCAGAAATGAAACCCAAAGAAAGAGGTCATCATATCTGACATCAGAAATACATCGAAAGAGTGTGAAATACATATAATCGACTTTCAGACCTCAGAAAGAGTCTCGTCTCTCTCTCGCGAGACACCAACATATCGCTGCACTTGATATATTTACATAAATGATTTTATTTTACCCCCTCCCCCCACAGTATACCCTCCCTTCCACCCCTGCCACTGGCACTGCCATTTCTTCAGCCACTCTCTTCGAACGCCTCTGCTTAATACGCTGAAAACAAAGCCATAAATTGTCTGTCGCTTAATTCTCTGTCATCTGAACTGTAATAAATTAATATAAATTTCTTGTCAACCCACAAAAAAGAGAGAGTGAGACAGATAGAGAGAGAAAGAGAGCAGAGAAATGCCAAAGAACTGCATGAACTGTACGAAATGTTCTTCTCTCCACATTTGACACATCTGCAAGGGCCAGAGACATTTTGAAGGGTTCTGCTATAAGATGATATTTCTGATGGGGATCAAGGGAGCAAAGGGTTTAATTTTTTTGGGGAGTGATTGATTTTTGAGTTTTTAAGTATATTTGATAGAATTTAATGCCCCAAAAGTATGCTAGAAAAGATATCCTATTTAACTCAAAGATAGATTAGAAATTATGTTTAAAAAACTTACCAGTTATATTACAGTGATTTTTTGGTCACATTTACTTAAATAAATTCTCTTTAGCAAGAACCTCTTAGATTGGTGTATAATTTAGAGATATTTCTGAAATAAAAACATAAAAAAAAACAAGATATTACTAAGATTTTACCGAAAAATCTAACATATGCTTACTTTTCTATTAGATTTTTAAACAAAAAATGGAAATAATACTAATTGGAATAATAGCTATGTATGTATCTTGAAGGCATTTCTTATTATTATTTAATTTTTATTAAAAAAAATTATTATTATTTAAAATAAATATTCGATTTCCACTTTTAAATTATATAAATATTCTGTTTATACTCTTTTGCATTTTAATTGAATAAAACGTTTATGATTATAAAATATTTATAGCGAAATTTAACATCAAATCAACCTTTTAATGTCTTCTGTTCCTAAAAGGCATTATAAGTATCATTTGAGTTGTAGATGTTTCGGTCAAAGGTGGTATAAACTTCAATGGATGCTTTCTTCATAAAATCTTTAGTTTTCAGAGTAGAAACTTTTAAGGCCTCGATCACCTTGATCAATACAACAAAAACTATGTATAGATTACTTTCCTATTCTATTGTCATGCTCATTTGGAAAAATGTACCATAAGAAAACCTTTCCAACAAGAACTTGTTTGATTTTTATATAAATTAAAGAAATTTATAGAAGATATATAAACTTTATGAAAAATGACATCATCAAAGAGTACTGTTTAAGCCTAGAAGTAGGCAGCGACCCGGGGCGACAAACCCACCACTCCTTAGCAACATCTTGCTAGAGATAAGTTAGGTGCTAAGAACATTTCTGTAAATATGCATGGCAATTGAAAATATAGTGCGAATAGAAGTAGACGCGACCATACGTTTTTTTCTCTGAACAAGTTCCACGCCAGGAAAACCAACCCCCTCCAGAACATTGGTCCTTCGAGCCGGATAGTCGCTCTGATTTTTAAGATCACGGATACTCTTCCCCCCACTCCGCTCGCCCCAGCAATCATCGTTGGAATTCCGCAATCCAAAGGAGGAAAAGCCCAGATAAGTAATATACACTCCTGATATACTACTGCACATTGCCAAGTGGCAACTCCAGTGCAAATATCTGTATTTATCCTTGGTGCTTTCCCCTCCGAACACTCCGTTCAAATATATAATTTGTTTCCTACAGTCCGATCCATATCCAGCCGCCATATCTGCACTTTTGTATACATATGTATGCAAACCTGTCCGCACATAGGCTCGTACATAAGGCGCCATATTGTGGAAACATATGTCCAAATATTTTCCAATAAATATCCAAATACTTTCCAATACATATAATTTCCCAATCCTCCCAATAAAAAGTTCAGGTTATTGTTGATATTCGTTCCTTTGTTAATCATTTATTGGTGAATTCTTGTACTTATATATGTACATGAACATGCATGCCGGCACCTGAGCGTACATACACTTGTACAGACATACATACATACATTGTTGCTGACATATGCACGGCACATTTTACAAAAAACTTCCAACATATATAAGACTAATTAAACAGAGTTTACGCCACCAAATATAACAGATAACACAACATATACCTAAACCAAAATTTCTGCACATGCCCACAGTCACAAGTGTATTCAAAAATATAAAGTGCCACACGAATCTATTTACATACACTTTATTTACACATCCAAAAACACGGCGGCCAAAGCAATCGTACCACAACTCCAATCACGTACGCATTGCCTGCATTTAATAATAAAACATCACAACATAAACACGAATCACTATATTAACTTATTTTATTAAACATAAAAAAATAAAACACAAAATCTCCAATTACTTGTTTATTATACACCCATACATACATACTCATTACATATCGATATCACCGCACTAGCAGAAAAATACTCAAAGAATATTCTAGACGGTCCCACCGTCTAGCATCACATCTGCATCCGCATCCAATATCACATCACATCTGCATCCGCATCTACTAGCACATCATTCATAAACTAGTATTTTTTCTTGGCCGAGCTATTTTTATTATTAAAATTTAAAAAAGCAATACTTGTTTTGTGGTCCGTGGCGCTTATATTAAATAATTATTAATATTTATCTATTCTTTGGTCGGGCCATTCCACTGTTCCGAACTGTCCTGTTCCCACTGGTTTATCGGTCCCAAGAATATTTTCCGCGAGTCTTCGTGGCTGCCTAAGATCCTAGCATGCCAATAGACCCTGCAAAAAATAAACCTAAGCTCCTTTCCGATCCAAGTCAAGCCGTTGATCCGCGTTCACCCGTTACTAGATCAGTCGGTCAGACCCTTAAAATAAAAGGCATGGCTTCGCTTACTGCTTTCATTTCGGTGACCGATCGCCTCACTCAGTTTGAGTCCAAATTTGTCTCCAATGCCGAAGTGTCACTGCACACGCTCAAGGTCCGACAAGATCAGATTCGGAGCTTGTGGGACAAGGTCGAACAAGAGTTCGAGCGCTGTTCCAAGGCGCTCTCTGAGTCTGCGGACCGGAGCGGCGAGACAGACACGGTCACCCTTCACGCCAAGTATGACCACTGCTACGCGGCATACGAACGGTGTGCGTCCATGCTAAGCGAGCAGATCGAGAACCTTACAGTTCCACGGGCGCTTCCAAATGTGGCACAGCACCCACGAGGCTGCCGGGTACCACCTGTTGACACCGAAGTCTTTGCCGGAGACTATTTGAAATGGCCCACGTTCCGGGACATCTTCACCGCGGTGTACATCAACCATCCTGGCCTGACCCAAGTGGAGAAGCTCTTCCATTTAAATGCAAAGACGAGTGGCGATGCCAAAGCTATTGTCTCCAAGTCCCCGCTTACCAACGATGGGTTTGCGTCCGCATGGCAAGCCCTCGTCAGCAGATTCGAAAATAAACGACTGCTAGTAAACAGCCAACTCCGAATCCTCTTTAATGTGCAACCCATCTCTCATGAGTCGGGGACTGCATTAAAAGATTTACAGAGCACCATCCAAGGGTGCCTATCGGCTCTGGAGCTATCCAATATCTCCACTGAGAATTGGGATTGTCTCCTCGTGTTCATGTGTTCCTCCAAACTTCCAAAGATCACCCTATCCCTATGGGAGCAATCGCTCCAAAGTAAGGTTGATATTCCGACTTGGAAGGAACTAAACACGTTCTTACTGGAGCGGTATCGAACTCTAGAGGCAATCGAGGATGTAAGGCCACATGTAGTTCAACCGCTGGCGGTTAAGGCAACCAGACGGGAACCTCCATCCAACCGACTGAACTCCTTTGAGGCCAAGGTCTCGGCCAAGATTCAGACTTGCCGACTTTGCGCCAAGGAGAACCATCCATTCCGAACATGCCCGAAATTCCTGCGAATGTCCGTCCATGAGCGATCCGACACCATCAAACAACATAAATTGTGTTTAAATTGCTTTGCCAGAGGTCATAACCTGAGGGACTGCACTAGCGCGCATAATTGCCACACCTGCAAGGGTCGTCACCACACTCTCCTACATCGTCCGACGAATACCCAAGCGGGTGATCCTAGAGTAGTTCTGGATTCCTCCGTCAATATACAGTCCACTCCTCTCCCACAACCAACGGTCCAAAACTATTTCTCGGAAAGCACGCATAGCGTCCTCCTCGGCACGGCAATAATCCATGTATGTTCCTTAGGGAACAAATATACAGCGCGTGCATTGGTTGACTCTGGGTCGGAAGCAACCTTCATATCCGAACGGCTGTTCAAATTGATACGACCCAGTATCAGTCGGTTGACGCTCAAGTATCAGGGCTCAATGGAACCATTGCAGCCCAGCCTCAGCGACTATGCCATTTCCATATTGGCTCTCCTATTAAGCCGAGGATCCAAATAGAGACTTCGGGTTTCGTTCTTCCAAAGCTGGCAGGAAATCTGCCCTCCTACACAATTCCACAAAGTGCTTTGGAAGATCTTCCCGATCTGCAACTGGCAGATCCGGAATTCTACAAGAGTTCCCAGATAGATATCCTACTGGGAGCCGACATCCTTCCCTCCATTCTGCTAAAGGGGTCCTGTACCAATATCTGTGGTACCCTTTTAGGACAGGAAACGATCTTTGGCTGGACCATCACGGGTCCCGTTTCCAACACTGGCGCCAAGGCCATATCATCTTTCGCCACTCGCATCACGCTCAACGAGGAAGTGAGATTGGAAAAACTTCTCACAAAGTTTTGGGAGGTGGAGGATATCCCAGTTAAACTGGTTAAAGAGTCCGACGCAGCTTGTGAGAGGTTGTTTCAGCAGACGCTCACAAGGAACGAGAGGGGCAGATATGTGGTCACCCTTCCTTTCAAGAATCCTGATTCCATTGACCTTGGTCATTCAAGATCTATCGCACTAGCTCAGCTCCTACGTAATGAGAGTCGCTTGAAAAAGGACTCATCCCTGAAAGAGCAGTACGATAAGGTCCTTCAAGAGTACTCGGACCTTGGCCACATGAGACCAGTTCCGTCCACAAACGGCCCAAACAATTTTTATCTCCCTCATCATGCGGTCCATAAGCCAGAGAGTACCACCACAAAGCTTCGCGTTGTGTTTAACGCCTCCAGTCCGTCCTCAAACGGCAAAAGCCTCAACGACGTCCTACATCCGGGACCCGTTCTCCAATCGGATCTGACTACGCAGATCTTAAAGTGGCGCGTTTTCCGATACGTGTTCAATGCTGACATCAATAAGATGTATCGCCAGATTCTGGTGGCGCCTCAACATGCCCCGTATCAGCGCATCCTCTTCCGCGATCCTGCCGGAGATGTGCGTGACTATGAGCTCAATACGGTCACTTTCGGAGTCAACTGCGCGCCGTACCTCGCCATTCGGGTCCTACGACAGCTCGCACAAGATGTGCGCTCCGAATTTCCACTGGCCAGTGACATTCTGGCCAATTATATGTACGTAGATGACGTACTGGCGGGTGCGCACACTCAGGCTCAGGCAATCTCCGCCATTACAGAGCTACGACAAGCCCTCAACTCTGCAGGGTTTCCCCTCCGAAAGTGGACCGCCAACCAGAAGGGCGTTCTGCGCGACATTCCAGTCGACCACCGATTACGAGCTGACTTCCTAGAGCTCGAAGAGAGCAGCATTGCGAAGACCTTGGGGATCCGATGGCAAGCCAGTGCCGACGAGTTCTTTTTCGTCTCCCCCGAATTAGTCACTCAGGCGTCCTGCACGAAACGCAATGTTCTGTCCCAAATTGCGAAGCTATTCGATCCAGCAGGATGGCTTGCCCCTTCGTCATTCAAGCGATGTTCATGCAGGAAATTTGGTTGAGAGAAATAGGTTGGGATGACGTCCTCCCGAGCGACCTATCTCAAACATGGGAGAATTTCCTGCAGAGTTTTCCGGCCATTCAGGCGATCCACATACCCAGGTGGTTACACGTCTGCCCGGCAGCCAAGGTGCAGATCCATGGACTCCGCGATTCACTCCACCTACGCCAGTGTGTACGCTGGCCCTTAAGAAGCTGTCTTCCGTCCCTTAGGCTTAAGTCTTTAGTTCCGTACAGTTACAGTTACAACTCCAGTAATCCATTTCACCATTTCCGCAGCCCAACAACCACTATGGCACCCCGTCAGTCGCGACGCTCTCGCAGCCAGGAGCAAGCCGAAGAAGGCAGACGTACCCGAGGTACCACGTCCTACCGCTGCCGAGTCTGCCGAGGCGTCCATCCTCTGCGGAAGTGCGGGCGGTTCCTGCGGCTAAGCGCTGAAAAGCGTTTGCGGGCGGCGCTAATCAACAAATACTGCGCCAACTGCCTGGCCCACGAGCATTCTGGGCGCGATTGTCGCAGCGGGGACCGCTGCAAGCACTGCCGTGGCAACCACCACACGCTGCTCCATACGCCGAACTCGGACCGGCGTCGCCCCGCTCCAGCCGCGCCGTCCGCACGAGCACCAGCTCCATCAACGCCGTCCGTACGAGCACCAGCTCCATCAACGCCGTCCGAACGAGCTCCACCTCCGACAACGTCGTCCGCCTGCTCCACCCGACCTCCAACTCTGGCCACACTGCTGCAGCACCGCAACCCGCCGGTCCTCCCGACGGCCACCGTCAAAATCGACAATGGCGTCACGGTCTACGAGACCAGGGCGCTGATCGACCCCTGCCGGCCCGTGTCGGTTATCAACGCGTCGCTGGCCAGGGCGTTCAAGCTCCAGACGGTGGCAATCGGGAAGGAAGAAGCCTGCACCGCAGTGATCCGGTCGCCCATTACCAGTGATTTCAAGTTGGAGGTCGTGCTCCAAGTGGACCCCAAGCTGCACCTGCGCACTCCTGCGGCAGCCATCGATCCAGGACTCCGAAAGCGAGTCAGGCACCTCACCCTGGCGGACGACAGGTTCGACCATCCTGCCATCGTTGCGCTCATCCTGGGAGCTGACGTCTACGGGGACGTCGTCCGCGAGGGGATGCTCGCGAGCACGGAAGGACTCCCCGTGGCGCAGCACACCGTATTCGGATGGACCCTTTCAGGCGCCTACCGGACGTGAAGATGGACCCCCCTTGTATCGCGCCAATTTGGTTGCATGATCCTGCAAGGGGGGCGGGATGTTTAAGCCTAGAAGTAGGCAGCGACCCGGGGCGACAAACCCACCACTCCTTAGCAACATCTTGCTAGAGATAAGTTAGGTGCTAAGAACATTTCTGTAAATATGCATGGCAATTGAA
Organism: Drosophila athabasca; assembly: GCA_008121215.1. Lineage (NCBI taxonomy): Eukaryota > Metazoa > Arthropoda > Insecta > Diptera > Drosophilidae > Drosophila > Drosophila athabasca. The sequence continues at coordinate 47,014,334 of CM017794.1, forward strand.
AATATAGTGCGAATAGAAGTAGACGCGACCATACGTTTTTTTCTCTGAACTAGTTCCACGCCAGGAAAACCAACCCCCTCCAGAACAAGTACATTAAAGAATGGAATGTACTTCGGCATATTTGCAAGATATTTCTTTGAATTGGAACATCTTATTCTTTAAGTTTTAGACTATTTTCTTCAAGAACTTTAGCCCTTTCGAAGAGTAAGTTTTTAAGGCAGGTCATATATGGTGCTTGGGTCATATATAGTATAATCTTCAATTGTTTTAATTGTTTTTGCTAGTAGTTTCCCCTAGTCTCTGTTCCCATCGTAGTTTAACCTTAATTTATTTGTACACTCAAATGCAATTAACTAATTCCTTTCATAATCAATCTCTGTTCATCAATCAATGTGATTGCTCACTCACTGCATACAGACAGAGCTGCAGAGCTACAGAGCCGCAGAGCTACTTTACTTGTAGATACATTCATGATTAAGATCAATTACCAGGTTGAGACTTCAGTAACCTACTGCTCTCGAACCGGTTGCCAGATACAGAGACTTACGCATAAACTTTTATTTTCCATCCATCCACAACCTGTTCAGAGTCCATCAATAGTGACAACTGCTGCTGGTACGAGGAGGGTACGGATCGGATTGGAATTGCAAGCGGAGAATGTTCACACGGGGTCCAGTCCAAGCAGCAGCTCGAAATGATAATTGATGCATTCAAATCGCTGAGCCTGAGCCGTGATTGATTATGACAGGTGTGCCCAGTCATGTGTGCAGCCAACAGCCGCAGTCTGAGTCCGAGACTGAGGCTAAAGCGAATTCCAATGTCCAGCCAAAATGATTTGAGTTGATTGACAAGCAGGTCAAGTCAATCGACGATCGACGATCAACGATCGCGGCATTAAGACTTCCGTTGCAAAGAGAGAGAGAGAGAGAGACGAGACTGAAGCCAGCTGCTGCCTGCCTTCTGTACTGGCGACAAATTTACGCTTGGTGCGACAGGTTCATTAATTGATGTGCACACTGTCGCCCCACGAGCTCCGCTCCTCAGAGCTGCTCCCCAAAGAGCTCTCCCCTCCGTCTGCATTCGGATCTTGGCGTCTTTTCGTTGCGTGCGGTTGGCCCCTGCTTTTCGGTGGATTTCTTAATCGATATCGAAATGATTTACGTTTGCCTGCCTAATGAGTCCGCATACAGACAGACACACAGTCGACACAGTGGACGCTGCACAAACATAGACGGATGGACGGATGGATGGATGGATCCCAGGTTTTCCTTTCACGCAAAGTCTCTCTTTTATTGAGGCTTCAAATCGCTGGCTTCTGGCTATCAATCTCTGACATGATGCGGCAAAACGTAGCATTTTATATTTATACTCATTTCGCGGTCTCTCTCTCTGCCTTGATTGGCATTTCAATTAACGAATTAGTCATTTGCATGCGGCCCGTCTTAAATACTTGATTGATTTTTTATAACTAAGTGTTTCCTGTGTGCTAAAATAGATCTATCGATTGCAAGAGTGTTACGGGGAATTTACAGGATTTCCTGTTCTAAAATAGATTTTTTCAGCCATCTTTCTGTGGCAGCTATTCCCATTCCCATTGGTTCTTGGTTCGCCGTTTTAATCCCATTTTTCCCTCTTTCATTTAGCATCCCATCACAGACTCTGAAATGACAGCAATCCATCAACTTCTAGGGGTAGTTTTTCCTTAAACAAGGGTGCCATTTTCACCCTTAAAATGTGATTGATTTGTGTCGAAAAAAAGAAAAGATGGCAGGCCATTAAAAGTGGTTAGTTTTTTTGTTGGGAAAACTATCTTAGATAAACCATAGATTGTTGGAAAATATTACAAATATAATCCCCCGTATGGTATGTACTATATTTCTGGCCCTTAGCCCTAACCCAAATCCCAATTTATGAGCGTCATATATCTCCTGCCACCAACCCCCACTTGCCGCTCCTAATTACTGCACATGTGATCCGTTCGTACTCATTCCAAGGAAGGTCCTTCGGCCGAAAGAGCTTTATAATTTGCCATTGCTTTCAGAACACAGCCATCCCTCAACCCCTATCTTTTGCTACCCTGATGGCAGGGCCATGGCCATGGCATGGCATTTCAACGCATTTTATGCTGAGGCTCTCGTCTCATGTGCGGGTGCTGTGGACATATTTATGTCGCATTTGGGAACATTTCATCCTCATAAATATTATTCATGCTCTCGTTCGCTCTTAAGGGGCACACAGCCCCAGCACCAGCCATTACCACCTTACAGACATCTACCCACAGAACCACCCACCCACCTACCCCCCCTCGATACTGCTGAGCTTTCAAAAAAAAAGTGAAAGGAAAGTTCTGGCTTTCGTTACATGTGAGGGAAAAATATCAAGGAATCCATCAGATAAGTGCGGGTATGCGCTACCCACCTCTCGCTCTCTCTGCTGCTCTCTCTTTCTGCTCTCCTTCTTTCGCCAGTAAATTGTCAAAGTGACAGCTGAAAAAAAGAAGGAGAAAAAGAAAAGCAAATAAAAGGGAATTTTCGACCATCACCTTGTCTTTGGGTTTCTGCTCGGGGCAGCAATTCCTTCTTCTCGGGTTTGATTTAATGTTGCGTGTGATATATCACAGTCCTCAGACCTCCCCCCTCCCCCCCTCCAACGACATTTTGCTTTTATTTTACGCTTATCGAAGTTGGTCCTTTTCTTGGGGTCCCTTTCTCTCTGTCCCTGTCGCCTCTCTCTCTCTGTCTCTGTCTGCCCCTGCAACCACTTTGCCACATTTAATTTTTTTTTTTGTTCTCATTTTGCTGTTTGTTCGACGCCATCAACGGCGTCGTCAGTCTGCCACTCAGTCAACTCTGACACACATCTTATTCACTCTCCACTTGGGTATCAGTCTTTCTCTCTCACTCTCTCTGTCTATAGCCATCTCTCTCCCCCTCACTGACTTGCTATCTCTTTCATTTACTTGTGTGTTGCCAATGTCTTTCGGCATCAACTTCAATTCATTTGCCGCAACCAATAAATCACTCATTTCATTGTAGGTTTCCGTTCTCCTACGCCCGCCCGAACCCACCGAAAGCTGTGCGAAGGGCCACACTGGCACAAGGGGCTGGCTCTGAAGGGGCACAGTGGTGCAAAGGTGGGCGATAAAGGGGCTGAAATACTGGTATTAGTATACTATATCTTTTTTATATCTTTTGCATAACTTTCAATCACTTTTGTAGTCCTCTAAGAGTTGTTTTCTTTGATTGCAAAAATATTTACTGATATTTCGATATCAATCTATAATATAGATTCTATATAGTTATCTATAACACATTTTTTGGGTCATTCCCTCACAGATAAGATAGAAATTTTTATCATCAAATAAAAGTCAGTTTAAGTAAAAGATAAAATATAGATAGCTACAGAAGATTCTAGATATCAGACCAACAAAATCAAAGGTACTTATTTAGGGATAAGAATAATCAATCTTAGAAAATCTTAGAAAATTATTAAAAAATGCCCCAGTTAAAACTGCATAGTTCCATGGGTCCACGCGTCATGCGTGCAACCCTGCAATTCCAGCATCTCAAACTTCATCTTGGTTTCATCTTGACATTCTCTGCACTTCAATCTCCTCATAATCTAACCACTTCTATCCCTTATTTGTATTACAAATAGATATTTCTATTAAGCCCCAAACCATACACTTCCAAATACACTTTGTCCCACTGTGCCCATATCAAAGTCAGACCAAGCCACGTTGTTGTCAGCCTCAGTATGTCATTGGAGGACTTCTTCAGAGTTGTTTGGGCAGCTCCCATCTATACTCTTGGGTTCTGGGATTCTTGGGTTCTGCTTCGATTTGATTTCGACACTTTTTGTGTGTGGGAGCGGGGGGTGGACCATCTGGGGGTGGCTCTACTGTAGTATAGTATGTGCTGGCTGGCTCGGGCTGGCACAAGTTGAGCTTTAAATTGCAATGACGTCAAGTTGGCAGGCTTCATGATTATGTCCTGTCCCTTCGTCTCCGCCCAATATACTATATCATTGGCAACTTCTTCTTTGTGTCCTTCTTCTTTGCCTTTTAGTCGTCTTTCAGCTGTTCTGTTCTGTTCTGTTCTCTCTTTTTCAGCTTGTTCGTTGGCCCGAGAGTTGATTGTGTAAAAGTGCGAAAACGAGACGAAACACTTCTTATCTGGCGGGACCCATCGATAGATGTCATCTTGAGTGATTTACCGTCAATTGGGGATGTTGTCTTCAATGAATTTTTCTTTTCTGCGTCTATCTATCCCGCTCTTGCACTTTTGAATTGTCTTGCCGTCTCTGTCTGTGTCGCCTTCCTCCAGATTTATGTTTATATTTATTTACGCTACGTTTCGCTTGTACGAAGAAGTAGTATCTTGTATCTTTTCCATCACCACCACCACAAACACACACACACACACACACACACACACACTGTGGCAAAAGCTATTAAGCGTCGTCGTCTGTGCCGCAAAGTGCAAAAGAGAGTCACGGAAATTAATCAATATTAAATGTCTCTCTGACTCCAAAATTAAACTGTGAAGCGAATTTCAATCTAAAAGATGGCGAGATATTGGTTTTCTGCAAACGATTATTGGGAAATTCCTTTGCTTACTTGTACTTTGAGAGGAAGGAGTAGAGAGAGAGAGGAATATCCGAGACTTTTCGGGGTAGGAATGGGCAAGAAGGTGGTAAAGCGTTGGGTCACCAATCGAAGAGTCTGCCATTGATGGGTCACCACACGATGAGCAGAAATTTGATGGGTCAAATGATGAGGCTGCCATTGATGGGTCACCACACAATGAGCAGAAATTTGATGGGTCACCACTTGTATAGTAAACATCAGAAGAATAACCATATGGCTGATCTGAAATGTCTTTAAATTATAATTCACAAAAAAAATGTCGTAATTAACGAACATTTTGGATTTATGGGTCACCAAGTGATGAATAAATTAAAAATGGGTCACCAAAAGTATACTAGAATATAAATCTCATTTCCAAAGACTTCTAAACTTCAGATCTTATCCCAATTAAAACCATTTTTCTCACAATGAAACCGTTTTCCACACCAAAAACTCGCATATTTGCGAGCAGCAACTCTGATGTAAAAATCGATCGATAAAAACCAATCCAACAACTTGTTTCGCTTCAGTTGAGGCAATTGCAATTATTAGCTCAACTGTCACTTGCCATTGACAGGCTTCATTATGAGCCCGAAACCTGTTTCGACAATAATTTAGGACTTTGTCGCTATGAGAAAAATATTTGAGGCCGGTGACAAGTGAACACCAGACACAGACAGACAGACAGACATTGCATTGGTCAAAAGCCCACGCAGAAATGCAACAGACAGACAGACAGACAGACAGAGTTTGAAACCGAGTCTGGAGCAGAAAGAGACAAAACCAGTTTTCGGTGATGAAAACAAACTATAAATGTCACCAAAGTGACTTGAATTTATTGATGGATTATAATAGTTCAAAATGTACAACATATAGCGAGTAAATTGTGGTGTAACCAGGGAATATATGGTGGGGCACGAGCCAAATGGAAACACTTCCCAGATATATGTACAGACATACAGACATATGGTAATTTCAGAGGCAATTTACATGACGATTATTAGCATTGACATTCCTCTCAACTGCAGACGCTGCAGCAGCAGCAGACCCCAGACCCCCAGACAATTGCTAAACAGAATCAATTAGACAAGGGGTATCTGCCAGATACCAGATACGAGTATATACAATGTAAAACACATGTTTGTGCCATGGAGAACGGGGGGCATTACACTCCCCTACAAATATGAATATGCAATTATTCATATTTGCGCAGCCAAATTGATTTTGAGAGATGAGTGGAAGGGGATTTTAGAGGAATAGGAAAAGTATTTTTATAACAATTATTGGAATATTCTATGAGTGAGGAAAAAAATCTATAAAAATCATAATAGTGTTCAGTGTAATGTCTTCCTTAACTAGAGATCTTTCAACTCTTCAAAGATCTTCTGTTCCTGCCACAAGACTCTTCAAATCATTCCCCATTCGAATGCCTCTTCAAGCGATTGCAACAATTGCTAATAAAAGCTGGAAATATCCCTCGTCTCTGTTTGTTTTTGGTTCTGATTTTTATGATGGAACATGCGATGCAAAGACTTCACTTCTGGCGATCGTTTGGCGATCGTTCCCTTCAATTCCAACCACATAAAGCTTGACAATTTATGGCGATATTTGTGCCCTGGTTTGGACCTTCTCTTCTTGCTTTTACTTTCGATGAGATTGGAAAATGTTGCATGTCTGTCGATTAGCCGCCAGCAGCATCAGAAACCGCCAATATCTTCATGCTGCCTCTGTCTGAGTCTGAAGCTGTTGCATATATCCATTCCTCCTGCCTCTTGGCTCTGTTGCAGTTGCAGCGCCCGCGCCTGCTGCAATTATTCAAAAAATCGTTTAAATTATGGCCCAAGCACCACCAATGCCCGGGTACGGGTCCGGGCCTTTTGTTGAACGTGTTGTTTTCTAGTTTGTGAGCTTGTAAATTTTTTGCTGTACTGCAGCTTCCCCCTGCTGATGGCCGCCTGATGGCTGGGTGTCTCAACCCAGAAGCGTTTTAAGCGGCCACGCAGCCAACACACAGAGACACAGGAGGGAGCTGCTCTGCTACGAAGCCCACATCATGGGCACGCAATCTGTTGTGCCGCCATCTCAACATCATCAACATGCAATGAGGCATCCACTGAATGCGCCACATGTGGCCCCTCGCGCGATTGGCAAAGGGCACACCAGATCTGTGGAGGATCTGCATCTAGCAGCCAGCAGCCAGCAGCCACTGCATCCCCAGCAGCAGCAGCAGCAGGAGGGATGGCGTCTAGCCAGTAGAATATTTGGTGTTAATATGCAACATTTATGAGGTTTTTTTTTGTTGAAGAGGGTGCAAGGGAGGCAGAGAGAAAGGGAGATAGAAACTGAAGGAGAATCACAAATCAAACACCGAATGATTGAAATTATTGAAAGGCAAACCCTTGACTTATCTTAACTAAAGTATTTAGTGATCAATAACCTCAAGTTGATTAACCTTTTAACTCCCAAATTCCCCCAAGAAAAATCCACAAAAATCAAACCCAAAAATCCAACCAATTACCAAAAATCTAAAAATCAATTTCCACAGAAATCTCCTCCTCTGCGATTCTGAAATTCAGAATCTAAAAACATGAACCTCAAATTATGCACAGAACAGAACAGAGGACACAGCAGACAAGACCATGCCACCTGCCACCTGCCACGTGCAACTTGCAGCATTTACCAATGCATTTTGTGCACAAATTCCATGTCAATTTCAAAGTCAATTTAATGCAAAATTGCGAAATGTTTGCCTTCTTTTTTGATTAACAATAAACTAATCTTTCAAATGTTGTTGCAGACAAATGGAGCAGCAGGAGGAGGAGCAGGAGCAGGAGGAGCAGCAGGAGGGGGAAGAGGAAGCCACTCAGAGAGCTTGCTGCTTCTCTGTCACGAATTTATACATTTTTCAGCAGAAAATCTCATCAATGGAGAAGCCAGAGCACCAGTCCAGTCCAGTCCCTCTCCCGCCCTCTCCCGCCCTCTCCCCCCTCTTTATATAACAATGGATATGATATCCCAGTGTGTGGTCACAGACCACCGCCCCCACTCGCTTCCTCCACCCCCTTTGTTGCTTTTGAGAGGAAAAATATGTTTATTTAGAATATCAAAAACCGAAAGTAATCGATTTAATAAACTGTCACCGACATGTGACCCAACAGGATGGCTCTCTGGTTCTCTGCTATTCCGTTCTGTGGCTTGTCCCCCTCCCCTCTTTTGACCATCTCAAGTCACGATAATTGCAAATGTATCTCAAAGATACATACTCACACAGACACAGTCTGGGGCATAGATACAAAGCGCACATACAGCTGACTGCATTGACAGCATTTCGCATCGGACAACATTTCATAAAGGGTTTTCCTCGCTCTCTCGTGCTTTCTTTTTCGAATGCTGAGGGGACTTTTCCCTGAAGGCACAGTGGTGCACACAAAAGTGAGTTCTTTACTCAATAAATTTATAATAAAAGACACCTTTTTTGCTATAATTTGCCCCACTGTGCGCATCTGTTGTGGAAAGCTGGTTGGGTGGACATCGTCAATGATATCTACGTGGTATCTCGTTAAGCGTTTTTCCTGCTTTCCTTTCCAGCAGCAGAAAATTTCATATGTGCTGTGTGGAAATCCTTTATGTTGATTACATTTCTGGGTTTATTTTATTAAAAATACTCTCGCATCGCCTCGCATCTCGCATCTCTCGCATTGCAAGGATAACACACAAAATACACACCCATACACATACATGTACACGTGTGTATGTGGTGGCAAAGGAATAAAAAATATGGTATGTGTGTGTGTATGAACCTCTGGTCTCAGTCAATATTGGCAGCGTCTGTGACTGTGGCTGCTGCCCCATCCTGTGGCACACTTGCTTCATCCTTTTCTGGATATTGTTCCGACTGCCAAATGCACGTTGCATGTTCGAGTTGCACAAAAATTTGCAATGCAATCCGAACAATCAACCACCCACCCGCCCAGCTATCCAACCATCCAGCCAGCCAGCCTTCTCCTCCTGGCAGGTGGGCATCAATAAAAGGTAAGTCCCTCCTCCTCCTACCACCATCTTGCCACTGCTGCACACACGAGTTGCAAGTATGATGAGTGCACTCGACAGCACGAAATGTTGCCTTGAAAACCGGGGAATGGCAGAGGTAAGGGTCGAAGCACTTGATAAGTTGAACAATATTAATTCTGGCCAGCAACGAAAAGTGGAAGGGGAAGCCATGAAACGTTGCTGTTTTTATCAGGCAATTGACCTAATGGATCATAGTCAGGGCAAGGACTTTATGTATAGAAGATTTATACCCTGATTATGATATATATATATTATAAAAAATTTAACCACGACGAATAGAGAATATAGAGAAATCTTGGGTTGAAATATATAGAATATTAAAGAAAAAGAAAGAAATTTATACCAAATAAATTATCCCATTTATAACAAATATTTAAAAGAAAAATTAATATTTATATTTTAATTAATATTTTCTTATCTAAATGAATATTTTAAGCTACAAATTTAATATATTATATCTATTTTAGAGTGTTTTATATTTAGATTAAAAATGGACTGTATTTAAAAGACTTGTTAGCAAATTTATAATTATATATAAGTGAATTCTATTTCCTATTTATTTATTTAAATTTATTATATTTTATTTATATTTATTACAATATTTTTATATTTATTATAATTTATTTGTATTTATTATAATTTATTTATATTTATTACAATGTATTTATATTTATTATAATTTATTTATGTTTATCATAATTGATTTATATTTATCATATTTTTTTTATATTTACTACAATTTATTTAAATTTCTTTTCTTGTAATTTATTTATATTTATTATAATTTATTTATATTTATTATATTTTCTATATTTATTTATTTATTTAAATTTATTATATATTTATTATATTTTATCTATATTTTAATTTATTTTTTGGTTTAATTTAACTTTTAATTGAATGAATATGAATTATATTTTCTAGATTTATTTATCTGTATTTATTATATTTTATCTATATTTTAATTTATTTTTTAGTTTGTTAAATTAACATTTAATTAAAATTTTTCTTGTTTTTTTTTTTGTGTTTCTTTTTTTTCTAAGTATTCCATTTTTCTCTAAGCGTTCATAAAGACCCTCCATATACCCTTCACATTCTTCATCTACAATTCGAGGATTACGTCCCGCGATATTAAGATATCTGCTTGTACGATTTTTGTCATTTTCTTTTCATCCCCCAACCCACATATCATCCAACGCCATAAGTCACCCGAACTCTGGTTCCCTAAACGATTTACCTGGGGATTAGCTGATGAAAATCAATTTGAACAAGGTTTTTCTTTACTATTTTGCCATTTCTGTTTCTAGTTTTTTCTACAGGCCAAAACGAAAATAGAAAAAGCCTCCAAAAAGAAAGAAGAAAGAAGAGCTGCCTGCCTCCTGTGGCAGGACAGCTGCCACACACTCAACACTTTCCGCATCAATTACGTCATGTTAATCCAAGTGTCCACTGGATGTCCGCAAACTGACCGACCATACATCACCCCCAACCAGGATATACCCAGGACCCCACCCCGTACGGGTGTGTGTGTGTGTGTGCGGTCAGGTCCGTCACTCAACAAAAAGTATGGTAAGGGGCATGGATCCAGGGTGCAACACCATTTTGGTTGCAACATTTGTGCACGTCGAGAAAAAAACAGAATGCCAACCAACCAACATTTCAACTGCTTTGATGTCCGGGACTCCGGGGCTCCCCCTCTCCCCTCTCGAATGGTTCGAATGCAATGCCAGCCAACATTTCAATCAAAAGGTGGCTCTGTGACTGGCGACTGGGGCAAGAAGCGGGCCAAAACGATGCGCCTGCTGCTGGTGCTGCTGCTGTTCGGAGGGCAACTCAATGACGCACATAAAACTGGCAGAGTCAGCGTTAAATGCGTTCGTGTCCGTGTCTGTGTCCGTGTCCGTGTCCATGGCTATGTCCCTGTCCAACATCCACAGCCACACAGCTCCAGCCACATCCCTGTCCACGTTTCTCGGCTGCCATGAGTTGCGATTCACTCACTCATTCACTTCGCTCCTCCAATGCTGCTGCCACTGCCACACTGCCATTGCCTGCCTGCTGCTGCTGCCTCATTCGCATGCAAAAAGGCGACCTGCAAAATGAAGAGGAACCAGAGCCAGAGAGGCAGAGCCAGAAAGTGAAGCGCGTGGAACGATGGCAAAACGAAAGAACAAACAAAAAAGAAGCTCAATTCGATTTAATTAAAACCAATTTTCGACTTTGAGCGCGCTATGGGGATAGTGAATCTGGGAGATAGACGACTTTGGTGATACCCTGCAGATAAGTGCAAGGAAATATTTCCATTTTAAACTTTCCTTCGTGGGGTGGGAGATATTAGGGATTTTTCAGATTTTCTGGGAATTTTTCTTATTTAATTCTGGTGAGAATAACGGCCAGCGAAAAGTAGTCTGTAATAGAGGTTGCCCCTTGGTATGCCCTTTCCTTTCCCAGAGCATCCCCTAGTCGACTTTGTTTTCCCCTCTCATTCAACCTAGAATCCATAGTGGGCATGGCAAAAAGAAAAACAACTGCAATCATGTCCAGGGGGAAGTACGACCTCTGGATGATGCGTCTGGCTGCAAGTTGCCGAAAATTTACATTTCTGTCTAAAAGACTACAAAAATATCCACTGGGGAGGTTGATTTAACCAATTTTTTGTGTGTGCTTTTGTTAGTCAAGCTGATTAAGTCGATGAAACGTGTTTTGGAAGTTTAATAAATTGATGCTTTTACGTTGAAAAGTTTATCAAAGGGAAAGGAAGAGTTAGGGGAAAAGATAGAGATGTTCTATAGAGAAGATTGGCAGTATAAAATATCCCAGTAGAATCCCCGAAAAACTTGGTTGAATAGAGACCTTCTAGAGATCAGTTTACTAAGGATATTTTCGGCATAAAATCCCCCAAAAAGTGTGGATTTTTGTATGCCATTCGTAGCTTCAGTTACACCCAAAATCGAACAAAATGGCGCCCATCAATAACAGTAAAACATGTGAAATTCTCTGTGAAAAACAACTGACAGAAAGACAGAACGAAAGAGAGCGAGAGAGAGAGAGAGAATACCAGAGGGAAAGAGTGCGAAAAAAGCCTGAAATGGCGTCATAATGCAATACGAAAAATGGGTAAAGACTGGAGGGAATATGGAGGGGTTATATGGGGGGTATATGGCTGGCAGGGACTGGAACAACTGACGACTGACTGCGTTCGATATTTTAATGGGCCAGACGTCATTTTGGGGGGCCGTCCACCGTCCGCCATTTGGAGAGCGACTGCCTGCCACCAAAGCGCAAAATTTATGACAACATAACGAGCCAGACGATGGACACTCACTGGGGGGATGTAGATGGTAGATGTGGCAGATGGAGAGGCAGTGGCAGTTGCAGGGCCTGGAAGCCTGTAGCCTGCTAGCCTGGGCATTAAATGCGACATTCAGAGTCGAAAATAACAATAATCATAATTAAGGATATGCAGATGCATCGAGCGGGCGGGCGGCAGGCGGGTCCTTGATCCTCTCAACGATTCAATGGGGGGTGGAAAATCGATCCATTTACAGGGCGGGACAGGGCAGGGCGGTGCGAGGCGGGGCGCCAAAGAGCCCAAAGAGAAGCCCGAATATTCCGCACGAATGATGATGTCCCAGTCCTGCAATGTCCGCAGTCAGATATCATTGAATAATGACTGTTAATACCCTTCAATGTGGTGTGTGCAGCAGGACGAGGCGACGAGGCTGCCGCTGCCACATTCAGTGGCAGTGACTCTGACTCTGTCTCTGATTTTGGCCATTGCCAATCGGATTGGCCATCGCCATCGCCATGAAATGAAGTGGATTTCAATGCACTACCCAGCGACCAGCGACAATGTCAGCACAAAGCGGGGGCACGACGTGGTAGATAGCCATGAACGATGGCTAGGGTCAGAGGTCGGAGCGTCGCGGCGGCGAAAAGTGCGTGAAATAATATGCGAATTGTGCGAAATGTTCGATAACGGCAAAGAGCGCGAATTATGAGACATGCAGCAGGGCAACATGCAACATGCAATGCAGCCTGACGAGAGACTTCTCTCTCTCTCTCTCTCTGACATGCAAGGCTTTTATTCATACAGAAGATGGATTTTTAAAGGGTTATTATTACTGGAGGAAGGAAACAATGCTCTATAGAACACACGACATCCCAAAGTCAAGTGCAGTAAGCAATTAAGACCCTAATTTAGTTGCAAGCAGTACCGATGCACCCGTTTCGTGGGTCTAGCGATAAGAATAGAACACAAAGTTGTCCCCATCCCTCATTGTAATGAAATTGATGCTTGCATGCAATTAGTTTGCCACTCGCAGTACCGATGCACCCGTTCCATACAAAATTGTCCGCATTCCTCATTGTAAAATTACATATAAGGCCCGACGTTTCTGAACTAAAGTTAGTATGAATTCAACAATCTGCTTACAAGTGTCTCTACTTTTTTTTTAAGGTTTAAACATATTAAAATAAATATTAAATAAATTATAAATAAATTATTTAATAAATAACAAATTAAAATATAAATATTTAAATATTACATTTTCCAATTCTCTTTTTCCGCCTTATTTCCTATCAAAACCTTACCAAATATGTACTATCAGCAGCTGATATCCACAATTAAAATCAATGAACCCAAACTTTACCATTGTTAACCTTTTCCTAGCCATCAAGCCATAGGCAGAAATCACCCTGTAAACAGTTCGAACTAAATGTAAAAAGGTTTTCCTACGCATTTGGGTATTTCGTTCAATTTATAAGCACTCGTATTTCTAGCGTATGATTCCATTCCATTCAAAGGCTCGGCCCTGGGTGATCCCCCTGCGTACGATTCATTGAACAAACATATGAAAAATCATTAGTTTTTAGAGGCCTGGACGCCTGGCAAACAATCAGAAAATTGCCACAAACCCTTTTTTTTTTTTTTTTGCTTTGCGGAATTGTTGCGTTTTTTGTGTGTTTATTTTTACGATCTTTTTCCGGATTTTTTTCACACTCTGTTTTCTTCTTATTTTTGCGCCTCATAACGTATTCAAAATCAAATTGGTTTTTGGCCCGTCATTCGGCCAACACACGAATACTTTTACTTTCCATTTCGGAAACAGAATGTGGCAGAGTCAGAGGCAGTGGCAGGAAAATTGAAAATAAAAAATCATTTTTCGCACAATAAAATACTGAAAGCGAACCCACGAACCCCACTTTTTGTGCCGGGAATAGTTTCACAGCTCTCTCTGAATGGGTTAGGGTTAGGGGGTGGGAATTAGTTGCGCCTGAATTGGCGGACATTTGCCACGCCCACAGTCCATGCTCCTGTTTTGGGGGGGTTTTGGCGCTGGTCAATTTGAAACAATGTTTTCTCGCTTGTTTTGCGTTTGATTTTATTTGATGTGCTTTCCTTTTTATTTTCCTTAAGCGACCCTTTTTTCGCTTTTCCCCCAATTGCATTCGGAGTTTTCTCAGTGGTCGGGGGGCGGATGTTGGAGGAGGCGGGTATATGCTCTGCTCAATGGCACGCAAATGATTTGAGAATCGACCAATGTTTGTTATGTTATGTTACATATGCTTGACATGAGGTTTATGCCTGGGTTTGTTCTGAATGGTTTTTGAAGGGGTTATATTACATATAAGAATCGATTGCCATAAATAGTGGCTGGAATTCGGAATAAAAATAGTTACATTTATGTCAATTTCTGTTTTATTCTTAAATGCCCTAAAACATAAATATAAGATTATGACAGACTTCAAATATTTTCTTCAGGAACCCTAAAGAGAGAGAGGTTTCGCACTCTCCATACCTAAGAAATCTATTCTTTTAAGCAGTGCTCGGCACGCATACACTCTGCAGGTTGTTCTGCAGTGCCGAACATGCCTGCGGGAGAAATCGTTTTATTGCATTACACTGGAAAAAGCTAGATAGCAAGGGCCGAAGTTGCATTGCCGAAGCTGCACGAAGGCTTGGCAGCGCAGCAGCAGAGACTTTTAATTTACTCATTAGATAAGACCGTGCCGAGCACTGCTCTTATAGTATAACCTTTAGAAACGTTTTTGTCGAGGCACAGTTTACTGAAATATTGTGGTATTCGTATAATGGGATACCCAAACAGTACCTATAACTGTTTTTAGGAGTACTCAGTATAGTAATTCCTATACGTTCCAGTCTTTCATTGTAGTCTTTCTCTGTAAAAGTTCTTCATTTTACAAGAAAAGATCGACATAACTCTTTCTTAAGTTAAAATTAAGATAAATATAACAATACTTTAATATACGATACAAAATTCTTTTGAAATCTCAAAATTATTTCTGAAAGTATCTCAATTGGGATTTAGGCCCCAATTCCGCCAATTTTCCTGTAAATTTATTTGTTTATTTATTTATTATTTACAGAGTTCTTAAGTGAACTTTAAAACTAGTAAGAATAACAGCTTTGGCTACTGAGGCTTTGAGCTACTTAAAAATGCTTAGATATTTACAGGTTAAGATAATTGAGATTATATTATTTATTTGTACAGTAGATAAATAAATATATTCCTTCAAGAACTATTTTATAATTTTAAAAACTGAATTCTGCTTATCAGTAAAAAGTATCTCCCTAAGAAATCCCTGCACAAACCCAAAAAAGAAACACTACCTTCCTCCACTCAGAACTCTCATTCTTCCTCTGCTGTTGTTCGCTGTCTTCACAGATCTTCCATTTTGCGTTCTTCATGTGCCATGGCCTGTCATCATCTAAATTTTCATTGTCCTTCTGTGTGCGATGCTTTTCTTTCCCTCACTGAGTTTTCCCCCCAGCCCCTCTCCGAGTCGGAGTTTCCCCAGCAGCCACATTTCTTTTGCTGTTGCTTTTGCTGCTGCCGTTGCTGCTGCGTTATTTGACTAACTGCCTG
Source organism: Drosophila athabasca (assembly GCA_008121215.1). NCBI lineage: Eukaryota > Metazoa > Arthropoda > Insecta > Diptera > Drosophilidae > Drosophila > Drosophila athabasca. The sequence goes on from CM017794.1 coordinate 47,029,922, forward strand.
ACGTGTTTTCCTCACACTGGCAATAACATAAAATTTTACTATTATGCGTTTTAGCTGCTTTCCAGCATTTTAATACAATATTTGTTTTTTTTTTTCTTCTTCTCTTCTCCAGAGAAGGTCCTGGGGGGAAGAGAGAAAGAGAATTCATGGACATGCAATGCCTTGCGCCGTGCGCGTCTGAAAGGAAATTTACATTCAAATGTGTTTCGCTTTAGATGCGAGAAAACGCAAACCCCCCACCCCACCCCCGGAGAAAAAAAATAGTACCTCCGTGCAGCAGCCAATTCCCCGGAGCAGCATATGTTCGACGTGCGGATGGGGCAAGGCTTTGTGGGGGGGCAGATTTTTGATGAAATTTCAAAAAATTTCCCACTTAGCAGGAAAATGACTGACATTAAATTGATTTGCAAGCCAGCGACATGACGAACGGAACGAACCAAAAGGAAATTTCTTATCAAAAAAGAAAGCCAGAGGCAGCAGAGGGAGGTTTTCTTTTTGGCGAAAAATCAAAATTCCAGGCACACTTGAGCATTTCATTTAGAGAAAAAGAAGTGGCACAGAGAGTGGGAAAGAGAGGGAGGGAGAGGGTGTGTGTATGTGTGTGTTTGTGTGGAAAAGTGGAAAATATTCAGGTTTTTTGTGCAGGACGCGGGCGGGTGGGCGGTCTCCTTTGTTCCCGTTCTCATTGGACTCTTGGGTGGTAATACAAATTTAAAGTTATGTTCTGTGCTGTACGCGCTGTACACCTCTCTCCCTCTCTCTATCACCCTCTCTCTCATTCATTCATTTCGTCAGTCAAATTGTTCTTTTTCGTTTTTTTTTTTGCATTTGAGAAATGAATAAAATAAAATTTTATTTTATGCGTGCAACATGTGAAATTATTCTCATCGGGGGAATGCCACACCCCGCCCCCTGCCCCACACAGCCTGCAAAATGAACATTTATGCAACATTTGCTGCCTCATTAAATTTTATGGCAAATAATATACAAACGTATAGTATTAGATCTAAATGATGTTTTTTGAGATTGTTATGGCCATATAAAGTATTTAATATTTAATTTCTATAAAAATAAACTTATTTTACGCAAAAAAGAAAAACCATTATTCATGAATAGACCAAACCAATAGGCAATAAAATATACCAGAAAACTAGTGATTAAATACAGGGCATACTTTCTACTCAATATGCGATGATAGGGATCCTTTGTAGAGCTCAAATGTTGATTCAAAATAGTTAGAAATGCCTAAAAAAGGGGAATATATATTTTATAATTATATATATATTATAGGAACACTCACCATACATCTATATTCCTTAGTTTCCCTGATATTTTTCTTATTTAAAACGAAATCCATTTCCCCTAAACGATATAGAAACTCATTTTCCTTCCTCTTAGCTTTATCGCTTAAAAACCCCAACAAAAAAATGCTCAAAAAATGTGACATCAAATCAAAATCCCAAATGCAAACAAAATTTAAGATCAACAAAGGTATCACATAGGAAAATGTATCAAAAATGCCATGGAAATTCCGTTGAAGTTGTATGATGAAAAAATTCAAACGCAGACAGCAGATGAGACGCTCATTTTGTTGCCCGAAAAAGCTGGGATCCTCTTGGACAGCCTCCACGAATTCCTTCACAAATAAGGATAGATCTTTCCGCCATTCTATAAGTTTGAGTAGATATAAGGCCACAGCCAGATAGCACAGATGCAGCAGGGTATTATAGTAAAGAGCTGCCACAAGATGCACCACACGACCGTAGGTGGCATGCAAATCGGAGGCAAAGCGAAGTACAGCCACGGCAAACAGTAGACGTATTACACCAGACTTTTCCTTCGTTGAATTCTCATCTAGAAAACAGTTTTCCATCTCTCTGTCTATATCCAATATGGTGTTCAATATTTTGACTATTTTTTCTTGATAGTAGGGCACATGTGTGAGGCATATTAGAGCCACTAAACCATACACACGACTCAGCCATAATACCATTTGACCCACTAGCAATATTATCGTTATATTATCCACAATTTTGCTGGCATGTAGGCCAACAAATACGACTACCAATATGGGTATATCAAAGGCCAAGAGTAGAACTTTTAGTAAACTTAAGAAAAGATGATAGTACACATATCTGTGGATAACATATTGATTCTTTTGTGGGCAATATCTATAAGAACACAACTGCAAGACCCAACCAATGCGATACAGTAGACGTCCACTCGCTTGGAGTAACATTTTCACACTCCCTCAATCGACTGTCTCTCAAATGTCCCTCAAATATAGTCTTCATTATAATTAATGGACTTTCATTAGCTTTAATGATCTGTCATTTGTCAGAAATTATATATATATTTTTGATATATTATGTAAAATCGATTCATTATGGGCTATCGAATTGCGGAGGTGTGTCAGCGGTCATCAAATTACCTTTTGGTCAGTTCTGTTTTTTTTTTTTCATTAATGATAATGTTTGGAAGTCACTGAAGTGTGTGAAAATTACGGCTTTTGTTTGTGAATCAATCAAAGAATTTTTAAAAAAATTAAATGAGTTTTTTAATAAAGTTTTTTAATAGTTTTTGACTATCCAATTGGATATGATTGCAGGATGAGTGATTGCCAAAATGATGTATCATATAATGTATGGAACATTTGGCAGGGTTTAGTCATTCAGGAAAAGTTATAAAGGCCCATAAGAAATGAATGAATGATGAATGAAATTCCCATAAGATATACATGACTTGTGAATGATATTTCCTATTTTTGATAGTAATTTATTGCAATCTTGATATTTGTTGTAGGAATTGCTTCAGAAGTTGCCTAAGTGACACCAGCAGAAAGCTGTTACGCGCGGATCCCAGGCAAGAACGCAGCCCAGCCGACCGAGGGGCGCTGCCGCATAACGCGCGACATGCAGGAAAGATGTAGGTGTTAGACTAGTGTCCGTGGAAAAGTATAACTAAGCAATTTCTAATTACGAGAATGATATTCCCAATTTTTTTTTAAATCTTTTAACATTCTTCTTATAAAAAAAGGTCCCTGAAGAGATATATTTCCATATATTACATTGATATTTAATAATCCAAAATTTAATTACAAATTTCGCACCTCAAATTTCACTTTCATTCTCATTGTTTTAGCAATACACATTAATAACAAAAAAATATCAACAATTAAAACGTGTGACACCTTTGATTCCACGCGTTCATTATCTTTAAAAGGGGTCCCCTTATGATCCAGAAATAGAAAAAAAATAACAACTCAAATGCGGTTAAGTAAATTTTGCGTTGAGCTATCAATCACCACAAAAAATACAAAAAAAAAGCAACAGTTTCTGTGATGTTTCCAAACTGATGGATGGCTGATTGATCGATCGAATGTCAGAGAGCCTACAAACGACTGATTAACCCACGGAAAGGGTTACCGCTCAAGAGAGGGCGAGGGTGTAGGGAAGGAGGGGTGGGGAGGGGAGGGAGTGTGCCAGCAAGTGCGCTGCGTCACGCAATGCCGCAAGAGTCAGCCATTCAGTCAGTCACTCGCGGCATTCAGCTTAGCCACGCAGTTAGTCATTTGGACATCCGCCAGAGCTTTTTTTTTTTTCGTTTTGATTGATGGATGATGACGACGATTGCTGGACTAGGCGCACACAGTGAGAGAGATTGAGATAGCCTCCAACTCATAAAGTGGGTCGCCAGAGCCGTCCACCCAAAAGCCCAGAGGCAGTGCGTCAATGGGAAAGCATTTGGCGCAGTTATTTTTGTGATTGATAGAACCGCAATGTTAGACGAAAAAAGTGGGAAAGAAAGTATAAAAATTTAGAGCAAAAATATCAGGGATTCAAAGAACAGCGAAGAGTATTCATGAGTGCTAATGAATAATCATTTAAAGTCTATTGAAATATAGTAAAAAGCTATACCAAAAAGTTCTCTCTCTTCACACATGTTCATCAACACTTGTGGCCATTAACCAACACTATAAAACAGTGTGACTTTTGGCCTTTTTTTTCTTTAGCATACGGACGAGAGGGAGGGCCTTTCGCTGTTGACGCATGTATCGTCTAATACCTGATAAATCTGTCAGTTTAATGTTTAAATTGAAATCTCTCACCACGGTGCCAGCCACAGAGGCTTGAAGTGCCCTACCCCCGCGCACCCCGCAATCCCGCAATCCCGCACTCCCTCTCTGCCTGCCCTCAGCCACGCGACGGGGAATGAAAAATGAAAACTCAACTGGCAGTGGGACTGGTACTGGGGGCTGGGGCCAATCAGAAGTACAAGAACGAAATCCCAAGCAATGAGAGAAAACAAACAAACAATACGAGTACAAATCCGTGGCGATCCGATCCCCAAGATGCATTTGGCTTGGGCGAGAGCAGATACAATTTAGATAATTTGTATCTCAACATTGTTGTCAGGCTGCGAGCGTTGACTGACAGATGTTTTGGCCCCATTTTGTGTGTGTGCTGGGGCATCTTTCAGTGCCAGTGCGTGAGTGTATCTGCAAGATACCAAAACGTTCTCAAATCAAAACAATGGCAGAGAAGATGGGAGTTTAAAGACGAAGTGGAAGATACTCTAGGAAGAGAGAATGTTTCTAGGGAAAAGATACTTTTTAGAAATAGTTTTTGAGGGAAATAAAGGGACCATAAACCAAATATTATTTTCCCTTTTAATTTTGTTTCGGAATACATATATTTCCTATATTTATAGGATTTTTTTCTCCATGTCTCCTCGAAATCAATATACCCCTAATTTTAGGGCCCCACAAATATTGAAAAAATAAAATACTTAAGCATCCAATTGGTTTGCTAGCCAGCGAAAACAGTGAAAGATTTATGAGCAATGCTTCTGGTATTTATGGGGCCTACTCTTACCCACAGGGGCCTGCCCCTGCCCCCCTCTGACCCTCTCTAGGTCTTCAGCATCTCCCATTAAAAGCGCATAAAACATGAGGGAACCCTAAACATCACGTTGCATGTTTGTTTCTTTTTGCAAAGCCATGGAAAATAAATACCTGAAGAGAGAACTCTTGAGGCAAAGAATTGGATATATAATTATATTTTGTTGAACCAATTAACGCCAACGAAATGGTGGAACACCCATTGTGTCTGTGTGTGTGTGTGTGTGTAGCCAATCGAAACAAGTATCGAACATGAATTTGAAAGATTTCTTTGGCTACTTTTATTTAAATGAGAAATGGATATGTTTATCGATTGATTTGCTAAGAGATTAATTGGTTTTAGAAAAGGCTTTTCGATTATTTTTGTTCAACGGAAGACAATTAATCGTGAAATAATTGTTTTTAGAGTGAAAGAGATGTATAAACTGTAGATGTAGATGTAGAAAGATGTCGAAGTAGATGTAGAAAATGGAAAGAATTTCTTAAGTTAAAAGTTTAAAAGGCAAATAAATCTAAAAAAAAACCGGCAATAAATTAATTTATTTGTTAATACATCCGATTGCAATTGTGCTCTAAAAACCAATTGATCAATGCCACCCACCCCCACCCACTATCACCCACAACCCACAAATCACGGGGCAGCAAGAAACCTTAAAACAATAACCCCCCACCCCACCCATTCCCCTCCCATTCGTCACTCCTGAAGACAGTTTATTTGTTTAATTCCCATTCGCACTAGTTCATGCCTCAGGTTTCCTTTTGTTGAGACATCAATCAAGTGGAGGGCGGGGGGTGGGGAGGGGTATGGGGCGGTATTTGGAAAACGCGACACACGTTGCTCAATCAATTTTCCTCGTAAGCGAAAACTTAAGCCCAAGAAAAAAGTGTTGCTTGAGCGAAAGAGCGATCGTCTGGTGATCCATCTATCATCTATCATAATGCGGTTTAGGCCCAAATCGAGAATTAATCCGTCAAAAACGGTAAAACGTTGGGCCACCGACTGGGCCACCGACTGTTGCCAAATTCACAATCGATCAATGGGCATTTTGTTAGGCGGTAAACGGTGTTTTTTTCCCTTTTTTTTGTGTGTTTTTTTGGGGACGGTCAGCAGATCTATGAGTCGCCGCCCGGTGGCAAGACCTCGGACATTGGTCAGAAAAAATATAGTCCGAAAATTAAGTGATTTAAACGCTAAGACCATTGATGGATGGATCCCACAGACCACCGGACGCACTAGACAATCGGACTTTGGGGGGAATGTGTAGATACATAGATACTTATTTGTGGGAGTAGTTCTGTTTTTATCTTTTATCAATTACAAAGAGGCAGCGCCCACACAATCGTGGCAATTAGCCAGTCAGGGCAGTCAGGGCGGACAACCATTGATCAAAGGGTTTTGTGCCGCATTTCAACATTGATGCAATGCCGCACCGCCTGGCGCCCTGCCCCAACCCCAACGCCCAATTCAGTGGCAGTACCGTTCCTGCGTGTGTGTGTGTCGTGTGCCGCATAATCCGGAATATAATTTCGGGAGATCTCTCAGTTTTTTTTTGTGTGTGTGGATTTGCATCTGGCGCAATTTGCATTTTGACCAGAAAAACCAAAAAAACCGCAACACCAAAAACACAGCAGCAACAGCAGCAAACAGAAAACAATCACAGCAAAAAGAGTGAAAAAAGATGGGGGGATACCGCAGCAGAAGATACACTAAAAGATTGATATTTTGTATGGGCAAAAAAGATGATGGAATTGTGTGATGTTTGAAAGTTTGAAGGGGATTATGCGGGAACTTATTATAACACTGATTCTAGATTGAATTCAGAGCATGATTCTATAGGAATATATTCTGATATATGTAAATTCAAAGTTTCATTGTATACTCATGAAAAATATAAAACATTGTTTTATATTATTATTATAGGCAAGCTTTATTATAAGGAAATTTTACCGTATATTTTATAACCGTACTTCAGCAGTGTTATGTAGAATGCTATGAATATTGATTGCATTATTCTCATCAGCAATATCTGTTATATATAATCCCTTCTGAGGAAAGTTTATTTCTTACTTTAGGACTATCTATGAATTCTATTTCTATGAAATCCTGTACGTTAACTCAAGATCAGAATTAAGAACCATAGAGAGAACTATAAGAGAACAATGAATATTGATTGCATCATATTGATGCTTATCAGCAACATTTTATACATAAAAACGTCTCTTAAGAAAGATTATTTCTATGAAATTTTGAACGTTAACTCTAAATCAATCCATGAAATAAGGAAAATGTACAAAAATCTTAAGACACAGAACAGGTTTTCATTCAAAAATCTCTCTTATGGAAAATTATTTCACTTGTATTTATATTTAAGGTTTCGGCTACAAAGCTTAAGGTATATCTAAACCACAGTAGGAGTCTTTATTTTTTAATACTCTTGAATATATATATAGGCATATACTAGTTTGTTCTAGGAATATATTTATACTCATGAAAGAATATCAAGAACATAGACTCAAAAATAGCCATAATTTCTGCCTAGCAAACCTCTTTAAAATATCATAATACCCTTCCCGGAAAGTGTACTGAAATACATACAACTCGTACAACCGTTGACGTCATAATTATGGCTGTGTTGGGTCACTACTTCATAGTTTTTATCACCCACTCCTCTCTGTTCCCCCCTCTCTCTCTCTGCTAACCATTTTTATCGTTCTGTCGATAATTGGCGGCGCTAGGCGTTGATTTAAAATAAACAAACCTTCCCTCAGTGCCCTCCCCCTCCAACCCCACCCACCCAATACCCCCACCCCACCCGTTGGAAGTTATTGTTGTGTTTGTGGCTTGATGGCGGCGGTGTCAAAAATTAACAACCACAAAATCTGAGTTATTATTGCCGCATACTTTTCGACATCGACATCGGCACAAAAGTACAGTACAGCCAGCAGAGTAGATTGTGAAATACATATTTTTAATGTATGGCATACCAGGGGGAACCGAAGGGGGAGACCAGGGGGAACCCAAGGGGGAGACCATGGGGAAACAGAGAATTCGATATGCGATATGTATGCCAGATACTGAAACTCTCAAGGGGTTAATTTTCATAAATTTTTAGTAATTTTAAGAGAAATTTCATTGAAAATACTTAATGGCGTCATGCAGCAGCGCTCCTCGGTCGGCTGAGCTGCTTTTCGCTTGTGGAAAGATTCGATTGGTTGCCAGCCTCTTTTTTCTCTATTAAACATTATTCTAATGGCATTTTTGTCATAAATATTTGATCATTCGATATACAGGTTACATTTCCCATAAATATATACTTATGTATAATCCATTTCCAAGTGTTACTGAACTTTGATGCCACATAAAATATGTAACTCTCCACCATTTGATAAAGTCATAAAACGCTGACCAAACGTTGAATTTTAATTAGAAAAACTTGAAGACATTTTAATGCCCACCAAAAACATCAACATCGAGAACTACATAACTATCTTAGAATATTTGATAGATCAAATAGTTGCCAGAGATCATAACATTTTTTATAGGTTCTTGATATCCGAGTGTTTTTTTTTAACAGCATTTAAGCAGCGGGAATCATAAAGCTGAACACTAAATAAAATCATTTCACAATTTTTGTATTTGTTTTAGTCCCGAGCCAAATGAACATGATCGTAAAAATCAGAGTTACATGGCCATTGGGGCATGGGGCATGTGGCATGGGGTAGAGCATGTCCAATTTTGGGGCGTAGCAGGCCAGATGGTGGAGTCTTTGATAAAAAGTTAAACATATTGGAGACATTTCAAGATTTTACGACCGCACTAAACCCGATCATCGGACAGCAGCCATCCGAAGGGGGGGAAATACTTTCCCAAGACTTTCACATAAATATCCGAACCGAACTGCAGACAAATCCACCAGAGAGAACACCAGAGGGAAGCCGAAGCCGAGGCCGAGGCCGAGCGAAGGGACAACCGAAAGTGACGAGCGATTGCCGCCTGCAAGTGTCAATATAAAGTAACAACTTTATTGAACCTTATTTATTCGAGGGCGATCCAATAAAATGGGCAACTTTATAATGATGCACATAAATAACCCTCTGGCTGCGACCCCAAGAACAAAGCCTCAAAACAGCCAGAAAGCCAGACAGACAGAGACAGACAGAAAGGGAGCCTCACTCACTCCCGGAGGAAGAAGATCCAGAGATCATGACAAAGACGAAGGCGCGCAGGCGCAGTCACCGTCGTCTCAACGACAAAGACAACATCATGTCAACGATGTATGGCATTGAGGATGTGGATCTGGATGCCTGGATGCTGAATGCCGAATGCTGAGATGTGCATCGTGTTGTTGATTGTTCTGGTGGACCGAAGGTTGAATGAGGTGATTGCCAAAGAGGGAGAGAAAGATGGTTTTTGGTTTGGAAAGATTCTTTATAAAGAACTGAATAAGCGGGATAGAAGGAGGAACAGATCATGGTTAAAGAGTGTACTATAATAGGTAATATTTCAACATTATTTCACCTAGAAATATCCCCTCTATTTTTCAACACAATATTGTAGGCTTTAATTCATTGTTCAACACTAAAATGTCACTTTTTAAGACCCCTTTCTATCTATGATATTTTTACTACAATAAATTCTATAACAACTACGAAAAACGAGTGGGACGATAAATAAAAACGCAGCACAGGCGAATGATATAAATAAATATAATCAGCTGGTTTTCCAACACTATTCTTTCCTGTGCAACACTATGCTTTCCTTATTTCGTGAGTGGATGATCTTAATGTTAAAATTATTACAATTATTGCATTGGTACGGAAGGAAACAGTGAAAATAGTGAGTATCAATTGGTTTTCCAACACCACACTATGCTTTCCAACACTATTATTGCCTTATTGCGTGTTTCAATGATCTAAATGTTGAAATATTCAAAAATTATTCAAAAACTCGGGGGAAAATGTGAGGATAGTCAGGAAAACAAAGAAAACTACGACCCAAGAGTCTCCTCCTCGTACTCCCATCTCCCACTTAAAAGTGACTCAGAAACCGCCCCTCAAAATAGATTTAAGTAATAAATTCTGTTTCGAAAAAAAAACAACGACGCATCACAATATATGGACTGTCTCCAAGTTCCGTCCGGGCTGTGCTGTGCCTTAAAGTAAGTCAACAATATTGAACCGGCTTTACATTTACTCTGAAATCGAAATCATTTGCATTAAATTAAGATTGTTTATTGGTCAACAGTCACTTCACTGACTCCCCCCGGTGGGGGAGCCCCCTTCCCCCCTCCCCTTTCCAATAATCGATGCAAAAAGGTCGTAAACTTTCGTCCCGGCTTTCGACCGACCAAAACTATAAAAATTGAAAATATCCTAAATCCCCTTTTTGCTGCCTTTTTTCTGGCTGGGCTGGGCTTCCGCTTAAATTACTGTTCCGCCTGTCAACTGATCCGCAGAGCTTTACAGTCGCGCTCATAACTTTAAAGCCTAGTGGATATTTCTTTTTTATAGGCTTTGGTTTTACTATTTTTTGGTCAGCATTTTGCATGCTGTAAGACTTCAAAGCCCCGTGGGGCATAATTAATTTGTTCATGTCGATGTTTGTCGTCATTTTTGTGGTTAACATTTAACATTTTTGCAAGATTTTTTTTCTGGGTTAATTGTGAGTGTAAAACCAGAGCTTAAAAGACATATTTATGGGTTGTAAGGCATCCAATTTTTACACTGGAAAACATTGTTGGATATCCAGTAATAAAAAACAATTAATCATCTCTACGACAGTTTGCCTTTCAGCATTTTGCCCCACATTTAAATGTTTGATTCCTTCTCAATTTTTAGCATTTTGCCCCACATTTAAATGTTTGATTCCTTCTCGATTTCATCTTGAATTGATAACCAACCATTAGCAACGATTTCGTGGTCTATAAAAACCCGATACTTGGAACAAATTTCTATTTAATTATCTCCATTTATGCGAAATTTTAGGTTTATCTTTCGCTCTCTTTCTGGCTGGAAATTAATGTCCATCCATTTAAACCGAAACACATTTCTGGCCAAAAACGAAATACTATATAGATATATGTCTTTTAATGATCTTTTGTTTAGTGTTTGTGTGTGTGTTAATTAATGCCACCGATCGAAATTCGAAACGAAATGAAATCTTTGCGATCTTGCGCGTCTCTTTGTCATAATTTGAATAAATGTTTTACGATCTGAATTGTTTGAAACCAGATTTCGTTTTCGATTCGATTTCTAGATGTCATCAAGAGAGAGAATCCGTGTCGGGGGAGAGGAATGATCAATCTGTGGAATTTTTCTATGGCTCTCTGAGTGGCGCCATAAATTTCACATTTATAATTAACAACTTCTTAAATTTGTTGTTTGTTTCGCTTTGGATCTTGGCTCTTGGATTTCTTCATATTCATATATTGATTTTTTTTTTGGTGACATTCAGTTTTATGAGTTTTTGTTAATTGTAATTTATTTGATTGATTTATCGAATGAATAAATACCAATCGCAGACGAGTTTTTGCGCACAAATTGGTATTGGATTTTAGTTTAATAATAACCCCCACGTGTGGGTATCAATAATATATATCTGTATCTGTATATATCTCTTGTGATCAGCCTGGAGATTTACGATTGGTTCATGAATCAAAATTTCAACGTCTACGGGCTACGGGTTAATCCCTTGGCCCCATGAAATCTGCCATTAAAAATAAATCCAAGGCAATGCTGCGATCAAAATCTTTGAGCAGATCGTTTCATACGAATAACTCATAGCCCGCGCGCCATTTCGTGGGGGCGAAAGATACATACATGTACGTATCTTATAGATACAGTATAGCTGTATCTGTATCTGTATCTGTGTCCTGGTTCTGCTTGGAACGGAAGCGTTGACACTCGGACAATGACGAATGCCGTTCACCAAAAAGTCTCTTTTATAATACGTTTTGTTCTCGATTCTCGCGATTCTTTTTTTGTATATTTCTTTCTTTTTTGTGTTTTTTTTGGATATTCAAATTTTTTCCTTATGCATTTAAGCATCTGCCTAATGAGTTTTTAAGCTTTTTGATTGTCTGTGTTCTCACATCAATTTTAAAAATAAAAGCGTGCAATTTTTATAGATTTTGTACTGGTAATTTTTGGAAAGGAAAGTTTAAGGGATATATTAAGTCAAAAAATTGAAGGGAGTTACTGAGGTTTCCTTCACAGGTTTCCCCTTTTGCTAATGTTCGGAAACTTCACACAATTCCTAGTCGAACAATATTTATACACCGCAGCAATCATCATAATTCTCTGCTAATCAAAACCTCTCTCGATGACGGCGGGAAAAACTAGATTTGTGGCATTCTAAATTATGCAGAATCCACACAGAGATTATGCTCGTAGATGCCTGCGTATCCAGCGGATACCTTTAGCAACGAATTCCAAATAATAATTTATCAAACGGAATTTTACGATCTTGAACACATAAAAAAATTAATGTGCTGCCGCTCTCGGGCGGCGGCAAAAGATCCGATAGAGCGAAGGTCTTCTCGCGGAGAGATCTCTCTGTCAAAGTGCCAGACGAAGAAGTAGAAATATTAAATAAAAAGAAGAAAAAAAGGAAATGCCCAAATCAAATTATAGAATCGTAAAAGTATTTATTACCACCAGGGACCTCATCAGTGGGGGGCTTTCTCTGCCTCTCTCTCAGGAGTCTTGACAGGCGAGAACCGTCAGAAGCAATGGCCATGCTCTTGCCTCTCTTTCTCCTCCTTTAGCTCCCTCTCTGTCTGTCAAGTGGGTTCCAAGTGATTTGATTATTATCGGTTAATTGGTAAATCGTAAAAACTTTTACGACTCATTCGCCCCCTCGGCCATGGAGGAGGGCATTAAGTGGCAGCTTTGGGGGCTCTCTCGATGGCTCCTTTTGGGAGCAACAAGTGCAGTCAGCAGGCCAGGCCAGGCCAGGACTCCTTCTCAACCAATAAAATCACACCGGACAGCACACACACACACACACACACGAGATGGTTGTCCACCATGTTCCACTCATCACTGTCGATGTCGTCGCGTTGAGATGGCATCCATTTTTATGGTTCTCCAGGCATTCGTCAAGCCAGGGCACAGCCATGGAATTAAAGTCCCAGATAAAGTCCCAGTAAGCTTTTCTAGCAGCTCTCTTAATGGATCATAATTTTGGAATTATGGTAGAAATATAGGGAGCTTTGGGTTGAGTGGGGGATAGATAAATAGCCATTAGAATAAACTCAATTAAAAGGGTTCTTACAGGAAGTTTCAGGAAAGGTTTGTATGAAAACTAAGGTTTAGACTTTAATTTTGGGGGTAATATAAAATGAAAGATGCTGAGAAGCTACAGCTGTAAGAAGATAATAAGATGCAATAGCCCCTGTCAACATTTCTTCAAAAAAAATCCTCTCTTTCTTGAATTTATAGATTTCTCACCCCTATGATAGTGCTATCCTATGGCTTTCTGCCCTCCAAAGGCCTATTTCCTGAATTTCCCTTTCGAAAAAACATATTTAAAGCATAATTTCATAATTTCAACACACAATTTCATCATAAATCACATCAAGAACTTTTGAACACAAAATTTTACCCATTGAATCCATCTTGAACTCGTAAAAATGTAACATTTTACAGATTTCCCCTCTCAAAAGAAAATTCCACCCCTTACCCCAAGTGTCCAAGTGCCGCTAATTTAATTGTTTTTCCAGCCAAAAGCCAAAAAGGGAAAAACATCTTCAAGTTTTTTTCCTATCCAAGTGCAGCGCCACACGCACCAAAAAACCCACCCCCAACCCCTGGGCTTTCATAACGGGGCAGGCACCCACCACCCCTTGAGCCACGACGACGACGACGAAAAGGAGACAAAAGAAAACTGCAGTAAGAGAAAAAAGACAAAACAAAGAGTGACATGTCAAGTGACTGCAGAAAGGGATGGAGTTGGGGGAATGGGGATGGGGATGGGGGATGACAATCAGCAGAAGACGATGCAGAAGGAGCACCAGCAGTCGCCGCCAGTCCTATCCGAGAAGAGAACGACAGAGCGAGCGAGCGAGCGAGCGAGAGAGATGGAGAGAGAGTCACGCTTCAAATTGACGAGGACGAAAAGCTCAAAAGCAACAACTTGGATGCTGCTCCCTCTCTCTTTCTTCCGCTTCTATTACCGCTATTTATTTAGCTGTTTTACATTGTCATTCCCTCTGCAGACCTGCAGACCTACACACCCACACACAGAGAGAAGCACCCGCGCAGCATTGCAAAAATAAGCAAAAGAAGAAGCGATACGAATGTCAGACAGAGAGACAAAATGTCGAAAGCGCGACAGCTGCAGCAGCAGAGGGCAGCGACGTCGCAGCAACAAATTAGAACGAGAGACACCTACACGTACATACATGTATATACCTCTCCGTCTATGTATTGCACAACTGTAAATGTGTGTGGAGGGATGGAGTGGGGTAGGGGAGTGGGAGGTGTGAGCAGGCCAGCGCATGCGAGCGAGAAAATTTGTTTTGAACTGTCATAAATCTTAATTGCGGCGGAGTGATGGAATCGGAATCGTAGGAGTATAGGGCATACGAAAGGGTGATACGACAGAGCGGGAAGGCTGACGAAAGGCGGCAAAACAGATTTCACACGAACACAAACATACACACGCACTCACTCACACGGACAGCCACTCTCTCTCTCTCTGAGAGAGAGCCAGTCATTTCCCCTGCGTTCCATTCCCATTCATTCGAGAAGATTTATCACCAATTGGTGCGAAGGGGAAACTGATATTGCTGGTGCGCATGCTCTCGCTTGCATGTGCTCGCTCTCTCTCGCTCTCTGAGCCAACTACTGCTGGTAGTTGCTCTCCATCTCTCTCTGCCGCAAATGAGAGAGCGAATATCAAGCGGGTTTTTGTAGTTGTTCTTCAGTCCACAACGGACCGTTACAGCGTGATCATGTTTGAAAAGCTTTGCGGCGCGTAAGCTCTCCACAAACGAAAAGTGCCCGAAAAGTACGTAAAAAAGGGTAAACGCCACGATACGTCGCTGCCGCCTTCACACACAGTAAACAGTAATTAATTAGCAGAGAGCCCAGAGCAGCGCTGCTACTGTGCGCGAGCGAGACAGGCGCACAATTTAATCACGTCTCACGTCAGTTGTCGGCTTTCAGTGGGTGGTGTAGGAGAGTGGAAACGGAACAACGGTAACAAAAAGAAAAGGCAGCAAAAGTAATCAACACGCAGCGCTGTCGACACACACACACACACACACCGAACGCACACAGTCACACTGCGCCGACTGCGTTGCGCCGTCGCTTAACGCAAATCGAATCAAAATTGCCGTCGCCAAAACGCGGGCTTCGTGTTAACGAACGTTTGTCGTCTCTCGTCAAAAAACAACAAAAAAAAAACAAAGTCAGCAGCAAGCAGAGCAGCAGCCCCAGCACAGCATCCAAAACAGGGAGCAGAAGCACAGCCACAGCAGCAGGCAGCAGGCAGCGCCAGCAACAGTCGCGCAGCAGACAAAACGAAACGTGCGCGTCGCTGCCGTCGCGCTTTGAACTTCATTTTTTTGGTATCAATCAGTGGAGCAGCGAGGGGGGCGCAGAGAAAGAACGCAACGCAACCGACGACGCGTCTGATTCTTGACTGAATCAGAGTGACAGCCCCCACCCCTCCCACTCACCCGAGCAACAACACACTCGCACACACACACGGCAGAGGGCCATCAGCAGCAGCGCAGTAGCAGAGCCGAAGAAGCGCGACGCGAGGCAGAGCAGTGGCAGGCCGACAGCAGAAGCGGCAGCAGAATTCATTCGAATTCGGACTCTCAAACGAGTAACGACGAGGAATCCGTAACTCGGAACACACTCATACACGCACACAAACATCAAACATCTCGTATACGTACACGCGGCGCGCGACTCGCGTGTTCCCAAGAAATCTAACAGTAATATTACAACAGCAAATGCGAGAGAAATAAAGGAGCAAAAAAATAAAAATGAATTTTGAACGCCATTCAAGCCACAAGAAAATTATTCAAAAATGCAAGTGTGATACGCAACGTAATAATAATTAAGAGTATTTTTGAAAGAAGAGAGTCCTACCATCATATCTAGTCAAAAATTGAGTTGAAAAGTTCATCAAACATGAAATGCGCTTCAGATGTTTGATCAAGACTGAAAGAAACAAAAAAAAAAAACCACAACAACAAGAAACACAACAACAAAATTAATACAACAAATGGTTCAACAAAGTATACGTAAAAAACAAACCACAAAAACAAATACAACAAATTATTATACCCCACAAATATATTTATTAAACTAAAACTTAAAAAACAAACTACAAAAATATATATATATTATATTATATTTAACAATATTTTGCTCACAACAAAATTCAAACAAAAAATAATGTAAAAATCAACAAACAACAAAAAACCCTTAACGAAGTATACGATTCAATGCAATTATTAAATTAAATTTAAAACAAAAATATTTAAACCTACATTTTTGTCTGCCATATGATATATAAAATACAACAAATATATAAAGTATATATATATAGTATATATATATCGGGAAAATCCAAACAAAGTTATACGCTGCAACAAAACAAATTCTATACGAAAAAAACGTACCAAGTGCAAAAAAACAAAAACCAAAACAAAAATTTATGAATATTGTGTCAAATTACGAATAAGAAGTTCTGATCGATAAATCCTGAGAGTCAGGATATAGAACATACTGCAGCAGAGTTCTCTATTGAAATCGTCAAAATTCAACAAAATCTCAACATGTTGCACGAGGCACTGATGCTCGAGATCTACAGACAGGCGCTAAATGCCGGGTAAGTTTTGAACATTTGTGGGAGATACGAATATCCAATATCCATGGGGTAACTCAGGGGATTCTAGACAGATTTGGGTTAGATATTTAGTGGGTTTCGTTAGGAATACATCAAGTAATAGATGAGGATAGTTTTGGAATATATGTTTCATGGAGATTGGCTATATCTGTGGTTGTGAAGAAGAGGATTACTTGGTTATGAATAGGTTTACTCACAAAAACTATAGAGAAAAACTTCAATTAGAGAATTTGATGGAGAAAACTAGTGGAGAATTGGAACAGGAAACTATGTGTAGAGGCCCAATGAAGAGGTGTAACTTTGGAAAAAGAGTTCTATATGAGTTGTCATTGCATAAATTTAAAATTAAAGCGAAGAGTTTTAGAATTCCATTTTGGAAAGGTCTAACTATAGAATCATTTAAAAGTAATCTAAGAGTCTGGGAGTAAATCAAATCTATCCATTATATGGATCATCATATCGTTCTGATTTCAAGAACATTTTTCCTGACCCTCTAAAAGTGATTTGTTCAAACAGATGTTCGGCTATAGTTTCTTTGTAATTGCAAGACTGAAAGCTATAATAAAAGATAATAAGTTCCATCTGGAGATATTGCATTGAGCTGTGAAAACTATTCCAGTTGGTAGCTAAGAGAAGTCTCAAAACGAGTTATCGACTCTTGAAACTTGTTGGAAAATATACTCTAGTATTGCCCTACGAACTAAAACTCTCCTCAACTATTTGCTTAGATCTATAGCTTTCTGTCTTGTTTTTACAACACTTCCACAGATAGAATCCCCTTCTGATTCCGTAGAAAATGCTATAATTTTATAGCGCACTCTTCCACCATTCATCAAATCCACAAATATAGAAGCCGAGAAACTGTCACCTCACCATCTGAACGTTTTTAATCAAAAAAGAGCGACCTTCTCTTTCATTTCGCCTTGTCATTCGTGCGGGCTAGAATAGTGATTTTTGATAGCCAATGGCCCATTAAAATATTACTATAGACTGTGAGGCAGTCACCAACAACAAAAAAAAAAAAAAAATGATTATTTCATCCAAAGAGTTCCAAAGAACATTGATGATTGGCGTCCTCGTCGTCGTCTACGTCGCACACCTGTCGTTATAAATTCAGCCCCACGCCAATATTTGAGGCACACCATATATCAGGGGCATATACACCCATAATACACACCCACCCCCGCAATAGCACCAGCACCCCGTGAGCAACAGTTCTGTTTTTCGAAAAAGTATTGATTTATACTAATAAAACATACAACTGAGAAATCCCGAACCCCAAAGAACAATAACTTTTATCAAGTTGTAAAATACGAAAAACTTGATTTGTAATCGCTGCACCAATAGATAGAGAGTGGAGTGGGGTGGGGGGTGCGGAATGGGGGCTAAAAATTAAACACACAAATTGTGCTATAGATTCCGAAATGATCTATCTTTTGGGCGGCTATTAATTCTCTGCTGTGTGTGTGTGTGTGTGTATCTGAAAATTATGATTAAACAAGTTTCGAGATACATCTGAAAACGGGTTTTCCCAGGGGGAATGGGGCTCTACTGTGCTGTTGCTGTGTGTTGCATCTGTGGCATTACTAATAAAGTGCGACAAATTGTCTCGTTTTGCTGTGAGCGAACTGTGAGATATGCGAAATTTGCAATTTAATATTTTTTCCCCTTATTTTCGTCTACTTTGTGTAGATGGTGGGCGGAGAGGGTGGCGGGGGGATGAAAATGTGTTCAAGATATTTTACCAAGGCGATGACGTACCAGAAAATTTGAATAAATCATGCGAAAAGTGAAGAAAAACTCACGATACGCTCTGGTTGCCATCTCCACCTCAATTGGGTGGGGGGAGGGGGTGCCAGTATCTGTATCTTTGCCCTGCCTCTGCCTCGTCCTCTATCTCTGTTTGTGTGTGTGTGTCTGCCTATTACCGGGAAGATTTATGTTCACAATTTGCCGCTGATTTGTGCGTGGTGTCTGAGTGTGTGTGTGCGATACGCGTGTGTGTGTCTGTGTGTAGTAATATTCACTTTTGTTACCTTTACGGATTAGTCATGTTTTAGTTTTTTCCCATTTAGACAGTACACTACAGTGCCTGACAGAAGTGTAGGAAAGTGCAAATACCAGATAATAATTTTAAAGATATTTAATTATCATAGAACTGTGCTCTTAAGCGATTGATATATCTGATATCTGATAGATACAATAGTCAGAATAGACATTTATGTAACCTTTTTGTGTTTATTGCATTAGAGCTTCAATCAATCATTTATCGCAATAAAAGCATTAACAGTGTTATCGCAGCACTTAAAAATCGATTAACATTGCGATTTTAAACTTTTTTCACTACTAAAACATGGAATAAGCCCTGTTATCATCTCCTTTTATAGAAGTACTTCTTTTATGCCCTGTAACCCATTTGATCTCCCTGAAAGTAGCAGCTGCTTAGATGCAACCATGTAACTCTCTTTCTCTCTCTCTCTTTCGATTATTAATGAGACATTTCGCAGCCTGTAATTAAATGCACTCGCGAGTAGAGAAGTTGCGTATAAATCATTTGTGATTTAAGCTTAATCGAATAACGAGATTTCCGATTATGATATGCTATTGCTGTTGCTATTGCTATGAGGAAAACTTGTTGCCAAGAAAACAAAACACAAAAACAACAGCCAAGACTGTGGCTATGTGCATGGCTATAATATGCTGTTGTATGCGGGCTTAATCGTTGAATGCAATCTGGATGGATGGCTAATTAGCTGTGAGCGATCGGTGTGTAATAATAAGTATCTGTATCTATGATATGCTGTCAGAAAACGCCGCCTGGGCTTTACGTACAGGTGTACCCCTATATATGAATCATCTGCCAGTAGAACCCATCAATTTTGTCTATAGTCTGGATCTCCCGTGTGTGTACTATCCATCAATTAGGGAACTTTTGACAAATGTTTCCAACAACTTAATTCCGTTTAAAAAGTCTTTTTTTTTTATGTTGTTTTTGCTGTTTGAGCGATCGCTTCTTAGACAATGGAACACCTGACAAATTGTTGACATCAGAAGAAACATATTTATATTATTTTTCTATAATATTTTTTTTCCATTCAAATCAAGTCACATTAACGCCGCTTTTGTTCAGTGATTTCCGCCATGAAATAGTCGTAAAAATCAGCCCCACACACACACACAGACACATAGCAAACGCCCACACAGATCTTATAGATAGACTGCCTAATCATCAAAGAATTTATAACCATTTTGCATATACTTCAAAGTCAATCAAGGCAATCATTCAAAGACTCACAAAATTATGTTTTTTTTTCGTTCGTTGAGATATTTTCAAACATAATCGCAGCGATAAAAAAATGTTAGATGTGTTACCATTTTCGATTGTAAATATACTAGGAAATCAAATTCCACAGTTTTTCCTTTGGGTTTTTTATTGCCAATTAATTTATGCAAACTGTTATGCGGAATTTGTGTTTGTGCCCCAGCAACAACCAAGCAGCAGATGATGATAATTGCCGCAGATCTCTCAGATCTCTAAGAGATGCTTATGATTATGATCATCTCAGGTCTCTGGTCTCTGTCTCTGCTCATAACTCACGCCTCAAATCTCGAATTAAACGCCATTGTTCCTATATAGACTTTTACGACCCCATCGAGCACCGTAAGAGCAGCGGCAGGCAGGCAGTCGTAGGAGCGAGGGAGAGGGGACGTAGAGCACCGTAAGAGCAGCGGAGGGCAGGCAGTCGATAGAGCGCGGGAGGGGACGTTTGAGGGAGTGGAATGTATATTAGAGCGGGTGAGACAGACAGAGACAGAGTGGAACGTATATGGGCGACAGATGGACAGTGGAACATGTATTGGCGAGGGAGAGAGGGACATACTCCAGCCAAGGAGGCATGTCCAAGAGAGTTGAACGTATAGGGGTGACAGATGGACTGTGGAACATACAGCAGCGAAGGAGCCATGTCCAAGAAAGTGGAACGTATCTCCGGCTATGGCCAGTGGAACGTAGATCTACGATAGAGGAACAGACGGACAGTGGAACGTATATCAACGTTGTAGGGGGACATCTGGACAGATGGAACCTACAGCTGTGTTCCCAACGACAGACACAGTTTCATTTTGTTTCTTTTGCTTTTTTTATGTTTTTTTGTTGTTGTTTTTGTTGTATTTTGGTTTATGGCGCCTTTTGAGATTTGAATAACAAATCGAAATGTTGACATATGTTTGGCATTGTTACCATTGTTGTTGCGGGTTGTTCCTGCGGTTCGCTTTCGGGGGCTTATGATTTAGCGCAAAAAATATAAACATATTTGGACGGGGGATTTGGTGGCCGGTGGCTGGGTTGGCTATAAAACAGATTTCCAATATTATGCTCTTGATTGCTTATCCAATTTATAGTTGGGGTTTCATGGAGGAGGAACTATTTGGCTTGTGAAAGTCAGGAGAAAGCTCTAATAATTTACTTTGTGGATTGATTGATGAATGATAAGATCTATGGGGATACAAAAGATTAAAGATAGTTTGTCCACTTACCCGAATTTCATCAGAGCTATAAATAGATGCAAATGTTAGATAGAAGATTAGTTCAATTGAGGACATAGCTTATCTCTTAATTATCCTTAAACTATTACTTATTCATTAATTTATTTCCCCCTCTTTGCCTTTCCAGCGCCCTGCCCACAGCTCGTCCCCGTTCCACGGAATCGGCAAATTCCAGCGAGCGGTGCCCTTCGCACGAATCCAATTCCTCGGACAATGGGGGACAGCGCGGTGATCCCAGCGGCGGGGGAGTGATGCCACCCACATCCATGCACTCGACATTCCCGGCCGTGCCGCAGAACCTGCCCGCACAGCCCCCCTCCATGGAGGCGTACCTCCATATGGTGGCCGCAGCCGCCCAGCAGTACGGCTTCCCCCTGGCCGCAGCAGCAGCGGCAGGACCCAGGCTACCCCTGCCACTGCCCAATGAGGCGGCGGCACCGTTCAAGCTGCCGCCGCAGGCGTCGCCCACGGCCTCCAGCAATCACTCGGAGGCGCTGGACTTTCGCACGAATCTTTATGGCCGGGCGGAGTCCGCAGAGCCGCCAGCCTCCGAGGAGGAGGAGGACTTTGATGATGGGGCCAATAATCCCTTGGATCTGTCGGTGGGCACACGGAAACGTGGCCATGACGCCGAGCCACAGCTGGGGCACATTCAGGTGAAGAAGATGTTCAAGTCAGAGAGTCCCCCGGCGAATGCTTCGCCAGCGCCAGCGGCGCCCACCGCCAGCCAACTGATGCCGGGCGTCAATCCCTATCTGGCGGCTGTGGCGGCTGCAAACATTTTCCGCGCTGGACAGTTTCCCGATTGGAATGGCAAGAACGATCTGGTGGTGGATCCCCTCGAAAAGATGTCCGACATTGTGAAGGGTGGGGCACAGGGACACAAGGAGAAGCATCATCATCATCATCAATCGAAGGCCACACCGCCCGCCCAGGCAGCACCGCCAAAGAGTCCTGCACAGCAGCAGCAGCAGCAACAGCAGCAGCAGCAGCAGGGATCCAACAATAGCCACAATTCCGAGGGAGGATCTGGAGCAGCAGCAGGTGGTGGCGGCACTCCCTCCTCGGGCGGTGGTGGCGTCACCAAGGCCCGCCACAACATCTGGCAATCCCATTGGCAGAACAAGGGCGTGGCCAGCTCTGTGTTCCGGTGTGTGTGGTGCAAGCAGAGCTTCCCCACCCTGGAGGCCCTGACCACCCACATGAAGGACAGCAAGCACTGCGGCGTGAATGTGCCACCGTTTGGCAATCTCCCCAGCAACAATCCCCCCCAGCATCAGCATCACCAGCAGCACCACCATCCGGCCCCACCGCCGCCACAGCAGAACCACCAGAACATGCGCAAGCAGGGGGGCGGCGGCGGCTCCAATGCGAATCACTCGCCCTCGGCGAATGTGAAGAATGCGTTTCAGTATCGCGGGGATCCGCCGACGCCACTGCCCCGCAAGCTGGTGCGCGGCCAGAACGTGTGGCTGGGGAAGGGCGTGGAGCAGGCCATGCAGATCCTCAAGTGCATGCGATGCGGCGAGAGCTTCCGCTCTCTGGGAGAGATGACCAAACACATGCAGGAGACGCAGCACTACACGAACATCCTCTCCCAGGAGCAGAGCATCTCCATCAAGTCCCAGAACCAGGCCAATGCCAATGCGGACTCCAAGGACAACCAGAACAACAGCCTCAGCTCCGAGGAGAGTCGCACCCTGAGCGCCGTGCTCACGTGCAAGGTGTGCGACAAGGCCTTCAACAGTCTGGGAGACCTGAGCAATCACATGGCCAAAAACAATCACTACGCCGAGCCGCTGCTCCAGAATGCGGGCGCCCGCAAGAGGCCTGCCCCTAAGAAGAGGGAGAAATCTCTGCCCGTGCGGAAGCTGCTGGAAATGAAGGGTGGCGGAGCAGCCAATCAGGCTGATGATTTGGCAGCGGAAAAGTCGGCGGTCCAGGGAAAACCAGGCCTCGGACCAGGCGGAGGCGATAAGAACGATGCCGCGTTGTTTGCCGAACGCATGCGGCAGTACATAACGGGCGTGAAGTCCCCCGAGGAGATCGCCAAGGTGGCGGCCGCTCAGCTGTTGGCCAAAAACAAATCCCCCGAGCTGCTCGAGCAGAAGAATGGCAGTGCCAAGCCGGGGAATTCCTCCGTATTGAGTGCCATCGAGCAGATGTTTACCACCAGCTTCGATACACCGCCCAGGCATGCCAGCCTCCCGGCAAGCAGTCCCTCCAATTCCTCGACAAAGAACACCTCACCAGTGGCCTCCAGCATCCTGAAACGCCTCGGCATCGATGAGACAGTGGACTACAATAAGCCTTTGATTGACACGAATGATCCGTACTATCAGCACTATCGGTATACGAGCAGCGAGCGGAGTGGCAGCGAATGCAGTGCGGAGGCGGCAAGGCCACGACTGGATGCCCCAACGCCCGAGAAGCAGCAGCAGCAGCCGCTGATGGCCTCCTCCTCCGCCACAGAGGACAAGCCCATCAAGCAGGAGGATGCCATCAAAATGGAGATCAAGTCTGAGATCAGTGACGAGCAGAACGATGACACGGCCATGCCGTCGCCCAAAATGGAGGCCACTCTGGTCAATGGCAGCTACACCTCCTCCTCCTCCGCTGCCAACAACAACAACAATAACAACAACAACAACTTGGAGCGTGCCTCACCCAAGACCCCCTCGGTGGCAGGCAGTCCACAGTCGAGGCTCCTGCCACCGCGGAGTCCAGCGGACAGCCAGCGTTCGGCCACACCCAAGTCCCCAGCCTCCAGCCACAAGTCCTACGATGGCAGCGAGGGTGCCAAAAAGTATCCCAGTGACTCCCTGAATGCATTATCCTCGATGTTCGACTCCTTGGGGGCCAGTGGCGGTGGTGCCGCGGCCAATACGAGAGCAAAGCTGGCCGCTGCAGCAGCCGCTGCCGCCGGGGGAGTCCTGCCCGTGGCTGGCGGGAGCGAATCTCCGGAGAATCTAAGCGCCAGCAACTCGCTGGCGGCCTTGCGACAGTTCTGCGTGAAGAAGGAGAAGACCGCCTAAGAGCTGGAGCTTCTCGGCCGCAAACCGGACCGTTCCGTTCAACGCTCTCGTTAGCCTCGTTTTTTCGTTGTTTTCGCGCAAACAAAAAGCATTTTAAAAACAAATTTTTTTGGTTTTGCCTGCGCGTTGCCCACACGCCCGCCTCCCCCCAAAACAGCCACACACCCCCGAAGAATCCCCATGCACATTTGGGCGGCGGCCACTGCATCTTTTGAGGGAGGGGGGCGGAGACTGCGGCAACCATTCAGAGAGAGAAGAGAAGAGAGAGATTCAGGAGTCAAGAGACAACACTTTTGACGACAGAACAAAAAGGACACCACCGAGATATGGAGATACATATATATTCGGTATCATGAAACGATTATAATGAAGATAATGATTGAGAGGAGAGGAAGCGAATCATCATTCACACTCAATCAAGATGCCAGGCGGCAGTTGGGGATTGAATCCTGCCGCGGGTACTGCTCCTCCGCTATGGCGAGGACCCGCGCGTTCAGCAAGCCTTAAGGCCTACTTTTTCAAGGTAATTATTCAAGAATTTTACAAGAAATTCCATTCTTAAATATAAGCAAAGATTATAGAACACAAGGGGAACAAGTGGGAATATAATGCAGTTAAAATAATAGAATGAGAGAATGAGAATCACCTGCTCTGGAAAATGGGAACGTGTGAGAATGGAGTAAAGTTTAAGGAAGCGAATAAGAGCAAGCTTCTGTGGTAAATAGGAACCAGTGAGACTAGAACAAAGTACTGTAGTGTAAGCTGCTGTGCCAAAGCGGAACGTGAGAATAGAACAAAGTTTAAGGAAGAGAATGAGCGCGTAAGATGATCCCTCATATTTGTGTTCTATAATCTTTGATATAAAATAATCTATAGATGATCTTTCTTATATTTTAATCCTCAACTAAAACTCTGTTTCTCTTTTCTTCATTTCAGGATATATAAAACTTGGGATCCTTGAAAAACTATGGCTTGGAAATGGCTGACCTATTGGTGGGTTTTTTGTTGTTAGAGGAAAAACCACACACACGAGCCCTTGTCAGGGCTGCCACATCTCTCTGCAAAGAGTTATGAAATTTGAAGAAAAAAGAAAACATTGTGATCCAATAAAAAAAAGAAATGAAAAACGTTTTTATGAACATTACAACAAACGGAATCTTTACTTATCGAGGCAGCGGTTGGGGTTTTCAGCGTTTCTTCTTGTTTGGTTTTGCCTGCTTTGGTGATGCTTTCTCGGCTAAGGGTTGGGGTTGGGGTGGGGGTTGGGCTGGCTTCTTGGCCAGCAGAGTCGTCAGCATGTCGCTCAGGTCCGGTATATTGTTGGGGACATTCGGAAATCGCATGTTATCCAGCTCACGCTTCGTCTGGGGATCCTTTATGATGTGGGGCACAATCATGAGCATTAGCACTGGAGCCAGCGTAATCAGGACCATGGGATTCAGGACAAAGTCCACGAAGCGCCACTGTTCCCGGTCCTTGAAGTATTTGCGACGCTTCAGTGGCGGCAGACGCAGTGGATAGGCAATCTGTAGAACGCTTCCCGGGTCCAAATAGCTCACCAATCGCGCCCGGCACTTGCCCTTCGAAGTGATATCCACTCGCACGGGTCGGAAGTAGATCTCCGGATGGTAGACCTCCACCACATGACTGCCGTACGGAACTCCGCTGATCTGAAAGTGTCCATCGAGTCGCACGAATCCCTTGTACTCCCCGCCGTTGATCGACAGCGTGATGTCCGACAGCCAGCGGCGTCTGGTCAAGCCCAAGGTACGATCCGGTGGCAAAATGTACCCCTCAATGGTGTACAGCGGCGTGGCAGTGGCAACTTCAGTTTTTACTGGGGACACCATATCAGCGATACCCAGAACCAGAGGCAAGACCAAGACAAACAGAATAATTTTTAGCATTTTGCAGGGCGTTTCAAAAGTTAACTTTTGGAGGAAAAAGTGGAAACAAATTTTAGAAAATTTCTATTTCGGTCTGGATAATATTTTTAAGGCACCTTTTTGACGCTACAGACGTTATATAATCTATGAAATCTGTACATTTAAATCTATGAGTATGTGATAGACTTTTGTGTGGGACTATGTATGTTTTTAGATAGATTTTGATAGGCGAGGAAGTTTTTGCTTTCAGATCTATCATAATAGAACGTTTGAGCCAACGATAGATATCAAAACTCTTTTCCTTAAGTGATCTATCTATCAATCGGGTGACCTATCCATTAAAAACTTCAATCTATGGAGTTATCCACCCATAGATCATCGATAACTAAGCTTTGAAAATCCATATATGATATGATGATTCTTCCATCTTTTTTGGATGTTTATCATTCATATTTCTCTTCGAAAACCCCCGTAAACACCCATTTTTTCCACCATCTTTCTAGAAATTCCTATCATCCTCTCTTTGTAGCATCTCTTATCCTAAAACACTATGGAAAAACTAGCTTAACTTTGCGGCACAGCCAAAAATCTTTTCTAAAGAAAGATCTACAGAATCCCGACGGCAAAGCAACATTTTCCACAGTAGCCACAACGATTGCCCCCGCTCTGTACGAACCGATCATACGATCATTCGCATTTTATAACGCAGCAATTGTTGCATCCCCAGAGACCCCAAGAGATGAGGAGTGAGTCACACTGGAAGCCAGAAGAAGCCCTACTCCTACTCCTCCCCCTACTCCTCCTCCTTCTATGGGAAGGAGTCGTGACCAAAGCGACTTTTGTTCAACCATCAGACACTGCCGCACCGCACACATCCCTCGTCTCGTATGTGGCAGGGAGACATTGTATGGAATGTGTGTTTGGGTCTATGAAAGGAGAGGCAGCGCAGGCAGGCAAGAAGTACGAGTAGCTGCCACAAATTTGCACTTTTTGATGAACGTTTTGTGGCTTCTGCTTCTGTGTCGCGGGAATCACGGCCCCAGCGATGCAGCGATGGTAATTTTTTTTTGTAGCAAGTAGCACTCGACTCTGATCCTCTCTCAACAAGTGTTCAAAACGGTATCTGGGGGCATGCGCAAACAATTTTCCAATATAATTTGACTTCTCTGAAGAGAGGATTGGGGGGTTCGAGGGGTGTCGTCATTATGGCAATGTTCGTTCGTGTTCATCGTTTGATTTAGCGCCAGCCTCAGCCTCGCATTGAGGAGCGTCTTGAGGAGTTGTTTGTATTTAAATTTCTACAAACGGAGAGCCTGCCTCTCCAACCGATCTCTAACGACGCGTCGTGGCTTGCCATTAAACAGAGTTGTTGTATCTGTAGGTATTATTTTTTTGTGGCTGTAGCTGTATCTGTATCTGTTGCTCCACTCAATTGACAGCACAGCGCAGAGGCAGGCACAGAGGCGCATAGAGGAGCTAGATGTAGATTAAGTTGCTATGAATCGTTGAATGGTAAAGAATTGCCAATGATTAGAGCTGGAAAATGTGTGGAAAATCAAGTGGGATAAATGAATGAATGCGGAGTTCGAGATAGACTTTAAATGGTGATCGATATGGCGGATCAATCAATGGGAGATATAGGAATTATTGCAGGAAGTGTCTAAAGAGGTTAAAAGGCTAGAAAAGGAGGGGGAAAGGCGTTGAAGGGGGGCACTCGTACACCCAAGCGAATGATGCCAAAGAGAATGCTTGAGAATTTCAAAAACAACATACATTGCATGTGCATGACGTGAGATAACGTTGGAATGAAGGACTCGGCACGCACAACCGAAGTCTGTCAAAGTGAATGCTGCCATAGAAAATGTTTGAGAATTTCCAAAACAACATACATTGCGTGTGCATGACGCAAACAAATTCGAAAGACCAGCTGTAAAAAATGATTAAACCAGTTGAATATTCCTTGGAATAGTGCTTAAAAATAAATATAAGCTTTAGATCCATAGAACCTTTGGATTTCCAGGTAGTCCTCAGCTTTATCAATCATTCCATGTATTCCATATTCCCCTGAACCCATATATCTCGCTCCGAAAGCTGTCTTTCCCTATAAAACTAACCTGATCCAACACACAACAACAGCAACAGTTCTACAGCTTATCACAGCGTAGAGTTGAGTTCAGTTCTTCTATAAAAGTTCTATAAATAATATGAAATCTAATCTCGAAAAAAAAAGAAAACCAGGGTAACAGGGTACCAGGTAAAAAGATCAAAAGCATTGAGTAAATCAATCAAACCAGAAATTGATAGCTATTGACTGATTTATGAAGATAAACGAGTCATGTTTTAATCATAAATCCAAAGCAGAATCGACCATCGGCACCATATGGCTTATCCCCCTATCCCCTATCGCTATAAGGACTGTGGCGAGTATTATTCATCGTTTTTTTCATAATAAACCAATTTGAACGATTGAACAAGATAATCGTTTAATGACTGATAAGAAAGCACAGAGATTTACTATATAGATGATGGTCGGTCGATGGTCCGATGGCAATCGCTTTATCGCAGAAAACCAGAACACTATCTGCAATAAATCAATGCACATAAACCCCTTCAAGAACCCCCGTCCCGCCCTCTACCACAATGCCTTCTCTTGAAGACCCTTCATAACTGATTTGCTAGGAATTGTTTTCAGTATTTTTTTTCAGTAGAGGTCATAAATTTCTCGAAAAACCCTTCTTTTTTTTTTGTTTTATGCGGAATAAAAACAGGGAGAGAAACTTTTAAATATTCATGCGTGATATTTGTCGCAGCGACAGGCATCGGATCGGATCGGATCGGTTTCAGCGACGATTCCAACGATCGATTGTTTCTTTTAACCAAAAAAAACCAAAACCCAATCCCCAATGTCAGTCTCAGGAGAAAACAATTGTTTAGGAAGAACACAACACAATGGGTCATTTAGGAGTGGTCGGGTCCCCATACCCATCCCCATACCCATCCCCACTGACAGCCAACAAGTATTGCACGATCCTTGGGGATGATGATGATGATGCTCCGCTCCTGCTGGAATGGGAATGGAGTGGGTATGGAGATCCTTCTACTGCTGCTGCTGCTTGCTGCTGCTTGCTGCCTGAGTGATTTATTTAGTTTGTGTCAATTCCTGAAATTATTGGCCCCCAAATGCAAAAATCGTTCTCAATGTTCGCGTTCTGGTTTCGACCGTTCGTGATGACATCTCCCCTGCATATCTTAACACATTTTCAGATTCCCTGAAGGATCAGATCACAGTTCATGAGAAGATGGTAAGAACAGGGATTCCTGTTTTAGGGTATGGTTGAGGTTGAGATGTTCTCCTGACTCATGATCCATGATCTTTGGGAATTTGATTACGCGAAGATCCGATGTTGAAAGAGGAAATAATTTAAATTTTTTGTAGAGAAGAACTTTCAATGAGTTTTTTCAAAAGGTCACGCGTCATGCAGCAGTTCCTTTCTTCCACATTTCTACTATACCTTTTCTCACTGCGAAATTCCATGGGCAATCTTAAAGACATATTCTAATAAGCTTAGAAATAACTTTTAATTAAAGGAATTGCTGTGGAAATACTTGAGCCAGTTCCAGAGCCAGATATGGTCTTGTGGCAGCAGCATTGACGATGATGAGGCAGCCAGAGGCAGGCCAGCCAGGCAGCCAGACGAGACCGACCACAAGATGGAAGTGGCATGGAATGGAGGCTGGGGCAGGCACATTTAAAACAAGTTCAAGATGCAAACAATGGATCATTATCCAGATACAAAAAACTAAAACAAAAAGAGAGAAGAACCAAGGCAGAAGGAAGAAGGAGCCAAGAAGAGCGAAGAAACAGATACAATCGAGCGCAATCGCCACGGCATTCCCATAGGTTACACTGCAACGAAGAAGAGATGCCACAAGAAGAGGGGGCAAGGGGGCAAGCGGGGGGTGGGGGGGACAGAGAGCGAGAAGGACAGCACGAGAGATAGTGCAACAGAGAGGCAGAGACGCTTTCGATGGCGATGGCTCTTGTTGTTTATTGATTACACGCTTTTTGGGGAATGCTGCAATGCATTGGGCCATGGTCAGAGAGAGAGAGACAGAGACAGAGATAGAGCGAGAGAACGAGAGAGCGAGAACCGCGCGACTCTTGGCCATAATGGTGCGGATGCCAGCGGCTGCAACATGCGCCTGTCATGCGATCGCCGCCAAGAACATAACATCCATTACACAGCGATCGACTCGACTCGACCACAAGAACGACGACGACTACGACGACGACGCTGAGGATGAGGTTGAGGATGAGGACGTGGTCGACGACGCTTACGATTGTGAATGCGATTTGGTGGAATATCCCCTAACCAGTCCCCACCCCACCACCATTTGGGGGCAGGGCAGGGCAGGAGGCACAAAGCGCAAAAGAGGCGGCTGGGGCTATCTCTGGGGCGAGAGAGCAATATGAAATTCAATGCCACATTTGCTGCATGAACTAGAAAAAGTACAGAAATGTTTGTTGGCCATAAAGATACAGACTCTATAGCGAAGATTGGATGCCCTTTCCCTATATTTCAAGATTATTTAAGGTATTTTCTGCTTAGGATTAAAAAGGATGAATTGATCCATGGGATTCATAAGTAGAAATTTGAGAAAAATTCTACGAAAATATTTGTTTAGTTCTGAAAAATTTTAGAGACACTTTTTGAAAGTACTTTTATCGATTAATCATCAATAATAATTTGAAAAATTTGAAACACAAATTTTGTAAATTCGCTTATCGATAAATTATCGACAGCAAGCGATTTCTTATAGGTATTGCGATAAAACAATCATAAAACAAATATAAAATTCTATACACATATTTTGTAAGTTCACTTATCGATAAATGATCGCCAACAAACGATAAAAAAATCATAGACCTAGTGGAAAATTCTGTAGATATTTTTTTGCAAGTTAGCTTACCGATAAATTATCGAAAGCAAACGATTTCTTATAGGTATTGCGACAAAACAATCCTAAAATAAATGAAAAATTCTATAGGAATTACTTGGAAGTATAATTATCGAAAAATAATCGATAAAAAGTATATTTTGACAGTTAATTTCATAAAAAATCAATGGAAAAAAAAAAACTTAACCGATGAAGGCAAAGATAGGAATGGCTATTCTTTCCATATCGAAAGCTAAAAAAAGGAAAAATCGTATCGTTTTTATTGGAGCACACTCCATAGAGTGTCCTGCTCTTCTAACGTTACAAACCCATGCCTGAAACTGCCTATACCCTCTCCTCACATACCTTAGATTCTAAAGGATAAATGCTGCACTGCACCATAAAGTTCTATGCTTGCTTCTGGCTGCAACATCGGCATAGCAGCAGCAGCTGCTGCAGTTGCAGTTGCAAGTACTGCAGTGGCTGCTGCTGCTGCTGTTGCTGCTGTCTTTTGGGATCAGCGCCTGCATTTAAATACAAAATATCAAAATTAGCATTTGTAACAATGGCGAATTGGCCAGCCAGAAATAATGGAACTGACCTGCGCCACAAACCGATGATCATGGCCATGGCTGCATCGCTGCAGCAACATCAGCAGCATCAGCAGCAGTCCTCCTCCTTCTGCTGCTGCTGCTGCTGCTGCATGCACCTTCTTCTGCCTCGTAAATCAGACATACGGCGGGGCAGACACAACGTGCAGCACCAAACAGAAGAGTACGACTGCGACTACGACTACGACTATGCATACAACGATTGCTGCACTAAATTCTCCATTGGGTTCCAAATACAAAAATGTGTGATGTCGTCTGTGGCGACGATGGCGACAACATTTGCTCGTACAACGGGAGCACATGGCATACGGGCTACACAGGTCGTCCGACGACGACGACAGAACAGCGACCGACCACTCTTTGGCGATTGGCAATGGCCAAAAGGCCAATCCCAGGGGCCGTGACTACAACGATTGACACTCCAGATCTGTAATCGAATATCGATACTCGGCACAGACACAGCCACAGCCATATTTGTATGAGGGATCGAGGCCTGGATGGATTCATCCATTGGGGATTTGTTTGGGTCTAAAACCAAAAGGCGAAAAGAGATCAAACTGGAAAACTACTAGCAGGATGGGGATCTGTAGTTTGATCCCCATCCCGCTAGTAGTTTTCCAGTTCAAAAAGCTCAAAAAGCCAAAAAAGTACAAAGTATAATACAGGAAAAAGTGATAATTTGTAGGCTGTCATTTGATGGGATTTTGTTTTGAATTGATTCAAAATGAGATCCTGAAAATACCTCTCAAGTATATTAACTTTTAAGGGACCTTTTTATCACTTCTTCGTCCATGGATCATATATTTTGACAGTAGGATGAAGGATGGTACATCTAACGACAGTATAAATAGAATGAGTATGAGTATAGATGAGTAAGACCCACAGATTTATATGGAATACAATCTTTTTAGGCCCTATTTATTTATATTGTCTTTGGTACATCTGTAAATCGATTACAAATGTCACGCGTCATGCAGTAACGCCTCTCGGTCGCTTTTAATTCCCTCCTTAAATCCGTAAACGAAAAGTAATCATAAAAATGCCATAAAAGTTAAGATATAACAGATATATAAGAAGTTTTTACCATATTGAAATAGTCTGATTTCCAATCAATGTAAAAACTGTGAGATAGATAAAGAAAAACCATCAAAGTATTATAATTTTCACCATAAAATAGTCTTTAATTAATTCAATAATTCCCAATATTTCACTTATTAAAAATAAAAATAAAACATACAAATTTCTCTTCAACTAAAGTTCTCAAAAACCAAAGCCACAACGATCTGTGACTTCCAACCTCCGAATTTGGTTCTCCAAAACCTTCCAAAGATACCAGAAAAACCATATCTTAGCCTTAGGAAATCTGAAAACCGTCAAGAATTAAATAGAATCTATAAATATTAGATTATAAGCCAAGAATTTACGATCTCTGGATCTCTGTGATGTAAAGTTAAGCATATGCGAGTGCAAGACCCTCTGGCATGCAACATGCAACAGTGAGAGGCGGTTGGGGGGGAGGGGGTTTGACCGTTATGATTTCCAATGGTTTTTGCTGCTGCCGGGCAATGGCGCTCGCTGGCTGCAGCTGCATTTTGCACTTAATTTAATTTGTATGGCAAACAACAAGTGAAGCAAAAGCGAGCCAAGCGAGAGTTAAGGGGGGCGGGGGAGGAGGGCGCCACCACATCAAGCGCAGTGGCCGCTAGGGGCGTGGCAGCCGACCAAAAACGAAGGCTGCCCCAGCAGCAGCAGCGGCAGCAGCAACAGCGGCTGCCTTCATATCAGTTTCATGGAACTATAGTCACGATTTGGCAATAATGTTGCTTAAATACGACGATGGACTCTGGCTGCAACTCTGCGCGGAGTGCGGACTCCCGATTCCACCGATTCCACCGATTCCTTCGATTCGGCCTCGCCGCACAGTGGGAGGAGGCAGGCAGCCAGGCGGGCGGGCAGGCACAGTGGGATTGTAAAACATTCGTTTGGGGCAAGATTTGTTTGCGGGATAAAAATAAAATTGTTCATTTAAAGTAGCTGCTGCTTCTGTTGCAGCTCTGCTGCTGCTCCTCCGCCTCCACCTTCGCCTCCACCTCCTTCTCCTTCGAAATTGCCTTTGTTTATGAGATCGTTTTTATCGCTAAAAAAGGCGAAAGGACCTGCGGGTTAATTTCTTAGCGCTACTTAATTTTCGGCTCTCTCTCTCTCTCTCTCCCGCTCTCTTATCAATGCGCGTTTTTCCCCCCTTCGATGCCGATTAGATGTTTATGTTTACGGTTGGTTGTTCATGATATTGTTATATGGGATGTTTTGGGCATTTTCTGGGATGTCACGATGCAAACGAGAAAACAGTTGTCGATACGCTCGATTGCAGATCGATAGAGAAAGAAGGAGACTTCAGAGATGCTGAGAGAAAGGCATTTACATGCCCCCGTCGTACAAATTGGTGAATGTGTAGTTACGAGAGGAATGTGCACATGTTGGTGGGGGGGTTTATACAAAAAATACTCAACTTTTTTTACAATTAGAAGAATGTGAGAGACTTTCAAAAGGAAGGAGGCGCAAGTGCGGGATGTTTTGAATGGTTTTTGGGGGTATCTTCTCCTCCCAATTCATCTAAAGCTCTTCTACCCCTAAGAAATATCATAAAAAACAGCGTCTCAGGACTTCCGGCCATGGGGTAACATAAGGAACCTTCAACCACAATTGAAAGGAAACCAAGGCCACCTTCGGTGGGCAGAGTCTACTCCTTCGACGACAGAGCTGCCAAAAACCAATCCGAATGTTCTGTGGCCTAAGAGAAAAACGGCAGGAGGCACAATTTCCCGACAAAACGAACCGCAGCGAAGTGAAGCGAAGAAGAAAGAAATAAAGAAAAACCCGAAATTTTTCGTCTATTTCGATGGCAATAATTCAAAATATGAAGACGGCTCCGATAGTCATAAATCTGTCAAAAATCCATTTCTTTCATTTTACCCCCGACAAAAACAGCATCGCATGGCGTTTCCTTTTGCTTCGATTCTCCTTTACTCTGTGTGTGTGTGTGTGTAAGTGTGTGTGTGCTTGCTAAGCGTATCTTTCAGATACATAAACTGGCACTTCAAAAACCGAAAAGAAAAGAAAATGAAATACTGTGTGGCAGTGGCTATGGCTATGGCCTGGTGTGTATGCCTGTCGCCGTCTCTTTTGGGGGTTCTGTTTTCAAGAGAGATCCACTCGAATCAGCAGCCGCAGCAGCAGCAGCCTTTCCTGACTGTCTGTCTGTCTCCCTGTCCGTCTGTCTGTATATCTCAAATACCAATCCAATCCAATCCAAAAACCAAGCGGAGAGGGACGAGCAGAAGCGTAACTGAAACGAAAAGTGAAGCAAAAGTATCTGGTAAGATGCTCGTTTGCTCACTTCAATCCGTCCTCCCCCCCCCCCCCCCCTATAAGCACTCCTCTCCCACTCTCTCAAGATCTGTCTTTCTCTCTCTGCCTCACAGATGATGGAAAGCAGCCATCGCACCATATTTCAGTCAATTAGAACTGTCATAATTCATTCTTCGGGAGTTATTTAGTTTCTTTCTGCTGTTTCTGCTCGGTTCTGCCTTTTCTTTTTGGATATAATTTATGATTTTTACCCCATGATGAGTTCCAGAAAATTGAACAATTTCCCCATCTTGAGTTAACCCCAAAAATATCTATACAGTATGGAGGTTTTTAAATAGCTTTTCGTATGATATTGGATTGGGGAAACCGACTTTATTTGATAGCATAATTGGGTGGAAAAATATATTCCATTTTGCTTATTGCATCGATGCTTTTTTAAGTCAATTTTTTTGGGTTTTTAGAATAATTAAATGGTACTTAAAAATATTAACAATTAAGTGGGAAAATTCTACAAGTTTTAATGAAAGATTGGACAATAATCTTCCTATAATTATAATATTTTAAACCCTGAAGAATTGATAAATTGAACTTTTAATGTAAAAAAGACTCCTAAAAATCATAGAGGATACGTAGAGTGCAAGCTCCCTGCACACTCGCTTCGCTCTTGCATTAACCCCCTGCTCACTAGCTTTGATTGTAATCTTCAACTGTAAACCATCTTTAATCATGATATATTCCATCAACCCCATTTCCAGCTGCTTTTTCGCTCTCCCATAAACCTTAAACAAACCAGAAGCGAAGTTCATCAACTATTTAATATGTCAGCTTCATTATAGGCCATAATAACTGAATAATACCCCCACCACCCCCAACCCACAGCTCATATAATATATATGGGGGGAGTCTGGCAAACCATATGGCTCTCTAAAGTCCTTAAATATCCTTTTATCCAATCCTTCGAACTGGCTATCGAAATTGATGCCGCCAATTAACAGGCGTTGAAAAACATTTCGACCAAATTGCATAAGCCTCAGGACGCCACATAAAGTGCTGTAGTGTTGCAAAAGGGAGACAGAAAGTGAGAGAGAGAGACAGGGAGATAGTGGTGTGCTGTGTGGGGGCATATCCATATCGACAGAGCTACGACCACACACACACACACATATCAGCACTCAAAACATCCGACACAATCCAATGTTGATTACCGCATAAAAATCCAACAGAAGGATAGGCGGACGGGACGACCTCCTCTAAGCCTGAACCAACCACCCACCCACCCACTCTGCCACCCACCCACTCGCCTGGGTCAACAATTTTTGATTGCCTCTCCATGAGGCCAAACACAGAGAGAGAGAGCACGCGAAAATTATTCCTAAAAACAAATACAAATTCATTTGAGTGGATTTTCCCACTGCTCCTGCCACCCGAGGGGTGTGGGGTGGGGTGCCGGGGCATATCCTTTTAGTCCTTTTTGCAGTGCATTTTATGCGTTGCGCCACCAGCTAATGGCATGGGGGTGTAGGTCGGGGGTGGCCCTGGCGTCAGAGCCTGATGATTGTCCTGCAATTTGTGTCCTGAACGGGTTCTCGGGGGCTCTCGGGGGTCCTGGATCGTAGCTGGAACTGGTGGCTGGTAGCTGGTGCGTGCGTGTTGGAAATTGTCGTTCTTATTGCCTTTTTCGCAAAAATTATTTCGCGTTAATGGCAATTACCACTTATGTCCTGCTGTGGGTCCACTGCCTGCTGCCTGTGCCACTGCCACTGCTGCCTCCTGTGGCACTGCTGCTGTTTCAGCTCTCGTCGTCTCATGCACAAATGCAATTTGAAATTATTTTTAAAGAAATGATTTTCGCCAGTTAATTTATGTTAAGTGTAGTTAAGTGAAAATTGTGTTTGGGAAATTAGCCCGAAACGGGGGCGTGGTTTATGTTGCAACTCAATTAGTTTTACGGTGCCTCAATGTGTGGCAAATGTGTGCTTGACGAGGCTGCAGCTGCCAGGGAAATTAATGCGATTTTCCAAACAAAACTTTAAGGACTGTTTCTAAGGAAAAATTGGTTATAAATTATCCATCAATAAACAAAGTATCTTTTAATAGATTTCTCCCTACAATTTCTATAAATTTTCCCTGGAAAACCTCTATGTGTATGTTCATATGTATCTCTCCTTTTCTATTCCCTATCCTGTGATCTTTAGCACTAACTTTTTATGGCATTATCATCAAGGCTTTATCTCAACCTCAAAAATGCTGAAAGGCAACAATTTTGAATGAAAACTTTGAAATGTTGCCATTTTCCAACCCCCACACCTCCCTCCCACCCCCACAAAAAAAGTAACAGAAAATGAAGTTTGAAGCTGCATCTTGGGAGTCTTCTGAAGGAAAGGAGATAGAGAGGATGGGATGGTGCGGCATTGTGTGGCATGGCCATGGTACATGTCTCCTCTCAGCCAGCGGCTGCTTCTGTCGACTATGGAAAAATGGGCGGGTTGGCATTTTCGGGGCAGACATTTGGAGTGGAAAGGGACGGTTTGCGGGGGCATCTCCAGTGGCATGTGGCAAGTGAAGTAAAGAAGCAACAACAATGAGCAGCAGCAGCAGCAGCATCGGCGATGAGAAAAATCGAAACAGCAACGATAACAACTACAATTGAAACGCTGGCAGCGAAGCTTTCAAGAAGGAGACGAAGCAGAAGCCGCAGCAGCAGCGGCAGCGACAGAAGCAGCAGCAGCCGGGAGCAGAAGCCAACGACGAATCAACAGCAAAGGAGGAACAATGAGAGACGACAACAACGACAACGAAGGAGACGATGACGACGACGACGACGAGGAGGAGCAGCAGACGAAAAAGTCAACGAAACGAGACAACAACGACAGCCCAGCAGCAACAGGAACCATCATGTCTACGGATTATTGGATACCCTGCAAAAGGATGGTTATATGAGGGGATCATTGAAAGGCAGAGAAGGAACCAATTTCAATCCGTATACTGCTGTTTTAAGAACCTTTTCCATTTCCATTTGTAAAGGATAATTTTATCCAATAAATTAACCAATTTTTCTGTTTATATGGTCTAATTTTTATAAGCGCTAAATGAGGCTTTATTTTAATTAATGAAAACTTTCACAGGTCTCTCTTTTACCGACATGTAATACATATCTTACCCGTTAAGATCGTAGAAACTATCGGCAGCTTCTAACCCTCTCCAAAGCCTCTCCAAATCATCGACTCCCCATAGTTGCCCTTTCCTTTAGCATCTTCCATCCTCATTTTTTTTTTCTTGGTACATTTTTTGATGGACAGAACAATGAGGAAAAGGGGTGGAATCGTTCAACCAACAAACACACACAAACACAGGCACGCAGCATATACCAGCGTGTATGTGAATGTGTGTGTGAGATATGAATTTCGATTTGCATTTTACGAGGCAACCACAAAGCGAGAGCAAGCGAGCGGCAGAGCGAGAGAGAGAGAGCAAAAACAGAATCGACAAAAATGTCGACCGAGGGCAACATAAAAATTGATGGATTCTTCTTCAACGCTTCTCCAATGCGGTTCATGGGTTGGTTGCGAGTGCGAGAGGGGAAGGGGCAGGGGGAATGGCAGTGAGTTGATGGAAAGGAAGCTGAGGGGTGGGGGTGAGGGTGGGTGTGTTGCTGCTGCTGCTGCTGCTGCTGCGGAAGGGCCTGTGCCTGGGTATGGAGAAGGAAAAGGTGGAGGTAAACGAAGCTCGTTTTGCGATTCGTTTAGCTTGAAGCTCAGCAACAGTGGGGGGCAGTAGAATAGCAGAGGGAAGGGATATTTGGGAAGTGGAAGGGGAATAAAATTAAAGGCAAATAGAGGGAAGAAGAGGAATGAAACTGAAGGGAAATTTATGGAATTGTTTTTAAAATTCATAAAGAAACGCTTAGCAACAAATTGTCTCACTGAAGGCATGTTTTTCTCAAAAAATTATGAAGATTTTATGCAAATTTCAAGGAAAAGAAGAGCTATACATATTATAACTTTCTTTCACAGATTTCAACACTGAAACACTGTCGTTAACTTCAAAAAAACCTCTCATATATTCTCTCTGACAACATTCTCTCTCCCTCTCAGGTGATCCTATTCCCCTGCCCTTGACTGTCGCCCGTTCCCAGCTCTGTGTCTTCTCCTTGCAGCTTTTGCAGTTTCTTTTTTTGTTGCTTTTTGCAGTTTGTTCGTTGCCTTTGTGCTCGTGTGTATTGGTGCTCCGCTCATTCGCCCTGTCCCTGTCTCACCATGTATCTGCCTCTCTGTCTGGCTGCATTGTTCAGACTTCGTTCGAGTTTGAGTTTTGTGTTCGAGCGCATTGAGCTGTCAACTTCATGTCTCAGGAGCAGCAGCACCAGCACCAGCAGCAGCAGCATTTCGTTTTCGTTTGTCTTGTAGTTGTTGTTGCCCCTTTTTGTTGCTGCTGCCACTGCTGCTGCTGGTGGCTGTGGCTGATGAAATCTCTTGGCCAGAAGAGGCACGAAGCAGAAAAGCAGAGAAGCAGTCAACTACCAATCAGGTCGGTGCTGCTGCCACTGCTGCCTCTTTGGCCGAGAAAGGATTTCAGATTTCACATGCAACACACAAACGCACACAAAATGGTAGACATCTCTCTGTTTCAGCTACTACTTGCAACCTGCAACCTGTGTGTGTGGAAGGTGCATCTTTACAATGGAAGTTTGAGAATCTGTAATGACGATTCCCATGCAAATGTATCGGAAAAGAGTTTCCACACAGCAGGACCTGCCTCAATATACCCTCAGAATCCTCCAAGTCTCTCCCTCACACTCTCTCTCTTCCGTCTCCCCCTGTGGCACACAAAAACACACAGTCTTCCCTCCTTAATTGAGACACTTGAATATGCAATTTTTCAAATTGTAATGGAAATGAAAAATCGACCACATCAAAACATCGTTAAGTGGCACCAAAAGAACCAGAAAAACCAGGAGGCGGAGAAGATGAAGATGAAGGAGGAAGACGAGACGGAAAAGAAGACGAAGAAGGCAATGGAGTACGGGCGGAGGAGGAGGAGGTGCCAACGGGCGACCCAAAAACCATGATATGATTTAATTAGGAGTTTCCACGCGCAATTAATCTTTGCGCCTTTCCTTTTTAAGCAGGCACCCAAAAACTGCAGATGCAGCACAACTCACTTGAAGAGTGACAGAGAGAGGGAGATGGAGGGAGGGAGAGAGAGCCGGGGTGAAGTCGATGCCTGTGGCATGGGTTGGTGGAGAGTATGTTTATGCGGTGAATGAAATCGTGATGAAAAGGAAGTTCATAGAATTCCTTTAAAATGGTAATGGAAACGGTGCACTGAATGAAAATGATAGCTTAGGATGTCTGTTTATAGTATTTTCCCTATCTTAGAGATTATGTACTAAACTACTTTTGTGGGATAATTTACATAATTATAAAATAATTTCTTGTATTCGAGGATTCATTTTATTTGCAAATTTTAATTTTAAGTGATTTAAAAGAAAGATACATATTTTATTTGACTTTATTACTTTTGAGGTCTTTCAGATTTTTATTCACGGAATCTACTGCCCAAATACAAGCCCAAATTAGACAATTTTTCATGCATATTTTCTTCTATTCTATTTATTTATTTATTCTATTCTTTTTTCTCCAATTTATTTGAATTACTATTATTTTTATTGTGAATAAACTTGAATCTCACGGAGTAAATAACTGAATAAATATTTTTTGCATAGATTTAATTAGATTTGATTGATTGTACGAAGATAAAATCATTATTTGATATTTCAACTAAGAAAAAACATACCTTAGCATTGTGGATTCTCCCATAAACGAATTCCCATTCAAAGCCATGAAATTCTTTCCCATTTTTTATTCTCTATCAAATCCCGCTGTTCTACCGCATAAACGCTGGAACTTCTGTCGCCTACGCTAACCACCTCTATATATTTCTTTCTTCCTGCACTCCTTTTCTACACCCCCTCCTCCAACGGTGTCCCTCTACCTGTTTCTGCTTCATTGAGTGAAGCACTCAAGCAACTTTCTACCTTGCTCTTTCTCTCCCCCAGCAGCAGTGCCTCCGTG
Organism: Drosophila athabasca; assembly: GCA_008121215.1. NCBI lineage: Eukaryota > Metazoa > Arthropoda > Insecta > Diptera > Drosophilidae > Drosophila > Drosophila athabasca. The sequence goes on from CM017794.1 coordinate 47,071,149, forward strand.
CCTCCTCCTCCACCTCCTCTCTATCTTATATAGTTGCTCTATGCCGACATTTGACATTTCAATTATTCAAAAGAGAAAAGAGTATGAGAGAGAGCGAGAGAGGGAGTAGGGGAAGACGAAGGAAGATCCTACTATGCCGAAACACATGTTGGATGGGCGACCTTTTTTCTCTCGCTGCGACATTTTGTGAGATTAATGCGCCAATTGTTCCCATCATCATTTCCCCATTTCCCATTTTACCCCCTACCCCCCGCACCCCTCACCTACTTGAAGAAGGACCGCCCGCACCTCTCTCTCTTTCCATTGGTACATATCCTACTCAGCATTCGATAATAATGCAATTACAATTTGAAAAATGATGTCTGACAGTTTTGAATTTGTCATGGTATTTATCAAAGTCGTCTCCAGGCCGCGCAGCAGCAGCAGCAGCACCATGTGCAGCAGCAGGAAGGAGGAGGAGGACCCCTGAAGATGGAGATGCAGCAGCAGCAGCAGGAACCTGTGCCGTGCCTGGCCGTGCCACAAGATGGAGGACATGTCACTTTCATCGCAGGTAAATCAGTTTCTTTTATTGCTGAAGGATTTACATTTGTATCTCCCACCATCTCTCTCTTCGGGTTCCCATCTTCAAGGTTAACCTGGGGATTTCTTTTTTTCGTCTTTTTGATATCGAAAGATACCCCTACAAAAGACTTATTAATAGCTCTATTAATTCAGCGATAAAAGCAGCAGACATCTCTCTTGAGAGTCTCAGTCTCAGACTTTAATTCAGTTGTAGGCCCTGCTGTTGCACAAAGGTTCTCGCAGGGATTGGGCTTCTCTCTCTCTCTCACTCTCTGATGAAGTGGGTCTTTTGGTTGATAAATTGAAGGGCCTGAGTCCCTACAATATACGGAGTAGTATCTTTATATATGCAGGTTCTTGGTGGTAGAGGGTATTTTTGGCTTGATTGTGGCTAAAAGAGTAAAAGAATTATTTTTTTTATAATTTTTTTTATATAAATTTTGGCATGTTTTAATAATTTTGGGTGCCTTTGAAATATTTAATAATTTTTTAACAATTTATAAAAAAAACTGTATACCATTTTACGTCAAAAACCCATCTATAAAAGAATTTAGCATTGATTGTAGTTGAAAAAGTAAGAAAAATATGAAATGAAAAATATAAAGCATTTTCTGAAATATTGGAGATGCTCCTGTTTCCTCAATTCTTAAGGGAAATTCGTAAGGAATTCTTCCAAAACCCATCTATAATTAATTTATTGAATTGATTTAGTTGGAAAATTAAAGAAAATATAAAATTTAAAGCATTTTCAGAAACAGTGGAGATGACATTGAATGTTCCCTTAATTCTGAAGGAAATTCTTAAGGAATTCTTCCAAAACTCATCTATAAAAGAATTTTGCATGGATTATAGTTCAACAAGTAAGAAAAATATGAAATTAAAGCATTTTCTGGATACAATGATATCCATTGTTTCCCCTGAATATTTTCTTAATTCTCAATAATTTTTTAGCATTGAATTCTCTGCCTCACACTTTGATAATGTTATTTTGCATTGCATCGAAAAACCTACAATTTCAGGTGTTTCCAAATACTCTCTTGATGCCCCTTCCCTCCTAATCCTCTTGCCAGTATCCCAAAACCATAATTTTCCTTCTACTCTCTCTCTAACCCTTTCTAAAAGTAATCCCCGTAAACGAATGATGGTCTGAAAATGTCATTTACACAGTTTTTTGAATGACATGAAATATGAAAATGCACACCGGAACAAAACAATGGCACACAGACACACACGTATACATAGACAGACAAAAAAATCTACATAGATAGTCGAAATCATCTAAAATTCTGTGACGCAATAAAATAGAATTAATGGAAACCCCCGGAATTATGCGACTCATTTGGGGGTAGGGGAGAACAGTAGTCGTAATGGGACGAGGACCTGTGTGTGTCCAATGCTCTCTGTGTCTGTGTGTGTGTCTGTGTCCATGTCTGTCTGTCTGTCGCATCTAATATTAATAAATATCTTCAATCTGCTGTCAGTGCAGTGCAAAATAGTTATGGCCTGCGCGATATGCAATTAAAATATAGCTAAAAACCAAATGAGAAAAAACAGAGAGGACACAGGACAGAGGACACAAAACACAGCGTACAAATACCCCTGACAGGTAATAAAAGTAATTTATGCGTGCTAAGGGTTGCTAAATGCCACATCAGTGGATGAGTACACGGGCTGGGTTGGGGGGGGGGTATATCGTGTGGCAGTGGCAATGGGAGCTGGAGATGAACGCTCGTTTAATGCTGATGACGATGACACGAAGGAAGGACTAAGAGGACACACACACACACACACTGTCTCTCTCCTGCTGCCATAATTCATATGCCGCTATCAAACATCACAAATCAAATTACGAGTATTATGCCATGTGATGGCCATGGACCAAATACTTAGCAGCCATCCCAACCACCCATCCACCCACCATCCATCCACCACCCACCTTCCATGAGGCGGAGAAAGCAGTGAAAAAAATGGCTGAAAAAATAAATAAGGGTGTGGGCAGGGTTTTGTAATGGAGAGTGTTAGATGCTCTAAGGGTGGGGGGATTTTTGGCAGAGATTTTGGTAATGAGTCGCCTTCATTTCTATGGGTTTTTGGAATTTTAAGATATATTTTGTACTAAAAACGTACCTGAATGATGGGCCTAATGGTAGAAGTCTCAACGGTGGATAATACACTGTGAAAAAAAAGAAGATTGATTGATTAGAAGTGTGGAAAAGAAAAGATTGATTAGAAGTGTGGAAATATGGGAAAAAGCCTAATAATTTTATTTATAAGAATTTAATATCATTTAAGGGATTAAAAGGGCATAAGATGAGGGCATTAGCATAAGAAAATATAATAGTTAGAGGTTCGATACGATTATTTATATATATTTCCGAATAAAATCTATTGGAATTATCTTTAAAATGAATTCTTCATCCTTTAGGACTTTTATTATTAATTTAAAAGAAATTCTTCTTAAAAATATTTATCAAAATTTCTTTAAAGGAAATTTTCCTGTAAAATATTTATTAAAATTATATTAAGAAATATATTTCGAATTACAAGAATTCTCTTTCCAATGTAACAAAAATTCGGTAAAGCTTAATATCATGAGTTAATTTAAGAAATAATAATAAAATAAATTTAAATATACATATATGTAAATATATAAATATAAATATATTCACGAAAATCGTATTAAAAACCTAGAATTCTAGTATTCGAATATTCCAACCATTTCTTATAAAATATGCCTCAAGTCTGACCCCCATTTTCCCCTCAAAATCTTCCAAAACAATCCAATAAAGTAGAATTTCCCATCTCCTGTTTCCATCTACTTACAAAAAAAAGAGCAACTTTGATGTGTGCCAAATGCTCATTTAACTGCAAAGGAAAATGTAAGGAAAAACTAGTGAAAATTACGAGTGCGATTGCTGGCCAAAGGAGCAGTCCGACGAGGACACGAGGACGACGAGGAAGGGTCGCATCGCATCCATCGGCTGCCAAAGGACAAACAGAGGTTCTTCGCACAGAACAGGATATTATTTTTATGATATCTGTGTCCAATCTCTTGATTTATTCGGCCGCACGAATCAGAATTATTTTATTCAAAAAAAAAGAGAGAGAGAAAGAGCGAACGAAAACACAGCCCTAAATAACTGCGACTCTGCGAGTGACTTAACTCCCGAGTCCTGCCCCACACAACCCTCATTCCTGTCACAGTATGTGTGTGAGTGTGTGTGTGTGCCCCTTTTGGCATTCAGTTCGTCCTTTTTGCGTTTAATTTTATACAATTGAGTGATTTATTCGTGTCACAAAATAAAAAAGAATTATGACTACCCGCCTGTCCAACCGAAGAGCGAACAGAGCGAGAATATATAAGGGTCGTTTTCTCCTCGAAACGAAACGTAAAGGAAATGTTTGCCAAAAACCAGAAAACCCCGACTTTGAATGGTGGATGAAAAACGTCAGAGCTGTTGCCCCCCACCCCTCCACACAGAGTGAGAGCAGTACAGAGTGTGAGTGTGAGAGTGAGAGAGAGAGCCCGCACATGCTGCTGCTGCTGCTGCTGCCTGGCCATTGCCCTGCCCCCTTTGGAATGACTGACAGGCTGTCAGGCGTCGTGTCGTTCGTCGTCGTCGTCGTTGCTGTCGTTCCCTTCTTCTTCGTCGTCGCTCGTCGGCCATGATGGAATCATCGTCTCTATGTGTCTATGTGTGTCTGTGTGTGTGTGCCCTCTATTTCCCTCTCTTTTGCTCTAGTTCTAAAGAAAACTCTTCAAAGTTTTCTTTGTATTGTGGGGGGGTTTTCCAGGGGCTAGTAGGGTGGGGTGGAGCGGCGTCCCAATGCGGGTTTTTCATTAAAAACTTTTCCTGCTCTTCTGCTGTTAATTTTGACGAAAGGCAACAAATGAATGAAATTTTCCTCAATGACAGAGTGTGGGTGTTTTTTCCGATTATCCATTTGGAAAGGCAAGGGAAAATGATTAAGGAAAAGCTGAAGCTGAAGTTTTGTGTGGCAATTGGTTACGCTTTGAGAAAAGTTTCAGTGGGTAAAACAAGGAAAATTTGTATGCCAAAAAAGTCATTAAAGTTGAAAGATTCTTAAGGAAATTTATAGAAAATAATTGTTAACATTTAGAAGATGAAATTTGAAAGAATTTGAGGGTCTATAAACGAAGATAAACCATAGAATATTCTATAATATTGTTTTAAAATTAAAATATAAAGAAAACTGCATTTAAAATACTTTTAAAAACCCTTTAACATCATCTTAGAAGATGATATTTGAGGTTCTATAAACGAAGATAAACCATAGAATATTCTATAATATTTTTAAGAATTTAAAGTATAAAGAAAACTGCCTCTAAAACACTTTTAAAACCCCTTCCAGCATCATCTTTCTTTCCTACAAACATCAAAGAACACCTCTCAAACCCTATAAATCAATGATATCCCTATTTTCTTTAAAGAAAGTCCCACCTTTGATTATAATTTCCATCTAAACCCAACCTCCTTTTCCCATAGAACCCATAGATCGCTGCCCCAAAACGTTTCCCTAATTTAAAACCATAGCCTGATTAAAAACCATATAATCAAATATCCAGAGAGCTGTCAGCGCTGCCCAGAAAATACCAAAAATTATGACTAATAACTTAAAAATTACCAACAAATTAAATACCAACAGATGCGATGAATTTGGATATCCAAGAATATATTCCATGGGAACGATCCAAAAACCAAACCAGAAAGAAAAGTGCCGCCTAAGAGTGAACGAAAAAATCTCATGGTTGAAAGATCATAAATTTGATAATTGACTTTCCACACAAATGAACCGAAAACGAAAGAATGAAAATGGGTCTAAAAGAAATGGAAAAAAACCCCCGCTTACATAATCGAACAGAGAAAACATAAATCTTTCGAATTCACTTCAAAAAATCGAAGACAACTGCGAAACGGAACGGAAATGTGCATCATAAAAATATTAGAAAATCAAAGAAATGTTCGCCCAACAATTTTCTGGAAAGATAAAACCCTGAGGACCTTCTCGTTCCGGAGCATTAGGAGGAGAGAGAGAGTATCTAAGTATCTGATGAAATGGTATGGCCTGTCGAAGGTCTCGTAAATCTGATGATTTGGAGGGGCACACACTTTCGTTCATAATTTTCATATTTCCACAAGGACTCGGCGCAGCTGCGCGCCTGCGCAAAAGTATCTGTGTATCTGTGCATCTGACGGATGCAACGCGTTCGATTTCGTTCTGCCAAATTAGTGGGCCTCGTGATTTATGTCCCAGGGCCTGCCTGTCTCCGTGACTTCAGCATTGCATCAGCGCCTAGCGCTCCTGTGGCGGCGGCACCGGCGGCGGCGTGTCCTGTTTTGCCTAATTTACAAGGACTCAAACAGAGAGAGAGAGGGAGAGAGGGAGAGAGAGAGAGTGCGAGCAGGGAGAAAGCGCAGCATGTGCTGGCAAGGGTCAAGGGTCGCTGGTGCTGCCACCCGTAGTCTCACACAGTCACTTTCCCAACTTTCTTATCTTTCAGTTTTAGAAAATTATGAACTCCTTTTATGTTCCACTTTTCATAGGAAATACCAAAACTACTCCTCACTCACGTCCGTCTCTGCGCTGCTCTCTGCTGCCCCTCCCTTTTGCCCCTGTAAATCACTCAAAATTTGACATTTTTCCCTCTGTTCTCTTCGGTGCTCTCTTGGGCTCTGGCTTTTTATTTTAAATTGCGTGACATTGTTTTATGGCCATCGAAGTGAGGGATGGATGGATGCAATGCGGGACGCGACGGGACGGGGGACGGGCCTTCCTTCAGTGTGTGTTAATTTTCCCCGATATGGTGGCACATTTCATTAGATGATACACCGCCATCATCAGCGGCCATGTTCCTCGGACTTCAGCTGCCGCTCCCTCTCTCCCTCCCTCTCTCTCTCTCTCTTTCTGGAGATGGTGGATTTTCCACTGTCAAAACTTGATTAGTGGCCGATTCGATACTTGGTCTTGGTCTGGTCTTTCCTTTGTTCTACCACGGAGTCCATCCTGCCCTTTCCCTAAAGCAATTCCGTATGCCGCCCATCCATAAATCTAAAAAACGAAAGGGGTTACTTTTTCGTATCTTGAAGATACGTCTCTTCGAATATATATTTTATATTCTGTCACTTAAGTGACACGCCCACAGGACTAGTACTTTTAATGGCATAAAAGCTACAGAGCTACAGAGCCATAGAGGGGGTTACAGGGGGCTAGAGGAGAGCTGTTGCTTATGAGAGTTCTTAACGTTGATGGGGGATCCCAAATATAGGAGTTGATTGAATAAATAAGGGTAGGGGTTTTGAAGGGGGATATTTTATAGGAAATAAGTTGTGAAGCGTTGGATTATTGGGAGTAATATCATGTTGGCATAGAGAAAAACATTTCATAAGGGACATTTTTGGGATCCTATAATTGGAAAATATATTCAAAGATATATACCACTATAGATACAACATATAGTGGTATATATCTTTGAATAGATACAATATATAGTGGTATATATTTTTGAATATGTTTTCCAATTATAGGATTTTCTGAATAGAATATAATATCATATGTTTGAGAGTTTTAAATAACTATAATGTTATCAAAGTAGTTAAGATATTGCTAATAATTTAATAATATTTTATTCTCCAATATTTTGAAGAAATTATCTTTCAAAAATTTCTTGTAAATTCATCTTAACTCCAGAATATATTTGGGAGTTTTGAATAACTAAAATGTAATCCAAATAATATTGCTAACCTAACCTAATATTTTGATAATAATAGCAATATTTTTTAAATTTAAATTTATATTAATATTTAAATATTTTTTTTTAATATTTTCAAGAATTTCTTTTTTAAAAATGCCTTGTAAATTAATCCAAACTCCAGAATGACAATTCCAAGAATAACGGACATAAAAAATCATTACAAAAACCCGCCATATAGAGAGAAAATAATGTCGCACATGAAATGAGAATATCCCATAAGAATGGACGGAGTGATTGGTGGATGGATAGATGGCTGGATGGACTGGTGGATGGATGTTTGGATGAGCGAAGAAAGCCATTTCGTATGGGAAAATGCGATGGAAAGGCAATAAAATTTGACTGGCCAGAGAGAGTTTTAAAAAAACAGAAAAACAGGAAAAACGAAATGTTAATGGAAAATGGGAAATGGAGGCCACGCAATGGCAATGACAATGGAAAACGAGCCATTCACACGCACATAATTCAATTGCCTCAAACAAAAGCACATTTAATTTTATTTATTATCATTCCCGGGGATGATGGTGCTGCCATATCCTTTGTGTGTGTGAGTCAGAGATTGTAGTATCCTTTCAGCAGTCAGGAGACTTTCACTCAAATGTTAGAGAATGATTTTGATGTATCCTGTTATCTATCCAGAACCTAGAGCACCCAAAGAGAAAGATACAGATACATTCATGGTGCATGAGGGTACCACATAAATAAAGGCCCAAAGATTGTTAGGAAGAAAGGTTTTCCAGACGGAGAAAGAGAAGAAAGCCGAAAGTGTCGTAACTCTGACTGACAGACAGATGAAAATGCACACAACGCGACACATGCTGGCACACAAAAGATACACAGATACACAGCTACAGATACACTCCACTCACTCGTCGTCGTGTGTTCACATGTGTCCATCCATCTCTCGTTTACTCTCTTTCTAGGGTTGGGGTGGAGGCGGGGGGAAAGGCAATTTCAACTTTCGAATGATGCGGCCATAAATCAAGGATAATCTACTTTTCAGGATCATAATTTTTGTGTGAATTGACAGTCGGAGAGGAGCAGTGAGCAGTGACAAAAAAAAAAAGAGAAGAGAAGAGAGCAAGAAGAAAAACCCCAGAACTGACAGATTTATGTACGCACAGACACACGCACAGTGAAAAGCAGGAAAAGCAGATATCACGAGAGAAAGAGATGGGAGAAAGGAAGGACCCCTGTCGATGGGATATCAATTTCACATAAAACTTACACCCGGGAGTCCGCAGTCCACAGGCCTCGAAGAAAGTGGATGATGATGATGATGACGACGACGAGGCCTCTCTCTCTCTGGGCTAGTGGGGTGGGGGTGGTTGTAACCCTTATATGACACATTAAATGTCATGTGAGCATGCAATGAGAATAGGCAGCCATGTTTTTCTCTGGTCTCTGAGATCCCCAGTGAATGTTATCAGCCATGCGGGTCATGTCTAGCAGCACGTTGTGCCTCGTCTCTGTGTCCATTTATTGGCGACATTAAATCATTCTATCAATCCCAGGCACGAGTTACACCCACACAACCACACACCCACACCCCCTTCTCCACCATGCTGTACGATTAGAGAGCCACCCTCTGACCCCATTAGTCATTAATCGTTGCAGTGACTTTAATGGCATTAAATAGTCGCAATTATATTTTAATGCCAGACGGAAAGACCACAAAACCTTTGGATTTTTCTAGGGGTTGTTTTTCCTTGGATCCACTTTCACTTCTTTCACTCCATTTGCCTGGTTTTCTTCTTCTGCATTGGGGATTTAGTTAATTGCTTTTCCCCCCTTTCCTCAGACTTTAGAGCTCTCTTTCTTGTCTCTTTTTCATCACCATCTGCTTAGCATATCAATTCTGTTTCGGAACAAAAGACTAAACTTAACTAAACTCTTGGCTCTTCCATCGTTTCAAGTCTTTGTTCCAATCAATCTACCTATTAGGTTGTATCTTTGTTCTGGTAAATACAGATAGTTTCAGATACAATGGACACACACAAAAGTCTTGGTTTAACATAATTGAAGTCGTTTTAGGATACATTTAATGACTAATTTATGCCTAATGATATTGTACGAATTTCTATAGATTTTGCAATTAATATTTAAATTATTTCTTATACCGAAGATACTCAATGTTTGTCCTTCTTTGTGAGATGGAGATATTTAAAGGGTAAAAAGGAAATTATAGTAGAATTGTTTGCTGTTTTGGGGAAGGGAAGAAAAAGTACATTTTGCAGAAAGAATTTTTATTTCTTGCTTGAAAATTTACAAGAAAAATATATTATAAGCAAAAATGGCATATTTTATAAGGAATCATAAATTGAAATAAGAAATAAATAAAAAAATAATAAAAACAATAAAGAAAAGAAATAAAATATGAATAAGAAATAAAGTCTTATCCCAAAAAATCTTTAAAATTAATTTTTTCTAGCAAATTTTCAAGAAAAATATATTTAAAAAAAAATTGTCCTATTCTATAAGCCCAAAAAATTATTTCATATAAATTAGAAATAAGAAATAAATAAAAAAAATAAAGAAAATAAATAAAATATAAATTGCAAATACTGCAAATTTAAAAAAAATAATATTTTAAAAAAAGTTGTATATTTTATAAGCTCAAAAAATGATTTCTCGTAAATTTATTTTCTGTAAATATCATAAAAAATCAAGTCTTAACCCAAAAAATTATTAAAATTTATATTTCGTTGCAAATTTTTTAGAAAAATATATTTCAAAAATATATTCCATCTTTTGTATGTCTTAAAATATTTTTAAATATAAGAATAGCTCCTATATGTTTACATAAACTGTATCTTTTGTAAGATATCACAAGTATCCTTTCAATGACTTTAATAGCCCCAAAATACATTCCCCAAAAACATTTACGCACCTTTTTTGTGTGCAGGTTGCATCTTTTATTTTTTAATAGCTTCCGGTTCTGGCAGATACTTAAGTACCTCGAATTCGCAATTTCAATCATCATCCTATTACTGTCCTTACCTGGTGGAAGCCGTTGGACGGAAAACGGTGGAATTATTATACGCATTTGGTAATAAATACGCTGTCAGAGTAGGCATCGATTATGAACACTCATGGGATGCACTCACTGGGGCTCAGACACTCACACAGTCACACACCCATACTCGTATTCGTATTCGCATTCGCGTATTCGCAGGATGATGGCGACGGCAGCTTCCAATAATGTGAGTCAATAAATCGCCAATCAAGCAATCATACACAATTTATTTCCCGTCATAATTATCGGAGGAGTAGCAGGAGGGAGGGAGGGAGGAGCTGCTCTAAAGCTGCATGCCACAGAGCCATGCCACACACTCCTCATCCTTTCATTTGCCCCACTCCTAAGCCGAGTGCAGCAGCCGTGTGATTATGACGCTGCTGTTGGACGCCCTGCAGCGGGCCTCCGATCTGCGCGCCGATTCCCCCAGATCCAGAAGGAAACACAGAAACAGAAGACCCAGACTCCAAGAGACAGAGACAGAAGTCGCAGACTCCAAGAGACAGAGACAGAGAGTCCAGACTCCAAAAGACAGAGACAACAAACACACAGCAACAGAAACACCAAAGCCCCCCGAGAGATATAGCCAGTCCGTTCTGTTCCGTTTTGCATCCTTCGGTGTCTCTCATTTGATTTGTGGCATAGACATACCAAAAAACAGAAAAAAAAAGCTGAAGCTGAAGCTGCGCCTCAGAGGTGAGAGGAGATGCCACAGCGAATCCCAAGTATTATTTGGGTTTTTTTTGTTTTTGTTTTTTTTTTATCATTTTTATGGCCTCTGGTTCTGGGTCTTCCATTTGACATTCCATTCGTTTTAATCGATTTTTTAGGTCCTCCTTCTCCTTTGCCTAATCTTCATGGTTCCTTCTTAATGCCTTTCCGTTTGTTTTAATTTCGTTCTGCTCTCTCCCACTCTACCTCTCTTCTTGACTCTCTTTCTCTCTGTCTCATCTCATTTGTTGTCCATTTTGTCATTTGGTCAATAAATTCGATTGATTTATAGAGTTCGTGGTAATTTCCAAGCCCAGACTTTCAGCTTAAAAAAAATCTCCTTTTGAAATTGATTTTTTCCAAGTTTTATTTATTCGAATGGTTATCGTTCCACGCGGCTGGAAGTCCGTCTGTCTATCGTCGGGAGGGAGTTCAAGAGTTCAACGTCTTTATGAAGGAATTTTTCCAATGTTTATGGATTTGTTATTCATTTTGGATTTCTGAAAGTTTTTCTGTGGTGTGCTGTGGATTTGTCTCTGCAATCAAACAGAGGTTTTGGGTTTTCGGAAAGGGTTAAAGATTTGGATTTTTGTTGGAAATTTATTGGAATTTGGATTGGCTTTTGGTGGGGAATTTGGAAGTGCTGCCAACCTGGTTGTTCTCTGACTTCAATGGTACTTTTACAGTGCTGCCCATCTGATTTATCTACGGTGTTGAATGATCTACAGCTTAAGTGTTAACATAACAGTGCTGCCCACTTTTTCGATTAACAGCTTAATTCTTTCTTTAAAAGTGATGCCCATTGGCTTGATCTGCTAGTGCTGCCAATTAGTTTGTTCTCTAGTCTACCTAAAGTGCTGCTTAAGTTGTTTTCTGGCACCAGTGTTATCCATAATCTGCTTAAAATCTACTACTTCGGTACACATATCCAATAGAGCTGACTTTAGTGCTACCCTTCACCTGCTTAAACCTTGCCCGGACAGTGCTGCCCATATGGTTGTCGTTTACCTTCAAATAGTGCTGCCAAATTGAGGGATCTTTAGCTTAAGTTTAATGGTATTCCCAACCTACTTAAACACTTAAAATCTCTATTTCCCAAACTCAATTGGTTTCCAGACACATTCTACAACCACTTTCTATTAGAAAACCATTTCCTTAACCATCTTTACAGCCCCAAGAAGCTTTCACACTGTCATTAATTGCTGTAATTTTTCAGAGAAGTAAAAACTCAATCTGCACGAAGATTTCCACCATTAAAAGAAGATATTCGATGGGTAAAAAATAAATCAATCAATGAAATAAAAATTGAATATAAGAAAAAACAAGTTGGCATGCCCAATGGATGGCTCTCTGGGGAGTGGAGCAAGGCTGGAGGGGGGAGAGGTAGAGCCTAATTCCGAATAACGAATTTAAGCAATTTACTCAAATGCTAATTTATGGCCGATTGATGTTCAGGTAAAGAGTCGTCGTCGTCGTCGCGTCTTCGAGTCTTCGCTTTGGGATTGGACTTCACAAAACACGCAATCAAAATGAGACAGAGATGCAGATACACACAGCGAGACAGAGAGAGAGAGAGAGACAAGATACAATACATGGATGGATGGTGGATGGTTAAGGGAACATCATTATCATCATCTTTTTTTTTTTTTCTTTCTGTCTGTCTTGGCGGCTGTCAGTGGCAGCCATAAACATGGAAGCTGTGGGCTTGCTGTTGCCGCTGCTGCCGCTGCTGCACACAGATACAATCGCTTGAATTACGACGAATCAACGCACAGCAGAGTGTCCCTCTTCAGTTGAGCAACTGCTGCCACTTGCCACCTTCGCCATTCACACAACGGGGGAGATGCAACATGATGGACATGCCACATTCCAGCCGCATCGAACCTTTGGGTCCCATGCAGCGTTGCCAGCGATTGGGGCACATAAATTTATATCATCATCGGATTGGAGTGCCTCTTCGATCCCCAAGATGAGGATGATGATGATGATCGCACTTGGTGGTTCTGTATCTGGCAGATACAGTATCTATCCTTGAGAGTAGGAAATAAGTGCAGCCATCAGATATGGCTACACTCACTTAGGTTTCATTAACAGGCACCCCTGAGATACAAAAGTATCTAAAGTGATGATGGAAGAGATCGAAATAGGAAAGGAAAGGAAAGGGGGAAAAACATATATCTTTATCTAATAGATAAATACTTTGGCAAAAACTTTACATACAGAAAGATACATACATCATTTTGAGATACAAAAGTATCTTTTAGAAGAATTCAGTTAACCGATAGTGAGGTAGATACTTTATAGATGATATCATGACTTATTTGTTCGATTAAAGACAATAAAATCCATAAGGAGGCAGAAAAGTATCTCAGAGATGTTTCTATTGATGAAATGCTTAAAATTTGTGAACTATTTGGTGTCTAGATATATAATAAATGTTTCGAATAGCTTTAGATACATTCACAGATATTTAAACCATCTCTTTTTAGAAACAAAAAGAAGTATCTCATCATTTAAATGGCATTCAAAAGCTGCCTTCAGTTCTGCTTCTCGTTCACTGCCTGTCAATATATCATTCGACAGAAAACCGATATCAGAGGAGCAACAACATCCCCCCTCCCCTCCCATCTGCACACATTTATGCAACACCAAAGTTGGTCAAAAGCACAGAAACAGAGACAGAGACACAGACAATGCAGCTGGTGGCAAGCGTGAAGCGGAAGGGCTCGGCCCCGGCTCTGGATGCCCGCTGGCGGCGGCTGAAACGAGGCAAGCGAGGGGCGTAGCTGCCACAGCAGCTGCTCTTGGTGCTGCTGCTCCTGCTGCTGCAACGACGACGTCGCCAGAGTGTCAAAAAATGCCACGAAGGCATAGAAAAGTGGCACAGCCATAGCCATAGCCATGTGCCAGTGCAACACACACGGTGCGGCGGTGCAACTGCAACAGCAACTTGTGCAACAAGTTCCAGTTCCTGTCGCTGGCTTTGGCTGTTGCCCGATGCCCGGCTTTAATTGACAGCGACAAACGTTGCGTCGTCGCGCGGCCAATGCCACCCACCCAAATGCACCCACACACAGATACAGATACACACTCACACAATTGCACCTCAAGCGGGAGTCCAACGGAGTGGCAGATTATTCCTGTGCGTCGTTTTCCCACAATTGATTCGGACAATGCGACCGAAACAATGCGACGGACAATGAGACGAGAGGTGCAAGAGTAGCTTCCTCTTGCCTTTCCTTTCTCTCTCTGCCTCCCAGCAGTGCCACAGATTCGGCCTCAATCTCTGCCTCGAACGCTGCCACAGCCTCTGCTTTTGCTGCTGCCACAGCCTCTACTTTTGCTGCTGCCACTGCCTCTGCTTTTGCTGCTGCACCAGACTCTTCCTCATGTTGTCCCGCCTGCACTTCGCTCTCATCTTGGCCTTCTTCTTGGGCCTTGTGGCCGCCCAGGCTAAAGTGCAAATGGTTCTTGGGCGGCTCGATATCCGAGTGGTACACCACACAAATTAGTCGGAATCGATATGGAGAGGGTAGCTTTGAAGGTTGAGAACCAAGTAGATCTTCTTAGATGATTGAAAAGAACTCTAAAACGAAGAAAAAAGTTCCTTATAGAATGGAAATTCCTGGTAAATCATATGTGGAACAGAAAGACGCTTCTTTTGGTAGATCTTTTAAGAACCTTTTAAGAACTCCTTCTAAGAATATATCCCCACATCGTATGTGTAGAACTTCCCCTTTTCGCACTTCATTTCCTTGACTTTTGTCTGGTGTGTTATTTCGCTTTTTTTTGTGTCTTTTAATGAAATGCATTTCAAAAGATTTCCTACCCGCGAGTGTGTGTATGTGCGTCGTCGTTGCTACGTGCAACAGGTTGCCATTCTCTGCCATGGCCGCTGCCGACACACACACCCCGTGTCTGTGCCACAACTTCAACCCCACTTGCCACACCACTAGCACCCCTCCCCCCTCTCTGGAGCCAGCCGCCTTCTTGGTTTGTGCTTTGATTTTATGGCATTCGTTTTCGGATTTTTGGTGCTGCACCGGCAGCAGCAGCATTGGTTGTGGTGGTGCCACAGTTTGATGCATGTAACTTGTCGTGCATAATATTTTTTTTCAAAACATATACAGCATTTGGACGTGCTACATAATTTTTGCAGCATACAACATACAGGCAAGAAAGAGCTGTGGTGTCCGTCTGCAGAGGAGTGGCTGCCTCAACCCCGAGATTGGTTTATTGTTTATAGGAAAAATCTGTGGAAAATCTATGGAAAAATCTTGCTTTATGCAAAGCAAAGCCGTACCCAACATTTTGTGTAGCTCATAATTAAGTGGATTTTTCCGAAAGGGGGGAAAACTGTGGGAAATTCGGGACAAATCCTGGCAGACTAAAGAGTGGACAAATGTGAAGTTAATTTCTTGAGTTTTTTGTCAAGTGGAAAACCACTTGAATGTCAGAGGTTTTCCTTGTCGTCTTCTTTGATCTTCTTTCCCAGAGACCTGTGGGATTACTGTCAGTGAATACAGAGATACAAATTCCTAATATAAATCTAATTGTCAAACGGAATTGAGGAAATGCTCTCTGCGTTTCTTTTGAACTCGTGAAGTTAATAAATTTTCCATAATTTTTTGTTTGTGAAAAGATCTCCCTCTCCTCCGCCTCCTTCATCTGGCATTTGGTATCTACCGGATACATTTTTATCTCCGCGCAACGCAATTATTGTTTGTGTCTGTGGCGGCGGCAACGGCAGAACAATTAAGAAATGAACTATCGCTATCGGCACCCCTGAAGGAGGATCGGGGAGAGACGGGATCTCGTTTTGGGGCCAACCACCGGACCAATTAGCCACCCATTTTGCACCCCCTCCCTCTTGCTGTTTGCCTTCGCCCCTCCTTCTAGCTATTTGCCTTCGCCCCTCCCTCTCTCTGTTTGCCTTCGCCCCTCCCTCCCTCTCTCTCTGCAAATATTTTCCGATCTCTAAAGCGACGACGACTTTTCCCCCAATGGTTTTGCAATATTTTCGGTCTTTTTAATTAACTGAAAAATTGTTCGAAAATTGTTCTGTTTATTCGAGGGGCGGCCAGGTGGTGCTTACGCTTTTATGATCGCCTTCCGGTCGCCTTCTCTCCTGCCATATTTAAACAGTATTTAGAATATCATAAAGCTCCCTCATTCGACATAATATTTACACATGAAATCCCCCCCGAATGGAAATTCTATCAAAAATGGGAGCGTTCCAGCGAGAGCGAGAGATAAAAACCTTAATGAAAATCGTACAAACGTCATTCGGGGTTCGGGGCAGAAGATAATGTTTTAATATTTGTTTTAATATTTGTTTTTTTGTAATTAGATTTCATTTGTAATTGTGGGATTATAATGGGAATGATATGGGGCAGATCTAGAGGAGATCTGGGGGAGATCTTTATAATTAAAGGTATTTATTGAGGTATAAATATGGTGATAAAAACAAGAAAATACAAGGATAAAATTCTTCAGAAAAAACAATTCCCAGAAATAATAATACAAAAAAAAAACAGAAAAATAATGATAATAATATAAAATATTAATATTAAATAAAAGAATTTTCTCCCAATTCTTTTTTTTAAAGAAAAATATATTTAAATCTAAAAACATATGAAAAAAAATAAATTTTAAATTGATTTGGTTTATTATTAAAAATTAATTTATCAATTATTTATTTATGTATTATTATTTATTTATTTATTATGTATTTATTATTAACTTTATTATTTTATTTTATTTTATTATTGTTTTTATTATTTATTTACTTTTTATTTTATTTTATTATTTTATTTATTATTTATTTATACAAATATACATATGTTTGTATATAGATCTCAATTATATAAAATGAGTCCATTTCTTTCCCTCTATGAATGGAATACTTTCTAAACCATATAAGAACATTTTCCATAATTTCTATCTATGTATTTTTATTTAAAAAAAAGCTACGCTTAATCCAATCAAGTCAGGAAATCAAATTCCCCTTTTTTTGTGGGCAATTGAAATATTTTATAAATGAATTAAATATAAATAACATCGATGCCTAATACAGAAATAATAATTGTTGAGGCAATAAAACCGAATGAGGCAATAAAATTAAATTAAATAAAAATGCAATTATTAAACGAAACGCCCAATACACACGCTGACAGATGGAGATACACAGAGATACAGATACAAATGCAGATACAGATACAAATGTGTGTTTGAAAAATGCACAACAATTAATTTTCAATACATAAAAGAATTAAGGCAGCAGCAGCAGCGGCATAAAGCGAGTTGCAGCCACGTTTTGCCAGCTACATACTACATATGGTGGCATGTTTAAATAGAACGAATGGAGGCAGCGGCAGCAAAAAAGCTCTACAAAAAAAGTCCGACTGAAACTGAAATCAAATCGAATGAAAAACGATAAAAATCGCACAACTGTCCGGAGAGGCGGCCACTAGCCTCAGGCCTGAGGTCGTCGTATGCAAAATTGTGCTACGCTTTTTGAAATGTTGCAACAATAATTGTCACAAATTGAACTCATGTCATGATTTGCGACGACGACGACGACGCTGACTGTACCTGTGCCTGATCGATAGCAGGGGCTGGAGAGGGGACGGGGGGAGAGGGCTAGGGGAGCATATTCGATTGTCTGACAGGTGCAATTTAGTCGAGGCAAAAAAAAAAGGTATCCGCAATTGAAGTTTGATTGGTTTTCCATTTAATGAGAACACACTGAACGGAGTGCAGTAATGGAAATGGAAATGTGATGGATTTCTCAGGGAAAAATACGTCTATACATAAGGAGAAAAAAGGGCATAGAAAAGGGGGCAACAAACATAGAGTATTTCAATTAAATATTCGGTTTAAAGTACAAACATAGTGGATTTAAATGGAATTTATTTTGATTTAAAAACAAATGCAAGATTTTCCGTATTTAATCTAAACATAAAACACTTAAAAATAAATATGATAATAAATTTGTAGAAAATATTACCTATATTTATCTAATATAAAATAAATTAATTAATCGGAATATAAAAATATTATTAATCTAAATAAATAATTAATTGAATAACTAATCAAAATATAAAATTATTTATATGTGAAATATATGTAGGGATTTTTGTATTTTGATTTAAATATAAATCTAAGTCTTTACTTATTTAATCACATAATTAATCTAAACATAAAACACTTCAAAAAAAATATAATACCCATATTAAATTTGTAGGAAATATTGCCTATATTTATCTTATATAAAATTAATGAATTAATCTATATATGTACATATAAAAATATAATTATTCTAAATAAATAATGAGTTGAATAATTAATATAAAAATTTTAATTTATATGAAATATTGAAATATATTATGAGTAGATACATTATTTATTTAGAATTTCCACTGTCTGTAAAAATCTATTAATATTCATTTTAAAAACTAAGTGTAACTATTCGATGTTTAAAGATTTTTTCGGGGTGTTATGGGAGTGGTAACACAGAGGCACAAGCTGTGATCTATCCACAATCAAAGCTTCTTCCCCTCCTCTTCTACACTTTCTATGTTATGGATTATTCTAGCAACATTTTTAATGTTCTTTGAAGTTCTTTTCATGGCCCACACCTTAAGGATTCTTTTAACTCCTTTAAGTGCTTTGGTTATTTATATTTGTGTCACCCCAAAGTATCATCATCTCACATTACAGCGTGGAGGAGACATACCTGAAGGAGACATACGTGGAGTGGAGTGGATTGGAGTGGCGTGGAGTGGACATACACGATTTGTGTCGCACCTGTTTGCCAATTTGAAATGAGGTTATGAACCCAACTGTAGTTTGCTGCCACGTTGCACCACAACTGCACCACAACAGCAACTGGCAGCGGGCAACTGGCAACAACAATACCAAAAAAACAGCAAACGATGGCTAACGCATTTGGCCACCTTTTAGCCGGTTTTCCCATAGTTCCCCTGCCTCTGTCTCTGGGGCTTGAGGCGAATGCTTTTTCCTTTTGTGGCCACCAAAGAACTCGTTGGCTTTGCCACCAGCACCACCACCACCATGTGGCCGGCCGCCACTTGGATCGCGTTGCCTCGCGGTTTCTTGGCTCTTTCTGGCCGCCGCTGGAGATTGATGTTCGCTGCCTCTGACATTTGTTTCGCGCTTTGCTCTCTCGCTCTCCCGCTCGCACTCTCGTGTGATTAATCATTAAACTGGTTTTTCCCTGCCACATTTTTCTCCGTGTGATTTAAATGGTTTTTTTTTATTTCTTTCTGCTTTTTTTTTGCATAAAGCTTTTCCAGTAGATTTACTGGATTTTCCACTAAGATGAAAAATTGCAGTGCGCCGCGATCATGTAAACAAATTCATTAACGTTGCACAAATATTTTAATTATTTTACACACACAATTGGAAGTTGGTGGAAAAACGACGACGAGCAGTAGATAGTGTCAGGCATTTAGATTTTTATGCGGAATTATGCGGTTCGCCTATCGCCTACGAGTGTGAAACGCCAATGAGTTGGTGGAATATTTTTAGTTTTAAATGAAAAAAAAAACCTGAAGATTCAAGGGATATTTATTGGATTTTTAGAGAGAGTAAAGGAAAATGGAAATATATGTAGATGTAGATACGGATGAACTAAGGTAAATGTAGATATAGATAAGTCTCATCAGCAGATCAGTCCTAAGACTATTCAAGGACTTAAGACTTAAGACTTAAAAGACTAAGAGATTTATGATTCTAGACTATAAAACTCTCTCTGTAAAACATAATTGATATACATACATATATATTGTATTATATATAAATTATATTTTATTAAATATTTATTCCTTTTAATAAGGCAAAGAATTTTCAAAGAAATATTTGATTTTAAAATATTTAAAAATATCTTAAAATTTGCATACCAAAATTTATAGAATAAATGGAATAGAAATATAAACTGTCAGATAAACTATCAGAAAACTGTGAAAAATATTTTGACACAAAAAAAAAAAGCTAAACTTAGTGCGAAGTATCTGCAATATATGAATGTATCTTTCGATACACAAACTCAATTCATTCATGGAGAAATAGTATTAAAAAAATATAAATATCGCACTATTTCTCAGAAATATAAAGAAATTTTCATGAAATAAAGAAACTTATAATAAAATAATTACAATTATAGAAAATAAAATATAAACAAATAAAATAATGATTATAATATAATTATAAAAATAATAATAATAAATAAAAATAGTAAAATAAAAATAAAAAATATAATTATAAAAATAAATAAGTAAAATAAATAAAATTTAATTTAAATTCCACTCTGAAAAAAAAATAATTTTTATCATTTGATTGCTTCATATTTCAAATAACTACCGTTTGAAATTTATAATAAAATGTATAATCTGTCTAGAATTATTTTACCTATAAATCTATGTATTTATCCATCTATATCTTTATCCATCTATATCTTTATATCTAAATATCTATCTATATCTTTCTACAATCCTCCCATAATTACTCCTTAAGTAGTAATTTCCCAAGTATTTCTTTGCCATTCAAACGACATTTTCCCTGCTACATTTTCCTTTACTGCCCGTCATTCATGCATTGGAAAGACGCCGAAATGTAAGCCAAAATAATTTCTGGAATCTGTTTCCCATTGAAATTTTTGGCCGTGTGTCCCGTAAGCTACTGTTTTGACAGGGGACATGCCCATGTGTGCTCCATATATGCACATGAAACGCGTCAACGTGAGAGCGGGGACTGCTGGGGGGCTTGAGGGAATGAGGCAAAACGCCAACGCAGCAGCAGCTGCAGCGGCGGCGGCGTTGGCCACATTCAACAGGTTAATTCGCGCGCTCTTTTGGCCAAGTGCGTTCGAGCGTTCGAGCGGGAACTGCGCTGGCCAAATGAGCAAGCAAAAGTGTCAGTCGGCCTTTTAAGGCCTTAAGTTTTTAAGTTTCCTTTTGGTTTCGGTTTTGGCCAGCAAAAAAAAACATGCAACTTCGCACATGGAGGAAGCATTGAAATGTCCAATGGAACAATGAGCCAACAACAACCAAATTGGCAACATGTTGAGGCCGAAACTCAGCTGCTGGCCAAGTTATGAGACAGAGAGGGGTGAAGGGAGGGAGGGACTGCAAAGAGGAGTACTGGTACTGGTAAGAGGAATGGCTAGTCCAAAGAGAGGCGAAGATTGCTGCCAATGCACATGAAGGTGTCATTTGTTGGTAACATGCATTTTCCGACTTGGCTACAAATCGCAACGATGGCAAAAGGCAAACTGCAACATGCAACAGCGACGACGACGACTGCGACTGCGACCACTAAGACGACGATGAAGTCTGATACGAGTATCTAATGACACAGTGCACAGTGGTAGGAAAGGCGTGAAATGTGAATGATAGATTGATGATTTGATGGATGGCAAATAAACCATGAAAATCCCAAGAAATATTCTACGACTTTTCGATTTTTTGAATATTTCTAGATATTTTTATAAATAATCATTTGCTTTTTAATCTTTAGATACTTTTTAAAACTCTTTTACTCATCTTCAAAATATTCCAAAGCGGTTTTCAGAGTTTTCCATCAGTGCAGATATTTTCCTATGCATTTCTTACATTTTTTTCCATATTTATTTGATATGTGAGAAATCTTCATCAATCTTTCATATTTAAGTGTTAATCCTTTCAGTTATGGGACATTTTTTAATGGCTTCAATAATTTAATCAATAATCCTTTCAATTATGGAAACATTCCTAGAGTTTCTGATTTCATGAATACTCCTTTTACATCTCGGATATTTCCTAATAGTTTCAGCAATTTAAGTGATAATTCTTTTCACTTATGGAAACATTGTAATATTTTCATCATTCTGCTTTCCATACCCCATAAAACGTGACCCACTGTACTCCCAAAACACGAATGAGAACGACATTTAGGCCTTTGCTAAAGACGTGAGTGGTGTGAAAACCCTGAACCCTGAAACAGAGCCAAAGGATCGGCTGTCTTGCAAATTAAACGAACATGCCCCCCCCCACACACACGCACACACACACACAAACACACACACGCACACTCTCTCTTTCTCCAAGTCTCCTGCGAATCACTGATATTCTCTCTTTCTTTTGTCTGGCAATTGTTTTGATTTTGATTTTTATAACACGGTAGCTACTGCTGCCCTTTCCTGTTGCATGAGACTCCTTTTCAATGGCCGTTTGACAGTTTTGTCCCCACCGCCTGTCCTGTCATTTCAGTACAGGTACAGTTGTGTTCCCCTTTTTGTATGCACTCTTTTTGTTCGCGGCTCTTTTCCGCGCAAATGCCTGGACACATTTTAACAATTTATGAATGTGTCTCCGCCTCTGCCAGTGACAACTAAATTCAAAGCAATTCATACATCATCTGGGGGGAGGCCGTAAAGCACCTTCCAAACAGGTGGAAAAGTGCGTGTGTCAAAGTGCGTGCCGCTCTTTGTGTCTGTGTGTGTGTTGCAACGGTATCCGTGTCCACGTGTCAGTTTCCCTGCCACACAGTTGTCACATGGCGCTTTGATAATTTCATTTGTGTCCCACTGGCCTCTTGTGCAATTCAATGGACGTAGTCGCAGTCGCAGTCGTAGTCGCAGTTTTCCCCGTCTCTCTGGCTGTGGATTTCCACTTGGCTAACAATTCCAGGGAGCGGCCATCGTCGGGTCTTATGTCGAGTGATGAAAGTTTGCGAGAATATTGTAATTTAATTTATTGATTAACCTTTTGGCATTCAAGTTTATTGATCCGCAAGAGGTGTACGAGTACGAGTATTACAAGTAAATGGTTATAATTTATGGCCTTATGATTGAGAATCGATCAATTGTGGGCCGGACAGCTATTAATCTTCAAGAGAATATACTTTATTGCAATGGGATTTTAATATTTATAAGTTTATGGTGGTCTTTGCTGAATTTTAAGTTATATTATCTTCGGGACGTTGATATGCAATGACAGTACCATCAAGTGGCCCAAGTGACACCAGCAGAAGGCACCAGTTACGCGCGGATCCCAGGCAACCGACCGAGTCGCGCTGCCGCATAACGCGCGATTCCTTTTAGAGTCAAAATTACAATATTCTCTAGCATTGGCTATCGATTGAAATGTTCCTTAAACCTAATGCTTTTAGCATATATTTTAATATTATATTTTTCTCTCTCTAATATTTCCTTTGATATGTAACATTTAATCCATATTTAGCATATAATTTATAAATAAATTTTTAAATATATTTCGATCTTTATATTCCCTATTTGAACTAATGTTAAAAGTGTGAAATGTTCCTTGATACAATCTTCTATTGAAGAAATCATTAACCTAACTGATAGCTCTCTTAGATGGTCTTACATTACATTTAAGAGATATTCTGGGTAAAATTTTCCGACAATATCTCCCAGATTTAAGATTCCACTCTTAACATATTCTCTTGAATGAATATCTCGCAAAGCTTCTTGGTCCTAAAAGTAAGACTCCATCTTATTGTCTACCCAAAAATCTTGATCCCTTAGTTCAAGAGTTAAGATCTAACCCATATTGATCCTCAAAGATCAATCGCTCATATCGAAATCTCTTCCCCGAGTCAACGATCGCTTTAGTCGCTCATCTTCCAGGTTTAAGCTCCAAAAACTCGGGTGATACTTTTGAACCCAACGAACATCTCGGACAGAAACAGAAATGAAATGCACATACATAACATCCGACAGATGAAACCGACAAACATTCTCAGCCTCTCATCGACAGACAGACTTTTGATTCTCTCTTTTTGGATTTTGTTTATTCGTCTTATTTTTTGTTGTTGTTTTTTTTTGTCTTTGCGTTAATTTATAGTCACTGATTGGGGCGTTATTCTTATTGATCCAGGCCATAAATTAAGAGAACCCCTGACATGCCACATACATTACCGACATTTTAGCGTTTGATTTGTTATTTATCATACGAAAGAGTGAGTGAGAAAGACGAATGGTAGTAAGAAAGAGAGAGAGGGATAGGTAGAGCGAGAAACCCAATGACGATGGACGACGAATCTCGTGTGGCATCTGATCGGAGGAGATCTCTCGGCCGCCCCCCCTCCCCCCTTGACGGACCCCGTACCTGTAAAACTAGTTTCAATGCTTGATCTTTATTTTTTTTTTTCTTCGCTTCGTTCTTCGCTTTTAGCTTTGATTTTTTGTTGTTGCTTTTTGTTTTATTTGTATTTTTTTCTTGATTTTTTTTTTAATGATGAAATATACATTTTGAGTTTAATATATCAAATCGAATGGAATCGATTCGAATCGAATCGAATGGCGGGGCACAGTCACAGTCCACACTGTGGCACAGCCGAATGTTAATTTGTTTCGAGTTTCTTTTTTTGGTTTTTTTTTCTTCTCTTAATTTTGATTTATTTCATTTTGAAATTAAAAATCGATTGAGTAACGAACGAATCTGTCGATCTTTTTTTTCAACGAATTTTAATATGGATTTTTGTTCGATTCGGATTTTGCGATTTCGGATTCCGCGATTTGTGTTCGTCGGTTTTTAGGTAGCCACTGGATCGTTTAATATTCAAAACTTTACTCCGATAAGGCGGGGGGAAAACGAGTTTTCTACGTGTTCTACGGGGTTTACGTTTGCGTGTGCGTGGACTTTTTTGAGTGATTAATTAAAATTATGCCCAGAAAGCAAACTAATGAGTTTAATACGACAAAATCCATTAATTAGACAGCGACGAAAGACGAAAGAAGACGAAGACAGAGGCAGAAGACCAGAAGACGTTGACAGACAGAATCGACCGACAAGCGGGCGACCAACGACCGGCGACCTCTATAATTAAAGCCTGAACCCCAGAGAGAACAGAAGACGAAAAGGCCGAAACAAAAGCCAGTAGAGAGTTCCATCATCATAAGATTGGAGACAGACAGAGAGAGGGAGAGAGACAGCGACACGACTCCATCCACCAAATGAGCGTTGATGAGTTCCATTTAAATAAAATCTTGATCGTCAGACCAGCAGCGGCATCCGTTTGGGGACGGACTGCGACTGGGTACCAGAGACAGGCCACGAAACGAACGAAAATTAATATCGTAAAAAGATACATCCGATAATTTATGAAACATAAATAACTAAAACAAAAATACAAATCATTTGTCCGATGACAGGCGCTCCGTCTGTCTGTCTGTCTGCGTCTGTATCTGTGTGTGTATCTGAGTGTATTTTCAATGGCTTTTTCCAAATTGATTCCGTTGTTGGCCGCTTTTGATGGCGAGAGATGGCGATCCATCTGACATTTTGGTTATTATTCGATTGGTCCGAGAGCGACGGGTCCGTTTCATCTTGGGATCTCTCGCTCTCTCTGGGGGCTTCAATTTATGTAAATTACGCGCGGCTCTACGAAGTAGGAAGTCCACTCCACCACACTCCACTGTGCTCCGTTGGTGACCCCAACGAATTATGAATTTATTGTGCCTGTCTAGAGGATTTTTGTTTTACGAGGCGTTTTCTCTCTCCCTTTCGCTCTTTCTATCTTTTGGGGATCTCTGTGTGCTCCGATATCTCTGAGAATCTCTGGGAGAGCTTTGCTTTCATTTCCAAATTGTTGTGGGCTGTTTTGGAGATCATCAAGATCATCTCTAAATGGTCTTTGTGGTTGAACATTTTTGGTGGAATTGTAAATTAGTTGATTAGTAGAACACGGAGGAGTGCCTGAAGGTAGCTAACGATCTATGAACATATATCAGCGATGGGTTGGGTCTCTAGGGATAGTAGATGATTTTCAGGTATATTTTCCATTCTTCATAGAGTAAACTTTCTGCCTGGCACATCTCTGACTGAGGGGCACTGCTGAATTTCATAATTGGGGGTCTTCCTTTTGGGTTCCATTCCAGTGGTCCCACTCCAGTCAATACATATCCGACCGAGTGGCGCTGCTGCATGACGCGTGACACGTTTAATCGAAGCTCTCCTGCACATATTGGTGTCTTTCCCTAACATTTCTGAAGAGTTCTTTAGTTTGCGTCTCTCTTTCAACCATAACTAATCACAAACCATACCAAAAAACCCACCCATTCCCATTGATACACCTCCAATATCTCCCTCTCTCAATCATCTCCTGCTCTTATAGACCACAAACCATACCAAATGCAGTGTTAATTTGACTAAATTTTCAAGATCATCTGTCTAACAGCCGCAACAAGACGCAGCCTTATTGAGGTCCAAATCCTCTCGCTCTCTCCTTCTGTTTTGGAGGAGTTCTCTCGAAGAAGAACAGCCCACAAATCAAGGGTGAAATATATTCAGAGAGCGATAAAAATTCACCGAAAAGAAGGAGGAAACACAGTCCGGACCAGACCTCAAGCGAAATAAAACTAAAAGAATTTATATACATGAAAATGAAGATGTAAATTATACAAAATGTGAGAGGAGGAGGAAAAGGAGGAGGAGGAGGAGGAGGAGTAGGAGAGGCATTGACCAACCAGAGACCCCAATCCCAATCCAGAGAGAGAGAAACATGGAAGGAACGAAACAAACACCAGAGGCAGGTACTCGTACCTCGTAATGCTATCAATCTACAAGCTCTGTATCTAACAGATGCAATGCCCCACTCCCTGTCTCTCTCGCTCTAACTGCAGTGTGTGTTTGCTGGAAAGAGAGAGGGATGGCTGGAACTACGATGGGGAGTAGCCGCCGCCGCTGCTGCTGCTGCCTCCATAAGAAACACCCCTCCCGGGCTAAATGATTGATTGCTCATCATTTTTCATTCTTAATGAAAATGCACCCCGCTGGCAAGAGTTGAGTTCTCTTCTCTCTCTGTTACTGGCTGGATGGCTGGCTGGCTGGCTCTTGCCTGCCTCTATAGATACATTCTGTAGCTCTGTATCTGTGTATCTGTGTATGCGCTGTGTGGCACACCTGAGAGTCGAATCGAGAGTCCGTTCCGTCTGACAGGCAGAAAGGTGCAAAGGTGCGATTATCGCGACTGCTGTTCTCGTTCCCGATTCCCGTTCCCCCGTTCTGTTGGCAGAAAACTTGGCCAAATTCCACATTGGCCGCCCAAAGGCATAAAAATGGCTGCCAAGAACCGGGGGAGAACATGGCCGTAGCCGTAGCCGGAACCGTGGGGCTGCCAGCTGCCATACCAAAAGGAGGAGGAGAAGGCCAGCAGAGCCCGCTGCCGCCTGGGCTGCCAGTCAACTGTCAACCGTGTTCTATGCCCGTGTCATGCTATGCATCATCTTCTGGCAGTTATTAACCTTTGTGTGTGTCTCCCCCACCCGGCCCAACCCCCCACACCCTAGCTAGCTATCTCTTTCAGTAGCTTTTTCCATCTCTTTCTTGGCTGGATTTAGTGGCATGGTTGGGTGGGGTTGGGTGGGCCTTGGCCTAGCAATTGCTAAATTAAACAAAAACTTCTAGTCGCCTACTTCGTGCACCCCACAAAGATGTCAAAGAGGATATTCTAAGGGAGTATTTTAGGGAGTAACTAGTGAAATTAGTCTCTAAATTAGTAGAAGTAACTAAGCTGGAATTTGATACATTTTAGAGATTAATTTAACTTGAATTTTACTCGAATGTTTGATGTATCTCTCCCGGTCTCTCTGTCACCCCCAGTGTTGGTAAATTACAAAACATTTCAACGACTGAGAGAGGCGGCCATTGCTGCCTCAGCTGCCTCAACTAAGAGTCTCTCTTCTGTGGCAGTTGGTGGGGCATCATCATTAATCATTTTTATTTGCACGCCGCCGCATTTGTGCTGGCATTTTGGGGCCGTTTGAAATGTTTGGGCATGTCACAGGGCCTCCACCAGATGGAGATGGGTGGACCAGTGGGGTGGCACAGTTAATGGGCGGCCACCACCACCACCACCACCCTCGTCAACGACAAGAATCCAGCAAGTTTGTCACCAGATCCATAGCCACAGAGTGAGAAAAATTAGGGATATTTTTTGAAAACTTTAGATGCATTTTTCAGGGTAAAAAATATATAAAAAAATATTAAAAAAATATAAAAAAAAATATATAAAGAACATAATAAAAAATATATAAAATATGTGGGTAAAAAAAATAGTAGACTTTGTTATTTTTCAATTTATTTATCCTTTGGGCTGCTAAAATATTGAAATAAAATAAAAATAAATAATTTAAAAATTGAATATTTATTTTTTCTTGCTTTTTGCTTCGAAATAAATCCGAATTTTTTCCCAAGTGCAGAATCAGGAACCCAGTAACCAGTAGCCACCACCCACCACACCCACAGCCAGGCATCCTCATCATTATCATCATGAACATTATGATCATCAGAGTAAACAACAATAACAAAAAACATGCTACAGTAAATTGTAAACGTCATAATGTAGTAGTAGTGGTCGTAGGAGTAGGAGGGGGTAGGGTGAACCAGAACAGCAGCAGCAGCAGTGGCAGCAACAACATGAAGCAACGTTGACGGCAACTGTATAAATTATTACATTGTGTACTCTTAGCGCACATAAAAATACATTAATAAATATTATTTATGTATACTCGTACTCGTACTCTCTTCTGCTCTTCTCGTATGTAGAATACATTGCGCGCACCACACACCCACCCACCACACCACCCATCACCCATTCCTTTCGTATGTAGCATGTAGCATGCCCCACACAACTTGTTCATCATCGCATACTGCTGCTGCTGCTTCTGCTGCTGCTTCTGCTGCTGCTGCCACCATAAACTGATGTAGAAAGATGAGTTCTTTAATACACAGAGAGAAAGCGAGGGGCAATAGGAGTACATCTTCGATGGAAATTGATTCAAAAACGAGTTAATACTTTTTCAAGGAAAATATTACTCAAAGGATCTCAACCACATATAAATTTTGGAATACATTTTTCGAAGTGGAATAGTCCAAAGTTTTTATATAAATTCTTGTGGGTCTATTTTCTGGAATATTTAGAACTATAAACTAGAATAATAGCTAGAAAGAGGAGTATCTCTTAGATTAAAATTGGTTTAAGGAAGAGAGAGTTTCTTAAGAGAAACTTTATCAATGGAAATATTACTCATAGGATCGTAAATATAACTTTTTTCAACCAGGAATTGTCCAACATATTTTAGAAACTATTACGTAAATAT
This sequence comes from Drosophila athabasca, assembly GCA_008121215.1. NCBI lineage: Eukaryota > Metazoa > Arthropoda > Insecta > Diptera > Drosophilidae > Drosophila > Drosophila athabasca. The sequence goes on from CM017794.1 coordinate 47,100,339, forward strand.
TTCTATATTTTTGGAAATATTTAGAACTAGAAAGGGGATACAAATTGGTGCAAAGAAGGCGGAGTATCATAAGAGATACTTTTTCAATGGAAAGATTACTCATAGGATCGAAAATATAAGTTTTAGAATAATTTGTTCGACCTGAAATTGTCCAAAGTTTTTATACAAACTTTTATGTTAATATTGCTATAGTTTTGTGAATATTTAAACCTAGAAAGGGGATTATTAAATATTATGTAAATATGGGCTTAGTTTTGCGAATATTTATACCTATATTTTCTATTTTTTTATTATTATTATTTATTTATTTTATATTATTTATTTATTTTATATTATTTATTTATTTCATCTTATCAAGTTCTTCGCATCGTTCTTCCCTTAAATAAAGTTCCTCAACTTTCGCACAAAATTTTTCTAATAAAACCCAAAGTCTTTTTCTCAGTGTATTTTCATTGAAAACTTACATGCGATAAAGCCTCATCTTCATTTCATATTTTTGACATTTGTTAAATCAAATAAATGTATTCGATTCCGTTTGTACACACATTCAAACATTCGCATACCCATACCCATACGAATGAATACACATATATTCGAATACACTCATACTCGTGTACTCATATATATTCGCATTTTTTGTTTATGTTTCATTTTTGCTGTTTGACGGAATTTATTTGTTTGTTTTGCCATTTCATGTGAATGCAAATTTGGTAATTGTCTCTCACTCTCACTCTCTCTCTATCTCTCTTTCTCTCATTCTATCTCTTTCCGTTTCCTTTTTGGGGGGTCTTTGCTTTATTTATTTGATGGCAAATGAAGCTTAAATCCCGAATACCCTCAATGTGAGTTATGCCCATGAGTAATGAATATTTTAGAATTGCTTTTTGTTGTTTTGGGATTTGGGAAGGTTACAATTAGCGAATTGTTGGGTAAGATCATAAAGTTGTGTGAATATATGGAAGATATTTTGTTAGGAATTCCTTAGGTTGATAAGCTGGAATTTGTCCTTTGCATAAAATATTATATAATGAAAGAGGGATCAGAAATTAGATCTGTAGAAAGTAGATATATAAAAGACAGAGAAAAACTCACACCTTCATACGCTTGAGATTCCAGGCAGAAACACCAAACAACCGAGGGGCGCTGCTGCAAGACACGGGCCTTCAAAGACCTAAATGAAAGACTTCTCCCACGGTAAGAGTGCCCCAGGTCCCAGAGTCCCTACTCATTCCCTCCCCCCCTTGCAGGATGGTCATTAGTTAATAAATATTTATGCTATTCTGATATTTGTGACGTAAGCAGCAGCCATAATCGATATCTGGGTAGCCATTTGGTTGGCTCCAACCATAAATCTTTTTGGGGACATAACTTTGCTTTGCGTTGGTGTTGGGTCTCCATCTGTCGATCCATCCGCCTGCCAGTCAGCCAGCCTGCCAGTCTGTCTATCTCTCTGGTTCCCTCTTTTTAGCCTTTTCTTTTCGGGGGCTGGACGACTGGCTGTGTGTATTCAATCTTTGTGTGTGGAAAGGCATTTTGGCCATTAACGTGATATATGCACGTTGGCCGCCTAATGATTGCCGAATTTCTAATTATACGCATAAGAAATTATATCTGTCAATAAATTTGCCACTGTGTGGTGGCCACACAGAAACCAAAGTCCTGTGAAAGACTGTGAAACTGTGTGAGGGAGGATTGCCCCAAAAAAGGACGAAAAAGAAATCAGCAAAAGCCATAATTCACTCAGACACACAAACACACACACAGAAGGACAGAGAGACAGACAGAGGAGGACGTCTTCCGTTGGCTAGCGTAAATCCTTCTACAACTGACAACGGGAATGGCTCCTCCGCTCTCAGTGCCTTATATAAATGATGAGAGTCCGAGAAAAGTCCGAGAGCCGAGAGAGCTCCCAGGCATAATGACCTCCTCCTAGGCAATGGGTAGTCTCTGAGCAGGAAATATTTGGTCGAATGACGCATAAAACAAATCCAAGAAGCCATCAACCTACCCCCAAGAGGATGAGCAAGGGGAGGGTGCTATTTCTTGACGGACCTCCTGACTTGATGAACGAAGCAACGGAACGGAAGGGGAGGGGAGGGTGTAAGGAGGAGGAGTTTTGCTTTGCTTTTGCTTTTGCCTTTGCTCTCGTCATCATTATCATCAGCGCAGTCATCATTTGGCCCAAGCAAAAGCCCAAGCCCAAGACCAAGACGGAAAACCCCTCACAACTTTGAAGACACTCCACCGAAACGGGGAGGGGGAGGGGGGTGTGGAGTGGGTGGGGAAGGAGTACAGGGGCCACACCAACATTTTGGCCCCATATATTTTCGCTCGTCTGACATTAACGGCTGCTATCGCAGAGTGGAGGGCTATGCCCAGAGCTGTGCCAAGAGCCTGGCATCATTACTGGCACTCCACGATTTATTGACGAGAGCAGACCAAAAACCAAAACGAGAACCAGAACCAGAGCCACACAGAGAGAGAGTGAGAGAGCCAGAGCTAGAGCTTCTGACGGAGCACAGCCGAAAATTTAGAATCGTCTTCTTGGCCAACAAAAAGGATTGCTAGAGCAGGGGCTAAAGGAATGGCAGGCGGGCAGGCAGGGCAGGGACAAGGCATTCGGTCTGCAAAATGTGGGTGTGGCCCCAAGTAAACCCCATTAGTTTCTATGGCCCATTCCGTTGACGCTTTTTGGCCCTGATGGCAGTCAACGCAAGATGACGTTGTGTTTGACGTCTATCCTTGAGAAGGTCTCACATTCTGTTGATACAGCACGAAAATACAGCACAAAATGAAATGAAAGCTGGAAATGGAAATGCTTCAATATCAAAGTTTTTGGTGCCTTGTACATTCCACAAATTGCATATTAGATGAGGAAGAACCGGGTACCGGAAGACCCGAGCTTAAATTGGATTATCTAGGGGGCAAAAGTTTGATTTAAGGGATTATTTAGGGCAGATTCTGGAGTTGATTAAAGGCACAGAGACGTAGGAGAGATTGCGGTGCAGAGTAGATCCTAGATGTGATATATGGGAAACAGTGAGTGGGAGATGTCTTAAATTGCTACTAGATCTTAGGGAAGGAGTCCCAATGGAAGTATGGGTGGAAATATCCCACTTCCTCAAAGAAACTTCTTGGATTTGGTTTCATCTTTGATCTAGGAGTATCTTTAAGCTTCAGATATGACCATTGATTACAATATATCAAATAAAACAGCAAAGAAAACGAATGGCAATGGTGTGAATCGCAGCAAGAGCCGAGGCTTTACTTTTAGACTCGATCATTCTACAGTTCCACAGTTCTTTCTACCTATATGCCGCATCTCTTCCACTCCACTATTCCCTAAGCAACTTCTCTCCCAACACCCTCCCCTCCATCTCTAGTTCTTTCCCGCCCCCAAACATTCCCCACAGCTGTCTCCAAGGTAGACCACAAAATTTCTGGCAATTTTCGTCTCCTTTCTGATGGGATGGCATCATATGCAGGCACCGCCACCCACCGCAACCCAACACCACATCCTTGAGCCGATGATTCATATGCTAAAGCTATGTCCCATTCCGTTCGTGCCAAAAACCTTACCATCCTACCTCCCTCCCACCCCCACTAAGCTATCTTTAATGTCTCCTCTCCGCCTCAGAGAGAGACCATTCATTTGCGACCGAGAAGCGCCTTCGGCATATTTTTAATTGCCTAATTTTGTGACTTGAGTGATGGGCACACTGGAAATGTGCTTGGAGGGTTGATGCTGCCACTGCCACTGCCACTCCTGCCGCACTGCCGCTCCTGTGTTCCTTCCTTCAAATCGTTGTTGTCGTTCAGCTTGATAAACGCCCGCTTGCCGCCGTTTGGCATTTTAAAATTGTCGCCAAAAAACATCCACCCGAAAGACCCATCCCATCCACTCTCCGCTCTCTTTCGGGCTGCCAGCAAGTGGCTTCATTTGCTGGCTCTGGAAATATTTCACCGTCCTTGCCACCGACCCCGTGTGGCATTGTCACCATCAACAGTGCTGCGGCGCTCGCGGCAAATTATGGGACAATATTTTAGGCTAATGTTAATGATTTCCCAAAAATTTTCTCATTGTGGAGAGTCCTGCCTTTCTTGCCTCTGGGCCACCCAGCCCCCAGCCCCAGCCCCGCCCCCCAAATCCGTTAAATTATTGAGCTTTGAAGGTACTTTTCAATGCGGTTCGCTGGCTCCTGGGTCCTCGCTGCTGCTACAGTGAGCTACAGCTACCGCGTTTGGGGTTAAATGAGCAGCAACACTTTTATTTTACTTTTTTTTCTCGCTCTCAGGTTCGCTGTTGTTAAATGTTTTGGAAACGGCAGCCAAAGGAAAGCCCAAAGCCGCCTCGCGGAATGAATTAGCCCCCGAAAAAAAGCCAGGGAGTTCCTTTACTGGTACGACAGAGATCCTGGTAAATTATTGTGATGCATAATGAATTATTTCAAAGGATGAGAATCGTATAAAGTCCAAAAATAAATACTTTCAAAAAAGTCGCTTACATTGGAAATTTTTAACAATTTTTTTTAGCAGTCTAAAAATTCAACTTTAGTCATATTTTGATAAAACGGAAACTTGGGAAAATTCTGGAGACATTTTTGGGTTTTTATGATAACCGAATCACTTGGGTATTGCTCCACAGTTAAGACCATGGATTGATTATCTAAAAACAAAATAAAATATAAGATTACATTCATCTTTCAATCATCAAACACTCACAAAACACTTGAAAATCCTGTTCTCTCTTTTCCACAAAACAAAACACCAAAACCGCATAATGATTGTAGTCCGTGCACAATAAAAATGGTACTGGCAGTACAGGCAAATAGTTGATAGGGGGATTCACTAGATTTCCCATCGACAAGTAGACATAACTATCAAGGGCAGGACACACGGCATTCAGGTAGATCGGTGGATACGTATACTGCCGGTACCAGTGCTTCGGCAGCTATTCAATTACAGGGTATTATATTTTGATACATTTTCTAACCAATATTGCTTTGCTTACACGCCATATGTCTAGGTTTTTGTTGGGTAAAGGCTCCAAACAGGCATTGTACATGGCCTGACGCCAGTTCTTGTCGTTTCGGCCTTGCGTGAGGCATAAAATTGTTAAAATTTCCAAGAAAATTAAAAACTTTTCCATGATCTACTTGGTTTTGGTTGGAGTGTCGCCGAGGTACTGAATGCTTGAGGTGAAAATTGCAGCTTTCGATACAGTTCTTACCGGGGAAAACATCTGTTTTGTCCAAGAACATCTGGGGGTATATTTCACTCATTTTACTCATCGCGCGTCATGCAGCGGTTGCACCTCTTCCAGCCACCCTCTCGCCCATCGAATCCCCATCAAAGTCTGGCTTTCATAAGCAGCCACAAACTGCAGCTGGAAATTGCAATCCGCCCACACCCCCACCCACACACATCAATCGTCAGGTCTGCTGTCTGTAAGAGATAAAGAAAACCACAAAGAAAAACCCCCCAAAGAAAAACCCCCGAAAGAAGGAGAAATGCCAAAGGAAAACCTCTAAATCTTACGTTACCTCTACCTATTGGGTGGCTCAGGGAGGACAGGGTCCCCCCCTCCCTGCTGCCATTTATTTTTACCCAGACCCAGCCCTTTGCTAGTTCGTTCGCTCGTTCGTTCGGTTCGCCTTGTCTCGAGAACCATAAAACACTTTAATAGTTCTCTTATGCCAACCCTCAAGACGACCCCATACCCCCCGCCAAAAATGTATAGGAACAAGAGTACTTGCACCCCGACCCGCCCGCACCCAAAGCACAGAAGGATACTTCAGTGAATGACGTTTACCAATACTTTTTGTTCTGTCACTTTACTGTCACTTTTTATTTGTTTCTATATGACTTGTTCAACACTGTTTGACGCTTACCAATACTTCTGTTCAATTCATGGTTTATTTTTCTAATTTTGATTAGTCTTCGTTTTTGTTGCATAGTCTTTTGCTGTCACTTTTTCTTTGTTTCTATAGGACTTGTTCAACACTGATTGACGCATACCAATACTTCTCTTCTGTTCATGGTTTTTTCTGATTTTTATTGGTCTTCCTTTCTTTTCATTCTCTGTACTTTCACACTCTTCTCTTGAACATTTACTGACGTTTACCAATACTTTTTGTGACTGACAGACGTTTACCCATATTTGAGTTCTTTCTATATTACTGATTGAATTCTCCATTCTTCTTCTGTTTGTTCTCCTTCTCTTCGACTGACGTTTACCAATCTTTTTCTTATTTTTTCCAACACTGGATGGAGTTTACCAACACTAATTTTATTTTGTATCGCTTCGCCTTGATTTTTCTCACAAATTGACGTTTATTCCTTTTATGGTAAATCTTCTTTTAGACTTTTAATTTATATGTGTAGGACGTTTACCAACACTTTCTTTGCCACTACCCCTCTCTCATGCCCTATGTCTTCCCTTTCAATCGCCTAAGAATCTTCCATTATAAAATGATGGCAGCTCTGTCACTCGGAAATGGCGCCCTCTCCCCCTCCATTGCCCAACCAATCCACTTCCCACCACTCCACTTCCCTGCCCCACGTGCAGCAGCCTCTGGCTTTTCGACTCAATTGTTTCTTTCGCTTTCTCTTTCGCTCACCGTCCACCCCGTCTCTTTCTTTCGCTTGTCCTTAATTTAAGGCCAGACAACTCGTTGAACTTTTTTAATGATTTCTGTGTTTTTTGGGCCTTGGGGACTAATTCTTTGGATTCCCAAAGAAAGGGAGAGAGACAGAGAGGGAGAGAGAGAGAAAGAGCGGCGCCATATGCCTGGGAGACGCAACAAATTAACCCCATTTCACCTGCAGGAGCAGCGCACAACCCTTAACCCTTTGCAGCATCTTAACCGCTTCAACACTTTGATTTGATTTTGTTGCTGCTTTTTTTTTGTTTGAGGGGGAGGCACACGATTCGCGTTAATCAATTGCCATAGGAAAGCCCTCCCCCCCACCCCCGCCATATTCTCGTGGATCTGCGCGCAAATTTGTGCGCGTGGCATGCCCCAGCAGGCACCCACTACCCCTCGACCTTGTCACATGACACCTGCAACCTTTTGCGCGTCGATTTCCGTTTCCGTTTCGCCGCCGCCGCCGACGTAAAAGTTTTTGGTTTTGTATTTTTCGGTGGGTGCCGCATGGGTGCGTGGGTAGAGGGGTGGGGGGTGTGGGTTGCACGTTGGTTGGCTCTGCCTCTTGGCATATAACAATTTTTGATGCCTTTTGATCTTGGCCCATGGACTTGGCGGGTTTTTAATTTAAATCCTGCTCCTGTCAGCGGTAATACGACAAAAAATATCATCCACCATCCAACCAACCATCCAGCCAGGCAGGCAGGCAGGCAGGCAGCCACCGCCAACGCCATGTTTGATGTTTAATTTTATTAAAAGGATTTTTCTTTTTGTTGTTGTTGATTTTTCGGTTTCGGTGTTTTGTCAGAATCCAATTAAAATTAACCGCCGGCAATTGTTTGTCAAAAATATTTAAGACACGCGCAAATACAAAAAGCCAAACAAACAAACAAACCAACAAACAGACAGGAAAAACAGTAGCAGGCAGCAGGCAGACAGCATCCAACAACAGGTGCAAGAGGTGGAAAATGCAAGGGAAAAGTCTACGTATGATAGTGGGAAAATATTTATCATGAAATGGCATTTGATTGAGAAAAATTGTAACAGTTTAAAGTGGTATTTATGGAAGCTTTGGGGAGTGTAAAAAAATATATGAAATTTCTTTGAAAATCTACTTTTATTCTTTGGTTAGAAAACATTAGAGAAATTTTGAAGCCTTTGGATTCTTGGAGATCTTTGAGGTTTGGGAATTCTTATAGAATATGATATATGACTACTAGTCAGTCTTTTCTGCGTTTCGCCAAAAACGGTGTAATTTGTTCTTGGCTTCTGGGGACCGACTCAGGTGCCCAAACCATTAAAGAAAAGAAGAAGTGGAGTGAAGCAGCGGAGTCGCAGTCCGAGGTGAAGGAAAGTTCCACCCTTGCGTCTTGGAAGAAAAATTTAATGGAAAATATCTTGGCATAGTCTTAGATAAAGATTAAGACTATAGACCGAATATAGAAAGATATCTACCGATAGAGATCCAGAATATAGAATATATAGACTTTCTCGGTTGGGTTGGGAGAGTCCCTTTTTCTGTTTGAGATTCGCTTGCCAAAAGTTGCCTTGGGCTGGGAGTCGTCTTTGGGCCACTTGAAGGTCAAGCCTTTATCCTTTTCTTAGCTTTTTTCGCAAATATTTTCCTAGTTTTGAAACAGAAACTCTGATGAAACTTTACCCAACAAAAACCCTCAACCAAAAACCATTCTAATTACCTTCCCAAAACAATCACCACAATAGAATTTCCTTTAAATTAGTCAAGGCCCAAGACCAAAGGGCCATCACTTTCACTTCGGTAGCAGCGGCCCAAAGAAAACTCTGCACAAAGATGGGCCCATTGTCTTGACGGGAAAGTGTCAAGGCGGCCGACCGGCAGACTTAGCGTTTGAGTGATTTACGAGGGAAAGCGGAAAGGCAAGAGAGAGACTTAGACAACGGATCACAAAAGGAAAGAACTCTAAACAGGAGGCCCTGATCCCTTTTTTGATGGGCGGCAGACAGCAGGCCCTGCGGGTCAATGCAATGAAAGTGAAATCCTGCAGCTCATAAATCAGTTTCCAGTCGTTTCCTCCCAGTGGATCTTTTTGTTCTGTCCATCGGATACGGCATGCAAATGTGCAACTGTTTTGCCAACACACGTTTCACGGCGGGACACGGCGGCACAAGGAGAGGGAGAGGGAAATATTTTGACATTGATGCAGTTGCCGGGAAAAATCCAACAGCCAACATTGCGTGTAGGTTTTTTTTTTCTGCAAGAAAAGTATCTTTCAGTGTAGCTGATGGATTAGTGCGGATTAACGCGAGACGAGAGTCTGCCCCTTGCCTCCTTCTTGGTGAAAGTTGTGGCAGGTAGTTGGCTGACTTTTCTGCAGCAATTACCTCTTGAAGAAGGCGTTTTGTTTACACCGATTTTAGGGCAACTTAAAAGGTTCCTAAGGGAAGGCTAGGGTTGGGTATAAAGAAGGTCAAACTTTGTGGGTGGGACGGAGGCATTTACTCATTAGAGGCGTGGCAATTTGTGACTTTATTTGGAAGGAAAACTATTAGAACTCTTGACTCAGGAATGGTCTGTGGCTTTGGGCAACTGTTGATAAATCTTAGATACATTTGCCCTGTAAAATTCTCTCTCTAAAGCCCCCACAGCTAACCCCATTTTCCCTGGAACTATGCAAATCAAAGACTTCGATTGAACACTCCATCAATTTCGATACGGAAAATCCTTTATGGAGTGCAAAACGCAGTGCAAATGTATGCATAAAAAAGTAGTTTGATTTCTGCAGCTATATAATTTTCCTCAGGTTTTCCACAATAATTTAGTTTATGGCCGATTTAAGATTTGAAATTCAAGCGGCAGGCAGGCGGGCAATGGCTGCCAATGCCATAAACAAAACGTTGACTGAGTTTTTGCCTGCTGGCCACAAAAAGTGGCAGCAACAGCAACAGCAAGAGGCAAGCAGCAGAAAACATTCTCAACATGAGCAGCTGATATTTCACATAAACGACATAAACACTGCGGAGGCAAAGGCGAGGAGCGCGAGAAGGCGATGATCGCCAGAGACTGTGGAGGTGTGTAGCCAGGCAGCAATTGCTGCAACTGCAACGTGCAACCAGCAGCCACAATCGCCAGCCACCAGCGGATGGACAACAAAGCAAAACTGGAGACGACGACGCCATCGCCATTGCCACCACATGCTGCAAGAGCAGAGCCTCTCTTGCGAGGAGCCAAATATATCAAATGCGATCGATCGCCAATGTCTCGGAAGCCTTCGCCCCATCCCGTCTCCATCCTTACCATTCCAGCAATGTAAATCCAATTTGATCTGTGCCGAACGCAAAGCTGCTGCTGCTGCTGCCTCTTGTGGCAGTGGCTGTTGCACTGCCTTGATGGCCTCGAAGAAGTGTAGGCAAAACATTCAGACGGCAGCACAAAACCTGGCAAAAAACTTTTGCCAGCCCAGAGGAGATCACAGATCTGTTGCTGGAGCCTGATTTCTTTTTGTTTCGTTTCGTTTCGTTCTTGCTGTTGCTGCTACCTTAACGCGCCACAAGAGATTGTGGTGGCATTGTGGCAGTGGCAGTGGCAGGCAGCAAGCAGCAGGCCCTTCAAAAACTTTGAACTGTGGCGCAGACGACTGCGGACTTGTGCCGGCTTTCAGTTTGTTTTGGTCATCAAAGGACGGACACCATCGGACTCGGACTCGGGGGCATGCAGCATGCCGCATACATACATATGTGTGTATAGGCATTCGTGTTGTGGATCATGGGGCATGGACTTTTACAAGTCCAAAATGGATGGCGACACTTTTTCTTGCGCTTTTGTCCATTGTCCCCAACAGAAGGAGCAGAAGGAGCCCTGAAGCCTGGAGATCTGTAGACAGATATCCCGTCAGAAGGTTGCCCTAAAAAAAAGATTCCTTTTTGGGGTGTTGTCATGGAATTAGCAGGCAGAAGGCAGGCGGGAGGCAGGCAGGAGGCTAGGGTGAAACTGTTTCTGTTTTGGATTCGTATTTTCCCTTTGACACTCAACCAAAGCCTCAAAATCGTTCCAAAACATTTCCCAAATTTATTTCAAATCTTTTCCCGAAACTCATTTTCCAACACTTGAAAATGTCCAGCAAAAAGGAAGTCTTCCAGGCCACATCCTTCGACAATGCCAAGCGAACCATGGGCACAGCCTCGCCTGGAAGGGAGTTCCTCAAGCAACTGTTGGGCAAAACCATTCGAGTGGTCCTGGAGGATAAGCTCATTCTCGTTGGGATCCTTAGCTGCACGGATCGGGATCGGAATCTAATCCTTTCCAATTGTGCCACATATCGGAAGGAGGATGAGGAGCCCATTTCCAGGGGAGATGTGATGGTCCCAGGGGAGAAAATAGCCACCATTTCGATTCCCATGCCACGGGAGAAAGGTGAAGAGAAGCAGCAAGAGAACAAAGAGAATGAGAAAACAGAGATGCTGGTGCAAGAGGCAGATGAAGAGAAGAATGAAGAGCCACTTCCTGCTGAGAAAATGGAGTCTGAGGAGAAAGTCTTGCAGGCGACAGAGCACCAGGAAAATGAGGCTGAGAAAATCCATGTGAAGCAGGATTAGAAGAAAGACAGTTAAGTAAAAGAAGCCAAGAAAAGGGAGTGGAAGAAGAAAAGACAGAAGAAAGTAGCTGAAAAGAAAGTTGGATAAAACACATTGCCCGAGGAAGCAGAAAGGCTCAAACACAAAAGGAGAATGAGAAGATGGAGAGAGATAGAGAGAAAGCAGAGAGCAGAGCAAGAGAACAAAATGAGAAACCCCAAATAGAAGTAAAAGAATCTAAATTATTTCTAGATTTTAATAATCGATTAATTTTCAGAAGAAAGTGAAATATCGATAGTTCTATCGTTTTAAAATTATCAGTAAATCGATTAAAAATTGAGCAGAAATTAAGAGAATAAATACAGAATAAATAACAGACAGAAAATGGCAATAATCGATTAGGAACGAAAAATCGATTAAATATCGATAATTTTATCATTTCGGAACTAAAACAAAAATTGAAATTATCAGTAAATCAATTAAAAGTTGATCAGAAATCACAATAAATACAGGTTAAATCCAGAATAAATAACTGATTGAAAAATTACATTAATCGATGACAACGAATGAAAATATCGATTTAAACCCAAATAAATTATTGTAAATCAAGCAAGCAATGGCATATCGATTAAAACTCAATCAAATTTGCCGTAAAATTCATTAAAAATGTACTAAAAACTCACTAAAACCGAAATGAATGCCTTCTAATTCCTATCCGTCCTTTAGCACCCACTAATCACATTGTCACACACGATCCAAACCTCCCTGACAATACTTGACAATACTTGGTTTTTTGTTGCCCCTCATTTTCTGTGGGTTTTCGGATTTTGTGTGAAACAAACTCATTACGCGAGAGAGCAGGCAGGCAGGCAGGCCCCAAAGACCACAAAAAAGTGGCGCGATCTTTATCAGCGTTTTCCACCAAACTCCGAAAGCGACTGATAAAATATTTAAAAAACTTCAACGGGGATGCCTTAACCGCGCAGCCAGCGTCTGACAGGACAGCAGCAGCAGCCACAGAGAAAAAAAAAAACTCTAGTCTCTGCCTGGCTCTGGGCTCTGGCGAATGCGTTTTCAGGTTCAGGAATCGATCGGATCAAACAATGGGAGCTCCTGCTCTTCTTCTGGGCTGCTGCTGCTGGCTGCTGGATAAAACCAAAGCTCTCGGGGCAGCCATCGAGTGACAGACAGACAGAGAACACAAGCCCAAAATTCCAGAGCAAAGACTCCAATAAATTTCGTTAAATGCGCACGCGTGCGAGGAACAACAACGATGAGGCTCCTCCGTGGACGACGACGACGACGTTGCAGGGTTGTCATTGTCGATCCGAGAGGATCGGATCGGTGGTGCCTCTTCTGGTGGTGCCTCTCGAACGAGAGGCAGAGTCAGCTACTAACTCAGTTACCACCAGAGACCCAGAGCAATTACGATGGACATCTCTCTCTCTCTTTGTCTCTCTGTCTCCCGCTTGCTCGCTCGTTTATTTGGTCTCAATCGATCGAATTACTCGGCTAGAGATGACAGCGTGAAAAGTACAGTCACGGAGGGAGATGTAAGAGTGCGATTGAACGATTGTTAAAAGGGAATTGAGAAAATGTAAAACACAATGAGATACTAGATGTGGTAAAGCATAAAATGCAAGAGCTATAGTCTCTGTTAGAGATGGTAGAAAGGAGCAATCTAGCAATAATCGAAAATAAATCGAGAAATAATCGATTAGTAAACGATCAGCAATCGATCAGTAGTCGATTCGAAAAGAGAACTAAGATCAGAGGCCAAACCAAACATGCCAAGATTCTATAAATTTTACGATTAGAAATAATGATTAGAAATAGCAATCATCGATTAATCGATTAAAAATTAATCGAAAAATTCATAATAATGATTAAACATGAATTAAATCAAATAAAATTCCTAAATTCCTAAGCACATTTTGAAGATATAATATGTAGAACCCTATTTGAAAATATTTAACTCCTACTGGAGATGGTACTTTGTATAATAATAAATATCGATAAATAATCGATAACAAGGGATAACGATCAATAAGATCTAAATCATCTGCATCAAAAACCCTTTAAATTGCATACCAAAACATTAATTTTCCGCCATCAGCTTACTCTCACGCGTGCCCCAATCGTTTTCCTCGAGTCTTTTTGTCACCCGAAAGCCCTTCCATCTCTAGGAACCAATTCTTGAACCTCTATCACAAGTTGAGGGCATTCTGTAAACCCTAACAAGCTGATGAGACATGAACGCGCGCGCTTAGCAAATACCAAAATGTCAGCCCGTGGAAAAATCACATTGTGCGCCATTATTTTTTGTTCTAGAGCCTGGAGATCATGGAAGGAGCAGGAGCAGCAGCAGGAGCATCTGGAGCAGGTCCCCGTGTGGAACCTTAGAGCTAATGCAATGCAGTGTCGTCGTGTCTCATAAGCCATAAACATAAATAAAGGCACCTACTACCCAGAGTCAAGGCCCCAAAGGTGGAATGGAATGGTGGCTCGCCAAAAATGTCAACAAGAGCCGCAACAATGCCACGGGTGGAGCAGAGCGAGAGCGACGAGAGCATCAATATTATGGATGGACACAAGCGAAAGGGTTTACCCCAAAATGATGGAACAATACATGGGACGGGGCTATGAGATCTCCCGAAGTGGATCCCAATACAATGACAAGACAAAAGATAAATCTCTTGACTCTTTTTGGGATATGCGAAACATGGCAGAATGGCAGGCAGTCAGTCCCAAAGGGGGAGAGAGCGTAACAAGGAAAATGTGTTACACATTTGAGAGAGGAGGGAAAACGAGTCTCCTATAAGAGGATAGCTTCAAGATCTATGTCATTGCTCTTCAGATCATTAAGACGTGAAATCAAAGATGTTACTTCTTCATCCTTCACAGCCTTCACTTTTCTCAAATGGAAATTCTCATTGACTTTGATCTCGTGTAACTCTATACGGTCTTCAATCTTCAGTCAGAGACTGCGACTGGGACTGCCTGTCCATCATATCATATCGGATGCCGCTAGAATGTCCATTCAATTATCAAATTAATTAGCTAAGCCTATCTTAGAGTCAAGTCCATGAGCAGGAGAGCAACTAATTGCAATGAGGAAACGCTCTTTCGATCTGGTGCTGTGGTGTGCATAAAATGATTGCAGTGACTGTACGCGGATCAAAAGTGCAATCGAAGCGACAGGCACAACTAGCAGCAGGCGAGGAGGGGGAGAGATCTCTTCTCACGATTTTATAATCAGCGACAAAACCTGACAACTTGAGCGGCTAATGAATGATTGATGTGTGTGGCGATTGCAACCGGACATCGATCGAGAGACAGAGAGAGAGAGAGCAAGAGAGGGAGAGGCAGAGATTGTGTGCTGACCTTGTATTTGCATTAATCATCATTGATTGATCACTAGAGTGCGACTAAGTACAGGGCCTACAGCCCACAGCCTTCGAAGAGCAGAGCAGAGAGCTTTTCTTGTGGTAGAATTTGATATCTGAATGAATGACGGCGACTGACGGACTGAATGCCTGAGTGACTAATTAGCGCGACGATCCAGCAGCATCCAGTTCTTGATTGATGGCACCGCGAAATTTAAGAACCAAAGCAAAAGAATGAGGAGACCGAGGCCTGGGTCGGGGCAGAGCATCAGCTGTCAAGTCATTGCGAAAAGGATTAGCTCCGTGGCGATCAAATGGTGCCGACACATCAGCTTCCAGTATAAAAAAGTTGACACTGGCAAAAAGCTGCAGAAGAGCCACAGAGCCACATCATGATGGATCAGTCATTCATTCAGAGAGAGAGAGAAAGAGAGAGAGAGACAGACAGAACCCAACTCCAAAGCATATTCCATCAGCTGTCACAAAATATGTCACTGTCAGAGTCGTCGTAGTCGTCGTTGTCTGCAGAGAATTCTCTTCACTTTTTGGAGGATTCTCCTCTGCAGTTTCTTCTTAGAGGCTCTTGTTTTTTTTCTCTCTTTTTTTGGGGCGAAATTTGCCTGTTCTGTGGCTTTGCTTTTTTTTGACAAGGGAACCGCTCGGCTAATCCAATTTAATTTGAATGTCAGTTCGTCTGGAAGACAAGAGTCAAGGCTCAAAAAACTCCAAGTCGCGGGGATACTCTGGGACTCCAAAACCGGAGATGAAGATTCATGGGTATTAAGGAACACTTCTTTATCTTCATCTTCATCATCATCATCATCATCATCTGATTTGCCTTTCACTCTTACTACTAATTTTATTGTTTTTCTTGTTGCGCTCTGTGGCGGCATTTCAAATTTGCTTTCCCACACCACCAAATGTTCGCTTTGGTTCGGTTCGGTTCGGGACTTAATTTGGTTCACTGAATTCACAAAAAGCCTCTCGAGCCTCGCGAGGCATTTGAAGGGCAAGACAGAAGCTCCCGAACAAAATTAAAATTTTGTATGAAATTTGATATGATATGTGGGATTTTTGAACAGTAGTTTGTTTTGCCAAACGATTCGATCGGGCATTCGGTAGTCGCTAAATCACTACAAAAATGTGAGGCAAAAAGTTAATGAACGAGAAAGTTTTGGGCGAAAGAAAAAACGAAGGAAAGATCGTTGAAAGATCAGTGAAGAAATGGCAAGTCAATCAATAGTAAGGTTTTTGGTATTCCCAATGGAAAAAGTAGTTTAATTTGGTTTAATTTGTTAACAAAAAATAGGATTTTTTTTCAAAACTTTTTGAATGATCTTTGAAGACTTTTTGGTATTGTAAGATGGGAAATAAGATCTTAAAGTACATTTTTATATAATTATCTTATGATATTTTTTGGTTTTAAGCTGAAGAATGATGATATGATCCTCTGTATCCTGTAAACTGCCTTTTACTTTTTCATTCAAAACTTTTTGAATGATATTTGAAAATTTTTCGTAAGATTAGATCATAAAGCAAACTTCTATATAATTTTCCAATGATATTTTTTGGTTTTAATATGGAGATTGAAGATATTGTAGTATTACTCTGTATCCTGTAACCTTCCCTTACCGCAAAACTTTTCGATTGATCTTTGAATATTTTTCGCGATTGTAAGACCTTTAAGCAAATTTCTATATAATTTTCCAATGATATATTTTGATTTTAAGATGAAGAATGAGGGTATTGTAGTAATCCTCTGTATCCTGTACATTTTTATAAGAAATTTCTTGGTTTAAGTAGCGAAAGTCCATCCCATCATTCAAACACCTCCCAAAGGCCATTTGGATGATATTTTTCTCTTAAGTATACAATTTCCCCCTCACCCATAAATCATAGAATTATTATTATATAGGTATGTATATTTCTAGCACAACATAATCCCATTTCCACATGATCACATCACCGAGCAAAAGTTTCTCAATTTTTTCAACATTTTTTTGATGAATTCTTAGCAAAGCGAATGTCGTTTTGTACGATTTTTCCATTCGATTTATGAGTTGTTTTAAATTCAAACCAAAACCAAAAAAAAATAAAATAAAAATTGTGTCGTCGCATTTATTTTTGTGGGATTATTTATGGGATGCCAACGGGCCATGCCCCGGCGAGTGGCAGTCCCCAAGCGGCAATCAGAAGATGACGACAATGATTCGCCAGAATGGAATACTCGCATATCTTTTGCTCGTATCTCTGACAATCCATCTGTGAAGATGTATCTCTCCACAGGCCACAGATACAGCCCACATCTACATCTACATCTACAGATACTTAAACTAATTGCTTTGGTCGTTTGTTTATAGATAGTTTCTAGTTTGTTTCTTTTTCCTTTTGCTGCTTTCGATACCCATAATGAAATGTTTTTCGGTCAATTTGATAATGCTCTGCTGCTGGCTCTTCTATAAAACAAATTTATGACAGAAAGGCGGCAATAAATATGTTAAGTTTTAGTTTTATTTCGGCCCCAAAGAAAGCAGCAGCAGAAAATTCAATGACGAAACGACGACGCAGCGGCGCAACAGCGCAGCGACTGCGGCGACACAACGTCGGGGAAAGAGATGGATATTTTATAAATAGTGGGTGTCGTGTCTGTCGTCTGTCGTCTCTCCATCGAACGATTCGGTCTTCGATTGGGTCTTGATTGTGATTTACAGCAATTTGGATATTTATTCAAATTTTCTCCCCAAAACAGATGAGCAATAGGGAAGTAGGGGCCCCGGCGAACCAGCGAACTGTTTATCTGTTCGTTTTATTATGTAAAATGCCTTTCACGGGCCATCAATGGCAGACCCGAGACCCCAAGAAGGGGGAAGAGGGGGGAGGGGCCTGCTGCATGCTCATCAACATTCAAATATGCAGCAATCAAACATAGCGACTCATAGCTGCGTCGATTTAGCTCCATCTGTAGACCTCTTTCGGGTCTCCTCTTGGCTGTGGCCAGTCGCTGCCTTCAATGTTGATTCGATGTTGCACTAATAAAGTCATTCCACGCTATTTTCCTCAATTGCATGCAAAATTAATTGCAAAGAAAGCAACAAGAAAAACGCTTTGCTTTGCTTTTCTTTGCGCCCAAGTGTCAACAGTGGGGCAAGGACTTCAAAAGTGCTACAATATTTTCACAATTCTTTTTGCTTAGATGCAATTTCATTCACCTTTTCAATCTCTCATCTCTGACTTCAGAAGTGTTCCATTCATTTCATATTTCTATTCCTTAGATTCCATTTCATTCACTTTTTCAATCTCTCATCTTTCAGGCACTTTTCATTGGCTTTTCTCTAATACTTGCCCCACTGTTCACTGCCAACGATGCGCACAGCTTGTTCCCATTTGTCTTTGGGGTCTGCCTGGCCTGCCTGGCCTCCTCCTTGGTCGTTCTTTCGCTTTTGTTTTATGCCTCGCCCTTGCCCAGTGCCATGCCCCCATCTCTGGGGCAACCTCTGTGTGCAACCTCCTCCTGCTGCCGCAGAGAGACAAACGCAGGCATCCGTCAGTTTTTAATATTTTCCATTTGTTTTTCACTTACGTTATTTATTGGCCCACTCGGCGGCTCACTGGCGGTGGCGCTCGCTCTCGCTCCCCCATTCTATAGGTTGACAAGAACTTGTCATTGACTGAGGCACAAAATTAGCATATGTTGCATGCCCCCACCATGCAGCTCTCTGCTCCATTCGGGGGGCAGCACAGTTTATTTGCTGTGAATATTTTTGTGTGTGTCGCTTGGTTGCAATTAATAAAAAGTTGGCGCTGTTGTTGCATCTCTGGCAATGCTCCGCTCCGGGTCCGGTCCGGTCTTGTTTGCTGTTTCATGTTGTTAATATTTTGTAAATTAATGTTCGATGCAGGAATGCGGACGTTGCAACATGTTGCACACACAGCCAGCCAGGCAGCCAGGCAGCCAGTCAGCCCGTCAGCCGTCTGGCTTCAAGAAGTTTTTATTGAAGTATAACATTAAATTTGGCATACGAAAATTGTCCCCACTTTTTTGAATGGCAGACCCAAAACGCCATTGGGGGCGGGAAAAATCAGGGAAATTTCTAGGGCATAAAGCAGGAAAATGAGATACAAATTAAACAAAATATATGCCTAATATATACTCTAAAAATATTTCTTTAAAAATGTCCCACTTTATTTATAAGTTTATTTGAAGAAAAAGTTTTATTTGTGAAGCAAAATCCCGCACTTAATTTTCTTGTATTTTCTTAGAGAATCCCCAGCGCTATAGAGATAGTCAGCTGTCTATCCCAACTAAATCCCGTGTAAACTTTCAACATTCTGACACTCGGACATGCCAACATAACACATGTTACCATTCCATTTGAATTTTCGGCCACTAAAATAAATAAAATGCCAATTTAAACATAATGATTTATTAGTTTATTTATCTTTCAAATATTTTCACTTATTTCGAAAGAAGAAATGCCAAAGAGTGAAATGCCAGCCCACGCATTTGACAGATGGTTTGTCAACGGAAGACGGAAAAAGAGTCTTTCGAACCAGCGAAAGAATCCAGCACCAGAACCATTGGATGACGAGGATGCAGCTGCTGGTTGTTGCCACTGACTGTGGCATCGAATTTAATGCAGGCGCCGACAGAGATATTGACGAATCGCGAACTCAAGACCCCGAAAATGCGGAAATTCAAAGGCGTGGGCGTGCTGCATTTATTTTCTTTTCGCTTTTCTTCTGCTGCTGCAGAGAGTTATGTTAATTGTTGACACGTCAATTTGAATCACGACTTCAACTTGTCTCTCTCTCTCCTGCATGCGTGGCACATTAATTTATGGTTTCTCGGGTGAAAATCGCAATTATCGTTTTTTATTATGATTTAAGCCCATCCAGCATCCAGCATTCAGCATCAAGAAATGCTTTTTAAAATGTGTACAATATTTTCGTTTTTTATAATTTTTATTAATTTTCACGCATCATCGACCAAATATTTTATGATGATGGAAGCGTTCTTTTCACTCTCTCTCGCGAGTCCCGTAATTGTCGGTGTCGCTAGGAACAACAAGTTAATTAATTTGGCTAAATGAATGGTTCTTAATGGGGGTACAACATGTTTAATGGCGCTGTTTCGCCGCTTTTGTCATACAGCAGAAAAAAAAGATATCCCAAGAACCGATTGGACAGACGGACGGACGAAGGAAAGCAGGGGAAAGGCAGGCAAGAAAGAGAGGGAAAAAGTCGGCTATGACTCAATGGTAAAACATTTTGACATTTTGAGGGTTACAAAAGTACAATCGTTGTAGCGATAATTATCGATAATTATGGACTGTTAGCAATAATTATACAATTTCATCGATAATAAATAAGTTTTATCGATCATTAATTGATAACAATTATTGATTAAACATTGATCGATTAAGGCATTATTAGCTATCGATACTTATCGATCATACTATAAAAATAATTATACAATTTCATTGATCATCAGGTCTCATCGATCATTAATTGCTAACAATTATCGATTCAACATTGATCGATTAAGGGATTATTAGCTTTCGATAATTATCGATCATACTGTTAAAATAATTATAAAATTTCATCGACCATCAAGTCTCATCGATCATTAATTGGTAACAATTATCGATTAAACATTGATCGATTAATGTATTATGAGCTTACGATACTTATCGATTAATTAAATATCATTTATGGATAACGATTAATGAATACATTTTTTTTATCGCTGATTCTATTCAATTTCCGAAGATGCCTTTTTAAAATGAAAGCGAGCACTAAGAAATGATCAATTAATCGATAAGTATCGGAGGATTTCGTATGGGCAGAACCTTTGTTACATCTAATCGACTCATTAACTTTTATTTTCTTACAGTTGTAGGGCTTTACAGAAAGTATGATCAATCCTCTCACTTTCTCTTCCTTTCGTTATCTATAATTTATCGAATCAACTTCGTTCTTGGCCAAATTTTCCCTTGTCTTCCCCTTTTTAATGTTAGAGCATTCCCCTTTCGTTAATTTTTGTGGCCAATTTAAGCTCCCTTTTCCTTTCTAATTTCTGGCTCTCAGATACTGTCAAAATGACAACTGTCAAATAATTTCAGCTGCGAGCAAATGTTGAAACTCATTAAACAACCAAGCCAAAGCCCCCTCCCCCTCCCCCCACAAGAGCAAACGCTGACAATGTCCAAAACAAAAAGTTGTCTCTAATTAGAAATAAATCGGAAAATGGTTGTGTGCTGTGCCATTCGTATAATATTTTGATGGCAATGCTCTGGCAGTGCTCTACTCAAAATTCAAAAGGCCATTTCCATTTCCATTTTGGCAATTTTCAAAATATCAACTGTCAAATTTTTGCTGCAGAATGTAACTCACAGTTTCCCCCCCATGACATGTGGCATTGGGGGTGGGGCACTCAGTGGGGCGGTTTTTGGGTGGGTTTTTGTGGGTGGAGGGGTGACAATTTTTTGACACAGCTGAAAAATCTGCAAAAATTTCAACTCTCTTTTTCTGTTTTTTGTGTGTGATGATTTTTTGTGGGTTTGTTTCTAAAATAGCAATTCCGTTGTTTGTCACTTCGAGGGCTTTTCATTTAGGTGCCTTTTCAATGGGCTGGAGTGTCATGTGTGCGTGGTGGGCGTGGCACGTGTAATTACGCTCGACACTTCATTGTTTAGCCACCCTCTATGCACCCCTTTCCATCATCCCTTTTTCTATGGTTCAAGGCTACTTATGGGGGGGAAGGACCATCCGTATTGTTGTGGCAGGATTTTCGTTTTTAATTTGACATTTCATCTGGGTTTTGGATTTGAGTGGCAAACGTTCTTATAAATGGGGGAATTATTAAAGATACTATGGCTGAAAATGGTCTATTTAAAGATGGGAATGTTTTGGAAATCTTACAGTTAAGAAATGTACACTTTAGATGTAGATATAGATGTATTGTAGATGTAGATATAGATGTATATGTAGATATATTTAGATATTAGATTAACTTAGCTTTTTTAGCATCTATAGTCCTTGTAGAACTGATTATATTGGGGTTTATAAGAGGCTTCTGGAACAGATATATGTACCTACTTAATACCTTAAGTTTTGGCCAGAAATTCGTTCTTAATATAATCAAAGTTTCACTTTTTAGTTTCATAATATAAATATTAACCAAAAAAGGATCTCTAGGCCTCATTGAAGTCTGGCTGTATACCGTACCCAACCCTACCTTATTCTATAACCATTCAATCCCTACCTAGGCAATCCCCACATTAGACAATCTCAAAAATATATCCCCCAGAAATTCCAAGATTCCTTTCCTCAGAATCAACTAGCAGAAAAAGCTTTCCAGCAACCATTTCCAAGCCCAGGCAAAGGGGTTGGCACATTCCAACACACACTTGAGAGCAGAGCTTCGGGTCAACCCCAGGAAAGGACTCTGTACATCCTTTGGGTGTCACGAATGCTGGGGGGGGAGGTGGAGGTGGCTCGCTTCGGTGCTCGCTTGTCAAGTGTTTGGCCCCGTTGTTTGTTTTGATGGAAACCACCCGATGGCCGAAACCCCTTAAAAGTTTTTGGTCCTGTGCGCACATCACACACAAACACCCACACCCACACCCACAAAAGTGTCCCCGATACTTTCGCCCCCATATCCCATACTTTCTCTCTCTCTCTGTGTCTGTTTTTCTCTATCTCTCTCTCTCTCTTCTCCTCTGACTGCTTCTGCCTTCTGTCCATTATCCTTGTGGCGCATGTTTGTCTTTCATCATTTTTTTGTTTCTGTTGTTTTTTCTGTGGCGTTTCCCTCCTGCTTCTTCTTTTTTTATGGAATTTATATTTTTTATGCTTTGCTTTTCATCTATTTTTCTACATTTTCTGCTGACCGCAGAGCAGGAGGGGCAGGGGGGAGGAGGGAAAACTACAACGCAAGAGGACTCGACTCCAATCCTTGGCCACTTGTGAGGACTACGACGATGTCCACAGCTCCCCAGTCCCAGTCGTCGTGTCGTCCATGTCCATGTCCTCTCCCGCTCCCATTCCATTCGTTTACATTCCTGTCTATCTTCTGGCTCTGTCTCTCTCTCTTTCCCTTCTCCGTCTTCCTCTCCCTCTTGCTCTGTCCGTCTATCGTATAGCGGACATTTTTCTTATTTGCAATAAATTTGGTTATGAATGTTCTCTCTCCCTCTACTTCTACCGCTCTCTCTCTCTCTCTCTGTCCCTCGTTGCTGCTGTTGCTGCCGCTTTCTGTTACTGGGAAATTGTACATAATTTTCACAATTTTGATGTTAACTTGAAAATTTACGATACGTTATTTTGAAATGATGGTTTTTGCCCGGTGGTCGGTCGGTTCTCCCTCTGTTACGATCCAGGCATTAGAAATTCATTTTTACGATACGATTTTTGGTATAACACAGCCCCCAAAATGGGTCTTAAAGTTGTCAC
Organism: Drosophila athabasca; assembly: GCA_008121215.1. Taxonomy (NCBI): domain Eukaryota; kingdom Metazoa; phylum Arthropoda; class Insecta; order Diptera; family Drosophilidae; genus Drosophila; species Drosophila athabasca. The sequence continues at coordinate 47,123,377 of CM017794.1, forward strand.
CTAATTCTAGGGGTAGCTAATCCACAATGGAGGTATTTATTCTGATGCTAAAGATACATTTTAAAACGCAAATCGGAGAGGAAAACGAATAGCTAGAAACTTAATATTAATGGAAGTATTTTAGCGGTGGAAAAAATACAAAAATTTCTATCTAAAAATCGGGTAATACTTTGATAGGATATATATTTCTTTCACTTACTTGAATTATTTTATCTTCTTGGGAATTTTCTCCATTTTTTGTACATTTTTTTGCAGGAACATTTGTAGGGAATACTGAAACAAAGAGTGGAATAGAGTGTACTTTAGTAAAAACTATAATAAGATGATGATAGGATATGTTTTATAAGTGATTATGGCATAATTTGTGATGGTTAATGAATTTAATTCAAGGTTTAAAGTGAAATTTAGTATATTGGTATAAACTTATTTAGAGTTCATTTTTTAATTATTAATATTGATAAATAAATCATAAAAAAAAAAAAAAATAAAATAAAATAAATAATAAAAAATAAAAAAAAAAATAAATAAAATAAATAATAAAAAATAAAAAAATTGATAAATAAATGTATAAACTATATATAAAATTATTAACAATAGAGATTTATTTGAGGATTTACGAATCAGATACCAGATAAATCTAACATTAAGTTATATATAAGACTAAAAAGTAGATTTGTTTTTTATTTTTATTTATTTTTAAATCTTTAAGTTCAGCTTAGATCTAAATTGTCTCGTTATTTAGTTCAAGCGTCATGCAGTAGCACTTATCTGTCTATTGGGAATTTAAAAACACGATTAAAAGCCTGAAAAACCAGCTTGAAACTGGTTGAGAATGGTTTCTTTTATTTAAATTGTTTTCTCTATAAATTCCTCTGTAAATCACTTCCAAATATCCCACAGTAAAGTCTCTTTCAAGAAAATCCCCATTGTAGTGAATATTTTGTCCTACCAAGGGATAGTATCTCCGCCTTAAAAAGTAGCTCGAAGCAGCACACCCATAGTTTCCCATACAACAGAGCTTCCACTGTACATAGCTCCCCCATAGAGAGAGCATCAACTATATTCATAATCTGCCACACATTTCTTCAAAATTCGCTGACGTATCCACAAAACCAAAAAAATGTCAAAACCCAGAGATACACGACGCTGTCCGAATACCCAATCCAATCCCCAAAACCCCAAAAACTTCTAGACACATTTCGTCCATTCTGTGGCAATTTATAACCATTCCCTGTTTGCCATAAATATAAATATTTATGGTTTTGCGATACAGAACACTCCCCCTCCCGCTGCCCGTTCCCTTCTACCCAAAATCGTTGCAAATCGACGCAAAGTGCTCTAATTTACGTCAATTTTTTGGGAGGAGCGGTACGAAAAGACGAAAACCGAAACGAGAAACGAGAAAAACTGTCGCACAATTAGGAACAAGAAATATTGAAGTGTCTGGAAAAACAGAGAGAGGAGTCCAGTCTAGTAAATGTCCTGCGAGGACATTCCCTCTGATGATGGCTCCGCAAGCGAAATAAAATTAATTTATGAAAACTATTTGCGCGCAGGACGAGCAGGACGGGCAGGACCATCCCCCAACCAATCGCTTGGTGTAGCTGTAGCGTCCATTGTCCTGCTGCTCGATGGATAGACACGCGCTCGTCATAATTCCTGTATAATCTATGTACGATTTGAGTAAAAACAAAGGAAAGCCCGAGCATAAATTTCACATTTTATGTGCGCTTTTCCTTCGTCTGTCTGGTCGTATGTTTTGGGTCCTTCGGGGTCCTTCGTCCTGCGAGCGCTCGCTGTGTCATTAGGAGAAATAAAATATGCTACTGCTGCCAGAGTCCTTTCTGTCCCTCGCTTTGGTCATGTCCTGTCCTGTCCTGTTCGGTCCTGTTCGGTCCTGCGGAATGTCAAACAAACGATGGAACCATCAACTTTATGGGCAAATAACACAAATTACACAACGAAAGAACACAACGAGAAATTGGCCAAGGACTCAAGGATATCGTATGGACATGTCCATGTCCATGCCATGTCTTGTTTTTGTCTATTTTTTGGCTAAAAAATTGTTTTGAAGATGCAATTGTTAAGTAAAAGATGGAAAAAATATGATACAGATACATTTTGGAGCAAATTTTTTTTAGAAAATATTTTTTTAGAAATACCTATAACAAGTTTGGGATGATCTTTGGTATAAACTTGAGCTGGGAAACGATTTTAGAAAGGTTTAATATTAAAAAAAAAAAAACTCTGGACGAAAATGTACAAATTCCCTTGGTAATTAAAGACCACAAATACTTTCGAGGCACAACAATTCTGTAAAGATGCGGCAAAGGCCGCGGCTCACAACGTTCCGCCTCGTTTATAGATAAAATACTTGAAGTGTGTGAATACAGCAGTTTTTGTGATCATCTCTAGAAGAAAGTCCAGATATTTCATTAGAAATTGAAGAAAAAACGTTTTTGTCGAGCCACAAATATGCTTTGAAGATAAGATTTCAGAGAAAAGATGCATAGAGCTGCTTGAAATCTTGGAAGAAAGCATCTCTAGAATAGACTTTTGGAGTATAACAGAAAAAACGTTTTTGTCAGGGCACAATAGAGGCTCATTCCTGTGGATTCTTCTTCAGAAAAGCTTAAATTCTTTAGAATTGTCTCTAGATCACAATTAGGAAGGTCCTTTAGGAAAATGAGTGCCATATCGAACGTTTTTATCGAGTCACCCATGCAAATATTTCCTCCAGCTTCACTTTATTCTGCCAACTATTTCTGTCACCATTTCTCAGCTATTTTTGAGGATTTTTAGATGAGTTCTCAATGGGACTTCCCTGTTGCTTCTCCTTCCTTCTCCTGACTGTTTCTGCCAGCAATTCCAATTCCAACAACTCATATCACATTAAATATGATTCGTAATGGGCAACTGTTGCTGTCATTCTGCAACAGAGGGGCCTGGGCCTCTGACAGTTGGGGTTCACCCCACACCTTGACTGTAATTTTGGTCGTGTCCACAGAAATCTCAACTCAAGACCAATTATGAATAGAACAATTAATCTCTAATTATGCCTGAATATCTGTCAGGCGAATTATTAGCAAGAAATGAAATGAAAATCAACAAGAAGACAGAAGACACACGAGAAGGGGAGAGAGAGAGAGAGAGAGAGGAGAGAGGCACCAACATCTCGGAGGAGATCGCCACAGATCATATCTTTTGGGTGCCAACAGCCACAGAGAGTCATCGTCTGCTGCTGCTGTTGCTGCTCCATGTGGCTGGGGGGGGGGGGGGGACCCTCTCTGGTTGCCGCCTGGCTGATCGGATTATGACAGGCAACGACACAACAACAGCAGCAGCAGCAAAAGCAGCGGCAGTGGCAGCAGCAGAAAAGATGACTACCAACAGATGCAAACGGATGCAAGAGATGTGCGGCACATTTTGATTTGGATTAAGTGAAAATTCATTAGATAATTTTCTGGCCGTGTGTTGTGTTGTCTGCTGTTGATGGGAAGATGCCATGCATACAGCCTGCTTATGGCCTTATAGCCCGGCCTATAGTCCGGGGGCTAAGTATGCCAATTAGTTTATATTAGCAGCGATTAAAATCGAATGTGGCGACTCGTCTCTCGCGAGGATTAATGTCACGGAAGTGGCGTATGATGTGTGTTGATGTTGATGGAATATAAGCTCATTAAATGAAAAGGATTCCAAGCTGCAAGTTTGTTGCCAATATTTCCGTTTTCCTTTCCCACATTCGTCTGTGCCATTTCCGAAAGATAAATACGCCTTGGACACCAAATAAAGATGCAAATGACTCTCCTCTCTGTCTCTCTCTCTCTTTGAGCCATAAAACACCCCCACACTCCGACTGACAGACTCAACTGCCAAACTGCCACGCAGACAAACAATGCAACAGCAGCAGCAGAAGGATGTGTAGGTCCTTTCCAGTGATCAAAGCAGACAAGTGGGGAGTCCATTAAAACACTAACGTCACGTCAAGCGGCCAAGCCAATGATGAATGTTGCCCAAGGATGAACGGACGCAAAGGCGAAGGATAGATGGACGTTGCCATGTTGCCACAAGGCTGAAGGCTGGCTCCTGCTGGCTGCTGCTGCACAAGGAATGAAGACAAAAGGATGTGCAAAAGTGCAGGCGAAAATCAGCCAAAAAGGGAGGCAAAAAGAATCTCCAATCGTAGGAGAGAAACAATTGCCAAGCCATTGCCTGGACGCCGGACATGCCAGGATGTGATGGCAATTTAAGTCCGACAGTCACTCACAAATGGGTGGCACTGTACGAGTGTACGAGTGGGCGTGGCATGCAACATCTCTGTCTGTCTGTGTGTACGGAAGTGCCTGGAAGTGCGCCCCTTTTGCAGCGCCATCATGAAGTCATTCACTCAATTTATCGTTTGATGAATGTCCTGCCAGATAGTCCTCGTCCTCGTGCTCGTCCTGCCTGCTGCTGTTCCTACTGCTACTGTGTGTGGTGTCCTGCGTCCTGGTGGTATCCCCCACTTCCTGGGGGGCGTTGATGTTGCAACACACACACACACACACACAACACACGTTTAATGGCCTTTTGAGCAGTTGATAAACGTTTCGCTCGTTTGGCGTTGATGAAATGTTGTCGTTGTCCTTGTTGTGTCCTCTCTCTCTCTCCCTCTCTCTCTCTGTTGATGGTTGCATGCATCATCGTTTATTTATGCCTGGCATATGGGGCATATATCCTCCTGCTGGTTCTCTGCGTTTAGTTTTTGCCCAAACATTTTCTAATTGTTTTTGTTGGTTCTCGTCATGCGAGAGCCGCCCGCTTTTTGATTTATGAGTCCTGCTTTTTGGGGGCTGCATTTTTGCTTTTTTTGTGGCAGATGAGAGCTGCTGTATGTTGCGTTCTGGCTGATGACAATGACACTATTATGATGTCAGTGGCTGACAGGCGACATACTCGTTCACATTTGACGCTGGATAGGATGACGCAGTCGCTGGGGGTAGAAAGGATAAGGGGAGTCGCTGGAGACTTCACTTCTGACTTTTGAAAGAATAAGAGGAGTCGCTAAGGGTTCACTTTTGATAGGAGAAAGGATGGTGGAGTCACTAGGGGGTGCCCTATGACTTTTAAAAGGATAAAGGAGTCGGTTGGGGCTTCCTTTCTGGTGTTTTATGATCTTGTTTACGTCTAACTACTGACATTGTTTATTGGTTGTTACGTTTTTAGAGTTAAGCTTTGAAAAATACAGAGATACAGATATATAGATACTATACAATAGATATAGTTCTTTAAAGGTTTTTATGGCACTGTCTTAGATCTACTTTCTTCTTCCCGCGTTACTCTCTCTCGCAGAGTGACTGACCATCTCTCTCTCTCTCTATTTACATGCCTAAGATCTACTTTGCTCTTCCAGCGTGGCTCTCTCCCAGAGAGACCATCCTTCTCTCAGTATTGCTTCTATTCTTTCTAATATTTGTTCTTTATTCTCTGTGCCCTTCAATACATCTCTCTGTTACCTCCTTTCCCTGGGAAATCCCCTTAAATGCCACCACATTTGTTCTCTTAAATCATTTTGATAATGACTCGCCGTGTCTCCCGATGGCTCCCTTATTTTTTGGGGAGTCATTTCGGTGTTTATATTTTTAGAGGCACAAACCGCAGAGGCACCAACCCCAAGCCCCAAGCGCCGCGTGCTTTGTGTGTGTGTATTTTTGTGATTTGATTTTTATGACGTGTAGTAATTTGTTGGCTCGTTAAGTTTCTTTAATAGGAGGCCTCCTCCTTCCTCCCTCTTCGGATGCGGTGCAACCCGTTCGTTGCATGATCTTTTGGGGGCTGCCGCTGCCTGCTGCCTGCCTGCCGCCTGCATTGCTGGTCAATAAAATCTTTACGAAACAATTTTTTACGACCCTCAGCAGCAGCAACCAAAAGTCACGGAAATCCTCAACCGAAAAATGTTTTTTATTGCACCAGAAACACTCAATAAAAGCGAATTATTAGTGTTGGATTGCCTCTTGTTTTTCCTTTTGCTTTTTTCCCAGTTCTATTCTATATTTTTGTCCGCTTTTCCATGAGCTTTTTCCGCTTTTGTTTTCGGCGTTTTTTTCCCTTTTTTTTGTTTTTTTTTTTTTAGGTGTAAATGCATTTTTATTACAAATTTAAAGCCCAACAACAGTTTATAGTGGGCTTTTTTCGCTCGATTTCTCGATTTGTGTGTGTTCCGAATATACGTAAAGTCCTTAGGGGTATTTTTCTCACTTTTTTGGAAAACTCTTTTAAAAATTGTGTGATCTGTTGGTTATGGTATTACATACATATGTACATATTTATTGGGTGGCTTTTAGATTTCGTGAATTATGAGATTTGATTAATTGGTTTAATGGAAACACGAGATGTAGAACCAGAAATATACTGTGTTTATGCTAGGGCCATTTCAAGATATCATTTCATGAAATATGGAAAAAAAGTAACACACGAAAGTTGCCCCATTACTTGAAATGGTGAGACAAATTAGGTGGCAACGCCGAGCGAAATAGGTAAATAAATTGGGAAAAGTAACGACAACACAAGAAGAATCAAAAGTTGCTTTTGGACTGGTGCTTGGTGAGGTGGTGACTGAGCTTCTTGTGGAGGAGGAGGAAGGAGGAGAATGTAGATGGATTTTACTACAAAATTGTTGCCAATTTACACGTCTGGCAACGCTAAAATGATTGCGTCGGTAAAGCAGGGGCTATTTCTATTTCACGAATTCTAGAATTCATAAAATTCATCGCATAAACAGAGTAAATGTGGATGCATTTCTTGCACTAAAAATATCTGTGGGAAAGGCTTCTATGGATACAAAATTTAGTTTAGTTTTGCAAGCACAAAGAATTTATTGCCTACAAATATAAATTTGGAATATAATTTAGATTTCATAGTTTCTATATGTTTCACTAACAGACCCACAAAATTGGTCAACAGTCGTGTCAAAAATATTCTCATATTCTCTGCAAATGTAATGCGTACTTCAGATTGTCCTTTCACTTAGGATTCTGTGCTCTCGTTTTTTGCTTTCCAGTCTTGGTGGATGCCACATCAGCCCCAAATATTAGCCGTTCTTGGTGCGGCGCTAAGCTGGTATTCGAATAAACGGAGTGCACGGGTTTCCGGGTTTTGGCTTCGGCAAACTGTTTCTGCACGGTGCTGCGGCGGTAACGATGGATCTTGCCGGTACTTCCGATCTCACCGCCGGGGCCGACTCGCTGCGGCTTCGGGTGACGCCTCACCCATGTCCAGGACTTTCTTTCATCGAAGGGTTCGTGGGCAAGGACCGGTACTGGTTCTCCGTAGTACAACATGTTCCTGCCCTTTCTCTTGGAAACCTTCTTTGGCTTCTTTTGTTTTTTCTCTTTAGCTTTCTTCGGTTTTTCCTCTTCTTCCTCTTCAACCTGGGTCGGGCCCTTTTTCTTTTTTATCGCGAACAAGTCTGCATTCGCAGTTTTGTTATAGTCATCCGACAGGCGCTGCTGCAGGTTCTTGTCTTTGCTAAAATCTCGATTTTGCCAGTCCAGCTCTTTCATTGCATCCAACAGAGCTGCCAAGTCCCCAGTGACTTTAAGTTCTCTATTCAGGCTAGCCAACAGCCCGGCAAGCTCCTTAAGCCTCTCTGCACTAAGAAATCCCGGTCCGGTACCATCCGGATCAGCTTCAATTAGCTTGCCATCGGGTCCCCTGAACAGATTGGGATCGAACGCGATATCATCAGTGTCCGACAATCCTTTTCTACCGCCAAGGGCTCCTCCGCCAAAGGGTCCTCCTGGGCCAAAACCCCCCGGTGGTGGCGTTAGGAACCCAGCCTTTGGTCCAAAGGGAACTGGGGGGCCAAAGGGATATGCAAAGAAGCGACCCCCATATTCTGGGGGTCCGGGCTCCGGGGGTGTGCACCAAACCCAATGTGTGTCCATTGTGTTGAGCCTTCGGGCCACTGCTTGCGCCTTCTCATTCGCATCCCGCATCCGCCGCTTGCCCAATTCCTTAGCAACACTCAACTGAGCGAGGCTGGCGCATCTGCTTTTCCGACGTCTGCTTCGCGTTTTTACTTCCCGAAACGGTGGCCCCCCATATGATCCACTATCAGCATCTGATCGCTCTCTCAAAACGTATTGCAGTATTTGAAGGAGTTTCTTGAGGGAATCGGGATGGTAGGGATTCCTTAGGTTCCCGTTTCTGTCGAAGATCCCCATGTAGTAGTCGCACGTGTCGTAGTTCGACAGAGGCACGTTGCACGCATTCCATGGAGAACCCACTGGATTGAGGACCTTGCTGAAGTTCTGCAACGTCAGGGAGTACAGAAACTGGAAGACCACATCTGCTGGACGTCCGAGGATCTTGGCCAAAGCAAAGATAATGATTTTGTTGGTCAGAAACCAACGCTGCTTATCCGTGAGACATTTGATTTTCGCGGTTCCATGCACTCTCCTCTTACTTTTCCTCCTCCTTCCATGCTTGCTAGGCTCTTGGATGTCGTGTGCAACGGTGGAACAACGACGACACCGACAGAACATCGGCGTGTGCCTCTCTTGCTCGAGGAAAGCGCGCAAATCGAACGGTTCGGGGCCGCGAGCATTCTTTTTCGAGCAAACCATTTTGTAAATTTGTTAGTAAAAAAAAAGCCGAAACGAATTTTTATCGAACCAGTCGTCTAAAAACATTACAACGCTTAGAGTTGTGGAGAACGACTAATTTCTGGACAGGAATCTCCAAGAGGTATTTTCATTTATATGTATCTTTTTTCTGTATTTTCTAGTCTTTAAATGTTTATAGTCTTTGACAAAAAAATACCAAAAAACCAAATGCAAAAATTATTGAAGAATTAATTAAAGAAATTAAAAGATTGCCCAAAAACTGAAAGTTGTAAAATTCTTGTAAAATATATGAATAAATGAATATGAAATAAAATAATAAATAAATAAAATTGATATATATGTATAATTATGAACAATATTTTAATGTTCAATAAATCAAAGAAAATTAAATAGATAAATAGATTAAATAGAAAATTATTTTATTCTTTATGAATGTCAAAAGGGAAATGGGGATGTGGGAAAAATGGTTTCACTCACTCTTTGTCCATATGAACTGCTTGTCTATGTGTACTGCTTGCCGCCTGCTACCGCTACTGCCGCTCTTTATTTAGTTCTTGCGGTACTCAGGAACTTCAGCCTGCACTGCTTGTCCATATCAGCTGGTACTGCTTGCCGCACTTGGCACCCCTTGCCGTCATATAGACCATCCTTGCACTTGCACTTACACTTCACTCACATATTTGCACTCACTTGCATTCACTGACACTAACACTTCACTCACTTACATTTCCACTCACTTTTTGCCTCCTCCACTTCAACTCACAAAAAAAAAAACACTCAAATTATTTACTGCCATGCATTTTTCTTAATACTGCTATTCTTTATATTTATATTTATTGCGGTACATTTTGATTGCTTTTGCTTTTCACTCATACACTTTTCACTTGCACTCACTTTTCGCCCATATCGCCTTGCACTGCCTTCAGCTGAATACTCCTTGCCGTCATAATGACCATCCTGCACTTGCACTTGCACTTACACTTCACTCACTTACACTTGCACACAAAAAAAAACACTCAAATTATTTACTGCCATGCATTTTTCTTAATACTGCTATTCTTTATATTTATATTTATTGCGGTACATTTTGATTGCTTTTGCTTTTCACTCATACACTTTTCACTTGCACTCACTTTTCGCCGACAGGTACTCCTTGCCGTCATCATGACCATCCTTCACTTACACTTACACTTTACTCATTCACTTGCACTCACTTTTCACTCACTTTACACACACTTTTCACGCACTTGCACTCACTTTTGCCAAATCGCCTTTTACTCCATTCACTGCCTTGCCGCCTTGCCGCTTTGCACACCTTGCCATTTAGAAAACCAATGCACTGCACTCGCTCTCACAAAAAAACAAAAAAAAACTCAAACTGAAAAAATGACACCATGGCATCGCTCATTATTGAACTTGCGCTTCACACTTGCTGCGATCAACCTTTGGCTCTCCTTTGCCTACATTTTCTAACAGTTCTCATTCCTTTTCACAACATTTTTTATCACTTTTCTGGCACATTTCCTTTTAAAACACTTTGTAGACTTAACACACGGGTTTTTATATACTTTTCCGAACATTTTGCACTAATTTTCACAATTTTTCAAGACTTTTTCATTCACAAAACGAAAAACCATGCGTCTGCGCTGGAAGCTTAAATTTGACTAGCTCTCTCTCTTCCCCTCTGCCCATGGCATCGGTCATTATTCGGTGAATGAACCGAAATCAAAGAGAGCACTTAAGCTCTCGTTCAGCTTTTGCAATGAGTGTGCTTAAGCTTGTTCTTGTGCTTATGCTCTAGAATGGTGTGGGTGGGAGATGGCCAGTGCATTGATGAGATCATCGGTGTAGCAAAAGTCACTAATTTGACGATTTCTTATCTTTTTGATCTGCAGTTGCTGACAGTACAATGAACTAAAGCGGGGGAGAAAAGTGAAGAGCGGCTCCGCTTTTGCAATGTGTGTGTGAGTGGTTGGTTTTGCTTATGCTCTAGTGGGTGGGGTGGAGGGAGATGGGCAGTGCATTGCCATTACATTGATGAGATCATCAGCACAGAAAATTGAACACCTGAAGCGGGGCCGGGTGGGGGCCTTGGCAGAGCGACATTGATATTGGAATATTGTCATCGCCGTTTGCTCCATTTTCACATTTTGGCAATGAAATGAATTAAAGTGGTGGAGAAAACTAAAGACGAGAATCTCACAGATTCTCAAGTATCATAAAATCATAAGGGCGTTCTTTAGATACAATATATTTTGTAACGCTAGAGAGTATCCAATAAATACCAGGAATACGACAATAAGTAACAAAATCTTAGAATTGAAATCATAAATATTATTTTAAATTAAAATTTAAAAATAAAATAGAAATTAATGAAATTTCTTGTAAAAAAAAATCCACATTTTCAGAAAATATATTACAGGATATTATCTATCTTCCTGTAATATATTATTGGTCATACGCGATTTGATAAATAAAAAAAAATGGAAAACATATTTGCTTTAATCTATGATTCAATCCTAATGAAATTTGTAATCAAATAGATTATAAAATCATTCTTAAAAATAAGGCATTAGCAGAACTCTCTATACCTATAAAATCGTAGATTTTTAACCATCATAAACCCTGAATACCGGCTATAAAAATTCTCTAATTCTCCATTCAAACTTAATTTAAAATTGGTTGTAATTTTTTTTTATTATAATTTTTATATACGTATTTCACTAACAGACCTACAAAATGATCAGCAATCGTTCAAAAACTTCAACAAGTATTCTCTGAAAATTTAATGCCTACTTGAATGTGTTTTTCGTTTTTTCATTTTGGGCTTCGAAGACTTCGGGGCGACAACAGACCCAAACATTGGTAGGGTTTTGTACGACCCTTTGCTGGCAGTCGAATAAAGGGAGTGCACGGAGTTTCTGGCATTGGCATCGGCCATCTGCTGCTGCACGGAGCTGCGATGGTAGCGATGGATGATGCCGGAACTTCCGAGTTCACCACTTGGATTGACTCTCTGCGGCTTCGGGTGACGCCGCACCCATGTCCAGGATTTTCTTTCATCAAAGGGTTCGTGTACAAGGACTGGTATTGGTTCTCCGTAGTAATATCTATCTTTTCCGGAACGCTTTTTCCTTTTTTCCTTTGAAGTGTTAAGTTTCATTTGACTTGGATATGGGGTTTTCCGTGCGTGTAAATCGTTATGATAGCCAAAGGTTGTGTCTTCAGATTTTTCGATTTCTGATGCAAAATGGGCTTTACGTTTCGCTTTCAGGTTTCCCTCTTTTACGCTTCCCTTTTCCACCTTTGCGTTCTCCGTGGATCCACCTTTATCGCCTTTCGTAGCTGCGTGATAGTACTCATCCGATAAGCGCTGCAGCAGGATCTTGTTCTTGGCAATATCCTTCTGTTCCGATTCCAAATCGAGACCTGTCACTGCATCTATCAGGGAGCCCAAGTCCCAAGTGAGTTTTGTCTGTTTATTGACACCATCAATCAGAGAGGAAAGCTCATTTCTTCTTTCATCATTTAGAAATCCCGGTCCGGTGGCATCCGGATCAGTTTCTATTAGCTTGCCATCGGGTCCCCTGAACAGATTTGGATCGAATGCGATGTCATCAGTGTCCGACAATCCTTTTCTACCGCCAAAGGCTCCTCCGCCAAAAGGTCCTCCGCCAAAGGGTCCTCCGCCAAAGGGTCCTCCGCCAAAGGCTCCTCCGCCAAAGGGTCCTCCGCCAAATGGTCCTCCGCCAAAGGGTCCTCCGCCAAACGGTCCTCCGCCAAAGGGTCCTCCGCCAAACGGTCCTCCGCCAAATGGTCCTCCTGGGCCGAAACCACCCGGCGGGGGCGTTAGGAACCCAGCCTTCGGTCCGAAGGGAACTGGGGGGCCAAAGGACCCTGCAAAGTAGGGATGTCCATACTCTGGGGGTCCGGGCTCCCGGGGTGCGCACCAATCCCGATGTGTGGCCATTCTATTGAGATTTCGGGCCGATTCCTCAGCTTTTTCCATCGCTTCCCGGATCCGCCGCTTGCCCAATTCCTTAGCAACGCTCAACTGAGCGAGGCTAGCGCATCTGCTTTTCCGACGTCTCTTTCGCGTTTTTACATCCCGAAACGGTGGCCCCCCATATGACCCACTATCAGCATCTGATCGCTCTCTCAAAACGTATTGCAGTATTTGAAGGAGTTTCTTGAGGGAATCGGGATGGTAGGGATTCCTTAGGTTCCCGTTTCTGTCGAAGATCCCCATGTAGTAGTCGCACGTGTCGTAGTTCGACAGAGGCACGTTGCACGCATTCCATGGAGAACCCACTGGATTGAGGACCTTGCTGAAGTTCTGCAACGTCAGGGAGTACAGAAACTGGAAGACCACATCTGCCGGACGTCTCAGGATCTTGGCCAAAGCAAAGATAATGATTTTGTTGGTCAGAAACCAACGCTGCTTATCCGTGAGACATTTGATTTTCGCGGTTCCATGCACTCTCCTCTTACTTTTCCTCCTCCTTCCATGCTTGCTAGGCTCTTGGATGTCGTGTGCAACGGTGGAACAACGACGACACCGACAGAACATCGGCGTGTGCCTCTCTTGCTCGAGGAAAGCGCGCAAATCGAACATTTCGGGGACGCCGATAATCTTAGTCGGGCAAACCATTTTGTAATTCTGTTAGTAAAAAGACTCGAAACGTATTTTGATCGATCCTGTCATCTCAAAACATTATTAAGTGTGGCGTTTTGGGGCTTGAGGCTTGAGCTCTTCCTGGACAGGAAACTCCAAAGTCTTGGCTGCTGAATGCTGAACATCGCGATTCAAAAGTAATTTAATATATATTTATATTCTGTATTTTCTTTAGTCTGTCAAACGTTTGAAATTTTTCTGACACTTTTTATATGATTTAAGGAGTTCTCTCTTCGGGGAAGATCTGCCTTTAAGGGATAAAAGACCTACAATCCACCTGACACTCCATCAATTAACACACACACTCACACACAAACACAAAAGCAAAGCAAAAGTAAAATAAAACAAATAAAAACAAAAAGAAACAACGATTGGGTGCACAAGAGAGACAGCACTATCCATATTGGTGCGAAAGGGAGAAAAACAAAACTGAAACGAAGCAAAAAGAGAGCGCACACAAGCAACCAACAGAGAGAGAGAGAACAGCCCCAGAGAGAGCGAGCACACACACAATCAAACACTAGAGAACGAACGACGCTGTATAAGGGGAAATAACGGGGCAATATGTGGAACAAACTGGAAATGGAATAGCTGTCTCTGCAAAAGGGGAAGTGCAGCGAGAGAGAACAGCTTGCTCTCTCTCTCTCTGGTTATGCTCCCTCTCTCACGGTCGCTCGCTCTCTCTCTCTCTCTGGCGTTCTAACACAAACAAAGCCCCACACTAACTCAGACACACGAATGCAGAATGGAGCACGCGATGCATGCAACTTTTGCCGGCAAATTAGCGGCAGAGGACGCCAACGTCAACGCCGACGCCGACACCGACGTACGACCTCCAACCATCTCCTCCCACTCAATCGCCCTCCGCTCTGCCCCGCGTGAACAAAAAGAGTCTCGAATGGTGGGGAAGATGTGGGGGGTATTTATTCGATTATTCAATTATTCCAAATAAAATCTACAATTTTTTATAAGAGAAAATATTCTAAATTCCGTTGCAATATTCATAGGAAAACATAGGCCAAGGCCATTCATTTGCAATGCTAATCAGAGTTCAGCGTATTCCGTTTATTGTTAAACGATGAATTTCTTCCTACAATTTCAGTATGAAAACTCTTCAAATCCTCAGGAAATAGAGGAAATACTTAATATCAATATATGTATGATTTAGGTTAACCCAAAGAAGAGGCGACCACACCACACCTCCAATCCTCCAATCAAACAAAAGTACCACAAAAGCGTTGCAACAACAACATCAAACGGCGGTGCACACACACACGAGAGATTTTGCTTTATTTACGCATAATTTTCAACAATTTATGAGCATTGGTATTTCGGATTGTACATAAATTTCAGAGGTTCCAGAACCCCATACCAATCGAAGTTCAAAGGCCCAGAAGTCAATAAAATATTAAAAATTAGCTATGATATAAATACAAGTAATACTTGACTTGGAGGCGCCGGCCAATGCGGTGCCTGTTGCTGCTGCTGCCACCCACAACGTGCCACAAAGGAGGCCGACACGGAAGTGTCTTTCAGTTGCAACGATTGTGGGGGCCATAAAGCCGATCGAAGATTAAAGGCGGCTGCTTCCGTGGAGAGAGACTTCAAACGGAGACGAACCTGTACATTTTTGTGTTGGTTCTCATCATAATTTTAACAATCGAATGAGTTTCTAATTTGTTTGTTTGTTTGTTGTAGTGGCAGTGGCGGCTACCCTTTGAACCCCACCCCCACTACACTCTCCACTCTTTTGTGGCTCTATTGAACTCAGGTGTGAACTGATGGATTGTGGTGTTTCCCATCCTAAACCGAAAACGGGATATCCATCGGGTGTTAATCATCCGCGAATTATAGAAATCTTTTATAGATCAAAGATCTATATCATTTCGTGACCTGATAAAAATCAATGATCTGTGATCTATCTATGGGAAATATATGGGAAAACTATTGCTGGAATTTACATGGATCGATCGTTTATACGTTCTTTGTCAGGTTGTTTTCTGGTGTGAATTTATCAAAGTAAATTCGAAAACCATAAGTAATAATTATTTTACATGATGTGGTAACATTCCTAAAGAAAATTCGGGAATTGGGTGAGAATTTCTTATATCTTAGTTTTTGTATACCCCAAAGATACAAAAAAAACCTAAATCTCTGAAATTCTGTTCCTAATATAAGTACATAAATATTTTCCCTATCAGTATAGCTTTTCTATAAACCGAAAATTCCTTTCCTAAAATCAAAAAAAAACCAAACCCCATTCGATATATTACTGGCAGTGCGTCAGCATCTAAAATTTCTACTAATTTTCAAATTAAACTTTTTAAAAATGGATCCCATACCGGAGGAAGTAAACGAAAGTCCTTCGAATGGTGAAAAAGTCCAACAGCTGGAACAGGTCTTGGGCGAGATTCTCAACGAGCCAGAAGGAGCTCCCGCTGTAGATGTGCCCCAAAAGGAGGAGGCTCCTATTCAAGAGAAAGGTGACCCCGACCAGGTCAACAAATTCTGGATTGCCATCAGCGGCTATCCATTGGATCGTGCTTTTCTGGTTTTTCGCTTCTTCAACGACATCGGCAAGATCCGGTCGAAAGGCTTCACCCAGACGAACGTCATGTATCTGAAGTACCACACCACTGTGGACTGTCAGATTGCCTTGAGCTACGATGGCCAGAGGATTGGCTATGGCGGTGACATACGCGTCAGTGTAAAGGCAGAGAATCCCATGGCATTGCAGGCCTTTCTCGGACACATAGAAGAGATGGAGGAGGTTACTGTTAATACTGAGAGTGCACCACCCATGGTTGATGCTGTGACTCCAACGGCTTCGTGTGTCGTAGAAATGGACGAGAAGGAAGGGCCGGACCAGGATATTGAACAGATGGAGGAGCAACAGCTGGAGCAGCTTTTGGAGCCAGAGGATGTCAAAGTTGAGCTTCCTGTGGAGGTGGGTCCACCCAAGAATTACGGCTTTTTCCAATGGCTAAAAGAAAAGCTATCCTTCATATTTTTCTTCTATTAAATTTGACTAGTTTTTCGTTGATTTCTGATGTTCAAATTGTTTCTGTTCTGTCGTTGATTCTGTAATAAATAAATTGGATAAATATATCCATGAATATATATCGTTTGACTAATTATGCGAATACTTTTGTCCAATGACTAATCAATGGGGGGGTTACAAATCATCCAATAACAATGCTGCCAAATGAAAATAACTGATAAAATTATATTCAGAACAGAACGAACAGAAACAGAAAACAGGGCGCTGCATTTGTAGAATTTTTAATTACAATAAATCAATTGAAATAAAATGTAATTTTTCAATTTTATCAAATTGTCATTATGCGTAATTAATTCCTATGCACAAATGCATTTTAGTGTGGCGCCACAGTGCTGGTGGGTGTGTCTGTGTGTGTGTGTGTGCCCCCAAAAATTGCACTACCCCCCAGCCATTGAGTGTGTGGTGGAGTGTGGCGGGGTGGCTGCTGCTTAATTATTATATTTGTAATTTATTTGCCCCACAGTTGTAGCCGAGAATGATGCTAAAAAGTACAGTATATGGTGGGGGGGTGGTCACGATGCCACGGTGCTTTAATGCCACATTAATCCCGTTGCTGCACGCACAAAAACGCACTCGAAAAAGTGCGGGAAATGACAGTAACACAGCAAACAAAACCCACACAACAAAAGCAATTCAAATGCACGCGAATGCATAGAATGCATAATTAATTTTTATTTTGATGACAACGTCAACGCAGCGTCACACCAGACAACACAAACCTGCCTGCGCCTCAACCTCAGCCCTCATGTGGCAGGAATACACTCTCTCTCTCTGGGGCGCCCTTTGGCATGTCCATTGCAATTATTATGGATTGGATAAATGTATATAGATATATATATGGGGATATATATATATATAGAATACCATGTAGGAATGTATATATATAGGCCTTGTTATTGGGTTGTAGGTTATAAGCGACGGAATCTGTGAAGGCGCCAATGACTGCCGCACTTGCACTCTACCACTTGCCCTAAGGGATGGAAGAAATATATAGATATACTCGTTTATTCCTATATTACTAAATTCCTATACTATATATTCCTATAATCCTTAAGTATAAAGGTATAAACACTTTTAGCGGGGCTCAATCTCTGGATAATCAATAGAAAGTGGAAAAAAGTGGTGGAAGCTTTTAGAAAGATAAGATAAAGATTTGGTATTAAAAATATAATAATACCAACTGAAGCTATGACATTTTGGTGGAAGATAATTATTGGAAAGTATATAATCAAAAATCAAACAATGCTTAGATTCAAAGATCCAATGATGTGTAAGTTATAAGAAATTATAAAAATGGATCTACTATTATTATCTATTTATCTATCAATCCATCTGTTATTACTCGAAACTGTTTGAAATTTGACTGAAGTCCGAATATGTTTTATGGAGGATTAAACCCTAAAGTACTCTCAAGATTAAAGTAAAGATAATTGCAGGATATTCCTGATTTAATAAAATTCTATAAAAGATTTATTTATTGTACTTTCCATCAACATAAAGAATTTGAAATAATACTTTGTAAAAAGCGAAAAAATGTTATGTTTTTGAATGTGAATAGTTTGTATATCAATTAAGGATACATATAAGTTATCCACCTTTTCAAAACCTTCCACAAAATCTATATAATCCCAAGAAACGACTTACAATCCACAGATACCCTTCAATTTTATTGATCTCTAAGCCGCCCCGTTGTAGTCCCCATGCCTCTCCTCTCTCCCTCTCTCTCTTTTTTATTATAGCGACTCCATTATGCCAACCAATTTGTGTAAAATGGCGGCATGTTGACGGCCATCTAACTGCCGTTTGGCCACACTGGCAATGGGTACCAAAAGCACAAACTGCGTTTACCCACACTGCACTGACCGCAAAAGGGTGGAAGGAGAGGGAGAAAGGACCTGCACACATGTCAGGTTAAACACAAATTAACCTCATTTGACAAAACAAAGCGAAATAGCGCTGCTAAAATGGATAATTTGTTAAATAAATTGCTCGATTTTTATACGAATAGGTGGGAAGGGGGAAAGGGTAAGGGAGGAAGAGTGGAAGGGGGCTGAAACCATTCAAATATTTGTTGTTGGCTGCTTATTTGCATATATGTACATACGCGAGCGATAAATACAAATAAAACTCAAAAATTCTTTTGTTATGCTTTTCCATAATCTTTTTTTCTCTCTCTCTGGGCTTAATCCGTTTTTATTTGTATTGTTTTTGTTTAATTTTTATGCCCTTTTAGGCGGCTGTCGCCAATTATCCAGCACACATTCAAATCCCCTCCCCTTCCACGCCCCTCTACCGTACACCACATCGTTGATGTTTTCCGACTGCAAATCCTCTAAAATTATTGCATTCATTAAATTTTAAACAAAGGTGATTAGATTTTATAATTTAAATGGACAAACAGGCGACGCATTTACATGGCGCCTAATGCTATAGTTTTTCTCTTGTTCGTTATTTATTTAGAATAAAAAACAAAACCTATTTTTCCCTAATTTATGTCCTTGTATTTTTCCCCCCTTCTTCTTTTGTTGTTGTTGTTGCATTTATCGGTAATGTGGGATCAACAATTGTTTGACTTAATTTATTTATTGTTATTTTCTAATCATTTTTGGGGGATTTTTAATTGGTTTTTGTATTATATTTTTAGAAACAAATGTAATTTTTTGATCAGCTTTTGTTCTGGAAATTATTAATTCAAAAGCGGAATGCATTCGAAATTATTGCATTTATTGATAGGAAATAACAAAATGCATTGCAGTAACCAAATTCTATTGAATTCTAACACAGGTAACTCCAAAATCGTATCTAAAGCGTTACAACTCACCCATAAGAACTTTAAGTATAGTCGTTCTATAGTTTCTAGTTTTTTCTTCAAAATATTGAAGTTGGATCCTTGAGGTCGTTGAATGTTGCATCCTTCGCCTGGCATATAACAGCGCACAAAAGTAACGGCCGAACAAAATGCACCACGACGCTCATCGTCTTCTTCACGGGTCATCTCACAGCTCTGGAAAAGGAATACCCAACTAATTAGTTTACTTCAATTACAATTTCTCCATGAACTACATTTTCTCAGCACTTTTCTCGAAGCTATTTACTGTGGAGAGAGTAACGGACAAGTATCCAATATAATTCAATGACTTTTAATTCAATGACTATTCCCGTTGAAAGATCGAAGATTTAAATTCAAAATGGAAGACTCAAGTTTTCTTATAAACCAATGCTTATCAATCACTGCCCACAGATCATGCTTTCACAAGACATGCATCTTGTTTTCACACAAAACTTGAAACATAGTAGGCCAATATTTACTAGTATTTCTTAAAATAATTCTACAGTTTTATTTCCCAATTTCTCTCCAAATCCAAACCAGTTTTCAATCGATAGTGAAAAAGGTATCAGCCAAAAAGCAAAAAATGTTGCCTCGTCGCTTTGTTTGGGTGTTTTTGGCCGTCTGTTTTATGTGCTACTTCAATTTGAAATATCTCATGAATTTTTTTGGCAAGGAAACGCAAGTTATTGTCAATCGGTTCCTTATCGATACGCCCGGCTGTCGTGTCCGTGTCCTGGCGAAGTCAACTAAAGCTGTGCCATTTGTGGAGCCCGTACACGTCCTGATCTGCAACAGACCGCAGTTAATAACGCCACTCTATGAAGATGACCAAAACTATTTGCAGGCCACCATTCTGGAGGAAGATTTGCAGTGCAAGTGCTGGCAAATGGAACGCCAGGATGATCACTCGAATAAATACCTTATGGAGAGGGTTTTCAATCTGAGTCGTGAGGGAAACGCAGCCATTCAAGTGGAGTCCGGACATCAAATGTATCGCGTACAGTGCCGGAACAATGAGAATGTAATCAAATACAATGATGTTATATTCTTTATGCCACCGCCGTTCGAGGAGCCAAAGAAACCTCGACCATATGAACAGAGACCAGAACGTTTGTCTGTCATGATTTTAGGCATCGATTCGATGTCTCAGATGCATTTTGAACGAAATTTTCCACGCTTGACGAGCTTTCTGGACTTTCTGCCACACACGTTCTTCCTGGGGTACAGTCGCGTCGGTGTGGATGCCTATGATAATGTGGTGCCTCTATTGAGTGGCCTGCGCAGCGATGAGCTGGAGAAACGATGTCTTTCGGTGAATAAAACGACGTACGATAATTGCGATCTCCTTTGGGAGAAGTTCAAGAAGGCTGGCTATTCCACTGTCTATGGCGAGGACACCGCTCAGGGCATCTTCATGGATGGAAGAGCGGGTTTTCACAAGAAACCTACGGACTTTTATCTGCATCCCGTGCTGCTCGAAATGGACAAACACACGCGCTACAGCATCGATGAGAATGAGCTCATCCACTGCTCGGGTGGGCGACAGTTTTTCGATGTTTTGAACTATTTCATCGATAAACTATCGGTGTACATGAAAAGTGTACCATTTTTTTCATTCTTTTGGCACTCGCAAGGTGTCAAGGACTTCTATCATTATGCCGGGCGCCTGGATGTGGACTACGTGATGCGTTTGAAGCGTCTCCAGGAGATGGACATCCTGGACAATACTTTGGTGCTCCTCATGTCGGACTATGGTCTGCGTTCTGGCAGATATCGCTTGACCTACAATGGCATGCGAGAAGAGTCGCAGCCTTTGCTTTTGGCCATCTATCCCGACTGGTTAGCGGCCAAATATCCCTTTGCCATGGACAACTTTAAGAGGAATGCCCACAACCTCGTGACACCTTTCGATCTTCATGCCACTCTCAAGGATGTGATGGATCTGAATCTCCTGAGGAACTACCATGTGGAGAATCGAACGAGTATACTGCATGGTTATCCCCCCAAGAAGACTCCCCGTGGCGTGAGTCTTTTCCTGCCGCTGCCCCTTAAACGGAACTGCGATACGGCTGGCATACCATCGCACTACTGCCGCTGCACTGATCTCACGGAAATCCCCCCCGATGATGGCATTGTGCTGCGTACTGCCCGTTTTCTGATCGCTGCCATCAATCAAATTATCGCTCCCTACGAGCAGTGCCAGAAGTTGCGGCTCCACAAGGTGCTGCTAGCATATTTCGTTGACCTCGGCGAGAGTTCCTTTGTATATGAGCTGCGACTGCGGGTGCACACCACCCCAGGGGATGGCATCTTCGAGGGAACGGCACGTCTCACGGACACCTTCCATTTGACGGGTCCCATCACTCGAGTAAATGAGTATCGCAGTCAGTCCTTTTGCGTCAACGAGACGAGCTTGAAAATGTATTGCTATTGTCCAAACTAAAGCATGTTTCAATCAATAAAACAAGATTGAAGCTTTATCTGTGTGTGTATGTAGTTCGATGCTTGGGGATCTTCCAGCAATTACAATAAAACATTTACACATTTCATGGCGTTTCCGTAAGCCACAAAATTATCACCAGAACAGAACGAGTCACAAGAGCCAGCCAAAACATGTTTCACATTAGAGATGGCAACGTGTATTGACACTCGTGACACGAAGAGTTGCGTTAGAAGTGCTTTTTGTTACTTATTTCTCTAGTAATTCGGTTTACATTCGTATAGACTCAGAGAAAATGTATATATTCAAAAGAAATACACACATATTTAAGGTACATTTTCGATGATTCATGATTTAAATATATATATAAAATGTACCCTCGATGGAGTGCGATTTATCAAGAATTTACGTGCAGAAAATATTATATCTCAAATGTCGGTGCTGTAATAGTAACTACTTCTAATAACATTAATCGGATAACAATTTCAATATAGTACTTTTATTGAAGAATTCTATCGTAAAAGGTTCTATAGGAAACATTGCATTAGCAGTTACATTTGTAGCTTTTAATCTTAAAAAATAAAACAATAACTAAATAACTAAATCTTAAATCTATCAGAAGCCCAGATTAGTACAGATTAATTATTTCAAAATTAAATGTAATTAAATCAATTGAATTTTAAAATGAAATTTAAACATTTTATCCATTATTATTCATTATTTGTATATTAATTATTTTGAATTGAATTTCAAAATGAAATTTAAATATTTTATCAATTATTATTAATTATTTTTTTATTAGTTATTTTGAATTGAATTTTAAAATGAATTATTATTTATTATTTTTAAATTAACTATTTTGAATTAATAATTAATATTTATTATTAATGTTTCATCGTAAAAGTAAAGCTATTTACTATTAGTGGCAAATCCTCCAGATTCATATTCGTGTGTGTGCATTGGACATCTATTCGCCTATGGAAAATTTGTACAGCGTTTCAAAAAGTCGAATGTACCATGGATAAACTCCCCATCTAAAGAAATTATTTCAAAGTCTTGAGTCAGTCGTGTGCCTGGAAATGTATGATTCATATTTCTCCCATTTCTCCCATCTCTATCTACTCCACACACAGTGCCGTAGCCGTGGCCGTTCCCGTTCCCATTCTCTGATTTAGTTTCAGTTTCATTTCACGAATTTGACGAACTGATAAAATGTCAATGGTTTATGACACTCTCCACCTCCCCCTCCGGTCTGCCGCTCCACTGCTCCGCTGGTCCGCTGGTGGTTTGGCCTTTTTAGATCTGAATCTGTGTGTCGGTCGTAACGCCACGATTCCTCCCCCCAGTCCCCCCGATTGTTGTTGGCTTTAGCTTTGTGGAGTTTATGAGCTTTGATATTTATTGTCATCAAATGGATTTTGTTCATTGGAATTTATGATATTTCATTTTGCGTTTCGTCTCTTCTTTTGTTTGGGTTATAATTTTTTGAGATTTGTGATCTATAAATATGTATTTGTGTGTGTTCCGTTTGGGTTTTTACGATCCAAAGTTGCTTAAAGTTTTGTAGCACATCCCATACTACGTATTGCCTTTTCACTGCTGAATGAAAATTAAATAAATAAAGAAGAGTTGAAAATCCATTTTCATTAATCAAACGATTAAGCCTCAAAGTCAGTCTATGGATCCTTTTGGGGCTCCTGGACGTGGCCGTGGACATCGCCCGCAGCGGATAATTTGCGTCAAAATGTCACTTTATTTGAAGAGTCCAATGGTCGAATTGGTGGCGCCACAGGACAGAGCGAGAGAGAGAGCGAGAGTTGCAGATGAGCGACATGCAGCAATTGAATTAAAATTAAAATAAATGCCACAAAGGAACAACCAACACCAAAATACGTAATAATTTGCAATTTATTTAACTGCGGACAATCCAGAACCCAAGGGGATTCTGGTGTGGTAGGTGTGGGGGGTATGGGTAGCTCCTGGCTTATACTTGTTTCAAAAAAATTATAAATTAAAAAAAAAAAATAATTAAAAACCATTTGGTGGACTGCTGGGGGAAACTCGCTTTCAATTACGGCAAAAATGTCCTAAAATGGACAGCATTTTCTCACCGAAAATCGTCCTACCGTTGACAGGAATAAATTGAAATGCCCGCCTCGTGTCGTGATGCATGCCCCCGAAAAAGTGCGTGACTGTTGCAAAAAAAATAAAGCCATGAACGGTGGCAATTGACAACTGAATTTTTGTTCAAATGTGAATTTAACATGTTGATTTAAACCAAAAGAATAACGGATGGAAAAAAAGTAAAGTAGATTAATGGCAAACGGGAAAGAGTTTTGAGACAAACCAGATGGAATTTCTTCATTAGAGAACCTCTGGCTATCATTCAATGGAAATTCCATATTCATTTCTATCTCAAAACAATAATTCTTCTATTCTTATCATGTCGTATTCATCGATTAGATTTTCCCCTGCTCTGCTGTTCGGCGCATAAATCTCAAATTGTTCAAACAGGTAATCACTCAAATTGCTCTGATTTCGTATTGGAATTGGTAACGCCTCATAAATAAGTCAAAATCGGGGTCTCCACACAGCTATAGAGAGAGAGAGAGCAGAATTGGAAGTGTGGTGGATCTTATCGCTAATTGATGTGTACGTACGCAGGGTGACACACATATCAAAAGGGTTGTATTTCTTAGGGGGAAAAACCCCATACCTGGGGAAAGTCCATTATTGGTTAATAAATTAAAGAACTATCTATGCAACCCAACTTCCTCCAATCATTCTCTTAATTGATCTGTTATCCACATCTTTTCCCCATACCCCAACTAAGATACACAACTTGTGTGTGATATATCCAAAGTCATTCAAGTCAATCAAATGCTCATCTGTCAAATGACAAAT
The DNA here is from genome assembly GCA_008121215.1 of Drosophila athabasca. Lineage (NCBI taxonomy): Eukaryota > Metazoa > Arthropoda > Insecta > Diptera > Drosophilidae > Drosophila > Drosophila athabasca. Next base: position 47,147,893 of record CM017794.1, read on the forward strand.
GATTTTTAAAATCACTTCAACCGTAGCGAAGGCTTCCTCGTCAAAGTTCTCCTCGTCCTTGCTCCTTGCTGCTTGCTGAGTGAAGAGAAAAAATATTCATAGAACACGGAGAAAAGCGGAAACAGACACTTTAAATGCTTGCGATATTGTCAATCAAAATTCAATCGAAGCCATGAATCATGACACACAGATGGAGACACGGAGCCCTCTCCGACTTCACCTCCTCCTCCTCTGGATATGGCTGATGATGGGGCTTCAAGAGAGCTTCAACTCTCGCTCTGAATCACTCAATTGATGGATAGATGGATGGTTGGTTGCTTGGTTGGTTGGTTGGATGAATGCAGAAAGAGTCCTGCAAAAAAAGGATGAAATGGGAATCACTCAACATAAGGATGCGTGCTGAATGATGGCAATGCTGATGCTGCCGCTGCTGCTGGAATATGTGACATTGTGGAAAGCAGAGGACCGACAGAAAGCATTTAACATTGGCATCCTGCCACAAAAGGAAGAAAAGGAACCTTCCACCCAAGTGGATGGCATGGTATGAAATGGAATGTGGTGGCATGTGTGTGTGTGTGTGTGTGTGTGGGGGGGTGTGGGGTGTGGAGGCAGGCACACTGTCATCAGTCAATGTCAGTGTGTGATAGTTTTGACATTTTTATGAGCAAATGATAAGTCTCTCCACTCGTTTGATGCCTGCCTGTCGTCCAATGTTTGACACTTGCCAGCCACACATCACTAAAATATTCTACAACTTGTATGAAATTCTTTTCGCGTGATATATTTATGGCCCTCTTACTTATCGCCCACGATGCGGTGTAGAAGTATTTTTAAATTTAAAGAGTGACACGAGTTAACAGTCCTCAAATCGCGAGGCCATCGGGCAATCAATCAAAGCGAATGGCACATCGTCTTGGAGTCGTTAAAGCCGTCGCTTTCGGCCCGGATCGTTCACGTGTTTAATGACTGACTTTTTGACGTTGTATCCCCCCCATAAAAATGATAGCGAGGGTGGCTACAGGAATTTGTCAAAAAGGGTTCGAAATGGGATTAGAAAAGTTGGAAATATGGCAATAATATACGTTAAATATAGAAGTACTGTTGCAAGAAGCGAAAAAACTGGGATGGAAACCCCTAGTAGATATTTTTAGATTGGTTAAACCATAAGAAAAATACACTAAAATACTAGACGACTACTAGACAAAAAAAAACATAAAATGTCGGACAAAAATACAACAAAATACTATAAAAATACTTAACACATAAAATACTACACTACTATAAAAAATACTATAAAATACTGAACCAAAAATCAGAAAATGAGACAAGACACGAAAATGCTTACAAAAAAATACGAAAAAAAAACGAAAATACTAGAAAAGGACAAAATATATACCAGAAAAATACTAGATAAATACTAGAAAAATACCAGAAAATACTATATAGTCTTCTATATTTTACAGACCCTGAGATCTAAGAAATCATTTAGAACTCTATGAAATGAGTGAAACGATGCAATTGATTCTTCAAAATTGGAAATCGTAAAATCCAAATTTTCTATATCTTCTAAAACCCCCCAAAAAAACCCCACAAACGACCCCCGTGACCACAGAATTTATTTTCAGCAATTGTTATAGCACCTAATCAGAAAGCAATTTCCATTTATCTACCTTCAAAAACCACACACCAACCACCGACCGGCAATGCCATTGCCTTTGGGTCATAAATTCTAGCCAAAATTGATTTCCTGATATCATCTATATAAATAAAATACCTAAAAACAGCACAAAAATCCGTTTCGGGGAGGGATCGACCATTAATAATTGCGAATGCAATTGTCAAAAATTGTACGCGTACGAATATCCAATGCACACATTTTCTGCCTACTAATATTGACTTCCGTTTCCGCTGCAAAGAGTACGACCCAAAGTATGTTTCCGCTTCTGCTGCTCTTCTGCTTTCTGAAACAATTTTTCACACAGGAAAATTTTTGTGTTATCGTATGTCGCGCCCCATTACAAAATATAGAGGAAAACAAAATCAATTTTTCCAATGAAATGCCACACAACAGACACAGAAAAAATACAAAAATCAGACAAATAAATAAACAAATGCGGGGCGCGGGATGGGATGGGGCGACGATATTTGACATTTATTAATTAAAAATGTGCGAAAATTTATATTAATTTTATTCAACAACAAAAGAGGAAGCTAATTTCAATTTATTTTATTTGTCATCTGCATGTTTTATGCGTCTCCCGAAAGTTCAGAGGAATAGATAAAAGGAATTGGAATTCTAAAATAAATAAATCCCATAAATATTGACAGAAAGTTAGGAAGGATATCAAGGGGAAGGCCAGACCGCTCATCGATAGAAATATAAGAGTATTTCGTTACCCAATCCTAAAAGTAATTACAAATGTTTCTTGAAAATTTTTACATTTTTAATTTCCTTAAAAATGTCATTTCTTTCTTTTGAAGCACCATTGAAAATCTTTTCAACAGAAAAACCACATAAAATACCAAAATGCAATACTCCAAAAATAGAGCACTTATATACAACAGATAAGCGATGGTATGAATCGAATCAAAGGTGTCATGGAGCACAGTTTGACACCCTTGAGTTATAAGATGGGGTTTATAGCACGATTGGGGGATTCTACGCAGATAATGCATATACCAACGGGGTCCATCAAAGCCACAACAGTGAAGCTACAGTAGAAAGGGACACTCGTTACCAAAACTTTTCATAAGTATTATCATTATACTACCTTTAATTCAAGTTCCGTCCAGTGGGTGTCATTAGTATTGATATATTTCACCCATATCTCGGAGAGGTCTTCAATTTCTGGCTTAAGCCAGAGTTTTTGGAGTCTACCTAAAAACGTGCCATACGTCCAATACAAGGCCCACATGGACATTGGTATATACTACACTCAGTTAAAAATGGTATACAAACTTTAAGCCCATTTCAACCTACCCACAAAGTAATCCAATCAGACGTCAAGTCTACCAGCAGAAGGCTAACTAAAAATAGAATAATGACAATGCCAATTAGACTCGTTATAGCCAGATAAAAATCGATTGCAGTGGCGGTATATTTTTGCAGAAAGATGACACCATCCAATCGAATTATCCAAGGAAGGGTTATACGACATGTCACGGCCAAAAGAAGCTGAAAAGTGGAGCTACACTTAGCGTTTGTTTTGTGAATTGTTTTCTTTAAGGAAAGACTCACCGCAAATGCTACCATAACTATGTTTAAAGATGTCTTGAAATACATTCTTGCAATATCTTTGAATATCATACTTTTAGTTCAAAAAATCGACAGTTATTTCAAAGCAAATATGAACCTATATGCTAACAACCAAAGAGCACTGCGGCATGACGCGTAAACTCTCTAAAGAGTGATAAATTCAAAGCTTGCTCAAGAAACTCTTTCCACTAAATAAGAGTCATTCGAAAGAGTCCCCAAAAGAAATTACTTGAAGCTCAAAATATTTGAAAGAATGACAGAAAAATCAAAGCAAATATGAAGAAAAATTATAAAGGATTCTGCTAACAACCGAAGGGCACTGCTGCATGACGCGTAAACTCTCTAAAGAACGTTACATTTAATGCTTTCTCATGCAGTTTTACTAAATAAAAGTATTCGAAAGAGTCCCCAAAAGTTGAGTTAGATCTGCATTAAAATTGTCAAAAATCATTGGGTGTTCCCAAGCATCGTGGATTTGTTCCTATACAGTTATTCGTTTTAAACATTACACAAAATATATTTGTCTTCAATTATTCATACAAATTTTAGGTCTGGCCTCCTGCTTTTTTTTTGTTTTTATGTTGTATTTGTTTTTGCCATTCCTGTGTCTCTTTTTTTTGTGCAAATTTTCATTGTTGATTTATGGGATTTGCTAGATTTTGACAGTCGTTGTTGCAACACACGAAACACGGGTGGGGGGCGGTCGGTGGGTGGTTGGGGTGTGTTTGTATAAACAGGATTTTATAATCGGCTTTCTATATTAATTTTAATTTTATTTTCGGCATTTTATTATAATTACTCTTGATATATGTAAATGGCAGAATCGTTAGCAGAATTTTGTATTCGTATTCGTATTGTTTGCTGCTGCTGCTGCACTTGATGTCCCATGGTCCAGGTCCATGGTGCATGTCCCTCAAACTCGTATTGGGCGGGGGAGGGGGGGGAGGAGATTTCCCCTAAAAAAGGATATATCTTTTGTGGTTTTAAATGTTTTTAATTGTCGTTGTAATTTACATGCGCTGTTTGTTGTTTCATAATCGCATGCTCTTTGTTTCCGTGCATGGGGGTAATATTTTGCCAAAATATTTATAATATTTTAATGCTAATTTTTCGTACAAATCCACAAATGCAGCACCACACCCGCCCTCCCTCCATCCTCCCACTGGGGGGCTTTGTGTGTATTTTTGGTCATATTTGTATCTGTTTGTGATATTTTAATTTTACTGTCACATTTGATCATAAATTTACCGATTAACAAATAATAACCACCACCACGAAAAACCCAAACCCGAAAGAGAAAAGCTCTATTGAAAGGTATTTTTGTATAAAGCACAAAGGCGGCGATTAGGTATATTTAATTGCATTAGATAGAGCCCCTATAATTATGGTTAATATTTTTAATAGAGCAAGTTTATGGGTTGCCATAATCTTTTTGGATCAGCAGTAAAACAAACAAAAAGTAAATAAAACCACAAACAAAAACCCAAAAACTTTTTCCACACGGCTCGAAGAGCGATCAGACCATACGTGTACTTTGTTTTTGAATTTCTTCGTTTTCGGTCCCCAGTCTAGAATGCTTTTAACTTTTCAAACTTTTTTTTTTACATTTCATTGAATCCAAGTAAACTTTTATTCATTCTTTATTCTTTATTCATTCATTCAAATATTCCTTAACCATGTCTGATAGTACAAATTATTTTGCCCAATCAATCGATTCGTTTGCCCCGCAATCCCTTACATCAGAGTCCTCAGATCCTGATGGGCTAATACAAATTACCTACGATATGGTCTTCAATCTAAAATGCGACGTCAAGGCGGTAGATGGAGCTCCCTCTCAAGAAAGGACTTCTATGGAGTCGAACAGACGCTCGACAATAACCGAAAAGCGGAATATCCAAAATATGGATAAAGAAAAGTTGGGACACTCGCCCCACTTGATGATCATCTTTGAGGACGGCGACTGGAATAGTGCCATGCATTTTCTGATCGAATCTATAAAGAAACCATTGAAATCGAATTCCATAACGACGGTCTTTGTGGAGCAGCACATTCGTGCGGATATCTTAGAACGTATTCGGCCGGAGTTGCACTCCGCAAAGAAAGAGGCAACCAGTGGCATGCGTAATAGTTATTTGAGTGCCCTGAAGGTCGTGAATGAGATACAGATGGAGGCCTTTTCTAAAACGAATGTGCATGATGGTCAATCGTGGGCCACCCCAGTTTTACTCACGGAGTGTACAGCCAACGATTGGGATACGCAATCCGCTGGTGTCATCATGCTTCATACCTTTAAAAAGAACCTGAATATCATCAATATATGCGCCAAAGAGGCGACCGAATTTGGCGCTGTTTCCATCTGGAACGAGGGCATGGATCTCTGCTTCGATATTTTGGCTGCCATCAATTCGTCCCATTTCTTTTTCAATTGCACAAATGTGGACTTGTCGCCCATTCTCAAGTACTACCGGGCCGAACAGAATTATACCCTAATCGAAAATGGTTACCACTATGAAACGCTGAATATCTATGACAAATACAAGACGGTCGTCTTCCCGGTGGTCAATCATATAGTACCCAAACCTGGGGCCAAAGTCGAAGCGGAGGAGCCATCACCCATCTCCTTTTTGGAGAGCTAAAAGGCTTCCTCATTATCAATCGATTGCTGTTGACCAAAATATACATTCCAATAAAAATTTTTCAAGTTATTTTTGGTTTTATTTTCATGTTAATCGAATATGATCGGCACCTGTCATCGGTAATAATCATATTTCTTTGCGATTCGGTTTGTTTTTGGGTCGTCTTAATGAAGCCGAATCCCAATCCCATGTTATGTAAAAACCTGTTGGCATTCCATGACTAATGCTGCGGAAAGCGATAAATGAAGATAACTCTGATGATAAGTGCTTTTTGGGCGGTACTGTACTTATAATTGTGATGGGTAATCAGTTCTTGAAGTTCCTATAGAGTGAAAATACTATGGGGTACTCTTTTTTGGCATGTTCTTTGGAGTAACTAGTTCTTTGAAGACTGCTCTTGGTAGTACTGCACCTTTTGGGTGCTTCTGTACTTCTTTGTAGAGTTTATCGATCATTCAACAGGCTTCAACTAATTCAGAAGAATCCTGTAGTGCTTTACTGTAGTGCATAGAACATTTTTAGGTACAATCCATGAATTTATTAATATTTTCAAGCCATAGAATATTTACATATCATACGATTCTCCATTTCAAGATCTATCAAATCAATTGTCTGATCATCAAATCTTCACAACTTAAAGTCCATCAATCCATAAACCCTTTCCATATCCAGAAAGATCCCTAAAGGCAATATTTATGATCGGCCAACCTTTAAGAGTCGCCACCAAGAGCCGGACGCAATGTGTGGTGCTGTCTGGACCATAAAACCATCACTTTATGGCCGAATGATGAGTGTGTGAGTGACGCTGTCGGCTGGCACTTAAGGCCCGAAACCGAATCCAAAAATAAAGCAAGGCTCATCAATGTGATTATCAGTTTTTTGCTGGAATTTATTTCGCATAAATCTCGCTGCAAATGTCAGCCAAATATGGGGGCAGCTGCTGATATCAGGTGCAGCAACAGTCCTCTAACTGCAATGCCACACCCTTCTCTGGGGCGTTGGATCTTTCTCTCTCTCTCGCTGGCTGTGGAAATTCATTATAAAATGCGGTTTGAATTATTTGTCACAAATGTCTGGCTCCTGTGTCCAGGGACGGGGTGTGACATTGATGTTGACATTGACAGACAGACAGACAGACAGAGCGGGTCTCGGTCTCTCATTGCGCCAAATGAAATGAAATTGTTAATGGTCGAGTGAGTCATCATCATCGTTCGCATATCCGTAATTTCGTTTTGTATTAAATATGTCTGTTGAGCTACTGAGCTTCTTCAGCAGCGTATATGCGAAATTTAATTAAAAAACAAAAGGGTTTGGATTCAATGTATGTGTGTATATTGTGTATGTGTTTTTGTTCAATTTGGTTTCTTATCGAAAGAACAATGCGAGACGAAAGGTTGGCGGTATCACGTTTGCGCACGACGATGATCAAAATTTGAGTAAAGCTGCTCCGAAGATGTGCCTCCCACGCAGCTCTTGTTGGACGACGAACGACGAAGAAAGGGCGATGTAGCGATAAAGAGTACAGGGCGACAGCAAGCAACAAACAATTAAGAGAGATGCTCTCTCTTTATGCTGCCGTGGGCCGGCGCTAAGCCGAACATACTCCCCCCGTTGAAGAGTACGGGTCTTCGACATCCTTCTTTGGCAGCATACACAACTTCGCAATGGCCCTTGTGGCTATCCCAGTAGCCGTTTTGAGCTCAGCTACCCTGGGAACACCATCCTTCCCGACGATTAACTTAGTCACCCTTCCCAATGGCCACTTGAGGGGAGGCAGGTTCTCGTTCTTTACGAGCACTACGTCGCCGATGCTGAGACTAGGCTGCCCAGTTCTCCACTTAGCTCTCTCCTGAAGAAGGGTGAGGTACTCCTCTCGCCAGCGGGACCAAAACGTCTGCTGCAGAAAGTTGACCTGCTGCCAGCGATCAAGACGATTGAAGTTTAGTCTGGTTACATCTGGCTCTGCAAACATAAGGATCGGCGCCGTGCCCAAGAAATGCGCAGGTGTTAGCACGTCCAAATCGTCGGGATGCTCTGAAATGGGAAGCAATGGTCTTGAGTTGACTATAGCAGTTATATGGCATACGAGGGTTCTCAGGTCATCGAAGCAAAGTACGGAGCTGGAGGCGGAACGGTAGAAGTGATACTTGGCTGTCTTCACCGCTGCCTCCCAGAGCCCGCCAAAGTGGGGAGACCGAGGGGGAATAAAACGCCAGTCGATGTGATCTGCGACGCAAAACTCCTGAACTGTCTTCTGGTGCTTTTCGGAGAGGAACAGCTTCTTCAGCTCCGCCAACTCGTTCTTAGCTCCAACGAAGTTAGTTGCATTATCAGACCAAATCTCCCTCGGCTGACCACGAGTACAAATGAACCGCTTGAGCGCGCTAATGAACGCTGGCGTTGACAAATCCTGCACAAGCTCCAAGTGCACGGCCTTGGTGGCAAAACAAATAAATACGCAAACGTAGCATTTGATGGGTGGTCTGGTCCGCACCTCACTCTTGTAAAAGAATGGACCACAAAAATCCACGCCTGTAACAGCAAAGGCGCAAGTTGCATTCACACGCTCCTTTGGCAGGTCAGCCATGATATGCTGAAGTAAGCGCGGCTTGGCCTTAAAACATCTTGTGCAGCGATTTACGACATTTGCCACCGTCTTGCGCCCTCCAATTGGCCAATACTCATGACGAATTAGTGCGATTAATGCTCGTGGTCCAGCGTGCAAGTTCCGCTCATGAAACTGCACAACTACAGCTGAAGTGACGGGATGACGCCTTGGAAGAATAACTGGATGCCGCGCGTTGAAATCAAGTGATGAGTTCGCCAACCGTCCACCGACGCGTAATAGTCCATGTTCATCCAGAAATGGTGCGAGCGACGAAATAGAGCTCGACGGCTGCACCTGCTCTCCATCCCGCAAAGCCTTGTAGTCAGTCCATAACTGCACTCTCTGTATTGAACGAATGAGTAACCGTGTGCCACCAACGATGTCATCCACTGTTACTCCCGATGACTTTTTGCGCCTCACAAATTTGAATACGTATGCAAACGTGCGCTGAAGCTTTCCAAAGGAATTGGTAAATTTCCTGCCATCAGAGAGGTCTACGAATGGGCAAACTGCAATGAGGACTCTCTTGCGAAGCTCCAGTATCGGCAGGTCTTGTGTAGATGACGATGGCCACATCGGTTTCTCATCTCGAAGAAAGAGTGGCCCCTGGGACCAAAGATGCGATTCCAAAAGTTCCGATGGCAGAGCGCCTCTGGATAAGATATCCGCAGGGTTCTGAGTGGTTGGAACGTAGCGCCATTCCATCTGAGCAGTCCGCTCCTGAATGGCCGATACCCGATTTGCAACGAAGACGTTAAAACTTGATGGGTCATTGCGAATCCACGACAAGGCAGTTGTGGAGTCGGACCAGCAATAGAAGCTTCCAGTAAATAATTTAAGTTGGTGTATCTCACTGATCAATTGAGAAAGTAGGTCAGCGCCACATAACTCCAACTTGGGCACAGTCAATACCTTGACAGGGGCGACACGCGACTTCGCACAGAAAAGTTGCACGTATGTGCCATTCTTGGTCCTTGAGACGATATAAATACATGCGCCATACGCGTCTAGACTAGCATCGCAAAAACCATGAACCTCCGCCTTTGACCTGGGACACAATGCGAGGCGAGGAAATCTAAAACGCTGAGGGGCAGACAAGTTCTCGCAAAAAGTGATCCACGCTGACGAAAGAGACTCGGGTAGACTCTCATCCCATTGGAGCCGCTCCTTCCACACCAGCTGAAGGAAAATCTTTGCCTTTGCAATGACAGGCCCAATCAATCCAAGGGGATCATAAAAACGAGCGATAGTTGACAACATAGAGCGCTTTGTCGGCTTTGAAGACAACTGTGCGGGTACTACGGAAAAGAGAAATTCATCGGATGCAGGCTCCCAAACCAATCCAAGGGCCTTTGTAAAATCGGTGCCATCGTCGAAACTTATCAGCGTTTCTTTATCGTTGTCAGGAACTCCTTCAAGCACGGCAGGAACGTTGGAGCACCATTTCCGAATTATGAAGTTTCCCCGAGCCAGCAACTGGGATGTCTGCTTCATCTTCTCACGCACTTCCTCTACAGATCCTCCACCAGTCATCAAATCATCAACATAAAAATTGGACGCCAACACTTTCGAGCCAATAGGGAATGACGATTTTTCTTCTTCGGCCAATTGGAGCATCGCACGAATTGCAAGATAGGAAGCTGGCTTGGTCCCATACGTGACCGTATCGAGTTTAAACGTCTTTACATTTTCCTGCGGCGAATCTCTCCATAAGATGCACTGAAGGTAATTATCTGGCTCAGTTACCCGGACACACCTGTACATCTTGCAGATGTCCCCAGTCAGCGCAATTGGGAACGTACGGAAACGCAGTAATGTATGTAGAAGCTTTGGTTGGATAGTAGGCCCAGCCATTAGAACCTCGTTTAGAGAGAACCCCGTTGACGTTGATGCAGATCCATCGAACACAACCCGCAGTTTGGTAGTTGTGCTTTCTTCCTTAAGCACGCAATGATGTGGCAAAAAATATCGACAGCGACTGAACAGCTCTGATTCTACTAACGACATGTGATTGAGTTCTTGGTACTCGCGGATGAAAGAGGAGTACTGAGCCTTTAGCTGCGGCCGACGCCCGAGTTTCCGCTCCAAGTTGAGGAACCGGCGATATGCTTGCATATACGAATCACCCAAGATATCCAAACTTCTTTTGATGGGCAACTTCACAGCGAACTCTCCAGATGACAAGCGCGAGAAATTAGCTTTGAAGTGCTCCTCACAATCAATGTCCTCCTGCTTGACCGTCACCGAAACTTCAGTGGAACTTTCTATCTCCCAAAACCGCCTCAGCAGCATTTCCACTTGATCGAGAGACTCATGACCTGTGTCGGACGAGCACCGAGACCCCAACAAGGCTGTTTTACGAGGTTGCTGGCCCCCTCCTGAAACCACCCATCCAAGGCGAGTCTTCTGAAGCGATGGCAAGCCTGTTGCCAATTTGATTTGGCCAACGCACAGAAGGTCAAAGAAGAGACTAGCCCCAATGAGCAGGTCAATACGCTGCGGCCTGAAGAACTGCGGATCCGCCAGTGGGATGTTCTGCGGAATTTTCCAGTCGGAAACGTCTACTGAAAAACTAGGCTGCTGCTCGGTGATTGTGGGTGCTACCAATGCGACGAAACTGGTACTGTAGTCAGAGGCTTGCGACTGCAAATTGAGGCACACTGTGTAGCCCTCCGATGCGAAACTAGAGTCCCCAAGACCCGATACTGCGGCCGATGACATGGTCTTCTTTAGTCTAAGCTGCTGAGCGAGACTAGATGTTATTAGGTGCATTTGTGACCCGGAATCCAAGAGTGCCCGACATGGCACGAGAGATCCAGCGCGATCCTTCAACAAAACCACTGCAGTGGCTAAGAGTACGACATCATTGCAAGAATTGTGAGCTATCAGGGCGGTGGCTGAGGCCTGTGAATGGGCTTCAGGGTGCGGTGACGACGAGACAGCAGACTCCGATTGCGAGCGTCTGTCATTGAAATGCAATAACGTGTGATGTTTGATCCCACAGTGGCGACAAGTTGAGGACCTGCAGGTGCGAATTTGATGGCCGGGCTTCAGGCAATTCATGCAAAGGCTGAGTTTCTTCACCTCTAGTTGGCGCAGTGAAGGCGAGAGATTTAAAAACAAAGTGCAGGTATAAATATTATGGCCATTAGTATTGCAAAATACACAGTCAAGAGCAACCGATTCAGTCGCTACGAAAGAACTCTTACTGTTGTTAAATGTTTTTTTATTCCTTCCCGCCTGAATGCCGGGCGCATACATTGCCCTAGTGTGCTCCTGATTCTCCAACTTCTGACATCTTTGCTCCAGAAACTCGGTGAATTGCTCGGCTGTGGGTATACTATCCAGTGACGGAGTGTCCTCCCACTTGGCTTGTGTGGCACTATCTACCCTCTGCAGCAGGCTGTGTATTATAATAACGTCAGCAATCTGTTCCTTTGTCCCAATACTTTTTAAGGCTCGCAGATTGCCAATTGCGGTATCTGTCAAGAACCGAAGTTGAGACACAGACGACTCCTCAACGCGCTGCACACCCAGAATGTCATTGACGTGTGCCTGAAAAATTAACCGTTTATTATTAAACCGCCTGTTCAGCAAATCCAAAGCGATGGGATAGCTGGCGTGGCAAAATTCCAACGACGAGATCGTGTCTAGAGCCGGTCCTTTTAGGCAGGATCGTAGATGCTGCAATTTCTCCACATTCGTTAAGTCAGGCTCCGTGTCGATTATCGAGGAAAACATGCTCCAAAAGGCGGAGTACTGTGAGTAGCCCCCACTGAATTCTGGAAGCTTTAACTCCGGTAGGCGATGCCGATGCTGCATTATAACCGTAGCCGGGGCTTCTGAAACATGGTCCGTCCGCATTGTTGAGCAAGGGAGCATTGTGGGCTGCCGCTTGTTCAACTCATGCTTAATTCTGCTCTCCAGCATAACCACGCACTCGTCAAACTCTTTTCTTAACGGACTACCGATCTCATCAAGATCGATTCTTTCCAGAGCATCATGATGCTCATTGAAAGACACGACAAGATCCAATACAGACTTTAAACGGACGTTCAATTCCTCCTCCGTGAGCTCCCCAATCTTCTCTTTGCCGACGGCATTTTCAACTCCCCGCGCTGCACTTAGCATGGCTTGCACCTTGCGCTTGTAGTACGCAATGTCCACATTGAGAGACAAGGGGGAATCGACAGCGATAGGGGAAGGGGTTCCATCAGAAGACATTGTGTGTGTTTGATAAAGCAAAAGACGAGGTTAATAGCCGGTGAATAGCTTCGAACAGTTTGAAAGGCACTTCCCAATCGATCGCAGCGCTCGAACACACGGGCACAGACCAGCAGCGAGAATTCGCAATTTGCCAACAACAACAATGGCATACACACTGAGAGCACCGAAACCGTAACGAAACAACAGCAAGCAGACGGTAAAGCAGATGACGCGAGAACCGTTACTATTGCTTGTGCACAACTGAGGAACCGAACAACCGTTGTTTTATGCGAGTAAGGCAATGACAAAATTTGGATAAATGCAATTGTTTTTTATTGTTTTTTAATCACGTCGGGGTCACCAAAATGTTGAGCTACTGAGCTTCTTCAGCAGCGTATATGCGAAATTTAATTAAAAAACAAAAGGGTTTGGATTCAATGTATGTGTGTATATTGTGTATGTGTTTTTGTTCAATTTGGTTTCTTATCGAAAGAACAATGCGAGACGAAAGGTTGGCGGTATCACGTTTGCGCACGACGATGATCAAAATTTGAGTAAAGCTGCTCCGAAGATGTGCCTCCCACGCAGCTCTTGTTGGACGACGAACGACGAAGAAAGGGCGATGTAGCGATAAAGAGTACAGGGCGACAGCAAGCAACAAACAATTAAGAGAGATGCTCTCTCTTTATGCTGCCGTGGGCCGGCGCTAAGCCGAACAATGTCATTTTATTGGTATTATTCATCAGAATTATTATACCCTCGCTCTCTCTTTAATTTGCTTAGAAGCGATCGTTTCGGTCTGCATTCCTCTACGAGTTTTGAATTTTGTATGTAAATTCGCATTTTATTCAATGCCGAGTCACTCGTTTTGCCAGAGTCTCGAGTTAACTGTCAGTTTCAATCGTGTCTGCAGAACTTGTCACTCATTCAATAGTTTTGAAAATTGCAAATGTCACTTACAACCCAACAACAAGAGTGCAAGAGCTTCCTACAGTTTTCCAGGCATCCGAACTCACATCACATCTCATCTCACATACACATGTGTGAGTGTCGCCCGAGTGAGTGAGTGAGCGAGCAGCAGCCAAGGATACGACATTCTGAGACAATGTTGCCGCCGGAGACGGAGACGACTAGTAGCAGAACCAGGACCAGGACCAGAACCAGGACGTAGACGAAGACAAAGTCTCGGGCAAGAAGAATGCCAGCCAAGAGGATGACGCGGCAAGAGCAGACGCTGTGAATTAAAACAAGAATGGAAGGAAAGGTTTTTGTCCAGCCGAATATTATATGCACTTCCAGGGAAAACACAAGAAAAAATACTAGAAAAACTGCTAGGAAAATTGCTAGAAAAAATACTAGAAAAATACTTCCAAAAATAATTAAAGAAAACCCAGAAATATACAAGATGAATACCAACCAATATTAGAAATTATAATAAAATACTAGAACAAAAAGATTTAAAAGACACTAAAACATTTCCTAGAAAAATTCCAGAAAAATACTAGAAAATTATTAGGCAAAACACCAGGAGAATTAAGATAATTACAACAAAAAATAATAGAAAATTATTTAAGTAAAATACCATAAAATACTATAAAATACCAGAAAAATATGACACAAGATAATTAAAAAAAATATAAGTAAAAATTATATTTGAAAATTATTTGTCAAAAACCATAAAAAACTATAAATGACTAGAAAATACTAAAAAATACCAGAAATATATACCATAATGAATTCTTCAGATATGCATATTGTAGGTTTGCATACAGAAAAGAGAATCAACACTAGCAGAGGGGCTCTGCTGCATTGCGTGTGTAGCTGAATTTTCTCTGCCGTACAAAACTCTTGAGTAAATCGTAATACCTTCCTTTAAAGAGCATAACAAGGCCAGGGAATAAAATAATAAAAGGACACAAAGACAAAAGCATAAGAAAACTTGAGCTCTCCCTCTACCCATTCTCCCTTTCTGCCACTGCCTCTCTTCCTCTCTCTATCTCTCTCTCTGTGTTTGTGTGAGGTTGACCCATAACGGAGATGGGGTAGGGGGAAGGGGTTTCTGCCTTCTGCCGGTTGCAAGTGCAATATGTATTTCCTGAGGCTCCACTCCACTCCGCACCGCCCCCTACCGCCCCCGTGCCAGCACTGAGAGCGGGACAAACATGTACGCATCAAAATCAGACTTGTAATCCAAGTGCAAGTTGCGAATCCAAAAATCCATCCATCGCTTGCAGAGCATCCTTCACTCTCCGGGGCCCGAGACCCCTCTCCTTTCTTCCTGCCGTCGTACGCTCGGGCTAAGTAAAACTTGAGCAAGACGGCAGATCCGTAAGCAAGAAGGAGCCCTGGATTCACAGAAGGATTCAGAAGGAGGAAGAGTTCGCTTGCTCGCTCGCTCGCTCGCCTGATGTCACGTAGAATAGACATACAGACATGCAAGTGACAGACAGATGGAGAGACACTGTGACACGACACATTGACTGACAGCTGCAGGGACGACGACTACGACTACGACGACTACAGTGGGCGTTGTACGGTGGGGGCTATGTGGGCGTGGCAGTTGGCAGAATGAGGACCTGGAAGGTTGCAAGGATTTTGTGCAAGAAATGGCGTGTGCAAACAAAACCGAAAGACAAAAGCAAATGATGGACATGCACGGGAGAGAGACTGCAGAAGATTGACGGTGGAGGAAAATGTCCAGGACACGGGACACGGGGCTAGGGAACTCTGTTGGTCAATGGAACAGCAGCAGCAGCAGTTTCCTTAGTCAGCATCTCCATCGTGGGTTGGGCATTTAATTTCAAAAGGATTGTGCAATCAACATAAACGGGGGAAAGTGGGAGAAGGAAGAAGGAGAGGAAAAATTAAAGGATCTGTGGATAAAACTATATTCTTTGGTTTCCACTTCGAAAAGGAAGGTCCTTTGTAGCAAAGAAGTATGTCAAGAAAACGAGAACCAGGGATTTGAGTGTTCCTCTCCCATTGTTTCATTCCATCCATCGCTTTTTTGGGTTTCAATCTCAACTTTCCTTCAATTGCTGCTCCAATTTGTATATTTGAGGTTATTTGGTTTCCATTATTCCACCTCTAATTAATTTCCCATTGTCCCTCTTAATTTCTTTCCACTTAACCTCGCATTTTGATGGGAAAGATGTCAACCTTAAAAAAAACACTTAATTTCCGCCACAAATTATTAGATTTTAACAAAAAAAAAAAATCACAGCGACACTCCATCCCCAAAAGTACTCGACTTTCGTTTCGTTGCGGTGGGGTGGGGGGAGTGGTTCAACGGTCAAGTGCACTGTTGTCCTCGCGAGTCCTTCCTCATTTGACGAAACATTAGACTGAAAATGGTGGAAGTGAAGGACGACAGAACACTCACTTTATGCAGAAAGTGTTTTTAATTTCATTTTTTTGTTGTTCACATTTAATTTTTGCGCTCACATTTTTTGGATCAAGCTCGGAAAATCATAAGCGCGGACGGGGCAGCGACGACGATGGGGCAGCGAAAAATAAATAAGAGTAATTAAATTTCGTAACAAACATGACGAGATAATGGACCGAAGCCATTAACAGAGCCCCGAGATGCGTCACTGACGGACGGAATGGACGGGGTCCTGTCCCCGAAAGATGACGAGAAGGAAGCTTCCACGGCTCCACGGACAACAGAGAGTCGGTCGCCGCGCCAGCTGCCCGCCTAGACCCAATCCACATTGCCCCATCCCATCCGTGGGATGACCAGCCGTCATACATCACGGAGCCAAGCAGCAGCAGCATCAGCATCCCGAGCATTTTTCATGACAAAAAAAAACAAAACGTATGCTCTATCGCATCCTTTCTTGTTGCTCAACAAACTAAATTCCCAGAGGCAAATTTTTCTTGATTTCTCTTCTTGGCTCCGTGTCTGAAGGTTACAAAAATTATTGCATCATTTATGGGCAGCCATCAGCGGGGGTCAGGCGGCGGCGGTACGTGAGTGGGGAAGAATCTTGATGGATGTTGAGACATTCATAAAATGTTTCCCTTGTCGGCCATCGACAGCAAGGCGCACAGCATCAGGAGAGAAGGAAGGGTTACCAGAGATAAAGTAAGGCTTTTGAGGTGACTGTACTTTGATTTTCTTTTAAACTTGAGGAAATTCTCATACTCCCAAGATTTGTTGTATTTATTTCTAGTAGAGCTGCAGTTTTTCATCGGTAATTATCTTTCTCTGACTGTACTTCTTCAATTGATACTTTGGTCACACTTTAATCATCCAAATCAACTCTGCTTTAAAGACATTCTCTAGGAAACTAGGCCTCTTTTTCTGCCTTAAGCACAAATGAGATTCAGCTCTTTGTTGAAGCCTCTTTCATCATGCCTCTCAACGAAGCATCAAACGAAATGGTCAACATTTTTTCTCAAAAGAAAAAACACACACACAAGGAAAAACAGACGGTAAGTGGACACAGAAGAAGATACATCCAACAGATACACAGAGAAGTAGAAGTTTCCAATGCAAGATGACAGCCTCATTCGTCAAATCATACAAAGAAAAATGTGAACTCTTCATCAGGTTTTTCTCGTTTTTTTGGGTCTCTCGTCCTTCGATATATCCTTTGTCTCTATGTGTGCGCCATTTGGCCGTTGGGCAACAGAGTTTGATGTTGACGTTTCAATATTGATGCAATGTGCTTCGGACCAAAGTTTGTCCCTCCTTCTCTCGAGATATATCTATAGTCTATAGCATATTTCATCGGCCATGTCCGTTGCCAATTCTTTGACTGACATGAAAAATAACAAAACAGCAAATCCAAAGAAAGGATAACGCGAGGGGGGCGATGTCCAAGTTGATGACGATGACGCTCGCATCGTTGCGCTTCTCTATTTCTCTCTGCATCGAAGCACGGAAGCATCCTCTAATCCATCGTCCAACGTCTTGGCATGTCCTTGGACTCTCTCACCCTCTCGCTTTTTCGCAAGGCAATCTACTGCAGCTGTCGTCCTGCTCAACGATGGATGGATGTGTGTGTGATGGCTTGAGGGCGCCACATCCTCCATCTCCTCCTCGTGCTTTTCAAAGACGAGGCGCCACAGACTGTGCTGTGCTCTCAATAATGTTCGATTTTGATGAAGTAGGCAGGTCCTTTCATGGCAGGAAACAGTCGAGAGGAATGGCCAAGCAGATAGATGGATGCTTTAAAGCAAACTAAAGATGTTTCAGCCATCATCTTTGGATGCTGCATCCCTAGAGATTTTGAGTCTACTTTTCTTATAAATAGACCTTTTATTTTCTTATATCTATGGAAATCTCTCTTTTTAGTTGCCCAAAAGCCTAACCATGTGCATCAACAGTCCAAACCACATCCACATCTACATACACATCTACATCTACAGCCACATTCACATCCATATCCACATTCAGGCAACGCCAACGCCATTCATCGAAGCGTGGCCGGGGCCATCACTTGGCTCGTTTGCTCATCGTCAAGACAAATGGAAAATAAATAAATTACTTTGGCCCCAAACCTCCGAAACACACCCGAAACCCCCGCCCAGTCCCCCGGCCTCTCTGTTCGTTCGGCCTCTTTGCAATTCCAAAACGTCACTGTGCATACACATATACGAATATTCCTCTGGTCTTCTTCTGGTCAGGCGGCAGGCAGGCAGGGGGGCTTTAGGGGCCAACAGTTGGTCGATGTCCAGTTTGATAGAGTCTTGTTGCTGCCTGCCTCTCTGCCTGCTCTCTACTTGTGCTGCAGTGTGTGCAGCTTTTTGTAGCATGTAGTTGTGTTGCAAGAACGCCTCCTCTACGGCTGCTGCTGGGGCTGCTCCTAAACTTTTAAAACGTCAATCAATTGTCCAAAGTTGTCCGAGTTGTCTGACATGTTTTAAATTAACTGACGAACGACGAACCAATGTAAACGATTTATGGGCCCCAGAATCCCCGGTATTTGTATTCAAAGATGGCGTTGACCAAGAGGCCAAGTCTTTTCAATGGCCTCTATAGATATTGACCAAATGGAGAAGAGATGTGGATGGAAGATGGTTGGAAGTATTACCAGTTCGTAGTCTGTATATCTGCTATATCTGCTATTTATTTCCCTGCCTATTTATCCTCTTTTTGTGTGGGATTTTGTCCTTCTATGGAAAATTATAATATAATAATAATTACTGTCCAAACAATAGAGAAATTAATTGCGAAACAATCAACGTTTCATTAAAACAAAATGGATTTGACATAATTCAAATGCAGTTCTGCATTTGAGAGGCGCCACCACTCCCGCCACCCAGTCCTCCCCTCTTCTGATGATCTGATGATTCTGTGGGTCCCCCCCGTCTATCCGGTTCGGTGGGTAACCATCGACCTGCCCTCTAGGGAGGGGGGGAGGTATGCTGCTGCTGTTGCTGTTGCTGTAACGCTGCTGAATCATTCATTTGGAAAATATTTAATTAATTTTTGCCAATAATGGTGGACAGCGCGAAAAAAAGAGAGTCCAGAGCCCACACACACGCACACCGCAATTGCAGAGGGCGAGGGGGGTGAAGGGAACGACTTTTGGTCATGTGATATATTAATGCCGCGGTAATGATGCCGCCAGTCCGAAAGTTGTCGCTCATTTAACGACCAAACGACCGTCCGGACTAATAACCAAATGTCCTACATGTTTCGATGAGGCTTTAACTCTCGCGTGGGGAGAGGGGGAGGGACAAATTATAGGCGCCTGTGGGGAGTGGCTTATAGAGAGGTTTTATCCACCAACACACACACGTACACCCACAATCGCAATTTTAATCGCATTAAGAGTTGGGGCTTTGTTTTTCCACCAGAGTTTAAAATTGGAAACAAGATTATGTCCATGGGATCTCATTGTTTTTACATATGGAACTACTTGCATGGCACAAGCTGCTGTAAACTATAACTTTAGCGTAATATTATAGTGATAGTTTTTGGTGGGGTTACACATTGATGCTTTGACCCGATTATCTAGTCAGAGCCTCTAAGAAAATATGTCATGCCCAAGACATTCATTTTGTTATTGTATTATGGGGTAATCCGTTTCGAAACACTCGCTAGTGCGAGGGACTCGAGCTTACATTTTCTGTCATGCCCAAGCAATGTACTTTGATTTTGCTTTCTTGAACAGAGTTTTACGAGTTGCCAAAGACTGTGTACTTTGTTGTTGGGTTCTTCGAACCGAAAAGTAAGTATTTTTTACGCCTCGCCAAAGACTGTGTACTTTGTTGTTGGATTCTAGGGACCGACTCAGCTGCCCAAGGCATTGCCGAACAGACGAAGCCGAGTAGGCAGCGGGGCCGCATTCAGAGACGAAGCTGGAACAGCTTTTTAATGCCTCATGCAACATCTTTGGTATTACCTAGTCAAATACCCAAAATTATTACAATAGAGTGGCCTGGAAGTTTCTATATTAAGCTTTTTCTTTGCTTCAGAAAGATATTTCTATAGTCAAAATGTTACTTTTATTACAAATACATACACACACACACACACACACATACTCTTTGAAGTGCTGTCCATTTGTTTTCATTCCTTTAGCAATCAACTGTCTATCCATTCATCCATCCACCCACTCATCCACTCACCCATCAATCTGTATTTCTATCGGAGTATCTTGCCATCAATCCATCTGGCATCTGGCTGCATCCTGCAATGGCAATGGCACTCAAGTGTCCAGCTGTCTATTCAAACTTTCCCATCTAATTGCTGCTGGAGTCTGCAGTCAACCGAATGACCAACCTCCTCCTCTGAGTAACGAAAAATCTCAGCCACTACCCAAAAATGTACTTCGTTG
Source organism: Drosophila athabasca (assembly GCA_008121215.1). Lineage (NCBI taxonomy): Eukaryota > Metazoa > Arthropoda > Insecta > Diptera > Drosophilidae > Drosophila > Drosophila athabasca. Next base: position 47,168,392 of record CM017794.1, read on the forward strand.
TCGTAGTCTTCGTTGGCTTTAGTCTGTGATTATTTTCACTGCTCTGCAGCGGAGGGAGAGAGTGTGGATTACTGTACTCCTTTTCTAATGTCAAGTCCATCAGTCAGTGGAGGTCTTGGTATATTTTCTATGGGAAAATCAATGACTGCGGGTCCCCAAAAAGATAACAAGCCTCCAAGAACCTGTGTGACCCACAATTAAATGTATTTGTAGGCCTGTCATTTTCACCACTTGAAGGGAAGCGAGAGAGCAGACCCAGAGACCAGCCTCAAATGTTGAAAAATGTCAAATATTTATTTTATTTTTCAAGAGTACAAGTACAGAGTTTTAAAGGATTTTATCAGTGGACTGTCCTGTCCTGTCTCTTCTCTATGTTTCTCCAGTCACTTGAGAATCACAAATGAAATAAAATATTTTACTCTAGACTTTTTTGCTCATTTCATACCACACTTCGGGCCATTGATGGACCATTCGGACCATCTTTCGGATGGCTAGCATGTGCATGAAATGAACTTCCTTTTACAACCTCCTCTTGCTCCTCCTAGAGGTTACTCCTTCTCCTGCGGGTCAAGAGGAGAGCTTTCCAAATGAATATCCTACAAGTATTTTCTATATGTTGCTTGTCTCTGGGCAACCTCTTCTCACACTCACACTCCCTGCCCTTCCATCATTTGTCCCAAAAATGTGCATCCGCCCGCCAACAGCATTTATTGGCAGTTTTTGTGTTGCTTGCGAAAATCTAAAAATACTTTTTGACATATCAACGTGTTTTGGTTTGGACTGCAGTTCCCGTAGAGTGTATGTTATGTGTGTATGATTGTGTGTGTGTGGGTTTGCCATTTGCCATCTTAACATTTGAAAAACGGAAAACTGAACATTGTGTTGGCTGTCTTGCCGACTGTCACTCAACCGACAAACAGTTTTTCGGCAAAATGTTCATTTGTACAAGTGTCTCTGTGGCTGTCTCTCTCTGTCTCCGACTCGTTCCACGTCTTGTCTCTCAAACATCCGAACATATGTGGAACTAGTTCAAAAGCCACTTGATCTGGAGTCAAAATGGAAGGCTAAGTTGATACTGCAGATGGTTTTGATGTTAAAGAATATCATTTAGAGTTAGAAAGGGAAGTTTTTGGCATCAAATTTCAAGAAAAGCTCTTTCATAATGAACTAGTTCCAAGAGGAATGATGGAAAGTGGTCCATGTGCAAGTACAGTCATTGCATTGATTCATGAACTAGTTAAACCCCAATTTCCATCACTATTTTCTATAAAAAAAGGAACTAGTTCGCTTAGACACTTTATTTACCTGTTTATTCCAAGTACAGTCATTCCATTGCTCCATGAACTAGTTTAAAACACTATAACCTCACTTTCTATCACTATTTTCTGTAAAAAAAAAAAAAAAAAGAACTAGTTCGCTTAGGCATTTTATTTATCTGTTTTCTGCCATCAATTTCACAAGCCTTCGTTCCGGATTTACAAATTTTCTTAAATAAATAATGAAAAAAGGTCTTAATTTCAATTAAGAATGTTTCACCCATTAGTGTGGGGAAATGTTGAAGCCTCCACAAATGCCGCAACGAAACGAACTTCAGAGCTTCAGAGCGCCCTGCCCAACAAAATTTTTCGGACAAAATTTGCTGCTGTCCTCAGGACTCGCCAGGACTCTCGAGTCGACTCGACAGCTTTCAGCCAGCATGACATATCAAAAGTATAAAATATTTTTAAAAGAAATGTTTTTTCTAGGGGAAACAAAAAAGCCAGCGACGAAGGACGAAGGGACGAAGAGGGGAAGAGAGGAAAAAGTTTTCAATTACAACATTATAAAGATCGACAAGCTGTCTGTGGCAAATATGGCCCAGGACCTCCAGGTCCCCACACATCCTCGTCTGCTCCCCACGTGTGTGTGTGTGTGGGTCCTTCCTATGGCCAGAAAATTATTATTTATATTCCAGTGCAAACGAAATTCGTGTTCGACACATGTCTCCAAGGATTAAACACGAGTGACCGCAAAATCATCATCAAGGAGTTGAGGCGCAAAACTTTCCAGAGGGGTACAAGTGGGAATGGAACAAGCACAAAGCGAGACGAGACGAGACGAGACTGTACCTGCGACAGAGAGTGGATTGCCAGTGCTGCTCCCAAAGATCAGGACAGGAAGAAAAATATAAAACGTCAAACGTCAAGAACTTTTTTTCCATGTCAAAAAAAAGAAGGGAGGAAAAGAGGGAGCCGTAGAAGTATGTCCGAAAGCTGTCAAAAGCCACTATAAACTTGTGACGTGTCAAGCGTCACAATACTCCCCAATGTCCCTCCCCCCCTGCAACTACTCTCCCCCCGGGCACTCCTCTTTCCAATGGCAACTCCTCTTCCTGTGACTCCCATGCATGTGAAAACTTTTGAATTTATTTTTTTTACTTTTTCTTGGTTGTTTTTTTCCCCCTCTCTCTCTCTCACTCTCTTTCGCTCAAGTATGTAATTTTTTAATAACGGTAAACGGTCATTCATGAATGACAGTTGAGGGGCAACCCTCGAACTCCCCTAAAATCGTACCCAATCGAAGGTGTGGCACGATATGTGGAGGGCTCTGTGCTCTCTGTTAGGAGGACTACATAAATGTCAGCTTAAGTGAAAAATGTCGTACAGACGGACGACGCTTCCCAGATCCTAGACAAGTATTTCGATGGGGGAAGACCCCGCGTCCGACAAGTCCTCTCTGTCTGCTTTAAACTTTTTGCCCATCGAAATCACACGACATGTCAGGGCATAGACCATTGGAATTTTCAGACTACGTACCGGGAGGTGGAGGTCTCTCCTGGGTTTATATTTTCCTTCTTTTTCTAATGAATTTCTATCGAAAGCTTATGAAAAGTCAAGGAAATTTTTGTAAATTAAAGAAAACTTTTATAAAGGATTAAATTGAGAGCAAATTTTTAGTAAATTAATGGAAGCCCTTTCGATGTTTCCCATTTAAAATCTTTTTCTGCTTAATAAAACGAATTTTGGTCCCTTATAGACAGACTGTACTCCCAGTATGAGTAAAATAAAAAACCCATTTAAATACATAAAATGTAGACGCTTTGCTGTCAGAGTAGAAGTTCAGGGGTTTCCTTTAGGGCCTTTGGTCCTTCGGTCAAGCAAACGCGTCGCCGTTCGTCATTTCCCTCCCTGTCCCTTGCGGTTTCTCGCCTCTTCTCTTTGTGCTAAATAATGATGGAAAGTAAACGTTGCAACTAAATAAAAAAAAAGCCAATAGAGAAACAGAAACGAAAGAAGAACGTACAAAAACTCTGCTGCTGGCCAAAAACTTTAAGCGAATGTCCTGCATTTTATTTTTTTGATGTCCTCTGAGGATATGTGAAAGTTGAAATGTTTCAAGAGTTAAGCTGGAGAGTACAAGGAACTGCAGAAAAATAAAACAAAAACCTGTCCAGAAATAGACAAAAAACTTTAAATAGTTCTCTAAACTATTTTTCTCTTTCTTCCTTTTTTTGACGTTTAGTCAATTTGCTGCCTCTCCAGAGTTTCCACCCCATATAAAAGTGGTTCGTTTTGTAGCAAAGCGCTCCTCAAACTCTACAAAAAAATATAATTGGAAAGAAAAACCCATTTTAAGGACCAATTGTATCTGAGGAAAAAAATGTATGGGTTCTACCAAATTGTCATAAATATATAACATTTTTCCAAAAGGTGGCAACACTGTTGCCCTATAAAAATGGTCTCCAAGGTCTGAATTTTTAGAAATTGGAAAGATAACCTTTAATTCTTCTTACCTTGAGAATATTGATAACTCTTGTGTCAGTTTTGTAAAAGAAATGTATTTGCAAATAATCGATGCAGAAATCATAACCAATCGATAAGTATCGATAGCACTTTTAGCTACGTTATATTTTTCCTTTTCTTAAGAGTTTTTACTTTAGACCCTTATCTAATCACTCCATATATTCGATACACTCGATCACAGCAAACGACTGTCCATCCTTTCTGTACGCTTGGCCCCCTATTTGAACCGCATTGTCCATTGGCCCCATCTGTCCAACGTTCACGTCTATGTCCACCTCTCTATGTCTATGTCTACTTCTACTACGTCTCTGTCCATGTGCCACAAGCTCCTCCTGGATGTCGACGATGTCTTCTCCTCTCCTGCCACTTCGTTCTCTTGTCCAGTGTCCTTATTAAAGTCCTCACGGTGCCTGCATCAACTTTGGATGTTGGTTCTTGTAGTTGTTGCTGCTGTTTCTGTTGCATGTCACTCTGCTTCTGTTGCTGCTGCTGCTGTTGTTGCTGTTGCTGTAGCCCCACTTATCATCCCCGGTGACACTTTATAATTTCTTTACTTTTAGTGATGTCACTATTTATTTCATTTTTCCATCAAAACTTTTAAGTTTTACAATAAATTTTCAGAGGAAATACAAATAGAGTGTCCAGCAGAGGACGACACACACACACACACACATACACTGCCTCTCTGTCTCAGTCTCTCCCGATGTGGTTGCACTTATACATGTATCCCTAGGATGCAGCGCAAGTGATGGAGTGGAGATCCTAGAGGTGGAGGCGGAGGTGGAGGTGGACGACTTCCATTTTGTAAGTGATGTCCATGTCACTGTCAGAAGTGTTGCCTCCGTTCGCATGGCTTTTTCTTTTATATATTGTTGTAGTTGTTCTTGTTTTTCCCCCTTTACTTTTTTCCTTGAGGTTTTTCCCCATTTATTGTTGTTGTTTTTGTTGTTGTTGCCACTGTGTGTTTCACTCAGCTTCCCACGGGTTTGACATTTCTCTGGCATTGACTTGAAATCAGGGGGTAATACATTTTATACCTTTTCCTCATTATATTATGACTTCACTTCAGAGATAATGTTCGTTTCCATCAAAATATCATTTGGGGTGACCTTGTGTCTTCCATATAGATACAAATGAAGAAAGATATCAGACTCTACATGAGTATTTGGTATTTCTTCAAATGTGATTGATATTTCGACTTATTGATACAGAATTTGCTTACAAATCGATCATTATCGATAAGTCCTTGATATTTTTAATAAAAAGTATAATAAATAGTGTAATAAGTAGTATTATAAGTAGTATAATAAGTAGTATTATAATTAATATAATAAGTAGTGTAATAAGTAGTATAATAAGTAGCATAGGTGCAGAATTGGACTGAGCTTTCGACTTTTAGGTGTGAATTATCAGTTAGCTATCGATATTTATAAAAAATTTTCATCGATCATCTATCGATTTGGTATTCTTCTTAATTTATAGATATATCCCTTAAGAATTTTGTGAAATTGCCTTCAAAATGAAAAGCCAATAAAAATCTACTTTAATTCATTAAATAGTCATACCAGAAAAAGCTCAAAAGTTACCCCAAAAGATTCATTTGTTACACTCTTAAACCTTAAATCCTTTGCTTAAACCAAATATCAACTACCAAAATCCCTCATCATTTCAAAAACACATTCCAATCATAACTAAAACCGTTTTCAATTCTGGCTAAAGCGTAATGCCTGAGTGTCATGGCCTGTGTGAAATCCTTATGAAATGTTTACTAATTGTAATTCATCCTCAACTTTCAACTTTTGATGTGTACATTGCATTACAAAAGCTCGGCAAAAACTCAACAATTTTTGAATTCGCCATCACAAAAAAAATACACAAAGACCAGAGCGTGCAAATATTTGAAATAAAAAGCGGATTTATGCAAAAGAAAAGAGTAGAAAAAAAGCAAAGGATTAACCTAAATAAATACAAAACAATTGTGAAAATTGTGCCAGGAGGAAAAAAAAAAGAACTCCGCCCCAAGAGCGAATGTCATATTGAATAAGAAATTCTGAGGCAAAAGGCGAAGAATAACGGAAGGGACTGGCGGGGACTGGCGGGTCTGGGCGGGCGACGCGACTCTTGAGTACTTGAGACCCCAGCAGTCGTCGGTGGCTGGAGGCTGAGAAGTTCAGCCGACCGCAATGATCTATTGCCGCCAAGTCTGAGGAATGAAAGAATGAAAATGAAGCCAACAGATGGACACAGTTCCCGAGTGTTGCAACAAGAAGAGGCAAAGTGAAATAATAAAAGTCAGCAAAGAGTGAAAAAAAAGGGGACAAAAATAAAACAAGGAAAAAAACTGCACAGAAAGGTGAACTTTGTGGTAGGTGAAGTTTTGGATACTCTTTCAAAAGGAGCAAAACCATCAAGGCTATTAAATGTTTAACATAAAGTATTTATTATTTATTTTTGGTGTTTTTTAAATATTTATTTAGTATGTTCTGTTCGGTTGGTATTTCTACTCCATGTTATTTTAATTAGAATTTTATTTGTTTAGTATTTCTTATTTTAGTATTTTTTAATTTAGTATTTTTAGTTTAATATATTTTTTGTTTAGTATTTTTTAGTTTAGTATTTTTTAGTTTAGTATTTTTTAGTTTAGTTTTGGTTCTTTTTGATTAGTATTATTTTTTGGCATTTTGTACATATAGTATTTCTGAGTAAGAGTACAAAAGCCCACTCAAAATCATAATACCCTTTCTTCTCGTTACCATACCAATCCGCGTAAAGGGATATTGTGGCTAAATGCACTTGATGACGACGCTGGGATGCTATGCGATGCAGATGGGAATGGAATGGCTAGCGGAATGGAGTTTTGGTAGATCTCGGATGGCGGCGGCGGCCACTTCATTATGTCGGCGAATGCATGAAGTGTTGAAAAATGATTCCCTCAGCAGCCGCTTTAGTAGAAACAGCAACAACTCTGCATCATTGGTGGAGGCATGCGGCTCAAGCGGCAAGTGCATTTGACTTTTATGCTTTTTGCTAGAGAGAGAGAGACGGACAGGAGCGGACCCCCAAGGGACGTTTCAGTGGAAGATACGGGATAGCTAGCCAGAGAAAGAGACAGAGGCGTTGAAACGAATCCGACTTTTTACACAAAGCGCCGCAGGATTTTCTCCAAATACAACATAGTTTCCACCAACAACAGAGAGATAGAGATAGACAGAGAGAGAGAGAGAGAGAAAGAGTGCAGCGCGCGTGGAAAGTGTTTTGGGTGCTAAGTGCGATGGACACTCTCCGGACGCACAACAGCTGCTGCTACGTCCGTCCGTCTGTCCGTCCGTCGGTTGGAGTTGTCTTCATCATCAGAGTGAGGCAGAAGCCGGAGCACTAGCAACAGCAACAGCAGAAGCATCATTCCCTCTGGCAACGTCATCATCAGCGTTGTCGTAAATTGTTTACTTGATGCCCTGGCCCCTAGAAAACTTACTTCAAACAAAGTCATGTGGACACTGAGAAGCAGAGAGCAACAGCAGCAGAGAGCAGCAGCAGCAGCAGAGGCAACATCAGCATCAGCGAATGTTTTTGGGTTCGAGGTATCTACTATCCATAATGTGAGTTCTTTAAAAGTTTCCCTGCTATATGGCACATGGCCTCAAGTGTAAAACACCTTGGGATGGACGGAAGCTTCCCGTCCTTTAAGTTACATTTTGAAGGAGTTGGCGTTCAAATGTCTTTTAGGGATAGAAATTCAAAAGAAAGGTTATGTATTTAGAGAGTAGTTTTCTAATATTTATTTGCTATTTTAGCTACTGATTATTTTCCTAGTATTTTATCATTTTTGGTATTTTTTTACATTTAATATTTTATTTTTTGTATACTATTTAATTTAAATTAATTATTTTAATTTTGGTATTTTACATGTATGTTTAATATTTATGTATTTTTATACTCTTTTTTATGCCTTATTTTATTTTTTATTAAATATTTTTTGTTTTATTATTTTATTTTATTTTTAATATTAATATATTATATTAATATTTCTATAATTTTTTATGAAATATTTTTTATTTTATTTTTAGTATATTGGTATTTTATGTTTAATATTTATGTATTTTTATACTCTTTTTTTATATGTAATTTTATATTAAATATTTTTAGTTTTATTTTTTGTATTTTGGTATTTTGTGTTTAATATTTTTAATTTTTATTTTTTTTATTTTTGTATCCCCTTTTTTTATGGTATTTTTTTGCATGACTCGTAACACAATCTACAATCTTCCCTTCACATAATTCTATACAATATCCCACCTCTAAATGAACTTCTTTCACCCCAATTCTAGTGAATCATCCACCCACACACTTAACCTTGAATAAAACTCGGCAAAAACCAAGCACAAACGAATCAAATGAAATCTGTTTTCATCTTAAATTTAGCTAATGTTCCATTACAAAGAAGAATTTATGATATGGACAAAGGAACCGCCGCCACATCGCTGACGCCTTGAAATGCATTCTGTGGACCCATAATTTTATCAGTGAAAAATTCTTTGAGCGCGAAAAAGACTGAGGCAGAAGGCCGATGCAGGGGTGGCATGTAATCAGTCGAAATAAACACTTGCGCCTCTAAAATAGATAAAAATATCTACACTTCAATAAACATGAAAATCATCAGGCAGGCAGGCAGTCAGGCTGGCGGGAGGGGGGTGGGGGCAGCAGCGAAAACTCGCGCGAAAATGTGTTGAAAATTGCATTGGCAATGCGATCATAAAGCATTCGCCATTAATGACACCAACCCGACAGATACATCCCATTGTCAATAACTTTTACGCCGCCGCGCAGATTGCCCAACGGCCCTCTCTTCCCCCCTCTCTCTCTCTCTGTGTCTCTCTGTCTCTCTTGTCTAGTCTACTCTTTTCTTCCTTTCTGTTCTCTGTGCTGTTCTGCCGCCTCCTACCATTACAAAATCAAATTCAAATTTCCCAAACGAGCAGCAACCGCATGCTGCAGAATGCAACAGAGAGAGCTCTGATGACGATGTCGATGCCCCAAAAGGCGGTGGTAAAGGGGATCCACAAGACACAGTGGAGCAAATTAGATTATAATCTTTCTAAATGAATTAACTCTAAAGAACATGCAAATTGGATACAAATTTTCAAAGAACTCCATTAGAAATTACTGAAAAATATATCCAACTTTTTTTTGAGGCACAAATGATTTAAGTATACAACATTTATATGACTTTAATATACCCCAAGCAATCCATCATCAACCATCATCAAAACCATCATCACCATCAGAATAACCAATACTGCAGTCCCATCTCTATTTTTCACTCCTCAAAGTCTAACTCTTGCCCCACTGTTCTAGCACGGCGCCTGGCAATAGCGCGAGTGATGGCATCCGCCAAGAGCGCGACGCACAAGACACTCGCACATCCGCAAATTTATCGACAAACATTTGGATGGGGCTATGCGCGACGTTTGGAGGTGCCCCCCTGCTTCATGGTGCGGCATGGACCGGATCGCTGCTTCCTTTTCAATTATTAAGTGCGCGAATGGGCGATAAAAAAGCGATGCAATGCGATGCGATGCGAGAGGCGCATGTGTAAAGGCGGTGGGGGGAGAAAACTCATAATTCGCAACATGATATCGGGTTTTCTTCGGTTCGGGTTCGATGTGTCTTCAATCTTGTACAAACGCGCATCTGTGACTGCATTCATGTTAAGCTATTTATCTGAAATTCATTTATTTATCGCACAGGTAACTCCACAAATGGTTTTTCTTTTAATTTTCTCGCTGTTGGCGCCTGGTTTTCTGTTTTGAAATTGGAAAAACATGCCATGGGGGGGAATGGAGGTTGACGGGACGATCCTATGCCTCAGTGTAAGCGCTCTTTAAAAGTCTATATCCATAAAAGTGCTCATAAAAGTCACATGACTACTCATTACCTCATATGTACCTTTCCGAATGGATTAAAAGTCAAAGGGACCATCATTCCCATCATCCTTATAGCCTTATAGGGGGAATCGTCCATCCCTTCATTCCTTTACGGTTTCTGCATATTTTCAGACATTTATTTACCGTCATTTAGCCCCACACCAATGTCTAATTAAATTTACCGGCGATTAACCAAACTTGGCTCAAAACAGACGACCCCACACCACACTCGCACCACCACTCTGCCACACTGCCACATACAAATCCAAGTCCAAGTTGCACATGAGCAGAGGTAGGGCCACGGAGACGACAGTAATTCGTTTATAATGCGTAGGACATGTTGACAATGCCACAGGACATTCGTAATGAGGAGGCAGGCGAGTCAGCAGGAGAGTGGTGGTGGCAGGAGGCAATAACCCTATGGGCGCAACTCTGATGCGTGGCTTCAAAAGAGAAGATGCCTTCCCGGGCTCTCGGCATTTTACCCGTAAGTTGAAAGCACTTTCCACGCGAAGCGACTTTGATAGACAAGATGGGTGGTGGCACATGGAAAGGACTTGCCCCCGCGCTCTCTCTCCCCCTCTCTCTCTTGCTCTCTGTCTCTTCTGGTCAGACAGGGGTTGGCGTTGGCCCATCGTTGACATCGTTTGGTGCCTGGCCCCGGTTGATGCTTCAAAGGTTCGCTGTCTCTGCTGCCTGCTCTGACACATGTAAATGTGGTTGAAGTAATGACGAAATGGGCACTAGACGTGGTACCCATGCCCTCTTCCCTGTCTCTCAGTCCCGTCCCCCTCCTCACAATCCTTTGACGTCGCCGGAGTTGTCTGTTGTTGATGTTTGCCCTCATTATTGTTGTTGTTGTTGCGGTTGACATCGTTTTGTTTGCCTACAGGACATGACGAAGAGAGCACTGAGACAAATTACGCGTGAAAAGATGCCTTGGAAAACGTTGCCACTGATTTTTAGGTATTTTTGGGATTTTTTAACAATGATGATCACTTTTTTACAATTAAAAAACACTATTTATTGGACTTTTATCATTTTTAATATCTTAAATACAATTTTCTGTGTGTTTAATCGTAATATTACTACGGGTAGTACTACTAAAGCCATACACTTTTCCCGCACTTATCGCAAACAACTTCTAGTTTTTTCTCTCAGTGTTCTCTCAGTGCAAACGCATATTATTGTGGGCGGTAGGCAGGCAGGTGCTCGCTCCTCTTCTCCAACGACGGCGGCTTCTGTCCAAGCGTTCGTTCCCGTTTCTCCGTTCCTTTCCCTTGCAACCGAAGCGGAGAGTATTTGTCAACCGCGCATAAACCCTTAAATCCGGCTTCCGGGGCTGCTCCTCCGCCTCCTCCTGTATCCAGCCAAACCATCCTTCGCATCGCGTTAATCCCTGATGTGTCTGTGACATTCGCACTGACAGTGACAACACTTTGATGGGTGCGACAGCCACAGCCCAAGCCCAAGCCAAAGTCACAGCCAGAAGTCTCCCTCCGGCAGCAATGACAATGGGACTATGATGCAAAATGCTTCCATGGTCCTTCCATTGGCCCTAGGGTTGCTTCTGTTGTCCTCCCCATTCTCTACAGTTGTCTCTACTCTACTCTACTGCTGTGGTTGTTGTCCTGCCCTCGAGGACTAACTGGTCTGCTGCTCCGCTTATTAGAAGCTTTTTAAGTGGTCTTTTTCTCCAGCCCCAAAAACGATTCCAATCATTCGAGTTAATTGACTCACACAGCAAACACACAGCCAAACAGTGTGAAAGTTGATTAAAAAGTTGTTTCTTTCGGTTTGAAACGGGGGTATGTTTGATGTTTATTAGAAAATCATTTGGAAAACAGAACTTACCTTCCTTTTTCTCTATGATTTCTGCTTCCCGTTGGACTTCTAATAAAGTGATATATCACCCACACACTACGCTGTTTGTCTTTTCGCTTACCAGAACATGACAGCCACCAAATTTGTTAACAAAAACAACAGAAAAAAGAACAAGCTACGAATTTGCTCCTGCTGCTGATGTTGCGACTCCACTTGTAACAGTGGCAGGAACCGGTGGCTTTGCAACGCCTACATTGCAACATGTTCCCCCGAACGAACAGGGGAACAGAAAACAAAAAAATACGAATGCGGGTGACAAAAGTTTTGTTTGTACAAAACCAAAAATCTTGTGGTAGGCGCGAAAGGAGAGAGATACTGACAAGCCGGTGGCACACTGGAACAATCCTCTTGCCTCTCAATGGGAGACGAGAAGCGAGAAGATCTCTCCATGCGATTGCCACGATATTGTCCCACTGGATTGTGACTGCTGTTCCACTCCCAAAAGCGTGGGAGAGTTTTTCGGAGGAGAAATATATGTACATATACTCTTATGAAAGATCGATCAATGAATTTTAAAACAGGAATTCAATTAGTAGCTTCGATATATCAGATTTAACAACCCAAAATGATGATAATTACGAATTGGTGACCCCGATCATATGGTGTGACCTCAAACCGTATATATTATGGTTAAGAGTATATTTATATATAGGAATTCTCGGCCAAACAGCTAAATAGAACAGCTATTGGTGACCCCGATAAATGTTTAGTGACGATAAATGTTTAGTGTATTCGAGAAACGGAATAAAATTCAATATTTAAGTTTTGAAGAATAGTTTTAAGAATATACGATATGTTTTTCATGTATTACAGATCATGAAATGATGATTTTATTCCTAATATTCCTAACTTAGGAACTATAACCACTATAAACACAACATCTTCTATTCCTATGCAATCTTCTAGTTATCTTTGTTTCCTTAATTTCATCTCCTACTCTTTCATCGATGCCCCGCTTTGACAGCCAGGCCAATAAAATTCAAATGTGTGGCGCGGACTGCCCCATGCCCTCACGAATTGTCACAGCAAGCTAAATGGATGGGAAAAAAGCGATAGGAAAAAAAGAGGAGAGAAGAAAACGCCAAACAATATAAGAGACAAAAAGTGAGGACGGACCGACAGTCCGCGCTGTCAAAGCGACAGAGAGAGAAGTGCCACAGAAAACATGCAAAAATCAAGCGAAGCAAACGCGATGGGGGGTCCCCTTCCCCACGAATCAAGGGTTGGACCGTATCGAGAGTCGAGTCCACATATAGTTTCGTCTTCAACTCGGACTCGGACTCTGCCTTGGATTTCTTTCTTGGTTCTTTAGCTTTTTGCTTTTTGTGTCTGTTTGTTTGCTGTGACATCTTGGCCACATATTTTGCTTGTCGCCGAGGACACAATACTGTCAGCCGATGGAATTTCCCGCACATTCATTTCCCCCTCCTCCATGCCCATGCCCATATCCACTGTCAGAGTTACGATTGACCGAAATAGAGAACAAATTCTACACATCCCGAGGCACATCATTTATCAGCGTTGGTTGGCAAAGATATTAGCCAGCCAACTCGTTGAGATTTTTGCATACCACGCGACAAACAGTCGAAATATGTCATTGCTTCTTGTTTCAGAATTAGAAATCTCTCTCTGTCTCTCTCTACGAGTCCTTCGGTTGCAATTTGTTATCCATCAATAAGGGTTTTTGTGTCCTCGATTCGATCTCTGATGCTCCAATTGCATGGAAATAGATTACATTTAAAAAGTGGAAAGGGAGTGTAGTCTAAGAGGGAATGTTTAGAGTTCAGTCTTGATTCCATCTAAAAAGAAAACCAAAACTAGTCAAAAACTCTCTATAAAACCCAAGAGTCTCACCATTTAGGGGTTACATTACGATTTAGGACCCCATGTAGTGCTATTTATGACACGTTTCCGTCAAAATACTCACAATTTGCGAGTCTCGCGTCGCCTCACAACATTGACACTTTGGTGCAATCACTCGCGAAAATCCTCCTCCGTAGAGTGTGAGAATCAGAAGGTCCGTAACCGTCGGAGCACTTGAGACTTCAAAGGAAATGCCTATCGCTGTCAGGGACATAAATTGCGCTGACGGGCGAAAAATGTGGAAAAGCCACCAGACATTTGTGCATTTCACAGTTGACGATACGCGGAGTCCTTCACTGCCGAACAGTCCCATTCCTTCTCCTTCCCCCTCTTTTTGAAGTATTCCTCCACTTTGGCGTTGAAATGTATGCAGCAAAATATTTTTGCAATTGCATAAAGCCGAGACATCAATAAAATAAATAACAATAATTTTGCAAAATGCCCATAAATCCAACGAGCGTTGTCATAACTTTCGTTTTTATGACTCCCAACTAGACAGAGTGACGCGGAAAGCAGAGTCCACTTCCCAACCCCCCCCTCGCAGGTCGCGGCGGTGGGGATCCCACCTGCGTGTGCCACAGTCGTGAATCGTGAATCCCTCCAGTCAGAGATGCCACTCAATTGGCAGGAAAATCAAGCTAGATTTTAAGGACTGAAAAAATTGGAATGTCGTTTGGCGACCCCGATCAATACAGGACATGCGGTGGTGACCCCACAATACCCAATACCTAAAATGTATTGGCAGTGCACATATCGGCTTTCAGTGCTATCCCAATCTGCCAATAGCCTTTCCTCCCATTGTCGGGGTCACCAAATATGTGAATCGAGGCCCAAAAAAACACTAAAATAATCTTTTTGTAAAAAAAACAACGACTGTAGCAACAATAAATTCTATCCACATATAATTCTATCTTTTCACCTAGTATTTAATTTTTCTCTTTTCTCGCGGTCACCAATTAGCGCTTTTCCCGCTAAATCTTTCTTAAAAAAAAGGCTAAAACCCCCACAGCACTGCCAATGGGCCGTACACGTGAACCAGAGGGCCACGTCAGTCAGCAATAAATAAATGCAAGCTGGCAGTCATTTGGTCGTCACACGGGCTACCAGCAGACAGTCGGACGAATGGTGGAGGGGGGAGGGGCAAAACGTGGTAGTAAACTGGAAAGGTCCTGCAGGGTGTCCTGTTGTGGCCCGCGGAAAATTGCTGTTGAAATTATTGCATTTAAACAGGACATTATCACACAGACACAGAAAAACACAGAGGCACTCAGAGAAGGGACACTGACAGAGGTCCTGGACATGGTTGCAAAAATTGCAGCAGTTGCTTTTTCCCCCTCTACCAAACGTTGTTGTCTCATGTCATTGTTGCAGCTTTTGTTGCTGCTGCTGCTGCAACTCATAAATTAAGTCCTCATAACGGTTAAGTTATTGAAGTAATAAAATTTTACATCTGACATTTCGACAATCGATGCGTCGCCATCGGCCCAGCACCCCATCACCCATCAGACACCTCTTGCGACAGTTTTTTTCTTTTTGATTTTTGGCTTTCGGCTTTTAGTGCTATCCAGAGCTTACCTTAGCCTTTCCTCTGATTGTCGGGGTCACCAAATATGTGAATCTAGGCTTCGTGGCCCTAACAAACACTAAAATAATTTACTTGTGAGAATTAAATATAATCTCTGGACTGTTATAAGAAATATATATCTTTTAATAAAGTCCTTAACGAGTTTAAGATATAAAAGCAGAAAGTAAAATCCCTTCAGAAATCGTTCTCAAACTTGGCCAAAACTCATTTTGCCCCCAATATTCCACATCTATTCCGCCTCTTCCTTTGGTTAGCCTGCCATCTATCGATTTCAGCTCCTCCTGGGCTTTTGTGCTTTCCCTGCCACTTGATGATGACGAAATCATGTCAATATCCAAGCAATATCCTTGGAAAATCCCCGTAAAACGATCTGATCACGCACTCAGGGCGTAAATATTCCAAAAGCCGAAAATGCTAATGGCTCGCGCGGCCGCTGGCGCCGCTGAGATTTCATTTTCGAGTTGATTTGAAGGACTCCTCCAACGGGCGGATGATGATGGCCCCCACTGGCCATTAGCACGTGCACACACTGAGAACGATGGAAACTCTGGCTGGCAGCAGCAGCAACATCTAAAGGGAGTGCGCGGCGGCAACACACATAATTTGCACAAATTACCGCCCAACGCTTTGCCATATTTTTCATCGGCAATGATGCCGCCGTTGGGGTCGGTCTCGGTCTCGCTCTTGACTTTGCCTCTATTTATGCGGCGGATTGAGAGCGGGGGACCGACAGGTGCGAAACAACTAGGACCAACTGCGGGGCCAAAGGACGAAACGTTTATCAGAGAGGTCTCAGTCTCCGTCTCCGTCTACTTTCGCCATTTAGGTGCAATGCCAGGCGCACGAACTGCACAAATCATTTCCCCGAATGTTGCACGAAAAGCAAACTTTGTCTCCTTTTTCGGAGGAGTAGCAGGTTTCGTGGGAGTCAGGGATGGGGATTGGTAGCATAACTTTGCCTTGTTTATGTTTCAGGGATGTGACACATCCATGATGGGGAACCAGGGGATAGATCTCTATTCCCAGAATTCAAGGCACTAATTTCTGAAGAACCTGAAGATTGCCATGGAATGGGTAATGTTTCATAAATAATCCCGCACGCATCAAAATTCTTTGGATTGTCAATTACCAATTTGGCAGAAGGACAAGAGACTTCGGGATAGATGGAAGTAATCAAATGTCACACAGCAGATGAGTCCTAGTGTGTCCTGAAGAGAGAGCCACGTTCATGGAGTATGAAACATTCATTTGACGCCTGCGATGCCTGACACGTCAGGGGGCATAAGACCCAGACCCAGAGAGTGGAGTCACTCTTTCTAGACATGGGATGGATATTATTGTATATTGGTGTGCGTGATGTTGCAACATGAACGAACGGAGGAGGCATCTCCGTGTGATGGAAGCGCGTCGAGCATAACAAGAGGCAAGTGGCAGCGGAGGAGAAAACTGACGGCTGATGCAGCAGCAGCAGCAGCCAGTCAGCCATCGGAATCACATCTTGAGAGGCACACGGAATGGGGCTGGGGATGGGGATGCTGCTGCTACCGACAACATTTGGCCAGGCAATTCACACGTACCGCACATATATAGTGGCTTCTCTGAAGGACGTGGGGATGAGGGAGTTGCTGTGAGTCCCCGTGAAGATTTTGGGAGTGAGTGTGGCAATCCACATTCGAATCAAAGGCAAAACGAAGGCCAAGAGAATGCTTTACTAAACCCAAAACGATGGAGTTCCCAAAGTGAAAATGAACTTGGGAATAAATGAGAGAAGATAGTGTACTTTATAGATGGGAATATCAATGATTCTTATAGGTTGCCAATGGCATAAATATTTATAGTTTTTCAAACTATTTAAAGAAAATTGAAATCTAAGGAAGATAATTAAAGCCTAAGCTGTTCTATAAATAAAGAAATACCTAGGCTATCTTACGGCTATCTATAGTCCAGGGGTCAGCACGCATATTGTCACCGGTTTTTAGTGCAACAGCAGCGCATTTTCCTATGCACATCAGAGAGGAGCTTGCCGACCGCTGCTTTAGTCCCTACTTCGGCTTCGTTAGACGAATCAGCACTTCGCATGCTTGATATTATTATTTGGATATATTTGTCAGATATATTTTACACACTATCCCAAATAAACACCTAAATTTGTAGCAAATTACACTAACAACATCAAATTCCCATCATGGCTGGCTATGGCTGCCTCTGTATGCGAGGGGTACGTTTATGGATGAGAGCATCGAACACCTCCCGTGGCTGCAGCGGGAAAGATCTCGTCCCCAAGAAACCTGCAGAGGAGCAACCCCTCCAGAAACTCAAATCCACAAACAGTTCCAGTGCCAGCGATGATCTAAATACCTTCAGGCGGATCAGAAGGATCTCGGTCAACGGTTTGGTGGTCGGAGGCTTCTTTAGTGCCGTGCTTTGGGCCATCTACGAATTGGGGAAGCCAGAACTGGATCCGGGTGGTCTACCCATCGAAGATAAGTTTAGCAGCTTACCTTGGATCCGGGAGTACCTGGAGAGGATGTGGCACTCCCTGCACTATTATCAAAAAATGCTGGAGGAGCCAATGCCTGTGAAGCTGCTGCCGGACACACTCCCGCCCCCGTACATCCAGCCACCGTATACCCTGGTCCTGGAGATCAACGACATTCTGGTGCATCTGGATTGGACCTATCATACGGGCTGGCGCTTCAAGAAGCGTCCCGGCGTCGACTTCTTTCTGCGCAAGTGCAGCAAACACTTTGAGATCGTCGTCTACACATCGGAGCAGGGCATGACCGCATTTCCCCTGATCGACGCCCTCGATCCCTATGGCTACATCAGCTATCGCCTGGTGCGCGGCGACACCGAACTGGTGGAGGGGCAGCACGTGAAGAAACTCCAAAATCTCAACAGGAATCTCAGCCGCGTGGTGGTCGTGGACTGGGATCGAAATGCCACGCCCCAACATCCGGATAACACCTTTGCCATGACCCGCTGGCTGGGCAACGATGACGATGTCCAGCTCTTCGATCTGACAGCATTCCTTGAACTTTTGGCCAACAACAATGTGAACGATGTGCGGGAGGTCCTTGTGTACTACAACAAATTTGAGGATCCCATCAGGCAGTTCAGGGAGAATCAGCGGAGGCTTTTGGATATTGAGGAGACCAGCAAAAGGAAGCTGGTTGAACACCAAGGACACTGGACGGACAGCCTGCTGGGACGATGTAAAGGTACCGAGAACTAAAAACTATTACAAACTAATTAAGGTTGAAATATTCTGTTATCGATATGTGAATGTATACGATTATTGTTTCCCATAGTCTGATGACACTGATTCCTCCATACAATGCTCTAAAAATTATCGATAAATACATGTTTTTTGTGTCTATATAATATTAAATATACATATATTTCTTTATTTTAATTCACAAGAAATTTTCGATCGATGGCACAATAGTTGAAGTTACCAGTTATCAATGAATGATCGATAATTAAAGTTATCGGTATACTTTACCTGCTTTAGGAGACGGAGTGGAATAGGTACGTATTTTTTTTAAATTTCCAGAGATTTAAAGACATATATATAGGGTATATGTTCTTTAAAGGTTCCTCTGAGATACTTCGCTTTGTAGCCAATTTTCGCAACAATATTTCTGGCTTTCTGGGAACAGGACCCATTACAGAGAAGACTTCTCTTTCGCTTCGATTTGGGACGAAAAGTTTTTGAAACAGTTATTGGCATCATCAATTGGAGAGTAAGTAAACAACATTAAAAATAATTGCAACTAAATCCAGGCGATTGCGCCGCCGTCACATTTTCAGCAATCGAATGGCCCCCAACAAGAACGAGGCTCCAAGAACGAGGACCCACGAAGGAGGAGCCACAGCACACAGCACAGCACACACAGGAGGCAAATGCAACGAAGCAAAAGCTTTTCTCAAGTGCATAAATCTGTCGCTGGAACTTCTTCTCTCTTGCTCTCGTTTTGCCCTGGCTGCTGGCTGCTGCTTTGGCTTGCTTTTCCGTTCCAAGTCATTTTATGATTATGTGAGAGAAGTTGCATCTACAACGGGAATACATATACATATATATATATATACTATAAGTATATCTGAATGTTTGTGCGATTTGGGTGCAGAGTATAATGCAATAGTAAATTGTTTGCTCGCTTCGAAATCGTTTCGAATGGCAAATGCAATTGAAGGCACTTTGATGTCTTTTCTCTGAATTGAATGTCGCCCTCCACCGCCCAATAATGACCGTCGCCATTCAATTGGAATTATTTTTGGCCAAGTTTTCGTATCGAAAAGATGCCATTTCGATGGGAACTATATTTGGTTTTGGTTTGCTATAATTATTGTCGATATTAGAGGCTTCGATTCGCTCTTCTATAGTTTGGGGGATAATGTCACACAGTCATTGACTTTGATATACGACTACATTTTGCACAAATCATAAATAATGGCAAGTGCCATAATAAATCTGAAATTTCCTGCAGCCGGCAGCAAATGATCTTCCCCATCGTTGGGCTGTCCGTCTGGCAGAATGAGCTCCTCCATCAGAGGTGTGTTGTAGGTCTCCCCCACTGCTGCTCCTCCTAAGGTGCGCGACCAGGTGATGGTTTGACAAGTTGCTTGGGCATGAAATCAATGTAGGAAGCAGTGGGAAATAGGGTTGCCAGCATTACTAATGTATTGAAAACTACAATTATCGATAATTTCTAGAGATTTAAATATTAAAAGCTATGAAAATAGGATTTCAATAATTATCGATAATTATCGATGCTTTTATAACAGGGTTTTCAGCATTAATAATGTATTGAAAATTTATATTATCGATCACTTGTAGAGATTTAAATGGAAAAATCTGTGAAGAAAGGATTACAATATTAATCGATAAATTTCCATATATATTCCATATATTTAAACTATAAAAAATAGCAATATATATCGATAAAAAATATTATCAATCACTTATAGAGATTTAAATGGAAAAGCAATGAAAAAAGGATTTCAATATTTATCGATAATTATCGATATTTTTAAAACACATTTATCAATCAATTTTTATGTGTGTAGATGCATAGATCAATTTTGCATAATTTTTTTATATTTCAGATATTCAAACCATCAAAAAGATCACTATATGTATATCGATAAATGATAGATTTATATACAAATTCATGGATTTTCCTCCCAAAGGCTAGACAACTCTATATTTTGAAGAGCCATTGAAGGTGTTCGACCCGTTCGTACATGCAATTTATTCATAAATATTGTTTGCCGCACATTCAGGGCATATGCCCCCCCCCCCTACACACCATGCCCAGCCCTGCCCTTGCCACTGCCTGTTCCCAGTTCCCTGGCCGCCTTGACGCAGATGAATTCATCTTTGATAGATGATGGATGTGCCGGCTGCAGCGGCAGCCAAACATAAGTCACCAAAGACCTGTCGTACCCGGATCCCAAGTCCCATCGGTCCATCGTCTCCCATCGTCGGATGGGATGCCCAGGCCAACGGCCATCGCCATCGCCATGCATTGCTTTAGTTTTGGTTTAGTATTTGGGTTGGGTGTTTGGGGACTGGGGCTGGGCGGGGGGGGATTGGGCCAGGAGTTTTCGTGACGTCTGAGAAATGTGCAACAACGAACGACGAACGAACGACAACGTGGCACTCTGTCTTGTGTGTCGGGGGCATATGAGTGGAATCGATGTCGTTGTCGTCAGCGCAACATCGGGCATCGGGGCATCGGCTATCAATGATATATATGCGCGACTATATGCGACAATAACGTAAAATAATGACGCAGGTGTTTCGGTAAAGACGATGAGGCAACGAAAGAGTTTAGATTACAGTGTTTCAAGCGGAGAATCAATCATGGCAAGGGATTACACTGATGGGACAGTGACTTTTGAAGGGGCATAAGGGCTTAAATCTTCTACCATACGGAGGTTGTAGAAAAAGTTAAAGAGGAACACGCACAAGAGAGAGAAGAGCAAGGAAAACTTGGAAAAAAGTAAAAACACATGTGGAAATTGGACAAATTTAACAAATTTATTTACGGTGATTTTGGTAGTGTCTGATACCAGAAAACGGCCATAAAAATACCAGAAAAACTCCAGAATATAATATACAAATAAAGGAACATACCAGAAGAAATAAAACATTATTTCACAAAATTTTACTCGTAATATACCAAATATACCAAAACAATACTAGAAAAACTACTAGAAACAATAGCACAAATAAAAAAATATATATTACATAAAGAACTCCAGAAAAATACTAAAAAAATATCAAAATTACAAGAAATATGCCAGAGATATAATATAATACTTAAGGGTTCAAAGTCCCCAATATATGAAAACTCCTAAAACTTATCCCCAAAATACAACCTGCAGAACAACTTTAAATATATTTAAACAAAAGTTTTCTTTCTCACGGTCTGTTCTTCTGCAGAGAGAGGTCCATGTCAAAGACTGATCAGTTCTCAGGATCAGAGTTGGTCTACAATCAAGCTACAATCACTACCGCTGTGATTCCTACAAAGAGAGACACACCACAAACCGAACAGACAGTCGAGACAGTCGGACAGAAAAAGAGACATTCCCCATAGCAGCAGCTGGAAGGCCTGTTGCATGCCTCTTGGACTTGGGGACTCCAGTTGGGGTCTCCAGTTTCCGTTAAGTCCAATTAAAGTTGGGGCCCTATCTACGATCGGGCCACAACAGACCCAGTCCTGCAGTACCCAGTCCCCACTCCTCAGTCCTCAGTTGTTCGCTCTAAACCGCCACAACCTGTGGCAGCAACGCTACAGCGACAGCATCGGCAGCTCCAACAACAAATTAAGTGACAAAATGTCAAATACAAACAAGCAACAAACGCGAAAAAAGAGAGGTGGATCGGGGGAATCGATAGAGTGTTTGTTGCCCCCTCGCGAGTGATCGAAATGAAATTTATAAATGCAACCACAGCTTGACACATTGTGGCAGTGCCTGCTGATGTTGTTGCCTGTCGTCGGTGGGTTAGTGTCATGTGTGTGCACAAAATTTGCAAAAAGCCAAAGAGTTGGCAAACCCAGCAATCATTCAGCGATCCAGCAGCGACGATCGACGACGAGGCATACAGGCTGGCAGGCTGGCAGGCAGGCAGGCGACAAGAAAAATCAATTAGTGAGCGACATGTGACGATAATAATGCCAACAATAAAAATTGCACCCAATCGAAGGCAGCCCAAAGGAGGCAGCAAGCACCACCAGCGAGCGTGTGTGTGTGTGGCAAGAGGCAAGAGGTGGTACGAGTACGATCGGTGCCTGTCAAGTGTGGCAAGATAACCAAGCGTCTTCTGGCCCTCTCGCGTGTCTGTGTCAGTGTGTGTGTGTCTGTTGCCTGCAATCGATCCGCCTTCACTTTGTAAGCAAATTTCAATTTCCGCAGACAGAAAAACCAAAACCCCATCCCCCATCCATATCCACGTCGACGTCTCTCTGGGAACTGGAAATCAAAACTCACCTCCGGCAATGTCAAGAAGTTGAGGTTTCGTTTCGGACTGGCACTGGCTTTGGCACTGCAGCGCAAATAAACAAATTGAAAAATATTCGATTGGAGGAGGAGCTGGACCGTTCCACCGTTCGATCCTAACGAATGGGGGCCACTGAAGTCAACCTGAACGATCGTTTCGTTTCGTTTCGATCGTCGAAGCACAAACCACAAAAAGAAACAAATTGATTGTTGATCGTAAATTGAATTTGCGGCCAGATATTTATGGTTTATCTCAGATATATTTTGTATCTTGACTGTTTTTCAATCAGAAATCCATGACGAACATTTAAGAATGGCCAACAGATTTGAGAACTTCGCATAAAACCAGTCAAAATGTTGCAGATCTCAAAGAATATGCCTGAAAAGTGATCGTATGAGAAGATGGAAAGGTTTGAGTTTATAGAAGCTGAAGGAACTTGCAAAAAAACATGCGAAAATTTAGGTATTTATTTTGCTTTTTTAAGTTTAAGTCATACCTGGAAAATACTAAAAAAAAAAACTAGGAAAAATACTATGAAATACCATAAGTATTACAAATAATCTCAATGGATTGATATTTGTGCCACGATCTTTCAAACTAGAAAATTACCTGGAAAATAACAAGAAAAATACTAGAAAATACCAAAAATATTACAAATAATAATATGTACCACGATCTTTGAAACTAGAAAAATACCGAAAATACCTGAAAGTGAGAGTTACCTGAAAATACCCACGAAAATACTAGGGAATTATCAGAAAAATATTAAAGAAATTGTCTTGGAAAAATTGTAGAATTAAATGCCAAAAATACTGCAAAAATACTAGAAAGAAATTCAGAAAAATTCTAGAATTAAATTAATGCCAAAGATAGATATTTTTGGATTTTTCCAAGATTTATTCATTATTTACTCCTACAGAAAGAAGAGAGACCCTTACTATGTATATCATTTCCAAAACCATATTTAAGATATACTTTTTATCAGATATAACAAAATACGAATACTAAAAGATCTTTGACACCCATCCGCCATACCCTGACCAGTTTTTTGCAGCGATAAATTGTTTTTTTTTTTTTCCTCCGCCGAGTTAGAATAAATTGCAAAAATAAATTGAAAATATGATATATCGTAGGTTGACATCGTGGTCTGGAACACTTTCTCTCTCTAGCCATACACTGAGTGGCCATCAATGATTTATCCTTGCATTTTCCACGAGTCTGAGAGTGTGTGGAGGAGGGTCCTTCTTCTGTGTCTCTGACGATTTGTACGCTTCTTGTCAGCCACGTCCATTGTCGCATCCGCTGGGAGAGTCAGCGAGGAACCGAAGAGATGGGAGGTAAAAGGTGATTTCATCATCTGCCAACCCAACAACAGTATCTTCCCCATCATCATCATCATCATCGGGGAGTAGCATCAAAAGAAAAATGAGACGCCAAGCTTTTCATTTTGATTGAAGGTTCTCTGATATTTGACAGATTCGATTGAAAATCCTTCAGGAGGGTCCCTGGGCAAAAGCCGGAGACGAACTCTCGTTACGCTCCGCACTCTGACAGAGCACTGACCAGCGACCCACTCGGACCGGACGAGACGGGACGGGACGGGAGGGGACGACTCTGACCATCAGCCAGATGGATGTTTGCAGATTGTGACAGCGGCAAAAGGGTAAATAAGAGAAGTAGGTGGAGGGATGGGTGGGTGGCAGAATGGGTTGGTTGTTTGGTTTGGTTCCTTGTTGGGTGGATTGTTGGGTTGGCAGCAAAATAAATTGAAAGTGCTGCTGCGAACGAAAATTGACGAGAGATGCCACACTGCCTTCTGTTGTTTATACTCTTTTGCGAGAGGGTATAATGGCTTTGATCAGAATAAAGGAGAAGAAGAGGAGAGAATGTTTGTTTGCACAATAAATGTAAGAGACCTTTTTCAAAGAAACTTTAATATTTACAATTTTTCTGTCATGATTTTTTCAGATTTTGGGAAATTTGCAGTATTTTACCAGTATTTTCTGGTATTTTCAAAGAATCTTTTGCATCTTTGTTTTCTTGTATTTTCTGGTATTTGTACAGCATTGTCTGGTAGTGTTTTCTAGTAGTTTTGGTATTAATTTAGATATATATTTCTAGTTTTTATCTGGTATTTTATTTCGTATTTTCTGGTATTTTATATTGTTTTAAAAATCTATTTGAGTATCAAAAATTTTGATTCCCTAACTACTTTTCTTGTTGTTTATGGTATTTCATTTAGTATTTTCTATTTCTTTTTGTAGTATTTTATAGCATTTTGTATTATTTGAAAACTCTGTTTAAGGGTATCACAATCTTCGATTCCCAAAACTCTTTTTATTTGTTGTTTGTTTTACTTATATCGGTATAAGGTCCAATTCAGAGTCCGAGTCCCAGTCCGAGTCCGAATCCCCAATCCGAGTCCGTATCCCCAGATCTAAGAGCCGCGTCTGAGTTTTGTCTGATTGAGCGAAAGGTGATTGAACTTATTTGCATAAAATGGCCAAAATGTAGAGAAAATTGAGTATCTACAAGCTTTAATTTTTTCCATACAAAGTACAGGAGAATGGGATTCAGACAATTTTGTCTTTTTGCGGTTTTTTCAGACAATTGCCATGTTCTGGCAGTCAGAGAGGAACAGTAGAGGAATAACACATCTGTTTTCCACAAATTCTCATTCAAACAATTGTACCCCCAGCCAGCCAGCCAGACAGACAGACAGAAGGAAGGCAGGAAAATGCGGTAGGAAGTGGAGGTAAATGGTGTCTCAATTCCGTCAACAGAAAAGTTCAATCAGAAATTAAGAAAACTGCCGCCGCCGACGACGACGACTACGACAATGAAGACAACGACAACGAAAAATGTCTCGAACGAAGGCGTGAAAAATGCTCCAAGCTATAGGCAAAATGCAAAAGAAAATGGCATTAGACAATAGGGTAGGGCAAAGGAAAAGTATGGGAAATATTCTGGGAGAAGGATGAGGTTGCAACCGGAACATTTCATCGCGTGTCGCAGACACATTTGAAGGCTTCGTTCGACAACACCATCCAGACTTCCGTCATGATGGGTTTTTCCTCTGCGACGTTGGAAAAATTCTAGGGAAAACAAATGAAAATAATAATTGAAGATGCCAGGGATTTTTATCTGTTAATGTCATTCGTTCAGCGGTTAAGAAGCTTTCAATTCAAGTTATTGAACAATTGTTTTGGGGGGATGTTAAATAGATTTTAACAAGCGATGATGGTGAAAATCTCAATGTTCTAACCCTTAAAATACCTATAGCTATCCTATTGGAACCCATTTTCAAGCCTAAATCTCATATATACCAAATAAATGGCTAATGAATCGATAGAAAGATGTAAGCAAAGAAATGTATCGGTAAATCTTAATCGATAAGTTTCGAGATCGAAACGCTCTTTAATAAAAAGTTATATAGAAACATATTTATCGATAAAAGTCAATAGATTTGCATCCAAATTAAAGGTTAAATAAAAAAAGTTCGTTAATCGCATAAAATATCGATAAAACAATATAACAAACTATAATTATCGATAATTGATAATAGATACATATCGATATCCAAAACTGCACAAAACTTTTACCTATCTACAGAAACCGTAGTGTAAAGTAGGTTGATGCTTGAATATTCTAAAAAAAAGTTTCATATTTGAAATCTTTAAATCCCCACGAAATCCATTTGAAAAGCATCCTTCAAATTTCAGGACCAATTTCCGAGCACTCTAATTAAACCAACACACAATCAATATGCAGGCTCAATGTTAGATGGTCAATTCCCCATCCTCCTCGGCAGGGAAGAACTAGAGCAACCTGGACAAAAGATACTCTCACAGTGAGAGAGAATGCGAGCGAAAGACACATCAAAGTTAAGTGAGCGCCAGAGCTCTGTCGTTGACGAAGCTGTCAGCACGAGATGTCGGGGCCAGAAGGACACTACACGAAGGCTGGCAGGATGGCAGAATGGAAGGTCTCCGAGGCACACACATACTATACATCTTTTCTTTACGTTTTTGCTTTCATACGCCACTTGCTTTTCATTTATCACAAAATCCTTTATCTATCCACTCGGCGACATCATCTTGCACATCTCTGGCGACTTCGTCAAACCAAATGTCGCCCTGCCTTGGGTCTTTGGGTGGTAGTGGGGCATGCCCCATCCCGGTGCCCCACCCGCATGTGCAGTGGAGCAGATAACAAAGATCCTTCAACGGATTGACAACTGGAGGCGAGCGAGCGAGTAACTTTGTAATTTCTCATGCTTCAGAGTGAGGTTGAGTTCTCCCCTCAAGTCGAGAGACGCTCAGTCGGTCGCCTCAGTCGCTCGGCCGTCAGCCTTTCTTTACTTTCTTTTACTTTACTTTTTTACTTTTCTGCTTCTAGTTTTCTGCTTGCTCTTATTTTAAAGGAAGGTATGATCGAATGGTAATGCAAAATGATGGTATTATAGTATTTTTTTAATGTATTCACATCAGGGATTCTCTGAGAACAGCTATGAATATTTTTGAAGTATTTTTATAGTATTTTCTGGTATTTGCCCAGTAATTTTTACTGCCTTTCATTCAGAAATCATCTAAAAAAAACAACTAAGAACATTCTGGTATTCTGTTTTAAGTTTTTTAAATAAGTAATAATAGTTTTCTAGTATTTTCTGGTATTTTTCTAGTATCTTCTGGTATTATACAGTATTTTTTGTTTTTTTTAAGTATATTCCAAAGTTTGAGTCTGAGTCCCCGGACTGTGAATTGTGTCTTTTGTCAAAACATTCCAAATTGAACTCTCGATCTTCTCATAAACATTTTTTCTTTCCTGCATAAATCACGAGCCATACAGCAGCGCTCATCGGTTAATTTCAATGTCACATCTTTTAGTACCATTCATTCTCTCCAGTCTAGAGAGCATTTACCATTCGTTGTTTCATTAACTCTTGTTATTGTTATTTCTTGTGATTCCTGGCAATAGTCCTATGACCCTCCTTTTGCTCATCAGAGAACTACTATATGCCACTGTTCAGATATACATACATACATATACCCTTGTGCGTTTGTGTATGTGTTTGTAGAGAGAGGCTGGCTGAATGTCCTTTGTGTTTGGGAAAAGGTCCTTCATTAGAAATATTTTCAACTTGTCATCTTTCTCGTCATCAACTCAATCTCAAGTCAAACCAACGGCTGCTGCTTCGCCTTCTGTCGCTTCACATCTCGTCAGAGAGGATGTCTAGTCCGTCCTTCTTCCTGCCACCAGGACCTTCTTCTCATACCTCCACTCGTTAGCCTTTGCCGTTGCATGTGTGCGGCGGGTAGGACTTGCCCAATATTGTCCTTTTTCCTTATGCTTTTCATTTGTCCATCTTGTGCTTGTACTTCGTCAGCGTATCCCTCCACTCCACTCGGTCCAGCTCTTGGCCTTTTACCACCATCCTCCTTATGCCTTCCAGCTCTTGGCCTTCTTCTGCCTCCGTCCTGCTCCTGCCTCCCTCCTGCTCCTGCCTCCGTCCTCTTCCTCCTGCTTTCTGTGGACTTTTCTCTTTCTCCTTTGGGGTTTTTTTCTTGTCCTTTTTTTGCACGGCGTTGTCCAGATGAAGGGGTCGCCGCAGAGTTCGTCACTTTTGAGTTTTTGGTTTTTGACGAACTTCATCCGCCTTTCCATGGAAATTTCCGTCTAGTTGCAAGAAAAAGTTTCCTAAAATTCGCAGTTAATTGAAATGTTGATTTTTCAGCTGCGGGTCCCAGAAATTGATGGAAAATTGAGAGCTTTCCACAGAATCCGTGGAGCATTGAGATCTGTCAAAATTGACAGCCAGGCCATCATCCATCAAAATCTAGGAAATCTTGAAGGAAATGTCCACAAATCTTACAGGAAAATTTATTTTTGATCATTTTTTTTTTGGAATATTTTGTAAAAACAAATATTTGGGAATTTCTCTCCCTGTGTGGCTTATCAGTTAAGTGGGTGTTTCTTTTTCACTCTCCCTGTGTTGCTTAGCAGTAAATGGTGTATTTCTTTCCCTTTCTCCCACTGTGGCTTAGCAGTAAATGGTGTATTTCTTATTCACTTTCCCAGTGTTGCTTGGCAGTAAAGGTTATTGCAAATTTCTTTAATATTTTTACCTTTGTTGAAAGCACTTCTTATCATCTAATAGCAGCCCTATATCTTGCATTTCTAGGCTTAATTTTGTAACTGTATCTTCCACTGAATTACACCTTTCTTCCCTCCCTTCCCTTCATGACCCTCCTATGCCCCACTTCACTTTTTGTGGGTGTGCCACAGGAAGGAGAAGGAGTGGAGGAGCTCTCCACTCCTGTGTCTGTGCATTTATTGGACATGGTTGACATTTTCTTCAGTTGCTGGACATTAACTGTACCGTTACTTTTATATTACGTGTCAGTGTCAACAGCATCATCCTTCTAGAGAAACCAAAGAGAGAGAGAGAGAGCGCAAAGGAGAGTCAGTCCACCACCAACACAACATTCAATCTTTCAGTCATTCCATCAGATGGAAGGTTCTGGGGGGTTGGCTCAATGAATTGACCAGGCGAAAACCCCCCTCTAACCCAAGGACCAAGACCCACCCGCCCCCGCCCCCGTGTCTGAAGGGAAGGACTCTACGACACAACACAACTAAATACACTTCAAAAGAATAAGTTGACAGCTGACGATGACTTGTCAGAGACAGGTTTCTATCCTTTCATGCAACACACAAACACAAACACACACGAACACAGCACAACCTCTGTCCCAGGGCCCAAACGCATGTCCAACAGTTGACGGACATTGGACAAAGGACATGGGGACACAACGGGCCATGAACTTTCCTCTCCACACACACACACACACACTCAGACACACACACAGGCACACGTACGTTCGCTGCTGTGTATGTCCTGCTGCTGCTACTACCTTAGGGATAATGATTTTTCAGTCAAGTGAAAATAATTTTTAAAGTAAACAGACAATTTCAACTCTTTGTTGGCAGTCCTTTAACCCCCTCCCCCCATTCTCGCCCACAGAGTCCACAGGCGGCAGGTTGCATAAATTTTGAACAGGACGCGACGACCGGCGCCGTCTTCACAACAGAAAAATAAGTAAAAGTCCAAGGCAGAAGAAAGTCCAAGGGATAGAGCATGGAGTGAGGGTCCAATAAACTGTTTTGTGTTGCGTTCAAGTCGACCAAATAATTGCTGGCTCTTACAAAAGATTGGTGGAAGGCAGGAGATACCAAGATGAACGAGTACTTAGGAGATGGACAAGTGTTTTTGTGTCTGGGGCAGGATTAAGCAGGAGAGCAGGCAACTCTGGCAAAGGATGGGGCTTTAGCAGAGCAAAAGGTTTAAAGATGATGTTCCCAAAGGAAGGAGTATGGGGGGTATCTGAGATGAAGGCAAGCAAAGCCTACACAAGAAGAGACTTGGTTTTCGGTGCAAAGAATCTTACAACAAAGTACACAGTAAGTCGGTCCCAAAAAGCAAAAAAAGGTATATATTACTTGGGCTTTAGAAGAGCAAAGGTTTCAAGATGATGTTCCAATGGATGATATACAAAAGATTCTTCAGATAAATGCAGTTTTAAAGGTAGAAAATGTCATAAATCGAAAAGATTCTCCTAACAAACCTACTTGAAAGATACAACCAGTCCAAGAGATAGAAAATATACAGTTCCAAATGTACATATATGTATGTAGCTTCAAAGTTTCGACTAGTATTTCCTCCACCACATAGAGTTCACCTGCCAATAGAAATTTTCAATTTTTCAACTAAAAATTCAATTATTTAAACATTCGAGGGTGGGTGGTTCTTCTCCTACTCTTAGGAGTCCCGAAACCTTATTAAACTTGAATAGCACTCGTCCTTGGCCATTTAATTGAATGCAACATGCCAATTGGCAACAGAACCTTTTGCTTGGCCAGAAGCTCAAGTTCAAGCACTAAATAGATGGATGGATGGGGAGACCCGTCAGTACGGGGTAGTACGTCAATCTGTCCAACTCATTCACTCATTTGCCCAGACAGGATGTCAGTCCGTCAGTCAGTCATTCACTCGCTCGCTTCCTCCTGATGGGTATCCTTCCAACAATTGTTGAGGATAGAGGAGAAGGACCTTACTTGGGCTACGATTTAGTTTGCAGTTTTTGGACGAGTCGCCTGTCAATTTAAAATAGAAAATTTATAGAGCAGACAAAATGATGGACAGCCATCGGTCGGTAGTAGAAGAGACTCCACAGAAAATGCAGCACCAGGGAAGAGGGAAGAGAGTGTCCTGGAAGGGTGGTCCTGGCTGACTGACTGACTGCCTGGCAAATTGATGGACAGATGAGATTAAATAACTTGTACACGTACAAAACGAATCCTTCGAAGGATATAACAGAACAGAACAGAACTGCGTGCAGAATGCATTGCAAGAAAAAAAGTTTCCGAGTCGTTGTCGTCGTAAAGTTTTGTGCCTGCTCCTCTGTCTTTTGTTTCTCTTGTTCTGTTGCCTGCCTGTTTCGTCAATCAAAATTACGTGACGTTTCGTATTCTCTCTCCTTTTCGTCCTGCCATAAATGTGGGACGGAAAACAGATGGGATAGGCACGTGTTTTTGACCAACAAAACGTTTGCCATGAAACTTTCGACTGAAACAAAAAGTTTTTGGCAATGAAATGGTAGATAATCCATCAAATAACATCAAAAATTTCCCGAGGATAAACCCCATGCCGGTTCATAGTTTACACACACACATTCCCTGCACATAAATCTTGGCAAATGGTTTCCGTTTGCGCGACATTATATACAAATATAGATGGCCGAATGATTCAGAGCCAAAAGATAGCTAAAGTCTGTCTGCAGACATATGGAGGACACGACACACAGTGGATGCCTCAAGTTGATTGATTTGTCGCCGAAAAATACTCTTGAAAGGAAGTGCCACTTGATCTCTAGGTGATGCATAGCTCTTCAATGTCATTTTTCGCTTTCATGGGGGATTTCAGCAGCCGCAGCCGCAGCAGCAGCATCGGCAACGGATGTTCTGTGGCTACCACTTGCCCGATGATATATCACTGACAATGTGAAAAATATGATGAAAAAAACAACAACTAAAACAAAAACTAAAACCCCATCCGAGGAGGTACTGGCCCGAAACAAATGAAGCAATAAATTTCGCTGACAAAAAACAAGCAAAACATTGAAACAGAACAGAAAGTTGGCCCCAAAAAGTATGGCGGTACATGCCGCTAAGTACGCGAGAATTTTCAGACTAAGTGCCTCTGCCACAGATACATAGCCACAGCCACAGCCGCGGCCTCTGGTTCTGCCTCTGCCTCTGGTTCTGCCTTTGGCGCGGATGGTATGGTATGGATAATACTTGAATGGCTTTGGACATGGACCAGAGAGAGAGTCGCGCCGCCGTTCCGTGTGTGTTTATATATCACTCACATGTATGTCAGATGACAAACAACTGACAAGTGACAAGCTTCAGCATCAACGTCGTCTTCAGCATCGTCTTCGTTGTCGTTGCTGTCGTCTTGGTCGGGAATTTAGCCGGGCTGATGAGTGGCCAGGGCGATGGATGCTCGCTCTTCTCTCTGGCTACAGTGGTACGGAAATTAATATGCGGTTCTCCCCTCAGAGGTGAAGGTTTGACAGGAGATTTTAAGCAAAAAATCAAAGAGGAATGAGGTTTAAAATTTAAACTTTAAATTACTTATGATAGACCATTTGAAATTTAAACTTATATTAAGGAGATAAGAAATATATATTTAACACAATGTTAAATTTGAATTTGAATCAAATAATGCTTTTAAGTGTGTAAAGGTATTTAACAGAAGCTTAAGAGACTTACCCTTTAAAATAACAGAGGCTGTCAATCTAGTTTTGTCTTCTAAAACATTTGTTTACACATTCAAAAATTTGCAAAAATCAAAATTCAGCTGAAAAATACATGTAATATCATATAAATTTCCAATTAAACTCAAAAAAAAATTCCAATAATACCTTTTGTGTAGCTAACATGTTGATAACATACGACTAACAGTCTCTGCAAACAGCATTACAGAATCAGAGTCCAATTGGACTGTACTGTAACCAATTGGAATTCTGTTACGTCCTTGACTGTTATTAACAGCAACAGGTTGCTGACAGAGGCGCCGCGTGATCATTAACATCCCTTCAATAGCTGTTGGCTCTAACAGCAAACCTCCCAGAGGAGCCTTAACAGAGGCCTGTCACCTGATCGCACCCACACAGATAGAATGTCATATATATCATTTCATGTATGCAGATACACTGGCGTCCCACAGTCCGTCTCTTGGGTGTTTCCCGCGCTTTTCTTCCCACTGTACGGTGGACGATGGTGGACACTTTTCTCGCCAATGTTTCTTCGGATTTCTGCGTCTCCTCAGAGTTTGTTTTGGCAGCGAATTATGATGATTATGATGATGAACGCGTGGTTGTCCGATATGCTCAGTCGCCTCTTGCCAATTGCCTCATTCCCGAGCACCAATGCCGCAGGCCAGCCGCAACGGCCTGTCATCATAAGCGGAGGGGCGAGTGCCAACAGGGCGGGGGGGGGCGAAAACTGTGGCAATTCCGCGGAATTCTTTCAATCGCAGCAGATCCGCATCTCATGTGTCCCCCAGGCAATTGTCTGCTCTGCCGCTTGGGGCATTTCACTAAATCCCACTCTGCCTGTCGAGGAGAGGAATCGCAAGGCGGCCCCAATATGATGCGCGCTACGCTACTATGTATGCATGTAAATCACTTGATGCCACCACTCGCGGGCCAAACCGAGTGTCAGAAAATTAAGAAGCCCAATTAGATCTTGCCACCTGTCAGCAGTTCGTCATTTCTATCCGAGAATATGACATGACATCCATGAGTGACGAAGTAGACGGAACGCATCAACGGGCGGGTTGTTCTTGTTGTTTAATCATCAAATATATATAGCGGATATAGCACGATGTTAATTATAGTTCTTTCACTACACTTTCACTACACTTTTTTACACAAAACACATTGTATGTACTACTAGGGATGAGTAGCCAGATCGTTTTTAGCTTAAATATCGCATTTTAGTATCGATTCACCACAGCTTCGCGAAACTGCCCGATCTGCCAGACACACCCTTCAAACACACTCCAACACATCCTCAACTTATGTCCTGCAACCACCCAAATAAAACTAAAAATATTCAAAAACCTAAATATCAACCAATACTTAAGTAATTCCAAGCCATTTCTGACATCAAATAAATAAATAAAATAAATAGTATCGCTACAGTATCGATATTGCCATATCGATATGCACTTTTTGACTGCTGCCCATCTCAACCCTCCACTTGTTGCCGAAAAATTCCTGGAAATTTAAGCGCGCAAATTATAAAAGTGAAATTTTAGCCAATTGGTAAATAAAATGTACTGCAAACTGCTAACAATATATAGGTTAGTCGTTATTTAACTATTGATGAAGGATATACATGTAGTAAACGTTTCTGTAGTGTGCATAAATCTTAAAACCCATTTGTGTGCTTTGCGCGGGAAAATGCGCGGGAAATTTCGCAGCAGCCAAAACCAAGAAGTGACATGAAGCGAGGCGAAAATGCATTCCCAGTGATGATGTGAAGCCGGGGACTCTAAATCTGAGCCTGATGTCGCTGCCAGGCAACCGCCAAGATGATGTTGATGGGGCATGATTATGCGACAGGAGCCCATGGCACATGGCGTCGCGGAGGAGGCTGGAACTGATGAGGTTAGAGCGCTACGAACAACGCTGGCAGATGATGAGCCGTATTATGTTACGTTCGTCGTGGAGTGGAGTGGAGGAGTCTCCGTCTCCTGCAGTCAGCAGACTGTAGTCCTGGATCTGAGCGTGTCATAAATGTCTCACGCCACGTTACTGATAGTTCTGATTATACCACACACACACACACACAAACACACCCCCTTGCTCCTCCGCCCGCAGCATTATCCCATGTTTGTATAATACGTTCCGCTCGACGGCGGCGGCAGTGGCAGAAATTTGCATGCGCACGAAAAGCATCATCGAAAATGCATCATTAGCGTCGGGGAATTGGCCAAACAAGTCTATTTGTCGCCTCCCTGAAGCCAGGCGGCAGAGACACGAATCACGTTGCACGTTGCTAGTTGCGATATGCAAAAGAGTTGTGTGTGTGCACCCACCACGACTCCTCCAGAGGAGGCGGCGCACAGGGATAAAAACACTTGTTGCCAGCGTGTGGCTTTGATCACAGAACCAGGCCCTGCGCAAAAAAAAAAACATTTTGTAAGCAATTCAAATGCAAATTCCACTGCCATGAACCATTGTTAAAAGGCGTCATGTGGTCTGGCCTCAGGTAAATGTTGAACGAGTTAATTTTCACCATTTTCAGTCACTTATTTGTGTGTCTCCCTCTCGAGCAGGAAACATAAGAAATGGCCTCTTCATTAGGTGCAAGAAATGCAGACAAAAGAAAAGAAAGTCTTCAAGTGCTCCCGTGTGTGTGGGGCAGAGGGAGGCGCGTGTTCATCCCACCAGAATCTTTTGTAGCAGGCCAATTTGTCAGGCAGTTGACAAAAGACGCTTTGTCGCTGCCTGCTGCCTGCTGCTGCCGTGGACTTTCGTCTGTGGAAAAACATTTCCGGATGAGTAACTCATCAGTCAGTGGGAAGGGGAAGGGCAGGGCGCGAGAGATGAATGGAGAAGCTGTTGACACCACTTTGGGGGCCAAGGCGTTCGCTCTCATCATCAGAGAGAGAGAGAGAAGATGCAGCAAAAGTTGCAAAGTGATTTAGCTGCTGCAACAAGTGCGCCGTAAAGAACAACTTTTGAAGGAGCCCTGCCTGCCACTGGAAGAGGCGTGACAGGATGGCGCGTGATTGAAAACTGATGGCGTTTGCCTGGCGTTTACATTCGAAATGCATTGGCATTAAATAAACAGAAATTGCGCATTTCTCACGCCAAAATGTACATACATATCTCCCACAGATGCACAAGAAGACAGCTAAAGATACACATAGCTTCAGTGCCAGTGCCAGATACAGATGCAGATACAGATACGTCGAGGCTGGGCTGTCGTCGGGCATCTCTCCATCTACCATTTCGCGTCACCCACTTAATTTGCCAGCATCAGCATGGAGCAGCCGGATGCGCAAATGGCAATGAGATTCAGATGGAGAGACAGATGCAGATACGCCTAGCGCGATGCGATTCGATGGGATGCGACGCCTTCTTCCTAGTCGCTGACAAAATGTATCTGTTTGCAATTAAATGTCAACGACTGGAGCCCAGAAAACGTTGACAACGTCTGCCAAATTCCCGAGCATTCCGACCCATGCCATGTAATGTTATCTAACAGATTTGACGGCATGTCAAATCGATATGGGAAAAGGCATTTTTACGCTTTTTCACACATGCAGAATCCCCTTGAAGGTGAATATCTCTTGAGATATTTCCGTTTATACAAAGAAACTAATCAAAGGCTCTTTCTTGCAGTGGCTCTTGCACTTAATTCTGACTAAGAACTAAATGAATTTTAGCAGCATTGATCAGGCAACAATTACCATAAATGACGATAAATGGCTGGAGTTTAATCAGAGTGGAAGGCAGACTGGGGACGCAGGCGCAATCCCTATGCTGCGGCCGGAGCGGCGTGTCAAACGTCAAGACTTGAGTGGAACATGCGCCTGTGCGACTGCAACTGCGACTTTCCCAGCCAGCCGGCCAGGCCAGGCCAGCCAGCCAGCAACGGGCCACCATTTGCCATGAAATATAACCTCAATCAACATTCGCTCATTACCCAAACGGCGAAGACTCTGGCCATGGACTAAGGCTAAG
Source organism: Drosophila athabasca (assembly GCA_008121215.1). Classification (NCBI taxonomy): domain Eukaryota; kingdom Metazoa; phylum Arthropoda; class Insecta; order Diptera; family Drosophilidae; genus Drosophila; species Drosophila athabasca. Next base: position 47,204,766 of record CM017794.1, read on the forward strand.
GCAGGCACTCTCCCCTGTAGCTGTGACTCTGTGGCGTCGGTGTACTACCAGGATGACATTTTATTTATGAATACCAAATTGTAAATTATTAACATGTTTCACGCAAGTTATGGCCTGAGCCATGAGTGTCCCGTACCCTGTAAGCCACACGATGGATCGTTGACTAGTCTGCTGCTGCTCGGACATGGCCAAAAGGAAAGGCGAAAGAGGAAACTTTAACGCTTTTGCTAAATGAAAAGTTAATGGCGCGCCTGAACATACAAATGAGGTTATTAGCGCTTGATTATGGTCTTCATTTGGAAATGTCTGCTGCAGCGGCGCACGAAGAGGAAATTGTGTAAGGAAATGAGAAAATATTAACAAGATATTTAAGATTTTTATTGATTTTACACACAAAAAGCCAGAAGAAAGTTGTAAGGAAATTTTAAGTGAGATTCCTTACAATTTCTGCCTTTCCATTAAGAGATTCTCACAAAGATCTTTCCATAATCCAAAGATAACTTCAAGAGTAACCCATTTAATGATTAATTTTTATGGTTTTCATATTTCAGCCAAGGAAGTCACACACACATACAGAAAGATCTCTCGTGAGTAGATATCCCCACTGTGCCCCATCATCATTTCTTTTAAGCCAAAAAACATTTCAATAATTTACCAGGCGGCAGAGAGAAATCCATACGGTCGAGGTGACGAATGAAAGCCAGCGATCCCATGGACAGGAGTAAAAGTTTCGCAAGTGAAAATTGGCCAAAAAAATACTGATTGCCATCCTCTCCCGACTTTCCAACTGTCGACTGTGTCGCCATCAATTTATCTTTCTCATATTTTTGTGCTGCAGATAAACACGAAAAGTAGACGGACTGCAAACAAATCATGCGACTGACTGCATAAATCACACAACACATTTGACACTTTTGGGATGCCATAGGATGCCTCTCTCTCTCTCACTGCCCTCCATCTCCATCTTCCACACAACTGCCTCTCATCTCCAACGCTCCTCCTCCTACTGCAGCTGCTGTTGGTGGTGCTGCTGCTGCTGCTGCATTACCATGTCGGAGGATAACCAGACGAATGCTGGACAAACTTTTTGCCAGCAGTTAAACAAACGCAACCCAATGCCATTGATGAGTATTGAATTGGACAAAAACGGGGGTGAGGCAAGAGACTTTGTGTTGACCAGGGTCAACGCTGATTGTGAGTGAAAATTGTCGGATGTCTTTATGCTCTACGCCAGAGAGAGTCGTTGGACTGCGTCAAGAAGTTTGAAAAGGTAAATACGAGTTATTTATGGTGCTGGGTACTACGTAGAGTGCAGATATTTGGTGTTGGTAATACTACAAAGCTTAGGAATAAAATTAAGAATTAAACTAAAACTAAACTAAACTAAAATTGACTGCATATATCTTTTGCATAGAGAGGATTCCATCGATCATCAATCCATGCGATCCCTGCTTTATTATATATAGTATAAGCCCTTAAATGTTAGATCCACAATTGATATTGTATTCCAAAAACATATCCAATCTGTAATCCAAGTTTATTTCTCCTCTCGTAGAGTAATTCCTATTCGTTCTGCCCAAAATTCTTAGCTGATTTGGTTCCTTTATTTTATTTTGAGAAATTTCTGTTGCTTAATGAGGCCAAAGAGTTAGGGAGCCATGGCATTGGGATGCGATACGATAGGATGCGGATGATGGCAGAAGTTAGCCCGAGAAGCTTCACATGCCACCCATAAAGAGAATCGAAGAGAACGAAGCCTTGCTACAGCCTGCCTCACAGCTGCCACGACTGCTGCTCCGCCATGGTTCCACGCTCTCGACACCAAGTTGATTACACTGATGGCGTTGCCGTGTAGCTGTCAGCATTGCTGCTGATGATGACGATGATGAGAGCAGCACCAGGATGCCCGTAGTAGCTGCTGCTGCCGCTGCTTCAGAGAGCGCTGAGAGGTAGGAGGCTGCCGCTGCTGCTGTTGCTGGCGTATCTGTTTGTTGTCAAAGCGCCTTCATTGTCGGTTTCGACCGTGGCCAGAGGTTGCCCCCCAACCCGAACCCCAACCCCAACACCAATGCCAATCCCAGTCCCGGTCTGGGTTGCTCACCCGACAACTCGCTGTGTAATAAATCTGTCAGTAGGTGATTTTTATGGCCACGCTCGACACTCGGCGACGCCGCCGCTGCCGCTCCATCGCTCGCTCGCTGCTGGCTCGCTGCTGTTTATAATCAAATAATAAATGCGCTTCAAGCTAAGCCAGTTCACGTTCACGTTCCTTCCCTGGTTCCTTGTTACTCTGCCTGTATCGTCTGTCTTTCTCTGCGCGATCCCAGGGTCCAAGATGAGGCTAAGCCTCGGAACACAGCTTTGCGTTGGCGTTGGATTTATTGTGGTTATCCGAGTAGGGGGCGAATTGTTTATCATAATGCAGACACGCATATTTTAAAGAGTATTTAGTTAAAGAATAAACATTCCGATTGAGCAGAACCACACAACTGTAGGATTCTGTGGGATCGAACATGTGGTATTTCAAAGGGGGTAGAAGATGATGTATGTATAAAATGTACACTTTGACTAAAAGTGTATATCATTCAGCTACCATTATAGGTCTTATATGTATCATAAGTTCTTCTAACAACTATTTTTCTATACTAAATCTAAATGTAGAAGTATTCTATTAAATAATATTTAACCTATTGTAATTTTCCCTTTAAAGTTTGTAGTATAAACTAATATTTACCTATCCACTCCTTTCTTTTCTGTAGAGTTAATTGAAGCTGTTAACAAGCTATTCAACAAGTTAAGTGAAAAGTGAGTGAAGTGCCTTTATTATACCAATATAAAATTGGGAAAATGAAAATAAAAGCTAGGATTGTTTTGGTTGAGGGACGAGTGATTTTTTCTGGCTGTTTATGTACTATTTTAACACATTTTTTGTGATTTCTTTTTGCTACTTTTTTTAATATTTGTGCGGTTTTTGTTATATTTTTATTATTTTTTATTTTTTGTATTTTTTTTTCATGTGAAAGTGTTTCAAAAGTTTTTTTTTGTTTTTGTTTTATTTTTTATGTGAAAGTGTGGAAATAGATGTAACTTAAAAGTGTTCAAAAAAGTTCTTTAACATGTGATAAACTGACGAAATAATTTTTAATCAAATGAAAAAAGTGTTCAATAAACTTCTATAATATATGATAAACTGACAATTTAATTTAAAATCAAATGATTTATATTTAAATATATAAAACAAAAGAGATCTTCAAATATATTGTGGGTGAGTGATTTTTTAAATCATTTTTATATTAAACTTTCAATAAAAACACATCATAATATCTTATAATTATAATAAAAATAATAAAAAAAAATGGTCATACATTATATATTTTATATTAAAATTTATGGCATACCAAACGCATATCTAAAGTAGATCTTGTGATGTTTAAAAATATCCATCAACAAATATCCATACTTAAAATATAAAAACTTTCCCATTCTGATAATTGAATAATATTATATTTTAGGATATTATTTCTTACCGATCTCTGCCATCATTTAATCCCTTAAAAACGTTGCTTAAAATGAGATTTATTCCTAATTAAAAATTACATAAACTTTCTATCTATCTTTCATCTATCCCAATCAGATATACAATCTTACCCTTCTCTATCCAGTATTCGTAGATTACCCATAATATTAATATATTTTTTATTAAGCTATTTCTCACCACAAATTTACACAAATCACTTTATATTTTTCTTATCAAATCCCATCAAACAAACCCTGAAATTCCCATAAAATGTTCCCATATTTGTAGCTATAGAACCCCCCATTTAAGCATCTTCAAAAAGTACCTAAGCAAATCTATTTGCGTAGTTCCTTTATGACATACATATACCCTATTCAAAGACACCTCCATACCTCTAACGTATCATCATCATCAAACCTTATCCTGGCGATTGTCAGAGACCAGAGAGAGAGCTGCGTCCAGGCAGCAGCAGCATTTCCATAATTAAAGTCTGGTGTGCTCTGGATGCTGCTGCTGGTACGCTGCGCATCTATATTCATATATTGATAAAGTTGTAAAAGTTGAAAGTTGCGCAAAACAATAAAAATAAATTCTAATGAAGATGGCCGGCCAGCATGGCGCATCACAGAGGAGGACCACCAAAGGACCTTAGCTCGGGCGCCATTTGTGCTGGCAATTTTCTCTCTCTCTTCTTATATAAGCAGAAAGCAGATGGGGACAGAGGGCTTGCCATTCCATGTCGGTGGCCAGATGACTTCTGGTGCTGCACTGCACTTCCGTAATTTTCCCCGAGTAAAAGCGAGAAAAACAATCGAATAAACTGTCGGAGCATCAAAATTCAAACGTCAAAACGAAGGGCAAAAGGAGGGGCGGCAGCAGGAGAGAAGGGTGAACCCCAAGACCTACCCACTGACAGCTATCCAGTGAAGCGTCAAAGTTCCTAATGCACACAACAAATTTCTTACAAAACGAAGAAGGAGCCAGGAGGAGCCAGGAGGAAGATGATGCAGCTGGCCACTGACGAGAGCAGGACAACGACAACGACAGCGTCCACGACGACAACGACGAGGAGGAAGGTCCTATCCGATGAGGAGACGACGACGACGACGCATCAGGCAGAAATGTCGTGGACAAAATGACGTTGTCACGAAAATTGCAGAATATAAAATTCCTAGTTCCGAGGCGACAACGTCCACACCCAAACCAAACCACATGGAATATCCTTCTACCTCCTGGACTACCGCCTGACTGCCTTTCAGCCTCTTGCTGCCTTTCGCTTCGATTTTTGTGTCCAAGGACAAAATACACTATAAAAATATATAGAAATAAAAGGACTGAGAGGACTGAGGAGGGTCCCGTCCCTGGGTATGGGGCAAAAAGTAAGAAACTTTTCAAAAATTATTGAAATGTCACGTAGCAACTTCTCAAATTGCAAAAATCCTGACGCTGTCGTTCAATGCGCTCTGCGGATTGATAGAGCGAACCGTCGACCGTCCATGGGGTGGGGGGTAGGGGGTAGGGGGGTAAACTTGATGGCAAGAGGTCGGAAAAGCTGCCACGAGAGGACACAGGACACAGAAGGAGGTGGTGGTTGCAGTAGGAGGCTGCTGCACTTGTCGCCTGCACTTGGGGCGGAAGCGAAAGAGAAAAGACGAGCGCCATCGAACGGGGTGAATGGAGAGGAGAGGGGAGGGGAGGGATCGCCTGTGTGCAGTCACGGCTCGGCCGCTGACACTAAGACGCCAGCCAACCCCAAAAGCAATCCTCAAGCCACTAGCAGCAGCAAATCCAATACACAAGACCATGCCCCATGCCTCATGCCCCCTGCCCTATCCCCCAACCGCAATTCAACGTGCGAACGACAGTTTGACCCAGGACGAACAAGGAGAGGGGGAGGGGGTTTCTTTTTAGTTCTTTTTGGTTCTTTTTGGGTGGGCAAAACATCATCAGGAAGTCAGGAGCGGAGTGGACCAGATACCCTGGGAGATGGAGCTCATTATATTCGAAAGAAGAAAGTATCGAAAGGGGTACAAGATGTGTCTTACAAGAAAGAAATATCTGAGATCTAAACTGAGATTTTGAGATGAAAGTTCTTAAACTTTAAAGGACTTTCCTAGAAAATCTATTCTGAAATCCTCTCCTGCCTTTTAGCTGACTGTTCTGTTGTCCTGGCCTGGCCAACGTCTTGGCCATTACCACTAGCCTCAGAGCAGAGCAGAGAACGAGACGAGAACTTGACAACAAGAACAACAAACCAGAAGTTGGTCCAGAGAGGTGGAGGGAGGTAGGAAGGGTGCCATGGAGTCAGGAAGGAAGGAAAAGACTGGGGGGGATCCAACGTCTTCGACGTCCTCGTCAATCGTCAAATGTCGCCGACGATGCTGTCAAATGCAAGGAAAATTGAGGGTGGGGGGGGCCAATAGAGGGGGCCTTGGGTGGCGAGTCCTAGTCCCTCCCTGTTGTTGCAGGCATTAGGCAACTAACTCCTGCTCCTCTCTGTACTCCCTTCGCTCCACCATTTCCTTAAGAAATCTGCGAGCAGAGCAGAAAGTTTTCATGACTTTTCTTTTATTGCACATTTCAACAAAACGATTGATGGCTTCCATGACAGAAAATGGAAGGAGATAGGAGCCTGCTTCTGCACAAGATTTTACTCGAAAGGAGAAGGCAAAGCCAGAGTAGGAGTGGGTTCATCTGGTGGCTTTCCAGACGATGCTGTAATATGATGGCTCAAGGATTAGTCTGACGTGGCGCGTCTTCTTCTCCTGCTTCGACTCTCTGTACGTTTCTCTGCTCTGCTCTTTTTTTGTTCGACATTTTGTTTCATGTTGAGAGATACCATTCACACGGAAACCCAAACCCGAACCCAAGCCCAAGACGTAAGACCCATTCCTGTTACATCTCTAGCTTCACCTCCTACATCCACAGAGCAGACCATTCCTTCTTTCATCTCCACCTCCCAAGACTTTCTTGACAAGTCGCTCATCAATGTGGCAGTTCAGTGGGACAGCGTATGGAGTTGTCTGCCATGGTTATAGTAGTTGGCTTTTGTTGCAGATACTCTCTCTCTTAGAAGAGTGCCAGTGGTTAACCTTGGTTGTTTCCTTCAGTTTATACTTAAAAGGGTGAGCCGCGGCCCTTTATTCTATTATTATAGGAAGTCTATCGAAAGGCGCTACTGCAAGACGCTCTAAAGTAAAGAAAGGGAATGAAGTGTCTTTCTTTTACTAACGACCAGGAGCTGATGAAGAAGAGTTTACTTCTCAATCCTCCTTCAGCCAAAAGAGTATTCCCACGTCTCCATATTTCCTTGGATTTTATTTTTTCTTGGGTCATCTTGAAGTTTTCTTTTGCACAGTTTTCTCTCCTTCTTTTAGTCCGTGTTGCACTGCCCCTTGGCTGGACTGTGGCACGTCTTCTGATGACAGGCAAAAACAGTTTTTGACTGATGCGCTATTTGTTGTGCGAGTCCCGGGGTCCCGGGGTCCCGGGTGTTCCTTCACGTCCGGAACTTTGAAAAGTTTGAGGTTTGAACTCTGGCAACGAAAGGAAGACGCTCATCCATCGAACCCAACGCCATGTATATTTCATTAGATGTCTGTCTATTGATTGATGGAAGCATATGACTGGAAAGTGCAGCGCTAAAGATGAAAGCCTGACAATATTTTTGGTTAAGAGATGTTGAGCGAGAGAGAGAGAGAGATCTCTCTCTTTTAAAAACCCAATCATCAACCCAGAAAGTAATCCAAAAAATGTGTACATGAACTAGCAAATAAGCCAGAGAGACAAACATGGGGTACATTTTGCAAAAGAAATTTGCTTTTGGGAAGTTGTCAGTGAAACATGCAAAATCCTTTTTGTAGAAAAGGAAAAAAGGACCGACATCCAAGGAGTTTTGTCGCCAAAATGCAATAAAGACTCGACTTGTGCGGGGAGGGGAGAGGAGAGGGTTCATTGTTGTTGTCAGAGACATTGTCAGAGTGGAAGCTATCCACCCACCGACTTACTCTATGACAGACAGAGAGACAAACTGACAGATAGACTGACTGACGAAATGACCAGCATCCTTGCAGTCCTGGCAATACCAGAAGCATGTTATGCAATCTCCAAGAAGGAGAAATAGAAGGAGGAGCAGGAGGTGCCACACACACACACATCTGTGTCGTCGGCTGACGCTTCCTGCCATATATACTTAAGGATTAGAAATTTACTGAAAATGCTTTTCTTTCTGCTTATATCTCGTCGTACGAGAGAGAGCCAGAGTCAGAGTCAGAGCCAGAAGTTGGAACATACTCGTAAAATGCAACGACTGCAGAAAGAAGAAAAAGTCAATGCGCAGTCGAAGAGAAACTTGTCAGTCGCCGTCAATCAGGAGACAGGCAGAAGGACAGGACAGACAGACACGACTCTAAGACTCTGAGACTCTGAGACTGAGAATGAGAGAGCCACGCGGACAGACTGGTGGAAGGGTTTTGCGGGGGGGGACAGACAGGCGGACAACCTGCCACCCAAGTAGAAATAACATTGGAGGACAGTGGATAGATGGAAGGGCAGCTGTAGATGTAGATGGCAGCTGTAGATGTAGTTGGAAGGATGGTGGATACAGGGAGGCAACATTAGGATACTAGCACAGTGGGAAACAGTGGAAAGATGTGGGACTGTGAGACTGTGGATCTGTGGGTGGACTGAAGACCATTGCAACTTTTGCTCGTCAGCAACAAAAATTGATGTGCTGCAGATGAAACGCCAAAAAAGTTTGCCCTCAGAGAGAGAGAGAGATCCAAACAGCAATGGTATGGCTAAGAAAGAACACCCCCGCCCGCCCCACAAATGCCGAAAACCTCGGAACCCAGAAGCAAAAGCAAAAGATTAAAAAGGAAAAACTCGAAAATGTGCATAGGAAAGAAAAAGGAAAAACACAGAGCACAGAGAGCAGAAAGCAGAGCACCAGTAGACAACGACAGACAGAAAACGGACCGACTACAAAGGAGGATAGAAACGAGGTCGTACCCCGAAGGGTTGGCCAAAATATTTTACTGATTGTGTGCAAACTTCGATACAAAGTTGATGCTAGGACCGACTACCAGGACGAAGGACAACGACGTCGACGACGACGACGACGTTGACATTCTCTGACAATATTTGGTGATTGCACAAGATGCAAAGTGTCAACTGATGGCTGTGCTCCAAAGAAACGAAAAGAAAGCAAAGTGGGCGTAAAGACAGCGTTGGAATGGGCCCAAAGGATGTCAAAGTTGAGGCACTTTCGGGTGGCTGAGTGAGAGATGGAAGACACAGAGAGTGCAGTGACCATTGAAGGAAAGGAGTAAATAAGGTTCATCGTGAAACCTTTGATTGGAAGGCGGAGAAAATGAAGAATTAATTATGGTGCAAGGAAAGAAAGAAGAGTCTGTAGAACTTTTAGAGGCTCTGAGACATAAGGAGAACTTTTAGCATAGAAATTCTGACATGATTTGGTGATAGAGGAATCTTAGAGGCATTTGCTTTAAGGTGGAAAGATTTCAAGGAAATAGTACCAGAATTTTAAGGTAAAAAATCCCTATTGAAAATGCATCTGCTGATGTTACAGAGATGTTAGACAAAAGTTACTTTAACATTACAGAAATGTTAAACGCTTTACAGACCGAGGGGCGCTGCTGCATAACTCCCTAAACTTATAACCAAAGGAAAAATGAGTAACCAAGAACCAAACCTTGTCTCAATCGATCGATTACCTTAAACGCCTTCCACCTTTGCCCTACTATTTCGTAATCCTAATTGAATTGGAGCTCTCCCTTGTGGGTCCCGGGTCTCCCTCTGGACTTCATTCTTATTCATTTTCCATTGTCCACAATGTCAATTTTTGGGATTGATTGCCATTAATGATTAATTCAATCGAATATGCATGTGCATTCGGGACCATCCATGCTGTAATTTTGTGTTTTTGTGACTCATCCAATAAATGTGACATTTGAAAAACCATGAGAGACATGCAACTACTCGCATATACTCGTATGTGGCTTTTGGTTTATAACAGGAGGTACGTACCTATGTGTGTGTGTATGTGTATGTGTATATGCTGTGGTCGACGACTGTCGATTGTCGATTGTCAATTGCCGATGACCGTCGCGTCGGGGCATGTCAAATAAATTAATTTGTGCAACGAGAAACGTCAAAACTAATTACGACATCGATGGACGTCAATTGAGCCGCCGCCCCCCTCGCTTGCCAGTTCTCCTGCCGCCGCCCCAAAAGGTTGAGGTTGCTTTTAGTGGGCGTGGTTGAGGGTCGGTCAATGGTCGATGGTTTGGTTGGTCTGGCCAGACGAAAATATATTAATGACGTGTCAAAATTAACATTTCATTATACGAGTTTGCCTGTGTGTGTGTGTGTGTGTGCCTACTCCTGATGCATTTCAAATGCAACTCTGGCAGGACTCTCAGACTCTGTCCCGCCCCCCCGCAACAAATGGTTGAAGCTTTCATTAGGGACCATCAATCTTTGGGACTAACGGTTGCCAATATGTCGCCTGTCAATCAATCAACATCCGCTTTTTGGTGCTGCTTCGTCGAGGACTCTCCTATTGCCCTCTCTCCGCTCTCCGCTTTGCTCTGCTTTCGTCCCTGAATGACCGCCGATTCCAATTGATTTCGTCAATTGATTTTAACACCCATCAGACATCAATGTCGGCCAACAAGGAGCGATGGCCATTGATGGGTGTCTAGACATGGGGATATCCTGGCAGTTGGAAGAGGATACGTTTGGGTATGAGGCTCTGAAATAAGATAACAATATGGTCCAATGGCTTAATATTGCTATAATTTTGTGAAAATAGGTAAAAAAATGCATTATTAATGAATATTCCAAAAAAAGAGTGGCCTATCTGCAAAGTGGTGGATTCCACAGTATTTTCTATAATTTTTTAAAATATGTAATAAAATTAAATATAAAAGAACTTCCTAATAGTTTTCCCAAAATCAGATACGTGTCTTCAAAATAATTGCTACCACAGTGGTTAGCTTAATACTGTACAATCCTATTGATTTTAGGAATATACATATGTAGTTAGGTAAGTAATAGCATTATATAAGCTATATGTAAGTCTCCCAAACCACAATTTTAAAGATATTCTCATATCTGAGAGTCTTATATCTGAGACTCTCTCAGTCTGGTACCCACAATGCAATAGCCTTCATTATTTCTCGCTATGAATTTGAAAAAATAAGTCGAATATATCATTATCTATGGTACTCCCATAAATCATTTACATATCCCTATATTTATGACCTTCCACAACATTTCTCTTGTTTTTCATTGAACTTATTGTAAAATCGTAATGAAATTGGGAAAATAGTTAGATAATAGCCTTGTCTATGAGAATCTCAAAAATAAGTCCCGTATCTTGGAATTTGTAGAGTCTACAGTGATTTTAATATAACATATTTTTTTAGTATTTTTTATAGAAATCGTAATGAAATTAGAAAAATAGGTAAATAATACCCTCTTCTATGAAATTCTGAAAAATAAGCCTGGTGTCTTCAAGTTTGTAGTGTACACTGGGATTTGAATATAATATATTTTTTTAGTATTTTTTCCAACCAATATCTAATGCCCATAACCTCTCCCTCCCTCTCTTCTATTCCCAAATATCAAGCCAGAAAAGCTTCCATCTGAGTGTTACATACACTAGCTCGACCATAACCTATCCTAGATCTCTATGAATACCCTCTATGAAAAAAGAAAAGCCAAAATGGCGTCCCTATAGATTACGTAAACGAATTGGGTAGCCTGTGTGTGTGTGTGTGTGTGTGTGGATATGCGTTTGTGTCATCGTCAGCGTCAGTGACACGTCAATATTTTATTAAATGACATTAAACTGTCTCTATCGGCTTAATTAATTTATTGTTGCTGTATTGTCGACTCGCACACACACACACAGATGCACACCCATACGATCACGTATTGTATCTGTGTGTGTGTGTGTGACATTTTTATTATGCAAAATCAATAAAACAATCTCTCACTCATTCACTCGCTTGACCGCTGCTGGGTCGCCGCTCGCCTGCTTGCTCACTCACTCACTCACTTACTCAGTCGGCTTTTTGGAGTAGAGTAGCCTTCCCGCCAAATGTTCGGTCATGTCCTTTTTGACACTGACAGGCGATGCCTCCACACACACACACACTTACACATACACGGCAGGACAGTAGGAGGACAGTAAAAACAACAAAAAATGCCTTTAAATTGTTCAATTAATTTTGCAATTTTTTTGTTGTTCATTTTCTGGTGGTGGAGGGGGAGTGGTAGACCAACAAAATGCATTCCCTGACAGTTTGTCAATCGCTTGCCAGGGACCGAATGCGACAAATGAGTTGGCCTCCGGATAACGTACCCATTGGACCTGTGCCCGTGACCCCCTCATCCCCCTATCCGTGGGGACATATGCATTGCAGTCGACTACCGTTCCAGAGTTCATTAAATGTGCAATGGAATTTTTATTTATATTTTTTCTAGGAGGGTTTATTTTTGAGTATTTTATGTGAAGAATGGGAAATATTTTATAAGCTTAAAAGGGTAAACGATGGTATATTTTAGCTTAAAAGTGGGGCACTGCTGTCCCTGCTGCTAGTAAGATTAATGGAGAATAATCTTTAACTTATTTAATGTTTATTTGGTCCCACTTTAAAGCTTCTACCAGATACATCTTTATCCAATCATCCCATGGCCACGTATTTCTGGGATATGCTGCCAAGCTCAATCCAATTCCAATGCCATGCCATCACGCTGGCTGTCTCGACAATCCAAGGCTCTCCTGTCCTGTCATTGTCATATACATTTCGAATGCTTGGGGCATTGTTGATGAAATTTCTATTAAGGATTAATATGTCAACGTTTTTCTGAAAGGCAGGTGTGCAGAAAAAGAAAAAAAAACTTTCCACAAATCGACATGACAAAACTTTTGATGCTTTTGATGTGACGGACAAGTGCCGAATCGGACCGGACCGTACCGTACCGGACCCCAACCGAAAACGTGTCTCGTGTCTCTGGCAATGGACGATTCGATGGACCATTCGATGGACATGACATGTCTTACACTTGAAGCCTCCTCTCAATGTGTGGGTGTGGGTCGCTGACAGACAGACCGCAGAGCGTTGATGAGGGATACACACAGTCCAGTCAATACTCAAATACTCAATGGTTGTGTGTGTGCAGAATTTTTTATTGTCATCGGAAATGAAATATGAAATGACGCATTTCATCTCTGCGCCCCCCAAAATATATATTTGAATAACAATGGCAGACCCCCGCCTTCCTCCCTGAAAAGAAATATAGAAAAATCATTCATAAGTTTTCAGCACATGTAATTAGTTTGGGTTACGAGTGGCATGTGTAGCATGTGGCATGTGGACTTTGGGCTGTCCCAAATTATTGATTTATCTGTCAATCACAGAATCTGTGGCAGATGAAGGACAAGAGTTCTATAGATTTGGGAGTTTTGTGGTGGTGGTGGGAGTTTTATTAATAGTTGAAGGTTGGACGATGGTTTGGAGAAGGGAAATATTTGTGGGAAAGTCTAAACGACCGAGGGGCGCTGCTGCATCACTCTTATACTGAGATTTTGTAGTGTACGATTTTGATTTAATATATTTTAGCATTAAATTAAGTGCAATTAAGCTTAGAAAGAGTTTAAAGAGGGGAAAAGGTAAAGAGTTTCCAGGTCGACCGAGGGGCGCTGCTGCATGACCCCTACACAGAGATTTCATGGCCTAAGCTTTCGATTAAAGTCCTTTATGGCCTTGCCTCGCCCTTGGCCATCTGTTGAGTCACCAAAACATATCTTTAAAGGCTCCCCAGAACCGAACCGAATCGAGAGTACAAACGCGCATTAATATATATGTTTATATCTGTAGTCTGTAGTCTGTAGTCGCATAATGCCATAATAAGGCTGTCAACTGTTGACGTTGACATTGTCAACTCACTTGTCAAAGGCGCACATCAAAGGCAGACGACAGATATGAGGGGAGAAGGACCTTTCCTTTCCCCATTATCCCTGTTGTTTGTTTAGCGAAATGCGTGGGTCCTTTGTCTGTCGCCTGCTGACTGCTGCCTGCTGCCCTGCTGCTGCTGGGGATATATTGTATGTATGTTTGGGTTATCCGCTGATACACTCTATGCGGTCCTGTTGATGACGTCTCGATAACAATGTCGAATGCTGTGTGCTCCCCCCGCTGATTAATTCGACTCAAGTTTTGTGGCGCAAAACAATAGGACTCTTTTTACCCCCGAAAATAGAGGCTATCGGAGCTGGTCAATCGCTGTGCTTTCAGCGTGATTAGTATTCCCGCAGGAGGAGCCTGTGGCAGGAGCAGGGCGTCTGATGAATTAACATTTTAAAGGAGTGTCTAGGGATGCATTCAGCTGGACATTTATTGAGTTAGAATCATGGGAATCATGTGTCTGGAACCCATTCTAATCAACAGACAATTGCTTCTCCATTGGCCATGCCGTGTGAGCGGCGTTTTCTGGGTGGTAATCCTTGAGTACAGTCAGCAGCCCCCAAAGGTGACCGCCACCAGTGGGTAGGCATATTCTGACATTAATTGCCCCAACGGTTTCTCGCTAATGCCCCAAATTGGCTGTTGACGCCAAATCTCACATTCTCACAGGCACCCAAAAACGGACTTGCCTATTCCATAGCCTCCTCCTGTCGTCGTCTTCCTTCACGTCTCAACAGCTGTTGCTGTTGCTGCTGCTGCTGCTGCGTGACACATGAACAGCTAATTATGACTCCGGAATTCGCTTTTGGCCCTCTGCCTCTCTGTGTGTGTGTGTGTGTGTGTTAGCCAGCAATTGATTCATTGTAGGTTTGCATATCAACTTAGGTTGCAGCCAGCACGTGCGGCAGGCAAACACCCATGGGGGGATGGCTACTTTAAAGAGGAGTTTACTGAGGTGTGGTGTGACATTTGCAACAGTTGAAAGGTTTAACGAAGGAAGGCAGTGGGGGAAAACCCTATGAAGGTTATACATTTCAGGGGGACACTTAAAGAGTGCCAAAAAGTATTCAATTCGATTCGATTCAGAGGAAAATCTGCCTCGAAAAAGCGTTTTTGTAAAGGTTCAAGGAGTTGCTTATGACTGGAGTCATACTTTTTCTTTCAATGACATTATCCGGGGTATATTCTTCCCTCAAAACCTGTGAAGTGTGCTCCGATCAACCAATGATAGTTTAATTCTTGCAATGACCTTTTCCTCACACAAGTTTCAATGGAAGATTTTTTCTGCAAGTTGGAACACAATAAATGCACTGTATGCCTTGAAAAAAACGTTTTCACTTCAGGGTTTTTCTTAAAGATCAAGTTATATAAGGGTTTCTTTGTATACTCAATGATATAATCCTTTCAATAGTTCTGGTACTAAAGGTACTGAAGGTACCTCCTTCATAAAAAGAGACTTATAAAAGAGAGCTTCTTTATATACTCAACGATCTAATGCTATCATTAGCAACTGCATTATATTATCCCACATATTTACCCCAAATTTTCATAGCTAAAGTTCCATTTCCTAGCAAATGTTTCCCCTTGAAATTCTCTCTTCAAAAAGTGGCTCGTAAATCTTTAAAATTCCTATAAAACACGCAACCCGCAAAGCTTTAAGTTTTAACCCAAATTGAAAGCGTCTTTCGGCACGGCACACATTTCCAGACACCGGTCGGCGGGGGGTCAGGGGGGCAAAAAAAAAGGGAATGCAAGGCTTACACACAGTAACCCCACCGCCAGACGCCTTCGGTAGAGCACCCCCACAAAGCGCCAGACAAGAGAGAGAAAGAGAGAGAGAGAAGTGCGGAAGGGAGAGTGCGGTTTGGGAAATACGCAAACAAAACAAATTGCGAACAAAGTGCGTCCTTCTCCTGCAAAAGGAAAGGAAAATATAGGAACGACGAAGGAGAGTGCGTAGTCCTTGTTGAGCACAAGGGCGGATTTATTACGAAGTCAGTGGAAGGCAAGAGAGAGGCTGAAGGAGAGCAAGAGAAGGAGCAGGAGAAGGCGTCTCTCTCGGAGTCTCGACTTAGGGGCAAGGACAATGAACTTGTCGCTTTCATCGTCGCCCGTACCTCGTCAGCGTTGAAGTCAAATGTCAGTCAAAAGACGATGACGACGACGACGATGATGATGATGATGAAGAAGACGGAAGAACATTTTCGGGGAAGCCAGAAGCAAGAGCCCAAAGGCTGGTTGGCTGGCAGTCCGTCTGTCTGTCAGTCACACGGCGACAGGGACAGGAACAGGCATAAAGGATGATGGATGAATTTGTGATTTGTGCAGGTTAAATAAATATGTCTGGGGCTGGGCTACTGGCTCCTGCCTTCAGCTGCCAATTCCCCTTCCCTGCTTTTGGCTAATGAAGTGATTAGTGCAACGCCTCTCCAAGCAATATTCCTTATTAAGGAAACTGGGGAATGGGTGCGGCAGGGGGTCTAATAAATTGCCCAAGTCTTCGACTTTGACTTGAAAAAAGAGAGAAAAAACTCCTAGCGGAAATAAAACAAAGCACTTTCCATCGATCACAAATATTAAGCACATTTGTTATTAACGCCCTCACCCCCAAAAAACTATTTCTCCATTTCAGTAAACTTTTTTTTGGGTTTGGGTTTTTGGGTTTTGGGCACCACACATATGCCATAGATGCAGATAAATTCGCTAGACGTGCATTGGCGTTGGGGTTTGGGTTTGGGATATTTTTTGGGGCGTCTAATCAATTCCAATTAGCAGTCCAGTCCTCTGATGTATTCGCTGAAATTATTATTTATCATTTGGTTATTTATTTTCGTAGGAAAATTTCATGTATGAGAGGACGAAGACTCATTTGTTGGCTGCTTGACCCATGTGGATTGGAATTTAACAGATATGATGTGTGCTTCAGTGTTGAGCAAGGTTGAAGAGTGCTTGGTAATTAATTTGAGAGTCTATTTTAATATGTTTATAAGAAAAATGTTTCGACCATAAGGAAAACAGTGTTAATAATTGTCCATATACAAAGGGCTTGTTGATGTATAACAGTGTTGAAAAATGCCAAAATCTCTAGATGTATTATTTACAGAAATATATAATTTGAATATGATATTAGTGAGTAACAGTGTTGAAACGTGCCAAAAAGTGTGTTGGTAAATGATTATATGCTCTTTAAATACTATATATATTTAAATATTAATTAAAACATATTTAAAATGTCCAGGAACTCTTTTAAAAAGTAATTTTTTTGGTTTTGGGATTAGATTACCATCAATAACAGTGTTGAATAACTATCAATTTACCGCAAAACGATGTTGCTAGAGCCTTTCCTTATGATATGATTAATTTCTTCAAGTGATATGGATTAATCAGAACCAGTACATTCCATTCAGATGCCATCTGTGTCTCTTCAATTATATTTCTACGCGTTGACCATCAGCGTTTAACGTTCAGCGGCAACAGCAATTGACAGGTTGCGAGAGGCGTGAATGCCGAACAGAACTACTCGTCCCCCCAAGGACTCGTCACACAGGAGATTGGAGATTGGAGTGCCAAAAAGAGAATGGGAAGGGGCTTGGGGAGGAAAGGTCTCTCCCTCTCTCTCTCTATGGCTTCCATCTTATAAGTTGTTGATGTGGCTATTAATTAATGCGTCATGGAATGACACAACGCCGACGCTTTGGCTAGCAAATTTATGAAGATGTATATGTGTATACGTGAAGATGTATCCATGCGATACAGAGATAGTTCTCTCTGGGTGTGTGTGTGTGTGTGTGTGGGTAAAAGCATATTTATGGATTATGAGGGCATAAATCTCAGTTGAGTCCAGGCGGAGTCCAGGAGCCGAGAATGATGATGGAATATGCGTATTTTTTTAATTAGCCAACATTTCCAACAGATTTATGAGTGTCCTTAGTGTATCCATGTGTGTGTGTGTGTGTGCCAGCGAATCGAATGTGAAGGGACATGGTACCCATTGGGAATTATCCTGCAGACGTGCCACACCAGGATCCCAATGATTTATGCATTCGTTTAATTGAGAAGTTCGAACCGAGAAAGAGGAGAAAGGTAGACACAGACGACGACTTTGATGGCGGCACACACACACACACACACACACACACAAATCCTCAAAAGCTTTGATTATAATCGCACCTGAGCGCAAAAAAAAAAAAAAGTAATTAGAGAAGGAAATTCTCTGCCCAAATCAAGGATGGAAAAATTGCATAGCAATCGGAGGCAAAAATAAATAATTGAGATGATAATTCCCACATAATTAGCAAAAGAAATCTCGAGTGATGATTTTCAATTATTATTGGCATTCGGACTCGGAGGATTTCTGTAGGATTCTGCAGGATTTCTGGGTGGGAAAAAACTTTTGGCGCATCTTAATTAATTCCTGTTTGATGGAAAACACTTTTACACAAATTGATGGGGGAGAGAAAAACTTTTACCTGTCGGACATCATCAGAAAGGAGCAGGAGTTTTCCTCCTTCCTCCTCTCTTGGGTTCTTGTCAGCTTCAATGACCTCTCCTGGCCCAGGACACTCTTCTCTGCTCTGCTCTGCTCTCTCTTGAAATCCATTTTGTCAACTTTTTACAACCGAACTTCTCCCCTGAAGTGAATTCAATTTTTTTTTTCTCATAATTTCTGCTGCTTCCTCTCGCACACGCACACACACATACACGCATTGAATTCGTCCTTTCAATCAAGTGGTCGCCCCCAGGAGCCAGAAGAAGGAGGTGGAGGAGCAGAAACCCTTGCAACAATCGCACGTCCACGTCCACATCCGCGTCCAACTGTCAGTCAAGTGGCCGACGCCTTCACCCACACGTCACACCCACTGCCTGGCTCCTGCCTCCTGGCCTGCTGCCTGCCTCCTGCCTGCTGCCTGCCTGTCTTTCTGTCTGTCACTTCAGAACTTTACTTGTTGGAGCTCTCAGCCTCAGTCGTCCCGTCTTCGTCCTGCGGCATTCAGCGCCAGCATTCAGAATCGTCTCCTACTGAAGTCTCCCAAGCTGAAGTGGCAGTCGAAGTCAACTCGCTTGAGAGACATTGATTGACTTTCTTAATAGACTTTACGTCTTGTCAAAATTAAAGAAGGCTTCCACCCCAAAAGGATCTTCTACTGCTTTTTCTTTTCCACCTAAACCCCGTTGACAGATCAAATAAATAGCTAAGAGATTAGTAGGCAGGAATCCTTAAGGCTTACATGAGTATGTGTCACAGGAGTTTTGTTTCCGCAGAGCTCAAAATCTTGCAAGGATTTATACAGATTTTTTGACATTTTATGGGAGGTTTTTTTTGTGAAAGAAATAAGCAAATTTTTAAGTTATTAAAAACGTTTTCAATTGGTATAATTTTAAGGTAGAAAGCTACAGTTTAATAATTATTAAAAAATATCTAAGAAGTTCTTTAATGGAAGTCTATATTTCTTTCTTAAAGGTGTTTGAAAATGCACCTTCAAGTGGTCGAGGAGACACCAAGAAAAGACTTGTTAAGAGCCGAATTCAGAGAAATCCGTAAACCAACCGAGGGTTGCTGCTGCATGACGAGTTTAAATGAACTAAAGGATACAGATAGGTCTACTTCTGTGGCATTTGCTGTGCTTTTTGTTTATTTGTGTATATTTTATACACATTTCAAAGTGCTCTAAAAGAAGTCTAAAATATTCTTAATAGTCTTAAATAATGTTTAATGTATATTCTTAATGGATCTCTTTTTATTATGGCTCCAAGAATACGCTCTCAATCTCTTTAAAAGAAAACTGTAAAAGCATTTCTTACCTTAGCTCTCCATTTCCTCCAATACCTTCATGAGATCTCCCACAAAGAGTTTTTCCCATATTTAGCCCTAACAAAATCCTTGAAGCGATTTCCCACAGCGATAGAGTTGCATCACAGTTCAGTGGAAAAGCATATTCATGTGTCTGTCTGTGTCTTGCTTTTATGCAAGATTTGCCTTTGCATCGACAAATCACATTATTCGCAGCGTGAGACATTCGTCATGTCTAGCGTTTTGGACACGGCCAAGGTCTGGCCCCCAGTGCCGCCCCGTGTTGTCCCGCGTGTCGGCCACAGTCACAGCCATCCGTCATGACTGGTGACGTTGGCGTCCTCGTCTCGTAGTCGTAGTCTCGTAGTCTCATCGTCATCGCTGTTCAATGCATGAAATCGAGTGCACTGGCATCGGATTTGAACAGTTTGATGGATCAACTTGCGCACGTCCTCGTCATAACTCACACAACACTTTCCCAGCCAACCAACCAACCATCCATCCATCCGTCCATCCATTCCGTTCCGTTCAGATATGGCCCCCGACGCGTCCGTTGTTGGCCAAGGCCTGGCCTGGCTCCTCGCCTCTCGTCTCTCGCCCGACGATGTTTTGACGTTTGACGTGAGAGCACGTTTGATGGAAGATCTGTCAGGGCGGGAGCATTGAGCCTTGTTCCAATTCGCTTGCAGCTTTAGCCTGTCTGTTTCAATGTTGGCCAATTTGCAAACTGAATGATTGTCGGTGGCTTTTGTTCTCAGTTCTCAGCTCTCATTCTTCCACACGTTTCATAGGCGGCGGCATCTTTTTTTAGATACCCTATGGCCCCCCTGATTTATTGGCAATTAATAAAATTGAAGTGTCATAATTCATAAAGTTTAAACCGGTCGCCTGTAAGTTATCTACTCAGGACGCTTGTAATTGAGTTTCATGTAGAAGGTGTTGGGGATTGTGGACAGGGAAACTGATCTTTTGGTTTGAAAATATGTGAAATATGAGAAAGGGATTACGAGCGGTTTAAAAGTGGTGTAAATGAGGCTAGGCAGGAGCTTTTATTTCTACAGTATCTACTAATTCCGTTGTTAAATGGAATAAGCCGCAAGGCAACAAGGTACTAGTCAAACATATTTTATTACATTTCATTAATGTAAATCTGATATTTGATATTTTGGGATATTTTCTGGTATTTATGGTATTTTTCTAGTATTTTATTTTCCTTTTATTCAACAGATAGATATTCTGTGCCATTTTCTATTATTTATGGAATTTTTTTTATTTTCTAAAAGTTTTGTATTATTTCTTAGTATTTTGTTAAGGATATTCTGGTATTTTTATAGTATTTTCTTTTGTTTATGATATTTTTTATTTTCTTAAAGTTGTCTAGTATTTTCTAGTATTTTTTTAGCATATTTTGTAATTTTTATAGTATTTAATTGGTTTAAATATTTTATAGATTTTTCCTGGTAATTCCTGTCTTTTCTCTCTTGTTTTATTGAATTTTTTAGTATTTTATGGTATATTTCTGATGTCCTGTGGAATTTATATTTGTGTTGTTGAATATTTTATATCTCTGCTATTTTTGGTATTTTTCTATTATTTTCTGCGATTTTGCTGCAATTGTATGTAATTTTCTGGTATTTTATTTTTATATTATTTTATTACTGGAAAACTCATCTCCATAACCCACAAGGATGTCTAAGTGTCGGGGAACGTATTGTTGCTGTTCGATGATGATGATGAGGACGATGATGACGATGACGATAAGTGCGTCTGCTGTCTCCTGTGTGTCGGGGCCACAGGGCGTATGGCGGGGGTCGGGGGTCGGTGCCGTTTCGGGATACCTTTTTGATTGATTGATGACGAATCGGGCCTCGTAATTCATGTTGAGAGGCAAACAATTTGCGTCGCAGCCAGCCGACAGGAACGTGGAGAAGGTACGGCGGGGGATTCATTCGCTTGTTGCTCCTTAAGGAAGGAAGGACTGTGGGAATATTTTCGAATATGCCTATAAGCACACACACACACTTTGAGGCAGAGGCTCTCACAGACAGAGGGGGAAGAGCAGGCACCACAGACACAGACAGTGGGAGAGAGAGGCAGATAGACAGACGAAGAGGCAGACCGAAGTGGAGACTAGGACAAGGCCGTGGTAGAATCAAGGAATTATATCGCAATAGTCTGCCGTGTGGCAGAGGCCACGCAAACGTCACCCTGCCACAAGAGGGGCGGGGGAACACAGAGAAAAAAAGGGAGGAAAACCCAACAAAGGAGCTCAGCAAAAAAAAGTTAAGGAAAAATTGTTTTTCCAGCAGTTTGGTTTCGGTTTTCGGAGTTGAATTTCCTTCTTGGCGAGGCACAAAAACCTCCGAATAGCGATTTTTTCACGTTTTAATGTTGCCCCCTCAGCACACACACACACACACACACACATACACAGATACTTTCCGATTGGTTTATGTGTGTGCGTGTGGGGGGCAGGCAGCAGCCGAGCCAGCGAGCGAGCGAGCGTCTGCCTGCCGTCTGCCTCAAATGCTGCTGCCTTGCCTCAGCTTTTGGTTTTTCGCCTTGCCCCCAGAGTTCAAGAGCGCCTCGCCTCGCCTCACCCTATACGACCCCCTCCCCCTACTCCCTCCAAACGCCATCGTGCCACACGTTCCATTCATCGAACCCAATGGCAACTTGTTGATTTTTTGGTATGAAATTCACATGCAAAAACCCAACCAATTTCGCCCTTCATTGGCGTTCGGTTCGGTTCGCTTTCCTTTTCTCTCTCTTTGTCTCCCCCTCTCCCTCTCTTTCTCTGTTTCGCTGTGTTTGTTTTGTGTGGCTTTCATTTCATTTTCTTTTACCCTCCACACTCCGCCGGTTATCCTCCCATTTTGCCGGAGAACTAGGCTGTGCTCCACGGAAATCAATAATCGATTTTGTTGTAATGGCTGTGGCTTTTTCTGTGCCTTTTTTTTGTTTTTTTTTCTGCTTTTTTTTGTTGCTTTTCTTTAAAGCAGCGTAGAAATTTCTTCTTGCTTTTATTCCGCTGGTTTATGGGTTTTTCTTGTTAAAGAGTTTAAGAGCACGTAATGTGTTTTGTGGGCTTGGGAGTGTTCCTTGCTTCCTTCCTTCCTTAAGGATAATAAGAGGTGAATGTGTGTGGTTTTTCCTTGAAAGGCTCTTTAATGTGTGTGAGTACTTTTCCTGGCATAGATGGGGATTTCGAGTACTTTTTTGAGTCTTGGTAAACGATTATGGGTACTTTGTGGAACAATTGTTATGGGATGCTCAGGAAAAGATACTTTTATGCCAGGAAAAGATACTTTTATGTCAGTAAAAAGTGGAATAAAGAGGTAAAGGTAATGTTTTGAAGCGCATAAAGGCTCACTAATGCGACGCGACTTACAGCAGTGCCACTCGGTTGGTTGGGCGGGGAGGCATGCCCGTCAAAGTTGAATAAAGAGGTAAAGGTAATGTCTCGAAGAGCATTAGAGGCTGACTTACAGCAGTGGCCCTCGGTTGGCATTGCCCATCAAAGTCCTTAATACTCTTACCTATCTGCAGATCTCTAAAGGCTAATCTCACCTGAAAAGATCTGTTCATATCTCTTTTTTAAGGTTCCCTTAAAAGCTCATAAAATATTCCTTTGAATACCACTCCCAAAACTCCTCAAAGTATAGCCCATTCGTATAGCTACTGGTTCCTATTGTACCCCCATAATAATAATAATGCGGCAGTGCCACTCGGTTGGTTGGGTTGGAGGGTATTCATTGCCCATTAAAGTCCTAATATACTCTTACCTTTGGATAGATCTCTTTAGGTTCGTTTCACCCGAGAAGATCTGCTAATATCTCTTCTTTAAGTCCCCTTAAAATCCCATAAAATATACCTTTAAATAACCTTTATAAATACCTTTATAACCCATTCATTTAGCTACTGGTTCCCCCATTGTATCCCCCTAATAGAGTCATGATTTCATTCCCAATTTGACAATCCAATTACAAATTTAGCAACCTTGTGGCTGCTGCTGCTTGCCACACAAAAGGTAAAGTGCAACTTGCAACAGCAGCCGTGGAAATGCGTGGGCCTCCGCCTCGTGATTACTGCTAACGATAGCACCACGTCTGTGTTTGTGTCTGTGTCTGTTGTGTGGCATGGACCCCTGGGGTTAATTGTGTTTCGCTTCGATTCGATTGCAGCTCCTCTCGATTAAGCGATCAGCGATCCCCGAACCACCTCCAGCACAAATGTTGATGGACGCTTTTAAGGCATATTTAGATCAAGCGAAAGCAAAAACCTTTTCATGATTTATGGTTTTATGGGGCATAAATCAGTGGAGAGAAGAAGGAGAAGGGGCAGGGGGAGAGTTGTAGAGGGGCTCTGGCAAATGTAGCATGAAGTGGCGTCGTGGCCGTTTACACTTGGCAGCAAGTGTCAGGCGGCATTAGAAGATATCGGTGCTACGGTCGGTGTCCTCCTCCTCTGAAAACCGAAAGCGAAAGGTAATTCAAAACCCACTAAAACGATCGTTGGATCCCCAAAAAATATATTCGGTAGCACATAAATTCCATGTCGATAATCGTAAATTAATAAATGTCAGCCGTTTGAAGAGGACTCTCCTTCCAGCTTCCGCGCTTCGCAACGCTTTCGTTTGGGCCTTTCTTTATTATTTTTTCTTCTCTTTTTTTTCGGTTCTTTGGCTCTTTGATTGGGTGTCGTCTGCGTTCAGTTTGGCGTGAAATGTCCGAGGGAATTACTTGAGCCGTTGTCACAATTGATGAACGAGAGACCCGTACCATAAGCTTGTGGCATGTGGCCGCTTCGGATCGAGTTTCAACGCTGGAACGTCTAAGAAGATCGAGGTAGAGGTTAAAAAAGAATCTAAAGAGGTCTAAAGAAGAAGAAGATTCTGCAGAAGACTTCAAGGGGTTTTATTATAAAGAAAAGATTAGCCAAAGATTTTTAGGTGAAGATTTGGGGTATGAATGGGAAGCTCAGCTTCAATTGCAGCAAAAAAGTTTAGAAATCATAGAACCAAAAGTTTTTACTATAATTCCTGATATTCCCCACAAAACTCTATTCAAATGGGCATCAACCTTCCACAAGGGCCTGCTCTTTCCATGCCACAAACTCCACTCCATGCAACACTCCCCGTATACTCCCACCAGACAACATTAACCCCAATCTGCATTGCATCCAGGGGGGAAGAGCAGCAGGTCCTGTGTCCTCGATTGTCCTGCATTGTTAATGTCTTCGTTTAGCATTTAATTTTGCTGTGGTCGTTGGGTCCTCGTTTTTCCCAGGACCCAGATGCCCAGATGGCCAGGATCCCCTCCATTGCGTGCGTGGACCCCGTGACGAATTGGCTGGAATGCCGAGAGAGAGACGAGACGCACACACACGTCCTTCGATCCCATGCACAACTCATAATTCATCCGGATAACAACACCGAGCCGTACGATGGAAGGACTCGATGGAGGAGGTCCTGTTTTCTGTTTGCAGACTGAAGGGAACGCCGCCGTTGGTGACGTTTTGACACCATTTTCGGTGCGGCGATGATATGGCATTCATCTTGACAGGCATAACTGCCTCTGATGGCTGCCTGCCACTGCCACTGCCGCACGGAAAGTGTGTGTGCCCCACCATCATCATCAGTCCCAAGTCCGAATGTCCGTTCAACTGTGGAGTGTGTGGAGAGAGTCCTGTGTGTGTGTGTGTGCTGTGTTCGTGATGCATTTACGTCACTTACTTGAATGTTGCAACGCATTTTCGGTCACCCAAAACACATACACACACACACACAGGACACACACTGGGAGGCAAGGACACCAGAGAGACACTGGAAACATGTTGCATCGTGCTGGCTGTCCTGCTGGTTGCGAAAACCAAAAAATGTCCTTGACACTTAATTCACGCTGCATTAATGTGAACTGAAACTGAATGAAGTTGTTTGCCCAACGTCCTGTCCTCAGGCCAGTGCCACAGTGCCACAGTGGGGCAAAGTGAGAGTGAAACCAAGGCTTAAATTTTTGGCACAAGAAAATTTTATTTAACGTTGGGTTATATCATATATTTAGAGGAAATTTCGGGACTTCTTTTAGCTGTAAATATAATAAATGTTTAATTATAAATTTTAATATTTATATTTAATTATTACTTCATTTTGATGGGTCCATTTGTGGTTTTGGTGAACTTGATTATGTTAGAGATATTCACGCCTGGAAATCCTCTCTTGGGCACACGACGCGAGACCACAGTGCTACGGACTATAACAACCCTGGAGCTACCCATAATTATGAAAATATTTGTACTATTTTTGGGGATTATTATTATAGGAAATATTTTATGTTCAACTTTTGGTTACTGAATGGAAAAACCAAAAGTATATTTCACAGGTTCCTATACCCAAAAAAAAAAAACGCTCTCTTGAATCACTGTTCGAGCTGTGACAACCGTTCCAAAAATAGTACATATACTGCAAAAGTTTTTAACCTCGAAAACACTTTTCCCCAAACAGCAAATGATCTGCTCTCCGCCTAACCCCATGTTTTAACAACACTTATACCCCACCCCCCCCAGTCCAGAGTCCCGTGTCCCGTGTCCTGCCTGCCATCAGCATCATCATCATTCTGACCAAAGTGAAATGCAGCAGGCAACACATTGCATTCCCATACCCCTACCCCTACCCCTACCCCTTACCCCTTAGCCTTACCCCTAGCCATTCCCATTCCTGTGGACATACCGAAAAATGCTCGTAAATTACTCGACAATGTGGAATGGAGATGGTGATTGGAGATGAAGGGCCAGCAGCAGCAGCAGGAAGAGGAGGAGGCAGAAGGACACTGCTGCAAATATACACATCAGCAGCAGCGGCAACAGCCAGCAACAGCCAGCAGCAACAACGGAGAGGCAACAACTAGAACAGCAACAACACTCATCTCATCGCTCATGTTGGTGATGATGCATTTTGCGGTCTGTCACACAAAATGCAATTTGACGGAGCTGTGTGCAAAAACTGTTTTTCAAGCTATCAACCAATTTGGCCACGGCTGCACGCCAGGCCACTGCCACTGCCACTGCCACTGTCCACCTCCTCCTTCTGTCCAAAGCAGTCTCTGAATGCCATATCACTGACTAGATGGGGGAGGGGCGGGTGGGGGTGGCTCTAGTCTATGAGACAACTACGCTGGGTGGCAGGGGACATGACGGAGGACACGCATCCTAGGTGCGGTCCAGTTTGCCGCTGGCTGTTGCCCATTGGCCTGCTGTCGCTTCTGCCGCTGCTGCTGCTGCTGCACGCACCCACTAAACAGTTTTTGGGGGCTACTCTTTTTGGATGGAGAGTATAAGGGAATTTGGAAGAAGTTTTTGTAGGTTTTTCAAAGGTAATTTGTAATGGATTCGATGGGGAATGATAGTTATAAGACTAGGACTAGGAAGGGTAGGAATTAAGAATCATTTTGTGAAAGATCTGATTTACTGAAGCTAATGATTTATGTCTATGTGGACTATTGTTTGACTGGAATATCTTTTATAGAAAAATTTTTTAAATTACCACTACAAATTAGATCTCCAAAAGGATCGTATGCAAAAGGATACATATATATTCCTAGATATTTCACTAAAAGAATGATTTGGTGAACCGTTGCCATAATATGCCTATAATAATAAAACGATCCTTTGTTTTAATATTTTTTTTTTCAGTTAATTTAAAAAAAAAACTGCCTAGAATTTCTTTAGCCTTTTGAATGGAAATAATACTTATAGTCCATAGGGAAAGACTAGAGTTTTCGAAAGACTATACGATTGATTTTACTTAGAAGCAGTTGATTCAGATATTTCGGTAAGGGAATGAAGCACTATATCTTAGGATGATCTATCCTTATCCTTGGATTTTAATCGTTTCTTTTTGAATATTTTGCCAAAATGAAATAGCAAAAAAAAAGTTTTAAGGAGATCTTAAGGTTTCCACAGATTCTCTAAAGAATTAGAAAAACTCCACTGGAAATTTTGAAAATGTAAAGCAGTAATTTATTTTTATAATACCTTTTATGTTAGGGTATTGAAAATTCGAATTGTCGTAGGACTTTTGCATTATCTTGTTGCATTTTTTGTGTGTTATATCAGGGATAAAGCCTGGCCTGCCTCTGTCGCTGCCGCTGCCTCTGCCTTTCCTCATCCGTTTGTTGTTCCTTTATGTGTTTTTAGTATGATTTTTTTCTGTTGGTTTTCGTCTATGTGTGTGTGAGTGTGTGTCTTCCTCTAATATTTTGTGTGTGTTAGCCAGGATGATGTCCTGGTTGTGCGAGTGTCCTGTTTGGGGGGCGGGGGGCGGGTAGTGTGTGTTTATGTTGGCGGATTCATGTCGTCACTGCGTGAAATGTGTGTGGCAGAATGAAGGGGCAGACAGAGGCAGGCCACAGCCAGAACCAGAGCCCCTCGCTCTGTGTGTTGCAAGGCTAGTTTTGAAATTTATGTAACGCTGGTGAGTCGAGGGTTTTATTTTTCCCTTTTTGCTGTTGTTTGTTGGCATCAGGCAGGCAGGAGGCAGGCAGTCGGCAGGCAGGCAGCATCATGACCATTAACTGCCATTGTCCACAGTCCACAGTCCAGTGTCCACATGTCACAGACCAGGCACTCCACTCTTGGCTGCTGCTCCTCTCGGACTACTCCTGTGCTTTCTGGTAGTTGATGGTCGTAAATGTCAGATGCGCGTGTTCCCTTTGGACACTAAATGTCTTCCAGCTGCAATTATCTCTGGGGGCTCTCCCTCTCTATTCTTTTTCTCTATTCTTTTGCTTTTTTTTTGGTACATTTTCTAGCTGGCGCATCAATTGCTCATAAATCATGAATCATTTATTTGCAATTAAATGGATATCCGTATTTACAATACCTGCAGTTAACTCCACTCCACTCGCACATCACTCAAGGATTATGCTTTTAGCTGACTCAGTGTTTCCCTCCCCCCTCCCCTTTCCAGAGCCTGAGTCCACTTTCCTGTTTCGTGTCTCATCAATTTATTGCCGATCATCATGCAATGCATCTTAAGAGGATAAATATATTGCAGAGAGAGAGAGAGAGGGAGGGAGGGAGAGACAGATATGGGTACGTATATAAGGGAAACAAATCATCTTGTGTCATAATATTGACAAACACCTGATACACTGCCCAGCAAAAACCTTCAAGGGAGATTTCTTGTATAGAGATTTGACCAGAATCTTTTATGCCTTTGATTTTTAGTAAAGTTTTCCACAATCTGAACACACACACATGAAGTGATGAATATTTTATGTTGCATAAATTGCCCAAAAAAACTATTGTGCTCTTTCATAGAACAAAAAAATAAAGATTTTTTGAGGAAAAACATATGAAAATATGTACAATATGAGCAATATGCTGGAGTCCAATGATTAGACTTTTGTTGTAGAGTTTTGTGGAAAGGAATCATTGTAAATTGGGTGATTCTTAGTAAACTTCAGAGAAATGTGTGGAGACTTGAATAAAAAAGGGAAAGCAGTATACTCTCCGGTTTAAATAGCAGATTTAAATAATTAGCCATTCCTAAACGGTTCGGTGACCCTTGTCACGCATCCTGCAGCAGCGCCTCTCGGCCGTAGTTGGATTTCTGCCTTGGATCCGCGTATGAACCGCTGTGGCTTGAGGGATTTCTTTAATATATTCCAGAATAAATGGATTGAACACTGTTTTTTTTCGTACACTGAATAATATTTTTCTGGTATTTTTTAGAATATGTTTTTTTATTCAAAGGTATTTTTTCAAATTTTTTTGTTATACTCTTGTTATTATTCTTTGTTTTTTTTTTTGTAGTTTTTAGTATTTTTTAACATAGTTTTGGTATACGTTTTTAGTATTTTCTGGTATTTAAAATGTTTTTTTCGGTATTTTATAATATTCTTTGTTTTTGCCTGTTTTTTCATATTTTATAGTAATTTTTATATATTTTCCGCTACATTTTCAAGAATTTTTTAAGAGTTTTATGGTATATTGTAGTATTTCTTTTAGTATTTTCTGGTATTTAATAGTATTTTGTCGATATTTTACAGTATTATCTGGTTTTTTCTGTGTTTTTATATTTCATAGAAATTTTTAAACATTTTCTGATAAATTTTCTATAATTGTTTAAGAGTTTTATGGTATATTGTAGTATTTTTCTTAGTCTTTGGTATATTCTTGATAACATTCCATTACAAATACATATGTATTTCCCATAATAGCCGTAAGAACAATCGCCCACAATTTTGTACAAACGATCGACTCCGCCTCCGATTCCGACTGTTTGCTATAGACAGGTGAAAAAATTAAATTTCTTTCATTTACAAGCCATCAGAATGGTGAAAATTGAATTTGATTTGTTAAACAATTTGTTTGCAGCTCCAGTGTCCAGCGTTCAGAGTCCGCAGAGTCCACAGAGAGAGAGTCCATGTGGAGGCGGGCGGCAGCATCTTGATTCTCTTTATTAAGCCGACTGTCCGCAACAGACATTTGCAGACCCGAAAGCCCAGTGTATCATTTGAGCCAAAGCTTCCCACAAAATACTTTGGAGTATTTGCCTGATTTTTGGGTCGGAAAAGTGGGGGTGGCAGAGAGAAGGCAGAGAAGGGCTCGCTCTCTCTCTCGTAATACCAGAAATGTTACGGGTTTTTCTTTTTTCCATTGAGGCAGGGGGGTATGGGGGGGTAAATTATCCAATTTTGTTCACTTGATTGACTGCACTTTTGATGCCCGCTGCCAGTGCCACACAAAACCTCAATGCAGATGCTGCTGCAGAATATACTACTCCCTGCCACAGCCCCTGTCTCCCTCTCTCCTCTCCCTGCTTTTGGTTACATGCAGCAAGCAGCACCTCGTCGTCCAGCCAGCGTTTCGGAAGAGTCTCGTCCCTTAATGGACTTTCGCAATCAGCTGTCAATGCCTCGCCCTGAGTCGCCATCCGTCGACCGTCGACCGTCGGTTATTTATTTTTGCCTCAGTGCCAAGTGTCACCGACTTTGCAGCGATTCCATCAATCAATCGCCTCGAATTATAAATAACCAAAAACCTCCATCGGGGCCGACCGATTGCCAGATTGTGCGACTGACTGACTGAGTGAGTGAGTGAGTGAGTGAGTGAGCGAATGACCCGGGGCGTGCCTGTCCGGCGGCAACGGCGAGATGTTGACGATTTTTGAAAAATTGCCAATCAAAGGAAAACCGCAAAAGAATTCCAAGTCACGTTGCACACAGTTGACATCTCTTCGTCGACTTCTCCCGGGCGCTGCCTGTGCCATGTGCCAAAAACAAAAGGAAATTGTTCATCTGATTTTTCACTTCGCTTTCCATTCGCTTTCATTGTTTTTCTGACGAATTACAAACAGACACTCCATACAGTCCACATTCTCGATATGGTATGGTGTCAATCTGGCAAATTGTTTTTCGGGACTGTTTATTTAATTGCTGACGATTGTTCCCTTTGTGTAGGATCATTCGTTCTGTAAATGTGCCAATTCTTTGGGCATTAAAAACTATTTGTTTAGGACGAATATTCGTAGTCGTAGTTATTTATCTTTGTTAGATATGGCACGGGTAGGCAGAGTGTTCAGAGTGTTTGTCTTTTTACAGCTGAAATGTAGGTCAGGGTTAGGACTTTGGGGGTTGCTAGTGCTTTGAGGGTGCCTTAAGGGTGACATATATAGATAATGGTATATCAGAGTTGTATGATTAAGAACTAAGGTCTAATCGATGCAAAAAGAATGGAGAGACCTAAGTATTAGCTAGAATAAGGTCTTCAGTCAGGGATTATCTTCCGACGGAGAGGATCTGCTGCATTACGCGGTACATTTGGCTTAGCATTATAAGAAATACTACTTTATAATGGATGAATGAGAATTTTGAGACGTTTCTACCAAGAAAATTTAGAAGGAAACCTCGAAAAGGCATTGACCTTCAATAAAAACATTCAACATGTTAGATCTGACGGATAGAAGATATTTGAAGATAGAGAGTCTGAAATCGCTTATAGAAAACTATTA
The DNA here is from genome assembly GCA_008121215.1 of Drosophila athabasca. Lineage (NCBI taxonomy): Eukaryota > Metazoa > Arthropoda > Insecta > Diptera > Drosophilidae > Drosophila > Drosophila athabasca. The sequence goes on from CM017794.1 coordinate 47,236,085, forward strand.
GAAAATAGATGTTTCTCGATAGAAAGCTTTCTTATATAGGCAGAGGTGTGAAGCTGCAAAACGCGTGACATTTAGTTACGAAAATTGTAGAAACACTTTTACAGAATGTGTCGATAAACCCTCTGAGCTATTTCTACCCCAGAAAATATCCAAAATATACCAATATTTTGAGTCATTCATATCTGTATGAACAATCCCCCCGTCTGGTGGCTTTCACTTCTCTCAATCTTCGCTGCTTATCGGTGTGGTGCTCTCTCTCAAGTGCAGTGAATCAATCAAACTCGAAGCCAACGTTTGCCAACAGGCCTGATGAATGTGTGGAGAGGCCCAAGCCTCTCAGTGAGTATCGCATGTCTAATGATGAGAAAACAATAAAAAAAAACAAAACAAAAAAGTATCTTGAAGATATGTATCATTGGAGGAGCATTGGCACTTGCTTGCGTTTATCATTTACATGAAAATTGTGTTACACACAACGATTTTGATTTTGAAGTGTCTCCTCCTCATTGGGGTAATGTCAATATCATCATTCAAGACTTGAAAAAGGCATAAAAACTTTGAATTGATTTCGAATATCGAATTCCATCGAACTGTGCCGGATTTCAGACACCGTGGATTGACAGACAGACAGAGAGACAGACGGACTGATAGACAGACCGACAGACAAACAGACAGACAGACAGACAGACAGACGTCAGGCCACAGCCAGAGTAAATCCGCGCGCAAACAACAATCGAATGCATTCGCACTCGAGATATATGGATTGGTGGATTCAAGATTGGTGATCGAGTTGTGGTAGATCTGTTCGGATATGTTCGGGCCCTCTCCTCTCAGTCTCAAAGCCATCAATGTCATTATCAATATCAACAACATGATTGGACACAAAAAAAAACGCAAGAAACGCAGCGAAGCGAAGCTCTCGATCTCGAATATGGATCTCGATCTCTCTCTCCCGCTCTTTCACGCTCTCTACGATCGATGATGATCGTGTAAACACAGACGCACTAACTGCACTCAATCAAAAATTTGATTATTTTGATATGAACGATGCTTCAGAGGCACCACTGCTGCATGCTGCATGCAGCATGCCACATGCTGCACTCCCTCATTGATAAACACACAGACACGCACCAGCACCAGAACGTAGACTCCAAAGTACTTTAGGGCCTATAACAACAAAATGGGCCTAGAGCGAAGCACACAGCAAACATTGCAGCTGCCTCCTCCGTCCTCGTCCCCGTATTCCATCTCCATCTGCATCTCAATCTTTTGCTTGTCAGCGTATCCCATATCCATGATATTCGTGGAAATTCCACTTGAACGCGCTCAATTGTAAGAGAATACGAATTTAATTGCAGAACACAAACAACGTAATGCATAGGGAGAGCAACAGACCCAGAGAAGGGGTATAAGAAAATACTCAAAGATTATGTGTGGTAAAGTGTGAAAGATCATTGTGGGATTGGGCAGTGGATTCTAGGCGTTATAAGGTGAACATTGGAAGGAATAGTAACAGGTAATGGAAATCTAGGTAATCTACAGCAAAAATAGATCATAGTTTTCTTTAAAAAGAGTGGTTTTGGATAAAAAAGTTAATGGGCGAGAGAAAATAGTTATAGAGGATAGAGAATACTAATAATATAATGAGAATTAATTATGGCACAATTTTCTATCATATAATGGACATCAGAACTCCCCTTTGCAGCGTACTGGTGTCATACTTCATGCAGCAGCGCTCCTCCGTTTGGAAGAGGGCCTAAGAGAGAGAAAAGAGTTATAGAGGATAGAGGATAGAAAATTATGGGATTCATTTTATATATTGTACTACTAAAACTTTCTTTATTTCTGATCTTAGTCACGCGTCATCCAGCAACGCCCATCGGTTGGTAGATCATTAGATATACTACATCTCTAACTCTTTGGGTTAACTTTAGACACGCGTTATGCAGAAACGCCCCTCGAACAAGTGCGTGGAAGGTTTGGAGGACTGAGGTCCCCCTTAGACCCAGTAAAACCTACCATAAAAAGTAATATTTCCCATGGAAAACATATCTTCTTTAGGTTCACAAATTTAATCATATCCCGACTGATTCTTTGTCAACTTTTCATCCAAAAATTGGTATTTCACTATGACAAACACAAGAAAGAAAAAAAGATCACCAGAGAGTGTTGGAAAAAGCTCATTAACCTTTATTTGTGAGTACTTCAAACAATTCGTGCACTCCAATTCCCCCAAAGAAACCAATGAATATTATAAATAAATATGAAAAAAGAGACCAAGCAAAACCCTCTCAAGAGGTTTTGGGGGGAGATCAACAATGTATCTATCGATCCCCGTCGTCTGTCGATGATCTGTCATTTATGTGCGCCATTGTGTGATGGAGTTTTGAACTCGTTTTCCAGAGAGCCACTCATGAGCAGAGTCTTGGGTTTCTTGACATGTTTGATTTGTGGCTTTGATTGATTGATTGCTGTGCTGTGCTGTGTGCGACTTCAAGTAATGATTTTACGATTTTGCAGAGAAGAGAATTCTCTTGGATTGGTTCCCACAAATAATGACATGGCGAAAACGACAAGGGCCTTGATTGACAACTCTGATTGAAGGAGTAAGAGGTGTGTTTGTACTGTGCTGTGTGCGTGACTGTAAGTTAACCCAAATATATTTTATTTTATTTTATTTCTGGATTCAAAGACTAATCAACAATGCATCGATATGGAAAATGGTTGAGACAGGGCTTCAGGTTTTCTGTTTCTGTTTCGGTTCTCTGTTCCTGTGAAACGCCATCACCATATCCGATATCTGTTTTTAAAAATAAGCCACGCAAAAGTCCACGCCAGTCTCTGCTGGGCCGCCTGTCTGGGCGCTGCTATATCTTTAGCATCAGCGGCCATAAATAAACCCCAAAGAAGACAGTAGAATGTTACCAGACACAAGAAGGGCCCAGCCTCCACCTCGTCTGCGCTCACGGAGTGGTTCGATTCGATTCGGTTCGGTCGCTACTTGACATACGAGTAAGTAAAGTAGGCACCAAAAAGACACCCGTACGAAGGTAGAAGGATGGCTCCAATCGATGGCAAATTATTGTATAAGAAAATGTAGTTTTCCCCACTTCAAACATCATTTGCCAAAACCTTAGAAAATCCTCGAAAATCTACCAAAACTCTTGGCAGAAGCTTCCCTTAAAAATCCTGCCGATGAGCCTTGCGTGTATGTCTTTTACCGGCCATATCAGTCAAGAGGGATCTCTCGCCCGTCGAACAAGGCCGAAAGTGAGAAGCAAAGAGAGAAAGAGATTTTAATTACATCTCTACGACCGATGCCCGATGTCTGGGGCTGTGGCTGTGCCTCTGGCTGTGGCTCTGGCTGTTGCTGTGGCAATTATTTACATTAACACGATCACAACTCAGAGACACTGCACATGCATCATCGTGTTGCGATGTCGATCGAGATCTCTCTCTCTCGCGAGAGAGAGGAGAGGAGAGAGGAGGCAACCCAGACAACAGTCGTCGTAGTCGTCGTCGTCGTTTGCTGTCGCTGTCGTCGATGTCTGTGCTGTGCTGTGGTGCCCTGCCATGTATGCATATTAATTTATTGGAATCATGTTAGTGAGTCGATATTGATACAAATCCATTTTCGATCGCGTTGCCTCGATACCAACCAAAAGCCCCCGAGAACGATCTGCCCCAGACAGCACCAGCAGCAGCCACTAGTAGGGAAGGGGAGGGGGCACACATGCTGGGACCCTGCCTGCAGTTGGCAGCAAACATTACACAACAGAAGATCAGCAGCCAGAAGCCAGCTACCAAAAGTGCTCTGTGTGTCTGCTGCTGCTGCTGTGGGCAGTGGCTACAGGTCTACCACCAGGCTACAGGCCTTGCAGCCAGCTTCTGTCTCTCGGATCCAAAGGTCTGTCTCTCTGTCTCTGTCTCTTTCCCCCCCGCACATTGCATGATCAGCGACCGTATTGAGCGTTAATCGTTCGACTATCATGCGATTATATGTGGGGTTTGGCTTGGGGTTTACTAAGGAGCTATAGCCATCTCTCCGCCATGACAGCTTCTTCGATGTTTGCTTGCCTTTTTTCCTCTTCTTTCTAATTAATTTTCAATTGATTAAGCATTTGATTTACGGCTGCTAGTGAGGCACCTCAAAGAGGCAGCCTTTTGAGTGATTATGAAGAAAAAATAGCGAAAACTGCCTGAAGACTTGCAAGATAATGTTTCTAAATGAGTTGGTAGCTCTGTTTAAACCAGGTTCGTGTTTATTAGACATAGAAAATATAAGTTTTGAATGATCAAGACTAGAGAAGTATGAGTCCAGTAGCTTCCTGGGTGATCGAATTAGGCAAAGTCTCTGAATGTCTCTTTGGAGGCTCTCTGAAGAGACAATAGTGGGGAAATCTTACTAATAAATATGTAGAAAGACAACTCAGAACCGTCTGGTTAAAGGTTTAATGATAGTTTCTGAAGAATTTAGACTGAAGAAGTCTCTCTAATGGCCCTAAATACATAGAATTGAGGATTTCTAAATAATCAACGTAGAAGAAGTCTCTATCAAGATCTAGAAGAGATCGCTTCTCAAAGATCTACTTGTGGAAAAGTTTCTCTGCAGATCAAATTTGTAGTTAATGTAGATGTAGATGTAGTTAGCCAAACATCTCAGTAAAAGAAGGCTTACTGAAGACCCATTGTGAAGGAATCGAGTGATGAAGATATTGAATGACTCTCTGGTCAATTCAGTATCATTACGCTAAGGTAGCGATATACCATCTGGCTGATCATCATATGGAAAGTCTCTTTGAATACTCAAAAGATATAGATTTTCACCGAGCAAGGAAGGCAAACTTGTCTACTTGTCTACTCTTAAAACAAAGCCCAACTGTTGAATACTTTTGCATAATTATTTAATTTATAACAATAATTTTAACATATATGGAATTTGTAGTATATTTTGTGCTCATTTTCTGTATCATTGTAGGGGGTTCTGCTGGGACTTCTGTAGAGTTTCGTGTGTTTTGTTTGTGTCTGAAGGTGTCTTCTGTCTTCTGCTCAAAGATTGACTGTGTCCATGACCAAAGTCTTGTAGTAGAAGCACAGAATATCTGTGGCCTCTTTGATGCGCATTGTCGTCGGTTTGCCAGCCCCATGTCCAGCCTTGGTGTAGACCCGCAGGAGGATAGGATTATCCTGGAAATCGGACTGACGTACAGCCTCCTGGATGGCAGCAGCAAACTTCAGCGAATGCAAGGGACTGACACGATCATCGTGATCTGCAGTTAGGATCAAAGTAGAGGGATACTCCTGCGACTTATCCTGAGGGGTGTGTACATTGTGCAAGGGAGAGTAACGGAAGAGATTGACGAAATGCTCTTTTACATCGGGATTGCCATAGTCGGAGCACCAGGAATGGCCGATGGTGAACTTGTGAAAGCGCAACATATCCATGACACCCACTTGGGCGACAGCAGCGCCAAACAGATCGGGACGCTGATTGAGGCATGCCCCAACGAGTAGGCCACCATTCGAGGCACCCTGGATGGCCAGGCGATCCTTGGTGGTGTATTTGTTGCAAACCAAATACTCGGCTGCCGACTGGAAATCATCAAAGACATTCTGTTTGTTCAGCAGTCGGCCAGCGTTGTGCCACTTGATGCCGTATTCGCCGCCGCCGCGTATATTCGGATATGCCACAACCCCATCGAAGGCGTCCATGAAGGTGAGGGCTGTGAGGCCAAAGGAAGGCATCAGACTGTGATTGAAGCCCCCATAGCCGTACAGTAGACACGGACGTGGCTCGATGTTCTCTCGTTTCTTGCGGACAATGAACATGGGAATATCAGTGTCGTCCTTGCTCTTGTAGAACACCTGCTCCACGGCATACGCATCCCGCGAGAATCCTTCCAGATTCAATTTGATTTCACGATGAACTTTCGGCTTCTCCTCGGGCTTGGCAAAGTCATACTGATAGATGATGCCGGGCGTCAGAAATGAAGCGAACGAGTAGAAAATCTCCGAGTATTTCTTGTCCCCCGAAATACCAAGAAGTGTACCAATATCCAGATCAAATTGTTGCAACATCTTGCCCGTTTCCAGTTCGTAGGCTTGCAGGACGCTCTTCACATCGCGACTATAGCAAACCACTAGCTTATTCTGATGGACGCACACGGCCCACTCCAGGACATCCTTCTTGTGCTCGGGAATGATGGTTTTCCAGTTCTTTTCCTCGGGATTTTCGAAATCAATCATCACCAAACGATTGTTGGGGGCATTCTTATTGGTTTTGAAGTACATCTTGGATCCTTCGTTGGTGATAAAATCGTAATCGGCTTCGAACTTATCAACAATCGGATGGATCTCCAACGGGGCAGAGATTTCCTCTCCCGGTTTAATATTCGCATAGTAGAGCATCATATCGCGAACTGTGAAACTGATGTATAGAATCAGATAATTGCCGCAATCGGAGACCTCGCTGATGGTGCGCCACGTTGGTTGGTCGGGGAACTCCAATACCATTGTGTCCTTGTCCTGCGATTCACCCAGGCGATGGTAGTATAGCTTTTGATGCTCATTCTGCTTCGTCTCGGAACCATCGGTTTTGCCATCCTGACATGGATAGCGGCCGTAGAAGAAACCCTTGTTGTCCAATGTCCAGGCAATCGATGAGAACTTGACCTTCTCGAGCACTTCATCAAAGTCCTTGCAGTCCTTGGCCTTGCGTATGCGTATCTTCTCCCAATCGGAACCACTTTCGCTGAGGCCATAGGCCATATAGGCACCATCATCGGAGAATCGTACCTGGGTCATGGCGGTGGTGCCATCGGCAGCCAGTTGATTCGGGTCAATGAACACACGACCCTCCTCCTTCAAGGACTCTTGCTGCATCAGGACATGTTGATTCTGCAGGCCCGTGTTCATGTAGTAATAATGAAAGTTGCCCTCCCTCATCGGGGCACCATATTTCGGATAGTTCCATAGTCGCGTGAGCTTCGCATTGATCTTCTGCCACTCGTCGCACTTCTCCAGAAACGGCTGACTGATGCTGTTCTGCGCTTCGATGAATCGATGCGTATCCTTTGCCTCTGGATCCTCCAGCCAACGATAGACATCCTTCACGCTTGTACCATGAAAGGTCTCAACAATCGATTCATCCTTTCGGGCCACGGGATATGTCATCTTTAGCTTCTTTTCCTCTGCCAGCGTAGAAGCCTTTATGTTCGGTGGAAGATTAACGGACACAGCGGATTGCGACATGATTGGATTTGCTGGTCGAGTTTTAAATTTTCGCAAAATAAGTTGATATTTTGTTGAGATTTTTTTTTGAACAGACGAAGAAAATTTAAACATTTATTTTTGGAATTGGAGAAAAATTTGTTCTATTTTAATTCAGATACGACCTTGCCGGTGCTTCAAGGCTTACTGACAAATTGATTGTACTTTGAATGATATTTATACACAGGCGCTCTAGGTTTTTTTTCGGTTTTTGGTGGATAAAATAAAACATATTTAATGTATCTCTATAGCTTTGCATTTTCTCTTAGCTTTTTCACTTTTATGCCACATTTTCTGAGATTTTTTGAACATAAAAACGATGAATGTTCCCTCATTTTAGTGACGACTAACTTTCAGTTTAGGTTTGCGACTTTAATCAGCGCCATGTCGCACTAATTGCAGCAATTAATTGTCCGAAAAAGAAAGACGTGATGAGTAAAAGTTTCAGAGCTGCCAAGTGATGGAAAGAGAGGGTGGTAGTGCTGCCAATGAATGGAGAGAGAGAGAGAGAGAGAGAGGTAATGCTATCAGTTGCTGAAAGTGTAGATGGTAGTGTCTTCAATCGATACAAAGATTGGGAGTTAGTGCTGCTAATGGATGGAAAGACTGGGCGGCAGTGCTGCCAATCGATGGAAGGATTAGGAGTTAATGCTGTCAATCGATGGAAAGATTAGGAGCTACTGCTACCAAACGATGGAAAGATTAGGAGGAAGTGCTACCAATCGATGGAAAGATTAGGAGCTAGTGCTGCCAATCGATGGAAGAATTAGTAGTTAGTACTGCCAATCGATGGATAGATTTGGAGTTGGTACTGCCGATCAATGGAAAGAGTGGACGGCAGTGCTACCAATTGATGGGAAGAGCGGGAGGTAGTGCCGCCAATTGATGAAATACTGGGTGGTAGTGCTTCCCGTCCATGGAAAGTAAAGGAGCAATAAAAAGTATCGGTGGTAGAGGGTCTACTTGATGGAAAGTCTCCTCGAAAGACTATGTTCTATTGAAGGTCTACATTAAATTATTGAAATTCCACGTCTTATGTGTCGAGTGTCTGGCCAAAAAGGGTGGAGGCCACAAACACACGACACATTGACATCTTCGGGGGTACTGTGGCCTGTTTGGTTGTTGCTGCTGGTTGACTGGCTGTAAGCCTAAGCATGCTGAGCATGTCAACAAGCTGGAAGAGCTCGCGAGAAGAAGAAGAAGCCAGAGAACCCGTAGAACTCAAAGCAGGCAGGAGGCTGGAGTAGAGCGGAGAGCGGCAGAAAGAGAGAGGTAACAAGTCAAACGCGCTGACAGCCAACATGAACGCAACAGCAGCAGAGAACAGCCACAACAAGAAGGGAAATATCGAGCTCTGTAGAGCGAAGATACAGATACTCTTAAGGAGTGATAGCTTGCATTGAAACTACAGACTTTTCAAGATCATATACCAACGTAGATCACCCTCTTTTTGGTAGAGTATAACAAGGGCCATGGCTGGGGCATCGATTGCTGACTGGTCTGGACTGCTGCTGGTCTGCCGATCTTCTGCTCTGCTGCTGCTGAACCCAATGATCGTCATTGGGGATCGTATCTCGATCGAGATTCTCAACTTTTGGGCTCATCTTCATCTCCGCGCTCTGATCAGAAAGAGAGAGGGAGAGAGAGAGAGGCACGCACTGGGTAGAAGTCTACATATATGCAGATGGAAACCGCGTGTGTTTTTGTCGCAAATCGCCAAGATTGCGATCTCATTAAAGCGAATTATTTGTGTTGCTGACTATGTTCTGGCCCGTTGCATCTCTCACTGGGTCTCACTCCTCCTTCGTTTCTTCACTGGAGGATCACGGGAGAATCGATGCGACTGCTTCTGCTGCTGCTGCTCCTGCTCCTGCATTCATGATTGTTATCGCATTGGAACAAAGTTGTTGCCGTTGTTGCTGCCGGAGCTGGTGGTGGTGCTGCTGCTGCTGCGATTTGCCAAACGTTTAAGTTTCCCTTGCAACAATCCAACAAAAAAAAACCCTCGTATACCTTTCCCCCTCTCAGAGTTAAATGTGCGATTAACGCTCTGCCGTAGACCATAATTTACCATAAGTTCTAGATTGTTTTTGTCACACGATCGCCTCCTGGGCTTAAATCTTAAATTTATTCAATATAAACAAATATTTGATTTTTAAGGAAATATTTGGTACCTAATAATGACAGAATAGAATGTTTATAAATCTTTTTAAAAAATATTTAAATATTTATTGGAACATTTAATGAAGAGATTTAGGAGTAAAATGTAGATGCAGATGTAGATGAATTTTTTAAAAGTATAAAATATTTATAAATCTTTTTAAAAAATATTTAAATATTTATTGGAACATTTAATGAAGAGATTTAGGAGTAAAATGTAGATGCAGATGTAGATGACTTTTTAAAAGTATAAAATATTTATAAATCTTTTTAGAACATTTCAAGTTATTGGAACATTTAATGAAGAGATATTTGAGTAAAATGTAGGTAGATGCAGATGTAGATGACTTTTTTTAAAGTATAAAATATTTATAAATCTTTTTATACAATGTTTATTTATTGGAACATTTAATGAAGAGATTTTTGTGTAAAATGTAGGTAGATGCAGATGTAGATGACTTTTTTATTGATTGATTTATTTTTGTATCTATTACTTTTAGAGTGAACATTGAACAGACAGAAGGAAGCGTTTCAAACCCTATAAAATATATTCTATATCAATATCCCAGTCAATATAGACCTCTGAAGATACTGAGTATTAGTTAACCTTCCGCAACAGGTCTTACGACCATTCTAAAGATTCTTTAAAGAACTTTTCAAGTACAAAAATGTACAAAAATTAAACACATTTTAAACAAATTGAATTCTCAATATAAAATCGAAATATGCCCTAAAATAGAAAGAGTTTTGTGCAGCCTTATTAAGCAAATTAATTAAGTCTCTTAAGTGTCTTAGTTATGATGGATTGATTAATTAATGATATTTCCTAGAGCATCTATCCATCTATGCAACGTATATGCTCTCTGATGTCTACCCATTAATATTCCTCTATTTATATTTAAGGCAAATCACAGCCACATATTTATCACTTTCACTCTCTCTCAGGTTGAAGCTATTTAGAGGTAGCCGCAGAGCTCATCAATCTGCAGGCAGCAACAGCAGCAGCAGGGGCAGCCCTTCCCCCTAGAGATGCGAGACGAGAGAAGTATCTCTCAGTCGGCCACAACAGATGAGAATGGTTTTGGACAGAGAGAGAGTCCTGGCCTGTCCTGTCCTGTCCCATACTGTCCCTGGAGTCTAATCAGGCTGTAATTTGAAGGACAAGGCAGGCGGGCATCAAACTGCTTGAGTTTTGCTCTTGACTTATTGCAGGTGACTCTTTTTTTTACGACCCCTTCAACCCTTCACCCCTTACCTTAACCCCACCTTACCCCTTTGTTTGTTGGAGTTTTCTGATCCATTTGGGCTGTCCATTCTCTGGCTGGACATTTGGCTAAATGAATGGCCAGTGATTTGGCCAGTCCAGTACAAATGAATGAATTAGTTCCTTGGAGACGACCACCACCTCATGGGCTATTTCGGACTGGCTCTCTTGATTGATGTTCCAGCATTAAAATTATTTGTATTTGTATTTTTTTTTTGCTTAAAAATACTTTTTTTAAATATTTATTTCAAGTGTTGGCCTCTCCAAGTGCTGATGGATTTATGCGTTTGCCTCAAACTGTGAGATAAATCGAGTGGAAAACCCAATCGAGAATCGATAGGGAAATGTTTATACCACTGATAAATGGAGTTTCCATTCAATGCGTAGGAGGGAATGCGTTCCATTCCCCTGGGACCATGACCGGGACTGACTCTTAATGAGGCTGAAAGATTTGGCAATCGTATGACCAAAAGTGGACTTTGGACACGTGGTCATGCGTGGGGATCGGTTCGGTCTGGTTCGGTTGGGGATCGGTCTTTTGGCTACTAGCTTTTCTATTAATTACACTGATTTATGTGCTCATTGTCCATTGTATTTGGGTTTTGGTTGGCACTCCACTGGCTGTGCCACTGCCACTGGCTCTGGCACTGGCACTGGCAGTGGGTCCTTCTTGCATTGACTTTATGATGGTTAACTTTTTTTTTTAATGGTAAAACCTGGCAGAGAGAGCCAATCGATCGGGGGAGTCCAGAGGAAAGCGCGCACACTTTTCCATTGTTATAGTTTTGCGCCTGGAAAGAAAGTTGATTACAATTCTCGATCAACGATCGACGATCGATAGATGGTATCGATATGGTGGGTAGTCGTCTGGCCAATCTATTGTTAACCAATTTAAGAACACATTAGTAACCATTAGAGATAGACCAACTCAATTTGCATACTAGAAACTCCACAGCACAGAGAAATGCCAAAACAGATTTGAAACGGATGCAAGTTGCACATGTGCACGGGTTACAGATACATTTACAGATACAGATACACTGTATCTGTCTGTGGCTGTCAAAATAAATTTGAGGCATGAAACGAGCACAGAGATCCGTTCCGTTCCGTTACGAAAGAACCAGTGGAAATAAATCAGTTTGTAAACATAAATATTTCCCTTCCTTCGTCTTCGTTTTCTTTTTTTTTTCGCACATTTCGTGCATGGAAAATCTCAGCGAAATTGCCATCGTCATCGCCTCTGACAATAGGCCAAAGCGAAATTGGCCAAAGAGTGGGGGAGCGGGAGGGCGAGAGAGAGCGAGAGTAATGGCTATTTATGGTTCCAGACAGCAACAGACCAAAATTAACGTTAACGCTTGATAAATAATAATTTTTACGATCTAGAATTTATTGCCACAGATTCGGAGGTTAAAACTATCCGAAATGGAGGCCAAAAAATGGAGGATTTCAATGGGAGAAAGATCATTCGAATAAAGAAGAAAAGAGGTTAGAAGATTTGGCAGGAGACTCTCAGATTTTAATGGGAGAAAGATCATTCTAATAAGTTAGAAAAGAGGTTAGATGATTTGGCTTAGAAAGAGTAACGGAATAGGAATTCTTATGGAAAAGATGAAAGATGGAAAAATATGATATATTTCCTTGAGTTTAAGATAGTTTTTATTCCAAGAAATCAGCTTGTTTCTGCATATAAGAAATGCCCCAGAAGAGACTGCTTTATGTCTGAAAAATATGAATGGAATGGCTGGAATATGGATTGTAATCAAGATACTTTTCATTCCAAGCAAAGATATGAATATATCCCCAACTATATGTCCCTCAGAGGCGACACAGAACCCAAAGACCTGCCAAAGACCTGCCCTGCCATCAGTCAATCCAACATTTCACACTTGGAACAAACAAATAAACATCCGATCCGATGGGAAGGGCAGGGAAAGGGGGGCGTTTTGGTATTGCAGTTTTGTGTATCTTTTGGATGCGAACGAGCCGCGATTTGTGGCTGCCGCTGTTCCGTTCTCCGTTCCTGTATGGCTGCGTGTGTGTGTGTGTTTGTCGATATTTGAATTATTTCCATCGCCACTTGGGCCCGCAATAGGGGGGAGGGGGAGGGCGAGGCTGCTGCTGCCCCTGATGCTGTTGTGGGCCACTTTTTGGCCACAATTGTGTGGCCTGTGCAGTGTTCGACGGAGAGCAAGAGAGAGAGAGGGAGAGAGGACTCTCTGTTGTTGTAAATCAATTGGACGCTGAGTGCCCTAATGTGCTGTCGATGGGTTTACAATCCGTCAAAACAGTTGCCACGGCTACACGGTGCCCCAGTGGGGGGGCAGGCACAAGGCAGGCAGGCACAAGTGCATCATCATTGCCACCAGCGACCTATTACAGGAGTGTTCTCAAATAAACAATCAATCTGTACTGGAGACTGGAGTGTGGAAATGGGAAAGCTTTTCAAGGAAAATGCCATAAAAACGTTGCATCGAAAAGAAGTTTAATTTTTAATTAGATTAATTGGGGAAATGGTGTTTCATTTAAGGGAAATTATATCTTATAAGAGCTTTCAAGATGATCTGTTGTAGAAATTGGTTTAAAATCTTATATATTTTATGATTTTATGGCTCTCAAAGTTACAGAATTGTGATGATTCTTGAGAGATAAGTAGATCCTAAATCTTTACATAAATATTTGAAACAAGAACGATCATCAACGATCCTCCAGGAGACCTTAGGGTTCTTGAAACCTCTCTAACGATCCCTTAACCTTATGCATACTGATTCTTCCACCTCTGAATACCATAACCATCGATCAATGGATCGTGTGCCTACTGATCGCAGCCAATGAGCAGCAAAACAGAAGCATTCCAATGCACAAAAAACCTGTCGAGTGGCTTTTGTCGCGAAAGAAGAGCGAGCGAGCGAGAGAGAGAGAGAGGGAAACAACCTGAGCCTGAAAATTGTAACAATGGCAGAGAGCCACAGAGCTACAGAGCCACAAAGCGATCAAAAGTTACAACCCGGCAATGTATCAATGTCAGCAGGAGAATGGGCAATGGTATAGGGGATGGGGGGGGAATGGGTGCCACCTTCTGTGGAGGCACCTTTACCCATTGGCCAGAGGAGCAACAGCCGCCTGATGGGATTGCAGAGCAGCATTCTCCTGATGGGATGTTCGGGGAGTAGCACTGGCCTCTGATGGGATGTTCGGGGACTACCACTGGTCTCTGATGGGATGTTCGGTCGCCCCATTGTCTTCTTTTGGGACCAGCCCAAATGTCAACTTTTTGAGATGTTTCCTAGTGGACCCCGCAGTAGCCGCATCTTATTGGTTGGCTACATGCATCCACGGAATTAAGTTGGCCATTGTTTATACTGGACCGAACCGGACCTCTCTCTCTCTCTCTCTCTGTCTCTCTGTCGATATAGACTTGCCTCTCGGTTGTGTCGTTGTCGTCGCCGTGTCAAAAAACGAGAGGAAATGTAATCGCATGCCAAACAAAAACACTCTATAAGAAATAATAAACAAATCATTTCGCATCCACAGAGAAACGGAGACGGAGAGAATTCCGATGCTGATGCCGATGTCTGGCCACCCGCATACGAAGCGCGATATTGATTCGATCGCCAAGGCTGTCAGGGCTGTTGCTATACGACGAGGTGGAGGTCCCGAGTCCCACATCCCCACTCCTACCCCGCTCCAGCATCTCGTACTGTGTGCTCCAACTGTGTGGCTGTCGAGGCACTTGATTTGAGTTTTCATAATTGCATGTCTTGCGGTGGAAACTTGGGTGTTTTTCCTAGGAGAAAAAGAGTTGTGTTGTGTTGTGCGTGGATGGGGCAGGAGAACCCCACAGACCAGAGATGCCTGTGTGTGTGTTTGTGTGTGTAATCTGCAATTGCTCTCAATTTCAACAGTGTAGGACATTAATGTAAGTGTTTAGATAGGGATTTAATATGGAAGGCTTTTGGGAAGGCATTATTATAGATAAAAATGTCAATGAGATGTTTTCTACTGGACTGCCTATGGTCTTATTTTAGATAAAAGAAATATTAAAAAATTATTTTTAGACCCTAACTCCCACAGAAAATAGGCCTCTGTAATTGTAATATTTTTATAAAATTTTGATTTACTGGAAATTTAAAAAAAGGTTTTTTAAATAATTGATTTAAATATATTTTTTATATAAAGTAAAAACATTTCATAGAGTAAATACATTTTCTACAAATTTAATACATGTTTTACAAAGCCTTTTACATTTTTTTTAATTTGTAAAAAACTGTATTGAATTTCATTTAATTTCATTATATTTTTGTTATTATTCATTTATTTTATATATATTTATTTATTAATATTTAAAACGCGAATCTTTATCTGAAATATGGGTGAATTTCTTTGTTCAAAGCCTTTTTTCTCTGAGTGTACTTTAAATCAAAAACCACCATAGATTTCTCTTAAAAGTTTTGTGGGATCATGCGTTATGCAGCAGCACTCCTCAGTCGATAGAATTTCTGCCTGAGAAAGAATAAAAAAGAAAATTTAAAGTTTATTTATATAATGTTTTCTATTAAATGTCCCTTAAGATGTTTCCTATTGGTTAAATTCTGTAAAATCTGCACATCTATGAATACCAAATTTCTTGTCGATAAACTCATGTCGCGCACCTTTTGGGCTACACATTCGCGAACATCTATCAGTGGAGGAGGATAGCAGCCGCTGCCTGCCAAGAATGCCAACTGCTGTGGAGCATCCGTGGATTTGTGGATTGTGTGGATCGTCGATCGCCATGGAGAGCTGTCGGTGCAGCTCCCACAACACATAACCGCCTAAGATGTGGTGGAGAGAGAGAAAGACAGAGAGAGAGAGAGAGAGAGAGAGGGAAGGTTACTCCTCGGCGCGCGCGCCTGTTGATTGCTTGAGTGGAATTGAGTATCGCAGCTGCTGGTGGGATTCTCGAATTTTGTGCTTATTTTAGTTGGGCAAACTGTCAAAGATATCCCCAGCTTGTTGCCACTACTGGAACTCGTACTCCCACCTACCACTGCACCGTACTGCGTATCGTATCGTATCGATTGTTGCTTCGTGGTGTTGCATGGTAGATCGCTTGATTGATTATTTGTTTATTTTGATATACGCCAAAAAGGGGTAGGGGTCTGGGGGCAAACATCGCTTCGCACCCCAGAGGAGGGATAAATTATGCCAATATTTGTGTGTCTGTCGAGGTCTGTCTGTCTGTCTTTTGGCTCAATCGGTGGCAAATGTATATTTGGGGCAAGAACCATCCCACAGCGAAAGTGCGAACCGTATGAGTATTTTTTTTCTTTTTAATTTATGAAATATAATTTATTCGTGCGATTGGCGAACACATTTCAACCGCTAAACAAATCGCGTTTCCCCCCATCGTTTTGATATATTGATCATTCTCCCCTAGGAATTTTCCTCCAGATAATACGAAAATACTTTGCTCTGGGCAATTTTTGACTGCTCGAGTGTATCAATCATTTGAGGTTTTCCATTGATTGTGCTGATGGATTGAATGCGTTTTGTTGTCTTTTCTTTGCTAGAAATTATTGAAAAATATAAGTGTTGTTCTCTAATTGAAATCGTTGAAGGAAAAATGAGTTATTAGATGGTTATTTGTGGAGGAACTACGGCTCTTTATAATTTTAGGTATTATTTCATGGTTAAATCTTCAGTTGAGAAGAGTATTTCTAAGAATTGAATACGATTTACACTAAGGAATCTTTAAAACGGAACAGGAAATATGTGAACCATGTATATTCAATTAGGGACGTTTAAAATGAAACAGAACACTAGCAAAAAAAGAGCTTTTTCATCAAGTAACAATGAAATTGTAACAGAATTCATAGTAAGAATGAATACTCCATTAGGGAACATTAGAAATAGAATAAGAAGTAGAATAACACCACCTATTCTATTAAGAAACCTATGAAATGGAACTTGATATAGTATACCAACCTTTTGAAACGTTGAAAATTGAACACGTAATATAAAAAAAAGACTTATCCACAATTTCTTAGTGTTCTTTCAGAACTTTTTTAATTTTATACCTTAAAAACTTGAAATAGTGCACCAATACTTTTTGAAACATTGGAAATGGAACACAAAAGAGAATAAAACTGGCTAATCCACAATTTCTTATTGGTCTTCCAGAACTTTTTTAATTTTATCCCCTAAAAACTCATACTATATCTTTTTCCAATCACGAAATCCATTTTCTCCCTCATAGAATTCTCCTCCTTAAACACTTCTCAATCATCTTTACTCTTCCCAGGGATCGTACCAATTTTAGAGCTGTAAATCCTGGCCAGTAACTGGATGATGCTGCACCCTGTGCTTCAAACACACCAAGGGGCCAATGGGGACACTAATTGCTTGGGACACATTTCTTATGCCTGCCGCTGACACTGACGCCTTCTGGTGTCCGCTGCTTGGTCCGCCATGGGTCCGCCTGTCGCCGTTAGCTCTTATCAGTGGAATTTTAAAGCGCATCTTGACTAAAAACACACCAAAAAAAACAAAAAAAAATAGAAGGCCAAGAGCCGAACCAAGAAAAAGAAGAATGTGAGCCGACTTTGGACATGGGCAATTCATACGCCGTCTGGTGGGCCTCCTCCTCCTCCTTCTGTGGCTGCCGGCCTGACTGCCTGCCTGGCTGCCTGCTAATTCGCTGGCATTTTCTTTATTTTAGCCAAATGCGTTGGCTCGTCCGTCCCCCAACTTCCTCTAGTGATGACCGTTGTCGTCTTTTGGCTCTTTCCTCTTCACGGCTTCAATTGCCGCCTTCGCCATGAAATTCTTGATATCTTTTGTTTGTCCTCACGCTCCTTCTGCCCGACTGTCTGCTGTCCTAACGCATCTTTGTCCTTTCCTTTTTCTCTAATTAAAAAAAAAAAAGAGGGAAAGAGCAGAGAGGAGAGAGGAAACGAGCCGAGTGACCGCACTAATTAGCCTCAAAGCCACATTTGGTATGCTTTTGATTTGTAAAAGATTTGCGCGCGATTCCTTAAAAAACCAGAGAAAGAAAAAGGAAAGGGGGAAACTTTTTGGTTGGATTGCATTTCTCACAATAATTACAACGATCCCTTACTCCTTCTGTTGTTGTTGTTGTAACTGCTGTCAGCAATGAAACAATTCGGTAAACATGTCACATGCAACCGAATCAATTTTCGCATCAATTCGTGGGTATTGTGTGAAATGAAATGCCATCTCCAGGTCCAGTTTACAAGTTCCTCTCTCCCTCCCCCACCCCTGATTGTTTGCCGAAGGACTTTCCTGAGGGGGAGGGGGAATCCTGGTTGAACGAGTGAAGCATTTCGGAAAGTAACCAGTAAAGAATCTTCTTCGCTTTTGGGTTTTCGCCCCATCAAAAGTCAACGAAAGACAAAGATTGCTGGGGAAATGAAATTGAAAATATATATATATACCATACTTATTTTTGGTTGTTTTTCCCTAAAGGCAGGGGCGTTGATTGGAAGGGGATTCGATAAAGAAAGTGAGGATTGGGAATTTATTTTATTTGATTGGGTAACGCTGCATTTCTAAACCTTTCTAATGTTAAAGTTTGCATTTCTAGGGGTCTAATCTTCAGATATTGTAGAAGCATATAAGAAAATATTGATGAAAGCGAAGAAGCATCTATTATAACTCCGTTTTCTGTTTCATTTTCAAACTTTCCAAAAGGAATAATCTCTTTTAATTTTTTTTGTATTTCATTTCAATGTTTTCGAATAAAAAATTAAGTGGAAAACTACAACAAATAGATAACGAATCCAAAAATAGTAAGAATTAGTGGAATATCCATGACTATGATATTTCCTGTTTCATTTTCAAGGTTCCTATATAGTATAAACATTGTTGCGCTAGTAATTGTTCCATTTCTAAAGTTCCTAAATGGTAAATCATTGAATAATTACAAAAAAGCTATGAAATTCGGTATAAATAGTAAAACTAGTAAAAAACTTACCCAAACTTAGCCCAAAATTTGTGATTTAAGAAACTTTAAACCTTTCCCAACTCTTTAAATAATAAATCCCCTGCTTTTACTTTATGAATTTAATAACTTAATGCATTTTTACAACACAAAGATCCCGTCAAGCAACATTTTCCAAAAGATGATACCCCAAGAAACCCCTTAAATCCATTCAAAAACCCTGTAATCCCTCACTAATCCCCCTTTTGGCCACGTCTCTGGCTGCCTGAGAACCACACAGAGATTTTCGATGCTGCTGCTGCTCTCTCGTGTGCTTCTGCTGATGATGCAACGACTGACGCTGATGGCTTCGACTTGGACTCCGATTCCTATTCCGACTTGGACTTGGCCAATGCGATTCAAGTTGTTGTCGACTGTAATTAAAAGCAGTGCACAGTGAACATGCTGTTGGCTAAGAGAGATGAGATTGAAAGGATGAGAATGTGGCAGAAACTCACTGGCGGGACTTGCACTTGTTTGCACACATCGAAATTGCTCAGACACTTGATGACAATTTCAGTTAAAAGAAAAACTTGTAGCCAACACATTCTTTTAGCCAAAATGGAAAGAGAGAGGGGGAGAGAGAGGCAGATGGAGAATGTTCTCAAGAACATTTTAATCAATGAGCACAAAACCCAAAGACGAATAACTTTCGACCGGACCGGACCTCAACGATTGCTGCTGTGTCTGCGTCTTTGGCCAAATTAGCAATAGAATAAAATCAGGGAGGAAAGCGGGGAAAAATCTCTTAGATGAAGAGAAATCTCGGATAGACAAGGACAAATAATGACAAGCCAAAGGTCCTGCTAACGTTTGCTATTATCTATCCCTGCGTTCGGGGAACGTGTGAAACGTACAATGCCGCCAAACGAATCGAAATCAATTAGCCAATTGCACTCGAAGATGTTGGCGAAACGGCAACGGCCTTGTCGCCAGCTACCAATCAGTCCCCTCCCCTCCCCGACAAACCACAAACCTCCAACCTCCACTATCCAACCAAAGTTCAAGTCCAATTGTTATGTGACCTGTCTGGCGCTTTGAACTGGAGTCGAGTCTTGACTTGAGCCACAGCCACTTGGAACGTGATGTGAACACAGGGGCAAGACAACAACAAGTTAAGGCTGAGGTTGGGGTCACCAAGAGGTTCGATTTCTTGGGGTTTGTTAGATGGGAATGAGACCTTTCTTCTAGTTTCTTTGGAAGTATACAGGGAGGAGATATACAGGGGTTCTTTACAGATCCTTTTGATTCTAAAACCACTTTGGGAGTGGTCTTAAAAGTCTGAAAAAATATGTACCATTAAGCTATGTACGAAATTAATCTCCAGATCTACAAATTTCTATAACTAAATGATCTCTAAACTAAGATAAAAGAAAAATACATTCAGCTTTCGAACCCTAAAGAAAAATACCACTAAATTCCACCTCTAACCTCTTGAGAAGGTTCGATTTCTTGGGGCTTGTTAAAAATGTAGGAATGAGAACTTTCTTCTAGTTTCTTTGGACAGGTAGTCATTACGGGGGTAAACAGGGATTCTTTACAGATAATTTTGATTCTAAAACCATTCTAAGAGTTTGGGAGCTTCTAAACTCTTTATTAGACAAGATATAATCTTACAATCTGAAAATATATATACCTTTAAGCTATGTTCGAAATTAATAACCAGATCTACAGATTTCTGTAACAAAATGATCAGTTTTAAGAAAAATACATTCAGTTTTTGAGCCCCAAAGAAAAATACCCATAAATTCCACTACATTCTATACCTTATATCGATTAAACCCACTCCACTACCAAAAATCTCTCTCACATCAGTTGACGGGCAATCTCTCAAGTGAGAACTGACAAAAGACCGAGCTCTAAACTAAAGCTTGAACCCCAACAAACAAAAAAAACTATATATATGTATGTATAAAAAACGTATGTGCCATGGCTTGCATGTCTCTGAGTTTGATGCAATGGGAAAGGATAGCCAAAGGACTAACAATGAAGGAAGCAACTAAATTATACCGCTGAGAGTAATTTACGTTGCTTTCCTTCTTTATTATATGTATGGCACAAAAGAGGAAGAGAGAGATAGTCAAAAAAAAAAGAAAAAACGGGAAATAGAACCCCTTTTTACCTCCAGGTTCCAGTTCCAGTTAGTGGTCCAACATTTCATGATGTATTTGTTGTCCCGTCCAGTCCCGTCCTGACCGACCAGCCAGCCTCACCTCAAATGTCCATGTCGATGTCCATTACCTCCTCTATAGCCATAGCCGCCTGTGTCTGAGTCTCGAGTCTCGTATATCCTCTCTCCTATCTCTGGGTTTGGCTTTGTTTTTGTTTTTTGGTTGTGTGTGTGTGTGTGTTGCGGGTGATTTACAGACACTTTGACGTCCGTCCGGGGTGACGCTTGACCCATTAGTGGGCGAATGCCCAAAAGAATCAACCCTTGACTACACTACAACTGGAGGAGGAGAAGGAGGGTGACGGGTAGAGCAGTGTCGAGTGTAGAGCCAAATCATGAAATCATTGTTCATGATGATGTGCAATACATTATCCATTCAAACGGACCTCAAACGAGAGGTTTTTGTGTGCTCTAGAATCCCGTGTCTGTGTCTGTGTTTTTCTTTGTGTCCTTCTGGGTGTGTGTTTGTGTGTGTGTGAGTGATTTCAGCTGGCGTCGATCCTTCTGGGACATATTCATCAATAATTTAAGTACACTTTTGCACCCGTTTTCTGCATAAAAGTTGCATCAAATTGTTGGACACAAATGGGGGTATCACAGGGGTTGCAAAGTCAGGAGTTCAACAGAGTTCTTTTATAGTTTTTGAAAATATTTCTTTTGGCATAAGAGTGCTAAATATTTTTCATTAAAAATCTAGATGGTAGCTTCTTCTTCTACGAAAATTACCCCCAAAAAGGACACCAAAACCTCTTCCAATTTAGAAGAAATATTTCCCACTTTCAACCACCTCAAGTGTTAATAAAGTTCTCCTCAAAATAGTTTGAATGTCTTCAGGTGCCAGAACATTTAGGTAATCCCATCACCTGATCTCAGGGTTTGGGGTTTTGGGATCCAACAAATATTAAAAGCCAAAAGCAATATTCATTAAGAATGCTCATAAAAATGAGCCCCACCAACTTGATGAGAAGTTCTACCTATCTTTCGGGTTTTCTCTTTTTTCTACAAAATTTAATTCATGGTTCGTCAAAGGGGTTTGGGTTTGGGGGGTTTTGGGCTTCGTAATGCTGTCGTTAGCCAGGCCCAGAGCCAAAAGGCTATAGAGCTCTGAGCTCTCTTCATTTTAATGCGGCGACTGGTCATGTGAGAGGTTGGGTTGGGCAGAGGCTGGGGGCTTGGTCTGGCAATGGATGTGGATGCCCGCTGTCCCGCCTTTTGCTTCTTCATATTTCTCGTACTTGAAACGTAATTACTTTAGAAAATAATCGTTAAAAGTAATGGTCTGTATCAAATATATTAAAATATAACGCAACGATGGCGACGACGACCAGAACAAGGACGAGAACCAGAGCAAGAAGAACGTTGCCAACGTCAGCAGCCAGGAGGAGGCGGAATGTGGCAAGGGGTATGTGTGTGTGGCATGGGGTCTTGGGGGAGGCATCGTCTGGTCCTGGCACTGGCACTGGGCATTCACACTCGTCATGTCAGTAGTCGTCAAAGTGTTCCCACCACCAGCATTCGTACGTCAAGCGCAAGGAGTCCATGGTCCATTGGTTGCCCAGAACAGTGGGTCAAAGTCAATAGGAAATGGAATGAATTATTAAAGGGAGTGTCTGGTAGATCTAAATGAGGCATGGCTATAAAATAGGAAAAGTTTTAGGGAATGAAATGCATTTAAAATTTAAACAAATTTAATTAGAAGTTTTTCATTTTTTTGAGAATTAAAAGTAATAGATGTTAAAAAACCATAATTATTTTAATTATAAAAATCATAAAGCATTTTTCTATATTTTTTTAAAGGTTTTATTGTTTAAAAAAATACTTTTAGTAGTTAAAGTTTAATTAAAATAATAAATAAAAATAAAAAAATAATAATTTCAAGCAAAAAGTTCCTAATAACAAAAAAAAATTACTTTAGGTAAAAATTTTCTAAAGAAAATATTATATTGTGAGTAGAAAAATTCTTATAAACTAGGCCCATAATTTCTAAAATATTATAAAATATATAGAAAGTTCCTGACAACAATAAAAAATTACTTGAGCTAAAAATGTTCTAAGGAAAATATTATAATGTGAGTAAAAAAATTCCTATAAAACTAGGCTCATAATTTCTAAAATATTATAAGCTGGTACACAAGACCATACCAACCCCAGGATGACTAACCAAACCTTTTTTATATAATAGACAGATATATTAGGGGCCAAGAGTCCCCTCTTTTCTTTAAGCCTACATTTTTCGTTTGGCCTTCAACCACTGTGCTTTGGTTAGGAGAAGAAAAAACTGCAATGGCTGTTGGCCTGGCACTCGACTGGGGACTTGGGCCATCAGTTGAAATGAGTTTTTATCAACGTCTGTCTGTGGGCTATCGTACCGGCCGCATCTGGAGGTCAGAGGCTAGGCGGGGGTCCGGGGTCCGGCCGGGGGTCACATTAGTGAGCAAAAATTTTATTGCACCTCTGTTCCGCTCCTCTCCTTTACCTCCCTCCCTACTCTGTTTCTGCTTCTCTCTGTTACTGTTGCTGTTTCTATTTCATTCATAATATAATTCTCAATGTGTCCTCCCCCTCCCTCCCTCTCTCTTTCTCTCTCTCCCCCTCTTTGCACTCGGTGTTGACATTAAAAAAAAAGCAATTCGCGTTCGGCATTTCATCTGCAGAAATAGTTTTTGCTACCCCGAAGCTCTCTCTCTCTCCCAAGACATACCGATTCATAATGCATAAGGCTCCCAGGCAATGCCAGCGATATTCCCTTCTCCCTTTTCTCTAATTCCCATTTCGGGACAGAGAGAGAGAGAGAGAGAGGGGGAGACTTTTCTTCCCATTTTCCTTTGCCTTTGTATGTTAAATTTAATTTCTTTTGTTTCGTTACTCGCACGTCATTTGCAAAATGAAATTATTACAAAATGTTTTTCCTCTCATTTGCCACTGGTTTTTCGGTTGGCTTTTTGCATTTTTCCTTTTGGCTTCTTGCCTCCTCCAGCTCCTCCTTCTCCTCCTCCTTTTCGGTCTTCTCTCATCTTCTTAGGCAGCAACAATTCCCGCGGGCATATCATTCTGCTCCATCACTGACTTGGTCTTAGGTTTTTGGGGTCTTCTTGGGGCTCTTCCCTGGCTCTTACCATTTCATTTTGGGTTTTTATGCTCGCTTTTGCTTGTGTCTGCTGCTTCTCTCTCTCTCTCTCTTTCATTTTTGCGCATTTCTTAATCATTTTTGAGTGTCTTAATTTAAGTTGTACTCTGGTTTTAATTTCGAGTATGCTCTACGCTCTTTTCTATCCCTTAACTGGCCCTGATAGTATCATTAGCATTACCCCCCTCACCACCCCCAAGGCCCCCTGGCGCACTCACCTCATTTTGAATGCATTAAATATTCGCCCAATTCATGGGGCAAAAAGCACATTTACTGGAATTGTTAATGTGCATAAAATTTCATTTGAAAAGTGGAATTGAAAATAAGGAAAATAGAGAAAATATGTGTGTGGAAATTTAAGGAATAGTTTAGGTTTATTTGAATTCATTTGGGGTTTAGTTTTCCTCGGAATAACTGGCTACAAATTTAATACAAATTCTTCGCTTAAACTCCTCTTTCTTCCTTTTTTCATTGTGTTAGCTTTTCCACCAAAGATTCTCCTGCCTCTTGCTTCATTTTGTGGCATCATGTCTCTGCTTTCTTGCTTCATTTTGTAGCCTCAAGTCTCTGCTTTCTGCTGCATTTTGTGGCATCATGTCTCTGCCTCTTGCTTCATTTTGTGGCCCCATGTCTCATTGGTTATCTACAGCCTGGCATCGTGATGGCCTCATCATATTTGCCTTTTACTTATATTTTGCGCCTGCAACATTTTTCAACACCACAATGCCAGGATCGTTTATCAAGTGCCACACAGAGGCAGAAGAGGAGGAGGAGGACTATGGCCAAGGCAGGATCAGGAGAGGGAGGATCATTGCCACAGAGAGAGGTGCGAATAAATTACGCACATCTGTCAACTTTTGAATTAGCCATTAAGGCGCAAAATGTGCAACATTAATAACTGCCAGCCAGCGAGGGGCTTGATTTGATTCGTGCCATCAGAGAGCGCAGACTAAGAAGAAGGAGACTCCGGGACGATCATGCACGCGCTATGTCAATGTCAACGACAGACAAAAGTGGACAGTCACAGTCACAGTCACACTGTGGCCAGTAGCCACTGTATCGCAGTCCAGAGGTACAGCCAAAGACTGGCGGGCATTTGCGCCTGCGCATCGTCCTAATTGAAAGAAATTACTTTGAGTCCAGCATGTCATTTGTCACCTTTTTGTGTGTTGTGTCCCGGCTCTGACTCTGGCTCTGGCTTTGGCTCTAACTCTGACTCTGGCTCAGACTCAGACTCTGGGCTTTGGCTTTGACTTGTACTGGCGTTGGTGTTGGTTTCTCTTTTGGCGGTGATCTTATGATTGAAATTAATACCCCACAGCCAGTTCGTGGGGGAGGCGTAGCACTGTGGTCTATAAATATTAGATGAAAGCCACAAAAGAGCCAAGAGGAGACAGATTATATATGGATTACAAGGGGGAGTCTACCTATGTACATTGGGGGGGTCTCGTTATTCCCTCTGCCTTCTCTTCTGCACCCTTCAAATCAATCACCTTCCCTATTCCGCTTCCAATTCCTCATGAAACTATCGTTTCCCATCTTTTGACAAATCAAATGTCGCTGGTAAAACTGGTTTTGGCCGCCAAAAACATCAACCCACAATCGCCAACTGATGGCTGATTTCAAATGCTGATGACAAGAACAATCAGAACGGTGGCAGGCAGGCTGGCTCGTGGCTGATGGCTGATGGCAGGCAGGCATTCGGCTCTTTGTGGTCGGTCAACAGTCAACAACAATGCAAATGGCTTAGATTTGCGTTTGGACCACAAAGCGACACTCGACATGGACCCCGGGTACCCAGGTACACCCTCCCCCACCCACCAGGAAACCTGACCGACCGACCGACCAGATGGGTGTCGCCTGTCCACAGGTGGCGTTGAGGGATTCACGATGTGACAATGTCCGTCCGCCCTGACATGCGGCCATAATGTTGTGTGTGCTCCACGGCTAAACGACAAACAAATGTGATAAAAAAATAGCAAAAACAAAAGCAAACTAAAGATTTGTGTGGGTTAAAGAATACCCTTTAAAAGGAGTTCTAATTCTAATTCTAACAGCCAAAATTTAGATATAATTAAATTAAATTTAGATAATCCGTTAAACGATTGCCATAATTTTGTATAAATGGTTAAAATATTCATTATTTATAAATTTACTAAAATGGAATTCTGTATCAACAAGAAATTTAACTTATAAATCTCATATAATATAATAAAACAAGCTAAATTTAAAAAATAATTACAAATATTAATAACAAGAAAATTAAGTAAAATTAAAAAATAAAATTTAATAATAAATTTATTAATAAAAAATATATAAATTATAAAAAAAGTATATAAAAAATATAAAAATTAATAATAAAAATATTAATAAATAAAACTTACCAAAATCAAATAAACACAAACCAATATATTCCCATTAAATTTTAAAGATTATCCTGTAAAAATTAATTTAAAAAACAAATTATACAAATTTTCAGAATTAAAAATAATTGTAAGTGCATATGTACATTTTACATATATTATAAGATTTAATTAATTTTGTGACTAGTCCCATAAGTATAATATAATCTTGTCGCACTAGGATAGAGATCTAATAAATAAATAATTATCTAAAAAAAATTGTGGATATTAAAAAATGAAGTTTTTTTGACCATTGTATCCGAATACAATAATTTTGGATACTTAGGCAAAAATACACTTCATTTTTACTTTTAAATAGTTGGGACGAGATATGATATCTTTCAAATTATGGATACCACAGCTATAGCTTCTTCTATTTCATAATAGATCATATGTATGTATAGTAGTAGTAGTAGATCATATAGATATATGTAGATATATAGACATATAGATCATCATAGATCATGGTAGTAGATCATATGTATTGTTATAATTTTATGAAATTTAGGTAAAAATTCCTTCTCTTTACTGCTCTACAAAAGTTCGGTATAGCTTTTCTATGTATCTATGTATCTGCTTCTCTTATTGTTGGTAGAAATATTTAACCAATTTTAATGCAAATCTTGTAGATTTAGTTTAAAATTCCCATTATATATACTTCCACCAATTTAGGCTGACATATCTGAAAAATTGTGCATATCCCAGGATTTTTCATTAGCTTTTCTGTTGTAAAAACTGAAACTTCACTGAAACCTTCACTGAAAGAGAGTTAAAGTCCATGTCCATAGTAGGTGTAAATGCTAATAAAAAAGGTAGCCTGTTGCATACCCACCCAGGAATCCATTACACCCCAGAGATCTACGATTAGTGGGAATTGGGGGAAAAAAAAACAAAAAACTAAAACTGATGTTGACAGCAACAAGGATAGCAACAGAACAGAGA
Organism: Drosophila athabasca; assembly: GCA_008121215.1. Lineage (NCBI taxonomy): Eukaryota > Metazoa > Arthropoda > Insecta > Diptera > Drosophilidae > Drosophila > Drosophila athabasca. The sequence goes on from CM017794.1 coordinate 47,263,400, forward strand.
ACAGCAGCAGCAACAAAAGCAACAACAACAGCAATAGCAACAACAACAGCAACAGCAGCAACAACACCAACAACAACAACAGCCAACAGGCTGGAACAGCAATAAACTTGAAGTTGACAATTGTAAAAAGTCAAGGCACATGTGAGAGACTGAACTGAATGGCCCCCAGTCTCCAGACCCCAATCTTCCGTCTCCAGTCACTCTCTAGTTTCTACTCTCGGCTCAAAATGATGGCTAACCAACAGCTAAAGCAACAGAGAGAGGCAACAACAGCAACAACCGACAACAGCTACAACCGACAACCGACAACAGGCAATCATAAAATCAACAACTATGAAATTCATCACCGCTCGTACCAGTGGAAAAGCCGGCCTCGCCTCGTTGACACTTCCGCCTCGCTTTGGAGTTTTGGACGAGTGTATAAAGTTGCAACTGGATTTGGATCCAGAGCAGGCATTACACTTGGCAAAAAGACATAGCACTATATGTAAGGCCAATGATATCACAGATCCCCCAAAAAGTACTTGGTTTTCCGCGGTGTAGATGCAAACACTCCAACAGAAAACAGACAACAGACAGACGGGCAGTGGCAGCATCATCATCATTCACGGTGACTGTGTGACGGTGGTGACGGGTAAGTGAAATTAATTGCATTGTTTTTGGCCAATGAATTCCTAGTTGCCAGTTTTTGTTTTCGGCTTAAACGCCTTGACGCCTTTTTGTGACCAAAAAAACAAGAACAACAGCAACAGGAATAACTGGAGGACAGGCGGCCATCAGAGAGCATCACACACAGCGGCCACACAGCGACGTTCCTCTATTCCAAAAAACCTCGTCTCTCTCCAGCTTCAAAACCCATTCCCGCTTTGTGACATTTTGCAGTTCATCACATGTGATTGCCGCAGTATGTTGCACACAACATTTCACAGGGCACAAACAGTGGTTGAAAGTTGAATGGAAATTAAAAGGAAAATTGAATGTTAGACTTTGAGAGGAGGCGCCACTCGTTTAGGCCTGGGAGGAGCTTCGACTCTTCAGTCTTTGAAGCGGCTCTTCAGTCTTTGAAGCGGCTCTTCAGTCCTTGAAGGTTATAGACAGCACTTCCTAAACAGCTGTTCTCTCTATGCAACTCTCTCTCTGCGACTCTCTCTAAAGATTTTCAATTCTCTGTCTTAAAAGAACAATTTTCCAAATCAAAATCCTCTAAAAAAATGCCCAATCTGTAAACCATAGAACGCTCTATTTTAATGAGTATTTTCCATCTTTAAACCATCAAATAAAAACCCAACCCCAATTACCAATCACCAAAGTTTGTGTACTTTGTTGTTAGTTTCTAGGGACCGACTCAGGTGAAGAAACATGCGCGCGCCCTTAGTCTAGAGGGCATTAAAGAATAACCCCTGCATGAAACAGCATCCTTGTGCCTCTTGCAACATCTTGGTATAGTCTTTGCATGGAACAGCTTCCTTGTGCCTCTTGCAACATCTTGGTATAGTCTTTGGTAATTCGCATACATTTTTGAACCACTGTGCACCACTTTGAATGTGTTTAGAGCTGCCTCGTTCTGCCTGCCTTCACTCCCTCTACTGTGTGGGGATATGTGTGTGGCCCCCCCCTCTGAATGTCAGCCATGCCACCTCTGGCTGTTGTCCTCATCGCTTTATCGCGCCTCGGCTTTGGCTCCGGCCTCTGGATGGTAGTGCCACTGCCACACAGTCACCATACCATCCCATCGCATCCAAAACATTCCACCAGCAGCCTCTGGATACCACTGCCAGTCTCTCCTTCTCTCTGGGATGTAGCTGTAGCTCCTCTTGCTCTAGTTAGTTACCATCATCAACATGTTGACATGTCTATGACTGCCTCCATATGTGTGTGTGTGTGTTCGTGACAGTGTATGTGTGTGTGTGTGTGCGTGTGTGTGCTTTGCAGTGCGCTAACCGAAGCTCAACAGCGTTTATCACTCATGCTTATGGTCTTGTTTTTGCGGTGATATATCACACTTGACACTCATTCATTCAGTTTTGGAGTTTAGTGTTTTGGGCTCGTTATGTGCGATGCATATGCCCTCAACCCCACCCCCCCCAACTTCTCCACCATTTGAATTTCATCACACAAACTTTCCCTGCTGCCTGCCTTCTATCCTTTCCATTGTTTTTTGGCAATGGCAATTGCATAGTTAACGGTCACAACTATCCTTCCACACACACATTGTCGTTGGCATTTTTGGTGGCTTGATGAATGGTCACACACACACACACACACACCCTTTCATTGGGGCACTCTTCAACATCAGTCCTTGATGTTGTTGTCCCTGTGTCCCTGTTAATTTGTTCAGCGATAGATGGGTGGGGTACTTGGGCTTATGATGTGGTGGGGACTGCCAGCTGGCAATTCATCTACTCTTCTGCATCACTCACATGCATTTTGGGAGTGTTCTCTTCTGTCTATTTTTTTTTTGTTTCTGGGGTTGGAGTGTTATTTGTCTTGTAGTTGTACGGCTGTTCCTTCATTCATTCGTTCGTTCTGTTTGTTTTTCAATTGCTCCACAAATGTTTATGCAGATGAATTGTATTTTGAGTTGTGTTTTTGTCTGGGTCTCTGGGTTCGGGATTCTGGTTTCTGCCAGACGGCATCCAGGCATCCTTGGGTATCCTTTTGCTGTTTGATGAATTGTGGCGAAATGTTTGCTAAGCTTTCCATAATGTGACTATAAGTTGTGGTTGTGTGGAGTATCATTTGAAGTGAAATTGTTTTTCCGAGGGATTTCGCAGAGAGACAATCGATAAGGTTGGAATGAGACATTTTTGAGAAATTTTAATTATATTTTAAGGAAGGTTTTACAAGAATTGAAGTGGAATTTGTTGGGAAAAACTTACTAATACAAATATAAGTGCTAGAAAAAATAATCAAAAAATATCATTGAAATACAATATTTAAATAATAAAAAATAATATACAAATATATTTAATATATTATAAATATTATTTATATCATATTTAATATGTACAAATAAAAGAATACAAAAAAAAAGGTATCTAGAAGAATATTTTTCATCAATTTTCTTAAAAAAATCCTCAAATATTTAAAAAAATCAGGTTTAGTTTACTTCCAAATAAATCCTCAAACATTTTTAAAAACTATTAAATTAAAATTATTAAATTGAAAGAGTGTTCTTCCAGAAAAATCTATTAAAAATGTTACTGATTCGATCTATATTTTCATTGGAAAAAAGTCTTAGAAATGTGCCCAAACATTATCAAGAAAAATTATCAAAATATAACAAATTATAAACAATCCAAAAATGATCTTTATGTTAGAAAACTTTTCTGTTGAATATCGATTTAAACATGCTACTTATTTTAGTTATTTTTTCATAAGAATAAAACTTCTAAAAATATCCTAAAAAATTTGTGAAAATTATCATCAGAGTACTTAAAAGTTATCCATAAAAATATCTTTAAAATGGCAAAGTTTTATTCCAGAAAATCCATCAAAAAAGTAAAGAACAATAGATTTTGAAAATTAAATACTTAAAAAAACCAAACCTTAAATGTATCTTAAAGTAGCACACACACACATCTCTTACTGCTGATGGAAAGAAGAAAGGAGGTTGCCTTGTGGGGCATGCAACCTTCCAGCCATTCCCCATCTGTAGCAAAATTAATTGCAATCTCCATTGAGGAGAGCGGATGAAAAACTGGGGGGAAAAAACCACCCGCGGCTGTGCACAAAAATTTACCTAAAATTCTGACAGATACTTTTAACCGCAACTCATAAACAATTGCCAAAAATAATAATTTTTTGTGTGTGTGGCACGAGTGTAGGTGTGTAGATGTGTGTGTGTGTAAATTGTTGGATAGATTCTATTTAACTTTTGACTCCTGCCCGCTCACCCTTCTCTTTCCTTCTACTCTCAGGTGCCATTCAAAATTGTATCCATATGCAGAATGTATCTGAGAGTTTTATAGTATCTGCATCTAAATTTAAAAAAGGGGGAAAGTGCCTAGAGAGAGAGAGAGAGTTGTGGGGGAGAGAGAGAGAGGAACAATTGGCGCCTGGATTTTTATGGTGGCGTCGCTATAGTCGTTCCGGTTCTCGTTGTCGTCTGGACGCCACGTCTGGGTGTCCGTCATCAGGCGGCGCTGCTGCTTCGCTTGGAAGGTGTTGGGGGACATTTTTGCATTCTGCATTCTGCATTTTTTGACAGATGGACAGGAGATGGCAATGGCAATGGGGGAGAAGGAGAGAGGGAGGCTTCGCTGGGAAGTTGCAACTTGTGATAAAAATCCGTGTGTCAATTCGATTTGTGGACGTTAACCGCTGCCTAAACAACAACAACAAAAAGCCTCACATTTTTTTATGTTTTTTGTTGCTGCTGCAATAGAAAAACGGACGCGATACATGACATTTTGTGGCAGAGAATTGGCAGCTTCCAGTGGATGGGTCTGCCTCGCAGTGTTGCAACAATCTCGTGAGTGAAGTGGAAGGAATTTCAGAGAGGGAAAGGAGAGGCAAAGAGAGGGTATGGGTTATCATGGTAGAAGAAGAAAAGACTTCAAGTGGAGGATTATATTTGGTTACAGAAGAAATTGTTGGATTTTAAGGATGAAAAATCAATGGAAATAATGTTAGAAATATGGGAAATAATAAAAATTAATCTAATTTAAATGGCAGCACCTTCCACCCACTCTACCCCTCGATTTGCTGCATTTCCTACCATGTGGCAGCCCCCAAAAGTGGGGTTTGGGTTATGGGGGGCTGCCAGCATTCCGTTATGTCACTTTTCTAGTCCACAAAAAACCCAAAAAAAAAACGAGCACACACACAGAGAGAGAAATCCGCAGAGCGTGTCCAAGTTTTGATGGGTGACAGCAGTTGGCGCTGCATTTTGGCCACAATTGTCAGGTGTCGCGATATTCGAGCGCCTGTCAATCCGATTTCAGTCAGATATACATATTCTATTGATGGTCGAAAAGTGTTTGAAACAAGAGGGAGGGGGGAGGCAGCAGAGGGGGGTATGAGCTGCTGTAAATCCCCAAGCGAAGAAGTAGAACGCATAAAATTAAAGGGTTATATATGGACGGGGGCTTTACCTAAACCTAAACTAATATGGATTCCAATGCAAGCCAGGGAAATCCTTGCGAATCCTGTTTCACGCATAAAATGCAACGCTGCGCATACTTAACCTTATTTGGGGTTAAGGAACAATGGAAGAGGAACAAGAAAGAGAGTGAAAGAGGTTCGTTTTCTTCTTTTTAATGCCCTTAAAGAGGGTATTACTCATTGGATAATCATTTCATATATCTTTTTCTGCAAGATACTGTCTTTGGAGTGGTGATTCATCTCAAATGTATACTAATCTTATGATTATATCCCATATGTACCTTAGAAAGAATGGATCCTTAAGGGTACCTACCATTTCGACCTCTAAAGAAAGCTTTTCTCTTTTACATTTTCCCCGTCTTGATGCTTCTGAAACGCTTTGAAGACGAAACAGAAACTAATAAAGATGCGTAATGGCTGTCTGCGCACAAATATCGGAAAATAATTATAGTAGGGAAAGCGATAAGAAAAGCGGATGAAAAGAAGCACAGGGAGTGGGAGAAGACAGCGGAAAGAGTGAGAGACAAGGTTACCCTTTGAACCAGTTTGAAAAAAAAGCTCTGATTCTGAGAAAAATCTTCTAGAACTACCGTAAAAGCTGACCTTTGTCCTTTTGCCGCAACCGTTCCATTTCACGCAAATCTCAACCTCTTCCATTCCACACATTCCTCTTGTCCTCCTTTTATGGTGCATGCAACAATTGTTCCCTCCCTTGGTCACGCATTTTGTGGGGGAAAGAAAGAGGTGAGAGAGGGAGAGAGAGTAGAAAACTTTTAGTCAAATGCAAAAAAAATAGAAGCATTAATTCACTTTATCGGGCTGGGGTGGCAACTCTTTAACATTTAGCAATGCGTGTGGCAAAAGCCCTATCGCCAGCCCTAGTCCTGCCCAACCACTCCCCCCTGCCGCTGCATTGCTTCATTTTCAATTTCAATAAATAACCTTGATTTAAGCGACAGCGACGCGAGCAGCGCCGTCGGCGTAGTCGCCACTCCACCCCTCACACTCGACCGCCCACCCGCGCTCAATCGTTTTGACCAGCTGCAATACAAACACAACTTCCACCCATACACAGAGAGCGAGAGAGACAGACACAGACAGCAGCCAGACCGGCCCCCACACACAAACACCTGTCACACACGCCACGCCATACGGCTCTCTCTCTGGTAAAGTTCTCTCTGGTTTTGCCTGGCTGTAAAGCATTGCAATTATGGCTCTCAGGGCCATTGCAGTTCTTTGCCTCAAAACAACTCCCCCTCATTCTCTCTTGGAGCCCGCTCTCACAGCCTGCTCTCACAGAATTCGCACACAGGTGAGGAAGTGCTCTCTCACAGGCCATAACAGTGCTGTTGTTTGTTCCCCCTCTCAGCGCAATAACAGCGTTCTTCCGACACAACCAGCTGCAGCTGCTGCCGAACAGCCAGCGCATGCGTTTTATCTTCCCTCTATCATTCGCTCTCTCAATATATCAATTTAATGGGGAAAACGTCCGATGTGTTGTTGCGGCTCTCTCTCTCTCTCTCACGCTTTCTGCTGCAATCTATCTCTCACTTTGATTGCTCTCTCTGTGATGCTCTGCCGCTGCTGCTGCTGCTGCTGCGGCCTGCCTGCCTGCTTGTGGTGCTGTCAGCTCCGCGTCGACAACGAAAGACGTCTGTCTCTTTTCGTTCGGCTGAGCGTAGACATCATGTCGCTGCTGATTGTAGCGTTTTTAATCGCCCGAAATCACAGCGGTGGCGACAATCACAGTTAGAGTGGCGCTTGTAACGGTACTCGGGTACTAGACGACACATTTCAAACAAGAACGCGCTTGTCAATCAGCTAACAAAACACACACAAAATAATCAACGAAAAATCAACCGAACTTTAATTCTAGTCGCAAAGCAAACAAATACAAAATCGTATATAAAAATCGTGCCAGAAACCGAAATAAATAATATTAATAAACATTAAATTAATAGCCCTCGCACAAACACACACACATACGCACACGCAGCTGTTGTTGGTGAAAGTGTATGGGTGGACGAGAAGAAGGAAGTGCTGCTTGCTATTGCTGCTGCTGCTGGTGCTGCCTCTGTCGCTGCTTCTGCTTGGAATTGGCGGCAGTTTGACCGCAACAACAACAACTACAACGCACACACACACACAAGCGCACACATTGATACGCGTTCGTCATCAGTCGCCGTTGCCGTCGCCGTTGTCGTTATCCCCCTCCCCTTCCTCTGCAGCCCCGTGGTTCTTGGCCCTTGCCATTGTGACATTTGATTTATTTGACGTGTGTGTGTTTTTGATAGAAGCTCAACACGAAACTGACACGTTCACACACACACACAACCGCGAACACACGTACGCCTGAGGAAAGGCTCTGCCGCTGGCTCTGCCTGTGCCTGACCAACCGCCCCCCACCCCGCCACCCCGCTCTGTGCTTAAGAATTTCAAATTTCTTGAGACGAACAAAAATAAAATCCAACGCGTTTTTCGCATATGTTTTTTCGAAAAAGTGTGACACAAACAAATCCAAAAACGAAAGAAAAAAAAAACAAAAACAAACCGAAACGCTATCAATGGCAGAGACGAAATTAATTACCAAACAACAGTAATCTTAAATAGTTCCCAAATAGAAAGAAATAAATAATATTTGAACGTAAAGTGAAACACCAAAAAATAATTGCTGCCACAAAATGATGCTGCACGAGGCTGTCATGCTGGAGATCTATCGCCAGGCATTGAGTGCAAGGTGAGTGTAGAATCCCCTACCCCATACCCCATCTCCCCCTCCCTCCCGTCTTCTTTATGCTTGTGGAATGTGGGAGCAGAGTGTGTGGAATGTATGTCTATGTGTGGTGTCTGGAGCTTAAAGTTAGTTTTTGTTTCTGGGAATAATGTAATATAAGTTAATGTTTCGAGTCAAAGTTGAGTTTTGCTTTTGATAATTATTGGGGGATGGGGAAATATTTGAAGGATGAGCATTCAAGTGGATTATTTATTGTGCATTGTTGGGGGTAAAAAATTTAATGTGTGTTTGATTTTTTATAGATTTTTTTAAGGGAAATAGGAAGGTGTAAGGGTGTTCTTTTCCGTGATGGATTCATGGCAATGTCAGGAACTTTTTTTAATAGAAAACAGGTTTAAGGTAAAGGTAAAAGTTATAGTTTTTAATAGAAAACATTGAGTGGTTCTTAATACTTAAATCACAGAAATAAATAGAGAAGACATCAGAAGTTTAGGTGCTCTTTAACTTCTTAGAGGGGATTCTTTTATTCAAAATTGAGGTTCTTTGCTAGGAAATAAAAGCATAGATTTAGTCAATAATAAAGGAAATAAAAACATATATTTAAATTATGGAATATGGAAATTAAAGGCATATATTTATGCATAAAATAATGTGCGGTTCTATTCTAGGAAATATTTGTAGATTGACAGTTGTAAATCATTATAAATTATAATTTTAAATGAATTTACATATAAATAATTTCATTATAAATCAGATATGAAGTAAAATACAAGTTTCCCAAGTGGAGAGAGTGAATAAATGATAGATTGATAATGGATAAATGTGTCCAGAGAACTGATGATGATATATATTGTAATTACTTCGAAAAGTGAGCACAACTTATAGAAGTTTTATGGAAAATGTTGTACTAATAAGAGAGGATTGTGTACTTGAATTTCGAAGGAATTCGAAGGAATTCCTCAGTTTAGTTTGTCTTATAGTAGGAGAAGTTTTCCTCTGAAACTTTTACTAGAACTTGCATTGGGCAACCCCTACTAAAGATCGTAGTTTCGGAAGGTACTCCTGAAGATAAATTTCTAGCTTATTCAGAAGACTTTTAAGAATACATTTTTCTGTTAGTATGTAGATCTTCCAGTACCCTAAAAAAATAGTAAAAATAATTATAACTAAGAGAAATATTTTGAGATTGGATGATGAGGAAATATATAAACCCCTCCATCAGTACAGCTTGAGATTTCTGGGATATCTGCTTCCACTTCCACTTATACCAATAAACAACCTTCCGTTCATGATGGAACCTCCTTTTAAACCCCGTTTCCCTTCGAATCCTTTTGCAGCGAATTGGCCAGTCCGCGTTGCCAGTCCAGGGAATCGAATGCCTCTGCGGGAGCGCCGCCTGGCGATGGCCGGTGTCCGTCGAATGAGTCGCACTGCTCCGCCAACGATTGCCTCACGCCGGCGCCCACACCAACGCCCACGCACACGCCCACCTCCCCCACCGTGGGACTGCCGTTGACGGCGACACTAGCGCCAGGTGCTGCCGCGGCCCTGCTGCCACCGCAGTCGGCAGCGATGGCCGCCTACCTGGCGGCTGCACAACAGAATCACCTGCTGCTGACGAATCCGCTGGCGGCAGCGGCCTCACTGGTGCAGCAGGCGACGCAACAGGCGGCTGGGATGGGTTCACCCGGTAGCATGGTGGCCGAGGAGGAGGCCCCGGCACTGGATTTTAGCCGCAAGAGACCCTCCAGCGAGGAGGAGGAGGCGATGGGCAGCGATGAGGAGGAGCCGGAGCCAGAGCAGCCGGAATCGGGCGACAATGGACCCCTGGATCTGTCGGTGAGCGCCAGGAAGCGACCGACAGCGGTGGAGGAGCGAGAGAGAGATTCCCCTGTCCGCAAGCTGCCACGTGCCACGGACTACAAATCCCCGCTTCCGCCGGGCAGTTGGGTGCCACCCCTGAATCCCTACATGGCGGCAGTGGCGGCCAAGAAGATGGCGCCCAGTGAGGCCACCAAGGCGCTGGAGAAGTTGAGCGAAATGAGCCGCTTGGAGACGCCACCGCCAGTGAGCAGCAGCAGCGGCAGCAGCAGCACTCACAGGAATGTGGCATCGACAGGAGGAGGGGGAGGAGGAGGCAGTGGAGCTGGTGGCAGACACAGCGCCTGGCAATCGCATTGGCTCAACAAGGGCGCGGATGCCGCCAAGGATGTGTTCAAGTGCGTGTGGTGCAAGCAGAGCTTTGCCACACTGGCCAGCCTCACCACCCACATGAAGGAGACGCAGCACTGTGGCGTACAGATACCCTCACCCTCCTCTTCCGCTGCTGGCGGCGGAGGGAATCAGCCGATGCCTCGCGTGCCCACATCCACCTCCACATCGGCCTGCTCCAGCAGCAGCAGCACCTCCACCACGTCCTCAAACTCCTCCAAATCGGAGCTGAATATGCTCATCAAGGAGACAATGCCGCTGCCCCGTAAGCTGGTGCGCGGCCAGGACGTGTGGCTGGGCAAGGGCGCGGAGCAGACGCGACAGATCCTCAAGTGCATGTGGTGTGGCCAGAGCTTCCGTTCGCTGGCGGAGATGACCAGTCACATGCAGGAGACGCAGCACTACACGAACATCATATCCCAGGAGCAGATCATCTCCTGGAAATCAGGAGACGAACGCGAGAGACCCAACGCAGCGGCACCCAATGGCAGGGAAGGGGGAGGCCCAGGAGTGCCACCGCCAGCCGCCAGCAGTGGCTCCACGGCGTCTGCCAGCGTCAGTGCGGTGCTCACCTGCAAGGTGTGCGATCAGGCATTCTCCACGCTCAAGGATCTCAGCACTCACATGGCCCAGCAGTCGCACTACAAGGAATCCCCCTCGGCCATGTCCTCGTCCTCTTCGGTATCGCCACCGGCACCGCCTGCCACTGCAGGAGGCGGAGCCACCGCAGGAGGAAACTCCAAGCGGGGACGTCAGCCACGCAACGAGAAGCGCAAGAAATCTTTGCCGGTTAGGAAACTCCTCGAACTGGAGCGTTCCGGCTCCAATTCCAGTCTGGATTCGGCCTTGAAGCCCTTGAGGGACTTTGCTGCCGCCACGAAAATCACCTGCGAGAAGTGTGGCAGCAAGATCGAGACGGCTCTGTTTGTGGAGCACATACGCAAGTGCCTGGGCGACAGCATACCCATCCCACCCAGGCGTCCGCATGGCCAGAGCCAGTCGATGGATCGCCTGCCGAGTCCTGGGATGACGGGCGAGAAGCCCCCATCAGTGCTGAATGCCTTGGAGCAGCTGATCGAGAAGAGCTTCGAGTCGAGGGGATCGCGTGGCCTGCACCCCGGCGGAGGGGGATACTCCGATATGGGCACTCCCCTGGGCGCCAGCATCCTGAAGCGTTTGGGGATCGACGATAGCAGCGACTACACAAAGCCCCTGATGGATGCCCATGCCATGCACCTGCTGCGCTCCTCCTACGCCTCGCGCGATCGCAGTGCCAGCGAATCGAGCAGCGCCAGTCGCGTGGAGTCCGCCTATACGCCGGACAGACAGCAGGCCACACCCCGAAGGACACCGGACACACCAGCACCAGCCCAAGCACCGCCGCCTCCTGCACCGCCCAGCATCAAGGCGGAACCTTTGGAGCTGGATCATGGCGACATGGAGGCCAGTCCACGGCAGCACATCAACGTCAAGAAGGAGTTTAGCATGGATTCAACGGCGGGAAACCTACGGGAGAGTCCCAGATCCAACAACAGTGAATCGCCATCGCCACAGGCAACGACAGGAGTAACGGCAACGGATAGCGGAAGTTTATTGGCTTTGAATTCTATGTTTGATCAGCTGAGCGGAGTGGAAGCGAATAATAACAATAATAATAACAATACGGGTAAGTGCAGACTATCCTTATAGATGGGGATTACTTGAGATGATCTGTGGGGGAAGTAAGGGGTGGAGAGCTATAGAGCTATAGGAACCAGTTTCTGCTTAAAGAAATCGATCAGTATTTCCCGATTATCATTCATTCAAGGAGTAGCCATAAACTCTGAGCACTTGTTCCATTAAATATACATTTTTTTGATCAGGAAACAAAGAAGACCCCTGCACACTCGCTTTTTTATAGATTAATGTTCTTCAGGTTCTATGGAACCCTTTTTCCTAACGAAAAAGATATTTTAGATTTTTCTGTTCTTTTTATAAAGAATATTCCAATCATTTTCAAGACACACAACCCCAACCTTCACCCCTAATACAGATCTATCATATCCCTCTATTTATCCCCTCTTCTCTATATACAAAACCGATTCTAAACCTCCCATCTTTCTTCCAGGACACTGCTATAACAACAACAACAACAACAACACAAGCAATATTTCTACTAAAAAACCCAAGGCCCATCCCTTGGCGGCACTGCAGAAGCTCTGCGAGACGACAGATCCACCAGCCTCCAATACGCGCAGTGCTGCAACCACCACAACAGGCTCTGCCCCATCGGGTGTGGGAAATGGTGGTGGCAACGACCTGGTGGCCTTCAGTTGGGCCTGCAACGAGGCGGTGCTGAGTGCCAGCAGCGGCGGCGGTGGCGATGCGTCCATCATCAAGTGCTCCTTCTGTGATACGCCGTTCGGGTCGAAGGGGGCCTATCGCCATCACCTCTCGAAGGTTCACTTTGTCAAGGACAATGGCGAGGATTCGCCCACCATGAAGTCGCCAGGAGCTACAGCACAGTCACCAAAGTCCCTGCCGATGGCCTCGCCCAAGCGATCCGCTTCGAGGAGTCCGGCAGTGGCAGCGGCACAGCAGCCATCGCCATCGCCCACCATCAATCCGTATGACGAGAGTCCGCAGTCAAAGTTCTTGAAGTACACGGAATTGGCCAAGCAGCTGTCATCGAAGAATGCCTAAGGACTGGAAGGATGAGGAGTGGTCTGTTATACTAAAGAATGCTATTAAGGAATTCTCATAAGATCTCCGACTAAATTTGACAGAGAGAAAATTGTGACAGTTTTTAAATGTTTTTAAACAGCGAAAGACTCTCAGGGCGGACAGAGTTCTTGGAAGGGACAAGATTTGTTGATAGAATATACAATCCCTAAAGGATCTTCAAATCCTTGACTAGAAAAACATCAGAAGTCTTGATTATACAATCTTTTTCCACTAAAAACCTTAACTGCGGGACAGTTCCTTAACCTATTTCTTGAACCAATCTACTAGATCCTCAAATAAAATAATTAGATGGTTGGAAAAGTTCCTTTGACCCCCGTAAGTAACGGACAGTTTCCTTCAATTGAAAGACAATTTTCTTGAGATGTTATATTTCTATAACTTATTTCGGTTGATTTCTAATAAATCTTTACCCATAGGCGGACATATCACAATTTAGAGTTTAGTCCCTTGTCCGCCTAAGAGAGCTTTCACTGTATTTTTAAGACATTTTTTATTGTGGCCATAAATTTGATTACCAAAAAAACGTTTTTAACAGTACACACTCTTAACATTAACAGATTTCTGTTGCACAGTGTAATCCCCAAATAGCAGCTGAGATTCGATTCCTGTTTTGTGCCTTGATTTCATTTCAAAGATCAAATGGAGAGCATAACATTGAGAATATCTGCAGCTAATTTACGCTCCCAACTTTAAATCTCTCTCTCTCAATCTCTCTTAACTTTAGCAAAGCTCTCTCTCTCTCTCGTTCTCCTCTCTCTCTCTGCACAAAATATTTCCCCTACTTTTGCTGAATATTTCCCCAGCAGTCCATTCGGTTTCCCCTTTGTTCCATGCTCTCTCTCTCGCTTATCGCGAGTGACGTGACGTCACTCTCCTCCTCTGGCTCTGCTGTGTGTTTTGTCCGATTTTATTGTTTCCCAATCAGACAGCATGCCATCGCAGTCGCACGTGCGAGTGCGAGTGCAGTGCATGAGAAATTCAATTACCACCACTTTGACGAACTGCTGTCCATCACAAAAGCGGGCGGGCGCATTGCGCGCCAGAGAGAGACGACCATAGGTGCCGGAGCCAACCGTTTGACGAAAGGCGACGACACGAGTTCGTCAAAGTTGGATTGGATGGAGGCGAAAGCAAGAGAGAAAAAACAACAATGTAGGTGGGGTGAACGCGAGACAGCGAGCGAGACAGAGAGAGAAACAGAACTATTGAGTGGAACGGGTTTTGTGTGAGTGGACAACTCTTGAGTGCGAATGAGAGAGGCGGCATTTGAGTGAAAGAAAAAAAAAACTACTTCAAAGATGCAAGTTTTTTCAATGATAAATGGAACTTGAAGTTTGGCCCGATCTTTCCAATTGAAGCTATATATTATTCGCCGCAGTTCCTGGTAAAAAAAACAAAAAAATGGGTGCCAAAAAAACCAAAATCGAATTATTTAAAAATAATTATACAAATTAAATCATTAAATTTAAGCAATTTACAAAAACAAACGCAACGCAGTATACGTAAAACTCTTGGAAAAACCTTAAACTTAAACTCTAAAAACAAAAACAAAAAACAAAGTTAACCTGAAAGAAACTTTTAAGAAAAAGAAAATTATACCCAAAAAAAATAATGCATTATATAAATGTAAATAAATAGCAAATAGCACTTTCCTTCCATAAAATACAATAACAAAAAAAACTATATAAAAATATATCTTTAAAGATATGGAAAGCTATATCTGTACTTAAAGATAAGTTAAAAGCTATATCTTCTTGAAGAAAGTCGAAATCAAAATGTAGCCACAGCAACGCATGTATACGCAACACAATTTTAACAACAACAAAAAACTATAAACTATAAATATTATATAAAAATTATATATACATATATGAATACTATATACAACCCATGTATACCAGCAACTCCAATCTCAAACAATAACTAAGAAGAATCTTGAATATCTAACCTAAGAACTAAACCTAAGAGAAGAACCTCTCAGCGGTAGAGAGCGGAAGAGAGGAATCCCTACGGAGAATGTAAAACATTTCAAGCATCATTATCAATCATCAACATCATCATGAACATCAATCTATCATCGGGAATAGTTTACATCTATAATGATATGATATACGATATAAATACTTATGTATACGACTTGTATTTGAGTTTTTGTGATATTATTTATAAAACGAAACCGTTCGCTTCCTTTTCGCCATGCCCCCGCCCTCCCCTTAACAATCCTATGCCCTATAACACCACCCCAGTCCCCACCATCCCCCAACCCTTAGGATCGTAAGTGTAAGTTATAAATATATATATGTAATAAATGCAATAAAGGCGCAGCATTCAAAATAACATTTACATGATTTTACATTTCTTCTCTCTCTCTCTCTCTCTCTCTCTCTAAAAACACACACTAAAAATTGAATACTTTGATTCAAAATTAGAGCGCAATCTGCGCCATAAAAGGAACTTCTATGATAAATAGTTTGAAAATGAAGAGTTCAATAAAAAGTTGCACGTTTCCGATTGAAAACAAAATGGTGGTGCATTTTTGGGGTTTGGAACTACTTTATAGAGGCTTTTGTGGAGATCCTACGGCTTTTTCTAGAAGGATATTTTGGCAACAGTCCTACGCAAGATCTAGTTCTATTCAACGTCCAGTCTTGACCAAAAGAAATTACGTTTTATTTTTCGTTCGATTCTTTGTGTTACTGGCACTTCAATTCTCTACTGCCGAAACAGTGTATTTTGTTACTGGATTCTGGGGACCGAAATTCACAAGAAAACTCCGCCATAGAACAGCGTTTTTCGGTGCCTCATGCTACATTTTGGTATTGTATAGTCTTTGCTTTTATGGATATTGTGTGAAGGATTGAGGGATATATTCTTTGGTGCTTTTTGGCTTAACAAGATTTAATACTGGTGGTTTCTATTTCTTAGGTTTTCTGCAACTGAAATGATGGGGATTTTAGCGTTACAAATCTAGAACTTAACAGTTATCAAACTTCTACTACCATGAAACCTTATGGATCTATTGATAACAGAAAGATTTTTAGAATCTTTCCTAGAGAAATGACCAATCAATTGATTGAAGATATGACAATTGAACAAAGTTCAATGGCAACTTCAAATTCCTCCAACCCTTCAAGGGTACTTCTACAACCATTGGTACCCCTGCAATTAGTGAATTTCAAACCAGAATATTCGAATATATGTACTCTGTACTACTATTATTGTAGAACCCTTTGGGCCTTGGAATTTCGTTCTAATCTCGCTTTTCAATTGCTCCCCAAATGCGGTAGAAATCTCTCAGTTAAGAGCTGGCTGGCGCACCCACCCGAAAAACATGCCATATCAAATTGTAAACTAATATTTGCTAATAAACACGCAGAGTTAATTAAACCTGAATTATGGGGCACATGGTTATGTGGGGCGGGGATGTATGGTGGAGGGGGACTGGGGTCCGTTGCAGGAACAGGAACATGCGCGAAATGTGAACGCGATTCGCTGATTTATGGGCAACAAAGGATTAAGACAACGACATCCAGAGAGAGATACCGATAGGAACTTCCACACACATGCCCACGTCCGCCCCCTCCCCCCTCCCATCTATCTCTTTCTCTGTCCCACAAAACATATCTATCTCTTTTGCTCTTGCCACGACGTTGATGACGATCCAACGACAAACAAACATCGAAAAATCTCCTTCGAAAACTTCAATTGCCAAAGGATTCATTTTCACTTAAAATTTATGATGTGTGTGTGTGGGGCTACGGTTCGTTTCTGTTTTCATACATAAACGAGGAGCGAGAAACGAGGAGGAGGAGGTATGATATGCCTCAGGGGGTGGCTGGTACATGGGGCATGGCATGTGCTGGGTGTCACATTTGTGTTAAGAGATAATTTTTGGAAAATGTTTCAAAAAACTTTTCTTTGGGCACTCGCCTCGCCATCTCCCGCCTCAGTTTTCAGTTCAGTTCAGGCTTCATTGACGGCTTCTTTTTCCGGTGTAGTGGCGAGGAGCGCGGTTTTTCTTGCCCCCCAAAAAGTTGTGTTTGTGTGTGTGTGGGTGTGCGTGTGTGTGCACGGGACACCTTTGGGCTGGACCCCGCCACCCTGTTGCTGCTGCTGCCACCGCTTAATGAGATACAAACACATAAATTCTCAAAAATGTCATGCATCGCACATAACGGTTTACTTTTTTGCTCTTTTGATAAGCCAACACACAGACACGAGAGGAGGAGGAGGAGGAGGGGGAGTATCTACATATGTGTGGCAGTGTTTAGATGTATGGGTAAGGCTAAAAAGGCTTTAGGCCAAAGACAAGAAAGTTAAATATATGAGGGGGAAACAATGTCAAGATCACAAAATGAAGGACAAATGGGAGGAAACCAGATACATTTGTGAAAGACTTTTAGAGAGAATATATGTATGTATGTACCTGTATCTTTTACTGGTCCAGTTTCATACATCTATGCGGGCGTGATGCGGTAGCGCCCATCGGTCGTATTGTGGCTCTAAATGTTCTTGTAAAGATGCTTAACGACATCCGTATTCAAGTCTGTTCCCAATATGAAGAGGTTTGGAGGTTTATCCACACCTATCTTAGTGCACCCCTACAATCATAATCGTAGCTATGGGAAAAAGTTGTTGTATAGTTTTAATCACAAAAAAATTACAGATTCGTAGCACTTTATTGAATGGTTTTGAAGCCTCTGTAACAGTATTTTGCAGCTATTTCTTTCTCTCAACGTAGTCATAGATTCAACTTGGATATTCCTGTAATCAAAGGTTATATCTCTCAGTTAAAGTTGAAGTCCCATATCCACCATTTGATATCCCTAAATGCTGAGAATTCCTTTCTGCCACGATGTCAATCTGTTCTATAATTCCACCCAAACACCAAAGCCACCCAAACCAAACCAAACACCAAAAGGACAAAGGAAACCCCCCACTAAATGAGCTTGAGCGAGAAATCTCAGTTCACATTCATAGATACTTCCAATGCCAGTGTGTGTGTGTGTCTGTATCTGTGTGTATGTGTGTGTGCTCATCAGGAGAGCCATGCCATACGCTTGCCATATATCCTGTGGCATGCATAAAGAAAAGTGTAATAAAATTTGATTTATTGTAGACAAGATTCGAGTTGGATATGTTTTCCTGCTTCCCCAGTGTATGTCCGTGTGTGTGTGTGTGTGTGTGCACATATATACATAGTAGGTATATCTATGTATATGTGTGCATTTCGCATGCTCATTCGCTGCTGCTTCCACGCCTGCGTCTCGTACACTTCCCTTCAACTTACATGGATGCCACAGCAGGCAGAATGGCAGGAGCAGCAGCACCGAGCATCTTCCACCTCTCGTTTGGGAGTGTATCCTGGCGAATGAAGCGTCGGAATTCGTGTTGCCACCAAAGGACCCACAGCCACCCACATGACACCGACACCGACTCGCCCCCAATGCGACTCATGCATCACTCCGACTAGATATCATTCATCTCGTTTGCTCGCTGCTGCCACCCCACCCCACCCCACTCCTACCCCCCGTACCAGTTCCATGCCCCAATCACATTCACATTTTCTGACACTTTCGGAAAACTTTTGCACTGCAGGCGTTGGCCCCTCCCTCCTCCCCACTCCTCTCCTGCCTGCCTCCTCCTCTGGTAGTCTCATTAGTCCTGGCCAGGCTTCTGGTTTCTGTTTTCAGCTTCTTCATCGCCATCATCATCATCATCGTTGTCTTCGTCGTCGTCGTGTGGATCTGTATCTGTATCTGGCAATGCTGATGGTGCTTGGCTGGGCGTGTATCTTGAAGATGTCTGCGTGAAAAGCAGAAAAATCTTGTGGATTGTTTCCAGGGGAAAGACAGGGACAGGGACAGCTTAAGTCTGTTCTAGTAATTGCAATTTTGTAATTATTAAACTGGAGAAAGGGCTGATTATTTCCTGCAAGACACCAAAAGATGATCTATGAAAGCGGAGGCCTAAAGAAGGGTTGGAAAATGACGAGAGAAAGGAAAATGGAGAACGGGAAAGGGTGAAATGAAGAGTGAATATTCATACTTTTTGAGGAATGATTCTCTATCAGAATTTCTCCTATAACACTTCGTCTTGAGGTGCCTCAAAAGAGAAGTTTCTTTAAACCCTATTCTAGGTGTAAATCATTCGATTCTTGTTCAATAACTTACATTATTTAAGCCGCCAGTCGTTTGTTATAGATTTCATATGGGTACTATTGTACTATAATACCTCTCACCAGGTAACATACAATTTGTATCTTCTCTCGTTAATTTATCTTACTTATTTCATTGGAATGTAAAATAAAGAATTTTTTAAAGATTTTAAAAACCCTAAAACCCTAACCCTAAATACGAGCCATATAATTTTTTCTTTTGTGCCATAAAAATTACTTATTTTCCTTATGTCATTACAATGTAAAACACAGCATTTTTTAAAGATATTTTGATTACATTTTTTAAAATTCTAAAAGCTAAAAGCTGCGCTTTATTTTTGTAATCTCTTCCAGAAATTGTAGAATCCTTTCTTTTATTCTACAAAAATTACAATAAATCCTCTGCCTAAACCAGAGCTCTGGGAAATATTTTCGATATTACAGAGTTTTGAATAATGTATAAATTTTCAAAATTATCTTCACTTTCAAACTCGAAACCTACATTGTTAATCCTTTTTTTTCTTTTCGGTTTCAATCAAATTTTAAAAAATGTATACACCCACAGAACCAGCCCCCTATTCTCCTGTCTCTTCTTTTTATCCAAATAAATATCTTAAGTCGCCTAAAAATCTTTATTCAAAACCAGAAATAGATCCAAAAAAAAGCAGTTGCACAAAAAAGTATAAATTTCAAACATTTTCCCTTAAGATAATCTTTCATTCATTAATCAATCGAACAAATATCACGTATACGCTACGTTTAAAAATATTGAAATATTTAGATATACTTTTTTCAAACATTTATGGTATATAGATGTGTGTGTATATCCTGATGTATGTGTGTGTGTGTGTAGGAGAACTTTTGCATTATGGTTGGTGGAGACATAAATCAAAATACCATTACGCCCGAAAGGTCCGCCCTCCGCCCATATCAGGAGACACAACCCATGCTGTGATTTATTAGAAAAACTGCAAGGGAAAAACCTCCGAAAGAGAGAGGAAAACGAACGCAGGGAGGGAGGGAGGTAGGTGCAAAAGGAAAACAGAAGCAGCAGCAGCAGTGGCAGCAGCAGCAGTAACGCGTTTCTTTTGATAAAAATTTTGAACTAAATCAAAACTTCATTTCACATCGGTGCCATTTCTTGCGCCCGGGCCTCAGCCTCAGCTACAGCTTCAGCTTCAGTTCGGTTTCAGTTTTCAGTTGAGTTGAGCGAAAACTCCTCCCATTCATGCCACATCTCTCTCGCTCTTTCACTCGCCTGCAAGTTGCAACAAAAACCGAGAGAAGCGAGGAAAAGTGCACAACATCGAAACAAGAAATGGCGGCAAAACTAGAAAGTGGAGGCAGGATGGGATGTGTGCGGGAGGATACTCAAAGGAGAGATGCCTCGTCCTTTTGCTCAACGGTGTCGCATTCAACGACGACGACGCCGCTTCGTTGTCCGTGCGACTTGACTCGACAAAATTCACTGCTCTGGCTGTCAGTTCAATAAATCATTTGCGTTTTGACACGCCAGTCCCCACCCCGGGGAAACCCCCCTGTACCTCCCCCCCCCCCACACCATTGCTGGCTGCTGCGCCAATGAAAATCCATAAATACAAAAACAAAAGCAAAAAAAAAAGGACAGCAGGAAAAGGTTTGAGAGCCGAAGGTTGGGATACCCTTGAATACAGTATAGTCCTTCGATTTTTATGATTTTTGGATTACAATATGCCTAAAATGCCTGAAACTTCTTGAAGAAATTAAGAGACTAAACTAACTAACTATTAACAATAGATTATAATAAATTAAATTAAAATATTATTAATAAATTCTCTGTCCAAAGTTTGAAGTAGAAAATGCTAACCCTCGGAAAGGGTATACAAAAAAAGGAACCAACAACAATAAAAAATAGAAATAGAAAAAATACACGACCGCCTGGCATTGCCACCGAGACGCGAGGCTGAGAAACAGCCCCAAAAGCCCGGCTTCCAGGCTCGTGGCTCCCTCTGCTCCATGCTCCATGCTCCATGTGGGATGCACATAAATTCCAAGCTGTGGAAGAAGCAACGAGGACTCCCAAGCTGCAGGAGAAGCGGCAAGGACCTCCTAGCTAGAAGAGAAGCTGCAGCAGAAGCAGGAAAGAGCGGGCAGAGGTACAGTCACCCAGCAAGTCGAACACGAAAGCGTTGCCGTTCCACCAGTCTATAGATCAGAGAGAGAGAGAGAGAGAGAGAGCCCCCATACCATGACAGCAGGTGGTGGTGCCCATGGCCATTGAGATGGAGGTGGCTGTGGAGAGCACTCATGATGACGACGATGATGACGATGTCGTTGCAAGGACGACTCAAGATGCATTCACACACACACACACACACACATGCAGCATGGCTGGCTTGGATGGTGGCTGCTGTGCTGAGATGGTAATATATTACACCTGGAAGGCAGCAGCTCTTGAAATGGTTTTGCCACGCCCATAAACAACAGATCCTGGAGATGTCAGAAAAGCCACTTGATGGGTGCTTGCTCAGGATGCTGTCTATTGAAGGCATAAAATGGTGGAAAGAGCGCATCCATCTGTTCTCTAGAGATTCCCCAGTAAAAATCCCAGAGACTCATCTCATCTCACTTGAACCCTGAAAGTCAACCCCGAAAACAGGAGATTTAAGCACATTTATTGTACGTCTACCATTTGCTGAAGTAAAGCACAAAAGTTTCGTATATAAATCAAACCCTTTTTGGACATTTATGATCGTAAAGTTGAAACTGAACGAAATAACATTATACGCGGAGTATTCAAGGCATAAAAATGAACAACATTATTTAATGCGTCGCGTCGCGTCCCGTAATAAATTCGTGCGAGAGTCGCCTCCGAATGTCCTCCCTTATCATACGCGTAATATCCTTAACATTAAAGTCGGGTTTCGGTAAGCGAAGCGGCCATTCTCCCAATAATCATTCATAAAGAGAGCTGCGGCCTTTTCTTTTATTTTTTTTCCATTGCGTAAATAAATGATTTAATGAAAATATTGAGGTCGCTGAGGATATACAATGCAGGAGTGAATTACAAAAAATGATTTAAGAGTTCAACGAAAGAAGCGAAGAGAGTGTATTGTGGGTGGTTGTAAATCATTCGATTAATTACAGACTATGAAACAGGCCTGTCTTTTGCTGTGACTGTACTTACAGTTGGCATTCATTTGCTCTGACTGTACTTACAGTTGGCTTCCATTGAAGGGAGTTCTTTTGGGTATATTCCACTTCAATCTTCTCCCAAAAGCAGCCCCTAATTACGACCCTGAATGAAATATTTAAAGCCTGGCGTAAGCAAAATTAAGAGTACAATCTAAAACTAAACAAAACGACTAACAAACGAACAAACAAACAAACAGAATGAAATGCGCCAAGCGACAATTTCTAATTACAAATTCGCCACAACATTTAACCCGTTTTTGCCTGGACTCTACACACACACACACACACACACACGAGCCATACGGGGGATAATTTCCATACCCCCACAACACATACAAGATACGGAAACACCTTTCGGGGCCAGAGCAAACACACAGAAAAACGTGTGGAAAAACCTAGAGCTTGGGGATTGATAGAGTCGAAAGTTACCTTTAATTCTTAGAGGAAAATATATTGAAGCTTTCAGAAAAAAGATCTTCAAAGCGCTCTGGAGACTCGGAAACCTTAAGGTACTAGCCATATTATTACTTGGTGCTATAACTCCCTAATAGATTATTGGATTTTTATGAAATTTGGTATACTGATAGATAATGAACTTAGGTATGAGATTGCAGAGTTTCAACATTCGTTCTATAGTTTTATACAAAATTTCAAAGTAAAGTAAAGTAAGCTTTATTGAAGCTTTCACAGGAAAGATCTTTAAAGCGCACTGAAGACTCGACAACCTTGAGGTACTAGCCATATATAACTTGGTGTTATAACTCCCCAATAGATCATTGGATTCTTATAAATTTTGGAATACTGATGGATAATGAACATAGCTATGAGAGTCCAGAGTTTCAACACTCTATCTATAAATCTATACAAAATTTCAAAGGAGTGTCTTTGTATCTTCTATAAGATAATTCTATAAGAAAATGTTTAGGATCCTTTGGAATTATAGCAGTTATATATCACCAATCCATGCCATCTCCAACGCACCCCTTATACCTTTTCTGACACCCTAGAATTACCCGAGAATACTGGAAGAGAAAAAAAGCTCAGCTTGCAACATTTTATGCTGATCCCTGTCAGGCAACAAAACACACATAATCTTCAAAAAGGAAAACAACGTAACGCCAGAGAACTATGCAGAAGGGAAGGATGAACAAACAAAATATTTATGTCTCCAACCCACCTAACTTGCAACACGCTGCCAGGCGATAAACGTAGTGCTGCCCCCAGACCGAAGGGGGGTTTTTTGCCACTTCTTTTTTATGCAAAGTGCAGGGGGGGATGGGGGAGGGGGTGCTGGAAAACAACAAACATCAACCAATAATGCAGACGCGATTATGTCCAACCAGGAGCAAAAATAGTTACGGGCACCAGAAGGACAACTCCAGCTCTGGCTCCAAATGTGAAGTGTGATGCCAGGAGAGGAGTAGAAGGAAGGACACTCTCACAGATACACAGATACACACAGAGGGAACGCTTGCAGCCCACAGATACCCCCCCAAAAATGTTGAGGGAACGTTGAGGGAACTCCTCTCGCACTTGCACGACAAATGGGGAAAAAGAGCAACAAAAACCAAAAACAGGAAAAAGGAAAGCAATGAAAGAAAGCAGAAAACTGAAAGAGAGCAAAAAAACGAAAGTGTTGCACAATGGGCGTTGCTTCAAGTCGGCTGCACACACTCTCGAGCGCACACACCAACACCAACACAGGCGTTCATTCACCAACACTGTCCTGTGATTTATGTCACTGACGAGCACTGCACCAAATGTGCACTGAGAGAAATGGCTGCCATGCCTGACCATGAACAAGTTTCATTCCTAAATGGTTTTTTCTAGTAAAAAACTTTTTGTTTTGGTGAAAAATCAGAAAAAAAAAGAAACGAAAAACAAACGAAAACTTACGATGACGACAGCGACGACGACGACGACGACGACAACGACAACATCGAGAGTTGCAGAAGGCACCCAGGACAACGAAGAGGACCCCACGATGATGCTACTGACGAGCTTGCAACACACAGAACCGGAGGCAGGCCACCTAACACGGGAGGATCCCCCCAGACCAGGCTCCTGGCAGGGCGGGTGCGCTGCGCCATTCGTTTGCCACACCGAG
Source organism: Drosophila athabasca (assembly GCA_008121215.1). Taxonomy (NCBI): domain Eukaryota; kingdom Metazoa; phylum Arthropoda; class Insecta; order Diptera; family Drosophilidae; genus Drosophila; species Drosophila athabasca. Next base: position 47,287,613 of record CM017794.1, read on the forward strand.
TGTCCTGTCCTGTCTGGGTGCGCTCTGGTGTCCTGTAACCCCCCTCTCCCAGCTGTCGGGGTGTGTGTGTGCATTTTGGATTTCTTTTGTTTCCTCGGTTGCCATTTCGTTCAGTCGCTCGACAGCCAGTCAGCGGCGTCAGCGCCAAGTCTTGCCCCATCTTTTGGGTGGCCTACTGGAAGGGAGGCTTCTCGTGCCCTTAAGCAGGGTATCATGGGTTTGTTGAGATGCTTGTAGCAAGGATCCTCGGCTCCAAATAGTACGTTCCTGATCTCATCAAACATACAGAAGTAATTAGAGGTTAAGCACTTGGTATCTTGATGTCGCGGCACGTGTTTCTCAATAGAACACTTTCTAAATGTTTTGGTTTTCGCTTGAAGGAAGAAAAAGTATCTTTTACAATATAAAGTATGGATATTTTGATCCCCAAATGCATCTACACTCCAAGCTGTCCAGATCGTCTTTCTTTATCCCATATCCACCCCCAAAAAACATGGTTCCTTAAGGGTATTAAAACCCACGACTCTTAAGGCCTCTCTTTCTGGTATTTTGTTGTTGTTTTGCCACCATCGAAGGACATTTTCGCAGCCCTTAGTGTCTGTGAGGAGGTCCTTCTAACAAAATTTAATACTTATTGTGCTTCGCCTGGCGTTCGTTCGTATTGTTGCCTCCCAAAACCCCATCCTGGTGGGTCACCCATCCTGGTGCCTGCATAAAGAAAACGCAAACAGAATTTATGTTGTGACATTTTAAATTGCGCAATTTTTATGAAATCCTTTTGCTGCGCCTCGCTCTCGCTCGCTCTCTCTTTCTGTCTTGCTCTCTCTTTCTGTGGCACTCCAATCCTTGCGAAATTTACAACAACCAACTCTTGACTGCAACAAAAATTCTCAGCTCTCTCGATGCGAATTTTTGTGTGTGCAACACTCGACAAAAAAAAGAAACAAACAAAAACAAAAAGATATACGAGTCGAAGTCGAGTTCGCTTGTCCAAGTGCGAGGTCCTGCGCGAAGCCCCTGTCAGCCGCGTGGCCTTTTATTTATTTTTATGTTTAGACTCCTCGACCAACGTCCGAGAAAACCGAAAATGTCCGAGCCAAGCAAGAGACGACCAAAACAGAACAGACCAGACCAGAGAAAGCCCCACCATGATTTACGATGATGATGTGTCCTGGAACGCGCGCGCATCTCCAACAGAACAACAGCACACAGCACACAGTACATACCCCCAAAAGGCAGCTGCAAGATGTCCTGCTCCCTGGGGGAAGCTTTACATATTTTGGCCAAAAGAATTCCGCCAGATGACCCTCTGGAATGCAATCGTTGGTTTGGATTTGCCACTCGTACTGCAAAAAAAAACACTTCACCAAGGCAAGGGAGGAGCTCCCTTCTCTCTCTTGAGTTTTGGATAAGGAAATGGTTCTAAGGGAGGGATATTTCAATGTAGATCATTGGGAAATTATAGCAGCACTAAGAAAATACTTTTTGAAGATTAAAATGTGACACTAAAAGGCTTAAAAAGGGTGGCAGTTTTTAAACAAATAACGAATGACGAATGATTCATGTTAGGTCCGTTACTCTCTCTACTTTTGGTACCAAAAACATCCTTCTAAAAAAGAAATAAAAGTAAATAAAGAATGATGAATTATTCATGTTAGGTCCGTTACTCTCTCTTCTTTTTGTTGCCAAAACTTCCTTCTAAAGCAGAAATACAAGTACCCCTCATCTCTTAACAAAAACATAATAGAAACATTTGAAATCGTTCTCTATTTGTACCCCCAATTGATGAATCACTTCCTCAACAATCAACCGAATCCCATGGTATATTTCGGTATATTTTTGCATATATTTTTCTACATTTTTTCAATCCACAAAAAGCACAAAAGGAAATTGCTTTTGATGGCAGTGCGAGATGCATTTCATAATTGTGATTACTTTTTGTGCTGTGACATTTTTTTGTTTTTTTGGGACTGTTTCTGTTAATAAAAATTTACGATTATTGTTTTCACATTTTTCATGTTTTTGTCAATATTAAAAACATTATTTTTCACACGAATTGGCGTCAATGGATGGATACGCACAGACACATATCGCGTTGCGATGCGATGCGATGTGTCCAAAGGATGTGTCTCTTCTCTCTGAAATTGTATTGAAATTCGCTGATGGAATCCCCCGAAACCAATCGAAAAAAAATACTGAGAATTGCAGTGGAAAATCGCATTCAATCGGTCGCCAGAAACATTCGCCACTCATAACTCAGAGCCGTTCGGCGCCAGGACAGGACAGGACACGAGAGAAGCAGGACCAGGACCAGGACAGGACATCCATGGACATGGACACAAATCCATTGGGCGATGGTCGACGTTGGCATTCCCATTGTTGGTTGGTCCTCTGGTTCGCTGGTTGGTTGGTTCGGGAGGATTCAGGGACAATTGTCAGGCAATAAATCGATGTGTGGTAGGGTTGTAAATTTTTGGCGGATGGCCGATGAAAAAGTGCATATTATGCAATTCGACAATACGCCAAACATGTCGACCTACGCATAACCGCCACCCCAATTCAAGCCCTACCCCCTCACCCCTTCCCTTTCGATTCTCATTGCAGCGGAAACGGAAACGCGCACACAAGTTCTTCTCTTCTTCATCTTCGGCTCTGCCTCTGCCTCTGGCTGCTGCTGTTGCTGCTGCAACAACGCTTTGCATATCAATGAAAATGCATAAATTTTTATTCGCCCTCAATTTTCACGCTGTTTTTTTGTTCGACCGCCTGTTCTGTTGCTTGTTTGGTTGCACTCTCAGGCCCAGGACCATGCCCGATGGTTGCATTGCCCATCGCCCATCGCCCATTGCCCAATCCTGTCGTCCATCAAGAGGCATAAATCAGTTTGGAGGTAGCATCCCATTCAATCCAACAACAAAAAAGGGAGAAGATTTACCAACACGCGTAGCTCTGCCCGGAAGCAGCCCACAAAAAATCCTTCAGTTCTTTTGGGGGGAAAGGCCCATTGACGAAACATAATCCTTGTTGGGGGCAAAAACTGCACCAAAGCAAAAACATTGAAAATCCATAAAAATGCATCATAATTTCCTGGACACAGTACTACGTGCAGCTGTATGGAACTGGAACTGGAACTGGATCATCATCATCATCATTGTCATGGTGTGCGTACGAAAAAAATTGGTAGCAAGAGAAGGAAGTGTCAACCAACAAAGCCCCTAAACGAATTGTGAAAAAATCGCTTTATTAGGGGTAGTCAATATTTGGTTTTGGTGGAAATCTATAGAGGATGGAATCTAAGAGATTTTCTTTTATTATTTTATGGTTTCTAAGAGATCTTTTATTATACAAATGATGGATATATCTATCTTATCTATCTTATGTGGATAGCAAAAGTCTCTGCTATTTCGCTGTCGCTCACGAACAGTACAAAACAGCCGCAAGCCTTCGTGTGGGTTCGGTTCTTGCTATCTCGCTTTTTCCATTCGATTTCTCCCGCAGGCATGTTCGGGTCTTTGCTACACCACCAGCGCACTTGGATGTATGCGTGCCGAGCACTGATATATGTAGATAGAGTTTCCTTATGTAATTTTGTTCTCTAAAACCCTCAAAAGTATTTATGACCAACCCCAATGGGCATCATTTACATGCAACATGCCCCATACTTGATGCCTTCTATGCCCTGCCCTGCCAGTGGCTGCACCAGTGGATGGCCCCATCAAAACCAACAGCATGACCAAAAGAAGAATGGGTCTGCCCCTGCAGACTGCAGCCTGAATGCTGGCCAGCCTTGCGTTAATAGATTTGCAGTGCCTCACCGTACAGGTAGTACTGCCGCCCATACCAAATGATTGCATATAATCACAGGATACTCCAGTGATGGCGGCTCCATCGCTTTGTTGTACGTTTTTCTTGGCCAAAAAGTGGCCGTAAATTTTACTTCATTCATTCAGGCCCTGCACAGGAGAACAAGGACACAGCAGCAGCAGCAGCAGCGGCAGCGGCAGCAGCGAGATCCTGTGCACAATTTTTGAGTGCATTCGATGCGATATGTTGGCGGCCTGTCCACATGTCAGGCTTGCATTTATTTATTGAATTATGACTCTTGGAGAGAGCGCACAAAAGGTACAAACAAACAGGGATTGTAAATGAAATACGGCCGAAGAATGATGGAGAACATGGAGGATGTGGAGGATGAGGGATTCGTGTCCAAAAACTGAAGAATGGGTAAATGGTAAATGGCTTTGTTTAGGAATTTAAAGAGGAATTTAGAGGGAGAATTCCTATTAATTTTGATGATGATACGCTTCCCTCCCCCAAGAAGATCTCAACGCAATCTGTGGCAGCCAACGGATCTTAATTTGGTTCACGCACTGTTTGTCCTCTAAGAGTCAACACTCGCGAGGTGGCAGATGAAAGAACAGCAGCACCAATACCGGCTGCAACAGCAGCAGCTGGCTTCTCCAAGATTTTACACAATTTATGCAAATATTTGAGTCGGCGCTGCCTTTTTAATTGTTTCTAATTTCAAATGTTGACACGGGGCCCACACACACACACACAGCCACACATCTGTCCTAGGAGGAAACTCTGTCTAACGCTATCTAGCGCTGTTGACACACCCATCCCCATGCCGTCCGTAGGTGGGAGATGTGTTCCATTTAACCGAGTAGTTTTATTTTCTTTTGTTCAGGTGCCGTGCCTGCCCAACGCTTCACGTTTGAAGAACAAAGATCCACATTTTAATTAACCAAGAAAGAAGGAGGCGACATGCCGCTAAACAAAGTTTTTGAATGGATTTAACTGGGAACTCTGGGAATTTACAATATTCTAGCTCAACCTGTTGACTTGGCACGCGATGCTGTAGGCCAAACAGGCAGGCGGTGCGATGTGCGATGCGGTGAACTTCTTAAGACACTTTGGCTTCATTGTTTTTCATTTTTAGTGGGGTGTAGTTTGTTCTAAGATTTCTGTGTAATTAACTGTTTGAACTCCTTCAAAAGCGGTATGTTTTTGAACATTTTTTGTGATGTTAGAAGATTGAAACTGCAATTAAAAAAATCTGTTTGTAATGATATTTCAAATGGTCTCATCAAAACGTTTAACCGTCGAGGTTTTTAGATACTGATGTTCTGGATGAATAACCAATATTATTGAAAAATTTTCATATTTGTTTAACCTTTGAGCATTCATTCTGAACGTTTTTTTAAGGGTCAAAGTTCTGGGGTTTCGAAACATAGGTTGGTCACCCCAAATAGGTCTAGATTGTTCTGCTTGGAGTATTCTTCGAAATACACAATTTTTTAGATCCAATTCTTTATTTTTAAAAAGAAATTTCCTGATTTTCTTACTTTTAACTCTTTATATGCCCGTTTTCGGTCGAAACATAGTTTGGTGACCCCAAAAAGGCCTAAATTTTTCTGCTTGGAGTGTTTTTGGATATACAGAACCTTTCCAAGCTCAAATTCTTTATTTTTCCAAATATCCCTCCTGATTTTCTTACCTTAAACTATTCAGATACAGAAAATAAAACCCAAAAACAATTTGGTAACCCCGATCATTCTAATAGAAAGACCGCAATAGGCCTAAAAGCCTACTAAAACTATTTTAAACTACTAAAAATGTATATTTTATTTACAAGAATCTCCCACAAACATTTGTTTCAGTGTGAAATTTCACGCTTTGCTGACACGATTCGTCACATTCCGATGGACAGATAAAGCCACCCAAATCGATCGGTGGCTTAGTTTCATTTTCAGATTCAGTTCTGTTTTCCACTCGAAATGAATCACTCACGCGTACTGAGGGCCACAAATATTGTGCTTCTGTTTTCGGGCTATCAGATGTATTGGCTGGACGCCAAGACCCAGCGTTTCCGATTTTCCCTGCCCGGCGCTGTCCATTTCTTTGTGCTGGGCTGCATCTATGCGGTCTGCTTTGTCCAGCACTTTGATGCATCTTCATCGATGCTGACGATTCTCAAGAATGTATCATCATTTCTTTACGGATTGACAAGGTGGCAACTGCTGCTGGGTGCCAAAGTGTTTGGCTATGCCGTATACTCATCCGTAAGAGCTGTGGGAGTGATAAACCCACTGATGGAGGTTCTGGCTGGCAAGGAAAGTCGGTTCCGGAAAGAAGAGGCCATGGCCTACGCTCTGTTGGTCTCTACTTTTGGAATACTCCTCGGCTTTGGCTTCTACATTGCCTACGAAATGAAATTCGAGCTGCCTCCCCTACAAGATGCCATGATTGGAACGGCTCTCTTTATGCCACATCTCTGTCTTGCCGGATCCCTGAGATTGTACAACACTTTGGCCTGGCTAACGCGCGGACAATTAAAGGAGATTCAAGCGAATGTGGAGGAAACTCTTAGAGCCAACTTGAAGAAAGATGAAGCAGAAATGGCCACCACATCCTTCACGGTGTCCGTTGGTAATTCCAGTCTGGACAACCTCGAGAGTCTGCGGAAACAGTTGGTGCTTCTTGGCACCAGATTTGGTAACTTCTTCGAGGCCATGCAGCACTCGCTATTGTTTCTGGTCGCCATGAATGGCAATTGCCTGCTGGTTGGAATATATTCTTACATTTACTATCGAAATACCTGGCATGTGCTCTTTGAAGACCGCAAACGGAGGGTCTTTTATGCGGCGAATGCCTCCATCTATGCCTGCATTGCTTGGGATTATATGTGTCTTCTTTTGGTTCAGTTCCTTATGGAAAAAGAGGTGAGCAGTGTACTTGGGAATGTTCTCTGGAAATCTCACCTTTATTTATGCTCTTTTGCAGCGTCTTGGCTTTCTGAAAAGTCTTGATTCTTTTCTCTCTGAGGGAAATTCAATGACCAAGCGAATACGCTCTCTAGCTAAGGATATTAAGGGCACTCTACTCAACACTTTCCACCACAAATTTCTCTCCCTTTGGCGCTTTGATGTTATACATTTCGTTTTGGTAAAATCTTCAAATTTTTAAAAGGTTTTTTAATATTTTTAAAAATTTGTTCTTTACAGTTGCTATTCTTTCAAGGTCTTATAATTGCCCTGATTGTGATGTATCATTATTTGAGTGATGAAATTTTACAGTTGAAAGAGCAATTAGATTCGGCAGACGATGAATAAATAATATAGAAAAAACTTCAAGTTCAAGGCAGTGACTTGTGCTACATAATTAGATATCTAACTCCATCTACAATCTCTATCTTTCTGTGGGCAACAAGTTCATATTAATTATCTTCATATGCAAAACTTAATCTATAAATTTATCCGTTTGCCTGGACCAAACACTCCGGAGCAACAAATCACGATTAAGATGCTAATAAAATGGGCTCCGCTTCCCCAATCAAAGGAAAATGTTTGTGGCTTTCGTTAGAGATGAACAAACTTCAGAGAAATAACGATAAAACTAAGCAGAAACTAAAAAATAGTTGGAAAATATATTTTTTAGTTAATTAAATGTATTTAAGGTTGAAATATATTTCTTTATGATAATTCATAAAGGGTTTTGTTCTTTTCTGCTTTAAAATAAGTTTTTTTATTTTGATTTACACTGATCTACACACGTAGTTCTTTATGGATTTATGTTTCTAATAGCTTGATTTTATGCGATTTTTTTTATAATTTTATATATAAAAATCTCTCAAATTTTTCGACTTAATTTTCTAAAAATGTTCCCTTTTACGAACATATAATAAATTACAAAATCTTAAGCTCACGTACTGACTGAATAATGGGTATAAAGTAAAGCCGCGACCTTTGCTGCGGCTCACAACGTTCCCCTCGTTTCATACAAAATTATTTAGTTTAAAAAAGCGCCGCACTATGCGTTGCAGTATGGAATATTCTCCAGTAGTAGAGTCTACGAAAATATTTAACATGTAAATTAATGTTACATGATTTATTATTAATATTTATGATTTATGTACTGAATGATAGGGGGATAATAATAATCATAGACGTTGTTTTTCTGCAAAGGTCTGAATTCGGAAAAAGGTTTGATCCGAATGCCTTCAAGCCTGGGTCTTGTGTTCCTTCGCCTGCTTCTTCTTGGCGAGCTCTTCTTCCTTCTCCTTCTCGATGAGGTTCACATATTCCAGAATGTCGCACCGATCCAACATTTTCAGCGGCTTGTTGTACTCCATGATGGCCACCTCCAGGGTGTTCTGGCCCGTCTGCCCATCAAGCAGGGCGCGAACGGCCAGCTTGACGGCCCCGTGCTCAGTGATCACATCTTCCTCGCGATAATTCTTCTCGAGGAATTCGCGCACAGTCTTGGCCGAACGACCCGTGACATTCGCCTTGTACTCATAGAAAACACCAGATGGCTCCGTTTGGAACAAATGCGCCGAGCCGTCGACATCATAGCCGCCAATCAGACAGGAAATACCAAATGGACGACGGCCATTGCACTGGGTGTACTTCTGCTTCAGCTGGGCAATGTAGCGCGTGATGTACTCCAGCGTGACGGGATCCTCGACATTGAGACGATGGCTCTGGCACTCCACTTGGGCACGATTGAGCAGCACACGCGCATCGGCAGTGAGGCCCGAAAAGGCTGTGACAATGTGTTGGTCAAGCAGGATAATTTTACGCACTGTGCGATTCTCACAAAAGGGCATAGACCTTTTCTCGACGGCCAGCACCACACAGCTGCCGCCACGAACACCAACCTAAGGAAAGGAATTTGTTATCTGGGTAAATATTACAAAAGTGCCAAAGTTTTACCGCTGTCAAGCCCTTGCTAACGGTTTCCTGGGCGTATTCCACTTGCAGCAAATGTCCATCTGGTGAGAAAAAGGGAACGGCGTGATCGTAATAGGCAGTAGACATCTTTCAGAAATCACAAACTTAAATATTCCTGAGCCACACAATGAGGCTTTTTTTTAAGAAAGAACTAGTTCAGTTCTCTGTTTAGCTGCTACCCAACACTGGAGGCATCATTCTGTCCGTCTTGCACAACACTTTATCTGGCAGCTTTAGCCGCTTATAGTTACCTTATATTCCATTCCAAATCGAACTTTTAGCCATCACTGATTTGCAAATACTTGCGCGTGGGTTGGGCTGGGGGGTGGTAGTGGTTTCCCTTGTATGAAACTCCGCCTAGGCACTGTGGATAACAACATGCAAAATGCCGGCAAATGAACATAATTCGTGTTAGGAAATCTACATAATATTTACTATGATGCCAGGCAGAGGCAGCACACACAACACACCAACACCACCCAGACACACCACACCCTCTCCTCCCACCCCACCCACAATACGGCGGCGCAGAGGACAGTAGTGCCAGGGCCATGCATGCAACTCTGTGGAGATGCTGATGAGCAGATAAATTCATTAGGCAAAACCATGTAATTGTTCCACCAGGGCGACGACGACGACGACGAGGACGAGGACTATGGCAAACAGGAGCCAGGCAAGCAAGGATGTGGCGGACATTTGGCTCAGCTGGCAGCAGCAGCAGTGCAACCCGGGCAACCCGGCAAAAGGCAAACCAGACGACCGCAGATCTTAAGTTTTGCTTTGCAGCGAGAGAGTTGGGAGTCACGAAGCGTTACTAAATACAAATTAAACAAATCCATAAATAATGTTTAATAATATTAACAAGGATATTAGCAGAGTGTACACCCACACACACACACAGAGAGAGAGAGAGACAGACAGAGAGGAGCTACAGATGCGCTCTCGGTTATGGTTGTTCCTGTTTTGAGTTGTGCCACCCCCCTGCCTGCCTGCCTGCTGCATTCCTCCTGCCGTTGCCTGTGTGTGGTTTATGGGGAATGTTTCTTCTGCCACCTGGGCAGGTCATACATGGGTGTTTACACGGCTTGAATCCCCCAGGCATTGTTATGGATTTATTCTTTGCTATAATTCTAATCTTTGCTGATTCGTTGGCTTCTAGATTCTGTATCTGGGATCTGCTTTCGCGGATAATTTCATCAGCTTCATTTGTCGCATCTTTTTCGCTTTTTCGATTTTTTCATTCAAACGCAAAAGTTCAAGTTGTAAAAACTTCTTTCGAGCCTGGGGTGAGCCTATTGGGGTTTTTGGCCCTCTTTTAGATGTCGTCCTACGCTTAGAGCTCGAATCCGTCGAAGATGTATCGTCTGTGGCATCGTATGAGCCGCTCGATGAGCTGCTGATCTTACGCTTGCGTGGTGCCATGGGCGATGAGTTTCGAAGGCGTGGTTCTCCGGTTGCATAGGTCATCAGTTTTGCACCCCGTGAATGTTTGGGAGCATTGGCCGAACGGTGACGCATGGGAGGACTACGGGAGCGATGGCGTTCCAAGCGACTGGGTGAGCGACGACGCTCGAAGGGACTGCGGGAGCGACGACGTAGCAGAGGACTACGGGAGCGATGGCGCATGGAAGGAGAACGACGTGCGAAAGGACTGCGTGAATGATAACGATTGCGAGGACACGGAGATACTGCTGTCCGGTAGTTCACCCGTCGACCCGGACTGGGCTGCGGTGAACGAGATGGACTGGGACTCGGACTAGGAGTAACAGTACGCCTGGTGGAGCGATGAGGCATTCTACGCTCCCGACTGGGACTGCGACACCGACGGCGCTTGCTGGAGCCATATCTAGGTGGAGACACACTACGGGACGAGCACCTAGAACGGGATCTCTTCAAAGTGATTGGCGGCGAGCGGGTTCTCTTGCGAGTGATTGGCGATGAGCCGTCAGAGGTGGACTTCTTGGAGGACGACAACTCGGTCTCCTTTGTGGGGGAGAATGAACTGGAGTCGCCTCCCACGCTTAGCCACGAGATCGGTGTCCCAACAGTTACCGTGGTCTTGCGGGTGACCATCTCCTTCCGACTGGTTGCCTCTGCCAAGTCAAAGGGCATTGACTTGAGGAACAATGGTGTCGGCAGCAGTGGACCAATCCTCACGTGCGCCCTGGGCTGCGAGTAGAACGGATCTACATCCGGCTGGTGCATTCCAGGCATCAATAGATATGGCATATGCGGTTTTAGTCCCATCAAAAAGTTGCCCGATCCTAAAATAATTAAATTTTGTAATAAGAAATATTATAAGGAGTACAGTACCCACCTCTGGGCTTGGGCATTGGCAGCTGTTTCTTCTCAAACATCTGATAGTTGTTCTCTTTGGTAAACGGCGTCGAATGACGGATGTTTCCTTTGCCGCGATTGAACGAAAGATCGTCGTCATTATCATCGGTAAGAACTTCTCCTTCTTCGCAGTCACTGGGCTCTTGTGGGGGTTTCTGGAGATCCTTGGTTGATGGTTTCATATTCGAAACATCGCTTTCTTCCAAAGTTTGGTTTGGTCTTTCTTCGGTGGATATGGCCATCTGATGGAGATCCTCCAATGGTGACTCCACAGGGCCATCATGCATCACTTCGATGAAATCCTGGAGATCTTCCGATGTTGGTGTTGTTGTATTCTTGGGATCTTCGACTGGAGGAAGCTTCTCCAAATTCTCATCGCTAACAGCTTTCTCTTTCTCAATTATTTCTATAGCTGAGGAAGCATTCTTCTGCTCTTGCCCCTGCTCTTGCTCCTGATCCCCATCGTGCTGCTTAATGTCGTCCAATTCAGGATCATCATGTGTATAGAGGCAATGGTTTGCATCCAAACCATCATTGGATTCGTGACTGCTCTGGACATCTTCGGGCCGCTGGCTACTGGAATCCTCAGATGGTTTGGGATTTGGCTGCTCAACGTCTCCGCTTTGTGGTTCTTTTTCAGCATTGTCCTGCCCCCTATTGAGACGCTCCAATGATGCCTGATTGGACTGTTCAATGTCATTGAGATCAGGATCATCCACTGAATCTTCGGGCCCTGGTGAGATATTGTCAGACAATGCCCCATCCAACTGCTCAATTAGATAGTTTGGGACAGAAGCGTTAATACTAGATCTAACGCTTGAAGAAGAGATGAAGGCGTGAAGAGAAAGCTGCCTGCCCAAGCTGCCACTCAAATGATCTATTTCTGAGGGCATATCAATCCGCGCCAAAAAATTACTAATTTCATGCGCATCTGTGGGAAAGACAACGCAGGCACCGGACTGGTCTTTTTCCATTTTGGAATCGGATCGCTTGGGCCCCTCCATAAATGTTTTCTCTAAAGTTTTGAGGTTTTAAACAATATTTCTCAAAAAAAAATTATAAAATATCTCACCTTTGTTTGCAGTTCCATAAGAGCTTACATATTGTTGTGGGTGCTTTTGAGATTTCGGCGACACACTCCATTCTTTTGGTACTGGGACACTGCAAAAAAAACTCAAAAAAATCACTTGATTTGAAAAACGTGATGGAAACGCTTTACATACACGAATTTATCAAAAGAGCTCACAGATTTCTTAGACATCTTTTTTCTTGAAACTTTGCACTTTTTATTTGCCACAAATATTAAATAAAAACTTTATACGTTTGTATTTCATTGAATTCAATTGCAGACGGCGTGACGTTAGAATTTCCAGGAATTTTCGTTGAAGAAGCTCCACGCAGAGTTGCCAGACTGTTGTGGTTGAAAAATATGACCAGACTAAGTTATTTATTGCAAAGTGAGTAAATACCAAGTTATTTTTATGAGTCACAGGAGAATGATAATTATTGCTTAATATATTAAATATAAAATTATTAAATGGGAAATACAATATAATTAATCAGCTAAAGATAATTTTTGGCCTATGCAATTTTTTATTATTTTTATAGTCATTTTTGCCTTATTATTATTGTCTTTTATAAATAAGATAATTCTTGAAAAATGCTATTCCATTCTCTCCAAAATATTGAACTGTACCATCTGTACCATAATTTACACAATCTTTACACAAAAACAATACCCTAAACAACTTCTGATTAAGGCACCCAAACAAACAAAATATAAAAGTAAAAATTTTAGGAAGAAAATTACAAATTAAGTATTTGAGAGCTTGACAATGTTAAGCTTACATTTCCCAGACGAAATGTTAAGTTAACATTTGCAAGACAGACCAATTTATATCTTTAAATGAATTTGTAAATTTATTACCACCAGATGTAACTTACTTAAGTTATTTGAATATCTTAAAAAAAACAGAAAACCACCAGTTTTTTTTTTAATTAAAACCAACTTAAATTAAAATAAAACTAAACAATTATTTATACAAAATATTTAACACCAAAAAAAAGCTATCAGAAAAAATCTGTTGAGTTCGTTGAGTAAAAATACTGTTCCATAAATGCTTTTGTGGTTGCAAAAAAATAATAAGCTCATCAAAATCATTGCCCCAGGGGCAATATAATATAATATAATGACTGGCATTGTTAATTGATCTGTAATGTTGCTTTCAATCGCTCTAATGGGCGAAATTCTCTTATTTCTTAATCTTTTCTTCTCTCAATTTTCTCTTTTTTCCAATGCGGACTCGTCTTCCAGAATCTTTGCCCGTTTTCTTGGGGCACTCCACGCGAATGGCTAACAAGAGGTTGCCGCTGTTAAAGGAGATCTTGTAGAAGGGTCCCTCAATGCTGTTATACGATTTTAGGAGCAGCTCCTCTGGTGCCAGTCCAGAAGACGAGGATTTACGGAGTCCAGACTCCTGGACGAGTCGGTCAAAGTCCCAGACGGACAGGCGACTGTCCGCGCCGGCCACAACTAGGAGATTATTGTGCATGTCGAATCTGCAGGCGTAGATGGTGGCCGTGTGGTGGCTCAGGAAGCGAAGCATACGCTCGGAGGGCATGTCCCAGACAATTACCAGGTGATCGTCGCCACCTGAGGCCAAGAAGGCCCCGCACGTGGAGAAGGCCAGAGTCGTGACTCTCGCCTTGTGGCCGCTGAGCAGACGCACCTGGCGGCCCTTCAGTATGTGCCAGATGCGGACAGTACAGTCGGACGACCCAGAGGCCAAGTAGTACCTGTTCGGGTGGAACAGACACACTTCCACGCTGGCCAAGTGGCCGGATAAGAGGCGCGCGGATTGCCTCCTACTCTGGGTCCAGACACGAGCCGTGCCATCCGCCGAGGCGGTGGCAAAGTAGAAGCCCAGGGGGGCAAACACCACGCAGTAGACTGGGGCCAAGTGCCCCGTATAGATGACCATACAGTTCCAGGAGCGAAGGCACCACAGCCGCACGTGGGTGTCCCTCGAGCAGCTGAGAATGTAGCGATCGTCGGGGGAAAAGGAGCAGCCGTAGACGGCCGCCTGGTGGCCGTACAGGGTGCGCTTTCCTCGCTTGTCCGACTCTCCTTTTTCGGGCACCATATTCACCAGCAGCTTCGAGGGATCCACCGAGAAGACGTGCACCACGGAGGCGGACGTGCCCAATGCCACCATGTTGTACTGCTCAGAGAAGGACGCACAGAGAACCTTCTCCTGCCCAGGCATGACTGTGTACAGGTAGACCGAAGGCAGGTGCTCCCGGCCAAGTTTCTCTCGCTGCTCATCGTCCGTCCGGCGCTTGATCTCATCATTAAGACACGGCGGGGGCGTGTACAGTTGCTGCAGATTGGCGGTGCACCGTTGTCGAGAGGTCTTGGTTTGTTCCACGGGCGTCTCGGGCAGAGTCCACAACATGGTCTCCAGCTTGGGATGTCCCAGGCGGTAACGTTGCTGGGGCAGCTCTCCATCATTGTATTTCCGAATGCGGATGTGTCCCATGATCTTATCCTGTTGCAAGAACGGAACACACGCCAGGTGGAGCAGGAACTGCATGTAGGCGCCCCTAGCCATCTGGATCTCCACCTTGTAGTGACCGTTCAGCAGCCCTCGCGCCCTGGATGGCACCTCCGCTGGCCTGAGGATTTTCTTCAGCATTGTGAGGCGCGACTTGCAGGAGTCGTCCAAGTACTTGCCGCAGTTCGTCACCAGCGTCGTGGCCTCGTCTACGTTGTCGCTGGCCACCATTTGCAAATAGGCCAGCACCAGCAGGGGATACAGTAGCTGCGAGATGTCGTATCTAAAGCGATCGCACACCTTCTCAACCATGGCCTGCACGGCGTAGAAGGCCTGCTCGTACTGCTCGAACACCTCGTTCTGCTTGATGACCTTGAAAATGGGCTTCACGGTGGCGTCCTGGGTGTGATCGGTGGCACTGTCATCGTAGAACTCCGTGGCATGCCTGCGAGTTGCCTCACTGCCACTCGCGGTCGATCGCTTGCCAGCATTCTTCGAGCTGGTATACCCAAAGGGCACCTCGACTGTGTGCAACGGCAGCTGCAACCAACTTTCCCTTCCTTTTCGGCCAATAGGATACAGACTTTCCTCGCTGTCCTCCACATCACTGGAGTCGGATTCACAGCTGAATTTGCTGTCCAGAAAGCAATGTGAATCCTCTTCATAATCAGTGCTGGGTTCCTTGGGAGTTTCGCTGGACTTGTTGGATTTGTTAGAGATGATAAATTTATCCTGGTAGGTGGGATGTTTAAGCTGGTGTATGGTGTCCTCATTTGTGTCCTCAAACAGGGGCATCGATGGCATTGGGCCACTATGCTCGTCCACGTCCACGTGCGACGATATACCAAGTAAATCTTCAATGCTAAACGAAATTGAAAATAAATCGTATAATAAATATGACCTGAAAACATTACCCCATCGACTGTCCTTCTCCCGATTCTTTGCCACATTTCGAGGAGGAACCTAAGTTGGTAAAGGTCATGTCAATGCCATTCTTGAGCTTCAACTTGCATTTCGGACTTACTATCAAAACTGGAGTCCAGCGAAGAGCTGTCCTGATCGCTTGAGAAGTCAGAATCGCTGGCGCCCGATTTTGTTTTCAATTTTCCCGGCTTCTGATTGGTCTCGAAACCCGCCTCTGGCGCTTCTCCCACAGGGTTTTTCGGCTTGGACATCTGTGCTGACATGAGCTTTAATCGGATCCATCTATGAGGTCTTCTATTATCATTCTACACTTACCTTACGCCTCTTTGGTTCCTTGTTCATATTTGTAAACTTTCTGGCCTGTGTTATTCTTACATTTTCGCCTTCGCTTTGACACCCACCAGTGTGACCGCGTGCGTTTGGCAGGGGTATTCCACGAACTGTTGGATCGTTGAACTTGATGGAGGATAATTGTATTTAGTCTCAAGGTATTCCTTGTTTAGTCTAATGATATTTCAAAAACGTTTGAGATGATGCAGCAGCGCATTCCGATTTTAACAGAAGAAAAATAAGTTCAATAAAAATATTTTTAAAAAATATTTAATTTTATAATTACATTTTTACAACAACGATTAGCAGCAACGGCAACAATCCTCATAAAGACGAGGTAAAATATTTGTACAAATTTTTTATTTATTTTTATATATTTTTAAATTAATTAATGTTTATTTTCCAGGCAAGCTTTTTTTAGTTTAGGAAAAAATGGAATTCTCTAGTGTTTTTTTTATAGGTAGTGATTCTCTTTTGCACATAAATTTACTTTTGATTGTAATGAAGTTCGAAAAAACTTAAAAATGCAGCTATAAATTGGACCCGTTTACCGGTTACCGTCTGGGAAATTTTAATACAAATTTCAAATGCAGAAAACTCAGTTAAAACATTTTACTTTTATATTTATATAGTTTGGGCGTCGTTTAAGGTATAGTTTAGAAGAATCTATGAATCTAAGGTACTGCCGTTCGGGATAGCCCAAATACCAACGAAAAGGACTTGTTGTTTTGGTCTATGGATATATACCGATTGTATCCCCCTTTCCTCATAATGTTTACTTGAACTTTAAATGTTGTTGAGAGTTACTTTTGTTATACCTAATCCTAGGTATGGATAAATATGCATTAATACCTGTAAAGGCACTAATTTAAACGAACAATAATAAATAACAAATAAAATCAGTCAAAAATTTGTAAAGCCCGAAATCTATCAGAAAAAGTCGGTTCGGTTCATTGAGATATAGGCCTACTTAAGTACTAGACAAATAGGAAACACCGTAGAACCTGCAGAGGCATTGGTGTCTTTTATTAGGAATTTAATTATTATATTTATTATATTATATTTATTTAATTATATATTTACTATTATATTAATTACGAAGAAATAGTGTAAGAAGTAGTGAATTCTTTATTAGCCTTGTGCTTTGCTCATTTACAAAGGCCATCGTATAAGGTATATTTCCTATATGTCAATGGCACTTTCCCACACCATTATCTCATCTTAAAATGTAAGTCTTAACATTGTAAAATCAAATGTCAGTGGCGCATAGCATACCGTTTTCTACACACATTTAAATGCTTATTAAAATGCATGTTTCCAGATGAAAATTAGACAAAATACCCCACCAATACCAGTCCTGGCCCTGGCCCTGGTCAGAGATTGGGTTCCTGGGGGGTGAAACAACGCTTGGAGCAACAGCATCAATTTCCGCAAAATTGCGCCACTAAATTACCATAACGGTTTGGGGTCCACCGAAACCACCTCGAACCCCACCCCCCGTTACATTCCACGCCTCAAACCAGCCCCCAAAAACCCAAACGAAGACGAGCCAAAACTAACGGAAACATATTACGGCAACTTGAGAGAAACGAAACCCACAAAAAGGCGACAAGTGAGAGGAAGAAGACGAAGACGAGCGACGGGGTACGGGGGTACGGGGGTACCGGGGGCTCCAGACAAATGCCGAGGAATGCCCAGAAAAACCGCCACAAACAAAGAAAAACATCGCGGAAAAACGCAAACATCAGCGCAATGCGGCAATGGAGTTACCTGAAGCGCTGTCGCCCCGACAGACGGAAGGGGGGAAGGACTGGGGGGGTATGAAGATGGCTCCTGGGTGAGGTAGGGGTAGGTGTCCCACAGGACTTGTAAATAGCAACATGGCAAACAAGTTAAAAAGTTTTCCTCTTGTTCTTTGGCATTTCTTTATGCCACACGCGGATGCCACGAGGGCCCCCGTCCGCCGACCCGTCCCGGGCCGAAAACATAATCGTTTCTCATTTCAATGCTACCCCAGATCCTCCCAGCCCCAACCCCCAACCCCTGCTGGCCCCGCAATTTAGTTTTGAGCGTAATTTCTTTTAATAGCGCCAGTCGACAGATAAAATTCAGCAAACCCAAAGAAGATGTCCTGTTCTGTCCTGTCCTGACACCTGACATTGCGCTCCACCTCCTTGGCGGGAGGCGGGAGGTCAAAGACGGGGCCGGATATCGCAAGTAAATTGCTTAATTTTGGCCATGTCTCCGAGGTCTGGGCGTTAGGGTTCTGTGTTTTGTTTTATTGGAAGGCAAAGACAATCTCGAGTGCAGGAGGCAGGAGGGGGCGGGAGGAGGCAGGGGGCAGGCAGCTTGACGTTTTCCGGGCCATGACGATTTCATTTGCATTTTATGATAATTGAACTTCATAAATATGTCACACGGCAGCATCTTAAAAGTGCCAGAAGGTAAGCGGAACACCCCATCCCCCCTGCACCCTGCCACTGGCATGGTGTTGGCTTTGGGTGTGGTGGGTGGGTGGTGGCATGTGCTTCATAATTATTTTGAAGTGTTGCCATTCATTTGAAATACTTATGGCCGTGTGGGGCTGCTAAACAAGAGTGGATAACGATGGTTACAATTTAAATATGTTAAATAAGTATATAATATGTACAAGGGTGGTATATGGTTACAGGCGATCGTTAAGTTGGTTGACACTCCTTAACCAAGATTTGAATAAAGATTTTGGTTAGAAAAAAGGCTGCTCTGGCATGGAAATCTAGTGTCCTGGGGGCTGGCACCACTGAGATCCAAATCGAAGCTAATTTGAGACTCAATTTAGTGAAGCATCTTCTATTAACTTACCTCTAGGAAATCTCTTAACCAAACACCACTTCAGCACTGAGATTCCCATACCATAAGTCACAGAACAACTCTTTGTCGTAGAAAAAAGGAAACATTTAACGCCTCATTAGAATCAGGACAGCCCGGCAATCCAACAAAGTAACGACAGAGCATCCATCTTGAGGAAAACCTCCTGCCTGTGGGGACAGGGACAATGAATAAACTCTCGCATAAACAGGATATATGGTGGAATCCAGTAGAGAATCCCAGAGTACGCGCCTGGCAGTAGCACGGCAATGAATATTAATGAGATGTCATCAGTCTTTCGTCAAATTAAAACGCACAGCGCCAGCGGCCCAGAACGAACCCAGAACGGTGAGACCGAGAGAGACCTGTCAGGCGCCAGACGGCAAAGACAACTCTCTCCTTGAGTCCTTGGGTGCTGTGTGTTGTGCTGTGTTGTTTGCACATCCTGCGGTAACTTTTCTAATTGTTGCCAACACAACGCGAATAAATCAGCAGCCCAGCCCCGGCCCCAGCCCAGCCAGAAAAGTGCCTGGAAACTAGCTCTTCTCTTCGCCCTGGCGGTGAGAGAAATTTCAGCAATTTGTTTTCCCAGTAGTTGAGTATTCCATCAGACGGTTCAGGGAGGGTGGAAACCAGAGGGTTGCAGGCGGTCCGGGATAGAGGTAAGAAGTCACGACTTAACCCTTTTCGGGGCCAAGGACTCAGGGCAACGCGTCGTCAGCAGTCAGCATCATCGTCACACGTCAGCGCACTATCATCACGCTTGTTTACACGCATAATTATGTGTGCCGGGATTCCGGGAATATCCATCCATTCCGTGACTTCACTCCGCTCAGAATACTCCCACCTCTGCTCCAGAGGAGACGCAGGATACTTGCGGCTTTTGGGGGCTGCCTCAGCAAACGATTTAATGCCTCGTGACAGATTTCTCACTTGAACTTAAGATGACGGGCGGTGTCACAATTTGAGGCTGATAATATGTTAATGAGGTTTGTTTATTTGATTTATATTCCCCTTGTCACGTGCCCCACCTTCTTGCCACTTCTCGTGGCAAAGGTGTCGAAGCGCCCAGGAGGGTTCACGTCTTCGTCCTCATCCTTCATTCGTTGCGGTTGTGCCCGGGACGTTCATTCAAATCACAGTCAAGTGGTAGTAAATCGCTTGTCCGTTATTCTCCCACTACCACTCACAATTATATACATAAATTTATACGGTTTTGTTTGAACGGGGGGGGAGCACTGAATGACTGCCTAATCGGTGACCTTAAGGGAAGCTTAAATTATACACAATCGAACTGTAATTGTTTGGAACCCACTTTATGTATTATAAACGTGTCTTTAGATAATTAACAAATGCATTATGTTTCAACTGAATCTCTGGTGATGAACATTTTGTGTTAGTGTAGATTTCGAATTTGTTGTACTTTCAGCTAAAAGATCTTGCGTATCAATTTGGGCACAAAGCGTATCAGGGCACAGGTAACCACAAATAATAAAATATTCGCTTGAACCTCCCTTTTGGCCAGTTTTTCGATATCCCGTTTATCTGGTGGCAAAGCGCGCATCATTTTGATTGTAGAACTGCAGAATAATTAAAAAATAATTAACCTTTGACCATCATATTTCTTATTTGAACTTACGTTTATCTGGATTGCTCTGTCCGGAATTGTCCACACGGCTTTCGAGAAACTTTGACACGTAAACCAGGGCTGGGTAGCACCAGGGCTGCTAAACAAAGTGTTTGTTTACTAAATTCAAATTATACTAATATAGAATTTGTTCCAGGATCGTTTCTTTTAAAGTTTACGCTTTAAAAAAAAAACTACAGCCTCGAAAGTGATTCTGTTTTAATTATTCTATTCCCAGTTTTCGTGCATTTGTTTAGCTAATATGAATCAGCTGTGAACAGCTGATCGGCGGAATGATATATGTACATATGTATACTAATTTATGTATGTTTGACTGAAATTATAATTAATAATGCTGTCTCTATGAATTAGCGTTGATCTCCAACTCCTAACTGCCACAAGAATCGCTCCGAAAACATCTCTTTCTCTGAACAGGGTCCTCTAAGAAATAATGTGGTGTTGCAGCTATCCAGAACACATCCACATCCCTACAAGAAAATGTCAAAGAAGCCGCTAGAACCTGGACATCTGGCCCTGTCCTGGTCCTGTTTGTTCGGACAGTTGTTCAAGGTTTTGTCCAACTTTCTCGCAAAATTCGATCAGGACCAAGCTTATATTTAGTAAAAATAATACTAATTCTATACATTAGGATAAGTCTATAAAAATAAGAACAAATAAACAAGTCGATAGATCCTCATTCAGGCGTCGCTACTTCATTCAGTATCCAAGTCGATCGAGGGCATATTGACATTCAAAATGGCTTTGAGCACCACAATATTCACAAAGTCCTTGCGTCCTAGGGGTTGCACGATCCGAATGAAGCGAACAGCCCTGCGCGTGAACAAGTGATGTTGGGGTGATATATTTGAAACATTTCCTACGCATTCCCAGTGGGTCATGTTGCAAGATACCTCCAAGATGCAGTTTGTCGGGAGTGTAGCTTGAATACTTGTGATTACGATATGGTCGATTATACACCAGAACTTCAGTTTGATTACGATCTCATTCGAGTTGACCGTCAAACGGCGCGCCTCAAGCTGTTCAGAGGCCACATCTGCGCCTGGACGTACGGCGGCACGATAGGCCAGATTTGAAGGATGGAGGGCTTTATTGATGGCGTCGAGTATTGTGTCCGGGTCGACGATTCCAGTTGGACGCACCATATACATCAAGTCTCTGACCGAAATCAGAGGGAAACGCACCACCGAGAGCACCGAGTTGATATCCACGCTGGGATTGTGGCGACCCCACATGCACACCGCTTGAAAAACTTGTATCTCGAAGGCAAGGAAAGTGTCCCGTTGGAGAACTTCTACAAGCGACTCCTTGGACAGCATTGCGAAGGAGTCGTGCTCTATCAGATGGCGCGTATTTCTGTCCATGAACTTGAGGCATTTCGCTGTCAGCTCTGCCAGACCAAACAGGCGCGCTGTATCCAGGATGGAGCACACGTTGTCGACGGCTAGATTTTCCTGCAGATGCTTGGCTATGGCGGACTGGAGTTCCAGCAAGCCATATTGATTGGCCAAACCGAGCACCTTGAAGATGGCCTCCACTTCCAGTGTGGCTATGGGCAGAGTGGCCGAGTAAAGGTAGCCCAGGATCAACTTGAATGCCTCCAGCGGCGCATCCAGCTTAATCTGGCTTTCCTGTGACTCCGACATGCCCCCACAGAGCAGGGCGCGGAAGTACTCACTGCGGACTGCTAGTATCACGCGGTGCGCCGGTAGGCGCTGACCCTCCACAAGGAAAGACACGTCCGAGAAGTCCTCGTTCATGCAGAGGCGTTGCACGTCAGCCAAGAGTTGGTTGGCCTCATGGCTGCGGCATGGCGAAGAGGCTGCGTCGTGGCTGTTCATTTTCGTTACTAGCTTTGCCTGTGTGTGAAACAGGAGTTTTTGTTTATATATGTCTATTCGATACATTCTGTTTACTCACTTTTTTCTGGTTTTTCAGCAATTAATTTCTTTTTATGCACAATTTCTTGCGGCTCACTTTGATGGCAAGTTGGCGGTGGACAGAATATATCGAAGGGTATTATCGATACATTGAATAGACTGCATTAAAGCTTTTAGTACATTTTTCTTCTTCTTTTTATAACTTACTATTCTGCGTATAATTTCCGCAAAATGGTTGCTGTTTTCATTTAAGTGCTACCAATAATTTACTGTTTTTATGTAATTAAATTGTTACATTTAAGATCGATAAGACATTCTTCAGCCAAAGCCCCCATCCCTAATTATATGTTGTAATAGCGCTTTTGATTTAAAGACTGTTTTTATTCAAAATTCTATCGTAACTTGGGTGTTATTAAGAGAAATCTGCATCTTAGTGCGTTCCTCGAGCGATCATTCGAGTTCCCTGAGTCAAACACCATGTTTTGCGGCCATTAGTCCGAGCAGATTCCGGCGCACATTATTTCTGGCCAACGTGGCACGTGTTTGGACCGCAAACAGATGAATTCCTGCAGCAGTATAGCCACACAGGAGAGTGGTGGACCTGCAAGGACAACGAATTATGAGGCACCAGGCAGCGGCGGCGTCGGCCACTCAGAGAGCAGTTTCGCATTCCGCCGGGAGGCCCACGTCTGGGTCTCAGGCTCCAAAGCAAAACTGCAATTCGTCCTCGGGGTCTTTTTTGTGTTAATAATAAATAAACGGGCCTTGCAACCCACCACCCCGCCCGTAGACAGTCTGCTGCTGCTTGTGTTTTGGACACACCGGAGCGCATTTTAATGGACGAATGCAGTCGGCAGTGCGGACCCAGACGGGAGTGGAGGCATAGAGCCAGGAGCACAGCACACCTTTACCCAGGGTGCATGTGTGACACCCGTAGCCGGTAGCCCATAGCCCTGCCGTACCATTCCCCCCTCTGTGGCCAGGACTCTCGCTTGAAATACGGCATTTGCTCGTCCATCTTTTGATTTAGCACCGACATAAAAATGATTTATCAGTGACATTAAAATAATGCACACTGTGGCGCATTTTATGTGCGAATGGATTTTCGCGCCTTTTTGTTCTCGTTGCGAGTCCTGCAGCAGCTCCTGCCACTCGCTGGTGGGTCTGGGGCTGCTGCACATAGCGCACACATTTACCCCTAGACCTAGAGAGCCATAGAGCTTTCATGCACATACACCAACCCCCGGCCTGGCTGCATCCGCACTCATAGTTGGCCCTCTCAAACAGCTGTCCGTCCGTCCTTGCGTCCTTTCGTCCGCTCGTGGGGTCTGTGTCAGTCTTTGTATGCTGCCGTCAGCCGAATGTTTTACGGCCGAGGTGTTTGTGACTGAGTCTCCTCTTTGGGGGGGGGGGGGGGGGGGGGGGGGGTGGTGGTGCACCTATCCGAGCAGCTAGCTCCTGCCCTGGGGCGCCCCCTCCATGCTGCTGCTGCTGCTGCTAAAGCATCATAAATGTAAACTTTTATGCGATTATCGCGCTCTCTTTCTAGCTGCCAGGCCAGGCGGAGTGTGGAAGATACACTGGAGGAACTTTGTGGAAGATTTTGGAGATATCTGTAAGGAATATAGAATATTATAGACTTCAAAATATGATTGTAACATGAATTTTAGGAGACCGCTGAGAGTCTCGAGTGGGAATCTGTTGGGAAATCCTCGAAATTCGACAAAATCTCACACATTACTGTTATATGGAGCTCTGGCATTTAGGAACAGACATTATCAAGGTAGAATCCTTATTTGGGCCTTAAAATAAATGATCTTTAGTATGCTATATCTTTAAAAAATTAACATCTTCTTGCTTCATTTTGTAGGTTTGAATATTTCCAGTCTTCTGGCATTACTTCGATTTTCTTTTTGCTTTAAAGTTCGCTTTAAATTCTTGTAAGCCTTTGCTTCCCTTATTTGCTCTCAGTGTAGTTTTGTGCTATTTGAAATGTGCCATAATTTGCACCCAGATGTGTGACACAGCAGCAGCAGCAGGGCGCGAGAGACGGCTGGCTGGCTATCAACTGAAACGCGGCTAGGATGTGCCACCATGCCACACTCACACATACAGAATGGACGACAACATATGCCCCCGTGCGGAGCCTGGAACTCATTAGAGCGGGCGTCCCTCTGCCAGCCCCTGCCCCCTTCCCTGTGTGTGTGTGTGTGTGTGTGTAGGGGGGGGGGGGGGGGGGGGGGGGTTTAATGAGGACACAACATGAGCCATGGAGATGGCGCAGGCGCCTGCACACAGAGAGCAGGAGCAGCAGCAGCAGGACGGACAGTAGATAGGACATGGACATGTGCATGCACATCTGCAGACGTCGCTGATTGCCTGGGCTTCCAATCTCAGTGGCCCATGGCCATTCCCCATGCTCTTGCCCATGCCCGAGTCCAGTTGGCAGCGTCAGCATAATTTCCTGATGCTAAATGCCAAACGCAGGACGAACAGGACGAACCAACGAGCCAGCCGAGCACTTAAGCCCATCCGCCGCCGTTTGCCATTCGACGACTCTCGTCTGACCGACTGCCACCGCACCGAAAACTCGGGGAAAAGTACGAGTAGATTGGGTCTGGGATTGGGATTGGGCTAGGACCATGGCCATGGCAGGGGCTAGGAGGGATTGGGAGTAACCCGAATGGGAACAGGATGGAGGGCAGAGGAACAGAACAGAGTGATAGCCAGCCTGCCTGCTCGCCTGCCTGCCTGCTGTAGTTGTAGTTGTGGCTCTGTGTCATTGTCTCGCTTTGGGGCACAGGAGCACCAAGAGGGGAGGCAGAACTACCAGGAGGGGGAGGGTGGTGAGCGGGAGGCAGGACCCACCAGCATCAGGGCAATTTAGAGAACGGCACACACACACACACACACAGACCCACCTGTTTTTGGGTAATTTATCTCGAAGAATTATTATTTCAAATATTTTGGTGGGCAGAGGAGGCAGGAGAGCCAGAAGAGATCCCACAGAGAACACAGAGACGAGCGGGGGGCGGGGGGCGACGCACCGAAATAAAAGGATTTTAAAATGGTCATTTGATATGAATTATGCGCGTTGGTGCAATTACAGGAACTCCCAGACCCACAGACCCCCAGAACCCTAGACCGAGACCCCCGCTGGAACCCCATTCATTCGTATAGAGAGAGAGAGACCCTTAACTCACTTCATTTCCTACCCTTCCACCCCTCCCATTTGGGGTAGTATGATGCCTGCCCCCCCTCCCCTTTGGGGTAGTGGGATGCCCGCCCCCCCCTTCCATTCGGGGTAGTGGGATGCCCGCCTCCCCCCTCCCATTCTGGGTTGTGTGATGCCTTTTGTCTGACGCTGTGATGCGGTTGTCTGACGCTTAAAAGAGGCGGATCCTGCTCCTGTTTGGCTTGTTTACTGGCCACCAGTCATCCTCCTTCTCCTCCGCCTTCCCAGCTGGGTGGCCGCGACTTGGACTTCATCGTTAAATAATTAAATCAGCTGCTAGACTAATATATTTCTCTTAATTGCGAGTAACTCATGGCCCTCTCCTGGCCAGAGAGAGAGTGTGGCCATTTGGCCTGGCCCATTTCTGATTTATGTCCCATATAAATAGCGCCAATAGCTAATATCGCTGATGGGATGCATATGCAGGCGGCTGTAATGGATTGGCATGCTAGGGGATGTTCTAGGGCGTAAATAATGGGAGCCATAAAGAGGCTAAGTGAAGGGAAAATCTGTTAATATTTTGGGAGCTTTTAGAGGAGGCTTATTAGAATATTTTTTTTAACCTTTTCTAAATCCACAAAAAATCAATGAAAAATCAACAAAAATTGTATGAAAATAATTGCCGCGACACCCAGAATTTCTGCTCTCTCTTCCCACCCCCCGAAAATGTCCTGCCAAAAGGGTGGAAACAAATAGGAAAAAATTGAAAAGGAAAGAAATGTAAAAATAATCGGCAATAAATTAAGCAAAAGTGTCGAAAACTGCACACACACACACACACACAGAGAGAAAGACCTGAAAGGAGAGAGAGTGTAAGGAGCGGGGCAGAAATTCGGCCACGCCAAGAACTCATAGTTCAATGTCCTGGACAGGCGATGCCTGATGCCTGCCGAATCCTGCTGGCTGCCTTCCTGGGGTGGAAGCAGGCGACAGGGCCAGGTCCGGGTGCGGGTTCGAGTTCGTGGCAACCGCATTTATAATAAATTGAATTGCAATAACTCAACTTCAATCAAAAATCATAATTCATGGCATTCGACAGGCCAGAACCAGAACCAGAACCAGAAACGAACCGAACAGCAGAGAGAGAAAGAGACGACGACGACTGGTGCCGAATCCTGAGCTCTGGTTCCTCCTGCTGTCCTGCCACAAGGATGTGTGTACCAGTATTTTCGTTGCTTTTTTATATACTCTATCCCTACGACTGGCCCTTGTCTAGATCTTGCTCGGTTATAGCTCCCCAGGAATCACTGCATCTTTCAAGTGTATCTCAACATTCGGTCCTGGCAGCATAGCCATTGCCTTCTTGTGGCTCCTGCTCTTTTTTATTGCCTCGCTAGTTGCATTGGCGACGCAGCCGAAAATTATAAATCTACGATTTGACATGAAGACGCGCGCACATGGTGGCATGGTGGTGGCATGGGTGCGCTCTGTGTGTGAGGAGTGGTTGCAAGACATGGATTTATAGACGAAGACATAAATACAAGTGCCACATCGGAGCAGGAGCAGAGGCAGGAGCTGGAGCTGCATCGAATCGACTGGCCAAAGACACTGGCAAAAACATTGAAAGTGCCTGGCCCTGGCCCCGGCACCTCCCCCCCAGGCAAAGGCGGAACACGCTCAAAGCCCATAAATATCCTGCCAGTTTTCCTCCTGCACAACCTCCTTAGATCCTTGGCACTGGAAGGGGGGGGGGGGGGTGGGGAACGCATTTTAGGTGAAAATAATCACCGCTTCACATGAAATCATTTGCCCCAAAACCGAATGCCAAAAAGGAAATGCAAGCGGCGCCATCCACAGAAAGAATGAAATAAATTCAAAGTTCGCCCCCATATCAAGGGCAAACAAATCAAAAGTGACAATTTTCTAGGGGTAGGGGTTGGGGGCTTTGGAAATCGTTTAAATGATTTTTAGCCTTGATTTGTGGAGAACACAAGAGGAACGACCTTTTAATGTTTGGAGTTTAATGTGTCCAAAGATTGTCCCGGCAAAACAATTTATGGGGAGACGCCAAAGGAAGTTCTCCTCTTGATTTGGAATAGTTTTACTTATAATCTATTTTGGTATTCATGAATCATAAACATACCCAAATAAATCTCCAAGCATCAACAAAAGAAAGGAAAGTATTTGCAGCTATATAAAAAATAAAGGAAAGTATCTCCTGCTATAAAATAGAAGAGGAATAGTTAAGTCGGAAAAAGAAATACGAAAAGAAAGACCAATTTTGTCAAACTTCCGTTGGTTTCTTGAATGGGAAAAGCTACTGCAGTTTTCCTTCAACGAAGTCTGTACGCTCTAAGATTAAGATACAGATTTAAATAGATTAAAATAAAGTATAATTTTAATCACTTAAGGATTAAAAGCCGATTGGAATGTTTTATCTATAGATTTCAAGGTATATCCTTTGTTTTTTAAATGCTTGAAGCTTTCCACATATCCTTACCCCCTGCTTCAGTTTGTCCTTTATTCTATCCCTTATTCTGAAAACCTAATAATTAAATCCTTGCCAAAATGGATGGTTAGGGTAACGCACATAATGGTTACCCGACTTTTAGCAAACATAAAATGTTATTACATATTTTCCTTCTTTCCTACTTGTTGTTGATACCCTCTAAACCTGTAGAGTTTGAGGGTATACTCGTACCTTAAGCGGTATATATAAAAAATATATTAAGCTTCCGAAAATCAGTTTTACTTAATTGAATTTAATTAAAATTATAGCGTATCCCATGGTGGCGTTCGATTTCAAAGAGAATCGGCACGAACAGTATTAGGGGAACTGAGATAATCATCCAAGTGATTCGGCAAACTTTCCTGAGATTTTCTCCAAACACTCTGCCGATTGTAGAGAAGGCGTCAGAAAGCGAATCCGCTCCCCCGACGTTACGCTCACCAGTACTTGTAGACTTGTAGTACTTCTGGCTCCCATTGGATGACTTTCCCAGTGATGCGGACATTTTGGTAAATTTAAAAATTTTAAAATTCGAAAAATTTTGAATATTTTTATCGAAAAATTGTGGAGTGTGTTCGGAATTTTGTCGAGACCATAACACAAATGCTCGAATATAATTCTGAACTCGAAGGCAACTCTTCGAGAAAAATATCAAAAGTGAATTGTGGATTGGACATAAATATCTAAGGTCATAATAAACAAAGATATTCTACAATAAGCTAAGGTAAACATTTTTAACTATTCGGCAAGCATTCGGTTCTGATGGGGATCCAAGAAGGATTTGCTTAGGCACAAGCTCAGGGAATCTTTTTTTAGGAATGTTTAATTAATCCATTGGCGGAATAAATAAACAAAGGATAAATTAGTGCTTTTAGCCTTGTCCTAAAATTAACTCTTCTACGAGTATCAGTCAAACCAAAGACAATATAAACACAGCAAGCTCATTCTATTTTAAGATCTGCGAGCGCACTGGAGTTCGCGCGAGCGAGACAGCGCGTGTTTTGTCTCACTAAAAAACGTCGCTTCCTACAAACCAGAATTGTATGAGCGTTACACATCTTAGTGTTTATATTGTCTTTGGTCAAACCCAATTTACGTATGTCCAAAGACTTTGTTTGAAAGAAAAATATAGGGCTTGTAGAATTTGTATAACTGTTCTGCCTTAGTTTTAAATTAAATTAACTTTTTTATTTTTATTTTTAAGATTAATTTGAATTACTTTATTTAATTTAAATTCGTATTTTTCATAAAATTCTTTATCTTTAAATAAAGTATATAATTTTCTTTGTAATTTAAATAATTTATGATGTTTAATTAATAAATCTTCAATTTCATTCTTTCTTTTAATTTTTAGAAAATTCTTTATCTTTAAATAACTTATATAATTTTTCAAGTAACTTAATTAGTTAATTTAAATAAGTTTTCCAAGACTTAGGTTAGCTTTGAAAGTCAATATTCAATTCAGACTTAATCGAAATCAGACGAATCTGGTGTGCCCTGTGAGCACTCTCTTGTGAGAGCCTGGAGCCTCCTTAAACTCCTCTTACTTTTTATATAGTCTTTTCTTAAAGGGTATCCTAATAGTCCTAAGACCATTCGTAACCATTCGGACTTGTATTTTTTTGCACTCAGTCTCCAAAGTATTTTAATGTTTATTTATATGTAGATTCTTTTTTTGTTGCTGTATTATTGCAAAAAGGACGCGACCCCAAAGGGGACTTTTGGTCAAAAGGTGGCGGATGTTCGTCGCCGGATTTCGGAATACTCGTATATTTTTTCTAGTGTCATAAAATAAAAAAAAAAAAAAGGAAAGCCCAAGCCCAACACCTTTGGTCTCCTGCATAGAAAGGACATTCAACAAAAGGGCAGGCGGAAGTAATTTACAATTTGGTAAAAGAAACGAAAATCAGACATAAAAGCAAACACAGAAGCACAGAAGGACGGGCACGGGATCACAGGATGTGTCTGGCCGCGACGTAAATTGACAAGATTTATTTTCAATTAAAACAAGCGCAGCGCATTATCCTTATCCTTTTTGCAGGACTACAACGACGACGACGACGACGCGTCGTGGCTGCTTCCAACACTTTTATTGGCAGGCAGCATTTTATGTTTCATCTCAATTGACAATAAATCAAAAGCGGTCGTCGGCATTTCAACATTTTGCACATTTTGGGGAAGAACATTTTTATGCGAAAAGGCGGCAGGCAGGAGGGGAGGGAGAGACGGAACGAGCCGCCTGCCACCCCTAAGCCGCAACCGCATACACAGCGGCAGTGGCAGCGGCAGCGGCAGCGGCGTTGATGAATGACGAAGGACATGCACATGCAGGCCGAACAGAGAACAGAGAGAATATCATGTCAGTGTGTGTATATGGCCGCAAGGACACGCACAACGATTGGCTGCTGCACGTCGACGTGCAATAATTTCATATGTCCTGGCGAGTAACACCCAACAAAAGAAGCAAGAAAGGCGAGTCCATCCGTGGAAGGTCGAAGTTTAAGATACCCTTTGAAGGTCGTCTCAGTCAAGCTTATGCGAAAAACATGCTACCCCTCTTTGAGGGTATGAAAAACAGTATAAAAAGAAAAAGAAAAGCAGAATGGGCTGAATGGGAGGTGGAGATGCTGAGGTGGGATGCAGTGCAGCCGCCTCTCATTGTTGTCCCTGGTTATTTATGGCCCATTAAGGCAAGCGGCAATTGCACATGTGTTCTTCACACTGACAATCCACCGCGTGCCACCGCCACTCTCCTGCTGCCACCATGTCTCTCATGTGTGTGTGTGTGTGTGTCAGAAGAGTCCTTCTTGTTCTTTGATTCGAACTGCTTTCCCTTTTAATTGTTTCGCCCAGTAGAAGCAGCACAAATGTTAATAATTACACCTTCCAAAAGGCCAGGGCAACTGCAATGCCTGATTCGCCATGAGTGTTCCATTGGGGATGTCCTTTTGTCTAATAACCATAAGATATAATTCATTTCAAATCGTGTTTCTACACTGGAATTTATGACAGTTCCCCCACCCACACGCTCATCCCCACCCGCACATCCCATCTCCCTTCAGCCAGCATTCACGCACGCAAAAAACAATTATGACTCTTACTCTTACTGTGCCCCATTCCGTGGCACATTTAATTGCCTTTGGCCAAAGGATTCGAATGGAGACATTAGAAAAATCTGTCGCCGTCAGGACACAGGACACACACGTCGTTCTGCTCTCAGGCCAAAGGTCGTTAAAATGTTAGAATTACATGGGGGAACCGTAAGGCGGAAATGGAGCCATGGATCGTGCTCTCATACAAATCTTTCGGCCCACATGTGTGCCCTAGAAGTTTATTGGATTTGACAGCAGAGACAGCTGCGGAGTAAGCCATAGATGGGACAGAAATTAAATGGATATTTACACTGAAGACTAGACGGCAAAGGATTAGCCAGATATCAAGGTTCTACCAAGAAAAAGGAAAGAGTTTTCCTGTACCTCAACCAATCACAGTCCTTAAACAGCCTTCGCCTCTCCTTTGGCTGCAAAAATGTTCAAATCATTGCAAAATGACAGAATAAATAACAAAGTAAATAAATTTGACCAAAAGACAGGACGACTGGCAGGACATAAGCCACTGTAGTCTCCACTAGAGTCGGTCCTTTTGCAGGACACAAATTTATGCGACATCCAAGTGTAGCGCAAGCTGCGTTTCCTGACACTGTCCTTATACCCCAGACAGCGAGCTGTCCTATGCATTGTCCTTGTCAAGTGTGTGGCCAAGAGAAAGACAGACAGACAGACAGACAGTCTGGAGGAGCATATCAGAGGCAGTCCTTTGAAGGAGTTCCAGGCTACGCCAGTAGATCAGTTACTTGCAGATTTCTAGCCTCCATTTTGGGTGATCTGATCTAAAATTTAAACTTTTATCGAAATGAATGCGTAAACTAATGTAAAAGCACACAACGTACCCATTCAAAGGCTCGGCTGGTTGGTAGTCCTTGCTTTCAGCCTCCTTGGCGCTGAATGTTTAATTCTGCCAGCTGAAAAATGCATAAATACCATTTTAATTAGAAAATTAGCTGAAAATATGCAGCTCACGTTAATCGCATGACATCGTTGCCAGGGCGAAATGGAAAAGAGGTTGAAGCTCTGGGGTGTTGGGTGCTGCTGCTGGGAGCTCATGCAATATCCAAGAGATGCGACAACAACTGACTGCATGGCTCTGCTCTGCTCTGCTCTGTTCTGGGGTGTCCTCGCAAAACCCATTGCCTCGTCCTGACACTGGAAATCATTGCCACTCGCAGCAGTGGAGTGGAGTGGCTCTACGCTGCGCTGCTCTCTGGCTGTTTGTTGCGACAAATGCCGTTATAATTATTTATACCGTAAGCACATTTTATGGTGTCGCAATTTTAAAATGCAATTAGAAGCGCTCACTCTCTCGCTCTCTCCAGGGGGGGGGGGGAAGGAGGAGTGCCAAACAAAGCGAAAAAAGGAATCGGAAATGTAATAAAAGGTTAGACGGGAAATTGTAATTCTTAATGGAGTTTTGTCATTTGAAAACCGAAACAAAAAAAAAGCAAAACCGAAATAAGGATGTTATGCAGGCATCACCTGGAGGTCTGCGACTCACTCATTCAGGTGGATCTCCCACTCTTCCAGGAGTATCTCCCACTCTTCCAGGAGTATCTCCCACTCCTTCACCTGTATCTGCTGTCTCTTGTATCTCTGTACTTCTGTTTCCTGGCTTATTAGGTTAGGTTTATAAGGATGCTATGCAGGCATCACCTGGAGCTCTCCCACTCATCCACCTGAATCTCCTGTCTCTTGTATCTCTGTACTTCTGGTTCCTGGCTTATTAGGTTTCCTTCTACCTATTTTTACTTATTGAACAGCCGCCACACACCTTGGCCATAGAAAAACTCATCTCTCCGCCAGGGGAATCGTTCGAAACGAATCAAACGAGCGAGCGGCAAAACCAAACCAGCTGTCGCGATTCTGGAATATTACAAAGTATGTGTACAGTATGTTGCAATATTTATATTTAGTGGAACTTACTTACACACATTTACGGCGGCTCCCAATCCCCTGTAATGTTGTGGACATCTGCAGGATGATTGTACCAACATTTTACTATAAATTTACATACAATTTTGGTTTGAAATTGGGCAACGGCCTGTTTTCTATAGAAAAAAGTTAAATTCATATCTAAAATACAAGGTATATCCAATATTTATGCAATAAGGCAAACATTTGCTATGGAAAATAATTTTAAAATCCTGTTCTATCGCTTATTGTTTGAAAAAGAAAAACCCTTGCATTTGTGCTTTAAGTAAATGAAATTTCTATTGTCCAAAGGATTCCAGGCTCCCGCCCAGCGACTCCTCCAGACTCCTCCATTTATCGGCTGCGGTCGTAAACCATTTGCAGCAATTATCTTCGCTAAGTTCGTTCGATGCCTTCGGGGAAATATGCGGCAAATTAATATGGGCTGGCCCCCCCGCCCATCCTCCCCCTGCCGGATGAAGTTCTCTGTTTTACGAAAACCCTTTCTCGCCTTCCGAATGCTGCCAATGGGTTTTTAAGCGCAAGTTTTGCTTAATTTATAACGAGGATTACAATAAACAAACTAATCTCAGGCAATAAACACTAAAAATCCCCCGAAAAACTGTTGTCGCAGTAGTAGCCGGAGCACAAGACAGTCACAGGGAGGACACTATCACCGGGGCAGGACTCTTGGGCATTGGATTTGCTGCGTCTTTTTATAAGTTAAATCGCAGAGAATCCTTTTTGGCCTTTTAAATATGCCATTTCCGTTGTGAGATTATTTTTCGATATCGTATGATTCGAGATGTTTACGAGTGTCCAGTGTCCAGAGGGTATGCCGGTCCCGGATGCGGCTGCAATGACCACCACCACCAGAGATAGGCATCGTCAACCCCATCGCCAGCACCACCATCGACGCATCGCTGGGTGGACGCAGGACGGGCAGAGGGTTAATGGGCGTGCTTCATCCGCTCGATCCCTTTTTCTATTAACAATAAATTTGTACGATTTTTATTTTCGACCGCAATGAGGTTTTGTTTAAGGGCGAGGTGTGGAAAGGAACCACAAAAGGAGAGGTAGAACAGTCAAGGGAAATCTGGTGAGATTTCATCAATCTAAAGGCAATAGTTGTGGGTTTTTCAAGGTTGGTTAGTTACAGAAACAAATCTATAAATCTATGATCTATACTTCTGCATTTTGCTGCAATTTTCCTTTGAAGACTTCCACCACTTCTCTCCCTGCTAATATGTAATTATCCAAATGCCCTGCCTAAAGAAGAGTTTTAGAGGCAAAAGCTATCTCTTAGTTCCATCATAGATACGGGGAGTACTTGTGTACTAAACCCATGACCAATGGACCATGGGGATCGGGGCAAACAGATGAGGGACAAAACAAATCGACAAAACGGGATGCGATGCGATGCGCGTGATGCCCAAAAGGATGCCATTAAGGACAACGGTTACAATCGTTAGTGAAGCCATTAGTTTGTAGCGCCAATATGCGAAAATCACACACACACACACCCAGAAGGACACATGGGGCAGGCAGCAAGAGAGGGGGCAGGGGGCAAAGCGGGTGGACAATGTTGCAGAGTAAGTGTATAATTGCAAGTGGCACACACAGCTTTTTCGGGGCAAAAAGCGAGATATAACATGTAATAACTTTGGCAGGAGAGTGAGAGAGAGACGGAGACGGAGACCCACAACCGGACACGGGACATTGGGACGGCACAGAAATGTCCATCTTCCACTAATGTGTCCCGGGCTTGGATTGGATACGAATCTGCTCTGGACAGCAGGATGAGCGGAACGTAACGTAACGGAGAAAGAGTGTCCAGAGTGAGAGTCACGAAGTTGGCAACGACAATGGCCCCAGCAACGAAACAATAACAATAAAACAAAGGCCAAGACCATTGGACAACGGGACTACTGGGCTGGGCAACCAATGTACGAGTAACTGAAAATAATTTCAGGGATATTATCGCCACCGTCGGCAGATGTCCCAAGTGCGATATGAGCAGAGAGCCCAGTCGGCCGGCCCGAGAGCCGCCGCAACTGGATCTCCGATGTGGAGAGCTAAAGGACACGGGCGCATCAACATAATGTCTACTTTACAATGTGGATAAACTTGCAAAGAAAACGAAATCACATCCATATCGAGAAAGAGAGAGAGAGAGAGGTGGGATGGGGGTGGGACTGGCAATCCACTCAGCCCACACCTGGAACGAAACTCCGGTAGTGGAGTGCGACAGGACATCCAATTGTCTGATGGTCGAATCGAAGCACAACCCCCTTTGGAGCACTCACTGGCCACTCGCACGCCACGTTGCAATAAGTTACCTCTGCCTTGACCATTACGACGATGCCACCACTGCCACTGCCCACGGATGGTGCTGCTGCTGCCTGGGTCCTGGCTGTGGCATGGCACAGCCGGAGACAAATCCGAAATCCATACTCGTAAACAAATGCAACTAATCGCCGTTCATGTTGAACGTGTTCACGGCTAGGCAAACGTGAAATTGTGGTCAGCCACAGTTCCAGCTCTACCAGCTTCCACATCCCAAATCCTCATCCACCTGCAGCATCCATTTTGTGCGGGGGCTTATGGCTCTGATTTTGATGGCAGTTTTTAGAGTGAAACAAGCCAGCATCTAGCCGAGCTTAGGCCACAAATGAATTATGGCTTAAACAAAATAAGACCTGTATACAAGGCGAGAGAATGTTGAAAAGCCTTGGCTTGGGTTATTTCTTTATAAATTATAAATTAAGGCTTCGACAAATGACAGGAAAGATTTCTTTACAATTTTATTTTCCAAGAAGGCTTTGAAATATATTTCGAATATTTTAATCATGGTTTTAAGGCAAGAAATGAAATGGAATCCATTCGTATTCCTGACTTTCAAGGGAGAACAGCTAACGGAGAAAGGGTTCTACAGTTTCCAGGTATTTTTTTCTATTTTATTCATATTTTTATTCCCAATTTGAATTTCAATCTCCACAAGCAAGAATGTCGACAGAAGACGTAGTAGGCTTGGAAGATTTTGAAGTATGGCTGGCTACGCAGTATCCCCAAGATGATGCTTTAGATAAAGATCGTGCAAGTCCGCAGGATGCTAGCCAGCAGAAGGAGGAGGAAGAGCCTGAACAGCGCAAGGAAGTCCTGCCAAAGGCCGATGATAGCTCTGAAGCAAGTGATCTGGATGTGGACCCCTCACAGATGACTCTGGAGCAGCTGGAGAAAGCACAAAAGATATTCTTACGCCGCTTGAAGCGCGAGGAATTGAAAGAAGGCAAGTGCTTGGAGCAGGATGAGCTTTTGGAGCCAAAGGACCGCTCCCAGATGAGGCGCAAGAATCTGAAGCGGCAGCGAGCAGTTAGTGATCGTACCACGGCCCTCCAGCGTTTGCAGCACGAGCGTCTTCAAAAATCAGCAAAGAAAACGAAAAATCAGCGCCATGACACAACCAAAAAATGGTTGGAAGATAGCCGCCGGGATCAGTGTAAGAAGCTTACGGAAGTGGCGAAAGTGAGGCTAAAGGCATCAGAGATCTACTCGGACAACTCCAGCGATTCGCGGTCGTCAAGTGAGGCGGACAACGACCAAAAACGTAAGCCCAAGCAAGGTCCAAAGGGAACCTTGCTCAGCACACTGGATCAGCTCAAGAAAGTGGTGCTGACACGTAGTCAATTAACAAGTTTCGTCGACAAGCCCATATTCGAGCAGACGGTGATCGATTGCTTCATCCACATGCCCAGTAGCAATCTACGGTCGTCCATCTACCAGATCGTTGGCTTGGCTCACTCGGCTGCGACCTACCAACTGGGCCACAAGACAACGGATCACAAGTTGCGCTTACGTCACGGCAGATTGGAGAGGTCTACCCGCCTGGATGCTGTATCCAATAGTCCAGTAGGTCCTGTGGCATTCCAACATTGGTTGGAGCGCTGTGAGAAGGATAACTGGACCCTGCCGGAGCTCTCGCTGCTCACGAAGAAGCAGCAGGACATCAAAAAGGCCACCAATTACATTTTTACCGAAGACGATGTGGCTGATATGATTAAGAGGAAACGCGCGGCGGGCAAGAGTCAGGTGAAGGGAGCTGTTCGGAAGATACGTCTGATCGAGGCGCGCGACTTGGCTCTGACCAATAACGACCACGAGGAGGTCGCTCGCTTGGACAACGAGATTAAGGAGATCGACCAGGATCAGGACAAGGCGCGTTTTGGACATTCACATCAGAAGGGGCTACGATTCGGTGGTTCATTGCGTAGTGGTCTTACCCCATATGTTCCAAAAAATTCAGTAAAAAAACCAGAACAACGCCGTGAAGTCGCTCTTGTTCCTGCCATACCGCAACGTCACAATTCTACGGAGCCTAATAATGGGGCTGCTGCTCCGGAACAAGCCGCTCTGCCATCAGGTGAACCGAGTCGAAAAGGCTCTCCAGTGTCTGAAGCTCCACCTAAACCGCAAGTCCTTCAAAACGGTGATAAGGCTACAGCTCCTCTGCGTAAAGGCAGATCAGCTGCTCCACGCCGTCCGCCGCCTTTGCCTGCCAAACGATGCTTTCCTGAGAGTGCGCCCAAGCCACATGGCATCGATCTGGAGCGCTACGTGAAGCGCAAATACAAGAAAAGTATCCCAGGTAAACGCAGTCGTGAGTCCGACGACGAAGTCCCTCGAGTTGTGGCGCCGCAGGAACCCAGGACAGATAAAGCTGCCAGCCTTTATGAGTTGCACGATTTCCATGTGGATATAGATACCTCGGTATTAGGTGGGTAGTAGATAAGCGGGATGTACATTAATTTATATGCCCTCCTTTATTTGCAGATGCTTTCGATTCGAAGCCGTTTGGAAAACAGGCGGCAGGTCCAGCTCCAGCTTAAAAATAGCCTAAAATTTGAGACGAGATGTATAATATATGCTTAAACATTAATAATATAACCAGCAAACCAATGCAGAATGAGAAAATTAGCTTCCTTCCTAGTTTTCCCACAGTAGATGCGTTGCTACTAATTGAACAACAGTTTAGCCAACAAATAGACACACTGCCCTCGTCCTCTCTTTCTCCCACTCCCTTCAATAGACACGCCGCAGCCTGTCAACACTGCTACGGGGCTGCGGTGGGGGGCGAAGTGGGTTTGGGGTGCTGCTTCCAATCAACCATTCCACTCCTGTCCCGCCAAAAGCCTGTCCTAATCCAATCGAATGCGGTTGTTAGGCAATTGGGGCAGTCCCCCAGTTCATGGACAGTGTACAATGGGTGTGGGTTTTATGCACTCTTTTAATTGTTTTGATTCCCTTTTACGCCATTTCTTTGGAAGCGCGATTTCGATAATGGAAATGAATATCGATAGGCCTATCGAACCTTGGAAGCTTGGAATGTTTGCCGATGTCTGCATTGGAAGCGAGTATCGATGTGTCGGACGATCGATAGTTGTTTTTCCATGCGCTTGAGCACGCGGCTTTTGTTCTTATTTGTTGTTTCGGGTGTTTTTAATAAAATATTAATAGTGAAAATTACCAATGAGTGATTAGTGTTTAAATGTGTGTGTTTAATGGTGTTCAAAATTAAGTGTGGGTTATTTAAATCGCGTTTGTGCGTGTGTGTGTGTAAGTAAAGTGCGCAGCCCCCAAGCCACGTGTTTTTTTTTGTTGTTTAATTTTTTTGCGCAAAAAGTGATTAAAAAGTGTTTAAATGTGAATATTTATTGGAATAAAGTGTGTCAGTGTTCTGTGTAGCTGTGTACACACATCTTGTACGAAATAAGGTATGCATTTGGCGTATAAAATCACTCTGCTCTGATTCTAATCATCTCTCAACCACTTTAAGGTTGATTTTCATCATCTCTTAGCACTTGTGGGACTTGATAGATGGTTAATATTACATTTGTCACACACTCCCGCAAACCCGCAAAGGTAAATATCAACCAGAACAACTGAGAGCAGAGCAGAATCATTAATAATACAAATAGAAACTCATTCATAGTCTGTGCATCATCGACGACGAGGACGACGACTGTCCCAGCATCAGGGGGGGCATCAAAGTGGAATTGGATTCATCTGGAAGAGTCGGGTCATAATTGAAGATGTGGGTGCCCTTTGCCCCGTCCAAGAGCAAAGGTGACACCAAAGGGAAGGCCTTCGACTGGCAATAAAATAAATGCCATTTACTGATGAGTCATCAGCATAATTTTTACGATTTGCCCCATTCGATGAATAAACAAATAAACCAATGGACACGGGATCCTGGAGCCTGAACCCTGGACTCGGGAACCCTCATTGGATATCATATTGGACTCTAGTTCGAGCGTGTCACGAAAACATTTCGCATGCATTGACTTTTTATGGCAGCCCCCACAAATCGAGAATCGAAAAGCCACATGGACCGACCGAGGAGAGAGCAGAGGAGAGCAGGGGGCACTGGGTATCCACAAATAATGCAAAATCATTTAGTGGAACTCCTAGGCACACCCAAGCTACAACAGATGCTCCCATACCTCCCTTCCTCCCGCCTCAAAGTCATAAAATCCGGCACCGAATGAAATTCTCATCAAGACGCAAGTTGGCACAATTTCACTTTGCCGCTGAAGCAACTTGAAAACACGACCAGTAGGAGTTGCTGCCACCAGCCAGGACTCTCGGCAGTGGTGGTCAGGCATGGGGCCAGCAATCGCGCGTGACTAACGTAATCAGCTCACGTAACGCCTGAATGAGATGAGATGAAATCAGCATACACTCTGGCAGTCGCAGGACTCTCCTACTGCCGCCGCCGTCGCTCCACAGCGATTCCCGACTGCATAAATGTCGAATTTATACGAAAATGAAGCGGCGCAGGCCATTCGACCAGCTGCTGGGGCATCATTCACACGGCTATGCTACCAGATGCTTTGAGGGGTAAGTACTATGTAGCCCCTAACGAAATGTTTTGTAGATCTTTGACACGCGATACCGTCTTTGGCCGTCTTTGGTAATGCTTTCATTGGTTAATTTACAAACAAATGGCTTCTAAATCTGTTTAACATAAACAAAACATTTCAGCCAAACGATTCGCAATAAAAGATCGTTAAAGAGGGGAGGAAAAGGAAGAAGAAAAGGAGGATTCTTGGAACTTGCGGAGAGAGAGAAGAAGCTTAGAGGAAGAGATCTGTAAATGGCAATCCTATAAGTTATATTTCCTTTAACTATCATGTACATCGAATCTTATCAACCAGCAGTACTCAAGTACTTATATAATATTACTGCCCTCGAACCCTTATAAATGTCAGGCGGGCATTGCAGATTCCATTTAAATGCAAAAACCTATCATTAGTAAGTGAACCCCGAGCATAAAAACATAGAGAAAGGCTGCCCCCAATAAGACCAGAGAACCCTACAAAACATCACGCATAAGTTTCATTTTATTTTGATTTTTATGACTGCAGCATGGACTGTGACACTGTCTCCGATTCCGATTCGGGCGGGCAGTGTCCCACCTGGATCACTTGCTAAATAACCCACAAAAAAAAACCCAAAAACAAGAGTAGGAACATGGGGGTTGGTGGCCCTCTTGGGGGGTGTGGGGGGTAGATGATGTGTCCATGAGAACTAAAGCAGGGAAAATGCCTATTTACGAGCTTGCATGCGGCTGGACAGGACAGGACAGCAGGCAGGCTGGCAGCAGGACACATGGTAATCATATATTTTGGTCATATCTGTGGACCATAAAACCAGTGTCCTTATGTGCCTGTCAATGAGTTGTTTCATGACATTTATTTCGCTTGTTCCCCCACACACACACACACAACCATCCCTTTGGTCCTTTCGGATACGGGACATGGGCTCGGAGTCGGACTGGACTCTCTCCTGCGTGCAGATGGAAAATATTTTAGTGTCCATTTAATGTCCAATCTAAGATGAGCTCGTAACTTTTGATCGAATAAACGAGCACACACACACACACACACACACACAGATGGCCCATAGGTAAAGGTCAAAGGCAAAAGGTAGGAAGGGTTTTTGCTTTCGGTTCTGCTTCTGGACACGCACACCTCTTGTGGTTGGGTGGGGGGACGGGTATGGGGTGTCTCTTGGGATAATTCTTTAATTTTCTCACCGCTGTCAGCCGCAACCACCGCCCCATCCCCATCCTCGCTCCCTCATCCCATCTATGGCTATCTTTACCGATAAGAGGAAGTTATTTCCTCAGATATTTGCTTATTTTATTAGTGGGATTTGGCTCGCTCGTTCGCTCTCTTGAAAGCCTCTGTCTACATTTCGTACCCGGGAGTCATAAATATTTAATTAAAATCAAAATTAGTTTTTCCAACTTGGCCTCAACCTGGTGACCCCGACCTCCTTCGCGTCTTGCGGATTCCATCAAGACAAAAAAATGTCATGCCTCCCAATTCGACTTTTCGCTTTTCGCCGAGCACCTGGCGGCGGCTTGTTTAAAAATTAAAATCGCACGCGCTACGCTACGCGATGCCGCACTTTCATATGGTGCCACATGCCCCAATCTCCAGTACTCTCCTACATCACCAATTCCCCAACGCGCGAGAGAGAGAGCAACGATTGTGGTGGCTTCAGCGGCGATTTAAGCGCTGGGCACACGCAATCCTCCCCGCCCTATAAAGTAGATTTGCATGCGACGCCCCAGAGACTGCCTCCCTCCCCTTGACTGGGGAGGGGAATGGGAATGGGCATGGCATTCCCCAATTGAATGGGGGACTGGCGCGAATCCGTTGATGTGATGACAGGAGATGCTGCAACTGGGGAAACAACACTCGGAACACAAGGTAAAATTGAATACTTTAAATCGAAAGATTGGCATTAATAATGTATTGCGTTTTCTCTAGAAATCTGTGGCATATCGCCCTAGCAGGATGGCTAGCTTCTCACCTGCTGATTCTCCTTGAACTGCTGCAGGAATGTCGGCAAATCTAAGATCTGTGCATCCTTAGCATCCTTGCATCCTTGCCCAGCCAGCGACTCTAGGTGAAGGCATTTTGATCCCTGTCCACGACCACCACGAGGCACAGATTCCTATTGAGGCTGTGGAGATTCTTCAGCCCATCCACCGATAGCTGGTGTAGCCATAGGGATCCTGGACATCTAGCAGAAAAAGTACAGTAATGCCCTGCTCCAAGCTTTAGTCCATGATGTCAAAGTGTTTGCTGCACTTCTTGCAGCCACAGACCGTCAGATATGTCCAAGATTGTTGTTGACCTCCAGGACCAGAGTACCAGAGGACTATTCTGGATGTAGGACGGCGGTAGTGGGCATTGGCTCTTCCAGCATTTGCTGATAATACTGCAGGGAGTGCCACAATCCTCTACAAGTACTCCCGTGCTCAAGGCAAGCCACTGAATTCATTCTCAAGCGAAAGACTAGGCTGAACAGCCTCTGGCTTTACCAATTCATAGACGACCCAAAACACGGCACTGAAGAAGCTCTCAAAGAGCCGACTGTAAGCTGTAGATGGCCCTGATGCTGATCCTTTGGATTTTCATACATTCTTTGT
Organism: Drosophila athabasca; assembly: GCA_008121215.1. Lineage (NCBI taxonomy): Eukaryota > Metazoa > Arthropoda > Insecta > Diptera > Drosophilidae > Drosophila > Drosophila athabasca. The sequence continues at coordinate 47,330,075 of CM017794.1, forward strand.
CTTTGTTATATTTCAAATCTTTACTGGCCTGCCACAACGTTTCGTCCCACTGTTTGTTCCCTGCCAATACTTGGGCTTAATTTTCACAAATTGCATTGCTGTTGGGGGGGGGGGGTTCAGGGAGGGCCCTGTCCCTGCTCCCATCATCATTTAAATGCCGCATTATCAGTGGCCAGCAGCGAACGGGCCAGTCACCTCGTCGAATTGTCATAAACAATCAAAATCCATTTAAAATTGTACATGCAATTTGGTCGAATCGAGTCCGGGAATCCACCTGCCAGCCAGACGCAAGAGATGGAGGATGAGCAGCGGAGGCAGCAGCAGTAGAAGGAGTTGCAGCAGGACGAGCTGCCAGATGCCGACACCATCAACGCCTCGTCAAGTGTGTGGGCGGAGTGCTCGAGTGTGCTGGAGTCTGTTCATTGGCTTGACTCCCATCCACAGACCACACACACACATAGAGAGAGGGAGAGGGAGAGAGAGCAGCGCCACTTGTCAGCCATGTGCCATGTCCTGGGCATGTCCTGCGTGCCAGTGTGTGTGTGTGCCTGTGCCCGGGCCTCTGCCTGTGCCTGTGCCTGTGTATCGTTGATATGATAATTGGCATGAGGTAATAATCCACTTGGATACGTTGACAATCGTTTATATCGCAATCAGTGTCATGCCGTCTGCCTTCTGTTTGGCTGTGGCTCTGGCTCTGCCTCTCGTCCTGCTGCTGCAGCACCAGCAATCCAGTGTCCTGCCTGCATAAAGTATAATTTCCCAGCCATGTTCTCTCTTCGTTGCTGTGGCCGTTACTCCTCCTCGTGCTCCATCGACGGAACAGTCCGGCGACATATTAAATAACAATGAACTGCAATTGCCCAACGAGTCTCGTAATTCGTTTGTAATGCGTGCAGACGCACAGATTTTGAGTAGTCACAGTCACAGTCGCTCCATCGTGTGGCACCCATCCACATGTCCTGGTTGCATGTCCTTACACACAGCTCTCCAACTGGAGTCGGTCTCTCGTGTCCGTCTGTCTCTCCTGTCTGTCTGTCTCTCGTGTCTCTCTGTCTGGCCTGTTTCTTTGTCACTTGTTTTGTTTTATGTCCTCTCGCTCTCGCCGGACAATTGTCCTTCGCATTGCTGCATATAATTCCTGATTTCCGAGTTTAACTCCGTTGCCGGTTGTTAAATTTAATCACTTTTTGAAATCGTTTCGGTCTGCATATGGGGATCGAAAGGTGGGGGGTTGGGGAAATGGAAAGCGGAAAGCAGAGACAAAGTCAATTTTGTGGAAATGACAAACCCACGCGGTAAAATCTAATTGAAAGGATTTCGATTTCGTAGCATTTATGCTTTTACCTGCTTCGGTGTGTTGTTCGATTCGGGAATTTTATTTGTAAAAACAGAGCGTGAATTATCATTAGTTTGGGTATTTTAGGAGTCCTAAGAACAGGAGTGGTTCTGTAATTGATTTGGGATACTTTGGGATTCGAATTACAAAATATTTAATGTTCATATAATAATAATTATAATATTTAGAGATGAATTACCTCACATAATACCTACTTAAGATATAATGATTAGAATTGTATTTCTAGACTAGGAGGAAAGCCAACTGAAGGCAACCCCTGGATCACTCGCTTCTGCTCATGCCTATATGATTAAAATATCGAGAGATGATTTCAAGTTTTCTTTAAAGGAACTTTGTACGATTTTTACACGCTGATTCGCTCTAATTTGCAAAAATAGCTTCAGCTTTCTAGATGATATTGAGTTCTATATATTCTCTCACTATTTTAGTTTCTTAAGAAGAGATTGTCGAGAAAAGCAAGCTAAAGATGTTGTATCCACAAATGATCTACGAGTAGGAGCTGTATCTTCCGATAGACCTGTCAAGAAGTAGGTCCCTCCCTTGTTTTCTGTCGAAGCACTCGGCCCTCAACATCAAGCTACCCGATAAACAGTTTCCAAATATAAAAATTCTTCATATAATCTCTGATCTGTAGGATAACTGTAGCTAGAACTCCCTCTTATCAGAAGCTCCCTCCGAAGGAGTTTCCTCTGCCTCTGCCTCTGCTCTGCTTCTGCATTTTGTTCAAACAAATTATCATCTTGCTCTCCCACATAAGACTTATGGAATATATTTAATTAAAAACACTTTGCAAAATCAGATAAAATAACTGTTATTGAAAGGTTTACCAGGCTGTCCGCCCCTCCATTCCTGAGATGAGTAGAGAGGAGTAGATAGTGTGTATATTATGGGAACAGAACAGAAAACCATATTAGACAGCCGACAACACACACATGGACCTGGTGGTGGACCAGGCAGAACCTTCTCTAGGACCACATTTTTCGAGGACACTTTGCGATGCAAAAAGGCGCAAAATTTATGCGCTCAGAGCGGGGAGGCGCTCTTCAGATGAAGGAGGAGGAGGCGCTGGAGGAAGCCAGGAAAGCGAGGAGTTCTTTAGGATGCAAGCCAGGGGCTGAGGGCGTCAGATGGACATCCGGTTGGAAGGAGCGCGCGCGGCACTTTCACGCTTGACCTCACTCCCACGGCCTGCTTAGCCTCTTGACCAGGCCCTAAATGTGGGGGGGTGGGGGGATGGGGGACTACCAGCGGATGGAATGGGGCAGCGTACGCGACCCGTGTGTGTGGGCGCCTCTTGTGCGTTCGTTTTTTTTTGTGTTTTTTTTTATTACGGGAGCCACCACTTGGAATGAAAGCATTTCCGGTTCCGGCAGCGATGCTTCCGAGGCACAGCCACAACGCCAGTACTAGCGCCAGCCAAAGGATCCCAAGGAGCCGCTGGCCCCAGCGTGGAGTCCACTTTAATTTTTGTTTTGTTTATAATTTACGCGACACAACATCAATTAAGTGCTTGGCCGGAAAAGCGCATACTACTCGTACTCCTCGTACTCCTCGCACTCCTCGTCCTACCTGCAGCTGAAAAAAGCAGTCATAAATTCTCGCCCTAAAGTGTTGGCGAGTGTCGGAGGGTCGCCCTCCCTCCCTTGCCATATCCCCCCTCCCAGAATGGAGGTAGGGTCCAGCTGCAATGTCCTGGAACATAAATAGCCGACGCCATTTTGGTATGCGTACCTTTTTTATGTATCACACAAATCATTTTATTGAATACACACTGTAACGCGGGTGTATAGTGTATTTAAGCTCTGAAAATGTTACAAAATGGCGAGGAAGGCTACGAGTTGATCTTTTGGGGGTTCTTTACCATAAGAATTGAAGGGAAAAGGAATCGAATGGCTACCCGGTAAGGCAGTTTTTTGGGGGGTTTACAGAAGTATTGGATGGATACGAATATACAAAATATTGGATATGTACATATGTATATTGGTTTATTTTCACTAGGGATAGTTTTCAACCAAGATTTGTACTTATTTTTGGCAAATGAGTACCAAGTATCATGGTGTCGAGGTACGTGGGCCTCGATAGAAACATTTTCCACTAGTTTAAGAATTTATTGGAATATAAAATGAGTTTTAGAACGTTTTTAGTGTCTATAGATCAGTGCTCGTCACGCATACACTCAAGTGCGCCCCGAACATGCCTGCGGGTGCAATCGGTTTATTGCTTTACACTGGAAACAGCGAGATAGCAAGAGCCGAAGTCGCATTGCCGAAGTCACACGAAGGCTTGCTGCTTGCTACCTTAGATAGGGCCGTGCCTAGGATAGATCCTATCGAATGAGCCTTTTTGAACCATAATTCATCTTTGAAAACAATTTCTGTCACCTTTTACCCCAAAATCACTTTTCCCTTTTGGAAAAATCTATAAATTTATCAGCTTAATGGCAGACTCGAGAACCCATATAAATTCGTGTCCCTTGAATGGAAATCAATTTTCAACTTTCAAACCAGACGCGAGTACGACGAGTACGGGTATCAGACATTCCCGTACAATACTCGTACATAGAAGGCCTTCTAATTGGAATTAACGAAAACAATTTATGGTCGAAGTTGGTGTGATTTGTTGGAGTGACATTACGATGCGGTAAACGGACGATGGCCCAGACTCGTTGGCCCGAACCGAACGAACCCCCAAAAACGGTTAACGATAGCAACGCCAAGTGCGCCATAAACTCTACGAAAGGAATATGGAGATGGGTCTTGGACAAGTTGCTCTCTCTCTCACACTCTGTGTGTGTGATGGCACTTGCAGACGCAATTTGTTACAACAAAAAAGGGTCCAAGAAGACATTAGACGGCAGCATAAACAAAACCCCAGACGGACCCTCGAAACACCCACAGAGAGGGGGGGAAAGCACACACAAACACACACATAAGAAAGTGTTCTTCAAGTCCAGGGGTAGGGGGTGAAGTTACAACTCACTTAAAGTTAATTTTTGTGGAAATAAGTGTCTTGGATTAAATCAGGGGGATAAGTCAATTGATTGAGAGACAATTGATTAAGGATTTATGGGGTTGGGCAATTGATTTATTTAGATCCACAGATTGAAACCATTCAAGGCTTATATAGGCGTCTATCGAAGCTAGAATTACTTCGATATATGCATCGATTAGTTACGATAACAAACGATAGATGATTATTTAAAGTATTTAACATTTCCTCAACTCTAATGCGAATCAAGAGAAATGAGAGGATAGTTATAGACTTGATTGTCTATCTTAAGATGTTACCAAGCTTTTTATCTCTATAAATCTTTAGATATCGATATATATCGATTGCTATGCAACTCTGACTGCAGTAAATCTCTGGAAAGAACTCGTTACTCGTTACTTTTGAACGCTTTCAAGGTCCAACCATTCAATTAGCAAATAATGCAGTATAATTCATTGTAAAATAAAACAAAAATCAATCTTAAGCTTGGAGTGGGGGCGTGTGGGGTGTGGCTTAGCAGTGGATGCAATGGCTGCGACATTCAAATGAAACGAAATGAATGTTTTGCTGCATTCATCCATTTATTCACGCACCATAAACTAAGGACGAATTTATACCAAAAGGCAATAAAAATAATAAAATTAATGGGGGTACCGGCAATGGCAAACGGCAAAAAGGGAGCAGGAGCAGAGGACACCCGAACAACAAGTGAGAGGCGACTCCCAGGGTAGAGGGCGGAGAGGAGAGGCCCCCCATGAGATGAGAACAGGTAGACGAAACAGCCAACTCTCTCCATCTCTCTTTCTCTCTCTGTTTTCAGAATTAAATATACATTTCATTTCAAATTGGTTTACAGAATGAGCAATTTTTGGAGCATTGGAATCGGATGCGGAGGAGATGGAATAGTTGGGGACACAACCGCGACCAAAATAATTTCCAACCATTTGCCAGATTTTGAATGCAGCTGCCGCCAGTGCCACTGCCCCCGCCGCTGCCACCTCCTCTGCCACCGCCACCGCCGCCTCTGCATAGATTTTGGGCATTGCATTGGCAATGCATTGTAATTTACGCGACAATTGCAATAAACATTAGTTCATTTGTTACGCAATGTACTGCAACCAGAAGTACGCTTCTGCCACTGCCCCATGCCCCATGCCCCATGCCCCATGCCACATGCCACTATCCTTACTGTAGGCTACTCCCAGCTCTGCTCTGCTGTTGTTTGTGGGTTTGCGGCTGGCACATTAAATTAATTACTCATGTTATTATTTTGGCCGAAATGAAGTACGCAACAATTTATAATCGGCGGCTACATGAGATTAGAAGTACCTGCGGTGCATGGTGCATGGTGCACGGTGCACGGTGCAACGCTGCAACCATTTTGCTTTATTAGTCCCCAAAAATGCACGCGAAATGTTTGCAAATCAAAATTCTACGAATTTGCCACGAAATGCTTGCGCTTCTGTTTGCAATTAACGCTAATTTATGATCGACTAATTTCCACAAAATGTTGCATAGCCAAATGGGTTTGCATGGCAGGACTTCTGGTCCATTTCCATTCGGAAAAGATCGTTAAGGGAGCAATGGAAACATCAGTCAAGGAAAGAACTTCCGGTACTAAAAAAACTATCATAATGTTGAGGCACTTGTGCTTAGAGCTTGAAAATAACCGTCAACCTGATTCTACGAATCAGTCCTTTTGTGTGTATGCGTGTGTCTGTGTGCATTATGCACATGAATTGATGAGGCCATTTTATAGACTCTTATTGCGCCGCAAGGTATACTAAAAAAAAGGTAGCCGCACTTGAGTTATCGCCCTTTGCTTACTTCTTAAACTTCAGTCTGCTAGCATGAGCAACGCATCTAAGCTGACGATTTTTTCGTGTTCTTCTTCTTCACTTAAATAAGAAGTATGTGGCTCTCTCAGTGCGGCTACCTTTACAAGTATACCTTGCTGCGCCGTGGACTTTCAAAGACAGTTTTGCAGTGAGCGATCACCCACAAGTGTCTCTCTCTCTCTCTTTCTCTCTGTTGTTATTAAGAGATCGATTCGTTTCTTCGGTTGAGTCGGACCGAAGAGCACAAGCGAAACGAAAAAAGTGAGAGAGAGATCGTGTATGCTAAATGGTTTTATGTTTTGTCTGCGTTGGAAAAATCGGTTAACGGTTATTCGTAAGCGCTGCTTGTGCCTCGACTGAAAATATTCCAAAATGCTTTTCTTCAACGTAATATTTGACTCTTTTTAGACTCTGTGAAGCCTTTAGATTATGTTTTAATATACCTACCATATTTCATCATTTATGAAGGTAATTTCCATTACCATCTGCACCTAGTCTTGGATTCGCCAAAATAATCCCCAAGGATTAATGGGGGAATACTAACAACTGCATTACATTTAATGCCCCGCCCGAAAGCCCGAAAGTCCGAGTACTACTACTATATTTAGTTGGTAGATTTATGGCAATTGCTCAAGCAAAGCATTAATCCCATTTAAATGTCCTCCGCCGACTTGTGGATGCAACAGGCGGTTGCAACACAATCACAACCTAATGCATCCGCCGAGGCGGAGGCAGAGAACGAAAGGAAGTCCTGTTTTCGGGCGGGGGAGGCCTAATGTATGATTATGTCCGAAACACAAAGCATACGCCAAGGACAACGAGGCAGGGGGGGGAGAAGCAGCAGAAGGTGGTCGGTCGAGTGTGTGGAGTGTGTGGCTTGGCGATTGGTCAACGAGGCGAAGCGAGACGAGGCGAGGCGTTGTGTTGCATCCTCCACATAAGCAAACGGGGTTCAGCCCCATTTATTTGCATCCGAAATTTGCACATGTTCAAATCGAGATTTACGATGGCGAGTGACATCATTAATCAAGCGCCTGATTGGTGATCCTGTTCCTGTTAATTAATACAATAATGGATTGCTGCGTGGCTTCCACCAGGGGACGGACCGACGACTCTCTTCGGAGTCCTTCGACAAAGACGACAAAAGGTTGCTGCTGCTGCTTTACAGGATTTACGGCCAAAAAGGATACAAAAGCTAGAAGGAAAAAAGAGAGCCGACTCCTTGCCGCCTGGAAAACATTGATTTAAAATTTACAACAGTCGTGGCAAAGGTTGCTGCAACATGGCCATATGTTGCATTGATTTATCATTGGGATAGGCGATGTGGCAGCCAAAATGGAAATCTGTTGCAGCTGCTACTACTACAATCCCCCAAGCCATGCTTCCTCCTCCTTTCTGGACACTAGATCACCCCCAGGTGATGGGATGCCATGGGATGGGATCTCCTCACACACAAATTTCAATTAACAATTTTACCCTTAATTTTGGGCCACACAAAAATCAGCCAAAAAGTCAACAGGGGATGAGGGCGGAGACTGAGGTGGCTGAGGTGTTTTCTGGGGGGCTTCTGGCCACACAAACTAAATTACAATTTTGTTAAGACTACGGACGGTGGGTAGAACCCTGCTCTATCCAATTTTTGGTCTATGCTCTGGAGCATCAATTATGATTATCGTCACGTTTTATGAGACGTTCACTCGACAACTTTATGACTTGGGCCATGCCACCGCCAAGCTGCCACGTCAAGCGGCAGAAAGTATGCACACACTTGTATAATGAATATTGACAAAGGATACTACTAGTAGTAGTAGTAGCTGCCCCATGCCTCATGCCCCATGGGGTGGGCTGTGTGTAGGCAGGTAACACTTTGTTTGCTGTCCTCATTTATTCATTAGGGCCACACATTTGTTAGATGAAAGAAGGGGAACCAACGGGCTGAAGGGGGGAATCGAACCAAATTCGGACAAAATGCAAAGTCAGCGAGGGGTAAAGTGGGGAAAAATCTGGGACATATTCAAGAACTACTTCCAAAGTCTTTGTCTTGCAATTTGTTCTACAAAAAAGAGAAAAAAAGCATTGAAATTGTAATATTTACACTTAGATTTAAAATTGAGCTTCGATTTGTAAGTTCCGGGAGTGGAAATGGTAAAAATTAAGTATTATTACATACTTTTTTCCATTAGTTTTGATTTTAAACTATTTCTTTATTAAATGAAATATATTTAATATTTTAATTAAATTTATTTCATATTTAAATTGAATTTATTTCATATTTAAAATAAATTGAGATATATTTATTTATATTTATTTATTTATATTTATATATATTTATTTATATTTATATATATTTATTTAAATTAATTTCCTTAAAATTGAGTTTATTATATTTATTTGAATGTCTTTTATATTTAGATTAAATATGGAATATATTGTAATTCTCTAAAAGACTTATAATTTCTCCTCTAAAAGCCTAACAAAAATTCCCACCAATCCCTTACACTCCCTAAAGGGTCTCTAGTTTGCTCTCAAAAATCCCTACACAGTTGCTTCTAATTGTTTTACACCAAAAAAAATATTAATAAGCAAATATTAAAAAAAAAACCAAAAAAAAGGGCAAGAGAGGGAAAACTCCCCAAGCCCCAAGCTCCAAGTCCCGAAAAAACGGAGGACAATTACAACCCAAAACGAAATTTCAATTAGCGGCACTTAGCGTCAGCTGGCAGTGGAAAAACCCCAGCGGAAAAGCAGCCAAAAGAAAAGAAAAGAAAAGCGAATATCTAATAACAACTAAATGATATTAGATACGAAATTAGCTGAAGCTGGAAGCCCGTAACGTGGCAGGAGTCAAGAAATTGAATGCCACAAACCGCAGCCAAAGGAGAGGCACTCTGCATGAAGATTCGAATGTTTTTTTTGGTGGGGCACATTAGAAAGAAAAACAATTTTCATTTGCAAATTGCGTGTGTTGTTCCGTTTTTGTGTGCATTTTCCATTAGATTTTTACTTGGGGAAATCGCTTTTTGAATCGCAATTTTGCTTAGTGATTTCTTTTGCATTTTCTAATTGCTGGCCAAAACTACTGCGAATGTGTGTATGCAATTTGGTAAAGTTGTTTTCGGGTTAACCAGAGCCCAGAGCTTGGAAAATTGTCTATTTAATTGTTATTTAGAGGAGTGATATCTGGAAATTGTCTAATTATAGAGTGAGTTTTGTCTAAATGGGGATTAGAAAATGGGTTTTCCAAATGGCAGTTGACTAACATGAAAGGAGGAGAAAGGAGAGGTCTTAAAATTTGAATGGGGATGGGAGTTTAAAGTGATTTCAGGGATTACTATGGTTACTATTATTTTTTAGATATTTAAATGGCATTTATTTTAAGTCAGATGATTGTTATTTAATTTTTATAAATTTTATTAATGAATGTTTCATTTTTTTTATAGGTTTATTGTACATACATATATATCTCTTGATATCTCAGCATCTCAGGGTAAGTGCATTTATGAATCATATACAACATTCAAAGACCCTTAATATTTTATAGACTGACATTATTTAATTTATAAAATATATGGGAACAAAAAATCTTAATGAATTCAATGGAATATTCAAGTTCAAGTCAAGAAAAAATATTGAAAAATTAAGTTTTAATGATTTATGAAAATTTAAAGTGTTTTCCAAGAGAATATAAGTTTTTGCTTAATGCTGGCATTTAAAAAACACAGATTATACCTTATATTAAATGTATATTAAAATTAATGATTGATATGAATAATTCTTAATGATATATGAATGAATAATGAATAATATGAATATCAATGAATAAGCAAAGAGGAAAAGATGGCAGTTAGAAACCCCTTGGGTACCAGATTTATTGATTTGGAATAAACAATCTCTTGGAGTTCTTTTTTTCAACCATTTGAAGCTCTCAGAGTTTTCATATAATTTCTAAAGATATATTTAAATATATTCCCAGAAATTATATTATATATCCATATATAGAGCTAAAGAGTTATTTTACTATATTTTAATTGCCTTTCCTCTCTATAAATATCCTGCCTTCAAAATTATCTCTGATTTTTACCCATAAAAATCCCACATCCTTTCCAGAACTCTTTTTATTTTCCCCCCCTCAAAGTTTTTGGGGTTCAAACATCAAAACATTCCATGCCATTACACAAATCCAAACGTATCCTTTATGAAAGGATACCCTGCCTTTGCCTTTGCCTTCCTGTACTGTACTCCCCCCCGCTCCCCTGCTGCCCCCTGCCCCCAATGCTGACCGAGTATTTTGGATGATTGTCGAGCATGTGAAACTTCTTGAAGATAATAATAATTTAGTGCTGTTGAAATGACTTTTGACCATCACACACAATTGATACGATACCCCAGCTCGCTCCCTCCCTCCCACACACTCCCACAGCAACACACGTGTGTAGGTTCGTGCCACAAACCTTGGAATGCAACTGCCGCAGAGTCGAGTACCGGAGTCGACTCTCGGAGTCGAGTAGTTTGCACAATCAAAAACTGGTAGAGGAGACGGCAGGCAGGCGGCTGGCGGGTGGCCATTTGTTCGTTGCCGCATCTCAAAGAAATAAACAAAAGGGGCATGCCGCCAAAATGCCGGAAAATCCACACATCCTGCAGCATGTAGGGGGTGGGGGAGGGGATGGTGTGGCAGCCACTTTGCATGCAGTCCGTACAACTTTTTGTTGGCGGATTCCTCTCTTTGGCAGGGCAGGGCACAAGTGGAAAATGAATTTGTAAAAATTCACTCGTAATAATTTCTCGATTTTTGGTAAATTATTTGATTACACACACGTGTGTGTGGCACGAACCAAACAGCCAAGGATCCCAGGATTCCAGCTCAAGCTCCACTGATGCAATGTCTGGCCGGGAACGAGGACTCCTTCCAGATATCCTCAGATCCTTCGTTTTTTGGCCCGGGTGCCAGGGTCATAAAAAAAACTTCATCTTCGGTTCGTGCCGCCTTGCACTTGGCGTTTGTCTTGTACTCCAACCGGCAGTTCGGGATGGGCTGCGGCGCATTCATTCGCAAAATTCACAAAACAAATAAAATAGTTTGTGTTTTCAATGGGTGGAGGAGGGGCATGCCCCCCCTCCGAATACTCGTGGCATCGTGTGGCATATAGCAGGCGATTATATATGATGTGATTTGCTGGAACAATGGCCATGGCTGAGGATTTTATCTTTTGAGAAGAATTCGATGCGCTCGAAGAAGAAAACTTTTCCAAGAGATGGAAAAATAAAGGAATATAAAATGGTAGGAAAACAAAGGACTTGGAAGGCATAGATATCTTAACTATATGTCTATATATAATAGGTATACGGATTTGTGTCTAGAAAGAAATAAAAGATAGATAGATTTATGGAGAAAGAGAGTTAGGTCAAAGACAGCTAAGCTTTGCTTTTGGATAGGCTGAAATGTGATCGATAGATACATATGTAGATCAGTGCTCGGCACGCATACACTCAAGTTGTTCTACAGTGCGAAACCCGAACATGCCTGCGGGTGCAATCGGTTTATTACTTTACACTGGCAAAAGCGAGAAAGCAAGAGCCGAAGTCGCATTGCCGAAGCCACACGAAGGCTTGCTGCAGGCTGATCGGCAGAGCAGCAGAGACTTTTGGCCATTAGATAGGGCCATGCCGATCAGTGATGTAGATAGATGTAGATATCTATTCTAGGTATAGATATAGTTTAATCCTCAGTCTGAAAACCACCTTCATCTCTTGTAGCTTCCATTTCATCTCCAAAGTTTCCTCAGTTCCAGAAACTCTTAAGTTCCCCGTAAAACCCACCGGCAAATCATAATTCTAAGCCACTCTCTCCCCCCCCCCATATGCCCCCCTTATTAACCATCTCTGAAAGCAGTAATCATATCAAGGCAAGTCTCTCTCTCACTCTCTCTCTCTCTCTCTCTATCTTCTCTCCCTTCTGGCAAATGTTTCTTGGACAATTTTCCATATTAACCGCATATTTTTATGAACCAATTTGTTTGTCCAGCCTCCAAATGGAGTTCCACTGGCAAAGGAAAAAGGAAAAAAGGCAAAGAAAAGTGTAGGTTAAAATGAATTTACTGCGAGGAGGCCTGGACTGGCCGTGGCCTGGCGAGCGGAAATTTCTTGTCTCGTTTTGGAATTAACTTAAGTTTTGCGTATAAATTTCTGTATTTAAAGATTGCCAGGATCGGGCATCGGGGATTGGGGAACCCCGAAGACTGGTACTGGTTCTGGTCCACGGCAGGAAATAGATTAAACTGAGGCAGCACTTGCGCTATTTTGGTTTCCTCTTCCTTCCGCTTTGTTAAATATTCAAAGAGAGAGAGAGAGACAGAACGCAGGTCGTTGAGGGTACTCCCCTTTTGGCTTCATCTTCGCACCGCATCGTGACAGCCAGCGGCATAAACTTTTCGAATCTTATTTGTAGAAAAAAAAAATACCACCGACGACTACTGTTGTTGCGGTTGGCCCCCGTCCGGCATCGGGTAACAATTTCCGCCAGCCAGCCGGCAGCAGCTCCCAAAAGGCCCCCATAGGCCACGACACTAGCAAACCATACCACACCCCACACCACACCCCACACCTCCCCCTTGGCTCTCGCGTGTCTCCACCGACCTTTTGCCTTAAATAACTTTCAATTTGAGCCAAGAAGAACCAACCCGCGGTGCGGTTTCTGTGCCTATTAACCGTATGCCAGCTACCCGCTTCTCTCCATCTCTCGCTCTCTGTGTCTCTCTCCATCAACTCTTGGGGTCGAGAAGGGCACAGGGGGGTTGTGCGGTGCACAAGTCGACAATTTGTTGACTCGGGTTCCGGTGTGTTTATTAGTTCTTAGCCTCGGACTCACTCGCGAATGCAAATTACATGACTCCTCCACCTCCACCTCCTCCTCCTCCTCCTGGCGACCTGGAGACCCCGACATGCTGCCAGTTTTCTTTTCTAAACGGAAATATTTATATGGCAGATGAAAGCAGAGGGTACAAATTTGATATAGGAAACTATTTTGTACTTCTCTGAGAAGAAAGAAACAGTTGGACTGTAATAAAGAAAAAAAAGGAAGAAAATTATCTTTTACATCTTCTTTTTTATGCATTTAAGCGAGAGTTTAAGTTCCATATGAAACGTCGCGTCTTGCGGCATTGCCCTTCGGTCGGTTGGGCGTAAGCTGCAATGTCTGTGATTTGCCTGTGTTTTCGCGCATCTTAAGTGAATAAGAAGTGAGAGTAATCGTTCTGGCACCGATAACATTTACGCACCAACGATTTTAAATCGAAATGGAATAAAAGGTACGTATAGATAGCGGTATTTGATCAGTGATAATTGTTAGCACTTAAGTACATACATCGTAGTCTTTCATATTCCTTCCCGTAACCCTTAATAGTGTTGTGTTTCCTCAAAGGATAGACGTCTGCATCGATAAGTTTTTACCACTTTATAGCTTTTAAATCGAAATAATAAAAGGTACGTAGAAATAAATAAATCTTTGATAAGTGATATTTACTACAAAATCTTCCATATTCCTTCAAGTACCCCTTACCCCTTGTGTTTCGTCAAATATTATACCTCCGCATCGATAGCTGTACACCACTTCATCGATTTTAAATCGAAATGGAATAAAGTGTACGTTTAAATACCTCCTTTCATCAGTGATTATGTTAATATATAGGTAAAGAATCAGTAATCTTTTATATTCCTTCCCGAACCCCTAAATAGCTGTGTGTGTTCTCAAAGACTATCGTATACCTTTTGCAACGATAACTTTTCACCACAATCGATTTAGAATCGAAATGGAAAGAAGCTTCGTATAAATACCTCTTTGATTAGTGATAATTACTATGTCTTATCTACTAAAATCTTCCATCTCCCTCCCCCTTCTTCCTAATAGTTTTGTATCTGTTCAGCCATGGAGCAAAATGTCACTTCCCAAAAAAACTGGACTTTGAATGGGAATGGATCCTCCTCTGTGGCAATGGAAATTGTAAAGATGAAAGGCTGAAAGCGTTTCTTGAAGCCCCCAAAAAAGTCAGAAGAAGAAGCAGCAGTGGCAGCAGCGGTGGCAGCAGCGACGTCGCCGTCGACAATGGCCAGAGATATCCTGTTTAAGGACGTTCGCTCCCCATTCGCTCATATTTAGCTTGTCGTTTCGCCGTATAGAAAGTGGCGGTGTCATAAATTAAAACTTAAACTTTTGGAAATGTCAAGTATAAAACGGTAAATCTCTGCACACACACCACACACACACACACACATACACTCTCCTGCCTGCTGCCTGGAAATGAATTGCAGCAGAAGAGAGGAGCGGCGAGTAGAGAGACTTGGAGGAGGCTTCTGCTTCGGCTGCCACCCATTGAATGCGCATGTTTTAGTTGCGGGCTGCGTTTTTCACTTGCTGTTGGTGCCACACAGGCAGGGGTTAGAGGGGGGGAACTATATATATAGAGGGGCAGTGTCAGGCACCAAGAAAAAGCACAACAACAACAGCAGCAGCAGCGGCAGCAGGCAGCAGCAGTGGGGGGTGGTGGGGTAATATATAGGGAAAACTCCACCCGTTTCACATAAATTTGGGCAAAAGGCAAACTTACAGATTATCCGCATTTAGTTGTAAAGGTTTTCCCAGCCCCAGCCACCCCCCCTTCTCGGACAAAATGTGTTGTATTTCATTTTTGGCTGGATCCTTCCACCTTCCATCCACATCCACAGGAAAGTTTGTCTGGGATCCACGGAGGACGAACACCAATGTGGGGGGGGGACCCTGTCGATGATTTACATTTGATTTACTTTCGCTGGACACTGGATTTCCCGCCTCCTTCCCCGCCTCCTCCTGCTGCCCTTTTTGGGGGGATACACCCACTCCCACTCCCCCTCTTGTGTTTAAGTTTTTCCTCATTTACAATAAATTCTCATTCTCGAAATTTCTAATTTCTAATCATCATAAAATCTGATTATCATTTGCATAACTCCACAACAACCCCACTCCACCCCCGAAGAAAACTTTGACACATTAAGCAGTCGACCCTCGGAATCGACAAATTTAAGAACAACGAAAAATCCAAAAAAATGTTTAAGTAAAATTTATGAAAATTAAAAAAACTGGCAACAACTTTTCGGTCATTTGAAGAAATTTAATTGATCGCATAAATTCCTTTCGAGCGGGAGACAACAATTCCAGAGAGAGGGGAACAACAATCTCCAGAGAGAGGGGAACAACAATCTCCAGAGAGAGGCGAACAACAATTTTGAGACTCCAGAGAGAGGGGAGAGGAACAACAAACAATTTATGTCAAATATTCCAAGAGAGAGTGGCAGGGAGAGGAAGGGCAGAGACTGCGGCAGGGCAGGGCAGTGAAGGGAAAGGGAAGGGAGAGCGGCAGCGAAGGGAAGGGCAGGGGACTGCGGACGCAACAGGGACTCCAGGTGAAGGGGGGAGGCTTTTGAGGCATCAGGACGAATGAAGTGTAACCGCGAACATAATCAAATTTTCAGCATAGGTTTTCGTCTCCCTTTTGGGGGACTTAGGGGGGACTGGGGGAGGGAAATTGCCATCTTAATTTAAAAACAATTTTGTAACTTGATTTTCTTTTTATTTTTTTCTGTCGCTCTTTTTAGGCCACATTTTTCACACAATTTTAATTTTACGCATAAACATTCATTTCCCACGGGGGGAGGCACCAAAAGTTGGGGACAAAAATAAAATAAAAATACTAGAGAATTACAAGGGAAAAGTGTGGCGGCTTTTCTGCTTAATGTTTATTAATTAATGGGTACTTACGGGAGACTCGTTAGTGGTAAGGTAGTGATCTTGAGGAGGAAACGAAGAAAGGATCATTACTGGAAGATGACGCCAAGAGGACGCCAAGGGAAGTACTTACCTTGGTCAAACACACCTCCATTCTCGAGGACTTCCAAACTTCACTCAACACTCCCGTAAAGGTCCATTCACATCCGGATAATTAAGGGCTATACTGGCCTATGAGACGACCCGCTAAGGGCTGCCTGGGTTAACCTATACTAACCTAATGGTTGATGATTTCCACAAAGAGTTTCAAAAAATATTCCTATTAAATCATCGAATAAACACCTAATGGATAACGATGCCTGATCCTACTTTACAGACTTCTTTTATCATCGAAAATTCTTTAATTTACTAATAACGTGGGCTTGAGGGCTCTAACACATCTCCTAAGACCCTGGGGGGGGACTCTGGGACTCTCCACATGAAAGATAAATCCCTTAACTCTTGGTCACATGACCAAACAGGACTCCAAACCCTGGCTACAGTCAATGCCAACACACAAAGATGATGAATTTGGACATTTTGTGTGCGTTGCAAAGTCACTTGCTTAAAAGTTATTAGGGATTAAAGAGTTGAGGCAGCAGCAGGAGCAGCACAAGCAGCAGAGGCAGTGGCAGTGCCAGCGGAGCGACTGGTTCATTAGAGTGGAGAAGGACCAAGGATTCGGACTCGGGGATTCACATGTGTGGCAAACAGAAGGCAGAAGGACACCCCAAGTCATGAGTGGATTTCGGGGCAGGGACAGGCAGAGGGGGCAGGGACTGGGGGGCTGTGCAATGTTTACTTACCTTTGGTGGAAAGTTTTTGAAAATCCTAAAAGGAAATCACTTTAGACGCGTCCAAAGAGATGCAGTAAAGTTTCGTTAAACCATCTATGGCCCGCTCTGCCTCTCCCACTCCTCTGCTCTCCTCTCCAGCCGCAAAGCCAAAGTTCTCCCATAGCCAGAGACAGAGAGTGAGAGAGAGAGAGACAGGGAGAGGAAGTGTGAACGATTATGAGGAGCTGATAGAAGGAAGATGCTGGGGGATACTCTCTCCCTCCTCTTGGCCGCTTGGAACTTTTGAGACATCTTAATTCCTTTCGAGATAAATCAGAAATTTCCAAAACGAAAACCTCCCTTAGTTTTTTTTCTTCACGAAAATTTGTATTTTTATTTACACCATTTTTTTTGTAGAAGGAACTTATGCATTTTTATGAGCTGCATGGATACCGCCCGCTCTTGCTCTTCCTCTCTCTGTGGGTGGTGGGTGGGTGGGTTGGTTGGTTGGGTTTTATCCTTTCATAAATGGGTCCAACGGCAAACTGATTTATGCCACCGCAAGCTGCAGGTCTCTCTCTTGTTCTTCTGCTGTTGCAGCTTCTCTACTCCTGTACACCGGAACAGATTTAGCTTTCCTCTGGATGTCGACGACGACGACGGCGCGCGGCGGCGGCGGTGGGGGGGGGGGGACAACAAAATAGCAAAACGACAAAACAGAAATTCCAGAAAACAACATAAAACCGATTGATTTATTTTGACAATGCTACCATGCAGTGTCGACCCCTCAACCCCAGCCCCCACCCAACCCCCAAAGCGACGCCACGATCCCCCAAGCGTCCCGTCCGACGGCGGCTGCTGCTGCTGGGCTGCCATTGTTTGCTGCTCCCCATCCTCCCCCTCTCTCTGGCTGTCTCTCTCTCTACTGTCTGTGTATCCGTCTCTTTCTGCTGTCTGTGTCCCTGTCTCAGTCTCTCCCCCCCACCCACTCTCCACATCGACATGTTCCGTTCGCATTTCGGACTCCCAGCAACCATCTCCTGCCCCCCCCCCCCCCCCCCCCCCAAACCCAATCTCTCTGGGCAAAAAGTTGTCCTCGTTGTCCGCTTTGTAAAATATTTTATTTGCACATCTTTCTTATTTTAATCCTTCATTGCATACTGTTTGGTTTGGGGGCCTTGAGCCTTGTGCAGCCGCCTCCAACCGTCTCCTCCCCCGCTGCCTCCTGGGGGTGGGTGGAATCTGTGATGTGGTAGTGTACAGTGGGGGGTGGGGGTATGTGGATGGGTGCTGGTGTGGCGCTGCGTGTGTTTCTCTATGCTGTGCCAAATGGCCATAAAACACACGTTAATTACCCTCAAAGCAGCCTTAACTATTGCTCTCTCTTTCTCCCTCTCGCTTTTTTTAGAGAGAGAGAGATAGAAGTGTGGAGAAATTTTTGAAGAACTTTTGAAATCGAAGATGGAATCATTGGGTGGCTAAAGACTTCGGCAGATTTTCTGAAGGAATCCCTAAACATACTTAAATGAAGAGTTGCCAAAGACTAAAAGTGTCTTAAGGAAAAAATTGGGATAAAATATGTAAAGAATTATAGAAAATTAAAAATTATAATTATAAATTATAACTTCCGAATATTTCAGATTTGTTAAAAAAAAATCTGCAGGGGAAAGAAATTTCTCAAGGTTTTGGCCCAAAGACTTTTATAAATGTTAAAGAAACTTTGAAACTCAAATATTAGATCATAGAAGCCATGGAAAAAGATGTGAAGACTCTGATAAATTGATCAAATAACCCAAAAGATGTATGTAAAAGTCTCCCAGGAAGTGGCCCTTTACCTTTAGGAAGCTTTACCTCTCTTAAGAGAAATTCCATCTATAATATAGCTTAAAATGGTCATACATCATAGAAGCCATTGATAAAGATGTTCGGACTTTGACAAATTGATTAAAGAACCAAAAATGTTTAAGTAAACGACGTTTTGAAAAGGTTTTTCATAATTTGAAATCATTTTTAGTCATAAAAGTCGCCCAGGAAGTGCTCCTTTCATTAAGGAAGCTGTAAATTCTCTCCCTTAGAAAACAATTAAAAAAAGAGCATTAAATGGTCCTTAGAGCCACGATTTTCCAGTGAAAAGCAATCAGTCGATTTCTCCCGCAGTCATGTTCGGGTTTTTGCTACACACGAGCCGAGCACTGCTATAAATATATTCGTAATACTTATCCTGCGTCATGCGGCAACGCACCTCAGTTGGCGATTTCTGCCTGGGATCCGTCTTCCATTTGGTGTCTCTTCCCATTGGAAGAAATGGAACTTAATTGAAGTTTACTCCTTGAAGGGGAGTATGCGAGCCGAGCTCTGATCTATAGACCATTAGATATGGTTTCTATAAAGCTATCTTCCATTAAAACGAGTTCCAAAATACCAACTAATTTCCTTAGTACTCTTTTCAAATTTATTTTTTTTTTTTAATGGGGAAACAAAATTTTCTTTTCGAACAATTACGAATTTTTTTTTTTCAGATCAAATGACTTTACCAAAAGGTTCTACGTCGAGTATCCCGATGGCCAGCATTTACGTTGAGACCTGCAAAAGATCATAGAATTTAGATTAAAGATCTCTTAGGTTGCTGTTTGGGTTCGTTGAGGACTTACGTTCATTGACCGGAAAGGTAATACCAGCATCACCGCCACTCAAACGTGGGATATCAGTAGGGGCACTATGGAAATTGGTTTTGGATTAATGAATATCACAAATTAGGGGAATATTCTGGAAGGAGGACGACTTACTGCAATCCATTGCGAGCCAACATTTGACGTGCCCGCTGCTGCATGATGGCCATGCGGCGATACTGTTCGGGACTTATGGGCTGATGGAAGAATCGGCCATCGGGATGGGCACGGAAGTTGTCGGAGAGATCCTCGACGCTTACGGGAATATTGGGATCGTTGTGGAAACCCCTGGGATTGGGATTGCTGAAGACCTGTCTGGCGCTGCCATGACCTTGGCCATAGTTGAGTCTTTCTTGAGGGAAATTCATGTTCCCGTTGTCGCGACCAAAAGAGCTTTCATTGACGGTGCCGCCCTGAGCGAAGTTTCCGACGTTTCCCTGACCGAAGTTTCCAGCGTTTCCCTGAGCAAAGTTCCCGGCGTTTCCGTGACCGAAATTCCCGCCGTTTCCATGACCAAAGTTCCCGGTATTTCCCTGACCAAAGTTCGGGCCGTTTCTCGGATCAAAGTTCCCCACGTTACCGGGGCCAGGGAGTTCCCTGTTGTTCCCTTGATTCGAGTTGCCGGCAAGTGGCATGCCTCCAACTTGTGCCGGAGGATAGAATGCCTCGGGGGCCAGCATGTTCCTCGAGTCCGTCAGCTGGGCGTATGTGGCATAGTCGATCTCCATCTCTTCTTCGCTCATAATTTATTGATTCAAAGAAATGGAAAAATAAAATCGTATTTACTTTAAAAGCTACGAAAATTTTTCGTATATATTTTAGGAATTTTCTAAAAGTTTGTTTTTGGAACGTACGGAAGGCGAACAGAATTGGAATGAGAATAAGCCCAAAAATCCAGAGAGTTAAAAGAGAAAAGAAGTAAAAAGAAATATTGATGTGAATAAAAGTGAAATAAAGATGAAATTGGAATGTTAGAAATATTTTCAGATGGTAGGCAAAGGGAAAAATGTCACACAGAAAAGACTTTGAAAACCTTTCGCTCAAAATGATGGTGAATAGCAGAGCCTGCCTTCAAGGACCATCCTCTGAAGACTCCCCAAGGATGCTTATCTAGAGGGAAGCCCCTTCGTAATACCCCCTTAAATTAGTAAACCTTTGACCAGAAATTCCATTTAAATGCATTTATTTAATTGCCAATGACCTAAAAATATCAAATA
The DNA here is from genome assembly GCA_008121215.1 of Drosophila athabasca. NCBI lineage: Eukaryota > Metazoa > Arthropoda > Insecta > Diptera > Drosophilidae > Drosophila > Drosophila athabasca. The sequence continues at coordinate 47,350,719 of CM017794.1, forward strand.
CAAATATCCAAAGACTTTTATAAAATCACGCCAGTTATTAGAAGTTTTAGAAGTACGAAGTGCCATTGCCCTGGGGCTGATGATAGCCCTGGGACTCGGCACCGCCCAGACCGGGCAACGAGTTGTAACCGTAATCGCCTTGGCCACTGCCATGGCCTCCACGCTGTTGTTCCATGGGTGAACTGTGCAAGATAAGGAACAGGATTAACAAGGAAGCTTACTCTAAGATCCATCCAAGACTTACTAGAGACCATTGCGAGAGTTCATCTCTTTCAGGATCTTATTGTATCGCAGAGGACTGCGATAGCCGGGACCACCAAAGGCAGCACCGCCTGCCTGGCCACGGGACTCCTCCTGTCCAAAGCCGCCACTTTGTTGCATATACTCCTGGCCACGTCCCGGCATCTGGCCCATTTGGCTCTCGAAGTTCATGCCATAGCCCTAAAGACGGGGGGGGGATAGATTATGGCCATCCGAGGCTCAGTCTTCGGGTCTTACCTCTGGGGGCTGGCCATCGGGCACGGACATGCCATAGCCGGACATGGATTGATAGTTGGTGCCGTTACCATTTCCGTACTCCATGACTAGAATTTAATTTGGTTTTTTTCTTAGTAAAATAAAATTACGAATTTTATTTTGGGTTTTTAGTTACTAAAAATTTTGAAAATTTTAGAATTTTAGCTAGAGGTCTTTACACTCCGGAATCTGTTTTACGAATGAATATTTTGTGTTTTAGAATTTGGTTGGTCGAAAGTACCGGGAAATTTGTCTATTTCAAGGATAGTTTGATGTGGAAATTTTGCTACGAAAAAAGAGAGATAAAAATTCCTCAAGAAAAAAGGTGGAAAACCAACCTTATCTGAGGGCCAACCACATTGCAGGCAAAGTTTCAGCCAAGGAAAAGAAAATAGTAGAAGAATCGCCCATAATGGAAATCAAAGCCAAGGAAAGCCACCGCCCCCCTACCTCCCCCAAAGCCCCTCCCCCCCCCAGGAGCAGCGGCAGCAATGAATATGCAAACGGCTGAATGTCGCCGAATAATTAAAATCGAGAAGCAGCAGCCGGAGCAGGAGTCGGAGCAGGAGCCGGAGCATCTTCCCAGTGTCTTACTGGTTGCCGGATTAGAGATACCGGCAAACACTTTACGGCGGACAATTAAGTGCTCCACCGTAATCTGTCTGTCGTAATTATGGCGACGCGGCGTGTATTTATCTGCGGCAATTAACGCCAAGTCCCCAGCAAACTCCTCGCATATTTCACATCTCCAAAGATGGTCGCCCCCCCAGACACTTGAGAACTAGATAAAGACAGAATGCAGTGGCACCAAACGTAACGTAACGTAACGCAACGCAACGTAGTTTATTTAACGTATTGCCATTGCCACAAGGAACAGAAGTAAACCAACAATCAATCGCCTGGCTTTTGGACCACAATTATGAAGTGATTCTCTTCGGGCACAATCATCAGCTCGTGCTTGAGGGTGCGCAGGCGTAGAGCCGACAACTCGTTGGCCTCATCCAGATTGTGGACCATCTGCGAGGCCTTCATCAGCAGATTGTTGGCCAAAGCGATATAGTGAATGGTCAGTGTGTAGCCAATGGTGGTCTTGATGGGTATGGAAAACGCATCCGCGATTATGATACCCGCCACATTTGGGTAGTTGGAATAGCGCCTGAGGATCTCGTCGATTTCAGCAGACATCTTATAGGAAAATATATAAATGTTCTATGATCTCTGTGAAATAATATTTGGTTCTACTTGGACAACAATCTGTCTACTGTCTACGATTTGGATTTTTCTCTTCCAAAAACCCAACCATCTAGCAGGCCTTGAATTCAGTGAAAGTTTCTAACGTTTCAAAGTTTCGTTCATTCCCAAACCTATTGTCAGCGTTTAATAATCTCTCAAAAAACAAAAAAATTCAAATATTTTCAAATTATTACACAAAAAATTCGTCATATTTCCATTATATGGAAATATACATTAAACTTTTTTTCAAATTCTTTGGCTAAGCTCTTTGGCTCTCTTTTAAAACAACAACAACCTGCACAATGAATTATGTCAACGATTTGGGGTTCCATCAGGTGATCAACCCAACAAACTTTGGTTGTCCAACCACAGAGGGTTCCGATGTAAGTACCGCTCCATTCCAGAGATCCATTCGTAACATGGTTTTCGATAGCTCTACCAGCAATATATGGGCATGGATCCTGTGTATTGCCACCAGCGAGAGGCGCACAATGTCCCTCCCCCTCAACATGACTTCTATGGAGATGATGTCGGCTATCATAGTCCCCAGAGACGCCATAGTCCATACGGCAAGGCCATGAACTCACGTAATGGACTCTAGTAAGTACTCTCTACGATAATCTTGGATATACCAAGTTCCATCATTTTTTGTTTGTTTATAGTTCACCCATGGAATTTCCTTTTGGTAGAAAAAGAAACGAGTACTGTACTTCTTTACCAGGCATTGGCGAGTATCCGCAACGAGAATACAGCAGAAGTGTATCGAGAAGACGTTGAAACGGCGCCCCGTTTGGGTACTCCTTTAGTCAGTTCCCAAGTGAAGTCCCTGATGGAGTTCAGATCGGGTGAAACTTGGTAATAAAATTGAGTGTTTTGAGTACATCATACATCCATCATTTCTCTTAAAGATCATTTGTATTTGTCTTAGTTGCAAGACTTCAATCACATTTTGCACTTAAATTCTAAATCTATTAAACATCTTTGGGTCTAATCCCTGCCCAAAGCAAAAGGATCACTCGCCGAGGTCTTTACGTAGAAAATTCCACTCTTAGGCAGCGACGGTTCGCCGGCCATTTGGACAGTCTGTCGCTGGCTCTGGTCACACTGCCACCGCCCATTGTCCCGGGTGCAGGGCGTGCCCCAGAATCCCTTGGGGGAGTTGATGGACTCGGCGAACATCGCGTAGGAGCGGATGTGCGAGCAGCCCAGATAGTAGCAGCTCGGCTGGATGGTGCCATGGTTGGGGTAGAAGGTGGCACTGCCTGTGGGTCGACGGAAGCCGAAGTTGACGCTGGTGTGCATGGACTCCACGTACTTGGCGTCCGTGGGATCGATGCGGAACTCGGCGCTGCGATGCCGGAACTTGGGTCCGGCCGGATCCAAGGCAAAGATGGTGTTCACCTGGTCGGGCTTGAGTCTCTTGCCGGCGGCACCGGCGATCTGGGCGCCCAGCGAGTGGCCGATTAGGTACATGCTGTCGAAGCTGGCGCCGTACTGGCGGTTCAGGTTCCGCGTAAACTGCGCCAATTGGGCGCCAAAGACCTCGATTAGGCTCACCACCGAAAAGTAGTTAACATTCGCCGAGGAGGCACTCCAGTCGGCCACAATCACATTGTACTCGCCGCGCTTCAGATAGGCGTTCTTCACGTCCCGATTGAAGGAGCCACGCGACTGACTCATCCAGCCGTGAATCATCAGCCTGGTGGGCAGGGAGGCATTGAAACCGGAGTGCCGCCACTTCTTCTCACTGCCAAAGTCCAGCTCGCGGCCGCATTCGGGAAACTCCCGCTTGAACAGGTAGAACTGCATGCGGGGCTTGTGGCTGCCGAACGGGTTCAGATTCCCAGCAATCTTCTTGATGAAACTCAAGTCCAAGAACGAACCAATGCCCCGGGACTCGCTCAGGTCCTTGTCGCAGGTATTCCACTCAAAGTGCTTGGCGCCCTCGTACTCATCGTCCAGCGAGGCCAAGATATCATCCGATTCTGGCTCCTCGGAGAACGACGATCGCAAACCGAAACCATCTGGCGTCTCATCCTCCGCTGGCAGCATATCCATAAATGCACTCATCTCCGTGTCATAGTCGCCCTCGACTTTGATCTGCCCGATGGAAGGTTTGCCCTGAGCTATAGATACAGAGATACAGAAAGGTTGTTAGCAGATTGCCTTTCAAACATACGAGAGAGAGAGAGATAATGCTTACCATATTGTGCTACCAGCATTAGTACTGCAAATAGTTGAGTCCACATTCTGAATCGTTTGATTGGATCAGCTGCAACGATCGAAGCTATCAATGCCACTGACAATTGCACTCTGTTGCTCGACTCTAGCTGGCCAACTCGTTTTATAGGAGCCGGAGAGAGCGATGCCCCACCGATGCACTCTCATAGTGCAAAACGTCACGCAGCCGCGACAGATTAGCAACAGATCAAATCGATTGGGAAAATGAGAGCCAACCCAGGTCCAGGTTGATGTCAGGGCTGTGGTCTGAGAAGGGGATTTCAGTTAAGAATATCTTATTGGAAGGTTTATTGCTATGATATGCTTAAGGTGGTTCCCTTCTGAATGGCATATTTGTGCAATTAGCCACCGTTTTAGTCACTTCCTATTCGCTATGGAAGAGAAAGAGCTTTACCAATGGCAGTTCGAACGTTCTTTGCATTATAAGAGACATACAGACCAGACCAATACAGACCCCCCTTTGATGCAGCCTCTGCCTGGGGAGTTTAGTTCCCAGCTGATTTGAGGCATTGCCCACTGATTCTACATATAATGGCACGCGTTTCTTCCCATTCAATTAGCTAACGATAACGTGTTCAACTTTTTGTATTACCGGTTCCACATTTATTCATTTGATGACGTATTGCACTGGGCACGAGAGCGAGTGTGTGGGAAATTCTCAGCGTACTAAAAAACTGGCTGCAAAGTGAGCAAAAAAGCGTCGGCTATTGGCAATTACAATTATCATCCAGACTGGGCGTTTACAACGGCGTAAAGTGCCGCTATTTAAAGTCATTTGTGTAGGTCATCTAATTGGATTATTTACAAATAGGGGAAATATCACTTGGGGAGACTTGTCTATATGTCACAGATTGCATTTTATGCTGCTCTTAAATGTATCTTGATTCTAATCAAATCTAAAGTTTATGGCAACCCTTTACCAACACTACTCTACCTACTATTACTATCCACTATCTAACACTGGTTACCCTTCTCCTGGTAGAATCTAGATATTGTACACCCAGCGACAAAAAAAAAGCCGCACTCTGAAATTTCATGCATTTTTGACTTCTCTAGCGTGGGGTTTCCCCAAATGTTATTCGATAATAAAAGTTTTCATTTTTTTAATTCAATAAATCAATTTCTAACAAAAGTGCATACTAGGTTTTTTGATATCATTTTCATATAATTAAAAATAAATATTTTTTTCAATCACACTTTTCTGAACGGTCATTTAGTATTTTGACCAAACACAGGAAAAAAATTTAGTAAAAGTATAAAATCGATTTTTTCCGCGGTGCTGGATACTCAGCTAAACTAAAAATTACTGCCAAACTTCATATAAAAAAAACGGGGCCAGTAATTTTTCGTTTGTGTTTTCCTGGAGTCAGTATCCAGCAACGTAAACGGGATCCACGAATTTTTATCGATAATATCGATATTCACACGAATGTGGACTGTGAGAACAGCTGATAGGGGTGCCAGTAAAATATATGTGCCTATTTTTACTGGAGTACAAGTGAGAGGTGGGGGCAAAATCTGTGCGCAAAACCAAAAAGAGATATGCAAATTTTTAAAGTGAGGAGAAGATTGCTTTAAAAAAAGGAAGAAAAGTAATTCTGACGATGAAGTGATTGTGTTGGTAGTGGCACATATTGTTGTAAGAAGAAGTACAGCACAGTCGGAGGCGCCAAAATATCAAAATGATCAAAATGCTTATTTTCCGTGATCCGCCAAAGACATGGTCTTGCCTCAACTGCTTTTATTAAAGCAATCTTCTCCTCACTTTAAAAATTTGCATATCTCTTTTTGGTTTTGCGCACAGATTTTGCCCCCACCTCTCACTTGTACTCCAGTAAAAATAGGCACATATATTTTACTGGCACCCCTATCAGCTGTTCTCACAGTCCACATTCGTGTGAATATCGATATTATCGATAAAAATTCGTGGATCCCGTTTACGTTGCTGGATACTGACTCCAGGAAAACACAAACGAAAAATTACTGGCCCCGTTTTTTTTATATGAAGTTTGGCAGTAATTTTTAGTTTCCGCGGTGCTGGATACTCAGCTTTAAACAAAAACTCCTGTTTCACACACAGGCAAAGCTAGTAACGAAAATGAACAGCCACGACGCAGCCTCTTCGCCATGCCGCAGCCATGAGGCCAACCAACTCGTGGCTGATGTGCAACGCCTCTGCATGAACGAGGACTTCTCGGACGTGTCTTTCCTTGTGGATGGTCAGCGCCTACCGGCGCACCGCGTGATACTAGCAGTCCGCAGTGAGTACTTCCGCGCCCTCCTCTTTGGGGGCATGTCGGAGTCAAAGAAAAGCCAGATTGAGCTGGATGCGCCACTGGAGGCATTCAAGATGATCCTCGGCTACCTTTACTCGGCCACTCTGCCCATAGCCACACTGGAAGTGGAGGCCATCTTCAAGGTGCTCGGTTTGGCACATCAGTATTGCTTGCTGGAACTCCAGTCCGCCATAGCCAAGCATCTGCAGGAAAATCTAGCCGTCGACAACGTGTGCTCAATCCTGGATACAGCGCGCCTGTTCGATCTGGCAGAGCTGACAGCGAAATGCCTCAAGTTCATGGACAGAAATACGCGTCATCTAATAGAGCACGACTCCTTCCTAATGCTGTCCAAGGAGTCGCTTGTAGAAGTCCTGCAACGGGACACTTTAATTGCCTTCGAGATACAAGTTTTTCAAGCGGTCTGCATGTGGGGTCGCCACAATCCCAGCGTGGATATCAACTCGGTGCTCTCGGTGGTACGTTTCTCTTTGATTTCGGTCAGAGATTTGATGTATATGGTGCGTCCAACTGGAATCGTCGACCCGGACACAATACTCGACGCCATCAATAAAGCCCTCCATCCTTCAAATCTGGCCTATCGTGCCGCCGTACGTCCAGGCGCAGATGTGGCCTCTGAACAGCTTGAGGCGCGCCGTTTGACGGTCAACTCGAATGAGATCGTAATCAAACTGAAGTTCTGGTGTATAATCGACCATATCGTAATCACAAGTATTCAAGCTACACTCCCGACAAACTGCACCTTGGAGGTATCTTGCGACATGACCCACTGGGAATGCGTAGGAAATGTTTCAAATATATCACCCCAACATCACTTGTTCACGCGCAGGGCTGTTCGCTTCATTCGGATCGTTCATCCACCGAGTGGACGCAAGGACTTTGTGAATGTTTTGGTGCTCAAAGCCTCTCTAGATATGTGTCTACACTGGATGCTGAATTAAGTAGCGACCTCTGAGTGAGGATCTATCGACTGGTTCATTTTCTTATCTATATATATAAATGAACTTATTATATTCAAATAAAGCTCGAAGCATGGATCCCAAAGCCACGCGTCTGACGATGCATTTAGCAGCTTCCAATAAACAAGGAAATGCTGCTAAAACCTTTTTAACAGTTTGTTTTTGTACAGCGAAAGCCAAAAACTAACGGACACGATGCGGGTGTAATACCAATCAGCTGTTGTGCACTAGCAGGTAAGTTTTAAGCGCAACGCTGTTAACCCATAACAGAATAAATGTGGTGACTGTTAGGAGCAGTATTGTTTTTTCACTATTTTCCTTGAGACTTGAAGAATTTCAGCGCAGTTCAGGTGATATATGTGTATCGTGGAAAGATATTGTTGTGCGTAAAGAGTTACATTTACAGTGGTATTTTTCGCGGCTTGACTCAAATTGTGAAGCTGTTTAAATGTTGGGATTTTAATGGGTTGATATGTGCAACATTTACACGTTTTACAGCCCTGGTTTTCTCGAATCCAACAACATAAACAAAAACAAAGAACACTTTTCCGACGGTGATAGCCGCAACGCGGACCTAATCAATATAGAAAATGAGCATCGACGACGTCATCTATGTAATCTGCCTGCTGGCGTGCATCGGGGCCGGCAATTATGTGAGGAAGGTACGCGATGAGGCCCAACGCAAAATGATCTCCACGGCTTTGGGTGTCGTTGTGGTGGTCATTGTGTCGGGGCTCCACAGTCTGCATTGCGTTGTCTCCTTGGCCTTGGGCACCGCCAGTGTGCTGCTAGTGCATCCAAGGTGAGTTCCTGCATCTAATTATGATAATTACTTTGGAATTTGCCTTTTCCCTTTCCAGCAAATGCCATTTGGTTACATTTGGCATCATGTTTGGCTACCTGGTGTTCTTCCGGATGTTTGACTTCTACTGGAGCATTCCTGGACACACGAACATGATACAAATGATACTTACACTTAAGGTTAGTTGCATAATACATAATGTGGTTGATTGATTGACTTACTTTCTGCGCCAGGTATCGGGCATTGCCTTTGAGAAAACAGCCGCCTGGAAGCGTATACGTGAAAAGGATGAACAGGACAAGAATGAACAGCGGGATGTGAACAGCGAGAGTCCCATTGAGATCACCGACTACGACTTGGAGCTGCAGCAATTAACAGCCGTCGAAATAGTGCACTACAGTTTCAATTACATTGGAGTTCTAACAGGTAACGAATGAGACGAACGCTGATATCAAAGTCCACCTCAATTACTGATAGCTAGCGTTTATCTGGCATAAGTGCTGTAAACTATGTGTCCAATTTTCTTCCCACCAGGCCCCTACTATCGCTATCGCACATATAGGGACTACTTTGATATGCCATTTAAGACGCATGCCCCGAGCATTGGTGCCACCATTGAGAAGCTCAAATGTGCCGCCTTCTACTGCGTCCTGTATCTGGCCGCCAACTACGTTTGGCCCCTGGATGTGAGTCCAATCCTTACTTGTACGCCACACAGCATTCCATTCTCCCTTTTTTATGCTTTTAGTATGCTTTGACCGATGAGTTCTACAATGATCGCTCCTTTGTCTACCGGCTGCTGTATGTGTGGCCCACTTTCTTCACATTCCGGGCACGCATCTACACGGGTCTGACGCTCAGTGAGTGCGTCTGCACAATGGCCGGGTTTGGGGCCTATCCGGACGAGGCAGATGCCAACAACGGCGAGGGACCACGCAAGCGCTATCAGCACTTGAAACGCGATGCGGACAAGCATGCCTATAACTTTACAACGATCGTCAATACCCGAGTAATGGAAGTGGAGCGTTGCTGGACCTTCCGCGAGGGCATGAAGCACTGGAATGTCTGCGTACAGTACTGGCTGGCCGTCAATGTCTACAAGCTGTTCCCCAGCAAAAAGTACAGGTGCGTGATGAGTATTCCGGGACTCTATGATGCTATGAAAATCATTTCATAGCGCTGTAGATCGCTTTTGTGTCCTTATTGCTAGCTCTTGTAATTGTTCTTTCCATTGCCACTGATCGCAGGGTTGGCAGGTACATATTTTCCCCCGTAGTGATGCTATTTATAGATCTCTAGTTCAGTTTCCCCATTAACATGCTGTTGAAATCCTTTTAGAACGGGCGCCACTCTGCTCTGCTCTGCCTACTGGCACGGATTCCGACCTGGACACTATTTCTGCATCATGGGCGCACCCTTCTATGTCTCCCTGGAGGATATGTGGCACAAGCTGGTGCGCAAGGATGCCACTGGCCCGGCACGGACCGTCATTGATGTGCTCTTCTGGATATTCAAGTGGTTCGCCTTCAGCTACTTGGGCGTGGCCTTCCTGCTCTCCTCGTTCGGCAACATTTGGCGCTTCTATAGCTCTGTCTATCACATTGGATACCTCTGCTGGGCGGCAATGATTGGACTCGGCTTTTTCCTCACCAAACAAAGGAAGGCAGCCGAACGTCGCAGACAGAAACGGGCAGCTGATGGAGACACCGCTGCAGTGGAGGAGAAGAAGGCCCAGTGATGGCCACTGGGTTGGCTTTAAAAGAGAGTTCAAATACAGGATAACTCGCCCAATTGTTCCAAGTGTTCCATAAAGTTCAATGGCCTTCGCCACTAGTTAAATTCCTAATATAAACGACACCAATCCAGGCACCATTTTGTTTGTTAAAGTTCTAAAGTTCACACAAATATCCAGGCGTAAGTATGTACAGAATTATAGCCATGGCCAACAGTTGGAGCCTTTCTTTCATATGTATAACCAACCATATTTTATCTGGGAAATGATGATGATGATGATATGATATTAATTAGTTTCTAGTTTGCATTATGTTAACCAAGAATAAAGTGTATCCAAATGTAAGAAACACAGATTTTGATACTTTTCAATCTATAATTTAAGTTCTCTTCTCTTTTTTTTTGTTTTATTGCAAATACTTCTATGATTTCACACAAGTCTTCCTCTTCCTTCCTTATTGAAAAATTCGAGATTTACACAAATGGGTTTTGCTTTTTTTGCGAATAGAATACAAAATAAAATTCGAGTGAAAATTTAATTAATTTGCTGTAAAGTTTTAGGTGTAAAATGATTTAGGGAGCCTTTTTTTTTGTATGTGTGCGTGTGTGTGGGTGTTTGTGTAGGTGTGTGTGTTATTCGATACCAGCTCGAATTTGGTCTAAATTCAATGCGTTACGATTTCAGTTTGTGTGTGTAGTTCGAATATTTGTAGCATGATGGCAAGAGATTTCCTGGGGTGCTGCTGGGGGTAGGATATATCATGCCGAGGATGGCTCATCGGTGACCAGAGAGAGGCGACGCTTCACATCCTGCGTGGTGTTGTAGGCACCGCAGTGCACGCACTTGAGTCCAATGAAATGAAATTTGGTTTTGGAAGTCTGGAAAACACAAAACAGAGAAGAGATTATGGTATAAACTTTAAGCAGAGACTCGACCGGCGTTTACCTTGTGACAATCATTGCAGAAGATATGTACTCGCTGATTCTCGTACTTGAGCGTTACGGGCATGCGTTGGGCCTGATCGTCCAGGTACTCCCAGAGGGCCGTCATGTCGATCAGCGAGGTCTGGCAGGTGGGACAGGTGTAGTGGCCGGAGGCAAGTAGCTGATCGAAGCACATCTTGTGCAGCAGATGGCCGCAGTCGGGAATGTGGCAAGGAATGCGCGAGGTGTGTATGTCGCCCAAGCAAACAGGACAATGCGACCGGGAGATGTTCTCCACGCACTGGAAGGGAATTCTCGATTAATTATAGATTCAAATCTGCCACGAATCCACCAATTAATTAAGCTATCTGCTGAACAGTTTTGACATTCATAACCACTCAACCAAATCGCGAACCACAAAAAGCAATTAGGCAACCGGTTTTCGGCTATGAATTGACACAAAATTAATACGAATATGCCGCCAGCTGATGACTGGTGATCCGCTTTCAAATTGCATGGAGGTCAATCGACAGTTTGTGGACTCACCCGATGGCCGTCGATCTTCAGCTGGATGGGCAGACACATGTTGCAGACCTCGCAGTGAAAGAAATTGTCAGCGCCGCCAATGCGGCAGATGCCACAGCCATGACAATGATATTGCTGCTTGTCCGCATCATCGAAGAGATTGCATATCAGGCATGTGTACTGCAAAAGCGAAGAATGATTATTCCAGGGTATCACCTGGAGTTCAGTGTCTAGATTACCTTGCCAAATCGAACGCCACAGTTCTCGCATTGCTCTTGCACCGCCTGCCGCGTGTTGCACTCGGAGCAGATGAGTTCTGTGAGTGTCTTCCGATCGAAGTGATGCGTCTCGTTCTCGTCGTGACAGAACCGGCACTTGTAGAACTTATTGCAGCAGGGTGTCTGGAAAGGAATGGTTCATGGAAAATTAGTTGTAAACCATGAAAAGATTCCGCCTCAAGGACTACAACAAACATAATTCATTAGCAGTCGTAGCAGTCGATTCAACTAATTCTCTAATTGAGTTGCTAATCAAAGAAATCTGCCTGGAAACGGAGCACACAAAATGAGTGACGTGACGTGACGTCTGGGGCTGGCTTAAAAAGCAAATCAATCTACTGGTCTGCTCTTAGCATTATCATAAAGATTGCAATCGAACAGCAAAGACTCCCTCCCCTACGTTGTGGATATTATGGGACCCCTAATCAAATCACTTGTAAAATGATACCATAGCAAACCCCCGAAAAGCTACCCGTGTCATCGGTTCATTAGATGTTTGCTAATTGATTGACAAATTATCAACATTTGGTTATGATAAAGATAAAGACCAAAACGTAGTACATATGTGTTTGTGTGTTTGGACATGGATCAGGTTTTGGACTTTGTGGTGGTGTGGGATTAAAGACGGATTTAGTTTATATTTTATCTGTTATCTACTATGTATGTAACTTACAAGAGACAAGAATTCTTGCTTCTTGTATATTTATCAAAAGTGAGACACCCCCACAGAGTCGTAATGCTATGTCTGGTACACACGTACTATCTTTGAGGATTATTTATAACTTTAACAACACTTTTTCGTATATGTGTGTATGTGTATGTGTATGTCTGTATTCTTTCGTATTCTTTCAACTTTGCTCTGATGATAACAGTTGAAATATACAGAAATACACAAAACGGAGTAGAAGCATCTTTAAATCCGGTTTCTTTGTCTGTTTCCAGGGATTTTATGACTGTGTTTCACTAATGATCATATTATTTCTTTCCAGAATTCATATATTTTTGGCCCAGACAAAGAGAGAAGTGAAATAATTGCAAGGTTCTATGATAAATTGATACAAGATCTCTCGGGGAATATACACAGACTCGTACTTGTACTCTTGCTGGTATTTGAGGGGTAAGTAATGTCGGGGCATTGCTCCATTTGTGTTCTTAACATTGAGCTTAAATCCACAGGTATGCATAAATTAATTTCACGCATTGTTCAGCTTACAAAAATACACACAAAACACACACACACACCGACATCCCGTATAAATATTAAGAAAAACAAAAAAACTCCACCTGATTCAACATTTCAGTAATGCAAATACTCGTACTGCTCCTCGTACGTTGGAAAAACTTGTCTTCTGGAATATTACGAGTATTACGAGTGTTAGTATCACATTATTCCACTGGCTGTAATACGTGTACAACACAAAAGCAAAAGCAGATCGACTGACCCTAAAAAATTGTCAGGCATTTAGGACAGATTTTGGGCGTAGTACGGCTATACGTGACATTTTTTTAGAGTGCTATAAAGCTTGGCAGTAAATTCTTTATTTTATGAGGAACTTCCTCAGCAAAGTTCATAATTTCTATAACAATTTATACATATATTATCTTACTTGGAACTCTATAGAATTCCACCCTTATTATGATAGTCTTCCTAATTGCATTTCGAAAACTTTTCCATTTCCTTTCATTTTCTTGCTTGTATTTCTACTTTCCCTGGCATTGAGTCACACTTGTTCCCCATCACCTACATAAATATTATCTTATATCAACTATACGAGCCAGCGAGCATCCCCTACTTATCACCTCCCAGTAATTATGTCTCTGGTGCCTCCTAATTGGCAGAGTAAAGACCTGGATATTACCGGGAGAATATCCACCGATTGCTTTATGTGCATACACAATTTCACATTTGTTCATAATTTTTTTTTGATTTTTGTTAAAGTAAAGAAGATACACATATACACGCATTATTTGCCCAGATCAATGGAGAATGGAGGTGTTAAATGGGCGCTCGCCTGCCCACTGGAATGAAAGAATCATTTCATTGTGAATCCGGAGCAGACAGACGGAGGGCCGATCCGGTTTAATTTGTTGCCAGACCAGACCAGACTCCTATTCGTATTGGTATTTGTACTGGTATTACTCGTAGTATCCGACGGATAGACCTTCCCCCGCCCCCCTCAGGGCTGTCCGCGCAATTTCCGTGCAAATAGTAATTCCATTCAATTGGAATTACATCAAACACTGGAAGGTGCTCGCTCGTATCTGTTTAGACTTCGGATACTTTATCTGTTTGGTTTGTTTAGAAACATATAAATAAAGCTTTGAATACCATTTTTTGGGGGCTTGGACGACAGCAAAAGTGCCAGATGCTTCTGGCGCCAGCATTACTTTTCCCACAAAATGTGCGAAATTCTTTAAAAGGTTTGATGGGAATTCCTTTCTGAATAAATATATGGAACTGGCTATTGAAAGTGATTTTTCTGACTAAAATGTTATCGATGAATTTTTTTTAAAGGAATCCCAATAAAAAAGCGAATTCCCCGAAAGAAATCTCGATAAGTGGGGTTATTTCCATGCTATGGTTAATCCCAGAGGCCTCCCTGGTTCTTTGAATGACTAAGAGCACCCTCTGATAAAGAATCGTTTCGAAATTCTTTGGTAATTATTTCTCTTTTTTTTACTGTCACGTTAGACCCGCATATTGAGTCAATTTATATTAATATGGAAAGAATATCGTGTGGGGAAATATTTATTGAGACATTTCCACTGAAGTCTAAAGAGTTTTCACCCTTCGAGAAAAAAGTATTCTTGCAATTAATGGAACAGAGAAGAATGCCATGGAATACTTTGATGGAATATTTTGATTATATCTATAGGTATTTCCCTATTAAAACTGTACCTTCAGAGCCTAACAAAGTTCTTTAACAATTACTGTCTCTGATGAATTTCCCCCCATCCTGGAAGTATTCTTGCAATTAATGGAACAAAAAAGAAGAATACTTTGGAATACTTTGATGGAATATTTCCATTGAATCTATAGGGATTTCCCTTTAACAAAGGTTTTTTCGTAGGTTTACAAAGTTCTTCAACATTTACTGTCTCTGAAGTATCTCCTGAAAGTACTCTTTCACTTAATAGAACAGAAAAGAATCCCATACTTTGATGGAATATTTCCATTATATCTATAAGATAGGGTCCCTTTAACAACAATTCTTTCAGAGACTTACAAAGTTCTTTAACATTTACTGGCCCTAAAGAATTTCCCTCCTCTTAGAAGTATTATTTTAAGAACAGAGAAGAATCCCATTCTTTGATGGAATATTTCCACTTTATCTATAGGTATAGGTATCTATCGGTATCCCTATAACCACTATTCTTTCAGAGGCTTACAAAGTACTTCAATACTTACTGACTCTGAAGTATCTCCCCCCGTCCTGGAGGAAGTATTCTTTCAATTAATAGAACAGAGAAGAATCCCATACTTTGATGGAATATTTCCATTATATCTCTAGGATAAGGATTTCCCTTTAACAACTATTCTTTTAGAGGCTTACAAAGGCTTTTCTTTTCATTTACTTTCCCTGATGAACATTCTCCCCTCCTGGAAGTGTTCATTCAATTAAGATCTTTCTTTTTTCCACTAGCAATTCAACTATTTCGTTGAGTATTCTTTCAGAGATTCCTAAACTTGTTTATCATTTTTTTGCTATGATTTGTTTGTTTTGTTTTCCTGTTTTTTAATCGTATGACAGAGACACTTACCACAAACATGGCCCGTCGCTTGTAGTGTGCACAGCCAAAGCGCAATGACTCCGGTGTGGTTGGCGTTGCATTGCTGCAACTATCGTTCGTGCCGCTGCTGCTGCTGCTGTTGCTGGTGAAGCATGAAAATTGTTCATGTTGCTGTGTGGCTTCCACTTCCATGCAGTCGCTGCTGCTGCTGCTGTCGACTGAGGCGACAGTTTGGTTAGCCTCCGAGGCGGTTTTTGGCTGGGAGATGATGTGCCTACGCCAGACAATGGCCGGCGGCTCCTCTTCGAGCAGGAGACTTGGCGTGGATTTTGATTTTCGCATCTTCACGTAAGTTGGAAAATTGCTCGTCATGATTGTAGGCGGCATAATCAGCTGTAGACGTTGCTCTTGTTGTGCTGCTGCTATCTGGGAAACAGGAACAGAAACAGCCGGAGACGGAGACGCAGACGGAGACGAGGCATCATCAGCAGCAGCAGAAGCCTCCAGTGAGGTCGCAGCCGCCGCTCTCGACGACAGCTTTGACGATGAATTTAAATTGACTTGATTGGGTTCTTTTGTATTGGTAGATATTTGTACATCAATGTGGTGGCTGTGCTTGTTGTTGTTGCTGTTGTTGTTGTGGCATTCATTGAGAGATATTCGGCGCTGCCTCTGGCGATTCTTCATTCTGTTGCAGGAGCGTGCGGAATCGAAAATCTACAGATACTTTTATACAGACACTTTTCTATATGTATATTTTGTATCTTCTTCTCTTTGTTTTCTTACAAGCTGCCCGTTGCAGTTGTCTTTGTTAATTGTTGCCTCTTCAATTGCTGCCGTAGCATTTAAATTATTTTTTGTTGCTACCGCTGCCGTTGTGACATAGACTTTGTATCCGCCTCATCGATGGCCAGCAGCAACGTGAGTGGACTCCAATCCGCGCTCTCACTCTCTCTCTCTCTCTCACTCTCTCTGTGGTATTAGCCGAAAACTTTCATTTATGCAACAGCTCCGCCGTTACTCCTTTGGTATGCGAAACGCGTCGTTGTCCAATTTTTTGCATCTGAGACAGTGGAAGACGACCGGATGATTAAAAGGTGTGTGTGGGAAAGTGTTAACTGCCAGCTATTTCCCCGCCCCACCCCGCCCCGCCCCGCCCATTGTTTAAGCACACATTAAGCGAATTAAGCCAAGTGAAAAAACCAGAGAATATATCAACCGGTGAATCCCCGTGAGACAACTTTAATGTTTGACTAAATAAACGTATTACAAAATGTGGAAAAAAAGCAATAAATCTAACTTTCAATGTTTCCCAGACCCCAGACCCAGCCCCGACCGCGGCATTTGCATTGGAGAGGCCATCAAAAATTAGATAAGAATAATCTTGATTTTAGACGCTTTTCTTTGGCTTTTCGTATAGTATATGAAAATGCGACGAAACGGGACGGGACGGAGACCCTGAGCCATGTGAGCTCTCTGGGGGGATTTAGACGATGTCTAAGCTAAATGGTTTTTAGATATATTTTTCACACTGCCTTGACACACAGTGCAGGCTATAGGGATCGGGGATCGCGTAAGGGGGGATCGGGGGGATCGCATACACCAAACACTTGTTAACATAAACCGGCGCACGACTCTGCAGAAACTTTCGCTCTGCTAATATTATGCTACCGCTGAAAGGAGGAAGAGGCACGGAAAACACCACCAGATGAGCTTTTAGTAGTAGTAGTAGTAGTGTGTTTGTGTGTGTGTGTGTTTGTGCATCTGTGTATCTCTCATTGCCTCTGCCTCTGCCTCTGCCTGTTGTGGGTCTCTGTTGTCATTATCGTATTGTGGTTATTCCTATTTGCATAGCCGCTGAGAGCAGAAAAAAATCGTTGTTGGAATCTCTTGTTGATTCAGTTTGTTTTTTCGCAATTATCAAAAAGGGGAGCACAGCCAGCCGCCAGCCGCAGTCGCAGCCGCCAGCGACAATAAATATTGAAAGTGTGCAAAATATTACACACGTAAACCAGTCGAGTCGCGCGGCCAAAAGAATCGCAAAACGAAAACGAAACTTTAAACTTGATTTCGGTTTTCAATTATTGAACATTTTCATGGTTTACGCACGAACACGCACAAGCACACGCACACACACATACACACAGAGACACATACACGGTGTGACACACAAATTGCAGTCGATCAAACAAGACAAACGCATTAAATAAATGGTCACGATTCCAATGTAATCGGTTTCTAAAAGTTTCCAATCGACAAAATCCAAACCGCCTTCAACATGAAGTTTGGCAAAACATACGGTTACGGGTACGGCTACGAGTACGGGTATAATTCAGGGTATATATTTTGCTTTTTTTTTGAAAACCGATTTCTTGTCTAACGTGTTTTGTTTTGCTTCGCGACTTCTTCGCTTAACCGCTTATTTTGTGATTTTCGCTTAAATTCAGCCTTTAATTATAATTTTACTCATTCGTTAATTATAATTTATTAGCAATAACAGATATGATATACTTGAAAGTAAGACAACACAACACACCACACACCATACAGATCCGCAGATCGCAGCTCTCGGATCGTCAATTCAATTGATTTGAATAGCCACAGCCACAGCGGAGACGACACGGCGACGACGACTGAGTAATACAGATCCGCGTTCAACGACACCCGCAGATCCGCTTCGTGCGCGGCGAGCTTCGGTTCTCTACTGAGCAGAGCCGCCACGCCACCGTGGGGCTTCAAACACTTGTTGCTGTCCGTCCCCAAAACAAAAAAAAGCTTTCTCTCACTTCGCTTGTGCTTAAAGCTGCGTGCGTTGCCCCAGCTTATGTTGGACAAGATCGTTGAAGGATTAAAGAGCAATATATATATTGATATATACTATATGTGTGAGCCTCTGAGCAGCTTACAGGTTTGCGTGTGTGTGTGTGTGTATGGTCGTAATTCAAATCACAGCTAAATGCTTAGGCATAGACTAATTCGTAATTGCATTAATTATGTCATAAACAGGTCACTAGCTAAGGCCAAGCCGCGTTCGTTCTATCCAGCGTCCAAACTGGATCTAGACCTTCTCAATTTGGACAAATCTCTCGCGCTTGTACTGATCGTAATAGCTGCCCACAAAGTTGAGGCGACCCTCGTACTTTAGATTCATGATCGTCTTGACCAACGGCGGATGCTCGTTGCCCAGCTCCAGCCAGAGTTTGCCCCCGGAATGCAAGTGACGACAGGCCAGTTCAAAGACCAGGCGAGCCACTCTCAAACCATCCGAGCCTCCATCCAAGGCATTGAGGTTCTCATACCTAGCAAGTGAATGGAATCCAGAGAATTATAAAATCATCATTGCGACTGGCGACTTGCACTCACACAACCACTTCGGGATGTAGAAACTGAAACTCCTCCGTCTTCACGTAGGGCGGATTCGATATGATTAAATCATACTTCTTATCCTTCAGGGGCTCGGGCATATACTGATCCTCCTCCATGGTGTGATTGTGCACCTGGAAACGGTCCTGCAGACCCAACGACTTGGCATTCTCCGCAGCCAGAACAGTGGCCGCCTTACTCCGCTCAATGGCCGTGGCCTCTACCTGGGGCAGTGCATGCAGCATGGACAGTGACATGGCGCCCGACCCACAGCCCACTTCCAGCATATTCACATGCTTCCAGTCCTTGTAGTTCTCGATCACCAGACGCACAAACTCCTCCGTCTCGGGGCGTGGAATGAATACAGTGGGCGCTGTCTTTAAGGTAATGTCCATGAAATCCCATTCGCCGATGATGTGCTGCAGCGGCATACGGGCACAGCGAGCCTCCAGGAAGCGCTCAAAGTCTGCCAGTTGCTTGGAATCGAACTGCAGCTGGGAAAAGTTATCTGGAACGGTGTTCTGTAGGCGGAGGGGGGTTAAGTGAGGTTAGTTATGGCCATCAAATATGTCTTGAATGCTGTTTTCTGACTGATACTTTACAAATTTACGCTTCAACACATGGGACACAATACATTTCAAATTGAATTCGGTGTCTGGGACGCCAGCGTCCTTCAGCTTCTCCTCCCATCCCTCCAATGCTTTCGTTACGTCCACCAATTGTCCGCCAGTGAAATTTGACCCACTTCCGCTGGTGCTGCTGCCACTGCCGCTGCTGCTGGTGGTGGCATAATTATAATGCGTGAGTGCGCGCGAGGTCAGGCGCATGGACCGTGTCAAGTATTTAAACATAATTTAGCCTTATTATCTAATTTCGATTTTATCAACAAATTTTGACTGCACTGCAGTCTTTTGATATTTTACCAACACTAGTAATCGTTTAACTCTTATCGATTGCTAGGCAATCGGTTGACGACTATCTGTAAGTGTGACCGTAATGCAGAAAGTGTGACTGCTTTGCTAAATGGGTTAAATGGCCGTTATTTTTCTTATCAATAAATTATAAAATTCTTCCCACTCTGCGCCTTAAATGTAGAGTAACCTTTGAAAGGGTTTTATCAGCTGTCATAAATAAACTTTCTTTACATTTGTACAATTGCACTCCTTTCCAAGGCTGATAAAAATGATGGATTGCAATTATCAAGTGCAATATTGACTTACTCTATGATCAAATAAACCATTTAACAGCTTTGTAAATAGTTCAAGACACTTGTGCATACACGTGGGATCGGTCGAGAGTGCAGTTCCGTTCAGTTTACTCTTCCTGTCTAGATTGAATTCCAGAGAATTAAAAAACGTATCACTTTTTTTGCCATACTTATCAGTTTTTTTTATTTTACAACATATTAAAATATTCATACCATTATATGTGTATTGTATATATTCACATTACGATTGCACAATTTTTTTTTTTTTACCGAAAAACGAAAAATTAACAACAGAAAAATTAAGCAACAAAATTTTACAAGTTTCCTTTAAGTACTGAAAATTTATGGAATTTCCGTCGTTGATCTGTCTTGATGACAGATCGCAACATTTAAATTGAAACGAAGAAAAGAACGAAAAACTATCATCCTCAGTCTATATAGCGATGCTGCGCAGTCAGAGATGTCCGTGCAGGGGATCGCGTGTGTCCCTTAAGTAAACGGGACTGGTGAACGATTTGCCCTCGACCTGCGAGGCGAGATTCTCCCCGGCGTACGTGACGAACGGCGAGATCTCACAGATGTCACCGTGCACAATGCCGCCGGCGGTTTCAATGTACTTCTTGTGTAGCCGATGCAGGTCCGATCGGGCCGTGCTGGGGCAGTCCTTGCCGGCCACATCGGCATTCTTCAGAGCGCTAAACTCCTCGTCACGCGGCACTTCCATGGCCACAAACTTTTGGGCAAACTCGAACACATCGAACACAAACTTCTCGATCTTGATGCCATTCGGCTTGTCCGGGGTCAGACGTTTCCCGGCATTGTCCACAAATGGGATCTTCTTCTTGGCCACGTGCAGCTTCAGCTCTTGCTCGAATTTGTGGCCAATATCCTGCAGGAAACTGGCGCTGAAGAAGTGATTGCAAATATTCCCAGCGCTGAATGTCAGCCTGCCGTCTGAGTTGCGCATCTCCGCTGTCTTGGCGGAGATCTCACTGTACTCCACCACCTGGTACTTGCCATCGACAATGGCCACCACGCCCACGGGCTCATTGGGGGCTGCCTTCTCCACCACCTTGGCAGCGCAATCGGCCTTCTCCTGCACGCAGTAGCCAATGAAGACGGGATCGGCCACCTTGATCAGTATATTGTCCACACTGTGGGCATGCAAGTAGAGCACTCCGCGCTTCTGCATATCATCCAGTATGCCCTGGCGCCGCATGGCCCTGTAGATGCCTCCGTTCCCGTCCGGGGCACGTGCCACTCGATGCTTCTCGTCCAGAATGATGCGTCCATCGTATTCGAAGCATGGAAGTGAGCCCTGCTCGAAGAGCAACACATTCTCCGGCTTCAATCCGAAGAAGTTGTTGGCCACAAAGTAGTCGTATGTCGGTTGGACTGTGTGCTCCGAGGTCATGATATACCAGACGATATGTCCCCGTTTTCCGTTCGCCTCCTGGGCCAGCTCCTCCAGCTTCAGAATGCGTTCGCCCTGGATGCGGAACAGAGATTTTCTCGACTGCAGTCCAACATCGTACATTCCCTTGGGATGATCGAAGCCAAGTCGTGTGCCTGCAAGGAGTAGGGAAAGAGTATTAGAGAGCGAAACACGAGATATACAACGAAAGATCCCTAGATTCCAATTTATCTTCAAAAGCAAGACATTGATCCATCAGTCATCCAATAACAAGAAGTGCAACATATTCAATTTCCTACCCTGTTGGCCTTAAAAACTTGTTTCTTTTTTACGTTTTTGGGCTTTACGCTTTGTTATTTGTCCCACACACACACTCGTGCCGCATTTCTACACCCATTTTAACATTTAAGCGGCTCCCCAGAAGGTCAGCCGCACTACCGGTTTTTAATTATCAGTTGATATATGCAATTTATCGGTTGGTGAACCATACTCCGCCATGGACTCCCTTTAGAGAGTGGGTAACACTGGCCACTGCCCCGTTTCTAGCCGGGGAATGGCAGCACTATTCCTCCTACTCGTACGAGCAGTACCGTTGTCTAGAGTTGTCTACGTGCAATAAATACTACAAATGGTCAGGCCCACTATAAGGTACAACGCCCTGCCCCTACCACTGTCGCTGCCACTGCCCCAGCCCGGCTTTTATCTCTTGATTGTTTCGTTTGATTTCTTTCAAGTCAATTACGTGATTCGACTGCACCTCTCTGCTGGGTCTTTCTGCTGCTCGGTTCACTCCCTCGCACTCGCGCACACACAAAACGGGAAAGGAAATGTCAAATGCCGCTAACATTTCAATATGGCGCTTGAAAAAGAAGTGCTCGCCCGAGCCAGAGCGAAATAAAACGAATCTGAACAATGTAGATCAGACTTGAGGGATACTCAGTACTCGGATTCATTTGATGTTTAATGAGTAGCCAAGGATCTGTAGAACTAATCCCTCGAAGATCATGCTTAAAAGGAGAGAAAATGATAGCTGAATGGATTGAATTTATAGCCAAATCCTGGCTATTTCTTTAGCAGCTATAGCTAAATATGGTTGTTCTTTCTGGCTATTTCATATACCCTTCTCCTCTAGGGTATTACTACAGAAAAAAAAGAAAGGCAGTGACTGGCCATAAGAACGGCTTACATTTTGTTGCAGGAGGCGTGTGCTTGGGGATTGTCTTGCACATGGAATTACAAAGCAAGCAACAACAATCATGCAGCTGCTTGAGTGGGCAGCTGATTGAGATTGAACGTCCGTCTGTCTGTTGTTGTTGTATTCTGTATTCCACTCTCTGTCTGTGGCTCGATTTTTATATCAAGTTAATTAGTTTTTTCACACCACCACACAGACAATGCTGCCGCTGCCGCTGTTGTTGGTGTTTCTCTTTATTTGAGTTTACATTTTGTTTATTGCACATCAAGGCAGAAATGAGAGTGGAGTGGTGTGTGGGTGGTGTGTGGGTGGGTGGGTGGTATGGTGGTCTATCTGATTGTGGTATCTCATATCAGATGGAAACAAATAAAACAGAAACAAATATAGAACTGAGAGAGTTTCTCTAAACATGCAGAAAAGATTAGTCATCAGTTGATGCCCTTGAGCTGCAGATACTTTAAGAGTTTTTAGGGAATGCCAATCGAAATCAAAAACATGGAACTCTAAAAAATCGAAAACAAAAAACTTTATGTATTTGCTATTTTTTTTAAATTCTTCCTACATTTTTGCTATATTATATGTAATGTTTCCAAGGAAATCCCATCGCCTATCTGAGTTTAAATCTCATTTAGTTTGAACTATGATGAATCATACTTTTTGGAATATACTAAGATAAGCAGATAATCTATATAATCGGCTAAACCCTAAAGTCTAATTCAAACACTAACATAAATGCTCCTATTATAATTCGTAACCAAAAGAAAACACACCTTTGGCTAATCATTTGTGTTAATTAAACACAAGTGTTTGTTGGATTTGACTTTTCCACCCAACGCCCCCATTTGGGGATTGTATGACCTTCACTTACCTTGTCCGCCCGCCATAAGCAGCACAGCGACATGTCCGTTGCTGATCTGACGCAGTCCCTCATCCCGATAGGAGGCCAGCTTCTCCTCGGGTGTCCGTGCAATGGATATCACCTTGCCCTCGGGTATGGGCTGTAGGCGATCGTCCAACTTGATGCCGTTCTCGTTCATCGAGACGGTGGCCCGATCGAAATACTGTTTGATCTCATCCAGATTCAGTTCCTCGATGTCCCGCACCAGATCGGCGCGTTCGTCAGGTGTCAGCTCGGGCCAAAACTTCAGCAGATGCTCCTGGTGCGCCTGGGCGAGTCGCGTCTGCAGCGACAGGTAATCCGTCATGGTTGGTGTGGGTATGGCTGGTGTGGATTTTGAGGTGGCACCAACGCTGGCTGGTGGAGTAGATGGAGAGCAATTAGCGGATGTTGATTTAGCTAATGGAGTAGTAGTCGGGAGTAGTAGTAGTAGCAGGCTGGTTCATGTACTTTTCTGTCCAACTGTTGTCTCTACCCCCGTGTTCCGTGCGTGTGTGGAGCAGTGATAATATGACGAGAGAGTGCGATAAAAAACTGCCGAGACGGAGCCAGAGCCAGTCAACGTTTCGTTTTTGTTTTTTTCGGGCTTCAGAGCGCCTTCGCGAACCGTTATACGTGGTAGCCAAAGCGCAACTGAGAGCCAAGCGATCGCCCTCAGTGGTTTTTCTTGCTCAAAGTGGAGCTGCCCCACTGCCTCGGCGGCCTTCCGTCTGTGTCTCGCTGTCTCTCTGGCTTTGTCGCTGTCTTTGAATGGCAGGCGCGCATGTGTCTTGGTTTTGTGTTGTGGAATGCGCCAGTGTTTGTGTCTCTGTTTTGACGTATTCGCAGGCAGGCGCGTTATTAACATGGCTATGGCTATGCCAGTGCTTAGTGATACCCTGTAAAAGTATGGACTGCATTTGGGAGTGCGATATGATGCAGAAACCGTCGTTATATTGGAAACCCAATCGTGCAATACTCCCACAAGTAAATCTTCTTCTTGGGCATTCCCTAGGCCATCTTTCGACAGCCTCGTTATGGTTTTTGGGCGCTGCTACTGCAATCGACTGGCTGCGGGGCAAAATTTGCACAAACCAACCTCCCTCCCTCCCTCCCTCCCTCCCTCGCCTCCCTACAGAGTGGTGTTGCAAATGCAAACCCAAACGGCCCTGAACGATACAGTGGCTCAAGTGAAAGTAAGAGGTGGCCCCGGGCTCCGATTGGCAACAAGGAAACACTTAAGGGCAGGCGGGCAGGCCAGTTCCTGATAAACAAGTTCCCACTGGAGGGAGGCCTACAGAAACTAGTTGAATGGGTTAGGCCACAAGTTATTGGAAAGGTTATGGATATGGCATTTAAATAAGCCAAGAATCGACCACAAATTTTATACGAGGCACTCGACGGTGACTCCAATCTGCTGGTCTCGTCGGCCGGTTTGTTTGGTTTTTGTTTTTGCCACGAAGCCAAAGAGCCAGAGCGATCCAAGCTATATTAAACAGAAGGTAAGGCAGAGCATGTATTGGCATCCGCTCTCCCGGAATGCCCGACCTTTTATGTAGTCTACTTTGGCCTGCTCCAGCTGCTGCCGAAATACACACGTAGCCATAAAAAACAACAAAATCCCCCAACAACACAGGCCTCCAAAACAAAAAAAGGAAATAAACGCGATTGCCCACAATTTGTTTTCCGCTGCTACGGACTCTTATCGCGGCCGCTAGGCCTTGCCGTTTCGTTTTATCATTATCAATATACGAGTTGTCCTCTCTTATTGTACACTCACCATTGCGATGGCGCCGCACATTAGTATGCTGGTGCTGCAGCAAATTGTAATTGTGGCGACCCATTTCTGTGGGAGGCACTTGACACAGAAGAATGTTGGAGCTTGCACTTGCACTTGCACTGCCCTATGCCCTATGCAATATCTTGCTATGATGCCCTTGCTTTCACCAGCTTTCGCTATGCCATAATTTTGTAGGGCGCAAGTTGACTAATTTAAAACATAGGCTCTCTATAAATTAACTTAAAAATACAATTTTTGGAAAAACACGACTTGGAGCCCCTAAGTAGTGTGACCCTGCGGACTTATCGATTAAATATACGGTCTGACCCTCAGAAATATACCGTCACATTTTCAAAATATAAGAACTTAACCCACTTAGCCCCCCACAATTTAAACTTGATTAAAATTCTTCAAGTTTAATAACATTCGTGCTCTGTCAATGATCGCAAATCATTTTCTTCGATTTTTATAAACTTGTC
The DNA here is from genome assembly GCA_008121215.1 of Drosophila athabasca. Lineage (NCBI taxonomy): Eukaryota > Metazoa > Arthropoda > Insecta > Diptera > Drosophilidae > Drosophila > Drosophila athabasca. Next base: position 47,376,272 of record CM017794.1, read on the forward strand.
GCTTGTCAACCAGAGATATAGACATTTGTATACCCTATGGCCTTTGATTAGTATTAAAATTCTGTTTTCCAATCTGATTTGATTGGAATGAGGTGTTTTCTCTATAATTATCTCGATACCTGTTCTAAGTCTCTGCAAGAAGACCATAAACTGCAAAATTTCTTTGAGAGACTTAATTCAAAAAATGACTAGTTTCTGATTAGATTTCTCAGTTCTATAATATCCTTTTTCCCAGGGTATGCAGAATGTTGCTTATTCCGTGCCCAAGTTGCGGGACAGTGTTGCTCATTTTTCGGTAAAAGTTGCTGGCCATACTGTTTGCGAGGGTAAAACATGTTCTTGTTTTCCAACACTACAAAGGAATAAGACTAATTTCAAAATTAAATTAATTAATTAAATTTAAATTAATTTTAATTTTAATTTAATTCTCTTTGACTACTGATTGATTTATAGAATTGCTTTTGGGCGTTTACCCACTGTATTACATCGAAAAAAAAAAACTCCAATTGGTTTTTTGGCTTTTTTTTGTTAAATATATTTACAATTATGAACTAAATAAAGCATCATTTTCAATTACATGTAAGGACTACAACAGAAAGTATGCATCTATGTATAGGCTCTAGTTATTCTCAAATTTACTGGAAGGTTTTCTCTCTCATATTTCACGGTTCTTAGGAGCACGGACCGCGGTGTGCGCAGCAAGCAAGCGTTAATCTAAAGGACTCTACAATTTCACGAACGAACGAACGGTAATTACAAGAGGGGCGAGGGGGTAGATACGTACTTGATGCAGAAACATACAAAACATGGGCGTAAATCATTAATTAGATCATTCTTTTAAATATCAAAAAATTCATTTATGTTCAAAACGAAACACTGTCTAAGCCGATGACGACGTCGTCGGGACGTCGTCCAAGTTAATTAGCGTAGCACCACCATCTTGAGGATCCGCTCCAGACACAGGAGCAGCGGTGCCATCTTTCTGTGGCGGAGCCGGCATTGGTATTGCAATGGTACTCATGGTGCTTATCATTCGCGGCTCGGCCCGCGACGTTGTGATGGGCATCTGAGCGGAACTGCTGGCGGGCTTGAGGAAGTCGGGCTGCGGTGTCTGAGCCGGCCCAGGACCATGACTATGGCCAGCTCCACTATGACTATGCCCAGCCCCATGGCTATGACTGTGTCCAGCTCCGTGGCTGTGATGCTTCTGCTGCTGGTGAGGCGGATGCTGGTGATGATGGTGGTGATGCTGCTGCAGCTGCGGCTGCTGGGGATAGGACTTGGGCAGCTGGGCATGCCGCGTGGAATCGGTGGCCTTCAAGCGCTCACTCAAAGCCTTCAATGCAATTTGCCTGCAAGCGAAACAATGTTTAGAACAGTTTGTGTTATCAGCATCGTAGTTTCACTTACCGCCTGCGCTCAATATCATGCGGATCCGCACCCGGCATTTGCACTGAGATCGACGTCAGGCTGGCCGTTGATATCGTTCGCAATGGCGTGGGCGTTTTGACCACGCCCGCCCGCAAGCAGCAGTTGTAAATGGGATTTACCAAAACACTGATAAACGGCTGCGAAACGTTCGGAAAGAAGCTAACAAATGTGAAGCTCTCAGAGCTGTCGCCACGCCCATTCGGATGATGCTGATAAAAACGCAAGTAGATCCATGAGACCAGAGAGCCCGAGGCAAACATGGCCGGATATGTGCCATCCAGTAGGCCAACAGCCCATGAAATAATTGCCATTATGAGCACGGTTAGAGGAACGTTCCTTTAGGAGCAATATAAACAATAAGAAAATCAAGTCAATCAGCATTCAATCATCATGCGATTACTCACCTATTGGTCAGACGTCCATAGCGGGTCTTGAAGATCAAATGATCGGGCATTATTTGCCTCACGGCCACACAAATGCCAGCCACATACCCGGCCAGGCCATGTATATGCACATCGAACAGAATGGTTGGATTCTTGGTCACCATATAGTAGAATAAATAGTAGATGGTAGTCAGCAGCGAGACACCGAAATTGCTCAGGGCGAAGAACTTGAACATCTCCAGTTGGCCCCAGAGCGGCTCGAGCATCTTGCCACACAGCCCGACAGTGACGACATCAACGGCCACCTCCCACCAGTGCAGCTCGATGAAGCAAAAGGTGAATGCAGTCCATATCCAGAACTTTCCATTGGGCAATATGTAGCCCGGTGTGACGCTCAAGAGGAGGATGGCCTGATCCGAGAAGGAGAGCAGGTAGCCGAAAGTGGTCACCACGCAGATGAGCGTTATCACCGGCGAGGTGTTATGCAGCAGGGCGTTCAGCTGTTGCCATATATAGGGCCAGTTTCGGGCGAGTGGAGCTGACATGGCAACTCGAACGGCGCTGGAGAGTCTGATGATTTTTCTGGCTGGAGAACTTCACTTTGTTGTCTGATCTGTTGTTATTCAGCCTGCTGCATGCGAGTCCCGATGCTGTCCTGTGTTAAATGCGTATCGGGCTTCGTGTGCTTCGCGATACCAGACGTTCTTGTAGCCTCCAATTTGCACAAATTTTTGTTTTATTTACGATTGTGTTTCACTTTATTTCTCATTTTGTTGCACCAGTGTGACCAGTCGCTAAACTACTCAGAATACCTCCAGTGTTGAGAATATTTGTTCGCAAAATACGGCTAGATTTCATAGATGGGAAATCCGAAATGAGCTGGAATTAAATATGATTAGATGAATGTAACTTACAGAAGGAAACCTTTCCGATTCCATAAAACATATACATTCTTCATCAGCACAAATCGTAGACAATATTGCCAGAAAATTCCCGTGGCTGTCTTCTGTGCTACACTCTCCATCTTCCATCGGTCCCTGGCGGGGCTAAATCTGACGGAAAAAAGCTGGTTTAGCTATCGTAAGTCACACTGATAGATCGATAACTATTGAGATCGATAATCTGGTAGGGCGCGTAGTTTTCCGTTTAAACTTCATTTAACAGAAATTGAAAAAGCTCACTTTATAATTAAAAAAGTTATCTAATTTACGTTTTATTATGACAATTTGTTTGAATGTGTTCGTTTGATGTACATCTTCGTTTTAATAATTTCAATATTCTCCCTCTTGTCTTGGTTTTAAATATAATTCATTTGATTTAATATTTAAACAATTATTGCATTGACATTCAATCAATTCGCAGAAATATTGAACTCAAGCAACGTAGTCTCACAATTGAATACAACTAAAAACTATTCAAAATAAAGTTTCTCTCGTTCATTATGTACGCTTCGGTATGGTAGAAAACGCCTTAAAAGTATGCTGATAGTGGGAATTCGTACGTAAAAAAAACAAAATACGGAATTTAGATTGTTTTTTTTAATGGGCGAGCGAGCGTGTGAGAAATATGATGAAGTATTGGTTGATTGCATTTCGGATCGACTGCTTAGAACAGCAGCGTGCCCATGCCGCCCATTTCAGATTGTTCCTTGACGAAAATCTCAAAGTACTGGTAGATGATGGTCACAGCCAGCAGGATACCCGTGCCGGAGCCGATGGCGCCGAGGAAATCGGCCATCACCGACAGTGCACCGATGCAGAGACCACCGAAGGCAGCCGCCGTCGGGATGTAACGATTCAGCTCGTGGATCATGGAGTTCTCGCGATGGCCGCGCATCACCATGTGCTGCTCCTTCAGCTGCTTGGCAACCTGCAGAAAGCAAAGGAACCAAGTTAGTTTTTCCTCGATTACCAGTACCAAGTAGCAGGGATACTTACATCCTTGGCTGAGCTGCCGGACACATCGATCCAGGTCTTGGAGAAGAACGCACAGGAGCCCAACATGAAGACAATGTAGAGCAGGGCATGGATGGGGTCTGTGAGTATGTGGCCGACGCTCTCAGGCGGCGACAGATAGTAGCACAGACCACCGATGGGGTAGGAGCGGGCTGGGCCGCCGCCTCCAACATCGGCCCACACGCCGAGCAGGTTGATGAAGAAGTTGCCGTTGAACTTAACGGCCAACATCTGGGAAATCACGTACAAGTTGGAGACCAGAGCCGACTGCAGAATGATGGGAATGTTGGAGGTGTAGAACAGCTTGATGGGATAGCTGCTGTACTGGCCGCGGTAGCGGGCGCTCTTGATGGGTAGATCCACACGGAAGCCTTGGAAGTAGATGACGACAGCGAACACCAGAATGGTGGCCAGCAGGTTCATCAGGTTGGGCAGGTTCTGGCGGTAGAAGGCCTCGCGCAGAGCACGAACCTTATCGTTCCTGGTTGCCATCAGGTGGAACAGGGCAATCACAGCGCCCTCGAACTCGGTGCCACGTCCCGTCGTCACCGTGGTGGGGGAGAATGCCTTCCACACGATCGTCTCGCAAATGTTGGTGGCAATGAAAAGGGAGATACCCGATCCCAAGCCATAGCCCTTCTGCAGCAGCTCGTCCAGCAGCAGCACAATCAGACCGGCGGCAAACAGCTGGATGATGATGAGCAGGCAAACGCCGGCTCCAATCTCCGCTGGATCACCGTACATGCCAGTCATCACATAGACGATGGCCTGGCCAATGGTGATCACCATGCCGAACAGCTTCTGGGCTCCGTTGAACAGGGCGCGATCCTTGGGCGTGTCACCGACCTCAATGATCTTCGCTCCGGCCAGCAGCTGCATGATCAGGCCCGAGGTGACAATGGGCGAGATACCCAGCTCCATGAGGGTACCACGGTTGGAGGCCAGGATGACACGAATCCAGTAGAAGGGATCCGCAGAGTCGGAGCTCATGATGCCGAACAGTGGGATCTGACAGCACACCAGGAAAATGAACAGTGTGATGGCGGTCCATAGTACTTTTTCTCTGAATTGGATCTGGGAAAGGAAATTATGAGATTAGGAATTAATTATAAACCCTTTCATTAATTAGCCTTGAACCTAAACTAGGCAAATACTTGTGCGAGTGCCGCTATGTTGACCTACATGTGCCGCGAGCGTGTGTGTACGTGGGGGAAATGTTTAAACAAAATCAGGTTTACTCATCGGCATCCGAAATCGTCATCATCGGCTCCCCTCCCCCATCATATGGTTAACAACAAAAATACACGAGGCTGACGTCGACAGTGGTTCGGCTCGCAACTTCGAGTCGCGCCGTCGCCCGAAGTTTGACGTTTCCACGTCGCGGTTTGTTTTCGCTGCATGTACGAGTGTGTGTGTATGGAAAAAGTACTCTGGCAACAAGTAGCACGCGAAAGTAGTATCCGTGATAAGAAAAGTAGCAGATTCGATGATGTGGAAATTTGGAGATTCCTCAATGAAAATGTTTGGCAAAGACAAAATAATATATAGGAACTTTTTTAAAACAAACTTTTTTTCCCAGAAAATTAACAAGAAGACTTTTTTCGATTCTGTGGGAGACTAAGACACGTTAAACTCAAATTTAAGGTGCAAATTAACTTTTTAAATGATCTCTGAATATTGGCGAGTTAGTTTAAAGCATTTTATTTGCCTTTTACCCATCTTTTCCTTCATCACTATTATATGCAGTAGCAAACTGTTTGCGTGGCGTTTTGGTTACATTTTTTGACAAGTGAAAGCCAAACGCGTGCGCTGGCAACACTGGCAGCCACCCGACCAATCGTTAACTGCACTGCACACATGAAAACGGCAATAAGCCGCTAAATATAAAACAAATGAATTAACAAACAAATCACTTGGATTCACATCACTTCCCCCCACAGATGTATTGCTTAGATTGAACTTGACTTAAACTTTAGGTACAATTATATTATACTATACACACCTTGCGCTCGGGCTTTGCAATTTCCGGCAGTATACTGCAGAAGGGTTTAATAACTTCGAGGAATTTGACTGCAAATAATGAATGGAAAGGGCTGTGGTTAGACGCGAAACTCAATTTTCACTTCAAGTTGTGTCTTGCAGACCGCACAAATCACAGAACTCGAGGTGCACACCGACACGTAAGCAAAGAGCAAGAGGGGTGTGCACTGGAAGCGGCACTTTGCTTTTACGACAATCACACTCTTTGGAAATATGCAGGAATTGTGAACGATCTACTTACTTCCCATTGTGTTTGACTTGTGTTAGCGCGCGTCTGGAAAACTGACGGTCTAGCTGGGTACTTTCTATACAAAAATTAGAAATAATTTAGCTGCGCAACGAACGCAACGTACGACTGGAAAAACGAAAACCGAATGTTCAAACTACAAATGACACGACGACGAAAAAATTTCTGACAGGGTCAGTGTGACCGCTATACCGTCCGACCATCTGAAATATGCCGAAAAGTACGGTCTCATTTAAAAAATATGCCGTTAAAATACTGATGAAAATCATATTCGTCGATTTTGATATTCCGACTAATATTGCTAGCTAACTAGGTCCTCAGGCCTGAACACATAATTTTATACAATAGATGAAACAATTTTCTACAAGACTGGCTAGATTTCAGGACTCCTTTTGGTTGGGTTGTCTATAAAATAACGTTTATAAAACTTAAGTGAGCATGACATCCGACGTAAGAAAACGTAAGTGAGCATGGAATGTCACGTCATTTGGTATAAAAAAGGTAATATAGACATATGTATACCCTTTTTCATTTAATTAATGTTAAAATCCTTTTTTTCCAGATGCTTTAAAACGTAATAAATATTGTATTTTGCACATATTTACAATTTTCGACCCAATAATGCATTTGATGAATTTATTATTACTAACAAATCGATCCCGATACCCATTTTCAGTCTTTATAAGAAAGCCAAAAACCGTAAAATTATCTGAGATAGAGACTGACTAGCTTCTGCAATAATTGGTGCCTAGTAAAACAAACTTTTTTTAGATTCTATAACATCCTTTCGTAGAGGGTATGAAAAATGTTGTCTACGGCGAATTACGTAAGTGAGAGTGAAATATGACGTAAGGCAACGTAAGTGAGAGTGAAATGTGAGGCGAATATGTTGCGACGAATTCGCCCTCAGCCAATTCGCTCGCTCGCCGTGAAACGAATATACCGAAAAGAACGGTCTCATTTAAAAAATATACCGTTAAAATACTGACGAAAATCATATTCGTCGATTTTGATATTCGGTTTGATATTACTAGCTAACTAGGATCCTGCCTGAACACATAATTTTATACTATTGATCAAACAATTTTCTACAAGATTGACCAATTAAAAAAAAATCCGCTTATTGGATTCGGTCTAAAATAAGGTTTAAACAGAGAAGGTCAAGGCATGATGGTTCGTAAGTGAGCATGAAATGCACCGTAAGAATACGTAAAAGAGCATGGAATGTCACGTCATTTGAAAACTAAACCGGTGGTATGGACATATTTAAACCCTTTTTAATTAATGTTAAAATTCTTTTTTCCCAGCTGCTTTAAAATATAATTAAGCTAATCTGCAAATATAATTTGAAATCTGTCTGGGGAAGGAAATGGTTAAAATATTCATATAATCCTTAAAATAAATAGTTAAAAACATTTGCATCATTTTTTTTTAGAGCATTTCTTTAGAACTACAGTGAATACAACTTTGATCAAATGGGTTATCGGTGTCGGTTTCACCCCTGATTTGATGAGCGGACAATTGCCAATTTAAAAAAAAAAAACATCGATAGAAGAGATTTGAAGTTTGAACTTGAACAGAACGACAGGACAGAAAATTGAAACGATTCATGAATAAGCGATTAGTTTATTGGTTTTAAAATCGTTTACTAAACATCGAATTCTTAGAAGTAAAGAAAGCTTTTTCTTCGTGTTACGGAATTGAATATATTTATGAGGTAATTGATCAACAGAATTGAACCGAATATGTTGCAGTTTAAAATACATGTGTTGATTCCTTTTGAAAACATTTTACTTTGGACGAACCATCATTTGCATTACTTTAAACGAATAGTTAAAATCGCCCCAAGTGTACCAATACATTCCCTTATACTTCATGATTTCCACTAATCCATCCACATACATGCCGAAAGGTTGACTGAAATGATGAGATTAGAAGCAATTATTAAAAGACAAAATGTACAGACATACCAAAGGGTACAACTGTCGTGCCACCAGGGATTCATTTGGGTAACTGCACAGTTCTCTGTCGGCCTGCTATCGTTGTCCCTGTCGTAGGTGGTAAATCTCTGGTTCTGGCTGACTCTCATCGAATCCCCGGCATCTCCAGTGAAGGTGCCCAACCTTGTCATTCGATAGAAGTCATTTTCACTTTCAATGTAGAACTCGTCGTATCTGGCGAAGCGTGTGTTCCCATCGAAATCCTCCAGGTGTACGTATAACTCTTGGGTCTGTAACTTCGTTATGGCATGCAGCTTATCCAATCCTATAAAGAAGTCGCCGGTGATGTTCCCGAATCCCCTCTTGTACTCCTCCCAGTTTCGAAAGAAATTAAGAACTCCGTTTGTTCGACGGGTGATCACAGTCCAGCCAGGACCCGCGATCTTTGCATCGCAGAAAACTTGAAAGGGTTCCAGATTCGGTAGGATTACAGTATATACACCGTGGGCCCTGGGATCAGTAGGACACCTGCTATAGAGATCCTCAAAACCCAGTCTACTCTCCGTTCCGCTTACGACACTCTGAAAGTAGGTTTATGTTTACTATTTCTTGTTTTTCTTCGTATAATTACACTCGAGACATTACCATTGCAACATCTGTTAGTCCTGTGCTGCTTTTGCAGAGGAATAACACCAGCATCCAGGAGTATGCATACGTTGCCTGCATGATTACCAGGTGAGGACTGACTGCAGAATGCCATTCAATTGCGGCCTTTTATATCTCCTTTTAATCTTGATTTGTCTTATCACTCAATTACTTTTTGGCTGATTGCAAGACTTGTAAGTGAACTTGTAACATTTGTTTTTAATTTTTCAAGAACTTTGACCTTTAAAGGGTTCACATGAAATGTGGTTTAAACAAAGATAACAAAACTCCATTCTATATACTTATACATATACATACGTACTTTTTGTATTCAACCAATGAAAATCGTCAAAATTCTTGTGAAAACGATAATGTAACTGCTAAAAATTGTAAAGATTGGTCATTGGTCAAAAACAAAAATCCCGTATTTTGGGATATTGTTGCATTGTCACGTCATTGAATACTTGTTGCTTGTCAACCGGTAGTATCGACATTTTTGTACCCTATTTCTGATTTGGTTGTCCACTGCCGACAACTGATGTTTATGTGCTTAACAGCACATTCTCGTACTTTTCTGTCTATAAGCGAAACTAGCCCCACTCACTAACAGTTGATCTGCAAATATAATTTTTAAATATGTCTGAGGAAGGAAAAGGTAAAAATATTCATATAATCCTTAAAATAAATAGTTAAAAACATTTGCATTATTTTTTTGAGAGCAAAACACCGATATTTTTCCAGACCTACAGTGAATACCACTTTTATCAGATGGTTGATCGGTATCGGTTTCAACCCTGATCTGATGAGCGCGGACAATTGCCAATTAAAAAAAAAACATCAACACAAGAGATTTGAAGTTAGAACTTGAACAGAACAGAATATGCGATAAGTTTATTGGTTTTAAAATCGTTTATAGACACTAAATATCGAATGCTAGGATTACGGAATTGATCAAAAACAGATTGTATTGCAGTTTAAAATATATACATATGTTGATTCCTTGTGAAAACATTTTATTTTGGACGAACCATCATTTGCATTACTTTAAGTGAGTAGTCTTCGCGCCAAGAATCCCATCTCATTCCCTGCCACGCCATGTCTTTCCGGGTACCCCTTAGATACATGCCGAAAAGGTTACTGAAATTATGAGATTAGGTAGGGTCTCGTTTAAGATTAAAGTTATTATTTAAACATCACACTTACCTGTCGGTACAACTATCGTGCCACCATGGGCCCAAGCGAAACACTGCACAGTTTTCGTCTTTCCAACCGTCGTTGTCCCTGTCGAACGTTGTAAATTTCTGGTTCGGGTTTTTATGCATCGCATGGCCCGCATCTCCAGTAAATCTTCCCAACTTTGACATCCGATATAAATCATTTTCACTTTCGATGTAGAACTCGTCGTATCTGGCGAAGCGTGTGTTCCCATCGAAATCCTCCAGGTGTACGTATAACTCTTGGGTCTGTAACTTCGTTATGGCATGCAGCTTGTCCAATCCTATGAAGAATTCGCTTACAAGATCCCCAAATCCTCTCTTGTACTCCTCCCAGTTTCGAAAGAAGTTCACATGTCCGTTTGTTCGACGAGCGATCACAGTCCAGCCAGGACCCGCGATCTTTGCATCACAGAAAACTTGAAAGGGTTCCAGATTCGGTAGGATTACAGTATATACACCGTGGGCCCTGGGATCAGTAGGACACCTGCTATAGAGATCCTCAAAACCCAGTCTACTCTCCGTTCCGCTTACGACACTCTGAAAGTAGGTTTATGTTTACTATTTCTTGTTTTTCTTCGTATAATTACACTCGAGACACTACCATTGCAACATCTGTTAGTCCTGTGCTGCTTTTGCAGAGGAATAACACCAGCATCCAGGAGTATGCATACGTTGACTGCATGATTACCAGGTGAGGACTGACTGCAGAATGCCATTCAATTGCGGCCTTTTATATCTCCTTTTAATCTTCATTTGTCTTATCACTCAATTACTTTTTGGCTGATTGCAAGACTTGTAAGTGAACTTGTAACATTTGTTATTAATTTTTCAAGAATTTTGACCTTTAAAGGGTTCACATGAAATGTGGTTTAAACAAAGATAACAAAACTCCATTCTATATACTTATACATATACATACGTACTTTGTGTATTCAACCAATGAAAATCGTGAAAATTCTTGTGAAAACGATAATGTAACTGCTAAAAATTGAAAAGATTGGTCATTGGTCAAAAACAAAAATCCCGTATTTTGGGATATTGTTGCATTGTCACGTCATTGAATACTTGTTGCTTGTCAACCGGTAGTATCGACATTTTTGTACCCTATTTCTGATTTGGTTGTCCACTGCCGACAACTGATGTTTATGTGCTTAACAGCACATTCTCGTACTTTTCTGTCTATAAGCGAAACTAGCCCCACTCACTAACAGTTGATCTGCAAATATAATTTTTAAATATGTCTGTGGAAGGAAAAGGTAAAAATATTCATATAATCCTTAAAATAAATCGTTAAAAACATTTGCATTATTTTTTTGAGAGCAAAACACCGATGTTTTTCCAGACCTACAGTGAATACAACTTTGATCAGATGGTTGATCGGTATCGGTTTCAACCCTGATCTGATGAGCGCGGACAATTGCCAATTAAAAAAAAAACATCAACACAAGAGATTCGAAGTTAGAACTTGAACAGAACAGAATATGCGATAAGTTTATTGGTTTTGAAATCGTTTATAGACACTAAATATCGAATGCTAGGAAAGTTTTCCCTGCGTATTACGGAATTGATCAAAAACAGAATGTATTGCAGTTTAAAATATATACATATGTTGATTCCTTGTGAAAACATTTTATTTTGGACGAACCATCATTTGCATTACTTTAAGTGAGTAGTCAGCGCGCCAAGAACTCCATCTCATTCCCTTCCACGCCATGTCTGCCCGGGTACCCCTTAGATACATGCCGAAAAGGTTACTGAAATTATGAGATTAGGTAGGGTTTCCTTTAAGATTAAAGTTATTATTTAAACATCACACTTACCTGTCGGTACAAGCATTGTGCCACCATGGGCCCAAGCGAATCACTGCACAGTTTTCGTTTTTCCAGTTGTCGTTGTCCCTGTCGAACGTTGTAAATTTCTGGTTCGGGTTTTTATACATCGCATGGCCCGCATCTCCAGTAAATCTTCCCAACTTTGACATCCGATATAAATCATTTTCACTTTCGATGTAGAACTCGTCGTATCTGGCGAAGCGTGTGTTCCCATCGAAATCCTCCAGGTGTACGTATAACTCTTGGGTCTGTAACTTCGTTATGGCATGCAGCTTGTCCAACCCTATGAAGAATTCGCTTACAAGATCCCCAAATCCTTTCTTGTACTCCTCCCAGTTTCGAAAGAAGTTCACATGTCCGTTTGTTCGACGAGCGATCACAGTCCAGCCAGGACCCGCGATCCTTGCATCGCAGAAAACTGGAAAGGGTGCCAAATTCGGTACCGTTACGGTATATATACCATGGGCACTGTAATCCATAGGACATCTACTGGGATCCTGAATACCCAAAGCTTCAATATTCTGAAAATTCTCCGTTCCATTTTCGAAACTCTGAAAGTAGGTTTTTTCTTTGCTAAATCTCTTAATTATATCTTTTAATACTCTTGACACTTTACCAATGCAACATCTGCTAATCCTGTGCTGCTTTTGCAGAGGAATAACACTAGCAACCAGGAGTATGCATACGTTGACTGCATGATTACCAGGTGGTGACTGACTGCAGAATGCCATTCAATTGCGGCCTTTTATATCTCCTTTTAATCTTGATTTGTCTTATCACTTACTTCTTGACTGATTGCAAGACTTGTAAATAAACTCGTAACATTTGTTATAAATTTTTCAAGAACTTTAATCTTTTAATAACCAAAAAAAAACCATATATATCCCATTACTACCAGCTGTCCACCGAATCTCAAAGTGCCATTGTCTACAGCGAGGGCTCCGCCGAGGAGCGATTCCTAGACAAGGCACTACGCTGCCTGACCTTATGATTTTGATATCAGAAATCAGCAGTATCCTTATAGTTTTTCATAACCCTAGCCTTAGCCTCAGATTTTGTTTGTAAAACATTTAAGTATTTAAAAATTGAGAAAACATTTAAGATTAAAAAGAGGTTTTTAGTAGAACTTTGAGAGACTTAAAATTCCAGAAGAGATTTGCAGTTTGAACTTTGAATTTATGAATGCGTGACCTGCTTTATGACTTAATTATGACTTATTCGATTGAATATTGATTATACCTCAGTAAAATTGATATTTGTGCATAACTTGTTTTGCTTATTACAGATGTTCTAATAACGGTATTAATATTTTGAGTATACATGTTTTATCTCTTATGTTTTGTGATTGCTTCGCTTGCCTATATTTCTTATCAGCGTTTCATCTATAGTCCCGTTAGCATTTCAAAAGAGATAAGGTCATGCATTTAGTAGAAAATTGATATTTGTGCAAAGTTCGTCATTTGAATTTTGTGAGTGGCACATAAGTGATCTCGCTGCAAATAGTTATTTTGGTTATCAAAATATTATTTTTGAATTTGAAAAAAATAATTATTTTAGTTATCAAAATATTATTTTTGAATTTGAAAAAAATGCCTCTCGCAGCAGAATTAAATGAAAAAGAAAAAACACAAATTGAAACAATGGCTGAATGCGGTGTTAAAATAACTGCAATTGCCAAGAAATTAAAACGACATCGGAATACTACAAGAAATTATTTAAAAAATCCGAAGAAATATGCCCAAAACAACAGAAAAGGAGCAGTACCAAAAGTAGATGCGCGCACTAAACGGCATATAAAAACATTGGCAACGGCAAAAACGATGAGTTGTGGCCAAATAAAAGCAGATTTAAAGTTGCCAATAACTAGGCAAAGAGTGCAACAGATTTGCAAAAATGAGTTACACCTCAAATATGACTCGAAAGTGCGGACACCAAAACTGTTGCCCCGGCATAAAAAGGCCCGACTTGCTTTTTATGAAAAATATAAGTTTTGGGGCAGCGAGTTCGAAAAAGTGGTTTTGTGATGAAAAAAAGTTTAATTTAGACGGACCGGATGGAAACCAAAAATACTGGCGGGACCCACGACATCCCAGGAAGACTTGCCATAAGCGCAATCATGGCGGTGGATCGCTTATGGTATGGGCCGCTTTTAGCTCTGCTGGCAAGTCTCCCATTTGCTTTATCCCAGGACGCATAAATGCGCAAATGTATACGGATCTTCTTGAAGAACAACTTATATCATTTGTAGAGGAGTATCATGACGAGGACTTCATTTTTCAACAGGATAACGCTCCTATACATGTTGCCAAGCATACGATGTCATTTTTCAATTTGAAAAATATTCCGCTATTGCAGTGGCCATCGATACGTCCGGACTTAAATCCTATTGAAGATCTTTGGGGTATTCTTTCAGCAAAGGTGTATGAAGGTGGACGGCAATTTGAGTCCTTAAAGGACCTTAAAACGGCCATTGTACAGAAATGGGCATCTATCGGCATAGAAACTCTTCAAAACTTGGTAAATTCAATGCCCCGACGATTGGAATTGGTTGCAGAGCAAAAAGGAGGTTCCATTTCATATTAATAAAAAAATATAATTTGAATTAATTATTTCATTTCTTAAATTTTTGTTTTTTAAAAATTTTGCACAAATATCTACTTTACATGGAGATCTCATTAAAATTTTTGTTACATTTATAAAATTTAAAATAAGTTAAAAATATTTTCTGTATTTAATTTTAAGATCAATAAGCTATAAAAAAAAATGTTTAAAAAAAAATCGAGGAAGTAAAATTTGCGGAAAAAATTAAAAAAACATGATGCACAAATATCAATTTTACTGAGGTATGTACATAAGAAGGATACAAATAGTTCTGGGAGTGTAGAAATATTGAAGAGATGTTTATCGGAAAACCCGCATGTTTCCCTTCCCTTACTTATTACGTTCAAAGGCGATTGCTTGTACTCGAACCCATCGATAATGTATCGTTATTGACAGTATGGCAGAATTACATTTAAAATATATTCGATATGAAAATAGATGGTTATCGAATATAATATCGGCATGAAACTCGAAAACGATACGGTAACGACGCAAACGTCAGAGCTATCCAAACTCTCCACACTCTCCAAAAAACAAATGCAAAGCAACAATACAAACACACGCACAGTCAATTTAAGCAGTCGTAATATATATGGATTGTCATATAATAGAGAGCGTTCGACACAGACACAGCATACACATATGCGTGAAAAACTAGCTGGCAACAACGATAGTTGATAGCTGATATAGTCCAAATGTCAAGTAAAACTATCAGAACGCTGAGAATAGATATTATAAATTGAGTGCAAGTATTTAATGCAAAACCATGGCTGCGTCGCTTATCTGTGTGGATATAAGCTCGGAATCGGAGGATGAGGTAAAGCTATAATCGGTCGATTTTGTGTGTTGAAAAGTACAGTTGTATTTTAAATAGGGTTTGTGCGTAAGTGTATGTGTATTACAATGTATGTGAAATTAATTTTTTCGCGCTGCTTTTATTGAGAGCGAAACACACATACCAGTGCAAGTGAGAGTGCTGCCAGACCAGCAGTGTAGAGTTTTGATGTCTTGCACTTGCAATGGGCCCAATATTGTTAATTACGTTAGCTAAAACCAGTTGATTGTGTGCGTGTAGTAGTCTCTCTCTCTCTCCGGAGTAACTTTATTTAAGGCGTAATTCATCAGGAGAACCATTGAATCGGCGAAAAAGTTTCGAAATTCAAAGAACTGCACATTACGCGCGCTCTCTCTCAGTCTACACAACTCATACAGGAACACACAAACAAGCACACATACATATGTGAAAGCATGCTCAACACTGCATGCGGCGCCAGTTTTGTGCGGTTTTGTTTTCATTCAAATTTTAAAAACTCCGAGCCAACAGGTAGCCCAATTCTTAGGCAAGGTCTTGTTGGAATCCATCTAATTCAATCATTTAACACCTCTTGCAGTCTCCTCCTGGTGCCAAGCGACGACGCCTGGAGAAGCCCCGCAATGGGACCGCAAAACAGAGCCAGAACCTGCCGGAAAAGCTGATGAATTTACCAAAAGCGTCCGTGTCAGGAGGCGGAGGAGTGGGCGGCAGACTGGGATCCCTGAGCGGAACAACAGCAGTAGGAACAGCATCCAATCCACCCGAATTGCAGCCTGTCAAGCCTATGCACATACCCAGTGGCATTACAATCACAAAGCACGGAAAAAACGTAACCAGCAGCAGCAATGGGATGGTCATCACTTCGATTGCCTCCATGCATGAATTTAACAACAACAGCAATATCTTTAACAACAATAACAATAATAAGAATAAGCCACAGAAAACGCCAATGGCTCAGAAAGCTGCCTGGTCGGCGAACAACAAGCCTCTCGGACAGAGCATTATGATAACCAGTGTGTCGCCCAATCACCAGGCGAAGCCGACAACCACCACTCTGCCGATGAAGATGGCGCCTGGTCAGCAGGTGAAGCTTACGCCCGCCCAACAGGTTAAGCTTACGCCAATTCAACAGGTGAAGACGACACCTATGCCTACGCCCAACCTCCAGGCGAAGCCAACCATTGGCTACCAGCCGAAGCCTATGCCCAATTTCCAAGTGCAGCAGACTTCCGTTTATCGCATGAAGGCTACACCTATTCCCGGCTACCAGATGACGGCGTTGCCCAACCAGGCCAGGATGACGCCCACTAACCAGCTGAAACCGATGCCCAGTAATCAGATAACAGTTTCGGCAGTGGCCCCCAAGCCAGTACCCGTCAAACCAGTGGTCTCCAAGCCGGCGGCCCCTAAGCCAGCGGCCGCCCAACAGCCCATGGTTATGCCCCAAAAGCAGCAGCCACTGGCGGCTGGACCGCCAAAGAATCAGCTCAATGCCACGGCCGGCCTGCAAGAGAAAACCACAGCCAGGCTGAGCATGCCACAGCAAAAGATGACGGCGGGACAGATGCATCATCAACATCAGCTGCAGCAGCTGCAGCAACAAAAGAAGCAACTGGCTCAGCAACTACAGGAGGCTGTCCTGA
This sequence comes from Drosophila athabasca, assembly GCA_008121215.1. Lineage (NCBI taxonomy): Eukaryota > Metazoa > Arthropoda > Insecta > Diptera > Drosophilidae > Drosophila > Drosophila athabasca. The sequence goes on from CM017794.1 coordinate 47,393,020, forward strand.
GCAGTCCGCAGTATCAGACGCCGCGGGTGTCGATGATACAGCAGCAGCAGAAACCGCAGCTGCCGTCTCCGCCGGCTCAGAAGCCGCCGATGGCACAAAAACCACTGCCCACACTGCAGAAGGCACCGGCGAGAGCAGGAACCCCTCAGATGCAGCAAAAGCAACAGCCGCAGCAGATGCAGCGGGCGCCGCCACCTGCTCATCTCGTCCAGAAGCAGACACCGCCGCCACTGCAGATGATTTCAACGCCTCCCCCGCCAGCCCACAATCCTGCGGCCCAGATCAATCCACCAGCAGCTCGAACTCCATCCGTTCTACAGATTACACCCGTTCCCCGGGTTCATTCTGGCCTCACAATGAAGCAAGTGCCCAACACAACCGCCAGTGCCGCTCGCACGCTGCCATACAAGAGCTCCGGCAGCAAGTCGGGCACGCCGCCGATGACATCCCATCTGCAGTCGTTTACGACCAGTGCCGCGCCACCGCAACGCCTGCTGGCCACACCACCGCACTGTCCAGCGTCGCTCAACGAGCCGCTGCTGGTGAATCTTCCGCCCACCACAAGCATTACGCCCCAGCTGACGCCCACAACAACGCCGCCGCCGGCAGGGACATTGCAGCACCAGCAGCTGGCCAAGGGGTCCGCCTTCAAGCTGAACTCCCTGCCAGGCGCCAGCATCTCTCCAGTGCCCTCGAAGCCGGCAGGCAACATCAAGCGAATACAGCCGATCACAGTGCTCAAGAAATCTGATGAGGATTGGCGCCGGCATCTGGCCCAGCAGCATCTACAGCACCAACATCAACTCCAGATGCAGCAAAGGCAACGCGACCAGCAGCAGGCGCCGCCAACCATTGTTCTGGTTGAGTCACCGCCCACCACGCCGCCCACAGAGAAACAGGAAATGGAGAGCAGAACGGATCACACAGAGAAGGCGCTGATACACCCGATTACGGCGGCACAGAGAAAACCGAATAGGATTAAGTCATCGGCACCCAGAGTCAATTCCCCAACAGCCACATCAACACCAATAAATCAGGCGAAAAGGGCTACGCCACCTCCGGAAGTAGTCGTCAACCTGGACGATCTGCCTGAGACGCCACCCACTAATCTGCCATCCGAGAAGAAGCCATCGTCACCGCCCCCGCCAGAGAAAAAACCTGCCCAAAAGCCTGCAGAACGTGATCCCTTTGTGCCGGAATACGCGGCACTCCTCAAACTCTGTGCAGAAGCGGATAAATCCAAGGAAATGACGAAACTCATTGAAACAAAGCTAACAAAATATTATTACAGTGTACACGAGAGTTTCGTAAAGTCACGCGGCTTCCGGAAGCTACTGGAATCGGCCATGGAGCGGATCAAAGCCGAGTCGGATCTGGTCTACATGCACCTAAGCGGTGTGGTGGAAGAGCTAAAAGCCAGACGCAAGGCGAAGGTGGTGGTTGCATCAGAAGCAGAGTCAGAGGCTTCAGTCAAGGAAGTCGCTCCAAGTAACCCGTCCACACGCGTTGCGGTTGAGGCAGGCAAAGTGTCGAAGCAGCAACGCGAGCAGCAGCAGCAGCAGGAACAGGAACAGGAACCCAATGATGCTGGCGATGAGCCCATGTCCCCATTGATCGACAAACGCACCGATGAACGTATCAGGAGAATGAACATCGCACTGCATAGAATAAACAAGAGGATCCAGGCGCTGGAGAACGCTGAGGTGGACTGGGACGACGATGACAACTCCAGCTATTTGACGGTGGAGCGCTACAAGAAGCGCGCCTGCGAAATCTATGAGAAAATCTGTGATCTAACCGGCGAGAGCAAGAGTGCCTTTCGCCAGCTGAAGCAACCGATCCGATTCGAGGATAGTCCCTACCCCCAGTTCAATCGCATGCTATCGTCCTTTGTGAATCGCATGCAGGAATTCCCCGACTACCACGATGTCCTGCAGCTGCTCGAGCATTGCAACAAAATGCACGAAATGGGCTTGGCCACCTTCGAAATGAAGCGAATAGGTAAGACAGCAACTCCAGACTCAGACGAAAAGTCTGAATCTTTATCCCCGTTTGCTAATTTGCAGCCAGCGATGCCTTCCTTTCGGTGGGACGACTGCTGCAGTCGAAGCGCAAGAGGGATTTGTACGAAACCGCTAACCACTTTACGGGCAGTGTCAAGGATCCGGCTGCCTCGGACCCGGAGCTGATGGCCAAGCTAAAGGAGAACACCAAGAAGCATACCAAGATTAGTGATGTACTGGCAAAGTGAGCAATTCGAGTATTAACTTTCCTCCACTTTCGTTGCTAATTCGGAGAGATGTTCCGTATTTTCAGATATTCCCGGGAGCAGGATCTCAATGCGGACAATTTGCGCGAAGCGCGTCTCAAAAAGCAAAAGGAAGCGGCAGCCGCTGCAGCTGTGATAGAAGAAGATGACGACAAGCCATGCACCAGTGCCCAGGCAGCAGCCAAAGCCGCCGCCTTGCTCAATGGTTCTGCAGCTCGTCCCGCCGATGCTGCTGCCATCGATGATAAGGATGATGCTGATGACGATGACGAAGAGGAGGACTCTGAATCGGAGGAGGAGGAAGAGGACATTGAAGAATTTGTGGAAAAATTCAAGACAAACGGCGACGTAAGCGATGCCGATTCGGAGATTGAAGCAGAAACATTGACTGAAACAGCAACTGATACAACACCAAAGACAGATGCGCTGGTGGCTTCGAAGGATGTGATAGATATAACGAGAGATGAGACTGTCGACAGCGATGAGAAGGAAACCCCCAAGTCCAAGTCAAAGCCCAATGATGTAGCGCCCAATGGCAAACTGAAGATTATATCCGTTTCCAGTTTGAATGCCAGCGTCAACAACGAGAAGGCGCCGGCACTGGCGCCGGCACAGAAAAGCAAACAGAGCTCGAATGCGTTACTGCCGCCGAAACGCGTTATAGCCGCCGAGATTATCATTTCCGACGAGGAGTCATAGTACGACTGGGGACGCGCATCTGCAGGACAGCCACAGACGCCTGCCACCTAAATTTTGTTTATTCTAAGTAATTTATTCGTTTCAACCACACACACAATATTAGTTGATTATTTTCTAATTCTTTTTCACATTCACCCAGAATGGCATTGTATTCTAAATTGTATTGTATGTTCTGGCATGCCCCCCTTGGTATACCCTCACTTTCCAAAGTTATATGATGTTATTGCAGCTTGCAGAAACAAAAAATCCACAACAAATTGTAAATATTTACCAGAGCAGAGCATGCAATTAAAATTAAGATTGTTTTGCAAAAACACTAAGAAACTATAATTGAGAATCCACTTATGAGTCGACCTATCTGTTCAATGTTTAAGGATTTCCTGCAGGTACTTGGTTATAGTGGAGTCATCGCCGGCCGTTTCCTCGATAATATCAAAGTGATCGTATCCCTGCATCACCTTGAAGCTTGCGGGAAAGCCAGCCTTTTCCAAAACCTGCCCAAAGGCGCGACTTTGCTCGATGAATGTCACGCTTTCGTGCTCTGCGGCCAGGACATGGAATTTAGTGGAACTCCAGGACTTGGCATCCTGATATTTCCACAAAATGGGCGACAGTGCCGCGGCCTTTTCCGCGTCCAGGCCTAGAATATTATTGGGATTCACATTTTCCAAAGACCACAGCTCGCGTAGATCATAGACGCCACACATGAAGAGCAAAGAGCGGATATTCCTGCGTCTCTCGGATGTTATCACTTCAGGAGCATTTAGAATCTGCGCCAGCATATGTCCGCCTGCCGAATGTCCTGCAAAATGTATCTCCGTGATCTTTGTCTTCTCGGCATATTCGAAAGTCCATTTTAGGAAATTGGTAAACTCCAGCATCAGCTGCTCCAGGGTCACCTGTGGGCACAGATTGTAGTCCATGACAGCCACCCGGTAGCCACGACGCACCAACGGACCGACCATGGAGCAGGACTGGGTTATGTCCAGCATTTGCCAGTAGCCCCCATGGACATAGACAAAGAGGGGAGAGGAGTCAGTGGTGGAATCGTTGTAAAACACGTCCACGATTTGCCGATCGTCTTGGCCGCCATATCGTAAATGGTCTACTTTAATCGCCTGCTTGGTAGTCAGATCTTTACCCTCTGGAATGGTATCAGCATCAGTATCGTGGAATATAGGAGCATCCTTTAGTTCTTAATTAATTTCTCGATTGCTTACGTTGCACTGTTAGCTCTATGAAATGGTCTTGCACAGCCAAATTGGGTGCGGGCTGGTCTTGGAACCGTATGGTGTGATAACTGGGAAAGTAATCGCGCTCCAGGTCAGTGTTTTTGGGATTATACATAGTGATAAGAACTATCTCTCGTTGTGGCTCGGGGTCAAATGAAGACTGAAAATGTACAGGGAATTTGTTTTCAGCAATGTTCGATCCAAATTGAGTGCTGTGTTATATTACAGTTTGCGGTTAAGTACAATGCAGTTTTTAGATCTGAGTTGAGTTATTTTTAGAACAAGTCTAACCGGCTTTGAACTTGAAAGATTTCTTTGAACGTTAAATTGAGCACTTTTTTTATGCCAAACTGTCTCTGTGGAAAGTGTTTTGCAGCACTGAAACTGAAAGATATGTTGGCGTCCAATGTTGCAAAACATTAATACACTAATTAAACCGTTTAATTGATTAATTTTTTTAATCTACACGAAGATAAAAAACATTTTGATTGCATTTTTTCCCGCCAGAATATATTTATTCGCCACAGCAAGAGCTGCCAAATGGACGTTGTATAAATTCATTATATAATAGTTTTGTTGTTGTATTAAGTTACTACTGTCCAGCCTTCCCATCATCTTCAAAAGACGTTATCTTCTTGGTGCCGGACACATTGCACTACCAATATAATAATGGGGGAGGGGCCCAGGATGTGTCAATGCCTATAAGCAATTTTATCGTATCCGATTAGTTTGCTTAAACATCTAGAATAACGAAACATTATCACACATTTTCTTCGAACTCAGATCGAAAAACTGTGGATATTTCATTTATCATATCACTAGCCAGCAAACTTCGACCAAACTTTTTAAATGCAACCGAATTTGCTGACTTCACGAGATAACTTGAGGCACAAGATGCTATATATGCGGGATTTGGATGATTGGATTGCAGGGACCAGTAAAAAAACGTTGCTAAAGATCCGCTTAGTAAGTCCCCTTGACCTCCACATCTACGACCGGAGCCACCCGGTGGCATGGAGAAAACTTCGTTGCTTTGAGGTATATGAATTTTATCATTTACGCCTTTTTCCAGGACCACAACACCATCTCCCAAACGAGACATCTTTTGTCGCACAGAATTCGGGTCCTCTCCAAACAACCTACGGAATTCCATAGCGTTCGGGGTCAGTATGATATTCCGTTGTCCGCAAACCAGATCAATGTTATCATTCAGAATAAATAGCCCATCTGCGTCTATTACCATTGGCTTTTGCAATTTTGTGCACAATTTTAACACATTGGTTACAGTCTTCAAAATAGGCGGTTCCCGACCCAATCCAGGGCCTATTACCTTCAAAGCATACATAGATTAAAGACAATTGATTAAATTGAATAAACATGAAAAGATTTACTCACAATCACGTGTAAACGTTCTAACCACGGTTGAATTTGATCAACTGCATCCAAGCAATCCAACACTGGATGGACGATTAAGTCGGGGCTGTAAGATTTGATAACTGGGGCTGCATTTGCTTGACAGAAGACATGCGACAGGTCGGCTCCGACTTTCATAGAACTTATAGCAGCAAAGTAGGGCGCACCGGTGTACTCCAAACTTCCTCCAATGACGCCGATTCGACCATATTGTCCTTTATATTTGTCGTTTGTCAGTGCTGGCACAATTTTCTTAAACAAAGTAAGCAAGTTAGGTAGATTTACAGGTATTTCTTTAATTGCTGACATTATTTTCTTCCTTTCTTTCTTTCTTTGTTCAGGCCTTTTTTAGGAGTGTTATTTATTTAAGGGTATCGATAAAAATATTGCATGCCTGTATTTCGTTCGATGCATAATATTTTGCTAGCGGTCGAGTGTTGCAGCAAGTCAGCTGTGTTTTGTTTACGTTTCTATGAAAAGCTTACAGTTGGATTTAACTTTGTACAAAAGAAACCATTTATTTGTAAATTCTAGCTTAAATTCAACAAATCTTAAACTTCATCACTCTCGAGAGCCTCCAACTCGTCGAACAGGACCATTGTCATTTTTCTCTCCACCCTTGCAGCATCAGATTTAGTTAGGTTTCGTAAGTACGTATCCCAATAAAGGAATGCGGGCCTTACCGCAGGCTGGTTGGCGAGCTTCTCTAAAATCCCAACCACCTGGGATGTTGATGAGCTCTTCTCCACCTTCTTTTTCTTGGCTGGCGTCTCCTGTGACCACAAGTTTTTATGTTAGGAATTTTTATCAATTGTATCAGGTAGGGTACACTACTTACATGCGAGTCCACCGGCTCGTCGCTCATATAGCTAACCTCTTGTTCCATGGCCTTCTCGCTCTCGGCACAGCTGTTTTCTTCGTCTGTTTCGATCGTGCCGTCGTCATTGTCATAATTCACAGCCGGGTTCACGACCTTGTATACAAATGACGAGTCGAACGTGCTGTGGAAATGTGGAGTTGGGAATATACAATACAGAATACAAGTAAATATATAATATAATACATACCGCCTTTGCGAGGAACAGTCTGGCAAGAATGCCATGTGCGGAGCAAACACCCAGTCCAAACTGTCATTGGCCCCCTTCATTTGCTTGTTTGTAGCCGTCTTTATATGATAGCGGTAGCTTTCTTTAAGTGATTTCCACGCCTGTTTGCAAGTAGTCTCTAAAAAACATAGCTTAGGTTTACATTTTCTAAACAATTTAAGTTTCACTTACCATCCTTATCTATTTCGCTGGCTACAGACTCCCAAGCATTCTTTACTGCAACCGGGTTAAAATGTTTTTTCTCAGTTAGGTCCCATATTACACGCCTTTTTTTAACAGACTTGATTAGTTGTAGTTTGGATTCCTGGGAGAACTCCGCAAGCCGCTTGTTTTTTGTTTTCCTGTTTTCCATTATATCTGAGTGTGAAATCTAGTACTCAAATCAGCAAAATTTTTTCATCGATCGAATCATAAAAATGCATGCCTGCATTTTCAATCGATGGAAAATTTTGCAGCAGGCGAGTACAGTACTCAAATCAGCAAAATAAACAGCCGGTTAATATTTGGTTGGTACACTACTAAATTATAATTAAGGAATGTGTCATATTTATGCCAAGAACCCTAATTTACACCTTCATGTTCGGTACTTTTACCATCTTGGTAATATTATCCTTTGAGATAATTTGATAAATTCGAACCATTAATATCGTTGGTGTTTTTTTTGTGAATCGCCACCAAAAATAGAATCGATATTTTCACATCATATCGATGTTGACATTGGTATTCTTGCAGCTCTATTTCCCACCTCTAAAAGCCAACTCAGAGGTTTACGTTTTTAATTTTCTGCCAAATAAATCCAAGGAAATCTCACCAACATGAGCAGGGGCCAGCAAAACGATGAGGATACCAATGCGGTGCTGTTTGATGCCCGGAACGAGTATTACATTGGCAACTTTATGGGCTCCATCAACTTTGTGCTGCCCGAGCAGGGAACGGCTGGAGCGGAGCTGCTGTCCTACATGTACTTGTCGTACCTGGCCATTGACTCGGGCCGCATCATTGCCTCGGACATCAAGGAGGGCAGCTCGACACCGCTGCAGGCTTTGCGTCTGGTCCACGAAGCCTTCGAGCAGCCATCGCGGTGCGAGGAAGTGCTGGAGAAGCTGACAGATAAGGTGGCCGGCGAAGAGGATGAAACCAATCTCTGGCACATTGCCACCGCGATTGTTTACTGTTACGACGGGCAGTTCGAGAACGCCCTGAAAATCCTGCATGGCTCCACTAATCTCGAGTCGATGGCTCTCTCGGTGCAATGCCTGCTGCGTCTCCAGCGTGTCGATCTGGCAAAGCAGCTGGTGGCCAAAATGCAGGAGATCAGCGATGATGCCACCCTAACACAGATGGCTCAAGCCTGGGTGGCCCTAGCACAGGGCACAGAGCAGATGCAAGACGCATTCCACATCTACCAGGAGTTCTGCGAGAAGTTCAAGCCCACGCCAGCCCTGCTCAATGGCCAGGCAGTGGTCCACTTGGGCCTGGAGCGCTACGAAGAAGCCGACGCCGTTCTGCGCGAATCGCTGATAAAGAAGCACAACGACTACGACACTCTGATTAATCTCATGGTTTTGTCGCATCTGACGGGCAAGCCCACGGAGAACATAACGCGTTATCTGGAGCAGCTGCGTCAATTCTACCCAAAGAGCGACTTCGTCACAGACCTGGACAAGAAGTCGGCAGAGTTCGATCGCCTCTGCCTGCAGTATGATATGGGTGGCGAGGAGAAGCTCTTGGCCGTCTAATAATTCCATGTTTATATCAAAACTTTCTATGTATATTCATTAAATTACAATAAAAATTGATTAGAAATGTATCAGAGGTATTCAGTAGGAGAACATTAGTAGCTGCAGAAGAAAGAAATTTGATTAAAATCATAAAGTTTAGCATTCTTTTAAGATAATTACTTTTGTTTGAAGCCATATTTCTTTCGCTCGTAGAACAAATCAGTCTTGGAGCTGCCCAGATTCACGATTTTGGGGCAGCCATCACGCTGGAAAGAACACACCACACAATCAATAAAATCTCCTTCCGCATCCACAAAGTGCAGGTGCTACTCACATCCTTCTCCTGCATTGTGCAGGACTTGCAGTAGTAGGCATCGGACACTCCAGGTCCTCCGCAGATGACACATCTTCCCTGATAGGATCCGTAGTTGCATTCATCGCAGATCCGCACCAAGGTGCAGGGACGTACATAGGAGTCGCAAATCACACATTTTCCATCATCCTTCTCGCAGAGGCGTCCAATGGCTGCCGCGCGTGGTAGTTAAAACATAGCAATTACACAGGAAATTACAGCCTATATATCTAAAAGGTCTTACCCACGCCAGGTTGTTTGCGGCAAAAAATCAAATCGGGATGATGCTTGGCCATGTTTTATTTACGGTTTTATTAAAGATTCAATTAAAACAATTTTTGCGAAAAAACTAGCGGCGTACTAGTGTGACCGTTTCAACTTTCTTCTTGTATTCGATTTATCGAATATTTGCAGCTAGAGGTGGAAGCACTTCGATGTTAGTTGTTTTCGATGCAATTTATTTTCTGTATCTTTGTTCAATGAAAAGTGGAAAAAACAACAACAAAATGCAACACCTTAGTTAGACAGAGACATTGAAAGTACTTGCAGCTACAAAACCTAGAAAATGTCACAGGCAGCGTCTACCACGCAGAGTGCAGCTGCTGCACCGGTGGGTGGCGGCAGTCGAAGACTGCCCAGCGATGGCGTGGGCGGCGTTGGTGTCATGGGGACCACCATGTCGGCGCGATTCGGGGAAACCGAATGGGAGGCCCGAGAGGTGAGTGCAGCGCAACGATAACAAGTTTTCCATATTAATGATTTCCGTTCTCTCCTGGAAAAAGTCGCAACGCCAACGCGAACTGCATGAGGCCCGTGCCAGGGCGGCGCAGATGGAGAAGACCATGAAGTGGTGGTAAGTGGAGAGCCAGAGATATCCACCTGCCGGCCGTCTGTTATTCACTATACTCTGTTTGCAGGTCCGATTGCACTGCCAACTGGCGCGAGAAATGGAGTAAGGTAATGGTTGCCATGGCGGCTGTTGAATCAATAGGTTGCAGGGATTTGTTTGATAACAAAAACGTCTCTTCTGCAGGTACGCAACGAGCGGAACAAGGCCCGGGAGGAATCCAAACAGTTGAGCGTTAAACTGGACGTCGCCATGAAGGAGGCACATTCGCTGAAGCGCGAGAAGAATGATCTCGAGGTGCAGATCACCCAGCTGAAGAAGGAAATGGAGAAGGTGCACACGCTGATGATGAAGCATGCGGGCCAGTTCCATCGGGCCGACACCAACGAGGATGCCGAGGCCAATGGACGCGATGCCAACTGCTCGCCGGACATCTCTTCGGATGGCCTGAAGAATATCAATAGCGAGGATGGTTTGGTCACCAAATTAACCAACGATGTGAAAGATCTGGACATTGAGGAGTTTGCCATGAAGGGAGCCATGCCCAAACATTTGACGGATCTGGATGAGGCCGCAGCCGCCGAAGAGAAGCGTCTGATACAGCAGTTGTCTAAGGATGACTTTGACGAGGATTATTTGCTGCAAAAAATTTCCATGCTGCAGTTGCGCCTCGATGAAGCGCAGAAAACTCTGCAGGCCGAAAGAGAGTAAGTGAAGAGAGTGCCCTTCCCCCTCCTATTTGTTTGCTTAAACTCTGTTTTCTTTCAGCGAGAAGCACGAACTCCACAAGAGCATTGAGAAGTTGACACTGGAGATACAGGATGTGCGCGGACGTCACGAGGAGATGCGTTCAGCCAAGCAGGAGGCGGTCCGCGAGCTCTTGACACTGCAGGAGCAGCATCGGGCAGAGATGCGCATTGTGAACAATTCGCTGCAGGAGGAGATTGCCGCACGCGAGAATCTAGAGCGCCGGCTCACGGAACTTCGAACCGAACTGGAGCATCTGCAGGCAGAAAATGCCTCCGAGTGGGGCAAGCGGGAGCGTCTGGAGTCTGAGAAGTTGGCCTTGGAGCGCGACAACAAAAAGCTGCGCGCCGAGCTGCGAGACTATCAGGAGCGTTCTGATCGCAAGTGTCGCCCCATGCAGGCCAATGATGTGGAGCTTCGCGCCCTGCAACAGGAGCTCTCGGAGCGCAACAAGGAGATCAGCGAGGTGAAAATGTCGCATGCCAAGCTGAAGAAACTGTTGGCCGAGACCAACACGGAGCTGAGCCACGCAGTGCGTCGGGCAGAGCAATACGAGGCAGAGGTGAGTAAATCTATACCTTATCTGATGATATATATGATTGTGGAGTAGCTGTAGCTACAGCTGGAACGAGATTAGGCATATCAGCTTATCAATGGCAAGAAAATTTCTAAGTGGGATGTTTTCTTGGACAAGAGAACAGTTTTAGACAAAGATATTTGTATTCCATATGACACGTAACAATCTAACGATTCTGTAAATGCAGTTGTCTCCATCGCTCCCTAATCGCTACTCAAATCAGTTGGCAAAGGCCGCCAGTCCGGTGATGGCACGTCCGAGAATCAGAGCGTGAATGTCGTGGGTGCCCTCGTAGGTGATGACCGACTCCAGGTTCATCACATGCCTGATCACATGGTACTCATCGCTGATTCCATTGCCCCCCAGCATGTCCCTCATTTGACGAGCAATGTCCAGAGACTTGCCCGTATTGTTCCGCTTCAGGAGGGAGATCATCTCGGGTGTGTGGAGCTTCTGGTCCTTGAGGCGACCCACCTGCAGACAGCCCTGCAGGCCCAAGGCAATCTCTGTGGTGGCATCGGCCAGCTTCTTCTGGATCAACTGATTCGCCGCCAATGGGCGTCCGAACTGCTTGCGATCGAGGGTGTACTGACGGGCTATCTCCACACACGCCTCGGCGGCGCCCAAGGCACCCCAGGCGATGCCATAGCGGGCATTGTTCAGGCAGTTGAAGGGGCCACTGAAGCCAATGGCCTTGGGCAGCAGCTGTTCCTCGGGCACGCGCACATCGTCCATGAGGATCATGCCAGTGGGTGAGGCACGCAGCGAGAATTTTCCCTCGATCTTGGGGGTGTCCAGGCCCTTACCCGATATCTTGCGATCCACCAGGAAGCCGCGCAGCTTGCCATCCTCGCACTTTGCCCAAACAACCAGGACATCGGCAATTGGGGCGCTGGTGATCCATGTTTTGGATCCATTCAAGATGTACGTCTTCGTTTTGCTGTCGTATTTGGCATTGGTTTCCATTCCAGCCGGATCGCTGCCATGGTTGGGCTCGGTCAAGCCAAAACCCCCTGCGGAGAGAAACCAATTAGTTAATCTGTTGGGAGGAAGGCACTCCCCCTGTTTGGGCACTCACCTATCAGCTTTCCCTGCGCCATGCTGGGTAAATATCTCTCTTTCTGCTCCTCGGAGCCGTAGTCGTAGATGGCACCCATGGCTAGTGAGCTCTGGACACTCACTGCCGAACGGTAGGCGGAGTCCACACGCTCCACTTCGCGGGTGAGCAGGCCATAGGCCACACTGGACACTCCGGCACAGCCGTAGCCCTTCAGGGTGCAGCCCAACACGCCCAGACTGCCGATCTCCTCCATGATCTTCTTGTCGAACTGCTCCAGTCGATTGGCCATCTTCACGCGGGGCAGTAGCTCCGCCTGGCAGTAGCCGCGGAAGGCATCGCGAATGGCCACCTCCTCTTCGGTCAGCTGGCTCTCCAGGTTGAGAGGATCCTGCCAGTTGAATTTGGGAGCTGCCGCCTTGCTGCTTGCCAAGCGGCGAGCACACGGATTAATTAGTTTACTTATCACACTTTGCGCAATCATTTTCCCAAATATTTGTGTGTGTTTTGCGTTCCTTTTCGTGAGAAATTCGCAATACAGCTGCTCCGGTTGAAGAAATGAATTGAAATGAAGAAAGCTCCGAAGAACCTCCAAAGCTTTCAATAACAGCTGCAACAGGTTTGCGCTCTCCGCTCTCTAGTTTAGTCAAAGTATATTAACATAGGGTGCGACGTGCCTGAAGTGCGCTCTCAGTTTAGGCGACATATTTTCTTTCAATGCGTACAGACCTCACAATGCCAGAGAGTGGCCACAAAATTAAGCCACCCGAAGAGCTTGGATGCCTCACCTTGGCGCTTGTTTACCGCAAAAATATTGTTGTTGTGACCGGATGATCATAATATGCGGCCCGTAAATTTTCGCACTATCACACATTTTATTTGGGACTTGACGATAGAACCTAAAAATGAAGTGGAGCTAGAAAATTTTCCAATTGTTATCGCATCTGGCCTAGCGGGGGTCGGAAGCTTATCTGCGCACGCCCATTGTGCTTATTTCTAAGCATGAATCGTGGAATGAATGGAATAGTGATAGTGATAGTGGGTCGTGTGTGTATGTTTGTGTAGACTGGAATGGAAACCAATTTCCAATGCAACGAAGAATATCACTTATCTCTTTTCCTCTGTTCCAGGTCAAACGCCTTCGTCAGCGTGTGGAGGAGCTTAAACGGGAATTAGCGGGCGCCGAAGATGAACTGGATTCGGCGGTGAACCAGGTGCGGCGTCTGCAGCGCTCCAACGATGAACTAGTGGGCCAAACTGAGGGCTTTCAGGTGCAAATTCAACATTTACAGAACAGGTGAGTCTCCCAGAAATATATCCGTAAGTAAGTAAGTCTTTCCCCTAAAACAACTAACTTTTCATTGGTGCCGGTGTCTGCTAATCCACTCCACTCCTAACACCCCCTCGTAACCCACTAAACCACAGACGAGCCCCCAGTCCGCAACTGCGCGGCATGGGTGGCGTTCAGTTGAGGAACAAAATAGCCGTGGAGCTGCCCAACGATTGTCTGCCAAATATCAATGATCTGCGCCAGATCTTTGATGATTCTCAGGCGGGAATGCGCAGCTCCCACAATGGCAGCGATGCTGCTGTCCATCACGCGGCTTCTGTAAAGCGTTCCAGTCACACGGAGCGAACGCTGCTGCAGCAGCAACAGAGCAGTGCAGCTGCCTCGGCAGCGGCTGCGGCGGCGGCAGCAGCGGCCTTCTACGATGCAAAGCCCACGCATCTGGAGGAGAACATCTTCGAGTCAAAGTCGCGGAATCTGGAGTTTGAGCGGGCCAAGCAGAAGTTTGACAATCCCCATGGATCGCACCACCACCACCAGAGGCAGCGGTCGGGCAACGGACATGGCCGATACGGCAGTGCCGGGAGCAGCAGCAACTGCAGCAGCGCCAATCGCTCGAATCTCGTGCTGCCCCTCAAGTGCATGACCAATGGGGGTAATCCTTCTTCGATGTCCAGCAAGGACGAGATGAACAGGCAGCTGTACGAGGCGCACGAGAAGGAGCAGGGCTATGCCAGGAATAGTATCAATCTGGATGGTCTCAAGGTATCCGACGATGAGGTGAGCCGTACGGAACCATGTTCTCTTCGCATCTTTTACTAACTTTTTTCAATTCTGGTATTATTTTGGTAGTATTTATTCCGTTGCTGGATATTGTGGAAAGAAGTATTAATTTCTGTCTTTTACGTTTGCAGACTCCGTAGCTATGGTTCGACAAGCTTACTGCTGGACGATGAGACCGAAGGCAATAGCGATTGAAGACAAATTCGATTGAAGATTATGGTATTAACTGCTAGTATTAATTTCACCCCAAAATGCGTAAGTACTTTAAAGTTGGTGGAGCACAGGTTCCAAGGTGCAATCCATGATCCTAGCCTATGTTTGAGGACCACCATCAACTTGTTCCTTAGTTGATTCATAAGTTTACTTAAGTACTTTTATGTGAACAAGAGGAGAAACCTCTTTCGGCACACGAATCCCCATAGATCAGCAGTAAACTATGTCATTTAATAAGCTTTTATCTTCACAAATATTCCATTTATACTAAGCATTACTATCAGACAATTTAGCTGGCCATATCTCGCATATCTATGAGCTTATCTCGCCGATAATACAGTTGTTAGGATCCCTTACATCTCAATCATCATTGGAATCCCTTGCCTTGTTGAACAACACAGACTAAACCGCATTAACAGACTTAATACCAGATATAACTATATACGTATTGACTCATAATACAGGTTCGATTTTTGAGTGCCAGAAATCCCATAGAAATTTTACAAAATTTACTCGGAACAATGTCGGAGATATATGCTGCTGTCTGTGAATCGGAAATAATTTATTATGTATCAAAATCTCGAGATCTGTGCGTTTGTCTAGTCCCAAATCCATTTCGCTTTTTTTTTTCCAAAAGATTGCACTTTGATTCGCAGCAGCAGCAGCATATTGAATCGTATCTAGAATATATATACATAATATATTTAGCAATATTAGTATTCTAGTGTTTTAATAATACCAGTTTATAATTAACTATTAAAACTACATACATATATAACAAATATATAGACATAACTGATATTCCAATAAAGTGTTTTGGATGTTACCATTGATTAAATATTGGAGTGTGTGACTGGCGTTTCTTCCCGTTTTTGGTTCCAGGTATTATTTGAACCATTGAATATATAAACCACTTCGTGTCCGTCAGTCGACGCTTAAAGGATTACAAAAACATTGATGTATCTGGTCATCGCAGGCTAGTTTCAAAAAAAGGAATACATAAACCTGGAATTGTTGGAAAAATGTCTCAGATCACAGCTGGCTTTCTTTTTACATGTTCATAGTAAATCATTCGTGAGAACACTAACCTGCAAACGTTTGAGATTTAGACAAAATTTTTCTGTTTAGCAAATAAAAAATTTTCTAGTTTACAATCATGGTTCAGTTGTCCCGTAGTACAAAATTTACCTGCATTTGCTTTGGTATCTACCTTTCGTATGCCGTGTTTATTTTCGTGCTGTTGCCCATGCTGATGCCCGATCCGGTCACCCTGCACCGGTCGATGCTGGCCTACAAGACCCGTCACCTGGGCAACTTGACCAAATACACGCTGGAGACGGGAGGTGAACCTGTGCGCTCGCTTCTGGTCACATTCCGGGGCTCGGGGGCCCTGAAGCTACTGGATAACTTGTCCTTTCAACCAGGCTGCTATCAGCACTATGCCCCATTGATTGCCTATCAGAACCGTCTGAATGCGGCGCAGAGGCATGATGTGGCGCTGGAGGAGATGGTGGCGCTGTTCAAGTGCGACTACAACATGTCGGCGCCGATGCTCAGCTGGGGCAGGCGTTCGTCCACTTTCCAGCGCTTCTATGGCGTGCAGTGGAAGAACAGCCTGATCTATCCGAAAGAGGTCTGTTGGGATCCGAAAATCATGTCGGACATCTGCAAGATCCATCCGTTCCTCAACATGGCCGTGTACAATCTGAAGCTCGAGTATCTGAGTTCCCTGCTAGATCGAGAGGAGTAAGGACACCGAAAACCTTTGAATGCTTTTGACATTGATTGGTTTCTTTTTCCCTATCCCCCCAGTCTCAACATAAGGATTATGTTGCTAGTCCGCGATCCTCGCGGCACGATGCACTCACGTGCCAATAGCCAACTGTGCACAATAGCCAATAGTCCGGAATGTTCCCCAGCGAATCTGTGCAATGATTTGGTCAGTGATTATAACACGGCTAGGCTTCTATCGAAGAAATATCCGCATCGCTTCGGGTATGTCTATCTATAATTGGATACTTTAAGCATTCAATACAGCTCATCCCGAACATCCCAACAGAGTCACACGATACGAAGACCTGGTCCATGACCCCGACGAGATCATGATGAATGTTTTCAACTTTTTCGGCCTGCCGATGAAACGGTCCAAGGAGGTGGTTCGAGGTGTTCATCCACGCATTGCTCACCGCGAGGGCGATGGCTGGGAGTTCCCCTGGAGGCATTCCAACGAACCGGCATACGATTGGATGTACAAAATGAAGATCCAGGATGTGAAAAAAATTCAAGATGTCTGCATGGAAGCCATGAACATGTGGGGCTATCGTATCATCAAGGACTTTGAAGGATACTTACCCGAGGCCTTTGAGCCGTTGATTGCCATGAATTAAATTTAAAATTTATGCGGCAACACTTGGCCGAAAAGTGATATCGAGGTAATCAGAAGCTGTAGCGCCAGTAGCGAATAGGGAATAAGTATTTGAAAAAAGTGAGGCAATCGTTTGAAATGTTAAAGTTAGAATTTGATAAAGTTTCGTTCCGATAAATGGAATAACCGATAAGCCCAAAAACTCACAATTGAACGAAAAATTGAGCTTGAGCTTTTCCCCATACCTAAGATGTATCGCCGCGATGTATCGGCAAATTGTCATCGCTAATATATTTTGGACCCGACCGGACGTGCTAGCGGAAACTTTTATTTAAAGCGCGTAAAAAACATTAAAAACGCGAAAAACAACGTCCATCGTCTGCAACAATAAAAATTACAATGTCCTCCAGCTAAGAGGGGGTCGCGGTATGTGCGAGTGCGAGAGTGTCAGGGGGAATGTGTAAAGCGTCCGAGTGCAAAGTGTGTTTATTGTTACATTGCCAGCAATTAGTGGAGTATTAACAGCCACAAATGAGCACAGCGGAACTGGATGCGGACTTGGAGTCGTGTGCGCTACTGAACGCTGGTGATAACACCGTCGATCCTGGCAGGACACGCGCTAAGCAGCGCGTCAGTTTGAACTCGAAGCGTCGACGCACCCGAATGTCGCGCCGGGCGAACCTCATTGGCATCTGTGGCGTGGGCAGTCTGTGCATCCTGCTGCTGATAGCCACCACCCAGCACCGACCCCTCACGACGCCCTTCAACCAGGGATCGGGCGGCGGCCCGGCAGCGGCATCGCTCAGCCAGGCGGCCAACTATGGCGTCGATGGTGGTCCCTCCAACAGCCTGGGCCGCAACTCCTTCTACGAACGCCTGCAGCAGCAGATGCAGCAGCAGCAGCCCTCGCAGACTGTCGTCTACAACCTGACAGCTACTATAGCGGATGTCCTGTCGGCTCAACGGTCGCGCATCCTCACCGAAATGGAGAACTTTGAGTATCCGCGCGGCGGGGCCGAGCGCCTCAGCGACATGACTCCCGCTACAAACGGCACGCCCGTCCGCAGTGTGGTCGTCACCTCCTGGCGGTCGGGCTCCACCTTCCTGGGGGACATACTCAACTCCATTCCGGGCAACTACTACCACTACGAGCCGCTGCTCGACTTTGGCATCAAGCAGGTTCGCGATCCCGACGACCAGGACCTGGCCGTCCAGAATCTCAAGAATCTCCTCAACTGCGACTATGCCGACATGACGGACTACCTGAACTTCGGGAAGACGCACACATATCTCTTCGAGCACAACACCCGACTGTGGGACGTCTGTCGCGAGTATCCCCGCTTCTGCTGGCGGCCCCACTTCCTCACGCGCTTCTGTCGCCTCTTCCCCATTCAGAGCATGAAGACGGTGCGGCTGCGCCTGGCGCAGGCCGAGAAACTGCTCGAGGACCAAAGGTGAGTGCTCTACGACAGACACAATATTGGGAGGGGATAAATTGGGATATAGAAAGTGAAAGGCGATAGATAACAGGCATCTCTGGTGCTGCTGTCTCGTAGTGTCGTGACGCATTTATGCGCTGTCCCAGCTCGTGCTGAATAAAACAATAGGGAAACCGCAGAGCCGTTTGGTTTGGCGATGTATCTTGATGGGCATTTAATCCCACAAAACCATGAGCACTGCCCCTACAATTTCTTTGTGTATTTCTCTCAACTATATTTCATTTCATTTATCTTGGAGCAGGCCAAGGCTTCCGCCTTTTGTGATAATTGCTGAGGCATATATGTACATACATACATTCGTATTTTGTGGTGTTATTTTTCTAAGTTTCTTTCCCTGGGACTTGCTCAACTGGTAGTTGGGTTATTCTGCTTATCGTGCGAGTATTTGCTGGCGAATTGAACCCTTGAAAGCTTATCAAAGAGTGGCGGAACTTTCCTGAAAAATATCACAAAATAATTTGTAATTTAATGGGCTCTATAATAAGTGATTTATAATGAAATATGGTTAGGATAAACCCCAATTACAACACTGTGATAAAAAGAAATCAGTTTTTGATAATATATTCTCTGAATGAATCCATTGATAAATTGTCTGCTGTAATATCAAATGTTGGCTTCCTGACACTCGCCTATCTTTTCCATGCTACTGCCGCAATATATTTTACAATATCACTTAGACACAGCAAACCAGATAACTATATAGTTTAGAGGTTTACTGGAAGATAGTAGAGATTATACGGGTTACTGGGTTACTCCCGGCGGATATATGTATGTATGACGAAGGCTGTCTTATCAGAGGTAGTGCTGTCATATATGTACGTATGTCTACCCTGAAGTGATTGCTTAGACTCACTTGAGTAGGTGTACGAGTATTCTGCTTCCATTTCCACTCGACTCGAAAAATACTTGGAAATAAAGCCCCCAATCTTGTTCTAAGAACTATTTAAGTAATTAACAATCTTAGGGGAAAAGTAAAGATGCCAGAATGCCAGATAAGATTAGTTTTTAATTGAAATCACTTCCCTACCACTAATCAATCAGCAATTACGAATATCGATAGCAAACTTATTGCTTGCCAAACATTATGAATTTGCTGTTTTATTGCTTGTTGTTTGGGGTTTCAACTTTCATCGCATCACCATAAAAGCAGAACCTGCTCGAGTGTTTCTCTCCTCAAACATTTGGCAGCGTGGAAAACCCTTTTGGCACACAGTCACACAGAGAATCGCACAAATCCTCTGGCAATAGTCGAGGAAATCGAATCCCTTCTAAGCATTTCCTTTCCCCCCTCCCCAAAAGTTTCATTTACATAATTTCCCATTTAAAATGTAAGCCAAACAAACAAGCAAACAGACAGACAAACAAACCAGCAACAAACAACAACAACAACAGAAATCGATAAAATTAGTGTATAGAACAATCTCTGACCAAGCACACAGAAAAAGGAAAATGTATTTGATTGATGTGATGGTGGGGTCCCCCTCCCCCTACCCCCTCCTGCTGCTGCTGCTGCTGGCTTTGTGGTTTCGATTACATTTAGGGGCTGCCACTGGTCCCTCCTGCTTTTTTTGTCCTTTTTTCTCTCTATAAGGACATTAGGGATACTATGTATTGGTTTTGGCTTTTGTGGGTTTGCCTGTGGATTGTGTCAATGTTATGCAAAAGATTCCATTCCCTACCATCCCCACATTCCCCCCTTTCCCCAACTAAAACAAATTTCAATCAAATCGAGAGGGAAACTGACATTTTTGTACACAGAATTTCGGTTCAATAAATAAATAGAAACCGAATCGAATCGATGGATATGTCATTTATGGGCAGACTCTTCTCTCCTTGCACACAGATAGATGTCTCCTTCCGGGTCTTGTAAATGTCAAAAGAAAATGCTTGATTTCCCCTAATGGATGTTCTTTTGAGTGGCTTGTGCCTGCCTCTCCTTTGCTTTCCCCTTGCAGTTCTGTGGAAAAACAATTAACACACTAAATCATAAACGTGAACATGAACCGAACAGAAAAGAGTAACCTAAGACGGCAGAAGCGAAGCTGTCTGGCCAGTAAAGTAAATTAACAGGCACTTGAAAATAGAGCTTGCGGAATCTTTTCTCTTTTGGCCAGCTCTTTCTCGTATACTCTAATGTTTTACCCTTCTGCAGTGGTGGGGTATGCTTCCGCGATCACTAACAATAGTCCTGTACTCTTGAATGTCCCTTTGAGGGATCGAAAATTAGATCAAAACTATTATTATTCATTCTATTCCGCTTCCACTGCTTTGGCTCCATTTCTTACCATTTTTCCACTACTGATTCTGATTCCACTTAAATCAAGTTATTTTCTCATTATTCTTGACCAGTAGAGAGATGCCTGGTAAGTAGCTCTAGAAAGGGCACTTAAGCTTCGTCTGGCACTTAATTGCTGGCCTGCCACTTCTCCGGTTGCACCAACAAACATTCTTTCACACTCTATTAACGCAAAGTCTTGCCACAGTTGCCCAAGCCTCAGAGGGAAATGCATCAAAATTCCGGAAATGTTGTCCAGCACTTGGATTTATGGGCCTAACTACCCCTTACCCCCTTGCCCCTACCTTGCCTCTTGCCCCTCTGCTAACACACACTCTTTTTGGGCCACAATTTGGGTCAGTGCGCGCATTGTGTGGGGCTGGGACTGGGGCTGGGACTGAGTGGAGTGTTGGCTGAGTCACTCGCTCAAACACTCGCTCTCTAAGCGTCCCGCTAACTGGGCCTCTAATTGTCGATTGGGACTGTCCATGGACGGTCTGTCGGTCGGTCAGCTCTGGGCTCTGGGCTCTGGATGGGTGTGCCCAGAACACACAGCGCAGCACCAACCTCTGGCTGGCTCTTAAATTTAATGCCAAATAGGCATTTTATTTATAAATCACACATTATTTTTATGTGATTTTTCATGGGGCGATAAGGAAGGGAATGTGCTGCCTAATTAAATGGAATGTGGGTAAATTGAGGAGAATTTTCTTTGGTTTTGGTTTTTATTTTTATATATTTTATTAGAAGAAATAATAGAGAAAAACCCCATTTTATAGGCCTCTTCCTTGCTGGTTTTTATGGTAATCTTTTAGTTAGTTTGACCCCCGGCTTTAATCAAAACTAACTCTCTGTGCCTTGTATCTGCCATTTATGTCCCCGATAGAGCGACTCTGCTCTGGTTTTTGTGGCCGCCAACTTTGAGCGGCTTTTCCGGCTTGAAGTAGATTAAAATTTGTGAAAATTGAAAGGCACCCACAGGCGGCAGCCACACAGCCACACAATACAGAGGCTGCTGCTCCTCCTTCTTCAGAGAAACTGCAGCGGGAAAAGCCGTAAATACCGCAGAAGCCACAAAGAGTTTTGGGCCACCACCACCTCCCTCACTCAGTTGTTGGCCGTTAGTTGGCTTATAATGAGCAAAGTGGCCATTAAGTCGAAAACTTTTCTCAGCTGCGTTTCAAAGCACGGGGCAAAGCAATGGCAATGCTAGCTGGAGAACCGCTGGATGTCAAGACCCCCCCGAAAAACTTCTTTTGAAGCGTTCTGAAGCGATTATTGCACCATAGACGACCCCCATTCTGGGGCAGCGACTGCGACGGCGACGGCGGACTGCGACTGCGGACTGCGGCCTGTTTAACATTTTTCGCCTGTGAACTTTTGACTTGACAGCTTTGACAATAAACCAGAAACCAGCAGAGATACAACAGCAGCAGCAGAGCAGCAGCGCAGCAGCAGCCTAAGGAAGCAGGGAAGAGGGATGGGATGGGATGGTAGGGTATGGGTTATATATGTACTCCTAGATGGAGCGATCGTGGGTTCAGTGAACGTTCAAGTAGCATAATTTTCCCGAGGCTCTCGGTGCGGCTGCTGGTGCGGGTGTCTCCCCCGCCAGACGTTGTCTTTGGCTTGTGCATTCGAAATAAAAAGCGAAACGGGTTTCAGGTTGTGGGTTTCAGGTAAACCTTCTTTTTTCTGAGCGGGGGATACCCTAACCACAGCGGAGACTATGCATTTGAGCAAGTAATTGGCAGAGCAATCGCAGATCTTCTAGCCATAAAAGCGTTGAATCTTTGAGGGTATCAGAAATTAGCCTTCTTTTATTTGTCTTACTATTATTTACGTTTGTTTTCTGGCTGTTTTGTGGTACGTGGTTGAGATTGGTTTTGTGGCGTAAATGGGTGAAAAGCAGCAATAAAAATTGTCGGCAGGCCAAGAGACACAGAGAGAGAGAGAGAGAGAGAGAGAGAGAGACCAAAGCCAAAGCCAAACCCGTATAGACCCCTCTACGGCTATGACAAACCTCTCTTTGGCCTGGCCGGCAGTGAAAGTGATTGATTTTTTTTCGTACCTTTTTCTCCAAAGCAGCAGCAGCAGCAGCAGCGGTGGCAGCAGCGGCAGCAGTCGTCGCTGGTACTCGAAGTTTCGCTTTTTTTCTGTGTTTGCTGTTTGCTGTTTGGTGTTTGGGCGTAGAAATAATTTCTAAAATAAATGTAGCCACAAGACGACTGCGTTTTGGGGTTTTTTTTGCAGGTTTTTATGATCTCTGGGGTGGAAGTTTGATGAGGCGTTGGACGAATGATAATGGCACATAATAATGATAAGTATAGAAATTTCGAATGGAAACCAGTTAAGCCAGAAAACCAGTTGGAGTTTGGAGTACGACAGTCGCTGCGCCATGCATGGCCTGTAAAATGTTGTGCAAATAATAGTTTTAATAGTTTTTTTTTGCCACAATAAACATTAAATATATTAGTCGGGGGATAGCTAGAAATCCTTCCTTTAAAAATGCTTGGAATTGGAATGTTATACGAAGTTTAAACTCTAAAAATTATATCTTTGTCTCCGGATGAAGTTTTAAACCTTAAATTTCTTCAAAGAACCCAAAATGCAATCACAAGCAGCTGCTTTCCAGCTTTTTCCTTTGATTCTGGTAAAAGAAACATAAGTTTTCTTCAACCATAAACCATTTCGCCCCTCATAAAAACCAGAACAAAGACCCTGTCCAGTCTTCAACGCTTCGGGGAGCCGCAGCCTCAGCCGCAGCCGCGTAGCCTCTTCTAATAACTCTGTGATCTTACGAGTAGGAGTAGGAGAGTGGTTCCTCCTTGTTCTCTGGGAGCGTGTGAAAATTACAATGATTTAGTGGCTGAAGGCAGGCCCATCTATCAATAGCATCGATCCGTCTAATGCAGCTAACGATGCCGCAGTCGGAGTCGCAGTGGCAGTGGCAGTCACTGAAGCTGCCCCGAAACGCACCGCAAATTGATGAACCATAGATGGAAGAGGGTCTACAGTCTGCAACCAGGCCCAAAACCACAACCAAAACGAATGTCATAAAGCTGCGGTGAGGTCTGTTCCCCTCCCCCCCCCCTCCAAGAAGTGGAGGGCCAAATCGCATTAGGCGATACGAACCTTGTCTATGGGGTTGGGGTGTGGGGGGTATGGGGGGTATGGGGTTGGGGCTACTGCCATAACTACTTAAAGATTTACACCGCGACGCTCCGGCCATAAATTCTGCCTAGTAATTGTGCAGCAAAAGCAGCAAAAACA
Source organism: Drosophila athabasca (assembly GCA_008121215.1). NCBI lineage: Eukaryota > Metazoa > Arthropoda > Insecta > Diptera > Drosophilidae > Drosophila > Drosophila athabasca. Next base: position 47,416,736 of record CM017794.1, read on the forward strand.
ACCGACAAGAAACAGAAACGGAATCTGAAAAACCAGAAACCAAATAGTTCTCCTCAAGGCCTGATCGAAGTTCTGTTCTGGCTTACTGGCCACAGAATGAATAGAGAGATATTCGTACTTCTCTTCAGCCGTTTATGCTGTGAGTATCTTTTAGATAGTTTTTTTTTTTTTTTCTGTCAGCGTTTAAAAATAACCAAACAAAACGGCCATTGGATTGGTTTGATGTGTGGCAATGCCCAAAAAAAAAGCGTTAAGACATTACCTAATCGGTCTGCAAACAAAAAGGAACAATTAATGATTGCAAAATTAATGGTGGGGAAAACAAGAAGCGTTTAAGAGGTGTTTTAATGAAGTTAAGAGTCAAGAGCATAAAAGAGAGAGCAATCGGGGCTATGTTGCTCTTCAGAACATCCTTGAACTTTCTTTCCTCTCCTAGCCATGGCTTTAATTAAACTAAACCAAAAACTTTGTAAGCCCCACCATAAAAACAGGTATTTAACAACTTTTTCCGCTGCTCTCGTGATTCCATTATGAATCCAAACTTGTGCTCGGCTGACCTTAGCCCTTTGGCACGCTGTGTGGATTCCGTTTTCACACCTAGGATTATGGCCAGAACATGCCCCAACCCATCCCAGCTGCCTCCTGCTTTTGGGCGTGATTTAATAAATATGTAATTTGGTGGAAAAACATTCGACGACACCGGGTTTCAGCTTGTTTCAAAGTTTGTTTTTCTGTTGGGGGAATTTGTGGGGCCTTTTTTTTTTGGGGAAATTGAAAACCCAGTTTTAATTGGAGTTTTTTGTTCAAAAGAAAGCGTGGTGTTTAATTCTACTTTTATAGCATTTAAAAGCAGAATATTTCCTATAAATATGGTTGTTTCATTTTATCATTTTGCCATTTTTCTGCGAGTGTAAATTACTTTACGTATAATCGAAGTTTCCACTGCAATCCTTCGACTCGTAAAACTTGCAGGACACATTTCCTCTTTTGCACCTCATTTCCTGTAGTTTCATTGGTTTTTCCCTTTTCGTTTCCGTTTTGACCAACGCTGCTGCTGCTGCTGCCTGCCTCAACGTCTGCCATTCGATTCATAAGCACGTGGAGGTCCGTGCTGCATGCAGCACCACTCGATAGTAAAAGTATTTTGTTTTACTTTTAATGACCGGGAAAAGCGTTGTGCAGTATTTTGTTTCTTTTCCTCACCTTGCGCTGGCATTTAATTCCAGATGGAGAGAGAGCGAGAGAGAGAGAGAGAGAATGAAGCCGCCGTAGAAAGTCTTTAATTTCTTTTCTGTGGAAATTTGTAGCGGAAAAATTGCAATCGTCAGTGTCATTCATTGTGTTCCAAGCCAAACGTGTGCTTTTCTTTCTGTTTCAGTTTGGTTGTGTTTTTCTTTCTTTCTTTCTTTCTGTTTGTTTGTTTGAGTTTTTCCCCCGTGATCTTTCCTTTTAATAATTGTGTGAATTTTCGCAGAGAGTTTCTGTGCAAAGTAAAGTTTTCTTTTGGAATCTATCTAAACCGAAGCCGGAACTTTTCTGCTTTTCTGCGGCTGCCTCCAACTCCAACTCAATTTTCACTCTCTCAAAAGTTGTTTGCATCGTTTATCATCTCTCCCTGTCTCTCTATCTCTCTCTCTCTCTCTCTCTGTCTGTCTCTTTCTGTAGCGGTGGTTCTCTTGGTGGTTCTCTGTTTGAGGAAATTGATAGTTTTTATTCTCGTTTTTAAAGTCGGTTAACTGTGGGGGGGCCTGTGGGAAAGTTTTTCAATTGGGTTTCGGTTAGGTAAGATTTTATGGGCCATAAAAACACCGCCAGAACTTGTCGTTTCGGTTCTTTTGAAGATTCCCTTCCCCAGGTAACTGTAGTAAGTCGGAAGCGCATCGGAAAATTAAGATGAATCTTAAACATGGGAAATGGTCTGTAAGGTGTCTAAAATCATGGCTAATTGCCATATGATTTACTAGCATTTCAGAGCAAACAGCTTCGGCATTGGCGTAGCAATCAGCGTTCAAAGTGTCATAGCAATGAGCTATAACAGTGAATAGTAAAACGTTAACAGTGATAGCCCTAACAGCGTTATTACAGAATTTATTCTTTAACACTTTCACAGAAAACTGGCTCGGTTTTTACTTTTACAAAATATTTTCCGATTTACTATTGAAAACACATAATTTTGTGCACAAAACGCAAGAATTTTCTTCCCATTTTTTACTCCTATACAACAAAACGAATGTTAATTGCAAAATGAAAAAAATAGATGACTGGATGATCCATTAAGATACATTTCACACCATTACCAGAGCAATTTATGTAGCTTATATCTTCTTAAGCTGAGTATCCAGCACCGCGGAAACTAAAAATTACTGCCAAACTTCATATAAAAAAAACGGGGCCAGTAATTTTTCGTTTGTGTTTTCCTGGAGTCAGTATCCAGCAACGTAAACGGGATCCACGAATTTTTATCGATAATATCGATATTCACACGAATGTGGACTGTGAGAACAGCTGATAGGGGTGCCAGTAAAATATATGTGCCTATTTTTACTGGAGTACAAGTGAGAGGTGGGGGCAAAATCTGTGCGCAAAACCAAAAAGAGATATGCAAATTTTTAAAGTGAGGAGAAGATTGCTTTAATAAAAGCAGTTGAGGCAAGACCATGTCTTTGGCGGATCACGGAAAACAAGCATTTTGATCATTTTGATATTTTGGCGCCTCCGACTGTGCTGTACTTCTTCTTACAACAATATGTGCCACTACCAACACAATCACTTCATCGTCAGAATTACTTTTCTTCCTTTTTTTAATTTTAGTTTAATTTTCAAAATTGGCGCTGTTTACAAAACACAGCTGATTCATGAAAGTGGCAAATCACTTTTTAGGCTCTTGGTCACACTATTTTAATTGAGTTCCACACATCCGGAATAATGAGCAGTTTCCTTTCAGTAAAATTTCGCGGTGCTGGATACAGGCCTTTAATAAATAATTTCTTTTTAACCGAACCTCAAAAATGACTCTGGGCAACAACACTTTTCGGTTTAGTGCTAACAGCAGACGCAGCCTTAATCGAAGAAGAAGAAAACCCCTCAACAGCGTCATACTAGACAGTTTTAACAGCTTGTTGCAGTGTCACAGCAGCCAGACTACAGTTTCATAGCAGCCAGTTTGTATTCATCTCCCCAGCCAAAATATTAATTAAAATTGTATTTTTCATTGTTTTCCATATTTTAAATCTGTACATCAGAGGACACTCATTATATTTCGTTGCCAAACATGCGACATTTCACGTTGTTAAACTATTTATTAGTTGGCTGTAATACTATTAAATTTCATACGGCCATAAATAATGTGTTTACGGTTCTGCCATGTGGCTTCCATATGCGTAAAAACGCGAAAATAAATCATGCTGCGGCCTAATTTCAGAGATTATTTGGGAATTAAACAACCAATTAGCAATAGATTTGCAATAGTACGCATTGAATTCCATCGATCAACTCTTTACCCCACCCCCACCCACACCCCCTCTGTGTACAATGGAAATAAACATTTTTCTATAGAAACATTTTGTGCTGCATAAACATTTTGCACTTTTTTCCGATTGGAAACTTTTTCTATTTCTGTTTTTTTCTTTCCTTGACTCTATTTCGGGGGGGAGGAGGCTCTATATAATCCTTGCCCTGCCCTGCCCCTACCCTCTCCCATTTCCCATATATCCGTAACATTTTTGCTAAGCTCAGTTTTTGTTGGTTGTTTTATGCTTTCCCCCTCCCCCTCTCTCAGGTTTACTTTTTAAGGAGCCAACGCGAAACAAATTTCCTGTCTTCAGTTTTCGTTTTTGGTAACCAAAGCCCAGTGTGTCGGAGGCGGAGACCCGTCGGAGGTTCGTTCTGTTCTGTTCTGTTGTGCTGGAGGTTCCGTTGTCGGAAGTCCGTTGCAGTCGGCTTACACCCACACCCACACCCACAGACACATCCGACACTACTATCACCCCTCTGCCCTGCTCCCACTGGTTGGTTGGTTGTTGGACCATTTTAAGTCGAGTCTGTGGCCATTTTTTTATGCATGTGGAGCAAGTTTTTGCTTGCTCCTCCACGTTTTTAAATGATCCTTGCTGTGGGGGGAACGAAAAATCCGAATCGACATTGTCTGAGTGCGGGGTAGGGCTTGTGGGGGATGGTCTGTCCGCCATGTGGGCGTCTCCTGTGGCAGGCTTTCGACTGAATTTTACGTAAGTAAGAGTTGAGCTGTAGTCGAGCCTCGAAGAGAGAGAGAGAGAGGGAGAGCCTTAGTCGAAGCAACGTGAAGTGAAGCGTAGTGAAGTGCCTTTGATTGCATAAGAACATTTTCTCTGTTTGCCCCCCAACCCCCTCCGGGTAAATCGTTCCGTTTGCTATAACCATAGTTAAAACAAGAGACTGCAGCAGGAGCAGGAACGAAGAGGGGGGGAAGGGAAGGTCGAGCAAGTTGCTCAAAGATTTATGGCTACTGGCTGAATTATACTCTTGGCATAAACTAAATGAAATAATTGAACAATGTGTGTGCCAGAGTAGGTGCTTCCAAGGGTCTTAGATTATGGATAACCTTACAGGCTGAAGGACCAAAAAGGTGTTCCTTGTAGCTCCCATTTTTGCTAGGGAAAGTCCTGAATAAGTAGAGCTATTTCTTGTTGGGAGTTCAGACCTCCTATAATCTCGCTCCATAAACCTTCAGTGTTATGGTATATCACTTTTTGGCACTCTGTTTTTTACAACATTCTCTTGTATCTAGAGCTAATACACTTATCTCTGACCCCGATAGCTCTTTATGCCATCCAATAACAAAATTCCTTGGGTTTTTCGTAGACACATTAAAGGCAAGAAAAGGTGCTCTAAGAGCTTGCTGCCTGCCTGCCTGGCTGCCCCCTGGAGGCACTCATTTCATAGAGCTACCAATCTAAATTACCACCAAATCCCAGATGCTCTGCTCTGCAGTCTCTCAGCCTCAGCCTCTGCGCCTCTGCTCTGGCCCCCCTTTGTGCCTCGCTGTTCTTTGACAGCTTTGTGGCTATCATTAGCACAAGGTACAGATCCTGACCTCCCTCACTGGCACTGCCACTGCCCCCCCCTTGGAAGCCCCCCCAAAAGCCTCTCTGTTAAAGACTGTAATCTGTTGGCTGCACTATTTTTGCCGCTTGGGCTATCTGGCTATCTGGCTCGTACCTTTTGGGTAGGATAGGAGATATATTAGCCTAATTTATGCGCGAAAGTTTCCCGTCCCGTCCGTTGTTTGAGGTAGATCCAAGTCTCTCAATGGCTGGGCAATTTGAGCGTCCATGACTGTTAATGATTGAGTGGAGAGTGTGGATAGAAGAGAGGGGAGAGTGGAGTGGGGAGTGAAGACTGGAGTCTGAGGCAGCAGTGAAGGGAAAAAAATAGACAGAGAAGGCGGAGGAGCAGGCCCCAGTTTCGATTGAAAGCCAGGCCAACTGCAGGCCAGGCCGCATTATAAATTGTTTCTAGTCATGACACGCATTTCTGCCTCTACCCCTCCCCCCCCCAACTGCAGTTACCTTATCCCTCCAATCAGTCAGTCAGTCAGCAGTGAGGCAGTGAGGGAGTGAGGGACTTTCTCTTTTGGAGCTCTTCGTTTTAGGCCCGGGCTCATTAAATTCCGTTCACACTCTTGTACTCTCGTACGACTTCTGACTGCCTTTCGTACGACTTCTGACTGCCGCCTGCTGGCTGGCATCTGCTGTGGCTTCTGCCCTGCTGTCTGATGCCTCATGTCTTCTGTCTTCTGTCTGCTGTCTCTTCTGCAGTTAATCACAATTTAACTCGAGCTTTAAACTGGGTTATGGTGATACGAAGGAGTAACAGCAGCAGCAGCAGCCGCAGCAGCCATGTGAAATCTTCTCTCTGTCGCTCTGTGTCTGTCTCTGTCTTTGTTTTTAATTTTTCCATTTTCCATTGCCTCGAGAGTGCGGTATGTGTGGTCCGGTTCGTTTTTCCTCTACTATGTATATGCCTGCCTCTATGTAGCTGTAGCTTTTGATGCTGCTGCTGCTTCTAATGCTGCTGCTGCTGCTGCTGCTTTCCTATTACCAACTTTAAAGATTGTCATGCCGCGCTCGTTTTCCATTGTTGTTTAGATGTTTTTGCACTCGTTGTGTGTATCCGCTTACATCAAACAGAAAGAGCATCAAACGGGGGGCACAACAACACGACCAACACAGAACACAACTATCATGTGAGAGAGAGAGAGATCTTGGTTGACAATGCGACTATGGGATACCCATTAAAACAGAAAAATGAGGGAATAACTTCACTTGATAACTGATCAGTGGTTACTTAGTTCTGGGAAACTTTCAAAATATAAAATGAATGAGAGAAGAATAAAAATTGATTCCTGATCAGTGATCACTGATGTATGTATTTCTTATGATATTTCTGGGTGATTAGCGATTATGATGCATAAATCCATCTATCATGATTTTCAAAGAAGGAGCGATAAAATAGCATGAAAAATGCATCAAAGAATGATGAAAATAGTATGAAAAGAATACTTTTACTACAGCCCGATAGTACGGAATGTATCATAATGCCTTATACATGATCATTGATACATTGGCTGTCCTAAGATTACGATTATTATGCATTTTCCATTCGATTTCTGATCTCAACATCTATTTATTGTATTGTATACTTAGATTTGAATGTATTTAGCTGATTTATAGATGAAAAACTTATATTAAACATCACCGAATATGAGTTTCATATATTGGAAATTGTTCATGAATATTTGGACCTCTATCCAAGATCTCAGAACCTACTGAACCTACCTTAAGCGCTATGCCTTATTTAGGAAAATATTTCAAATATATATTCGTTATAGTTATTTTGTGCTGTTACATTCATCTCCCTAATATACAGCATACTCTTTTCTTTCTCTACGATTACTGGGTACTACGAAAATCAACAATAGCAAAAAGTACAACAAACACATTAGAAAACTTCCGTTGTAACGGCTCTAGATACTCGTATTTTTATGCCCATTCCTCTTTATGCTTGCTGTTAATTTTTTCTATCACCTCTCCCTCCTCCTTCTCCCTCTTTGCATACATCCACACATACATAGGCATAGACGTACATATACCTTATGCTCAAAAAGCATAAAGATATAGAAGAACTTTGGTGGAAGAAGTGGGGGGAGGGCAGAGGGAGTTCCCCTTCCTTTGTTGTCTGTTCGCGTCACTCTCCCCGGCATCCTATACAGACACACACACACACAGTGACACACAAAAGTGTGTCGCCATGTTCATTAAAAAGCAAATGGGCAAGCACTTGTTAAATTAATAAACGACAAAAAAAAATACGACAGACGGACGGATGGAAGAGCAGGGAAAAAGCAGAACGCGATGGATGCTATGGAAACTCTCAGGCTCTCAAGGAAGTGCTTTCCTCTCGATTGGGTGGCAATGGGAGATGGGAGTTCCTTCTGGGACTGGGATTGGGACTGGGAGCAGAGAATGAATGCCTTTTATGTTTTTCAGAGTGTTCCTTCAGAGTTCCAAATTCCATTGCTCTTTTGATCATCAAAACAGTTTCATTGTAATGAAAAATAACTTAATTAATTTGGATTACTTTTCAAAAAGCACTGAGGCACATTGAAAACGGATTGAAAATGTGGGATGGAAGAGGATTATAAGGTTATAATCTGGGTATTTTTGTGGAATAAAAAAACAACAAGTTTAAGTAGTTTTGGTAATTATTTCGCTTAAGAAGTTTTCATTCGTTTGATTTCCTGCAATTTTCTGTGCAATTTCATAGTTTTTCCTTGAATACACACAACTTTTCTGCTTTCAATACCAAAACCAAACATTTTTCCTCTACATTTATGTGTAGACCCTAAAAGAAAAGTCTAGACACTTGTGAGCAGATTGTTGAATTCAAACTAACTTTATTTCAGAAACTTCGGACCTTATACATATGTAATTTTAGAATGATTTTGTATTATATTCTTATCGGTAGACCCACGGAACGGGTGCATCGGTACTGCGAGTAACGACTTTTTTTCTTCAGCAAACTCCTCTCCATTTCATGGTTCAAAATCAAACCAAAAACTTCTTTACTCTCCATTTTGGCTCACACCATCCTTGACCTTCCACAAAAAACAAAAAAATGAGGCCCCCCAGGCAATAAATTGATTTTTTTTTGCTGTTGTATTTTGCAAGCTGTTTCCATTTTGCGGGCGGATTTGTTAAACAGATTGTCAACATTTAACCTCCAAGGAGGGGAGACATGGATACATGGAGACACATGATTACCTGCTCCAGATCCTCGCTCTCTTCAGAGCGGGGCAACTCCCCCCCCCCCCCCCCCCCCCCCGCTGCCGCCGCTGGCCATGTCTTACAGTCTGTGCCTTAGTTTCCTTGGAATTTGGTTTGTCAACGCGCGCCGGCGGTTGGTAATATATATTGTTATAAAATAATACAAATGCCGAGAGCTCTTCTGCAGATGGATGGGGATGGAGGGGTGTGGGTGGTTGGGTTGGCCTTTATATATATTTTGTTCTCTCTCGGCTTTTTGGCTCTTGGCCAAAAAGAAAATGTTGTCTTTGCCACACGTTTTCTCGCTTTTCTTTTCTGTCTTTCCTTCTCTGTTTTATGTGTGTGTGTGTGTGTGTGTGTGTGTGAGAGTGTGGCTAACACGGACATTTGCGTTACCCTCCGCCCAAGACCCGCACTTGAACCACTCTGCCCCCGAATTCCATACCCCATACCCATACATATGTACATACATATTTCATTTCGTTTGCGTTTTAGTTTTTTCCTCCTTTATTTTTTTCTGTGGCACACGCAAAGCAGGAAGGAAGGAAGGAAGGGAATGGGGATGGGGCCATAGCCTACTCCAGGAACTAATTCCCATAACTATAAGGCCGCCCCCTAACATATGACTTACATATATATACATATGTGTGTGTGTGTGTGTGTGTTTGTGTGGGTCTAGGAGCACATCTGTCGATCGCACGTGTGGAGGTCCTGACCTGACCCCAAGGCCTGCCCTGTTCTTTTCTTTCCCTACATTCCTTTCCTCAAAGGTAACTGAATTGGCAGGCAGGCAGGCAGGGGGCCTACCACGTGCATAGATACAGATACAGACATTAGCTGGTACATATATTATGAGTTTTTGAGTGGGTTTTTGTATGTTATTCCTCTCTGTCATGTGTATGGATGTCTATCTGCAGATGTCACGACATTTTCCACCCTCTTAAGTACTGAAAAATTTCAGATCTTTCTAGGGGGTATGCGAATCTGTATCTTTATATCTTTGTTCTTTTAGAAAAACATAGAAAGTTTAGTCCTATATTTATATGGTGATCATATTTAGCAAGAATGATAAAAGGTTATCAAGTTTTTGCTTAAATCCGGAGGAAATTAAGCTATAAACGATATGCTATAGAAATTTTGGGAGTGACAATACCTCTTCATACTGCAAATGGTACCCATATATGATCTGTAAACTTCTCGGTACTTCTCAGATATAAAAAAAGCCCATAAAGCATATTCAGATAAAAGATAAATTTCGAGGGGCAATAAAAAACTGCAAAAGACATGTGGGCTCCATAAAATATGTGCGATTCTGTGTACTATTACTTATCGGACAGTATTATTGGCATAATTTGGCTATAAAGTATAGAATTGTATAGGAGGATATGCCAGAAATAGAAAGAGTCACAATATACTGCCAGTGATACGTGATCCATAAAAGCTGTTGGAACTTCAACAATATCTGATTTTTCGGTCAAGAATATTGTTCATGTTTTATTATTATAATAAAGCTATTTTGAGAATAATATAACCTACAATAAACCTACATTTTTGGGCCCGAATAATAATAATAAATATAGTAAGAAATATAACAATAAATATATTAATAAATATAACAATAAATATATTAATAAATATAATAATAAATATAAAAAAAAAATACAATAATAAATATAATAATAAATATAATAATAATCTAAAAAAAAAGACCTCCACGCTGCCACTAAAATAAAGATAAAATATAATCTACAATAAACCAACATTTTTGGGTGCGAAAAATAATAATAATAAATATAATACAAAATATAATAATAAATAAAATAATAAATATAATAAAAAATTGAATAATAAATATAATAAAAAATAGAATAATAAATATAATAATTAATACATTAATAAATATAATAATAAATACAGTAATAAATATATTAATAAATATAAATATTTATAAAATAAAGATACTTAAATTATGTGCAAAAAATGCATTAAACAAACATTTAAAGCCCCAAATCTATTAACAAAAAATCGCTTTGGTTTGAAGCATAAAAATGCCGTTGCCTTATGCCTAAATCATCAATCCAAACTCCAGTTTCCATCCCTTAAGAACCCAACAAATTCCATCAATTAGTCTTGACCTTGTCTGGCCCTCTGGCACCTGTTCTGTTTAGACACGTTTATGGCACCTAGTTTATAAGTATATTTATGGCATTCCTCAATAGATGTATATTTTTATGGGGTTTATTTATGGATGGCATTGGCACAAATATTTAGCGCAAATTCTCACCTAAAGCAAAAGAGAACCTGCATAAATATGATAGTTGTGGTTGCTGCGGTTATTCCATCTACTCCATCGTATCAAATATTTTTGTATAATTAGTTGTGGCGTGGCTCTACCATGGGGCATAAATGGGTCACAGAGAGAGAGAGAGAGAGACGAGAGGAGACCCATCTTTGGGCTTTTGGGGGGCTCGTACTTGTCTCATTTCTTTCTTGTCTCATTTGCACTTTGTGTAAGCCATTGCAATGACAAGCTGCTGACAGGCTGCGATTCTCCTCCAGCGACGGGGTCTGGAGGGGTCTGGTGGGGGGGGGTCTCTGTCTCTTAGTTCCGCCACTCATTATATAAGCCTTCCACATGGCATTGCATAATGGCGTGCCCCCAACTCTCCTCCCATCTTTTGTTGCTTCAAATTAAGTTTTAAGCATCGTCGAGCGGGACGATGACGCTGGCTCTCGCTCTCTCGCTGTCAGGCGTCGCTCGTTAGTACGTGTCAGCCGCACAATATGCACTACCCCCTCACCCCTCACTCCTACTAGCACTCCTCCCTCTTACGACCCACGAGAGTATCTCCAAATCCTCAGATGCTTTTACAGGCCGCCTCCCAGTCACGTCCTTTTGTTGCAAGACCCACAAAATCTTTGGCATTGCGGCGGCAGGAGGTGGGAGGCAGGAGGTAATAGAGGGGACACTTGTCCAACGCTTTTCCTGGTGTGTGTTATTTTTTCCTGTGTGTAATTTCATTATTTTACAAAAATACTCTCTAGTCAGCGGAAATATTTTCGGCATCTTGATGGGGGGGGGAAACGGGGTGGCAAGAACTTCCTTTCGAGCTGCAAAGAAGGAAAAGAATTGATTCTTGCAGAGAACTGCATATCTCCTCCACTCCAGGAAAATCTCTTTCAATTAAAGCATTTACAAAGTTTTCCACAGAAGAGAAACTCCTGAATTCCAAATAGCTGGAAAATGTGTGCAGAATGATAGCAAGATAGCAGCCAGCGTCCAGTGCATTGGATGGCATCATCTTTTGGCATAATCTTCCACAAAATACCTGCACCATGTAGGTATTCTATGACTCCACCCAGTGCATCCGCCAATGCCACAGATTTGTCTCCTCCATCCACTTTATGCCCGGCACACAATTTGTTTAAATATTTGAAGCAGCCAGAGGAGACGACACACGGAGGAGCGTACAACTTTTGGCATTCTCAGCGGCAGGGACATCCGTAGTATCCGTAGGACAAACTAGAAGAACCATCCTTAGAGGAGTCCTCCCTGCCTCCCAGCTCTTCAGTGGAAAACAAGTTTGGTTTTACCTGCGAAATTTTCCATTTCATTTGCTTTGGCCAACATTTTGTTGCATGCTATTTGGGTTGCTGCTGCCTGCCGCTGCCTGCCTCTTGACGGAATGAACAACTGACACATTGAGCTCAAATTCTATTAGCCAAAAGTCCGTGTTGCAATTTTCTCCGACATGTTTCACTCAAGTTCTCCAACGTCTGTCTGTCTGTCTGTCTGTGTACGCTGCACGTGCCTCAAACAGAGGGGAACGGAAACAGGGCGAGTGCTTTGGGAACAAGGGCCTTGGCAAATAGAAAAAAAATAGATAACCCTGAACTAATGGTCGCAACTCATCAAAGGGAAAATTGGAAAGATAAAGCTACAATTGGGGATTGTTTTTTCCACTATTACAGATTATTTAAGCCAAGGAAATTAGTTAGAGAAAATACGAAAATGTACAGAAGGCTCAGAGCCATTAAAAACACATTTGCAAAGATGGAAGGATATTTAAATATCTCCCATTTGTAGTTAGATTTTCCTAAGCAACAACTTGGCTAAAAGTCGTTCAAATCCGCTCTCTGGAATGGCGTTTAATAGACCGCAACTCTGGCCTCGTTCTCTGAGCGGGTTGTGGGCTCTCTGCACTCCACTTCCCGTATCGAATTTCAGTTATGGCTGGTTATAATGGATCCGCAGATCTCTGCAGAACAAGGTTGTCATGGCTCTTGGTCCACCGTTGCTCTGTCGTTGTCATTATTGGCTCATTATAATTATCAAGTTGCAATTTCTCGTTGCTCTCCGCTCTCCAGACAATTCATTCTGCTCTAAATTATTTCCCCCCTCAGTCTGCCTCCCTCTCGCTCTCGCTTGCGGCTATGGCTTTGCCACACGCCTTTGCCGTTGGTTGGTGGCTGACTGCAACATTCGAAAACTGTAAATTGTTGCCACAATAATCGCAATAATTAAAAGCGAGCCACGGCCACAAATCATGAAAAAGTGCAGCAGCAGCAGCAGCAGGAGCTGCGCAGCGTGAAAAGCAGCAGCGGCGTCGAGAGGTAATTGAGGAAAATCTAGAACAGAGCGCCCGGCTGGGGCTCAGGCCCAGGGATCGTCATCGTCGTGGGGCGTTTTGTGAAAGGGTTCGGGTTCGAGCTCTACGGACCGATCTGCAATTAAAATAAATGACTCGACGGCACTGGAAGGCGCTTTCCTTTTGATGTGTGCCATGGATACCTCCTCGCACGTTTGTCTGTCTGGCAGATAAGGAATTGAAATTGAGAAGGAAATTGCATTAGAAAGAGAGGTGATCCTAACCCCTGGCCCCTGTTCCCTGTTCCCTGTCCATTTCCACGATAAAACTAAGACATTGACTGCCGACAATACGGAAATTGGCAGCAGAAAAGGTGGCCAGAGATCTGTTCTCTCTTAACGCCCGAATTTCTCCCTCCAATCTGCCATTACCTAATCACTGCCAAAGCAGATGAGAAATTTGCATTTCGAGGTGGCTTTTAATCTCGTTTTCGTTGTGGTAAACAGATGCCCCCCCCGTATATTTTTTACGATATTTATATATAGTATATGTACATATATATTCGCATATTTTGTGGCTGCTTTTCTGGGGCTTATCTCCCCGACTTGGAGACTTGTTTTGTTTGCCGGAGCTTTCTGCCACTTAACCTTGGGATTGGCTCCCTCCAACGTGACTTTTGCTTAACAACCTGAACCACGACGTCCCAAAAGGCAGATGTGCCACTGCCCCTGCCACTGTGGCAGCAACAAAAACAAACAACAGTGTCAACTCATTCGGACGAACACAGCAGGTGGGTGGGCGTGGGGGCGGGGTGGGGCACTGCGGTCGCATAAAAAGTTACGCAGTTCACTTTTCCTTTTCCGTTTTCTGTTGCTTTCTTGGGATATTTTTTTCTCTTTTTTTTTGGGAGGGTATGAGGATTTTGATGGGAGGAGAAGGAAGTATCTACGACCTGAACATAGACCGGAGATTGGAGTAAACAAAGGAGTGTTTTATCTTGCAACAATCGGTAGAAAAGTAATTATTTTTTGAGGAAAAATGCTTCTAAAGGGTATGGCCAGATTCGTAGCTCGAAACCCTCTTTGCTTGCTTGTTGTTTCTGTAATTCGTTTGCATATGTCAGAAGGAAAGGGCCATGGGGGGGCATGGGGTATGGGGCAGGTACCGGTACTGGTGCCGAGGCGTGACACCTGGCTCTGTGGCTGAGTGTGTCACCAAGTGGCTGTTCCGCCGATTGCTCCTTGATGTTTAATTAAGGCGCAAAGTCAAGGATTTGCATGCATACAGAAAGAGGTTTTATGCATAAATCGAAATGAATGGAGTAAAAAAAAATAAAAACAAGGTTTTTAAATCGAAAAGGAACAAGCAAAAAAGTGAATGGAATGGAAAGTTTTGGATGAGTCAAGAAGCGAGTCGGAAGTGCAGCTCATAATCTTGCATCTCGTAAGGCAAAGATCTCTTCCAGCTGTTCCAATTGGCATTTCGTGCAAATATTTTGATAGTTTCGATCATGTGGTGTCTCCATTCTACGCCAAAACACTTGTTGCAATATCATCACGAGATCTGTATCATTATTTGCAGATCTTTTATAGCTTCGAGCTAATATTTAAATATTTATTTAATGACTTAGTTTAGAGGTTCTTAAAACCCGATGAAGGCTTCCTGCTTTCGCCTGTCCTTTGCACAGACATTCCGTCAGAGTATCCCTGCGGCTATTCGATAGAAACAATAGGAGTACGAGTATCCATCAGATACAATCCCTCTCTCTGGCCGAACATGAGCACAATGCAATTGAAAAGCGCCGACCAACCGACAGACAGACAGACACACACACAGACAGACATACAGACATACAGACAGACATACAGACAGACAGACATACAGACAGTCATCAAATGCATCTCCTATTGAGATTTGCTGGCAGGCAGGAGACTGGAGGCTGGAGGCTGGGCCGAGACGTAGATACAGTTTATTGTATAATTTTTATTACCTTTGCAACAGCTACAGCTCGAGAGAGCCTGAGAGGGAAAAGATACAGATACAGCGTGAAGAGGGGCATGGGTGGTGGGGGTAGGGGGTTGGCGGATCCAACCTTGCGCCGCATATCTGCAAGTTGTTTAAATTAGTTCTATTCTTGTGCAATTTTCTACGTGGCACCTTTTGTGCGGCATCGTCGTCGTCGCAGTCGTCGTCGTTGCTGTGGCTATGGCTATGGCAGTCGCATTCTTCGTTGAATTGTTAGCCACGCTTTCCTCCAACCCATCCCCCATACCCCCACCGCTACCCCTACCGCTACCCCTACTCTGCCCTGCCTCTGCTGATGCATCGGACAATTGCATTCGCCAGTACGTTTTGTATCTGTATCTGTATATCTGTAGCTGGCGAAGCGTGCCCGCTCTTCCTCTGCCTCATCGCGATATGAATGCACTCTCGTACCTATGTCTGCCCCCCCCTCCGTCCGTCTGTCCGTCCGTCTCTCTGTCCGTCCGTGCATTGTGTACTGTGTATCTATGTAATTTGCGCACATTTTGCCGTCTGTAATAAACGCGAAATTAGTTTTAGCTCTGCCCGATTCTTGCTCGTTCCAATGAGAAAATAATATACTCAAAATTGATTTTATTATGTGAAGATTTGCTTCGCTTACCGCCCCCTCCCCGCCACCTGCCTGCCTCTCCCCACCTGCCTGCCTCTCCCCCGTTCTTTGTTGTATTTCTGGATGATGTTGCAGTATTTTGACTGCAGTGGAGAGGAGTTCTTTTGTGGCAGTCCGTTAGTATTTTCTATTGTAGTTTAACTGCGATATTTGTTCATAAATTGCGTATGATTATCGTATGTTTTTGAGGGAATTTTAATGTTCTGTTGGTATTTACCCTGCCATTACTTTGGGTATTTATGCGGAATTATTGTTGGTATTTTTTCGGTATTATACGAACTATTCTTTGATCTGATTTCTATAGTATTTTCAACAATTTTTATTTATTTTTGTTGTCTCTAGTGGTATTTTCTTTGATTTTCAAATTATTATAGTATCCTTAGTATTTTCTAATATATTTGTTATTTTAAAGAATACCTAGTTATTTTCTAGCAAATCTAGTATTTTTTTAGTTATTTGTAATTTTTATTCATTTATTCAAGTATTTTGTGGTTTATTGTATATCTAATATTTTTTCGAATATATAGTATTTTCTGGTATATCTAGTATTTTCTAGTATATCTAGTATTTTTTTAGTTTTTTGAGTATGTTTCTTAATTTCTTATAAAATTAATATTTTCTAATATTTTTTGTTAGTATATTCAAGCTTTTTCCTTTGGTATTTTCTAGTATTTATTACACTTTTAGCTGGTTTTCGTTTTAAATAACTTTTTTAAACATTTTAGTGATATATTTTCGCTTTGCTTTCCCCTGGATATTCCTATAAATTCATTTCAATTTTGTTTATGCCTTTCCAAATAGTAGCTGCGGGTACGGCTACGGATGCGGGTACCTTGTTACTTTCTGTTCCAGTTTTCCCTGCCAACTGCAGCTGCATTCCTGGGCTGCAATTGCAGTTCGGTTGCGTTTCGTTCCCTTTGCATTCAGTTCAGTTCCTGTGGTTCGCCTTTCACGTGGGTATCGGACTGGGGCTGGGGCTATTTGTCACAGATCTGCAGCAATTTATCGCTCGCTTTTGCTCCAAATAATGGCAGCGTCCACATGGGTTACCCTTTCGTGCTCCATAAACAACGCTGGTCACACTCCACTGCCCCCCAAGCCTCTCTCTCTCTTTCTCGCGTGTGTGAAGGCCCCGTACCTTCTCTCATGTGAAGCCCAGTACCTTCTCCCCTGCACACATTTATGTAGTACCTTCTCCCCTGCCACATGCAGATGTGTCTGTAGGGTTCTCTGTGTGGGAGAAGCACCAGCAGAAGGACGGACCCGACGTGCTCTGCATTGATTTTGGGGCAGACCTTGGTTCGCATTCGGTTTCGGATATTTATGATTGTTTTAATTCATTTCCGTGGGCGGTTCCCTTCTCTGAATTGGATCCAACTTGTAATTGCCTTTCCTTAAGCTGCAATCCAACTTTATTAACTTTATTCTCTTACCTCTTACCCTATATTTGCAGGTATGGCATCAAGAACGAACACGAAACTAGCTTAAGACTCAAGATATTCGTGGAAAGTGTTTACTAATCAAGATATTTAAGTGCCCCTCCGCTCCAGTAAGTACAATATTCTTCAGAGAACTTCAGAGAAACAAACGGCAGATAAGTAAGCGTTGACTTTGTTTTATCAGCTGTACTTTATCTGCGGGATACATTACTACTCGTCGTACTATTTGCTTGCAAGTGAATGCAATTTACACGAAAAGTTCATTAATAAATCACAGACAGAGCGCAGATAGGAGAGAGAGCCATCCAGGGGGAGTGGCAAGCCCACACGCAATCGAGAGATTGGGGGGTGGGAGGAGGAGGTGGAACATTTTTAACTGAAATAAAATGAAGTGTCAAAATGTAGGGAGCGGCCACGCCCCAGCACGTCGAGAGCATCGGCGTTTCCTGACAGCAAGTGCTGCAATTTACTTAAGAGCCAAAGAGACGGAGCAGAGCAAAAAACAAAAAAAATAGTTACCCATTTACATGACAATCAGACGACGGGGCGGGACAGCCAGGCGGCGGCAGGCCACAAGTTCAGGGCACAGGGAATTCTCCATGCACTCGATGTTCTTGTATACCCCAGAGGTGGGTCTGTTTATCCGTGATGTTATTGAATGTGGCAGCAAAAGGAGGAAGTGCAAGGAAGTGGCTTACTTTAAAGACAGCTCCAAGGGGATTTCTAGACTTTATTCAATCCTACAACATTCCTTCGTCTTTTTTTAAAGCACATCCTGACACACAAGTGAATTCTGCCAAAGAGAATGCCCGAATTGTTCAAAAACAACATACATGTCATGTGCATGACGCTGTACATTGATGAGCGACTCGCCTTACGCTCTCCGATTACATTTAATCGCCTTTGAGCCTTAGCCTTAGCCTTAGGCCAAGTGAAAGGAAGGTCTTAAATCCGAGTGGATTTATGTGGGTGCTGCGCGTATAGTTCTTGAATATCTTTTGAATACTTATGTTACCCCTGCCCCGTGCCACTCTTTACTCTTCGTCGCTGAATACGAATTGGTTGTTGCAGCTTGAGTAGCAGAGGCACTTGCCTGGCATCTGGCTGCCACTCTCGAGGCGAGGCGAAGCGACGCGACGAGTGGCAAAAGTCTTTCACTTTACGCTTTCTTAGCTGCAGCCCAAAAGTCACTTCGAGTCGCGCAGCCAGCGAGGCATAATGACGGCGATAAGTCATTAAGTAGCTCAACGCCGAACCAAAGCAAAGCGAAGCGAAGCGAACCAAACCGAACGGACCGTTCAGCTTAGCTTCTCAGCATCCCAGCATCCCGGCTCCTCGACACGGAACAGAGCGTTAGCGCTCTTCAGATGACGTCCGTTAAGAGGCGCGCAAGCCAAGTCAATAGATGGAAAAGGAGATGCAGAAAGGGGGGAAGTGTGAGGAGAAGGACGTATCCATTGAAGAGTTCTGTAATGTTTTCGCAGGGAAACTCAGGGGGGGCTATTCGTGGGCTAACTTTAAAGAAATCAATAGGCAGAAAAAGGCTTCTAAACTGCAACCCCAAGGGATTCACCCCCTGCGTCCTAATCACTTTTGGGACCAGCCATAAACAAACTTTCCATCAGTTGGGCTTGCAGTTTTCCTGCAAACAAAAACCCTCTTCTCTCTCTCTCGTGCATAAATCATTTCACTTGATTTCATTTCCCATAAGCGCTCCCCCCCTCTGCCTCCTACAAGTGCGAGTATTCCCTCGATTTTAATTAAAAGTTTCAAGTGCCGCCTCACATAAATTCCAATCAAGATTTTAGTGCCCCTGCATTGATTCTACTTCTACTCGTAGGAGTAGAAGCCGTAGACGTAGTTTTCCCAGGAGCAGGCGTTGTGCGAAATTCACTTAGATCAGAAATCAATCAGGTTCAGGCTTTGCCATTAAAGGACAATTTCTGAATGCATTAATTATTCCCTCCGCCCAGCCTCCCGCACACAGCTTTTGTCTACGGGGGAGACTGGGGGCTTTAATTGCACAAGTTTTTGGGGAAATTACTTCGATAATCGAATAAATTACGGGCAGGCATTGAACTGATTAATACCGATTAGAAAAGGTCGCATTAGAGCGGAATATATGTACGGATATTCTATTTTCGGCAAACAATAAAAAAGCTTTGCTTAAGTCATTATATATTGTACATATCGTAGCCAACAAATTGCCTGCCCCGACCACACATTGCAGTGTCCCCTCCATCATCATCATCATCATCATCATTATTATTGTTATCATCAGTAGCAGCAGCAGCAGCACACACTTTTTGGGTGGCTTTTTGGGGGTTCTCTGGGGTTGCCTATCAAAAGCATCGCCCTAAAGGCTTCATGTCAAATGCACGAACCCAATAAATTTCATACTCTGCTCACACAAAAAAAAGCAGAGCAAAAAGTGTAGAACAAACCTCCACAGACAATGGGGAGCACAGTGGCACAGTGGGTCGAAAGCTTTTGGATAAGGTTTTTAGTTAAATTTTATTTAAAATATGTATGTTTCAATTCAATTAATATCCAACTAAAAGAATAATAGAAATATAAGAATAAAATAATAATAAATAAAAAAAATTATAAAAAAAATATAAATTTATTTAAAAAAATAATAAATAATTAAAAATAATAAATTATAAAAAAAAAATTAAAATAAATAAAAAAAATAAATAAAAATATATAAACATATAAATAATAAAAAAAAAAAAATTAAAAATAATAATAAATAATAATAAAAAAAAAAAATTATACATAAAAATATATAAATACATAATTAATTTAAAAAAATAACAATTTAAATTTAAAATGATTATAAATCATAAAAAATAATAGTTAATAATTTAATTAATTTAAATTAATAAATAAATAAGAAATAATAATTAAACATAAAAATAATAATAAAAAATTAAAACTATAGTAAATAATTAAAAATAATAGTAATAAATAATACATTTTTTTGTTACTGGAAATGGAATAGAAATGCGATTTGAGATAGCTTAAACCTTAAAAGTTCTACGCCGAAACTCTTCCAAATTTCGTGTACTTATTGAACGGTGTCATTCTTTCTTTTAAACCCAATGAAAATCTACCAATTCTTCTCCCAATAATTCGTCCTAAACGACTTCAGAAATGTGTTAAATTTGCACTGATAGGAGTTTAAAAAAATTACCAACAAAATCCCATTTTGACACAGTCTTAAGATATAATTTCTTATCTTCTTATTTTCTATAATTTCCATAACATTTTTAGTTGCACCTCAGACCACAGTGCCCCCCTTCCGCTCAGGTCGGTTCGGTACCGTTCTGTTGAGTTATTTTCCGTTCCCGTTCCCGTTCCATCAGCGTGCCTTGCGGTCTGTTTGCCGAGAGACCTTCAGACAGTTCCCTGTCATATGTTCCGTTTGTGCTCTGTGTGTGTGTGTGTGTGTGTGTGTGGATAGGCATCATATCCGTGGTATTATATGCTGTAGACCTCCTCTCCTTAGTTTGTTATTAATGAAGTTTCCAGGCGGCTTTTTGCACCTTTGGCTCCTTCAACTCTTAACGGGAGTCCCCCGTCCCCTCCCCTCCCAAAAGGGGCAGGCTCAGTGGATAGTTACTCTTCAAATTTACCCTGCAACGCCCCCGAAACGTCCACTCGCCGCGCCACCATTGTGAACCAAAGGGGGGTTCCGTCTCCAGGTCCAACTGCGAATGCGACTCCATCTCCAGCTATGACTGTGACTGTGGATGTGGATGTGTGGTTCCATCTCTCCTACCATTTCTCTCTGGCTGCTGCTGCTGCTGCTGCTGCCGCCTTTCTCTTTTGCCACTCGAGTTGGCTTTGACTCTGCTGACTGCCGCCGCATCCCCGGGTGACTTTGATTGACATTTGCTGTTGTTTGCATTTGCCGGAACAATTTTGCTTTTCCAGCTCTGCTCTCAGCACTCTGTGCCCCTCTCTCTCCCTCTCTGTCTATGCTCTGTGCTGTGTGCTGTGTGTTCTGCCATGATTTGATTTCGACCACCTTTGGGTGGCCCATTGGCTGAAAATTGATCAGCCGCTGCGCTTTGTGCCGCACCAGTGAGAGCTCTCCTTTGGGCTTTGACCCACTTGCGGATCATACGAAACGGAACATTATCCTTGGGATTCCGCCTCCTTTGATTCGTTAGTCACGCAATTTCCTTTCGTGGGTGAAAGGGGAGATAACTTTTTGAGCGATTGTTAACTTTGTTTCGGCGGTGCCACTGAAATGTACTGACTTTGAATGGGTCATAGATAGTACGTGCGTGTGTGTGTGGCAAGTTCAAGGCTATTTGTTTCCTAATGGGCTGTTGAATCACAAGTTTATTTCCATTTGCAAGAACTTAAATGCAATCTCTTTTTCTGTTTTTCTGTAGGACATCACTTAGCAAACTCTCATGCGCTAAAAGCTTCCAACTCTTCAGTGGCCGGACATCCCTTGACCCCATTCCGCTCTCAAACAAGAGATCCTCCAGATAGACATTAAAATAATGCACTTTGTGAGTTAGAGCCAGCCTCAACAAGCTCCCTAATTGCCTCTCAGAGGGCGAGTGTCCCACTCCCACCCACTCCCCAGCCACCCACTCAGTCGCATGTCATTTGTAATTAAAATTAAAATTATTACTTTTTGGAGGCGGCAGTGGGTGGACCATGCAAAATCAGAGTTAAAGTTTCCTTGTTTTTCCCTTTTCATGCGGGACTCATTTTCCGCATTCGCCGACTTCATTTGAGGCAGCCATCGTTCTGTTCTGTTCCGGCGATTTGCATGTTTTTCCGAGTTTTCTGCTGCCGCTGCTGCTTGTTGTAAACACAAGAATTGGGCGGCCATCGGTGGGTGGCATTCTGCATATTTTTTGGCCGGGCACTGGCTGAAGTTTTGCCTCTGAAGTCGTTTTCTATGTTGTGTGGATTTATATGGGCCAAGTGGCTCCCAAGGGGAAGGGGAGGGGAAGGGGCTTACGTGCCTGCATTTCTGCGTTTCGTTGGGCAATTGTTAAATCGATAAAAATTCTTTCTTTTTTTGTAGTTTATTTCACCTAAAAATAAAAAAGAAGCAAAAACGCGTCATAAACTCCATTGTTGCTCTACATTCTGTCTGGTTTGCTCGGGGTTTCTGCTTTGTAGGATAATGTAGGGCACTCGTTTTGGGGGACTTAGTGGTGGATTATCTTCATTTCTCATTTCATTTCAGTTGTCTGTATTTTTTATTTTGGGGATTTGCATGGATTACAGCGTGCATTGAATTATAATTGAATAGAAATTGGTTTTGATGGGGCTTCTATTTAATTATTTAATATTTTCTTTTTTATTTGGAGTTAATGCAGCTTTAATGTCATTAAGGTTTTACGCTGCATTCTATTCTATGAGGATTCATTTTTTTATAGTTTGAATTGCATTCCGACTGCAAATATTTTAATCGGCTTCCTTTTGGGAATTTTCGTAAATATTTTACACTTCCACAGTTCCATTAACAATTAATTGTACCAACAATTTTCTTCGAAAAATTTTAGAATCATTTTTTAACAGAAGGCCAAATTTTAGAATAATTTTTTAACCAAAGGCCGCGATGCTAGCGCCCCAGAAAAATTGTTTTAATATTATTTCATAATTTATTAGTTAATTCTAATAAATAAAGAATAGTTGTAGAACATTTTTCGTTTGAAAAATTGTACAAAATAATGCGATAGAATTATGCTCATAAATAGTAAGAAATCTCATAGAAAACTGATTCATTTATTGGATGAAATTATTTGTCTTTTAAAAATCTTAAAGGAATAGCTTCTAAAATAGCAGCAAACTTAAAACTGATTACTGTTACTGTTTTTATTTCTTTTAACTATTGTATATCATGGAAATATGTGATAATAAATAAATTTGATATTTATACGAATATTTTCCACTTCTAATAATATTTTTTCATTATAAATTCCCCTGTATTTATGGTTGACCTCCGAACTCTCATTTTAGTTCTACCGTTATCTGTTATCCTTCTCTGCTCTGCCTTTAACCCTTTTAGCCTTGCATATATTTCTAGGTAATTGCCGAGGCTCTGCTGTATTTTTAATTTAATATTTTGGCAATTTTAATTCTCGGCCCTTGGAGTGGAATAAATTTCCTGCATTCTCATGGGTTTTCCGCCTCTCTCTTTCAGTGCTTTCACTGCTTTTTTCTGGGCTTTTCCTTTCCCTCTCTTTTGGTTTACTTATTTTTGTGTTATTTTAACAATTTTTCGAAGCTGAAATATTCATTGTTTTTTATTGACGCTCTTTGTTCTGCCTCGTTTCCTTTTCGCTCTTTTCGTTCCCCCCGTTTTCTTTCGAGCGTTTTTTTAACCCGCACGCGACAATTATGCATATTTATATAAATATATAGGTACTATATATATACTGCCTTTACACACACACATACACACACATGAACAGGCCTTTGGCCGACGGAGCGTATGCGTAACATTTTTTCCAGCGCTTTCAAAGTGGCTTTACCCTCCCCCAACCCCTGCCCTGGCCGTTGCCTTTGCTAAAAAATGAGATGAAAAAATTCTTGAAATATAATTTTTTGCTTTATTCATAAACAATGTGCGGCCCCTTGGGGAAGAGGAAAAGCAGCTATAAAAAAAAGGGGATGTAGTGTTAAAAAATTGCCTAATTGATTGCAAAAAACTTGTGAAATTTATGCAGCCGTAAGCAGGGAGAAGTCTATTGAAATTAATTAAGAATAGTTTTCCACAGGGAAAGCAGAGAGAAATAGGCATGGAAAATGTGCTGCTACTATGATCGCAGAAAAGAAAGAAAATAAAGATAGAAAGTCTTCGCTCACCCTAGGCACTGTGTGTGAAGAGCCATAAGCCATTTCGAATTTTCCATTCCACTCTCCACACTCTCCTCCGTGGAGGCGCAGTTGGCTTTTCCGTGGCGCCATTAATCAACATTATCGGCTTATGTCCGGGCCTAAAGCCGCGCGGAGACCCCTAAAAATAATTACCCCGTAGTTAGTACGAATATGGGAGATTGAGGAGACATCTGCACACGCATGACAGCCCCAGCCAACCACTAAGCCACCAGCCGGAGGGAAGGGGCAGGGTAATGGGACTTGGCCAGGCCAAAAAGTGGCACAGACAGACAGACAGAAGAGTTTATGAAAGAGATTCGGGTAAATCGCTTAATGGGTCACACAGTTCCCCGGGCCATTGGGGAACACTTTTGTGGTGGATGTAAATACTAGGAAATCTGTGACCAACGATTCGAGTGCCAAGAAGTTCATCTCTGTCCACGAACGCGGGTCGCGAGTCGCGGGTCGGTTCAAGGCCTCCAAGGTGCACACGTGAGCAACTTTTACTTTTTTTTTCTGTTTTTTTGGGGCGGGTAAGAGTTATGTAAATACGTATCGGTTTTGGGGGTCAGACGAATCACCGAATCGGTTATGGCTGGGCCCCAAGAGAGAGCACCAAAGAGGGGGACCAGACCGGAGCGGACCAGCTCGTACCCATTATATTGATTAATCGTCTCTGAGGTTGAGGTTCGCCGCTTCTCTCGCATTTGGCTTGACCCCGAAAGAGTCGACAAAAGCGTCGACTGAAGAGCAGCCGTAACGTCTGGCGACGTAGCTGTAAACGTATCTATACATCATTTGGGCCACCATACGAAATCCATTTCTATGTGTAGCCAGCCAGCCCATTGATTTGGGGGCTTCTCTATAACAATTTTTACGTATTTTTTGTGCAAATTTTCTTCGTTTTGATCTCTGAAAACTGTGTCAGAATGCCGCAAAGCTGCCGCAGTCCAAATAAAAACAAACGTATATGACTCAGAGATACAGATACATATACATATGTACATATACGATAGATATATGTTTGGTAGATATTCGGATACTTTTTGTGTGTTTTTTTGTTGGTGGCAAAGGCCCCTCTGTCAATGGGTCAAAGTGTTTTGGCTGTATGTACTTATCTCTTGACAGATTCTCTCACTTTGAACATCACATCAGATATTCGTTATTTTATGGCAAAATATTTGTTCAGGGTTAAATGCATTCAACAAGCTCTGATATATTTGCCCCATTAGCCATTAAAATTAAATTAAAAGCCCTCTTGAATTATGGCCAGCAAGTGTTAAAGAGGCTCATTGAGAATATCGTCCACAAATAAAATGAAAATAATTGCATTCATTAAATGCCACAAGGGGCAGGCAGGCAGCCACACATAAATAACAATTAAAATCGGACAAATTTAAAGGAAGCATTTCTCTCTCTCTCTCTCTCTCTCTCTCTCTCTGCTGCCATTGAAATATTAGACTTTCTTTCTGGTACAAACAACCATTGTAAACTTTTACTAGACTTTTACCAACTCTCTGTCGAAATCCACTTGGTAACCACTTGAAGAACTCTTCATCACGGCCTTATGCAAATACTTTTTGTACATATTTATAGCCCCAGACGGACACACAAGTGACTCTGTCGTCTGTCGATCTTTTATTTTCGCATAATTACCAAATCCAAAATGAAAAGAAAACATCTCGAATTACTTGGCCAAATCGAAAGTGAAATTCATGGCCTGGCCTTGTGGCTAGCACCAGAGTTTATTATTTTTATTTCTGTTACACCATCTGCTGGTCCATCGTCAAGTGCACTTTTGTCGTAAATTATTCAACTTGAAATGCAATTATAAAGAAATTCATTTTCGACTCAATTTCTGTGTGATGTAACGCAAATGTCAGCTCGGTTCGGTTCGTGTTAAATTCGCCTTTTCCACAGCTCGACGCTTCTCTACGTTGTTTTGTGTTCAAATTTGATTAGCATATATTTCGAATCGGATATTTATATACACAATTTGCGGGTATATTTGTACATTCCTATATCTAAATGGAGGCTCTGTCAATGTGTCTTAAATGATTGGTGGAAAATATTCGAAAATGTATATTCCCTCGTATTTGGATCGAATCTATATTTACAGCACATTTAGAGCGTATGAAAATGTTTTCAAAAATGTGCACAAAATGTGTTCCAAATTAGTGAAATTTATTTTTATTTTCATATTCTACCAGGGCTATACGTTTAAACTTTTTTCCATTGTATTTAACCATTCAACTTTTTTATAATTTTTTTTTTTTGTTGAACAATTTTTATTTTTTAAATTATTGAAATTTTTTTTTTATTCGTTTTTTTAATTTAATTTATTGCTATATCCCAGGGCTATAAGTTTAAGCTTATTATTATACATTAAACTTTTTTATTACAATTATTTTTGTTATTAAATATTGCTTTATTTTGGTTACTACAATTTAACATAGTTGTTAATTTTTAAGTAATTTTTTTCAACCAAAATTGGCAGTTTTTTTGAAGTTACAGAATCCCTAAACTATTCAAATTTAAGGCCTTCCCTCAGAAGTGGCAAACAGTTGAGGAATGTTGAGGAATGCCCAACTATTTATCGGTTTCGAATGAACAGTCCTTTGCTGTGTGCCACATGCAAATGGCTCTGCCCCATCTGCCCCTCAATCCTCCTTCTGTTACATTTTATAAAAATTAAAGTTCGCGGAATTTGGTTTCCTTTTGGTTTCTTTTTTATGTGCCGTTTGCGGCTTTGGAGCAAACTTTTTTGGTATTCGGTATTTTTGCAGCTGTTGCTGTTGCCAGTAAGCCATTGACTATGGCTTTGACTGGGGCTGGGACTCTATGGCAGTGGCAATGGCTGTGGCAGTGGCAGTAAAGCCCCCTGTTATTTGTTAGTGTTACGGTTATTATTTTTGCCTGCCACACAGCCACAGCCATAGCCCTTCCTACAAAGTGCTGGCTACAGCAACGGCAGCAGCAGCTGGCAATCTTTTTTTAAGTTCTGTGTAACGCAAGGTTTCATCTATTGTTCCGATATTTCAGTTTTATATATACAGCTTAACGAAACCTACTGCAAACTCTATTTTGAATGTTTTCCCTCGTTACCATTTTACACATTTTCCTATTTCCCTCGCTCCCCCCGCTTCTACCCTCCCTCTCAGTTCTGCCGAATGGAATGCACGCTTCCATTTATCACATTCGGGTGCTCATTGCGGATACGAGTACATATTCCGTAGAGCACTAACTATTTGCAGCAAGCTACATACATATAATATGTATATCCAGCTGTGGATGTAGCTGCTAGCTAGCTAGCTAGATATATGTATAATATGTACAGTGTGTGTGTCTGTCTGTATGTATATAGTCGATGTGCAGTTATAGATGTTTACATTGTTTCCAATCCGCCACAAACTCATTAGCATTGTGGTTAAGTGGGTGCAGAGGAAAACCTCTGGGCCGAAGGAAGGGAAAAAGTGTTTTCATGCCCTGCGGCTGCCACTGATGATGATGCTCCTCTCCTCTCCGTTGGAAGTGCAGGGAGGGGGAGGGGGGGGGGTGCTCATGATCTGAATATATGCATGGCGGCTGTTGATTTTCGGGGAGTGCCATGGAGTGCCCTCAAACAATGTCTGCTAATGAAATTTGAAGTGGGAATTGCACAAGTACTCTTCTAAGTAAAAATTTAATTTAAAGACAAATTTAATGAAAAGATAAGAATTATTTTTTTCGCACTTAACGAAATGCGTCTTTCAGCAAGTGTCATATCAAAAACTATATTAAATTTAAGTCTATTCATTTACAATTTATTAACCCTTTCTGTAGAGATAGCTTCATGGGAACTCCGCCTCCGTGTCGCTACACTATCTATCGCTGACTTTCTTTAAGGGCCCCACTGTATTTGGTTATTTTGGGCCGCGCCACGGCCTGCCCTCTGGTCCGCAGTACGACCCCATTAACGACCCCCCCAGCTCCATCCCCAGCTCCAGCTCCAGCCCCAGCTCCAGCTCCAGCCCCAGCTCCAGCTTGAAGAACCACAATCAACAAGCAACCAACCACGTTCCCTCGCTGTTTCCGCTGTTGCCATTTTATCAGCATTTTGTAGTATCCGCTTAGGCAAAACATTTTCATGAAATAATTCAGCAAATGCATTCGCTAGGCCCTAGTGCCGGCAGCTGGAGTGGAGGGAGCATCGTTTGAGTGTTGTAATTAGAAAACGTTTCCAGTTGGCGGGATAGGAAGATAGATTACATTTGGCTCAAAACCCATCTGGAACCCGACTCGTGCTGGGCTCCATTAAAATGCTAATTATGCGGCCAATTTAGAAGTTTTAATTCGATTTAATTGAAAGCCAATTTCCAACTCCACTGCGACTCCAACTCCAACTGCCTCCAACTATTGTTAAGGCAAAATGAACTTCACGGCTCCATGCACAACTATTACGCCAGCAATTATACA
This sequence comes from Drosophila athabasca, assembly GCA_008121215.1. NCBI lineage: Eukaryota > Metazoa > Arthropoda > Insecta > Diptera > Drosophilidae > Drosophila > Drosophila athabasca. The sequence goes on from CM017794.1 coordinate 47,445,033, forward strand.
TCACTCGCCAAACAGATATATACTATATACTAACTATATGATTACTGATTCTATCATGCTTCTCTCTCTCTCTCACTTCCAATAGTCTATCCAATGTGCGGATTGTGCTTCTGGTGAGGGATCCGCGTGGAACGATGCAGTCGCGACGGCATCGCGTTTGGTGCGCTGGCCATGAGGATTGCGAGGATGCGCGACTGGTGTGCCAGGATTTGCAGGATGACTACAAGACGGCGGAGCTGCTGCTGGAGAAGTATCCATCGCGTTTCAGGTGAGTCCATCTTTTGATTTCCCCAAAAATAACAAAAAACTAATGCCAGATTGTTTGTTTCTATAGAACCCTACGCTATGAGGATCTGTCATTGAATCCCAGTGAAATGACCCAGGACATACTGCAGTTCTATGGCCTGCCGTTCGATCCCGCTGTGGAGGAGTTCTTGGAGACGCACACCAAGGTGAACATTGGCGGCGTTAGCTCCACATATCGTGATTCCAGATCAGCGCCATTCCATTGGATGCAGGATCTAAAGCCAGACGAAGTGAGTACTGGATGTGGATACATGTTCGGTCCGTTATTCATACCTCTCTCGTTTACAGATCAAGCAAATACAGGATGTTTGCGTCGAAGCCATGGATCTGTGGGGCTATCGTCGCATCGATAGCTTCAGCAACTTCTCCAGCCTCCAGCAGACCTTCGATCCGATGGTGCTGCCGCCGCCGTTCACGTGAAGCGTTCACGGCATTAGTGTTAGCTGATCTATCTATAACGATAACTGATAATGATAACTAATTCTTCTACTTGGTACATTTTGTTGTGATATCGTCGTGTTGAGCGAGCAAAAAGAAAAATAGGCAAAGAACGGAAGGAAGGATCGGAAGTGAAAAGTGAGGAGAGATTGGAAGAGAATGCATTGTGGAAACTCGATACATAGCTGGCACATTTTTGCTAGACACGCAAACACACTTAACTGAGCAATAGTTATTAATAATATATACTGAATATACAATATGAATGGCATAATTTTAGTAATTGGCGAATTTTGTGTAGAGCGTAACAGCGTAAGGCGTAAAGCGTACAGCGTAAAGCGTAAAACGGTATGAAAACCAGTCGAATATCAGATTTACATTTAGGCCTAGCATTTAAGCTAACCAATAACGGAGAAAAGAACTTAGTCTATTTAGGGCTGCGTATGAGTATTGTTTACTTGGCTTTTTGATGTAAATTATTTAGGCAATGAACTTTTGTAATTCGGCTTGACAAGTGCGTAGAAAATCCAGTGATTTAGCGTCTAACACAAACGTATCTAAACGTATCAGTATCAGCATCGGTCGGTAACTAACCACAACACCACAACAGCACAGTTCAGTTCTGTTCAGTTCTGTTCTGTTCTGGAGGGTAGAAAGCAATTATACAGCAACAAATGTTTGGCAAACCACAAAAATTGTGCAATATTATAATCAAAAAGTAACTCACGCTAAAACCAATTTAGACACGAATTTCCTTAAGCAAAAACGATAACTGATTAAATGATAAAAAAAATTGATAAATGATAAATGAGCAATGGGCACTCGATTCCTAAGCATAAGTTTCCCTAGGCATACAATACATTATTTTTATGGTTATTTAGTTGTAATTGTAATTAAATTGTACTATACTTTACTTGTCCTTAATGTCTACAACTAAGTTCGATTCGTTTTCCTTTTCAAAAACGAAGGCCCAGTAATACGTACGATCAAATTGGCAACAAGAAAATTGTGACAAATTGGATTATTTGATAAACGATAAAGAATCCAGCAATATTTGCATAAATTACACTTATTAAGCAAATTACCAACTGAATAAACAATGAAATTTAAAATTAAAGTACTGTCGATTTGTACACTTTTAAAAGTGCCGCGTGAAGGTCCTTATCCAGGCCTTTGTGAAGTTAAATAAGAAGTTTAATAAGAAGCTATAACTCCGCCTTTCCTCGTTTAATACCAGATCAAACCACACTCTTGAATAGTAAAAAACGAATATAATAGAGAATATATGTAATATCAAGCAGATCTTGTAGCGTCTTAAGGCTGCAGTAGCTACTTCTGGTCCGACATCTGGAGACCAGCATGAACAGACGGTCCACGTCAGGGACCTGCGTTGTTGTTGCTTTTCTGGCTGGTCGCCGATTCCGAGGGAAATGCCGATATGCTAAAGTAAAATAATAAATAACGCCCATTATATCTGGTTAAGGAATTTATTGCCGAAAAATTGCCCATTGAGAAACATTCGGGCGATAAGCTAGCTATTCCTTTTTTATGAGTAATCAAAATATACCTTCTGGAAGGGATAATGCCCCATTTTGAGTCCAGCCTTAAGACGAAGTCCGATAACCAGAATGACTGTTGCCCGAAACCGGTGAAGGAAAGCGCAGGACAGCTACCAGAAGCAGGCTTGTTGCCCCAAACAGGACTTTTGTCCTCACAAATCGAAAATCAAACGATAGAAAATGGGAAAAGCCAAAAACGGATCGTAGACTTCATTCGGCGATCGGTTCTTGGCTCTTCCCATTTTCTATTAAGTAAGGATCGTAAGGATTCAGACTATCGATTGGCATCAAAAAACCGACTTCGAAAATCAGGCCGATTTTTGGCAATTTCAATGATGTAACCATCATGATTTTTCGCGAAAATCGTGATCGAAGGGATGTCCTTTTTTTTGGTGCCAATCGGTTGGCAGGACTCTCCCGACAACAAAAAGGCATGCCACGCCCCGATCGGCCCATAAATAGGCCAGATATAGTGCAATGAAAAAAAACCAGTATTTTTGTTTACGCTATATCTCGGCCAAAAACCGTTAGATCGGCAAAGGACCTGCTCTCCCAGAATCGCAAGGATCCAGACTATCGATTGGCATCAAAAAAACGACAAGGACTACTGTCCTGGTCCCCTAAAGTATGCAACTAATAACGGCGGAAAGGATATCCTTTTTTTCTGATGCCAATCGGTTGGCAGGACTCTCCCGATCACAAAAAGGTATGGCACGTCCAAATCGGCCCATAAATAGTCGAGATATACTGCAATGAAAATGCCATCAAATTTTTCGTCAGCCTGCGCAAGCCACGAAATTTCAATTTTGCACCAGGCGAACAGAAATCAGCAGAAAGTAGCTGGCTTTTTTTGCCCCCAAAAGTATGCACCACTTTTTTAATTTCCATTTTTTTGAGTTGCTTGCTGCTGATTTCTGTTCGCCTGGTATCCCAGATCTGAATTTTTCGTTTTTGGCCGTTTGAGCAGTCGCAAGTTGAAAATTGTTGTTGTACAACAACAACCACTTGTTGTACAACAAATCGACAACAACAACAATGCAAAATTTTATTTGCTGTTTTCTCCGTTATTTGTGGGCCGATCTGGGCGTGCGATGGCATCCTGTGAACGGAAAAAAGTTCTTGATCTGATGATATCCTTAACAAGGACGAAGGATCAAGGACATTTTCTATTTGTGCGCCAATCTGGGCGCGCGATGGCTTCCTGTGAGCGGAAGACAATCCTTGCTCCGATGGAGTCCTTTTCAAGGACCAAGGATCAAGGATATTTCTTTCAGGCTTGCTTTCTCCATTTTTTGTAGGTCGATCTGGGCGTGCGATGGCTGTCTGTGATCGAAAGAAAATCCTTGATCCGACGGAGTCCTTTCAAGGTCCAACGATCAAGGATATTTCTTCCAGGCTTTTTTTCTCCTTGATCCTTGATCCTTGGTCCTTGAAAAGGACCCTATCAGATCAAGGATTGTCGTCAGATCACAGAAAGCTGCCGCACGCCCAGATCGGCCCACGAAGAACGGAGAAAACAAGATAAATGATCTGGAGGACATATCATTGATCCTTCGTCCTTGTTAAGGATATCATCAAATCAAGGACTTTCTTCCGATCACAGGAAGCCGTCACACGCCCAGATCGGCCCACAAATAACGGAGAAAACAGCAAATAAAATTTTGCATTGTTGTTGTTGTCGATTTGTTGTACAACAAGTGGTTGTTGTTGTACAACAACAATTTTCAACTTGCGACTGCTCAAACGGCCAAAAACGAAAAATTCAGATCTGGGATACCAGGCGAACAGAAATCAGCAGCAAGCAACTCAAAAAAATGGAAATTAAAAAAGTGGTGCATACTTTTGGGGGCAAAAAAAGCCAGCTACTTTCTGCTGATTTCTGTTCGCCTGGTGCAAAATTGAAATTTCGTGGCTTGCGCAGGCTGACGAAAAATTTGATGGCATTTTCATTGCAGTATATCTCGACTATTTATGGGCCGATTTGGACGTGCCATACCTTTTTGTGATCGGGAGAGTCCTGCCAACCGATTGGCATCAGAAAAAAAGGACATCCTTTTCGCCGATATTAGTTGCATACTTTTGGGGACCAGGACAGTAGTCCTTGTCGTTTTTTTGATGCCAATCGATAGTCTGGATCCTTGCGATTCTGGGAGAGCAGGTCCTTTGCCGATCTAACGGTTTTTGGCCGAGATATAGCGTAAACAAAAATACTGGTTTTTTTTCATTGCACTATATCTGGCCTATTTATGGGCCGATCGGGGCGTGGCATGCCTTTTTGTTGTCGGGAGAGTCCTGCCAACCGATTGGCACCAAAAAAAAGGACATCCCTTCGATCACGATTTTCGCGAAAAATCATGATGGTTACATCATTGAAATTGCCAAAAATCGGCCTGATTTTCGAAGTCGGTTTTTTGATGCCAATCGATAGTCTGAATCCTTACGATCCTTTAAAAGTAGGTCCTTCGTCGATCTGATCCTGTTTGACCGAGATATAGCGTAAGCAAAAATACTGGTTTTTCTTTTTTACGCTATATCTCGGCTATACAGCGTCTGATCTAGACGTGCCATACCTTTGCGTAATCGGAAGAGTCCTGCCAACCGATTGTCGTCAGAAACGCCCAGATCGGCCAACAAATAACGGGGAAAACAAGCCTGGAAGCAATAACCTTGATCCTTGGTCCTTGAAAAGGACTTCATCAGATCAAGGGTGTTCGCCCGATCAATCGGCAAGCCATCGCACGCCCTAATCGGCCCACAAATAACAGAGAAAACAACAAAACAAAATATGTATGTTGTTGTTGTCAATTTGTTGTACAACAGATGGTTGTTGTACAACAACAACTTTCAACTTGCGACCGCTCAAATGGCCAAAAACGAAAAATTCAGATCTGGGATACCAGGCGAACAGAAATCAGCAGCAAGTAGCTGATTTTTTGTTGAGTGTTGTTCATTTCAACTTCTGTCACTATTCAGTGCTTGTGGTCAGAAGTTCAAATGTACAGCACTCAACAAAAAACCAGTTGCTTTCTGCTGATTTCTGTTCGCCTGGTACTCAGATTTGAAATTTCTTGGTTTGCGCAGATGGACGACAAATTTAATTTGCATTTTTCATTGCAAGCTCGGCTATTTATGGGCCGATCTCGGCGTGTCATACCTTTTCGTGATCGGGAGAGTACTGCCAGCATCATACTGGCATCAGAAAAAAAGGACATCCTTTTCGTTGTGATTAGTTGCATACTTTTAGGGGATCGGCACAGTAGTCGAAGTCGATGTTTTGATGCCAATCGATTGTCTGGATTCTAGCGATTCTGGGAAAGTAGGTCCGACGGCGATCCGATGCTCTTTGGCCGAGATATAGCGTAAGCAAAAATACTTGTTTTTATACCCGGTACTCGAAGAATATAGGCGTACATACATACAGGGCATACATAGGCGTACATATGTATGTATGTATATTGGTGGTATATTGGTTATAGTGGATGTGTGTAACGCCCAGACGGAATCGTTTCCGATCCCAAAAAGTATATATATTCTTGATCAGCATCCATAGCCGAGCCGATATAGCCATGTCTGTCTGTTCGTCCGTCCGTCTTCATGAGCGCCTAGATCTCAGAGACTATTAAAGCTAGAGCAACCAAGTTTTGTATCCAGTCTCCTGTGTTATCACATTACTACAAGTGTATTTCAAAATTTCGCCCCGTCTCCTTCCGCCCACATAAGGGACGAAAATCTGTTGCATACACAATTTCTAAGATACGAGAAAACTGAAAACGCAGAATCGTAGGGGAAGTCCATATCTATCAGAGTGTTGAATCTGGATGAGATCGGATTATTAATGGCGGACCGATTGGTGGTGACGAATGGGTGGTCCGACCATTTTAAATTTTAAAAAAGCAATAAAGTATGCAACATTTTTGTTGTGTCATTTTTTGGGGTTGCCATGTAGATGCTATGTATAGTGTAATGGCGGCGAGCTTTCGAACGAGTGTCATTCAATATTTGTGTGTCATCTCTAGAAATATCGCATTTTGGCGCAAAACTCAAATGAGCGGATTACGAGTATATATGTATGTTTGATTAGTTTTAGCGTTGTGGAAATCCCTATACCTCAATTACTTATCGTCCGAAACAAAAACGAACGGGACACTTCTAATTCCGTTAATATGGATACTCTTTTGTGGTTGGTTTTGCTCTTTTATTAATGTTTTTTATATTTTAAATATAGTTTAATATATGCAGCTATATAATAGTTATTTAAAATTTGAATACTACAGTTTGCCGAATTATTTATAATTATGTTTACTCTGCCTCTGAAGGCGTCTGCTTTAAACTAAGGACTTTAAACTAATTTTTGTTGTGTTTGCTCCGATCGATCTGCGAGGCTCCTGCTGCTCACCCCTCGATCCGTCGGTCTGGTATTGATTGCTACTCTAAGGTGCTAGATACATACGTATATCGTAATTCATTAATTATACAATTGAAACAATTTCGTGCGGCTGCTTGCTGGCGAGAACAGAACTGCTGCGATCGTTGATTAGGTTAGGTGTTCTTTAAAACTATATAATACAATAAAGTCTTGGCGTTAAAATATAAATTGTTTAAACAAAATAATTAAATTATTTTGCGCTGGTTTACAGTTTTCATATCTCACACACATGCACACACATTCAATAAATTAGTTAAACATTTTGCTGTTTGTACTCAAAACTGCTTCGAGCCTGCGGCTTCCGGTGCATAGATACAGATGACAGACAATATCAACTCTGTTTCCATTTCCGCTTCCGATTCCGATTCATAGTTTGGCCTTTCATAAGAAGCCCATGTCGAGGGCAGTGTATAGGGCGCGTATGTCGCTGTGGGCGGAGATGCGCCAGAAGGGGAAGTTCATGGCCTTGGCGGCCGACTCCTCCTCGGCGCCATCGCCAATCACCACGTAGGTGCTTTTGCGCCCGAAGCGAGTCACGATCCGCTCATAGCAGGTTTCCTGGCCTGCAGCAAAGAGAAAGAAGACTGGTTAGCACTCGGTTCCAGGTTCCACTTGGAGTGAATCCCTCTCTCGCTTTCTACTCACCGATTTTGTGCGCACTGTAGATGTTCTCGATATTGAAGATGCTGCCCAAACCGAAGAGCAGCACCTTGGCCAGCGCCGGGGCCAGCTGTGTGGAGGTTACCAGCACGTTGACGCAGTTCTCGCGCTGGGAAATCATGCTGAGGCACTTGAGCGCCAGCGTGGCCCAGTTGTCGGTGGCCACCTCGATCTCTGAGCGTATCTGCAGCCAGGCCTCGCGCTTACCGGGTCCCAGCAGCGTTCCGACACTGCAATGGAAGGGAAAAGGTGTTGCGTTAGTGAAAAGTGCATAGAATATAATTCCAAATCGATGACTTACTTTCCCCTGTAGCTATTGTAGATATCCTTGATCTTGCGATAGCGAAACGCCAGCTTACGCATCCAGTCCACGCCGCCGCGCACTCCCGTGGGCAGGCAGAGATTGGGAGGCGCACCGGGCGGAGTGCCCGTGTGGAAGCCGTCGGTGGCAAAGTTGTAGGCGCTCAGGTCCTGGCCGTTGTCGTCGGAGCTGACGTCGTCGATGTGCACCTGGTCGCACTCCTCGATCTCGTTGAAGAAGAAGTGCGTATCGGCCATGTTGAAGACCATCTCCTCCATGCGGAAGGCGATGGTCATCAGGGTGCTGTGGTCTTTGGTATAGCGATTCGCGTAGCTGCCCGAGAGCAGTGTGTGGAAGATGATCAGGGTCTCGTCCAGGTCCCAGACGAACACCCGCTCCGGCGGCTTCACCGACTCGCTGTTGCCCGTGTCCGAGGCTGTGCTGCGTGTGGGGCTCGGCTGCTGGTGGCGTCTGCCGCGGGCGCGTCCTGTCTTGCCGGTGGGCGTGGTCTTGGTGGCCGACGCATTCGAGGAGCCCGCCGTGCCCACGCTGCTTCCCCCGCTGGAATTGAGAGCGGCCGCGGCAGCTGCAACGGCCGCTGCAGAGGAGGCCGCACCGCCGCTGGCCAGGCCCGAGGCGGCGTTGGGTGAGATCGGCAGCGGGGAGTGTGGCGAGTGGGTGGCGTGGTGCACGGGTGTGGTCGAGTGCGTGTCCGTGGGGCTCTCGGAGAGGTTGGAGGAGGCGGCCACATGGAAGCCGTGCCCGTGGCTGGCACTCGAGCTCGGAGAGCTGACGGCGTACGGCGAGTAGTTGGCCGGATTGTAGTAGTTCCCGTACTGCTCGTTGTAGTATCCGCCGTAGTCCTGCTGCGCGAAATTGTTGTAGCCCGCGTACGGATTGCTGTACAGCTGCGAGTTGTTGTTGCCCCCGCTGGCGTAGGTGGGCGTCAGATAGGCTGCCGCCGCAGCTGCTGCTCCCGGCTCCATCTTGGCCTGGCGGGCAGCCGTGGCAGCCGCATAGGGTGCTCCGTATCCGGAATAGAAGGGCGGCGGCGTATACTGCTGCATGCTGTTGTAGTAGTAGTAGTCGTGCTTTCCGTCGTACACGGCCGCAGCCGCGGCGGCCACTGCCGACGAGTTGACAGCCGCCGCCGTGCTGCTGTCCAGCGGATTGGAGGCAGCGCATCCGTACAGATTCGGTCCGCTGCTGACGGACGTCACCACGCCGTTCTCCAGCGCCGCATGCACTTGGCCGGGACTGCGGGACTCCGACTTGACGGCTGCTCCCGTTACACTGCCATCGTGCGTCCAGTGCGACATCACAGATCCTCCGCTGACTCCATCCTCGACTCCAGCCCCGCCGCTGGCCTGCTGATATGTGGAGAAGCTGCTGCTGGCCGACTGGGCGAAGCTGGAGGCGGCCGCCAGGCTGCAGCTGCTCGGATTCGGATTGGGGTTCCCGTTCACATGCGGATTACTGGCCGCGTAGTGGCCGCTCAGCGAGGCCAACGAGCTGATTGTCGGCTGCAGTGGCTGGCTCTGGGGCGGCATTCCGAGGGGACTGCACTGTCCCACCACGCCCACACCCACCCCAACGCCGACGCCCACGCCCACACCGACGCCCATGGTGGCCCCGGCGCTACTTGGTCCATTGCTGGCCAACACGGTGCCGGGATGTGTTTGCTGCTGTTGCTGTTGACTCTGTTGCTGCTGCTGCTGTTGCTGTTGGGTGTGGGGCTGGTTCTGCTGTTGTTGCTGCTGTTGCTGTTGCGAGAGATTGCAGAGTCTGTGGAAAAGATAATGGAGATGGATGATGAGTAAGGAGAGCCATTGATAGATGGGCATCCACGGGTTGGGGAATGCAAATTAAGTGCCAGATATGTTGAGAGATATTTGAACAGCAAACGAGTGAAAGAGCTACTTCGAGTGGAGCTGCTAAATATCCTGTAAAGGCTCACAAAACCTCTCAAAACATGAAACTCTAACCCGTGCACCCACTCAAACGAGTGCTGGATATATCCAGATAAGTGGAATCCATCAAAGAGAGGGAGAGAGGGAGGACGAGTGAGAGTGAAGAGTGGAGGGAGAGTGAGAGCCCCCGAATGAACCTTTGGCTCGTTAAGGAAACTCATAAAATGATTTCCAATAATTTTTAAACAACCATAAAATTAACGGCACGTTGTTCGTTGTTCGTTGTTCCCCATGGGTTTCGCCTGCCTAACTGCCTGCCTGCCTGCCTGCCCCACAACCGAAGTCAAGTGTGTCCCAGTTCCAGCCTCAGTCGCAGAGACCTACAGTCCCAGGCCAGACTAAAGAGCTCTTTAAAATCTTGTCAAGTGTTATAAATATTTTTCTACGATCTCTCGCTGGCCTTTTTGCGTTCTGTGTTCTGCGTTGTTTACTTGGATTTGTGCGGAGAGGAAATCGTTTTCGGGATGCCTTTTCGGGGCACTTGAGAGGATCGTTCTTGCTGCCCTGCCCCTGCCCCTGTCCTGGCATGTGCGGACAATCCCCGGACAAGTCCCGTTCATCTGTGTGCCCCTACGCCGCCCCCGCCCCTTGCCACGGGGACATGTGTGCAGCAAATGTCGCATCGAATGCCCAAAAGAGCGGCGACAAATATTTTTTTTTATTTTTTATTTTACGATATTTTGTGTTCTTGTTGTTTCTTCTGTTTTCTCCCCTCGTTGTTGCTGCTGTTATTATTTGTATTAATATTTAAGTAGAAACAATTGCCGGACAAACGAGAAGTGCACTAATTGTTGAATCTTAAAGGGCCGCCCAATAAAAATCAAATAAAAATCCCAAAACTGAAGAATAAATCATTGAATAAATAAAAACACAACAAGAAAATCAAAACAATGAAAAATGCTCAGGCACAGAAATGCAGGAAAGGGGAGCCCCATAGACAAATGGGGGAGTATTTCTGGTAATACAATCCTTTTCGTTAGCAATTAAATGGAGTTGCCATCCCCACCCGCATACCGCACCAAATACCGTTATACAAAGAGAGAGGGAGAGAATGTGGGAATGTGTGTGTGTGTCCGTCTCGTTGTCTATCGGTGTCTGTGACCTCTTCTTGTCATTGGAAGTGAATCTCCATCGCTATCTATTCCTATTGTTTGATGAAATTGTACAAAATTTAAGAATTTAAGAGTAGATTCCATGCCAAATGCTAAACGACTTCATCCGTTAAAGAGCTCCGTTGAAAAGTTTCTGAGATGTTCCGAAATATTCCCTGATTATCCCTAATTTCTTCCAAACAAAACTGCTTCTATTTTAATTGAATATATCGCATATTCCCCCCAATCTTGCGAGCAATCTTTATATAATAATAATGATATAATTGGGAATATATTTTTTATAGATTTATATCATCTCCCATTCTTGCCTCGTTCTTCTCCCTTCTATTCTTTACCCTTTTCGGTTCTCCCTTTTTTTTCTGTGCTCCCATCTTGCGCCGTCGAAAGATTTGTAACAATTTTTCATAATTTTAATAGGAAGGTAAATTAAGTGCCCAATTTCCAGAGGAATCTGACACCTCGAGATGATTTTCTTTTGGTCGGGGAGAGGGGAAGCCAGGGGAGACATTTATCTTGCGAGCAGAAGACGCACACAAAGGGGGGAGGGGAGCAGCTGGGGGAAAGCATATTTTCTCTGTGAAAAACGACGCGTGCGCTGACGGGGCGATGGTATTTTTTTTGTTTTTTTTTTGGGGCTTTGAGTGATCCAACATTTTGAGTGGATTTACGCCCCGCTGCCCCCAAATTTTGTGGGTTGATGGTGTGGTAGCCAATGGGAGATTTACACAAATTATAATGAACATAATTAAGCAGAGACGGAGAGTGAGTGAGAGAAGGAGAGAGAGTGAGAGTGGGAGAGAGAGTTCTTTTAGACTAAGCCGCAACTGTTGCCGCCCCTGAAGCCCCTTCAAGTAGTTGGCCCTCAATGAAAACCCCGCTCTGCTCTGCTCTGCTCTGCTCTGCTCTCCTCTCCTGTGTCCATGCCATGCCCCTTTGGCAAGTGTTAAGTGCTCTGACACTTTTCCGCTCATCTTCCTTTTGTCTCTGGGGTCGGCCCGGCTCATCTCGGCTCTCTTCTGAAGCGTGCACCGAATTCTTTGAATCGTTCGAAACGAGGCATGTGTCAGGTTGTGAGGGCCACATGCAAAATACTTGTGAACGTATGCCCCTGCCTCTGCCCCTGCCTCTGCCCCTGCCCCGGCCCCTGTCCTGCCTCTCGCTTCGTTTCAATTGAAACCAATTGAAGATGGTTTTGTGCCATGTCCAAGTGTGAGGGGTTTCCTTTCTGTCCTGCTACAAATTGTCTACGCTTACAGCTGCGAAGGACCTTTTGGAGGTCCTCATCGAATGGGATACGGATGGGAAATACTTGTGGGGCGGACGGAGTACCTACCGATTGCGTTCATGTGTGTCCGTGTGCTCTGTCTTGGGACGTTTAACCTGCAAATCAGACAAAAAGAAATACACAAAATTAGTAAAGAAAATATACAGAATGAGAGAATACTTTTATCTCGTATATGGGCATTATATAAAGCGCAATGGATTAATTTGTTTATAAACAATTCTCCACCTCAGACACTGATCGGTCTGGTCGACTGTCTGCCGTCTGCCGTCTGTGGTCTCTCCTCGCAAATGCTGACTCCTGCACTTCCAGCAAACGAAACTTTATTTGGGTTATATTATGTTATGGACTGGACTGGACTGACTGTCTTGCGCGAAACCAGAAAAAAACAGCGAATTTTACATAATTTTCTACGGCGACAGCGATTTTCGAACGCAGCTCCGGGCCAACGTGCGTGGGAAAAAGTTTTATTGGACCCAGAATTTAATGTCGGATGTACGGCGCCATTTAAGGAAGGGAAGGGGCCACGCCAGAGGCAAGAGGGAAGCAGCAGGTGGTGCGACAGATAGCATGGGCTGAGAGCTTTCGATAAGGAACTGGAAACGTGGGGGTACTCGGCGATAGAAGAGGCTTTAGATTATATGAAGTGCGGAATGGCCTGGTAGGAAGAGGAAGTGTTTTAGTGGTGGAGTGGAGAGAAACCCTCAAAGAGAAAAGTGTCCACTGTCCAACCCTAAACTGTTGCAACACTCCATCCCTAAAAGCCTTCAAGTATTAAGCGGCTAAGTAAGTTTGACAAATGCCAAATACAGCGAAAGGAAGTCCAAAGGCAACGGCAAACAAATTTATGCAAATCGAACGGAAGCCAGATAAATCGACAGCCAGACCCTACCCTGCCCTACCCTGCCCCACCCCTTCCCCGTGCCCACATCCAGGTGCTGGAATGTGTCCAGCCCTTCCATCCCACCCTCTGAGAGTAGCAGCAGCAGCAGCACTCCAAAAATGAGTTGAGCTTCTTTTGGTTGACAGCTTCTCCGGAGCGACCAGATCTTCCGATGACCACACGCACGCACTGTCCATCATCTGGCGATCCGTTGGTGAGGGATGGGGGATGGGGGCGTGCAAATTTGTCGTCGGGCAACACGCGCATGCGCGACCACCGCTCCAACGGTAGCGTTTCAGCGCGCATCGCCTGGAGGCCGACCTGGAGAGCATCGAGCATTGAGCATTGAGCATTGCGTGTTGCACGAGCATCCGAATACGAATCCGAATTCGAATCTCAATCTCCTTCGCATGCAAAAAAAAAAAAGGTGGAGAAGAAAAGGATGGGGTGGGGGTGGAGTAGGGTGGAGATGAAGAAAAGATCCAAATGCAACCTTTTACTAAACTAATTTATGGCACAAGCTGACAACGTAAACATTAACACAGACAACGGACAAGAGCTGAGAGCAGCGCGGCAGCAGCAGCACTGGGATTGAGTGTGCGAGAGTGCCAGGGGGCTGGTCAAAGCTGGAGAGAGATCAGCAGAGTGAGCGGGAGAGACAGACAGACAGAGAGAGACAGAGAGAGAGAGGGAGAGCTCGGTGTAGACCTGTTTTCGAGCATCTTTAACGAAATTCCTGTGATCGTAATCTCTTTGTCTCTTCTGCTGCTTTAGAAGAAGATTAAAACACACACAGACGGACAGACGGACAGAGAGACAGAGAGACTGAGGGACAGCTACAGAGAGGGAGACACAGAGCACAGGCAAACAAAAGACGACAAGAAGACGGCGACAAATTTTTTATTAACCTGGCCCTAAGCCTGTCCCTGCCCTGACTCCGACTCCGATTCCGACTCTGATTCCGATTCGGGGGATACCCCCATCCTCAGGGCCGCCTGCTCGATAAGCATCAAAATTTGTTTCTTCTTGTGGCATGGCCCTATCCCCTCTGCCCTCTCCCCTCTCCCCTGACCAACCTGACTGACCGTCCGACCATCCTTTAACACTTTGGCACGTTAATTACGTTTGGGGGCCACAATCATCGAATCATCGAATCATCGTATAATCAACAATCGCCAAGTGTCAATCGCTGGGGCCATAATCAATATTTTGACTCTCCAAAGTCCCCCCCCCCCCCCCCCCCCCATGCCCCTTGGCCCGTCCCCGCGTCCTAAGCCAGGCCAAGACTCTTCGACAGAGTTCTTCTCTTTGTCATAAATTACATGCAGCGCGTATTGTCGCAGTTGAATTATGGCGTGTTAATTTTTACGATTACGGCTTAAACTTAATTAAAATGTGATTAATGTCGCTGCTCGAGCCGGAGCCCAGCGTCCGGCTTTTGTGGGCCAGGCTCTTTAAATTCTCATAAACCCAGTCCCAGTCCCCCAGTACCATACCCGGAACCCAGAGAGAGACAGAAAGAGAGAGAGAGAGTGGAGTGCGAGTGCTGTAATTTATGCTCTATTAATATTTCTCCTTAAACATTCAACATCCAGCTGTACTTTCTGTGGAACTCCCTACCCTACCGACCTCCTCCTCTCCACCCATAACCCATGGAAGTCAACGACGTTCGATGTTCGACGTTCGTGATGTTTCTCCTCAAAGATTTTACTTTGTCTTAGACCTAGGTTCTGTTCGGGCAACCCCATAAAAGCTTGTGGATACCCGTAGTATGTCTGGTATGTGGTTCCATTAAATCTTATTGAGATGCTGATTTGGTAAAGACTATTCAATGGGAGGGTTCATAGTTTGCAGAGGGAATGTCTATAAGAAATGTCGAGAAATTACAACTAACAGATGATAGATCTTCAAAAGTTGTAGTTCTATAAGGAAGGGGGATATTTATCTAAAATCCCCAATATGTTTTGACTTGTTACAGTTTTTACAACCCAAAATTAAGCCGATTATGATTGTGGTCAGGTGCACAATCAACATATATAATCTTAATCCCCATTTAGGCGCTCCTACACATCATCTAGGGAGTCCATTAAATGTTTGTCTTTCTATAATGGGGATTATTATCAAGGAATAACAAAGATTGTGTAATACAAAGACGAATACGAATCGTAGAAGAGTGAATCTGAATCTTTTCGATCTTTAATAAGCATTGTAATGGGAATTATATTCGAAAAAGTTATAAAACTAAACAATATTTAAGCATGTTCCATCATTTAAGCTTGCTTTGATTTATGCCTTGAGTTTTCCATGTTATCAAACCATCTAATAGATCACTAAAACACCCAATAAACAACCTCAAACTCTTGTATCAATAACCATAACCAGTATTCACAACTCCTTTGCAAAAACCAAAGTTGGTTACTTGGGGCCTCGTCTCTCTCCATAGCTAGGAGAAGCCCCACAATCCCACCACCAGGGAAGCTGGCAATTCCAACAATAACAATAACCATAGCAACAGCAATGGGAATAGCAATAGCAATAACATTAACCGACGGCACAGACACAACCCACAACCCACAGACTGAAAGTGGTTTTCCATATCACTTGTAGAGCTTCTCGGGTGTATAGATAGATAGATAGATGAAGATAGATGGAAAATCTCAGCATTATGATTATTTGGATTACCTTTGGCTCGATCATTTTGTCAATTAATCCGCAGCGTGGGGCTGCATAGTTGTAGGGCATGAGGGTGACCATTCTGAAGAACTTTCACTGGGAACTAACACACACACAACACACACACACACACGAATGATGGGAGGATCCCGATGATCCGCTGATAAAGATAAAGATGTTTTGATATCGAAGGCCTTTTTCAGTGGATTAGCATGAGGCACTGAACATGACGACACACATCACAAGAGAAGAAGTAAACACGAGAAA
This sequence comes from Drosophila athabasca, assembly GCA_008121215.1. NCBI lineage: Eukaryota > Metazoa > Arthropoda > Insecta > Diptera > Drosophilidae > Drosophila > Drosophila athabasca. The sequence goes on from CM017794.1 coordinate 47,460,910, forward strand.
TATCTATGAGATTTTCGACGATCCAGCGACTCGACCGGTTCCCGTAGCGTACGCTTTGAATGGCTCGAATCGAATGAATGTGAATGTGGATGAAACACCATCATCAGCAGCCAGGCAGCAGTCGGGTCGGGCAGGCAGCCCCGGGGAAACACTCAGAGCACTCAGCACAGCACTCAATCGCTCAGTGCCGATGTTTGAGTGAAAATCCCAGCATTGGATGGCGGCGGGCACTCGGAACGAGTTCGTGCGAGCAGTCGGCTAGCATATGGCCGACTCTTTTCCGCACACACACACACCGCACACACTGCTGCTGCTGCTGCTGCTGCTGCTGGGCAGGCTCCGCCCCTGTCGGAACAGGGGTGGTCGGTCGGTTGGTCCACTCCAACAACCACTTTTCCATGCGTAAAGTTTTGCTTTTGTTTTTGGTTTTGGAGTTTGTGATTTTCTCTCTGTCTATCTGCGAGATGCGGGCGAACAATGCCCATTGTCAATGGGGGATTTGCCGCTGGCTGGCCAACGCCATTCGAAATTGTTCCGTGTTCCAATGTTCCGCATAAATTAATTACCAATTCGAGGGTTCCCTCCAGCTCTCTGTTGCTCTGGTGGGCCTTCCATCCATCCATTGCGGCACATTATACAAATTAATAAACTAATCAGATGAGTTTTTTTCGAATACTCCCATTTTCAATGGGCACCGACAGCCATTTTATGGCAATCATAAAAAACAACAAAAATCTCGGGTAATCCAAGACGCTCCAAAAAGTTATAGGTTTCTGTATGTTTTTTGTTTTGTATTAGAAAAGGAGCTCCCCGAATACGAATACAAATACGAATACGAATAGTATTGAATACATTCATGTATTGTATGGGGGCTTGTAAGGCGAGACGAAGCGTGCTGGCCATATAGCCGATATAGCCGATACCCGATATCTGCCCGTAGTACTACGGATGTCGGGAATCGGTCTGATGTCTGACCCGAAACAAATTGGCATCTAATCAAAATCCCAAAGGCCTCCTCTGAATCAATTCGTGAATCACTTTCGCTGATAATTGGAAACAATAAACAAGATGGTTTAATGGTTTCACAACTAAAGATGGGAACTGCTTTAATATTCGTGGAATTTGTGTGGGTTATTTGAGATTATAATTGAAGATATATTTCAGTTCAAGGCATGGAGCTATGAAGTGGAAATCGACGCTTCTCATAATCAATTCTGGGTACACTTTGGAGCCCAAAGAGCTTTAAACCCTCGATATTACATTACTAATCAAGAACAATCGACAATTGCAAGTTTATTTATACACAAAAGCCACACAGCCCAGCCACGACGCCAGTTGCTCCAAACACAACTTGTAAACGATTTTTTATTGATTTAACACTTAATTTTTGCTCTGCTCAATCGTCTAAACAAACATTGACGAGGAGGAGGAGGAGCAGGGGAGGAGCAGGGGGGCAGGGGGAGTCTTCTGAGCCTCTCGTCTGCAGATGAGGTTTCACGTAAACACAGATTGCAGATTGCCAGATTGCCAGATTGCCGGATTGCAGTTGGAAAAACACAATTCGATTCATATGCAGTGGAATTCTGGCCAAAAGCTTACTCACCCACCCACAACCACCCACTCGATGGGAGGAAAAGTGAAAACAAAAGTCGGGCGAAAGTAATTCGAATCGAAGGGCGTCAAAGGGCAATCTTAATCATCGATTTCAAAGTAGAAGAGTATCCTTTTAGCCCTTCGAGCCCCCCGAGATGACCTCTTGAGGAAATGCTTGGCCGACTTGGGCATTAAATTTGCCTTAATCGCTTTAGCACGATCGTGAGACAACATGTCGTCAATTATATCTACGATGATCAGCAGCGCATATCCAAGCTACCCCCCCTCTGCTCCTGTTGCTGCTCCCCCCCTAAAGATGCCCCCACTTTGAGCATCTTCTGTAAACAAATCTGCGCACAATTTGCTGCATTTGCAGATATTTCTTGGGGCCTCGGTCTGGTCTGGTCGGATCGGATCGGGTCTGGCATGTTGCTGAGACTTGCACATTTGTCGTGGACCGGTTGCCGATCGTCCATCCTGTTCCTCCCCCTGCCCCCTGCCCCCTGCCCCCTGCCACCCCCCCTGCCTCTTTTGTTGAACGTGCTGATCGTGCGACTGCCACACAATGGTGGCTGGGCCCGAAAGTGTTTAAGATTTACGTTCGGTTTTGATCGGCCTGGACCTCCCCGAGTGTTGTATTAATTTTACACACAGCTCTCTCGGCCCAGAGGAGGAGGCACTGAGGATAGGATCGGATAGGGGATGGGGGGGGAAACCCGGGGTCCGTTGCGGGCGCCATTTTAATGCCAAAGTTTTAACACCTGAGTCGAGCACATTTGTTGCCATGTTCGCATTCTTACAACTTGATCTGGGCTCCATGGATGTGGCACTGGGCTGTGTCTCTGCCTGTTCCTGTTGCACATCTAGATAAGGACTCCAGACTCTAAAACATTGAATGGCTTGTTTCGTGTCAGTCCCCCCCCCTCTACTGCTGTTCCCCAGTTCAAAAGTCATCGTGGAATGCGTCATTGCAATTGGCATACGCCCTAGGAAGTGGGTCAACTTTTGCTGATTACAGAGACATTTTATTATGTGTCAGCACATGCCAATGCTGTGAGCCATCCATCCATCCATTCATTTGGCTATTCTTTGAGTGCACTCCACTCCACTCCACAGGCGAATCGCTGAGCCATGGAACCACACGAAAAAGAGAACAAAATGCAGGGAGCCACAGAAAAATACTTTATAAATATACGTAGTACTCCATTTGCATGTTGGCACGAAGCTAAGAATTATTCCAGTATTCCTCCACCTCCAACTCCTCCTCCGAATAGAATAGAACGTTTATGCTGATTCTTTGGCTTGGGGTTTCTTCGTTTTGTCAGGGAATTCTCTTCAATTGTGTAACCGAAACGCTCTATAGACAGAATCAACAGAATACTGTATGCACTTCCCCTTGATCCGCAGTCCACACTTCCATCAATTCCCCAGAAACTTGCGAAAAGCCATAGCTTTGCCCGGTATGGTATCTGTGCATATTGTATTTCCTTTGGAAAACACACACACATTTTCCACTTGTGTAAATATTTGTTATTAAAACACTCATTTCCCATTTCTCATTTCTCCAGTGAAATCTCAGACCATCAGCTGTTCAGCTAATCAGCCGATCAGCCGCTCCTAAATGCGATCGTAAATCATTCAAATATTGTATATCCGAACACTTCCAGCTGTGAAATATATAGATTTCAGATTTGAGACAACTATTTTATGGTTGGATCGGATCATTAAAGTGTGGGGCCGCCGAACTACTGTGCTGGTTCCATAAAAAAGATGAACATTAACTTTGGTTTTATGAATCGAAATCCCCAGAGGAGGAGAATGAAAACAAAGACTTGAGCTGTGGGCGTTTTGATTCCCCGATAAAGAACGAAAATAAACCGCACCAGGAATTGCATTGCTACGATTCACTTGCCCCCAAACCCCAAACCCGATTCCCTATTCCCGGTTCCCGATCCCAATGATGATATGATGATGATGATGGCCACCAAAGTAGAGCCAGAAACGGTTCGTTTATGCTTTCATTCTAGAGAAAAATTATGCGGAACCTGTGTTTGTGCTCCGGGCACGTGCCGATCCGGGAGTGTTACAGATGGAGGTCATGCCCAGAGGGGGAAGAGTGGGCAGATAGAGAGAGAGAGAGAGAGAGAGAGTCGGAGAATCGCCATGGTGACCCAAGTAAAACAAACATTGGTCAGGAATTTCATTAAAAGCCAGACCCCCACACCCCAGAGCCCATAGCCCATACCCCATAGCTGCTTCGGCAGCATAACGACTCTATGTGGCGTTCTCTTGGCAACCAATCCCCTCGTTCCTGGTCCCCCCCACCCGCTCGTGCCGCCCAACAACCTGCTGGCCCACCCACCGAGAGAAGTGTGTCGCCTGTCACTGGGAATGAGCATCAAAACTCTGGGCCTGGAGTGTGGGGAGAGCAGCAGCGGCACCAGTACGTGATAGAGTGTGGATTGGGACAGAGTGGAGAGTGGAGGGGAGAGTGGTGATTGCTGTGTGGAGTACGGGGGTGGTGCACGGGTGGGTGTAGGTGTACAGCGGTACGCTTTACCTGTGGGAACGACTCTCTAATTAATTTAATTATGCGCTCTCGTCTAGCGCGTGTCAAAACGCGAAACAACCAACAACAAAATTAAATCCTCACGCCTCGCTGAGCCCTAATCAAATGCGCCCTCAACTATGCAACGCGAACATATGCTATGGATAAGCCCCGTCTACCCTGGCAGCTGAGGGATGGCAGGGTGAGTTGGACTAGAGCGACCACCCACTCTGATGGTGAGAAGAGGGTGGTAAATCGAAGGTACTCCATCGAAGATTCACTAGAAGATATTATTGATATTTCTAAGTCTGCAGGCAGTTCCTGAATGAATTTCAGAATATTTCAACCGATGAACACATATTCAGAGATCTTAATCCCAAAATTATGAATCCAGAAACAGCCCTTGAGCAGACCATTTGGTTTATGGTACATCGTAATATTCTTCTGGAAGTCTAAGAGCTATCAATGATTCTAAATAGTTAGTAATCGTCTTGAATTGTATCCCTAACTGCACAGTAGAGTCTCAAACCACAATTGAAACCTTGCAATCCCTGAAATGTCCAGTTTAAGTCATCCACATTACACAGTATCCCTCAGTCGACTCCTCTGCCTGCGACCCTTAACAATATTGCGTTGGTGCCCTTTTTTTTGTTGTTTAAGCGTTGCCAAGCCTATGAAATTGCGGGCTCTCATCCCAATCGGAATCCTCACGGCAACGGCAACGACAACGGGCCACGATGAGGCATCGCTGACAAATTGAATTTGTAAACTTGCCCCCGCAACAACAACAAATCATCGGAGACCCCCAGGGATGCTGCTGTAGCTGTAGCTGCTGCCGATGCGGATGCGGATGCGTATGCTGCGAATGTTATGGATGATGGTAATCCTACACCTATACTCGTACACCAGTACCCTATCCGTGTTACGCTCCTCTGGATGGACTTTCTAACTTGGTTTCAGCTCGCTGGGTTCATCATCATCATTGCACCCTTACTGCCCACCCCTCCACCTCCTCCCTCACATTCGCTTCTCCGCAAGTGATGTGAAATTATAGTAGACCCGCTTTTTGGGTGGTTTTCTGTCCTCAAGGAGGGGTGGTTGATATGGGGGGGCGTGTCAATCCAGTTTGGAAAAAATAACACATCCAGTACACAATTATTAACACTTATTAATGTTGAGGTTTCTGTGTATATGGCACCCCAGGGCTTAAATTAAAGTCATCCCAAGTGCCAAACAGCTGCCTCATGTGCCGCACTTGAGTCTCGATCCTCGCAAAAGGGGGTTGGCAGCAGCAACATGGGGCAGGCAGGAGTCCCCTGTACCGCACCGTACCGCACCGGGCTCTGTCGTTGTTTAAGTAGTCATTAAGATTGAGTGTGGATAAGATTTTTTCACAGCTGGCACCCCATCAGGACCCCGCGCTTCCTGCCGCCCTGCAATTAGCCCACAACCTTTGACTTTTCCCAAACTTCTATCACGGATCGGGTAGAGGCCAGGCCATCCTATTGACAGCTATTGTCTTCTAATTAAACAACAATGTTGACCTTGTTTCCAAGATGTCACGGTTCAGGTTCGGCGATTGCAAAAGTTCCCTTAATTTTCCACGATTTTTTGGGTTGTAAAAATCCTTGCAAATTAATACAGAAAATGTCGAGAAATGTACAGAAAAAGTAGTTTTCTTTGTTTGTTAATTAAAATCGCTGATTGCAACCCTTCAAGGAGCTGATGGCTAACCCCTTGAGATGTCCTTCAGGTGTGTCTTAACCCTTCTAAGGGTCCATTCCACCCTTTTGGGTTACAATCATCTAACAAGAGGAGTCTCAAGCAGGGCAGGGCACAACCATGTGAATAATTCCATAAAGCTGAATTATTTCCTTAAATTGATTTCCCAATTTAAATCAAAGCACAAAAAACCTGCTGAATAACCAACCAAATGATTGCCCAAGTTAGCCAGAAATCACTCCATTAAAGCCAGCCAGAGCAAGAGAGAGAGAGAGAGAGAACAAGAGGGGATTCCCTTCTGAACCGCAAACTGTGCCAACTGTGTGCAACACTTCGACTGGCAACTGGCAACCGAATACTCGTTCTCGTTCCTCCTCCCCCCCGGCACGGAACGACTATCAATTTCAACGTATGTGGCTGCCCTAAAGTTGCAACGGATCGGATCGGTTTCATCCGGCAGACCTTGGCCACATTTAACTTTTGTGCTGCTTCTGTGCCACAATTGTGCAGAAAATAGCAACGAAATGCTATAAAAAAAAGAACTATCCATAAAGCTGGTTGATTATTTCCGTTAAACTTAATTGCTACAGAAACTAAGAGCCAGAGGTTGCCTTAGAGCCAACTGTTGATGGGACAACTTTCCATCGACGAACAGGTGCGCCCTGGGATTGAACCGGAATCGACATCTTTATCGAAATCGGAGGCTAAACCTCTCCTCAACCCCTCACTCCACACACCGCACGGCTCTCAGCACTGTGCACTCTCCTCTCATCTCCTCTCCTCTCTCCCCTCCTCTCTAGACGATCCCGAATATCGGAATATCGAATTACGTTTTACCGCCTCGCCAATCAATGGGCAAAATGTGAATGATTTGTTTGTTGGCATTTTGGCTGCCAATTGTCCAAAGTCTGCTTCTGCACTGCACTTTTTCCCAAGCCCCGGGAAATGGAAGGAAAATGTGCAACGAGGAAATTTGATATTTTTTTTTTTTTGTTTCTGTGTGCTGCTTAGAGGGCCCGGGAAATTGCTCGGGACCTGAGACCCGGGTCCAGGCCCCTAAACAGGCCCCTGCATTTCGTGGTAAAAATTATGAAAAAATTCAAGAAAAAGAGAAAAATAGAAAAGAAAAAAAAAACTGTCACGATTGCTAACGAGCAATGGCTTCCCTTTCCCTTCCCTTCCCCATCCCCCAGCACCGTCCTCCCTAGGATTGTCTCCCATCCGCTCGTCTCGCTCCTGTCCTGTCTTCCATTCAACCCGTCGAGTCAAAGGTCGCACAAATTTGTCTCAGAAAAAAACCGCTTAATTGGTAGGGGCATGGGGTAGGGGTAGGGCTGAAGGATGGGGTTGGGGTTGGAGTGGGGGTGGGGGTGCCTGTCTACGCCTTTGACTGACAACAGCCACACCTAAGTGAACCCGTGGACGTGGAGTGGAGGAGATCCCAGCCGGAATCTTATCATGCTCCAAGCTGTCTGCCACTTGATTGAACCGGAAATGAGGCGCAAACGCAAGATGGAGTCTTGTTTTCACAGGCTGCGACCACTTGACCCCGCTCAACCCTCTGGCAGTGACACTGTAAAGGAGATTCAAAGTGAACCGAATCGGATACCCCGGAGCACAGGGAACCCCTTTCTCTTCCCTCGCGTATGTATAGCCAGACATTCTCCTACAAAATGTTTTACATTAATTTTTGTTGTTTTTTTTTGTTGGTTAAAGTGCCGCTAAAGCAGCAGGCAGCAGCATCACTTTTACCCCAACTGTCAAATAATTATGACAAGTTCATTTCGTCGCACTTTTGCTCATTTGTTTAGCTCCCATTTATATCTATTTTTTCCACAATTTTAACAAGAATTTTCCTGTAAGCAGCGGCGCAGATTCGGAGCCATCTCTCCACCAATTACCGGAGCGTTGTAAGATTCCGTGATGCTTTTTGATGTGACAGATGCGTCTCCGTATCGGCTGTGAGGTGTGCTTTAGCTGCTCTATAGATGGTGTTGCTGTACATATAGTTTCTTGCTTCTTTGGGGGGTTTCTTTTCTGCTGTTACTCAAAAGTATGCTAGGATTTATGGAGGATCCATTAATTGCAAGTGTCGTAGAGAATGAATCATGGCAGATATGTAGGTATATATTGCAAACATACTAAGAGTTTCGATACAAACAACAATATCCTAGCCCTCTTCTAAGTGTTTGAAGAGTACTTTCTAATGCAGAACATTGTATGACGTAGTCCCCACTCACTGCCGATAATCTGCTGATCTATTCGGCATAGTTATTCATCGATATCGGACGCGTAAAGAGTTCTGTACTATTTATAGGAAAGTGCCGGGCTATCTATAGACAAACGACTGGGGCAGGGGCAGGGGCGGGGGGCAGGGCAGCTCAAAATATGCTGTCGAAAGTGACAATTGATTGCGTACAGACCTTTTGTCATTTGTGTTTTATTTCTGGACAGCTACCATTCAAATTTAGACCAAACTAAACCAGACCAAAGCCAACAGACGAGCGAACAATGAGTCATGAGCCAGGGATACGGAATCCGGGGGCAGGGACAAAACAAATCCCTCTCCTGAGGTACAAATATTTGCAATCATTAGTGAGCATTAGAGATCGAAATCCAGCGGAAGGGAAAGGACAACCATCAGCCATCAGGTTGCTCTAATTTTCTGTGCATCTTCCAGGCTGCTGAAAGGCTGCTGACAGGCGACATAAAACAGGATAAAAAGGACTAAGCAGCGTCGCCAGTTGAGCGGATTATGAACAAAGGGAATCGCTCTCTTTCTCTTTCTCTCAGGAGTGGGTCCAGGGGATAAACCTGCCTGAATGTAATTCTAGTACTATTCATGCAAATTTATGCCATACATTTTGTGGTTTTCTCAAGGAATCGGGAATTATGTCATGCGTAAAGTAGGCGATAGGCGTTAACATGCAAAGGTTAGCCAAAAGGGCAGCTCCACTCCACTCCACTACTGGAGCAGTTCCTTAAAACTATCAAAGAACAGCAGTAAACCGAAAGTTAGGTAACTCTTTTCGGGACCTACAGATTGATTAATCAGTGGAATTCCTTAGGGAACTTGTGCGACTGTTCTTTTAGTTCTTCTGTCCTTATTCTTTGTGCAAATAAACAGAGAACACATGCAAGGAAGCCCCTGAAGACACGTCGACAACGAGCATAATCATCATAATCCAATACAAAACTCGTGCCAGAGCCAGAGCCAGAGCTTCTCCGTCTTCGAGATTTGTTTATTGATCTTATGGGCGGAGCATTGACCACGGCTACCGGAATACTGCGCAGAATTGCTACCGAAATCTTGGCACATTTCGAACTTGGCGAAACTTTCGAGTAAACAAACAAACAAGTTCATTTTCTGGGACAATAGTTGGATCGATCTCAGTCGCAGAATCGCAGACAGGTAGCCAAGAGCCAGAGATAGATATTGAAAGGGAGATTCTGCACTTCCTGTGCCACGCCCCAGGCAAACATTTGCCACTTAAGCCGGAGGCAGCGCACAGAGTGTCCTCTTCAGCGGAGGACAAAGCGGATTAACAGCAGGCGGAGAGAGCGAGAGATGTCCAGGGGATAAACAGATTCACAGATTCACAGATTATGCTGTAAAAATGTCGCCGGACATTTGCCAGCCACATACCCGTATAATGAACTGGAGTCCCATGATGCAGGACTACCCCCCAATAAATGTATTTCCCCGGACAACATTTAAATTTAAGTTTTGGGCGTGGCTGTAATGGAGAGCGCCCACAAAATGAGCAGCGGAAAACGAATTAAAATCCTTATTTCATCTGAAAAACCCGCAGAGGCAAAAGTCCTGCGGGCCCACGCCCTTATGGACAGACGGGGGGATACGAGGGACCGGGGACCCCCAGCTGAAATGTTTGTGCTCCCTGGTGCCTGTTTGAGGTCCTTCCCCTGATCCATCCTGCATTGTTTGTTGTTATAATGGAAGCAGCGGCAGCAACAGCGACTACCACACCGAAAAGCGCAAGGCATCTGCACGGCACGGCACGGTATGTCCTTTTGTACATTTTGCTGCTCCTTTCCGACTACTCAAATTTCAATGAAATTATCCTCACGGCATTTCACGTCTGGCCCTCTCTTTCTGGCATGCTATACCTTTCTCTCTCGCTCTCTCTTCCTCCGTTTCTGTGTGTGTGGAACAATGCCGAATAACATTTTTCGCTGAAATTATTTGCTAATGGCCTCAACCAACACTCTGGCGCTGTCTCTGCCACTGCCACTGCCTCTAGTGCTGCTGCCGCTGCTGCTGCTGCTGTCTTTTCGTCCTTTTTGCATTTGCATTTATGAGATTTTTGTGTTGTCTCTGTTTTCTGTCAAATAGATAAACAAAAATGGCGGCAAGGGACGCTTTTTTGTGTGTGTGTGTGTGCTCCTTTTGGCTTAGTGCCTTCAACATCACATCGATGGAAGCCATTTTGTTGGCAGGAATGGAAAAGTAAAACTTTTTTTGTTTGTCCCTGGCAACGCCGGCAACGAAGACAACGCTGGCAACGCCAACAACCTCGCAAATTGCTTTGCTCCAAAACTTTGCTCAAGTTACGCGGGTGGCGGGGGCTCACTCCTCACTCGTAAATGGAATGAGAGAGGGAGAGAGAGAGAGAGAGAGCGAACTGGAGCTGCCTTGGCAACCCAGGCAATCAATAGACAGAACTCCAGGACTCTCACAGAGACAGACAGAACTCCAGGACTCGCACAGAGAAAGACAGAACTCCAGGACTCGCACACAGACAGACGGAACTGTCAATCAAAGGAGCCAGCACTGAAAGACGACGGAGGACTCATGGATACGTGAAAAATTCCGATCTAAAGATATCCAATCCTTGACCTACTGCCTTTTCAGTCTGCAGATCCTTTTTGTGGTTTTATTTCTGGTCAGATGATTCCCACTCGATCGACAGGATATTTCTTTTGTGCGCACTTAAGCTGAAAATTCCCTTTTGACTACTGTCCTGCATTGTCTGCTGCTCGCTGCTGTTGGCATTTAAAGGATCAGAAATGGCCAAATGCGCAGTAGCATCTTTGATTTCTTACAGTTCACTGTACAGTGGAACTTATCTGAAAGCAATCTTTCAGCCAGAAGCAGAGGCATCTTTTAGCATTAGAGGTTTTTGTAATTATGAATAATTGATGCGGAAAATATGATCTAGACTCTAGACTCTGCTTGGAGTCAGGTTTGAAGAGCCTACAGAAGTGGCTTTGGCTTCTGCTTTGGCCCGAACGTGTTGGTTATGCAATGTGTGTGTGGTCCATGGAAAAGATATGTACTTCCAGAGATGGTAGGATAAGAGCTTATACTTGAGAGAAAATAGACCGTTTAAATTATATAGAAAATTCTACTCACTTTGTAGTAATCCAGTGTTGAAAAGTTCTGACAGGGTACATTATACAACATATTCCAGGTGTTGTAGTTGCTGCTGGGACACTGTCGAAAGCTGCACATCGGAAGTGCTAGAACTCACAATTTAAAAGTTTCCTTGCCATGGCCACAGACTTGTATTCTTTTTTTTTTGGGAGATAATGCACACACACAGAGATACGAGATACGAAACAGATCAATTAACAAATATGATCGTTTGATTAAAGTGTTGAATAATTAATCCGCTTTATTGCACGGCGCACGACACTCGTCGAATGAGCGATGAATAAACATTAAATTGTGTTAATCGAGCAGTTCCGTTACGCAAATTAATTTGTGCCAAATTAATTTTTTACGATGTGAATGAATGAATGTAGTTTTTTGCTCTGACGCTGGAGCGCTCTGCGTCTACGTCTCGTTCTGGCTCTGGTTCGGTTCGGTTCTGTCACTGTTTGCGGTTTCTGTGAGCCGACGGGTCGGAAGCTTTTTGTCGTACCGATGTCGAATGTCGCTGCGGTCCACAGTGGCTCTCGCCCGAAATATGACTTAAAGCTGCATGCTCGGCGCGTCGCCTCGGACCCACAAAGCTGTCGACGTCGTCGCCGTCGTCGTTCGCTCTGGGCTCTCGCTCGCTCTCCCTTGCTCCCCGACGAACTCGAGATCGCGATGCCCTGTTGCCGTCTCGCTTCGCGCGCTGTCTGCCCTTCGGCACAGTGACATATGTCTGGCTCTCGCTCTAACCTTAGGGCAGGCACAGGCACAGCGTTTTGAGTGAGTTTTCGTTCCACTCAGCAGAGGGCGGCGCATCAGGACTTTCACTCCATCTGGCAGCCCTCACTCCAAGCGTAACGGAACATTTTGCGAGAGGAAGACAGGCAGGCAATGAGCGGAGTTGGCAGCCCTGCTAGGGCTTCCTGGAAGGCGACAGACCGACCAGGTCTTGGGGACTCTGCTTGGGGACCCTTCCACGAAGCAGCCCTGGACTCAGTGCTAACCCAATTTGGAAACACTTGATTGGGCGCCAGGCAAAATGTCGACTCGCATTAGTCCGGCCAGACCCTGATACCATGGACAGCTACCAAGCCGCTGGTCTTTAGCCAAAAAAAAATCACAGTCCAGACTAGGAGACACAAAGGAAATTTTGTCTCCTCTTTTTTGGGTTTCTTGGGGACTGGCTGGCGTCTGGACGACGACGACAACGATCTTTGGAGCAAGTTATCCCTGCACGGCTCACCGCATCGCGACAGTTGTTAACGTGTTTAATTAGCCCTGCAAATTCAATGAATTGCGACAGTAACAGTTAGGCTTAACAACACAGCACACAGCACACAGCAGAAGGAGCCAGAGCAAGCGGAGCAACAGCAGTTTGCACCCTCCTCCGTGCACCACTCCCTTTACAAATATTTGTGCAGCCATTTTGAATTGGAGTCCTGAAGGGACAACCCGGTACGGGGCAATCCTCCCCCATGGCAGACGCATGCGTGGGCAAAAAAGCACTCAAACGTTTGGGGGGTTGGCGCGGCGGGCGGACGCTCTAGCACCCTCAGGGGCGTGTTCCTCTAATGCCATCCGTATCCGATCCGACTTTAAGCCGTAAACTAGAGTATAGCTTTAAATTGTTTCCTTCAACTTCCTTTAATGAGATAGATTGTATTTGCTGGCCTCGGGATGATTGGCGATTTATGGGCGAACGGAGAACGGAGAACGGAAAAGGGAAAAGGATAGAGGATAAAGGGAAATCCTTATGGTTAGGCATTTGTGGGTCCTTGTGGAGTAAATTAGGACTGTGCTCGACTTCAATTTCATAGTTATGTGAATAATGATTGAATGATTACGTTTAATTGGTATGGAGACTAGTTGGTCTCTGCTTTTAAATTGCTCAAATTTGTATGCTTTAGAAGAGAAATTTGACGATGCCACAGAGTGCCAGACTTTCCTGAGACTTCCACAAATATGTACAAAAGTTTCTTTGATTTGTTTAGAATTTATTTTGTATATTTCCGCAAATATTTGTGGCATTCCCATAAGGTCAAAGTTTTCACTTTTCCCCCACTTCGCTTGGATTTGCTCTCCATTTAATTTCGACAAGCATTTATTTTGTGGTCGAGTCAGAGAACATTTTCATTCACAAAAACCCGCAATGGACAACGTCTGCTGGGCTGGTCTGGGTAATAGGATTATTGAGGCAGCACACACGTGCCCCTGACCAGACCAGACCAGACCCGCCTGCAGCTTCGGCTTCAGGCTTCAGGGTGAAGTAAATGCAGAAATGCATCAGCAAAATGTCTCGAATGCTCGCTGCCTTTTATAGCCCTGGCTTTTATTATTAGTGACGGATTTCCGAGTCATTAGACAAAGTTATGCCCGGGACCACCGCGTCTGTTTAAGCTACTTAAATGCGCCGCCCGCGGACCCACGCCCACTGTACCACGAGATCGGATGTGGAGTGGTCTTGAAACTGGTACTGGTACTGGCACTGGTACTGGGATGTGGAGGAGCGTACGTGACTTGCTCATGTCGCAATTGACAGGCGTCAGCTTAAGGCCTTAAACAGCTCAGCATTTAATAAAAACAAATAAATTGATAAACTGATAAACTGAGAAATGCCAAAGGGTGGAGAGGCAAAGACTTTCTTTCTTTCTTTCCATATTTTGGGTACCTTTATTTCGGTTCTTAGAGGGTCACCCACGCCACTTAAACACAAATCAATAACTTTATTATAAAACAGTCCCTTCTCCCTTCTGCCTTCTGCCTTCCCCCCTCCACCGGATTGTGGTGGCCTGTTTTACGAGCTGAAAAGCGTCTTGTTTAACTGCCGGGACAATGGGCGCCCGCTGGGAGCGCGTTAAGAAAAAATCACTTGGCATCGGAGCTGGCGACAGTGAGAAGGAGGAGGCATACAACACCGAGGACCGGGACCGGGACCGGACCGAAGGGTTCTCTTCCAGCTCACCCGCGTTTACATTGCACCGATCCAAGCGATGGGCGATCCAAGCGCCGTGCCGTGTGCCCGTGTGTGTGCTTATATAATTTATGGGCAACGGGTTCGCTCCAAGCGCCAGTTGACAGTAAGTCACCAGCGGGCAGAGCCCGAGGAAATAGGAGGTAGGAGGAGGTTCGGTTGCCTGCCAGCTGTCCTGTCCTGTACGGATGAGTCAGCCGTAGCTGGGAAAGTGGTGGGTTGGTTTCCAAAGGGTTCAAGCAGGACACGAAAGGGAGGAGGGTAGGGAATGGGCTATGGGGAGTGAGGAGTGAGGGTTGGGAGGTGCTAGGTACGAGTGTGAAGTAGATGTTGAGGGCAAACTTTAAAGATAGCTTTAAATGGGAAAACAGCAATAGAGACAGAGAACATCAGGGAAAACCCAATCTAATCTTTCAAAATCTTGTGCTAGATATTCAATCATATGTTCTATCCAGAAATTACAGAGAAAAGTACAGAGCTGTACCTATAATTTCTATTGTTTAAACTTCGTTTAAAGTATTGTTTGTAAAGTGAGACATATACTTTATAAATCTATGAATTTGTGTATACTTAAAAGCATACCTTACGATATTTCCTTACTTTACAATAAACAATCATATCGCATTTAATATAAACACTCTCTTTTCTGGATTGTAATAGTATATTCCATCTGTTGATATGAACTCCATGGGTAAGCTACCTGTAAGGAAACTCCTATTGTTCATCCCTTTCTGGCGATACGCCCCCCGTGGTCGTCTGGGGCGTCTACACATACATAGCAATACCTATCCTATCATATCCAAGTTTATTGACTTTTGTATAGGAGTAGACATGCTATTCCCGTTCTCGATTGTTCATTTGGCTGATGTTTCTTTTTTGTTTGGCCGCGAGCAATGTAAACGGCGCCAGATTTCGATTCCAGTCCAGTCACCAATATGCACCCCATCAACCGTCAACAGTCAACAGTCTCTCACACAAGTATGCGCCCAGCCAGCAGACACACACACACACACACACACACACACACGCACACACACAACTGGTTATTTTCTGATAGGGTCAAGTGTCAGACAGTAGAAAATCAGAGACGCAGAGCGTCACGAGGAGAGGAGAGGGCGGACTATACATAGGAATGTAGCAAATTACACACATGAATATGTATAAATAAATAAATGTCTGGAGACATAACAATGACAAATCGAAGAGGTGAAACACAAAAAAACATATGTTTGTATGTGTGAGGCATCTAATTAATGGCAGATTAGTGGCTTGTTTGAAGGATAATTGGGGACATATGATAATCGTATTTTAGGCATCATTTTTCATCACACAGTTGGATGGTGTGAAGTGGACCTCAAAGGTAGGGTCTAAGGAGAATCATCATTCAGTTAAGAAAGTTGAGCATCTGGGTAATGGCAGGGCAATGAGAAATTTCGACTTGAAGTCTACTTTAAGTGGATTATAAAACACAAAGACATATAGAGTACTCACCAGTTAAATATTTATTTATTATCCCTTAAACCAGATGATATTTTATTAATTTTAGCTGCTTTCAAGCACTTTCTTCTTTTAGCAACTAAAAAGAAATGAGAAATTAATGAATAGATTAAATTGTAAGTTAATTTTAGTTGTTTAATATTGCATTCCATCTGAACATTCCTGAGCTTAAGATCATCGGGAACCCTTTTCTGTGCGGAGTATAAAACCCAATCAAATATGTAAACTTTCGGAATCCGCAACTGTCACCCTCTCTTCTCTCTCTCTCTCCTTCTCTCTGGGGAAATGCATATCATGCCACATTCCGAGATGAAGCGATAAAGCCAAGACCCAACACTCGACTCATCATCATCTTGATGAGCCTCATCAGTGTCAGAGAGTGTCGAGAGAGTGTCTCTGGATTTTGGATTGGTTTTGGTTGGGATTGGATTGGAGTCGAGTGTTGGGGCTGGAGATCTTGGCACGTGTAAACGACACCCAAATTAGAAGGAGATTATTTTATGGTCTGTACGGGTTCGTGTCGTGTGCAGCTCTCATTCGGCCCCTTATCTGGATGCCTTCCAAGAAATGAGTTAACCCGAGATTGCGGAGGAGCGCTACCTCTGCAGTGGTCTCTGGTCATATGATAAGAGACAAATTGGACCCCAGTCTCCTCCCCCTACCCCTGCACCTTACTCTTGGCAGCTTTGTCATGTAAATGGTTCGTCTGTTTGGGCCAAAAATCAATTTGGAACGTGGCGCCAGCCTAATGAGGAAAAAGCAACAAACGCAGCATGCAGCGTGCCCCCCATTTTCCTCTCTCCCCCGTACCCAAGTAAAGCTCAAGTTAATTAAGTTATAAAAATTATACTTTATGCATACAATTTGCATTTTTATGAGCCTCAAATGTAACGTGCAGCGATTTGATTTATCGAACAAGTCGCAGACCCCAGAGACCCCCCCGCCCCCCTTGCCCCCCTCCGTTCTCTGTGGGCGGCTGCTAGAAATCTGACAAATTGCTAGGTGTGACTTATAACATTTTCAGGTGACGATCATTCGGATCGAGAACCGAGATAAGCCCCAAAAGTTTTCCCTCTCTCACACATCTACAGTTTCAAGGGTTGCTAGATGGTTGCTTTTCGAAATGTCAGCATCACGAAAGATTCGCATGCACCTCCTCTTCCTCCTTAACTCAAAAAAGACAACAACAAAAAGGGGCATACAAAAAGGTAAAATTTAAAAAAAATAAATGAGTTATAAAACCATAAAAACCGCAAAATCAGCAGCGCATCAACCTGGTCGCAATTTTTTCTTTTGTTTGCTGGATTTTATATAGAAAACTAAATATCAAGTGCGAGATTCCAGCGAGAGGGAGAGAATGGTGGACTTTTTGATGCCCTGACCAAGGAGATCTCATTTCAGGGAGATAAAGATCTAGGGATATCTAAGTTCCAGGCTGGGAAATATTGGGAGGTACTGTTTAGGACTTTAATACTTAACGGAGACGATCGGAAGTTAGTAAAGATCTTATAGTATTCAAATGAAATTCGAAGGGAACTATTTAAATTTAAGAATGAGTTTATTAAAATAATTTCCAACACTCGGACAAAAGATAAAACTAAATATTTCTATGAAATATTCGCTTTTTAAATACAATAATAGTTAAATTAAATATTTGACTGGTATTTAAACAGAAATATATTAAAAAATCGAAATATAAAAATATTTAAAATGAATAAAATATATATTTAATTAGTAGGAAATATATTTAATCTAAGTATGAAAATATTTAATTTAAATATATTTACTTAAAAAATGAAATATAATTAAACCAAATATGTCATTTAAATATCTAATATATTTACTCTAAATATGAAATATATTTTAATCGAATATATTCATATCAATGTTCAAATTTAAGTGAAAACTATATGAAATTTTTTTACAATTTTCAAATAATTTGCATATATTTGTATAACTTAGTGTTATACTTTTTTGTGCTTATTTCTTTGAGTAAATAAATACCATAAATACATTTATATCCTCCTGGATAAAAACTTAAAGATCTCTTTTAGGAATCCCATCTGATGACAAAAGATCATCCGAAAAGTTAACAACTTTTGCTTGAATCTGCTGTGGGGAGAGAGAGAAGTGACTTTGTTGCCCGAGTGCTTAAACAGACTCAACAGACAGACAGACGGACGGACGGATGGATGGCTGGACGGATGGATGGCTGGATGGACGGACAGACTGATGTTGTTTATAGTACGAGTACGAGTATGTGCGTGTGTGTGTGTGTGTGTTTTTTATATGATTTTTGCTCTCACTAGATTTCTTTATAATTCTTCTTTATTTGTTGCAGGTTTTGACATTTTTATAGCTTCAGCGATGGGCGACGACAACAACGACATTGCACATTTCTGCTTAGCTGCACATAGAAACCGAGACAAAGACAGAGAGAGAGAGAGAGAGAGAGATATATATATAAAGATGTGGGGGCACTTTCAAAATGGCGTCTTGCTGTTAAAACTTTGACAAACATACGTCAAAATTGATGGGCCATGGGGCCATGGGGCTCTGTCTGGCCAGCTGCTGCTGCTGTTGCTGCTGCCTTATCGGGCCAACACGTTTTGTCTTTAAACGTTTTTGCAGCTACCAATTCGAAAGGGGTCCCGGACTCCGGCCAGAGACAGAGACAGCCACAGGGGCTGGGACTGGGACTGGGACTGGGGACTCCTCTCGGCCATGTGGCTGGAACACCCATTTAACAAGTCAACCCGACCAGCCAAAACCATAAATATTGGCAATTTAACAGAGTCAACAGTATGGCACTCGACGGCACAGCACAGCACAGCATTCGGCTGGGCATTGGGACATTGGGACACTGGCACCTGGAGGAGGAGGAGGGGGAGGAGGAGGCAGGGGACTTTTGGGGCTCGAGGATTGGGGGTCCATAATACACCTTGTCGTACACGATCCTTATCTCTTGGAATTTCTCGTGCGTGTCTGGCGTGCCAAAAAATATAAAAATAAAACCCAGTCGACTGGCAGTCCATGGGAAGATGAACGAATTCTGGATGCACTTTTGCAGGTGATAAAAGAAGGGAAGGATGATAGCAATCTTTAGATGTTTCCATGCTTCTTTTTGGATTTCTAAATCGAACTCTCAGGAACATAAAGATTGCCCCTAGAGAATGAAAAGTACCATTCATCTTCCACAAATAAAACCCCCCACAAAGACCACCCAATAGTGGGGTTACCCTCGGGGTAAGTCTGGCAAGTGATAGCCTGGTCAGGAGCTGTCGCTGTCGGTTGCCGACTTTGGCAACGGGAATGGAGTGCGCGTGAAAAATTAGCCGTGGAAATGCATGTTGTTCCTGTTCTTCGTGTCGTTGTGGTTGTTGTGGTTGTTGTTGCTTTTGGCTGTTGCTTGTTTGGTTGTTGGTGGTGCTGTGGCCTGTCGCCATTTCTCGTGGTGCGACTAATAAGCACAACAAGCTCATAAAATTTCGAAAGCTGCCCCGCCGTCCGTCCGATTTTATTTCATTTTAAATTGTACACGCGCTTCGAGCATTTTCTTTGGATTTAGTTTACGATTTTCAACAGGGGCTTTGATCTTGAAGGGGAGGGTGGCGGGGCCAAGGGAGAGACTTGTCATTTGTTTAGCATTTACACGCATCATTAGAGCTTGTTGTACAACAGCGACTTAATGATGAATTAATAACAATGCCAGAACATACATAAAAGACAAGCTTTCTATTTCACTGATGGTCAACCAAGTCTCCGCCATAGAGACATTGACAGGGCCCCACAACGACACCGAAAAAACACACACAAAAAAACAACAACAACAACACAGACAACAGCCACAAGAACAAAAACAAAGAGCGAGGGCAGATGTCGAAGACGACAACGACGAAGCGTGCCAAGAGACGACTTGGGTCAACGGCTGCTCCGAAGCTCTTTAACCCTCGCATGGGTCGAGGGGGAAACAAAGATGACAGATAACAGAATGTTGGCATATTTTCGAGGAAACTCAGTTATATAAGGTGATTTCAAGGCTCTGAAGTCCCTAAAGGAATAAGAAAGGTTATACATACATAAGTAAGACATTAAGAATTTAAGAGAAATATATTTGTAGCTAAATCAATATAAAATACATCATAAAAATATAATAAATAAATAAAATATGATATATTCGTTACTGTTTCGATACTTTTGCATCTTCGATACTTTTGCTAGACTTTGGTCGTCGCATGGTTTTTATCCACTAAATGCTCTTTTCTCAGTCCGTCAGTGAACATTTAACGAGACTTCACTCATCGCCCGCGGATTTGTATTGTTTCTAAGTCCATTTATGAACATTTTATGATAGTTCCGTTTTACTATCATTTTTTGGTCTACTGGGTGTAGATCGAAGGAAATAGAGTATCTCAATACTATGCAATACAATGCAGTACAATGGTTAAACAGCTTTGAGTTTCGGAAAACAATAGGAAATTTTAAAATATCAATAACATTCATTAGTGCAATAAAACAAAATTTTAAATTATGTCCATTTTCTATAAAAAGAAATCTGTCCTTAAACTCTTATTATCATCTAGTAAAGTGCATCCCACAAATCTCTCTACAGCCTCGCAAATAGTAAATCCCTCTAGCAGCAGCCACGCAGATGCAACCACGTAAGGGTTAAATCGAGTCTGCAACCTTAACCTATCTGCTCTGTTAATTGATTGTTACATTCTCTTTCAGGGGGAGGAGGGGTATGGTATGGGGATGCTCCCCATGTGTGTGTGTGTGTGCCCCTTTGGGTGTCGTCTGCTGACCAGACATCTCCCGCCCCCGTTTCCCCTTCTGTCTTAAGCAGCTGCGATGCAGACGTGTTGTTTTTTATGATTGCCCATTTTTGACAATGAATAAAAATTATTATAGTGTCGCACGTTTTGGTTGCTGTAATTTAATTAAAATGATGTCGCGACGACCCGCATCAAGCCACCATGAGGGTTTTCCCGGAATTTCCCCCCACACACACACAGCCACACAGAGACACAGGTGACAAATGTTGGACAGTTTTGGAAACATAACTAATTTATAAATAAGAAAAATCCCAGCTGGAGGGCGGCAGACACAAAACGAAGGGATGCCCTGCTCGCCCCGCTCCGATCCGATGAAAAGTCAAACAAACCTCTTGAAAAGTCAAGACTTTTCCCTCATTCACGTATTTGCAGAGTGTTTTGGCTGGAACGGAACGGAAGTGATGCCGCAAATACAGCTGTTTCGTTGGGTTGGCCAATGGATTTGCTCGATAAACAAAATCGATCGATGGACGAAAATCGCCTCTCCCAGACAGACAGACAGTAAATGGAAATGCATTCCGCAGCCAGATGGCCTGAGGGAGGAGGGGGGTGGAGTGGCAGTTGGAGTCGGAGGAACCTTTGCTGGTGGAAATACTTGTGCGGCTTCTGTGCGGAGAGAGTGAGTTCTGCTCTGGCTCTGAGCCTGTGAACCTGTTTGCTTTGGTGGCCTGAAACCATGAATGAACTGCAACTTGGACTTGCGACTGCGACGGGCATTGTCACTGTCAATACGTGCGACTACATATAGAAATGCACTCAAGGTAACTTCCTACTTGCCCCATATCGGATTTCAGCCTAACCTCTTTTACACTGACAGATTACTGCACCCCCGAAGCCAGCAACGAGCCGAGCCGAACCAAACCGCGTACCATACTGCTCCTCTGCAGCAGCAGCAGCAGCAGCGGCAGCGGCAGCTTAACTGTCCAACGTTATACGTTATATTTAGCGGTCAACTTGAGACAAGAAAAAACCGAACAGAAATAGCAAACAAAATGGCGAACCACCGCAGATGGAGTTCCCATCCGCTTGGAGGTGTGGTGTGCTGTGGGAATTTCCAATATTGATTGATTGAACAGCCGTCCCGTCGTTTGTGGATCCAGAAACTGCCACAACAGAGCCAGAACAGGTCCAGAATAGAGTTAATGGATGGGGAAATATAAGGCAATTACAGGGAAGATTATAAGAATATTTAATTTCTACAAATTTAACCATTAAATCCCGATTCTTTACAGTTCCACAACTGTTCTCAGATCTAGTTTTGCTGCCTTGGGAACAGCCACATCCTCGTAAGCTCCAGAGAATTGATGTCCACATTTGGAAAAGCAAAAAGAATTTACAACCGCCAGTTGTGCCATATAGTAGTTTTTTTACAGGATTCTTTCCGGCCCCCGGGGATTGGGATCCCAGATTGATGACAACATTTGTTGTGACACGCATTAACTAGTGGTTTCACACACTCATTTCCCTTCCCCTCCTTAGACGGCCATCCCCTCGCTCAATTAGCAGAGTCGTCCCCTCTGGCAGACGGAAACAAATTGTCGACACCTAAAAACGGAAGAACCGAAAAGCAAGAGAGCCTCTCCGCTCTCTCGGGGCCTCCTGTAGGGGGGGAAATATTAATAAATATAATTAATTGTGTTAAGTAAACAAGAAATTTTTGTAGTAAATGATGGGAGAGCGGCTATATAGCTTTACTTCCCACAGGTTTAGTGTTTCCCCACTCTAAAAATTTTGGCTGTAATTCAAGTAGGAATCGCGGCCAAGAGGTGGAGTGGAGTGCAGCAGTGGAGGAGCGTTCTGAAGGAACGTTCTTGGCTTTCTTAGCCCGCCATGTTTGAATACGAGTCGCCAACATGTTTACATAAAACGTACTTGGTTTTCATTATTTTATAATTTAAAATTTACAAAAATTTCTGCTGATTTGCCCGAAATGCACCAGCCCCAGTCCCCAGTCGTTGCGCGGAATGTGCCGCTCTGGCTGGTTGGCTGGTTGGCAGATGGGTAATTGGATCAGCGCTGTCTGGTCTGGCGGGTCCTAATCCTCTGCATATGGCATGTAGCTGACTATCTGTCGGGCCACGATGTTGAGTATCTCGCGGGCTGGCATGTCTTGCTGTTCCCCCACAATGGCCGTTATCCTGGCGCACTCCTTCACGTAGTTCTCCAGTTCCCGTTGGTTGAGGCCGCGTCGCGCTGGCTCCTTGGACTGGAGGGCCTGCAGGCACTGGCCCGTCATGTGCGCCAACTGGGAGCGTGCTCCACTGAAGGTCTCATCGAGATCGTACAGCTCCAGCGGTGGGGCTGGCGGCTCGCTGAAGATGGGCGGAAATGTGGCCAACTGGAGGTTGGGCAAGGGGATTTCAAACTGGGGCTTGATGATCCTCAGTGGCTCGTATTTCACGTGCAGTTGCTCGTACGTATCGATGACATCCTTCAGCAGGCGGTTGCTCAGCGCACACATCTCCATGTCGAACATTTGCTTGAAGTCCGTGGGCATTTCGGTGCCAATCGAGTCGATCAGACAGGCCTTTGGCATGTCCGCCAGGAAGGCCAGATCCGTAAAGTGTTTGTTGTCGCTGAGCTGCAGGCAGAATCAAGAGTTAGAACTTGGCGTATACGCCACACACAGCTTCCTCCACCCACCTCCACATCGTTAAAGTCCAAGTGCGTGTAGCTTATCCCATCGCCTCCCAAGAGCTTCAATATGTACTCCAGCATGGCATCATTCGTCTTGTCCTGCAAATACTTATCGTGCCAAATGTAGCCGGAGCCAATGGCCAGGATCTTTCCGCCTTTGCCATTGTTATAGTAGCCCGCCAGGGGACGATTGAAGGGATACACCACGGGGCCTGTGGTCAGCAGGACATTGGCGGGCTCGGAGACATTCAGGGTGGCCCCGTAGGGATACTGAAAGTGTATCTTGTACTTCTCGTCGCTGAAGTCGTAGTCGACCTTCTCAATGTCCAGTTTGATGAGATGCCGCCACATGGACTCGCAGACCACTCCCCCACCCACAATGCACTCTTTGGGATGGAAATTCTTGTAGTAGTGCGGTCGCACCACATTGTCCCCGTTGATATAGATCCCGTACTGCTCCAGAAAGAAATTCACGTTCGTATTGAACTCCTGTTCGCCGCCCTCGCCAAGGAGAACCAACAGACTCCCGCCGTCCACCTCCACATAGTGTTTGAGCACTTCGAACTCATCCTCGGTGAAGCGATCCTGGGGTCCAGCCAGGACGAATATCTTGACACGTGAAAGCCGCTCCTTTTGCAGTTCGGCATCGCTTCTAAATATTGTGGTTTAGAATTTAAGTTCGGATATTTTTCCCTTATACTGACTGTTCCACATTCCAGTTGGCCTTCAGCTTGCGGTGAAGCATTTTATAGTTGTCCGATATTTGAAATCGCTCATTTTTCGATGTATCAAAGCAGATTATGGGTTTATTAGACATCTTTACGCTCAGATTATAATTATTTTCGGTTTTGGTTTGTTTTCCATTTTTCCGTTGCCCGGACAACAGTAGGCGCCATCTAGCGGTTCAAGTGGCAGCACCGTGACCTGCCAGTCTGGTAGCTCTGACCATTGTTAAGCACTTTACAACACCAGCCCTCGCGGTATTGCTGCACACTGTCCTTAAGTCTCGCTGTGTGAAAAATTACGAAAGAATTTTTGGTGTTCAATTTTTAGGAGCCACAAATTTTCGCGAAACGAACAATGGCATCGATCTGTGGACGCATGGCGCTTCGTGCCGCTGCACGCCAAAATGTTACATACGCGCCCGTGCGTTTTTGCAAAAGTAAGTGCAGAAATCAAAGCAAAATCCCCTGCGCTGCCGTCACGTCCGCCCGTCGTGGTGTGTGGATTTTGGTGTGAAGGCGCCTCTGCATCCGAGTTTCATGGCTAGGATTGCATAATATGACAACCAATGCAATGCCAGTCCACATTCTGCGGCAGCCCCTTGCATCTGGAGCAGCAGTTTTTGGCTAATGAAAATACGTCTGCCTCGATGGGGAGGTTATGTAATAACTATGCGCAGGGAAATGTGTTTTATGTACCTCCGGTGGGGGGAGGAAAGCCGAGGCAACGGCAGTGATACGTAGTTCGCACCTCGACTCTGCACTGGAACTCTATCGGGGGCTAATGACGGTCTGTTTAATGGTTAGCCGATGACACAGCCGCAGAGGTTCGGGCGTTTGCCGTTTATGTAACCTCGGGACGGATTGCTGCTGCACAGCTGATCCGAGTCGCAGACGCTTATCAATCGAGGACACAATCAGTTAATTTGCTATTCCATTTTCTTTTGCAGTGATGAACGACCCCTTGGAGCATGCCACTGGTATCGAGAAGCGTGAGCTGCTCGCCAAAGCCGCCGGCAATGAGAATCCCTTCGACATGAAGGTGTTCAAGCGCGGTGCTGGCACCAAGGAGAACCCCAACTTGATTCCATCGGCCTTCGACGCCAGAATTGTTGGCTGCATCTGTGAGTAAATGCAATCCCTGAACAAGGAAGCCCATGCTAACTTTATTCCTAATTTATTTTGCAGGCGAAGAGGATCAGACCTACGTGCAATGGATGTGGCTGCAGAAGGGCAACCAGAAGCGTTGCGAGTGCGGCCACTGGTTCAAGCTGGTGGAGAAGGCAGCTGTTTAAAGTTATTATTAATTAATAAAATAAACCAATTAATAACAAGAACACACCACACAACAACTACTAAGCTAAAAGTCAACCAACACCTTAGCTGTCCAAATAAAAACAGACATCAACCCAGATAAAACGACAACCAAATATCCAACCTCGGCGGCGATCAAGTGGGCAGGCAGCAGCTCTTCTGTTTTCAGTTGCAAATCTTTCATTTCCACCGCAGTCAACGTTAATCCAAGGAGCGATGCTTAAGTATGTATCATATAAAGGAACAATAAAGGCAACAAAGTGATTTTGAGCGAAAGTAAATCGGAAAAGAGTCTCAATGAAGCAAAACAAATATTTTAGATCCCAGTAGGCCTTGCCTAACAACCAAACGAATGCCGTATCGACTGTTTAGAAAATCATTCCATTCAAAACTGTGAAAGGGATAGCATTCAATCCTAAGGAAAACAAAAAAAATTATTTATTTTTTGAAATATTCCGTGAGCAAATAGAAATTCTCGTCAGAATGACATCGTATGTGGCACGTCTGTTGAAGGCTCAGACCGCCTCGAAACGACTCGTGTCGCAATTGGTGCAACGCCAGGGAAAACTCAGTTCCCTGCTGCGTCGCATGGGACTGCAGAAGTGGGCGGATGCCGCTGCCACACGTGCAATCTCCACAACTCCAGTACTAAAGGCGGGTAAGTGGAACTGCAGGTGCAGGTGCCTGAGATAAAAGAGCAACAGAGCTCAAGCCACAACCCACCCCTCAGAAATGGCCGATGACATCGAACTAGCCACCGGTATCGCCAAGCGTGAGATGGAGCTGAAGTATCAGGGATGCGCTGATCCCTGGGGTCTAGGCAAGATTCTGAAGCGGGGCTCTGGCAAGGAGAACGCTCCCACCGAAATACCCTCTGCATTTGATGGTCGCCTCGTGGGCTGCCTGTGCCTGGACGACCGCTTCGCCAAGTGGATGTGGCTGGAGGCGGGACCACCGAAGCGTTGCGAATGCGGGCACTTCTTTGTGCTGAAGAAAGTGCCACCCGTTTAATGGCAAACAACTTGACACACGCACACAACACACCCCTCCTCACCCTTCGCCGTACCCCAGCCTCTCTAACCTGAACACCGTCTGCCAAACCTCTCATAAAATCTCTCTCTCTCTCTCTCCACTCACACACAGAGCATTTTAAACCAGTGATAAAACATAATATTATCAAAAACAAAATGCTTACATGTATATTTCGCCCAGTCGCCTTACTCTTTAGTTTACTTTAGGGTAAAGCCCGTCAGGAGGTAGCCGCTATTGCCACTCATATTGACCTCCGGATGCGTGCGATTCGGAAGTATTTGATACGTGCGCAACCAATTCGAGGTCACGTGGAGGGCGGTGACCTTACCGGAGGTCTTTAGCTCCATGTAGGTCTCCTGCAGCAGCTCCTTGCAGGTGCTGAAGACCACAACGGGTCGCGAGGGCTTTACTAGTGGCAGCAGGGCCTGCAGTATGCTCGATGGATGCTCTTTGGCTGCCACCACCAGGCTGTCAAACTTTTCGTGCATCAGCGCGGAGGCCCGTTTGTTCTCCAGCTGCCACCGCAGGGGGCCTTTGTTGTTGCCTGCAAACGGTAGACGAATGACAAATCAGTCGCTGAATAAAAGACATTTAATTCCTTACCACTTTGAGGAGCTTCGTCTAACTTGGGCTTCTTGGTGCTCGGTTCAACGGCCTCCGCCTGCTCTTCGGTGGGAGTCTCGGGCAGCGTTTCCTCTGACTCGACTTCAGTGGAGTCTTCAGAGACGGCCACATTCGTGGTTACTGACTCTCCCTGATAGAACTCCCTCAGCACCGAATATAGATTCACGGACACGCATCGTTGCTGCTGTTCCAGCGGTAGTTTCAGGGCGAGCAGTGCCTGTTTCTGCGGGACATTTCCGGGATGCATGTGCACCAAGGTACCCTCGGTGCCGGCGCCAATCGAGTTCATCATGGCCGCCGGCAGCAGGCCATTCGTGCCGCTCTCGTACAGCAAATAGTTGCCAAAGCCGCAGACTCCCGAGTAGGAAATTATTTGGGAGAGCGTGTCCACGCGTATGCCCATGATTTTCTCCGCATCCTGTCGATAGAATATGTCCACCATCAGGCGTATCGTCGGCTGTCGTATCTGGACAAATTCAAAGTACTTTTTCTCCTTTTTCAGAAGATACTTCTCCTGGGAGTACTCGGTGCGGGTGTGGAACGTCTTTGAGTTCTCCACGAGCTTCTCAATGATTTTGCTCGACTCATTGCAGGCCTCGCGCAGCTGTTCAATGTCGGAGGATTTCAAGGCTTGCGCCTCCCCATTGTCACATATATCACGATTGTCTGCTCCGCTGCTGGAGATGCCCAGAACTTCGCGTGTACTTCTCAGTTCCGTTTCGCTGCACAGCTCCAGGGTGTGCTGGCGTTGGGCGCCACGCTTTCCAGTCTTTGTTTCCTTCACGCACATCTTGAACGTAGAGCCGTACGGCTGATCCAGTAGCGACTTCAGCTCGAGCGTCTCCTTGCCCAATGTGGACGTGGTGTCAAGATTGCCAAATTTCTGAAGCTTTGTGTACTTCTGGCGCTGTATGACGATGTAGTCGCCCAGCTGAATGTTGGGGGTGGTCCCTTCGGTGCTCATTGTCACCGTTTTCTTTAATAATTATAATAAAAACAACGTGTTTTACCAAATAAAACGCCGCCGCGCGAAGAGGAAGACTAGGGTAGTGCTGTAAAGCAGCCAAAGTGCGTCCCAATCAGTGTTGCCAATTTCGCTTTTTTCCCGTCAAATCCGGCTTTTTTTGATGCCTAATTGCGGGATTAATTTTGCAAATGCAGGAAGCGGAAATTCTTGATTTCTTAGAAATGTATTTGGCTTTTTTTACGCTTTTTTGTTTGTGGCCAACATTAATATAAAAGCTATGAGAAGTAAGCCAATGTAAAGACTTAGTCTTAGTCAATTGGGAAAACGTGAGCGACACAACAAACTTTTGGAAAGAAGTATATCTTTATAAAGATTCGGGAGGTAACCGTCGATTTTTAGACCTGTCCATGGTTGCACTTCAAATTGTGTCGCTGCCATGGTCTAACGCAGAGATAGAAAGAGTTTTTAGCCAGGTTAACCTTGTTAAATCCAAGCTAGATTTTTTTACGCTTTATTTTTTAATTTTTCAGCTTTTCTTTACTTTTTTCCCCGTTAAAAACAGCTTTTTTTTCAAACAAAAAGTTGGAAGCACTGATCCCAATGGTGGGAAAACATCGATGTGCTTTTAATGTCATCGATGTTTGTTTAAACAATAATAATTAATCAGTCTAGTATTTGTTTTTAACTGTGGAACACGGAATAGAAGACGCTGAAAAGCATAAATGATTTCTAGCTATTGTTCGTGGTTCTCATTTGTCTAATTTGATATAATATTTCCACTTGTTGCTAAAAAAAGTGATGGCATCTACACGATACTGCAAAAGCGTTGTTTTCCCACTTATAGTGGGATATAACAAAACAGTAATCTCAATAATTAATTATAATTGTTTAAACAAATAACGACTGAATTAAAAACATCGATAGGGCCAAGCACTGTTGTTTTCCCGCCTCTAGTTCCTACCTGTTGCAGCAGTGTTGCGTTACACAAAAAACTTCTTTGTTTATATTAAATAAAGCGTATTTTACTGTTATTCACTGATGTGGCAGCTCCAACTCCAGTTCGCTTGTAGTTCCGATCGAGTGGTTCACAATCTAATAAATCAGCGATAATCTTTAATTGCGATACAGCGAGTACTAGCAACGCGTGCGGGGAGCACGTAACATTTGGGAGCCCAATCTGTTCTGTAATCACGAAAATCAGGTACAGATAGTTGTCAAGGCATTGCGATTGCTGCCGTAAGAGTGGACCACGTGACGACTAATCCCATAACCCCCCGGGAAGTGCACCAGACGACAAGCAATAATACCATAGGGAAAAAGGGGAAATCAAACCTTCCCGCCCTTCTACTGGCTTGGCGTCCCTCGCTAGTCAACAAAATAACTGACCGTGCAACTTTTTGTGCTGAGTATACGCCCCAATAATTGCTGTCGCCCGCATAATCAGAGCAGCGTCAAGCAGAACAGAACAGAAGCCACGCAGCAATGGCCGAAGGAAAATCAGAGAAACTGCCTTTTATTGGCAAGCAGTCACCAAAGCCGGTGACACTAAATCCTTCGTGGGAGTCCGAGCTGCCGCCGGCCGATTCAAATGGCAAGGGTTCGGTGATGGCCAAACTGGGTCTGCCGCCCAAGGATAGGTACAAGATTGTGTTCTTCATCTTCATGCTGCACGGACTGGGGACACTGATGCCCTGGAACATGTTCATCACAGCGAAGTCCTACTTCGAGGACTTCAAGCTGGGCGCGAACAACACGGTGGCCACGGATGTGAATTACAGAAGTACCTTCATGCAGAATATGGGCTTTGCCTCGCAGATTCCCAATCTGCTCTTCAACTGGCTGAACATCTTCGTCAACCTAGGCGGCGACCTGACCAGCAGGATAGTGTACAGCATCATCTTTGAGGTTGTTATCCTGCTGGTGACCATTGTCCTGGCTATGTTGGATTCGTCCCAGTGGCCGGGCGTATTCTTCTGGGCCACCATGGTAAGCATTGTGCTGCTGAACATCTGCAATGGTATCTACCAGAACACCATCTACGGCATCGTTGCCTCGCTGCCCATCAAGTACACGGGCGCCGTGGTCCTGGGCTCCAACATTAGTGGGGTCTTCACCACCGTAATGTCCATCATTTGCACCGCCTTCTTCGACTCGAACAGGACATCGGCCATCTATTACTTTGTTACAGCGATTGTGATTCTCCTTCTGTGCTTCGACACCTATTTCGCGTTGCCGGTAAACAGATTCTTCAGGCACTACGATCAGATCTGTCAGAAAAATGAGAAGTCCGACTCGAGGGCAGATCTGAGTGTTCCCTACTGGCAGATCTTCAAGAAGGCCTCGCCCCAGCTCTTCAACATCTTTCTGACGTTCTTTGTGACCCTATCGGTCTTCCCGGCTATCCACTCGAACATTAAAGCCACGGACGACGACTTCTTCATCTCCAAGAAATACTTCACCTTGTTCACTTGTTTCCTCACATTCAACGTGTTCGCCATGCTGGGCAGCCTGACCACCTCGTGGGTGCAATGGCCCGGTCCGAAGTACCTGGTAGTGCCCGTATCTCTGCGCGTGGTGTTCATTCCCCTGTTCATCCTGTGCAACTATATACCGCCAGATGCGACCAGGACCCTCGAAGTGTACTTCCCCAACGAGTGGGTCTACTGGTGCATTGCCGTCCTTATGTCCTACAGCTCGGGTTACTTGAGTTCGTTGGGCATGATGTATGCACCGCAGACGGTGCATGCCAAGTATCAGACTACCGCTGGAATGTATGCGGCTGCAATGCTGATAACGGGCATATTCTCGGGCGTCATGTTCTCGTATCTGGGTCCGTTGTTCTTATAACCTCGGTCATTGCTTCATTACATAGCATGCAAACTAATACTAAAATGATCTTGTTAACTTCTTACCATTTAATATTGAACTTCATTGAATTTATTTTCGTTGTGACTACTCATTTTTTACTAACTTCATTGAATAATAAAGATTTATACTGGTTATTTACAAAACAGATGCTGCATTTCTACACGCAAATAGATGATTTGTGTTCTCTTATTTCAAAAAAGGAAGCTGACGCATTCTCAGAGATTAGATTACAAAAAAAAAACTTGTATACATGCAAATTTTCGCACAGAAGAAAGAATATGTATTTGTATGTATTCCTATTTTTAGCGATTCGCGAAGTATGTCCTAATTGGAAGTCACGCCACATACATATGTATATACATACATATATATTCGTCTGTATCAATAAGTGGAAAGGTCTAACAAGTCAATGAAATACTTACTCTCACAGCTTCATCCGACAGAGTCCCTCCGCGCATCACAATCTCAACTAACAAAGGGGCTGCCGCAAACATAAAAACATAACTTAAATAAACAAAACTTATCAATTGAGAGACAAACAATTAGGTGGGAAACAGCCGGCATGGCACAGTAGTCAACAGATACAGATACCACTCCTATCAGTTGGGAGGCTCAACAGTGAAATGTATCTGTTTGCATAAGCACACATCTACATCAGCGACAATCTCAAGGGGGCGTCGTCTTATCGCTCTCGCCAATGGCTTGGACATGAAGTACCATAATTTTTAATGCTTCTCTAAAATTTGGTGTATCTCTGGGATGGCGCTTCCGCTTCTCGAGCTCCCTCTATCTTCTCGAGGGCAACTTCCACATCCACTAAGTTATACAACATCGATTGCAGTCACCTGGGAGATTTACCGAGGTAATCCTTAACACGTTTGCGTATGATATCCAACAATATCAAGCTGATCTTGTGGCGTCTTAAGGCTGCGGTAGAGAAAAGTAGCAACGGCAAAGAGCCACATCCTGTTCGAGGTGCCCCAAAAAACCCGTAATCCCTAAACCCTGTCTCCACAGGGAATAAAGAATATTGGGAACATTTTTGGCTCAAAGCAACATATGTACGTCACAGTCAATTATTCAAAATATAATAAGTACAAAAAAAAAGTATGAACTTGATTATGTGTCGCCTGGCGGTGGACCAGTATAGTGTCCGGGGATCCGGTAATGGTCGATGAGGTTCACGTTTTCAATTTTGAGCTTCAGGTCTTTAAAGTAAAATTGTTCGCTAACAGGCGATCGCGTGCAGCTTGAAATTTCAATATTTTCAATGGTTCGACTTATGTATGTATGGAGGCTCCACTGGATTTTCTTCAAAAAATATTCTAAAATTGTATTGAATCATATAAGAACTATAGGAAAGTAAATGGCGAACATCTTGATATTGAATAATGGAAGGGAATTTTTTTTTTTTCAAAATTGTTTTCGTGGCATGATTATTGATTTCCAATTTTTGTTTCCAATGTTTTTATATTTTAAAAATATCCTGCTCATTTTGGCATGTGTTCCGATTTCAAAAATGTTACACAAATGATATTCGATTCGAACACCAGCCCCCACTACCGAACACATTCGCACGAACACACGCAAGACAAAACTATTTCTGTTCAGTCGAACAACAAATTTTTGACGGACATCCATAGAATTTTCGTCGATCACAACAGCCGAGCAAATTCGCCTGTGATGGCCAGCTTTACCGGTACTTCGCAGAATAAAACAGGAACAAATTTTCTTTTAAAACCCGAAGTTCCAAATTGATTTTACACCCAAGGTTTCTACGGCAATCCTTTTTAGAGTTCGCCGTAGAGTACGATTTAGATAACCGCTTACTCAAGACCCTCTCTAATGCTAAAGTAAAATAATAATGACTGTTTAGTGAATTTATTGCCAAAAAAGTGCCCACACTTGACATATGTATTGAATCTGCCAAAAATTGAGAAACATTCGGGCACAAGTAGAGAATTCTGAACGACTCGAAATAGGGCATCCATCACCCCCTCATATACGAAGCCATCTACGAGCAGCGTTCTCCTCTCCGTCGATGTTCCTCTCTTTTTGGCGGATCTCTGAAGAGTAGGCCACTGTGTTCCTTCTGGATTCAACTTTTGTACTTCCAATTTAGTAACTACCAAAGATGTGCCCAACAAACTTTTTTTGTTTTGATCAAAGCTTGGATTGGTTTAGGACGTGGGATGTATTATTTTATCGAAGTGTATGTGCTCCCTCCTAGCCACTGCCAGGACAGGGCCAGAGCCCGAGCCAGATCTAGTCCAATCCTAGAAGCCACCTATGGGAAGAGGAGAATAAGCATAGATGAATACGAAGGCTGTAACACCCACTTATGCGGTACGGGACAGACAGGACAAAGGAAGCAAAGGTCCATGGCCAAGGCGGAGGAGAACTTACATGGATAGGTTTGTGGGGTGTTCCAATAGTTCCAGACCCGTGGATCGGGAATGCCACCCTCAGGCAATGGGGGACAGCAGCAGCCCGGCGACGGAGAGCATGGTATGGGCGAGGGAGCTCCGCACGGTGGGCTGTGCGGTCCACAGCACGGGCATGTTGTTCCACAGGGGTAGCACATTTTCAATTCGTAAAATTTTTCGAAAATCCAAAAAAAAAAACCGAATTTTTAGAATTTTGTGAGAAATTTGAAAACCTAAAATCTGAAACCAAACCGGAGCTCTAAACTAAACAAAATTTTTGTTCCGTTCTAGTCGGAGTGTGATGAGCAACTGAAAATATAAAGCAATAGAAAATATTACGATACACGATTTTGACAGCTATATGTGTTCCTAGGGTAATGTGATTGGCCCAACAAGCTGTATTTATAATCGAAATAAATGCATCTAGTAATCTAGGAAAATAAAATCAATTTTAAGAATTTGACATTGAATCAAAAAATGTTTAGATTGCCTCCAGTTGGAGTTGCTGTTGGTATGAACCAACATATTGGTTGGTATATATATTTATTTATATATATATATCAAAATATTTTGATATCTTTCTTGATAACTACACGATAAATACAAATATGCTACAAATTAGCTACATATTGCATGTAATTAGCAACGGAGACACCTGACGAGGAAATGTGTACGTTTGTTGACAAGTTTCGCCGTTTTTTTTTCATAGGAGCCCGATGGAAGCGCCACTGCGGAAAACCTCCGTTAGCCACTTTTGTACATGCCTTTTTTTGCGACATTTTTTAAAAAATTGAGATTTTGATGCCAATCGATTGGAAATTCAATTCTGACTCCGATAGGGGTCAGGAAGGGGGGTCGGACATGCCCCAAAATAGCGTTTCTACATGATTTTACTTTTTTTTTTAATCCTTAAAGTATGCTCCTAAATTTCTTTTCTACTTGTTTTATCATGTAGATAGGTCCGGGGCAGCGCAGTCGGCACACGCGCAGTGTAGCCGACGCCCTATGCACACGCGGCTTTGCAGCGACAGAGAAAATGAATCGTGTTGCTTCGTGTCTGTTGTCTGCACACACAAACGCACTGAGTGTCATGTGAGAACATGTGAGAATCAAGGCGAATGCATTTTTTACACACATTACACATTCGTAGAACTCCTACATAAATTTTATATTCTACGTAAACCATCGAATACAAATCCTGACATGGCTTTTCAGATTCGTCCTCCTTCATTAGAGAAGTTTTCGACTTAGACTATTCAAAACCAAGAAAAATCTTTTGAAAATAAAATTTTTCGTATCTTTCGTTAGAAATTTCAAAATATTTCTTATGCGGCTATGGTTAGGGTAGGCACTGAAATCCTATTTTAGTTAAGATGGCTTGCAGCTGCCTTACACTCAGAGTCTTCGCAAATGTCGCAGAGCTTCGAATCTGTTTGATAATATTCGGTGGCCTTCTTGTTCGTATCATAGTAGTCGTAGAGGACGACGGGAGCGGGTTTCTGGTTGGCCACCGCATGGGTTCTGAAAGCCTCGAATGGTATGCACTTGATCTCTCCCCTCAGCAGATTCTCGAAGTAGACAACAACCACAGAGTCGCCATTCTTGGTTTCCACCAACTGCAAAGGGAACAAAACAGGTTAGGTTACAGGTGATCAGAATGGATCATAATGGATCATAATGGATCAACTACTTACCCTGACACGCTCAATGTCCTTTATGTCCTTGAAGCTATCTTCATCGGCGGTATACCCAGAGGGCAGGGATACCTCCAGGATGGCCATGTTGGAGGCCTTTGCCTTGCCCTCCTCCACGTACTCCACACACACGGTCAGTTCCAGCTTGGCTGACGAGGATTCTGGCTTGACAATGGTTTGTAACTTAAAGCTCGGCTTTGTTTCCTTCTCCACCACATTGTACTGATAGCTGATCTGGACCAGAGCTGCTCCAGTGCCCTTAGCCGCGAACTCCAGCGACTTGGTGCCCTGTGGAAACTCGACAGTCTGCAGCACCAGATCGTTTTCCTCCGTGGCGCTCAGTTTCTCGCTCTTCTCTCGCTTTCCCTTGTTGGAGACGCTCACCTCCCACTTGGCTGCTTCGTAGCCCGACTTCTCAGCGAACTTGATCAGGGCTTGCAGACCTACAACTGTGTCCTGGCTGGAGGCAAAGCCTCCAAAACTATTGCGCTGGGCCACTAGCCAGCGAATACTGTTCAAAACGGAATCCGGTGTCTCCTGCTCTGTCTCCAGGAGTGTGAGCAGAGCATAGGAGGTGATTTCCACGTCGTGGCTATACACCCAGCACCACCAACGGCGGCAGCCGCTGGAAGCTCGCAGCTTCTCTGTGTCCTCCGTCCACCATGTGCGGTCGTCTTCCTGCTGTGCCAGGGCTTTGAGGCTTGCCACGTGCTTAGCGGCGTCCGGAGCCTTTGATTTTTGCAAGGCATAAGTGGCAATAGATTTAGGCAGCAGTTCCTCGGACTTTTCCGTGTGGGCGCTCAGATAGGCCACAGCCTTGTCGATGGCTGTCCGGTTCTTCTTGTCCTGCTCGAGCAGTGCCAGCAGGGCGTTGGCTGTGAGAGTCAGAGAAGAGCGCTGCGATCCGTAGAAATATTCTCCTGTATCGATGAAGCTGCCATTCTCTGCTTGACGGCTCAGAAGGAATACATAGCCACTCTCCAGGCTTTTCTCATCCAAATCAATAATGTCTTTGATTTTGCTAAAGGAACGCAAGACATAGGATGTCAGCCACGTGGAGCCCTTGCGTTCGGGGTCTTCCTCCCTCCATTTGCCAGGGCCGAAGGAACTGAAGCTTCCATCGTCGTGGCGATAGTGCAGCATATTCTGATAGCCCTCTTGTAGGTTTCTCTTGATGCGTGTGTCTATGGCGGGAGTCAGTTTGTTGATGCTCTTCAGGTAATCCCTCACTAAATAGTTGGGAACCAACTTGGACATGGTCTGCTCGCCACAGCCGCTGGGCAATCTCAGGAGATTCTCCAGGTTTTTTATCACTGGGCCGAGCAGATCGCCAACAAGTCCGAATTCCACTCGCTCTGAGTCCGGAACTATGTCCTCCGGCACTTCCAGCTCAAAGGTGTTCTTGTACTCTCCAACATCCTTGATATTTACGAAGAAGGCGCGATTCTGATATTTCGTGATACCTTCGGGGACCACCTTAAGCGACTTGTGGACAGCATCGCCAGCCAAAGGCGAGATGGCGGAGAACTTTAGCAGAATATTGCCAATAACCTTGGGACGAATCAGGAATGATGCACCGGCTGCCTCATTGGCTCCCACACGGATGGTCTGAGTAAGATTCTGTCCTTCATTGGATAGATCTGCGGAATCGAATTCACCATCTTGATTGTCCAGTGTCACCTCCATATCAAACTCTTGGGGAACATAGTTGTCGACGATCACTGGCACATTGAGCCATTCTCCACGTTTCATTGAGTCGGGCAGGCGGATGGAGATGGAATACGGAAGAGATGTCGAGATCACTGTCTGTTTGTTTTCGTCGAACACACCGAGACCCTTCTCGGGATGTAGGGAAAAGCCGTTTATTACCCAGCTGCCCAATGTGTCCGGCAGTGTTTGGCTCAACCTTGAGACTGCGGTCTCCGTTCTTTCAATATCCGTAAAAAGCCAAGACTCTGCAGAGTACAATGGAGTGCCGAATGGATTAGTGGTGCCAGAGGCAGGGGCAGGGGCATCTGAAGTGCCTGTGGGATGGGCGCTGCTCGACTCGACTGCTCGAGTACCGCTTTTCCTAGAATATTTTGCATTGGTCATAGTCACCAGGCCAGATGCTGATCCGGGGCAATGACAGTACGTTCTCGATCTAAAGTCGTCCAGGCGCCAATCCAGATCGCCAAGGGGCATTGCATAGCGGTGTCTATTATTCCGATACAACCTCTGATCGACAGCAAAGAGGCCAACGAATGAGTTGGGTTCAGTTGTGATTTTTACATCGACCTTGTCTCCAGGTTTCCCAGCCAACGGCGCAGAGATTTCCAGTTCGTTTGAGTACCCCATAAGCACCAGGTAGTTTGTCTCAGTGTAATGCAATATACCATCTTTGTCTATATAGTAGACGTGTATGTATACTCTGGGAGCGTTTTGGAAAGTTATTTTAATTGTGAAATTATGCTCGGTTTTGGGCTCCGCGAGATCGATGCGTTCGGTGAGCAGGATATTTCCGCGCTCAATAATTGAGTAGATGTAGTATTTGAAAGGGACAATAGAGGTTACCGTTACCTCGTACTCATCTCCGATTCGCAGACCCCCAAGGGACCTCTTGCTGTCCCTGGGTCCATGTACATAGAGGGAGAAGACTTGTTTCCTTCTCCACAGCCTATTCCAAAGACCCAAAAGATTAACGGGCCACGCTTGCCTGAATCGATACTGTTCATCGGCATATAACAATGTAATGTCATAGGGCCAAAACTGCATCTTAGTTCGAACTTCAGGTAGGTTTACCTTGAAAACAACCAGACCAGACGCATCTAAATGGCCCTCGAAGGTGAAGGTTCTGGCTTTGAAGTCGAGAAGACGTTTGTAGTTACCGAAAAAGTCCACACTTCCCTCTGTATACTTGAGCTATAATTAAATATTATACAGATTAATTCCAGGTAAATAGTAGCTATTGATGTCAAATACCTTCACCACTGACCCAGTGTGATTTAGCTGGGTGCCGTCTAAATTGGTTATCCTGATGATCACCTCCTTTTCCGTATCATTTGAATATGTATAGCACTCATGTTCATCCAGACAGGATACCGCATAGCGGTTAAGAACTAATTTTAGTTTCTCAGTTTCCATGATCTTTTTTCCCGTTAGGTGGTCCTCCACCGTTGCGGTAATATGAGCCTGGTAGTCGGTTGTTTGTGTGGTTACCCAACTGGCAAACTGATTAAGGCTGATATCAAACGTTGCCCTCCCCTTGACCATATGCCCCTCGACCGTTATTGTGTGATTCATATTCTCAGTTTCCTCAGATAATGGCTTAATATTTACCACAACCTTTCCCTCTACACGAGTGCCGTAGCTGTACCTTGAAAGAGTTGAAGAAAACGCATAGGATCAAGCAACCCCAAGCCCCAAACAAATAGATGGGAAAGCCGTACTCACTTTGCTAATACAACTACCTGCATAACACCATCCTTGACGGATACGAGCTTCGGAGCATCTATCCGCATAATGTACTTGGGCTCAACATAATGCTCCACATCAAAGAATGTGAATGTATGCAGATCCGATCTATATGATTCTCCTGTAGTGTCCTCGAATTCAATATGCCATTGGCCCACACTGGCAAGCTCGGATAGATGGAATTTTCCCGTATATACCCCATTTGTCGTCCTTGCTGGCTTATGTTTATGGATGTAAACACCCTTTGGATCCTTCAGACAGATTACAATGTCCTCGGCTTCCAGATTCGGTCGCAGCCATTCATCCAAGACCAGTACGCGATAATTGATAGTATCGCCAGGTCTGTATTTAAACTTATCAGTTTGGATAAAAAGCATTGGAGGTGGCGAGTCCCAAATTAGACTCATTGAATCTTTAAACACCAAGCCCGATACGCCCTCTGCCGTCAGATTATAG
This sequence comes from Drosophila athabasca, assembly GCA_008121215.1. Classification (NCBI taxonomy): domain Eukaryota; kingdom Metazoa; phylum Arthropoda; class Insecta; order Diptera; family Drosophilidae; genus Drosophila; species Drosophila athabasca. The sequence continues at coordinate 47,499,649 of CM017794.1, forward strand.
TCACCTTCCTCTAGGGGGGGCAATTTAAAGGAGAGCTCCTTGACGACGTTAGAACTGGTGAACTCGACAGTTCGTGTCTCATTGTGTGATGGTCCAGTGATCCCGATCTTCATAGTTACCGGTTCCTTGGCATAGTGAACCGCAATGGTCACGTTGTAGTCGCGGTGAGATTTGATGCTTCCAGGGCCAACAACGGTGTATTTTCTGCCAAAGGAATCATTCAAGAGAACTTTTAGTTGTAACTAGCTTTAACAAAATACGACATTGCATCAGAAGCTTTATGCCAAAGCAACCAAAGATTGTGCTGTGTACTGCCGTGCATATTGTTGTTGGTTTCTGGGACCGACTCAGCTGCCCATGGCGTTGACGAACAGATCAAACCCTGCACGAACCGCCATCTTTTTGGTTGCTCATGCAACATCTTGGCATTGTATAATATTTGCTAAAACTTTTTAGTCTAATAAGAGATTTAATTTGAAACCAAATTCTCAAAATTAAATGCACTGGCTATAACATTTCCGTATTCCTTAGTTAGACGGCAACTTTTGGATTACTTTGATGGGAAATGATAATAACCAGTCTCACTGGGTAGCCGTTGAGAGATGGGGAGAGGGATGGAGTTGGGTGGACTATTCATAGCTTTGTAGGACTTACGCCTCGGCTGTTACTTGTCCCACCACATGCATCAGTGTCATGATTGCAGCAACGACCCAAGTGAACAGCATTTCGATTGTAATATTATTGCAATTAAAACATAATCAAAGAATTTATAAATATAAGTGTCTATTTAGTTATGTTCTTTTTGTATAAAGAACCGGCAACCGATGGCACTTGCAGCTTAGCTGCGACTGGAAAGTCTTCTCACGATCATCAAGGCATCGACCGTTCCTTCCCGTTGTACTTACTTGAACCAGTCGTTCCTGTTCTTCTAGTTTATAAATACACATACAAATGCAGTAATTTCCAGCTCTTTCTAGCTTTCATGCATGCAAGGACATAGATCGGAAAGAAATGCAAACTAGTAGGGCCAGACTCATGTAGATTCTGCGAAATGGATCAGAAAACAGGGGAAAAAAATCTATGCGAATTCCCTGAAATCTATAGAAACTGATCTCAATATTGGCGGACAGCAACTGTGTCCCCTCACAGGATATGCGAAATAAGACCAAGAGCATACCATCATTACAAGTAAGCCAGAATAAACTGATTGGCCGGTCCAAAAGATGTAATAATTATGATTTATGTAGTTTATAAGGTCGCCCATTTATGGAGGAATATTGCTAGCTTCTATATCTCGCTCACTCCGCCAGGTAGCGCCACTGCACACATTTTGTTAGTTAGTTAGACTAGTTCAAAACTAATTACCAAACAGAAAGCAACCCTCTTCCATTATAATCACATTATTGCATTCTTTATTTATTAGTGATAGAAAAAGTAATCAGTAATTTTGGTTTAGATAGCTTAACACTTGCTCTTGCACTCAGAGTCTTCGCAAATGTCGCAGAGCTTCGAATCTATTTGATAATATTCGGTGGCCTTCTTGTTCGTATCATAATAGTCGTAGAGGACGACGGGAGCGGGTTTCTGGTTGGCCACCGCATGGGTTCTGAAAGCCTCGAATGGTATGCACTTGATCTCTCCCCTCAGCAGATTCTCGAAGTAGACAACAACCACAGAGTCGCCATTCTTGGTTTCCACCAACTGCAAAGGGAACAAAACAGGTTGGGTTACAGGTGATCAGAATGGATCATAATGGATCAACTACTTACCCTGACACGCTCAATGTCCTTTATGTCCTTGAAGCTATCTTCATCGGCGGTATACCCAGAGGGCAGGGATAACTCCAGGATGGCCATGTTGGAGGCCTTTGCCTTGCCCTCCTCCACGTACTCCACACACACGGTCAGTTCCAGCTTGGCTGACGAGGATTCTGGCTTGACAATGGTTTGTAACTTAAAGCTGGGCTTTGTTTCCTTCTCCACCACATTGTACTGATAGCTGATCTGGACCAGAGCTGCTCCAGTGCCCTTAGCCGCGAACTCCAGCGACTTGGTGCCCTGTGGAAACTCGACAGTCTGCAGCACCAGATCGTTTTCCTCCGTGGCGCTCAGTTTCTCGCTCTTCTCTCGCTTTCCCTTGTTGGAGACGCTCACCTCCCACTTGGCTGCTTCGTAGCCCGACTTCTCAGCGAACTTGATCAGGGCTTGCAGACCTACAACTGTGTCCTGGCTGGAGGCAAAGCCTCCAAAACTATTGCGCTGGGCCACTAGCCAGCGAATACTGTTCAAAACGGAATCCGGTGTCTCCTGCTCTGTCTCCAGGAGTGTGAGCAGAGCATAGGAGGTGATTTCCACGTCGTGGCTCCTCACCCAGCACCACCAACGGCGGCAGCCGCTGGAAGCTCGCAGCTTCTCTGTGTCCTCCGTCCACCATGTGCGGTCGTCTTCCTGCTGTGCCAGGGCTTTGAGGCTTGCCACGTGCTTAGCGGCGTCCGGAGCCTTTGATTTTTGCAAGGCATAAGTGGCAATAGATTTAGGCAGCAGTTCCTCGGACTTTTCCGTGTGGGCGCTCAGATAGGCCACAGCCTTGTCGATGGCTGTCTGGTTCTTCTTGTCCTGCTCGAGCAGTGCCAGCAGGGCGTTGGCTGTGAGAGTCAGAGAAGAGCGCTGCGATCCGTAGAAATATTCTCCTGTATCGATGAAGCTGCCATTCTCTGCTTGACGGCTCAGAAGGAATACATAGCCACTCTCCAGGCTTTTCTCATCCAAATCAATGATGTCTTTGATTTTGCTAAAGGAGCGCAAGACATAGGATGTCAGCCAAGTGGAGCCATTGCGTTCGGGGTCTTCCTCCCTCCATTTGCCAGGGCCGAAGGAACTGAAGCTTCCATCGTCGTGGCGATAGTGCAGCATATTCTGATAGCCCTCTTGTAGGTTTCTCTTGATGCGTGTGTCTATGGCGGGAGTCAGTTTGTTGATGCTCTTCAGGTAATCCCTCACTAAATAGTTGGGAACCAACTTGGACATGGTCTGCTCGCCACAGCCGCTGGGCAATCTCAGGAGATTCTCCAGGTTTTTGATCACTGGGCCGAGCAGATCGCCAACAAGTCCGAATTCCACTCGCTCTGAGTCCGGAACTATGTCCTCCGGCACTTCCAGCTCAAAGGTGTTCTTGTACTCTCCAACATCCTTGAGATTGACGAAGAAGGCGCGATTCTGATATTTCGTGATACCTTCGGGGACCACCTTAAGCGACTTGTGGACAGCATCGCCAGCCAAAGGCGAGATCGCGGAGAACTTTAGCAGAATATTGCCAATAACCTTGGGACGAATCAGGAATGATGCACCGGCTGCCTCATTGGCTCCCACACGGATGGTCTGAGAGCGCTTCTGATCGCCAATAACCTCGTTGGAGGCATCGACGAACTCGAACTCATCATCCTGATTGTCCAACGTCAACTCCACATCCAGATTCTTGGGTAAATAGTTGAAGACCAAGGCTGGGACATTGATGAGCTCGCCACGTTTCACCGAGTAGGGCAAACGGATGGAGACGAAGAAGGGCTGGAACGTTCTAATGTTCGTCTTATGGTCGGTCACACCCAGTCCCTTCTCTGGGTTCAGGGAGAATCCAGTGACTACCCAATTTGTGATCGTGTCAGGTATGGTCTTCACCCACTTGAAGATCTCTGTCTCCGTGCTTTCAATGTCTGCGAAAATCCAAGTTTCTGCAAAGTTCTTACGGACCACTGGAGCAGCAGCAGATGCCGATTCTGCAGAAAATCCTGCAGTTGCACCTAATGCAGCGGTGGTTGTGTGGTAGACAGGAGCATCCTGCGCGATAGCCGTTTTCCGCATGGCCGAAATGGATCCACCACTAAAACCTACAGCTTCTGTCGATGATAATAAGATTGTAAGTGACAAAAGTATGTGCTGATATTATTTAGAAACTACTTACGTGGATAGCTAATAGGAGCGGTGCGATTGTAGAAGAAATAGGCATTGGTCATGGTCACAACGCCGCTGCGTTCGCCGGGATAGTAGGAATAGCCCCCTTGCCAAGGTGTGGACGTGTCGTAGCCGCCCAACCGCCAGTTGAATGAATCCTTGTCCAGATCGTTATTACTGCCCAAGAGCAGGACGCTCTGATCCACGGCCAGAAGGCCAACAAAAGACTTGGGCGGTGTCTTGATTTCCAGCTCAACTTCGGCACCTGGCTTCACCTCCTCCGGTCCCGTGATCTCAATCTTGTTTTGTAGTTCCACCTCAACATTAAAGGTGTCCTCGGCATAGCGGAACTCACCCGTTTCATCCACATAGTACACATAGATGCGACCATGGGGAGCGGTCAGGAATGTCGGTTTTAGTGTGATGTTGTAGACCTTCTGGGGTTCGGCCAGATCCACTCGCTCCGTTTGCAGGACATTGCCACGTCCAATGATGTTGTAGAAGAAGTACTTGAGTGGTCGACTGGAGTTCAGAGTTACCTGGTACTCCTGGCCTATCTTCAGGCTGCAAAAGATGAACAAGTTAGGACCTTAGTTAGTATGAAATTTATCGCACGTACTTCCAGGTGTCCTTTGGTCTCTTCACTTCGGCCTTAAACCATTCCTTCTCCTTTTCCTCCTCGTTGGGGTCGGTGTCGATTTTCTTCGGCTCCCTATAGGGATAGGTGGTGTAGAGCTCTCGCTTCTCATCGGCAAACTCCAGCTCAATGCTGTAGTAGCGCGTATAGTTTTCCATGTCGGGCAGATCGGGAAGAGTGACCTTAAAAGGCGCCAGACTCGACTCATTCAAATGACTCTCGAACTCGAACGTTTTCTTCTCAATCTTTGGTAGTTCTGGCTGCTTTTCCTCATTGCCATAGTGATAGAACCCATAGTTATGTCGAATTCCTTCGGTGAACTTTGCCTAGAAGCGAAATAAGCTAGATAAGCTACAAATCAAAGACAGATTTTTAATCTGTGCTCACCTTGACAACCGACTTGGTGTCCGTCAGCAGAGTGCCATCGACCAGGGTTATCTTGAAGACAAGCTCCTGCTCCTTATCGGGCTTGAACGAATAGCAAGACGAAAAGTCCGGGCAAGACATCTCATAGCGATACGGATACAGTTGAACTCCACTAGTTTCGTTGAGTTTCACGCCCGTAAAGTCCTCCTCGAGAGTAGCCGTAATCTGGGCATATGACGATGACGTCTTGTGTGGCAAATAACTGGCGAACTCCTTTAGATTCAAATCGAATTTCGCTTTGCCATTGACCATGTCCGCGGTGGCAATCAGCGAGTGGCCGGGGTAATCATTGCGCACGGTTTTGCCATCGACATTCTCCCACACACTAGTATCATCCATGTGTATATTCACTAGAACCTTGCCATTGACGGGCTTGCCATAGGTATAGCTATCAAGATCAAGAAGTTCATCAATTATTTACGAGAATATTCCAGAATTGGAAACATTTTACTTACTTGGCCTTCAGCACTATGTTCATATCGCCATCTCTGACAGACACCTGCTGTGTTGAATCCATTTTGATGGTGTATTTGGGCAGGACATACTTCTCCACCTCGAATGAGACACGTTCGTCGGAGCGATGCCAATGGCCAAAGTGTCGTCCGCCTGGATAAAATGAGCGTCCCGCCTGACGTTCGCCATTCTGGACCAGAAGTGTCCATGTGCCGAGCGTGGCAAACTCGGAGAGCTCGAATTTCCCGGTGTACACTCCACTGGTGGTCTTGATGTGCTTCTCCTGTTTAATGCGATTCCGTTTGGAGTCTTCGAACCAGACAACGACATCATCCGCAGCTGTGTCCGGTCGCAGGTTCTCGTCCAGGAAGATGACGCGATAATTGATCGTATCGCCGGGCTTGTACTTTCCCTTATCGGTTTGTATCTTAATGTACGGCTTAAAGTCATCATAGTTGAGTTTTGTTGTGTTGACAAATGTCAGGCCCGATATGCCCTCGGCCGTTAGATTGTAATCCCCCGTTTCCAGAGGCGGCAGCTTGAAGGTGATCTGCTTGAACTCATCTGACTTGGCAAGTACCACCGTTTGGGTCTCATTGAATGAGGGTCCTGTGATGCCAATTTTGAGGGTCACCGGCTCCTTGGTTTGGTGCACGGCAACGGCCACATTGTAATCCCGATGCGAATGTATGGTTCCGGGGCCAACAATGGTGTATTTACTGCAATCGAAGAATGAAATCGTTAATTATGTTTTTTTTTTCTTTAGAAAAAAGCTGTTCTCAGAATTTAATGTTTATGTTGCAACCGTGAACTGAACTATGTTCTGCTTAGATAACACAAACTCTTGATTAGCCTCTCAGTTAACCTCAGGATTATCAATCTCCGAAGGTAATCTTCAAATTCCGAGATGGGTTTCTGTGTCGCCATGTATTTATACATGAATTTCATTAGAATACTGGAGATAACGTTAAATGTTCCAAGAACCTGATTCTACGAAGAACCGGATTGCTTTATGATTATATAACAATTTATTTACGAAATGCTTATTATATTTTTTTGTTAGCACTTCCAAGCCCGAAATAAGAACTGGCCCCCAGGATAGCATCTCCATTGTTTGGGTTTTGCTTAGTTTTAATTAAATTACATTCAAGCTTGAATGGCAGGAGGTTATTGCAACTTTTTAACTTGATATCGTATGCCATAGTTAGCCTTAATATTCGCTTTTAATTATCAGTAATTATCTCGCTGATCTTGAATATGATCGTGTCACTTATTAATGAGTTTTGAATCAACAAAAACCCCATTAGACTAAACAAAAGATGAGATGTGTTAGTTAACTTATGGAAAAAAAAGCAATAAAAAAAGGCTGTTTACTTAAAAAGTCAATTAGTGGCACAAGTTTGAACGAAAAAAAATTCATTGTACATACATCGGGATTATATATATATGTATAAGTCCCATATTTCATTATCTATTTCTTAATATTTATCGTACGAAATTTAGGTAATTTTTTTATTTGATTCACTATTGAAATTAGAATTTTCCTTTTAATCACTCAAGGGCAAGCTGGCAGTAAATCAATAAATATAGTATACTACTTTGCACTCGTAATAATAACTTACAACGAACCAGGTACTAAATAAATATATGTACATATGTATACATATATATATATGAATGAATATACTCAGAAAACACACCATATACTTAATTGCCTTGAAACCTAATTTAATGATCCGATGCCCTACCTGCCTATATACATATTCATTAAATTATCACGTATTTTGACCGATCTCATTGGCCATAGCATACAATATCGAAAATGGACTGAACTTACCCCTGGTCGCATTTTACCAGTTCCATCATCAGCAGCAGAGCGAGACACGCACAGACGGTGACAGCAAAGGCGTCTGCGCGACGCATTTTGTGTGTGTGTGGCGGCCGAAAGGGGACAAGGAAGAGCAAAATAAAAATACAAAAATTACAAAGGGGGAAACACTTTGAACGGGGTGCTGGGGTTTTCGATTATTGTGAACAAAATATTGCAAGCGCGGCTACAACCGACGGGCCTCAGAGCTGAGCTGAGACTGGTTCGTTCAGTGGGAAGCCTCACAGATTTGTTATAGCATCGACGACACCAACAACCAACAACAGATTCAAAGCCGGGCCTGGCGATGCCGACGCCGACGCCGCTGTGGACGTGGACGTGGACAGTGGCGCGAGTCATACAAAAATAAATACTGATAAAAATTATAAGCAAATAAATGTTAGCCTGTGTGAGTGGCCTATGTACGAGAACTGCACATGTATTGTGTACAGTACATCCAAATCTATTAGCAAATCGATGATAAGTCTGAACAGACAAACAAACAAACAAAACCAGAAATAATAATAACAATATACACAAAAAAACGCCGGCAATCGCAGCTTGAATATCAAAAGGTTGGGCTAGCCAACTAGAATGTTATCATTTACTTCTGTCATTATGTGCAAACATAAATATATCAAAAATTGAAATATATGTACATATGTATATAGATTGAAATTGAAAAAATAATGCATGTACATATGTATGTATGTCCATCTAGAAATATATATTTAGCTTGGCCCAGCGAAGTATTTCGTCATAGCAAGAAATGACTGAACTGTTAATGATATCATACTCCCACAAAACATTTTTCAAGTTTTTAGAACAAATGATATAGTAATACACGCAAATAGGGTTTGTCCCTGAATTATCTGATTGTTCTATGAATGAATTTCAATTGATAAATATTGCAGGTGTTGGTCACAGAACTTTAGTCAGGCGAAACTCAAATTAATTAATGTATGTACATATGTACGTATCTCTGAAATTATATATTTCATCTCTGTTGTTTTTTTCAGTTATTAACACTTTAATTGTCTTTAATAACTGTCGCTTCGTGCTTTAACAGTTATTTTTCGCTTTGACAAGGCTAATGGACACGATTCTACACTTTTAATATGGCGAAAAGTCAACACAATTACGTACATGGGCTGGGGACAGTTTTGGGAATTCCTGAGAATACTTAGTTACCGCCGAACTACAGATATTTTGTAGTTTGTTATTGCTTTTAATTTTTGGAATATCCCAACATCAAGGTTTCAGTAAATGATGGGTCGTCTCGCTGTGCTTTGTTTAAATTATTTATTAGCAACAAACACCAACCGAAGCCGGCGCACCGATGGGAAATACAGCGTTCTACGTTTTGCTATGGGACTTATAAATATATACAAAACTCTCTCCCGCTCTCTATCTCAGCGCTGCGTCAGCTGTTGTTGTTTTGTATCTCTCTTCTCTCTTTCGGCCAAAGAATGTCGTCACCGTTATGTATTTCACATTGGTTTGCAAAAGAGAAAAGTATATAGACAGTATGACTAACGGAGGACAGATACACATGCAATGTATATAAACAAACGATATTCGCTAAACCGGATTTTTGTGCTGTGAACCCCCCTGGTATAGATAATCTACTTGTATAATTATACCGATCGACTTACACAAAGATGCATTTGTAAATATGTAAATGGAAGCGGCCTGTTCCGAGATTCTCAGATCTAGAGTGATATGGATATGACCGAAGTAAATGTAACACTTCCTATTCAACAAACATGGGTTATCGCGCACCCAAACGGTAAACACTTGTACATGTACATATTTTGAGCTATTATCTCCACACAGAAACAATTCAAATTCCACACAAACAACTACAGTTACACACTCAAGTGCCCATACCGAGAGGTGGTTTCCCCAAGAGAAACAGCAGTCTTCTTTCATTCCATCAACCACTCAACTCATTTATCAGGCCATTGCTTTGGCACGCAATTTCACAACACTCGTTGCTCGTTTTGGACAGTTTCTTAGGTTGGACCGAAACTGTAATGTAGAAGAGCTGCAATCGGATTAGAGTGCCTTGGCAAGTGCCTTGATGGCCAAAGTTGGAAAGTTTCGCATGAATAATACCGGGCATTTGGCAGGGCTAATTATACAAACTGGTTTTAGAATGTTCCAAAAATAACAATAATCGCAAAAAATCACAGCCCAGCCGGAGCAATGGCAATCATCGCCACCACACCTGGCGGCTGCTGCCGCCTTTTACGCGCCAAGGTAAAGCACGTGAACGAACAGCTGAGTCACCATGGAAACACCGCGCTCCACTTGTTTTGAAAGTGTAATTCATTTTGTTGTTGTCTCGTCTCGCAAATGGGGAATTCTCTGAGAGAACAGCGAGCTACACTACACGCGCTGTTTGCTGGTCGCTTTTTCCAGCTGTTTCGTGGCGTGAACGAGTCAAACGCTGCCTAACATCCAAAGCGATCGGACGCCACCACCCCGAGTTTCCCTCAGTTTATAGTGCCACACTCAACTTATCACCCGAACGTGCGCATCTCACGTACCAGATAAGGACTAATATCAACGACATGACCATCAGCGAATTACAAGGCTGTCTAGGCGATGTCTGCGAGACGGGAGATCAGCAGAATGCTTCCAGTAGCTATGCAGGATTTTACTTTAGTTTCTGCACCCTCCTCTCGCACGTTCTGCTAACTGGCATCACCGCGGCCATCGTCTACAAATGCTTGGTCCTGAAACTGGCGCACACGGCAGGACATGCTTTCTACTGCACAATTGCTGTGAGTACATTGGGGCTTGGAATGTGTATTTATTTCTATAGAAATATACCAATTATCCCCATAGTTTGTTTTCTTCATGGGCGAGGCCTTGTTGGTGAGAAACAGCAGGAGCCTGGAGGCATGGATCGGACAGACCAATCTGAATCGCTTGCATGCGGTGCTGGGGCTGCTGGCATTCCTGGTCGGAGTCGGCGGCATTGCTATCAAGACATGGCAGAAGTTGGAACGGAAACGCGAAGATCCCAACGCTACGGTGCGGCACTTCCGCAGCAATCACGGCTTCTTTGGTAAGTTCGTCTGCACTCGCCCGAAACTCGTGTACAAATGTTTAATTTATTGTCTCCCTCAGGCATAGTCGGCTGTGCTTTTCTGCTTGGCAGCGTGCTAAGCGGTCTACCTCTGTATTTCATTAGCAGTAGTGTTAGTTTGAAATTCCTCCATCGTTTCTTCGGCCTGATTGGATTCCTCTCATTGATGGTCTCGCAAATTTTTGGCTACAACACGGGCTTCGGGCGGCGCCAATGGAAACCCCACCACCAGAATCTGTTCAAGTTCTTTACATTTATTGCCACCATAACTACCTCAAATTACGAACTACGAAGATTTTTACGGGATATTTTTGTCTTAATATCGAATAGTCTGTTCGGGGCAGACCCAGTACAGGCGAGAGAAGATCTTTAAGTGAACTTTCTGAAAGAAACGATCTTTAAGAGTGCAGTAGGCAATTTAGAACTTTCTTAAATACTTAACTATTAGATAGAACAAATAGAAATATACATAAATGGAAATCATCAGGAAATTAATAATAATTACAACTTTTTTAGATATCTTTGAAGACCAACTTTTTTTTTATTGTTATTGTGCCTTTATTGGTATTTTACATAATAGTGCTGCATGTGATAATATACTTTTGATTATTTGAAAGATAAAATACATAACATTCTCTATATATATATATTGTTGTTGTTAATCAATCACCAAAGGATCAAATCCTAGAACTACATTTCAATTGACACTTTTTGAATGGATGCTACAGCTATTGAATATAGTATATACGATTATAATTAATATATGAAGGTTTATTTAATATATGTATTATTTAGTTGCGACGCTGCGAATTGTGCATAATGTCAAGAGCAGCTGGTATATTGCCCTGGACCGACTCCAGGAGCTGTGTCAACCAGGCGCCCTCATTGCTGAAGCCCATGGCCATCATTGCGTGTATGGAGTCGTTGATGCGCTCATCTAAGAAAAATTAAAAAGGATTATTATACAAATAATATATAATGATATTCGTTTGGAGACTTACCGGTATGATAGACTGTCGGTGTGGGCTTTTCTTCGGGAGGTGCTGGAGAGGTACCGACGCTATTGGTGGAAACCGATGTGGAAGTCGAAGTGCTCACCGTATCAACCTGAGAGGTCTGGGTGTTGGCTGTAGTAGTCTGCTCGCGCTGCTCTTCCTCTCGCATATGCTGACGCAGCATCTCGCCCAACTGACCGAAATCGCGCACTGGCTGCTGTGGAGCAGCAGTAGGCTCGAGTGGGTCCAGAGTGATTAGCGAATCAATCACTTGCCAATCGGGATCCAAGCTCTCTGAGCGGCGCTCCTTCGCCGGCTCGGCAGCAGCTGGTGCATCAGCTGGCTTGGGCAGCAAGGGTTCTGTTTCAAGGGAAGCTAGACCTGACGACGAGACTGAAGATGCCGCTGTCGATTGGTTAGCAGATTCAGTCTGCTTAGTTGCGGGCTCTTCTGGTTTCTTTGCCTCAGTGGATGAGGTTGTCGAGGCTGCGTAGCTTCCGGAATTGGGCGACTCAGTGGGATCAATCATCTTTGCAAACATTTCGCTAAAATTGTTCAAGATTTCAATGCCTGCACGCATGTACTCAGGTGGCACCATCTGCGAAAGGCTGTCCAGATTAATAACCGGAGTAGTTGGAGTACCGGCCTGGGCCTGGGGTTGCTCTGACTCCTTAGAGCGTGGAGCAGCCACTGGTTCTTCGGTCTTAGGGTCTTCGTGGCCAGCAGTTGGAGCAGCAGTGTTGGTCTGCTTGTTTACAGTTGGCTTAGATTCGGTCTCGGTGGCCTTCTGTGCTGTTGCTGTTGGTTCCGCAGTAGTAGCCTTTGGTGACTCCTCCTTGGGCTGTTGTGCTGGGGACGCACCAGTGGCTGGAGTGTTGTTCTCCGGCATGTTGATCATCATGTCCACAAACTGGGATAATACGTTGCCATGACGACGGGCATGACGACGCTCGCGTCGACCCTCCCTGGGCGAATCAGCTGTTGCTGCTGGAGCAGCTGTTGCTGCCTGAGCAGCCTCTCCGAATGGGCAGTGGCCACGGAAGCGGTGGCCCGAGCGCCGGCCACATCTATTAGCGCCACTTATCCAAGCCTCCACAACACTTGGTCCGTTATTGGTAGGCATGCGGACCATCAAATGCTCTGGGTGCTTGTGTGCCGCCTCACATTTTTGGCAAAGGTCAAAGTTCGGGCATTGGACACACTTGTAGCGGAATCCAACCAATGGCGACAGGCCACAGCCGTCACACTCAACCGCGTCATGGATGATGAAATTGCTCGGATCATCGGAAGAGGGAGGAGCAGCAGTGCTGGCAGCCGCGGGCCTAGCCGTTTGCGGCTCCTCCACTATACCGGCAAGAGGTGCAATCTGCAGATGCATATTCTGCTCGCGTCTGGCCAGGAAGATTTCATAGTCGTTTTGGTTGATAATTTCGATTTCATCGTGATCGTGATCTGGGAACAAAGGAAAAGATAGCAAAATAATTATAATGAGTCATATATGTATAGATATTGTGGTTTAGTTTTTTCTTATCAAAGGTACTTTCTATTCTAGGTGATTCACGTTGAGGATAGCGGGGGAACAAATTGCCAAAAACAAAAAGAAAACAGCTAGCATTAATGGCTAGACTGCCAACACTGCCGTATCGGTTGCAATTACATACATTGAGCAATATTATGCATTTGTAAATTTCGATCTGTGGCCGTCTGTGCCCTCGATGCAAATTAACTGCACTTCCATCGAACACGAATGCAATTGTTGCATTATATAACAGCACTCACCAATCCAGAAGGTCCTGATCTCGCACTTGGCCAGCTGACGCTCCTGGAACAAATACATCTCAATTTCGCGACGCAATATATTGAAATTCTGAGAAGGCATTCTCAAGTATGCATTCAGCTTCTTCTGGGGTCCAGCCACGTCCGGGCCCTGATAGGTGATTTTCAACAATTTCTCTGTCATTTTCGTACTATTTTGATTTCTTTCTGACAGTTGATTTAGTTTTCTGTTTATTATTATTGTTTTTTTTTTCGCTCTGCTACTTGCTGCGTCGAGTTGTTCTTTTTTCTGCACGTCTACTGCGTCGTAGCTGTTTGGGTGCTCGATTGTTTTTAAACTGCAGGTGGTTCGGCGGGGCGGGCGACTTTTATACTGGCTGATGGAATGTTCTTGATGGTTCGGGCCCAAAATTTTGCAAATCACGTCTTTGCATCAGCTGGCTGATGTGGAGTTTAATTTTTAAAAATTGAAAAGTAATGCCAAAGCTGGTCTTTATACCTATCGATAAAACAGATAAAATATATCGTCCGATGACGGTCTCATTTTAAAAATATCTGTAAGAAAACCGTCGAAAATTATATTCCTCAATTTGGATATTCCGTTTAATATTACTAGCCAACTAGGACCCTCAGGCCTGAACACATAATTTTATACAATAGATAAAAAAATTTTCTACAATACTGGCTAATTTTAAGGACTCCGTTTGGTTGGATTGTTTATAAAATAACGTTTATAAAACTTGAGTGAGCATGACATGCGACGTAAGAAAGCATAATACTGCAGTTTATGGCCGCAAATAATAGATTTAACCATTTTACAATGGCTGGTGGGCAACGCTCTGTAACGCTTGTGCCGAAGTTAATTGTTTTGGGGGCTATTGTTTTATTTGTTCACTATAATTTGGGCTATAAAGTGTTGGGGCTACTCCTTGGAAGGAAACCCATGAATTATAGTAAAAAGATAACATAATCGAATAACTGATCTCCCATGAAACAGTTTACTTTGATTTCAGCAATTTGTCCATTATATTAGTAACTCCCTTGCTCATTTCAAATCCGCGCGCTGTAAAAAATCCTCGCCGTCCTGGGAAGTTTATAATATTTTTCCCTGGGAAATTGCTGAGGCTCTTCGGAAAAAATCGGGTATGGACAACAGGCAAAACGGCCCAGAAAATGCAAAGCCTGCAAGGTAAAATCCACCCAGCCTATCGGGGATTTTTTCGGGTAGGGTGAAAATCGTGCGAGCCGTGAAATTTCCCTTGGCTAAATTTACCCGTTATCCATACCTTTTGGATAATTATGTGCTTTACACAGATTGAAATTTTTTGATCCATTAATGAATTTGATATGTTTTCTGTATATACATACATCTCGATCCCGATTTATATATTTTACACTACAAAATGAAAAATTTCGTTGGGGTAGCTTTAAAAATAGTTTACGCATTAAGCCCATTTCTTGTAAAAACCTCAATCCTCAATCCGTTTGAACTTGATCGTTTGAATTTTCAGCTATTTTTAGTATTTTAGTACCAGAAACAAATATGTTTACCGTAAAATACTCAAATGTTGCGGGAATGTTGCGGGGAATGTTGCGCGAATTGCTCCGCAACATTTTGAAACTTTTTCAAATGTTGCCAAGCGCCACTGTTGTGTAAAAATTTGCTACATGTGGCTACTACACCATACAATTTTAGTGACATGATCGTTTCCAATATAATATATAATAATATTAATTAATAAAATCGACAACTTGCCAAAAATCCTTTACGATTTTCCGGAAAAATATTGATTATTTTTTCATGCCAGACAGAAGGAAAATCATTACGAATTTATACCCTACTTCTGAATTAATGTTTTCCAAGTCAGCGATTGCAGTCATGTAGAATGTCACTCAATTTCGAATTTTATAACCGTTTTTGCTTAAACATTTTTTCAAATACAATGCAATAAAACTTCTAAACTACCAAATCTCATAATAAAATTTCGTTGATTTATATATTTATTTATGTATCGCAATTCCTAAATTTAATTTTTAAAATGTATTATTATTTAGAATAACGTTAGATCTTTCTGCTTTTAAGCTTCTTCAGAATTTCCAGCAATTGAGATGGGGAACTGAAAACAGCATGAAACATATATGTACATATATAACATATATATATTATTTAATGAAAGAAATTTGTACAAACCGGCTAGCGTTTTGTGGTGCCACAACATGCTGCTGCCTGCTTTCCATGTCAGTTTTGGGATCTGGAATTTTGGTATGCTCCTCTGAAGCGGTTGATTCTGGCTCTCTAATGGGAACCTTTTCGTACAATTGGGTGTCATCATTTTGAAGAAGCATTTCCTTCATATCTGCAAGTGAAAAGGAATGTAAATGTGTTTCGTGGTGCAGATTTGAGGAAATCTTACTGAAATACTGCTCGGCCATGGTGTACAACGAGTGGTAGCTCAACTCAGGGGCCAGAGCTACGACCAGACCGTCCATCTTCAGCTGCAAATTTTCGGCTCCCTTTTGCCGCTGATCATAATAGATGTCCTCCTGTTGGTATCCGTTATCGTTGTAGTCGTCATACAAGACCTCCAGCAGATCGCTGACCACATTTCGTGGACCACCGGGACGAGCCTTGACCGATACGGGGGGCTTGGCCAGCACCTCGACCAGAGCCAGAGCCAGCAGCAGCAGGGCAAAGACGAACAGGCGATTGGTAAATTTGCACATACTCGTAATGGTAGTACTGGTAGCTGGTAGCTGGTAGTGCTTTTCAGCGCAGACAGGACCGTTGTGCTCTGACAGCGTGCGACGAATGAGTCGTGGTTCTACCACATAGACCAGAATGAGCCTGGACCGTGGACCGCTGGATGCTGGGTTGCTGGGATGCTGAGAGAAAAACTGGAACTGGACACAGTTCAATGTCCGTCGACCAAACGCCCCAAGACTTCCGCATTGCAAGGGAACTGTGGGAATATTCACTGAGGCTGGGATGCACATCTAATGCTTCCTTGCCACCAGATAGGAAAATGCTTTCTATACCTCAGACCTTATGTAGATTTCTCGCCTGTATCACCTTTCACACCCCCCGCCCCCATCCAAATGGGTTCATTCCGAAAGTAGTAGCTAACCCAATAACCTCGTTTGGGTCTAAGCTCAATAGAAATCGTAAATCATCAGAAATATACTAATTGCTGAGATGTAATATATGTGTTGACTCTTCGAGTTAGCGGCGCCCCAAAGTGTCGTCTAGCAGATCTCTTGGACCAGGTTCAATGACCAATGATCAATCTCAGGCCCAGTCTGCATGGAGAATGCACTGTTCCCCCCACAGGAAGAGTGGAGTGGAGTGGCTTTGCTGTTGCTTGAGAGGCTACAATTCAGAGTCTTTCTAACTGGAAACTGGTTTCGAATAGAAAAACCTGCAAAAATTATGGAGTTGCTGGCCTTTGTCTCTGGGGGTAATCGCTGTTGCACGGCCTGTCCCTGTCCCTGTCCTCTGTCCCCTGGCTCCGGGCTGTCAAGATCGTATCTAGACTTATCCTTCAGCGCATCATCAGTGAACCGTTAGACTAGTGGCCGGACCAGCTATTGCTTCCGCATTTGCCTAAGGCAAGCAATCATCATGGAGATTTACGAATGTCATTAGCAGCTCGGGATTACGTTTTAGTGTTTATTTTGTTGGATGATAGGCTCAGCTCAGCTTAATTCTAGAGTGTGCAAAAGTATGTAGTATGTATTTAATCTAAAACTAACATTTAGGCTTTCATTTAGCAGCAGTCTGGAAGTTCTCATTCGTGTCAGTAGCCCTCGATCTGGCGACACGCCCCGTAGCTGTCGCGCCTTTCGCCGCGGGCACAGCGTGCTAGACCATCCCTGAGCAGGGTCTTGGAGTCGCCCAGATCATCGGAGAGCAGATCGAAACTGATGATATCCGTTTCCAGCAAATGCTTCGGCTCCACCTGGGTGGGCTCTTCATCCAGCTGCCAGCTTCGGGGTTCGTTCAGGACATAGGCCGGGGCATCGATGGGCGGATACAGGGCATTGGCCTGGCCACTCAACTCGCTGCGATAGATGGGCACGCTGATGGAGCGTGGATGGGCTGCGCCTGCCTGGGCGTACTCGCCGCCAGCCAGGCGATTGGTCTCCAAGTAGGTGTCGCCTCTCAGGGCGCGCGAGTTGCGAAAGTATTGGGATCCGGGCTGATTGTAGCTCTCGAGTAGGTTCGATCCTGCAGCACTGCTCGTGGCTGGCACTGGTGGAAGAGCTTGGATAAGCTCGGGCTCTGCCTCCAGGTGGAAGGGCTTGATCAGCTGCGGCATGTGTATCAGTTGCGGGGGCAACACATCCACCTGCTGTCGCTGCAGACGCTGCGCCTGCTCCGTGTCGCTGGCCGAGATGTCCACATGATAGGGCGTGCGACCCTCAATGAACTCGGGCAGGCTCAACGCCGGCTGCGACGACTGCTGGTGCTGCTGTTGTTGCTGCTGCAGCCTCTGGAGTTGGTAGAAAGACTTCAGCGAGGGGCTTCGTTGCGGGCTCTTGCGTTTGCTGCTCTTGGTCGCTGCTCCACGGCTAAGCAAATCCAGCAGACTGAGGCTCTCCTGCGGTCCCGGCGGTATCAGCAGTATCATGAAGTTCTCCAGATCGGCCCGAATGTTGTATTGCCCCTCCTGTCGCTGATCGTAGGTGACAGTGCGTCGACGCAGTGCATCATCTTCCCCACTGCCGGCGGCAATCGGTGGTGGCTGCAGTAGAGCCGGCTGGGACGACTCGGCTGCCTGGGCAGGGGCCATTGCCGGAAATTGCTCTTCCTTGATCAAAGTGCTCTGCTCCACCACACTAGCGGTGGTGGTGGGGGACGCCAGCTTCTCTGTGGTGCTGGAGGCTAAGTGGGACGCAGTCGTCGCTGCCACCAGCAGCAGCAGCGGCAGCAGCGTGAAAGTCTTCCAGATCATATTGGGATGTGGGAATTGTTCGGATTTGTTGGATGTTCTTTGCCAGGTTCCGTGTCACGTTCTTAACGCTCGCGCTTCTGCCTCGCAACTGATTCCACGATCGTCGGGAGCGCTTCGACGTTGTGTCGCCGTCAGCGCAGGCGCAACTTTCATATCTGGCTCTGCCGGCTTCGCTGCTACTGTGGCTGGCTGGCTGGCTGGCTGGCTTTCTTCTCTCGCTCGATTCTCGATTCTCGATCTCGATCTGATGTTTGCTTTTGTCCATTCCACTTACTTATTCCTTGTTTCTTTTTGTTCTGCCGTGCCCATTTCGGCTGCGTGACTTGGGTGCTCTCTGTTTATTGATATTGCTCCAGTGGTCAGCCGTTAGCCGATGATGGTGCGGGCGAGGCGAGGCGGTGGAGGCGTCATTTTGGTTCTCACCGGCTCGCACAGTGGGACGTGAATTCAATTTTCACGCCAATTAGCAAATGAGGAAGCATTCCGTCTGAAGCTGCGGCTAATAGCCAAGGCACGTACTCAAGTTGGTCAGTGTCAGCTGAGCAAATGATTTCCAACCGCACCGAACGTGGAGGTTCTATTAAAAAGAGCTTTATGGAAACTACAAATATAGGTGCAGCATATACTACACATCATAACATGGAAAATCTATATAAATATTTGTAACTGCGTCAAGCTTAAAATTCAGCTCACATGCCCCGCTTAAAAATTACATTGAATCTCAGAGAGAACGTTCTGGGATCGTAGGATACCCGCTAGTCGATGTGTTTGCTATATATTCATTACGATGTTGAGGAAAGACTAATTGAATCCGATTTGATGGATAGATCACTAACAATTTACATATGTGTATTGAAGATCTAAATATGCACCTGTCTGCTACCTCCAAAGTGGAAACCTATTTAGTTCGATTAGCTGTCTGGCCAAAAAACCATAAAATACAAGTTTAAAACCTTATGATTCATATAAGTAAGATGCTTAGTTTTCACATAGGTGAGTACGAAGTACTAGGCAAACTATAATGCCTTCCAATCTATAATTTCAGTGCCAATCTTAGGATCTCTGAGGATTTCGGCTAATTTGCATTACAAAAGAGCATTCCGTTTGGGCATGACCACATTGCTGGTTACAAAAACCTCTCAAATTGTTAGCTCCGTGATCTGGAATATAGATAAAAGTCATATATCATTGCCAGCTCATCTCAAAACACAGCTTGGGATTTTTTTTGAAAATATTGTGTTTTATTTTGGTTTACTTGTCTTTTACACACAATGTGATAGAGAGGGTGTGGTGGGGGTGTTGGTTTCATACCATAAGCGTGCTGTGGCGCTATGGACGACGTCACAATACAGTTGAATGACATTGAGGTTTGTGTTTTTTTTTTTAAGAATAATAAATACCTTTGTTTGTCTAGATAATTAGAGGTCTTTGCGGTTATTTGTTGTTAGAAATAGTACATATGTGTAGCTGTGTGTGTGTGTGTGTGGCGTGTGTCTATGTGTACAGTATAGTATAAAATAATACAATGGAAATAAATTAAGCATAGCACATACATAGAAGCACATACGATGATGTCTAGACGAATAAAACAACACTGGACATATCGGTCACCTATCAGAGGCCGAAGGAAGCGAGCTTGGTTTTTGGTTTTTAGAATTACATTGTCTTTTCGTTTGTTTTCTTTGTTTATGTTTGAAATTGGGCCTTAAGTCTTAAGTAGTATATGCGAAATGAAGTAATTGTAAATGTCTAACCTAGATGATGTTGTATACTGGTCTGTTCGGTGTTGCGTTAAGGTTTCGATTAGTGGAGTTAATGCACTGGAACTTGTATGGCTTATCAAATATTCGTGTACCTGTAACATTTGGGTCAAATCTTATCAGCGGATTAGACCACTTGTCATGATCATCACTAGCCTAGGCCAAATAAAACTAAGGCTACTCTAACTGAATGGGATTTACAATTACAATTGTGGGACTGACTTTTGGAAGAGAGCATTTCACAAATAATTGCTGAATAAAAGGTCAAAACAAGCTGCAACATTCGGATGGATGGATAATACTAGGATCAATTCAAATTCTAACTATGAAAAAATATACATAATCTCATTAATATCGTTTAACTAAACAGCCTCCATGATGAACAGAAGAACATGCAAAAGAACTCTTGACCGAAACGAAAACGAAAATGAGCAAACAATTTGACATAAGCACGTGCATAAGCATAAGGAGCCGACAACTAATCCTCCTTCTTGAGTGGCTCTTCACGTTCACGTTCACGTTCCTGCTGCAGTTCCGGTTCCAGCAGCATCTTCTTCCGTTTCAGGAATTCCTCTTCGGGCAATCGTTTATTTACCGTAAAGCAGACGCGATTGAAGTGCTCGCACATTTGGTTGACAACACTGGCCCCGTAGTGCCAATGGGTCAGTGTGGTCGCAATCAGCAGCAGATAGAGCAGCGGCCTCTCCAGCAGCGGTATCCACAGGCTCAACAGCAGGGAGAACGCAAACATGGGTGTCTGCCAGTGCCAGGCCTCGCAGCGCGTCACCGACATTTGCGAGACAATCAAGCGGCACTGTAAGAGTGAAAGTGTGAAAAACAATGAGCAAATGTTTTGGCCTGGAGCACAGTTAGTTCTTATAATTATTCTCTAAACAGACTTAAATTTGTGGAGTTATTTCAATCACGAATCTTATTAATTTTGCTACTTATAATATTTATGATTAATGGATCATTCTCGTGTGGAAAGACGAAGATGCCACGATCACGCTTTAGATAACGAGTTGCGCGATCTTGATACCAGCCATAGGTCTGATTTTCGGTCATCGGCTGTGCCGTGGGATGCTCTATTTTCTGCACAACGAACTCGCTGCTGCTTTGCCTCTCGATGGCCGCCAGTCTGGCAGCTATCTTTAATGACTCCGGATCGAGCTTCTCACGCATTTGGCGAACCTCCTCCGGAGTGCAATGAAAATACGGCCAATCGTGACGAGCATAGAACTTGAGGGTCAACGGACGCTCGTAGTCGGCGGGCACCGTGTAAATGGTATTCTTAGTGCTGGCTTCATCACCATCCTTCGATCCTTCACCATTCTTCAGCCCCTGCACATCCTTTGCACAGCGCCGACCACCGCAACAAAAGGGCGGCATTGCAAATGCGTGTTTTTTGTGTTTTTGCGTGTTTTGTGTGTTTTGCGTGTTTTGTAGACTTGACGTCGGTTTGTATGTCATTTTGAGACAAATCAAATGGCTCATCAAAACCCTGTTACTGTGTTGACAGTAAACAAATATGGGGCTCCAGTGAGTAACAACTAACAACCGACGTAGACACACCCGTCGTCCGTCCCTTATCTAAATGATTCACCGCACACGCGACACAGTTCGATAAGAGGCAGTGTGGAAGATATCGAGGCGAAATGACTTACGCTGACATTCGAGAAGATGGTGCCGCTGAGCATGAATATGGCTCGAGGATCCGTCTCCATGATGTTGTTGGGCGAGATGTATGGCCAGAGCAGCAGGATGAAGAAATATGAGACAAATGGCCACATGGGACGAATTGCTTCCCATGGAGATAAAAGGCGGCCTGTGCGTTGGGCATACGAGCTGTGTAAAAAGCGGCAATTACTAGATGCTTTTAGAAGATCTCTGGTTTCACTCACTTGTAAACGTTGATGATGACTAGCGGGAGATTGGCCATGGCACTCACATGGAGTACGGCTTCCATAACATTGCCCAACGGCAGGGTTCCGTAGGAGCCCAGCGACAGCTCGAACTTCCAACGCTCGAAGCCCAACCACCAGGTGATCAAGTACATAGCAGTGCTGCCCCACATGCTGAGGTCGTAGCCCCAGGGGAGATACAATATGCCCGTATTGTACTTCTCCCAATGGGACACAAAGAAATTAAAGTAGACCGTCAGGCAGACATAGTACATGCGCATCGGTCGCACGGAATAGACCCGGCTCCGACCGAATATGCTGTAGAGGCATGTGGGTATCAGCATGGCTGTGTACGAGTCCAGGCCATGATCGAAGAGTTCGCCCAGTGGACCAGACAGCCCGATCCGGCGCGCCTGCTTGCCATCGATGCCGTCCAGAGTGTAGGCGAGGAAGATGTTCACGGCCGTGCAAAGCCATACCCATGACGGTATCGGGGTGGTGTTCTCCTCCCCCGAGCTGGCCTCAAAGTTCCAATCATAGTAGGAGAGCAGCACCAGATTCATGGTACCAAACAGGAAGCCCAGGAACGTCATCAAATTGGGCGCAAACCAGCGCGGGAAGAACTGAAATAGGCCGTCAAAAGGCATTTGTCGATTAAAAATATTGATTTTTTTTCATCCAAGCAATGCCTGTTGGCCAACAAACCTTGACCAGCCAATCCCAGAACGGATGCATTACGTATTGGCTCAGCGGGGAGGTGTCTATGGCGCTGTACTGTAAGAAATATGTACATAAGCGTACAGAAATGGTTAATCAGAATAATTTTACAATGCATTCGTATGTTCATCAGGTACACGACCTATAAATAGATGGTCTATGAAGAACTGGTTTGCATCCATCCTTCTTCGAATTCTCCGCCTACCTTATAGTTGTCGAATCCATTGATTTGCGCGCGGCTCAGGTATTTGTAATCCATAATTCTCCTGAATATTTCCTTCATTTTGTGGGGTGTTGGTTGCAGCCAGCCAGCCACTATCAAATCGGGAATCTAAACTATTTTAATCTACACGGAAAACACGCGACCCAAGACGCTCTCAAGAAGGGCGGCGGAGTGGAGTGGGGTTTGATAATAGCAGCGCCTAATGTTAATTAAATGATTTTTAGCACATTTTTGTCTAGATTTACACCGTACAGCGAGCGAAATGGATTGCAATATATACAGCGCGGGCTCTGCTTCAGCTCACATTTATTTTTATTGCAAAAAAAAAAACTATTTCTTTTGGCGCTGCCGCCGGCTGTTTTTGCCAGTGTGACCGCGGGAAAATGATAAAATATACCGTCCGACCATTAGAAATATACCGAAAATGACGGTCCCATTTTAAAAATAAACCGTAAAAATACCGACGAAAGTCATATTTCTCGATTTTGATATTCCGACTAATATTGCTAGCTAACTAGGACCCTCAGGCCTGAACACATAGTTTTATACAATAGATGAAACAATTTTCTACAAGACTGGCTAGATTTCAGGACTCCTTTTGGTTGGGTTGTCTATAAAATAACGTTTATAAAACTTAAGTGAGCATGACATCCGACGTAAGAAAACGTAAGTGAGCATGGAATGTCACGTCATTTGGTATAAAAAAGGTAATATAGACATATGTATACCCTTTTTCATTTAATTAATGTTAAAATTCTTTTTTTCCAGATGCTTTAAAACGTAATAAATATTGTATTTTGCACATATTTACAATTTTCGACCCAATAATGCATTTGATTTATATATTAATAAAAACATATCGATCCCGACACCCATTTTTAGTCTTTATAAATAGACCAAAAACCGTAAAATTATCTGAGATAGAGACTGACTAGTTTCTGCAATAATTGGTGCCTAGTAAAACAAACTTTTTTTAGATTCTATAACATCCTTTCGTAGAGGGTATGAAAAATGTTGTCTACGGCGAATTACGTAAGTGAGAGTGAAATATGACGTAAGGCAACGTAAGTGAGAGTGAAATGTGAGGCGAATATGTTGCGACGAATTCGCCCTCAGCCAATTCGCTCGCTCGCCGTGAAACGAATATACCGAAAATGACGGTCCCATTTGAAAAATATACCGTAAAAATACCGACGAAAGTCATATTTCTCGATTTTGATATTCCATTTAATATTGCTAGCTAACTACGACCCTCAGGCCTGAAAACATAGTTTTATACAATAGATAAAACAATTTTCTACAAGACTGGCTAGATTTCAGGACTCCTTTTGGTTGGGTTGTCTATAAAATAACGTTTATAAAACTTAAGTGAGCATTACATCCGACGTAAGAAAACGTAAGTGAGCATGGAATGTCACGTCATTTGGTATAAAAAGGTAATATAGACATATGTATACCCTTTTTCATTTAATTAATGTTAAAATTCTTTTTTTCCAGATGCTTTAAAACGTAATAAATATTGTATTTTGCACATATTTACAATTTTCGACCCAATAATGCATTTGATGAATTTATTATTACTAACAAATCGATCCCGATACCCATTTTCAGTCTTTATAAGAAAGCCAAAAACCGTAAAATTATCTGAGATAGAGACTGACTAGCTTCTGCAATAATTGGTGCCTAGTAAAACAAACTTTTCTTAAATTCTATAATATCCAGGTCCTAAGGGGTATGAAAATGTTGCTAAAAAAAGGAAATTGTTGGGATGATGTTGCCTCCACAAAATCCCGCCACAAAATCCCTCAAAAAGTCCCAATAAAATATACGGTTTGACCTCAAACTATACCGCAATATACCAAAAATATAACATATTTCTCGATTTTGATATTCTATTTAATATTACTAGCTAACTAGGACTCTCAGGCCTGAACACATAGTTTTATACGATTGATGTATCAATTGTCTACAAGATTGACCAATTTTAAAAACTCCGTTTATTGGATTCGGTCTAAAATAA
The DNA here is from genome assembly GCA_008121215.1 of Drosophila athabasca. Taxonomy (NCBI): domain Eukaryota; kingdom Metazoa; phylum Arthropoda; class Insecta; order Diptera; family Drosophilidae; genus Drosophila; species Drosophila athabasca. Next base: position 47,524,420 of record CM017794.1, read on the forward strand.
GGTTTAAACAGGGCAGGTCCAAGTCGACTGATTATTCAACTAAGTTTCATGCGAAATATCGATTAGTTATCGGCAAATGGCAAATTCAAATATTTGATTTAAAATTGTTTCAATAAACCGCATTCATTGTCAGGACGTTTCAAATACTAATGTCATACTTAACAGATTACGTTGCTTTAAAAACCTATAAAAGAAACTACACATAAACTAATCGTGTCTTGTCACCGAAAATTGTGAGACCTCAAGCGGAAATGTAATTAAGAGTGATAGTTTAAAAAACAATGAACAAATTTTTTGACCTGGATCACATTTTTATTTTAAATTTATTTTTAAAACAGAATTAAACTTGTAGAAGTATTTCGTGGAAGCATTAGTCACGAGTGCTATCCATTTTGCTATTCAGAATCTTTTGAATATATGGATCGTTCTCATGTGGAAAAACGAAGATGCCACGATCACGCCTTAGGTAACGATATGCGCGATCTTGATACCAGCCATAGATCTGATTTTCGGTCATCGGCTGTGCCGTGGGATGATCTACTTTCTTGTGCCGCAGAATGATCTCGCTGCTGCTTTGGCTTCCGAGATCCGTCAGTCTGGCAGTTATCTTTAATGAGTCCGGATCGAGCTTCTCTCGAATTTTTCGAATCTCCTCCGGAGTGCAATTAAAATACGGCCAATCGTGTCGAGCATAGAACTTGAGGGTCAACGGACGCTCATATTCAGCGGCCGTCGTGTAGATGGTATCCTTAGTGTTGGCTCCATCACCACCATCCTTAGGTCCCTGCAGATCCTTTGCGCAGCGCCGGCCACCGCAACAAAAGGGTGGCATTGCAAATAGTTTTTTGTTTTTTTGAGTGTTTTGTCTAGACTTGATGTCGGTATGACTGTCGCTTTGAGACTGATCAAATGGCTCCTTAAAACTCTGTTACTGCACTGACAGTAAACACATGGAGCTCGAGTGACTAACAACTCAGAACAATGTCTCGAGGATCCGTCTCCACGATGTTGTTGGCCGAGATGTATGGCTAAAGCAGCAGGATGAATCCCGGAATCCCATGAGATCTACGGGTAAGAGGTCTAGCACTGTGTCTAGGGCGTCGCCTGGGGTAGTGCGTAGCCCTCTAGTTATGCTTTGCTGCATTTGCATGCAATGGCAGTTAGATTATTTATTTTATTCACATTAATTAGCAGAGTACCAAGCCGACAGTTTATGCAACGGCGTGCGAAATATCGATTAGTTATCTCAAAGTAGCAAATTCAAATGTTTGATTTAAAACTGTTTGGATGGGCCGTATTTATTGTAAGGACGTTTCAAAAATTCGTGTTATACTTAACAAATCACATTGCGTAAAAAACATACAAAAGAAACTACACATAAACTAATCATATCTTTGAATTAACTAATTCGCATAACAAAATGTGTCTAAAAGGAATGTAGAGTGTAAAACAAATTGATTTAATTAACGCTTAACGCCACTGCAGCTGGAATGTCGTACATATATATAAATATATACGTATATCCATATATATATATATATATATATATATATTTTACGAATCCTGATTAGTATAGTTGCTCTAGTAAATTCGCTACATATGCCGATTAATCGAGTAGATTGACTTTGATTCAGTTTGATTTCTTTGGATTCTTTTTGCGTATATTTCCGGGACACCCGGCGGCACTAAGGAGATGCAACTTCCAGCCGCCATCCAGAGGTAAGTGCACATCGTCATGGCAGAGGGGACAGCGAGCCGCGCCAGTTTTCAGTTCTAAAAAGCGAAGCATTGTCAATGTTAAGCGATCATAATCGACTGGTTGATGGCATTCCTACCACGACAATAGTCCTCCATCTGATGCAGCTCGTAGAGCTGCTTGTGCACCGATTCCGTACAGCGGGTGCAGACCACATAGCTCTCCTTGGCATCGCATTCCGCTGTGAAATAAAATGAATATCAAGCCATTGAATCTGATGGAATGTTTATTTCGCTTACTGGTCAGATGATAGTTGAGGGCGGCTACCTCCAGAACTTGACTGCATTGGGGGCACCTGGTGAGAAATGGACAGGCCTTCCAGTAGTGTCGATCCAGCTGGGTGGCATCACTTCCAGAACACGACCAGTCACAAAAAGGACAATGTCTGAAAGAATCACATTTATGTATTCCTACTTAAGAAAAGGAACATCACCTCTCTTCACGTACATCTTGGGTGTGTTGTCCTCGGTGGATTCCGAATTGGAGGCAGACCCCTTTCGAGAATTCGAAGCGGACAGCATGGAACGTTTCAGCTGCTCATTGTATTGCTGTTTTCCATTGCAACTGGCATATCCGTTGCTGGAGCTGGCAGCAAGACCCAGTCCCTGACCGCTCTTACTTTTGAGCAGACGCGAGGCATCCGAACTGGTTGTGGGCTTTTCTGCCGGAGGAGAGGCTGCGTCCCCGGAACTGTGTCCCCCCACATATTTGCTGGCTTCGAGCAGCTCCTGCTTGCGATCCAGGTCCAGCTTGTCGAATTCGGTGAACAGTTGTCTGTACAGGAGATTGCGACGAGTGATGTCATCGTCGGGAGGCAGCTGCTTGCGCACCATGCGAGGATTGATCTTGTAGACCAGGAGAAGTATACGTTCTGCTACCTTGCGCACGGGCTCGGCTGGATGGTGGATGCCGGAGCAGCCGCATTCCGAGAGTGCCCGGCAGGTCAGTCCACTGTGCTTGTCCGTGCTGATGCCCTGGGTGTGCACCAACTGCTCGAGCATTTGCAGACGGCTCATGGCCAGACGCTGATGGGTGCCAGAGCCCACGCTTCGCGAGAGGGCCGGAGCGACCAGACTCTGTTCTGCTACTTCCGGACAGGCGGCAATGCTGAGTATGGTGTGCTGGGCCAGGGTGTGCAGGCGGGCCGAGGGATCGCCGGACTTTGCCAGCAGTTCGGGCAGCAGGCGGTCCACACAGCGTGCCACTTCACTTGGCGAGACACGTCCTGGCACATATTCCAGGAACAGGACGCGAACCGTTTCCGTGGCCTGGCTAAATACCGAATAGACGGCGTCCCGCACTGCTCGATGAAGCAGCAAGGCAGCACTGCGTGCTACCTTATTGGGACTGGCAGCGTGCTCATTGCTAGCCACCTCCACCACCTCCAGCTCTTTCAGAAAGTTCCGCAGTCGCATCAAGCCATCTTCGCGATCTTGAAACTGCCGCGAATAGAATTGCTCCACCTAATCGCAACATTTAGTTTAAATGGTGTTTTGAGAGTTAAAGTGGGTGAAAATATTCTTACCAGCTCGCTGCCAAAGACGAGAATGGGAAGGGCTGCCTGGCGACGTTCGCGATCGTTGAGGCGCGAACGTCCCCGGTTTGGATCCGCTTCCAGCAGGGCATTGCCTTGGCACTCCCTTAAAAATTCATTGGTATTTGAACTAAACGATTTTTTGTTGTTTGTGTTTACGGAATTGCAACGTTTACGGTTACGGTTAACGGGTTAGAAAAAAGAAAGTAAAACGTACATCAATCAACCAAAGATTTCAAAACATTCGACGGTTAGTTAGTGTTGGGCTATGGAAAAATGCTTGTTAGTGTTGGCAAACAACCCAAACGATGACTACTAATATCGACTGTCGATGGTCTATCATGCAACACTGTATGAGGAAAAACATCGATAGATATCTAAATTATTGACAGTTGTTGGTTTAAATCTTATCTACGCACATGTATTTCCTATAAGATAGTTAAACTGCGTTACTCACTGTCTCAATGTAGGTATGGCGCGCTCCTCGTAGTCCTCGTATGAGTTGCGCGGAACACTCTTGTTGCGTCGCCGCAGGGATCCCTGGCGGCTGCACATGGGCGAACTGTGGCGCGATGGTAGGCGCGGCGATTGAGGTATCTCGTCATGGGACTTCCGCCAACCACCTGTGTGCGTGGGTGTGGCATGCAGGCCAGATGGTACTGTTGGGACTGGGACAGATGACGCTGGCACGGCCACCACACTCTCATTGCTAGCCTGTCCCAAAGAACCATCTGTCGAAGATTTATCGTCCTGACTCAGGCTGGTAATGCTCTTGGGACTTAAGGCGGCCTCAGCCAAGGCGTGAGCCACTTCCTGCAGACTCGGAGCTGGCGGCAAACTGGGCTTTCCTCCCGCATAGATCTCACAGCTCTGATCATTCAAGCTCTGGACGCCTTGGGTCTCCAGGAGCTGCTGCACCTGCAGCTGCCTCAGCACAGATGCTCGATACATTTCCATCTGCTCCTTTCTTAGCTTGGCTGTGGTGAAGTCCTCCTGCTGCACCGCTTGTCTTTTGGCCAGCGAATAGCGGCCCAAACGCTCTCCCGCTGTCCGTAGTGCTGTCATGCAGAGCTTCAGCTTCCGGGCGTATTCGAATCTTTCCGAACTGACCGCCAGCGTTTTACGCTGTTCCAGTTCCCTGATGTATTTCACAATGGACTCCTCCACGTACATGGAGAAGAGCAGGTCATCACAAATGGAGGCTAAGGCAAGTTCCCCGGTGGCCGTGTCCAATGGTGGGGCCTCGCTGCCAATGTGCTCCTCACCATTCCCATTCCCGTTGCCATTGCTACTAGTGCCCACGTCCAGATCCTCGCCCAGCACATTGACGGCCAGCAGGGAGATCTGCCCCGTTCTGTTGTACTCGTTGTCTTGGGATCCAATGAGACGCAGCTTCAGATGCGTGCCCCGCCTCGGCGTGACTGTAACGCTCTGTAGCTCCCTGGACTTGTAGTTAGTGTTGGCATTATCGGCCAGAGCCACAAAGCCAAGGAAATCAAAGTATTGCGACGACGGTGTGCTGGGCAACGACTTGGGTGAATAGTGTAGCCAGAGCTCAACTTTCTCAGCTGTCGATGGAAAGAGAATTATCGTCAGATCAGTTCCATCAGAAGAGAACTTTTACTTACGTATGAGATACTGGTGGGCTAGCAGTTGTATGCGGTAGATCTTGGCCGGCTGATGGAAACGTAGAATTATGTCATGTGTGGTCAGGGTGCCGTCCACCGTACTCCTCCAGCCGTGCACAGTGGGTCCATGTGTATTCAGTTCGCTGGCCGGAAAGTTAACATCCTCATCTAAAAATAGCAACAAAAATAAATAATTACCAAGTCAGCATTACTCTGCTTTCAACGGGAGAGCAGCTGAGCAGCTCAACAGCTGATCGTGAAGAGCACGCTCTCTTCGGTGCTCTCTTCGGTGCTCTCTTACTGAGAGCCACGCACACCTAAAAACGCGTATCTATCTTGTGCTCTTTTTGTACCCATTACAAATAGAGTGCAAGGGTTAATTCGTTCGTTCGTGTGTACAGTCATTGTTCACACATGAAAACATTTTTGGGACTTAAAAGACAAGACTTTTTACACATTCACTGAGATAAACACAAAACTGATCCATTTTAATAAAAAAAAAACGTTAATAAAGTATAGAATTTATGACTGCTAGGGTGCGAGCGGAGAAATGATCTGTTAACTCATTAACACACGACATCCGAAAGTCAAGTGCAGTCAGCAATTAAGACCCTATACTTTGACTGTAATGAACTGTTCCCATCGAATGTATACATATTTATATAATCTGTCTAGAGGGTATCGAGTAGTCGCAATGACCACGATATTGTTCAAACTTACTCTCAAATAGTGTTTCTGCTTTGTATTTAAGTGACGTGCCAGCTCTGATTAAATTCAGTCACTCTTTAATCGCTCCGCGCAACAAATTTAAGCACAAAATCATGGCAGAAGGCTATACCGGAGCTGCCGCCTGGCTGCAGATACAAAGTCTGTTGAACAGCATTAACCATATGCTGATCTTCTTGGTGGCCACCTTCTTCTTTGTCCTGGCCCGCAGCCTGGACTTCAAGGATACGGCATTGCATATGTTTATGACCGGCATTGGTGTGAGTACCGCCTTGACAAGAATCTGAACACTATAACTCCCACTTGTCATAGTGAACACATCAACGTCATGTCAGCGTTTATCTTATCGATCCGACTAAATGGTAATTCTTCCTTCCCTTGGGATAGTTCCACGTCCTTATCGCCCAGGCCATGATGTCACACTATAAGGTTAACCCCATAACCCGCTGGCTGTCGCACCGCAACAAGTCGCGTTTCCATGGCATTCTGCAAATCATCGGTGGCTCCATGGTCCTACTGGGTGGCCTGGGCAAGTTCTCCAGCAAGGAGGTGCACTTTAACACCTGGCATGGGCGAGTGGGTGAGTGTCTTTCGGATACACATTATGGCTCATTGGCTCCTTGACGCTAATCTATGTAAATTTCTTGCGTTGCAGGCGCCACTGCTACCTTTTTCTGCGCCGCCAGTATTGTGGGTGGTCTGGCCAACTATTTCCAGCCAAAGTTGGCCCTGAAGTTGTTCCCCCCTTCGGAGCTGCGTTTCCGCCACAATCTGTTCGGCCTGGTCACCTTTTCGCTAGGCATGAGCGCCATCTACCTGGGCTACTACTCGAAATTCTTCACCAAATTTGTGGACAACGACTTCATTCCCGGCATGATGTTGGTCACAGCGTTGGTCTATGTCTTGACCATCATCTCTCCCGTGTCATCGCTCTTGAGCAAGTTGAAGTATAGGCGGCAGAAAAAGCAGGAGAAGGCCAAGTAAATAACTTTGTCCCATCTGCTGAAGGCAAAGGAAAAGGCTACGGAGGCTATTCGGGAGGAGTATATGGGTGTGCAGTGTACATAGAAAAATAAAACGCTTGGCTCACTGCCAATAGTAAATCTATGCCCGCATCTCTAATTGGATATTCAGACACCGAAAAGGTCCTGACATATTATGATAATCTGTCAAAATTACCATGATATATGGCGGTTGCAATGGGTGTTACACCCTTTCAAAGAGAAGGGTAACCAAATACTAGATAGTTCTTGAATTTGTATATTTTTATATTCGATCTGTAAGGGAATTTGAAGTGTCGTTGCTAGTTTTCTGGATTCTCTGTGCAATTTTCCATAACAAATTACCTGGAACTGTGTAAAAACTCCAAACTAATTTGTTTTCCTTAATCTATAACCGTAAATAAATAAGCTTTAAGTCTGTCAGAAATTCTCTTTAAAATCTAACGTCCTGCAGCACCGGACGTACTTATTAATGCGTACTGTATTGATTTCTCAAGTGCACCCAAATGAGAATACGACATGGGTAAAGGGGGACGGTGAACGGGTGCGTACATGCAGAACAGCAGCAGTCGCTAAAACAAAATGAAAGAAAAATCATATAACAAAACATAAACTAAACAAAATGATATCAAGAAAGTATAGCAGGTAAAATGTATTGTGGAATATTCCATGGCGCCGCTTGTTTACCTGAGGCAAATACTACATTAAATGGTATTTTCTTGGCCATTCTGAAGATTTAAAAACACGAAATTATGCCGCGGGGCATGCACACGGCCACGATCTGGCACACACGACAGAGATTATAAATAACGTTAAATAACTTTAAAAAACCTAAAACAATCACGACACCAGAGCAGACGGCCAGTGTTGTAGAGCTGCTCATGCAATCGATGGTGCTATCAAAACTCGATGTTTTCGAAATTTTTAAAATAATTATGTTTTTTTTATGATCTATTTTGTCTTTATAGCTTCCGATATTGATATGTTTTAATGTTAATATTATAATGAATATTTTATTTTAAGCCGTAGTTCTCTTTAATTTAAAAAGTTTTTATATCGACTATTTCGATACATCTTTGGGCGGGTCAGCTGTTTGACACGGGCAGTTACCAACACCGGTTTAATTGGCTCAAGAATTTTATTTACACGGCTTAAAAATGCCAACAAATGCCCACAAATACAGCATTTTGCTGCCCACCTACAATGAAAAGGACAATTTACCAATTATAATATGGCTGATTGTGAAATACATGAAGGCCAGGTGAGTAGCTGTTCTCAAGCAGACTAGAAATGATTTTACAAAGTTCCCTCTCTGCAGCGGCTTCGAATACGAGGTGATTGTGATAGACGATGGCAGTCCGGATGGAACGTTGGATGTGGCCAAGGATCTGCAGGGAATCTACGGCGAGGATAAGATTATACTCCGTCCACGTGGCTCCAAGCTGGGCTTGGGGACAGCCTATATTCATGGGATCAAACATGCCACCGGAGATTTTATAATTATCATCGATGCGGATTTGAGTCATCATGTGAGCATAGATAACACCACCCGCTGTGTGACGTGTACGTGACAGTGTAAATGAATCTAACCCCACACAGCCCAAGTTTATACCGGAGTTCATCGAGCTGCAACAGAAGGGCGACTATGACATAGTTTCGGGCACTCGTTATGCCGGAGACGGCGGTGTCTATGGCTGGGACTTCAAGCGCAAGCTCATCTCACGCGGAGCCAATTACCTCTCGCAGGTTCTGCTGCGCCCCAATGCCAGTGACCTGACGGGCTCGTTCCGTCTCTACAAGAAGGATGTCCTAGAGAAGTGCATCGCCAGCTGTGTGTCCAAGGGCTACGTCTTTCAAATGGAAATGTTGGTGCGAGCACGCCAGCACGGCTATACCATTGCCGAGGTGCCCATCACATTCGTGGATCGCATCTATGGCACATCCAAGCTGGGTGGCACCGAGATCGTGCAATTTGCTAAGAATCTGTTGTATCTATTTGCTACCACATAAACCAGAAATCAAGTAACCATAAATTAAACATGCGCCGGACTGAGTGGATTTTTAAATTAATAATTTCTTTGGATTTTCTTTGCATTGTTTGTACATTTGGTAAGATTTGTTTAAAGAATTTTACATACAACTAATGAATTATGCATGAGAAATTTGTTTGCCGTATTTATAATAGTTCAAAATTCTGTTTTCCTTTGGTTTCCTTTCTTGTAGGAGGAGCTTCATTTATAATTTGAATAATGATAACTAACTTTAATTGATTTAATTTAATTACTCAAGTCGAAAACTTTGTGCTGATTATCTGGATTGCCATACAACGTGCCACAGTCATCCTCCAAAGCGTCGCCGGAGCCGCCGCCGTAGTTCTTCAGCGCCAACGTAAGCAGTGCATTGCGATCTTTGAGGGCCAGCACCACATAGGCTCCGTTGGGCAGTATCTCGCAGGTGCTCACCTGAGCGGGTGGCTTGAAAACTGCCAGCGATTTGGCTGCCGCAAGAACAAACAACATAGATAAACTTTGCATAAGAAATTGTAAGGACAAGAAACCCACCTGAGTTCAGTTCCCACATTCGTATGGCACTGTCGCGTCCCTCCTTGTCATAGGAGACCAGCACCTTGCCGAGGGGATCCAGTTTCAAGAACGTCACCGGTGCGTTGTGGCCAATCAAGGTGGACTTGCAGTTGCCAGTGACCAGATCCCAGATGACTATTTTGGCATCTTCTAGACCAGCTATAACACAGGCATTTAGCTGGGATATGGCCAGCGAGACGGTATTGCAGCTGGGCTTCCACTTCTTGAACAGAGTTCCGCTCTGAAGGTCATAGACCACAATGAAATTCGGTGTTGTCGGCTCATTCAACTCCTTGGCCACCACACAGACGTAGGAACCCTCGTGGGTAATGGCCGAGAGTGAGGTCATAAAGTCATGATGTGGTATGCGCAGATCGTATAGCAGTTTCCGCTGCGACAGATGCCAGACGAGCAAAGGGAAGGGCTTCTGCGTCTCATCGCCACAGACAAGGATGCTGCAGATGATGATGATTATGTTTCCACTCAAGATTCAAACGTCTCAAACCTTGTTCACTTACCGTCCATCTCCAGAGACCAGCAAGGAGTTGAGGAAACGATCTTCGCCAGCCTTAAAGGTGGTCACACAATCCCCCGAATCCAGATTCATGAGATTCACGTACATCCGATTGCGGGAGAGGCAGACCAAATGATTCTGATCATGCAGACCGAAGTAGGGCATCTTCTGGTTCATCACGCCCTTGAGTGTGACCTAAATATGGAAAGGATCAGCGCATCATCAATCACACGACTTTGAGAACAGATTTGAGCTGAAAGACTTACCTTAAACTTTCCTTCATCCAGATTAATGACACGTATCTCGCGACGACACAGCACCGCCGCCTCGTAGCTACCAACGGGACACATCGCCGTCGGCTGCTGTATGCCCTGGAGCTCTCTGATGCGACAGCAGTTCTTCACATCCCAGATGCAGATTTCGGCACGTTCCGTGCACAAGGAGGCCACATAGCAGCCTGGCTGGGGCAGATTCATCAGCAGATCGTAGCCCTTGACAGTAGCGGCAGAGGGAGCATCGCTATCGCCAGCAACATCGGCCTGCTCTGGCTTCTCATTGCCATTCTCAGCGTCTAGGTCCGCATTGAGTATCTCGAGGAAGGCAAACTCCAGCTCATTGGTGCACTCCCACCAGGAGCGTATCTTCTGATCGTCCTTGAGGTCAGACGACTCTCTGAAGCGCGTCTTCAGATAGTACTTCATAAGCGTATAGAACTGTTGGCCATCATAGCTCAGCTCGTGCAGATACTGGACGAGAAACTGTTTGAGGAAATTGATATGCACATAGCCGGTGGATCCGTCGCTGCCAACGGCGGCCAGCCACTCGGCATGGAGGATGTCGTGCATCAGATGATCCGGCCCAGTGGCATGCACCTTGTTGGCAATCCATTGGAGGTCCGTAAAGTAAAAGCAATTGAAGAGTATGTCGATCTTGTGCGCCGCCGGCTTGTCCTCAATCACGGCACAGAAGTGATGATAAGGCAGTTTTAAGTACTTTTGGTAATTGTAGCTGCAAAAGGAGATTTTTTCTATAGAATAGGAGCAGGACGGAGGGTGTGGAAACTTACGTGTTGGCACCTTGGCTACCCTTGAACTCGCTGTCCTGCCGATCGAAGTAGTCCCGCAGCGCTTCATGTACCAGCCACTGCTTCTGCGCATACCTCGCCAGGACGGCGCGTCCAAAGCTTCTGTCCGCTATCCTAATATTCTTAAGACCTAATAGCATTGGTCCCATCAGCCAGCAGAACTTGGACCATATCTTGAAGGCGACCTGCGCCTCCAGCTGCGTCATCTTTTGGAAAACACCCAGGCAGTCGCTCTCCCTAATGCCCCACGGCGACAGCCGCACGATCAGCAGCAGCAACTCCACCTGATCCGCCGCAAATTTCGTCTCCAGCACCTGCAGTATCCGACTGGAGATGTCGCCGATCTCGCTGATCGGCTGCGCCACATGCCCCAGCCATGCCAGCCACCACAGCGACTTGGCATGGTAGGGTGTCTTGCCGTGTAGCGACTTCCATTCGTCGGGTAACTTGAGGGCCCCATTGGCCGCGTAGAAGTCGCCGCCACCGGAGCTGAGTATATCGTGCCATTGGCGTTCAGTAAACTGGCGCAGGCGCAGAAAGCACCGCTGCGGTATGCCCAGCTGCGCCAGCGCGCCGAGCATATCAAAGGAATCATCATCCTGCACCGCCTCCTCCCCCTTCTGCTCCTCCTCCAGCTCGCTGACGGTCAGGATGAGCTTCGAGTTGCCCAGCTGCAGTGGCAGCCAGTCCAATGCCGCATCGCGCTGCAGCTCGTCCACTCCATCGATTATGAGGACAAAGAGGCGCTGCTGGCGTCCCAGAATATCCCGAATGACTCCGGCATAGCCCTCCAGGGTCTGTTGAGCGAAGGGCATTAATCTGGCTGATTCAAGAGGCTGCTTCATTGCATTGCACTTACGTGTGGCACCTGGCACTGTTGGCCCGTCTCCAGCACCGACATCTGATTGGCCATGGAACCCAGCAGCGAGGTGAGATCCGAGGAGCGAGCGCTAAGGTTGGCGTATCTGTTGTGGGATGTGGAAACGTTAGTAGGAGCTCAGGAGGAGGTGTGGATACTTGGCCTACCTTAATATCAGCTGTGCCTCTGGCTTCCAGCGATGCACATTCTCCATTATCTTGGAGACGAGCACACTCTTGCCACTCCCCCGATCGCCGGACACGACCAGGGGCTGAGCGGTGGAATCGCGTATGTAGCGCTTGACATCGTTCATGATGTCAAAGTTGGCCGAATTTTGGGCAAGCAGCTTCGAGTAGTGACCAATGAGCTGGAGCTCCTCGAGCAGGACCCTGTCCACGCCCAGCGTGTTGTAGGGTATACTGCTCTTCTGCTGATGCTCCTCGAAGATGGCAGCCAGCGACTTGTCCAGCAGACTCTCGATAACGGCCGACAGCTCCTCGTCCAGGATGTTCATGGTGGGCAGCAGGCGAATCAGATTCTTCTCGCACAGCTGACTCTTGAGCTCCGCATAGATGCGGGTGATGCGTCGCAGCACCTCCAGCTCCAGCTGGCTGGCATTCTCCGGCGCTCGGGAGTAGTGGGCACCCGTCTGTATCCATATGCAGCGCTTGGCAAGCTCCTGGCTCATCAGCACCGTATTGTTGATCTCCTGCTCCACCACCGTGGTCAGATAGGAGTCCTTGACGTCGTCCGAGAAGAGGCGCAGCAGCACGGCAAGCAGCTCGTTCAGCTCCCCGTTCACTTGGGTGGAGTACGGGTCGATCTGCTGCGTGTAGAGGCGATGGCACATCGGCTGATACGAATTGTCTATGGTGTACCACTTCTCGAGCAGCAGTTTCTCCGCATCGCTGGCTGTGCCCAGCACCGAGGTGAAGTCCTGGCTCTCGATCGTCAGCGGCAGCATCGGTGTGCCCAGGGTGGAGCCCAGGAAGAGCACGGGTATAATGTAGGCTCCGGCAGAATGGCGCGATATCTCGCACAGGCAATTGGCGGCCTCCTCATGGCCGCCCTGGGCCTCCAGCGGGGTCTGGGTCCACCTCTTGACCTCCTGCAGGCGGGTGAAATCCTTCTTGGCATTGCCGTTGGTCTGCTCCATATGCTCCTCGCTGTCATGGACATCGGCAATGATAAAGTCGAATCCCCTGCTTTGGCACTTGCTCTTGAAATGTTTGTACAGGCTGTAGATGACGCGCTTGTGCTTCTTGTACTCGGTGCTGTTGTCAGCCAGTATATAGATGACAATCTTCTTGTCCCGCTCGATCTTACGGCCAGGCGGTGGTTTGCCCTGCAGCATGCTGAGATTTCCCATGCCCGGATTGGCATTGGCCACATCGCTGGGCGCCAGCGCCCCCTGCGGTGTGGTGGTGTTGGAGTCTGTCAAGAGTGCAATTTTCAGTATAATCACCAATCTCCAACGTGCCTTCAATCGTCCTGCCCACTCACCTTTTTCCGTGGCAGCGGGCTTTGCCTGAGCCGGCTGTGCTGCCGGCTGTGTCTGATTGCCATTGGCCTCTGGCGCTGGGGTTGTCTCTGGCAGAGCCTCCACAGCGGCTAGTGGGGCACGCTTCTCACTGCCCATATCATTGGATATCATTGTATCCTTCTTGTCTGCTTCCTGATAAGGTGGGGAACTGCAAATAGAATCAATTAGGTTGGAGTTTCCCCTATAACCCTTGAAAGGCACTCACTCATCGGACTTCTCGGAGCCACTGTCCTTGTCCTTCTTTTTCTTCTGGCCGGAACTGCACACGTTGCCCATGATTTGTTGGAGTGGAGCCTCTGTTTGATTCTAGTTAACTTAAAATTGACTATGGATGTCCTGCAATGAATTAAGAACATATTTTTCACAGATATAATGCTATTTTTGATTGATTAATGGATCGTTAGATACAGCGGTCGTCAAAGCTGTTAACATGCACAGAGATCCAGTTGGTACCTTCGATGGTGCTCTGCCCATATCGATTAAGTCCTTGCTGATAAATCTGACATACCTCAGATTTATCTTAAGTTTTTCATTGCAAATCCTTTTTTTTGCATACATATGTATGTGTAGTATTTGATGGATTCGCATATCTTTTCCCACAACAGGTCAATGACAAAAACAAAGTCCTGCCTGGCACTCGGAGAGCGTCCTGCTGTGAGGAAGGCGCAGAGAGTGTCAGAGAGCCCGGGAGAGCGGTGGAGAGAGCGAAAGCTCAGGCAGGTAGAACGCATGCTCTCTCCTCTCTGATGGAACTTTATAGAGATTTTCTGCGTTTGAATTGGCATTGGCGTTAATCAAGTGGCCGGACTGGCCTGGTTGGGTGGATGTGTGGATGGGTGGTTGGGTGGGTGGCTGGGTGGTGGGTCTCTGTCGGCTGGTCTGGGTCTGGGTCTCGTCTCGGATTTATTGCGGGCAATGCGCTTGGCTGGATTTTTGTGTACACGCTTGAAAATTGTTGACGCGCGAGCTCTACCTCTCTCCCTTTCTCCCTCATCGCTGACTGACGACTGTCGCTCTCTGTCTGTCCTCCTTTCGAAATCTCTATAGATGCTAAATACGTTCTTCTTTTTTTTGTGTAGTTAAGTATTTATTGGATATCAAAATATGTTCAATCGCTCGGACAGACACACACATAATTTTGTGTCTTTCGCATTCAATTTAAATTCTTTCACAGTGGCTAAAAATACATTTCCCTATATACACCACAGAGAGATACTTGTATATGGTTTTTTTTTGTTGGTTTTTTGCATCTGCTAGTTCGACATTTTGTCACAGATGTATTTTGAAATCGTTCAATATCAATTAATTTATCAAACCTTCCGCTTTTTCCCTTTCTTTTGCAGATGCCCCACTATACACACACACACACACGGGCGTATATACACTAATCGACGTGTGTGTGTGTATGCATCGTTTAGTTGGTTAGTTGATTTATTTTAATACACAAATTTCTGGCACTTACTTTTCTTTACGCGCTTTTCACATGCGCCCCCGCCGTATCGTACTCGTACTCGTACTCGTACCCGTACCCGACCCCAAGCACGTTCCCGTTCCCGTACCCGAACCCGAACCCGTAACCGAACCGAATCTAAAACATTTTCCACCCACTGCACTTGCACTTTGCTCAATTAATTGCTTAATCAAAATGTTTGTTACACTCTTGCTGCCCCAAAGACATTTTCGTCTAAAAAAGTGTCTATTTTTTCAGTGTGTGTGTGCGTGTTTTTCTTTTCTTTTTTTTTTGTTGTATTTTTTTTTGTGTTTGCTTGTGCGCGCTTTGGATAGTTTTTCCCGTGACTCTGGTGCGTATTCGTCGGTGCTCGGTGCTCGGTGTTGTGCGTTTTCACTGCTTCTGCCCGTAAGCGATGATGGAAAATTGTATGCCAGCGAGCGAGCGCCGAGCGTATAGTGAAAGCTTTCTTCAATGCTCTCGCAAAAGCTCTGCAGCGAGGGCTGCACACCCACAACCCCCGTTTGGGAAAAAGCGTCATAAAAAAGCAGCCGAAAAATGCTTTCCGAAAATTACCGTTACAGGTAGGGCTAGAGAAATGTGCAACGGTTCCTAATGGAGAAAGTAATAGAGGAATTTTCGGCTAGCATTAAGTTTAAATATATTAGGGAATGCAAGAAATATTCAATTTAAATATTCTTAAAAATATTACGTTTTTTTTTTTTTAATTAAATAATTTGTTCAAGATTTATATTCAGATATATATCAGAAAAACCTACAAAAACAAAAACAGACAACTATATTATTTTAACATTTTTTAAATATTTTTTCGCCAAAGACTTACCCCTCATAGGTATGCTATAATTTTGGATAAACAAAAACAGATTGCTCTTTCAGGAAATCCCAAAAAAATGCACATTAGCGGGACCCACCCACCACCAGGACCATCGTGAGCTGTCAGAAATTGGCTGCTGCTCTCTCTTGATCTGTCAAAATCGGAGAGCTGGAAAAGTCTTTCGTCTGGCAGTAGCAGCTGGGCTGGCTGCATTTCGTGTTTTTCCGCCAAAGTGTGAAGTCTCGTGGCCCAGAGCCCAAGCGTCGAAAAAAAACATAAAAAGTTCTCCTGTATTCGAGCAAAAAACTGAAAAAAATCTGTGCAAAAATGCTATAGATCAAAAGCAAAGAGGAAAATCAAAGGGAAAAACCAATTGGAAATAATCAAAATGAATCGTCTGCTGCTGCAGTGTCTGGTGACCACCATTCTGGTGTACAAAGGTTATTATTAATTAATTAGTTAATTAACGCTGGCAAAGGGAAGTGCAGGAAAGGGAAAACAGTTGATCTGGTGAAGGAAAAACTGGCTTGAAATTGTAGAATTTTCTATGTGGTTTGGCTGAAAAATGTATATGCTGCTGGGATTATATAAGCAGGCGGGCAATGCGCAGGTCCCGAATGATGCTGGAAACGGCTCGCATCTGGAGCAGGCATCGGGGGAAATAGGTCAATGTTTTTGCCACCAGGCAAGGCGGAAAGCAAAACAACAGCAACGACAACGAATCCGGAATCACAACAGAACACTCGATAGGGGGTTGCTGCTGTTGGGGGGTTGGCGCTGCCAACAGCTGTCCACGGGCATTTGTTGATCTGTTTTGAACTGTTTTGTTTGCTTTCAGTGATTTCTGTGCCAACCAGCACAGCGGGTACCAGTGTCCAGACCACCACAGAGATCCCCCAACAGGACGACGACGACGATGATTGGGATGAGGACGATGACTCCCTGGAATCCGACGACGACGGACGCGTCTACAAGAATCCCCGCAACTCGCCATCCACCGAGTGTCCCAGGGATGAGGAGCAGGCCACGCTCTTGGGCCAGAAGTGCTTGAGGAAATGCTCCTCGGACGAGGACTGCAAGAGCAAGAAGAAGAAGTGCTTGTGCGACGGCGTCTGCGGCAACTCCTGCATCAAACCAGGTACCTGGCCAGGCCTGGATATCCCTCTGGTTTCCCTTTCTCACTGTGTTGTGTCCTGTTCCTCATAGATCGCGAGTGCCCGGAACTGGCACAACCCACCCTCGGCCAGGTCACTGTGGCCGGTCGCCACTTTGGGGCACGCGCCTCCTATGCCTGTCCCCACGGCTATCATGTGGTGGGCCTGCAGAGCCGTCTGTGCCAAGCCGATGGCAACTGGGCCGGCGCCGAGCCAGCCTGCAAGCAGAACAGTAAGTGGGACTGAATTTTCACTTTTAATTTCCACATTTTGATGCCTGTTTTTTGGGCAGTCTACTGCCTGAAGCCGCCGCAGATCGAGCATGCACGGAACTCGGCCCTGCCCGAGCAGGAGACATTCGACCTGGACTCGACGGTGCAATACCATTGCCATACGGGCTATGTGACCAATGGATTTCCTAGGGCCAAGTGCCTGGCCATCGATAACCAGGCCAGCTGGTATGGACCCGATATACAATGTGAACGTAAGTACAGTTTTGGTCCGATGAAGGACTTTTCATCCACCTATGTATACCGACGTTTTTGCAGCCCGCTCCTGTGGCCAGCCTCCGGATCCGGCCTATGGCTGGCATGCCGGCGAGTGCTATACGTATGGCTGCAAGATCACCTACAATTGTGGCACCGGCTACGAGCTGGTGGGCAAGCACGAGCGCTACTGCCAGTCGGATGGCTCGTGGACGCCCAAGGAGCTGCCCACGTGTGTCCGTAAGTATTTTGATAACATTCGATTGGATCTGGTGGTGGTTGTAATTTGAATTCACTTTGAACTCCATTCCCACTCTGAAGCGGATAGCGCAAATGTAACCACAACCCAAGCGTCGTTGTCCTAAGCACGAGGCATGCCACAAACACACCTTTTTGAATTTCCGTAATGCAACCCGTTAGACAACTGGGGAGACGTCCCCGACTTAAGCCAATTATTAAGCCAAAAAGAAAACGATTTAACAAAAATTAACCCGTACTCGTATCGTACTTTGATCAGGGCTCCATTCAGTCTTGTTCTAAAATTTTCCTGAATAGCCAGCCATCTATCTATTGATCCTAGCGTTACGTTACCGACAGATTGTTCAAATTTTAATGCAAAAACCTTGTTGTTGTTGTTGGCCTATTAATGTTGATTGAATAAATAAAAGTTACCGCAAATCTTAAGCAAAAAAAAAAAAAAAACAAAAAGAAAAAAATCAAAAATTTAAACGAAACGAAAAACGCTCACAGTTGTTTTATTTGGTGGATCCTGCCAAGAGTGGCTTTTTTTCGAAGATTTGTGGTAACTTTTACCCTTACCTTTAACCCTTTACCCCCTTGCCCAGTTCTTTGCTAACTAGCCTCTCCGTTTCTCACCAGTGGTGACCTCTGTGGTGTGCCCCACGCCGGAGAATCCCAAGAACGGCAAGGCCACCTACACCACCCTGGCCTACAATTCGGTGGTGAGCTACGAGTGCCGCTATGGCTACACCCTGGTCGGCGAGAGCTCCAGTCGCTGCGGTGCCGATCGCAAGTGGAGCGGTACCCTGCCCACCTGCAAGGGTAAGCTATTCATCAGATTTGCTAATGCTAATAGCTAATGCTTGTCCTGCCAGAGATCAATTGCGGACATCCTGGTGTCCTGTACAACGGCTGGATCGAGAACATTGAGGCGGGCACTGGCCTAGGGGCCAGCATCATCTTCCGCTGCCAGCCCGAGATGATGATCAATGGCTTGGGGTCGAGTGTCTGCCAGATCGATGGCCGCTGGCGCAATGCCTTGCCCGAGTGTCTGGCTCCTTGCGTGGTGCCCACCATATCCCAGGGCTATGTCATTCCCATCGAGATAACCACAGACGAGAACGGAACGACTATTGTCACGCCCACAACTACCACTACGCAGTCGCCCACCCAAACCCTGGGCGGAGTTGAGAAGGTCAAGCACGGCACTGCGCTGGAGGTGAAGTGCGATGAGAACTACGAGTTTCCCGTCTCATTGCTGAGTCCGCCGACCTGCAACAATGGCACCTGGAGCATCATACCACGCTGCATTCCGGCCCGCTGCAAGAGTATGCCGCGTCCTCCTAAGCACGGCATGGTGATGGCGCCCAAGACGGAGCACGGAATGAAGGCGCGCTTCAAGTGCAAGGATGGCTTCAAGTTGGTCAGCCCGGAGGGCAAGGATGTCACCGATCCGCATGATTATGTGCTCACCTGTTCATTTGGCAATTGGACCGGGGAGACGCCGAAGTGCGATGAGGTGTTCTGCTCTTTTCCGGGCTACATACCCAACGGAAAGGTTTTGCTGGTGGGCAACATGGGGCTCTACGACTACCGGCCGTATGTCAAGAAGATTGTCAACAACAAACAGATCATGTATGACTGCGACAAGGGATATGTCCTGGAGGTAAGCCACCCACAAAAAACCCACTTTAAGTGTCAGAGTCCTTTTAAGGTGAGGATCTCCTCTTCTCCAACAGGTTGGTCCGCCGGGCGCCACCTGCGTGGGTGGTAAATGGCGTCCCCTAGATCTGCCGCAGTGTCTACTGGGTCAGCATCCACGACTCCGTTGGAATCGCCGTCGTCGCCGCTCCCTGCAGCTGCGGCAATTGAGATCCGTCTATCTGCTGCAAAGACAGCGACAACTGCTACGTGAACTGGCGGAACACGAGAGCCATTTGGCTGCTGAAGTCCCATCTCACCGGGTGAAGCGTAGTCCCAATCCCAATCCCAATCCCAAGCCCAATCCCACGGACCTGGATCTGGCCTATTCCAAATACTATCAGACGATCAAGGAGCGCTATCAGCGTTATGTGCGAAAAATGCTTGGCCACAACAGGATCTATCAGAAGCTGCACGCCCAGGATGGTCTCTGGTACAATCATAACAGTCCCAACAATCCAGAGATGGTCATGATGCGAGGCAAGACCACCCACAAGTGGAACACCCCTCACGAGGCCGATGACTTTGAGGATAGAAACGATTATCGAACTGGTGGAGTGGTGCCTCTGCCCGACATCAATCAGAGTTCGCGAACCCACATCCAGACCATAGATCATAGCTCCAATGAGGCACCACTGGCCAACGGAGCACCGCCCCGGGCGGCATCAAGGAAGTACCAACCGGACACGACACTCTCCTTCATCGAACAGCTAAAGTCCCAGATCGTGGGCCGGCGTCGAAAGCGCAGCACGAGCATTGCTTCAGGCTCTCCTTCACCGTCCGCCACGTTGCCCGATGCCGATGTGGACACCAGTGACGGGGCCGAGGCTGGTAAGGGGACTGGGGGTAAGCGTATCCGCGGACCCTGCGAGGATCTCGACTGGGATTCGTTTGCGAACATTACGACAGTGCGACCGGGCAAGGTGCCGGGACGAAATTCCGTGGGCATCATGCTGCAGCTGGAGTGCAATGCGGGATTCAAGCTCAACATTAAGGGAGAGAATGCCACGGCCCGCTGCATACGCGGCATCTGGAAGCCCGAGACCCCGAGATGCATGTCGGCCCCTTGCCTGGTGCCAGCCGTGGAGCATGGCCAGTACTACAAGGTGGAGCCGCACACGAAGCAGCTGAGCGACAAACCATCTCTGACACCGCTCTCCACCTACGAGGAGATCCAGTCCAATGAGTTCGTGACCCTCGAGTGCGAAGATGGCTTCAACATACAGGTGGGTTGTCCCTTCATTTGAGAAGGGGTCCAGCTCATGTGGGGGTTCCTTTTGTTCTTTTGCAGGGTTTGGCTCAGCTGCGTTGTGCTCACGGCTCCTGGTCGGTGGCCGCATTCTCAGAGTGCACCTCCGTGCCCTGCACACTGCCCAACATTCCGGGTGTCATCTATGATGTGAGAGTGCTCTGTTAATCGACTGAATTCCGACTAAGTTTTGCATAAAATCCCCATAGGGCGGCTACCGGGCAGGTCTCACCATTGGCCATGGCAGCACAGTCAACGTGCGGTGTGAGCTCTCCACCAATGCCAATCCCATTGAGATGTCATGCCACAAGGGAGTCCTCACGCCACCCAGTATACCCTGCGAATCGGGGATGCGCAGGTCGCGCGAGGAGCTCGAACATGCCACACCAACGCCGCATCCGAAGGTGGAGCACAATGAGCTGGACAACGATCACGACCATCATGACAACAATACGGATGAGCATGACCACGATGACTTGAAGATGTGTGGCCCGCCTATGCTAACGGATGGCGCCCTGGTCTACAAGTGAGTATCAGAATCAATCCAAGCGATCCAAGGCCATCAGGTTATCCTCTTTTTTGCAGAAATACTGATATTCATGCTGATATTGATGGCATGTACGAGAGTGGCACAGAGATCTTCTTTAATTGCATACCAAATGCGGCTGGGGATCGTCAGACATGGCGCATCATATGCGACAACGGACTGTGGATAGGACGTTCCTATAATTGCGGTAAGAGAGTCCTGCTTGATCTTAGTGCCATACTTACGCCTTATTTTGCCAGAGAACGGCACGTGCGTGTTCAAGAACAATGAAGCGAATGTGGTCAGCTTTTATAATGACCTTGAGATCCGTGAAGATGTTGTGGACTTTCCCCCAGGCGCAACCATCATCTCCAGGTAATACACTATTCGATGTCTGATTGAATATTTACTATACCCTTTTTCTCTGTAGGTGTGTCGATATCGGCAAGTTTTCTATGACTGGCAGCCACGAGCGGACTTGCATTCATTCGGAGTGGACAAACACAAAGCCCGTGTGCTCGGGCCTGAATCAGGAGAACGACTATGCCAGTAGGTTCACCTGCCGGGTGTGCCGAGTGCCAGTTAATCATAATCCTTCTTTTTGCAGTGGAAAAGGCACCCACTATCCTGTTTCGCCACCAGAACGGCCCCATTGCCCAGAGCAACGATGGCAAACTGATTGTCTACCCGGGCACCACGCTGCACATGGAGTGCCTGTGGATGCGACGCTTCGGCAATCCCAAATGGAATGTCAGTCATGTGCACAAGTGAGTATCCCCGAGGGTTGAGCAAGGAAAAGGATAATTCAATTGGTTTTTGTAGGAACTACACGGAGGGCTGGGTGACCGAGGCGGATGCGGGTCGGGACTCATCGTTGGAGTATCGGCTGAGCATTTTCGATGCCGGCCACGACGACACTGGATTCTACTCGTGCATGACCCCGGCGAGGCATGAGCACGCCGTCGAGGTGGTGGTCAAGGCGATCAACTGCCCGGAGATACCGATACGAAGGGGCCTGATCGTGAACACGAACGACACGAAGCTGAGCACTCGCGTGCTGTTGTCCTGTGCCAATGGCAACTCGTTGATTGGCGCATCGGAGCTGTTTTGCTTGCCGAGTGGCAATTGGAGCGCACCGTTGCCGGTTTGCGAGAGCGTCGAGTGCGGAGATATACCGCTGCCGAACAATGTGAGCTCGCCGCGCGTCTCCGTGCTGTCGCGGGAGGTGGGCGGACGTGCGGCGTTCTCGTGCTCGTCGGGTTATGGCCTGCGCGGCCCCTCGGAGGCCATCTGTAACCCGACGGGCGAATGGTCCTCGCCATTCCCCACATGTGTTGAGGTGCAGTGCGATAATCCCGGTGCTCCACAAAACGGTTACGCCCAGGGCTCGGCACCTTACCGTGCCGGCGATGTGGTCCAGTTCAATTGCAACCCGGAGTACATGATGCAAGGTCAGCCAATAATTGCCTGTCAGGATAACGGCCGCTGGTCGGGCGGTCTGCCAAAGTGCGTGCAGGCCTGTTCGTATCCGGGCACCGTCATCAGCGGCCGCATGTCCTCCGTCAAGTTCTACTACGCCATCGGCGAGAGCATCACCTTCACCTGTGACGCCGGCCTCGAGCTGCGCGGCTCCAAGGTCCTCAAATGCATGAAAAACGGCAAGTGGTCGAGCGCCATACCCACGTGCGTCACCAACGACGCACCGCCACCCGGCACTGTCGGCTCCAACAAGCATGTGTCCAACACCAACATGGGTTGAGTGGAGGATATGGATACAGATACGGATACGGATAACCACAACGAAGCAGCAGCTAGCGGCTAACGGCTAGCGGCCGTTTAGTAAGTTAATGAGTTAAATCAAAGTGATACTAATACATATGTACTAACTAATGCACATTCAAGGCTCACAGTCTCACGCGTATACTAACTTACTAATACACTGACATTCTTGCGATTCGAAATTTAATTGTAATTGTCTAACGGCTCATCATTTTACTATTAATAAATGTTCGTCGAATAAACAGTTCTTTGGATGGGAAATACATACATATGTATGTACATATGTACATACACTCTCTCCCTTTATACTCTCTTTTCAATTGCTTACAGCTCACATCGAAATGATAAAATAACGGTATTAATGCACTTTCTCTTTGTGCAACTATTTTTCTCTCTCAGCAACCAAGCTCTCCGGAAAGATTTTGTTCTTTCCTTATGTTGGTATTCGCTTGAACCAGTGGTGGTCGATATCAGCACCGCCGAACTAGTGCCCAGTACTGCAGGGATACAAATCACAGCAAAATAAACGCAAAATAAACGATAAAAAAATTAAAAAAAAAAAAAACAAAAAAAAAGCCACAAAACAGAAAGAAGTGAAAGGTAGAATAATCATTAGGTATGGACATACAACTTCTAATACAAGCTTCTACATACAAGCTTCTAACTCGAGTGACCATACCTTGCTATTAGTATACCCTGAATAAGAGCCACCGAAACTGTATACATGCATATGTATAAATGTATGTATGTACGTATGTGTGTATCCTCATTCTCTTCGTTTCCTTAAGCCACACGATCTTTGACAGTCGCTAGACCAAGATTTGCTGATTCGGCTTTCTAGTACATACATACAATATACATACATATGTAACTCTCAAAGCAAAGCGAAGCGAAATAAATAGGTATCAATTGGAAGTAAACAGTCAGTGCGTTCGGTATCGTTTCAGTGATTCCCAATAATTTTTTGTATACAAATAAATAACTAACTTCAAAGAACAGATTAAGACAATTACGAGAAATTTCTGGAATTTGTAGTTGATTTAAACAAAAAACACCAAAAATCTACACAATCATACATACAACGTATAAAAAAGAAGGAAAAGGAATCCGTGAGCATAAATTGTTAAAGATATTGAAATAAAGTGAGTTTATACAACATAAAGAATACAGATATAGACATCATCCGTTCCACTCCACAGAAATCCAGCAAACGAAAATGAGCAGCCAGGAAAAAAAAGCCACGTCGTCCCGAAATACCACTGAGGAATACATTATCGACGACATCGACAGCTTCGTCGCGGACATGTCCAGCCTCTGCATGAACCAGCCCTACTCGGACGTGGAGTTCTTGGTGGAGGATCAGCGGCTGCCCGCCCACCGTCTCGTTCTGGCTACGCGTTCTGAGTACTTCCGCGCTATGCTCTTCGGCGGTATGGCTGAGTCGCACCAACGGGATATTCAGCTGGAGGCGCCGCTTAAAGCCTTCAAGGTAATCCTGACATATCTGTACTCCGGGACTATACCTGTCTCCACCCTGGAAGTGGACACCATTATCGATGTGCTCGATTTGGCCCATCTTTACGGGTTTCAGAACGTCGAGGAAGGCATAGAAAAATATCTGCAGCAGAATCTGGCCGTCAGTAATGTGTGCATCATCCTGGATGCAGCACGTCGCAACAATCTCAGCGAGCGGGCTGAAGAATGCCTCAACTTTATGGACCTCAATGGGTCCGATATAGTAAAACATGATTCATTCAAAAGGCTGTCCAAGGAATCACTTGAGCTGGTCTTGCGACGGGACACCTTCTGGGCCCCCGAAGTTGATATATTTCTAGCTGTATGCAAGTGGAGGGACAACTATCCCAAAGAGGACTTCAAGACGGTGGTCTCGCTCGTACGACTCCCGCTCATGACTGTCCAACAGCTGCTGCATGTGGTACGTCCTTCTAGCATATTCGACCGGGATCAGATACTCGACGCTTTTGATCAAGTGGACACCGGAAAGAATCTGCCCCACCGAGTAGTCGAGTTGCCGGGAGTGGATATGGCAGACGGGAAACATTTTGTGTTCCGTTTCACGGATGACCAAAACCGTATTATCATGGAGCTGAGCAAAGTTTTCGTAATCAACTATATTTACCTAACTTATTCTGGATATGGAAAAATCCACGTGGAGGTCTCTTGGGACCAGACTCACTGGGATCGTATGGGATCGACCATGTCTGATGATGAATTTAACTTCATGAAGCGACCCGTGCGCTACATTCGTCTCGTAAAAACAAATCCAGGCGCAGTTGTACAGAAACTGACTGCCAAGTACATACCTGATTGAATAGCACTGTGACTCTGTGTATCAGCAGCGACCTCTTAGTGAGGAAGGTTAAGATTCGTTGAGTTAGGGAGACCCCTTAAATATATCTACATTATGTACGTCCTATGATTATATTGAAATTACGATAGTCGTATCCATCTGCATCGAGAAAACAAAAATAGTTATACCTGTACATATCTATATAGAAACATAAATATGAATAAAATGCACAGCGTAACTTAGTAGGACATTAGCTTTATCAGCATTCTCGAGATGAACAAATCATCAATCAAGGTTTCATAGTCCTGATGGTTCTTTTCCGTATGTTATCTCAATGAATCTTTTATGATTTGGGGAAGTATTCCTCTTATATGTGGCAAGAACTTATACGTTTTTCAAATAATAAATTGTATAAAATATTTCATTTTATATTTCTTGAGGCTTTAAGTTTGTTATACAGGAAATGCTTTTAAAAGCGCTTATTAGCTTAATAAAAAGCTGTTATATGCTTTTAGAACATAAAGCTTTCGGTGCTTTTCAAAGTTCTCTAATCTGGCAGGCTTTTATCAGTGAAAGCTTTGTTTAAAGGGAACTTCAGCTAAATACAAAATTAATAAAAATTATTTAATATTATTATTTTTTTAATCAAATATACAATTAAGCTTAAAAATATAATTTTATAAAGAATATTCCTGCCTGAATATCAATGCCTGAAAGGAGTGCCAACCACAGATAACGAATCCAGGACCACAGACTGTTGAATTAATAATTATAATTAAAATACCATCACTATAATTACTTGTGTAAATATGTAGGTACATACATACAAATATATTATTTACACCGTCAGGAATTAATATAATTATACAACGCTTAACTGCAAAAACAAAAGCATTTAATTAAATCAATTTAAAAATCATACGACAAGCACACGAACTCGCAAAAACAATGTGCGGGGAGAGAGGGGTTGGGAGAGGGGGGAGGGGGGGGCGGAGAGTATCATACAAACACTTGTAAAACACACTCGACTTTTGTATATTTGTTTGTTTGTTGTTTTTGGGCTTTATTTGCACAACAACACAGGAATAAGAGCAACAAGGACGCACGGCGCAGGCGGGATCAACAATACAATAAACATTAATGCTTAAACACAGACAAATAAACATAAACATTTATGTCAATAAAATGAACTGATGCTTGACCCGCTCGGTCAGATAAAGCGTCTGGTCCGGCGTCCCCCCCATACATGGACATGGCCATGGAGTACTCACAGATACACACGACTAGGCAGAAAATATCCATCCATGGCAGGGCTGGCCGCAACACTTTAGATGGCTGCTCCCTGGACAGCACCGTCCTGCCTGAGCCAGGGATGAAATTTCCCAGAGTCTTTGAAGCGTCTAACTTTCAGGAAGGCGCTGGCTCTGCCATGTGCATCTACGGATCCATTCATATACCATATATGCCACTAAGGAAGTAATGTCTAAAAATAGGAAAAAACAAAAATGATTTGCTTTTAAAAAGGGCGAAGATGCAGAAACAATACAAATATTGGAAAACTTTAACCATCGACACTAATCAACAATCAACAACAATATGAAAGGTCATGCAATCCTCCTTACAATCCATCAAATTTTGTAGATATCAGCGCTGCAGCTGTGGAGTAAAAATATTGAAATAATTAATAATAAAGTCACCTAAAATCGATTTTGAATTTTTTTAAAATTTTGGGGTTATATTGCAAACTGAAATTATGAGGAAGTATCTAGGCCTATAACCTAATTTTTGTCTGGTGCAAAGTACAAAGTGGGATTGGCGCAGTGCTAACTGAAAGTGTTTAAATCCCAGATCAAATAAATTCTATTTATGAAAAGACAAATGTAATTACTTAGTTCTTAAGCTAAATAAGCTATAAAATAGCATCAATATTGATAAAAAATAAATGCATATTTTTTGTGATTAAATTTAGGCTGTACAATCAGAAAATTATGGACTACACACAATGCCTAAAATGAGTTTTAAAGGACATCATGGACTTAAAACTTGAACTTATATTAGTTTTAGACCTTAAATTGATCATTTCAGGCAATAAAATGTAAGGAGCATACATATGACCTGAGAAATAGTCTTGTTACCTAAAACATCATAAGACCCTTTAAGCAAATGTCTATCAATGTCTAAATGTAATATTTATGAAATTTATATAGATATTTTGCATGTAATAATGTTATAAAGCTCCATACATACATATATATATATTTATTGTATTTTTGTTAAGCCCCCATTTGGTTTTCTGCTTTTAAAAGCTGATATTAACTATGGTAGAATAAGGTTACTGAAAATATTGTCCTCAACATTTGTAGGGAATTATACATATATGTACAGTGGCTCAAAGCCAAAACAATGCAGTGTCAAATAAACTGTTTAACTGTGGTACAGATTTTAAACTAGAGGAAAAACAAAATGTTTAAATGCACCAAAGCTTCTAGAAACTAGGAATCCGACTTGATTTCCGGTTTGGCGTTTCAACATTTTTTGTTTTTCCTCTGGTTTAAAATCTGTACCACAGTTAAACAGTTTATTTGACACTGCATTGTTTTGGCTTTGAGCCACTGTATGTATGTTTGAAATATATTTAAAGTAATTTTCTAACATCCGTTTTACAGTTACTACAGCAATAATCATAATGCTAGACCAAGTTAAAACAAGATAAAAAAATAAAAATAAAATAAGCGAAAACTTCATTAAATTAAGTTGCATTTAAAATTAAAGTTAATATATATTCATTAAAAAAAATTAATTGTAAGCACGATCTCTAGGTAATTGTTTCACTGTTAGAGTACGCTTAAAAATTGTAAATAGGTGCTGCTAAATTTAAGACAGAGTTGCACTGCACTCGTATTGGGGTACGTCTTGATATGGTTGAAGAGCTTCCAGGCAGGGGGTTGGGGGGGTGGGCTGGGCTGGGCCTAATTGGGCTTGCATATGGTTTGCTTTGTACAATTAGATTATTGACTGGACTGGTCTTAGACCTGTGTGCTATCTAATTGTGCCCTGCTGCTATCGGTAGCTGTTTGTCTGGCTGTTAACTGAATTTAAACAGCCATAAATGCATAGAAATTCATTTGATTGGATGCCCCTATTATTCATGGACAACATCTGTTGGGTGGGAAAACAAAAAACAGCTGCTCAAATTGCTTTTAAAACTGCGATTTAATTTTGATTCAATGTCTGCGTTTGTTCGTGTTGCATCAAACACACAAATTTTGTTTGCGGCCACTTAGTGGCCCAAACTTTTACGTAATGGAAATTGTAGAAACATTTGGGTTTTGCAGCTTTTTCCTCTGCTTTTGCGTTTTGTTCGGGTTGTTTAACATTTTGTTGTATTTTTATTTTATTGAAATTAATTAAAATTACTCGGAGATATGTACA
Source organism: Drosophila athabasca (assembly GCA_008121215.1). NCBI lineage: Eukaryota > Metazoa > Arthropoda > Insecta > Diptera > Drosophilidae > Drosophila > Drosophila athabasca. The sequence continues at coordinate 47,552,809 of CM017794.1, forward strand.
TATGTATGTGTGCATGCATGTGAGGTTTTTCGTGCGGCATGTGTGTGCGTATAAACTAATTACGTTTTCGTTTTAAAATTAATTATAAGCTTTAAGTTTTATTCAAATAACTTTTCTCGGTTCTTTAAGCGGCTTTACATATATGGCTGTTAAAACTAAGAGGGTTATTATGGTGCACTGTCTGCTGTTCCAACCTTCGAAGGAAGGTAAAAGCCTCTACTCATTTACCTTTTATCTGTGAAGTCCTTTAAAATTTGTTCTGGCTTTTTATGAATTAGGTAAGTAAACATTTTTTGTGAATATTTAAATATTTCCCCAAGCATTCAACAGTCATCATCGGATGCAGGGAACGATTTCCCCAACGACTTCCACCCCCTTCCAGCACTGCACCCCCTTCAAACACATTCCCCAAATACACCGAAATCTACACAACATCGGATACATTTATCAATAAATATTGAAATACTTATGCAGCTCGGCAAATATTTCATGATGCTGCTAGTCCTGTATTCTGTATTGCTGTTGGTCCTCTGGACTCTCTCTCTCTCTTTCTCCCTGGTGTAGAGCCAAATGTAGCATATTTTTCATTTCAACACGAGCAAAATTGCATTTTTAAATATATATCGAAGCGAGAAGAGAAAGAGAAGCAAAAGGAAACCATTTGGAGTAATAAATAAAAAGAGAAATAATAAATATTGCTGCACCAAAAACTAACAAATGCACAGAATGAAGCAAACAGACAAAACAACGGGTGGAAAATATTTGAAAAAGCTTTTAAGTGTTATTGATAGTTCAGCTTCAGCTTCAGCTCTCCTCAATGGCAAGGGGAGGAACAGGACTAACCAGGACCAACCAGGACCAACTGGAACAGCATTTTGTGTCATTCGTTGCTGTTTCTGTTCCGCTTTCCGTTTTGCATTTAGCATTTTGCATTTGTTTTGTTTCAGGGTTTTCCTTCGTTGTTTTTTTGTTGTCTTGAATCTGTTACAGATCCGCTGTTGCTGCGAAAAGCGCTTCCGGTTATTTAAATTCTAACAAATACAAATTGCTAGGACGTACGCCACACTCAACAGTTGTTTGACACCATTCCCATTGTTGGTCAGGGCAGGGGTGTTCCCCCATCTAGGAAATATTTTGCATATCTGGTTCATATTTCGAATAGTAGAACTGCGAAGGATGAACTTTGAGAGGGAGATGCTCAAAGAATAAAGTCTCAACTATAGTAGGATAACCTCTATCAGCCAATACGGCAGCCTCATGCACTATAATAACCTCTATTAGCCAATACGGCAGCACTAGTATATAAAAAGAATACCAAATATACGGCCACATTAGAAACGCTGGATCACTTTTGGTCTGGCATTAAAAGCGAGAAGAAGAACACGAATAAAGAGCGAAATATACTCTCACACAACGAAGGACATTTATAAAATAGAAACGATCATCTTGCAATACAAATAACTAGCAGATTAAATATGTATTTAAAGAAATTCGTGAACCTAAACGTACCTTGTTTTTTATCTTTGCAGCATATCCTGTTGACGGCTTTTCACACGTTTTTTTCTGCCAAGTCCAACCAAATATTTTGGTCTGACCATTGTCCAGAGTGTATTCTAGCACATCGCAGCATCCCGGCGATCTGCCATCGATGAGAGTGCATAGTTTCGTGAACGCCGTTCGATGCTAGCGAATATTTTATCGCTCGGTTTACCGTGCTCTTCATGGCATTGTGTATTTATTTGTGTGATTTTGGTTTTGTATTTGCTCTTTGTTGGGGCTTTGTTTTGTCCACATTGTGTGCAGTACGCCATTGTTTTGTCTCTCCACAGAGCGTGGCGTGTTGTTTGTGGACAGCTGCCACAGGAATTGTACATTCATTGGATGGCAATATGAGGACACTCTCCGTTTTGTGTGGACACGCAAATACGCTTAGCAATCATATATGGAGAGTTCTTCAAAAGGTTGTTCCAAGTACACAATCAAATATTCATTTTAAACTATTGAATGCAATAATTTAACTATAATAAATTTGGCTTTTTGGCTGTGCCTCTAATAATTTTGTATCCCTTTGTTGGAATCGCAAAGATGTGGCTCCTGTGGCCCATGAATTCCTTGGCTGTGAAACCTTTGACCCACATTGTAAACTTGGTGACTGAGCAGCTACCCTCATGTGCTCTCACTTCCTCCCACTTGAGCACATTATTGTATCTACTCAGTCAGTCAAGTGCTGTCGTTGCCACAGATTTTCATAATGTAAGCCCACGCACAAGAGCAACAACATACACATGTACATATGTATGTACATATATATGTATGTATGCTGTATGCCACAACAAGTGGCAAGAAGTTGCGACGCAAAAGCAGTGCGCGGTGCATACTTTAAGGCGCTTAAATGCTCACGCTGAGAGTCGCTGGCAGGGCCATAAATAAACTGGCATATGCGCCGCGAAGTATGCAACGGATGCTCTAATGCAGTTAGATGATGACGACACTGGGATGGCATTGTGGCATAGATGGTGGCACGGTGGCACCGCGGTGGAGTGCTGCTTGAGTGTGTAACTTGCAGCGTTCTTCGCGTGTGGCAAGATAAATCTCAACAAGTTTTTATGCGTTTTTCTCGCTCTTCCCGCCTCCCTTTTTCTTCAGTTTTTCTTCAGTTTTTTTCTGTTTTTTTTTTGGCATAACAAAAGTTGACTACATAAGCCGTGCAAGCCAGCTGGGTATAGTAGACTTGTTAAGAAAAAAGAAGCGTCGAGAAAGTGCGCCAAGAAGTATGCAGCATCTTATATATTTTCTCTTTTGATGGCTGGCTCTCAGACACTTACTTTCTTTGATTAGAATCTGGCGGCTGCTGCTGCTCTTTTTGATTTTTATTCAGTTTTGTCTGTCGCCCTCGTTGCCGTCTCGTTGTCCTTGGGTCGGGCTCATTAAAGTCGGTGGCAAAGACATTAAGCATACGCCATGGTGACCTATTTTAAAACGTGTTTTTCGCCTTTTCCTTTGCTTTGTTTGGCTACATTTTTGCTACTATCGCTGACTGCCCCGACTGCCTGCCTGTCTGCCTGCCCCATTTGTTGCTCTGCATGCGCTTTGGGCCCTTTTATTTTGCCTTTTGGCCATGCTTGCCTTTGTACGTGACGAGACGTGTGGGGGGCAGGGGCGGGTGGCTGCCTGTTGTTTAAGGGTATGTTCGAAAATGAATGCAACATTCCTCTCTTCGCCTTTCACTGGAAGCTTCCAATGAAAAAGAGAGAAAAACTCAAGGCCTCTTTGCTCTTAACAAATGTGGCTCACCTTTGACACTCTGCCACTGTGATTTTACGGAATTTCAACACGTTTGATTAACTTTATAGTCCTTGAATTTTATAAATGTACTCCTGCAATATCTATAAACCGAAAACTCCCAAAGCTTTTATTCAAATTTATAAAAACTTCAAACTTTCATCTGAGGAGCACTTAAAGGATTAAAGCCAACACAACACATTATTGGCACAATTAAGTGCGGCACTCGAAAGTGTATAATAGTTTTTACAAAAATATTTTGGGACACATGGCGCGATTTTCATCCAAAAAGAGTTGTACAAAACAGCAGCTGTCGGGCCAGTTCTCTGTTGACAGACTCCAACCATGTGCCTACATATACACACATACATACAAAAAATACATACATAGGACTAAAGAGCTATAGGCCATGGTTCTATATGGTATATGCTTATGGACAGACAGGCCTGGCTCACGAGATAATTGCCAAAAGTTGTAAAAAAAAAAACTTTTGTGTTCTCTTTTTGGCCGAAATTTTTTCTCTGTTCTCTGTTGCTGCCCAAACATTTTTCAGCTAGTCAAAAAGTTGGACCGTTGGGTCAAGCTGTGTCGTGATCCCCAGCCAAAAAGGGAGCAGGGCATGGAGGGCGGGGTCTGGGTAAGGGCGGAAATAAAAGTTAGCTAAACATTTTATTTTATCTAATTGAGTGTGTTTAAAGTTTAAAGTGTGCCAAAGTTTGTTGTGCTTTCCGAACTGGCTTTGATCGCTTCCAGAATCTACTTCAAATCTGGCCACAAACTGTTGCACAGACACACGCACAGGCGAGTCCACTTACTCCCTATAATGATTATCTTTCCAGTGCCAGTTCTCACAGCTGCAGCTGTGGCTCTGGCTCTGGCTGATGCTGTCCTTATTTTGATTGAGTTGGTCAAAAATTTTTAATTTATTTTGCTCTTTGCGCCTCAGATGCGGGAAATGAAAGCGACGCATGCAAATGCCAGCCAATAGCAACAACAAAGAAAGCAGGGCCCTGCAATGGTGACGGCAAAATAATAAAGTAACGCAAATGCCAATTTCCCGTCAATGCATATCGTGAATTTCGCATGCACACGTCGTATACGCAATATCCACTCCCACTGCATATCCACTGCACTCTGCACTGTGTGTCCGCCGCGGTGTGCAAATATAAAAATGGGCATTCCAAATTTATTGTGTTGTTTGCCACACTCGATAGGCGAAGGCCACAAAAAATAGCACAAAAAAAAACCAATCTCCACATGGCTCGAATGTATGAAAATTCATTCAGGTCAGAGAATATTGAAGTGGTCGAGTGCGGCGCCCCATTCGTGGAAACCGAATTTTGAAGTGGAGAAAATGTTATGAAATTACCAAATGTTATGCAGAGTCAGTGCCATCAGTAGACTATACGAAAACTATCGGAAAATTCGCAATTAACCAATAAGAACTATATAAGAACTAGTGCTCTGTTTAAGATCAATGATAAATTATTTACGTATATATTCGAGAGAATTCGATTTGAGCAGGTACCGAAAATAATGATTATTTGGTATTTTTAAAGTTGAAAAAATCATAGACACACAGAAAAACTGAATATAACAATCATTTGATATTTTAATCATTATTTCATGTTATTGTTTCGCCCCACAACCCTTTTCGTCGGAAACTCCTCTCGCTGCTTTCGCCGATCTGCTCCGTGCTCTTCATAATTCGCTCTCTTGTGGCGATGGGGGGGGAATTCTGCTTCTGCAGGCTTCTGCTTTGGCTAGGGATCGCAATTGGCTAAACCCAGCCCACGTACATATGTACATACATGTAAATGGTAGTGGGAATGCCGGCCCACTGAAGGAGCGTCGGCTAACAGCAGTAACAGCCGTAACAACAGTAGCAGCAGAGTAACAGCAGTAATAACAGTAGCAGCAGTGTAACAGCAGATATGCAGATGATGTGAACAACAGATAAACTGCTGTGTACGGCGGCTGTCAACTGAGCGCTCTCTCAGGCGTCGGCTCCCAGCGGCGAACAGCATATCCAGTACGCCCACAAGATGGATTTCGTAAAGGCCCCACGTAATGCATTACGTGTAGGTTTTAAGTAAGCCAGGTTGTAATGGGAAGTTTAGCACAGAACTGTTGTTGTTTCGTTCGTTTGCTACTTCGGCTATAGAGTTCATTCCTGTTCGTACATTTTTCCGAGTTTTTTTTGACGTTTACGCATATTATTACGCATACAAGTGTACAAATACAGCTATAGATGTAAGTGTGACGTGGCATTTCTGTTCATCCCTTTGTGTTATACATTTGTCGTCACTCTGATTTCTTTTTTTGAACTGTGCGGATCTAGTCAACGTTGGGTCAAGTGAATTTTAAGTGAATTAACTGAATATCGTATCAGGTAATTGTTTACAAATATTAATAAGTAATATACAGTAAAGTTTGCAATAAAAGTGTTTGTTTTTCATTAGCAGGCTTGTCTACCAGCATACGCCACGCTTTTAAAATTGAGAAAGGCCGTCTGTCAAAGCGGAATTATGATGCAAAAATGAAAGTATTAAAAGATCCAGAAAATAAAGAAAATATTCCATAAAGATCAATAGTTTTTGTATTTCTTCCAGTATTCGCATTACTACTTCAATAACATAGTATATTGGATAGTGTAGTATTCGCATTACAACTTACATTACGTTGTATATTGGGTAGTGCAGTATTCGCATTACAGGCACGCACACATTTTTTAAATCGTGTGTCGTACAGTGGAAGGTCTGCCCACAGCCAGCATTACAATTTAGGATATGTATAATTGGGTGTAATGGAAGCCCGAAATGAACTCGGATTCTTTGCCCACTTTCTCGATGAGATTGTAGGCATTCACTCCACAAAGCGGCCAAGCAACGTTAAATGTAATGGGAATCGTAATCCATTTTCGAAGGTAGTAGGCATACCAACTCATGAAGAGGTAATGGATTACGTGGGGTGTTTTTTCGCCGCTGGGAGCTGGTTCTCTTTGACGACCGCTCTCGCGCTCTCCAGATCGGCTCTCTGCTCTCTCGTTATCGGGTTAGGAGACGCGAGGTTACAGACAGACGAGCCTCTTTTTACATGAATGTAAGTATGTGATTTCAAACAATGTGATTTACTTTTTCTTTTTATATTATATATTATTATTCGCATTTTTTTTCCTTAATTATTTCATTACCTATTATTTGTTTGTAGCTTTTATTTTTTATTGGGATTTTTAGTGTAGATTTAAGAATTAATCTAATAGACTTATTACAATGACACGGAAAAAGTTCTATGCTCGTTTATTGTAAGGCATGTAAATTATTTTTAAATATCTTATTTATTTTCATGATGGTTTTTCGCTTTAATATTTTTCGTAAGTGATGGAATTTATTTGATGTAAATTTGTAATTTAAATTCGTTGATTGACATGTGGAGAGTGGAAATGAGAAAAAAGAAATATGCACTACTGAATACCATATCCGCTTGATTATTGTTGTTGAAGTGTCCGGATGATTATGCTGCGGTCGGTAAAGTTAATATAACAAATTGAACTGTCAATTGGCGTGTGGCACGTGTTGATGCACGCAGAACTCACGCGTTTGAGGTTGGGGTGAAATTCGAAAAAACTTTTGAGGGCAGCACTCCAAGTCCAAGTTGGGAGGGAAGGGCGAGGCGAGGCGATCATGTAAGCATACTTTTAGAGAGCTTAGCAAGTTTGGGGCCACAACCTGACATTGATAACAATTAAACAAGTTTTGCATATGATTTTAAGCTGAACTGTAATTAAAGCTTCCTGGCAAGTGCACTGCAAAGGCAACAAACAACAACAACAACAACAAGAGAAAAACAGAAACGGGAAAGGGAAAGGGGAACAGGAACAACAACCCGAACTGCAAGTGCTGGAAACTTTGCTGGGGAACTCATAACTTTTACTTTGAGATGGAGCCAAAGTGCAACAACAATAACCCCCCACACCACCCCCAAAGAGTAAAACTTTTCTCCATTGAAATTCCCTTGAGCCCGCACCCACACAGCCACACACCCATACAGCCATACTCTTTTCTCCGAAACTATCTCTCTCTCTCTCTCTCTCTGGCGCTATATGTATATGTATGCGTGTGGTGTTAATAATAAACCAAACCAAAAAAAGGAAAACTTTTAACGAAAAGCAAATAAATTGCTTTTGCTTTTGCCTCAGCTGTTGTTGTTGTTGTTGTTGGTGTTGGTGTTGGTGTTGCAGCTGCAGCTGCGATTCTTATGCCAAAGTGTTAAGCGTGTTGGTTTTTGGTCTGGCATATGCATGTGCGTGCTGGGGGTGTGGCCGTGCGGCTGTGGGGGAGACTGTACCAAGTTTTAAAAGCGCCAACAGCAAAAGTTTATGCTCTAATTTCCGAAAAGGAAAAATTAGCAAACTATTTGCACCATCGCCATATCATAAACATGGCTGGCGAAAGAAATTGCAGCAGGACGTTGCCTCAGCTCATGTGTGTTTGTGTGCTCGTATTCCCAGTGTACAGTTGGTCACAAAAGTCACATAAATTTGAAATGACAGCAGCAGTTTTACAGTTTTTCGAGGTCGTGTGGCAATAAACTTTTAGACCTTCTTTTTTCCGACTCCACAGCGACAGTTCCTCAAAGCGATGCACGAGGGAGATAGATAGAGAGAGAGAGAGAGAGAGAGAGAGAGAGAGAGAGAGAGAGAGAGAGAGGCAGAGACAGAGAGAGTGAGATCGAGATAGGGTCTCGTAAAATATGTTTATGTCTGTGTTGAGTCAGTCCCGTGCTGCTGCTGCTGCTGCTGCTGCTGCTCTCATAGGCCTGCAGAGCAGCACTCAAAATTAGTCTGCTGGTCTCTGCTATGAAACTATGCCATGGGGATTATTTTAGTTAAATTGCACGACTGCGATTTGGGTTTAGTGGTGTGCGTGTGTGTGTAAGAGGGGGGCATAGGGGAGGGTGAGTGCTCCTGCTAGAGGAGCTTCTATTTAAACTCCAACTTTTTCTTAGTTTAAGTGTGCGTTCTGTCATCTATTTCTAAGCACTGAAAATTATAGTTACACTTCGATTTTAATATTTATACCATTAAATTAACACTGAGAGTGGAAATATTAAAATGGTAATGCTTTCACTTACATTTTTACATTAATATGAAAATATCTATACTAAAAATTTGATGGAAAAAATACGTATGTAATGGGCTATCTCTGCAATGCATGCTACAAATTGCATAAGGGTTTTTTTTAAATGATATTCAAAATATTTGGCATTGTTTTTATAAAAAAATTATTTTACTTTTCTATTAAAAGGTTTCTCAAAATTAATAATTAGTAAAAAAAATTCCAAATTTGGGCCAAAAATGTGTGTATTACATTTCAGTTTGTGTTATTCTGTAAAACGGAATAAAATAAAAATAAAATATGTCATTACATCAAAATTATCATTGTTTAATTTCGATGAATTCCTGCCCATATTTAAATTTAAAATATTTCATTTGAATCAATTTAATTTCCCATATATTTAATGTAATATTTGTATTCTAAAGTGTTAAATATTTATATGAAAATGACTTTTTATGGACTTCATATTAATTAAAAGTATATTATATTTAATTTTATTATGTTTTGCATATAAAACCCGAATATTTAATGTGTTCGTTTGTTGTTATAGGAGTTCGTTTCTACTTGCTATGCCATTTTTCTCTCAGTGTTGCTTGATGTCAATCGCTACTCCCTTTGGTTTCCATCAACAATCAACATCAGAGCTTCCTCTATAAACAAATTTAAACTCCCAACCCCCCACAGATGTCTTTATTTGTTTTTATTTATTTATGAGCTGGATAACAGACAGCAAATCTGTTAGATCTGCTAGAATAATATCTTGAGTTGGCTTATCGCCGATGAAAATTAAATCTCTTCCGCCCAGGCATGAAAATCGGATGAACCAATCGTGAAACCGCGACACAAATCAAACCAGTGGAGGCACCACCATAAATGATTGCCACAAACAAAATATGTATGTTTCAAATAAATAAAACAAAGTGCCAAAGCCGGACGGGCACCGCACAACATTTCACGAGTGAAATGCCGAATAAATTGTAATTAAATTGACAGACGATAGTGGAAAAAACGATTTCCATCTCCAGTGACTCCTCTGAGCCTCTGATTTATACGTTAATTATGGCAAAACGAGCAGCCAGTCCAAACGCACTCCACTCGACTGGCAGCAAAAATCAATTGCAAAGCGGCCAGCGGCCAGCGACCAGCGACCAGCGAATTGTGGCCGATTTAGCCTGGTTTAAAGTTCCCTTTTAGGCGGTAACACAAAAAAAACAAAACAACGAAATGAACAACAAAATCCATGGACTGTGGCCACGGTCTGGTTTTGGGCTTTGATCTGATTCTGACCCAAATAAAATATACATAAATGCCTTTGCGTTTGCGTTTGCGGTTTTCCCCATAAATTTAACCGAGATTTGAGGTGCTTTGAAGTTGAATTTTGAATTAACAAATCGTTTATTTTTTTATATTTTAAATATTTTAATTGGTACCAGAACCAAACTATTCTATCAAGCAGTTTGACAAGTTTTTGCAACATCAAAAGAACAAAAAATAAAGAAAAAATTAGACAAGTATTTGACCCAAAACTGTAAGAGTCATTGGTAGCATCAATGGATGGAGTCTACATAGTACAAGTGCTGGTCTAATTAATGCAAATACAACCTCTCTCCTCCGCCCCTTCCCCTTCCCCTCCGCCTCCTTCGTCTGTTAACCCCTTAAACATTGGTTTAAGGAAGATTTTGTGAACAGTACAACATAATTAGGCTTATGGCAGTGAATTTCATGCCCAAACGAAATCGTCGCCACTTACACAGCCCTTAGGCTGCCGTCCCCCTCCACCCCTCCCCCTCAGGGAGGAACCCAACCCTGGCACACCACTCCAAAAGCCGCCCATTTGCGTGCGTCGCTAATTAGTGTAAAATGTTTCCTGTTATTTACCTTTTTCGGTTTTGTAAGCAACAAAACAAACTGGAACAAGTAAGAACTGTCGTTTCACTGTCGCCATTGCGACTAAAGGATACCCTCTACACGTCAACTAATGGCCAATACTCTTGCCATGAGAAATATGATAGGGTAGGCCCTACGGAGAGGTTTCACTTTGTCCTTGGGAGGGGGTAGAACTTCTAGTCCAAAAGTATGGCTAGAATATTTATGGTACAGAATCTGTACCATCTGTAGCATCTACTGGAAATAGCCACAGGCTGTGGCACAGAACTGGGACCGACAGGGAGGAAATTGTAAATCAGCAACTGCCGCTGGGGCGAGGCATTTGTTATAGTGGATACGCAGATACGTTACGTTGTATCACTAAACCGTTTCGGTGTCGATTTTTATTTGAGCCACGTTACGTGACCTGCGTGGCCAATAATGAGAGAGCTGAATGCTATTTGCTCAACAGTTTGTGCACAAACGAAGACAAAATCAGCGCTAATTAACTCGCTTTTGGAGGACTCCGCTTCAGACTCCATTGCCATTCATTTGCGTTCATTCGGTCATTCAGTCATTCAGTCAGTTTTTGCGCGCTTAGCATGCACAGCATCAGCATCAGCATGAACTCGTTGCCGCGTAAATTGCATTTTAAAATAAATTATAATGATTATTATGTTGCAAACAACAGATGTCAGCCACCGCCACCGCCACCGCCTCCGCCCCAGCCCCCGACTGTCTCCTCTCTTGGCCTTTCGTAGTCCTTCTCGCCGCCACTCGTTAACGTTGGCAGGAGCCGGCAGCAGCCGTTATGCCCGTTTGCCACTTGGGTCTTATGGTGCAAGCGTAAAAATTTTAACTGAACAACATTAACGCAAGCATTTTATGGCGTTGATCTTAATATTATTAAATCAGCGACGAGTTTATTAAGCGCTAAACAGATGAGAACGAGGGGGAGTGTAAAATAAGTTGAAGTTGCTTCAAGTTCGATGGCCCATAAATTGACAGCTACATACATATATAGGATTCATTCTGTGGTTGGTTAAAGACAAGGCCACAATTTAATCGCTAGTCGTGTTGCTGACCCCAACATATGTACATATATTATATATAATTTTGTGCCATTAGCTGGTGTATATTTCATAGCTGTATTAATGATAAGAAGCTCTGCTTTTCAAGTGGTTATCTTGGTGGTCTAGCTAGTGGTAATACCTAACAGTGGGTACACAGCATGGAATAAACAATGATAATATTGTTAGTCCCCAATATTCTAGATTATTACTCTCCACTCTTTGTAATAAGAATGTAAGAAATGTAATGTATATGTAAAATGTAATAAAAATGTAATGTAAAATCGAATGATTCACAATAATGTTGAATACCTATTACACTACTCAACAAAATGCAACTATTTTTTTCCGCTGTGGCCCAAAATGACTTTTTCTGATAGATTTGAAGATTTAACATATTTTAAAGAATTATGGTTTTTTTTTTCTAGGTTTATTTTTTTTTAAAAGAATTTTTTAAAAATTTGTTATTTTTTTTCCAGAAGTAGTGCTTTTATTTATCACAAAACTTCAGTTTCCTATAACTGGTTGTAATGAACTTTGCAGTTTTGATAAGCTGACAAATGTCTGGAAGATATTAAGCTTTCAAATTCAAATTTCATAATATTTTTCGGTATTTTTCCCCGAAATTTTGACTTTGAAATCTTAGGAAAAGTCGAAAAGAACATGTTTTGTCTCTCTCTCTCTTTCTCCCTCTCTTTCCACCAACGATGTACCATCCGCCCATTATTTCTGGCTCACTCCGCCAGGGGGCGCCATACTGCACGAGAAAGGGTGGAAGAGAGCAAGCGAGAGTGAGAGCGAGAAAGGGAAAGGCTTATCATCCGATTTTAAGCGATTTCGATTGGCATTTCGTATCTTCAAATGGAACCCGCTAAAATGTGCGTTATACTTGTTTCAGTGTGACACAACTGTACTCTTTGAGTACCGGAAATTTCAATTGGATCGATTAATATACTGACGAGCATAAACTATGTGAATGGAAATGCGGAAAATGCCGTTTGCCATGTCAAAAGTGAAAGCAGAAATCGCCTCGCCCCCTCAGCCATGGGTAGCCAGTGAATCCAATGATTCATGTGGTTCATGATTCAATGAATCCAATGGAATCCAAGCAGATCCTTTGTCATCCAAGGATCTCTTACCTTTCCTTTACTTTAAGTCGAAATTGAAGTATTCATGTGCATTTTGCTGGGCTAAGCAGAAACACGAACGGAATTAATCTTAAGTTGAAAAAAGTTGAAGATTTTACATCGACATTAGCTTAGGGTTTATGTTTCATTACGTTTCATTTTAAAAACCGCAAGAAATTTGAAAGCGTTAGAGTTTTTTTTTATATTTTATTACAGAGTCGACAGCTTGAGTTCCCACCATAGCGGTTGATAAGTTTCATATGACTAGTGTGTTATCAGTTTCGGGAGTACAGTCATCGTTTTCAAATACTAAGGGGAATATCCATATGAAACTACGAACGACGACGATAATTTGTATTTATACTTGGTTGTCGGATCCATGCCCCTCAGTCGGGACTGTGCGAGAGTCAAGTGAAAAATGAGGTGCTCTGACTTTGTGGTGTTCATCCTTTGGCTTTTCCTGCAAGGGGAGTCCTCCCTCGCCAGTGGGACGCAGGAAGTTGGCATCGCAAACCAGTGCCATGGATATTGTATTTCAGATGTAAAGTTCTTCTCTGATCTTTTCACGGAGCTCAAACTGACAGCCGATGAAAATAAATATTTGAAAAACCAAATATACTCACTAGAGGCGCAGCTCCAGATGAAACACCAAGAAATCGCAGACAAAGTAGAACAATTCAAAAACCTGTTTGTGCTCGCTAAATTAAGTGCCAAGAAATGGGATCAACAAAGAGTACAGTACGAAGCTAAAATAAATAGTTTGGAAGCGGAGGTTATTCAAAATCTAGACAAGCTGAATGCTACGATCGAAGAAAACGAGGCAAAGGGGTCCAGGATAATGGATCTGGAAACACAAATAGAAGAGTACCAGCGACAGCCGAACACCAAAACGGAAGATAATAAAACATTGACTGAGGGGATAACCGTGCTAGAAACAGAAACCAATAAGTGCCGTGATGAATTGATCTCCGGGACGAAAGAAATTGAAGTAAAGCAGGCCAAGGTAATGGATCAGAAGGCGGAAATCAAACACTGCCAGGACCAGCTGACGATTAAAGAGGGTCTAGTAAGAATATTCGAATCCATAATTCACGAAAAGGAATCCCAATTCGAAAATCTAGCCTCTGAGACAGAGCTGCTGAGAGGAAAATACGAAGCCCGCAGTTGTTTACCCTTCGTCAACTCAACAGATATCCATACCATAAGGTTTCCCGGAATAGACCCATTCGTTGTGCCCTGCAACTCCAGTGTTTCCGGATCTGGATGGACAGTCATCCAGAGACGAGTCAACGGATTGGTGGACTTTAATCGCAATTGGATTGCTTACAGGGAGGGTTTCGGAAATCTTTCGTGTGAGTTTTTCATAGGCCTAGAGAAGCTGCACTTGATGACCAATTCCCGCCGGCACGAATTGTATATCCAGCTCCAAGATGTTAATGGCACCATGCGCCATGCCAGATACGACAACTTTGTTGTGGGAAGCGAGGAAGAAGGTTATAGTCTTCAGTCTCTCGGTGAATATTCGGGAACTGCAGGGGATTCACTCAGTGTTCATATGAGACAAAAGTTCCGTACTGCCGATCGGGGTGGTGCATCCAAATGCGTGGAACAATTCCATGGTCCCTGCTGGTTCGGTGGGGACGCTTGTGGCGGCAGGTACTCGTATGATTATTATTTATTGATATCTCTTTTTTGCTTTTAGTGACAATTTGTTTTGTTTTCAGTTCTTTGAACGGAAAGTATTTCGAAAACGGTGTTGCCAATGACAACAATGGAATTTCTTGGTTCACTTGGAATGAGGACTACATAACATCACTCACCTTTGTGCAAATGATGATAAGACCGAAAACATATCTGTTTTAATTTGTATTACCTGATACCATACCTGAGTACCTGATACTATACTTAGCTTATTTAATAAAGTTGTGATTCCCAAGGCATCCATCCATGGATTGTATGTCCCCCAATCCTCCTCATTCCTCTCTATATATGCGCTACTCAGGGCGGCTTATCAATAATACAACAGAGCCAAGAATAGCTGCGAATCAACAACTTCAATATCGCATGGATCCAGAGGAAACGAAAAGAGAAACCATTAAAAAAACTACGCTTAAGGAAGCGATTATCTGTTTCAAAAGAACTTTAGATTTACGTCTGTATCTCTCGGTATCTTAATCATTATTCGTATCTGCTGATTTATCTGTATCTTTATCATCAATCATAGCTGCAGATATGCATATCCGTAAGGGAGTGTCTCATCACATATTACCAGAATGCCATCCACATTCACACAGTTTGCAGTCCGCAATCAAATTGAGTATCCGCCTCGAGGACAGAGGCAGAGTTAAAATAACTGCAACTGGCGAGGGCATAAGTTAATCAGGGTCGAGCTTTTAAGTGGCTTACACACATGCGAGTCAGTCCTTGTTAATTGGCGCAGAAGTGCCGGACTAGAGGAAACTTCAGTTAAAGAAAAAATTCAGCTTAAACGCTACTCGGTGACCCACAGAGGTGTGTGTGTGTGTGTGTGTGTGTGATGGCAAGGTTAAAGCTAAAAAGACGACTCCTCCCGCCGCCGCAGGCCGTTTTGCCTTGACATTTTGAAGACATTAAACTGAAACTGCTGGCAGACCGCAGGCCAGGCAAATGGAATGGGACAGGCAGGGCTGGGCCTGGTCTGCTCTGATCTGCTCTGCTCTGGTCTGGTCTGGCATGGTTGAGAGCAGCAGATTTCCCCAAAGACAAAGACAACGCCTGCACAGCAGTTCTCGACCCTACGACTTGGAGTCTGTGCCTCGTGTTGAGGGGGGATTGGGTGCTGGCTTCCTGGCTGCCTGGGTTCCTGGGTCTGGGCGAGTTCAAGTTATGAATAATTAATGTCTGTCTAGGTGTGTGCGTGTGACCGTGTGGGCGTTCTCAAAACGGAAGCTGTCTTAGACACCAGTGTGTGTGTGTGTGTGTGTGTGCTGTACTGTGTCTGTGTGCCCGGGTTCGTTCGTGTGAGCGAGTTGATAATTTGTTATAATTGCCGGGGGATGCCACAGGTCAATTTTGTGGGCATTTATATAAATTTACCGAGACAAGTCAGCAAAGGGGAGCCGTCTGTGGTTAACAGGAAAAAAAGAAACTTAAAAAAATAGTTGAAAAGTCGACCAACTAATCAAATTATGGCAGCAGTGCAGGTCTTAAGCATCAAAGGAGATGAGGGGTTTTCTTGATTGCTTGAGAACTATCTCTCTATTGACTTTGATAGCTGTTTGTTCTGGCTAAGAAAGTATTTCTTTCTTTCTTTTATTTCAGGTCAGATTGGTTGGGCAGACTTATATCGCTATCAAGTTGAGCAGCAATAACAGTTTTTTAATTGGCATTTCAAAATTGAAGATCCGTTTACTGTTTCTACTTCTTATATACGAACCTATGATGTATGGCTTAAAGCATCTCTTGTATTTTTCCGAAACAAAGCTCAGGAGAAATACCGTGAAAAGTGCCGCAAATCCGTGGGACGAGCGCCAGGTCGTAGAAAGTTCTGGGCGCCTTTTTGGTCGATTTCTTGAGGCGCCTCCTGATGACCATAAATACCTTAACAGCTTATGCTTTACTTAAGTCACCTCAGCAGTTAAGAGCCAAGTCAGAGCCCGGACAGGACACGAGCATCGCATCTCCACGACCAGACGACCGGACCCAGCTGCAGTTGGCCCTGGCTCTGTAAGCACATTAAGCGCTTTCGCAGGTGCTCCACGGAGGGGAGTGGGGCGCTCCGAAGGCCGTAGAGACTGCATGTACGTACGCTTGGGTGTGGCAGTCATTTAAGACCCATATTACGTTTAAACGCGCACAAAAAGCAAACTTTTTTTTGTGTGTGTGTTTTTTTTTCGCAGTGCCACAATGAAATAAGCGAGTAAACTCAATAATGCACTTGGCGTACACAACACACAATTGCCAGGCTCCGGCTCTGGCTCCCAGCATTTCCACTCCACACACACACACACAAACACTTAATGCTTTTGTAGCTGTTTTTTTTTTTATCGCCGCCAAACGCTTTTAAGCCCATACGGCGAAACATATGGCAGATGTCGTAGCCATTTAACTGCAGTTGTTGCTGCTCCTGAAATGTATGTACTCGCATTCGCATTCGTACTTCTGTGCAACTTTTTATTGAGCCTTTGTTTTAAAGTATCCGTGCTCCACAGGTCCGATCAATTGATAGCTGAATGGCTGAACGGCTGAATAGCTGAATGGCTGAATGGCTGAATGTGTCATTGCCAGCTGCAAAGTGCACCTACTTGGACGTCGGATTCAAGCGAAGCAACATTCAACACAAATATTCTTGCTCCAAAGTTGTTAATTTAATGGAATTTTCTATTATTTATAAAACTTATGAGTATATCATTTAAAGAGCACAAAAGATCATACAAAAATCTCACCAGGTCAGTGGTCAGTGGGTGAGGGAGTGACTGGGGCCAAGAAGCCGCAACGCACATCGACGCTTTATAAATTTATGCATTTTTGTTGCCAGTTAAAATGGCATACAAAATTACAATAAATTTATAACCGCCACGACCACAAAATGTGGTCAGCCAGACAATAAAAGTTTCTCTCAGATACCAGTGGCCGGCCAAAGTGCGGAAAAACACCGAACAGACAGCGAACATAAATAAATCAATTTGGACAAGGAAAATACATATACGAGTACACTAGCAGGAAAAAAGGACACCAACTCCCGCTCCCGACTACGACTAGTTGCAAAATAGTAGCAAAGCATTTAACTTTCTGGGCTGTCAATTCAATTGAAGTTCATTTTTTGTTGCAGCGAACAAAACGAAACGAAATTAGAACAATTGAATTGTAAATAGTAGAACAGATGAAAGCAGTTGGATGGCAGGGATGGGTTGAGTCGACTCCGGGGCCGGAGACTAAGATGCTAAAGAGTGGGAGCAAAAGATAGCCAGCCACCAAATTGAAAATGTTTGTCACGTATTTTACAAATTCACTGCGACGACCACACTCTCCCTCTGCCGAGTGAAACTGTAACTGTATCTGTGAGACTGTAAGACTGTAGGACGTGCATGTATCAGTATCTCCATCGATAGATACAAGTTGCCTTTTTGCCGCAATCGGGAGAGGAGAGGTGTGCTGGGGCTGGGGCCTGTGGTTAGTCTGCAGCAGCATCGATTGTTCATTGATATCTTTTGCGGCTTTTTGGTTGAATTTCTTTTTAGTCTTTTTCCTTAGTTGGCTGTGGCTGCCGTTGTCTCTGGGGAGCTACACCGAGCTCTTGGATTATAATGCAGGTCGTGTCCATACATGTGTGCATGTATTCCAATAAGGTAAAGCCGCATTGAAATTTTTGGCCAAGGATAGCTATGACAATTTTGAGCTGCAGAACAAAGTGAATTATAGTTGACAGGCGGCTTTAAATTGCCATGGGAATACACGGATATCAATACATATATATGTACATATGTACATATATAGTGTACATACTCGTTAGCAGTCATGTAGTTCATGTTTCATATGCAATGCACATAACAAAAAACATAAAGAAAGAAAGAAAATAGAATTAAGGTTCTGTTCTCTGGTATTTCTTTAAAAATCACATATCATAATTGAAGGATTTCTGCTTGAAATAAATAGTCGCCTCCGATAATCGATCGCGATAGGCGTATTTATTACATCTAGTATTTTCAATTATCTAGTATATTGAAATGTATGGATTTTTTAGCTCTGTAGGAAACCGGCACATTTATTGTCGCGTGGTTTAAAGCAGGAGGAAATACTGCGGTAAGAATCTTTTGTAATTTGTGTGAGGTTATGTTGCTATATTCTTTGGACAGAATAAAACGGAAACTTTGCTTGCCATCTAACCATTAGATTCCAGGATTCCTTCCGCTCTCTCTCTCTCTCTCTCTTGAAGGTATCTCAAATACTCACACACAGTCCCTGCTTCAAATTCCGTGCTGCATTTTGCGGCACATCATGTCTTATAAAAGTCAATTTGCAACAATTAGGGAATGGGTCTCAGTTGTCGTGCTCTGGGGAAATTATGACGAGTAGAAAAGTGAAAAACAAAAAAGAGAAATCTCTGAAAAGTTTGACCAACTGGCACTAATAAGCGTTAATTTCGTTAGCCCTGTAACAGGAACAGAAAGAGGAGTGGGAGTGGGAGTGGGAGTAGAAGTGGGTGTGGGTGTGGGTGTGGCCAGGGAAGCCGCTTCCGCCGATGCTGATGGCATGCCAAAAGTGACTGGGATTTTGAGAGGACTTCCGAGATGCTGCTCGGACGATTTAACAAAGTCGCTGCAGCTCAAACACTAATTCCATTCATTAAAAAACTTTTTATATGCCAATTTTTTGTTTTAACCATACCACCCCCCCGTCCCCGCCCCCCGCTGGCTGCCCGACACTTGGTTTTGCCTTTCTGCAGTTTTGCCTTTAACGTTGCAAAGTTTGCAGCTACTTGGCTGCCATAAAGACAAGCGGACGCCTCCTCGTCCTGGTGCATCCGTCTATCCAGACAAAGCCCGTCCTGAGACGGGCGAGGTGCGGGGCGGAAAACTCTGATAACTTCCTGAGTAGTAGTCCTCCGCTGTACATCATCAGTCACATAATGAAGTAGTTGCAGCTGCTGAAAATACGGAGTACTCGTAACTTTTCAGTTTATGGCTTGTCCAGCCAGGCAGGCAGGCCCTGAGACAAATGTTTCTGCGGCAGGAAGACGAGGCGGCGTTGTAAATTAATTAAATTTCCTCTCGGACTACGTGGACTATGCTAAACAGCTGCCTATTGTTGTTGTTGTTGGCAGCCAGAAGATGGATTATTTAGGTGGGTTCGTAACCTATGAAACAGGATAGACTGAAAAATGGATGGATTTCCATTTAGCGTATGCATTTTGCGAAAATTATAAATAAATTTCAATGCAGGTCCAGGTCTCCCCCAGCGAGCTGGCATCAAAGTGATTAAATAACAATTTTAACGAGGCTTGGGAAATGCATCAGAAACTACGCCTGAATGGTATTAATGTTCAATTATGTATTAATAATAAACTGGGTTCCTCATTGGTACAGACGAGTATTTATTTACCCAAAACTAATTTGCAGAGGTCTTAGCTAAAATAGGAAAAATGCAGAATATGTTGGAATGTAACACGTTTAAATATTTCAATTAAATTAACTTGCACTTGCCATGTTCCAGCCAGAGTAAACGATATATGTAGACCCTCCAAGCCTCCTCCAAGTATATTAAGTATACGCCCTAGAAAGGCAGAGGGGTTAATGTGTAAGTAAGTGTGGATAAGTATATAATCGGGGCAGAACTGCAATGACTGCAATGCAGTCATAAACTCGCACCAAATATCAATTTATTCACTTAATTAAGCACATATGTGACTGCGACATTTTGCCAAGGGAAAAGGAAAATGCCAGGGAGAAGCGAAGTGAAGAGGCAGCTCAAAGTCAATTGCAATTTTATGAGCTGTTGAAAATGAAGTATGTTGGACGAGAGAGAGAGAGAGAGAGAGAGAGAGGGGGGATAGGACTCCAACTTCACTTCACAACCCATTACGCTGATTGGCTTTTAATGTTTATCAATACATTACGCAGTCAGCAGCAGCAGAAGCAGAACCAGAACCGATGACGATGATGAGGCTACTGCTGCAGCAAGTGGAGGGGGCAGAGAAGATAGATAAGGCATGCGGTATGTGGCATGAACTAATAGGCTGACGAGGTATGGCCGCCAAGGCAAAGTAGATGCCTGTGGTTTCTGCGGTTAACAGAGAGTGCCCTTTAAATATGTATGACCGACCGAGCGATAACACACTAACACTAACACTAACACTGCTAGAGTGAACTGGTACTCGCATAGTTGTAGGCCTCTTGCCGTGCCTGTCACTCATAAATTTCCATTACCACATGCAAAACATTTAGGCCGCTATTATTTTCATGCAAGAATTATAAGATGCACCATACACAGCAGGAGCTCCTCCTCTGCTAAGTATTCCATTCCTCGTCCTGCAATTTTGTGCCTTGTGTGCATAATTTATATTTTCAGCGAGTCTTAGCAAATGCCACACAGCGGGTTCAGCTGGTCTGCAGAGCACAGCGGCCACAGCGAAGGCCAACAAAAGAGTGACCATATTTAACATAATGCTGGCACAGTGGCACAATTCCATTGAAAAGCACTCAACTGAATGAAAGTAATCGTAAATATAGCAATAGATATACCTATTAGTGTATCAACTCACCATCTGCAATGGTATCTAAATCTTCCTCTAAGAGGACTATCTTTTATTTCGCCTCCTAATAATTATTATTTTATATTTTTTCCCCTAGCTTAAAGCTCAAGGAAATTGCAACTAAAACTTCAGTCTAACTTAATTAATAATAATTTAATCAATTAACTTTTGAGGGTCCATTGTGAGGCGTCTCTACTAATTTGATTAACAAAAGAATCCCAATTGTTGTGCCAGAATAACTTTGAATCAAATTATGTGAACAATTTTGGTGGGGCTTCCCACAGTTCATCGGATGACTGAAAAAAAGGCAAAGGCAGAGGAGGAGCAAGCGACTAGAACTGCCATGCATCATCATCATCATCAGCAGGACTAGGAGCACCAGGAGCACCAGGAGCATCAGCAGTGGCAACAAGAACTACACCAACAAGCTATACTAACTAAATCCTATTATGAACTTTGAGCTTATGGAAAGACTTCAAGCGGCGCATCGTCTGCCATACGGACAAACTTGGCCAGGACAGGAGGACCCTCTTCCTGTCTCCCTGTCCCTGTGTGTGTGAGTGTTTGTTAGCAACATTTACACTTCTGCATAATTAAGTTATGTGCACGGCACAACACAATATACATACAGATATATGTGTGCATTTGTATGTATGTGTTTGTGGGGTTTACCTTTGGTCTGACATTTTGCGGCTGGCCGTAGTTTTTGCATTGCGCATACGCCGCATGTGCCGAGGCAAGGTTATGCCGCTTTAATTGTTATAAATTATGTATAAATTAGTTAGCTCCATTAAAGTATCGCACTTTAAGTGGCAGCCACTTGGCTTGGCACAGAAGCAGCGAGCAGCGAGCTGCAGCGCACAGCTGTTGGCAATTTGAAATTTCTTGCTTGGTTTGGCACAATTTCCGTTCGCTGTTCTCCGTTCGCCCGCTCTCAATTTATCAGCTGAATGTCGACGCTGTGCATTGAAAACAATTGGCAGCTAATTTTGCTGAAAATTCCATTCCATTTTTTATGCTCGTTTTGTGCAACTGAGTAACGGATACCCGGACTGAGATGCAGAGATGCTGGGACGCTGAGACGCTGGGTCCTTGCTGGCTCCAGCCACAGTCAGCCAGGCAGCCCGGCAGCCAGGGAGCCTGGCAGAC
This sequence comes from Drosophila athabasca, assembly GCA_008121215.1. Taxonomy (NCBI): domain Eukaryota; kingdom Metazoa; phylum Arthropoda; class Insecta; order Diptera; family Drosophilidae; genus Drosophila; species Drosophila athabasca. The sequence goes on from CM017794.1 coordinate 47,574,650, forward strand.
CGACAGGGCAGATTGCCTCTGGCTGGCGGTTTCATCTGCATTGCAATTGTAAAATGCAAAATACATTTCTAATGAATATTGAAGTGTGAAATTTGAATTGATTGCATTTGATTTGTGGATTTGCAGCTGGATATTTACTTTGAGGCGTTCCACTGATGCGGAGCGGATTGCAGCCGTAAGGGAAATGTCCTTGGAAATGGGAACAATTCTGAAAGCCTTTCGAAATTCCAGATGCTAATGAAAAAGTGGTAAATACTCGTATACAGTGTATCGAATGGCTATTATTGGATGGTGGATTAAGTAGTTTGTGTCTGTTTGATGAGTCGTCATCATAATAGGAAAAAAATGGTGACTCTTAACCTTTTTACTGGCATTACGATCTGTACATTCGGGAGAGCATAATCTGTTTAATTTACTTAGAGAAAAATTTAACAGAGTTCATTGTCTCTACACAAAAATGCAACAAAGTTCATCGCTCCTGCAAGAGTTTGATATAAATGTTAGGCCTGGATGCACTTCAATTTTTGCACATTGTTTAAGCACTTTGGATAATGGCACACAAGAACCTCCACTTTCTCCACAATCTGGTAATTAAAATTGTATAATTTATAGCTATTCATTTGGGTATCTATCATTTACTTACGCCTGACTCCGTTTGAGAAGTAGAACAATCCGCTCAACATCAAAGACACAAATATATATTTATCCAGCAAGATCATAATTGCATTTACTTTACTGACTGGCGTTTCAGTGCCACTTTTATAGTTCTTCTAACACCTCGAATCTAATGCATTCGTTAGGGTTTACTTAACTCTTTCGAGGGAGTAAGACGGTTGAAGTATTGTGTAAGATATTGATTAAGACTTTTTTATAGTTCTTCTAACACTTCGAATCTAATTCATTCGTTACAGCTGACATAACTCTTTAGAATGTAAAGGTCGTTGCAATAAGCCAGATATTGGTTAAGACCTTTTTCTATTTAAGATAATTCCAGTCGTTTTTATAGTACAAAAACTGAGGTCCACATTTGTTTTTTTGTAATTTTAATGAATAATATTTTTAATTAATTGCATAAATGGTTTATTTTTATATAATATAAATACTCATATCTGGTGATGCAATTTGAGCCTTTGCAAATAGTTCTATGTAGGTAATCATTTTATGGGACTTCGTTTAGCCTAACCAAGGAGACACCAGGAGCTCAGTATCAAAGTTAAGAAGAGAATATTAGGCAGCAAGGGCATGGTTCCAGCTGATTCGAAAATGTACAATTGAGTGGAAAAATTCCACCGATATATGGCTAATTATTAACTATAAAACTGTGCTTTATAATAAATAAATTATAAAAATTATAATAAATAAAAATTCATTCGTTACGGTCGAAACTGTGGGTGAGATATTTTTTCAGGGCGATTCCTCTAGTAGAATCCAGCTTCTACTTAAGAGAATTTATATCGCAAGCTGCAATCAGTGGCAGTGGGCGAAATTGTTCTGCATAATTGGCAAAGTATTGCAATTTGGCATCTTCCGCTTTTGGAATAGAGTCTACTTCAGAATTTAATTGAATTATCCATGCTGCAGTCGTTGCCAAATCCTTGCCAAGCCACAGGACGAGTGTCTTGCCAAGAGAAGAGCAGAGCAGAGTGGAACAGCGAAAACGGAAAACCGAAAATCCCGGCTACAATCCCGGAGTCATGTTTTAATAATATTGCAGCAACAATAACGCTGGGAAAACTCAATTTTATTCAATAATATTAGCTGCTGGCTTCGCCCGGTTTGCGGTCGCCAACTTTGGTGCCTGGTGCAACCACAGTGGTCCCTGGCCCTGGCCCGAAGTCTGAATTCCCAATGGTAGAGCTCCTCCTCCTCCTCCTTCTTCGCCATTCACCTTCTCCTGCTCCTTTTCCATCTCCATCTCCGTCTCTCTATCGGTTTCGTTTGTTTGACTTGGCCGCAAACTTGAAGCCAAGTTTTGGCTAGTTAAGCCAAAAACCGCCATCTGCTGCATACTCGTGCTCATGCGAGTATATGGAAATTGGGTCGTCGAAGGAGAGCAGCCACATCACATCCACTCCTTGGCAGGCAGTCGCCTTTACTATGTAGCCGTTGTGTTTGCCCAGTAATCTACTTGAGCTCTTCATATACACAAACACATACACACACACACACATCTGAACTTGTTGAGGCGGCAGGGCAGGGCAGGCTCCTTTGTTGATTTTCCGCCGCAGCTGGTGCGAAGTTGTGTCAAAGCCCCAAAAGGTTTGATTTGTTAATTTGTTATTGGTTTGCCAACGGCATGGCACGGGCACGGGCACTGTATACCAGGTAAAACCAGGTATTTCTTCTTAAAATAATTTACTAACGATTTAATCAAATGGGAATGATGTTGGGATTTATATAACGTGGATAAATGGTCACTCTTCGGACTATCGCTTCATACAAACATGATCGTTATGTTCAAAAATAGTGTTACCAAATTGTCAAACTTAAGTAATACCTTTGTGCTGCAATTAAAATACCAATTATTTTTAACACCTTAACTAGTTTCAAACATACTGGCCACACTAGCAGCTTTAATGGACTATTTCAAGAGAGTGGTTTGTGTATTTATGAAGTGGTAAGGATTAAAGCCAGTTAAGCATTCCTCGTTCGATACTTGGTCTAATATCAGAGTTAAAGCTCGGCCCCCACTCGAAGGCACTTAAATATTCATTTCTGGGCCTCAGCCAGATGCTGCCCAGAAATCCGAGACGATCACAAATTATATGTTAATGCAATTGTAATTGATACAAATTTGATTTCGGAAAGAATCAAAAAAATATGTGTGTGTGTCTGTGTGTGGCCCCAGCCTGATGCTGCCGCTGCTGCTGACGGGATTGGAAATGAGAAATCATTTGGTGGGGCAGGGCAGGGGCATGCAAGCTTTCAGTGTGTGTGTGTGTGCTCGTATGGCTGGCATATTGTGCCACCACGTGTCAGCTGCCAGTTGGGCTTGGGCTTGGGCTTGGGTTTGGGTCGTGGGGTTGAGATTCGGGGGTCTTGGGTCGTGGGGTATGGAGTGTGGAGTGTGGAGGCGAAAATGCTTGAGATAACGTAATAATTTATATGAACTTTACAGGGTCATTAATTTAAAGCTTATTCAGTTGTTCAAGATTTATTAAATTAACTCAAGTTGTGGCAGCCAAGCAGTGGGTGGTGGTGCGGCGGTGGGTGGACGCTGATCAAGCACAGGAAATTTAAGACTTTTGGTTCACTTAGCAAGCATTCTTTGGAGCTGAGAGAAAGTTGGATACCTCGATTTGGGAGTTTTTACTTTTAACTGAAATTAATTGAAGAGTAGACCCAAGGAGTGGTGAAAGTTGCATAGTTTTTTATATGTATTAAATATTATTTTCCTTATTTCATTTATGCTTTCATGCACTCTGCAGCTCTTTAAATATTTCAAATACAATGAAATTAAATACATTACAACTTCTTCACTTAATAATAGAAAATACGAAAATTTGGCTGCTCTGTAAAGGACCAAAAGCCAAAACCAAATGCAATCCAATTTATTGCATAAACCGCGTCGGGTTGGTCGGAGGGTGTGGCTAGGGGTGGCAGGGGGTGTGGCAGGCAGGTAGATTGGTCCGTCTGCTTAGGTATGTAAATGTTGCTATGAAAACAAAAATACCAACAACTGCAAGACGGAGCAGCAGTATTTTGATAGAAACTCTGCAATTTGGCAGAATGATGGAGGCAGAGAAAGGATATCAAATACCCGTCTGCAGACCCAGATGGAGAGGGATAAAGAGATGGATGGGGAGAGGGAGACTCTGGGATTGAAATGGAAGAGGAATATTCATAGAATTGCCAATGCTTGACTGGCAACAACCACAAAAATGCATTGAATTGAAAATGTTTGAATTTATATTGCAAGTTTCGGCTTGATTGAGGCACTTGATATCGTTTCCTTTTTGACAGAGCCACGGCGACGCCACTTGACGGGTCCCTGCCCCAAGCTGCATGCTGCGAATGGATTACCAGAGGCCACACCACACGGTGGGGGCAGCCACTCCACTAACGAGCCCCGGACAGCCACTCATCAATGGGAACCGGATAAGTCCTGAGGTAGACACAATGAGATCGTTTTTGTGGTCATCGGAAATGAACTTTAATATTTATTATTTATTAATTAAGTCATAGAACTTGTAATTGATGATAGCTACATTCCAAAGTGCACATCCTGGTAATTTATCAATTTATTTTTATATTTAGGCAAACAAACAATCTTGCCAGGTATCAAATTACTTAGAATATTGCATAAATCGTCTGATAAATAAATAAATATAAGTAAAAGCAAGAATTTTCTTTACTACCTCTCAAAATTGATTAAAGCATTCCCTGCCCTGCCCTGTCCTGCCCTCGATAAAACAGGAAAATGTTGTGCATTGAGAATTGTGCTCGACAAAATCATTTCACCGTGCGATGCTTAGTTTTTACGGCCGGAACGGGCAGGACGTACTAGGGGGCAGCTACTGAATAATAAAAGTCACAGTTTAAACATTAATTAGAGCCATCGATGCGCAGCCAACGAAAATACCCATTGATAGGGCCAGGGCCCACGTGTCCTGCATGCCAAATGCGCATCACGTAGACGTAGGAGGAGCCAACGTATCCGGCAGATACGATACGCAACTGCCGCGGCGACATGCAGCGACCTGTTTAATGTGGATAACAATTTCAGTCCCCCATTTGGAGAGATTTTTGTGGTGTGTCATCCGCAGCCGCAAGACAAAATCCGGCGAAGTTTGTCGGGGAGTTTAACAGCGTTTTGGGTATGCGTGGTCTGTCTTGATTTTACGACATTTTTGGCAGCGATTTCCATAAGCCATGGCCTGCCATTCCGTCCGGTTCCAGACTGCCAGCCAACTCCATAAAATTACAAGATACTACTCGTACTTCTACTACCTGTTAGAAGTTTTTCTCTGCGCTGAAATTCCAATAAACTCACTGCACAATATTAGTTTTATGCGGCACACACACAAACGAAGAAAATACGAGTACGAAAACGAGAAAAACCAGAGCGGGCAAACAAAAAAGAAGAAAAACGAAGAAAAACTGCGAAATCATTTAAGCAAACAGTCAGAGACTTTGGCAGTCTCTCGTTGGATCTACGATACCTGCATGGAAAACTTTCTGCTATGTGACTTTCAGAATTTTTAGTTTTGATTTCAAGAGTTTGCCCCGTCCTCAGTCGCAGTCGCAGTCGCAGTCTCCGTCTCATTCTCATTGTTGTTGGCAGCTTAGTTTTGGTTTTGGCTCTGGCTTTGGCTTTGGCTGCAAATATTGCAAGTTGTGCCAAAGTCACGTGCAAGTTTACAGACATTCGGTTTGGTCCTGGTCCTGTTGTCCCAGCACTTGGCACCCCTAAAAAGAATTCCAGCTTCCTGTTCGTTTTCCTTAACACTTTAAACACTAGCCAGGGGCTGTCTGTAAGGAGAGCTGCTCTCTCTCTATTAGTTAGCTCTAGAAACCTTTATTAAAGAATTTTCCTTTCAAGTTCTGCCTCCAATTCCACTTGTTCGACAGTCTGAAGGAATAAATAATTCAGAATTAGTTTAAAATGGAAACATTTTCCATCAACTTGAAGTTTATTCTTATTTTGTGTATTTCCTTAATTTTTACACATTTTCCATTACCTTTTACTAAGAATTTCCATAAGAAAAAAATAGAAAATAGTGCGGAGTGAATATTTCTCTTCCTCCGCGCCATTTGGCATATTAAAAGTAATTTTCCAGTTAGTAGTTTCTTTGGCAGTAATTGCCATTTTATGAACACCTTGTTTCAAAGGCATTTTGGAAATCCATTTGAGGCTCAAGATTTTAGAGGAGTCAATATGATGAAATCTCCAACATTTAATCGCAATTATTACTGAATATATGTATAGTATAAGGAATCACTTGAACCGATGCTGGAATCACTAGATGATGCCTCCAAGAGGTCGCCAGGGAAACTGCTTGCCTCGATTCTGGGGGACTTCAAAACCTCAGAAACACGCTCGTAAAGGTCCATACGAAATCCGGATAACTAAGGGCCATTCTGGCCTATGAGAGGCCCCGTTGAGGGTCGTCCGGGTAACCTAACCTAACCTATAGTATAAGGATATCTCGGAAGATATAATCGAGAGGTATCAAGAGGCATACCCCTGTTTATTGGAATAATATTAAGATTAATGTATAGAATATATGTGTGTATAATGATATCCATTCATCAATAATTATAATCATTCTCCCATATATCCATATACCTGTCCATATGTACGATATTTCTCTTCATTTACCTTACAAATCGTTGTCCAAACCCGTTCATTAGAATGGGGTAAAACCCTAAGGAAAACTACAGCCCCTGCGCAGTTAGGCAGGCATCCCTTGTGTTCCATTCGCCACCCCCCACCCCCCCTTGGAACGTGGAGCTCCAAGTGAGCGTAAGCAGGAACTGCTCAACACCTTTTTCAGTGGGGAATGGAGCATAAGAAATCATATCAAGCGCTTCAGCGTGCGGATATAATATATATAACAATTTTCACACAATTTTCCTAACACGTTATTTGCGCGTATTTCATATATCCTTACTGCCAGGATGCCAGCTCCACCACCGCTCCACCACCGCTCCACCACCGCTCCTCCACCGCTCCTGTGCTCCTCTGCTCCTGTTCATGTGTGTGCGTGTGAATTAGCGGCAAACGGATGTTGAATTGGTTTGCCTTCGTCCTCGCTCTGGCTGCCAGTCAAGTGTAAAGATGTGTGCGCCTGTCTGTGTGAAGGAGCATCTTGTGGCTGGCTATACCTGGTACTCGCCGAGTACCATGGGAGTATTGTATACAGAGAAGGGATATTTATAGATAAAGACAAAAACACAAGTAAAAATCCGTGATAACTAGAATTGACTCTGCCTTTCCACAAACGGAATGAAGAATAAAGTTGCCAAGTCCTGGATTTGCTTTAATATTGTTAGAGCCTCATCCTTGGGTATCCTTTAGTCGTATGTTGTACGTTCTTACTGGTTCTTTCTCGGTCCAATGTTGACTGCTTGTTTTTATTCCTTTTTTTTCGAGAGAGAGAGCGGAATGTGCCCGCCGTGTACGACTGTGTGAGGATGAGGAGTCCTGGCACGTTGGCACGCTTAAATCAAAGCAATTTGCCAAGCACAATCGTGTTGTAAATTATCGCCGCAGGATTTTGTTTTATTAAACCGAGAGTGGGACTGGGAGTGGCAGGGGGAGTGGGAGTGGGAGTGGGAATGGGAGAGGTACTGGGTCTCGACTTGGATGTGTTTTTGTGAGTTTCCTGAGATTGGTTGGGCTTCTGGCCCTGGCTTCCCGTTGATTGCTGCTGGGATTATGTGGAGGGCAGGCATATTTAAAGTAGCCAAAAGGCTTTCAATTTTAAACAAAAACACACACCAAAAATTGGAATAAATCAAAGATTATTATAGGCGAAACCTTGCTTAGACTCGGGTTGTCTTTTGTCAAACATTAGATAAGAATAAATGTAGTTCCTAAACTATTTTCAGAAGTGTGTGTTCCGCGTATCTTCGGTAAACAGTGGCCCATTTATTTAGGGACTATTTGACCAGACGATTGGCGTCTTGGCAGATAAATCAGCAGCATCAGCGGGGGTGCCAAACAAAGGCATAGATTATAGATTATAGATTATAGCATAGATCTGACTATAAATTGCCTGCCTAAGCACTAGTTTCCATCAGTCAGTGCCGTGCAGTGGGTAAAGTGATCAACTCTAAAGAGTTCTGTGTTTAGTTCTTTAATTGCAGCTGCAGCTTCCTTAAGTAGTAACCATTACAAGGTCGTCATCTTTCTCGAATCGACCTTTTGATGTACTACTTTAAAAAAGTGCAGCCAAAGTCAACGGAACAGTGCGAAAAGTGTGTGTATACTAGTTCAGGCAACTAAAAATAATCGGGCGCCTAAGTAGTTGATACAAGGGCGATAATTTGAAAGAAGTTTCGCATTGTGTGACCTACTTAAATGTGCGATTATTTCAAGCAACCTCTGAAACCTAACTGGAGTATCTGTTTCTTTAACTTTAAGTATCTCTATCTTTTGATTTTTAATAAAAAAAAACATTGTCTAATAGCAAATATTTTTTTGAAATATTAATTATGGGTCTAGCGGTAGTCTCTGCACCTTAAAAGTACACAAATTTGTATCTAATATATTTCCTGCAAATATTTATCTATTTAATCGTATCAGGCTTTGATTGGCATTGTATAAATATTTTACTTAGGGCGTATTTTGTTTTGCAGTAAACTCATTAGTCAGCCGTGGGATAGGCTCCTGGCCTGACAGACAGGACTGACTCCTTGTATTTACATACATAAATCAAGGTAGCGATAAGGTTAATACAATTGCTGCACCCACACACACACACACACACACACACACACACACACACACACACACACACACACACGGTTGCTTACTTAACACCTCGTTGATGATGCGAGTTTGAATGAAGGAAACAGACAGGCAGGCAGGCAGGTGCGCGGACCGATTTACCCGACATGTGTGTCTGTTTGTGTGTGTGTGTGTAGGTAACAATGTGGCCAAAACAGCATGACAACCCCACAAACAGCAGCAATAACAATGGGCCACACACACACAACACAGTATCAAGCGAAGAGAAGAGCTACAGGCGACAACAGCAGAAAGGCGCTAAAGCTGCCATGGCTGCCATTTTGGCCATTTTTTGCACGTGTGTCAAAGCTTTGACAATGCGAAGGCGAAGGAGCAGAAGTGTGCGTGCCGATGGTGGGAGTGTGTGTGTGTGTGAGTGTGATTCCTCAGGTACTGTATGCCCGTGTATCTGTGTATCTGTGTGACTGTGTCGCTTATGCGAATGATTTTTCACTTTTGTCGAAATACATTTTTATAAATTCTGACAGGGCATTTGTTGGGCTCCAGCTCGCTGCTGCTTGCCAAAGCAGATAAAAATGTTTACCCTTCTGCGCCAGGTCTTGGGTGAATGGAATAAATGAGCTTATGGAAGGATGTGTGTCCATTGTCATGGTCCATGACTTATCGATGCCATGAGCAAGGATGCTCTGCTTGAAATTTCCATTTTAACCTATGGAAAATGATTCATAGTACATAATAAACTGTAGCCACTTTATACATTTTCTAAGAGCTAACTCTGACTCAAATCGAAACAAATATACTGCCTGCAAGTCCTCTAATCTTTAAGTATTCCAGCCCCTCTACAAACTCTTCTTTTTCTGAGCCAATAAATGGGGAAAATACCAACAAATTATGAGCTCATAAACCTTCAGCACTCATTAAAGGAGGCAGCAACAACTCCATCTCGACCACCACATCCTCTGGGTGGTGACACAATAAATGAGCTGTCAAGAGCTCCCTAAACAGGGGACCATCCACAAGCAGCTGGGATAATAAACCAAATAAATATTATAACTTCGTCAGGACTCAACAGTTCGCAGCAAAGTGTTGAAGCGCAAAGATTGATGATAAAAGAAATACGAGAGCGAATGTCCGGCAAGTCCACTGCTCTGACCAAATTCCTTTGCTCTTTAGGCCCCGCCCCCGCCTATCATCATCGCATCTCATCTCATCTCATAATGTTGACATTTCTCCCACAGTTCAATGGGCATCAAAATATCAATGTGTTTGTTGTATCTATTGTTCTTATCTGTAGGTAGTGGTGGGCCGAGACCTGAAAAGGCCTGTGCACTGTGCAGGGGGGAGGGGGGTAGAGATGAGAAATGGGCTGTTGACTGTCCCTTTGTTTGATTGACTTGGCCTGGCCTTTGTTTCAATGACTCGAAACATCTTGAAGATAACTTGTCCAAACACAGACACACACAGAGAGGGAACAGAGTGGGAGTGGGAGTGGGAATGGGAGTGGCAGGGCCTTAGGCATGGCCTTCCCTCCTCCTTCTAATTTCTCGGTTATTTTCTTTTATTTTTTGTCATTTTTTGGTTCAGTGAGCGACGACGAGTAGTTCAATATTTTCAACGTCATTTACGTGTCATTTACTTCTGTACAGAAGACGTACCAGTATACATATATACTCATGCCATCTGCCGCTGCCCTCTGCCGCTGCCCTCTGCCGCTGCCATCTGCCGCTACCCTCTGCCACTGTCTTCTGCCTGCCCAATTCGTGTTCTTATCGTCCCCATCATTAGGTCACGACGCCCGCACATCCGGCTGTGCTAGGAGAATAAAAGAAAATCCAAAGGAACATTTCATTGGGTCTGCGTTGATTTGTTTGCCTGGCAATTATTATCCTTATCGTTGACACAAATCGCCATTTAATTAGTTCAATGCTTTTGTGTCATGTTTGTATTTCCCATTGATTTGTTGACAGCCACTAAGCAGACCACTTTGCCGATTATGCTCCACTAGGTTAATAGGGATCACAATTCTGTGACTGCTGCTGACAGCTGGCGAATATTTTCCCCGCTTAAGTCTATTAATTGGCTCGCTTAATATAGCCCTGGCAACTGACGCGATGCGAATCTTCAATCACAATTTGAGGGCGAATAAAATGACCGAAGAACAAAAGGGGTACTAAGTAATATAGTCATTTGTGAATTTGGATGCCTTAAAAGCATAGCTCGCAAATAACTGTTGACCGTTTGGTTTGCTAACGCTCTGCTCGCGAGAGCAACCGAAAAAAAAAACCACCCTCGATCTCGCTCTGAGCAGCAGACTTCGTTTCTTTTCGTTTCGGTTTTCGGTTGACCGATTGACGTTGAGCTGTTCGTGAAACGGTCTTTTACCGAGCATCGCACAATGAGAGATACGAGTTATGCTCGCACAGAGAGACTCACTAAAAGACCGATTGACTGAAAAAGTCAACCCAAACGGTCTTTTCAATAATTTGTCTCCTTTTCAATGCACAGTGGTACGTTGTGTAACATTGTGAGATTCGATTTTCACGTTAAATTTTCTTGAAATTTTAAACATGAATTTTTATATTTCAAACTAATTTTTGTATTAAAAAATGAATAGTTTCTTTATAATTAGTTTATTTTGAATTAAGCTAACAACTTATAAATAAATAATAATAAATATTGAGTTTAGTTTTTGTGTACTCAAGTGTGGCGATTTCAGCAATACATTTCTAAAAAAAATGTAATATGTCTTCGTTTAATGTTTGACATTTTGTCAAAATTCTCGACCTACGATCACTGTACCATCGAAATTCTCAAAGCAAAGTGACGCGTAGAACCTTCGAGAGTTCACATACACACATACATTCGCAAAAGACTTTTTGGATCGTCGTTCGAGGGCAAACGGTCCTGGAATGAGCAGAGCAAAAGAGACCGAAAAAAACTGCTCTTCGACTGAGCGCGAGCAGAATTTTTGAACGAACAATGCAATCGGTTGCTCTCGGACCCTTTGCTCAAAGTCTCAGTGACGAACTCTTATTTTGTGACCGCACGAATCGGTTAACAGTTATTTGCGAGCTCTGCTTAAAAGCAAAGCTCGCTAATAACTGTTGACCGTTTTTTTCCTTACGTTCGCGAGAACAACCGAAAAAAAACTTGCACCCACGATCTCTCTCTGACAAGCAGACTTCGTGTCTTTTCGTTTTGGTTTTCTGTTGAGCGCTTTACGTTGACACGAGTGACGCTCGCACAGAGAGACTTAAGCAGGCCATCTACTGTCGAACTTGTTCGCGCGAACATATTCGGTTCGACGAAATGTTCGTCGTTTGTGGTAGTGCTCGCGTCCACATTTCATGTTTTCATGTTCGACGTTTTGTTCGACAACAATATATATGTACATACATATGTATGTAGAAACGATTCTATTTTGGCTGTGTTCGCGCGAACAAATTCGACAGTGGATGGCCACATGCTTTGCTAAAAGACGATTGTCCATAAGTTGTCTTCTTTTCGTCGTACCACTACGTTGAGTAACATTGTGATGATCGATTTTCACATTAAATCTTCTTGAAATATTAAACATGAATCGTGAGTTTTAAATTCACAAGGCCAAGTGACGCGGAGAACCTACGAAACTTCACATACACACATATGTATGTACATACATATGTAAATACTTCATGCGGGCAAACGGTCTGAGCAGAGCAAAGGAGAACGAAAAAACTGCTCGTCGGTAGAGCGCGAGCCCATATGCTTACACGATCAATGCAATCGGCTGCTCTCGAACTTTTTGCTCAAAGTCTGATCTGAGTGAAGATTACTTATCTTGCGACCGCGCGAATCGGTCAACAGTTATTTGCGAGTTATTATTTATAACATAATTAAATAAAAGCTACTTTTATTTATTAGCAATACAAAACATTACCTAAATAATTTTCTAAAACCCAAGACCTGCCACAAGCTAAACATTCAACACTCGTTTTTGGTTGCTGTTTGTAAAATAATTTAAAATCTCTGTATAATAAATTCCAGTCGACAGTCGCCACATTCGTCTAATAAATCATGTACTTGGCCAGGGCATAAATTACAATTAAAACTGAAATATAATTATGTTATCTGGGCAACTTTTCATTGGGGCAACAGACAAACATTCTCTCCACATTTGCATACAACAACACTGGTCAGAGAGAGAGAGTGGGAGAGAGAGAGGGATTGTGTTGTGTGCGGTGCGACCTTTGCAGGAGTATCTCACCTTTTAGCAACTATTAATTATGTCTCCATTAGATGGACTATACAATAGTCGAAATGTCGCAAAAGTTTTGCTGTTCGAGCAGTTTGGGCCCCTTTTGGGTGTTCGGTGTGGTGCCGCCCATAAATCTGCATAAACGGAATCCCCAAGCCAAAGCCAAAGCCCATGCCCCGTCCGGCTTGTTTGTTGGGGCTTAATTAACATGAAGTGTGGCTATAATTTACCGATGCATGTTGTATGTTGTATGTTGTATCTGTGACCATTTTGGGGGCATCTTTAAGCTGCGCCTTAGAGCCAGTTGCCCTATCCTTCCAAATGCACTCGTGTAAGCCGATTAATGTCAGCGCCAATGCGATTAGCTTCGAGCGTCGACTTTTAGCACTTAAAGTGCATTTGCCATAAACTTGACAACTCTCTCTCTCTCTCTCTCTCTCTGTTTCGCTCTGTCTCTTTCACTAGTTGTCCTGCTATCTCTGTCTCTGGTCAGGCAGCTTAGTCTTTGGTATCTGCTGGATGTGTCGCAGTATTTTATAGTTAAACTTTCGCCTGGCAACGCCCTGCCCTGCTCTCGTGCTGTTGTCCCTTTGACATTCCCGTGCATCGTTCATTTTGTTTTCCCTGCAATTTTCTTCGTTGTTCTACACAATTAACAGCCATTGCTGTTACTGATTCGCCCCTCACCGACTCCGTCCGTACCGTACCGGTACCCGTCCGTCCGTCCGTGCCGTCCGTGGCGTCTAGCTTTAGGGCTGGCTCCTGCTCCTGCTCCTGCTCCTTTCCCCTTTGGCCTGTTTGTTTGTTTGTGGGCTGAGTCCTCTCCCGTTTGCTCGGTTGTTAGCCTTGTTAGTTGCTTGCGGGCGTGGCTCAATGTAATATGCGTTTTAGATTGTATACTTGTAGGTTTGCTTGTGCTTGTGCTTGTGTTGTGTTCGACAGTGTTGTGCCTGTGCCAGTGCCTGTCCCAACACCCCCCTTGCCTTGCCATGTATTCCCTCGAATCCTGTGACTGTGACTTGCATAATGAGTAACATGTTTGTTGAAGGCCATTGAGGCCTGGCTTGTGGCAGGCTTGAACCGCAACGTTGTTCCCCCAGAAGGGAGCTGTGAACACTGGATGGGTGGTGGCTCATATCAACAATTGAAAGAGTTTAGAGAGAGTAAGGGCAGAATGGCCATAGACGAGGTCTGAAAAGGCTAAGAACTTTTAAAACTATACTGACGGAATCGGGAATGCACAATGGAGAATCTGTCCAGTGAAATCCGTTATGTCATAGCCTTGATTGGAACTGAACCCAATCAAGAGAATCAATTGAAAAATGACAACAATCGGATATAAAACTATCAGAGCTATCAACAGCAGTTTGCGATTCGGAGGGGGGGAGGAGCAACAAATGATTTAGAAAATGATTTATGGCACATTCATCTAATTACCAGGCACCCGCAGAGTGCGGCACAGGACATAGGACTCAGGGTACAGGACACAGCCGAAGCAGCAGCAGCAGCAGCCAACAAAAAGCTAAAGCCCCATTGCTGATGACAATTGTGTCCCATTTGTAGCTGTTGTTGTGGGTGTGGCCGGATGTGTGGCATCTGTGGCATGTGTGTGTGTTTGTCAGCAACATCATTGCTGACATTAATGACGCATGCCATCAGTCAGAGCCCAGAATCCCAGCAGCCCAGCATCCCAGTATCCCAACAAGAAAAAGGATCCCCGACCATGCCACCATGCCACACCAATGGGTGGCGGGTGGCAGTCAGGATTCGCTTCCTAAGCCTTTTTCCGCGACTGCAGCGCATCAATCGTCATCAGAATGGGAATGTTGTGGCTGTAAAATGGCTTTCGTATTAATATCGCATCAATTATAATTTCCAGTTGACAAGCGAATGCGTTTTAGCTCCCCGATTTGTTGCAATTTTTCCCCCCCGCCAGTTGCCTGCCTGCCGCCTGCTGCCTGTTGCCACTTCCACTCGTTGATTGTGTATACGCCTGGGTGTCTGCTACAGGATACCATTCAGTGATTGACGTTGTATCCTGCTGTTGCTGCTGCTGCTGTGGTGTGTCTGTGTTATCCCCAGTAACCATTTTCCACCGGCATTGTAGCCCTCAATTCGAATTTAATTTACGTTGCCAGCACGTGGAAAAACGACCAAAAATACCATGCGATACTATACAATGTTTTGTGTATTTCTTTATTGATTTATCATTATGCCAATGTATTGGACATTGGCTTGTTGTTGGGTGGGTGTGGTCAGAGAGCTAGAACCAGAGTCAGCTGGGGCTAATGATTGTTTCGGTATGAAAGCAAAGTGATTATAGGGGATACTCGGAACCAGATTATCTGCAGCAGACTTTAAATCTGATACATTTCAATTAGCTGGGAAAATGTTTGCCTAATGTTCCGCTAAATTAGGGGAATTCCACGTATATTGAACATAACCTCACTCCACACCATCAATGTTATGTTTAAAGCAGAAATAACATTACAGAAATCCCTAATGTATGGGCACACTCTTCTAGTGCAAGGGCACACTGTCCTCTTCTAGTGCATGGGCACACTTTCTTTCTACTTCCTTCTCTTCTTGATGTCGTTTGAAAGTGGCTGCAGAGTGAAGAATATAAAAACATAAAATATAAAAGCAATCACTGAATATAAACATTAAACTATTGTACATTCATTTAAGCAAAGCTACTAACTGGACGACTAGGTATATATTTCTACAAATAGGCTCTTTTATAAGAAGCTTTAAATATCGCTTCAATGCTTCAATGTACCCAAAGATAATGATACGGAATATATCGCAGACAGGAACAAATCAAAAACTAATTCCGACTCACCGAAAAGAAACATCCTTGAACAAACCAAAGAACAAGATTTCAAAGCTTCTCCTCCCCCCACTCCCTTTGCCTGCCGCAGCGTCTGTCAGAAAAATAAACAAAACTGCAAATTTTATCGTCGTGAACGTTTATGCACAAATTGCTTCCAGGTTTTAGCGCTGTCGTGTCTGTCGCCTTATCGAATTTCACGACAAGGATACCACAGACTCCGACTCCAACTCCAACTACGAGCGACTCCGCCGGAGCAGCTTCAGCTCCAACTCAGACTCCGATTGGGGCAGAGAGATGTCGTTGACAATGGCGCAGATTCTGCGGCAGAGACTGAGTAAAGTTTTCATGCTCAAGGCGTGAAATGAAATCGACAGTAATTTGTGTTTATCTGCCTCTCCTCCCCGCCCCGACAACTCCCCCTCTGTGTACGAGTTCGGTTCGAGTATGTCTGTGAAATAACAATTGTGACAACTTTTCCTATGGAGTATGTGCGGAAAAGTTGAACAACAGGAAATTACTTTAATTCGAAAAGTTGACTTTATCAAACTATGATATCTAAACGACTGCTGCTGGTGTTAATGTCAGCGACAAATATTGTATCTGCGACTTAGAACCAATAAGCCAGCTCTCCATCATATTGTCATATTGTCAGGGGAGGGCTAGGGGGAGGCAGAAGCAGAAGAAGCAGCATCAGCCACCCTTAAGTCACTTTGATGGCGCATAAGTAAGTGCCAATGAATTATTCATGTGCTATTTATACAAAATCGAAATGATAATCGTTCACTTTAGCATTTAAATCAGTTCTTGCCACTGCCACTGCCACAACCCCTGCTCCAGACACTGCCACTGCCCCTGCTCCCTACTTTGTGGGTGAGCCCAAGGAGTTGCTTCCACGAATTTACATTTCATAGAGTGGGGCATCCAAAATCGTAGAAATCACCGACAGTCGATTTCTTTGCCATCAGAGTAGCTCTTTGATATGTAATGTTGTTCGAAATCGGGCCATAGAATATTCAAAAGGATTTTCCATCTGAAAGATGCCTAATTTTCCATATCAAAATGCCCAATACACAAGTTTTAGTATCGCCTCCAGCTGCTTTTTATGCCCACTTTCAGGAGTATTTGCTTAAGTGGATCTCCTTATCGTTGAAGTGAAGCGATATCCATCTATAATTATGACACCAGATGTGTGCCGCTTTTCATTTCCTCGCCATTTACCCCCAGCCTCGCCCCAGCCTCGTGCTTCCGCTTTTGCCATACCAATTGACATTTATGGCCTTGTGCAGGCATGCAAATCCAGCGATAGCAGGCCCCCACACCCACCCACCGCCCACCACACGCCAAAGTGTGGGCGAAATGCGGTTGAAGGCGGGCCTAGAGGAAGTGTGGGGGGGCAGTGTGGCACTTATGCGGCAAGCCTGAAAGTGCGGCAGCGGAAGAATCAAGTTCCTATCTGTATTTATTCATAACTGCAATTGCGAGGTCCTCCTGCCGAGCTCCTTTCGAGCGTGAGTCCTTTCAGCACACGCATTGGCAAGCTGTCGAGCATGAATTTTTTCTGTTAAATTGTCTTGTTGAAAGAAAATCGCACACACTTAATGCCTTGACAGGAAGAAAACCCGATTTGCATGTCACTGCCACTGTCACTACGAGGAGGTGACTGAGAGAGGTGCCTGAAGGGGAAGGGGAAGGGGAAGGGGAGAAGCGCACTCGCATTGTTGAAATGCATTTCACTGACAGTTGATAAACGACATGCACTCACTACGAGTACTTAGAGTGTCGAGCTCGCTTTGCCCTGCCCTCCACTGCCCTGCCCTGCCCGGCGCATATGCAGAAAATGGCAAACGGATGCCGGAGCCGGAGTGGAAGACACTCTACGTATTATTTCAATCCGCGATGTGTCCCGAGCTCTGCTCTCTGCCCGTGAGTGATGATTGTCAGACACAAAACCACTTCATCCCCTCCTCAAGTTCTGCCTCCAGCTCCGGCACCGTCTCCGTCTCCGGCTCACTTCACAGCCCCGTTCCTGGGCTTATCGCACACTTGTTGCCGGGCTTTGCATAATTTATGATCTTTGCTGTAATTGCTCTATTTTATGTCCTCAGCCAACAAAGATTTAAGGGTGCCTCCCCTCCCCCCTACACTGTACCGCCACATGGCGGTGCAGGCATCTTCTTATCATGAGCAGCAGTGGGGCACAGGGCCTTCAGATTCGGCTTCGGCACTTAAGCCCTTTAAAATTTATGTCAAATGCATTTGTAAAATATGCCAAACGTACGAGCAGTAAAACCGATTTCTATGCCATTTAAACTAACAGTCGAAACAGTGGGTCGAAACTAAGGGTGGCCATTGGTTGCCCCAAACATGGGAGCTCTCATAATTATCCAAATTTTATACGTATATGTAAAGAATTAGTTATCATTGAATTCTATATTATTTCCATTTAAAATACCTTTAGTTTGATCCTTAGCAGTATCCTTTAGGTATGCCTGCCTAAAGACCTTCGTTAGCCCACTGTTCTGCGTCGTCGATTCTGAAAAGGACAAGGAACAAGGGGAAAACTCTACCAACGCCTGCACGCCATTCCTGTTCGAGGAAAAACAACGGGGAAAAAAATCTTGGCGCATTTTCGTGCAGTCGCAGTCGCAGTCGTTTGTGGGGGAATATTCGTGCACGGAAAATGTAATTTCAGTGCACGTTGGTGGTCTACGTCTTCGGTTTTGCTTGGGCTCTGGCTTGGCTCTTCGACCACATATGCATATAGGTTGCAAATGCTACAAAATGGCGACAGCGGCCACGTTCCTGGGCCACCCCAGTATGTGTTGTCTTTATCAGCATCGCCATCGTCGTTGACGCTGTGTATGTGAGGGGGGAGGGACGGGGTCGGGGTCGTCGGCGTGTTTTTGCTTGGCTTTTATAGGAAATACATTTAGGACACTTTTTGGCTGGTAAGCGAAGCCGCTCGCTTTAGCCTGGGACTGGGAGACTGGGACTGGGTGTGTGCCTCATCTTTTATCTTATGCAAATGTTGCAGGCCGCATGCGAGGCGCCTCCATTCGACGGAGTGTCAACTCCTCCGCAAGATAGGCAGGTGTGTGCACTACTCGTATTTGCACACGAGATAGTGCACACCGAAATTTGGTCACGAAATGGTGAAAATATTTGCTGGCATTAAGCAAAGTGGGCACGAAGGAGTGGGCCACACACACACACACACACACATACACAAGGCAAGACACAGGCGCAGGCACAGCCAAGCGAACATTTTAAATTCGCATTTTTCGAAACGAGAGGAAAACATTTCACATGCTGCATATGCCACAAATCAATACGCACTTCTGTGCAAATATGTTCATTCCCTCACATACACACATATACGCTTGTATGTATTGTGTGCAAATAAAATGGCGCCAACAAGCACGCACCATATTGTATTTATGTAAATTTATTTCCGTTACATTTCCGCCGCTCAATTGAAAATCGTCGTGTGATTTTTCCATTTTTTCTTTCCCTTCCGCCTTCTGCCGCCTCTCTTATACGAATATTTGTTCTGTCGTTGCTTTTGTTGTTGTTTTTTGTAAGTAAAAATCGGCTCAAAAAGGAAAAAACATTCAAAGAAAAGAAAACTGCAAATATGCGTTTTCCAAGGCTTGGAGGTTTTCCTTTGTGGGGCAAGGCAAGTCAATCTGAATAACAGATTTTTATTTTTCATCTTGTTCCGAGGAAATGTATTAAGTTTCGATCGGGCAGAGAAGTTATTGAATGTTTTTCCAAGGAGTGCTCCTGGCTCATAGTTTTATAAGATCTTAAAACTCGCACAAGAACTTAAAGATATTTTGAATCAAGGACCTCACAGATGTCTCCTTAAGACTAGCCCAAAAAATTTATTCAGCTGCTGCTTGAATTTCCATTTCTATTGAACCAATTTAATGTGCGGTGTTGAAATATAAGCTTAGTCGTCTAGTTAGTTGCTTTGTTTAAATGAATCCACCATAGTTTAATGTTTATATTCAGTGATGGCTTTTATATTTTATGTTTTTATATTTGCACACAACCAGCCACTTTCAAACGAGATCAGGAGGAGAAGGAAGTAGAAAGAAAGTGTGCCCAGGCACTAGAAGAGGACATGTGCCCATACATTAAGGATTTCTGTAATGGTATTTTTGCTTTAAACATAACATTTAAAGTGGGAGCTGATGTTATGTCCAACATGCGGTAAGCAGATTATAAATAAGAGCGCTCCGTTGTCCGTTGACAAATAATAATAATAATTATCTACATCTAATTTAATTTAATTTCAAATTGGGACCTTCTTCTTGTGGGACGAGAGATAAATGTGTAAGCTGGAGCAGCCAATTTAATTTCCTTTTGGCTTATTTTCCTATCTAAATTGTTTGGCTCTTTTGGCTTTTGTTACTGCTAAAAGCCAAACAATGGCCACATCTATTGTTTGCTAAATAAACGCAGACAAAGACAGACGTGGAGTGGGGACGGAGTGGGGATGTCGCTGCCGGAACGCCGATGGATGCAGCAGACACATGTTTCAGATGAATAGGAAATTACAAAACTCTCACTGCACATTGCACTCTGGCACTGGCACTGGCTGTGGCTTAATGAAACGCTAAGAGAAGGCCAATGATCCAATGAATTCACTTCAAAGCTCATTATGATTGGGATTCCCCTGGCACCCTTGGACAATAGAAAATCCGCATCAAAATGTATCTATCGTGTGACGACTGACGTGGCTGCTGCTGCTGCGGCTGTTGGGGGGCTTCTTCATGCACATGGGTTTAATTTCCTGCAGGCCACAAACTATTTGCGGCTTAATGTGTGCCGCCTGACAAACTCATTTAACATTTAGGACCCTCTACACTACAACAAACTCTGCAGCTCTGTTGTCCTGCCGTCGAGAGTATGCCTCATGTTGCACCAAATGCTGTCTAAAAATGGTTACAAAACTTGAATGCCGCAAAACTTTTGCCTCGACTACAGCTCAGTGCGCAAGAAGTTTGGCAGAGTGTAGCATGGCCAAGCCCTAGGATGTGGCAACAGGCCCAGGACTAGGACCAGGACCAGGCCCAGTCACAGACCGAGACCCCGAGACCCGGAGACCCAGGAACATTGGCACATTCATCATTTTCGTAGCTGTGCGGCACAGTCCAAAGGAAGAGGCAGCATGCGACAGCAGCTGTTGCAGCAATGCTGCCGAGGCAACTTCTTGTCACATGTCACGTCGCCTGCCTCACAGTATGGGGGGCATGGGGCAAGCAACGGGCCAAAGAAGAATGTGAAACAGGCATGACATTTTCCTCCTCCTCCTCCTCCTCCTCCTCCTTCTTGGCATTTTGCTGTTTTTTGGCGGCCGTTGAAAAGTTTTTGGCGTTTGGGAGTGTGGCCAAAGGTCTTTAAAGAATATTTGGGTCGCGTTAAATACCCAAAATTATCGTATAGATCGATGAGTGGGATCTTCAGATTGGATTGGGCCTAAAGGACATCAGTGTTTTCAGTTGAAATTGTATATTTATTCTTGGGTATATGGGCGTGTAATTAGTGAAAGGTCCAGATTATGTCGGCGGGGTTTCCTTATCCACGGTTGCCGGAGCGCCTCTTCACGGAGGTGCGACGGCGTTTTCCGGCACGAGATCCACGACGACCACCGCGCCTGCGTCCACCACGACGGGCACCGCGCCTGCGACCACCGCGGCGTCCACCGCGACGACCACCACGACGACCACCGCGGCGCCCACCGCGACGTCCACCGCGCCTACGTCCACCACGACGGCTGACACGGCGGCGGGCACGGGCATCGTCCTTGTTGGGGCGCACAATAGTGTCCTTCTCCTTGTCGGTGGTGTCCAGCTTGTTCTCAGCCTCGACTGCGTCCTCGTCTTCGCTGCGGCCCTCCAGCTGTTGACCCTCCTCCTCAGGCTGCTGCTGCTGTTCCTGCACCTGCTCCTGGGCTGCCACCTCGGTCTCCTCCTTGCTGTCGCTTCTCTCGACCAGCTCGGAGCCGCGTCGAGTGCTGAGCACCCGGCTGCGCTGGGCTGCCGCCTCTGTGGTGGCCACCAGGCAGCAGAGTGCCGCCAGGGCAAAGATCAGGGCGTACTTGGCTGTCATGCTGTGTGAGAGTCTACAAATTGTTGCTTGTGGGACTCCGGAAGTGGTTGTGATGCTTTCACTGAGCCGCCTAACGGGTTTTATACTCTCTAAATTTTCTGCATTCCATAGAACCAACTGACGATGAAGAACATTTCCCATGCAACTGTTCAAACGTCTGTATGTTAAATGTTTGCTCATTGCAACAACACCTTTCCCCTCCTCATTAGCCAGCCACTCCAACCACTCCCCCCGCCCCCCGCTGTGCCACTGCCCAGCTGTGTTTGCTGTTTCAGCCCCGCATCGATGTCTTCTTCTGTGATGCCATTAATTTGATCTTTTGTTTGCCGCTCTCTGGCTCTGGTTCTGGTTCTGGCTCTGGCTCCGGCTCTGGCTCTGCCTTTCAACTGCAGCATATTTTCCGTTTCCTCTCTGCTTACGCTTCATTTCCTTACAAATTGCTTGCCCTTTGGCAGGCTCCTGCTGCAGCTCCAACTCCTGCTGCTGTTCCTGCTCCTTCTCCTGTTCCTGCTGCATCCTCAAATAATTGGTTTCTCCTTCGCTTCGCCCCGTCTCAAGTCCACGTTTTGCGCTAACCCGCTAACCCATTGGCCGGGACGTGAACGTGGACGGGGCAAAGGAAATATCATTTAAAAGGAATAAACGTAAATAATCGAATTGTGCACAAAAGCGTTTTAGTTGCGCTTTCGTTTGATTTACTCGAACGTTGTCCGTGGCCCATGGTCCGTGGCCCGTGGCCCGCTGGCTGTGTTGGTAATTCCGCTAGTGGCCCCCATCCCATCCATGAAGTGTTCCGGAGAGCGCATAGAGCGAGCCCGCAAAGAGCACTGGCAAAAAAATTAATAAACATTACGCTGCGTATTACTCAAAAATTTTTTGTTTATTAACAAATATTTCCAAAGAATATTTGGGAGAAAAACTGTAGAGTAAATTATTATTAAATATATGGCTTTTAAATACAAAAAAAGTAATCTTAAAGACAAAAAATCTTAAATGAAAAACAAAAATAATAATAATATTTAATATATAAAAATTTCAAAAATGATTCGACTTAATTTTTTGAAATTTTTTTTGTCAAAAATATAGTTTTTTCCCTTTTGCAAACTTATAATAAATAAAATATATTGTATATTTTTTAAAAATCGTGAGCTCACATATATACAGACTTAGTACCGGGTAAAAGGTAGAGCCGCGGCCTTTGCCGCGTCTCACAACGTTTCCCCTCGTTTTATAAAAAAACTCTCAGACTTATTTATGCTATTAATAAGGAGTCATGGAAATAAACGTTCGATTGGTTCATCATATCGGTACTGCACTGTATTGGAATTTTTCTCAGTGTACTACTGTACGAACAGTCCAATCAGCGACTATTAAAAATTGCAGAGCAAACAGCTTGCAGCGATTTACTTGCGCGTTTAAATGAATTACAAATTTGCGCAGATCGCAGCAGGCTTAAATCCAACGATTTCTGCTCTTAGCTTGGCCCAGACCTCCACATCTATACATACATATGTACATATATATTTATCTTTATATATCTTTTGGGCAACTTGCCAGCAATCAAACATATTTATTGCGCTTAAACGCTTTGCCAATAATTTCTGCTTCGGCAGATGTTGCTGGAGGCAGAGCAGGAGGAGACGGAGGGGGAGGAGAAGGAGGTGCAGCACGTGCGGGTGGAAATCACGTGGCCAGCATTCGTCGAAATGATTTACAAGGGTTTATTACTTAGCAGCTGCTGAAAAATCAGCAAAGGCTTTAAGTGAAGGCTCCAGAAGGAGATTCAAGATTAAACGTTTGGATGTGCTTCAGGGGGGAACGGGAATCAATTCAAGCAAAGGAGAATTCCAGAATTTATTGGTAGACCCTTTGGGTCTGATTTGCAGAATTCCTGAATGACCGACCGCTCTTCGAAAAACTAATTAAAAAGCGCTTAGTGTGTGAACAAAGGATTTGCCATGGCAGTCGACAAAGCGGACACTGGGTGGGCTTGGATGGGATATCCTCTCCTCCACCGCCACCTCCTGCTCCTCCTCTACAAATGAGCTGCATTGTCCTCATCCACTAGCCAGACGATTCGCCTGCAGTTTCATGGTCACGGAATGGAGGTCATTGTGACAGCTGAAAGTGGAAAGCCCGGGACTAGAAGTTGCTTCAATTCCGTTTTAATTTAAAGGGAATATGGGGCATGTTGCAGTGGGAATGTTACCTCATGTAGATAGATCTAACCATTGGGATTTCATTTGAGATTCCATTCTTTAAAGCATGCAGAACCAACTATCAGTTGCTGTGGTCCATCGCCACTCCATCTCTCACTGCAAGAAGCTGCTGATCGAGTGGGGAATCTAGTGGCGTCTGCTGATGCTCCTGATGCGTCTCCTTCAAGAACTTCGATTCGTACCGCAATGAAAACTAAATGAAATGAGCAAAAGCCAGTACAAGATCTCCGTCTCCGTCTCCGTCTCAGTCTCCGTCTCAGTCCTTGTGCCAGTCTGCAATCCCATTCCTAGATCCAAGCGTAAGTCGCTTGCAACGAGGGACGACACTTGCTTCAGGCCATGCTCTGACAGTTGGCCCGGACGGGGGACCACACTCTTTGGGCCCTCGCACATTTGCTTAAGTTATTTGACTTTCACCCGGTGCTTTTCACAGAAGCCCCCAGGAGCAAAAGGGCAAACGAGGCCATGGAGGGAGAGAGAGAGAAAGAGAGAGCCTGCCTCTTTTTTTTGTTGCCAAAACAATGGATTCTGGCCTGGGCCATTGTCTTACACGGTGATTCCTGTTTTATATGCAGCCAGTGTGGTGCAGTTGGGAGAAGGGAAAGGATGGGAAGGATGGGATGGGACTGCTGCCCTGAGAGCGTGTCAGGGTTTGCATTAGAGCCTGACATGCCTGCAGGGACAATGGCAGAGGCAGGCAAACAAGACGGCGAACACTCGGGTATGTAAAGGCCATTGATGTGTGCTGGTTGTTGTCTCGACTTGATTGAGTTTTATGCACAGTTTACTCGCTCTCTCAATCTTATCCCCTCCCCAGTGCCTGCCTCTCCTTCCCCCTCTCTCTTTCACTCTCTGGAGTGTCGCTTAATAGCCAGCGGGCTCAGCACACGTGCCATACATCCTTAATTTCAGGTCCTTCCTCTCTCTCTCACTCTCTCTGGCTGTTTCTCATATTTTTAGCCAGTTTTAAAGCAAACAATTCTCCAAGTCTAAGCCAAGGAGCTGCAGATGTGTAGGTGTGTGTGTAGGTGTATGTGTGCAGCTTAAACTTGGCCAAGTGCTCGGAAATGAAGTCCTGCAGTGGGAACCCACTTATGCGTACTTCTTTCTGCCTCATCATTGCTCATTGTTGTCTGTCTGCCTGCCTGCCGTTCACCTTTATTTGCCTTGCGATTTATTTTATTTTATTTTGTGTATTCAAATGCACAAACAAATCTCCTTTTTTAGCCATACTCTCGTACTCTCACTCGTACTCTCACTCGTATTTGTACTCCTACTCGCATTGTATGTTTATTTATTTATTTATCTGGCTTTTAGCTAAACTTCAGGTCTAGCCTTTTGTGCCAAGTTCTATTGCCGATCCAGATCCAGACGCTCTTTCGGCCCATTCATGCTCTGTCTGGCATAATTCGTTTCTCTGCATTTCCTTGGTCTTTCACTCTTGACTTGTTTGCCAGTCCTCAGGGGGTGGGGGCTCAGAGGGGGGCTTGGCATCACGAATGCAAGTCATTGCTTCCATTTGACGTCATTATAATTCCATAGATAAACACATACCGAACGAATTTTTGTAGCTCTGCTCGGACGGGGCTTAAGCCTCGAAGAGTAATGCAGAATTTGATTGAAAACATGGCCAAAAGAAAGAGAAAAGTGCATATTTTATTCAGCCGAAGCCTTTTCTACCTTCAGATAATCGATATTTGCCTCGCCCCGCCTCTCTTCTCCCACTTTTAGCTTCGTTTCTCCCACTTTTAGCCTCGTTTCTCCCACTTTCAGCCTCTCTTCTCCCACTTTTAGGCCCTCTTCTCCCAGTTTTAGCCTCGTTTCTCCCACTTTTAGCCTCGTTTCTCTGGCTTAAGCAACACTTTCAAGTCAGCTTCAATTACATAGCCTTGACAGTCGCATTCTGCTTCTCCGTCTCCCTTCTCTCACTGCCACTGCCACTTCAGCAGTTGCTGCTAAAACGAATAAGTGCTTTTCTATTTGCCCTCTTCTTTTGTGCAAATTTTCAGCGCTTATGCAAAAGAAGACGTCGCCCATTATGCAAGGTAATCGAAGCGCAAAGACACTGCTTCCCGTCCTAGTCCTAGCCTCATCCTTGGTGCCTCCTCCGCCTCCTGCTGGCTGCTGTCTGTCAGTGTCGAGTCTATCGATTTTAATAGAAATTCCCATTCCCGTAACTTGGGCCAAGGCCAGACCTCAGAGCTCAGAGCTCAGATCTAGAGCCCAAGCCGTCTGTTTCCCATTTAATGCATTCGAGAATAAAGAGCCCGAACTAAATTATGCACCACATTTCGCCATTCAGTCACTCATTTGCCCCTGAAATTAGCCTACAAGAATTATGATTATGATGTGTTCATTGTTTTTATGCGGCCCGCTTTTCGGCTCTTCCAAATACAGCCATAAATACACTCACAAGTACACGCACACGCACACCCACGCCCTCGTACTCACGTGGTTGGCTCCTTGTTCCTTGGGAAGTGCTTACAAATCGTCTTTGGCTTTTATATTTTGCACCCTCGAATCGAAGGGTATACAGGACCTTCCCGACGATTGTCTGGAGTAGGGAGTCAAATTCGGGCAATAAAAATATCAAAAATTAACCATGATGCAGATAATCCCTGCTTAAACTGAAATAGATATCTATATAAATTGAAGATACAAAAAAACATCGCCGCAAATATTTAATCATTAAACTATTTTCAAAAACATAAAGAATAATAAATAAATAATTTTATTTGCATTTATTTGGTATGAGCAAAGTCAATATAAACCAGAGGCCGGCAGCGGCCTATGCAATGTGCATAGAAAAAAGGCCACGGGGCAGCGCAGTCGGCACACGCAGAGTGTGAAAACTTCGTGTAGCGTCGGCCCTGCGATCATTCGGCTTCATTAATCTGCTCGGCAGCGAAAATGAACGGTGTGGCTTCGGCCCTATGCACACGCAGCGGCAGCGAAAATGATCGTGTGGCTTCGTGTCTGTTGTCTTCGCACTCAAACGCACTAGGAACGTACTTCTGCTCGGCTGTCGCAGCGGCAGCGAAAATGATCGTGTGGCTTTGGCCCTATGCAGAAAAGTCATCATAATTCTGCTGATCAGTGCCGCGGCAGAGAAAATGAAACATGTTTCGTCATGTCTGTTTTCTGCGCACTGCAACCCACGAGGAACATGTGAGTGACTCAGTGCCGACCCCTGATAAAAACACACATGCAAGCTCATTCATGCAAGCAAGACATCGCGTATTTTGTCTTTTACTAAAAAACGTCGCTGTATACAAAACATATCTTAGTTCTTATAGTTACTAGGGTAACAAAAGCAGGTTTTTGTTTAGCCTCTTAATCGTTGAATAAGAGGTATCAACTAGTCGATTTGCTCCCCCATTTACATTCGATTCGCTCGTTGTTGTTTTTGTCTTTTGGCACAGGACTTTTGCTTACATTTGGGGCTGCTAATCACATGCAAATCCTTTTAAGTCGCAATGACTTTGTGACTTGAGCGCATAATAAGCTCATTTGTAATGGAAATAAGTACGCACATACACTCACACACGCAAGGACATTCCGCTGTGGATGGTTGTGTGTGTGCGAGTCTGCTTGTATTTGTGTTTGTCATAGCTGCAGGTTATTTGGCATAACCTTTTTTTCTGTGAGTCTCTGGCGTTGGCAGAGAGAGAGAGAGAGAGAGGATGGAGACTCTGTGCTTTTATTTATGTTCTCTTATGTGTGTGTGTGAGTAATGTGTGACTGTGTGCGAATGAGGGTGTGTGTCTGTGCAACCCTCACCCACACATTAAAATATGAATCTAATGTTCATTTTATACGCGTAATTTACGCTGCGAGCCATTTTTCGGTGGAGTGGCTGGTGGGGCAGCTTCATACCGGATGCGATACTGAGAAGCATATGATGCTCTCCACACATACATACAAACATACGGGTAAGTGTGTGCTTGTGTGTCTGTGTGCTGTTTATGTGCTGGTTGCCCTTCTAATTGCTTGCAAAATGCTTATGGGCCACAGGCTTTAATTTCAACATATTCTCCGAGTAATTTAAAGCGAGGCATCAGCCTACCAGATGGTTAGAATAAATGTGAGTAGAAATGTATACTATTCAATTATTTTTAGAGGCTTAAAACTGTGAATGTTCAGGAAATATTTCCCTTATTATTTAACACTAACACTTTTGAGGTGGAAACCTGATTAAAATGACGCAATGGCTTGCATTTACCATAATATTAAATATCTTCATTTATTATATCAAATAAATCTCGTATGCCAAGCATTTCCTAATTCTTGTGGCTGCTAGAAATTTAATTAAAATTGAACTGCCAGCCATCAGCCACCAGGTAGTGGTGCACCGCACCGCATTTAATGAATGTCCAAAGCAATGTCACATTATTTGTGAGATGTTTGATTTATTTGGCATCAGCCGCATCCTTTCAGACACCCCACATATGTGTGCCTTCCAATGCGCTTGAAATGGTAGCTAATTTATTAGCGAACACTCCCCTGCCACTCCCCTGCCTCTGGCAGCACCTTAAAAATGTTGTAATAAATGTCACACATGCCACTGCAGAAAGTTATGGCCACGCATTTGTCACACGCGTTTCGCAGCAGCAAAAAAGAGAACAAAAAACCATTCAGAGAGAGAGTGGGAGAGAGAGAGAGAGAACTCTCCCCTCGGAGAACTGAGGTGGAAAAATACAAATAAATACGATAAATAAAAGTATTTTTAATTAAAATTTCAAATGAAGAAAACGCGCACTTGAATACGGAAATAAAAGCAGAAAGGAAAACGACGGAAATATGCAATTCTGGAAAACAGAATCAATTTGTTTTCAACAGAAAAAATCCCATCGAAGATGGAAAGTGGATAGTGGAAATTATGGAAAAAATCACTGAAACGTCAGGTAAATGTTAAAGAAATATCTTGTAATAAAAAATTATATTTTTCTGCATCCGTGAACTTTTTCAAATTTGGGAACGTGAGTAAATAATTGTGCGTTTCAAAAGCGAAATCAAAATGAAATGCTGCCAATTATACGAAGAAGAATTATTTATTTCTTTTTTTGTTTTGTTGGGGAATTGAAATGAGCTGCTTTTTCCTGGCTGTAAACAAATGGCTGGATGGCTGGCTGGCTGGCTGGATGGCTGGCTGCTTGGATTGTTGCAGCAGCTGTTGCACATGAAGCATTGATTATATAGTTTTTCGATCTCGGACCGACCGTTGTCGTAAAAGTCAATCTCATTTCGACATGCCTTGGACCCTTTTTTTTGCTGCTCCTCTGATCCTTTCGCACATATGTGCCATGTGCCTTGGGTATATACAACTTAATCGCAGCATTTTCATAAAATTTTATTGAATTTAAAAGCGAAGCCGAAGCCCAGCTACTTGGGCAAATATCATTTATTTTATTGTTCAATTCCGTAGCAAAGTATTCCTCTGCTACATGTCTTTTCTTGCCCCCCTGTGTGTGTGTCCTGTGTGTCCTGCTTTGATTTCCTGACTGGACTGTCTGCTTGCCAGTGGCAGCTGTGCCATAAAAACTAAGGCCAGGCCCAACTATACGGTCGGGCTGTCCGTATCCTTATACGTATCCTTCTCTGTTTGTGGCACTTTGGCCCCCCATTCGTAATGAATGTTTATTGCACCGGACATGTACATGTTTTTGCTCTCTCTCCCGCTCTCCCTCTGTCCCGCTCTCCCACCCAATTCATCCTGGGTTCGGCTGCTTTTCTGTTTTTCTAGTCGTTTCTGGTCAACAAGACTGCGTAATTGCTTTTGGTTTCTCCGGCATGCAGTCAGTCAGTCGCATTGTTGTCTTAACGATGCTTCACTGTAAACAGCCCGGCAATGTGACCAATACGGAGTGCTCCAAGGACGGCAACGGCAACGGAAGTGGGAGAGCGGGGTCGGCAATTTGTACAGCAGATCTCCTCTGCGATTATGTTTCTTCCTCCTCTCACTGGGAGCGCTGCAAGCTGTACGGATAAAATATAAATTGTGTTTACCTCAATCAAATTGATTGATTAAAGCTCTGCTCCAGTCGAAGAATATGTGGAATAGATGTATTGACTATTAAAGAAATATTCGTTAAGGATTGCAATACCTACATGAACGATAGAGTAGGGATTCCTGGGGGTTATGCTGTTTACTTGTTCGGGATGATTAGTGGTCTAGGGGTGCCATCAGCAGACGAACGTAGAGACCCCGCCCGACCAGCAGCTTCCTGCAGTGCGACATGGTGTGGCGATAGACCACAGCTGGCGGGCCGAGCACCTGGGCGCTGGTGAACAGGAAGCGTTCGCAGAGGTTCGGCAGGAAGGCCACCGCGGAGTAGGTGCCGTGGACCAGCGTATAGGTAAGCGGCAGCTTGCCAGTCCAGTTCTCCGGCGGCTCAAGCCGTACACGGAGGTGGAGCGAGCCCATGGCCAGCGGATTATCGTCGTCGGCAGCCGGGGGAGTCTGCCACATGAGGAGCAATGACCAGTTGTGGAAGAATGCTCGGAAGTTGGTCACCGCGACGAACTCGTTGTGTGGAAACAGGCGAAAGAGTCCTTGAGGAAGGATGTGCAACAGGCGCATGCTAGTGCCCGATAACTGCAGCATATCCCGGATCTTTTCCAGTAGATGTGTCCTTGCCTCGAGTTCGGCTTGTATGGGCAGAAGGAACTCCGTCAGCTCGCTGCTCGTCTTCTCAGGCCACTCACAAGTGGCATCATGTGCGGTGATCTCTGGGGCTGGCCCGTACCAAGGGCAGCCGATGCGCCGGTACTCGCAGAACACCAAACGCTCGGGGCATTCGCTACGGTAATGCGATCGGAGGACGGGACGCACCATCTTGGTGCCGCAAAACTCGCAGGCCATTTGCATCTCGGCTAGGATTCGCTCAGCGGCGATGTTCCGGTTGGGGGCGTGACGGTACATCCTGACACTGCACTTCGGACAGGTGCCAAGCGCCTCGCATCGCGTCTTGTCCAGCACCTGCACCTGATAGCAGCCCTCACAGATGATATGCCCCTTGTGGCACTGAAAGATCCGACCGAAGGGCACCGTGTGGCAGCGAACGCAGTACAGCTCCCGGGGAATCTCTGCACCCAGACCCAGACCCAGGATGGTCTGCGAGTCTGTCGGAACAGCCCCGAATATGGGCACATTGGCTAGGTCCTCGAAGTTGCCATTGTCGAATAGGCGGCAAAGGCAGCAACGTTCGTCCTTACAATCGCAAAGATTCTCACAGCCCTGGCCAGATGATGATGATGATGCAGCGTTTAGCACATCCTCCCAATCCGAATCAGAAGTTCCAGGAGGTTCCATGCCGAGTCCCCAGACGATTGTGGATTGTAAAAGGCAGGGTATGGCTTTGACTGGGATCGCAAGGCTATAGAGACGTAGATTTATTGTAGTATTTACAGGTGAAAAGGGTACTTTGTAGATCAATGGAATCTATTGACAATTCCAAATATAGTATCAATTGAATCTGCCAAAATACAGCTAGGAAACCTGGCAAAACATATGTAACATTTTAATAATCATAAAAGCAAACAGCCAGAGCCAGAGTCAAAACACCCACAGAGACGCCCACCCACTCCACACCGCACAATCTAGTTAAATAAAAATGAGCGCTCCTCACATATTAAAAGGCGAAGGTCCTCCCCTTGGAGAAGGACGATGCCTTGGAAAAGTAAGTCATTGTTATGCATGACGCCAACTGCGAAAGCCCAAGCCAAGTTGAGGGTTCTGATTTCCATAAACAGCAACAACAAGTGCCGAATGGGTGGGAGATGGGTGCCATGACTGCCATGGCGCTGGCTGGCTGGCTGGCTGGCAAGAGGGAAAAATATTAAAGATTCTGAAAACCATAATCTTATTGACGTGATAGGATTACACTTTGCTAAGTGAATTAATAAAGTATGCGAGTTTGCTGGCCAGAAAGTGTGGCCAACTACTTAGGGCGACCCACTCAATATGATATGCACACAATATTATGGTCGAAAAATGGTCGAAACGGGGCGGCAGCATAACAAGTGCGGCTCTGGGACGTGGCCTGATTCTTGACAAGGGATGAGCCATGCCTGGCTGCCGGCAAAAACTTTTGTAGCTTTCAACTTTCAGCCAAGTTGCCTACTCAACATTATTAACATAATTTATCACGACAGCGACACCAGCAGAGAGAGAGAGTCCAGCGTCCGGAGTCCGCGCTGAGCAGCTCAATAAGGTAACACTTTTGTTCGGTTCCGTGGCTCAAAGTTTGTCGGGCGAAACTTTTGGCCAGCATATTCATTACACAATCATTATAGTCGAGAGAATTTCCTTTCTGTCAACGATTTCATTAACAGCCACTGCTCAAGCCTGATTGCTGGCTGGCGAAATAATTATGTCATCCCAATAATGATTAATCATTGTTCGATTTGCTTGTCCAAAACTCGATTGGAATTTGCCAAAAAAGAGAAAAAATAATAAATTGGCATTTATTGTGATGACTGGTGGGTGAACCCAGGGGACCCCAGGGGGGGGGGGAAGCCAACAATTTTAAAGGCTATACATCAGAAAATGTCCCCAGAGAGCATTTAATTGTCCCGATTGCTTTTTTTTGTGGCTGACTCTTGGGTTAAGCTGAGTATCCAGCACCGCGGAAACTAAAAATTACTGCCAAACTTCATATAAAAAAAACGGGGCCAGTAATTTTTCGTTTGTGTTTTCCTGGAGTCAGTATCCAGCAACGTAAACGGGATCCACGAATTTTTATCGATAATATCGATATTCACACGAATGTGGACTGTGAGAACAGCTGATAGGGGTGCCAGTAAAATATATGTGCCTATTTTTACTGGAGTACAAGTGAGAGGTGGGGGCAAAATCTGTGCGCAAAACCAAAAAGAGATATGCAAATTTTTAAAGTGAGGAGAAGATTGCTTTAATAAAAGCAGTTGAGGCAAGACCATGTCTTTGGCGGATCACGGAAAACAAGCATTTTGATCATTTTGATATTTTGGCGCCTCCGACTGTGCTGTACTTCTTCTTACAACAATATGTGCCACTACCAACACAATCACTTCATCGTCAGAATTACTTTTCTTCCTTTTTTTAATTTTAGTTTAATTTTCAAAATTGGCGCTGTTTACAAAACACAGCTGATTCATGAGAGTGGCAAATCACTTTTTAGGCTCTTGGTCACACTACATCAGTTGAGTTCCACACATCCGAAATAATGTGCAGATTAGCTTCAGTAAAATTTCGCGGTGCTGGATACAGGCCTTTAAGGAAAATCAACTCTGGTTTTCGATGGATTTATTTGCATAGATTTTGATTTCCATTAACTGGATTTTAGATAAATAAATGAATACAAATTGAAATCGTTTTAAAGTGGATCCACCTCATCCTTTAAACACGATTGGTCCTATGTATGGCAATCTCTAAACGCCATTTAAAGAAGGATAACCCTTTACATCTTGCCGAAAATGAAAACTTTTCCGATTAAGACGACAGCCAGAGCGTTGTGCCCCTTTCGAGGAATTGATGTCCTCGTTCTTCCAGTGCAACGCCCATAAAAAGTGCTTAGCCATTCATTCATAATTCGAAAAGTTTTCAGCCTGGCCAACCCATCTGTGGAGCGTCTTGTCCAACTTCCTCGAGGCTCGAGCCGGTGGCCATTAAAAAGTTGTGCGCTCTCATTTCAATTGCTATTGCTCTGGACCAAGACCGGGACCAAGACCGGCCCCAAGTTGCTAAGCAAATTATAAACTATGTGCAAATTTGCACTTGGCAAGACGAACGACAACATTCTATGCAACATGGTGGAAAGTGTGCAAAGTGTTGCACAAACATTTCTGCAAGTCTTTGCGGCAGAAACTTTATGTGTGTTTATTTTTTGGTGCTGCCAATAAATGCAAATTGGCAGGCAATTATTTGGGAGTCGAGAATGGGAATTGTGAAGCAATGTGGCTTAAAGCCTTTTGACTGCTGACATTTGACAAAAACCGAAACCGAAACCCAAAAATAAGGCAAAGTCTTACGCAAATAATTCGTTCGTCATTTATTGGTCTCTGCGTATCGCCAGCTCGTAATTAATGCAAATTAGATATGGACCTCCGACGAAATGAGTTTTTCATCAGGTCTAACAACTTAATTAGCTCATAAAAATGACGCCCCCAAGCTGTTAACCCCACCCCTGGCCCAGACTTTTCATGTTGCTGCGTGTTGCGGCCACTTAAGCGCGACACAGATTGGCCCCCCCGCCTATGCTTACCGCAGGATGCGGCTCTGTAGCCGGAAATGCCACCCGCTCGCCAGGGCAGGTCGTAGGTCACAGCGTAGGCGCAGAGCTAATTAGTATTAAGTGCTCTTGCGGCACTTGAGGCCTTCCCTCGACTGGTGTTCCTCGTCCTCGTCCTGCCTCGTCCTCGTTGTGGGTTTGTTGTCGCCTCGGGTGTGGCTAAAATATTTTTGTGTGTGCGGTCAGTTGTTAAATTCTAACAAAACGCTCACCACAAACCAAAAAAATGAATCACTGAAAACGAAGCTCTCATACTCTATTTGGTTTAAGCTTTTCCATTTGGCCAGTTCTGTCTTTAAGTATGAAACTGGAAACGCACAAACCCCATTATGGGGCTAACTAACCCGAAATGGAAAGAAAATATCGAATGCTTCACAAAGGCCATTGCCATTGGCACACTCGTGCCAGCGATTTAGTGTCGCTTGAGCGGACAATAAAGCCAGCGCCAGAATTTGGATTTCTCTGGCTAATTTGTGTGCGGCAGGGAGCTGCCACAAATGGCTGCGATGATGAAGACGATGGCTACGTTGATGGCAAGTGCCTGAGGTTGCAGGGTCAGCAGGTCACTTCAAAACAAATGCTCCACGCTTTTGTTTATGAAAAATTTCAGAACATAATTAGCGGACTTCACTGCGTGAATGATTCCGTGAGCAATCCCTGCGGACCTTTAACCTTTAACCCACCTTTAAATTCATCAATTTACAAACAAGCCAATTATCTTATTAAAATCCAACTGCGCCTCGTCTCCACACGACTCATCGTCCTTTGCCCCCGTCCAATGCCGGATCTGAGAGGCACGTAGACGCTTTCCGTTAGTTCAACTCATTTCCGGCGCTCACATGACTTTATGCAATAACATCCAAATAAAATTATCTTATCAGCAACTGAAGCATCCTGCGTGTCCTTCCTCAGTGCGTGTGCGTGTGTGTGTGTGTGTGTGAGAGTGGGCTAATTTTATTGCATAAAACTTGTGCTTATTGCGTTCCTTTTGCTGTGCCACAGAAAAATTGCACGTTCCGGTCATACAGTGCGAACGTGACCGCTTGGCCAGAGATCGGACCAACATGTATGCACGTCCTGGCCTGTCCTGCTCTCTCTCTCTCTCAGTGACGATGTCCAGTGACATGTCCCATTTCCATGTAATGACCATGGCTCAGGGCCAGGCCAGCAGCCGGCAAGCGTTCCAGTCGCAGCACAAGTGGAATTACAGTAATTCATGGTAATTTTTTGTATCTTTTTGCGGGCGGCACGAAGCACGGACCACGGATGACAATTTGCTTGTTGCTCTAGGAAATGGACCGTTATGTGAGTACAACTAGTTGACACGATGATAAAATGGGTATTGCCAGAATGGCCTGGGGTATCTACTTACCAGAAGGAAATTAGACCTACCTTTGTTTCGTTTCTTTCTTTCTTTATATGTATATTTTTCCCAGCTCTCATGAGAACAGCGATCCATATCGAGCGAGATTGCGGTCTGCTTGGGCTGTTCTATCAAAATCCGTTTGCATTTGCAATACCAAAAGACAGAAAGAACATAAGGCAGTCTCATTCTAAATATTATTTTAACACTAACTGATCTAAAACAATACCAGCTGTATATGAAAGCAGAGCTTGCAAATAACCGTCAACCTGCACACAGACAAAACATATAACAATTGAGCACACACGATCTCTCTCTGAGCGAAACACTTCTTTCGTTTCGCTTGTGCTCTTCGGTCCGACTTCGGTTTGACTCAAGCGAAGAAACGAATCGGTCTCTCAATAACAACAGAGAGAGAGAGAAAGAGACACCTTCGAGTGAGCGCTCACAGCATACATATGTAACTGTCTTTGACAGAGCGCGGCGCAACAAGGTATGTATACTTATAAAGGTAGCCGCACTAAGAGAGTCACTACTTCTTATGCGTCGCTCATGCGAGCAGAATGAAATTTAAGAAGGAAGCAAAGAGGGCATTAACTTAATTGCAGCTACCTTTTTGTAGTATACCTTGCGGCGCAATAGTTATCTTCAGAAAGGGTTTTTGCTTGCTGTGTGCGAGAAAGAGAAAAAAAGACGCCTCATCAATTCATGTGCAATAAATGTTATGTAGTAAAACAAGAAACCGTTGCACCTTTCTTTTACTCTGAATTCAGTTTAACAATGTCTAAAGAATTAATGTTTTCTGCACTGCCATTATTTATGGCTAAAATTACACATTAATTAATGAAATACATTATTTTAGAGTAAGAATTAATGAAGACAAGCCAAAAACCTTTCGAAAAGCCATCCCTTGGCTGACCATCAACGAAATGGAAGATCCTGTGAGCCCTGGTTCTGGTTCTGACTCTGGCAGGAAAACTTGAGGCGAATGTGGCACGTACGATTGCTGCAATGAAATGACAACGATGAGAAGAACAGCAAATATATATGCAAATATACACATGCATTCTGCGGTGAGCATTTGTAGCTCGTTATGTATTACGATGCTGCCGTTATTCGTTGATTGTGTGTGCATGAGTGTGTGTGTGTGTGTGTGTGTGTGTGCATCTGCGCTCAGCAAAGCGGAAGTGTTGATTTTCATTAGATATTCGTTAGTTCAATTGGAAAAATGTTGAGAGAGAGAGAGATTGTTGTTTCTGTGGCCTAACTTATTAAATTAGCCTGGTTCAGTGGTTCTGTTCGATTGTCGCACGTCGGCGAACTCAAGTCAAATGAAAATTGTTGATAAATTTCTAATGCGCTTCATCAGTTCGGAAATGGCTATGAAATATTATTGATATTCGTTATGGTAAAAGATGAAACCGAAATGTAATGAAAGTGAAGAAAATTAATTGGTAACCAGATAGGGCGGTAAATACTTGAAATGTAAATGTTGATTTATTCGATACAGCTTCAACTTGGGTCAAATATTTATGAAGTTTACAGAGCTCTGAAATATTTACTGAAGTTCAAAGCAAGTCTCGACTGACAGCTGCATCTCGAGATAAGCAGCCAGCCAGAAGCTGCAAGCTCTGGTCACTTTCAATGCTTAAGCCAGAGCCGAAATTGCAATTCAAAGAAATATTGCATAAGGCAACATTTGACAGGAATGAGAGAGAGAGAGAGAGAGAGAGAGAGAGTTATAGCTATAGCTAGTTGTCACACAAGTGCAGAAATGCAGACAATAGGAAAATGGGGAAAATGGCATGCAAAGAAAAACATGAAATGAAATTTAATATCCAAACGGATGGCACAGCCGTATGAAATTTAAAACCGAATTTCCAGTCACCCATTGTCTGCCACACCACAGCATCTCAACTCAACTCATCTCATCTCATTCCAACCAGTCTCTGCCTATTTATAAAGTACATACATATACTACGATACGATATACGATAGTAGTTGATACAGTGTAAATATTTTGACATGGCAATATGTTGTCACAATCATGCTTGTGTGTGTGTGTGTGTGTTTGTTCATTGTTGAAGCCAAAGATGGAGATGGAGAGTTTATTTGTTTGGCCATGTCTCTGCATTTGCAGTTAATTTGTTAAAATTTCACTTTATAAATAAAATTGTAGAAATTTGTTTTGCCCAAGTGGACGTGAACGTTGGACTTGGGCTTGGGCTTCGTTCTTGGTTGTTGTACCATAAGTTTTCCAATTTGCATACTTCCGCAGCAGCAGCAGTTGGGACTGGGGACTATAAATATGCAAAGGGTTTGCGACCAACCACCCACCCCCTCAAGAAACACCCCCACTGCAGTGCCTTCCCTTGGAATGGAAATGGAAATGGATGGATGGATGGGATGGGATGGCTTTCTGTTTACTGAAATTGAAGTGGACTAAATGGAAGGGAAGCGTAATGAATGCAGATCTCACATCAAAGTTAACCTTTCAACTCTCAAATATGACATACAGCAGCATATTCGAATCGTATCACTCGCTAAGCAACCGTTGGCGGGTTGGTTTCTCTATTTGTAAATCAAAAGTTTACACTTTCGGATATCACAAAAATCACAGCTTGGAAAACATTCGTATTTACAACATTTTCTGGGGTGAGCTCAACAAATTTCACAGAATAAAACCGAACTGGAATCTCCCCTTAGCAGGCATGGGGTTCGATATTAACCTAATTGTCGGCCGTATCGACGAGGAGCTGATCTGTCCCATATGCACCGATGTGCTGGAGGACCCCTTCCAGTCGCTGCACTGCGAGCACGCCTTCTGCAAGGACTGCATCGAGAAGTGGCTGCTGGTGAAGAAGATGTGCCCCGTGGACCGCTCCGAGCTGCTGCAGAACCAACTGATCCCGGCCTCGCGGCTCATGCGCAACATGCTGGCGCGCCTGCAGATCAAGTGCCCCTTCGCGGAGCACGAGTGCCCGTCGGTGATGCCGCTGGACGAGTACCGCGACCACGTGGCCGCCTGCCAGTTCAATCCCAAGGTCATTGTCCAGTGCAAGACCTGCCTGATGGAGGTGCCCAAGGACGAGCTGCCCGACCACAACTGCATCTTCGAGCTGCGCAAGGTGGTGCAGAACCAGGAGAAGGAGATATCCATGCTCAAGCACAACCAGCTGGGCAACGAGATGCGCATCGGGATCCAGATCCGCGAGCTGGAGCTGCTGCAGTACTACATAGCAGCCCTGCGCTCCACCAGTCCCGTTATGCGCAACGTTGGCGAGCAGCTCGACAACTACGCGGTGACCCACTGGAGCGGCGGCCTGCCCGAGGCCCGGGTCACCAACTGGGGCAGTGTGATCTCCACCCCGGACGAGGGCATGCGCTTTCTGGTCAGGAACAGCCTGCGTGCCAGCGGCTGTCCCATGCACCTGCTCAACCTGATGGTGGAGCACTGCCACGAGGAGCGCTGGCCAGCCGCCATGGCCACCCTTTCGGGCCGTCGCGCCAACGAGACTCGGATGATGCAATTCACCATCAGGCTGATTCGGCCCCTCCCCAATGGCAGGCCCTGTGTGTGCATCTTCGGCGTCGACAACTACCACATGCCCGACAATCTGCGACCAATCTTGGGCATGACAATGATATTCGTTAATGGCGTGGAGGAGAGAGTCTTCTATGAGATTTAAATGCGAGAGAGAGAGAGAGAGAGAGAGATGACACAGCCATAGACTCCATCGTACTTACATATATTTCAATCCAAAATTGTATTTGGTTTCGATTTTTCTGTCTTTGTTTTGGAGATAATTTAAGCTTCATTGCAGATCCAAACTTCCTTGTAAAAATAAAGAGAAATTGTTCGTCATACAAACCACAAAGCTTCAGCTTCAGTATTGGAGAAATTGATGCCTGATTCGTAGCTTAAGAATTTGATAGATCATTGGAGATAATGGCGAATATCCCATTTGCAAAGCTAAAAGGTACATGGAGTAATCGAGTAGGAGCCCAGGTGCTCAGGTACTTAGAGTGGTCCAAGACCTAAAAGCATATTCAGGCAACCCCTCAGATCTTTGAGCATTGAATCAAAGAACGAACCTTCGTCAGTAACTGAGAAAAGAATGTGCAAGGACAGCAGTAACTCTACAGACTCTACTTTGACTCTACTCACAGAAATACAAAAGGAGAATCAGTTTAGGGATAATTGACTTCGTCCTGCATACATTGAATTCCTGCTGGTTTGGAGCTATCCTGAGTGTCAGTTAACCCTTAATTGGCATCACTAACTGTCGCTTCCTGGGCTGCTCAGTCGTTCTTCCCGGCAATTACGCGGCAATTAGAAAAGCTCACTGAACACCCTGGCGTATGCGTAATGTTCAAGCGAAATTAAATAAACGCATAAGCCTGGATTGAGGTCGCATTGGTTGTGTGGGTGTGTGGGTGTGTATGTGACAGGCAGGATGGTGCCCCGAATCAAGTAAAACTTGTAATGGAAATTCAGAAAGTTTGCCAGCCAGCCAGCAGATCGCGGCAGTTGGCGACACCATTTGGGGAAAGTTTTCACAAATTGTAGAAAATTTAATTTGCCAACTCAGATAAATTTTAGTGGCAGTGCAATTTCAGCATACAATTGGAAAAGATATCAGATCAAATGGAAATTTATGGCGACTTAGTGGGTGGAAAGCCAGTCCCCATCTGGCTGGCAATCGAGTGAGGCATGCAACAGCTCAACAGCTCAACAGCTCAACAGAATATACACCAAATTAGTGTCAAATCGAGTTGGACTCTTTGTGAGCTAATTAAGTGGCCACAAGAGCATGTACTGCCAAGTTGATTAGGCAAAGTCGTTGCAACAAAGGACGCCGAGTGTTCGACTAACTAACTAACTAACCAACTAATTCTGCAGCTAATACAATGATAGATGCCATGCACTGCCTGCACCTGGGAGCCAGGAGCCAGACGACGGCTGGCCGCAGGGCTGGCTGCAAAAACCGAAGTCGCATGCAACAAAAGCCAAAACTTAATTAATATTTACATGAGCTCTAGGTCCAGGTCCCAGGCTGTTGGTGGAGATTGGAGGGGAGGGGGTGGGGTTGCTGTTGCTGTTGTTGGTCTTATCTTCTTGGGCTGTCATGTTTGCATATGTGCAGGCGCCGCTCTTCCTGATGGCTCCTCCTGCAGGGACAGGGACAGGAGTGGCATGGGATGGGATGGGGTGGGGTGACTTGCATCGCTTGCATGGCTGCTAGAAATCAATTCGCATTGTTAACCCCTGATTGGATATTATTGATTCAATTTGCTGCCAACCGACCAAAACATGTTTTATGCATGCCCATGCCTCGTCGGTGCTTTCTTCGACGATGCCATGCCCTGCCCTCCCTGCCCTCCCTGCCCTCCCTGCCGCCCCTGCCCGTTGGTGCATGTGTGCTGATAATGTCTTTTGGTATCGATAATGGAGAACATGCACGCTCCTCGCACACCAACACCCTGACACCAACGGCACACACACATGGATACGCACTCGCATGACTCTCAACATAGTTTAATTTATGCATTTGTTGCACTTGAATGTACGGCCACAGACGGCACAGTGGGCTGAAATCGGTTATCTTACCTTTAGAATGGAAGACAAACATATTGAAATCCATAGACCAACTCAAAGGCAACAAAAGGCCCACTGTATGGCCCACTGTATGGCCCACTGTATTGCCACATTTCGATACATAAGTGAAGGAGCAGCCGCAAACAATGGCCGTGATCATGGAAGGACTTGAAGCACATGGCCTGGTCCTGCCCCATCCCTTGCCCCCCCCA
The DNA here is from genome assembly GCA_008121215.1 of Drosophila athabasca. Classification (NCBI taxonomy): domain Eukaryota; kingdom Metazoa; phylum Arthropoda; class Insecta; order Diptera; family Drosophilidae; genus Drosophila; species Drosophila athabasca. Next base: position 47,615,917 of record CM017794.1, read on the forward strand.
AGGTTGCAGGCCTGCCTACAAAGTTTAGATATTATTCGTAGTGGTTTGGTTGCAACTCTTGAGTTTGCTGCTGCTGCTGCTGCTGCTGTTGTTGCTATTATCATTGACAATGGCAGTGATAACACAGTAGTCAACACAGCACACAGAAGACTCGTACGAATACCACTCAATATTGTATGCCATGTTGCATCCGGGAATGCCTTGGTGTGGACTGTGGACTGGTTTCTGCTGTCTGAAGTGTTTGGCATTTCCTGTGTTGCCTTTATGTGGCAATTGAATCGGCAGTATTTGCAGATTAGCATCTACAACCCCATTGGAAATATGAGCCGATAACCTAATACTAATCATCCACCAGAACGGAGGGGCATGCAGCAGCAGTACGGCTGAAAAAGTGCAAAAGAACAGCCGCCAAAAGGAACAAAAAACGCATAAAGAGAGCCACAGAGAGCGGCAGTAAATTGGTAGCGATAAAGTCCACTGAAGTCCACTGGAAGCTGGGCCGGAGATGGAGATGCCCCCGAGGTGGCAGGAAGTCGGCGCGTTGAGTTGTGAAAACCAAACGGAAATGGCGGCCATAACTCGTCCAAGCACTAGTGCCTGGCCGTGGAAAGGCTATCAAGTCTGTTGTAGTTGTTGCCAGTTGAATCCAGGTTGTATGAGGGAGACATTGGACAGCTTTGATTAGCGGATAATGCCTGGAAGAGGCAGATCTAATAGGATTAACATTTATGAATCTAACCATGAAACTCCTACTTGCCCCATTCCTCAGAGACACACATGTGGCAGGTTTATCCACTCGTTGGAGCACCAATTGACACATATATCACTTGAACTGTCTGGTGAAGCGACTAAACGATTTAACCAATTTATGTACCTGCCCCAGCAGCCACAGCCATAGCCACAGCAATAAAAATTTAATGGCATTTATTAAGTACACATTAATTTGATTAACGTTCGCACACACACAGAATGTTTGCTTGTATTTATTTTTATTCGAGTTTTCGAAGAGTTTGGAATTGATTTGCTGCAAATCGAAGCAATTATCTAAGGGACATCAATTCCAGAACATCAAATATTTATTTTGAATGCTCTTATGGCTCTTACTACTGGTAACTAAAGCCACTTAAAGGGGAAATCGAAATCTGCTTAATTGGGCCATAAGAAGTGAACAAAAGGGTAAGGACTAGCACAGATCCTGTACGCAGAACGCAATGGGAGGCGGCACAGGACTATTGTTCTGATTGGACTTCAACAGGCTTTCAGGCAATAGATCGACTTTGAATGCAGTACGAAATTAATGTTGGTTGTTGGCTCCAGTCCATGTCCATGTGCAGACAACAGGAGGAGCATAAAGAGCATTCGGCCCTAATAGCCGCCCACAGAAAGCATTCGGGATAAATACGGTAATGGGTCCAAGCAGAGGCTTCCAGGGGCTTTCCACTTTGCACAGGAATATGAGAACATTGTTCGTGGCCACAGAATGATGGTTTTGGCCAACAACAGAAACAACATCTCTGGATTCGTTTTTGTCTTTTGTGCATATATTTGCAGAACAATTCAATTTTTGGCAGCAATTTACGCTCTGCTCTCAGTGCAATCAGCTTGTTGTTTTTCCTCCGGCTCCAGCTTGTTGCTAATGCGATTCTCTATAAGTAGGGGCATGCCACGCCCAGGCAGTTGCCGGGAGGAGGAATCAATTGCCACTGAGCACCGAGCCAATGGCCTGGGTTTTTTGTATCCCTTTTTCTTCGTCTGCTCTGCTTTTTATGCTCTTGCAATTTACACCAATTGCATCGGGAGGAGAGAATGGAAAACTTTCATTTAATGCCCGCACTTCTGGGTGTCGTTTTCCAGCATGACATCCAAGTGCTCTTGGATTTCGACTAAATGCTGATCCCCAAGGAGGTGTCGATGGCTGTCGAAGGATTTCACAGGCGAAGCGAAGCGATTTGCTTACACTCATGAGCTCTGGCTTAGATTCGAGATGTCCTTTTGAAAGCTGTCCAAAGTAAGCTCAAAGAAGTGAAAGATGCTGGGCAGTGGATGAGCAGATTAGACCCTTTAAAAACTAAATTAAGTTCGCCTTAGGTTTAACAAAAGAAGGAAACTTTAATGTGTAATAAAATATATTTTAAAGCATTCTTAATGATAGCAAACTGAAGGCTTTTCCTGCTTCTAGGCTGCCTGCTATCCATAGAGTTTGTTTGCCTTTAAAGAATCCTTTGGGATAAACTTATAAATGACCCACTTTGCGTTAAAGTTTTTAAATACTTTTTAATGCGCTTTGACAAGGATCTGAAGAGGACACACTCACACATACTTTCACACACGAGTACTAGGAGGAGTATATACATATGTACATATGTATGTATGTATGGGTAGCCGGAAACAGTTGGCGATGCCGTTGAGTGATGCGCCGTTTGTCAACTTTGCAGGTCAGCCATCATCATGGGGCCACCCTTTTTTTTCCACCCCCCCCTGGCCACTCCACCCACTTCTCTCCTGGTGCTGTCCTGGTGAATAATGATGCCGGGTCGAGCCGAATTGTTGCCAGTTTCAGATTAAACTGTTGGTCAAGCAGCAGCAGGAGTTTGCTTTAACTCAATTCCCGCCCAACCACTTGAAGATTTGCGGAGTTCGGTAACAATACCCAGACTCGTATTAGTTTATTTCCATTCTGTTGGCCTCATTCTTTTTCCCTTTTTTGCTATTTTTGTTGATTTTATTCATGGCACAAACTGCTTGCCAGGGACTTTTGTGCTGCTGCTGTGCGGTGCGGTTCGGTTTCTCTGGTCAGACAGTCAGACAGTCAGACAGTCGGACGGGACTTGGGCTTGGTTTTAAGTTTCCGAGTTATATTTATCTAAATGATGCCAGCAGCCAGCAGGCAGCAGGCAACTCTGCGTATGTGGAATATTTTTATTGTGGTAAGCAGTCCGACTGGTTGTTGCCAGTTTTCAGTTGTTGGTTAGCTGCTTTTGACATTCGCTTAGAGAGTGGCAAGTGGGGAACGGTACACAGCATTTTTCTGTGGGTGTGTGTGTGTGTGTGTGTGTGTGTGTGTGTGTGTGTGTGTGTGTGTGTGTGTGTGTGTGCTTAGCAGATAAGCCAATTTATGCAGTTGTTCTTTTTGAATATGCGTGTTAATTTGCTTGTGGACTCATCCCCCCCCCGCACTGGCAGGACAATGGTGCAGGAGTGGAGGAGTGGAGGAGTGGACTCGGGCTTATGGTCATGGATATCGGAGTGTGGCAGTTGTTGTTTCTGTTTCTGTGGGGGCCAAATGTTGGTCGAGTTAATAGCCACCTAAGCCACGTTTGGACCCTCATTAAATATACATTTTAATTTAGTTTGTAATTAAATGTATTCCACAATTTATAATGGAATTTCCTACATGTACTATCGACATCATCATTTTTTAGTTTTTCTTAAAGGTCTTCCCCTATTTCACATTCAAATTCTTTGTAAATCAAAGCCCTACAACATCCAACTACCATCTCAAGGTAAATTCTTTTGTATCAAAGCATAAACTCCCGAAGAGAGCACAGCACAGCAGAATGAACCCTCAGTTCAGTTGCCTTCCAGTGGGGGGCCACGAGTTCATTCTCTCTGGCAGCGAATTCGGAGTTCGAATTTCGAAAACCCGAAGGGCGAACGAGCGCCAAAACGAAGCGCGCGGCGTTCGGGTGGCCATGTGAAAGACTCATCCACCAATGAAGTCGGCCGCCAGTTCACTCGTGCATCGGGTTTCCAAGTGAACGGACGCACAACGAGAGCCGCCGTCAGCCAACGCGTACCAAAACTATCCGCCGTATCTGCCGTATCTGCCGTGCGATTTGCGATCCGCGCGAAAGTCTCCCACGCTTTTCTTGCCCCACACGAAATGTGGTTCGGTGTGCCACTGCCGTTGCCGTTGCCGCTGTCGCTGTCGTTCTTGCCGTCGCTGTCATTTGCCGGCTTCTTCTGGCTGCCTTCGACAAAGTTCTGAGCGAGTGAAAGTTTCTGTGCATCGCATCTGTCGTGCGGCAGCTTCGGTTCCCCGTTACTTTTGCATTTGCGTGCTTAATTTGATGTAATTACCAAATGGCTTGTTATGTTGCAACACAATTACACCCTGCACCCCGGACCCTGGCTGCAAACATTTTGACCACCCGACCCCATATGCGACATTTGTTGGTGCTTTGTTGGGGGGTTGAGGCGAGTGACGATGGCCAAAGTGGGATTAAGGAATAGTTATAGTGCCAGAAGAACTTCAAAGAAGATCAAAGATCGGTTGTCATTGTAATCTATATAAATTCTTAGGCGCTTTATTCTCTGGTGAAAATCTTGTATTAAGGTCTAAGAAATTCCAGGAATTATGTATATAGCGAAAACTCATACTCAAATACGATCACCTAAATTAATCAGTTAAATATTTTGTGATATCCAAAGTTTCATTGAAGCTATGTCCTCTGTATGTTTATCCTTAATGCTATAAGTGCAGATTTGTATACGATTTTAAGATCTAAGAGATCTAATGAATGTGATAGAATATAGAAATATGTTATAGTAGATCTTTGCTTTACTAAAACTATGAAAAATAAGGTTCAATAGAAGCCATGGAAAGTCTTACAAAAGAACATCCCCGAAAACAAAAGAGACACTTTTAGGTTCTGTAATATGAAGTACATTTCCGCCATGTCAAAAGATTTTATAATGATTCAAGATATGACTATAGTCCGTGGCATATTTACAAAATACAAAGATGGTGCTTTAGGAACATATAGAAAATTTATTGGTGAATATTTGAATATTTAAAAAAATAACTTCAATCAATTGCATAAAAATGTTTGCCTAATTGAAAAACTTTTAGCTGAAATTCCAAAAAAACAATGCAATCATCTGACAATAAAAACTATTTTTGCTTTGGCACTCGAAATTCCTTGCATTCCTTGCATTTGCCAGAGCAAAGCAATTCAACCATAATTTATAGGTTTTTACACTCGAAATAAATTGTTTACAGCTGTAATACCCTAATTTGTCTGCAATTGTGCAAAAAACCGCAAAAATCTCAACACCAAATCCTTTCAATGGAATGAAACAAACTAAATGGCCATAAAAACCGCTTTCGAGCAGCAGCAGCAGCAGGATAAAAGGGGTGGGGGTGGGGGGCACCAAGGGCGGGGGTGGGGGAATGCTGAGGGCTCTGGCTCTGACTCTGGCCGCGGTGTAACCAGCAAAATAATTTGTTGCAATAAATATTTGAAAATCCAGTTAAGCGAAACATTTTCGTCACGAAGAGGCCAACTGGCCAAAGAGTCTAAGAACTGCACAAAAAATGCACTCCCCGCTAGGTAGGGGAGGGGGAGGGGGCGGGGATTGGGGCTGGGGTTGTTGGCAGGTTCTACGGGCATGGCAGAGACGCCCAGGTCCTGGCCGGAGGCACTCGGTTGGTTGAGTTCGGTTGGTTCCTATAGGAATCTGGCCACTGTACAGGGTATCGTGGGTTGCTTGGTTTTCTTGAGTCACTTAAAAGAGGAACTCAGGGTACTCAGGTTTTTAATATTGTGGGATATTTATCAGATATTTTAAACAGTATTTTTATGATCATAACTTATTTTAATAATATTTAAATACATTTTATGTTTCGATTGAATTGTGAAATATATTTTATGCATAAACAATAATTTTTAAGAAGCCTAAATAAATATTCTGCCTAGATTGTTAAGCCCATTTCGCTTTATCTAAATTATTATAAATTCCAGTTTTAATTAATTTTAGTTCCTTACATTCAAAAATATATCATTTAATAATAATAACAATTACATAAATAATACAAGATAATACAATATAATTATGTATATTTAATTTAAATAGAGATTATTTTTCATTTTAATTTAATTTAATTTAATTTTAATCTAATTTCATTTTAATTTAATATAATTTTGATTTTTTACGTTCAAAAATGTATTATTTAATAATATTAAGTAGTGACAGAAATAATTCAAAGCAATTAATTATGTATATTTAATTTAAATATAGATATCTTTTATTTTGTAAACTTTTAAGCTTTCAGCGATTTCTGTTGATTTGGAATTGAATAATGTTATATTTCTATGTTCACTTTTATAGTTTAAAAAAAAATATAATTTCCCTATTTTCTAAAGTATTTTTTTGGTTATACTCTGCCTTCAAAAACTGCCTTCAATGGGTGAGATTCCTGTTAAATTTTGGACAGTACGGGGTACAACCAAGTCTTCTTTGGCATATTTCAGACTCCATTCCCCTTCTCCCTTCTCCTTGCCTTAGTTTTGCTTTTTTGTGTGGCATTTTCATGCAGTCGCCTCTTTTTGCATGCCCCGCATGCCATCGGCAATGTTATGCCTCAGTGTTGGTGTTGTTCCTCGAGCTGCTGCTGCTGCTGCTGGTTGTTGCACGCCGTGTTGCATATTCCTTGTGGGCTGTCCTGTGTGCCACCGCCTGCTTGCTCGCCTTTTGTGTCTCTATAACGGACGCTTTAATATTAAAAGCGTTTAAAATTTTTGTACGTTTCGTCGCCATTGTTCCATGTCCTGGCACAGAGCCCCCTCCCCCTCTTGGATATCCCCCAATCCCTTTGGCAAGGGGCTGGCACTGGAAGGGGAGTGTCTTGGTGCCACGCCACTGTTGCTGTTGCAACGCTATGGGGTGCAACACTAACAAGCTTTGTTATGTTTCGGTGCCGTTCTACCGTCCTGCCGTTGTCCTGTCGCTGTTGCTGTTGCCTTTGCTTTTGCTTTTGAGTTTGCTCAACGTTTTGCCAACTGTGCGAGAAAGTCGCCCGCAGCGTCGGAAGCGGAAACGGAAGTGTTGCCATTGCCATTTTGCTGGCATCGCCATTGCATTTTTGGTGCGCTCCGGCTAGGGCCGAGGCTCGGCTGTTTTGTTTGTCTTTTACTCGCAGTTATTGTTGTTGTTGTTGTTGTTGCTGCCGATAATATTCCTTTCTGGCTTTCCGCCTGGCAAATGCTGTCATGTCCTGTGCAGTGTCCGCTTTTGGGCCTGGTTTGGGTTTGGGTTTGGCAGAAAACTTTCTGACAGGTGGTTTGTGTGTTACGTGTTTGCTGTTTACTTTGTGTAATCATTTCATTTGTCAGACTTGATTTGCCGACAAGCACAGCGCTGACAGCCTGACAAGCGAAAATGAAGCCATGCCCCGAAGGCGGCCAACCAGTCCGTTTGAGCCAAGGCTGAGATTCACCAAAAAATTCCACAATATTTGTATTTAATTCGTATGTAATTCGATTAAGCAATTTATTATGCCACAAAAGGCAACTCCTCACACACTGACACTGATTTAAATTTCATAGAATTTCCCACAGAAATACAATAAAATTTTAACTATTCTTGTCCTTTGTCATTTGAACTTTAGCTCTTAATTGAAATTCCAGAGAAAATCCCTTAAACTACAACTCCCCCATACCATTCGACCAACCAAAAGTCAGTTGAAAACTTTGATAATCTCCCCCCTGCCATTGGACTTTTGTTAAATTACTGTTAAGACAAAATCCAATTTCCGTCGACAAATCAAATTACTGTCTGATGGCTGTCTGAAGATATTCCACTCCACAAATTTCAGTCTCAAACGCTTCAAATTAACGCCCTCAAAAATTAACTTCAAACGGGGAAGGGAGGGCAGGGTGGGGGGGGGGAAGGGCAGGGCGCGAAAAATTCAAAGCATCGTGCAAACAAATGTCGGAACAAAGTCAGAAGTCAGAAGTCGAAAAGCTAAAGTCAATGCCAAACTATGAACGAGAGGCGAAGCTCCTCTAAACAGGAAGAACAACAAGCAAAAACAGCAACAACTTTGACTCTTGCCACGCATCCGGATCCGGATTGGGGCAACCTGCTCTGGGGGGCTGTGGGAGCCATGTTAAGTGCTGGCAAACCCGCACGTCATCATCGTAGCCACCGACGACCCCTAGCACCAGCATCATCATCGTCATCATCTTCATCCTCCTCCTCCTAGTCATGACGCTCCATTTCAATCCTGTCGACGATGTCGGTGTTGATTGCAACCTGCTTGTTTTTTGTTCCTGTTGCTGTTGTTGTTGTTGTTGTTGATTACGCGCCGTTTAAGTGATTAAAGGTGAAAATGTTACCAGCCAGTGTGCGCCGTGCCCCCTAATCCACTCACCTACACCCCACACCCCACACCCCACACACCACTCACCTACACTGGTGGCATTTTGGCAACTCAACGAGTGAGTGTTGAAAATGTTCCCCCATTGCCCCATTGCAGAAGGAAAAGCTCTAAAGGTAAAGGATTTTGAGAGCCATGCCAGAGCCACATTGGCCACCACGCCCCCGCAAACGCCTCCGCCAATGCCTACGCCCGCAGGCCAGTGTCCGGGTCCGTGTCCGGGTCCGTGCTCGTGTTCGGCAGCTGGCCACAATGCTGATTATAAATGCCGCGGTAACCATGCTGATGACAGCCACGCCCACTCTCGCCGAGATCCCCTCAAAGGGTAAGTGCTTTGATAATTTAATGAGCCGCTTTTAATGGGCTTTTTATTTGATTGATTGAAGTGATTGATCTGCCAGACAACGAGGGCGGACTAGGTGGGAGGCAGGCAAAAGATTATGTCTAACGAAATCTTTTCTATTGTTAGGGAAACGATTACGAAACCCATAAAGGGCAGAGCTCCCAAAAGTAACATTTATTTTGTCTAAATTTTAAGTGAAAATTTTATATTTATTTGTGAAAAATCAATGGAAGAATTTTGCAAATATCTTAAGGTTTTTAATAATAATTTGCACTTAGATATATTACATACTTCAATTCTTTGTTGAAAAAAATTGTTTCAGACAGTAGGCCTGATCGAACAGGTTGTTTGCTATCAAACTTGTGTGCCATAGGGTCTTCAAGTTCAGCTCGGTTCGATCTCGGTTCGATCGAGCAGAACACGTGAATTGAAGGTTGACTCGAGCATGTTCGATCGCGCAAGTGAATTGCGCATTGAACCTGTAGTTACCTGGCGGTTTCTTTTGAATTTCTTAAACAAAATCTGCACACAATTTAGGAATTCCATTGAATCCATATATTTGAATGCCTCAATTATTGATTTCATCTATCGTTTACTCTCACATCTTTATAAATCATCTACATACATACATATATGTATGTAGATTTGTTTCTTCATTTCTCTCTTTCCACATGGAGTGCACTTAACACTTTGGAAACCATTCCATTATTCTCGTATTCCCCAAGCAATTTCGTTCAATAAATTTGAAAATATTTTTGCTGTGTTTACTTTTGCCATTAAAAGCAATTTCGAGCGGGAAAATTATTGCCTTTGCTGTTCTTTAAGCCTATTTCTGAACGCTCTTGGCCCACTCGTTTTCGACACTGAGAGGCAAAATTGTGCATATTAGAAAAATTTATGAAAAACAATTTTCCATTTTGCCGTGGATACAAGACAGAAGGTGGTGCAGGAGAAGGGCGTATGCTATTTGCATATTTGTTAAATTTATCTTTGGCTAAGCAAACACAGAGACTCAACAGAGGAGAGCAGAGAAGAGCAGAGCAGAGCTCGGCAGACTGTAGTATCCTTGAGGATATTTTGTGACATAATCAAATATGCTTTAAGCGAAAGCCAACAACTCAACCCTTTTGAAGTCGCTGGCAACAAAAATGAATGAACTGCAGATAAAAGATGTTGGTCCCTGCCATCTCATGGTTGTTCAGTTATGTCCTATACTGTATGTACATATACTCGTATATGTATGTATGTATGTATCTTCCTCGCTCCAAGTTTTGCTTGCCAGAAGGACAATTTTCTTATTTCTTTCGTCTATTTTATGGGCAAGGAAATGCAAATGCTTACAAGACGTTTAACATGTCACCTGCGGGCAAAAGATGCTCTCTTGCTCTCTGCAAAATGCTCTCCACACTTATCTGACAGTTGTGCATCTCCCTGGCCCGGCCCGGCCCGGCCCGGCCCTCCTTCTCCCGGCCATATGTATAAAATATACATTTGTTTGCCTTACCATGTTTGTCACTTATCGTTTGGTCCAATGTTTCGCAGCTGAGTGCCATGCCATTCCCCCAGCGACTGCTCTGCTCTGCTCTGCTCTGTCTCCTCCTTGAATCTAGCTGGGACTGAAGCTGATGCTGATGCTGAGGCTATGCGATGCTGTAGATAAATGTTTTTGTATGTCTGACAGGATATATTATGATTTTATGCATGGTATGCCAGGAAATTACTACTTGCCCAATGCTGAAAACGGTATATAGTTTCCGTTTCTATGTGATATTTTATGGTTGTACTTGTAGGTATAAAAAATATATTTAAGTTCTTGATATATACATTTAATTTAATTATAAAAGTAAAAATTAAAATTCAAATTCAGGAACAGCTTTGAATCTGAACCTGTCCCGAAGAGCAAGCCTGGTTCTAGTGCTGCCTCCATTTCAGGTAGTTGAACTTTACCCAAAGCTCCGCACAGGCCACAGGCCACAATGATGAAATTTTGCACCAATCATAACTTTCGGATGAGCGGAGTATTCGTACTCAAATGAGAGACGAAGAAACGAAGTGTAAATGTCGCCCTTATCGCTGGTGATTAAGATTTTTTAAACATTTTCTGTCTGTTCTACCATTTTAGAATAAACAGAAGTTTTGCATTAAAGGTCTTTCATTCTTTTTTTCAGTCTGTCCTGCTCGCTTCTTCCCTCCCCCTTTCAGTGGGTTGCAGTCCCCAAGCAGTAAAGCATATTTTATGGCATACTATTTTCCTCTTATTTCCGTTTGTCGCTTTTTCCACTATTTTCACCATTTTATGGCAATGCTTCCGTCAGAGATTTCTTCTTCTTTTTTTTTGTAGAGGTTCTTTCGCATTTTAAAGTGTTATAATTTACCTTAAAGTGTCTTTGACTGGTCTAGAAAAAGAGCTGCTGCACACGCGGGTCCTCTCCTCTCTCCTGCCCCCGGTCTTTCGTCCTTCCTGCCCGGAACTTCTTGGGCCGAATGGAATTCTTATTATTATGAGCTCGCGTGTGCGGCACATGCATTTTTCCATATTACCTCCTCAGACTGCTGCTATCCGAAACTTATTAAAATTGTTCAACGTCGTTGCTGGTGCAACACTGGCATTCCTGGAAGGAGTCCTCGTCTCGGAGAGGGGTCGGTTCGGAGCGGTTCGTTTCGGTTCGGGTCGGGTCGGGCATTGCGATTTATGTTTCAAGTTTGAAATTCCCGAAATAGTTTCGCGTGCTGCAAATTGTTAACAAAACTAATCAGCATAAAAATGCAGCCCCAGCGCCGCAGTGAGTGGGAAGTGTGGGAAAAAGTGAAAGTGTTCTGCGTTAGACCCGTTTTATAGGTTTATTTATCGCGGCAAGGGGTCGGGGAAAATTCCGCGCGTGACTCGAGGAAAGTGATTTTCAGCCAGCAGGCGAATGGAGTGCACGGCACTGGATGCTGGCTGAGTAGACCTGTCCTTTGGGCTTTGCTTTATATGTCTTGATGGCAGATTATTGTGTGCGGAGCATAAAATTATTGGTTTTTTTTCGATTGTCACCTCGACCCACAAATGTTGTCCAAATTGTATTGTAGCTTCTTTACTCGTAGACCCCATGTGACCGGCTCCTGCCACTGCCTCACTGCACGGGCCCAAAGCCATGGTAGCCATGGCCAGGCCGATCTGGGCCTGCCCTGCCGGAGCGAGCAGCTCGAGGGCCTCACCGACAAGACCTTCGATGTGCTGGTGATAGGGGGTGGGGCCATGGGATGTGGCTGTGCCCTGGATGCTGCCTCGCGTGGCCTGAAGACCGCCCTGGTGGAGGTCTCCGACTTTGGCAGCGGGACCAGCTCAAAGTCCAGCAAGCTTCTCCATGGCGGCCTCCACTTCATGCAGTCGGCACTCAGGAATTTCGATAGGAAGCAACTGCCCCTCATGTTCGAGGCCTTGCATGAGAGGGATGTGATCCGGAAGACAGCGCCCCATCTGGTGAAGAGAGTCGAGATGGTGACCCCGATAGCGGAATATCGGGACCTGCCCGGGCTGTGGCTGCTGTTAAAACTGTACGACCTTCTGGCCGGCAGCTCAAAACTCAAGGCCTCGCACTTCCTGGGCCCCAAGAAGACCCATTTCGCCTGTCCCATGCTCAGGATGGACAACCTGAAGGGCTCGCTGGTCAGCTACGAGCTGCAGATGGACGATGCCAGACTCTGCCTCGCCCTGGCCCTGTCGGCCGCTCGCCACGGCGCGAATGTGGCCAACTATGTCAAGCTGCAGCAGTTGGTGCCGCCGGACGAGGATGGCACACGGCTGGCCATCGTCAGGGACGAGATGACCCACCACCAGCTCTCCCTGAAGACCAGATGTGTGATCAATGCGTCGGGGTCCTTCGTGGACTCTGTACGACGGATGGACTCGAATGAGGCGCTGGCCATAGCTAGCCCCACAGCCGGGACCCACATAGTCCTGCCGGGCTACTTTGCCAAGAGCTGTGCTGTGCATGGACTACTGCCGGAGGAGGTGTTCGCCATACCCTGGCAGGGACACACATTGGTGGGATGTCGAGATGGTGGCTTGGGACTGGTGCCCCTGGAGACGGAGGTGGACGCTCTGCTGGACAAGTTCAGGCAGAAGATCAGGCAGGATGTGGTGCTGAGCAAGGAGCATGTCCTGAGTGCCTGGAAGGGCCTGTGGACAAGTGTGTCCGGCCCCGGCTTCAATAGCCCCGAGTCCAGACGTCCTGTGCTGTTGGCCAGCGACCGGAGACTGTTCACCATTGCCAGCGGGGAGTTGACCTATTATCGCGCCATTGCCGAAGGCATAGTCGATGGGGCCATCGAGACCGTGGGGCTCCAGCCGAAGTTCGAGTGCTGGACCCACATACTGCCCCTCGAGGGGGCTCACCAATGGACCGAGGAGCTGCCCCTCGAGCTGATGCGAAACTTTGACCTGCCCGCCGATGTGGCCTACCATCTGTCCGAATCGTACGGCTCCAACGCCTTCACCCTGCTCAGTGCCTTCGATGGCTGCCACGGGCGGCTCCACGACCATTTCCCTTACATCGAAGCCGAAGTGCACTATGCGGTGCTCTTCGAGTACGCCCTGACCGCCGTCGATGTGCTGGCGCGCAGGACGCGGGTGGCCTTCGTGGATGTGGCCGCCGCCAGGCAGATACTGCCGCGAGTCGTGGAGATCATGGCCAGGCACCTGAACTGGAGCGAAGCTGTCCAAAGGGAACGCATGTATCGCGCCACTATCTTCCTGAAGGAAGAGATGGGTATGGGTACAGTCACGCTCAGCCATGCGATCCAGCAGGCGAGTTCGGGCAAAAGAGTCGCCGCCTAGTAGGGCCTGAGGCTTGGCAGCAGTTCAAACGTTCAATAAATACTTGGAAAGTCATTAGAAATATATTGAACAAGTGTTCTGCCTTCACTTTAAAAATTCGATGCCATAAAAAGCTCATTTGCGCAGCCTAACGAGCGGCCGTTACTCTCTCCATCCCCACATGCTCACACCAGTATTACGAGGCTGCCTCCCCCAATCAGCCAATAAATAAAGTAATGTATGAACGATAAGCATATTCAAAACAGCAGCAGCCATAACAATAATTCAAAATACATTCCCCCCAACATTAGCAAAGTATGGCTAATTTATTAAAAACAAACGACAACAGCCGCAGCGACTGGGCCTGGGGTGGGGGCAATAAATTGCCAGAGTAACGGCACGAAAAATAAAAAAAATCGAACACCGACTCGAAGAGGGGAATCGGAATCCGAATTGGTTTTCTTTTCTTTTAAATCCCATAGATTTTGTATTTCACAATTTGTTTAAACAATTAATTGAATGGGATTGATATTAGTGTCAGTGTCAAAATTGTAAAATACAATATGAATTTACGATTGTGTTGAGTGTTTGTCAGGGTCAGGAGGCTTCAGGACATCAGACCTTCGACTTAGTATTGATAGTCACGCTGCTTGGAGCCATGATACTGGTCTTGACGCTGCCCGCGATGCTGGGCGTTGTGCTGCGGCGAGCGTGAGCGGTATCGGTGACGGGAAGCGGAGCTTGAACGGTTGCGAGAACGGGACCGAGAATGGGTACGAGAGCGTCCGCCGCGGTGGACGGGGGAGTAGCGGCGGCGCCAGGTGGCGCGTACCTTGTTTGGGCGAAAGGCCGACACCACGATCCTTCTGCTGTCGATCTGGCCACCGTCCATGTTCTTGATGGCGCGTGCGCAGTCCTTTGGATTGGCGTACTCCACGAAGGCGAATCCGCGCCCCGTGCTATCGCCGTAGAGTTCGACCGGGAAGTCGACTGCTGTCAGCGGGCCAAAGTTGCCAAAGATCTCGGTCACATGCTCCTTGGTCACCTGGCGGCTCAGCCCCTTGATGTGCAGCCTCACCTGCGAGATTGGCGGCGCCCCTGACTTGAAGTTGCCTCTTTCACGGCCCATGGATATCGAGTTCGGAGATGCTTTACGGCCGTATCTGTTGCGGATGGGGCTGCGTGACTTGGTGTGCAAACGGGAACGTGAACGGGAGTGGGTGCGGGTGCGGGTGCGGGAGCGCGAGCGAGAGCGGATGCTTCGCTGCATCAAATCAGCTTTTGCTGGCAGCTGATTGGAGCCGTTATTCGCAGTAATGGAGGAGGCCAGTGGGAGCTTCGAAATGGCAGCGGCCTCGCCTGGCTTGGAATTGGTAGCCATTGATAGCGTTGTTGGATTCGCATCGACTTTAGAATTGGCCGTCTGACACTTTGTATTGGAACCTGTATCGATAGGGCTAGAATCCACTATCGATAGCTTCGGATTGGCGCCAGAATCTGTTGGCTTGATATCCGAACTGGAGTTGGTCAAAGAGTGTTTCATTTCTTCGTCGACGAAGATCCTTGCCGATTCCTTAAGGACCTTCACAGGATCCTTTGGTTTCCCGCCCAGAGCAATGATGATAGGTTTTGGATTGGAACTAGAGCTCTTTGGCTTCGAGTTGGAACTGGAACCATTAGAACCAATCGAGTCTGCCTTGTCATCAACATTGGAACTGGAACTAGCTCTTTCAGTCTTGGATGCATGACTTGCTTTCTTCGTCTTGGAACTGGAGCTAGCTCCTGCGGAAACTGGCTTCGATTTGTCGATGGACTTCTTTTGCGGAGACGTTTGGGTGGCAACATCCTTGTAGCGGTTGTTGCGCTTTTTACGAGACGGACGTGCCTCCACTTCTGAATCAGAATTGGCCAGGGGTTCAACATCTGCTTCCGGAGCCGGCACGGGGAGAGGCAGTAGGCGACGGCGCACGCTGCTCTTTCTGGACTTGGAATGTTCCGAGTGGCGTCGATGGTGGCTTGACGGCTTCTCGTGACGTGCACGTCGGTGCACACGGCGACGGCAACAGCGATGGCCGAACGAGTCGTTGCTGTCGGAGGAGGACCCATTAGAGCTGGAGGTGCTCGAGAAGTCCGACTCGTTGTAGCCCATGCTTATCGAAGACAAAGAGGACTCGGAATCCGACCGTCTAGGCGACGATACTCTTGACTTTTTTTGTTTGCTGCTTGCCTTGCGGCCTGACTTGTGCAACTTGCCCTTGCCCGGCTTTTCCGGCTTTTCCGGCTTGTCCTGCTTGCTCGACTTCGACGGATCGTCGTTCTCCTTTGTTTCTTCGGTGGAACCGTCCTTACGGGTGACAGGAAGATCGCCACCGCTGTTGGTCTTGACTGCTAGTTGATTGAACATTGCCGCCATTTCAATAAATCAAAAAATTGTAATCAAGAAAATCAATTTTTTTTTTTTGGGAAATTAATTTTTGATTAGAGCTCCGGAATTGTTCCTAACACTTCGACTTTTGCTACGGAATGAACAGAAAATCATTTCGCAATCATTAATTTGACACAAAAAATAAAAGCACGGGCTACTAAGGGCGGGTGCTGGAAATCTTTCTAAAAATCTAAAGAGTGTTGGATAAGATTATTTGGGAAGCTTTTATTACAAAATTGTATTGAAATTTAATCAGTATTTGCTTTTGGTTCCTCGAGCTCCCTGATCATTATTTTTACAGACTTAATTAAAGCCATTTCGTCCGATGGCCACCATGAAGTCCACATGATTCCACGCTGGGTGGTATCGTTACTGGCGTCATAGTCCACATATCGTCCATTTAGAGAACTGAAAAATATATACGAAATTAAAGATAGGCCCAATTCTTGTAAATATATCAAAGATGTACCTTTGGGCGCAATCCCTGAACCACCAGCCACCAAAAGGGGGCAAGGGGGGACACAATTCAGTTTCGGACTGAATGTTTTCTTCATCGGGAATAGAAAAGTGCCTGTGGAGGTGATAGGTCAGGGAGTCGCCTGCAGTGCCAGAAAATTCGCCAAGCGACTTCAGTTCGAAGGCTTCCTTTTCGCTGCCCACCAGGAAGTTATCGTAATGGGCATGGGCGACGCTGCCATTGAAGTCCTGCAGCTCAATGTAGAGCTCATGGCGCCGGTGCTCGGTCAGCCAATGCAGCTTCTGAAGGCCAAGAAAGAACTCACCGCTGAGGTCACCAAAGCCCTCCTTGTACTCCACCCAAGGTCGCTCAAAGCTCACTGCTCCATCAAGGCGTCTCTGGATGACTGTCCAGCCAGGACCAGCCACTCGCGATTCGCAGGGCACTGGGAAACTCGGAGACTCGCCAGGAACGGATATTGTGTGAATATCGCTGGAACCAATGAAGTGGCGACAGCTGCTGGGAGTAAAAGTTGTGTTCCTTTTCCTCAACTCCTCGAGCTCTAACTGGAATGGGTATTTCTCTGACTGATTCTCGATTTCTTCCTCCTCGGGCTGTTCCGTTTGTTGGGTCTGACTCTCGTATTCTTCCTCCCCGGGCTGTTCCTCCAGTTTTTGGGTCTGACTCTCGTATTCTTCCTCCCCGGGCTGTTCCTCCAGTTTTTGGGTCTGATTCCTGATTGTTTCCTCCTGCTCCAGCAGTTGCTGGGATGGAGATTTCTCGCCCGGTTGGTGGACCTGGAGCCGTAGCTTCTCTGTCTCCCCCAGGGCCGATAGGATCTTCGAAACTTGATCTCCTATATTCGAGTTAATTCGAAGTTGCATAACTAACGAATCCTTCATGCTCTGCAGCATCGCGCTCTGGATGTTGAACAGTTCGTCCCGCTCCTTGCTGCGAATCTCACACTCATTCAACTTGCTTTTGTACTGCTCCACCTCATCTTCCACACGACTCATGGACGTGACACCGTGCAGCATAGACCGCAGCATTGAAAAGCAGTGAGGTCGACACTGGAGCTCCAGCGACCTGGCCGTATTTAAGCCCAAATTGGCATCGCTGTTTACTGAAGGTGCAGCCAATTCCCCGGTCGAGAATAGTAGGACACATAGCAGAATCAAACGGAGTAACATTACGAAAGCTCTTTGAGGCCACTCAACCACATCCTATCCAAGAGAACAAGAGACTGATTTTAGCCCTCCGAATGAAGTATAAGGAAAGCTTCTCGTTCTCTTCGATTATTGCACGCCTTATCAAAGGTTCGCGATTATAAATAAACTTTAAACTTCCTATCGAAAGGGGAAATGGCTTTCTTGGATCAACATGGTGATGCAGGGTTACTGCACCGCAGAAGCTATTAATCACCCAAGTCCCCTCTAGGGAATACATATTTACAATAGTTGGATAACATAAACTTTTATACATTTAACGCATCAGTTTCCTACAGTTTCCTAATAAAATATTATTATTTTTCTGCCCCTTTCGATAAATACCCCGATAAATACTTTGACGTCCTGTACTCGAAGAGTATAGGGGTATATGAGATTGGTGGTGATTGTGGATGTCTGTAACGCCTAGAAGGAAGCGTTTCCGACCCCAAAAGGTATATATATTCTTGATCAGCATCAATAGCCGAGTCGATATAGCCATCTCTGTCTGTCCCGATGAGCGCCTAGATCTCAGAGACTATACGAGATGGAGTAACCAAATGTTGTATACAGACTCCAGTGATATCACACCCGCAGCCACCTTCCGCTCACACAAAGAACGGAAATCTGTGGCATGCACAATTTTGAAGATACGAGAAAACAAAAAACGAAGAATCAAAGAGAAAGGCTATATTCAGCAGGTTGCCAAATCTACATCGATCGGATCATTATTATATGGCCACGCGCTTACAGGCGCGGCCCAAGCTGCGACTCAGAACGTCCCCATCGTTCTCTCTCCTTTTTTTCTACATATTTAATTATAAATTATAACTTTAATTATAAGCCGCTTTTAGCATTTATTGAATTTGTTTATTTTAAATAATCTTTCAGGATTGCTTCAACTCGAAAAAGATCATTAAATAATATAAATTTCATAAGGTTTTTGGCCTTATAATCATTTGAGTGTATGTCAGGCAGATGCTCAAGTCAAAGTTGTGCCAAGAAACCCAATAAATGCCGAAATCCATTGAGCCACTGCATTTACCATCTCTATAATATTTTGCGTTGAGGGAACTGTAATATTAAGAAAAATAAATGAATATGATAAATTCGTAATAAATAATATCATTAATTCTGCGTAAAAGATGTTTACCTAGGGCCGCAACTCGCAAACCACCAACCACCTCCAAAATCTGTCGCGCAATGATCATACCCATTAATGTCATTATTCCGATCAAATGTGGAAAACTTCATGTTCAGGTGCCATTCAGTTAGTGAATCTCCGGCTGTTCCTGAATATTTTCCCAGCGATTTCAGTTTGTAGTCTTCCTCTTCGCTTCCTATTTTGAAATCGTCGTAGCGAGCATAGCTGGTGGATCCATCAACCTTTCCAAGTTGGATGTACAATTCGTGAGGTTGGTCCAGGGTCATTTGATGTATTTTTTCCAACCCCAAGAAGAAGTTCTCCCTCAGGTCTCCGAACCCATGTTTGTAGTCGTTCCAGTTCCGATTAAAGTCCACTTTGCCGTCGACTCGTCTCTGGATTACGGTCCAGCCAGATCCGGAAACACTGGAATTGCAGGGCACATCGAATGGGTCTAATCCGGGCAACCTAATGGTACGGATATCTGTTGAGTTGACGAAGGGTAAGCAACTGCTGGCTTCGTATTTTCCCCTCAGCAGCTCTGTCTCCGAGGTTCGATTTTTGAATTGGGAGTCCTTTTCACGAAGTGTGGACTCGAATGATTTCACTAAACCATCTTTGATCGTGAGCTGGTCCTGGCAGTGTTTGATTTCCGTCTCCTGATCTTTTATCTTGGCCTGGTTTACTTCGATTTCTTTCGTCTTGGCGATCGATTCATCACGGCTGTTATTGGCTTTTGTTTCCAATACGTTTATCATGGCCGTAAAAGCTTTAATTTCCTCCGTTTTGGTGTTCAGCTGTTGCTGGCACTCTCTGATTTGTGTTTCCAGATCCATTATCCTAGATCCTTTTACCTCGTTTTCTTCGATCGTTGCATTCAGCCTGCCTAGATTTTGTATGATCTCTGCTTCCAAACTTTTGATCTTAGCTTCTGACTGTTCTCTTTGATAATTACTGTTTTCTGATTTTAATTTATTTTGCTCCGACAGGCTCTTTATTTGTTCTACTTTTTCTGTAATTTGTTCGGCTTTCATCTGGATTTGTTCATCTTTTAACTTGATTTGATCATCTTTGCATTTTAATTGATTCTCCAGTAAGTTAATTTTGTCTTTCACTTCTTTGTTGGCTTCGACTGTTTGCTTCATTTCGCTCAAATGATCCAGGAAGGGCTTGAGAACCGAGAAGCAATACCCATTGCACTGCTCCGCGATTGTTACTTCCTGCGACAAATGTATTTCTTGATCTCCGGCGAGGGAAGAGTTCCCTTGCAGGAGAAGACAAAGGACGATCACCACAAAGTCTGAGCTCCTCATTTTGCACTTGACTCTCGCACTGTCGATGCAAAACCAAACTGAGTGGAATGGAGCCAGAAGCCATGTATAAATATAAATTATTTCTTTGTTCGTACGCAGATATATCGACTTCCTGGAACAGATAGCACACTCATGATAATAACGTCCCTGGCGCTGGGCCTTGATCTGAAGCTATCAGCGTAACTTCAGCTCTGTGAATAATACTCTCTGCATTCCTTGTGTAGCGATTATATATATTATATTATTATAATTATATTATATAAAATTGGCCTCAGTGACCCCATAAAGTAGCATTTACAATTATCGGTACTATGAGGAATTGAGCTGTTTTAAGATTGAAACGCAATGAGACATGTTATTTGATAATGTAACGCCCAGATGGAAAAGTTTTCGACATCATAAAGTATACATATACATTCCTTATCAGCAGCAATAGCCGAGTCCATATTGCCATGTCTCTCTGTTCGTCCCGATTAGGGCTTAAATCTAAGAGACTATACGAGCTAGAGCATCCAAACCTTCTATCCCGACTCCTGTGATATATCTCTATCTAATAAAAAGGTATTTCTATATATTTCCCTGTCACCTTCCGCCCCCAAAAAGAACGGAACTCTGTGAAATACACAAATTTTAAGATACGAGAAAACTAAAAACGCAGAATCATAGAGAAAGACTATGTCTATCAGAGTGTTGAATCTGGATCAGATGGCTCTATTAATAAACCCACAATGAAAGGAACCAAAGATATATATGTAGATGTAGAAATGTAGAAGACATGTAAAAAAGATATGTAAACAAAAATGGAAACAGAAAACTTGTAATAGTATACAAAATTTTCAAAGGGTTCGATTTACATTTAAAGTATAAAGTAGGGCCGCGGCCTTTGCCACAACGTTCCCCCTCGTTAAACACTGAATCTTTGCGAAAAGAATAGAAGTCTTCTTTTAATTGAAATATAAACGAAAACTAGTAAAATGGGAAATGCATCTGTTTTATTCACGGCATCGATTCACCTTAGGCAGTTCAGACTGTGATATACAGACCTAAGTTTTGGCCCAAGTTTACATCCACTCGACTACATATAGTATGTAGCATCTCGTTATGGGGAGTGGGACAATGGTTTTGCTCAGCACATGAATTTGTTCCGCCACACAGAAGAGGGTGGATCGCGTTTGCCCTTGGACGTGGTAGTGGGCTGCAGCCCCGTATTAGGTGGGGCTCGGGAGGTGGCTGCTGCCGTGGTAATGCCGCTCGTCGCAGGCAAATCCTGGTACCCGAACGTTGCTTCTGGAGCAGGAACATTCTCTTTGGCGATGCTCTTCTTGGTCCGCGAGATGTTCACAGTGGCAGTGAACTGCGTTTCCGATTTCTTTGGCTCTTGATCCACATGAACCACTTCTTTGGGGGATGATGCCATGCCACACCTGGCAAGAGTCTCAAAGAATTTTTTGGCCTGGATCTGTGCTTTTGATGGACCCTTCACTTTGACGTTCGTTTGAGGCTTTTGCTTGGCTTTTACAACGGAGCCCAGTCCCATATGACGCGCCAGAAAGTGCTGGGCCAGCACCAGTTGCCTCGTCTGTTCGATCTCGTTCCACTTGTGGTGCTCGGACATGATGGTCAGGATGCGTGGCATCATCTCGACGGCGGCCAACGCATCCACGAAGGCCACGCGCAGCCGTCTCGCGAGGATGTCCATCAGGGTGCAGGCGTACTCGTGTCTGGCCGCATAGTGGACCTCTGCCTCGATGTACGGAAAGTGGCAGTGCAAACGGCTCTTCGACTCCGGCGTGGCCTCCGACAGGAGAGTGTGACCATTGGAGCCATAGGAGTCGGCAATGTGCTGTGCTACGTCCATGGGCACGTCGTAGGCCTGAACGAAGTCCAGGGGGAGCATAAAGGACCAGTCCTCGGCTCCGTCCAGCAGCAGGTCCTTGGTGCAGCTGGGCGGCAGGTCGCTGGTCAGGTCACACACATCGATTGCCGCGTCTACCGCCTCGGCGGCCATCACGCGATAGGTGCTAAAACGGCCACCGCCCAAGGTGATTAGACGGCACTCGCTGACCTCCAGCAGATAGTTGCGGACCAGCGGACGTTCTGCGTACGAGCTTGCCTCCGGTCCTACCTCTGTGGGGCAGACCACGGCCGGCCGCAGGGCTGTCCAGGCGCTGAGCACATTTTCGGGACCCAGTTGAACGGATTTCTGCATGTGATCGCGGGCCGAGTCCAAAAGCAGCTTCACTTCCTCCGCCTGGGGCGTCGGGATCTGTCTAATGTCATCGACAATGCCAATCGAAGAGCCAAGCAACACATGGTTCTCGAAGGGAACCAGCACCAGCGTTGAGCCATGCTGCGATGCGGCGGGGCATAGCAGGCCGCACTGAAGCGACCCGAAGTAGCTGGGCAGGGCCAGGGTAGTGACCAGGGAGGGCGTGGAAATGGGCTCTGTGGTGTCATCGCCCAGCTGTCGCACGGTGTCCGTGTGGGCGCCTGTGGCATTGATCACCGACTTGGCCTCGATGTAGAACTTCTCGTCGGTGAGGGCATCCCGGACTCCGGCACACCGACAGCAGCCATCCCTGCGTATTAGCTCGATCAGCTGCACGTGGTTGGCCACATTCGCACCCAGCTTGACGGCTGTCATGACGAGGGCTATGCACATACGGGCATCGTCCACCTGGCCATCGTAGTAGACCAGTCCGCCCCGCAGACCCTTGGACTTCAGCAGGGGGAACTCGTCGAGCGTTTCCTCTTTGGATAAAAAGTGAGAGCTGCGCACGTTCGACGCTCCAGCCAACCAGTCGTACACCTTGAATTAGGGAAAGTATAGAGAAAGTATTGTGTCGAGTCCACTCCACTCTCACCTTGAAGCCCAACCAGTAGAGGGGCAAGCGCATGACACTGTAGATCGGCATGAGCATCGGCTGTATCCGGTTCAGATGGGGGGCAATCTTCAGCATGGTAGCCCGCTCGCTCATCACCTGCTGCATCATGTGCAGATGCTCGAAGTCCTTGCTTCGAATGAAATCATTGATGTAGGAGACGCTGCCGTCAATGATCTTGCTCGACTTGGAGCTGGCTCCACTGGCGAAGTCATCGGCATCGATGAGGGCCGTTTTGAGGCCGCGACTGGCGGCATCCAGCGCACAGCCGCAGCCGGCAGAGCCTCCGCCAATCACCAGAACATCGTACTCCTCCTTTTTCATGGCGCACAGGTGCTCCTGTCGCGTAGGGGTCCTCTTCTGCCCGCATGCCTGTCGCGACACTGTCCTCAGCAGAGGCGGCGAAAAGGCCCAGCTGGAACACAATTTGGAATACTGCATGCTGCAGGAAAACACTTAAAATTTCGAATTTCTACGCACTTTATATTGCGTCTGACAGACAGCACAACAAGGCATTAGAAAAAGTAACCAAAACTCGGAACAGATGTGAACACAATGGAACATATAGATATTCTCACTATCTCTAATGAAGTTTTTGACGAACTCTACTTTGTTGATTACAAAAAAAGACTCCAATTATTTACGGTGGCTGGTTTAGAGTTTGTAGCAGAGCTTGCAAATAACCGTCAACCTGCACACAGACAAAACATATAACAATTGAGCACACACGATCTCTCTCTGAGCGAAACACTTCTTTTGTTTCGTTTGTGCTCTTCGGTCCGACTTCGGTTTGACTCAAGCGAAGAAACAAATCGGTCGCTCAATAACAACAGAGAGAGACAAGAGACACTGCAAAACTCTCTTTGAAACAGCACAGCACAAACAGAAGCACGGCGCAACAAGGTATGTACATTTTAAAGGTAGCCGCACTGAGAGAGCCACTACTTCTTATGCGTCGCTCATGCTAGCAGACTGAAATTTAAGAAGAAAACAAAGTGGGCGATAACTCAAGTGCGGGTACCTTTTTGTAGTATACCTTGCGGCGCAATAAGAGTCTGTTTCGCCGAAAGGACTGTTGTCCGATCAAAGTAGTCAGTGAGCGAGCGAACCAAAGAGAACACAAAAAAAAGTGTCTTGGTGCGAGAAGAACAGTTGTTGAGCGAAAACACTTTTGAATGTGTTCTTTCGCTCCACGTTCGTAGATGATCCGTTTATATCGGTTTGTAGGCCAGTGTATTCCCCATCCCTTGGATATTTAGTTACCATTTAACTACATTTTAGAAGACTAATCTATAGTACGTGACACTTAAACAAGTGTCAACCGATCTGCACTCTTTAAAATTCAATAAAAAACTTGAATAATTTATTAGGGCTTGCCGGCGCCCTAATGAACACACTGAACGCAGCTCGTCCACACCCAAAGCCAATTAAAATTAATGAAAATTATAGATATGCGGGCTGTGGCCCCACCTTTCGACCATTCCCAGCCCTGGCCCACCCTCCGCGGAAAGGTGTCGACCTGTCACAGTTTCTGACAATTTAAACTCGTGACTGGCAGGCAGGCAGGCAGGCAGGCAGGCAGGCAGACACAGGACAGGCAGACCGGGAGACAGACATACTGACCCCCGGGGCAGTCCTGTGGAGGAATGTGAAACTAAATTACTATGCTTAGCACATTAGGGTTGGGAAATTTAATTACATGCGATGGCGATGGTGAGGTGAAATGGGCCAAAAACTCCTAACCATTCAATGGACAATTTCCTGAGGGGGGGTGGGCAGATGTGGGCGTTGTCCAATGCTTACACGGGGCAAGCACAAAAAATTATTCCCGCCCCCCCCCTTAAGCTTACTTGTATCTGTTGGAATATTAATGCTTGTCCGCAGATCCCCCATGGGGACATCACGCCGATGACATAGAGCAGGACTAAGGGCTGTAGCTGGAACAATTGGTGTCAACAGTCCTTGCTGCAGGACTATGACAGGCCTTTGACTTTCACACGCTAATGAGTTTGTTTAAGTAATTTCAATTCATTTGTTAATTTTCAACTATTGTCCCTCTATTGACATTATTAATGTGCCCTGGGCCTCGGTCTCGGTCTCGGCCTGCCCATCCGTCTGTCATTCTGTCAGGCCAGAGTGTTGGGGCTGCCTTGTCGTTTTCTCTGTCTGCGTATTTGATTGTTTGCCCACCTGGAGGTCGTGCCACCAGGTCCCCTGTGCGTGCCCCTGAATATCGCTGTCCTTTTGTCATTGCCCTGACACCGGGCCTGGGCCTGGTCATTAATATCGCTTCGCCACATAGATAAATATTAAATTATTGAAATGCCATCGGCGCATTTGGCTTGAAGCTAATGTGAGTCAATGAATGGGTAATCTTTCGATTAAAAGTCATCGATCATCGACTAGTGACTAGACTAGAGCTAAGGCAACCACACTTTGTAGGCGGACTTCTGTGGTAAGTTGCGATTTCTGTGTTAACTACATCTTGAAGATACGAGAAAATCGAGAGGGTGGAATCCGATCGAAAGATTAAAGCTCAGAGAGACAGTTCATGTTGTCTCTCTCTCGCTCTCGCTCTCGCTGTCTATTCTTCCTCCAAGTGGAAAGTGGAAAGTCTATTGAAATCATATTACATTGATAAAATCATAGAATATCTATTCAAGGCTCTGCTAATCCCTGTCTTAGGCAGCGAGTATCTTGCTCCGTGTTTTGCCCTTAACCTTTTAACCTTTCGTTTTCAAACCAGTTTTCAGACTGTTGTTCTACAACATAGAGCACCTATTTCATTTGGAAATTTGCTGTCTTCTATTCAAACTTCCTTCCTTCCTTCCTAAATTGCAGCAAAATAGATACCCGAGATTTAAGATTTTGCCACAAAACCCTAACTTTAAAATGATAGCTAGAAATTGAGGTATAAAAACTAATTTTGGTGATGAAAAGTTGATCATTAATTTATGTCCTTACACGTTGTATAATCGCCTGAGCTTCGGGCACAGCTTAAAATAAAAAAAAGAGCAACAAGGAGCATATCAACGGCCTTCTAAACACAAATTTCCGGCATAGGCCACATAACAAACCAAACCAAACCCGATACGATACGATACGAAAGTCTAAGTCCTTACCGACACCACATCCCCCCTGCCCGCTCCCCGCTCGAACCCGCCCCGCCCCGCCCTGGCACTTTGTTACATTTCGTTACCTCGCCAAAGTGCCTCAACACATTTGGCGCGGTATGGCGTGGCCTTGTTGCTTCCTGCCTGCTCCTGCCCCACCTTCCTTCCGGTCCCTTGCCCCCCGTCGCTGCCGGTGTTGGCTGCAACTGGCTTTGTTTTGTGTGCTGATGTTGTTGGCGTGTGGCTCACCTTTCCCCGCCCCCAGCCCTCCGCCAGCTAGAGAGTGGAGTCCGGTCCTCTTTGGGCATTATTGCAGCTATAAAGTCAGTGCCTTGAACTTTTTCTGGTTTTTCTGCTGTTTTTGTTTCAGCCCCGCTGCTCCTTTGGTCCGGCAGCTTTTCTTTTTTCCTCTTTTTCCTCTGCTCTTTTCTGCTCTCTTTTTGTCGCCTTATTGCTATTGAAGTTTGTTTTTTATGGCCTGGCCGAGCTTGACAATAAGCACGGCGGCGGCGGCGGTGGCGAAACTTTTCCACTTCTCATTTATTATTACGTATACGCGCCGTTGTCGTTGTTGTTGTCCTGACAACCGAGCGACACAAATTGTCGTCTGTCGCTGTCCCTCTTCTGGCCCATAATATACATAAAAAATAAAACAAATCACAGCTGGATAAAATGCAAACAAGCGCACCAAATTTGTCTAATATTTTTTCAAAGGCCAGAAGCAAAAAACCAAAACAAGAGAAATGCTTAAATTAAAATAATTCAAAATAAACGATTTGTTGCGCTTCGACTGGCAGCCAGCGAGGTGTTAAGTGGCACAAATTGTGTGGCAACGGAGAGGGGAGGTCCTGCTGCTGCCTCTCCTCTTCCTTGCTTTTGGACCCTTCAAATAGCTGCGCAAATTTGTTACAATTTTAATGCTGCTTTCCCTTTGTTTATTGGCAAAAGTTTTGATTTATTTCGACAAGCAACAAATCTATAATTTTCGCAGCAGGTGCAAAAACATTTCCGAACGAAGTGTTTATTATTTATTGGATTCATTAGAAGTAAAACAATTAAATCCGATTAAAATGCAAATGAGTCTGGAGAAACTTGAAACAATTTCCCAATGACAAGTGAAAGGTATTCCCGATTCTTCTATGATATTCCATACCAGATACTCCATCGCTTAGATCCCCTTCGAATGACATTTGGCGGACAGATGATTCATCGTAAGTACCACAATTGGCATATTGCCACAAGGCTCTTCGAATTGTCAACGATTGAGCCAAATTTAGCCGCCATATTAATGTGGATTGTGGCATAATTGAGTTGCACACGCAAAGGGATGGGGCAAAGCCCAGTCGAAGGGTCAGGCAAGGCCCAGCTGGAGCTGGAGATCCACGCACAGCTGGCCTGGGCATAAAGGCGTTAATTTGTAGCAATTAGTTTGGCACTCGGCCATGGCAGTGGCAGTGGCTGTGGCAGTGGCAGTGGCCATGTTGAATGGAGAATGGCGGAATGGCCAATGGGTTTGGACAAAGGACAAACGATAAACATGCACACAGGACACACGGCATACGCTATCCGGCATACGGCACGGATCGTGGACAAAAAGGAAGGACATTTGATAACAATTAAATAAACGCTGCCGCCGGGTCAGCCACGCGTTTAAAGCGAGTGAACTTGCCGCATTTTTTTTACGACCCGACATCAATTAAATTTTTACCTCTGCAACACACGCCCCCCCACACCTCTCCCAAACACACGCCCACCTCCCCCAAACACTCGGCCAGAGACACAGACACACAATCGTGTTGCTGTACACAGACAGGACATTTTTTTTGAAACTACCCATCGAATGGAGGAGGGCATATGCGGACTTTTCAAAGAGTATTATGGATACCTTTTCTGTCGAATCGAATCCCAAATAACGTCATAGGTTAGAGGGTATCCATAGGTCGAAACGTTGTCCGCACAGTGAAGTCACACTATCCCTTACCTTGTCCCTGTCTTGGCAACTGTTTTTGTTGTTGTTGTCGCTTGTCGTTGTTGTAGGCAACACTATTTGTGTCATGCAACAATGTAATTGCCACTGTCGTTGTCATTTCCGCTGGACACACGTTGCCCAGCGGCAGCAGGAGAGGGGGGAAAAACAGAAAAACCTTAAAGATATTACAAAGAAGGGTAAGGAAATGGAGGCCAGCGGGAGCAGGGGTTGCGGAGGAAGGAGCACTGGCAAGACGGGCGTGGCCCCATACAGCGGAAGGAAGTGAGTTGTAGGTCGGCCATTGTGCAGCTTTTGCGGTGAGCAAGTCGCATTGTGTCGCCCTTTGGGCGGGGTGGGAATGTAGGGGCGGGCCGGGGGCCGGGGGCGGGGCAAATGTCCTGGGCAATTGTCAGAGGCGCGCACCATGTTAAGTTGAATATAATAGACGTGGACATGGCTGTCAGGCTGTCAGCCAGAGACGATGTGCGCCGGACACTAATCGATGGGGACAAATTGCAAAAGGTTGCAAGGCTGCCAACCCCCCAAACCCCAACCCCAACCCCTCACCCTCCCCTTCGCACTTGTCAGTGGCATATCTTACCTTTGGCTTTCCTGAAAATTAATGACTCAATGAGGCAGAGCATTAGCTTGCCGGCAGTGGGGCTTTTTAATTGCTGCCTCGATGGCCATTCTGTGGCCTGGCCATTTATTTGTTCTTGCCCCATGCAGCAGCAAGTTCAGCGCCTGTGGTTTTCCCCCGTTCTCCCCCCCGTTTGCCAGCTTAATCGATACTCCCCCCGTCCCTCTGGGGCTCCCCGATTCCCCATTTGCTCTTTAGTTATGCTACAGTAAACTTGCGGCTACCCACAGCATTGCACTCGCATCCTGTACCTCCTGCTGCCGCTGCTGCTGCTCCTCCGACTCCTCGCCTTATCCGCACTCTTCATCCCTGTATCCGTTTATCCACATGCATGCTAAGTAGCCCCGGGGTGGAGTTTATTTAAATCCGTAAGCACTGAATGAAATCAAGCGGAGGACTAAGGATTAACAGTGGAGTGTACGAGTGTGGGAGTCGGAGCTTATTGTTGTCTGTGGATTGTCACAGGCATAGTTTTAGCTCTTTAGTTAGTCTGCTTAACTTAGTTTAAAGATTAAACTAAATTCTATCTGCTGTTTTTGTACTTTCAGGTAAGTCCTCTCCACCTCTCTAAAGAAACAATTTTGGCTGCCCATCAGTAAGTTTTTCAATTTCTCTATTAACCAAAAGTTGAACTTTTTGCATAGATTTTTTCCATTCTTCAACCTTCTTCGATTTCTTTTTCTGGCATTTTCTTACCTAAGCCACGCTGCACTCTGCACTCCGCCATTCTCCCCTCCATTCCTCCTTTTTCGTTCTGGCCTGGCCAGAACAAGCCACATTCGACACTTTATCACCTGGTTGGACATTGGCATTTGCTCATGCTTTTCCACACGACCATAACATTTAATGGCGCTCCGCTTAACGCTTGTAAACACGGCGGGGCAATCAGAGTACGTACGGACCACGCCCCTGCAATATATTCGAAGGGGGCACCACTACCAATCGACTTTCTGTGTCCCTGTTGCACTGTGGAGGACTTTCGGTTTCCTTCTCGCAAATTATGCCCATTGGGCATGCTAATTTCACTTTGGCGTTTGGCTTAAAAGTCTACAATTACGGCTAATAGCCGGCTGGCTGGCTGGCTGGAATAAATGCTGGAAAATCAAATGCAACAGCCCATTCATTATCCTTAATTGCGGTAAGCAGTTGGTGTCCTGTCCTGTCCTGTCCGTATTATTACACAATTAACAAATCACTTGGCCGCTCAGGGCAGAACACGAACTCAGCCACGAAACTCGATTCCCTCTAAACAGCAAAATTAATTAAGTAACTTTATAAAGTTTAACTATTTGCTGAAAGAATCTGGAGCCCACTTAATTTGAATTTATGCCAAAACACGGTGAAGGCAAACGATATATTGGATCGACTAGGCGATGCCCCGCATTGCCAGGGGCCCCAGAAAATGCCCCCGAAATTGTCTAATATTTACCTTTACATTTTATATGCAACTTCCTACTATAACGAGATTATAAACTATAATCAATATGTTTTAAAAAAATTATATTATATTTTTAGTTAATTTTTAATGAATTGTTTGGTGGTTGTCGGGGTCACCAAATATAAAGTCAACGAAAAAGATCATTGTTTCAACATTATCTCTCTCCTTGTCTCTATATTATATTTTTAGACAATTTTAAATTGCTTGAAATGGCTTTTGAATTTTATTGGATTATTTGCAATTGAATAATCGTAATCGTCGGGGTCACCAACGAAAAAGATCTTTGTCTCAACAGATATCTTAGACCTTAGACCTGTCTGCTATCGTTTCTAAATCGTATCCATAATCGTAAATATTTATTTGAAATATTTCACTTGAGTACCCACAATCCCATAACGACCTTTTCCACCCTAGATGGTAAAGCAGGTTGTTAAAAATTCGCCAAAATTACCATTAGGCCTTAACGGTTCGCTTAACTCGTTATTGGAGCTGAAGTTGATTTCGACAAAAGTTTTTGGCCGGCGGCAGTTCTCGTTCCGAAAGCAATTATCCTCAAGGAAGTGTATTCGACTTAATTGATTTTCCAGCCGGCAGTCGTTACAGTTTTAAAAGGATTTTAATAAGCGCATTCAGGCCTGTGTGCGTGTCTGTGTGCGTGTGTGCGTGTGGGTCTGGCTATATATATGTATATCCTTTGTCCAAGGGTCGCCTTTTGTGTTCGCTCGAAAAGTTCAACGCGCATTTAGATAACAGAATTTCGTCGGCTTTTTCGCACTTTGCCTCTTTTGGGTTTTGGGCTAAGTAAATTTTGCAGTCGGACGTGCCAAGGCCCTAGGGGCACTAGACAGGGTTGTAGGTTACGGATTTCATAGGTTGAAGTTCAAGTGGGTGCCTGTGTGTATTTGACCGGAAGTTAAGCGCCCTTTTTCTGGAAGACTCGTTCTAGAAATCAGCCTTCTGAGCGGTCCTCGATGTACTTTAAATACAATTTGAAAATTGTGTTTATTTAATTGCCCGGAAAGCATTCAGTTAAGGCATTTCCAATGGTAAACACTTTAATTTTGCCACCTGATTGGGTTTGATGTTCCCCGCAAAAGATATGATATTTAAATTGAAGTGTTTTGTTCTTAATGATGCGCCATAAAAAGGTGCTAAGTGTGACATAAAATGGGAACCCATATGGAACCCGTGTATTAAAAATGCAAAAATATTTAAGCCTTTTACTTCCTCTCCATATACCTCACTCCCACAATCCATCAGGCTTAAGTCTTCAAACCCAAAAGGGGGAGAATAGTGTGGATGTGGCCCTGGGATTCATAATTTCTCCTGGAGCTGGAGCAGGAGCAGCCCAAGTTCTAATTTCTCCTCCACGATGTAGTGCACACTCTTCGAATGACTGGAGTGGAGTCCATGAATCCCTGGCAACGGCCAACTTCATCAGCATTTCGGGTACGAGTAGCATTTCCATTCATATGCTGCTGCTGCACATGCAGCATGCTGGAGTCGCCTACAAGGCGCAAATTGTTCTGCCTCTGTCTTGTCTCTCTGTCTCTCTCTCATTCCATCTCTATCGCTCTTTTGCGCTCTCTGCCTCTATGTTAATTTTAGAGAGCTCTATGGCCTGGGCGCCCCTCATGTTTTTTGATGATGAAGAGGTTTGTTGGCAGGCAGCCAAAAACAACGCCGAAAAAAAGGAAGGAAAACCAAAATTACGAGTATTTTTTCTTTGGACTCCAAATAGACGCATGCTGCAGTGGGGCACAGGAGAAGGAGAAGGGCTGCACCGCAGTGGAGGTGGAAGGGAGGGCTGTGTGGAGGGTGGCAATGAAGATGGCCAAAAAGCAATAACAATAACGCGCACATGTACACACACACACACACAAATACATGAACTCGTACAGGAAGTACAGCTCCCCCCCCCCCCCCCACTCCTTTTTGCCGCTAGGTTTGATGAACTCCCTCCCGTGGGGGGAGCGTGGTATTTTCCATGGAGCTGCCTTTGCTTTTGGGAGTTGTGTGGGAATGCCGCTGCCTGCCTGGCTCTGGCTCTGCCTCTGGTTCTGATTGTTTTTATAGATGGTGCGGCGCTGCTTGTTGATTTTGATGATGATGGGGATGGGGGATGGGGGATGGGGATAGCGAAGGGATGGCCATGGGGATGCTGGATGATTATGATGATGGGGATGCTCATGATGTGAATGATATTGATGATGTTGTCCGACCGACTCGGCTTGCATTGCTTTATTTTTGTGTGCAGGGGGAGGGGGGTGACCGCATTTGCCACAGTTGATTTCGTTAATAGAAAATTTAATTGCTTTTATTGATACTTGGATGGAGCCAGAGTTTGGCAGTGATTGGAAATGGGATTACACGAGTTTGGGTCTACTATGGAAGGGAGCAGAAAGAAAAACTAAGCTTCCATTTCAGTTTCAGTCTTGAATGTTGCAGAATTTCGATTTAATTTGCAGCTTTATGGCTTCCATCACACGTCTGACCCCAGCCATTAAAGCCAATTGTAGTTGGATGGGTCTCAAAGGCAGACCAGACCAGACCAGACACCTGGCCGGTTGGCTGGTAGGCGACAACGACTCCTGGTCGGGCGGTTAACCACAGCAGCCATGAAATTCCACTCCAGCACACACACACACACACGGATACATGGATACACGGATACATGGATACACGGACACAGATCCCCAGTCATCAGCCACAGTGACTGCAATTTGCATACGCCCACACACCGAGAGCCAATGAAGCGAGCGTTTCCTTTTTCTTGTGCATGTCAATCAGTTCATCGAGTAGCAGACTTCCAGGCTTCCATGGTATTTTGATTGACTAGACTCGCCGATAGGGGGGCGGGAAGGGCAGGGAAGGGAGGTACCAATTGAAGTTGAAGTTAAAGCCAGACAATGAAGGAAATCGCTTTTGGATGGACTAATTACGTTAATATATTTGAAAACAAAAGTCAAATCGAAGCTCATCAATAATTACAAAGGCATCCGGAGGAAAATCCACTTTTAGAAAGTTGAAAATGAAAACGAACTCTGACTTCAGGTGCCCTCCAGGCCAACAGACAGACACGGAAGACACGGCAGACACGGCAGACATGGCAGACACGAATGTCAGTCAGTCAGGCAAGGCCCCAGCCCAGACCCCGAAACATTCGAGCACATAAACACATCAATCTTAATTAGAGTTTCACGTCTCAGTCCACACTGGGAGAGGGAAGAGAGGGAAGGGGGAAGTGTGTGTGGGTCCTCCTGCAGGATACTTGGCGGGCTTTGATTCCCGCTGCCAGTCAATCGGTGTCGAATGTTGGCCAAAAGAACTTTGTTATTCCCCACTTCGATTGCTCAGCTAATTGCAGTTGATGATTTATTTTGTTTGCTCTTCCCTTACAGCCATGAAGAGGTTTTAGATAATTGTAGAAAAGAAATAGTAACTTGTTGCAGAGGCTATGTGGCGCATTATAGATATCTGTGTGGTAGGATAACCTCTATCAGCCAATACGGCAGCCCCATGCACTATAATAATCTTTATTAGACAATACGGCAGCCCTAGTATATAAGAAGAATACCAAGAGAATACCAAATATACGGCCACTTTAGAAATGTGTAGACCGACGGCCGATCACCTTTGGTGTGGCATCGAAAGCGAGAAGCGATATAACAGACATTGTTGTACGACAGTTATATACTCTCACATCTGTATTATTGGTCATTTTGATATATCTAACAATTTAATTAGTTTAAATATGATCCAAAGGCGAGTACTAGCAGAGACAGAGAGCAGATCCCAGCCATCAACTGGCCTGAAAATTAAGTGCAACCACAATTCACAGACACAGACACAGACAGCTACACCGACACCGACACGGACACGGACTCAGATGCAGGCAATACCCGAATGCATCTGGTTTCTAGCAGCACAGAGAGAGACAGTGAGAGATAGAGAGAGATAGAGAGTGGTTGCATCTGCAGGGATAGAACCTGGCCAGATGGCAAGACTCTTAGCACTCCAGGGATAAAGTTTCATTAAGAGCAGCCGCCTAACATGGAGCTCCACAAGTAAAATAAAGCCACAGACTGAAACAGAGACAGACGGGGGGACAGACGGACGGACGGAGGGACCGACCAACACCCCGAACTATCATACTTCAGATGTACGAGGCACTTCACTTCAAATTGCACTTGAGGCTTATGACACACCCCCAACCCAAGCCCAACCCAAGCCCAATCCTTGCCTCCCATCTCCATCTCCCTCTCCTTTCCCTACTCGACTCCGACTCCACTTCAAGTGCATGTGAAACCGCAGTTGAAAGGCATTTATTGTACTTGTCATTGTTGTTGGAGTCGCAATCGGAGTTGGAGTTGGAGTCGGAGTCGGAGTCCGGGTTCGGTGTTGCAGCTGTAGCTCAGACTGTGGTTAGCTGGCACCCAACCCCTTTTGGGGGGGAAAGTCCTGACTCGCTCTTATGAATGCCAATGCATCAAGGACTCATAAAAAGATGTAGGGACAAGCGCGTGAAGTGTGTAGGCCTGGAGTAAGCCTTTGCTGCTGCTCACGGACCCATCTCTAGCAGCCCCATCCCTAGCCGAATGCTGCGCCTTTTTGTGTGTGTGCTAGGCATTTGCTAAACGACCCTAGTTAACCTCCGGGCCAAATAATTTGCATCAAGCACTTGCACCAGCGCCAGCGCCATTGCACAAAACTTTGCCAAAGAAAGCCATGCTCGGAATCTGGTTCTGCCCTTCGGGATAATATGTTTTCCCTCCCTCTCTCTGTCGCCCTCTCTCAGTCTCTCTCTCTCTCTCTCTCTCTGTCTCTCTCTGTCGCCACTAGTACTAGTATCTGTCTCGGTCGCAGGGGGCGCTTGCTTATTTTAGTTATGGCATTTGAAGCATTTTTGCCAAGTTTACAAGATTATGCGCTTAGTGGCTGAAACTTCCCTCCAATCCAGGGTGTTGAAAACTTTGCAACCTCTTGTAGGTCTTGCCACTGCTAGGTGCAAAATGAATATTGGTCCGTGCCCCGCCTGGAGTGTAATTAAATTGCAACCAAACCAAGGCACCTTTTGAACCGAAAGACGAGTGTGTGAGTGTGTGGCAGAAGTAAAGTTAAAGTTGTCTGGGAATTAGGATGTATAATTGGGGTAACATTTGGACGCAATCGGGTCCTGCAATTGCTGGGATTAAAAGCTGAAAAAGCTGAAAAGCGATGTCTCTGCCATTCCATTCCATTCCAGTCCATTTCAAGAGTCTTTCCAGTGACAAAATTTGCTTTGATGCTCTTCGAAACAGAGTGCTCTGCTCTGCTGCTCCTCAAACGTCAAAGCTGGCCGACAACTAAACAGTCAACAATGTCAGTCAACAGTCAACAGTCTGGCTGCAGCACAGAGACACCCCCCAGATGTACATCACTTGGAGCTAAACATAAACAATTTATGGAATTTATTAAATTGGCCAAGAGGCTCCCATTGTGTTAGCTACAAAGGCCCTTGGGCCCCGTGCAAACAACAACAAAAAGAAACAGAAGAGAAAGGGAAAGGGAAAGGGGAACAAACAACAAACAGGCAAACATTTTACAAACAGCCGAGAGAAATTCGTTGCCTTTTTATACACACAAATACCCTGGAACTGGCAGAGGGTATGCCGATTTTTACAAAATATTTGTAGCGTTTTAAAATGATGATTATCCACATGAAAAAATGCCTCTTCCTGTGCAAAAATAGTCACCAGGTGTAAGGCAATTTTCAGATCATATAGTGGCATCTAAAGAATAAGGGTATTCAGGGTATTCGGCCCCGGAAGCCTTCAGTTTTCTTTATTTTTTTCCTTATTTTTTTCGATAGGCCACAGAGCAAACACTTGAAGAAATTTATGACAATGAGCCAACAACTGTGAGTGGTCATAATATAAATAACAAGTAGGGCAGTGGGCACTGGGCGTGGCACAGGGCGTGGGGCGTGGGGGCGTGGCCAATGCGTAAACGTAACTGACCGTGCCGAAGTGTTGTTTTATGTGTGTGTGTGGGGCAGGGAGGAGTGTGCTTAAGAGATTCCACGGCTCATTGTGCTTGATTGAAGAGGGAATGGGAATGGCCTGGCTAAGGGATTGCGTATTCTCTGGATCTCTCTCTGTGTCTCTCTGTCTG
The DNA here is from genome assembly GCA_008121215.1 of Drosophila athabasca. NCBI lineage: Eukaryota > Metazoa > Arthropoda > Insecta > Diptera > Drosophilidae > Drosophila > Drosophila athabasca. The sequence goes on from CM017794.1 coordinate 47,651,961, forward strand.
TCTGTGTCTGTGTGTGTGTGCCACATGTGCCTGCAATTGGGAAATTATGCCCAGCGGACACAGGGCAGAGTAAAGTGAAAAGCCGGATGCTTGGCTTTTTGGCCTTTGCCACCAGCTCTGCCTCTCTCTCTCTCTCTGCCTCTCTCTCCTGTATCGATGCTTGAGGGGGGAGGGGGCCAGAAATGGATTGCCAGATTGAAGGCAACTTGGGCCACATACATTTTTTATGCCCGCTGCTACTGTTGCTGCCGCTTGGCACCTCCTCGGCGACAGCCTGTTGAAATTTACGACAATTTAAGTTAAACGTTTTGGCCAAGACAAGGACGAAATGAACCTTTCTTTTCTTTGGAGTGAATTTAATACTCCTCTCGTTGAACCTGAACCTGCCACTTTCCACTCGAAACTTTTGCCTGATCCTTGAATAACCTTTGGACTTTTTGTGTATTAAATTTAATTTCTGTGTAGAAGATTTTTAGTTTTGGCCCTTGAGACTTTTGTTAGACACTTAAATTACCCAATGGTTGTTGCAACGTTGTTGATTTTGCTGTTGGCTCTTTGTGGCCATTGAAAGAATTAATTTACACATACTCGCACACACGATATATGTATGTATGTGTATGTGTGGCCCACAAAGCACTCGAAAGTATCTGTGTGCAATATTCAGAAAGGCTTCCTTTGAGGCATCGAAAAATATGAATAATGAACTACAAACAATAAGCTATTACGAAATTCGAAAGCATTATAAAATCCCTTAAATAAAACTGCCTTTTGCCACAGTTCTAGCAGACATTTTGGACAATTTTAAGTCTCTGTTTCAGGCATTCAAATGTTGCCTTTACCAAATATTTCATTTACAAATGTAAAACTAAGGCTAAGAAATATTGTGAGTACTATTCAGAGACCCAATTAGGCGCCTACTTTATGCCCCTCCTCTCTGTAATCAGAGCCGCCAACTGTTGGCCAGATCTCAGTTAATAACTTGGCTTTAAGAGCATGAAAAGAATTCATTCCCCCACCACAATGCCAGCCGTTTGCTGTTGATTTTTAATTACTGAAACTCCACCTTCAGCGTGGAGCAGTGGAACCCTCAAAAGACATTGAAACAGATGTCGAGAGAGAGAGAGAGAGAGAGAGCTGGGGGACTGAGGGGACTGGGGGACAAATAAAAATTTACATTTGCCTTCAACAAAAGTAACTGGCCGCAAAATAAAAACGCCAAAGAGTTGCTGCTGGCCGGCCAGAAAGTTGCTGAATAATTCAACGAATGTCCTGCCAACATTTTAATTTAAGTTTGCGCATCGTCGGCCGCCAAGATAAGAAATTGTTCAAGACACACCGCAGGAGGAGGGGAAGGAGGAGAAGGAGGAGAAACGGAGGGGAGGAGAGTTGGAAGTTGTATTTATTTACACTTTGCTGCCCGCCAAATGACAGCCACAAAAATTAATAGAAAAGTTTCCCCCAAAGACACTCGGCAAACAGAAAGGAAGAGACGCGGTGGCGCGGAGACGCTGTGGCATGGTGGCATGAAGGCGGAAAGGACAAATTATGCAGCAATTTTATTTTGATATTTTTGTCAACACAGGATGAAAGGATGTTAATGTAAATGACCGCCCCGAAAGTAGCCTTTCCCCGGCACACAAAAAAAAAGGGAAAGAAAAGAAAAACTTTTAATAATGTCTCGAAAGATACATTTTTGGGGGCTTTTGTTTCGGCCAGGCCAAGAAAAAAAGAAAGGAAAAGCCACAAACTCTGCTTCACACTTCATTTGCAATTCTAAGGAGTCCGTTCTGGTCCTTTGTTTTGGCCAAGGACATGTACCAGGGACCGAGTCTGAGCCTAATTATTATTTTCTGCGAATTTAAGTCCTGCTGCTGCTGCTCCTCAATGTAAATGATGTTTACGATTGCAGCACCGAGTGTGTTGCTCGGTGTCCTTGAATCCCACGCCCACAATGCAAGGCCATTACTTTTTAGTAGACCCATTTCTTTGGCCTACGACCCTGACTAGGTCTGGGCTTATGGCCTGGCTTTATGGTTCCGCAAAGACTTTTGTGGCAAAAGTTTTGGCCCACTGATGTACTGCGATCTGCCACAGAGTCTATGCAAGGGAAGACCTTGAGAATGGGTTAGATATTACGACAAAAGTCAGCAGAGTTTTGCCAGTTTTTGGTACAAAATAAAGTCAACTTTTGGTGCATTGATGATGATCCCATTAGCCCGATATTTGTGGCCAAACAAACTCTCATTAGCTTATTTCTGGCAGGCCGCTAAGCTGTCACGTTTAATGCTAAACAGAATATTCCCTTTTCAACCCTTTACGTGATCTAAATAGATATGAACATGTGTATTTATTCCATAACATTTAATAAGCCCAATTCACACCTATTTTCAACAAATTCGCGCTACGCCTAATAGCCTAAGCGCCCTAAACCGTGTCTGTGTCCGTGTCCGTAAACGATTTCCCCCGGACCATCCCTGGCATATGTACACTCCCGTATGTTGAATGTCTGTACGTGCCACAAGCTGCAAACAAGGCAAGCAACGGGGTCCCCAGTTCCCAGTTCCGCATTTCGCTTTCCGCTTTTCTGTCTGTCCGTCTGTCTGTCCGTCTGTCTGTCTGTCGACATATCTTAATTCCCATAACCAGGCAAAAGTCTGCATGAATTTCAAATTCAATTTGGCGCATTTTACATAATTTATTAAACAAAAGGCTCAACATCAACAACAACAACAGCCACGACAGGAACCCAGGAGGGGGGGAACGTTTTATTGCATGAGCGACGGCTAACAAGTCACTTGTGTGTGTGTGTTAGTGTGTGTGTGTGTGTGGTTGTGAGCCAAGCTTTGTATGTGTGTTTGAGCCACGCTTGGCTTTTACATAAATAATTTAGGTGTGAAGATTAAATCGTTGCGATAGGACTGGAAATTGTTGACAACTTAATTTGTGAAGTGGTTTCTGTGGCCGGAACTGGCGACCGGAAATGCTCTCGTCCGCTCCTCCACAGCGCCTAGGAGTATGCAGCAAATTGTGATTTAAAATGACTCCACAAAGGAGCTCAGCGCTCAAGTCACGCAATGCAAACAGGAAGACAACACCACGCATACTTAATCTGCCTCGCAGTCCAGTGAATGTACAGAGCCAGAGCCAGAGCCAGAGCCAGCCAGCTCTCCTTTCCAACGGCAATTGAATTATTGAAAAATTAACCAGCTCGGGGGGGAAATGCGAAAATGGGGAAATGGGAAATGGGAAAACATGAAATGCATTTCTCGGCGCGTGAGTGTGTGAAATATTGCATGAATAATGCAGCACACACTCACGAGCACACGAGCACACGAGCACTCCGCCTGCTGTCGATGGCAGCACTTGACACAGCTCAACGCAACGCTCTGCTGCTGCCTCTCTGCTGCTGCCGCTGCCTTTCTGGCGCTGCCTTTCTGCCACTGCCTCTCTGCCGCTGCCTCTCCGCCGCTGCCTCTCTGCCGCTGCCTCTCCGCCGCTGCCTCTCTGCCCCTTTCCCTTCGTTGTCTGCAGTTTAATTGCCGTCATCTGTTTGTTAATTGCTACATAATTGTTTGAAATAAATTTACTTACGATTCGTTTCGTTTCGTGTCGTTCAGCCCTGTCCCCCCCCTCCCCCTTCCTCTCCCTTCTTTTGTGCACCGTTTCGTTTCTTGGCAAGGTGTTGCATGGCGTATGAGTAATGCGCTGCAGAGTGTCAGGCACTTTTGATTGTCATTCAATTTCCAGGCAGTTTAATTTTCGACTATCGCAGCGAATGGGTTGATGAGTCGAGGATTGTACGAGTGAGTGAGTGGCATTCGCATGGTTAATTCGGGATTAACCAGTTGTTGCAACCTGCATACCTCTAGAGTCCACATTTTTTACTGCTGTATAATTTGTGCATCATTTATTTAAACGTTGAGCACAGTCTAAACGTGGCCGCAGTCACCTGCCACCTAAAGGACCCTGTCATCCAGTCCGAGCTGCAGCTAAGCCCGGATCTGACGAGCAGGCAACATAACTCACGGGACGAAGTGGTGTTGCAGCCTGCAGCTGAGAGCTGAGAGTGTGCCATCCCCCCCAGTCTTCCCCCCACTGTTGCCTCTTTGCCTGCTGCCGTGTTTTATGTTTTCGCTCACTTTCTGGCACATTTTCTCACATATTTTTACCCAGTATTTTGCTTTTATTTGCTGTTGCACGCGCTGGCTTTGAGCTGTTGCAGCTGCCACTGGAGCTGGTGCTGGACGCAGATTTCGTGCCGTTATGAATAATGAGTTTTCCTGGTGCGATGCTATTTTCTGCTTACCCCGACTCGATTTAATTAAACTTCGTAATGAGTTTTCTGTATCGCAGCTCAATCGACTCGATCGATCGGGTCTGAGCCAAAATTGAACCATTTAAACGGCCAGCCGGCACGGCAGTGTCTTACAACCGATTACATTGTCGTCGGCGACTCAACAAACAACAAAGAACTTGCAACATTCGCAGAGATTTCAGCCAGAGCAAAAGTACGAGGATGGTCCTCACATGTGCGGGAGTATGTGCTGCAGTTCGAGTTCATTTGCCTGCCAAGTTGCATCCGCATTTCGTTTTTGCGGTCTCCTCTCTAGACTTCTCCGCACTGCCATGGAGTCTGTCCCGCCCCCTGCCGCCTGCCTCCCCCTCCTGTCGTCTGCCCTGAATACTATATATTGTCTGCCAAGTATTTGCCTGGCATTCCGAGACACTCTCCCTGGATGCCTGGATGCCTGGATGCCTCACTCTGGTTTGTGGACTCTCACGTGCTGCTCTGTTTCTGGTATTCGTTCTATCCCCAAAAAGTAAACAATTTGCACAAAGCATTTCGTATGATGGCAGACTCTCTTTTTTATGCAAGTTTGATTAACAGTTTCGCCAGGATATGGCTTGCCCTTTGCTTGATTTTGTGGAGTTATGAGCGAGGTAAACGTGGAATTTATGCTCAGCTGTTGATTAAATTTGCATTACGGATTCCATCTTCATTTGCCTTGAAGCTTTAGTGTAAATAAGCGCTGTCTTTAATGCCTTCGGCGCACACACACACACACACACACACGCACACACGCTCGAGTCAGTTGCCATTTAATTGCATAATGACCGAGAGCTGGCATTTAATCAGCTCGTTTGTCAACAAAGTGCATATATCAGCAGAGACAGAGACGGGGAGAGACAGGAGAGAGAGAGATAGAGAGAGTGGGCACGAAGATGGGACTCCTCGCCGGACGACGATGATTTGGTCGCCTTGTCAAACGCTAAACTAATTACGTATACGCAATGTGATTATGAGCTTGCAGCTGATTAGGCTACTGTTAGTGGGGGGGAGGGGGGAGATGGCTAAATGGGTGGGTGGATGGGTGGATGGGTGCTGGTAATGCGCCGTAAGCTGTGGTGCAAGACCCGACCCGACCCATTAAGTAGCTGTCGTAAGCCACCGTAATGATCCGAACCGCCTCGAGGGCGGGGCTAGGCGGGTGGGCTGTAAAAACGGCGCCAAGTGCTCGTTGTTCAAATATTTGTTGACATATTGCGGATTTAAAATGATTTGTGGCTGCCAATCCCCGGGAATTAAACAAATACATTTGAATAATGGCTGGCAATCAGCAAACAAAACGCAAGACTGATTGCCGGCAATAAAAGTGGACCATAAAAAGCGATAACATCATATTTATAAGCGCCTCCCCCACAGCCCACGGTGGTCCATGGTCGATGGTCCAAAATCAAGACATCCCTTCTCCATCTGCTGTCATGGACTCTCCTCTCCCAAGGAGCTCCCAAGGCGGTCCCAAGGCGGCGGCGGAAAGCGTTGAAAGCGATTATATGCGTAAATATAAAAATGGCAAAAAGACAAATAAACGACAATAAACGGGGCAGCAGCCGGAGTATTCCCAACCCACCGCCTCCGCCTCCGTCCCCGCCCTGAAAGCCATCCCATGAAAAATAAACGGAAAAAATGGCCAACAAAAAAGATGGGGCCCATAAAAAGGAAAAAACAGAAGAAAAGGCCAGCCAGCCTGGACCAAATCTTACAGTGGGACGGAAAGGGCAAATTGTGAAGCTGAAGTATATATAAATAAGTCGCAGTAGGATAAATATTTTGGGTAATTATTGAACTATTATCGGGAACTAGTATTGAAGAGTAACGGCCAAAGGGGACTCCGACAATGCCAGCTCTCACAGTTCATCCCAGACAAGTGTCAAAGAATAGCACAGTTAGACTAGTTCGACTTTTGACTATTATTTTCAGTCTTTACCCCACAGTGCCTACAGTTTATTTGCGGACAATGCCGAAAATCGAGTAGGCAGCACGTCTTTGGTCTGCCTTTGGTTTTCTTTTGTGTGTGTGGGCGCATTGTTTATGACAGCCATTTGGTTGGTGGAGACGGCCGAGATTAGGCTGGGACGACGGCACAATGGCACAAGGTAAAAGCTGCTCTTGGCCTGGTCTGGTCATCCACCATTATCGCTCCCTCTCACTCTCTCTCTCTCTCTCTCTCTCTCTCTCTCTTCCCGTAAACGTTCACGACTCGTTCTTAAGACGTGGCAAGTGTACGGCTCTAGATATTTGCATTTGCACTTTCGAACGCGTTGCATTGCACGGCCTTTAAATGTTAAGCTGCAGCCGTAAAGCATTAAAGCCCCGACCCGTGGGAGGCGCCAAAAAGTATGCAACCCAAAAAAAGCGACTGTCAAATTTGCTTTGCGATGTGCTTTTTGATGTTGGTTTTGTAGTTATATTTGTCTTTTTTTGGTGTGTGTTTTTTATAGGGTATTTCAAGTCTTTTCGGAATTGGTTGTTGGCAATCAACAGAGAATTTATATCTGATATCCAAACACTACTAAATTCGGAACATCCTTGGCAACTCCTTTGTCCTACTGTTTTCATATCTCTAATTGTATATTGAATGCTGGGTATCGAAAAGTTGAGCCCTGGGAAAGTGGGCCGCTCATTGAAAGTGGCTGCCACTCGGTTCGGTGCTGGCATTTCCAGCCGCGTTTTGTTTGCACAAAGCGCAAAGCCAAAAGGCGGTTTAGAGCAGGATGGGGGGGTTGCAGTGTGGGGGGGGGGGAGGGGTGAAGTGGACGTGCCGCCGTCGAGCCTGATAAATTGAATGGTCAGCTGCGTTTGCATAAAGACCAGGCCAGCGGCAGGAGCAGCAGGAGCAGCAGGTGAGGGCGGCCCTTTGCTTAGGCTGGCCAAACAGAATTTTCAACAGCAGATCCTGAATGGACGGAACGCGGCTCTAACTGATTGCCAGGTGCTGAGAGTGGAGCAGCGTCGAGGGGCAAGAGTCGAGGGCTGGCAGTCATGTGAGCCATGTTGACACAAGCGGCAGGCAAAAAACAGACACTCGCCTGAAATATCAATAGAAGAAATATCAGGCAAGAACAGAGTTAAATTGACCATATTTTATTAGGGGGAGTTGCTGCTGGGTTGCTGCTCATTAAATTGCAGAACAGAACATGAAAAACTGCAAACATTTAAATGGAAAAAAGCTGCAGAATGCAACCTGTCCGGTGAAATTGAAAAAGACCAAAGACCTGCCCCAAAAAAAGAGAGGGGAAATGGCAGCTAAACTAGACGAAAAACGTGCTAAAACGTAAATCAACAGCGAAAATCGTGTTGAGCATTTTTTCGTAGCTGAAAAGGCATAAACAGCAGCTGCTCCAGGACACGACAGGACCCCACAGGGTGGGAGAAGGGTGGGAGAAGGGTGGGAGAAGGGTCGGAGAAGTGAAGTGAAGTAGAAAAGTGGCAGCAGAAGCATACAACAGAAGGAGGAGGAGGAGGAGGAAAGAAACAGGCAACAGAGAGCAGTCAGCTTGCAGCAGGAGGCAGGAGGCAGGCTGCTGTGGCAAGCAACTTTGCCAGTTGTCCAGCTGCAAAGGAAGGGGTGGCAGGGTGGCAGGGAGGGCAGAGGGACGGGACAGTAATTCAATATGCGGCGCCGTGTTAAAAGCTGTAAAAATGCTTAAGCGTTTTTCAATTTGCCCAGTTTTATTTTACGGACAGGACAGGACTCCGCTCTCTCCTCTCCCCTCTCCTCCCCTCTCCTCCCCTCTCCTCTCCTCTTCGAAGCAAAGCGAATGCGATTTGCTGCTAACTCAAATTTCTTAAATGCTTGTGGAACTCATTTGTAAAGTGTCTGTCTCGCGGAGATGACGATGATGAAGCCAAAGGAAGCTAAAGGATCTGTCCAGGGATATAACGAATATTGACATAGAGACCAAGGGAAAGGGGAACGAAATCAACTTTCAAGGAGAGCAAAAGGAAACCATTTTAATGCATTAGGTATACAATTATTTTAGGGTTAGGGTTGGGTGCAAATATTCCATCTGTATGGCATAGAGAGGTGTCCGGAAACTTTTTTATTGAAAATATCCTGGCACTCGGCACTTCTGCTGCTCCGAGCACCTTTCACCTTTTTCCCATTGCAACTTTTGTGGCAGGACAGGAAAAACAGGAAAAGTTTGCGCTGCAGCTAGAGGAAAAGTGCCAACGCAGCCGAAAACAATTAAACTTGAACTTTTGTCATAAAATGAATGGAATAAATGCAACTAAAAATAACACAAAAACCAAAACCAAAAACTGAAAGCACAGCGGGAATTTTGTGCCATATCAGCAGAACATGACGACAGCCAGGAGCAGAATTCTGCAGGGGGGCAGCCTTCCCCTCCCCTTTCAAGTTTCTGGCTTGGCTAATTAATTTTTATTTATTACCCATAGTGTTTCACCAATTAAATTATTTTGCCGGACAACTGCAACGGCAGTGAAATTAAATTAATTAAATGCTCTAACTCGAGTCCTTCCTTGCAGGAAAACACACGCGTCTGGATACCCAGCAGACGGCACAGGAAGGTAATTAATATGGTGACTCGTTTCTCCGCTGGGCACATGGGGACACGGGGCGTATGCGCAATGTGCCGCAGTGCAGCAAGGAGGAGCTTGGCGATGGGGGGAACCCCCCCCGGTGAATGTCAAAGTATAAGCCGGAAAATATGTGTGCACTTTTTTCCTTTCGCCCTCGGGCTTTGTGCGGGGTGCTTGCCCCCGCTTTCAGTCCAATGTGGCAGGAAACTTTTAAGCAAATTAAATGAATCCTGCCCCGCTGAGCTGCGCTGCGCTGAGCGGGAATCTGCGGCATGGGTGCCCATGGGTGCCATCTGCGTGAGTGAATACTAGTGTGTGTTTCCCTTCTATTTGCAGACGCGGACTTTCCGCGATTCGCGGAGCCCATTGCCAATGTCACCGTCTCCATTGGCCGCGACGCTCTGCTGGCCTGCGTCGTCGAGAACCTCAAGGGCTACAAGGTGGCCTGGGTGCGTGTGGACACCCAGACGATCCTCTCCATACACCACAATGTCATATCGCAGAACAGCCGCATTAGCCTCACCTACAACGACCATCGATCGGTGAGTAGTCCGTTACTCTCCCCTCTCTCCCACTGAAGATGGTCTCTTCTCTTCCGTAGTGGTACCTACACATCAAGGAGGTCGAGGAGACGGATCGTGGCTGGTACATGTGCCAGGTCAACACGGTAAGCAGGTCTCCCCCACTTGATAGATTGAATAAGCTTACAATCCCACCCCCCGTTCACACTTTCCCACTTTCCACTTTCACCCTTTCACAGGATCCCATGCGTTCCAGGAAGGGCTATCTCCAGGTGGTGGGTGAGTATTAAACTATCCCGGTTCGATGCCCTGCCTGACCGGACCGATTGGTTCTTTCTCCCCCAGTTCCCCCCATGATTGTCGAGGGCATGACCAGCAACGACATGGTGGTGCGCGAGGGGCAGAATGTCTCGCTGATGTGCAAGGCACGCGGCTACCCCGAACCCTATGTCATGTGGCGCCGCGAGGACGGCGAGGAGATGCTAATTGGCGGGGAGCACGGTAAGCGCTCGCATCCTGCCCACCCACCAGACCGGGCCATGGCTTAATGCGGTTTCCTTTCTCCTTGCTCCTCCACAGTGAACGTGGTCGATGGCGAGCTGCTGCACATCACCAAGGTGAGCCGCCTCCACATGGCCGCGTACCTGTGCGTCGCATCCAACGGAGTGCCGCCCTCGATTAGCAAGCGGGTCCATCTGCGAGTGCAATGTGAGTAAATGTCCGTGGCCGTAGTTGGCCTAGTAAACCCATTTTGACCAAAGTCTCCTCTTGAAGGGATACCTGGTATAGAGTAATGAAATTAGCCTACAAATATTTGATGTATGCCCCAGATGGGGCAACTTACAGAACGTTTGTGTTTGACAGAAGGCTCTGCAGGAGTTGAGTGGGGCAGGGATCTGACTGGGGGATCATTACGGAATCGCCACAAGGTTTCCGAATGTGATGGGGATCTTTCTATAGAAGTTATAAGACAGAAGACAAGAATGCATATATGTGTATGTTGGATCCTAATATTATTCTCAGTGTATTTTGGTCTGTTTGCTGTTTAAGAATTCTTTACGGGATTGTTCGCAGTGTAGTTGCCTTTTGTCCGATTGCTGTCCATGTGTTAGCGAGAGAGTGCGTGGCGAGAGACGACTCGCTCGGAGAGGATCAAAAGGAACGAGTGAGGGGAGCGTGCGTTGAGCGTGTCCCTCTGCGATAACGAGTGTGGGTGCGTAGCGAGAAACGACTCGCTCGGAGAGGATCAAAAGGAACGAGTGAGGGGAGCGTGCGTTGAGCGTGTCCCTCTGCGATAACGAGTGTGGGTGCGTAGCGAGAGACGACTCGCTCGGAGAGGATCAAAAGGAACGAGTGAGGAGAGCGTACGTTCAGCGTGTACCTCTGCGATAACGTGTGTGGGTGCGTAGCGAGAAACGACTCGCTCAGGGACGATGAAGAGGAACGAGCTGATGAGAGCGTGCATTGAGCGTGTTCCTCTGCGATAACGAGTGTGGGTTAGACAGAGAAAGACAGACATGGCAATTGCGGGGATGAGGGGTGGCTTGAGAGTTACGCTTGAGAGTTTTACCACACCGTTAAACGAGGATTATGTGTCGCTATGGAAACAGATCTTAATTCTATTATTTGTAGTACCTGAAACATCTCATTCACAAGCCCTGGTTAAAATCAAGCAATGAATCAATTATCTACATCTACATCTACATCGAGAATTGAACCTTTGGTTAATTTCTAGACCCATCCGTTTCTGCAATCTGTTTCCTGCAGATCACTTCATTTCCCCTCAATGATGAAAAGCCCTCAGGCTTAACAATAAAATAGTAAGCGTGCACCCATAGATACCGTCTGATAGCTCTTAACGCAACCAATTTAACACTTTTAACCAGTTCCATGCATCGCAATTTCCATTGTTGCTTTTTGCTTTTGTTGCTGGGCAACGTACTCCGGAAACGCCAAAAATAACGAAAAATCCATTTTGGGCTCAACTCTTATGCAATATTTATGGTCCGTGCAGGACAGCAGGACAGCAGGAGTAGGGACAGGAGGGACAGGAAGGACAGGAGGATGAGCTAAAAGGAAACACTCGCCATTGTGGTTGGGACGGGCAGAGCAGGGCAGGGCAGAGCGCTCTGTTTAATGCGTAAAATACACAAAACAAGGCTGAGGCAGAGGCTGGGACAGTGCCAGTGCCTGGGACTGTGCCCCATCGCATGTTGCCACTGCAGTTTTTGGGGCAATAACCGCACTTCGTCCCCAACATTGGCCTACAAAACAGAGGTGCACCGGGTGAGTGTGGGGCCCACGCTCTTGGCCGAAAATCGACCAAAAGCTGTAGTCACGTTAAATTAATTTACCTGCGAGAGTTTGTTCGTGCGTGCCACACGTAGAGAGTGCGTGCTAGAGATGGGCACAACTTCAAGAAGCTGAAACTTCAACCTGAAAGTGGATTATAGAACACATGAATACTCATTGATACTCATTACCCAAGAGGATATTCAAATTTTGGGGTATCATTGCGTGACTCGTGCGTGACTCACGCTGCCATCCCTGGCTGGTGTTCTGCTGATGCACTGCGCTCATTTCGAGTTGTTTGCAGGCGTTTTGTTTGTCTGTTTGTCAGCAGGTGTTATTTTGTGCCCTCGTGATGTGTGCGTGGCCAAAATGCGTTCACCATTCACGTAGCAGCTTTTGTTGTTACAACCACACACACACACACGCACGCACACATCCACCTAGCAACAAAAGCTATTTACGCACCCACACCCACAGCCACACACACACACAGGGAGGGGGAGTCGACTCCGTCCGAGGCACAATCACTCGCTCTCAGGCGCGCTTTTAATGACTGAGTGCATTTTAATCCAAAAACAGTTTGTAAACTCACGTAAAATGCAATGCAAAATTTATCAGCCAAAACTGGGGAGGGGCGGGGCGGGGAGGGGAGTGGCTCCAGAGTTGATGAAAAGTCAGTGATGTGTGCCTGTGTGTTCCTGGGTGCTGGCTGCTGCTAATGGCGATGTGAGTGGCTCCTGGATATGTGTTTGGGGATGGTTTTGGGCTGGACATGGGGGGAGGTACGAGTGTGGGTGTGGGTGAAAAGAAAACAACATGGGAGTGGAGGACTACCGATAAAGGCCACCTTCCACGTGACAGGATATTGGATTCGAGCCAAAGGTAATTGAAAGGGATATTACGAGCCTCCATTTCAAAGTGAAAAATACGATTATATGTAGACCTTAAAGCTTCAATTATTGATTAGATTTGATCTTCTTCTGTTTGCACAGTTCCTCCCATGCTCTCCATTCCCAATCAGCTTGAGGGCGCCTATGTGGGCCAAGATGTGATACTGGAGTGCCACACGGAGGCCTATCCGGCGTCGATCAACTACTGGACGACGGAGCGCGGCGATATGATCATATCGGGTAAGTTGAAGCCCAGCCATATAGCAGGACATGCCACATCACGAGTGATGTGTGATGGGCGGCCATAAAGCAGCCAGCAATAAAGGTCCTGGCTGCCTGGCTGCCTGGCAGGGGGTCGGCCAGTGACTACGTTTATTATCTGAAAAGCGTTTGTAAATGAGCTTACAATGTAATCAACATGCAGACCGTCGCCTCTGAAACTCTGAAACTCTCTCTGGTCCCAGCCTGGAAAATTGTCATGCGAAATGCACAACAAAATTAAAAGTCCCATCAGGAGGGAATGTAAAAACCCGCTCCGTTGAGCTCCTGCAGTTCCAGTTGCGGAGGAGTTGCATGTTGCATGTTGCATGTTGACGTGGCAGCCCGTTTTTTATTGTTTTACGCTCGAATTTTCTGTCATTTTTGCACTCTCCCTCGCACTGCAGCGGTTGTTCGCCGTTAAATGCGTTGCTCATACGCACTGTGTGACAGACAGGCTTAAAGCACACAGTTGTGCTCCGTGGAATTGAGGACTTTGCTGCCTTTGAGTGTGTCGCCTGTGAGGTTTTAACAGCTGTCTCTCATGCATCGTCTGGCAGTCAGTTCATGAGGTGGAGAGAGCGATCCGAAGAGCCGAAACTCAAGTCAGGGAATGTCAATGTCAGTGCCATTCATGGAGGACTATTGAGCGGAGCAAAGTTATCAGTTCTCGCATTAAATTTGTATGAATTTTCATTAACAACAATTCAAATGCCAAACGAAAAATCTCATTCTGCATGTTGTGTTTATGGAATCATATTCTGTGGTGGAATTCCATTTTAAATTGGCGCTGAATTCGAATAATTTGGATTTGATTGAATTAGCGGAGCTGCAGGCATGCAGAAAACACAATGTTTTTAATTAACCTCAGAGCTCACAGGACACAGGACACACAGGACACACAGAACACACGGAGCACAGTACGGCATGCAATGCAAATTAAGTGTCATCAACATTGAAATAATCAAAACTAATAAACAACATTTTTGCGCTGATGCGCGCCGCCAGAATTGACAAAGTGAAAATGAAATAAACAAAAATCGAGTCGAGTCGGCGCAAATCGAATAAAGCGGAATGGAAAATGCCAGAAAATACGAAATATTATTTTGTAGCGGAAATTATTTTAGCATAATCATCTAGAGGGACAGATGAGGGGGATGAGGGTTGAGCGGGGCAATGCCACAGGCGGGGAGAAGCGCGTACAGGCGTAAAGCGCCTGAAAGCATGCCACATCATGCGTTCGATGCCGCAGCTCATAATTCCCGTTGCAACGCATTCAAATTGAAATGGAAAATAATTACCATTGTGTGGGTCCCCCCACTGTCTGTCCGTTACTCTTCCTCCTCCTGCTCTTTATCTCTGTGATTGTGTAAATGGGCAGAAGTGCATATGGAACCCAACCCAACCCGAAAAGCACTCTTTAATGCTGGCATTTGTGCAACTTGTGCTTGTGTAACAGTCACCAAAATCCTATCGAATTCAATCATGACTCATCGATACGAGGCTCATACGAGTATGCATAAAAATTGCGCTAAATATAGATGCGCCTTTGATGGACTGCCATTTGCTGGCGGTTCCCCTTTTATGCTTAAATGTCACTTTGTTTGTTCGATAAGAAAGCCAGAGATAGTATAGGCTTTGGCCCATAGGCACAGCTCAAACTGAGCCAAGAATATGACATTTCATATGCACACACGCACGGGCGAAGGCGACAGGACAAAGCCAGGACGAGGCGAGGCGAGGCGAAATGCCAACTGAGATATGAGCATGAAAGCGCCCTGGCGGCCATGATCTATGGCTAACAGACACCAAAAGTTCCAAAAGTTAGGGGTAATAAATTTTAAGCGCTTTCGCATAGAGTTCCATTCCCAATAGCGGGGGCAACTCCTAGAGATGGGCAAAGACAGTGATAGGTGGAGAGCTCTTCCACAAGAGTTCATTAATCTATTGAGTGAATATCTGTGTCACTGCTAAGCCTGTTCCAGGAGACTTTCGTTAAAGTGTAGCAGATCAAAGTAGTTTCCCAAATATCGTATGTACTTCACAAACTTCCCTCGCTGGGATGTCGCCAGCACATGCCATACATCACAGGTGGGCAGGCTAGCAATTCTGCAAGCTGTTCCGAAGAAACCGAAACTTTCATTTAATGCGGCCAGGTATTAAAAGTATAAAGTTTTGTGGAAGACAGCAGGCAGCCCCCCGCCAGGGAGAAAGACTTTCTTCTGCTGCCGATGATTATGAGTAAAATTATATATTTGCGTGTCAGAGACGGACTTCCTGCTCCACTCGTATGGCTGGAGGAGGAAAAACTATCACAAAAGGTGACTGGGGCTATAAAAAGAAGTCGCAAGTGCGGGTCATGCATGCATGTGGAACGCTATATGGAAAATTGTTTCCCCAAAAAAGAAGCACACACACACACATACAGGAAAAAGAAAGCAGGAAAAACTAAAGACATTTGTCACAACACACAAACACACACACAGCAGCAGCACGTGAACAGACAAAGGACAACATGACGTATGAGTAACATGCGATATCGCCTTACAATGCGCACAAACAATCAAAGTGAAATTAAGTTTATACATTTAATGCTACTTACTGGCAGCCATTTGATATGGTAGATGGTAGTCGTAGTCGTAGACCCTGTTCCAGTCCCTAGAAGTAGGCAACACAATACAGAATGAAACGAAACGAAACGAAATTAAAGCCGCAGCCGGCAGGGCAGAGAGAACAAAAGTTTTCTTTTAGATTTTCACTGATTAATGAGAAAAGTTTTAGTTGGCGCTGGCGATGGCAATGGAAATGGTTGAAGAACTGCGCCAGTTTTAATTACACATACACCCAGTACCCCCCCCCAGTATGGGGGCGGGGGGGGAGTTCCAAGGAAGAGGCGTAATTAGTTGGAGTCTCTATTGAGAAGGCGACTCGCTTCACTGCACACAAGCGGGACACCCAGTCCCAGTCCGTGCAGGCGACATTAATTAATTGATTTTTTTTGCCAGCAAAAATTTTCACTTCCGTTTGACAGCTTGAATTTTCGTGCATTTTTCGCATATTTTCAGACACGTCGCGAGCCGGCGATAAATACGAGACCACATCCACAGTCAGCGGCTACACGAAATACATGAAGTTGAAAATCCGGGCCGTAGGACCCAATGATTTTGGCACCTATCGCTGTGTGGCGAAAAACTCCCTAGGCGAGACCGATGGCAACATCAAGCTGGATGGTGAGAGAGCAGCAGCCCCATACATTTCAATTTTATTTTATTTCAATTTTATTTCCCTTTGTGCAACCATTTTGTATGACATTTCACACGAAAAATGTGGCAATATGTTGCTTAAAGTTTTAAAAAAAAGGAAACTTGGTTTTCAAATTGTATTTTTATCTCTAATTTCATGTTTTTAAATTGAATAATTGTTGTTTTTTATTTACAGAAATGCCCACGCCAACAACAGCTATTATTTCCGAGATGGCCATGCTGAATCGCAGTTATGGTGAGAATCAGTTAATAAACAATATATTGTTGGGTAGAGACCCAATGAATCATATTTTTGCATTAGAACCGTTTTCTCAACTCCATAAGCCATAAGCCATAAGCATCAGCATCACAGCAAACATTTTCTGCTTGGAAATAATGGGTTTTTAATTTTATGCACTGCAAAGCACAAAATCATAGTCAGCACCCACACAAACACGCAATCATTCAGGGTCACAAGAGATCCATCATCAAGTGAAAGACTTCTCCTCTAACTCTTGATATTCAAAACGAGTTTTCACTTAAGAACTGTTTAAAGCAAACTGTTGAAAGCTATAGGGGAGGCCCATTTGGCACAATGACTGTAATCAAGACAAACAGCCGAAAAATGGATGAAACCACCTTCAAGCCGCACACACTCGTACCCGTATAGGACCATGCCGCATTCCGCATTCCGCACACCTCATCCCAGTTATCCACTCCATCAACAACTCGAAAGTTGCATGCAATTTCTGTGTCCGTTTTTGCTTTTGTTGGTTCCGTTTTTTGTTGCCTCTTCAGTGTGCTATTAAATGCAAATAAATGCAAAAATTAAATAAAAATACCTTAGCATACAATTACCTTTAGCATCTGTGTGTGTGTGAATTCATTTTTATATGGTTTCTTCGTTCTTTATTTCTGAATACTTTCCCCCATTTGAATATTTCTTTCATGTTATGCCCTACTCCAACCAACAACCAACAACAACCAACAAAAACCAACAAAAACCGACAACAACCGTCATTATTCATGTACCGTGTTATCCCGAACTCTCCCTGAACTCTCTCTCTCTCTCTCTGTCTCTTTCTGTTTCTCTCTGTCTATCCTTGACTGACGCTTGCTGCATAAAATTAAAAATATATACAAAATATAAAGATGGCAAGAGACGTCATAGAAATAAATTTGACTCGGCTAACGCTTTGCCTGATTATGGGGTTGAGGAGTGGCGTGACGGTGCACAAGGTAAGTACAAGCTCTCCCCCGACTCTCCACTCCCTTCCATTCCCCCCTCTACCACCGCTAGACAGATATCCCAGTCTTAGTGGCATTTATGGTCCGCACTGCACTTTTTCCTCGTTTTTCCCTCACAATTTGCACATTGCCAGGGCCAGTGGCAGGGCAAAGTTTTCCTTCTTTGAGCTGGCGCGTGTTGTATTTTCCTTTCATGGATTTCTTACTTCAGGTACGTCGCCGCGTGATCTCATAATTTCAATGTTCTTTGCCGGTGGCCAAAAACTTCCACGGCGAATACTATTTCCCGTTGCCTTGTTTGGCCAAGTGTTTTAGCCCAAACGTTAAGAATTAATTAAATTTTCCCCATTCTGTGCGAAATGATGCTTGCAGTCGGTGGTCGTTGGTGGCTTTGCTGTTATTTGTAGGAGTTCTGTAGGAATTTATGAAGTGCCATAAGCACAAACGGAAAAGGCAATAAATGGGAATTATAGCGAAAGAAGTTTGGTTAAGAAATAGCACGAAAAAGGGGTAAAAATAAACGGGAACGAGTGCACTTTTCAGGGGGGGTACGGGGATTAAAATATGGTAATATTTTTCATTAGGATATCATAAGCAACAGCGCCTAAATCTCTTTATTTATTTATAAATCTCTGTATAATATACTAAACATTGTGAGAGTATATAACTGTCGTACAACAACGTCTTTTATATTTCGCTCTTTATTTTTCTTCTTCTTTTCTTCTTCGCTTTTGATGCCACACCAAAAGTGATCTGGCGTCGGTCTACACATTTCTAATGTGGCCGTGTATTTGGTATTCTTCTTGGTATTCCTCATGGTATTCTTCTTATATACTAGTGTTGCCGTATTGTCTAATAAAGGTTATTATAGTACATGGGGCTGCCGTATTGGCTGATAGAGGTTATCCTACAACAAGATTAATTGTTATTTGAATGCTACTAGTTTCCATCTGATAAATGCTCTTCTAGTGAGCCAAAACACATTGTAAGTCGCTTAAGATCATTTTTCAACTCAATATAAATTTAATAAATCCCACATTGCAAATTCCTAAAAGCCGCAACAAATTCTTCCAACCGCACGACCAGAGCGGATAAAAAAAAAGGGAAAAAACTAACGAAAAAGAAATTTATTTGTATTTGTGTTTGTATTTTATTCCGTTTCCATTTCCAATTCGAATTCGAATGGATGTTAGACATTTGGAGCGTTGCATTTGTCATGTTCTGTGGCTGTGGCTGCATCAGCGTCGGCGTCAGCGTCAGCGTCAGCGTTGTGTGTCCCTTTGGTCTGTGTGTTGATCTGTTGATCCCTTTTGTTGCCAGTCGGATAAATATTGCAGCAATAAAAATGCCATCGGGTGGCAAGTGGCACACAGCAGGAGCTGCCCCAGCAGCAGCAGCAACAATATCTAGTCGAGTACATAGGCAACAATAGCAATGGCAATAGCAACTCGCAACTAGCGACAATGTTGATTGACACTGACATTCTGTCGCTGTCAATGACCAAGTTTGTCCGTCGATGTGCCAACATTTGGGTGGGTGGACAGGACAGGCCACGTGTCCTGTTGCATGCAGTTTATGGCTTGTCATCCGGCGGCTGCAACTGCGGATACGTCCCAAATTAGTCCGTGGCCACAGGCAGCAAATTAACCATGAAGCCAGCCAGTGGGCTTTTCAAATTTTCTGCTACATGCTCTTAGGCTGAATTAATCCATATTGAATCAGCCACCAGAAATATTTTGGTTTCCTTTTGCGTCCTTCGTCCTGCGTTCTGGCTGTGTTTTTGTCTGTGTTTATTGCATTTAAAATGCAATTATTTAAGGCACGCGTCCGTAAAATGCCGTTCAACCGACTGCACTAATGAACTGAAGCCAAAATGCTCCAGCGGGGGCGGATGGCTGCCCCGATGGTTGCCCTGGCTCCTCCAATCTGGCCCTGTCTGGGGCTCTGTCTCTGGCTCTCTGGCTCTGGAGGCATTCGTGCATTGCAAGTGCCCGAAAAGTAAAAAGGAGAAAGGAGGAAAAAAAAAGGGAAGAAGAATGCGGAAAAAACAGATAAAATGCCTGTTCATGGCGGGAGAAGCTAGTGGGTGGAAGTGGTCGGGGTGGGTGGGGGTGGGGGTGGGGTTGGCAGTGTGGGTTCGAGTGGAAAAGGCTTTTCTTATTGTGGGACGTTGACTTTATTGATTCAACATTCGGGCAACATTCACTTGGGGCACCACCAAGCTTCCCCTGGGGCAGGGGCAGGGGCAGGGGCAGTTTAATGAAGAGACTTAGGCGGAGATGCAGAAGTGGAAAAGAATGCAATTAGGGGATGGAAAAATGGCCAAGTGGTTTTCCGACTTCAATTTAAATCTGCAAATGTTCGAAATCATCAGGAAATTTTCGAAAATATTTAGGATTAATTCATTTAAAGTTTTAAAGTTTTACTTAGTTTTTTTTTGTCTCCATTTCAAATTCGAACGTTACCCAGAATATTGAAATATTGGCACAATAAATATTGATTTCACTGCCTTCAAAAACGAGAAACGAGAGCAAATCAAACGGGTTTTGGCCTTTCATATTTTATTTAAACGCTTTTCGCATTCAAAACAAAGGAAATGTACCACAAAATCCCGTTGGGAAATGCTTTTTTGATTGATTGTCGATTGGCAGCTCTGACGTTGATTTCTCAACGAATCGTCGCGGCTTATAAATAAAATATCAAAACAAAAAAAAAAAAAGGTACAAGAGCCAAAGAGCCAAAAATAAAGGGGGAAAAGCCGCGAAGGGGAATGCCCAAAAGGGAAATATTTATTGCTTGACATCAAATGAAATATGCCATCAAAATTGTCTGACTGTCGCTGTGACACCTTTTCAATGTGTTCTCAATCAAGCGTAAACGCGGGGCATTGACTCCCCTCCCGCTCCTCCCGCTCCTCCCGCTCCCCCCGCAACCGCTCACCGTATCTATCTGTCTTTGTTTTGCCTTTGACATCAATCAAATAGAGCGCAGGAGGAATAGGAATGGAGTCTCTGGGAAAACAATCACGGAGGTGTTTGATCGTAAATGTGGGTCGCCACTTTGGGGATTTTGGGGATAGCCGCAGGACATCACATTTCTAGATACTTCACACTTTTAGACATATTAAAATAATGATTCTAGAATGGGGAGTTTCATCTGTTTCAACCATAAACATTTCGCTTCACAGTCCCAGCCTCATTTATGGACAATTCAATTTCAATTTTGGCCCACAGCCACAGCAGCAAGTCTCGCTCTCCATATAGACCTGACCTCCAGTGTGGCCATCTATCACTTTATATTTATGACTCTGACTGTTGCCACCCCCCATAACCCCCCCATAGCCATACATAACAATCGATTCGGAATGCGCTCTTAAAGCCCACTTTGTTGTTATTTATGGGGCCAGCTGATGAAAAGCCAAATGCCAAAAGATTAAAAGCAGATAAAATATATAGATTATAGCCCCCTCCATCCGATCCGATCACAGTGGCTCGCTTTATAGTATATCCCAGGGAAAAACTAGGAACGGCGAAGGATAATAATGGATTGCTGCAATTAGGGAATGATTTTTTAATTTGTAGTTACTACTGCATTCGCCCCAGCTACAGTCTCAATATTGTCTTCTGTTTGGTCTCCACTTCGACCCCCCTTTGACCCCCTTTGACCACTGTGCTGCTCGTTCATCAGACATTGACATGCGGTCAACAAAGTGCGTTCAATGACGTGCATAAAAACCAGCAGCCACAGCACTCAATCAGTCCGAGAAACTGGGGGATGGGGAGGGAACTGAGGGACCAAAGACGTCAGAAGACGCACACACAGAGTGAGCCAAGGCCAGCGGCGGTTGCCGGTGAAATATTGTCAAGTAATCGCCGTCCAAATGCCCGACCAATGCCTTGACGACATAAAGACGCACAATGACGCTGTAAAACGGTGGGAAAAGGCGGGTGGAGGGTGGAAAGGGGACAACTGAGGGATGTGTCAGCAGGCAGGATGAAGTCGTTTACTCGCGCAGGGCAGGAGGCGCTATGTGAAGTCCATAAATATAGCCATGAAGGATTGAGACTGGCGCTGTATATGGCTGTAGAGCTGTAGGGCTGTACGGTGTGTCCCTTCTCCAGTTGTTGCACCTGTCAAGTGATTGTAGGAGTGAAATATTAAAGTTTATCCCTAGAGAGTGAGCAAAGAAGTGATTCTTAGTGAACCTCCAAGAATTGAGCCAATGAGCAGAAAAGGAATCGAAGACGAGGACTCGGTTTAACTAGGAAATCATTGTCAAAACCCAAAAGATATCCCAAGCTCATTTCTCTTCTTCTAATCATCAAACATCAATGGACCAATGGCAAAAGCAAATTCAATAAATTAGCGAGCAAAGTTACCCCAAACCAAACCACAAGAACTATTAAGTGCAGAGCATACTTGCCGGCAGTCAAAAGCAATTTTCTTGAATGCCACCCTCCATGCCCACCCTCCATATCCTTGCCAACCCCCATTTGACCCAGTCCCCCCCCATGATGATAATGTATCCAATGCCAGCACAAAATAAATGAAAATATAAACCTCACTAACCAAAAAACTGATTACTACATGGTCTACATCTCTCTCTCTCTCTCTCTCTCTCTCTCCCGCTCTTTCTCCTTCTCTTTCTCGACAGGCAACCATGCTGGGAACAATGGCGATAACAATCAAACGCCCGTGCGTAATCCGCCTGGAGCATTTCACAATTCTGCAGGCTCACTGGCGCAGCATAATCTACTTGGTAAAATAATGCGTGGCATTAAAACGCAATCATTGGGGATTTTCAAACGTTTATCGAGTTCCTTGCCAGCGGCGCTCTGGCTGTCGACGTTATCGCTATCATCGCTGCCACCGACTCGGTGGCGTATGAGTAATATCAGAAGCCAGCCGCACACACAGACCGTTGAGACTGTTGTCAACGGCGAGCCAGCAGCTGGATGCTGGGCGAGCAGCACGAGCAACATGACTAGCAGGAGCACAACAGCCACCATCAACAGCCTACCATTTTGGGCGTGGCAATTGCGCATATTTCACATTGCTCATACGCCGTGTGTTGCGTCAACGCAGCATTCGAAATGCCAACGGCAATGCCAACGGCAATGGCAATGGCAATGGCCAATGCTCATTTGCATAGTAATATTGTTGGCTGGCAGCTTTGTTGTGCTCCTCCCGATGCTGCTGCTGCTGCTGCTGCATTTTATCGGGCGCCACATCGCCACATTTTCTATTAGCACGACGCATAGGCAACATTTAATGCTTACATTTTGGGCAGGCGCTGGTAATAAGGTTGTCGCCGCAGCGACAACAGAAACACCCACATCCACAGCCAGGCCAAATACATTTGCAATGCCCTGCCTTCGAAAGTTTTCAAGATGAAATCAAATAATTGCAAAAGCAAAAAGAAACTCATTTGGGGCACAAGAGCAGCTTGAAAAATAAAATCAAACCAGCAGGACGTTAACGTGGACGTGGACCTGGACCTGGACGTAGAGAAGGACGGGAGCTGGAAGAGGCAGCACACAGACTGCTGCAGTTCGTGGTATACATACTTACACACAGATACAAATACAGATACTGGATACTGAATACTGGATACATTAGATATAGCTATGTTTATGTTTATGTTAGAGCGTAAAATGAAAATCATGTTGAATGTCATGCGGGCTTTGAGTTGATTGACAGCTGATTGAGGAAGAACTCTCTCTGCAACTCCATTCTCCATTCTCCATTTCCATTTTCAGAGTGTCTTCGGATAATTGCGGATGAGTAATTATCGGAGTAGTTCACGTATCTGTCTGAAAGACATACCACTCGCAAATGTATTTGTATATCTGTTTATCGATATTAATAAGGTCAAGCCGTATCTGATTAGTTGGTAAAATATTAAGGCTCAAGCTCAGTTTCAAATGAGTTAAGATAATTTCAAGAAAGTATTTATTTATTATTTATTTATTTATTTATTTTCTATGTTTCATTCCTTAAACATTTCGTTTAAACATCATTTAAATATCTAAATATTTAACAAATTTGTGTACATTAAAAGGCAAAGCAGACAGAGGCAGACTACAAAATGTGTTGCGTAATGTAAAAACCATAAATAGATCCAATTAGATGGAAATAAATTAATTATAGTCGAAAGGCAGAGCGCAAAAAAGTGTGCGAAAAACGGTTAATCAAATTTGCATTTAGATGAAAGTATTTATGCATAAATTAAGCGAATACATAGCGAATTTACCTAGTAAATTTAGCAAACGTATAAAAAATACAAAAACAAAAATTTAAAAAAAAAAAAACAAACAAAGCCGCAGAATAGCAAAAAGAAAAAATATATAAGTGTTGAATTAAGTCGTTTATTAGATATACGGTTGATGCTAAATATATAAACAAATATATGTAATAGTTTTGCCATTGTCTGGCAGCTGCTAATGATATGGTTTTTATTGCATTCGATTTGTTTCAATTTACATTTCTGCGAAGCAACATAAAAAACCCATTAAAACCAATATATTGCCTGGAAATTATCTATTTTTTCCGCCCTTTCCCACTTTCGGTCGGTGTTGCTCATGTTAATGGGAGTTTAATTAGTGCACTTTTTGTGCTCCCTCCTTTGAATGTAAATATTTAAATAAAAAATCACATTAATGGTTATTAAATGAATTTCATGACACTGTACATACATAGACATACATACATACATATATTTATATATGTATATATGAGAGCAGACTCCATTTAATTATGCCTAAGACCCAGCAAGCTCTCTCTTCAAATTCAAGCGAGATTTTGCCCCACAAATTTTGCGCTTTAACATTTGTAAATACAAAATCCAAAACATTAAAGTATGCAAGTTGAAATGAATGTTACAATGTTGAATAAATTAAATAAAAATATATATATAAATGTAGAAACCAGCCCAAAGAAAAGGGAAATTCTGTGGAAATGTAATTGAAGCTCAGCCAAAACTAAACAAGCAGCTGGAAACGGAAAACGATATACAACTCTTTAGTTAGTTATACCTTAAACCATAAATATATATATATATATATATATACATATATATCAATAGATCTATCTATGTGTATAAGTGGCGGCATATCTATGTGACATATTTGTATGTAAATGTGTGCAAAAGTTTACAGCAAAAATAAACAAACAAAAAAAACAAACCCAGAATGAGTCTTTCAAGAAAAGTGCTGCGCGGGGCAGAGGACCATCCCTGGCAGGGACTACTCCTGATTTCATCAGAATGATATATTTTAATGGACATTTTGCCAACATCTTCCTCCTTCCTCCTTCCTCCTCCTGCAGTTGTTCAGCCAACAAAATACCAAAACAACTGAAAGAAAAATGAGAGGCAGGAAAAACAGAGCAGGGAACACACAATGAGGGAAAGCGAGAGTGAAATGCGTGGCACATGCACAGAATTTTCTGAAAAACCAGGCCAAACAGATTTTCGTCTTTTTGTTGCGGCAACACGCTTATAGAAATGCTGTTGCAGTTGCAGTTGCAGTTTTTGTGGCTGCCACAGCTGTGGGGAAATTGTTGCGGCTGCCATTGAAAAGCCGTCGAGTGGAAATGAGCGAAATTTCCAAGCAATTAGCAGGGGAACGAAGCATGTCAAATGCAAGACATGTCTATCGGGATTGTTCTTTATTTTGGTTTCTCTTTCATGTATATTTAAATAGAATATGTGTTTCATTGGAAAGAGATATAATCGGATCTGCCAAAGCAATTTTGAATACTCTCAAAGTGCAGGTTACACCGGACTGACTGAATCTACAAATATTCACATCTACATCTGCTAAGGCCATGGTAACAAAGGTAAGCCCTTTAGCTTTATTAGATTAATAGCACAAACATCCAGTAATTACTGGAGGGCTTACAAATAATACGCCCACTAAATGGATTGAAACCACCAGGAAAATCGAGTTTACTTCACTATGAAAAAAGATAAACCCACGCCCATAAGGAGCAGCCAAAGTTAAGGTTCATACAGAAAAAAAGGGTCGGAAAAAATAGGTGTCGGAAACAAAGGGGGAAACATCCAGCAGCGCCACTCGCCTTGCCACTCGCCTTGCCACTCGCCTTGCCACTCGCCTTGCCCCTCCCTTTGTTTTCTGCACACGGTTTTGTCTTTGTGTGTGGAACGATTCTGGGGACGTATGCAAGTGGAAAATTCAATTTGTAAAAGTGCATAAAAGTAGCAACAGACGAGGAGAGAGAGAGAGAAAGAGAGCAGCGTCGCTAGGGCCATATGTGGAGCTGCTCGGCGCTCTGCTCTGAGTATTTGTTGTTAAACAAAAGCATCAGCTACTATTCCACGCCAGGAGGCAGCCAGCCCCCCCTGGAGGCAGCAGCATCTCCATGTCAGCCGGGGCGAGCGGGGAGCTGTTTGTACATGCAGCAATAACAACGGAGGCTGAGGATGCCGAGTGGCAAGTGGCATAAACGTGAATGCAGCGCCAACATTGTAATTAAATCTGCGTCAACACAAGGGGAGAGCAGGGCAGGAGTAGAGGGCCAAGGGGAAGACGACATTTTTCTATGCGCGTGTCTCTGGATGGGATTGTGTTTGTCTTTCTGGCTGCTCACTTGTTGGCCAAGGCAGGTCCGGCCTGGTCTCCATCAAGGTAAGTAAAGCTTCTATCTTGCCACATTTGGGACTGGATATCCTATGCTTTCTCTGGGATGGACTCTGGGATCGGCAGTCGTCCTTCTGCCAGGCAACACTCGGTTGACTGTCTGCTCGCCAAATGTAATCTAACTTTGCACTCGCTCTTATCAAAAACAATTAAAAAGTGTCAAAGCCAGGCTAACATATGAGAGACAGCGTGCAAATAGAAGTTAACAGTTTTCACTTATTTTGTTAAGTGTAATTGAAAGCTAAATCAGCCAACACACTGCTAAAACGGATAAACTCTTTCGATTGGTTGTGTCATCAGTTGCTACTCTGCTTTAGGCCCTTTCTGTTAGCTGGTTTTCCTCCAGGACCTCCTATCCCCCAAGCCAAGAAATGTATTTTCTTCCCCAGCAAATCCCCTTTCGCATACATCTTCCTTGAGTGATGTCGATTTCCATTGGAAGGCGTGCACGGATCTGAAACGCATAAATCACGCATACGCCCCATTGAACTCGTTTCCCAGCCTTCCTGGCTGGACCTGATTAGACAAGCGATAAATATTCAATGTTAGTGCTCCCTTCCAGCCCCAAAAGGGTTCAACAATAGCCGCCCAGTCCCAGTTCCTTATTAAGCTGCAAAATATTTTGATAAAGGTCAGGCAGGCTTTTGCCAGCGCTGGAATGATGCTAATTGCCATCCTAGACCAAGAGACCGTCCAGCGGCAGATGTTGCCTCCATCTCTTCCGGTCCGTGCATCTTCTTATGGCCGTTGTTTCCCTGTTCTGCGGTCAATGGAATGCTTTTCTGTGTCTGCCTCTCCACCTGTCTGGTCTGCTCTGTCTGTCTGTCTTTCTGTCTGTTCTTTTGGGGTTTACTACCGATACAAGAACAAGTTGCCCCGAATTGCATCTAATTTGTTAGCTAGGTGGAGGCATTTTGGGGCTTATCGAGGCTCTTCATTCTGCTGGTTCTATTGGGGTCGGGTCCCTCAGTCTAGAGGATGCCAGAGACTGGTAGGTAAGATCACTCTTCATTGGAGCCTTCTTCTCCTTTATGAACGACACGCAATTGATTTCCTTTCTGTATTGGACATTATTCGATCCGAACTGAATCTGAAAACCAAAAGCTGTTTTTTTTATTAGTATTTTAATTTTAATTGGTATTTTATATTACTTACGAAATTTTTTTAATTTTATTTTGAAATGTACACTTAATTATAAACAGCTTTTTGCATTCATTGAATTTGTTTATTTTAAATCATCTTTCAGCATTAATTCAACTACAAAAATATCATTAAATAGTATACATTTTATAAGGTTTTTGGCCTTATCATCATTTGAGTGAATGTCAGGGAGATGTCCGAGTTGTGCCAAGAAAACCAATAAATGCCGTCATTCCCACTGAAAATGCATTTACCATCTTTACAATATTTTCCATTGAGGTTACTGCAATATTAAGAAAAATAAATAAATATGATAGATTCGTAATAATTAATAGCGTTAATTCCGCGTAAAAGATGTTTACCCATGGGCGCATACCGAAAACCACCAACCACTTCCATACAATTGCGCGCAAGTAATATACTTATTAATTTCATTATTCCGATCAAAAGTGGAAAACTTCTTGTTCAGGTGCCATTCAGTTAGTGAATCTCCGGCTGTTCCTGAATATTTTCCCAGCGATTTCAGTTCGTAGTCTTCCTCTTCGCTTCCTATTTTGAAATCGTCGTACCGAGCATAGCTGGTGGATCCATTAACCATTCCAAGTTGGATGTACAATTCATAAGGCTGCTCCAGAGTCATTTGATGTATTTTTTCGAGTCCCAGGAAAAAGTCCTCCCGGAGGTTTCCGAATCCTTGTTTGTAGTCGTTCCAGTTCCGATTAAAGTCCACCTTGCCGTTGACCCGTCTCTGGATGACAGTCCAGCCAGATCCGGAAACACTGGAATTGCAGGGCACATCGAATTGGTCTACTCCGGGCAACCTAATGGTACGGATACCAGTGTGGTCTACGAAGGGTAAGCAACTGCGGGGATCACATTTTCCCCTCAGAAGCTCTATCTCCGAGGTTAGATTTTTGATTTGGGATTTCTTTTTGAGAATTTTGGATTCAAATGTTTTCACTAAGCCATCCTTGATCGTCAGCTGGTCCTGGCAGTGTTTGATTTCCGTCTCCTGATCCTTTATCTTGGCCTGGTTAACTTTAATTTCTTTTTCTAAAACGGTTATCCTGGCCGTAAAAGCTCTGTTATCATCCGCTTTGGAGTTCAGCTGTCGCTGGAACTCTTTAACTTGCGTTTCCAGATCCATTATCCTGGATCCTTTTACCTCGACTGCTTCCTTCAGTTGCACCTTAAGATCCTCCATTAGTTTATTTACCATTTCCATTGTGATGGCTAGCTCCTGTTTGCTTTCCAGCTTGGCGATGTAAGCATCTTTCTCGCGGATTTGGTCCATGA
The DNA here is from genome assembly GCA_008121215.1 of Drosophila athabasca. Lineage (NCBI taxonomy): Eukaryota > Metazoa > Arthropoda > Insecta > Diptera > Drosophilidae > Drosophila > Drosophila athabasca. The sequence goes on from CM017794.1 coordinate 47,680,395, forward strand.
GCTCGTCCTTTGATCGCATTTCAGTCTCTTTAGCTTGAATCTGCTTTCCAATTTTTTCGACTTCGTCCTTCGTTTCTTTCCCCATGTTCAAAATATTGTTTCCTAAATGCTTTAGCTGTTCCTCCAAGCTCTTAATTTTGGCATCCGACTGTTCCTTGAGATAATCCACCTGTTTACTTGCCTGCAGTTTCAAGGACTTGGCAAGCTTCAGTTGGCCTTGCAGTTCCGCGATGGTAACATTTTGCTCGCTGATCTTCGTATCCTTGCCCTGGCAAAGGGCAGCGTACCGCAGCAGGGGCTTAACGATTGGATAGCAAATAGCGCCACAATATTCATCATCCTCATCGCTGGACACCTCACAGTGCTGCAAACGGAATACCCAACGAATTAGTTTATCTCAATTTACATTTCTCACTTCACTCAATTCTCACCGCACTATTCTCGGAGCCACTTCCTGTGGAGAGGGTGATGTCTCCCCTTACGCGAAGGAAGAAAAGGACAATGATCCAATACATTTGCATTTTAACTTTTAATTTTAATTCAATTAATATTCCCGTTGAAATATTTAAATCAGACTGGATGTGGGATGAGAGGCAGAAGTCTTCTTATATAGCAGTGCTTATCAATCAATGCTTATCAATCAATGCCATGGATCATGCTCTCAGGCGACGTCTCTGTTGTTTCCGAGATAAGAAATTTGGGCCACACACATGGCAAGTGGTCGAAGAAAGGCGGATGTTTAATTTGGTCTTTCCATTATAATGCAGCTCTTGATTAGCTCTATAATTTCGTGAATTGGCAGACTGTTCAAGGTTATTGGTGATAATACGATGCCCATTGACTACATAAGTATTATGTATTGCCGCTCATATTATTTAATTGGTTTATTTATTTGAGTTCAGTGCGTAGTCTTTCTTCTCGTTGATTACACTAGTCAACAAAGTATAACTTAATGATTCATAGCTGCACTTATCAGCTTCTCAGAATTGCAAGGTTCGATAAAACCAGATGTAAGATACTTAAGTTATGCGAAAAAAGAACTACCTCTGCAACAAACATAAAAATAAAAACCCAGAGTTCAAAAATTCTTTAAAACAAAACTACATCTTGAAAGAAAAAGAAAAATGATTAAAATTTTTTAAATACCCAAATCTATAAGAAAAAGTCGGGTTGGTTTACGACGCGAAAAAAAGGTCCAATTTTGTTAACTAGTGTAATTGGTGCTCGATTGGTCGATTGTAGGCACGTATTCGTTTTCGAGCCAAAGTTGAGCCAACGTTGCATAAATGTTTCTTTAAAGTAATTAAAAATAATATATAAATAAATAATACATTTACATTAGCCGAGATTGAATTTTCTTGGATTCGATTTTTTAAAGCAGTTCCATGATTCCATGAAGAATCAGCTTTCCTACATATAGGTGAAAATAGTGTAGGAAAACCTGACTATAAAAATAATAGTAACAATTTTTCCGTTCAGGGTTGCTGCTCAGCCTCAGTCTCTCTCTCGCTCTCTCTCTCTTTACTAGCTCTGCTCCTAGCATTTGAATATTTTGGTACTCCGGAAACTGATAGCACATTCATGATAAGAAACGGGTCAACCGCTATGAAGTCATCTGGAGCTATCAGCTCTGTGAATTATATTCTCTGCTTTCGTTGTGTGCCCATTATATTTAGCATAAAATTGGCGTGTGTGACCCCATAGAGTAGCATAGTATTTAGCACGAATTCAAATTCTCGGTACTATGGAGAATTGAACTATTTTAAGAATGAAACGCAATGAAACATTCGATTTCATAATAACCTTGAGACAATGCCATTGTACTTTCTTCAACTTTTTATACCCAATACTCGAAATGAGTGGAGGGGTATATTAGATTTGTGGGGAAAGTGGATGTGTGTAACGCACAGATTGAAGCGTTCTCGCACCCATAGACTATACATATTTTCAAAGGGAACTAAACCGTAGAATATATGTTTAATAAATGTTAATTAAAGATATCTCGGATGCTTACATAGATACATATACATACATACAGAGATATGTATTGAATGAGATGGGAATAAGACTATTATAAGCAATTTTGAAATAGTTGCCAAACTCACATTTTTAACCTTAAGGAAACTTTAAGCACATTTTTAGAAGCACACTTTCATTGAAAGTGATCGAATTAGGCGGAAAAAAAATAGCACCACTTTTCAAAAATGGAATTAAAAGCTAAAGAATGACCAAAAAGTAACGAATTCATTAGTGAACTATTTTGAACTATTATTATTTAATATATATATGTATTATGGCTTGGAAGTGGCAATTGCCTTCTTGACGTAGGACCACAGATATTTCATCGGATCAGGTCAGGTAACTGAGCAGGCCACACCAAAACGTTCACTCAGTTTGCCCTGAACCATTCCTTTGCTTTCTTGTTGGTGTGTGTTTGGGGTCATAATCCTGTTGAAAGACCCATACGAGCGGACTTTCATATTCTGCAAAGGGTAGCATAACTGTCTCCATTATATTCACGTACACATGCTGATCCATGATGGTTTTTATCCAACCTATTGGACTTACTCCATAGTGGAAGAAGCAGGCCCATACCATTATCCGTCGCATTTATTATAAGCTCTTCTTCAAGCTCGGTAGCTGACTTGAAGGGACCCTTCTTGCTCTGACGGATCTGTCTTTTGCCATGAAGAGGGGTCATAGATCGTTTTCGTCCGCGTGTTTCAGCATTTTCTTCATAGTTTAAGACGTTTTTAATCATTTTAATGGAGCATCAGTGAGAGTATAATATTGTTGTATCACCACGTCTTTTTCTGTTTATCTCTTTATTTTTTGTTCCCCTCGCTTTCTCTGCCACACACAAAGTGATCGGGCGTCGGTCTACATATTTGTAATGTGGCCGTATATTTAGTATTCTTATGGTATTATCTTATGTACTAGTGTTGCCGTATAGGCTGGATTAGGTTATCCTACCACACATCATGCCAATCGACAAACTTCTCTGTACGTTTTTCAGTCTAATATCAATTTTTTGATAAGATCGCGCATCTCCGCTGTGCAGTGCTTACCACGTCCCATTGTAATGATTATTATTAACTTTTATGACAGAAATAATGAAATCTTACTCAAAACTAATGAATACGTGCCTTCTATAAAGACAATTTTGATACGGTTTGGAAAACCAACATGCGGACTGGGACTGGGACTGCACCTAATGGCCGGATGGAGGGCATAACTTAGCGTTCGCCAGTGTTGACGCTTATATCCTTTGGCGGCCACTTATCATAACGCTTAAGCGTCGTCCCGTCCATTCGTCCTCGTCCTCGTCGTCTTTGGGGCCGACACGCACATGCGCCAGCAATTATGCTAAAAGCGTTAAATTTATAGTTTCCCACACTCGGCCACAGTCGGTGCTGTCGGTGTCGGTGTCGCTATCGCTTCGAGCCTTTGAGAATTTTTAACATGGCTCGGCCTGTCTGCATTGGCCACTAAATAAATGGCTTTTAGAGCACGCGTTAATGATGTTGATTGTGGCCAAGGGAGCTAACCGAACCGAACCCCTCCCTGTACCGCCCAGGACTCGCTTCCAGCCACCATCTCCCAGTCCCAGTCCCAGCTGCAGTCCTGGTCCTACTACGATTCCATGTTTAATGTTTTATAGCTGCTCGAGAGAGAGAGGGAGGCAGACAGCACGTTCCTGTGCTGTCCGGGTCTCTGTCCGGTTTATTTTTATGATGATAGATGGTCTGTGGTCCCGTATTTGCTGTCTCGCTGCTGCCTGTTGTTAAAAAGGATTTAATGCCATATTTATTAGAGGTGTAAGTGCGTGCGTGTGTGTGTGTGTGTGTGTGCTGTGTGTGGCATAAAGGTGTTGCAAATGCGGTGTGGCGATGCGGCATTTCGCTAATGGTTTGCATACTGGTTGGCCCTTAAGTATCTGATAACAAATGGACATTCAAGATCGTTTCGCCGGCAATAAAACAATGATTAATAGGGTAAATGCTAAATGTATCTATATTATTATTATTTGATACTCGTATGGTGTTCTTTTTGCTTTTTTCCGCCAGTTTAAAGTCCACTTTCCGAGTATCTAGGCTGTCCTGCCGTATATTTTATATATAGCGATCATTTATTCTCCGGTCATTCTCTGGGAAGGAGAATGCAATCCCAGAGAGCCGTGGAAATGGCAAAAAATTGTGCACTTAAAATGCAAAGCGAGCATAAAACTGAAACAAACAAAAAACTAAAAACAACAAAAAACAAAACAAAACAAAACATGGCGAAAAAAATTAAAGTGTAGGCAGAGCATCGCATCGAAAGCCTCGCAGATTCCCACAGAGGCTGAAAGGAAAAGCAACGAAACCCACGAAAATAAGAAGAAAAACATTTGCAGGAAAACTCATCACTCAAAGGCTGGGCACCAGCACCAGCACCAGGACGAGCCAGGACCAGTCCAGGCCATTGGCTACCTCCAAGCTCCAAGCTCCATTCCTGGCCACATAAACAATCCGGATGGGGAGGGGGAGGGGGATGGGCTGAAGGCGGGACTGGAGGCCAACCAGGAAAATGGTTTAAAACTCAATTAAAGTTTTAGCCGCAAAATAAATGCAAAAACGACGACGCCAGCGACGACAGGAGCAAAAAAATACAACAAATAACAACGATTTTGGGAATGCCCCAAATCGAATCACTGATTGTTGGGATACCCTTTCTTGCCTTTAAAGTGGGGAAAGTAATATCAATTATTGATCCATCACATTAGAACTTTAAACAAAAGTACTTTTATTATAAGAGACCTTCTTTGATGTGTATTATCTTTTTGTAGCATAAAAACTTTAAGCTGAATTTATTTATATTTAATCTAACATATTTTTTAATTTTCTAAATTAAAATTTTAAATCTATAATTTAAAATTGATTGTTTCACATCGGCTTAAAGAAAGAAAGGAATTTTTCTATTTGCCATCCTTTGGCACAATTTCCTCTGGTGAGGGCAACCAGCGCTCGCCTCGCATTTTCCTCTGGTTTGAAATGCACAAAGTGCGGGCCATCAGCGCTTGCCACGCCCACAGGCATGCCAGCGCCAGCCTCCCCTCTCTCCCTCTCTCTAACCCTGGCACTTTTGATGGCTGTAATTCAAATGAAAATTACACAAATGAATTGAATTTCCGAAAAATGCAGCAGCAGCAGCACCGTAGAGAAGGAAAAACTTTGATGAGCCTCGAATTTGGTTTGGGAATGGGTGTAATGATTGTATGTGGGTAGGGTAGGGTGGGGTGTGGTAGGGGGTAGGGGGGGTACGGGTGATTGTGTGTGTGTTTGTTTGTTTGCGATTAGTTTACGCGCCTCTGGTGGGGCACTGCCTTTGGCAATGGTTGCACCTCGTTTGAGTCGTTGTCGATTGGAGTGCAGTTGGCCTAACGAGTTGCCTCGAGTTTGGCGAAGTTTGGTGAAAATTTAATGGCGCATTCTTGCCACACGCTGCCTGCCCGCCCACCCGCCTGCCACAAGAGTTTGAATTTGTTTTATTGGAGCGTGAAATCGTGTTTTGTTTTTAATTCTGTTGTGTTTTACTCTGGTTTGGAGAGCAGCAGGCAGGGTGGAGCATGGTGAACGGAATGGAATGGGAAATCAAATCAGAGAGCCAAAATATACGTACGATTATACCTACCCGCAAATAAGATAGTTGACGGTTTCCATCATACATTTAGTAATAGCCGCATCGGCCATCAGATATCAGATATCAGGCATCAGTCGTCACCCCTCAGCCATCATCCCTCTGCCATCTGCAATCAGCCATCACCCCTCTGCCGTTAGCCATCTGCCATCAGCATAGATACAAACGACTGCCAGCTAATTTGAATGCAGAAATGATATTAAATTGAAGGCATTTAAGTGGCTCACGGCTCGCATGCGAATTAAAATGGAATGAATGGTGTGGAATGCCCCAAAATGCTGCACTGCACCGTGTTAATGAGTCATTACACATGCAACGCAAAACGGGCGACGCACACAGGCCACACACAGCAGCCAGCAAACTTTTGCCACAATTTGTTGAACGTGAATGTGGCTAAAATGCGGCAAAACATTAAGTTGAATTATGCAATAAAAAATAATGCAATAATAGTAAGGCCGGCAACAGCCCCAAAAAAAATGGAGAGTCAGGAAGCGCCAGACCATTAGGGGTACCATATGGTGTACAGTGCGTTTCAGCGCTGTAAGGTAGGCAGCTAAAGCAGTGTAGTGTGCACGCAAAGGAGGATGTTTTTCCGACTTGCCGTCTTATATTTATATAACGCACTGTTCTGGTGCACAGTTTTATGCTGTCCAAACACGGCAGCACCCAAATTAATTTTGTATTTCATTTTGCTGGAAATTGGGTTGAAAAATGGCAGAACTTTCTGCGAGAATTCAAGTAAAAATGCCGAAGAATGTGTTTATTTATTTAGTATACATTTAGACATTAAACATAGACGAGTATGTAGATTGCAGTCCCGTTACATGCGGGTTAAATATTAAATACTAAAATGGGGCACAACAGTTCTAGTAACGATACTGAAAACTTGGATCCGAACCATAGACAATGCACCCACATGGATAACCTGTAAGTGGCGTTCAATGAAAGGAGACATTTAGAATCAGTAATACGCATACGAGGGGGGGGTGGGGGGGGTTAATCAATAAAAGACTGATTACACATACATAAACGACATTTATTCATGACACCAACAAAATATATAAAATAAATGGAAAAATTGCACAGTGCTTATGTTAATAAGAAATTCATTCGTTTTGCATTCGGTTAACAATAGTTTTTTTTTTGTAAATATTAATATCGAAACGGCCTAGTTTTTGTTCATACTCGCAAACCGTGTGTCAAGGTCGGGGTCAAGGTTTTGTGTGGTATCTGTGTATCTGTGCCAACACCTAGCCACCAAACAAGGGGAACCGTGTCCAAACCACTTGACCAATGCTGTTTATGGCCACTGTATCGTGTCAAATGTGGCAAGTGGCAGGCATCAAAGAGACAACAAATTTAGAAAACATTCGAGTTAATTTTGTACACATATAGAGTTTAGGGGTGGGGAGTTAGGAGGGTTGATTGCACCAGAAAAATATACCAAAAACTACCAAACATTACCGAAGCCTTAGGGGCTAACATCTGAAACGAGAGAGAGTTTGTTTTTGTCACTTGGTTGAATGAATTTTGAGTTGAAAGTATTTTGTAGCCAGCCCCTACATGTATGTTTTGGTAGCTTGTTGGTATTTTCTGATCTCATCCTTAAGATATATGTTTGTATATGTATGTTTATGTATTCCAAAAATAATTACATGCCAAAAAATAAATTCACAAAAGCCTCTCTGCAGCATGGCCTCGCCATCACGTAGCACACGATAAATTCTTTAGTTACAGTTACACAATGGCAAATAAATGTACAGCAAGGGACGGCAAATATTCACAACAACAACAATATTACAAAACACTTTAGCTTTAGCTTTAGCTTTAGCCTTAGCTTTAGCTATCGTAGCGCTCAGATGCCAACACCCAATGGACGAAATTGCAACACTTGAACTTGCCTCGCGGTTTGCACTGCAAGTGCTCTTTGATGTACTGGCAGGGGCACTGGAACTGCCCGCAGTGGCGGCCCGGCTCCACGGGCGTGACGTCCACCAGGCCCCTCAGCGCCTCCATGCCCCAGCGGGAGCCGTAGCGCAGGAACAGCTGCAGGCCGCGCTCCTACAGAGAGAGAGAGGGAGAGAGTTCAAGGGGTAGATCGGGAAATGAAAAACACAGAAGAGTAAACAGAGATTGAGATGAGATAACTGTAGATCGGGGTGGTGTGGGTTAGCAACTGCAGGGGGTGGGTGGTGGATGGATGGGAGTGCGGATTAGTGAAATGTGCTGCATACTTTCGGGCTGCATTTAAAATTAAACAATAAACGAAAAGCGAAACTGAAACTGAAACGAAATCAAATCAAATCAAATTAATTGCTTAAAAATACAACTCAATGACAAACTCCATGTTCTGTTGTTTTCGTTCTGCAATTTAATTCGTTCACGCTAATCAAAACACGGAAAATTACAATTCTTGTGGGTACAAATCAGAGAGATTCTGCCTGTGGCGGGGGCTTCAGAGCCAGCAGCCCATGCAGTTGATGCCACAGCAGTGGCGATGCTGCAGGCTAATTTTGATTTTATTGCGCAGCAATTCCTCCTCGTACTGGCAGGGGCAGATGGACGACTGCAGGTGCCTGGGCGTTTCGTGGACTCCCGCCTCCTGGACCGTCCAGTCGAGGCGACGACGCAGGAAATCCTTGCCCCATCGCTGCAGATAGCTAAGGAAGAGCTCCTGGGCAAAGGCCTAGAGAGAGCAGTTAACAATTGGTGAGGTGCGTGAGTGACAGCGAGAGAAAGATAGTCAGAGGTGGGATCGAGAGGTTCAGGGGGAGATGAAGATGATGAAAGAGCCAACCACTACCTGAACACGAGTGTGTATGGATGTAAAATCTCGCCACCGACTGTACGCGCTCACCTGTTTTCGCGACATCCGCACTGGCTGACTGCCCTGGATGACAATATCGTTCAGATCAATGTCCAACTTGGCCTCCCAGCCCGCCTTGATGGCCTCGCCGCCGTTCTGCTCCGTGTGCTCCAGGAACTCGTTGAGGAAGCTCACGCACTGCATGGCATCGAAGTACATGAAGCAGAGGTTGACCTTGTGGCACGAGATGCGGCCTCGGTCGTCCAGCACCAGGAGTATTTTGTGCCGCATCAGCTGCCTGTTGACGCGGGCCAGGCACTTCTCCAGGCCGCGCGACAGCCGCAGCTTCACCCACATGCACAGGAATATGGCCGCCGCGTTCAGGAAGAGCCAGCCCACGCCCAGTGCGAACAGGGCCACGCCCTGCAGCCCCGAGAACAGCAATGCCAGCAGCACGGTGAAGGCGAACAGGATCCAGCAGACGAGGATGCGCTTGTAGCAAATGTTGTACACGGTGAAGCGGTAATCATTCACCAGCGTCTCCATCGCGTTCACATAGTCCTCCACTGTGAGCTGTGGGCGATGATCGAGAGGCATTGGATGATGGATGGATCATTTTTCAATTGACTTTGCTTACCGTCAGACCCTGGGCCATCAGCTCCTCCGGCACCAGCTCCGGCCGAAATATGGCGGGCGTAATCCAAGGCCATTTGGTGTTGGCCGGAAGCAGTGTGACAATCACATCGCCATTCGCTGTGGGACATCATTGGGAGAAAGAAATAGGTGTTCAAGAACTGTTGAGCTCGTCTGCCGCCCAGAAACTATCTTACCAAATCCCTCGCGGATACGACCCGTTGACAGTTCAATTGTGCGCATGCCGGAGCCCTGGTCCATGGGTATGCTGGTGGTGCCGCTGCTGCCGTGGGCCCCGTTGCCGTTGTGGTGGCTGGAGGACGAGGCTGGCGCCTGGACGGAGGATGTTGAGGCTACAGTTGCTTTTTGGTTTATTAGCTGCTGGGGGTGTCGGGCCGGGCCGGAGCCGCTCGCCCCGCTGGCAACGTTGCCACTGACAATGCCACTGCCGGATGCATTCAGATTAACGTGCGTACTCTCAGTTGTCAAAACAGCGGGTGCCACATCCGGCGACGAGGCTGCGGCTGTGGCTGCGGCTGGGCCTGGGGACGCAGCTGTTGTCGAGGAAACGGCTGGGCGCTGGAAAAGGGCAACAGCAAGGGGTTAGTAGTGCTCTTGGCCTTAGAACGTCGATGGGTCAGCCAGCAATGAAAATTATGCAAATGAGAAAATCAAAAGCAAAAGAAAATCAATTTTATTGATTTTTTATTTTACTTTTTAAGCACCACAGGGCCGAGAGAATCGTTAAAAAACGTATCTATAAATCTGGGCCCAAATGCGAGCTGCAAACATAAATTGCACTGAAAATAATTTGGCGTACGTGCAGTACGCGTTTGAGAGCTCCAAGGCCCCTAAATAGATTTGCGAAGGCAATCCGCTGGCTTCCAAAAGGGGGCCAGGCAGGGGGCTAGGGGGGTTAGACAGCTGCACAGCTGAATTGTTCAGTTTTTGCTTGGGCCAAGACGCACACATACACACTGTAGAAAAACCTACCAACTTTCAGAAACATTTGATATTTGATATCTCTACGTATGAAGAGAATTGGAATTCCCAGAATCTGTAGTTTTTTATCTTTCCCAAACAAAAGATAATTTTAGGTACATATTTTAACATTTCTACCTATTTATGCGGCTTCCAAAACAAACTATGAAAAACTGATAAACTAAAGTAAGCAATTTAAGGCCTTAGGAACTTCGGAAGAGTCCGCAGCATCCAGTGGATCCACAAATATTAGATTATACTCCGACCTATTATATGAGTCGTGCTTTGAGCATATAGAATCGATTTCAGGCTAGACTCTTCTCTAAAATATCGGAAAAATACTGAATCCGGAGAGATTTCAAGGCCCAATCCCATGCAAATTAAATCTGGTAATTTAGGTAATTTATAATACAATTATATAGGTAGGTATTTAATATGCCAATTTTCACAGTAACACGAAACCACCTTAAGGCCACAGGCTGTTAAATTGCAAAAATATAAATTATACAAATATAAATATTAAATATTTACTTCGGAGAAACAGTAAACAAAAACCAAGCACGGGGCAAGGTGAAATGTTTTAACAATCGCTCGTGGAAATAGAATACGAATTCAGTTTAGCTTTCGTTATGGCTAGAGGTATGGTATGCTATTCCAAGATAAAAGTTCCGAATTTAGAAAGAGAACATTTTATTATTGAAATGTAAACTGTTCTACATATTTATCGATCAAATTTAGGCATAAGTCTGATTAACAGAACAATTTTTAAGAAAAACACAGCTACTGTGACGTGTCACCCATGTACACACCTACTGAAACCCAATACAATCATGACTACATTGAGTCGGGGCTTATCACCGGATGGAGCGCCCCTCTGCTGCAACTTCTCGGCTCTCGACTGGGTCTACTGCGTACACTCGCCAGAACCTCATTTGTCATGCGAGAAACGTTCCCAAAAACAACTCAAAAGAGAGTTTGAGAATCAAAAAACCACTTTTCATAACAACTCCATTAAGCGGGGACAGTAAAAGTACAGTAGTCACTGGGCTAAAGGGAAACTTAACTCAATCTATATTGTATTACTATTTCCAGTCAGTTGAAACTACTTGGATGTTTCCCATTAACTTTGCCTCTAGCAACACCACGTATTTTCTGTATTAATTTGTTCTGTTAAACAGAGAGTTCACTGTAACAACCCTGTTTTTCTCTGTTTATGCGTGAAGGAGGAGGGGCAGTAGGGCCAAATGCGCATTGGAATGCGTTTCGTTGCGTTTGTTTCACCCGCACGACAGGGAGAGAGAGAGACATGGAGAGAGAGAGAGCGGGAGAGCCAGACGGCGGAGAGAGAGCTACTCACCTGGACAGGTGTTGTTGTTGTTGTTATTGTCGATTGCTCATTCGGACTGCGCGAGCGCGCCCGTCTGTTGTTGTTGCTGCTCACAACCGACGGCGGCGGCGGCAGAGCTAACTTGTTTTGCCGCTGCTGCGGCTGCGGCGGCTGCTGCTGCTGTTCTTGTTGTTGTTGTTGCTGTTGTGTGGCATCGCTGCCGTTACTGTTATTATTTGTTTCACTGCCGTCGGCCTCATCATCGAATTTAACCCAATTTTTGGGCGTCTGTTTGTCGTCATCATTTTCATTGAGGGACACATCTTCCAAAGGATGTGTTTGCTGCTGCTGCTGCTGCTGCGGCTGCGCCTTGGAGTCGTCCATTTGGAATGCGAATCTCTTCAGCTGGAGGGGCGCGGTGTGGGTGGGGGCAAAGCGCGTGTCTTGAATTATTGGCAAACGTGTGGCCTGGCCGATGCAGCAGCGTTTTGTTTTCGCGTTTTTATGGCCTGACGCTTACATAACCTCAATATCAATTCACACCTGAGTTGCTGCGACTGCTGCTGCTGTTGCTGCTGCCGTTGCTGCTTATTGTCGTCTGTTTCTCTCACTCTTTCGTTCCACTGCACAACGCGCCGCTTACGTGTTGGCCGCTCGCCCGTTCACGTCGCACTGCTGCGGCACACCCAGCAACAAAAACACTCTCACACAAATTATTCAGAGCCAAAAGCTCGGCTCAGCTCAGCTTGGCTTAAAGGCGCGCTCAGGCTGTTGGTGCTCTGACGTGTTCCGTTCTCAAGTGTTCCCGCTCCCGTGCCGCGTACTGTAAGCTCTGGCCACAACAGCAGAACTGAGCGCTCACCTGTTGCGGGCCCCCAGCCTTAGCTGAGCTTTCTCTCGCAGTTTTTATCTAGCTCTCCCACTCTTCCGCTCTCCCACTCGTCGTAGGTTCATTCATTAGAGTATCTGTTTGTATACCCTTGAAACCAGAAGGTTGTATGATTTTATCCTAATATTTGCAGAGAATAGAAGCAAGTATATCCCAATCCAATGTAGAAGAGACTAAGCACTGATTGATAGCTGTCACAGAGCATCACAATTAGTAGAGCATATTGTAATACATCTTGAATGTTAGGGTATCTCAGGCTTCGGCACTCGTGGACACCAATTCCAGCTTTTTAGAGTTTCTGTTGTTTTTTTATGGCTCACATGACAAGTTTTTGTCTCTCGAGTATCTGTAGCTTCTCCCCTCCTCCTCCCACTTGCATCTCCCACTCTACTTCTGTGTCTCACAGCTTGCTGCCGCTGTTGAATGATCACGTTTTTATCTTTGCATTCGTTTGTTTGCTCGTTTGAAGATTTCGCAAAGAGAGCCGCGTGTATCGTGTATACAAACACCTCCATCCTATCCACACGCTGTCTCCGATTTCAAAACCAATAAACCATTCTTATCAGCGCCATGGGGGAGGGTGCAATGCGCCTGAGCCCAAGGTATCGGTCAGATTCTGTTTGAGCAACTTTTACAGTTAATGCGAGTGTTACCAAATCATCCGATTAAGCCGCAGAGTAAATTTAAATTATCTTATATTTGAATAGAAATTTCTCAGCCGAAAGCCTTCATAAGGGGTGCACTTTAAATTCTCTTCTTGGCCTACAAAAACCATTTGGAAATCTGCAAAAATGTTTGCTTTTTTGTTTGGGCAAATACCAAACGAAGAATGCAATTTAAAATCAATTTGACGTTTGTTATGCCGTTCAGTGGGTTCCGTTTCGGTGTCGGGTCCTGTTTTCCATGTCCCCCCCTTTCGATAAGCGGGTAGAAGGGCAGAAATTTATGGCCACGGCGGATAGGAGACGGCGGATGGCTGGACCGCATAGTTTACGCCTGGACGGAGCAGCAACATTTTTTGGCCCGAATAAAATGTAAAATGCAAGGGCCCACAACATTACAGTGGCAATTGTTCGACTGGGCAGCCACAGAGAACTTTTCTGCCCATAAATTATGCTGCAAAATTATTATATAAGCGGCCAGTGTCGAACAGTGCCAAAGAAATTGGCCCCCGGCCAACACACAGCAGACCCCAGAGAGATAGACACTGCCCAGAGGGTGGAACGGGGGGCGGAGAAAGCAGGAGAAAGAGAGAAGTGTGCCAACTATTGGGAAAAGTTGTTAAGCAAATTATGGCCTGGCACTGAGGCATTTGAAACTGTTACGCTCAAGGGAGGGCAGGAGCAGGGCAAGATGCTGCTTCAGATGGCCATCTCTGAAGAAGTTAGATGTCCCTGACTGGCTAAATGGAGAAGGCCGATCAGGGACAATACTTTTCCATCTAAATGTGGATCAGATTTCTGGTCCATATATCAACAAAATCTGGATGGATGACCATTCTAGGACTGGCTACAACAGACAACTCCCTACCAGGATTCGGAGTCCTACGGCCCCCAGTGACCCTAAGAATAGTTGTATATTTCGCCTAGATTTTTCTAATGGATCCTCTAACTATTAATTATATCCTCACTGGACATATTGCACATACATTTCATCATTTCTTTTAAGGTAACAAATGTTTATCAGTTCTGAGAGATCTGGCTTTGAGAGCCAGGAATTTCTTGCAGAAATAAACCAACATTTTTATTTACTTCACACCGATTTAATTATAGCCAGCTTTCCTTTGGATACCTACTCAAAAAGCCCCCAGACTGTGGTAATTCATTGAGATCATGGCTCATTCTCCCCCCAGTTTCCATTTCCACAGCCTTTACGTACAATAAGTCATTTCCATTAAGCCATAAATCGCTCAACAGCCCGAAAATCCTTTGTGCCAGGACGAACTTTGCTTCAATTTGGCTAAGTCTAAGGCAAGCCACAAAAAATGCAACCTCAGTCGGGGGAGGGAGAGGCAGCCAAGAGTCTAATTAGGCCAAATTAATTGCCTGCGCTTTTGACACTTGCCAAGAAGACTGAACCGGAGCATCGGCCCATCGCAGAGTCAACAAGACAGCTGCCGGGACCGCAACCAAGTACAACACTCAAAAGTATATTTGCAAGCAACCGCCAACCGGCCCTAAACCCTACCCCCCCCCTCTCTCTCTCCCCCCTCTCTCTCTCTCTTAGAGCCCCCACTCGGAGAAAGAGTAATGCTGGCAATTTGTTGGTCGTCGTCTTATTAACCCGCAACAGGAGACAGGAGACAAGAGGCGAAGACGAAGACGAAGACGAAGACCGAGACCGAGAAGTTGGCGGCAACTTTTTGGCCAGCGCGAGAATGTCCAACGGGCATATAAATTAGCTGAGACAGAAGTTGCTTGCCCCGCCCCCCCTTCTACCACTTCCCCTGCCACTGCCTCTTAGCCTCTTGCTTCTTGCCTCTTGTCTCTCCTCGCCGCTGCTGAGGCTGCTGAGGCGGGCAAAGTTTTGGCATCAAAAAATGTTTTCAAATTAAGCTAATTTATATTATATAAACACGCTTAATGAGTGCCCTATAAGGGCGGCAAAAGGGGGGCGGGGGGCTAGCCTATAGCGGCTGGAAAGCAAGACAAAACAAACATATTTCTCCTGGCATGCTGAACATTTTGATTTGCCTCGTCCACCTTTCGAGTCCCTTTGAAAATGGCAAAAGTTTTCGCAACACCCCGTTCTGGTTGTTGTTTGTGCTGTTGCTTTTCCTTCACAGTTGGCTGGTGAAATTAACGTGACTTGCATAACGCCCCGAGGCATGCAACGCGGCTGTAAAGTGTCGCCATCATGGCCCACCATCGGTATTTGCTCCTTTTTGCTCCTTAGCGCTTCTTTGGCAGCAGCAGAACTTCTCCGGCTGCTGCTGCTGGCTGCGAAAATAAAAACAAAATGCAACTGGGGAAACGTGTCACAAACTTTATGCCCCTGCCACTGCCACTGCCGCTGCCACGCGTCACGCACGCGATTTTCGCTTAGTTGTTTGTCACTTTGTCGCCGCCTTTCGCTCTCACACCCACCCACCCCCACCCCCTCTCTATCTGCCGCTGCTGCGAGGAGTCCTGAGAAAAATTGCACTGGAAATTAAGTGAGTTGCCGTTCCCGGAGCGGAGCGGAGCGGAGCGGAGCAGCAGCATAAATTAGTGTGCCGAGATTCGAACCAGAGCCAGAACCAGAGTTCCGAGCGGGGGTGTAGTGTTGCACAGGAAACGGAAGTTGATGCAGGAACAACGTGGCCAATATCGCGAAATTTAAGCCAACAAATAAGCCATTCAATGGATAGAGTAGGCAGTTTCTGCCTAACAGAACTGAACATTGAATGCTTAGTTTTTCAAATATAATCGAATATAGTTAAAGTTATTTCCATGGAAAGTAAACCCTTCTAGGAGTACCGACCACAGCTCGAACACATACGAAAGATATCAGACCTGACCTGACCATCATTAAATCAAGAATATTGCATCTGAATTCTAAACGGAAATGTAGATTCGATTGACCATTCGATACATTCCAATGTGGAGGAGATTCATGTAAATGAAATTATTATTATGGCATTTCATTTCCATCTGCCCACACAGCCAGCACTCGAAAACCACTCGAGCTCATAATAATTTACGGCATGTTGCAACAGCAACCGCAGGGACACGCACACACTTGCCGCTCGAAGGGTGGCAGAACCTCAACTACATGCCGCCTGGCACTGGCACTGGCACTGGGTAACAATGGAGCTGACACTACAACTGGGGGCGTCCAGGTCGGTCGACCAGGAATGTGGCAAGGGTCTGGTCTGGACTGTTGTTGGCACATGTCACCTTTCATAAAACATAAAATCACTTTGGGGTTGCACTCCGGCAGTGTGGCACTTCACACCAGGAGCACAACTGGCCAGGCCAAGACACAAAGCTTTGAATTGTCTTGGAAGAGACATCAATGGCCCAGAAGTGGGCCAATCCTCGCACTTGAAAACTGAAACCTTTAAATGGGAGTGCGACTGATGTAGATGTAGATGTAAATGTAGATGACCGCCAAGTGGCTGTAATTTGACATAGGTACTACGAGCAGATGACAGCTGGAGAGTGCTTGAAAGGGAAACTTTAAAATAAAAGATGCAACATCTCAATAGAGGAAATATCTTAGAAAGACAAGAGCCAGTGTCAGATCCGCCGGTCATTATCTCCAGCTGTCCGAGCACAACTGTACCCACCAAAAAAAGAATGTTGCAACAGCCACTTCAGTGTAAATCATTTTAATAATTTAACTAAAGAAGCAGGACTAGCCAGGCAGAGCCAGGCAGAGCAGAGGCAGAGCCAGGACTCGCCAGGAAGAGCCCAGGCAACGGTGAAAGTTTCAGACACACAGAAGCAGAAGAGACCTGGGATGGAGATGGAACGCTAGGCCAGACAGCTGGACCTCTGCCTCTCCAGACGACCAGCAGCAGCAGCAGCAAATGCATTTAAGTAGAAAATCTAGCCAAAAAAAGAATATGAGGATGAAGGAAGCCAGACAAGGACATGCCATGATTTAGGGGTGCTTAAACGGTCCTGTTTCTCCACTCTGCTGCAGTTTCTCGCCACTCACTTTAAGTCCAAGTTGGAACTGCGAGGGAAGTTTTTGCTTTGGTGTCGTGTCGTCTCGCAAAAGACAAGAAAGAAGGAAAAATGTAGTTTACTTTATTTAAAAAACCTGTGGCAACAACTTTGCCCTGCCGCAGACCAAATCAGCTGCAAGCTGACCAAATAAAAACCCCGCAGCTCCCCGCAACAGCACAAATAAAATCATATTTAAAACTTTCGCACGATGGTGCAGCAGCAAAAAAAAAAACAGAAGAGAAAAGAAAACGAGCAGAAATATGGAAAAGTAGCAAAAACTTGCCGCATTTCCATAACAAAAGTTTCGCGTTAAAAAACAGAAAAGTGTTTTGTGCTCCTCGCAACAACAACAAGAAGAGTGCAGAAAAATGGTCGGCGAGTGGCCAACTAAACTTTTATTAAATTGGAAATATTTATCAACATTCATAAGCCAAGGCCCCGCCTCCTCCACAAAGAACAAATTTAGATGCATGAATGCGCATAATGGAATCGAGTAATAAATTTCAAAGTCTCTCGATTAAACCATAGTCGTAATTTGCTATCAATAAAGCAATAGATGGACCAAAAAATCACTCAAGTATTAGCTGAAACAATATGTAGGGATAGTCTTAGTTTTCTTTATAGTTTAAGCCATTTTTGATGTCTCTACTCCTTCCAATCACATTCTACCCACCGATTTGTATGGCTAACTCCATGTTAAACTTCAATAGCAACGCTTACCAGAGACAATGGGAAAACCTTCTCTCCGCTCATCTAAAATCCGGCATCTGTTTAGCCTTAGTAGGCTGAAGTGAAAACATTTTCTTTGGCCCACGCGCAACCCAGTTCTGAAGCATTTTCTGGGAACCCTCCACAGAAAACAAAAGAGGCGAATTTGCATTGCATCAAATTAAAGCCATGGACAGAAAATGTTTAACATATGTAATTTTGACAAACAGAAGGACTGGCGGAAGGCAGGAAAAAACCACGAAAAGAATGGAGAGCAGGGCTCATATTAATGCAATTTAACAGGGCGTATGCATAATATTTAGCTAAGCCAAAGCCAAAAAGAGAAACATCTCCGCGGCGGAGGCGGCGGCGGCCCGAAGCTGCGGCCAGGCTCAGTGCAAAACTTAATTAAAAATATGCGCGCATAATTATAACTATATTTAGCCAGAAACAACCACACACACACACGCTAACACACACGCACACTCATGTAAATGTGTATTAATTTCGTATGCAAAAAAACACGCGACGGGGAAATGCAGCAGCAGCTGCACACAAAAGCCGCGCGCAAAAAAATATGCTACACTTTTTTCGCCGTGTGTAAGCGGCATTTCGGGCGCCCGCTCCGCTCCGATGATGCTGATGATGATGATCCTGTGCCGGGTTTTGTCAACACACCGCCAACATCGTCCTCGTCATCGTCATCGTCCTGGCCTGTCCTGGCCTGGCCTGATGAGCGTCAGCAGTTACCGTAAATTATTTTATTTATACCACTACTACTCGGGCAGCTGGCTGGGGCTGAGGCTGAGGCTGGGACAGCGTACCAGCATCATACTATGGCTGTCTGTGTGCTTGACTTAATAAAATAAATTTAGAAGCTGCCTGGCTTCTCTCTACCTCTCGCTCTCTCTCTCTGTATCTCTGGAAGTTTGCATCACGCCTCAGTTGGGCGCGTTCGCAAAACGGCAAAATGTGCATAATGCCAGTGTGTTTGTGAGTGCACGAGGCAGTGAGCGAGTGAGTGTTAGTGTGTGTGTGTGTGTGTGTGTCCCGTTTATTATTTATGCATGCTGTGCAACATTTTCACCCAGCAGCTGCACAACAAACGCGAAATCGTTGCACGGCTTCCTGGCTATCAGATTTTTTCGCTTTGGGTTTTGCTGTGTTTTAAGTAGAACAACCTCATGTCTAGCACAGTGGGACAAGAACTGCACTGAAACTAAAAGACAATATTAACATTGTAAATTAAGAAATTAACTAAATAAACGCCCCCTAACTGAAATCATTCGTCATGTATTTATCTGCTAGCTTTTTACACTCACTCGCACTCCTTCTCTTCGGCTGCCTCCATCTTCGGAGGCTTTTTCGACCACACAGTCACAGCGGGAGAAGCTGAAAGAGATGATGAAGTTCGCTTGGGAGTCGATCTCTGAGTTGGGAGCACCGCACAACGACAGCATCATGGGGCATCATAGGATTGAACTGGACACAGTGGACCGTCGGGACACTCGAGGTATCATTGAACGCAGGAGAGCTTCACCCTGGACCGTGTCCGAGTTCGAAATTCACAGCGTGGGCGGGAGGTCTACTCTCGATGTACACCTCCTTTACTGGAGATGTGCTGTTCCAATCGAAGGCTGTAGATGTAGTAAAGAAGCTGCTTCCAGCCTTTACCTCAATGGACTCTGATATACCCAAAATGGGAGTGGCTAGGCCGCATTCCGGGGTCTACGAAGTCATCTTAGAGAGAGATTGGTGCACCGCATCTCGAGCTCAGATCATTGGGGAGTATAACCTTTAGAACAGGATGGTTATCATATTGGGATCTATCAATTGGGATTGAGTGCAGCTGGCTTGACATATGTATCTGGGGGAGTTTCTGCTGGCACCAGACCAGAGCCTGCCTTGAGAGCTATAGGCACCCGCCCACAGGCCTGGGAGCCCGATGCCTCACCTGAGAGACCCTCAAGTATCTGTACCTGCTCTCCCATGACACGCTGCTGCTCTGGACAAGTGGGTCTTCAACACAGGAGGACATCCTCCCCACATTTTCTGGAATATCATTTTCAGCTCCATTAAAATTTCAACAATTTTGAGATCGTTTAAGCTACTTTCCAGCCTCTGACGGGGCATATGAAAATACAGAATTGTTTATATAATTGAATTTGTCATAAAATTAACAATTTGCACGCAAATCCGACCACAGAACTTTTCCGTTTGGATCATTTTTGAGCAGCATTTAGTGCGATTTATTTATTTTGATTTTGATTTGTGTGTGTGTGTGTGTGTGGCACACATTTGCATCAGCATTCATCGTTATGTGGGTTTGTCTATGTGTGTGTGCTCTGCCTTTGTTTTGGCATCCACAATCCACAATTGTGGCCATTTTGATAATCACAATGTATCACAATATTTTCCATTTTAATTGGGTATACAAAAGTGGAAAAACAAATACACAAAAACACATTGAAAAGGAGAGCCTGGCCCACCCCACCCCACCCCCCAAAAAATATGTTGCAAATTTAATGAAGCATTTGTGTGGATTCTGTAGCCGAGCTGTAGCCGGCTGTGTTTGTTTGCCAAGAAAAGGAGCAACAAAAAATGGCTTGATGTGGAAATGTCCTTTAATTCAATGGCCTGGCACCTGGCTAATTGTTTTGGTTATGGGAATTTGGGGCGAAGTGTGAAAACGTTGCGAATGGGCCCCACAATGAATTTTCATTTATTCAATTGAAATGTAATTTATATTCGTAAATTAATGGGCATAAAATATGATTGTTCAATCGATTAAAGAGAAACCAAATGGGGGATATAAATTAAAGTCACCCAAAAAAAAGAAAACAGTTCTTATTTGAGGAAAATATGGACAATTTAAGGGGGATTTTCAGGGGGATGAATGCAGCGGCCACCAAAGAAAAGCAATTTTTTCTTTTCAGTTTTTATTTTTATCTGTGTATTTATTATTTTTTGTGAAAAGCCTGGGCCGTAATGCGTTCCTTTGTGTGGCTGTGGCTGCATCATTAAAACCATGAGGCAGTCGATTTAATAAATGTGGCAGGCCAAAGCAAACAGTAGACTGGCAAAGGATACCCATGGCCGTATATCCTCCGGTTCCTTGGGCTCCTTGGGCTCCTTGGACTGGGCTTTGTGAGAGTTGGCCAGAAATTAAAGCTGGCGCCTTGGTCAACAGTTTCTTTCGGTGTGAGTTTGTGTGGCTCGAAAGCAATTTACAAAAGTTTCTCCATCAAAAATCCGCTGTCAGTATAAATATCCTTAAAATAGCCAACACGGCTGCTAAGCCCACACACACACACACAGACATCGACACCGGAGCACACTCTCACAGGATGATGGAGGATCCTGGCCGCTTCCTGGCTGCCTGCACTTTGCTCCTGCTCCTGTCCTGCCTGCCTGCCTGCCTGCCTGCCTGCAGGAGGAATATGATTTATGAATGCATGTGCTGATATATGCCATGTGCCCCCTGTCTGTCCCGTTCCCGTTCCCGTCCTGCCCCCACCGCTGCCACAGCCACCGACTGGCTAGCCCGCTGCTGCACGTACGAGTATTGTTAGCGCCGAAAATTATGCTACAATATTTTTCCTCTCTCTATAAAGCCACACACATACGAGTACACATACACATGCAAGCATGCAGGCTGCACTTGTATGGCCTCATCTATTTGTAGTCCAAACAAAGAGAGACGTGTGCTACACACACACACACACACACTTACACAGGCTTACTGTGATTTCCACTGGTAAATCAGAGGCACTTTAAATTGAGCATGTTACGTAACATGTGGCAGCCCCTCGACCCACCACCAGCCTCCCTACACGACTGGCTTACGAGCAAAGTGAAGGGCTCATCCTCATCCTCCTCTACACTCCTCTCTCTCCCTCTCTCTCTGTTCAGTCCTTTTTTGCGAGTAAATCTGTTTAAATGTTTGATATGCGATTATTTCTGCTGCCATTGCGAACCGGTTGGGGCCCTACTAGATGGTCCCAAATCCCATTCGCAAGTCCAAAGCTTGACAAGCAATGTTTCCTTTTGATTTTTGATTTCTCCCTACTTCCAGTATGGATTTGGTTCTGTGGTCAAACGAGAATTCTCTTAGAGATTTTTCAGGTTCAAAGGCTGCCTTTAGCCCGATTTATCTGAAGATGAGTGGGAAAGCTTATTAAATTTTGTTCTACTTACAAAATTTCTTGTCTCCAAGTGGACTGCTTTTAAATCATCTGAGTTCTCTGAAAATTAAAACTGATTTTCAACATGAAATCGCAGCAACAAGCAGCATTGGGTGGGGTGCTCTTCCCCCCTGCCCACAGTCGAGCGCATTTTCTCATATTTTTATGCATGCAAAACACAAGTCGAAAGGGGGGAAGGGGAAGGTAAAATGTCGAAAATAAATCCCAAAATCCTTGTACTTGTGCACGTTGATTGCCCCAGTCCTAGTCCTAGTCCTAGTCCTTGCTCCTGCAGTCCCTCCCCTCCCCCTTTTGGGCCATCGATCGATCGCCTGGCATTTACAATTCCTTTCGTTTTTGCTACAGCCACTTTATCAATTTCGCCAATAAAATTCAAGCAGTTCTGCTGGCTTATAGTTTTTATTCCTTACTTTTTCGTTCGGTCTGCAGCCATTACAAAAATAAAGCAAACTGAAAGGGAAGGGAAAGGAGAAATCAAAAGGAAATGCATCATTCATCATCATCGACCAACCGACCGACCGACGGACCGAGAGGATTGGATTGCTTTCGTGGTTTTCTATTGTCTGCTCTGCTCCTCCGACCACCTGGCTGGGCTGACGAACTCCCTTTGTGTTAACTTAATTGGATTGATTGTTGTAATTGCTGGGAAATTAGTTGAATGCCTTTTGCAGTGTTTATTAATTGTCCAATAATTTGGCACCGTTTTGTCGTTTTGCTGTCAAAACTTTTGCTGGCCTCGACAATTATTAAGTGCGAACATATATCTAACATGTAGTAGCTGTCAAATGAGCTTGTCAAATCAGCAGAAGGACAAAGCCAGATATGCTCCATCTCTCTCTCTCTTTAGCTGTCCCTTTTTGTGCCAGACAACAGGTAACCGTAGTCATTGTCCCCATTTGAAAAACTTTTTTACGGTCTGCCTTTCGTTGCCATCCTCGCAGCATCCTTTGCATGAAAAATGTGCAAAAAGTGACCAGAGTCAGCCGTCACAGCTGCTCGTCCTGGTCCTCGTTCTCGTCCTTGCTACAAACACATAATTTATCAATACTTTGATTTGGACAGGGACATACTTTTGTTTTTGGGTGCCAGACAACCCGGAATCGGGGGGCGGATACGTAATGTTATTGTCTGAGTCGATGTCTCCACGTGATTGCCCAAACCCTGATGCAATTGAACACAGGATTCCGAATCGCTGATAGCAGGGGTAAACGTAAACATGTAGTTAAGCCACCGATCAGATCAGCTTGTAGCTTGCAGTATGATGGAGACAATTTCAATCGCAATCAGGGCTGGCAAGTAATTGCTAGCCCTCTTGTCGATTTTCCATCTGGCAGCAACGCAACAGTTGATGCTAAATAGATTACGCGGTGATATTCAATAGCTTGCGGCTAGTCAGGGGACCAAGTGCATTGATAAGGCAGCACAGCAGCCTGTCAGGACTCCATCTCCATCTCAATCTCAATCTCTGTCCTCTCCATGGACGCCCTAACGAGTTCTACAACATTTCGCCCGGCTAAACGAAGTTCAACGTACTGAATAGCAAGTAGTTTTCCCCAGCAGCACACACACAATTTTCTTACTTTCCGTGTGCGTTCTCTTTTTCTTTTGCTTTTGCACGTTGCGGAACACTGAAGCTGGAGTTAACTTGAGACGAGACGAGACAGCGGGACACAAACTGAATTCTAATGAGGGGCAGGTGCTATTGCTGGTAATACGCGGCGTATACGTTATGCCGCTCTGGCTGTGGCAATGGCTGTGGCTGGAGGGTTAGGCCTAATGAGTAGTTAAATATTTGTTGACAGTCCAAATGCCAGCCGAACGCTAATTAATCGCTTTGTAAGCCAGAGTGCAGATTTGGCAACAAGCCTTTGTTCAGCTAATAAATTCATAATTGTCAACAAATTAATGTGGAATTTTATTTATTTACACATATTTACCCTGTGCATAATTATGAATTATGTATTTTACAGAGGGCGAACACACACACGACATCCACAATTTAAATCCGTTTATCTAACTTTAACCCAACTGCCAATAATTATGCTTCGATTTGGTTCCGTATTGTATTTTACCCACTTTTTTATCGCACTTTTTACCCACTTTTACCGACTGCATAATCCCTCTTGGTGCCCTTTTGACCTGACCGCCATCACTTTGAAAATTAAATTTTATTTGCTTTAATTAAAATGGATTAGTTTTGCCGTATTTTGCGTGAGCCAATTAAATTCATTTATTTCGTTTTCTGTTTGAGTTTTATATGTTGTGTCATTACTGCATAAATATTTCATGAGTTTCGAATGGAGAAGCTTAATGAAAATTATCTCCTGTTACACGACTACTGCAGAAAACGTATCCCTATAACATGTGGGATTTGAATCTGGCGGGCAACCAAAGGGCAAAGGGTCACACTAGAAGCGGGGCAAGCTATATGGCAACCTTCTGATCTACAGTCGATACCTATCTATCGATAACTTTGCCGAGAAAGCTAAAGAAAGTTATGGTAACATCTGCAACCACGCTGGAACACAGTCCAAAACATTATATCAATAAATTCCTGCAAACATGGTCGGAGGCCCATAGAGAATCAGTCTGATCTACATATGTACCTGTGCTGCTCCTCCAGATATTGTTTTGGCTGCAAGAAGGTGAGTGTACAAAACATTGACAAAGTCCCATCGAACATAAACTGAAATCCAGGGAACAGGCAAAATCTGCACAAATTTAACAACAAACGAGACCATTTGCGGGGAGTGCGGGGGGAGGAAAGGCCCATGGTTTACTCAACAAAACCGAAACAAAAACAAAAAACGCGTTGATGTATGATGTTGCCAATTGTTTGAAGTAAATCAAACGGCACTGAGTCTCAGTCTGAGCCGGAGCCTGAGCCCCCAGCCAAAGGCGAAAGGGAGAAAGGATGTCTGTATAAGTAAGTGCAAGACAGCAAAAGGCACAGCACATCCTGTGGTCGAGGCCTGAATGGAGGGAGCTACAAAGCAGCTCCATTGGCAATGATTGCCATGGCCTGGTGCCGAGTCCTGGGTGTCTGACGGCTGACGGCAGTTCCATTGCCTTGGGCCTGGGCCTGGGCAAGCAAAGCGCATTGAAAAATTGCCAGAAATAAAGTAAGCGTCCAAGTGCCGGACAGAAGGATGCGCCCATGTCCATGTGTTGACAGCTGCGAGAGGGAAGCAGTCATTTATATTTCCAGCCACCAGGCACCAGGCTGGGCCCGGCTCCAAGACCACTCGGAGCTATTCAATCAGCCTAAAGGACCGACGACCGACAACTCTTTCTGTTCTGACTGTGGCTGTGGTCGAGGCAGCAAAACGGACACAAATTAGTGAGGACAATGCGCACTCTCACTGTCGTGATGTAAGCGCCATCAATTAACTTCAATTCAGATCGTTTTATCCTGTATATGGTCGATAGCTATATCGATGCTCCACCTAATGCAAATTATTTTCCAACTCAATGCGAATTTATTGCCCTAAATTAACATTGGCATTAGACAATTCAAAGCAATCCCTAAAATAACGCCAATCAAAGTCGCCGAGACCAAATAAATATTCTTATTAAATCCGACATGGCCAGCGACTGGCATGGCACTCGACTTAAGGCCAAATGAATTATGGAGACAGAAGGAAGGAAAAATCTGTGGCCCTTTGGGGTCCCATCTTCGATTGGGAAACTGTCCAACTGTTTTCTGGGCAATAGATCATTACTCTCGCAGTGATTCCCGTTGCAATTTCTAGGCATGAAAAATGTAGGAAATACTCGCACGAACACTGCACTGCACGCCATTTCAAAATTAGCACAATTTGCACAGCGCTGCAAAACTTTGGCAACAAAACAACAAACAAAAAAGTTAATTAAAACAAAAAGTACGGACAGTGGTCGTTGGTTGGTGGTCGGTGGATGGCGGATGGCAGACTGTGGCACGATGCTGCTGTTGCCACAACATTAGCAGCACGGCCAAAAATGCAGCCGAAAAATCTGCGCGCCATCTGAAACAAAAATTAATTTTTGGGCCAGAGCAGGGAAAGTTTATATTTCGTTGTTGCTTTGCTGCCCAGGCGAGAGTTTTTGCATTGTTTTGCATATTTTATATGGCGGAAATGTGGGGGCTCCCCGGGCTCCCTCCGGCCAATCCATCTCACAAAAAAAAAACAAATAAAAAAAGAATGGAATGGAGAGCAACACGCAAATTATGCAGCGGAAGGCGCATAAGACAAACTTTCTGTTTTGCAGATTCGACGACGGGCGAAATGAAAACTAATACCAAAGCCAAAGCCAAAATGTGAGGCACAAACGGGCGGCCCACGCGAATGCGTCTACATGTGGCATGTGGGTGATGCAGTAATTAAAAATGCAGAAAATAGACGAACCGGCTAGTGCTAGTGCACGGCATGAGATAATATTGGATGTGTTCTAAGCTCGCAATTGGGATGGATTCCTCACATTCCGAGCAGAAGGGAGAACACAGAGTTGGGTCAATAAAGTCATGACTTCAGTCATGACTTTGCCGTGTTAAAGCCCTCTGAATTGTAGCCATTTTATTTGTATCGCACCAGCATAAAAATCATTCTATTTTGAATGAATCTAAGCCCTCAATTTTCTTGAAAAGGTCTCTCGGCTTGACACAGCAGACCGACGGCAATTGGCATTCTGGAACTTGAAACTTATTTCCATTGCATTCTCCGTGTATATTCACACACCTTCCTGGGTCTGGGACGCGGCAAGGACCTGTGGGATTTAATCGCTTATACCATGTCCATGAAGTCTATGCTATTGGCAACCTAATCGTTAGCGTTGCCCTGGCCAATCTGGCACGATAGTTACGTTGATCAGTTCCATAATCCGCGTGCACCAGCAACATTTTCTAGTTCTCCATTGCTCTGACTCTCCTGAAATAATCGCCCATCGAGACTGAACGCTTTCCGTGACCGATTTGGGATCGATTTTAGAATCATTATATAACGAAGTTCCACTCAATACGATTCCCTTTGGTTGAATTTCGAAAGTAAGAGCAACTAAGCAAGAAATCTGAATAGATTTAGTGTTTACCGTATACATTTTTGTCGGTTATGGTTTTATAGAGCTTTGATTTTAATCATTTCTTGATCTTGGCACATATTTACGTACGCAGCAGCGCCTCACTAGTCCGCATTTACGATCTTCGAGTTGGCGTCCAGCGCAATGTTCTTCTTGTTCTTGGCATCGTCCAATCACATGGCAAACTGCAATGAAATCGGATAGTGTTCCCAGTAATACCACCAACTCAGAAAACTCTCTAGCTTCTACTTGTAACATGGGAGTCCCACTTAATGTGACCACAATTCACTAGAGCCAGCATCAGAGTGGCAGCCAGGATACATTTGAGAACCATCGCGTTGGAAACTTTGGGTTGCACTGAAAACGCTTTAGGAGCCAGCCATTTACCGTTTCAAATGCATTGATAAGAGTGTGAATAATACATTTAAAATGTCTGAAATTGTTAACACCTTTTTCTACAGTTCTACAGTTACGGTACTGCAAGAGTATAGGTGGTGATAGCGGATGTGGGTAACACTCAGATGGTAGCGTTTCCGACCCTATAAAGTATTTGTATTCTTAATCAGCACCAATAGCCGAGTCGATGTAGCCATGTCTGTCTGTCCGTCTGTCCGTCGGTCCGTTCTGATAAGCGTCTAGGTCTCAGAGACTATACGAGACAGAGCAACCAAATGTTGTATCCAGACTCCTGGGATATCACACCCGCCTTCCGTCCGTTTCAAGGACTTGGCAAGCTTCAGTTGGCCTTGCAGTTCCGCGATGGTAACATTTTTCTTGCTGGTTTCGTCCGTTAGTTCGCTGATCGTCGTATCCTTCCCCTGGCAAAGGGCAGCGTACCGTTCAAGCTTTTTGTTGATAATAAAATGGTCCTATACTAAGTATTATTAATTGTCGATCTATGTGCAGGTTCATATCAGCGAACGCATATTATTTATGTGAATGCTTTGTATATTCATGTTTCATTGGACTTAAGTTCGGTGTGTACTCTATCGCTGTCTATTTTGATATACTGGTAGCTGGACTAGTAGCTGGACTGGTAGCTGGACTGGTTGCCTGTCTATAACATTGGAATGTCTCTGATAACGGTAACGGTAACGTAAAGCCAATAACGTACGTCAGGCATATCCACCGCTTATCCATCGAAATTTTCACACAATACCTTAAGCGAGGCCCCATTAATGTAAATATATTAAAACGAAAATACAGCCCAAGAATTTTTCTTTTTTTTTACTTTTTACCTTTTTTTACATTCAAGATAAGAAACGTCTCAACCGCTATGGCGTGATCTGGAGCTATCAGTTCTGTGAATAATATTCTCTGCATTGTGTACCTTGTGAACCGATTATATTTATTTATATTTATATTAGGTATATTATAATATTGCGATCTCTGACCCCACAAAATAGCACGATTTCAAATTTTCGGTGCTATGGAGAATTGAGCTATTTTCAGAATAAAATGCATTTTTATACCCGGTACTCGAAGAATTTAAGGGTATATTAGATTTGTGGGGATAACGGTTGTGTGTAACGCCCAGAAGGAAGCGTTTCCGACCCCATAAAGTATATATATTCTTGATCAGCATCAATAGCCGAGTCGATATAGCCATGTCTGTCTGTCCGTCCGTCCGTCCGTCCGTCCGTCTGTCCGTCTGTCCGTCTGTCCGTCCGTCCGTCTTCATTTGCGCCTATATCTCAAAAACTATTAAAGCTAGAGCAACCAAGTTTTGTATCCAGTCTCCTCTGTGATCACACTACTCCAAATGTATTTCAAAATTTCGCCCCGCCCCCTTCCGCCCCCACAAAGGACGAAAGTCTGTGGCGTATACAATGTTGAAGATACGAGAAAACTAAAAACGCAGAATTATAGCGAATGATCATTTCTATCAAAGTGTTGAATCTGGATCAGATCGGATCATTATTATAGCTACAATGAAGAAAACCATTTCGAAAGTCATCATTCCCTCTCGCTCTCTCTCACACGCGACCCCATCCACTTTGCCCATTCGTATTTTGTGTCGCCTAGTTCTCAGAGACTATAAAAGCTAGAGCAACCAAACTTTCTATCCAAGCTCCTGTGATACCAAACCAGCACAAGTGTATTTCAAAATTTTGCCACGCCCCTTTCCGCCCCCACAAAGAACGAAAATCTGTGAAATCCACAATTTTTAAGATAAATGAAAACCAAAAACGCAGAATCATGGAAAATTACCATATCTACCAGATTGCCGAATATGGATCAGGTCGGATCAATATTATGGCCAGAAGAAACAAATTAAATTTCAGTGGCTACGCAACGCCTGCCAAGCGCTGACTCATTCCCTCTCTCTCTCTCTGTCGCAAACACTTGTACGTCTCAAATATGTAGTTATACATGTCATGTAGAAATTTAGAAGCAGTTGTAAAAAGCATATGCAAACAAAATTGAAAACATGTATAATATTCCAAAAATTATTTGACTTCATTTTTTTGAAATATTATTTTTTGCCCAAAATTTAATTTGTCCCTTTTGCGAACATTGCTCATATATGTACATATGTATGTGTATACTGACTGAGTACCGGGTATAAGGTAGAGCCGCGGCCTTTGCCGCGGCTCACAACGTTCCCCCTCGTTTTTTTTACTTTTTACCTTTTTTTACATTTAAGATAAGAAACGTCCCAACCGCTATGGCGTGATCTGGAGCTATCAGTTCTGTGAATAATATTCTCTGCATTGTGTACCTTGTGAACCGATTATATTTATTTATATTTATATTATATTATAATATTGGGATCTCTGACCCCACAAAATAGCACGATTTCAAATTCTCGGTACTATGGAGAATTGAGCTATTTTCAGAATTAAACGCATTTTTTGATAATGACACGCCCAGATGGAAAAGTTTTCGACCCCAGAAAGTATAGATATACATATACATATTATCGATCAGCTTGAATGCCATGTCTGTCTGTCCGTCCCGATGAGTCCCTTTCGTTTGCATTGATCCCATTTTGGTATTTTGGATATCTTTGATCGGATTCTTAGTTAATGAGATATGAGAATTCCAAGTTCAGGGAGCAGCAATTTACTCAGTTTTTATCCAATGACTGCATATTTCTGTTCAAATAAAAAAAAGGCTGTTAAAAAGAGTCCCAAAGAACATTTTATTTTCAAACTATCTTTTTTTGTGGTATTTTTCCACTTTAATTTGAGCACAGGGCCGTTATAAATTCTCTATGATTTATGTAAGAGTCCAAAATAAGCGTTTCTTACCCTGTAAACTACATATGCACAATATTCTCTTCGCAGGCATTAACTAGATTGCAGATCAGATTGAAATAATACTATAGAATGAATAAAAACAATTCCCCGTGGCTCTACCTCCAGTGGGGTGCTGCCTGACGGGTTTAACTTTCGGATGGGACTTCGTAGGTGGCAAGAGCGACAGAGAGGGAGAGGAACAGATGTAGGGGACCATGCGGTTTGGAATGAAGATAAACAAAGTGCAGAAATATACATACATATTGTACAATCTATGAACAGAAATCATAAGATTAAAGTTTATAGAAACTGAGTGACGACTCCCAAGGCCACACCAAGATTATTTGTATAATTATTTCTTTAAAAGCATATTAAATCTTTTATTGAATTTGGTGACATAGACTCGCTTTAACTATTAAAATATCTTTGAAGAATATACATTTTATACCGGCTTTGGCCGTATCATAATTTGTGAAAATATCAGCGAGATCGTGTAGTCATAGTTGTGACAGGAACCCCAATAAATGCCGTCTGTGTATTTGCTACCTTTACCATCTTCATCATATTTCCCGTTGAGAGCACTGTAATAATATAAAATATTAGTATTATAATATGATATAGCGTTAGCTATGTATAAAATATATATGATTACCTATATCCGCAATCAGAAAACCACCAACCGCCTCCATCATCTTTCGCGCAATTATCTGTCTCATGGATGTCATTATCCCGGTCCCAAGTGGAAAACTTCATGTTCAGGAGGTCAGTTAGAGAATCACCGGCTGTTCCTGAATATTTTCCCAGCGATTTCAGTTCGTAGTCTTCCTCTTCGCTTCCTATTTTGAAATCGTCGTAGCGAGCATAGCTGGGGGATCCATTACGCATTCCAAGTTGGATGTACAATTCATGAGGTTGCGCCAGAGTCATTTGATGTATTTTCTCGAGTCCCAGGAAGAAGTCTCTCCGCAGGTCTCCGAATCCTTCTTTGTAGTCGGTCCAAGTGCGATCAAAGTCCACATTGCCGTCGACTCGTCTCTGGATTACGGCCCAGCCAGATCCGGAAAACCTGGAGTTGCAGGGCACAACGAATGGATCTGTTCCGGGCAGCCTTATGGTATGGATGCCAGTGGAGTTGACGAAGGCTAAACAACTGCGGGCTTCGTGTTTTCCTCTCAGCAGATCTGTCTCCGTGGTTAGAGTTTTGATTTGGGAGTCGTTTTCGTGAATTGTGGATTCGATCGATTTCACTAAACTATCCTTGATCGTCAGCTGGTCCTGGCAGTGTTTGACTTCCGTCTGCTGATCCTTTTCGGTTTTTTCCGTAAAGAAGATCAATTCGTTAAGGCTGTTATTGAATTTAGTTTCTGTTTCTGCTTTATTGTCTTCCGTTTTGGTGGTGTGGTGTCGCACATCAATCATCCCAGATCTTAATTCCTCGTTTTCTTCCATCGTAGCATTCAGCTTGTCAAGATTTTGAATAATCTCAGCTTCCAAACTTTTTATTTTAGCTTCATACTGTACTCTTTGTTGATCACATTCTTTGGAATTTAATTTAGCGAGCACTAACAGGTTATTGAATTGTTCAACTTTGTCTGTAAGCTTGGTCTCTAATGAGTTTATTTGGTTCTTCAAATCTTTATTTTCATCGACTGTCACTTGACACTTTTTAAAAAGAGCAGAGATTTTCTTTACATCTGAAATACAATATCCATTGCACTTGTTCGCGATGGCCACTTCCTGCGGCAAATGTATTTCTTGATCTCTTTTGGCGAGGGAGGACTCTCCTTTCAGGAAAAGCCAAAGGATGAACACCACAAAGTTCGAGCTCCTCATTTTTCACTTGACTTGCGCACTCTCGATGCAAAACCAAACTGAGTGGAATTGAATGGATCCAGCACCCATATAGAACGTCGTTCGCAACTTGATTTTGGGTATCGCCCGAGTGCGTAGTGGACGTTTCCCTAAGTACATAATAATGACTGTATTCCGGAAACTGATAATACAGTCATGATAAGAAACGTCTCTACCGCTGGTCTGATCTGAAGCTATCAGCTCTGTGAATAAAATTCTCTTTAATCGCTGTGTACCGTTTACATTAATTATAATATTGGCATCTTTGACACTATATACATATGTACATCTGAACATATAAATGTATTTATATTGTCTTGGCACATACTGAATATAAATGTACAGCCGCGGCCCGAACCGCTACTCACATTGTTAGTTTAATTTTTGTATGGCTTATGGGAATTGCCCTCAAAAAGAGACAAAAAATAAAATCAAATTTCCATGTTTTTTTGTTCCCAATTATTTTCTAAATATATTGAAAATATTGATAACCCCTATAAAACAAAGACCTTACTATATCTCCTATTAAATTGCTTTCAACCCATTGCGGGCAATGCTTTCCTTGGTGACCATAGTAGTTTTTCTCGGATTTCATCACTATTCTCGACCATATTTTCTATATACTTCAAATTCGAAACGGATTGTCTTTTGCAAGTAAATTCTATCTGTTTCGGAATTCCATTCCAGCTGTTGCTTGCAAAAAATCATTCAATCCACGATTGCAAACTGGTTTCCCCCGGATAACGTACAAAGTATAGGTATATTTTATAAAATAAACAGAAGCAAACATCAACCACATCAAGTTTGGCTGTCGGTTTGCTGCTTTTGTTTTTATCGACAGTTGCGACAATCAGAAAAGGCAAAACCAGCCCATGCCAGAGAGTGGATCTCCTATACAGAAACACACGCCCAGATCAGGCACATCCACACCACATTCCCAACATATCCACATTCACATTCTCATCGAGCGATCTCGTTGACGCTGTGGGAGATTTCGAGTCTTTAGTTACGCGAGACGGTCGGACCACGAAAGGTGACGCACGACACGACGCGACGTACAAATCATTCTGCATCTTGGCTATTTTTGTGATTAGATATTTAGAACACAAGGCTGAGAAACGCATTAGAATAAAGCCACCTGCATTTATTTGTAAAGGGGAAAATCATATAATCAAAAAAGCTAATGTATATGCAAGTGAAAACCTATATTTTTTGTGTAAACACAAATTTTTTCTTCAAAAACTAGGTCAAGTGCATTTTTGTATACAAAAGTGACCTAAATAATAGTGAAATTTGTATCAAAGTGGCAGAAAACTACTGAAAACGGCCAGCAGAAAAACATATGCGAACGAAAATTGCAGTTACAAAAGGCTCAAGAACACTTCCGTGTATACAGCTGGCGAGGATTGGGTATGTGATCAGTCTTCGAATTTCAGTACTAAAACTTAGTTCATAAACTAGTTAAAATGAACTTCATAAATTTAATCTGCTGTGCGGATTAAGTTGTTTTATTTTAATTTTATAAAGCTTTTCCACCAGTTTTGCAGCTCGTTAGTTATATATTTCTCTCGGTCTGGCATCATAACATTCCATCTTTTTTCCAACAGTCTGGCATCGCTCTCGAAAAAAGAACAGCAGCAGCAACAGAAAAATTCAGTACTGCCAACTTAGCCTTTTCCCCGTCAAAACTGGCTTGTAAAATGCGCGAAAACAAACGAAAAATGTGCGCAGCGGGAGTCCAGGCATTTTATATTTGGGTTTTTTTCCGTTTATTAACAGAACGAAAAAAAATGTTTAGTTTCCAAGGCTAAAATAATTAATTACCAATAATATGGTGATGAACTTACTCTTATCCACAGAGTACGACTGTTTATTGGTGGTTCAACATTCGGAAATAGCTTCTTAAAGTTAATCGGAACATTGAAAACCTAGAGCAAAGAAAACAATGACTATGTCGAAATTAGCAATATCATTGATATTTATAATATTTATAAATAAGAAAAATAAAACAGTTTGTTTTTAGCTTTTAATTTAATATTTCAGCCTTTTTTCGACTCTTTTCCCGTCAAAAACAGATTTTTTTCTTGCAAAAAGTTGACAGCACTGAAAAAATGAGTCAATGTCTACCCGTAAACGCGAAGATGTCGAAGGCGAAGAAAGTTTTAGATGAAGCCCGGGAAACACAAAACCGGGAATTGGACCTGGTGGAGAAGGGTCTCACCTCCTTCGAGGAGCTTCCCGGACTGTGTAAGTACATCTTTTAACTGTTTAAATTGAGTTTTATATAGGCATCAACAAGGCACACAAGAAAAAACTTCCACAACCCACGCACAATTCGGCCGCGCCCAACTGTGAAGAATAAATAGGGAATACTTCTTTATTTGCTTCATTTTGTCTCTGCAAATCCCTGCATTGAGAGTATCACAATGAAAATGAATGTTTAAACTTTAAAGTAATTTCCCGAATTTATTTTCTGCGATGACGCCAGCACGAAAACAGACATTCCATTGTAGGTTGTAGGCACAGAATCTGAAAAGTAAAAACCTCCCCAGCTGAAGCGGATTTTCATTAAAAATCGTTATAGAAGTGAAAATGGTTTCAATGTGAAAATAATGTATTCAATTTGTGCAAGCCAGCAACAATTATTCATATTTATTTGTTTAAATTAAAATAATGCTAGCAGCAATAAAAATGTCCCATGCGACTATAGTTATCTCGCTCTAACACATCGCATCACTATACCTGCCTGTTGCGTGCGAACAGCTGTTCTGTTTACATTTGAACCAAGTAGGAAATTTGCTGCTGCTGGATTTTGGGATATTTGTGTAATTTTAAAAAAAGTAGTTTATTTAACCCAAATGTCGTTTACTTCTTTCAGTCAACATGTCCAATATCACCCGACTCACGCTGTCGCACAATAAAATCAGTGTGATCAGTCCGGGAATCGCGAATCTGCTGAATTTGGAGATTCTGAACCTCTCGAACAACCAGCTGGCCGAGCTGCCGGTTTCGCTATCGTCCAT
This sequence comes from Drosophila athabasca, assembly GCA_008121215.1. Lineage (NCBI taxonomy): Eukaryota > Metazoa > Arthropoda > Insecta > Diptera > Drosophilidae > Drosophila > Drosophila athabasca. Next base: position 47,715,443 of record CM017794.1, read on the forward strand.
GCCAAAGCTGCGCATCCTGAATGTGTCCATTAATCGACTGGTGAACCTACCGCGTGGCTTCGGCGCCTTTCCCGTGCTGGAGGTCCTCGATCTTTCGTACAACAATCTGAGCGAGCAAGTGCTGCCCGGAAATTTCTTTGGCATGGAGACGCTGCGCGCCCTGTATCTGGGCGACAACGACTTTGAGTATATACCCAAGGAGCTGGGCCAACTGAAGAATCTGCAGATACTTGGCCTGCGGGACAACGACCTTTTGGAGCTGCCGCGGGAGATTGGAGAGTTGGCGCGTCTGCGGGAGCTTCACATCCAAAACAACAGGTTGCAGGTACTTCCGCCCGAGGTGGCTCAGCTGGATCTGTTGAGCAACAAGTCGGTGATGAAAATGGAGGAGAATCCCTGGGTGAATCCCATTGCCGAGCAATATCTGTTGGGCATCAGTCACGTGATTGATTACCTTAAAACGGAGACCTACAAAATGTGAGTGAACCCGCATGAAATAGCCTCTGTTTATATATATTATAATCTGACATCTCCACAGCATCTACAATCGCCACATGCAGGCCGGACGCAGTGGACCACCTCCACCGAAGGCCGACAAGAGCAAGAAGGCCTCTCGAATACGCGCATAGTTGGTGGAGCCCCAGAGTTCCCTAACTAAATTGTGTTCGTCTCGTTCGTCGTTAACCAAAACCGTTTTTTGTATACTAATTTTTAAGTATTTGTAACTTATTGTCCTACAGTGCCTTCAACATTTTGCTAACTAATATTAAAAATGTTTTTAAAAGTGTAATTTGAAATGCGTATACTCAATGAACTGCACATTTGGGCGGACGCGTTAGAACGACTGTTCCTATGACAGGCATATGATAGTCATCTAATCGCAAGGAGTTCATGCAGTGTGACGAAAATCCAAGGTTGTAAGCCTCTATTGATCCTGCTCTCGATGTACATGATGGCTAGGTTCTAATGTTCCTATCGATCTGGATTCCGTAAAATATTTCTCCTATTAATCGTAATTATATACACATTGTTTTATTTTATAAAATAGTAGTTTTTTCTGCGTTTTATTATCATTTCTCATATTCATTCATTTTTTTTGTAGAAGTTTCCTTTGCCTTTTTTCATAATCATAATTAATTAGTTTACTTAAAGTCAATTAATTAATTCTTTATTTATTTTAATTAAATTAATAGTTAAATGTTTTTTGTTTTTGTTCTTTGTCTGTTATGTTGTTTGAGAGAAAACCAAAAGCATTTGCTTGCTTCGAGTTTCGTTTGTTTCTTTGCATTTATAATTTGTAAATTTATTGAATACATATTCCATATATCAATTGATTTAATTTAATTAATTTGTGAACTTACTTAGCGGTTTATGTATATGCAATTCATTTTTAATTTATTCGCTTACTTATTTGTTATTTATATATATTTCATAGAGTTTATTTACAAGATTTTGAAGTTGGTGTTTGTGTACTCGTAATACATATTTTGCAGGAATCGAAGAAACTAAAGTGTATAAACAGATTTGAAATATTTAAAATGTCTGCTACGTAAAATACGAGTAATTTTGAGATACGTTTTAAGAACTGAATAATTTACAAAGAATACTTTTGAAAACTGATCAAACAGTGGGAATTGGAACTGCCTGGAATGGGCTAAGCGATGATTGAAATGAACACAAGCATTCCATTGATATTATTACAATATCTTTGATCCGTCGGATTGGAGTAGTGCGGGCACATTGGACAGCGTATCCGTACGAGACTCCGGGCAGTTGCGTTGTTAAACATTGAGCATGCACATCGAAACTCAGACAAAAACAAAAAACATAAACTAGTAACCTAAGATACGAATACTAAAACGAGTCACATACGAGTACATGTACATGACTTCCGAAATACGTACATAAAAATACATTTGGATTTATATTTAGATTGAGATTGAGGGAGATACGTACATATCATATACATGTCGGGATAACATTAAACATAATCAGTGGCGGGCTCGCTACCAGCTTGCTAAAACATAAAGCTTTTAACCTAATACTAATCAAAACTGACAATAGAAAATTGTACCTAAGATAATAAAAATTTGTGAAATATAAAAATTAGTTGTTTCGTTTGCCAGGCTCTGCACTGCCCAAAGAGAGGACGCTTCGAAGCGACATAAAAAACAATTCACATTTCATACAGAACAACAAATGAAAAACTCTCCCTTGGAATCCATGTCCAATCCATCCTCATCCGCGGTATTTCTTAGTGGTTTTAGATTTTCGTGGTTCTTTGCTAGTTTACAAATGCAATTTTGACGGCTTTAATTAAACTGTTAGCCTTCGTGACAGTTAAATACAATTTAAATGCTTTGCTGTTTCCGCTGTTCTTGTGGATGTCGCTTAATTAATTCGCACAGTTTAATTCGTGTTTATTTTATTTGATTTTTACTTTTGTTTCTTTGTTTGTACAAAACACATTTTTGCGATTTTTAAATGTTTCATTAATTTTGTATTCGTGACTTGTCTTTCGAGGCTTGTCCGACATTTATATATAATATTTTTGCTTTTTTTCGCACAATTAAATGTTTTTTTTTTGTTTGTTTGTTTTCTATACGTTTTGTGTGTTGTGGCTACAGCTTTGTATTTATGTACGCACAGTAAATATGTACACGGTCATAGTTTGTATATATGTATGCATGCATGTATATTATGCCTGTTGCCATTTTCAATTATTTATATTAATCATAATTCTCATGTTGCCTTTACGCATTACATTTTAATTTAATTTAATTTCATTCCATAAAAAATATCGTTCATTTTAAGCTTTTCTTTTGCTCTGTTTTCTGTTATGAAAATTGTTACTTTTCCCCCTCCCTCGCAAACAAACTTTCGTTTAAATAAAAATAATTAGCATAAAAATTACATTTACATTTAATTTGAGTTCATTTGATTTCTGTTGTATTTGCTTTTGTTGCTTTTGTTGCTGCTGTTGTGGCTGTGTGGGTTGCATTTGCTGTCGCTGCTGCTGCTGCTTTAGCCGCTTCGCCTTTGGCTTCTTGTGCCGCTCCGTTGCCGCCTTTGGCTGTCAAACTTTGCTGTTGTTGGGCGCCCGTGTCGTCGCCTCGTACTGACCACGTCCCAGGGCCGCATAGGCATCGGCAAATCCCTGCTGTTGCTGCTGCTGCTGCTGCTGTTGGGTCTCCAGTTGCTGCTCCTGATGCTGCTGCTGCTGTTGATGCTGCTGCTGCTGCTGTTCGTGCAGCGATGTTGGCCGACTAAAGCTTACTTGTAGCAGCGGCGGCGCGACGGCTATAGAAAAAGAAATCATCAATTATTTATCTTTCAGTTATAATGTTACTATTTTTGCTTATCTCTGACATTAGTGATTAGTGGTTTTAGTGAGAATATGATGGATTTTTATTGTTAGAAAAAAAATAATAAGAAAGCTTTTGGGGTTGCTCCTACTCTAGTATTTTAGTTAAATATTTTATAGTTTATAGTTCAGATCGAAAGATTGGCACAACGCCAGATATAGTGATAGTTTAAGGGGGCTTGAAATAAGTAAATAATTTGGAAGAATCATGTATCATGTTTATTTTCAGCTTTAAAGTCCTGCTTGGACTTTGTAAGTGTAAATTCGATCATGGAAAACTGGCTGTGTAGTCCCAAATGGGGCAGAATAAAAACCCCATCCCTGCCACATTTAAATGCCAAATATTAAACGAAATCCCCATGAATATGTTTAGTAAGAGAGGCTTAAATAAATGTTAATTTATGGAAATGCACATGCAATAACAAAACAACAACAATACAATAAAGTAATCAAACACAATAATCGGAAAACGCAACAATACAAATATCAGAGGGAATCCACGAAGTGGGAACATGCCAGGAGGAGGTTGGGACAGGAGTACGATCAACAAAAGAATTAGTTGGACAGTGGAGTTGGGGAGGGAGTTTGGGGGGCAAAAGAAAACACAAATGTCATACCAATTGCTTCTGTCAAAATTTGTATCATTTTTAGTTTATGGTGTTTTTTTTTTGTTTGGTTTGGTGGTGGGGAAGCAACAGCTCATGGATCGATGACTGGGGGGTTTCTAAGAAGGCGCACGGGCGGGCATTCGTTGGGTTTGGGATCTGGTCTGATCTGTCTTTCTAGGTTTCAGTGTATGTCTTCGGGGTATGGCCGTGTGATCGTGTATTCCGCTCCGCTCTGGCTCCGCTAGTAAACGATATTGCGCCGCACTGGCTTGGCGGCCTTCTCTTTGCTGCTGCTGCGACTTCCGCTGTGATGCTTTGTGTCTTTGGCTTTGGCACTCTTGCTGCCCTTACTGCCACTCTTGCCACTGCTGGCCGCCCCCGCACCCGCCCCTGTGCCGGCTGACGCTGCCGAGGTGGATGTGGTGGTTGTGGTGGTGGTGGTGTTGTTGGTACGTGATGAGCGGGACTTATTGCGTGGTGGTAATTCTGTGGTGGAATTTCAGCGTAGCGTTTCGCAAACGAAAAGAAAAACGACAAATTAAATTTGGTGGAAGAACGGGGTAAAGAGAGCGACACAGAGAGAGAGAGAGACATATGTATAAGGAAGGGGGGGAGTGGGACAATCTACATCTCTACAGGAATCTACGATCTCTGGACTCTCTAAGGGGGCGGGGACACGCACCTTTCGGCGCATAGAACGCTGCCTGTGGCTGTTGCGGTGAGAGTGCTTGCTGCTGTTGTTGTTGTTGTTGTTGCTGCTGCTGCAGTGCATTGGCCGGCGGCAATGGCAGCGGCAGCTGGGCCCGCGCCACCACACCGCCGCTGCTAATGGCCGCCTGCACACCACCACCAATGGAACCCGGTATCGCCTGCTCAGCTCCATACCCGCCATGAGCCCGGCTTCCTCCGGCTGCTCCGCCTGCTGCTGCTGCTCCTGCGACGGGGCCCTGCGGCCTGCCGCTGCTCGTGGACCGGGTGCCGCGTCCATCGCTGCGTCTCGCCTGATTCGCGGCAGAGCTGCGACTGGCATGACCGCCGCCTGTGGGCAGCGGCACGATGGAATGGCCGCCCTGATGGCGATCCCAGTCATGCGGATGCGCCTGGTGATGCGATCGGGAGCCTCCGTGGCGCCCACCACCGCCTCCGCCTCCTCTGGGATAGTGCTGGGCCTCGTGGGCCGGCGGCGGAATGCTGCGTGGCCCGGCTCCACGCTGATGGGGATGCCGTTGCTAAAGGTTGGACGGATACACGGATGAACACTCGCAAGTACAGGAAATCCTCTCGGACCACTCACCATTCTTCTCAGCGTGTTCATGGGGGCCCTCAGCGTTTCGCTGATGCGACGAGCCCGCCGCTTCTTAGGATTGGAGCTGGGCGTGTGCACGGCACAGCACTTGATGAACGCGCCCATGACCACTATGAAGGCCACGCCCATCAGCACCACCAAGTACCAGTTCTCGGTGACCCATTCGGCCACCGTCAGGAGGGTCTCGCGGTTCAGCAGGAGATTCTTCAGCCGCACCAGCGGGCCATCCGCATCGACGGCGCGACACTTGAGGAAGACGTCGCAGTAGCCCTGGAAGTTGTCGCAGGGCGAGCCGGGCTGGAGGCTGATGCCGCCCTTCTGGATGTTGTACTTCTCGGCAAACTCGCTGGTGCTGCGGCAGGTGGAGGTGTCGTTGCCGTCCTGGCAGGCCAGGTCGCACAGCTTTCGCTTGTCCGCGTGCGGCGTCGTGAACGAGGTGAGGAAGCACTTGGTCATGTTCCAGAGCAGGCAGGGCGAGCCACTGCACTCTCCGCGGATGCACAGGGCGGTGCCATTGTTGCACATGGTCTTGTCATCCCGGTGCCGGGGCTCTGGGCACTCGGCCGTGGTGCCATTGCAGGTGCTCGACCAGCTGCACTCGGTCTCCTCCTTGCACTTCTGGTGGTACCGCGTGGGCACAAAGGTGCACGAGTTGGACAGGCAGCAGGGACCCTGCGAGGGCGAGCACTCCGTCTTGGCGCGACGGGTGCAGCCCTTGGCACTGGAGTTCAGCGACTGGTCGTACTCGCTGATCAGACGCGGATAGCAGCACTTGTCCTTGCACTCCTCCTCGTTGAAGCCGCAGTCGCACTCCTCGCCCGACTCCACGATCTTGTTGCCGCAGAAGGCGCCCTCCGAGGCCTTGAAGCAGTCCCGCTTGGTGTTGCCCACCAGCACATCCAGGACATTGGATATGTTCCGAATGGAGCAGGGCGAGAACTTGGAGTTGTTGGGCCGATCCCCAGAGGTGGCGCTGGCGAACATGATGAAGTTGCCATTGAGACCGCCGGGACGGCATTCCTGTGGGTAGTCGTGCTGCGGACGGGAGGATATAAATCGGGTTGTAATTAAAGTAATCCTCTGCCACTTACAGGTGATCCAAAGTTATGTCCTATCTCGTGGGCCAGCGTCAATTGCGAGACTTTGGGCGGCACCCGACTGTTGTAGTTGACGAACGTGATGATGCCCGTGTTGAGGGATCGCTTGGTGCTCTGGTACTGTCCGCCCACCGTCTCCGTGTAGGTCTTGTACTTCTCGCAGATGCCGCCAGAGGCCCCCGAGGCACTGGCCACCCAGGCCAGGCCCAAAGTGCCGCCAGTGAAGTCTCTGCGGGCGGTGGAAGTCAGTAAGGAAACAGCGTCTCTGATGGAGATGTTTCGGACTCACCTGTAGGTGAAGACATAGGCCAGGCAGAAGTCCGAGTGATCCTCCAGCGAGTGTAGATTCAAAAAGTTGGACACATCCATGTGCTCATTGCAGAAGGCATTGTGGGGTCCATTGTAGGAGTTGCGACAGGCCGAATCATCATCGATTTTGATGCGTTGAACCTGAATGGAAAAGGATTGTTTGGATTTGTTATTAAAGTCCACCACTGCTGGCAGGATCTCAGTTAATCCTCAAACTCTGCTTTAATATCCTGTCCGGTATAGTCCGCTCATTATTTAACCAGTGGCCTGCCAGTGTGCGGTCCGGAGTAGTTGGTGGCAGGACCCGCTTTGTTCTTATCGCACGCATTGTTTGCCAGCTGTGTGTCGTCACTGTCAGTGTCCTTGAGCGTGTACCTTTGTGTGGCTGTGTGTGTGTGTGTGTGCGCTCGTGTGTGTTTGTGTGGGACTCACCTCAAAGCGTATGTTCCGATGCTCGGTCCGTCCGTCGAACTTTGTGTTGCGGTAAATGTAATTAACGGCCGTCACATGATGTGCAATCAGCGATGTGATTTCCTCGCGCGTTTTCACATCCACCTCATACTTTCGACTGCGATCATGCTGTTGACAGAATCAGAAAGAGAAAGAGAAACAGAAAGAGATGGAGAGAGAGAGAGAGAGAGAGAGAGAGAGAAAAGAGATGAAATCAGTATGAGAAAAGGTAGACGAATTTAATTAACGTAAAAGTCGACTTTTGGCGTTGGGTTGTAATAAAAAATCTCAAAACCGCAATGCGATGGGTAGCGGAAATGCGCTTGACATCTGTGTAAACAAGACCATGCCCCCCCCATGCCCACCATGCGCCCCCATGCCGCATCCTCCCAGCGGAAAAGACAGACAAACAAACGGCCTTAACTCCAATCCAATCCACTCCACACACCCCACTCTCCCTTCATCGAGAGGCTCATCCAATCCTGCATCCATCCATCCTCCATCCATCCTCCACCTATCCACCATCTCTGCCCCATCCTCCGGCAAACAAACACTCTTCAAATATATTTGTATAAAAATGCAAATTCAGCTAAACTCGTCGAATATTTCTGCTGGAGTTTATAAGGTTTTCTGCGCGCTCCGGCTCTAAAAACCGAAACCAAAATGGAGGCAGCAGCTAACGGCAATTTCTGGCTCAAAAATCAAAATGCCGCGGGGCGCAAAAGACAAAAACAGAAAGCGCAGGGGAAAGAGAGAGCGAAACAAATGCGGGAATTATGCAAAACTCATTGCAAATAAACACACGAAAGAGAACGTGAGTGAAAGAGATAGACACAGAGAGAGAAAAAGAGAGAGAGAGAGAGAGAGAGAAGCTCTTCTGGTGACGAGGATGTTGACGTCGACATCCTCCTAGCCGCGAACAATGCGAAAAAATGAGCGTAAACATAAAAAGTGCGGCGAAAGAATTGCCAGAGATGAAAAGGAGGGAGGGAAGGGTGAAAGGGAGACAACGACTGAGACTGAGAGCGAGCTAGGAGTAGAGAGGAGCAAGGAGGAGGTGGGGATATGGCGGGCTATAACGGTTGATTGCATACGCTATACACTCGTATAATCCGAAGCAGGTCAGCAGCTGATTGGATGATTGCTCCTCTGCAGATGCCGCAAATGTAGGCAACACTCATGGCTCATACTCATGGTTCATACTCATGGCTCATACTCATGGCTCATACTCACACCCCAAGCGAATGCCAGGGCAACGAAAGGCGTCAGAAAGGATTTACCGATGGTTTATAGAGCGTAAGAATTCGTTGGGTAAATAGGTGAGAAATGTGCGAGGCAATTTCTGAGGCAGGAATCGGGGGGATTGCATAGGATCAGGGAAAAGAAGTTCCATTGAAGGAAGGCTAGTTGAAGGTAGATCTAGGGGTATTATGACAAATATAATATAGTCTCTATATAAATTTCAGGACTAAGATATTAATTACGATAAATTACGATTTGTTTTCATCATAGAATAGATATCAGGATTCACAGATTTCCATTAAAACTAATGACAGTCCTATGGAGAAGACCTTTAAGACCGATTTCAAAGCATAAACAAATTTAATTCTATTTCCCCAATAATATCTTTTTTTTTGGCATTTTTGTGATATTTTTTTTAGCTGCTATTTAAAGATTTATTCTAATTATTTCTTTAAATTTTAGACAACAACAGGCAAACCCCCACCCCACCCCCAACCTTGTTCATTGATTTTCCATTATGAGATGTGCGTTTCCAAAAAATGTCTGAGCCAAAAGAAAAAACCTTCAGCCTCGCTTTTAGCTGGTAGAGGGGCATCCGTCAATTTCTGTTTATTCATAGCAAAATGGGAAAATGGAAAATGGGAAATGGGAAAATATTCAACGAGACAGAAAAAGCTGTCTGGCGGGGGAGAAGACTTTTGGCGAAATTCATGGATTTTTGTGAATTACATTCCACTTTTAATTTGGCCCACGAGTCGCAGGAGTCCCCGCCTTGGATCTCCGATAAATATAAATAATTTGAGGGACTTACGTCGGCGATTCCCTCGCGTATGTGGCGCCAAATCAATGGATCCGTTTGTATGTAGAGCGAACAGGTATTCTTGTTGTCCTCGCGACCTCTTGCCGGTCCCGAGCCGCCGGAAGAGCCGCTGGCCCCGCCATCGCTGGCCCGTCGCACCCGCTCGTGGACAAACTCGTGCCAGTCGCCCACATTGGCGGATGAGCCCAGGCGACGTCCTGTCGACGGATCGTAGAATGCACCATCGGCAAAGTTGGCCTCCTTCGAGTACTTCTGGTGGGGGAATTTGAAATCGTCATCGCCGCTCATGTACTTCTTCGGTGGATGCTGTTGCTGCTGCTGTGGAGCTGACTTTTTGTGCAGATGCTTCCGGTGGAGCTTTTGGTAGTCCTTTGACATGGGCTCCGGCAGCTCTTCGACAGCTGAATTCTGTATATTCTCCATCCATTGTGAGACCTCATCCGTGATGCCGCAGCCGCCCACGTGACCTGTGCCGAGTAGAACAAAAGAAAGATGAGGATGAAACACGAGTGCAAAAGAAGTAAGAAGAAAACCCCTTCAAGGGATGGCTAAAAAACGGGAAAGAACAAAAAGAACAGAAGGAGAGAAGGAGAATGTTAATTTTTGTGATGCAGTCCGGTGGATTTCTGGAGAAGAATGCTGGCGAAAATTATTTATGACTCTCAGTGAGAAGGAAAAACCACAGAAATGTAATTAAAGCAGACCAGCAGGCAGGAGGCAAAAGCCAAAAGCGAGGAGCAAGGATTCAGAAGCCAGGATCAGGACTAATGGAAATGCGAGAAATGTTAATGCAAACGCCAAAGTCCAATGTTTGAATTAATGGTGAAAAAAAACCACTAAAGCCGAAAGGAAACTCTGGAAAAGTGTGTGGGCTGCACTTTAAATGTGTATCAACAAATGTATTTACTGCTTTGCTGGAATCCCCGCCCCTGCCCTCCCCTCCCCCACCGAAAGGCATTGTCTTGGCCAGCGGAAACTGTTAATAGCCCCGAGCCGGTAATGAAAATTTATTGTTTTATTGTTTAAGCAGAGTCACCAACGCGCGCGGTGGCGCGGTGGCAAGGTGGTGTTGCACTGGTGCCACATCTTTTGATGGTATTCCCGCTGCAGTTGGTCCACAATCGGACGACGCGTTTTGCACGCGATTCCCTCGCGTTTTATCCCCTGCACCGCAATCGACCAGGGCAGGGGCAGAGGCAGAGGTAGGGCAGAGGCAGAGGCAGTGGTAGGGCAGAGGCAGAGGCAGGGGCAGAGGCAGGGGCATAGGCAGCGGCAGGAGCAGAGGCAGGGGCAGCGGCAGGGAATGGGAAATGAATGCGGAAAAAGGGGGATACCACAGAGTGGTGCACATTTTTAAAAGCTCCCAGGGAGAAAGAGAACGAGAGAGAGTGAGAGAGAGAGAGAGTTTTATGGTCGCGACAATTTACATTCATTTCCCGCATAATATTCTGAGTTACGAGAGTTGTGCCACCGATTCTGGGGCACTGAACGAACCTTTAACCGAGAAAGCGAGAAAATGAATTAAAGCTCACATTTTGAAGCCATTTTCCTAGCCCGAAGGGATAGCATATCCTTTTGGTGAGTAGATTTATGCGGATGGTAAATATAGTTCGAAAACTATAGCATAGTTTTTGGGGCAAATTTTTAGTTTTATTTATTCGTTGAAGTGCAATGACTGTACCATCAAATAGGCCACCAACGGCACCAAATTTTGTCTCCTTTTCGTATAGAAATTGATTCCGATTTATCAGTACTCGAAGAACTGATACGAGAGCATATAATGCGGGTAAATATCATTATAGATATTCGGAATAAATTATAGATAATTCTTTGAAATCACAAACACGATAATGCAACAGGTAAAAAACGAATTTGAATATTTTAAGACCAGTAAAATAATATATAGAATTATTATTGAGAAATCTCCAAGCAATATGAATGCTAGGACGTGCTGCCATTGAAAATGCTCTGCACTTTTCATTAAACATTATTCAGGCTACTCATTTGGCTGCTACTTAAACACCTCCTACTCCTCGTCCCCTCCAAGAAGCTCCTCCTTCTCCTCCCCTCCAAGAAGCACCTCCTCCTCTCCTCCAAGAGGCACCCACTCAGCCAGTCAGGCAGACAGCCAAGCAGGGAGCCAGTGAGCCAGAACCGAATCGTTAAGAGTCATAACAAGGCAACAGGGTTTCTTGTTTGGCTCTGGCACACTAAGGATATTCTTCCTGGCGCCAGACCACACGAACAGGACCAGAAACCAGGAACCAGGACCAGGGAACAGAGAAGAGACCAAAAGAACCGTCCAGTCAGCTCCCAGTGGCTGCGTTGCAGCTTTCAGTGGGGCTATAAATTTTTATTTGGCTGATGCTACTGTTGTGTCAAGTGAGCGGGCAGGGGGCAGGGGGGGAAAGCAGGGGGTGGAGCGGAATTCGAAGGAGGGTTGGCTGTTGCTTTTGCTGTTGCTTGCGCCATTACCATTATGCATTTACTTATTCTTCTTCAGCTTCGCGCTGGCGCTTTTCATTTGTGCCGTGCCCTGTTTGTCTTTATTACCAAGCATTTGGCGGCGTTGCCATACTTCCGTGGCAAAATGAATGGCAAGGCTGCCACCAGCAAAAACACGACCTATGCCAAATTCTGTAGAGGTCCTGGCTGCAGGTGCAGAGGCTCCTGAAGGAGTCGGAGTCTGAGTCAAAGCCGGAGCCGGAGTCGGAGCCACTAAATACATAACACTCGAGAGGCCAAGAATGCCGCAGCGTGGCACAGCAGCTTCCGTAAATGTTCAGGCAGGCATCCACAGCACCCGCACCACCCCCCCCCCCCCAACATGCCCCACACGTACCCCACGGACCCCACGGACCCCACTGTGGCTTGCAATTTGCATTTCAAAGGCAACCCCTTGAGAGAGTACCCTGCCCTCCCACTCCCACTCTGCCCCTCCCACCCACTCTGCCCCACCCACTCGCTCTTCATTTCTTTCTCTTTCATTTTTGTTGCATGCCCCGCTTCTTACTCCAATGACCCGTTTTTATTTCATTTTGTTGCATCGCCTTTTACTTTACTTTTCTTTTCGTTTTTCATTTCTTTTCTCCTTTGGGGGCAGCTTTATTGTTGTTGTCCCCCCTCTACTGCTGTGCGGCTGTGTCTGTATGTATGTGTGGGAGGGGGGGTGTGTGAGAGGGGGGGGGTTGCATTCAATCGTTATCTGATGTTGCCTACCCCAAGATGTTGTCTGATTTTCGGTCTTTATGCTGTGCTGCTGTTCGCCTCCTTTGACAGACACTCTTCTGCTGCTCCGCTGCTGCTCTTCTGCCCCCCCCCCCCCCACCCTGGACATTTCTGTATTTGAAGTTATCTTCCACCTCCCCCCATTCACCATTCACCATCCCCATCCCCTTTCCTATTTCAATCAACAGCTGTTGAGTCGCCATTGCCATCGCCATCGCCATCTCGCCATGGAGTCTCTCGCGCGCTTCTCTCTCCTACACATTCCAATTTTTCCAATTTCTCCGGCTGCAAACCATGCCACTCAACGGATGCTTTTTGCTTTGTGACCCTTTCCCCATTCCACTTCCGCCTCCGCCTCCACTTCCCCTTCCACTTCCACATCCACTTGTGCTTCGTGCTCGACAATTTCTCCTGACAGTCGCCTGCTCGTCGACACTGGCTTCATTTGCTGTCACACATTCCTTTCGCCACAGCCACGCCCCCGAACAGTCCCAATCCCAGCCCCCATCGTGACGACACTTCAATCATATTTCGCTTTAGCTTTGACTGCAGCATCGCCCAGAACCCAGCGCCTGCTTCGTTGAGATTTCCACACAAAGATTAAAGTGCACTTTGGTGTTATCTTTTTACTGGAGTTCAGTTCAAGATTTTCTTTTACTTTTTTATGTATTTCTTTTTTATTTTTTTTTTCTATATTTTGTTTTCACTTTTGGGGCCCCCACTGCCGTCCTCTCCTGTCCCGTCCCGTCCCGTCCTTCTTCTTGGCACAAAAGCCACGCGCGCGTTCGCTCGACTTATGAATTTTACAACTTCCGTTGCTAGGCCAGGCTCAGGGCAGCTTAGGTTTTGTCGCTGTCGTTCCACGTTCACAGAAGGAGGAAGCGTGGCACAACCAGATACAGAGCCAACGAGGGGAACGTTATGAGCTGCGTCAAGGGTCGCGGCTCTACTTTATAACCGGTACTCAGTCAGTATATATGGGAGCTACCTTCTGGGTTTTACACACATCCGTTTTCCCCACAAATTCAATATACGCATCTACTCATTTCGAGTATTGGGTATACAAAGTTGAAGAAAGTACAATGACATTGTCGCAACGTTATTATGAAATCGAATGTTTCATAGCGTTCCGTTCTGAAAATAGGTCAATTCTCCATAGTACCGAGAATTTGAATTCGTGCTATATGATAAAGCTATTTTGTGGGGTCGAAGATGCCAATTTTATGCTAAATATAAACGGTAAGCGGCATACAGAGCTGATAGCTCTAGATCACGTCATAGCGGCTGATAAGTTACTTATCAGTTTCCGGAATACCAAAATATTCAAATACGCAAAATGAAATTTTGGACAGCGTCTCGACGACGTAGACCCAAAAGCATTTTTATAATAGAGCGAAACATCAAAACAACCCGAGATTTGTATTTATACATGGTTTCTGGATCCCATTCCACTCAGTTTGGTTTTGAATTGAAAGTGCGACGGTCGAGTGAAAAATGAGGAGTTCGAATTTTATGGTGGTTATCCTGTGGCTTTTCCTGCAAGGAGACTCGTCCCTCGCCGGTGGAGATCAAGAAATAGATTTGATCTCCAAAATTAACTTATTAGAGAATCAATTAAAATGGAAAGACGAACAAATTAAGTTAAAAGACGAACAAATTAAGTTAAAAGACGAACAAATTAAGTTTAAAGACGAACATATCCAGATGAAAGACGAACAAATTACAGATAAGGTAGAACAAGTAAAGAGCCTGACGGAGCAAAATAAATTAAAATCAGAAAACAGTGATCATCAAAGAGAACAGTACGAAGCGAGAATCAAAAATTTAGAAGCAGAGATCATTCAAAATGTAGGAAAGCTGAATGCAACGATCGAAGAAATCGAGCTGCTTAGAGGAAAATGTGATCCCCGCAGTTGCCTACCGTTCGTCAACTCTACTGGCATCCATTCCATAAGGTTGCCCGGAGTAGACCCATTCAACGTGCCCTGCAATTCCAGTGTTTCCGGATCTGGCTGGACTGTAATCCAAAGACGAGTCAATGGCAAAGTGGACTTTAATCGCACTTGGACCGACTACAAAGAAGGATTCGGAGACCTGCGGGCGGACTTCTTCCTGGGGTTGGAAAAAATACATCAAATGACCCTGGCCCAACCTCACGAGTTATACATCCAACTTGGAATGGTTAATGGATCCACCAGCTATGCTCGCTACGACGATTTCAAAATAGGCAGCGAAGAGGAAGACTACGAACTGAAATCGCTGGGAACATATACAGGAACAGACGGAGATTCCCTAACTGAATATCACCTGAACATGAAGTTTACCACTTTTGATCGGGATAATGACATTTATGCGGATCATAATTGCGCGAAACTGCGTGGTGGTTGGTGGTTTTCGGATTGCGGTTATAGGTAAACATATTTTACGCAGAATTAACGTTATTAATTATTACGAATTAATCATATTTATTTCTTTTTCTTAATATTACAGTTCCCTTAATGGAAAATATTATAAAGATGGTAAAAGAAGTAACAGCAAAGTTCAAAGCATTTATTGGGGTTCTTGGCACAACTATGACTACACGATCTCCCTGACATTCACTCAAATAATGATAAGGCCAAAAACCTTATAAAATGTATATTTTCAAATGACCTTTTTGTTTTTGAGGCAATGCCGAAAGATGATTTAAAATAAACAAATTCAATAAATGCTAAAAGCTGTTTTAATGTTAAAATAATGAATCGATAACGATGGGAAGCGTTCTGATCGCAGCTAGGGCCGCGGCTCTACTTTGGTAGCCGATACGCAGTCAGTACGGCCCCCATCCGCCAGACGGCGCACGATGTGAAAGAGCTGTAATAAGGCATCGCGTGGCTACTGACGTTTCATTGGTTACTGCTGGCTATAATAAGATGCTGATCAATAATATATACATACATATATACATATATGTATATGTTACACACATCCACTATCACCACAATTCTAATATACCCCTCTACTCATTTCGAGTATTGGGTATACAAAGTTGAAGAAAGTACAATGACATTGTCTCAAAGTTATTATGAAATCGAATGTTTCATTGCATTTCATCCTGAGAATAGCTGAATTCTCCATAGTACCGAGAATTTGAAATCGTGCTAAATACTATGCTACTCTATGGGGTCACAGATGCCAATTTTATGCTAAATATAATCGGCACACAACGAATGCAGAAAATATTATTCACAGAACTGATAGCTACATAGCGGTTGACCCGTTTCTTATCATGAATGTGCTATCAGTTTCCGGAATACCAAAATATTCAAATACGCAAAATGAAATTTTGAACAGCGTCTCGACGACGTAGACCCAAAAGTATTTTTATAATAGAGCGAAACATCAAAACAACCCGAGAATTTGTATTTATACATGGTTTCTGGATCCCATTCCACTCAGTTTGGTTTTGAATTGAAAGTGCGACGGTCGAGTGAAAAATGAGGAGTTCGAATTTTATGGTGTTTATCCTGTGGCTTTTCCTGCAAGGAGACTTCTCCCTCGCCGGTGGAGATCAAGAAATAGATTTGATCTCCAAAATAAACTTATTAGAGAATCAATTAAAATGCAAAAACGAACAAATTAAGTTAAAAGACGAATTAATTACGGACAAAGTGGAACTAATAAAGAGCCTGACGGAGCAAAATAAATTAAAATCAGAAATTAGTGATCATCAAAGAGAACTGTTTGAGGCTACAATCAAATATTTAAAGGCAGAGATAAAGGATCAGCAGACGGAAATCGAACACTGCCAGGACCAGCTGACGACCAAGGATGGTTTAGTGAATGCATTCGAATCGACCATTCACGAAAAGGACTCCCAATTCAAAACTCTAACTACGGAGACAGATCTGCTGAGGGGAAAACACGAAGCCCGCAGTTGCTTACCCTTCGTCAACTCAACAGATATCCATAGCATTAGGTTGCCCGGATTAGACCCATTCGTTGTGCCCTGTAATTCCAGTGATTCCGGATCCGGCTGGACTGTCATCCAGAGACGAGTCAACGGCAATGTGGACTTTAATCGCACTTGGACCGACTACAAAGAAGGATTCGGAGACCTGCGGGCGGACTTCTTCCTGGGGTTGGAAAAAATACATCAAATGACCCTGGCCCAACCTCACGAGTTATACATCCAACTTGGAATGGTTAATGGATCCACCAGCTATGCTCGCTACGACGATTTCAAAATAGGCAGCGAAGAGGAAGACTACGAACTGAAATCGCTGGGAACATATACAGGAACAGACGGAGATTCCCTAACTGAATGGCACCTGAACAAGAAGTTTTCCACTTTTGATCGGGACAATGACTTTCTTGTGTGTTGTCATTGCGCGAAAGATTTTGGAGGTGGTTGGTGGTTTTCGTATTGCGCTCATAGGTAAACATATTTTACGCAGAATTAACGCTATTAATTATTACGAATTTATTATATTTATTTCTTTTTCTTAATATTACAGTTCCCTCAATGGAATATATTATAAAGATGGTAAAAGAAGTAAGAGTCAAGTTCGCAGCATTTATTGGGGTACTTGGCACAACTCGGACGACACGATCTCCCTGACATTCACTCAAATGATGATAAGGCCAAAAGCCTTATAAAATGTATATTTTCAAATGACCTTTTTGTTGTTGAGGCAATGCTGAAAGATGATTTAAAATAAACAAATTCAATAATTGCTAAAAGCTGTTTTAATGTTGAAATAATGAAGCGATAACGATGGGGAGCGTTCTGATCGCAGCTAGGGCCGCGGCTCTACTTTGGTAGCCGATACGCAGTCAGTACGGCCCCCATCCGCCAGACGGCGCACGATGTGAAAGAGCTGTAATAAGGCATCGCGTGGCCACTGACGTTTCATTGGTTACTGCTGGCTATAATATGCTGGATATGTTACACACATCCACTATCACCACAAATCGAATATACCCCTCTGCTCATTTCGAGTACAGGGTATAAAAACCAAGACCAGGACAGGGCTTCAGCTTCAGTTTTGAGTCAGAGACAAACGACGTACAGACATGCAAGCGGCTTTCTCCCTCTTTTCACCGACTTTTCTTTGGGACGATCCCGTCCACTCCTTCCCCCTCAAAGTCTACCAATTACGGACACAGACCCATTCAGGCCACTTGTGGCCTTTGCTGTGGGTAGGAGGAGGGGTGGGGGTTAGATGCGCAAGCAAAAATGAAAAATAATCCCAAATTCAATTGCAAATGAAATTGAGGGCGAAAGACGCCATAAATACACACACACACACACACACACAGACACAGGCATACAAAAAGAAAAATCCAACCCCAGCCCCCAGTCCTTTCCTTGAAAAACTGAATCAGAGCCCCAAAGGCCATAACAGACGCTTTGCACAATTTCGGCGCTTTAAAAGGGAAAGAAAAGAAAAGAAAAGGAAAAGAAAAATATAACTGAATGGGAAACACCAAAATATGCGAGGCAACAGCAGTTTCCACATAGAGTTGCAACCAAATGTGGCATACTCTTTTTCACATGAGGTTGAATATAATTTCAAGAAAACGAATGCGATTGGAATTTGGATTAGTATTCGGGTTAGTGCGGGTTTTTCAAAGTATTTCCCATGAAAAACCATGGCATTTCGGCAGAATGGAATTTATTGTAACAGGAATATACATATGTACGTGTATGTAAATCGATCTAAAATTAATCACAAATAATTATAAATGGGGTCTAAGCCTTCTAAGAGACTACTAGATTGATATTGGGTAGAATGGAATATATTCGAGACAGAAAAGTTGATAAATTCTGATAAATATAAGACACTAAATGTTACCTGAATATAAACTGAACAAATTTAAGATTTATGAGAATTTTTATTATCAATTATAATAAAATAAATAATGAAGATCTCAAATATTTTCTAAGTATTTCTTCTGATTTATTTTCAGTTAAGTTTTCAGCTGAAAGTTTCATTTTCCATTAAACTATAGAAAACTAATAAATAGAGTCAAATAACTCTTTCAAAATAATTAGTTTATCATTACAAAAACATAAATCTACATTTATCCAAGATTTTTAATGTATTTATTAATTTTATTAAATTTTAAATGTATAAAAAAAACCCTCAAACTTCCGCCGTCTTCCGTTTATGAAATTTCCGCCCAAAAATTATGTAGCATACAACTGGGCGCAACAAATGCTGAATGCTGGTGGGTTGGGGTGGGCAGGGAAGGGCCAAAGTTGAGGGCGTACATTAAATGGGCGTGGCATGTGCCTGTTTTTGTGTGGGTCTCTCTCTCTCTGCGGGCCTTTAGCGAGGGGTTTGGGGGGGCGGCAGAATTCCTGCAATTTTCTCTAATTTGCTTTTATTTAATAAATGATTTGATTACCACGTTGTGCCGCCATTTCTGTTTTGTTTATTTAATCTTTTCTTTTTGTGTGTTTTCTCACGCCTTTTGTCATCATCACAGCCTCATTTTCCTCGGGTTTAGTCCTTAATTTTGTGTTTACACGACAATTGTTATTTGTTATTTGTTATTATATTTGCTTTAATTAAAAATGTTTTAATTTGCCGCTTGAGAGGTATTTTCTCTGCTCTTTTTTCTGTTGTTTGTTTAAGAATTAAATTAGCATTAAATTTTCTTATGATTAATACCACAACGTAGACATTCTGCCCCATACACCATGCCTGACCATGGGGCAACATTTCTTCGGTTGTTGTCACACTTTTTGTCGCCCCGTCAAGTCGTCACCTGCGCCTCGACACTTCCACATAAAGCAGCAGCCCAAAACACCCGGCAAAAACTGTTGGCCAGATTACGCATTTCAGTCGTGTCCGTTGCCGTACAAGGCCAAAACAAAACAACAGCTCTCCGGTGCCCCAATGTCCGTCTGTCCGACCGCCGCCGCCTTCCGCATACAAATTAGTTTTTGTGTGGCGCGTTCTTTCGGCCTGCGTTTCCGACTGGGCAAAAACACATTAATATTAAATACATTGATCAAAACAGTTGTGATACATATGCATGGGGTCGAGACTGGCTTAGGGCTTTTGGCCTATTCCATATGCCAAGGGAGCGGAATGGAAGCCCAATAAGTGGACAAAAGGCTTTGGGAAGCAGCCAGGCCAGGCTTAGGGCACAAAACGTTGTGAATGAAAGGATGAATGGAAGATATTCAGGCACAGGAAATGTAGTTATGAATGGTAGACTTTTACTTCCAATAAATAACAATTTCATCTCTAAATTAAACTGAAAAATTCCAATAACTATGTAAATTACTGCTGGAATAATCAATTTTAAAATGTAATGCAATGCAATCACAATCCTGCTAAAGGAAAACTCGATTGCCGACAATACATAGAGGGAGAAGGAGAAGGACACCTCCGTTATTGAACAAGTTTTCCGTGCTCTCAATTGACTTGTATTGAAATCCAACAAACACGGACACAATCAACTCAAATCAAGTTGAAAGTTTGAGGCCCACAAAGGACAAACAGACGGACGGATAGAAGGACAGACGTCAGGCAGGAAGACAGGTACTCGTAGCCGTCTAATTGTCAGAGCTGTTAAGGACCTGGATCCTGGGTCCCTGTCTCTGTCCCTGTCCCACCTTATCCATCTTTAACTTTGCACTCAGCTCAAGTGCCAGCAAAAGATAAACAAAATTTGTGTCTCTTCCCCCACTCTGTGACCAGTCTCTGTAACTGTATCTGTATCTGTGTGTGTGTGTATGTGTGTGTGTGTGGTGGGTGGTGGGTGAACGACAAAAGCTTAGTTAGGAGGCAAAAGCAAACGGTAGCCAAGCAATTTGTGGTCAAGTACAAACTAAAGGCAAACGATGAGAACGACAACGACAACGATGAACGAATACGATGATGATGCTAAGGATGATGATGATGATGGGACTGGAATGAAAATGAAAAAGTTTCTAAATGACAGAGAGCTTCATCGGCGACGAGTCCTGTCTTCCTGCCTCCCTGTCTGCGTGCAAAATGGTCTAGAAATAAGCCAAATCTATGTCCCTGTCTATCCATCGGCCACTAATTAACGACAGAATAATTTCCCAATGCCAATGCAAATGGAACCGAGGAGCCACAGGACTCGTCCACTGTTAAGGTAAGAGTTTACGACCAGAGAGAGAGAGAGAGAGAGAGAGAGAGTAAGAGAGATGGGTTCATGGAATTAGAAAAGTTCATTTAGCAGTGCAACTGTTTGGCTTTTGACCTGCTCCTTGTAGGCAGATTTTCCATTCAAGGCAAAGTGCAATATCAACAAGGACATTTCGAAGGAGGTGGGTCTCCACCCCACCCGCTCCACCCCCTAAAAACCCAGCGAAATATGTCGAGTTGTCACACACAAAGCACAAACATCCATCGGGGACTGCTCCTGGGACGAAGGACACTTGCATACGTATACGGGCTGGAATTTTAAACTAAAGTGAGAGACAGAGAGAGAGAGCCTTGTGCCCCAGGCTGTGGCTGTGGCTATGGCTGTGGCTGGGGCACTGATAAGACGGCTGAGAATGTTCGAATGTGCAGGGGAAATTGCTTTCCATCGGAGCCCCCCAAATGAAATGGCAAAACATATGCCAGAGTATCCCCAAGGTAGGCTCCGTTGCTGGGGAATTTTCATTGCATGCAAACCGGCCATAAACCAAAATGGGGTAAGCCTCGCCTCGCCTCGTCTTGCGGTTTTATTTTCGACTGTGCCCCATAGCCTCTACGCACACACCTTCCCCAGACGTATGCAGATGTACATCAAAGGCAAAGACAGGTGGCAGGTGGCAGGTGCCGCCACAAGCCGGTTAAGACCGTCTAGAATATAGAGGAAAGCCAAAGGGGGGGAAATGGAAAAGTCAGCAAGGAAATGGTGGCTTACACTGGCACAAAACTCTATTGAAGATTAATTATTTATCGATTGGCAAACTAAATTATTAAAAATCTCAGCCATGAGAGTGTGACCAGATGCGGTTAAGTGAATAATTCAAAAGAGTTTTAAACAGAATTTATTTAAGTTATTAAAAAAGCAACGATTGGAAATATGAAACAGGTTTTAAGGGAATTCTAGCATACAAATTCTAGAATAAATACTAATTTTTGTAATAGATTTTTTTTTTATTATGATATATTCTTCAAAGGGTTCTAAAACTAGATCTTTAAACCCCCTTTAATTGAGAAAAACTTCTACCAAAATCCTTTAACTCATTCTTTTCCCTTCCAACCAATTTCCAAGAGGTTGGTCCCCGAAAGAGTAACTCTCCCACAATAAGGGTTAACCCTGTTATCCTTTCTGTTGAGCCAAAGACTTGTATTATTTATCAACAGGGTTTGCCACCCACTTAAAGGCCACAGTGTAGAGTGTTGCAGTACATCTGGAGGCTTCATTTCCTCCAGTGGCCCACAACCCTAAAACGGAAGTAACAAATATCATCAAGCCCAATTGCATTTGTGGCCGAAAAGTGGAGATATTTACTTGGCCAGTTGCCCGACGGTTGGGTCTGGCCCCCCCGTCCCCCTCCCCCGTAGATAAGCAGAAAGGAGTCCAGAGGAGTGCAGAGTGGGTGGAAAGTGGAAGTGGGTGGAGGACTCCTCCTGGTAGTCTATGATAAAAGTGGTTTATGGCTGTGGTTCTAGCCCTCTCGATGAGCTGTCTGATGTAATCTGCTGTTAAGAAGTGCATTATGTTCTCTGTCATCGTTTCTTGATGCAAATTCAGTCCAAGATTATGGGTCTATGCAGTGACAGATGTCAAGATGATACGTTTTGTGGGTAGACAAATAAAACCTATCTACAATCAATAAATATGTCGGAATTTTTTTTACTGCTATAATAAGCAACTTAGGCGAAGCTTTCGATGCACTCTAATCGCAAGCTTTTTCGTCGTTGGCTGATCGCAAGCTTTTTCGTCATTGACTGGATTGAAGCTCTTTTCGTCTGCTCGGAGTCTCTCTCGCCGCTCATCTTTGCGCTTACAATTGAGCGCTCTCTTTTCATAGAAGCCTGCAAGCGAATTCCCTCTCGCTCGTTTATGCTTTGCCAGGGGATCATCAGCCTATGTCTGTTACAAACATCACGATATATGCCACGCATAAACCCACAACCCCAGCTGAATGCCCTGGAATTTGATTGTAAATTACATACACAGGCGGGCAGCACACAACACCCACACCACAGCAGACGACACACTGGCAGAACAACTTTGAACTTGTTTCAAATTCAATTGAGACTCTCAAGTGGATTGTCCCTCCTGCAGCAGCTATGGATGTGGATGTGGCTAGAAGCAGTTTCGAATCGCCTGTGACAACATCGTTTTTGTTGGTATTGCCGCTGCCGTTGTCATCGTCATTATCGAGTGGCCGACACCCTCTAGACGATAGACAACCCGAAACACCCACCAATGTTCCCGAAAATAACCAGTAAAGCACTTAAAAAAAACCACATGACAGCCAGCCAGCGGGTGACTAACCATCTCTATTGCTCCTCTTTCCAGGGGGAGGCAGAGTGGAGGTGGAGGCCATAATCGATGGTTGAGCCTGGTAACAGGTTAGTGCCTGCTTTATCTCGCTCTCTCTCTCTCTCTCTCTCGCTCTCTGTCGGTTCTGAAGTCCCTGCCAACCGCAATTTTCACTTCAATTTAAACTTGCTGAATGAAGTGTTCACTGCCTGGCTCTGGTTCCTGGCTATAACCCGATCCATGGAGGTGTTACCCAAGCAGCCAAAGAGAAGGTCGGTCTTTTTGGCTTCAGATTTACCACAAAGGTTCGACATGGTTCGACGGTTGGTTGTGTGTTGATTAGAGACCATTGTAGAGGGTCTCAGTCTCAGTCTCATATTTGCATTTATTTATTATATGCTGCGAGTACTACTATTCCCTGTGTTATGGTATTCCTGCTGGCCAAGCCTAATGTTCATTTTAATTAAACTCAAACGTACATGTAGATGTACATACATACGAGCCAGTAGTTTCCCCAAATGGCCCATTGAACTGACACACAGGATTCCAAGGATGGCCCAAAAACAAATTTATGGCCACTGCCAACGGCAGTTGCTGCTGCTGCTGCTGCTGCCGTCTGGCTGACTGGTTGACAATTCAAACAGAAATTTAATATTTTAGTAGTTAAATTATTTGGCACTTGTAATAAAACAAACACCAGCAGAAGCAGAAGCAGCAGCAGCAGCAACCTCCATGGACAACTGCAAAGTGCTAAAATGCAAAACTTTTGTAGCTGCAACAGCAGACCACAGGGCTCTGGCTCTGGTCTCTGGCTCTGCGGAAGCCTCTTTGGGCCTTGTCTGGGGGGTTCCGACCAAATGTTGTTAAATAGCACGAGAGCAAAATGTAAATACACATTTTCAGCACAAGATTTATGCATATTTTGAGGCGAGGGTGCAATGTCCTTCGGTCAAGTGTGGCATGTGGGTTGTAAATTTTAAAATTGTTTAAATTTTCGGTCTGCTCGTGCAGCTGTTGCAAGGACATGGTGGCCACATTCGCCACAGAAGTATGCTTCAAGACATTGAAGCTAAGTCATGTACATATGCCACACACAGGCGGGGCCACACATTACGCATACGCCATGTCACACACACACACACACACACACATGACATTATGTACTCCGAGTCTGAGTGGCGCCTTAAAGGGGATTTTTACTCTATTGTTTATCCAGCATGTGTTTGCCATCATATTTTACGAGTCATTTAGGCCGAGTTGGGGGTCTTAAATGGACTCGAAATCTTGAAACCAAATACGGAAGGATACTTCAACTCTCAATTAAGGAAGGTAAACAAATCCCCACCCCCCACCAGCAACCGCAGCGCGTCATTTAATATTTCTCGCACAGAATCACGCACCACTCATCCTTCAGGCGCTGTCTCCCAGCCTTCCAGCCTCTCCAAGCCTACAATCCCCCACTCTGTTGCTGTTGCTGATGCTGTCACCTGGCCGGGTCAGATAGGAGCAGGGATGTGGCACTGCATCCACAAATTTGCATAAATTTCAGACAGACAGAAAGAAGGGGGAAAGGCAGGCAGTTTGCTGCCAGCAACCCGAAATGTTCCCATTTCGTTGATGATGGCGACAGATTTTAAATACATTTTGCACATTGCACTCGGCAATGGTCAGGGCAGGGTGGTATGTGGCATGTGGCAGGGCCGAACACCCTTTGGCAACAATTATTGGTTGTGTCCACGTGGTGGCCGTGTCCAGGTGCTGGGATGGACATGGATGCGGGTTACGATTCATGGGGCTTTGGCTCTGGGTTCCGCCATAATAACGAGTTTTGTGGTAAATTGAATTGTTCAGCATTCACCTGGCCTCTGCCACTGCCACTGCCCCTCTGCCTCTCTGCCACTGGCCAGAACATCCCACCAATAAAAGCAGACTTCCATTTGGTTCCGTTTCTGTTCTGTTTCGGGAGGGTCGTTCGCTTAATGCGGTTTTTCTTCTTGTTGCAAGCGCATTTTCGCATAGTCTCACATTTGCTGCAGCTTAAAATATTTATCGATGGGGCACACACACACAGACCACACCACACCCCCTATGGGGTGCGGCTCGGGGGGCAAAAGTGCATAAAGTTGATAGACAGGCCAGCGGACAGGAAAAAGCATGGCCAAGAAATTATGATGGTCATAAATTTCATTTCCGTCAATTCTCTTTTATTTGTTCTGCTCGGGCTGTGGCTGTGGCTGCTGCTGCTGCTGCTGGTCGTCTGTTTTGTGGCGCCACACGAACCACGACGATTGTGATATGTGATAATGGTCGATGGCATTTCGTATGTGATGCGCGATAGGGTGCCATATAGTGGGGTTATTAACCCAAAGTCGTTTCCAGTGTGCGCTGCTGATTTTCCACAATTATTATTTATTTTTAGCATCATGAATCCATTCCGAATCTAATGGTTTTTATTTTATAGGAATAATTTCTGATCTAATGGCTAGAGAAGAATTCGAAGGTTATTTCAATGGATTGGATGGATGTCTGCCATGTGTTTCACTCCTTAATCATTTCAAAGAGAGAAGCTTCCCTTGGGCAGCTCTGTTTCGGTCCCTCGAATCCAACAACAAAATACACAGGAATCCCAAAACTCTTTCGACAGATCTGACTAGGAGACAGTACTCCCATGAGATATGAGATAATTATGATGACAGATTGCTCCACAGTGAGGATCAGCAACGAGTATGCGACTTGGGCGGGGCAATCAAAGTGGCATGCAATCTAGCTGCAACTCCTGCAATCCAAATTGAAGTGCCTGCCCCACAATGTCATGGGCTATGGAGTCGTCTCTATGGGGGCCATGTGTAAGTTGGTGAGGGGCGGATGGGTGGCCGTGGGGATTGCAGCTAGACAAAAAAGCCATTAAAAGCGACTTAAATGTTGTGAAATGTTTTCACGCTCTCTGCTCTCCGCCCTGCACTGCCATGCAACAAAGGTGGAGGGGGCGAGGGCGGTGTGGCAAGGTGTTGGAACGTGTGCTGCTTATGGCACATTTTCATTTGCACAAACATTTATTAAATTTTAAAATCTAATTTGAATTTTCACGCCACACAGCAGAGCAGAGCAGAACCCGACCCGGGCAGACTGAAAAACAAAACTAAGCGAAGTGTATCACAAGAAGCCGGATGGAGTGAGAGCCAGTCCCCGGCATCTAGCCAGCCATCCAGCGAGACGAGACGAGAACACCAAAGAGCGACCTCACGGATGAGCATGGAGAATGGAGAATGGAGGTTGGATGTTGGAGGTCGGAGGATGACATTGCGGAGGCGAGACCAGCAGCATGGAACAGCACGAAAACAACAGCTTGTCAGGAGGGAGGGAGGTAGGGAGGAGGTGCGGTGCATGTGCATATAGAACATTTTCCAACCATACAATACATACGAGCAAAAGGAAAGTTTAAGCATAGACAGAGGTAGGAGTTGGAGCTTGAGAAATGTTGAAAGTGCTTGGAATTATTGATTGATGTCATCGTAATCCAGATACTACTCGTATTCTTAATGGAACTTCAATAGAGGATAACCTTTAGGATTTTCCATTTACTTTAGAAGAGCTGAAAGTGATCGGAGCCAAACAGCAAGCAATTGGTCCTCAGCTGCATATTTTCGTTCTTATATTTCGCTGTTATTCCTCTGTTGGTTGGAGCTTTGCACATGCTCTTGCTGCTAGTCGCTCTCTCGAAGCTCTCTCTCGCTCTTTGTTGTCTACGTTCTAAGCTTATCTGTGATTGCGGAGCGAAGCTGTGCTCAGCCAAGGTATACTTAACAAGGTGGCCGCACTGAGAGAGCCACTACTTCTTATTCAAGTGAAGGAGAGAAGAAAAAAAAAGTGAAGGAGAAGAAAAACACGAATAAAATCGTCCGCGAAGATGCGACGCTCACAACTGCACAACTGGAATTTAAGAAGGAAGCAAAGAGAGCGAGGGAGCGAGAGAGCAAGTGCGGCTACCTTGTTAAGTATACCTTGTGCTCAGCGATCAGAGCGGCAAGGAAGGAATGCAAAGGGCGAGCAAGATTCTCTCGGAATAGGAATGCCCACAAAATGCATTTCATATCCACTTGCTCTCTTCTCTTTCTTTCCTTCAGGTATAAAGCAAATGTTTGTTGAGATTCTTGTGGCAATAGTTTTCTGTTTGGCATCTGATGAATCCTTTATAAAAGCGATTCCAGGCTGAATAGTTGACATGTAAGCACCGTTATTAATGTCCTCAGCTGACATGACAATGAACATGAAACCCAATTCGGGTTGACGGACAGCAAAAAGGGAGCAGGAATGGCACACAAAAAATGCAAAGTTGGCTGGCTGGCTGCATATTCATTATCTCTGGACAAATGTCAATTAAAAGTATGGCATAAAAATAATAAACACTGTGGGACAGTGTCACTTCTATGTAGCTGCCCAGGGAGGCGGGGGGAGTTGTGACCATAAAAATGTAGTACGAGTAGCGCCATAAAAAGTAACGCATAGCAGAGCGGTCATGTAGGGGGGGACTCACATGAAAAGTTAGTCATGCGAGATTTTCGTTGTCGCTGGAAAGCGCCATAAAACTGCAAAACTTCAATTAATTTTCACATATGGCGGGGCGGGGGTGAAAAATATACAAAATAGTGGAGGGCAGAGAGGGAGGCCAGGCCAGGCCAGACAGGCCAGTCGGTCAACGGCAGCTGACTCTGAACCCTGTTCAGTGAATTCAATTAACCGCAATTTCCACGGCGCTGGCCGTGGTACCAAAGGGGAAAGGGGGTGGGGACGAACAAGGCAACAAGGGGTTCGTTTCGTTCGCTCTCTATCAAATGCAATTGTTGTGGTTTGGCAAACAACAGTTTTCAGACAACTGGCAAAAAAGTATGCTGCATACAACATACAAATTGTACTCGTGTCAGCATAAAAACTCATAAAAACCATATTCAGGAGAGCCAAATGTGTCGCTACGAAGTTCGGATACCCTAGCGGTGCGAAAACAAAAGAGTTTTGCATTTTGTATTTTTGTTATTTTACCTTAAGTTGCAATTGTCTTCTCTCTTGATCTGCATGCGATTCACGAGCTTTGCTGCTCTCACGCAATGCATACCACTCCCACTTCGTTCTATGTCGCTCTCTTCGCAACAACATTAATGCAGATGACTCTCTCGCTCTAAGATCTACAAGCTTTGCTGCTCTCACGCACTGCACACCGCTCTCACAGTTCCATTGCTCTTTCAGCCATTCCTTGAATTCTTACTTATAATCGCTCTCTCAGCAACAACTACTGTATTGCTGGTGAGATGACTCTCTCGCTCTCAGGCTCTCAGCAATAATAACGTGACGCTTGGTGTAAAGCAAAGGAAGAAGTAGCGGGATTCTGCTTTGCTGGACAGAGTCTGTCTTTACTTTGATCTTCACTTCGTATTGCTATAAATGTGGATTTAACGACTGCAGATACCCTTTATTATACCTGCAAATATCTGACAAATGTACACCTTGCAGCTAAAAGCGGGCTAAAGCTGTGCAAAGTGGAAACCAGATAGAATTCTAATTAAGAGACAAGACACAAACATATGTAAATTTTATTACTGCAATACAATGAAGGCAGTTTTCCGAGTTCACAAATATCCCAACGACATTAGAATATCTCTTTCGAAAGGGTATCGAGGGAGAGGAGAAGCCCCACCGAATAAAACTGAAATATGAAAATAATTAAAACAGTTTGCAGAAATGCTCAACGAATAATAAATATCCATTGAACAACAGCAGCAACAACAGTTGCACTGTTGCATGTTCATCTGTTAGCTTCAACATTTCGTTGCTATTGTTGTTGCTTTTGTTGCTGTTTGTAATTTGTCACTTCTAATTGCTCTTGTTGTTGCTGCACTTTTTCCTTGCTGTGTGTCCATCTCTGAGAGAGAGAGAGAGAGCGTGTGTGTGTGTGTGTGTGTGTGTTTGTACTTGATTTTGTTGACTTTTGCATTGTAATTATGCGGTCAGATGCAGTCGGATTTAAATTGAGATTCAGTTGCCGATAGAGAGAGAGAGAGATTGAGAGAGAGGGAGATAGAGCTAACGATGCAGATGACCCATTTCTGGCTAACTGATTTTTAATTAGCGACGGACGGGGACGGGACGGGGACGGGACGGTACTGGATGCCACACGCTGCTCCTCTTTGATGTAATAGACAGGAAACGGACTGTGGTTCCATGGGTTGCTGATTTGCATGTTCAATGAATAGCATTTCCCTTCTTTCTGGTTTGCTCAGGCGATTATTTAATCGAGAGATAAGATAACCGATTACTATCGTCATGCTCCTCTTGAAGGGGAGCCGATATTATCCTCTTTTTTACTATGAACTTCCATTGAAAGCTCATTCGATTAAATATCGAACTGATAACAAACGATTAACGACAGATTAACACCGAAATATATTTCTTTTTTCTTAAACTAAATTCCTTTTAAAGTATAATTACAATTTTTATCCAATTTTAATATGATTTTTGATCAAATTAAAACAAAAAACAATCTTTTTCCTTAATGCGAGTACTCTACCATATCGGACATATTGTTATCATCCTCCATTACACCATCACGACATCACAATGAGAAATAATCAGATTAAGTTGCGAGACATAACTGCATTGTCATCTCTTACAGAAGTTAACCCTTTGTCGAGTTTATCAACCGAGCGACGTGTTGAATTAATCTAAAAATGTGGTTCTAAAGCCCCAGACTAGACGAGACGACAAAAAAGAGAAGAGAAAAAACCGCCTCCACGCTATGGACATTCTCCCGCTGCTCTCGCAAACTGCTGACCACAGAGTGGCAGAGGAGGGAGTGGCAGAGGGTTGGGGGGACATGGACATGGACATGGCGCACACTGAGCACAGTCTGTGGCCACGGGTTGAATGACCAACGTTAACTTAATAGAAGTTGACACATGTCGCCACGCATGCAAAATGTATTCATCCAACCGCAGCCGAGTGGGCAGTTGGAGCCCAGCCCCTCCTCCTCCTCAGCCACCTCTGGCACACAGCATGGGATCCGCCGAGCAGCCGCCATGGAGGGGCACATTGTGCTCAAACGCATTTGATTTCAATATCTGTGCCTGTGCCCGTGTCTGGGCCTGCAGCACTGCCTGCCCTCGTAACTCTGCCAATTAACATGGACGTCGGTCGGGACACACGACTGCCGCAGTCTGATTTCAATTCGTTTCGATAAAAAAAAACACCAAATAGCAGGGGAAACGACTACAAGATACCCTTGAATAACATTAAGAAGAGCATAGATGGAGAGGATGTGTAGGGGAATGCTGTGCTTAGTGTTGAGACCTACTAACAAATCTTCATTGTGCCTACAATCTCAACCAATTTTGGTAGATCGATCGATAATTATATATACTTTTCTTAAAGACACAATACAGCACTATAAATATTTGAATAACGTGGAATATAAAACATAGAAACCAATAGATTAAGACACTTCAAATGTCAGCAAACTTTCATCCTTAACTTCAGGCTGTAGTTCTTTCAAGGAGTTCCACAGGATCTGCATGGATGACAGCGAGACATGCCTGACATTGATGTTCATTAAGAATAAATATCCACTTCAAGGGGGGCAATGGGGTCGGAAGCCCCTTGTTACATTCATCCCATCATCGTACCGATTCCAATATACCCTCTTTTGCCTACAAAAAAATCCCCAAACTACGAGGGTGAAACAGAAAAGAAACGTATTTCCGGCCATGACTGTCGCTTGTCAATTTGGGCACTTTTTTTGGTGTATTTTTTTGTGATATGTTTTTCTACCCTCTCTCCCCCGACCACCCTTATCAATGGAACTATGCGGGGGGAGGGGCCTGGAGAACCCCGACGGCCGGAGGGAGAACTTTCTTGCGCAGCGTAGCATGAAATTTGTTTGTTTACAATTGCAAAACTCCCCCCCCCACCCCCTCGGCTTTTGCTGCTCTGTGCTGCTGTTGTCTGTTATCAAATACCGGAAATTATTGTATGTTATGTGCCAGCGACGTCATCGTCATCGCCATCACATCGTTATCGAAACGCGGCATAAATCCAATATTTATGTATTTTTGGCTGCTTATTTCACGCATCGTTGGGCTAAATATTGTGTTCCATGCATATTCATAGCAACAACCAGACGCAGACATAGACGCAGACACAGATACAGATACAGACAGCATAGATACAGACGGAGAAGAAAATTCGAATCAATTACTCATGCTGGGCACTTTTCACGCTTTTCCTCAAGCTGATACATTTCTTGATTATATTTTTCCTTAATTTTAAAGAAAATCCTTCTGTACATGTTACCCCTTAAAATCTTTATAACAATAGTCTAATTTTCGTAGTTTTTTTCCATTGAACGAAGAGCGGGGCTAGGGCCTTCCATGGGCTTCCAAAGAGCGGTGTTCCATGGCCTTCCATGTGCCCTTTCAACAATTAAAACTTTTCCAATATAAAACTGGACTTCTCTGTGTGTGTGTGTGTCATTGACATTTATGCTCCAATGGGTTCAGAGCTCAGCAAAAGTGCCAGTAAATGGGACAGAAAAGGGCCAGACGACAGCAGCAGCTTGCCATCAGAGCAGGAGGAGGAGGTGGCAGAGGAGCAGGAGGTGGAGGTGGCAGAGGAGGAGGAGGAGGAGTAGCAGCAGTAGGAGGCCTTTTTACTATAAATTTGCATAACGTTAACAAGTGCAATCAAATAGTCATAAATAAATGCGAGCCGCATTGCATTTATGGCAGTTGCAGAAACTGTGCATAAAGCTGCCACAGCCATGGTCAATGCACTCGAGAAAAGGAGGCAGTCGGAGAATGGTGAGTGGGAGGTGGGGGGTGGTGGAGAGGTCGCAGAAGGAGCTGGCAACAGTGACGCCAGCAAACAATGTGCCACTTGAGTTGCACACTGTTTTTGCTGTGCAAAAATTATATTACAACATTGTGTATAAATTGTGATTTCCATGCAGCAAGAGCTGCAGAAGGAGCTGCAACTGAGGCAGGAACGGGATTCAAGTGCAGAGACTGCACTCGCGTAATTGAGTCAATGTGTTGTGTGTGCTATGCTTCGTTACTTGGCTGCTTGCAACAGAGTGCGACAGTGTGTCAGGGCTGCAACAATGGCAGCCAGTCCTTGACTCCACCCCCCAGGGGGGACCTCCTAGCAGAGGAAGAGTAACGGCAGTCGAGGATAAGCAATGTGCGTGTGCATCGCTCGGTCTCGGTTTCAACACGCACTTAACGCACCCCACAGCACGGCACAGCCTTTCCCGAGCCCCAGACAACCCCTACACACCCACACATCCGCAGGGGAATGGGGAGGCGGGGGTAGGGACTACCCCTCGTACAATGTATTCTAGGGTCTAGGGTCCGTCGACGACTGCTCATTTCCACTACAAAAGTTAATATGCTGCTAAAATGGCATTAAAAGTGCTAGGGGAAAGTCTCTCCTGATAAGTTCCGAGCCGTAAACACCTCGCGACACAGTTGCCTGCCACACACACACACACATGCCCCGAGATGCCAGTGGCTAATAAACTTGGCCAACACAAGACGAGCCAAGAACGAGGGGAGCATTGGCAGCACTGGCAGGAAAATGCTCATAAATGGGGAAAATGGGAGAGAACGTGCTGCAACTAGGGGCAGAAATAGATGACCGTTTTGCACTGTTGCACAAATTAAAGTTTACGTTATGTTCCTTTTGGCTAAGTGACCAATGGCAGCCATTGGAAGACCTTTGACACCAGTTTATACTTCATTCCAAGCGATGGTGGATGGGGGTTTCCAGTAAACTAATTCTGGTATACCAGAAATACCTATAGCTATGTGGAATGTATGTAATTTCACTTGAAGGCCCTTCATCCATCAATTTCCAGCATTTTCCTGGTGGTTACTCGAAATTCCTTAGCTGTGGCTAAGAGTACACGAATGCTTTCCCTTCCACTCAAAAACCAATATCTTCCTGCTTTCACTGTCAGTCCCCAAATCAAATCAAATCAAATTCATTGAGTGACATTATTAATTAACATGATAAATGATTCGATCCGCTCAAGTGGAGAGCAGCTGTAGAGAATGTCAAACACAAGCTAATTAAATGGTTTCCATCCAACCCCCTCCCACCACCCACTCGCCCACATTTTCCACAATTTGCATAACAAAACTAAACGAAAAGTAGCAATTTAATAAAATGGAACGAATTCTGTTCAAAGTATCTCTATCTGTGTCGGTGTATCTGTGTGTATGTGTGTGTGAAAGTGCATCAATCAAAATGTGCAGCGGCAACAACATAACTACAGTGACAGCTGGGGGGCACAGGGATGGGTCTGGGGGGCGCAGGGTTGGGGCTGTGGCATGGATGTGGGGGTTGGCTTTTGTGTGAGCTCATTAAAGTGATTACACCACGCACCCTCCCCCTCGCCCACCCTCTAAACAAACGTGCAACTTAACTAAATACGCCCATGACAAAAGTTTTGTCAAGTGTTGCTGCTGCTGCATGCAACAATGATAAGCTGTCGAAAAAATGTTGCACCAACAAAAGTGGAGACCAGGCCCCTTTTCACACACTGCACAGAGAGCACAGACCCCTTCCATGCTCTCATTTCGGTGGTTATAAACTCATAAAGGGTATTTCGAGTACCCATAACGAAGGAATGTTTATATCTCTTTGTTTCTGGGAAAACTAGAAC
Organism: Drosophila athabasca; assembly: GCA_008121215.1. Taxonomy (NCBI): domain Eukaryota; kingdom Metazoa; phylum Arthropoda; class Insecta; order Diptera; family Drosophilidae; genus Drosophila; species Drosophila athabasca. Next base: position 47,749,030 of record CM017794.1, read on the forward strand.
ATTTCTAGCAAAAAGTTAAGGATCTCTGATGATATTATTAAAATCTCGCATTTCAGATTGAATATTCCGCTCATCCGAAAGGGATGATTGCTGCTATGGACAAGGAATGTCTCCATTTTCATGCTCTCCAATTCTAGGAAAAAGTTAGGTATTTCGACAGGTACAAAATCGAATCGGAATTGAAAGACTTTCAAAGAACAGCCCAATCTGTCAGTGTATCAGAATCTGCACCTCTCTCCCCCTCATCTTTCTAGTTTAGCTATGCATTAGATTTTCCTTCTTTTGTTGCAACAACAACCCAAAAAAAACAACAACAGAGGCAACTACGTTTGCATGGGCGTGACGCTCCGCCTATTGTCACAGCCGCCATGGCTATGTCGGCTATGGGAACCGAGTCTCATACACTCGAATGCTTATTCGAAGCTGCTGCAGCCTGGAGCCGTCCGTCTGGAACCCGATGTCGTCATAGTTGTTGTTGCTGCCGCTTGTTGTTGCTGCTGCTTGCACAATAACAACGACGATGCATCCGCTTTTTGTCACATTTTTTTTTTGTATTTTCGGTTTGCTGTTGCAACTTTTCATTGTCAGTGTCATTGTTGCTGCTGCTGTAATATTACGTACGTACTGTATATGCATGGGTGTGTGCTCGTGTGCACCTTCTTTGTTGCAGAGTTGCATACAGAATTGACCATTGAACTGGCAAGAGAATATTTCTTTTATTTTCGTTTCGTTTTCTTCATGCGTGGCTTGCTTTTCAAATGAAGTCGCTTGGACGCCTTTTTGCATAAACCATGAACTTGCAACGTTGCCTCTTTTCACTGGAAATTAACATTTCTGTCTGTTTTTCGTTGTCTGCAGAACAATGTTGCCGGTGCCACTGCAACACAGTCCCCTAGAAAAAGGCAGGTTCTTTCTCATATTTTGTTGCAATTTTCTTTTTAGAAAAGTCTGACTTTAAGCAAGAGAGATTTTGTATTCTTCAAAATAAATGACATACGTGATATTACACCAGCCATAAAACAAATAAAGACAGGCGCAGCGCAGCAGAATAGAGTCCCGTTTGCTATTCCTTGTGCTTCAGACGAGAGAGTCCCGTACTTTTGATGAGAGCGAGGCCTGAGAGCGAACGACTGAGCGAACTTGTTGTTGTTGTTGCTGAGAGTGCAATGGAATGAAGCAAATGCATGAGAGAGTGCATAGCGTGAGAGCAGCAAACCTCGTAGATCTTAGAGCGAGAGAGTCGCTCGCATTAATGTTGTTGTTGTTAAAAGAGCGACATAGAACGAATCGATTGGGAGAGTGGAGTGCATTGCGTGAGAGCAGCAAAGCTCGCAAATCGAATGCAGATCAAGAGAGAAGAAAATTGCGACTGCACTGCGGTGCTCAAGACAAAAAACCAACAAAATGTAAGAAGAGGTGCGAAGCCCTCCCTTTCTACTTCTAAAAGAGGAGGAGTATTAGTTCAAGAATACTGATTTTTGAGGAACACAGCCCGTCAAAGTGTGAGGAGAAGCTGTTAAAAAGTTTCACCAGGTTGATTATTTTTCAGATCAACGAAAAGTTCTGCCGTGACATTAGCTAAGCTCTGCTGCCAAATTTCACTCTTGTATATGTATAGAATATATGTATTTTGTAGACCCAGTGACAGCCCGTGATATAAACAAGTTGTTGAGCTTAACAACTTTTGAACTGATGTGCCACCTTTTGCCCACCCACCCCCACCTGCACCACGGTGAGAGCGAAAAACTGACATCCACATGACAAACAGACAGCGTCGTGTACGTGAGGATGGGACTATACGTAAGAAATATTATTAGCAGGCACTCACGACAGTCATAACTCAAGTGTCAAAACAGCAGCGAAATGTTATCAAACAATTTCAAGGTTGGCTTGTCCTCTCCCTTCCCAACCGAATGCGAATCTGTACTCTCTTTCGTAGTACTGTTCCTATAAAATAAAGCCCTCAAACTTTCGCCGGAAGCCAGCCAAATAAATCACATTTAACAATGTGGTAGGTGGTGGTGAGTGTGAGTCGGGGGAGAGGGAATTTTTCATTTCTGCATCGACAAGTTCTGTTCTGCGTGCCAGAGATGGGAGAGTGGAGAATGGAGAATGGAGAATAAAGAGAACTTCTTTCGACTTACCTTCGCGCACATTTTCGTAGGCATCCTCAACATGTGACTCCTTGTAGATAATGGAGTGAAAATCAAGTTCGTCCTCGGCATTATCCTGCTCTTGCTGTTGTTGCTCCTGCTGCTCCTCCTCGACGTGTTCCGTTGTTGTGGGTGGGAATGTTGTTCTGGCTGTTGTGGTCGACTCCTCAGACAGCTCAGAGGAACTCGTTGTGGATTCAGCAATTTTCTTTATGAAGTTTTCCGTCTTATTATCAACGGCAGTTGTGTTGTTGTTGCTGTTGTTGTAGTTATTTGTGTATTTGTTGGAGTTGCGAGAGGCCAAAGGCCGTGCTCCTGCTCCTGCAGCACTGCTTGTGCTGCTGCTGCTGCTCCTTGGAGCTGCTGTGAACGATTCCGTTGTGGATGAAATCGCAGTGCGATTTGTGGGAAAATAATGTTTGGCATGTTCAACATAATAGGCATCACGTTCCGTTATAATTTTACCCTCGAATACCCCATTGTGTATGGAACCAAATACAAAACTATTACGTTCCCCTATCACTTCGCCCGCATAGATATGATCCGTGGAGACATCAATGGGGCCGTTGCTATCATAAAACTAAAAATATATAAAAAAATATATACATATATATAAAAATGTATGGCTTAAAGATATCGAATATATACTCACGTCTAACTTATCGCTAAATGTATTTAAATCACGTTTTAATCTAAGATGGAAGTCTCTTCCATGTGCTGCAAACTTTAAATGTACAAAATGATCTTTGGTCACCGATCGTCGCGCCCTGTTGTGACTAGCTCGGATGTGCTCGTGATCATAGTCGAGTGTTTCGTAGTGGGATATGTATTCGTTAAGTCGTTCATGACCTGCAAAAGACAGACAGAGAGAGGGAATCATTAGTTATAAGTCATTTATTTGAATAAAAGTGGTATCCCATATTTGAATAACTATAAGTATTCGGTTAGTGAAATTAAATAGAATTTTCACTTTGATTTAGAGATTAATATTTTGAAAATACTTTTTAAAACTGCCCATATTTACATAATTCAAATATTAAAATTTTAAAATAAATAAAATAAAATATATGTTGGGTAACGCAGCCCAGCATACATACATATATATGTACATATACATATACACACATATAAGCTCCCCCGCAACAGAAGCCTATCCAGCCGTTCTCTCTCGCCATCTTTCTTCTCTTTCGCCTTCTGCATCGCTCTCTCGATTTTCCCCCTTCACTCTCTCGATCCATCGCTCGCTCACTTGCATTGGGCACGGGCACTTGGGCCCGCCTACCCTTGAATTCAGTCTTGTCTTTTCTCTTCAATCCGACAACGTCTTGAACCGATCTAATCCTACATCGCTAATCTCTCTAACGCTTACGGTATCCAATCCGCACAACTTTCGCTTTTGTACAATAAACTACATAATGCAACCCTGACAACAAACTAAAACAATATTAAACTAAATTCTCGTTGGGTTTTTTTTTATACTATGCTGCCGAAAAAGCTCGGTAGCTCAACAATATATTTATTTTATATATGAAATATATTTATTTTAAATATTCAATATATTTATTTTAAATATTCAATATATTTATTTTAAATATTAAATATTTTAAGATCAAATATTATCATATTAATGTAAAAATTTAAGTGAAAATATGAACTTGCATTTTAATAGGTACTTCCATTCTCGGTTTTAATTTAATAAATAAAATATTTTAATCTATCAAAAACTTCTTCCAATTTCACTAAAAATCCTTTGATAAATCTTAAAAATCGATTGCTTAATGAAAAATAAAATACAAAAATAAAAACCCGAAAAACAATTCCGCATCCAACCGCAATTTCAATTTAATTGAAGGCCGGAAATTGAAACACAACACCACACCAGGACAGAGCAGGACTGTCGCCCCATTTTGGGCCAAAAGGCCTCTCTTTTTCTCTCCCTCTCTCGCTCCTTCTCTGGATGGTCATTTCATTGCCACTCACGGGCCACACCCTCCTTGCAACACACAACCGCCCCCCACCCCACTCTTAATACTTTTAACGTTTGATTGCGTTTAATGCCTTCTACGAATGGGGGGCGTGTGTGTGTGTGTGTATGTGTGTTTGTGGTAGGTTGGGGGCTGCAGTTTTCTTGTAATGCATTTACTGTTGCAGTTGCAGCCCTGAGAGCTGAAAGTTGTTGCACATGCCACACACGGCCCCCCCGCATCTACCTACCTACCAGATGGCAAGTGGCACTTGTGGGGCCATGGCAAGAGTTTCTTTGACTGGCACAAACATATTTATTTTGGCAGATGGACTGGAAAAATGGAAAACGAACAGCAAGAACGACTACGACAAGGATGAGGCAGGGAAATGGCAGCAGGAAAAAAGGGGGGGGAAATGGTGGCTGTACCACATTCGTTTGGGGCCGACAATATTCTTGCTTTTTCCCCAGTTAAAACTTGTACAACATTTTTAATGCATTTACAACACACACACCCACACACACACACAGCTACACTCGCCCATAACTGCATTACTTACGAGCAAATTTTGAGGCCAACAGAGGACTGAGGGCCATGTGGCATGCCTGATTGCCTAATGGAGTGTTGTGTGGCAGGGCCAGGGCCAGTGCCAGTTCCTGTCCAGTCGAAGCTTTCACAGCACACATTTTCCCTTTTGACGGTTTCCACTGCCAGCAGACGCATTGTCGAGTGTCGCAAAAGTCTCTCCAATTTGCACAATTTCGTATCCGAATCGAACATCAAACGCACAATAATGCAGTCTGCTAATGTGACTCTCTTTGAAGGGGCCATCGAGAGGAAACCAATACAAATGGCAGCCAAAGGGGTGGAGATATTTTCCCTGCTTTATATTGAGTATTTCCATTTTCTATTTAGCAATTCGTTTGGATTTTCTTATCAATTAGATTGCCCAAAAATTGCTTTCATGTTTGTAGTAAATGAAAAGCTTTAATTCCTCTCTCGCTCGATGGAAACACAAAATTGAACAGAAACTAATCTTATGGCTGCAGATAGTATTTGCCAGAGGAAACCAGGCAAACGAATGCCAGGCCACAGAGCAAAACCATCAAATTATCGGCAAGGATTAGCTAAGTAAATACAAATGAAAAATTGGCATAGAAACAGACTGAAGCAGCACTAAGCCCGAGATGAAAACAAAGCCCAAACTGTTTTCTCATCATCAAGCCAGAGTCCTTGAATATTCAGCAAACAGAAACTCTGGCTAAAATCCAGGGGGAGAGCTGGGGGCAGGAAGAAGGTTAATTGCGTTGAAAAAAGCCGCAAAAATCGATAGTAAAATGAAAATAAAATAAACCAGAAATATCTGTGGTCGGCAGGCAGACAGACAGCAGAGCGGGAGAGAGTTTCAGGTGCGGATTGCATTTGGCATGAGTGAGGAATTTTAATTACTTAAAAATTCGGAAAACGCTACAAAAACAAAACAAAAATACGGCCGCTTCACAGGATGCGGGTTTTGCCTTCAAAAATGGTTGCCGGAAAATTACACAGAGAGAAAATAAAGAGAAAAAACCAAGAGGCAGGAGGGTAATTAAACTGAATGCTCAAGCAAACATTAAACAAAATATATATATAAATATATTCCTGGATGATTCCAGCCAGAACAAAGACTGGGGGACGGGGTAGTAGTAGTTGACCTACAAAACGGCACAAAGGTTCCACCCGGTTCTCGGTTCTTTAAGGGCCAACAATGCGGAAAGCCCTTTCAGCGACTGATTAAACAAAGCTAAAAGCCCCCAAAAGGGGTTCAAGCCGCACAGAAAATGAGAAAATGAGCCAAAGGTGCCAGCAATAGATGGTTTTTCGTAGGGAGGGGGGAGGTTGGAAAACGAGAAACGAAAACCTAATGGAAATGGTAACCATGGCTAAGTGAAGGTTTTTGTGTCATTAGTGGCTTAGTCTAAGCTTTGGACGATTGGAAATCATCTTAGTGGCTAACCAGCAATTATCTCATTTAGTGTTTAAATGTCAGCAAGACCTAAATAGTTTAAGGCTATTTGTGAAGGTAACGTTCTCCTCGGAAATCTATGGAATATGTTTTGAATTGTTGTTGGTTGCAGAACAAGAATTCTTTTATTTGATTTAATGAGTATTTTTTGTGATTATAAAAAACGCTTTAGTGGCGGTACTTGTGATTTGCAGTGATTTGCAGAGAGAGAGAGAGAGAAAGAGAGAGATAATGCAGCACAGTCTAACGAAGAGAATGAGAGCGTAAGCAGTAATTCAGTAATAAGGTGACGTCGTCCGCTTAATGAGGACCATCCCCTCTGTCTATCGACTCACAGAGAGACAAGCGCTAGAAAAAGATAGGGATAGAGACAGGGATCGAGGGATGGACCCTCGAAGGAGAGCAGATGTGGTGAAGACGTCACCTTATTAACAATTCCATCTTAGAGAAGCAATAGCTCTGCATTTAGTTCGATTTCCGATCGGATTTAAAAAGTGGAAGTCGATTGAGACTGTATGTTTTGAGAATGAGAGAGAAGAGACCACGATTTGTATGGAATCGTTTAGAACTTCCTGAGACTCTATTCTACTTCCCTATCACACAATCCAAAGGTATCTTCAGGTACCCAAAAAAAACCTTTTAGGACCTATAGCTCATGCCATAATAGGTGGAAAGTGCATTTACTTGTCTTGGAAACAGATTTAAAAGCCTTAAATAAAAACCAGAAATTATTTTATAACCTGAACCCCCTCTGAACGCTAGACGACCTCAGTTTGGTATCCTTTTGCTGTCTAAAATCTATTCCAATTAGTGACACCTTGACTTACATCTGTGGCCTGTTGCTTTCCGGTTTTTCCGACCCACTCTTCCGGCCTGCTGTCGGAGCCGCAGCAGCAGCAACGTCTGGACACACAGCTGCACAAATGGCACAGATAAATAAGAAAAGCGCAGTGGAAGAGGAAAAACCAGCTGAGAACGACTTTCGCTAGTCGCTCTTGGGGCACGGGGCACGGGGCAGGCGTGCACGGAAAATTGAATATGGCCAAATGCGCTTGACCAAAGAAAAGGCCAGCATAAACATGGGAAAAACAACAACGGCCAGTGAATGGCTTTGCCCGACTTTTCCAAGCGCAACAAAAAAAAAAAAAAAAAAAAAACAATATTACAACTTTTCTTTTTCAATTTGTTTTTCTTTTTTTTTCTCGCTATCTCTCTCTGTCTCCCTCTCTCTTTCTTGCTTTGCTGTGGAGGAGAATTTCCGCAGACACGTTTGGCAAGTTTTTCCAATCGATGCCGCCACTTGAAAAGGAAAACCTAAGAGTCCACGGAACAAAAATCTTATTACGAAAAACTACCGAATAACTGGAAAATTGGTAAACCGGTTCAAGTTACAAATTTTTAGGAGGAGACCTGCAGCAAGCGGCACAAACTCTAACTCAATTGAACCCTCTCTCCCCCTCTCCCCCTCTCTCTCTCCACCCAAAAAGGGGGAGTGCGAAAAACGATTTTCGTTTTGTCTCACTTATATTCCATTAACCCAAATTCTCTCAGCCCTCAGCCCCATCGATCCATGTCGCCAGGGCCCAGGACAAACGAGCATTTAATGCGCTCCACTGGAGAGGCAGAGAGAGATATCCGCCGCCGCTGATGCCCCAGAGATGCATGCAGCAGAAATCGAGTCCCAATCCAAGTCCCACTCTCGCGTTATTCATTTTTAAACTGCATGTCCCTGGAAGCAGTCATCTAGTACCCCATCTAGGGACGAGACGATGATGATTCAATTTAGTTGCCCTGTGGCCGACACAAAACGGCTTAAATGGCTCTCCAGCTGCAAGCTGGATATCGGACCCATATACATGCTCATTTTTGATTGATAGGCTTAAGTGTGGGCGGTGGCTGGGTGGCTGGAGGTAAGCGTTTGCTGCCTGATAAGGTTTCTTTACATCCCAGCCAACCAACCAACCAACCAACCACCCAACCAAACCCCACCCAACCAGGACTTGCATTTGGGATTCGCTTACAGTTTTGCACTTGAAGTTGATGGATGACGTTGGGTCATGTGGGGGTAGCATAGGGCTCCCGGGATCTACATAGCATGTCCTTAGCTGTAACCAGTGGGGCCACAAATTCAGTTTGAATTTTCGTTCACTTTTCGGGCCCAAATTGTGTGTCCATTCGGTTTAAGCCAGAAGTTTGGGGTTGAGCTTTATTTGTATGAAAGTAGCAACAAATGTGATTAGGCAGCTCTGCGTTAGATAGTTATCCTACCATTCATCTGGAGAACTAGATCTACATATAAATAAATGGAAAATTTAATTACTAGCATCACTGGCAGCAGGGCCTTCGAAAGATGTCCCCCAAAGGATAACCAGGGAGTAACTGTATATCGCCGAACACCCCTTCTTTTTGCAGAACTTTTAACCTCATAAGTCTAGTAGATAGACCTATCTTCATCCGGAGATGCTAGGGTGCGAGCGATGAGATGATCTGTCAACTCATTAACACACACGTTATTCCAAAGTTAAGTGCAGTAAGAAATCCAAAAATACACTCGAAGTACCGATGTACCCGTTGCTTGGGTCTAGCAATATGAATATAATACAAAATGATCCCCCATCTGGAATTTTCTGAAAAAAGATTAGTATGAATTCAACCTCTACTCGCAAGTGTTTAGACTTTTCATCGTAAAGAAGGTCTAAACATGTACGATAGATCGTTAGGTTGAAATATTTGTATACGGTTTCCTTTTGCCATTATAAGAACAACAGTTAGCTCTAACATTCTGCTCTGAAAAAAATCAGAAAAAGGAGCACACATTCATGGGATTCGTTCATGCATTCACATCATTTATACGAGTCTTCTAAGACTTGTATTCTCTTGTTCTCTCCATTCATATTTCCCTCAATTTCATCATCAGTCCCACCATATTTCCACCATCAATCTTTGCGGTCTATGCAGAGAAAAACTTAAAGCCCTGTGTGTGTGTGTGTGAGGGGGTTTGTGGCGGCTTTCGTACTCCAAAAAGTACTCCAATTATGGGGGGCACGTGCGCAAGTTGGCAGCGACGTCAATTTACATTTAAATCGCCTCAAGTTGAAGGATGAAAATGGAAAATAAATAAAAATACAAAATACCCAAAAAAAGAGGCAGGCGAACGGCTGAAATTTTCAATACCCTCTACTAAAGAAATATTCTTCTTATTTTTGTTTTCCCATCAAAATACAAGGAAATATATTATTATTTATTCACCCTTAAGTTTCTGCATCCCCAAAGTGCAGCACCATCCGTAAAGGGTATGAAAAAATGGTAAAGAAAATCATAAAATCGAACAAGAAATCATTTCATTCATTTGGGTACAGCAGCTGATGAAAATGTTTGTTTTTTTTTTTGCGATTGTGTGCCTGGGTCATGGCCTTGCCACAGCCAACACGCAGAGAGCGAAACAGAAAAGAGAAAATATAAGAAAAAATGGAAAATAATCTACCAATTGGGAAAAAGCCTCAGACTGAGAAAATTAAATACTTTGAAGCTCAAGTGAATTTCCATGAAAGTGGAATTTCTTTTCCACATACTAGACGAAAGCAGCTTTGTTTTTCGATCTGATAAATACATAAGTATGTATATGTACATATATGTATTTATAGTGGTTAAATATTGCTTACTTTGCGTGTATATCCTTCTTCTTTGAAGGACTCTGGGCGCTGATAAAAATGATTGCAGTGCTACGTGATTTATTGCACTTTTCTTGGATTTTATTTGACAACCTTTCGTGCGGTTTTTCTATTTCTGTTGTGGTCCTGCCACCGCCCAACAACCACCCACAAGTCGGAAAAGTTTAGTCAGAGTTTTCTTTTTTTTTGTCGCTTGAGTTTGGTGGACAGCCGGTCAGGAGGAACCTGACGTGCGTCCCATTAGGTTCGGAAAATTGCAACAAAATAAAGAAAAAAATTCTAATGCCAAAACTTTAAAAGAAGTTTCCATTGGCCGTCTAATGTCCTGGAACGCGCATTAGGCGGTTCTTGGCGATAACTTTCTTCAGAATCATGGCCTTAAAGTTTAACCCCAAGCAGGATGAGAGGTCGGTTCATCAAACTGAGTTCCATATCAATGGAGAATTCCACAAGAGTCACATGTACATATATCTTTGCATTATTGAAAGCTCAAGCGAACAGTCCCGTCAATCATCTTAGAATTAATCTTTTGTAGAGCTATAAATAAAATATTTACTAGAAAAGTAAACCACCGATAAAGCATGTAATAAATGCTTTGTGGGTCGTTCATTCGCAGCGACAAAATCATTCGCATTTTTCCTATCTCGGGCGGTGGTTGCAGTTCAACATGTGGATTTTTCCGGTTCTTCTGCTGTTTGTGCAGCATTCAACAGGCAGCATCCTGCCAATGGAATCTCCCAATGAGGTAAAAACTTTCCCAAATATAAAAAAATCAAGCAAACTGCAGTACACTCCTTCCAGGGTTCTAAAATCAGTGAGGAAATGCAATCGCAGTGCAGTTCATTTTGCATCCAGCATGAGAAAAAGTGTCAAGAGAGCGAAAAAGAATTCGAGGAGAAGAACCAACAGTTGGCGAGCCTGAGAGCCCAAGTGAATGTCTATCAGGATAAAGCCGGGGAACTGGAGATACTACTCAACTACAGCAATACGATCAGGGAGAGCCTGTGGGAGTCCTACAAAACACAGTCCGACCTCAAGGAGCAAGTAGAGCAGATCGTCAAGCTGCAATCTACACTTAAGGAGAGCCAACTCAAGGAGGATCAGAGGCAATCTTTTGAAGATCGCATCAATTACTTGGAGTATCAGTTGAAGAATCGAGATCTACAAATCAAGGAAAAGGAAGATCAAATCCAACACGTGAATGACAGAACCAGGGAACATCTTACAACCATAAAAAATATGGTTGAAAATGGGCTCGAAGGAAATGGTAGAGAGGTCCTATTACGCAAATTGTCATTCCTACTGATGTTTATTGATATCAAAGATCCACATCTTGGCTACTGAAGATAATGTTGAATGTCTTGATATCTTGATGTTTTGATATGAGGACATCAGAATATTTAGTGATTGTTAAAGATGAAAATGATATGGAGGAGTGACCCAATCCATATACTAATGAAAGATTCTATGAAAAAATAACACAAATAACCATATACTGATTAAATACAATGTTAGCTATTAATATATAAAATGAAGTTAAAGAAAATATACCAGTAAGAAATGTGAGGCATAAACAAATAAATTTAGACGAATTTCCATAAATACGTAAGCATTTTTAGTCTTTAAATGTAGAGCCGCGGCCCTAACTTTAACTCAGAACGCCCAAATCGTTCTCTCTTCATGTTTTCTATATATTGAGATGTAAATTTTATTATAAACAGCTTTTTGCATTCATTGAATTTGTTTATTTTAAATCATCTTTCAGCATTAATTCAACTACAAAAAGATCATTAAATAGTATACATTTTATAAGGTTTTGGGCCTTATCATCATTTGAGTGAATGTCAGGGAGATGTCCCAGCTATAGCTGTGCCAGGAACCCCAAAAAATGCCGTAAAGTATATTATCACTTACTTTACCATCTTTATAATAATCTCCATTGAGGTTACTGTAATATTAAGAAAAAGAAATAAATATGATAGATTCGTTATAATTAATAGCTTTAATTCTGCGTGAAATATGTTTACCAATGTCCGCAATTAGAAAACCACCAACCACCTCCAAGCCTTTTCGCGCAATTATAATAATCCGAAATGTCATTTTCCCTGTCAAAAGTGGAAAACTTCTTGTTCAGGTGCCATTCAGTTAGTGAATCTCCGGCTGTTCCTGAATATTTTCCCACCGATTTCAGTTCGTAGCCTTCCTCTTCGCTGCCTATTTTGAAATCGTCGTAGCGAGCATATCCAGTGGATCCATCAACCATTCCAAGTTGGATGTACAATTCATGAGGTTGCGCCAGAGTCATTTGATGTATTTTTTCGAGTCCCAGAAAGAAGTCCTGCCGAAGGTCTCCGAATCCTTGTTTGTAGTCGGTCCAAGTGCGATTAAAGTCCACATTGCCGTTGACTCGTCTCTGGATTACAGTCCAGCCAGATCCGGAGACACTGGAATTGCAGGGCACGTCGAAGGGGTTTAATCCGGGCAACCTTATGGTACGGATGCCAGTGAAGTTGACGAAAGGTAAGCAACTGCGGGGATCACATTTTCCTCTAAGCAGCTCTGTCTCCAACGTTAGAGTTTTGAATTGGGAGTCCTTGTCGCGAATGGTCGATTCGAATGATTTCACTAAACCATCCTTGATCGTGAGCTGGTCCTGGCAGTGTTTGATTTCCGTCTCCTGATCCTTTATCTTGGCCGTAAAAGCTTTGATTTCCTCCGTTTTGGTGTTCAGCTGTCGCTGGAACTCGTTTACTTGCGTTTCCAGATACATTATCCTGGATCCTTTTAGCTCGTTTTCTTCGATCGTTGCATTCAGCGTTGCATCCTCCGCGAGGATAACCTCCCTCGGCACAGGTGTTATTTTCCTTCTCTCTACACTGGCGAGGGATGAGTCCCCTCGCAGGAAAAGCCACAGGATGATCACCACAAAGTCCGAGCTTCTCATTTTTCACTGTCGCACTTCAAAACCAAACTGAGTGGAATGGGCTCCAGAAACCACATATAAATACAAATTGTTTCGCTATATACACAGTACATATAGTACATAGTTCCACGTCGTCGTCGTTTGAAATTAAATTTTGGGTATCGCCCGAGTGCGTAGTGGACTTTCTGCATAGCATTTGAATATTTTGGTATTCCGGAAACTAATAGAACATTCGTGATAAGAAACGTCTCAGCCGCTATGGCGTGTTCTGGAGCTATCAGCTCTGTAAATAATATTCTCTGTATTCGTTTTATACCGATTATATGTATGTTTATTATGCGTCATCGAGCATTCTTCCCAAATGATCATTTTGTATTTTTTTAAGAGATGTTCAATATCTTAGAAAGTCTTTGAGGGAAAACTTTCATCAATAATCATTTTTTTTGTGGGAGATAATATTAAAGGAAAACATGACTATAAAAATACCAAAATATACCGAAAAAGTTGGGGCATTCTGAGTGATTTTGAAAAAGGAAATAAAGGTCAGGTGTACTCGTGTGAAAAGAATTCTTTAAAGAAGAGGAAAAGTGAGAAAAGCTTTTGCATAATCGTATGTATGCTCTGTTTATTTTTCATTTTTCAATGCTTTTCCCCTGCATTTCCATCAGTCTTTTCATACACTTCGTACACGTGCGAAATTATCTTTTATTTGTTCAGATTTTCTTTCTTTTTTTTTGCTTTTCCAGAATGTTGTTCCCGTTTGTTGGTGCAGGCTCTCGCTGCCTGTTGGCAGTGCAAAGCGCATTAAGTCCTTAGCTTAAAGGCAACACACTGCAGCAGCAGCAGCAACATCGGAGCCGTGCAAACAAGCCAACATCTGTAATAACAACAATTACAACGGCAAAGCCGTTTGCATACGCAAACACAAGGCGGGGCAGAGGCAGCAGGGAGATTCCCCCTCTCACGTCCTTCGTGTGCTACGTGAAAGGGAGAACAAAGGCTAAGGACAAAGCCAGAGCGGCACATTAGCAGCTATCCCTAGCCCTTGGATCATACTGAATCATTCTGGATCATTTCGAGCAGATGCTGCGTGTATATGCCAGCCGAATTTTTGAATTTTTCGAGCAATTTTGGCAACTGAAATCAATTCCTGGAACACCCACCAACCCAACCCTAATTTGTAGGCATCTGAGGCGATACCTCAACGAAAACTGCCAATGGCAATACATTTAGCAGACATAAGCTGTTGGGAGATTAGCAGCCTATGATTCATTTACACCCTTTCCCTATTCACATGCTCATCAGTGTACTTTGACGCTCAAGCACCTGTTTTTATGCTCGTATTTGTATTGCTTTTGACTCAGCGGAATCCTAACTGTAACGCTCTCACATGCACAACCAAACACCGCAGCTGCACACGCACACATGGGGACCGATCTTCCAATTCCCTTTTGCTCGGCTTCTTTACGCAGAGTCAGTCAAAAATTCTAGTTCAATTTGTTCGCTGTCGAACTTGTTCGCGTGAACATATTCGGTTCGACGAAATGTTCGTCGTTGGTGGTAGTGTTCGCGTCCACATTTCATGTTTTCATGTTCGACGTTTTGTTCAAAGTACATACATACATATACCGAAGTTCGCAGTACCGTTGCGTCATAGATCAGATCTTATATCAAAACAGTCGTCTGTTTCAGTGGTTTCTCGAATGCTTAATAAATATCATTCCTTAGGATTAATGTGATTTCATTTTCCACCCTCTTTTGGCGCTCAACCCCCCAAAAGCTCTCAAATGCCAAAAGTATGCACATGTGGGGAGGGGCACTTATAATGCTTAAAGTGCAGCAAAAACAAGGGCAAGGGAGGTGGCAGCCTTGAGTGAAATTTTAATGTATGAAATATAATATTATTCTGCCACAGACTATTCCAAAATGAAACATGTTCTGGCTACATTTTGCCCCTTAATATATTACACAAATTAGCATAAGCCAGGCCCCAAAAGAAACGAAGAATTTTTGAGTGTGTTCGATAAATGCCCATGGGGATCCATCAATTACAAATTGAGTTAAAGTCAATCGAATTCGCTGGGTCACAAAATAATTACCATATTAAATTCGGGCCAGCCTGCAAAACTTTGTCCCTAGTCACAGGACAAAAACTTGACCACAGGATGGAGGCATCCTCCATGGTCTGGGGTATGCTGCATATCGATAGATAGTGCCAAAAGCCAAACTGTCAGTCCAGGACATTGCATAAACTAGCCAATAATCCCCCAGGCAGACGGAAGAGAGCGGGCGGCTGGCCAGAACTTGGCAACCATCAGAGGCGACAGAGAACAACAGTAGGAGAGTCGAGGCGAACTCAAGACTTGGCCAAGTCCTTCGAAAAGCGCCTTAAAGCTTGCAGCAGCAGCAACAACAGCAAAATGTTTGAAAAGTTTTCCATGTAATGCATTACAAGTAATTTCACTCGCAACCAAATACACAGGCCAACTTTTGTGTGCAAACTTCAAAAAACCAAAGCAAAGTCGACTTTTACCCTAAATAAAAAACTAAAAATCCATCAGTCGTGACTATAGAGGCCACATATAGTGGAACGAACTCGTACAATCTGTTCTCGCAGAAATATTAATAAAATACTTTAAAGAGAGTTTACTCATTTTGCACTCAATGTGTGCGAGCACTGATGCGAGATATTCAACAATTCTGTGAAGAAAAACACTCAAAGCATTCGAACACAAAGAAGAGAAAGAGAGAAATTCTTGTTTCCTCTCTGTAAAGCAGAGGCCGGCAGCGTCCTATTCAATGTGCATAGAAAAAGGCCACGGGGCAGCGCAGTCGGCCCACGCACAATGTAAAAACTTCGTCTAGCGTCGGCCCTATGCACACGCGGCTTCGGTATTCTGCTCGACTGGCGCCGCGGCAGCGATAGTAAATCGTGTGGCTTCGGCCCAAAAAAGGCTTTATAATTCTGATCGGCAGCGCTGCGGCAGCGAAACTGAATCGTGTTGCTTCGTGTCTGTTGTCTGCGCACTCAAACGCACTAGGAACCTGTGGGTGTCTGCGAGCCGATCCCTGCTTTAACGCATTTAAGCAAGCGGCGTGCCGTCTCTTCAGGTGTGGAATCGAAAGTGTTGTTGGTTTCGCTCTCAAATGCAAAGAGAAGAACATTAAGTTCTCATTTTATGTATGCCGATTGCAAATGCTAAGATTTTGCTAAGCTGTTTGTGTAACACATTCAATTTACATACATTGTATGTACTGTATTGTAGAATGCGTCCTCTCGATCCGCGCCTTGCAGGCAGACCCCGCAGAGTCGCGGTCGACTGGCGGGCCACAGTTTTTGGTTAACATTTTGCATATTGGAGTGAGAGTGGGAGTGAGAGGGGGAGTGAGAGTGGCACTGAGAGGGGGAGTGAGAGTGGGACTGAGAGTGGGAGTATGTCGGCCAAATAATGCTGACAATGCATGATGCTTATTGACCGAGATTTCTCAATTTGTATGAATATGAAAACAGAAAAACCCAGAGCAAAAAACCCCCAGTTGTTATCTACAGAATGCTTGGCTGGAGGGCAACCGGCCGGAAGGAGCAGTCCTTCTGCTTTTGCTTCTCGTTCTGTTTCTGTGAGTCAGCGCGAGATATGTATAAAAGGAATGTGAGATCTCTCTGTGTGTGTGTGTGTGAAAAAGATAGAGGGGGAAGTCAGCTGAAAAATAGGCTAATATGTCAACGGCAGAAAGGATTTAGCAATCCGATATATAAATTTAAATTTGCCTAAGGATGAGCAGAAAAGAGTGGGGGAAGCAGGAGAAGGGAAACATTATGATTGTTATTCTCAGTATTGTACTGTCCAAAGAGATCTAGCAAATAGAGGTTCTTCATGAAAGGTTAAGCTATCAGAGCAATTGCTTTCTCCATCTTTTCTTTTCGCAGTTGACAAGTAAAATAAATCCCAAAATATACAGAATCCAGGCAGGGACCAGGGAGGATGTGGCATTGCTTGAGGCATTGCATTTCATTAGACTGGAATTCAACAATTTATCTTTGCAAGTAATTGACACGGTCTGGGCCACAAGAGCAAATGGCCAGAAAGAACTGCAGGCAGAAGGAGGCAATAACATGCCAAGGACAACACAGGACAGAGCAAAAACGGCTTGAGGACTGCATAAACAAGGATGCAAAACTTTGCACAAATTGCAATTAACATGAGAATTTCGGACATCGACCAGGACAAGGATGATGAAGGGACTTCCCTGGTTTGGCATTTCATTTGATTTGATTCGAGTCCGGCAAGGAGTCCAAGCTGGCCAGGATGTCTCAGAGCCATATCTGTAATCAATTTTTAATGAATTCTTGCTTGGGGCCCTCTCCTCCCCCCCAGCAAAGCAATCGGAAAATTATTACATATAATCAACAGCAGGCCCCCAATTAGTGTTGACGTTCTGCCCCCTAACCAAACGCAAATTAATTTAATTTCGACTTTGAGTTTCGAAATTGTATCTCTGATTTTGATTAAAAAAATGCAACGAAATGACAGAAATATGGCCAGATTTAATTCACAATTAAAATGAATTTAATTCGATATTGAGCGTGGAATCAGATACGGGCTTCAATAAAGGATTTATTGGCCAAATTGAGTGTTGAATGAATCGAGGCAATTCACAAATGCTTCTCTTCGTGAGAGGCTTGAGGTAAGCAGATCTTCAGCATCTTAAATGCCACATTATTCGAAATTTTGCTGTTTCTTGCATAAATAATAATTCAGACATTTAGTTGGCGGCACTTTGGCTTCTGAATGGCGCTAGTATTATCACATCATAATCATTTCTGGCTGGAAACATTCTATTTATGCAAAATACACACACACCTACAGACTACATCGTGGACCCTCTTGTGTGCGTGTGTGTGTGCGTGTGGCCCAAAATGAGGGTCACACACACGAGTAAAAATATTCATAAATTGTTAACAAACTCCATCGCATCGCTGGCCGCCGTTTAAAGCCACTTTCGACCCTTTAGTTGGGCTTTTGAAGGCCAGCGATTTGGGTTGCTGTTGCTGTTGCTGGGAATATTTTGGTTTGTTTGAACCACAAAGGGAGGAGCAGATCTGCCCAACCGACAGACAGACAGCCAGCCAGCGACCGCACACACAAACCTAGGGCTTAACTTATGGATTATGGGCGGGACCCTGTTTTGTGGTGGAACAGAACAGCAAAATGTAGTCTACATTTGGGCGTTGCGCGTAAAAACCGAAAAGCAACGTCAAAATGGCATTAGCACCCATGCGTGTGTGTGTGTCGGTGTGTCGGTGTGTGTAAGTTGTGGTCCTAGCGCGGCCAAGTTGTTGGATGCCACTGAAAAGAGCCCTATGCCTTGGCAGAGAGAGAGAGACAGAGTGCCGCCTCATTAGGTAAGTGAAAAAGAGATGTGGGGCTTGGGGCTAGCGACGGCATATTGATGCCTTAGGCTAAGGAAAAGTTAATTTAGAATGCAGCCAAAGGCGTACAGTACGTTTTAGTAATGTAAGCCATATATTAGTACATATTTGCCACGGGTGATAGTACATTTCATATAAAAAATGCCAGATAATAATCGATAATTTACAGAAAGTTCAGATAGAAATTTATTGAAAGGTTTAGTCTTGGGTGATAATGTTCTAGGGACAGAAATGTAACTGATTGGAAAATTAAAAAGTGAATAAATTCGATGAGGAGTGAAAGTAGTATTATTCACATATAAAATACCAGAAAATTATCGATAATTCTAAATACAAAATTTAAGAATATTAAATATTTGGAAAGTAAAACACTTTGTGATCTTATCAGGAGTAAAAAAAGTATTATATATGTAAGATACAAATATCATGTTAAGATTTACTTCTCGATACAATTGTAAGAACCGCTATGTACTCGACATATCGATACAAGTCGACGATAAGTATCGATATGTCAGGGCACATTGATTTGAAGTTGGACAATCACGTAATAACGACCCAAAATACAACGAAACATTAAAAGTTTATACATATATTCTTCATATATAAAAAGCAACAAAATGATGGATAATTCGATAAAGATAGAAAAATACTTCATATAAAATATACCGAAAATTTCACAGAAGGGTTAGGTAATTTATCGAAAGGTAAGCGATGTTTTGTACAAAATTTCAAGGGATAGAAATGCAGCTGATTTACAAATTGAAAACTATTAAATCCCGTGACGATTTAAAGTATATTCGGATAACAAAATACCAAGAAATGATCGAAAATTCCACAGACTTAAACACTGTAACCCTACACCAAGCAACTCGATTCTGCCACTCTCAATCTCTCTCTTTCTCTTGGCCACAAAAGCTGACACTAATAGGCCATGGCTCTGGTTGGAATTTGTAGCATAGCAAATTAACATCAAGTGTCCACCGCCGCCACCGCCGCCACTCGCAACACAGCGGCAGGCAAATCCAAGCGAAAGACGAAGACTGGCCAAGATGGGCGTGAAATTGATGCCAAAGCAAGTTCAAATAACGACAAATTAAAAAGTGCCAGCAGTTATGTGGCCAAGTGGATGAAGCACAGCACAAGGAGAGTGACAAAAAGCAAGGCAACGCGTATTATAAACTAAATGAAGCAAGCTATAAAGTAATTTGAAACCCTGCCCGGAGCAGAGTTCCTCCCCACCCCAGAAGGACAGTGTTGCCATAGGGACGAAAAAAGAACTCGTTAAGCGAGAAAAAGGTAGCAAGGAAAGGGGACAATTTCATCGACACGAAGGATGGACACAAGCGACTGACTGGCCATTGTTCATCGGTTGCCAATGCCAATCATTCAACTGATTAGTTTGATTCTAACGCCACGCTATTTCCGTGGACCAAAAGGGAAATGGGTTTGGGCTAGACAATGGCCAGGACACAGACCGTTGACAATTATGGAGAGACGATTGTTCCCCGAACCAAAAAAAACGTAACGTAACGTAACGTAACTTTTCCTCACTAATTGCTCTGCCAGTGGATGAGGGAAGAAGGGGTTTTGCGCATCTTTCGCTTCCGTTTCAGTTGATGCTTAATTAAATTATCGATTAGGTTTTATTTTCGGACACTCGATTGAATGGCTGGCAGCTGCGAGACGAAAATTGATCACTCAATGTAGTTCTGCGAAGCGATTCTGCTCTTAATTCAATGAGTTTCAGTCTCTCTTCTAGAATGTCTTTTGGGATAACTTAAATACATTCAAAAATTACCTGAAAAATTAAATTAAATTATCAAATAGAGTAGGGCACATTTGGAAAGGCTTTACACTTCAGTGAAGCCACACAACTCCAACCAGACAGCAGCACTCTCCAGACAAACGGCAGTGTCTGTGATGGACCAAAATTTTAATGAGGCTGCAAAACCGCAGTGGCAGAGGCGAGAGAGTGAGAGAGAGAGAGAGGTTGGTTGGGAGATCTACTTGAGACTTGGGCAAACAAACTCGTTATATGAAAACAATTATGATGTTTGCTAATCTCACAGAAATTCCAGAGCATCAAAGAGAGTTAGGGAGGGAGGGAGACAGAGAGGGAGGGGTAGCATAGACAGGTATAGGTACAGGTACAAAGAGATAGACAATGAGCAAACACAGTGGCTGGCACAATCATCCAATGTGATTATTTACGTAATTTATAATTAAATAACATTACGATGGGGGGGTGGAGATTGATTTTCTCAATTAATAAGCAACATGAAAGCAGACACACACAGACACAAACACACACGCAGATACACACATATTTGCTCTCCGACAATACATAGAATAATCCCAATAATGAAAGCAGAAATCGAAGCAGAGACTGAGGGAGAGTTATGACATTCAATACATTGCAGACTGTGGTCTGTGGACTTTGGACTTTGGACTGTGGACTGTGGGTGTATTCAAGCATCCCTCGAGCAATGCAGTGCAAGGAATTCAATCTGAAGGAAATAGCTAGACAGAATGGAGAGGAAAAACTATTCTTCTACTCTGATTAGATGCTCTTCTGTGGACCAAGCAAATCAACAACAATTGGCTTTTGTCCAGCAGCAAAAAGGAACCTAAGAAAGCATCCCCCTGCAACCAAGAAATACTTCGGGAAAGATTCTATCTTTAAGAACTCTTTGGGGCAAAGATTGAGGCACCCTTGGAAAATGCCAGGCTGCTGGCTTTTCCTTGAATGTTAGGGTATACCAAACGTCGCCACTGGCTGGTATTTCTTTAGCTGAGTTTTCCTTTTTGTTTCTCTTTATTTGTGCCTTTTCAAGTGGCACACAGAAAAGTTCCTTGGCCAAGAAACTTGAAAATGGCATCTGCGAAACTATTTAATAGTTGCACGTTGCAACACTTATCATGGGATAAGGCTTTAGCTCTCTCTCTCTCTCTAACTCTCACTCAACTATGTTGCAGGCATATCAGGCAGCAACAATGTGACATGCAACAAAATTGCTGAACATACGCATTCCACCCCCAGAAAGCCCCTTTACCGCTCTTGGCTCAAATGCCTTTCAATCACAAGACTCAAGAATCGCTGCAGGAGGAGGAGGAACAGAACAGAAGGAGCAGCAGGAGGAGCAGGCCAAGGACGGGGCATTCAGTGGGTTGTAAAAATATGGATAGGAAAATACAAGAGAGAGAATACAACAAATTCTGCAGAAATATTCACTTGGGAGTAAACAAAAAAAAAACTTTGGTCCAAACAACAGCAGAATGACAGAGCAGCATCAGCGGGGCGAAGGAGGGGAGGGGAGGGTAGGGGTAGGACATGAATAAAGTTTAAAATACTGTCAGGCGATGCGAATATATACTCGTATATATATTGCACATTGTACACGTATAATATACATAAAGAAAAACTTTTGTTTATTCCGAAAAACTATGGCCAACAGTCATTCAAACATTGTCGAGAAACGAATGCAAATATAGATTGGGGGGGGGGGGGGGGACATTGGGAGGGGGAGGGGGTGGGAAGAGGGGAGGAGTGCAGCGAGTGACAGGTGGAAAATGGTGGGTGCATTTTGTTCAATCAATGTTCGATGAATCATCGTTAGTTTTCGACAGTCAATCTTTGAGTTTTTTTTTACTTACATTTTTTTATTAAATTTTTATTAATTATAAGCATCAATATTCATTCATGATACAACGGTTGGTTAGAATGGAAATTAATGGGAATTCTTTGTGTGAACAGGCAGAATTTTCTACTTTATTAGTTTGCAGAATTTAGGGGACACTTTTTTACCAGCATTTCACCAATGACTGTGTATTTTGTTATTGAATTCTGGGGACCGACTCAGCTGGCCAAAGGCATTGACGAAGTCGAGTGGGCAGCAGATGCAAGTCTTTGATTTAGGGGTTACCCAAGCACAGAAGTAGATGATAGCAAACCCAATCTTTTGTCACTTTTGTGGCAATGGAAATACTCGCAGATGAATTGAACGACTTGTGGCTGAAAATGAAACAGTTACCTACCAAAAAACAAAAAAAAAGAAGAAGTCAAACCAAATATTCAACAAACTGCAACTGGGGAACCGAACGATAGAAAATTGGAAAAGTTTTTGGCCAACAGTTTCACTGTGGGTCTCTCTGTGGGTCTGTGTCCTGGCTGCAACTGTAGCCTGGATCTGTGTCCTGGCTGCAGCTGTATCTGTGTCCTGCGTCCTGGCTGCAGCTGTATCTGTGTCCTGCGTCCTGGCTGCATCTGTGGCTGTGTCTGTGTCTGTGCGCATAAACTGCATATAAAATGCTAAAAATATCTTCTGCCCGTTGTCGTTGTGGGGCTTCTGCATTCCAGTGATAGTGATAGCAATCAAAAAGTATCAACAGCTGTGTTGTAAAAGTTAATTCATTTGTTTTGTGGATGGGTTGCATGCCCCATGGAAATGTGCCACAATTGAACTGAAAAATAAACCAACAAAAAAACTTTGCTAATTGCTGAACAGCCTTTGGGGCCGACCTACAAATGAGAGTAGATTTTTGTTGTTGCTGCCAAAATCTGGGGTATAAATAACCAAAAGTTAACTTGAACACACACTTTCTCCCCATTTCCCTCGAGTAATTTCCCAGCAACATTTTTATTTTTATTTTTTCTTTGGCCAGACTCATGACTGACATCAATTTTTGATGAACTTCAAATAACATGAAAAATGTATGCAGCTACATAAAATATTTATCATGCCAGGACCATCTTTTGCCATGCTACCCAGCCAACCTCAGCCATCGTCCACAGGTGGAGGGCTGTGGAGGGGGTTCTGGGGTCGCTGAAAGTAATTGAAGAACATTTTTTCTGCGTCCGTCAGATGTGGGTCACTGTGCGAGTATTGGGCATGAAATCCAGCAGCGACAACAGCGTCGATCCTATTGACATTTTAACTTAACATACGGCCCGCATCCAGTGACAAGTTCCACCGCCCCCTGCCCCATGCCACAACAAAACCAAAAAATTTTGTTTCATTTTCAGGTGTATCTATATACATATGTATATATGTATATATCTGAGAGACCCACACAAATTGCGCGTCATGCAAAAGGAAAGATTAAAAACGAACATTGCCAAAGCGACTTTTCAATTTTGCCTTCCCCTAAAAAAAGGACCATCAGAATGTGCGAATGGGGTCCATTGCAGGCAAATATTGATTTATCTTTCGGTTTAAATACAAAATCCATGTTTCACAAAGCTGCAGGGGAAAAAAATGAAAAGTAAATGCAAATAAATGTATATTTTAAAGGAAAGCCAATGGGAATCAACTAAATCAACAGGGGAAAACACTAACACACACACACGGGAATATGTGTGTTTATTTATAGCAGGATTTTCAAATGCCTCAAATCCAC
Source organism: Drosophila athabasca (assembly GCA_008121215.1). Classification (NCBI taxonomy): domain Eukaryota; kingdom Metazoa; phylum Arthropoda; class Insecta; order Diptera; family Drosophilidae; genus Drosophila; species Drosophila athabasca. The sequence continues at coordinate 47,772,574 of CM017794.1, forward strand.
AAAGCGAACGTGATACAGATATCCTAATTTATATCCATTGCAGTAGAGGAATAGAGAGCAGACCAATAGCAAAAATATAAATAACCAACGTAGGAATATAAGAATCAGGGATTTATATATCAAATCGTTAAGCTTTGCTGATAATTGCTACAGGGTTAGGCTGCCATCGGAATGGATGCGAAATACATTCCAATTTATATTCTTCAAGCAGCTGAAGGATTCTGCTGGAAAAGTTCAACGAAAATCATTTCAAGTCATTACAATAAGGCAACGTCGTAACCGCAACTGCACTCTTGCAAGGACCATCCGATTGTCAGTATGCAGGAAAGCGTGCAGAACGTAAAACGTTTCCTAGCTACTAGCGCTTGGCTCTTTGGTAGCCGAGAGAGCGTGGATGGTCCTCCCCACACCGGACGGCGTCAGCTTGTTCCTAACTTCATCTCGAGACTCGCTCAAAGTGGATCGCAAGAGTGAGGCGAGAAGATAAGTCTTAAGACTTATGTGTAGAGTAGCTTCTGTTCCACCTGCAGCAGAAGACCACCCGGAAAGGGAATAAACAATGGCCACAGTTTGGCAGCCAAGTTTCGAGGGAAAAGTGTTTGTAAATGAAACAATGCGAAAGAGAGAGCAAGAGAGAGGGAGAGAGAGTAATGTAAAACCTGTACAGAGTAAATGCCATGCCCAATCCACCCAGAAGGAAGTCCCGAACCAGCCAGGAGCAATTGTTGTCGGTTCACAAAGAACACTAAACAGGAGCTTGACCTCCGAGGGAAAAGTAGGAAAAACAGGAAAAACAAAAATTAATATAAAACTGCAATGCACTGACCTGCATTTCTTGGCTAAAACGGATAGCGGGTCTGACGAGGTCTAAAAATGAAGTCGAAACGGAAATGAACAGAAATGTTAGCAACAGGGGCAGAGCTTCGACGGTAAGGGCGCGCCCAGGGGGTGGCGGTGGAAGAAACTGTGATTGAAAGCATAAGCCATAGCGGATAGCTGTGATGGGGGGAAAAAGTTTTGCACAAAAGTAAGCTAACTTAGACATGAAAACAAACAAAACACAGAACGCCAGCAGAACCGAACCGAACCGCACAGAACCGTAGAAAACCGTAGAAAACCGAAACGAAACCGAACGGAACTGAACTGAATCCTGGGCAAAGTTTTTGGCCCTTCGCACTCTGAAGGTAAACAAAAGCCGAAGCAGAAAAGTAGTTGGCAACGCACGAGCTGTGTCCTGGAGTATCCTGCATGGATGGATATGGTCATGGAGTGGCGGGAGGTGAGCGGGAGAATGGAATTGAAAATGAAAGACAACTTGACGTCGACTTCATTTCATGATTAAGTTGCCCGTATCGATTTCCCTTCAGCAGACTTTATGATGATGAAAATGGAAGGAAGGAAGCCCTCCTCTGGCTAGGCCACCGCAAGGACCTGCGCCTGCGGTTGTCAAGCTCTACAAACACAAACACACACACACACATGTGACTGACTCACATTCACATTCAAAACAATAGATGAGGAAATACAAAACAAAAAAGAAGCACCCGGAAAAGACCAAGAAAAGGTTGCAAAACATACATAAATTGTGAGGAAAATGTAATTGTTGAGGACACATCTTGGGACTGTTATGGGGTGGTCGGGTAAACAAAAACAAACCCCCCTTCCCCCCCCTTGCCACAGAGAAAAATGGTGTCTTCCCTAGTGGGGGGTACTTACACTTGTGGTTGATGTGTTAAGTGCTCGAAAGTTGCCAAATAAACATTGAAAAAAAAAAACAGTAAACAAAAAAATCTAAAGAAAATAGATGCCCCGTTCAAGTAGTATTAGGAAAAGCCAAACAACAATTTAGTGGATCCAAAATAACAGACTCGAACTCCGGAGATTAGATCGTGGATACCCGCGGAGCACTTCTTCTCACTCACAGTGTGGCTTAGCAGTGGGCGGGTGTACTCCCGAGAGAAGCTGAGCCTTAGACACAGTGTAGGCAGCCAAAAATGGGAGACTGGGCCAAGAGTGACGCACTATCAAGAAGAAGGCCAGTCACCACACAGACGGCAGTCTGCCAGACTGTCAAACTATACACATACATAAGCACATATGTATATATATATATATATATTTATAATTGTATGTACATATGTATATAGTACATATATATGGACTTTAATATGTGTAATGGCAAAACTGAAAATGTGGTTTTTATATCTACACAGTCATATATTTTTCCCTCTGTACACAAACATAAATTCATAATGTCAAAATGGATGCCAGCAGTGACACAGGCAGGAGGAGGGCCAGAGAGAGGGGGAGGCAGAAGGCCAGAGAGAGGGGGAGGCAAAAGGCCAGAGAGAGGGGGAGGCAGAAGGCCAGAGAGAGGGAGAGGGGGGGCAGAAGGCTAGCGGAATGGAAAGAGCAGCGGCGAAAAATTTTCAAACATAAATTCATAATTCATATTTACATTTTAGCAAATGTTGCCAAAGACAACATGCCACAAACTCCCTCCCCCTCCCTCACACCCACAACAAGTTGTGCCACACCCACAACAGAGCCTTTTTTGTATAATGCTTTTTATATTACTATTAACATTATTTCCATTTGGGTGCACCTATTAATTGGCAGGACTATGAGCTAGGAGGGTATATTGTTTTGTCTCTCTCCCAGTGTGGCTTAACAGTGCACATTTCTGAATATCTTCAGGTTGCATCTGAACTAAATTGCAGTATATAAACTTTTGCTTAACCCACAAAGATATTTCACATTTAATCAGGCAAAACATTCCGTTTTCATTTGTAGATGCTCCCGTTTTCACACATTTTTTGTTTCTGTTGCTCTTAGAGTCTCAGAGATCTAGGCGCTCGGACGGACAGACAGACATGGCTATATCGACTCGGCTATTGATGCAGATCAAGAATATATATACTTTATGGGTTCCCCACAAACCTAATATACCCTCCACTCATTTCGAGTATTGGGTATAAAAATTTGAAGAAAGTACAATGACATTGTCTCAAGGTTACTATGAAATCGAATGTTATTGCGTTTCATTCTGAAAATAGGTCAATTTTTCCATAGTACCGAGAATTTGAATTCGTGCTATATGATAAAGCTATTTTGTGGGGTCGAAGATGCCAATTTTATGCTAAATATAAACGGTAAGCGGCATACAGAGCTGATAGCTCCAGATCACGTCATAGCGGTTGAGACGATTCTTATCATGAACGTGCTATCAGTTTAAGATGATACGCACTCGGGCGAGACCTAAAATGAAATTTTGGACAGCGTCTCGACGACGTGGACCCAAAAGTATTTTTATAATAGAGCGAAACATCAAAACAACCCGAGATTTGTATTTATACATGGTTTCTGGATCCCATTCCACTCAGTTTGGTTTTGAATTGAAAGTGCGACGGTCGAGTGAAAAATGAGGAGTTCGAATTTTATGGTGGTTATCCTGTGGCTTTTCCTGCAAGGAGACTCCTCCCTCGCCGGTGGAGATCAAGAAATAGATTTGATCTCCAAAATTAACTTATTAGAGAATCAATTAAAATGGAAAGACGAACAAATTAAGTTAAAAGACGAACAAATTAAGTTAAAAGACGAACAAATTAAGTTTAAAGACGAACATATCCAGATGAAAGACGAACAAATTACAGATAAAGTGGATCAAATCCAATACCTGAAAGAGCTCTCTAAACTAAATTTCAACAACAGTGATCATCAAAGAGAACAGTACGAAGCGAGAATCAAAAATTTAGAAGCAGAGATCATTCAAAATGTAGGAAAGCTGAATGCAACGATCGAAGAAATCGAGCTGCTTAGAGGAAAATGTGATCCCCGCAGTTGCCTACCGTTCGTCAACTCTACTGGCATCCATTTCATAAGGTTGCCCGGAGTAGACCCATTCAACGTGCCCTGCAATTCCAGTGTTTCCGGATCTGGCTGGACTGTCATCCAAAGACGAGTCAACGGGAATGTGGACTTTAATCGGAACTGGAACGACTACAAACAAGGATTCGGAAACCTCCGGGAGGACTTCTTCCTGGGACTCGAAAAAATACATCAAATGACCCTGGCGCAACCTCATGAATTGTTCATCCAACTTGGAAAGGTTGATGGATCCACCAGCTATGCTCGCTACGATGATTTCAAAATAGGAAGCGAAGAGGAAGACTACGAACTGAAATCGCTGGGAATATATTCAGGAACAGCCGAAGATTCATTAACTGAAGAACACCTGAACAAGAAGTTTTCCACTTTTGATCGGGATAATGACATTGATGAGGATTATAATTGCGCGGAACTGCGTGGTGGTTGGTGGTTTGCGAGTTGCGGACACAGGTAAAGATATTTTACGCAGAATTAACGCTATTAATTACTACGAATTAATCATATTTATTTCTTTTTCTTAATATTACAGTTCCCTCAATGGAAAATATTATAAAGATGGTACAAGAAGTAACAGTAAAGTTCGCGGCATTTATTGGGGTTCTTGGCACAACTATGACTACACGATCTCCCTGAAATTCACTCAAATAATGATAAGGCCCAAAGCCTTATAAAATGTATATTTTCAAATGACCTTTTTGTTTTTGAGGCAATGCCGAAAGATGAATTAAAATAAACAAATTCAATGAATGCTAAAAGCTGTTTTAATGTTGAAATAATGAAGCGATAACGATGAGGAGCGTTCTGATCGCAGCTAGGGCCGCGGCTCTACTTTGGTAGCCGATACGCAGTCAGTACGGCCCCCATCCGCCAGACGGCGCACGATGTGACAGAGCTGTAATAAGGCATCGCGTGGCCACTGACGTTTCATTGGTTACTGCTGGCTATAATATGATGCTGATAAATAACATTTACATACATATATACATATATGTATATGTTACACACATCCACTATCACCACAATTCTAATATACCCCTCTACTCATTTCGAGTATTGGGTATACAAAGTTGAAGAAAGTACAATGACATTGTCTCAAGGTTATTATGAAATCGAATGTTTCATTGCATTTCATCCTGAGAATAGCTGAATTCTCCATAGTACCGAGAATTTGAAATCGAGCTTAATACTATGCTACTCTATGGGGTCACAGATGCCAATTTTATGCTAAATATAATCGGCACACAACGAATGCAGAGAATATTATTCACAGAGCTGATAGCTACATAGAGGCTGAGACGGTTCTTATCATGAATGTGCTATCAGTTTCCGGAATACCAAAATATTCAAATACGCAAAATGAAATTTTGGACAGCGTCTCGACGACGTAGACCCAAAAGTATTTTTACAATAGAGAGAAACATCAAAACAACCCGAGAATTTGCATTTATACATGGTTTCTGGATCCCATTCCACTCAGTTTGGTTTTGAATTAAAAGTGCGACGGTCGAGTGAAAAATGAGGAGTTCGGTTTTTGTGGTTTTCATCCTGTGGCTTCTCCTGCATGGGGACTCCTCCCTCGCCGGTGGAGATCAAGAAATAGATTTGATATCCAAAATAAACTTATTAGAGAATCAATTAAAATGCAAAGACGAACAAATTAAGTTAAAAGACGAATTAATTACAGACAAAGTGGAACTAATAAAGAGCCTGACGGAGCAAAATAAATTAAAATCAGAAAACAGTGATCATCAAAGGGAACGGTTTGAAGCTAAAATCAAAAATGTAGAAGCAGAGATTATACAAGAAAAGAAGAAGAACGTGGTAAAAGGATCTAGGATAATAGATCTGGAAACGCCTCTTTTATTTGCTTTTCCAGATCTATTATCCTAGATCCTTTTACCACAGCAACAGCTGAACTCCGAAACGGAGGAAATCAAAGCATTGACAGACAAGGACTGGACTGGTTAATGGATCCATTGGCTATGCTCACTTCGACGATTTCCAAGTAGGACGCGAAGACGAAGGCTACGAGCTGAAATCGGTGAAATCAGGAACAGCCGGAGATTCACTAACTGAAGACCACCTGAACATAAACTTTTCCACATTTGACCGGGATAATGACCTTTATGAGTCTGGTAATTGCGCGAGATGGCATGGAGGTGGTTGGTGGTTTTTGAGTTGCGGCAATAGGAATTAACGTTATTAATTATTACGAATTTATCATTTTCATTTCTTCAGTACAGGCCAAAAATCGTATAAAATGTATACTATGTAATGACCTTTTTTTTTTGGAGACAATGCCGAAAAATGATTTAAAATAAACAAATTCAATAAATCTTAAATTTATGTACATCTAAATATATATAGAAAAAATGGAGTGAGAGCGATAGGGAGTTCTGAGTCGTTTCTAGTATCTTCAAAATTTTGCATGCCATAGACTTCCGTTCTTTGTGTGAGCGGAAGGGGGCGGCGGGTGTGATATCACAGGAGTCTGGATACAAAATTTGCTTGCTCTTTTTTTTACAGTCTCTGAGATCTAGGCCCTCATCGGAACGGACAGACATGGCAATATCGTAAAGTAAGAACTACCAGCAATATTTAAGCATCAAAAAGTTAACAAAGAGTTTCCAGCAACATATAATTTCGGTATCCCTAAGTTCGCTTCAATGAATTGTATCAGCCATCAGAGCGCACATTTTACAGAGCGAACATTTTACAGAGCGCACATTTTACAGAGCGAACATTTACAGAGCGCACATTTTACAGAGCGAACATTTTCAGAGCGCACATTTTACGGAGCAAACATTTTACAGAGCGCACATTTTACAGAGCGCACATTTTACAGAGCGAACATTTTACAGAGCGAACATTTTACAGAGCGCACATTTTACAGAGCGAACATTTTACAGAGCGAACATTTACAGAGCGAACATTTTACAGAGCGAACATTTACAGAGCGCACATTTTACAGAGCGAACATTTTACAGAGCGAACACTTTAAAGAGCGAACATTTTACAGAGCGCACATTTTACTTGGCTATTATTTAGAGATTTTAGAACGCTTTTATTTGTATTTGTATTTTGCTGCTTTATGTTCGTGACGTTGCGTTGTTGATAATGCGAATTTGCATATATTAAAAGTGCCTGTGCTGTGTCCATTTCCATGGCCAATGAACCACACGCAGAGGCCACTCCACAGCGCTTTGCCAGCCGCTTAAGCGCTTCGATTGTAGTCAACATGAAAATTAAATCAATTATTTATGGATTCATTTTGGAGTGGGGGAGTGGGAGGGGGAGGACTCGGGTTGCGGTCAGTCGACCATGGGGTTTGTTTTGCAACTCTTTATATCGATTTAATTGGCGCCAGATTCTGGGGGCTTCTTCTGGTGTGAGTAATTAATAAATAATTTCCGCTTTGTATGAATATACTTCATGACAGATTGCCCCGTTCTGCCCGCCCGGATTTGGCGATGATGTCTTAAATTAAGTTAAATGAATGGCCAAAAGCTTCTGGAAGATGGCAAACACTTTTCTTGATCAAGCTTTAAGGACTTATAAAGTCCTTTCATCAATATCTAGCGGATACTTTGGAGAATTTTCAAATGGGCTTTCATTTTAAATGAATTTATTTAAATACAAAAACATAAATTGAGTAGCGGGTACGAGAAACGTTCCGATTTCAGTTGAGGTCGGGAAGGTTGAGCAGCGGCTATAAAAATAGCAGTCTGCCCAAGATAAAGCGGGAATGAGATTCGACTTGAAAATTGTGTTGAATAACACTAGCCGGCTATGAATGAGTGGACTGAATAATTTTATATAGGGTTTGTTTGATATATATACATATATATACATGTAAAAGGTAGTGGGAATGCCGGCCCACTGAAGGAGCGTCGGTTAACAGTAGCAACAGCAGCAGTAACAGCAGAACAACAGGAGATAAACAGGAGATAAGCAGCAACGCCAGAGGGAGAACACAGCAGAGTAACAGCTGAAGTAACAGCAATAACAACAGTAGCAGCAGAGTAACAGCAGTTAAGCGAAGATCAACAGCAGTAACAGCAGTACCGCCAGAACAACAGCAGAACGAGAAGAACAGTAGACAAACAGGAGATAAGCAGCAAAGGCAGAAGGAGAACAGACAGCAGTGAAAAAGAGAGAAAAACAGGAGAAAGAAGTAGTTCAGCTGCAGCAGCCGAAATCAAGCCGTGACATCCAACCCAACCCGAATTATTCTTACCTTCCATGTCTTTTGCGATTTAATAATTTTAATAAACAATATTTAAATAATGTCTTATACATATGTATATGTATATATATTGGCTATTTAATATTGGCTATTTAATATTATATATAATTGGTTTACAACGTGGTTCATATGAATAGCGTGGGGTTCGATATGCGGCGGTAGAAATTTCTACTAAATTAACTCAACGAAAAGAAGTCGAGCAAAAGGGAATTGAGAAGATCATGCGATGCGACGGTCCAATGCAATAGCGGTGCACATCGACGGGTGCTGGCTATACGTGTGAGCGTAACAGATACATATGTTTTGGTGCAAGCAATAACAACACACCTATGCGCGTACAAATAGGTTCTGAAGCGGGGAAATTTCTCAACACTAGCCAGCACCAGACACCACACACCACAATTCGGCTGTGGCCCAAACCGACTTTTTCTGATAAGTGCAGCTATAAATCATTAAGTTCAATCTTGTTGACTAGTGTAATCAACGAGAAGAAAGACTACGAACTAAACTCAAATAAATAAACCAATTAAATAATATGAGCTAAATACTTATGTAGTCTATGGGCATCGTATTATCAACCAAAAGCTTGAACAGAGTCTGGAGCTAATCAAGAGCTCATTCTTAGAATGGCACAAACAATTTTTAACATCCGTCTAATTTTGACCACTTGCCATGTGTGCGACCCGAATTTCTTATCTCGAAAACAACTGACGCGTCGTCTAAGAGCATGATCCATGGCATTGATTGATAAGCATTGAGTTAAGAGAAGACTTACGTCTCTCATCCCACATTCAGTCTGTTTTAAATATTTCAACGGGAACAGTCGTTCAATTCAAATTAAAAGCCATGCAAATATATTGGATCATTGTCCTTTTCTTCCTTCGCGTAAGGGGAGACATCACCCTCTCCACTGAAAGCAGCTCCGAGAATAGTGCAGTGAGAATTGAGTGAAGTGAGAAATGTAAATTGAAATAAACTAATTCGTTGGGTATTCCGTTTGCAGCACTGTGAGGTGTCCCGGGAGGAGGATGATGAATATTGTGGCGCTATTTGCTATCCAATCGTTAAGCCCCTGCTGAGGTACGCTGCCCTATGCCAGGGAAAGGATACGACGATCAGCGAGCTCAAGGACCAAAACCAGCAAGAAAAATGTTACCATCGCGGAACTGCAAGGCCAACTGAAGCTTGCCAAGGCCATTGAAATACAGACATTAGTGGATAACCTATCGTCTACTATAAAGCGAGGTGAGAAACTTCTGGATGCATCGATCCGCAAGAAAGAGGAGCAAATCGATGATCTGGTGGGGAAGATAGGCCTCTTGACCAAGCTGGAAGATCAGAACAAAGTTCTTGAATCACAAAACAAACAGCTAAGGGCTACGTTTCAAGAGTATCAGTCCTTCAATTTCACATGTTAAGAGGTTTAAAACATCGATAGGCAGGGAAATCAAGAAAGAGACGTTGTACTACTGAGCTTTTGATAGAGCTGCTGCTTGTTTTTTTTGTGCTTCTTCACTTTTCAATAAGTAAGCCAACTTTGGGCGTCCAATATTTCGATTATTCTTCCCATTTGATTCGCCTATGTATAATTTTGTTGTGCTCATTTACCAATTTAATGCTTTTTCCAAAATATTTTTTGTTCTGGTTGCATTTTTTTAAATTTTGGCACACAATTAATTGCTCTACGACATGAACTAGGACGTACACTTATGGAACCTAATAGTAGTTTTATAGGCCTCTGGGAACTTGAAATATCTTTCCAGAAATTACCTTTGAAAACACTTACTTTTTACTTTTACAATATATTAATATATAAATATATATACATATATAATACAAAAATATAATATAAATATATTAATAGAACACGGACAAATAGAAAGTTTTAGCACAACCAACTTATAGTACAAGCCCGTGTGAGTGATATCCTTTTTAAATTTCTTGCAGCACGTCATTTTCTACAGTACAGCTGACTTTAACAGCGGATAGGCTTAACATTGGTCTGTTACATAACATTTTTGGTATTGAACTTTACGGTTTGAAGTTTTCTTAAGACACAAAAAAATGACCCAATTTTAGTACTTTGAAAAAATGAATAAATACCCGAAAAATCGAAAATGAAAATTTCCCCATAGTGCAATCTAGTAGATTCTTTCGTACAAGAAAATATGTACGTATATATATACTTTATAGGGTAGGAAACGCTTCCTAAATACGGCCAAGAACTGCTTTCATTCCGTGCTATGAATCCATCAGGAGATCGTCTTTCTTACCTAAAAAAAAACAAAATAAAACAAAATATTCGTATTAGTTTATTTAAATTTAGGCATAAAATAAAACACCTAATGCTAAGGCAATAACTCCATTCCAAAGTGTATTCACTGTACCACACATACAGACACACATTCCCATACATACATACATATATAGACGGCATGGGCAATACAAATATCATTGCCTACTTCTATGGGCCACTGTAAAGGCATTTGAATTATGCTTTCGGCTTTCAACTGTCAACTAAAATGCCATAAAATTTGTCCTTAAATACCAGAAATACACATTATAAATTTCACCTTTTCCCCCACACACACACAATGGCCAGACCCACATCTGGGCTCTGGCTGGGGTCTGGGGAGATCGTTAGGAGTCGCGCAAGTTGCTTCAAGCAAAAAGAAAAAGAAAAAACAAAGACAAAAAAGTAAAAGCCCAAAGCAGATGCAAAAGACAAAGCCAAAAGGGAAAAAGACTGCCAACCAGTGGGGAAAAAGGCCATAAATAAACAACAGGTATAAAGCGGACTTAAGAAAACCCAAGAAGGAAACGTAGCGAGGTTATAAAAATGCAATTTCCTTTTGCTCTCCCGTCCAAAATGTATATCAGAGCAGGCATATATTACTCTCCGTAAGAGTATATATTACTCGTATGTTTATTGTGTACATACATATACATACATGTATGTATATACAGTGTACGGGGGCAAGTAGAAATGCCAATACAACAAGCTGAAAGCCGCTTTAGCCGAAAATAACAAATGTCTATGCAATTTGTTCTGGAGAGCGAAAAAAGGAGCAAAATTCACACAGAAACTGGCCCCAAAGGTGGATTTTACAGGCGTTTTTCGTTTTGCCTTTCGACAAAGCCTCAAACCGGGACGCGTAAATTTGCAGCAGGATGCCGCAAGAAGCGCAGGAGTGCAGGAGTGCAGGAGTGCAGGAGCGCGGGAGCAAGGGGAGAGAAAAGTGCAAACAATTGCAAAGGTTCGTGCATTGCAGAAAATTCTCAACTGAAATTGAAAGGCTGTTTGCCAGACTGTGGGCGTGCCATACACAGAGTGGCCTGCCTCTGCCTCTGCCCTAGCCCCAGCTTCAGCCCCTGCTCCAGCCCCTGCCTCTGCTCCAGCCCCCTCCCCTGCCCCTGCCGTGGGCGTGAAATGTGTAGAAGGATTTACTGCGGCAGCGGAGGAAAGAATTATTGCGCCTCCTTTCAATGCCTTCGCCAGAAGGAAGTCGGCAACGAAAGGGAGGAGTGAATCCTCTTTGCAACGAATGCCAAAAAGAGTGCCAAATGCCTGCCAGTCGAAATAAGTCAATGAGGGGTGGAATGAATGAATGAATGAATGAATGAATGAATGCCTGAAACAGAGAGAGAGCAGATTACAGCTAATAGTCATACGTCACAGCTGAGTTGCGACTCAGGACTTATTCCATTTCGATTGCAAATCTTCTAGGCCAATCTCTCAATCTGAATCATCGTAGCTCTATTAGAAATGTACATCCCCAAAAACCCATCGTCCATAGAGGGGCGTGCCACACACTCCAGCGCCGGATTGCCAGCTAATTGAAGCTCTCTTTGGGCCACTTCCTGTGCACGAGACCCAAGGACGAGGGTCCAAATCGGCTGTTGGAGTTGGTAGAGGATGTTGGATAATTACCCAGAGAGTCTCCCCACCCCCCAACCATTGACGTTAACTCTTTTAGCTTTTGGCAGGCACAGTTCTATCACCGACTACAATGTGGCATGTGGAACAGCAGCTCAAAGCACACACTGTCTCTCTCTCTCTCACTCCCGCTCAATCACCGTCACTTCGGCGGCTTCTAGAAATGATTTTTTGGTGCCTTGTGTACTTCTTGGGTCCTGAAATCCAATCGGAACGCAAGGATTTCTGTGAAAGCAGTTCTGGGAATTTTTGTATATTTCTAATTATTTTTTAAATATTATTATTTATTTTTTGAATTATTATTTATATTTTTTTATATTTTATTTATTATTATTATATTATTTTTTATTTTGTAAATAATATTATTTATTTTTTAAATATTTTTAATTTTTTAAATATTATTTTTTATTATGTAAATAATATAATTTTTTTTTAAATATTATCTTTTTTTTAATATTATTATTTTTTTAATTCATATTTAAATATTATAATCTATTTTTTTTATTTTATTTATTATTCTTTTTTTTGTAGATTGTTTTTTTTTAAATAATATTAATTTTTTTTAGATTATTTTTATTTAAATATTATTATTTATTTTTGTTTTAGATTATTTTTTTCAATATTTTTTTATAAATTTTTTTAACGTTTATTTATATTATTATTATTTTACTATTCTTTTTTTCGATTAATATTATTATTTACTGCATCTTTTGAAGATACAGAGAACCCGTCCGAGGCAGACTCTCCCAGCTTCGTGCTCTCCTTCTGGTACTGCTTGAACATCCCTCGAGTCCTCGGGGTAAGAGAAAGATATTTGCTTGCTCAACAGTTTGCTTTGGCATTAAACTATCCCCCGCTTTCTTCTCTTTCAGGCCAACACACACACACACAGAGTCGAGCATAGAGGAGCACTGAATGCGCGTTGGCCTTTATCTGCCCTGCATATCAAATGAGAGCCAAGACGAGGGGGCAAGACGAGGAGGCAAGACGGCGTCTTGGACTAGAGTCACAGCACACTTTATGGCATTTCTTTTGCAACATCTTGATAATGACCAGTGACCTCAATACCGCAACGACAGCGAGAAAGGGAGGGAGAGAGAGAGAGAGAGGGGGGCAGAAACACACTTTCACTTCCTGTGCAGGCCATGAGTCCTTTCTGCCACTGGCTGCATGCCACATGCTCTCTCTCTCTCTCTCTCTCCAGGCAACACTTTCGCTTCTGTGTATGCATTTAATGTAAATTTTTCACACTAAACACGTGCATAAATCATCACAGAGGGAGAAAGAGGGAGAGAAAGAGAGGGAGAGAGAGCTCAACTTTAGCTCAAGGCTAAATTCTCCATTGGATGGAGATCCATCTGCTGCTCCCCCTCCCCCCACCAGCCATAGTAATGTCACCTGTACATTAAAGCCAGGCCGAGAGCCTGCCTCCCACAGGGGGGCCATCCATTACACTGAGCGAAATCTATGTAAAGTCTGGGATATCCTCGAAAGAAGTCTCGTGTTGTTTTTCTTCAGTGCATGGAAATGCATATAAAATAATAATAATAATAATGCAACATGCAACCTGGCAAAATTTCGCACACAACCCAGGACACTTGTCCTGATTATGTGGCGTGGCGTGGCAGGACGAGCACAGACAGAGAGAGAGAGAGAGAGAGAGTATTGTGGAAACCGCAACCACCAAAGGACAGTCACAGTTGGTGGTTGCAACAGCAGCAGCAGCTGCAACTTGCATTTTGTCCTCCTGGCAAACATTTGTTTTGACAGAAGTTGGGGCAGGAGGCAGGAGGCAGGCAAGAGGAGGTGGCATGAGCCCCTTAGCCATTTAAATTTATGTCTATTTGTGCTGCCTGCTGCCTGCTGCCCTGCTGAAAGGGTTCTGCAATCGTCCTTAATGATACTCTAAATTGTTATCCTGGGCGTTGATGTGTTTATCGTTATATTTATGCCCCCGAATGCTCTGTGTTGTGTGTGTGTGCCAATGTTCGTCCATTAATTTTCCCAAATTATGCGAATGTTCAATGGGGGGGGGCAGCATTTAGGGGGAAATCTATTGATTATGTTGCAGCAATTCCCTTTGCGGTTTCTTGGCTTCATTTTGATTTAAGGATCACTTAATATGGCTGTCGAGTGGCCTGCTGCTCTCCTGCTGCTCTCTTATGCTCTCTTTTGCTCTCTGCTGCCTGTTCTGCCCTGAGATGCTCTTCTCTTTGATCTTCTCTTACGCCATGCACACGCTCTTCCATTTCCCTCATTCCATTGCTCTCTCAGCCGGAAGTTCCTCTTCCTATCTTCCAGCGGACTCGGCAAACTCTCTCTCTCTCTCTCTCTCTCTTGCAAAATAAGACCCCCACAAAGAGAGAGCGCTTTGCGTTTGAGACTCCCTCACTCTCTTGCTCTTAAAGTAAGGACTCCTTTGTTTAGTTTGCCACATGTCTTGCCACACCATTCGCTGCCACCGCGTCATTAGCCCGATTCCAGCGAAATGTATCTACAAGTACGGTATTTAGACATTCCAAAAGAAAGAAGAAAGAAGAGGCAAAGCCTTAATGCCTGACCAGCTGCTGGCCAAGTACTTGAAACTTTAATTAGCCAGCAGCAGGAGAATAACGGCACAGGTCAGTCCTGCAGCTGAAAGGATAAACGAAGGGGGGGAGGATTTAGTTTTCAATTCTATTCTCATGCTGTTGTGGTTGGACACACACACACACACTTTGATATAATTAGCGGCATTAGCCATTAAGTAATTTTAAAAATTTATCAGCTGAAGGAGAACAGTGGCTAAGAATTAGAGTCTACGACTAACCCAATTAGCACTTAACACATGGCAGCAACAACCAGGTGCCACACACACACAGCACAGTGGGGCGCCCAGCGGTAAGAGCAGCCAAAACAGTTGGGTAAATAAATGGCAACAGAAGCTCAATTGATGGCTGGGTGCACGGCTACGTGTCCTCCTGGCATTACGTTAAATGTTTTCGAAAGCCAAACACAAGGACTAACAGAAGGCGGGAGGAGGGGGAGTGGCAGCGAGAGAGACTTTCAATTTCCAGGGCAGCCAAAAAGCCAGACATCAGCGGAAAAGGCGGCATCTCAGGCGGCAGGCAGCAGGCAACTTGGAAACTAGCACAAGGACGTGTGCCACAATCCGCCCGGCCCACAACCAGAGAGGCAAACAGAACCTCGTACACACACACACACACACACACACAAGACACTTAAACCACCTCACATCTCACTTCATCCTAGAGCCTACAGGACCTTCCCTACACCTCCTCCTCCGCCTCCTCCTCCCTCTCTTACAGTTCTACTCAGTTCTGAGGGCGAAAATCTTGGCGCTCAAGTGGCGTACGTGCTATGCGCGTAATCAATATTTACACACAGAAAAAGCAAAGGGAAAACCCGGAAAAAAGTTCCACCGATTGGTTGATATCTCTCCGACTTTCGACTGCTCCTCCAGGGGAATCTCAGGCCAGAGATTTATGGGGAAATGGACGAAAAAGAGCTCCTTCTATATTTTGCTGAATAAGCGAAAAAAATCGAATAAATAATTAAATCATTTTAACCAACGCCAAAATCGGCTACTAATTTCATTTAATTCGCAGAAATCCGAGCTACAGGGCTAGCCAGTGGAAAACCGGGGGAAAATCAAGTGGAAAGCGTACAAGATATTGTGAAAATCAACTATTGGCAGGCAGCTGTCAGCTGCAAGCAGCCCCAAGGAGCAGCGAAAACAATGAGAGGAAAATGTTCGAAGGAAAACTGTCTAGAAAAGCAACTTCTTTGCCCAAACAAAAGACTCGACAGAGAGAGGGAAAGAGTGAGAGAGTGAGAGAGAGAGAGGGAGAGAGGAAGGCAGAGATGTGCTTATGAAAACATTACATCATAAGCAGTCCGCGTCGCCGTTTGGCCACTGTCTGGGCCATGACGCCACATCTTCTGACAGTGAAATGCGCTTCTGGCAAAATATTTGCCAAAATCTAATAAATTACACACAGAAACCCAGACGGCAAACAGCAGCCGGAGGGGAAGGTCTGAGTTTGAGTATTTAACCAGACATCATTTCGATAGGGAATGCTCTCTCTCTCTCTACCCCTCTTAAAGCCTCACTTCAATTAGATGAAAAGGTAATCGAGGTATGTCTAATCCCTGAAACTGATGGAATGCAGAGGGGTATGAACTTTCTAGAGGGTTTAAAGCGTGTGAAAGCGCAGCTGGCTGAAAGAAAACTGCTTTTCAATATCATTGTCTTAGCCAGAGACAAAAACTCATCAGACTTAAGGGGGAAAATGTATGCAGCAGACTTGAAAAGTTCTTGCCACAGTCCCTCCCTGCTGGTCGGTTGTCAATAGCTCATTTAATTTATTTCAATACACACAACTGTAATCTGTAGCACAAACTTTTGGGTCATTAAGCATATTTTAGCTGCTCCTTGGGTTGTCTGGCTTAACAATATTTCAAAGGTTATTAGTTTTGATGGAAGTGGCGTCTAGACAACATAGCCACGAGTCCCGTCTGCTGGCAAGGACGAAGTTTTCACTCCACTGTACATATAGATATTCAAATTGTTTTGTGATTCTGTTTGGTGTCTGTCTGAGGTCTGAAGTCGGAGATGGCATTGCCATATGTTGGCGGGGGAGCAGCAAAACACCAAACTTTCATTCGTAAACAATGGTAATACTCCGCTGCCAAAAAGTTCACAGATGAGTTACTAATATGTTAATAATATTTGCCATAAATCGCGCGGCGAACAGACTGCAGCTAGAAAAGTGTGTAAACTGAATCAACTTTAGATGGGGGCAAAGTTTTTTAATTGGGGAAAAGTCAAAGGAAATGGTGCCCCTGGGAGTTGCACTAAGTGCATATGACAGGGACACAGAGGGACTTTGGCGGGGAGAGACGTCAAGACGAGAGTATTTTCAATTAAAAAACTTCGACAGCACCTTTTGTGAAGAACCTCCCCTCTCTCTCTCTCTCTCTCTTTCTCTAAAGTTCTAATTACAAATGTTCCTTTTTCTCTCTGTTGTCAAAGAGTTGCTCGGAGTATTCTTCTATAGAGCGTTTCCCTTTCACAAGTTCTCTTTTCACAAATAATATTAATAGAACAAAAATATGAACCAGAAAATAAAATTATATTCAACTATATTTTACCCCTTTTCTGGGGTTATCTAAAAATATTCCCCATCAAATGGAGTTGGTGACTTTCAGGTTCAAATGGAATTTCAGAAAAAAAAAAACAAATATTCTCTTTTACTCCTTTTTTAATCTATAAGCCGCGTAATATCCGAAATATACTAGAGAAAATAATAAATAAAAAAACCCCATCATTTTATGCAGTTTTATTAATATGTGAAATGACAGAAAAATATTACAAAAAATACCATATAGTACTAGAAATATACCGTAAAATACTATAAAAATATCGTAAATTCTAGAAATACAATAAAATACCATACTAGGCTAGAAAATACCATAAAATGTTAGTATGTATATGTATACTAGAAAAATACCGTAAATACTAGAAATAAAATAAAATATTAGAAAATACAACATAATACTAGAAAATACCATAAAATACTAGAAAATATATTCCAAAAAATACGCAAAAATAAGTACTTAGCACCAAAAAAAATACTGGAAAATAGAAGACCATATCATTCCTGCGGTTTTTACACAAACCATAATAATATAAAACAAAATACCACACTTTCGGTGCGAAAAAATGCTGAAAAAATGCTGCAAATGCTGAAAAATACTATACATTATTCCAGAGTGTAATAAAATTTTTCATTCGCAATATTGCAATTTCCGCAACTAGAAAATATAGCAATCTTACTTTTAGTATTTTTTGTTGTACCAGAAAAATTACTAAAACAAAAAATATACCACATAAAATCATGATTGCATAATGTTTTATATTGCGTATTTTCACAGAAAAATACTAGAAGATATTCCAGAAAATACCACACCATGCCGGCCTGCAAAAAATACTAACAAAGCCCATCCATTCATAAAAAACATTACAAAAAAGCGCCAAACTAATTTAATATTTTTTTGAAATTTTTAGAGATATTTTCACATTTTCTTTAATTATAAACGCGAAACCCTTGAACAGCTATAAAAGTTCAGAAACATAGCCAGAAACTTTATAATTACACAGATTTATTTGCATACCAGAAACTTACCTAAAACTAGGCTTCATTTAACTAACGATTTCACCGCCGTAACCTATGCAAACACAAGCCCCACTACCAGCACCAGAACCAGGAACAGGAACCACCCACCAAAACCGCAAACCCTCATTCCTCAACCCCAATCCGCAATCCACATCTCCGCCCACTTCTTGGCAGGAGAAGACCAAAAGCCAGAGCCATAGCCATAGCCATAGCTAGAGCCATGCAACATCATGTCAAGTACAAAATTGCCTTCGCCACTTGGGAAACTTTATGCACTCTCCTCGCCAGAGTGCAACATAAATTGCCAACAGCTAGGGGGGCAGGGCGGGGGCGGGGTCGCTGGTTCTGGTCAAAACTCAACGAGTCTTGTAATTAAAAGTAGTTTCCCCACACAAAACGAACGCCCAAAAGTGCGGAAAACAAAATGCAAACGAATAAAATTAAAGGCCCACGAAGGAGTGTAATTATTAGTTTCCGTTCGGGCTATCATTCCCTCAGTCACAGGCTACAGGCCACAGGCCACAGGCCACATTGGTAGCAGGAGGACACCTCCACCTATTGGTGGAGACAGACAGCGATAAAGAACACAACGAACTCAAATCCAATGAAAAATGAATAAATAAAACAATAAATAATAAGAAGTTCGCTGAACTTACACACAGATCGACAATACATAACACCTAGTATAGGGCCATTGTTATATCAACTTGGAAGATTACAAATATGTACTTTATAGGATTTGCTCCATTTATTATCTCGAAAACAACATGCAAGTCGTCTGAGAGCATGATCCATGGCATTGATTGATAAGCATTGATTGATAAGCACTGCTATATAAGAAGACTTCTGCCTCTCATCCCACATTCAGTCTCATTTAAATATTTCAACGGGAACAGTCGTTCAATTCAAATTAAAAGCCATGCAAATGTATTGGATCATTGTCCTTTTCTTCCTTCGCGTAAGGGGAGACATCACCCTGTCCACTGGAAGTGGCTCCGAGAATAGTGCGGTGAGAATTGAGTGAAGTGCGAAATGTAAATTGAAATAAACTAATTCGTTGGGTATCCCGTTTGCAGCACTGTGAGGTGTCCCGGGATGAGGATGACGAATATTGTGGCGCTATTTGCTATCCAATCGTTAAGCCCCTGCTGCGGTACGCTGCCCTTTGCCAGGGCAAGGATACGAAGATCAGCGAGCAAAATGTTACCATCGCGGAACTGCAAGGCCAACTGAAGCTTGCCAAGTCCTTGAAACTGCAGGCAAGTAAACAGGTGGATTATCTCAAGGAACAGTCGGATGCCAAAATTAAGAGCTTGGAGGAACAGCAGAACAATCTTTTGAAAATGGGGAAAGAAACGAAGGACGAAGTCGAAAAAATTGGCATGCAGATTCAAGCTAATACCAGAGTTTTGGTAAATAAACTGACGGAGGATCTTAAGGTGCAACTGAAGGAAGCAGTCGAGGTAACAGGATCCAGGATAATGGATCTGGAAACGCAAGTTAAAGAGTTCCAGCGACAGCTGAACACCAAAACGGAAGATAATAAAGCACTGACAGAAAGAATAAAAGTGTTAGAAACAGAGAACAATACCAGCCGTGAGGAATTGACCTCCAGGACGAAAGAAATTGAAGTAAGCCAGGCCAAGATAAAGGATCAGGAGGCTGAAATCAAACACTGCCAGGACCAGCTGACGATCAAGAATGGCTTAGTGAAATCATTCGAGTCCACAATTCGCGACAAGGACTCCCAATTCAAAAATCTAACATCGGAGACAGAGCTGCTGAGAGGAAAATGCGAAGCCCACAGTTGCTTAGCCTTCGTCAACTCAACAGATATCCATACCGTAAGGTTGCCCGGAGTAGACCAATTCGATGTGCCCTGCAATTCCAGTGTTTCAGGATCTGGCTGGACTGTCATCCAGAGACGAGTCAACGGCAATGTGGACTTTAATCGCACTTGGACCGACTACAAACAAGGATTCGGAGACCTCCGGGAGGACTTCTTCCTGGGACTCGAAAAAATACATCAAATGACTCTGGCGCATCCTCATGAATTGTACATCCAACTTGGAAAGGTTGATGGATCCATTAGATATGCTCGCTTCGATAATTTCAAAATAGGAAGCGAAGAGGAAGACTACAAACTGAAATCGCTGGGAAAATATTCAGGAACAGCCGGAGATTCACTAACTAAAAAGCACCTGAACATGAAGTTTACCACTTTTGATCGGGATAATGACATTAATAAGAATGTTAGTTGCGCGAAATTGTATGGAGGTGGTTGGTGGTTTCGGAGTTGCGGCTGGAGGTAAACATCTTTTACGCTTAATTAACGCTATTAATTATTACGAATCTATCATATTTATTTATTTTTCTTAATATTGCAGTAACCTCAATGGAAAATATTATAAAGATGGTATAGTAAGTGATGATCAAAGTAACGGCATTGATTGGCCTTCTTGGTACATCTATGACTGGAAGATCTCCCTGACATTCTCTCAAATGATGATAAGGCCAAAAGCCTTATAGAATGTATACTATTTAATGACTTTTTTGTAGTTGAAATAATGCTGAAAGATGATTTAAAATAAACAAATTCAATGAATACAAAAAGCTGTTTATAATTACAGGAAGATGTATAGAAAAAATGGAGAGAGAGCGATGGATGGATAAATAGACTCGGCTATTGATGCAGATCAAGAATATATAAAGTTTGGGCCTAGGTGCAACACACATTCACTATCACCACAAGTCTAATCTAGCCCTCCACTCATTTCGAGTACCGGGTATAAAAAGCGCCTGACAAGTTCCAATTTAAGCTCGACACGTAAAGGGCATCTGTAGTCGTTAAGTGAAAATACGGAGCAAAGAGAAGAGAGGATCAACATAAAGGCGGAAGCTACGCAGCAAAGTAGAGTTCACC
Source organism: Drosophila athabasca (assembly GCA_008121215.1). Lineage (NCBI taxonomy): Eukaryota > Metazoa > Arthropoda > Insecta > Diptera > Drosophilidae > Drosophila > Drosophila athabasca. The sequence continues at coordinate 47,793,747 of CM017794.1, forward strand.
CTTCCTTTGCTTTACACAAGGGTATGATGCGTCGTCACCACATCTGCTCTCTTCCGAGGACCATGCGTCTGTCAGTTTGCATGCAATCGTGAAGAACGTATGTAAAACGTTTGCTATCGCTTGTCTCTCTGAGAGCCGAGAGAGAGTGGATGGTCCTCACCGCAACGGACGACTAAATATATCGTGGAGAAGGGTACCGTTTTTTCTGCTGAGAGAGCGATTAAAGGAATTGCTGAGAGAGCAATGGAATGAAATGAGAGAGCAGCAAATCCAAGAAGAGGTTGTGCATCCCCGACCTGTAAATATACACACACACATACATACCTAGGGTAAAATAAATATCGAGCTCTGTTACTGCGCTTTTCGCTCATTATTTCTAGATAAAATATATAAATATGTACAGTATTGCAAGGAGCTTGGGGAAAATGTCCAAGAGCATCAGTTTATAACTTATAATTGGATTTATGAACAGACAACAACAGCGGAAAAGACAACATCAGGGATCCAACTAAAACTCACTAACTAACTAACTTCCTCTCCTGTTGTCCTTCTCCCTCTGTCTCCGAGTCCTCTCCCTCTCTCTTTCTCCCTCTCTTGGTCTCTTATGCTTTAGATGGACCGACTAGGACAAGTGGCCGTACGAATTAAGCTTGCTTAAAGGCTGCCGCCAACAATGACTTAGCCGCAACACTGCATCAAGAAACTGTGCCCCGTGCGTCCTTCGGCAACGGGAACGGAAACTGCACAAAAGGTGGCCCAGAAAGAGAAAATGCTGCAAAGAAAGACACTTGGGAGAGCCAAGGATGCTCGCAGGAAGGAGAAGGAGAAGCAGCCAGCCATCTCTGTAGCAAATTAATCACTTGGGTATTTGTTACGCTTAAATTATTCAGGCAGCCATCGACAGACCCAAACAAGACCCACAGAATACGGAGAAATCTGTAATAAACACTCGAAAGAGTATTTTCAAACAGTGGAAATCATTCACTCATTCATTCATTCACTCATGTGAATGTATACCGCATTGTACTTTCATTTACACACATGTGTGATTTTATTTTTCTCTCTTTTCCTAATAACATTGTTGACTCTGGAGCGCAAGGCGTTGACTGCATAAGTAGTTACTGGGTGAGGGCAGAGAAGATGCTTGCCAGTGGAGTTGTTGTGCTGCCCCCACCTTCTGGGGGCGTGGCACACACACACTGCAACTGGGATGCTGACCCGGTAGTCGGCTTAACGCCCACAACCAACTGCGAGAACAACATAATAGGAAGCTCGTGAAGCGAAAAATAAACAGCAGCAAGAACTTCTTCTCAACAAAAAATAAAAAGCTGAAAAAATTTAATTTGCAACAGAAACTTTAACTGGCGAAAATTTTACACTGCAATCTCCAATCTGCAATCTGCCATTTTGTTTGTCGGTAAATCAATCAATCAATCAATCAACTTAAGTAGAAGTCGTAAAAGCCCTAAGAGAATTAAAATAAAAAAAAATTTAATTATACTACCACTAAGTACAGTCACGCTTGGTTTTTATTTTGGTATCAACTTTTTGATATCTAAAATTTTTCTGGTATTTTTTTAAAATGTGAATTTTATCTTTTGGGATTATTGGGAGGTTTGGTATTTTTTCAGAACTTTATTAAAGAAATTTTGTTAGACTTCATTTAAATTCTTAGTATTTTTATAGTATGTTTTTTGGTAATAATTTTTATTTTGTAAATTAATTTATTAATTTGTTACTTACAGTATTTTTATAGTATTTTTGTTTGGTACAAATTTATATTTTTTAAATTAATTTATTGATATTTTATTTACAGTATTTTAATAGTATTTTTTTTGTAAAAACTTTTATTTTTTTAATTAATTTTTTACAGTGTTTTTATAGTATATTTTATAAATTTTAAAATTTTTTTTTTTTATGAATTTTTTTTTAATAAATTTTTTTATTTTTTTAATGAATTTAAAAAAAAAATTTTAATGAATATTTTAATTTTTTTGTTTTAGTGAATTTTTTTTTTCAGTATTTTTTGCTGTTGTTTTTTAATTATCATATCTGTTGTGTCTAGTATTTTCAGGGTATTTTTATGAGAATTTTTGTAATAGTTTTTTATTTTTTTAATATTTATATATTTAGATATTTGGAATATTACTTTTCAAAAGAAATGTATATTTTGTTTAGTTATTGTTCTAGTTATTTTTCTGCAAATTTTTTTGTACCTGCTAACATAGTACCAAAATTAGACCGGTTGGGGCATCGATCCCTACTTGAATTATACCTGACTCAATCTATTGTATTTTATCTGAATGCGTAACAAATTACTCGAAGTGTACTTCACTTTAAGGAATATTGCGTTGCATGAATCGAGTACGAAATTATGCTCAGTGTATGATCTTCTACTGTCTCTCTGTTATACTATTTTCTTCTGTGCTTTGGCATGAGTGTGGATCGCAAAGACGAAGTGATAAGAGATCTATTTTCGAAGGTGATTCTTGGGTGTTTGCTGAGTGCAAGTGGAAGGGAAAGGGATGGAATAGATGAAGAAATTTCTACCAGATAAATAATTATACCTCTACTTATAATGAATTCATGGGATTGAAGCTGTCAGACTAAATCAATGCCTTAATATTGAAGCAAAGCAAGGGTATTTAATCGGTTCATGTATGGAGACAGGTTTTTGTGTGGCTCGTTTGCTGTTTGTTGTGGGTGTCGAAGCGCATGATGGCTGAGCGCCCACACATACACGCATGTTATGTCTGTGTGTGTGAGTGTGTGTGTGTGTATTGTAAGCTTAAAGTACTGGAAACTGGGTTAATAATGTCATTTACTGCACTGGAGGGCAGAGGCACACAACAGCCATCCAAGCAGCGAGCTGTTGAGAACATAACAACGCCACGAACACGAGGCGTGGGAGGCATGGGAGGCATGGGAGGCATGGCTGGGTATTAGAATTTAAAACATTGTATTTTTACATGGAATACCTACCATAAAAGTGAAGATAGCTACACATTTTAATTGCAGGAAGCTGCCAGTTGCAGTTGCACTTGCAGTTGCAGTTGCTGTTGCCATCTGTTGGACTTTGAAGTGCGCTGTTGACAAAGGGCTAATGCAATTGACATTTTACTCGTACGTTCGGTTCGTTCTGCCCGATGATTCCCTTCCCTCCCCCCACATCCCACTTTCGACGAGTGTGTTCGGGGAGGACTTTGTTGCATCATTAGACACGGTGCATTGCCTCGTGCGTCTATCTGTCTGTTTGTGTGCTGTGAAAACTAATCGCATGTTATGCCAAAAGGCCCAACCTACAACCTATTCCTAATACTATTTTCGTTTTGCTGGACAATCAACCAAATAGTAGGTCGGGGAGGGGCGGGATTGACAGCTGATGGACGAATAACGGACATCAAAGGAGATTTCGGTACGATTTAAAGCTCTTTATTGGTTGGGGATTATTATGAAATCAAATATATTCCATGCTAGAAATAATAATCTTTAAAAAATCTATTTACTCCCCAGAAAGCCCCAAAATGAACGGGTCTCACTGGGAGAGAGAAGCTGTTTGATGGCACTCTTTAAGCATAATGTAATTCAAATGCTAAGCCACACTGGGAGAGAGAAACTAAATTCTTTATTCTGCTATCTGTTTAAGAGTTAGTTGACCCTCAAAGCTTAAAACCCACAATGACATTGCAGTAATAATCTTTCCATTTTGAGACTCATTCTTGAAGTACATAAATTTTCTTTTCGCCTGCTGATAAGTCACTCAAATGCTGGAATGGTGGAGGCCATACAAAAGTTATCTCCTCTTCAGAGTTTATCTTTTAATGACGCACTCGAAAATCCCTAGCGCAGATTTCAAACAAGATAAAACAAAAAACAAACGCATAATCTGTGTTTAATGCATCATTCGTTGGGCGTTGACAGGCACCAGAGGGGCGGGGACTTTGACAGGCACCAGGGATGCGGGGACTTTGAATCTTGGATGGGTTTTGGGCTGCTGCGATACTCTTTCAATTAAAACCATTCATAAATTCATGTAGAGCCAGCCCCATACGGCCTGACCCCTACGGAAGCCCTAAAACATATTTCATAGTCGAGTGCCATGAATAACCTAGAAATGGTTTCCTCCTCCTCCCCCAGCCCCTGGCCACACACACACATATGCAAATATCAATAGGGTTGCCATTGCCATATGCGAAAAGAAAAAAATAGGAAACTGGGTTATGTGCAGGCTGAGAAAACCATTTCGAATGCAACCATTCGCATATTTGGTTACAATTCGTTCATCCATTCCCCTTTTCCTTGACGTTTTCCTTTCTCCGCTTTCTTCCTTTGCTTCATGTTTTGTTTTGCATAAATATTTTTGTGGAGCGTCCCCTGGATAGCGTTAAATCCTTTAAAGTGCAGCAAAATGCCAATGAAAAGTGTGGTTTTAGCAGGTTTCAAGGCCTGGAAAATGTCATACTTATTATATATAGTTTTTTCTCTATTTCTCCGCTTTACTACAATAAATAAAGATTTAAATTAATAATATATTTTAATTTTAATAACAAAATATAAAAAAAAAACGAGGGAGAACGTTGACCCGGTACTTAGTCAGTATATATGTACATACATACATACATATATGAGCTTGCGATTTATGCAATTTATTATATGTTCGCAAAAGGGACGAATTAAATTTTGGGCATAAAATAATTTTACAAAAAATGAAGTCAAATTTTTGGAATTTTTATACATGTTTCCATTTTTGTTTACATATAATTTTTACATCAGCTTCTAAATTTCTACATGTACATGTATAACTACATATACGAAACGTGGAAGTGTATGCGACAGAGAGAGAGGGAATGAGTAAGCGCTTGGCAGTCGTTGCGTAGCCACTGAAATTTCATTTCTCCCTTCTGGCTATAATAATGATCCGACCTGATCCAGATTCGAAACTCTGATAGATACAGTCTTTCTCTAAGATTCTGCGTTTCTGGCTATGGCTATATCGACTCGGCTATTGATTCTGATCAAGAATATATATGTATACTTTATGGGGTCGGAAGCATCCACTTTCCCCACAAGTCTAATATACCCCTCCACTCATTTCGAGTATTGGGTATAAAAAGTTGAAGAAAGTACACTGACATTGGCTCAAGGTTATTATGAAATCGAATGTTTCATTGCGTTTCATTCAGAGAATAGCTGAATTCTCCACAGTACCAAGAATTAGAATTCGTGCTAAATACTATGCTACTCTATGGGGTCACAGATGCCAATTTTATGCACACAACGAATGCGGAGAATATTATTCACAGAGCTGATAGCTCCAGATCACGCCATAGCGGTTGAGACGTTTCTTATCATGAATGTGCTATCAGTGTCCGGAATACCAAAATATTTAAATGCTAGGAGCAGAGCTAGACAAGAGAGAGCGAGAGAGAGAGACTGAGACTGAGGCTGAGCAGCAGCCCTGAACGGAAAGATTGTTACTATTATTTTTATAGTCAGGTCTTTCCTTTTTTTTCCCCCTATAGGAAAGATGATTCTTCATGGAATCATGGAACTGCTTTAAAAAATCGAATCCAAGAAAATTCAATCTCGGCTAATGTAAATGTATTATTTATTTATATATTATTTTTAATTACTTTAAAGAAACATTTATGCAACGTTGGCTCAACTTTGGCTCGAAAACGAATACGTGCCTACAATCGACCTTAGCACCAATTACACTAGTCAACAAAATTGGACCTTTTTTTCGCGTCGTAAACCAACCCGACCTTTTCTTATAGATTTGGGAATTCAAAAATTTTTAATAAGTTTCGGTTTTCTTTCAAGATGTAGTTTTGTTTTAAAGAATTTTTGAACTCTGGTATTTTATTTTTATGTTTGTTGCAGAGGTAGTTCTTTTTTCGCATAACTTAAGTATCTTACATCTGGTTTTATCGAACCTTGCAATTCTGAGAAGCTGATAAGTGCAGCTATAAATCATTAAGTTTAATTTTGTTGACTAGTGTAATCATCAAGTAGAAAGTCTACGAACTAAAATCAAATAAATAAAACAATTAAATAATATAAGGCACATATCGACAATACATAATACTTATGTAGTCAATGGGCATCGTATTATCAACAATAACCTTGAACAGTCTGCCAATTCACGAAATTATAGAGCTAATCAAGAGCTGCATTATAATGGAAAGACCAAATTAAACATCCGCCTTACTTCGACCACTTGCCATGTGTGTGGCCCAAATTTCTTATCTCGGAAACAACAGACACGTCGCCTGAGAGCATGATCCATGGCATTGATTGATAAGCATTGATTGATTGCTATATAAGGAGACTTGTGCCTCTCATCCCACATTCAGTCTGATTTAAATATTTCAACGGGAATATTAATTGAATTAAAATTAAAAGTTAAAATGCAAATATATTGGATCATTGTCCTTTTCTTCCTTCGCGTAAGGGGAGGCATCACCCTCTCCACAGGAAGTGGCTCCGAGAATAGTGCGGTGAGAATTGAGTGAAGTGCGAAATGTAAATTGAAATAAACTAATTCGTTGGGTATTCCGTTTGCAGCACTGTGAGGTGTCCCGGGATGAGGATGACGAATATTGTGGCGCTATTTGCTATCCAATCGTTAAGCCCCTGCTGCGGTACGCTGCCCTTTGCCAGGGCAAGGATACGAAGATCAGCGAGCAAAATGTTACCATCGCGGAACTGCAAGGCCAACTGAAGCTTGCCAAGTCCTTGAAACTGCAGGCAAGTAAACAGGTGGATTATCTCAAGGAACAGTCGGATGCCAAAATTAAGAGCTTGGAGGAACAGCTAAAGCATTTAGAAAACAATATTTTGAACATGGGGAAAGAAACGAAGGACGAAGTCGAAAAAATTGGCATGCAGATTCAAGCTAAAGAGACTGAAATGCGATCAAAGGACGAGCTCATGGACCAAATCCGCGAGAAAGATGCTTACATCGCCAAACTGGAAAGCAAACAGGAGACAGCCAAAACAATGGAGGTTCTGGTAAATAAACTGACGGAGGATCTTAAGGTGCAACTGAAGGAAGCAGTCGAGGTAAAAGGATCCAGGATAATGGATCTGGAAACGCAAGTTAAAGAGTTCCAGCGACAGCTGAACACCAAAACGGATGATAACAGAGCTTTTACGGCCAGGATAACCGTTTTAGAAAAAGAAATTAAAGTTAACCAGGCCAAGATAAAGGATCAGGAAACGGAAATCAAACACTGCCAGGACCAGCTGACGATCAAGGATGGCTTAGTGAAATCATTCGAGTCCACAATTCGCGACAAGGACTCCCAATTCAAAAATCTAACATCGGAGACAGAGCTGATGAGAGGAAAATGCGAAGCCAGCAGTTGCTTGCCTTTCGTTAACTCAACAGATATCCATAGCATTAGGTTGCCCGGATTAGACCCATTCAACGTGCCCTGCAATTCCAGTGTTTCCGGATCTGGCTGGACTGTCATCCAGAGACGAGTCAACGGCAATGTGGACTTTAATCGCACTTGGACCGACTACAGACAAGGGTTCGGAGACCTCCGGGAGGACTTCTTCCTGGGACTCGAAAAAATACATCAAATGACCCTGGCCCAACCTCACGAGTTATACATCCAACTTGGAATGGTTAATGGATCCACCAGCTATGCTCGGTACGACGATTTCAAGATAGGAAGCGAAGAGGAAGACTACGAACTGAAATCGCTGGGAAAATATTCAGGAACAGCCGGAGATTCACTAACTGAATGGCACCTGAACATGAAGTTTTCCACTTTTGATAGGGATAATGACATTGATGAGGATTATAATTGCGCGAAAGTGTTTGGAGGTGGTTGGTGGTTTTCGAATTGCGCTGATAGGTAAACATCTTTTACGCAGAATTAACGCTATTAATTATTACGAATTTATCATATTTATTTCTTTTTCTTAATATTACAGTTCCCTTAATGGAAAATATTATAAAGATGGTAAAAGAAGTAACAGCAAAGTTCGCAGCATTTATTGGGGTTCTTGGCACAACTATGACTACACGATCTCCCTGACATTCACTCAAATAATGATAAGGCCAAAAACCTTATAAAATGTATATTTTCAAATGACCTTTTTGTTTTTGAGGCAATGCCGAAAGATGATTCAAAATAAACAAATTCAATAAATGCTAAAAGCTGTTTTAATGTTAAAATAATGAATCGATAACGATGGGAAGCGTTCTGATCGCAGCTAGGGCCGCGGCTCTACTTTGGTAGCCGATACGCAGTCAGTACGGCCCCCATCCGCCAGACGGCGCACGATGTGAAAGAGCTGTAATAAGGCATCGCGTGGCCACTGACGTTTCATTGGTTACTGCTGGCTATAATATGATGCTGATCAATAACATTTACATACATATATGTATATGTATATGTTACACACATCCACTATCACCACAATTCTAATATACCCCTCTACTCATTTCGAGTATTGGGTATACAAAGTTGCAGAAAGTACAATGACATTGTTATAATGAAATCGAATGTTTCATTGCGTTTTATTCTGAGAATAGCTGAATTCTCCATAGTACCGAGAATTTGAAATCGTGCCAAATAATATGCTACTCTATGGGGTCACAGATGCCAATTTTATGCTAAATATAATCGGCACACAACGAATGCAGAGAATATTATTCACAGAACTGATAGCTACATAGCGGTTGAGACGTTTCTTCAAATGCTAGGGGGAAAGCCCACTAAGCACTCGGGCGATACGCAAAATGAATGGACAGCGTCTCGACGACGGGGAAAAAGTATTTTTATAATAGAGCGAAACATCAAAACAACCCGAGAATTTGTATTTATACATGGTTTCTGGATCCCATTCCACTCAGTTTGGTTTTGAATTGAAAGTGCGACGGTCGAGTGAAAAATGAGGTGCTCGAATTTTATGTTGTTCATCCTGTGGCTTCTCCTGCATGGGGACTCCTCCCTCGCCGGTGGAGATCAAGAAATAGATTTGATCTCCAAAATTAACTTATTAGAGAATCAATTAAAGTGGAAAGACGAACAAATTAAGTTAAAAGACGAACAAATCAAGTTAAAAGACGACTTAATTACAGATAAAGTGGATCAAATCGAATACCTGAGAGAGTTTTCTAAACAAAATTTCAAAAACAGTGATCATCAAAGAGAACAGTACGAAGCGAGAATCCAAAGTTTGGAAGCTGAGATCATTCAAAATTTAGGAAAGCTGAATGCAACGATCGAAGAAAACGAGCTGCTGAGAGGAACATGTGAAGTCCGCAGTTGCTTACCCTTCGTCAACTCAACAGATATCCATAGCATAATGTTGCCCGGTTTAAACCCATTCGACGTGCCCTGCAATTCCAGTGTTTCCGGATCTGGCTGGACTGTCATCCAGAGACGAGTCAACGGCAATGTGGACTTTAATCGCACTTGGACCGACTACAAACAAGGATTCGGAAACCTCCGGGAGGACTTCTTCCTGGGACTCGAAAAAATACATCAAATGACTCTGGAGCAGCCTCATGAATTGTACATCCAACTTGGAATGGTTAATGGATCCATGGGCTATGCTCGCTACGACGATTTCAAGATAGGAAGCGAAGAGGAAGGCTACGAACTGAAATCGGTGGGAAAATATTCAGGAACAGCCGGAGATTCACTAACTAAAAAGCACCTGAACATGAAGTTTTCCACTTTTGATCGGGAGAATGACATTGTCGGACTTAATTGCGCGAAATTGTATGGAGGTGGTTGGTGGTTTTCGTTTTGCGCTGATAGGTAAACATCTTTTACGCAGAATTAACGTTATTAATTATTACGAACTTATCATATTCATTTATTTTTCTTAATATTGCAGTTCCCTCAATGCAAAATATTATAGAGATGGTAAATGCATTAAGGATTTCGGCATTTATTGGTTATCTTGGCACTACAATGACTGGCACATGTCCCTCACATTCACTCAAATATTGATAAGGCCCAAAACCTTATAAAGTGTATACTATTTAATGATCTTTTTTTAGTTGAATTAATGCTGAAAGATGATTTAAAATAAAAAAAATTCAATGAATGCAAAAAGCTGTTTATAATTAAATTTACATATAAATATATGGAAAAAATTGATGGAGAACACAGATTTTCGTCTTTTCTGGAGGCGGGGAGGGACGACATTTTCAACACTGTGATATCACAGGAGTCTGCACACAAAATTTGTTGCTCTAGCTGTTATAGTCTCTGAGATCTAGGCGCTCGTCGGGACAGACAGACAGACAATGCTATATCGACTCGACTATTGATGCTGATCAAAAAAAATATACATATACTTTCTTTTGGGCGTTGCATGCATCCACTTTTACCACAATTCTAATATACCCATTCACTCTTCGAGTACCGGGTATACAAATGGTTAAATTACATCACTTGAGAACGGATGGGTAGGTTTTTTTTTATGGTTTTTACGAAAGAATATTCGATGTTTTATTGGAAACAATCGCAGCCGTACAATCGTAGGCGAAGAGGCAATTATCATAGTCGGAGATCAGTTCCAAGCTCGAGATATTATTCTCCAAGGACGAAACAATTAATCGAGTTATTTGCCTGCCCAATGCCTGCTGTTAGACGATCAAACCTTGACCGACATACAGCATATAGCACTAGGTAGTCGACACGACATTTCCGCTGTGGCCTAAAATGACTTTTTCCAATAGATTTGAAGATCTAAAATGTATTTAAGAATTATGGTTTTTTATTCAAGGTTTTATAATATTTTTTTAATTTATCCAGAGGAATGGTATTTTTTATACAATACTTAAGTTTCTTATATTTAATTGTATTGAATTTGGCAGTTGTGAAAAGCTGATAAATCCAGGTTAAAAAAAAATTGCATACATTTTTGCGTTATTTTTCCCCGAAATTATGAAAAACCGATCATCTAATTGATTAGGCCTCTTATTTTCTTTCTTTCCCCTTTTGAAGACATATATTGCGCAGTGGTCTTTTAAAGCAGAGCCCGGCGGCGTCCTATGCACTGTGCATAGGTAAGGCCACGAGGCAGCGCAGTCGGCACACGCACAGTGTAAAAACATCGTGTAGTGTCGACCCCGCCGGCTTCATAATTCTGATCGGCAGCGCCGCGGCAGAGAAAATGAATCGTGTTGCTTCGTGTCTCTTGTCCGCGCACACAAACGCACAAAAACATGTGAGTGTCTGCGTGCCGGCCGCTGCTCTAGTCCAATGTTCTATTTACTCTTTTAATCAATCAACTTCAGCTTAATAATACATAACCATTTAAATTTCATCTAAAACAAAAAAAAAAAAAAAGAGAGAAAGACAAAAGAACAGAAGGTCTGGGCGGGGAGAGAACATTGTTTTCGTTTGCCATTTTCCCAGGAAATTCATTTTTAAATTGTTAATGAGCCTCAGAGCGTTTAGCACGTTTCCAGTGCTTGGATGAGCGCGTTAACTAAGCCATGACACAGCCCCCACACCCCACACGACAGCCACGCCTCCCATCCACCCCCGAGATGGCTGGCAATATGCTGGGATTTTGCTCATACATAAATAAGGCATCCATTATCAAATGGCGTTTCTAATATAGCAACAACAACAACAATGGAAGATGGCTGTCTCTATGCGATGGATAGAAAGATGTTCAACAGAACGAAAACCAAAAGCAAACGAAAAAAAGGCAGTAGGAAAAAACAGTAAAAACAATGCGAACAGAACATGGAAAAAAAGTTCCGACTTCTTTTTCGCATGCAAAAGTATATTCGCATACATATGTACATCTATATGAATATTCATACATACATCTGTACATATATATATATATATATATGCAGATAATGAGCATATTGCCAAAGAGAGAGCCAAAGCAAGAGCAACAACAGCCAGAACGCAAAGGAAATGAACACGAGAACTGAACTGTATGCAAGGTACAGTGGAATTGATATTTATTTTAAGCTACAAAATATTTGAGTGCAATTTTACAGTTACATCTCTCTGTGGGCGGTTATTAATGCAAAGTAGTTCAATAGCCTCCAAGCAAAAGAGAGTCAGAGAGCGAAGAAGAAAGCTCGCCCTCTCTCTGAACAGACAGCTAGATCCAAGTCTTAGTTTAGTAACGTAACTGCAAGCAACTGAGAGTCGGAGAGCGAACAAAAGCCCGCTCTCGCGACAGAGTGAATCATGCCCATGGCCTGAAGGGCAGAAGGAGACAGAATGCTCCAAGGCTAGAGATGGCAGTGCTCTCATTTAGAATATGCTCACTGAAAGTTTACATATGTACATATGTATGAATTTTCTACATCTACTTCTATGCCTGATCTACGTATGTATTTAATATGTATGTATGGCATATATCAATCCATTATTGATCATTAAATATGCATTATATATCTGTTGTTTTTAGCAGATATTAGGCTTGAGAGAAACTGAAACACTTTAGTGGATCGCCTCTCCTTCTATGCAAGATGTTCTTGATGCTCTATGTGTAATTTCACAGAATCTCTAAAGGATTTCCATTTCTTCAATAACATCTTTGAGATTCCCTTCATGGAGGTATTTCTTGAATGGCATACATTTTTCTTAATAATTTGGTTTACCTTTCCAATTGATTAAGAAAAAACCCACTTGTCCCTCCCCCCAATTACATTTGTTATTCAATTTCGAAATCAAACTTTGCTTTTAAACATTTAAAAATTTTCCATTTTCTGTTCATTCGTTCGCTTCCAACCAAATGAGTTTCGAATTTTTTGTGCCCATTGTTCGGGGTAAACAGTTTGAAACTTTTTCATTATGCTGATGGCTCCGCCCTGCCTTTGGCTTCTGCTTCAGTTCCTATTCCTATTCCTGCTCCTGCTCCGGCTCCTGTGCCTTGGTTCTGCCAGGTAACACCGCCAGTACTTGCCTGGCGTAGTACCCCCAAGAGTTTCAACAGGCCCAATCCCAATGCTGTCTAAAAGTTAAACAAAAAAAGTAAAACTAAGAAGCGTAGTTGGTAATTGTCGTTGTCGTCGTTTTCGTCGTCGTCTGGAAGTTGGCAAACGGTTTGTGACGATGACGACAGCTCCGACGACACTAGCAATTAAAAATTGTGCACAAAAAGTTGCCTCCAGCCATCGCCAGGCATCGCCCACACTTCTGGCACTCAAAATGTGGCAGGCGGCAGCCACAAACTTATTAATTTTACAATTACAAAATAAATTGTGAGTGCGCCAATTAATTTGCGGTTGGCCAAAGATACACACCGGCAAGACAGACAGAGACAGACAAAGAGAGAGCGAGAGAGAGACGGAAATGGTGGCAGTCCCGGAGACGGCATCATTAAGAGACGTTTGTGTGTTACATTCCATTGCCGTTAATTGGGAAAAGTCAGGGGCGGCGGCGGCCCAGACCCAGGCTAGAGCCTGGCCATAATTGCTGCTGATTGTTTGCCAAAAATTCGAGCCAAGGGCCAATGCCAACATCAACACGAATGGCCAAAAAGGAAACACAAACACACACACAGACAGAGGCAGAGGCAGAGGGAGGGGGAGAGGGAGAGGCAGGTAAGTGCCAGACTTTTGGGGGGGCTCGTACCTTCTTCCTACCAACTTTTGTCTTCGATTTTGGAATGGAATACAACCCAGAATTCGTCCCATTTCAAATCACAAGACGGAATGTATCTCCCATGATCTATAGGACCCACTTTAGAGAGAATTTCACCTTAAATATTGTTAAATATAGTAAGTTTTACGAAAGTTCTCATAAGTTTTACATTTTCCCTCTGCTTTCCCTTCGCCTTCATATACAACTTTTGTGAAATAAACAATCTTTTAGCTGCCTTCTCTTTATTTACCTTTACATAATGTAAAAGTATGTACATATGAAGGATATACAGGACGAAACGGCAGCGAAACTTTAGAGTTTTTGCAAGTGCCATCAAGTTAATTGGCAAAAGAGTTAAGTTTCGAGTTGAATGTGTACGTTGACCCAACTTCGGGGACAAATTACTTCACAGAACTATAAAAACCCGAGAAGTAACTACTAACCAGGACACACAGGACAAACAACAACAAAACCATTAACATCAAATTACAAAAATAAATAAAGTAGATTCCCGTTTCGGGGCAGCCGGGACACCCCAAAAAAAATTTATAGGCCGCATAAAATTGGAGCAGACAATGCCAATAACAATAAACGCAAATAAAGTTTATGGCCGGGCTAAACACCGCACCGCACACCGCACCGCACCAGCCCCAAAAGGGCCAAAAGCACAACTACAGATAGCCATGGCCCTACATATAGATTATGGCCACATTTTTTTGTCAACGCCAGGACCATGGGCAGGGCCAGTGGCAGGGGCACGGATGGGCTTTTACAAGTCATGGCCAGCTTTCGCATCATTATCATCATCTAGCAGGATCTTTCATGGGCTCCTAGGTCCTGCCATTGACAAGCTTCAAAACACCGCAGGCTTCCTGAAGGATAAGCGAATGCTGAGCGAAGGATGTGTATGGAAAAAAGATAAAAAAAAAAACCATGCTAAAGTCAATCGAAACGTTGAATACCCTTTGGGATAGAGTTTCAGATGAAACAGCCTACCAAACATTTCAGAGATTTCATGAAATCGGCAATAAAGATCCCTCCTGCTTTAAATATACCAAAAGATCTATAAGTATTGCGTTTCCAATGAGGCAAGATGGTGTTGCCATATTCCAGCAGCATGCACTCGGAGTAAGAAGAGTAACGGCCTTACATTTCTTTTTGGTAATCGATTCTTGCAGGTTGGTAAGATGGCGTTACCATATTCTTGCCACATGCACTCAGAGATAGAAGTCAAATTAATATCAAGAAGAGTAACGGCCCTTATATTTAGTTTTAGTATTTGATTTTTTCAGGTTGGCTTTTGATATATTTATAAATGAATACAATTCCAGGCCCCCTTTTGAAGTGCTGGCGCTTATCAAACGCTGACTGACAACGACAACAACAAAATATGGTTTAAAGGAAGTGCCTAGGATGTACAGCACGCAATCAGTAGAGCCACAGGCTACACATGCGGCCGGGGCAGGAGACAGGATCCAGAGTGATGATGCGGTTATGGCACAAGTTTGTTGTTCTACTCGATTCGATTCGATTCGTTTTTGCGCCTTGCGTATTATTTACGTTACACTTGTTCAGTTATGGGGGATCGCCCCCTCTTCCTCCCCCTCCCATCATCGTCATTCCACATCCATATCCTGGCGCTGCTGCTGCCACTCTGTTGTCAGGATGATGTGGCACAATGCTGAGAGACATACGAGTCGTGCAGCAAGCATGAGCGGGCTTGTCATGTAACACGTAACGACATTTTGAATTAACGAAGCATGAGATTTGATTATATAAACTGTAACAAGACAACCCAACAACAGCACAGGCAACACTCTCTCACCATGAGGAATATGTTCTCCAAGGCAGGAGTGGGGCATCGGGGCATCGGAGCATCATGGACAATCATCGCCAGTGTGTAGCCAACTAATGTACAAATGTATCTGACGGATGCCAATGCCGAAGAGCCACTAGACGACGGAGGTAGGGTAGGGTAGAGTACACAGTTCTCTAACTCTAGCTCTAGCCATTGTCGTTCTGCGTTGTTCCGCATTGCAACGACACTCAAGTGTCTGTCTGTCTGTCTCCATGTATTTCCTTGTGATTATAAACATCATCAGGTTGAGTGCCGACAAGGTCTGCACAGCACACTTTGTTCCCTGGCGAAACATGAGTATTAATCCTCGTAGAATTAAGAACTTTGAACCACTCGCAGGTCGAAGAGGCATACAAGATACAAGTCAAAGCAATAGATAGGTAATATTCATATATTAACAGATATATATAATTAATTTCTTTAAAACACTGCAGAATTATTCATGGGATTCCTTCCTATTCATTACCCATTCCCATTTCCCTCTAAACGAGTACACACGAGTGTTATCAACCATCCGAAACGTTAAAGCCGCAACTGATTGAACGTAGATCTTGTCTTGAGCTCATTACAATTTGGCTAAGAGCAACTGTGGCATTGCCGCTTCTTGCCGCTTGGCTGGCTTTGGTTTCGTTTGAAGATCACCTTGAATATATTTTCCAGCGAAACCTTATCGAGCAGCCACCCCCCTTCCCCTCCCCCACGGTCATATCGAAGGTCAAATCTAATGGCGCCCAGAATATTTGTTACCTTGAACTTCGTTGTGCCCATAAAAACAGGCTAATTTCCTTTCGGTTTTCCTCTTTTTTTTCTCTGTCTGACTTGGCATTTTAATGGCTGCTGATTGTCAATAAACACAATACATATAAATACATATAAATATATGTATGTACGTAGGCTGCGTGATATATTTCTGGCCTAGGCAACACTAAGTGTTGCCAGGTGCAATCTGATATTTCCATTGGAAAGGTTGACATTTTTTAGCATAACATCTCTCGGAACGTGTTGTCATTTAATGGTGAATTTTTTAATTTACAGTGACTTGAAAAATTCATCTCGGCCAAAAAATGGAATTAACACGCGAACATTTTCGTGCGATAATTTTTCACAACTTTCGACGTGGATTATCAAGACAAGAGTGCATCGATGAACTTAAATCGTTATACGGGGATCAAGCACCATCCTTTAGCACCGTAAAAAATTGGTACAATGAATTCAATCGTGGCCGACGCTCGCTCAACGACGAATTCCGTGGAGGTCGTCCAAAATCGGCCGTTGTGCCAGAGAACATTGATGCCGTGCGTGAACTGATAATGCAAGATCGTCATGTGACATACCGTGAGATAGAGGCAACCTTGGGCATTTCTACCACCAGCATACATTCGATATTGCATGAACACCTGGCCGTAAAAAAGGTTTGTTGTCGTTGGATCCCGCACAATTTGACAATCGCTCAAAAAAAGGCTCGTGTCGATTGGTGCAAAGAAATGTTAAAAAAATTCGATCGCGGTGCTTCAAAAGACGTTTATAAGATCGTCACAGGTGACGAATCATGGATCTATGCGTATGAGCCCGAAACAAAACAACAATCGACCGTGTGGGTCTTCGAAGACGAGCCAAATCCAACGAAAGTTGTTCGTGCAAGAAGCACTTCGAAGCAAATGGTCGCCTGTTTCTTCGGAAAAACTGGTCATGTGGCAACTGTTCCGCTTGAGCAACGAAGGACTGTCAATTCTGAGTGGTACACTATAATTTGTTTGCCTGAAGTCTTCGGAGAAATTCGAAAAGCGAACAAGAGAAGACGAATCATTGTTCACCATGACAACGCGAGCTCTCACACATCGGCACAAACCAGCGCCTTTTTGACTGGCCAAAACGTCGAATTTATGAGTCATCCGCCGTACAGCCCTGACTTGGCACCCAATGACTTCTTTTTATTCCCGCACATCAAGAAAAAAATGCGTGGTGAACGATTTTCGTCCCCAGAAGATGCTGTTGAAGCGTTCAAAAACCATGTTTTGAAGGTGTCTCAATCGGAGTGGAAAAAGTGCTTCGACAATTGGTTTGAGCGCATGCAAAAGTGTATAAATCATGCTGGAGAATACTTTGAAAAACAATAAAACCATTTTTGATGATAAATAATCGCATTTTCATTATTAGGCCAGAAACTTATCACGCAGCCCTCGTATATATGTATGTATGTATGTGGTACATATTTTGTGTTTGAATGCTTCTCAATACTCGTATCAAAGGAGGCAGAGCCTTTTGTCTATTGTATTTTTTTTTGTTTGGGTCGCCTGCCGAAATTTGTTTGCGGGCTTCCCGATGGAGGAGAAGAAACTTTTTTTATGGGGCCCAAGTACTTTTTTTTTGGGTTTTCATTCGCTTTTTTTGTTTTGGCCATTTGTTTTGTTGCTCTTTTTATGGCCTCTATTGTTGTGTTCCTTTTCATTGCCCAGTTGTGCCTTTCGTTTTCCCTATTTAAAAATTAATATTGAAAATGGAACTCATATTATTCGCTGTGGATCGAAAATGCTTCATTAAAGTTTGCTGGTTTCCTTTATTTTATTTGTTTAACCCAGTTTAGAGCCATGCAAAACGAGGGATAAATATGCCATGACGTGGTAATGTTTTTTATTTTCTAACATTCTTTAATAAAGAATTGGAGTTGTGTTAAATAAAGAAGAATAATGTGACGTCGTCCACTTTGGTGAGGACCATCCACTCTCTCTCTTGGCTCTCGGAGAGACCACCGCTAGAAGGAGATAGCAAACGTTTTACGTTACGCACCTTTGCTTGCGTACTGACTGACGGATGGTCCTCGAAAGAGTGCAGATGTGGTGTCGGGGTCACCTTATTACCAAATTCATCTTGGCTTGACTTATCTTATTGAATGAATAGGAATGGAATCACGAGAGTGTAAATCCATTTCTGTCATATGTGCATACAAATGTATTTAAAGTGAAACTTGTGCCAACAAAGTAAATATTAATGTTAAAGTTTGTTCAAAAACACAAACACACATACACACAATACAGAGTCAGTCTGTCTCTCTCTCTCTCTTTCACAGTCTCTCTCCCTCTACTGTTTACTAATGAGAAAATGTGAAATGAAAACTCGGCCGCGCCATAATCAGGCTTGTTCTTCCTGCTCTTATTTTCGTTGCAGCTAAATTAATTGCATACAAATTATTTAACAGTAATAAACATAATAAAACAAGCGTGGATGCTGGAATACCGGTCTGTGGGTGGATGTGGGTAGTGGGTGGTGGCAACGACCAGGCCAACAAAAATGCATAATGAGCATTAAAATGCTTCGGGTATATCCATGAAGGCAAAATGGAAATTCTGCTGCTGCTGTTGCTGCAATGGCACTGCCAGGGCTGTGTCCCTGTGTGTGTGTGGGTTGGGCATCTGTATATATATATATAACAGGATTATACAGAAACACACGCATACATTACACTATCCAAGGTAGCACAGGCCGGAGAGAGAGAGCAGCCAGGCGAGGGAGGGGTAACCGATTGGATGGGTTCGGGGGGAGGGTCTGCCACCCATTTCACATTCTCCCTGCTACTCACGTTCTATTTGCTTAAAATTCTAAGCGAATCCTTTTCATTAGCAAAGCAAATGGGGGTAAAAAGAGAGTCTGGTAGGGCACAACGACTGTTGAATGCTCTATTAAAAGATTTTTGAGATATTAAAAGATAAATATCAAATATATATACGAAAAATACAATAAAATCTGGTTATAATATCTAGGACTTCTTTGGGTATTCCATAATGGTTTGATAGTATTTGAGAGCATGTTCCATCCAAAATATTCACCCCCTAACCCCCAGCATGCCCCATTTTGTGTGGCTGCAACTACGCCTAGTGGAGGGATGCCGGGGCCGGGCCCTATGGAAATTCTCTGCTAAAAATTGGCGCATAAAAAGTATGAAAAAAAGGCACACCACCCCTAACGGGCCTTTCGTTCCATGAGGATGAAAATAAAATGCAATTGCACTTTACACAAAAGTTCAACGCATTCAGTCAGTCAGCTATCCACCATTAACCCAATCCACTCACTCACTCACTCAGTCGCTCGTCTCCAGCCGTCTCTCTCTTGGCCGCTGTTTGTCTGTCTCTTTTGCCCTGCCTGTGGTGGTCGTTGTTGTAGATGTAGTTGTTGTAGATGTAGATGTATATGTAGTTGTGGTAGTAGTATATGCATATGGCCGTATGGCAAATGCAAACTCGAAATCAAAGCGCAAACGGCAAACGGGCAGCAGCAAAACTCAACTGCAACTCAATGGCGGAAGTTTGCATTTTTCGCTACGAATTCATAATCATGTTGAATGCCACACCACCCCCTGCCATGATCCAACATCTCTAACCCCAACATGCGATATGTGTGTGTGTGTGTGTAGAGGGGCAGGGCCATGGCGGCTGAAAGCGCAGTTTATCCTTTTTGATTTGCAGCCTGTGACGAGGACCACGTTTCGGTCGCTGCTGCTGCTGCTGCCACTCGAAAGCAGTAAATATTATTCCGTTTCAGTGCAAATAAAAATGGAAAACACATGCAGGAGGGAGGGGGCACATGGAAAAAATACCCAATGATAAAAGTGTGTACAAAATATCACAACATCCCCTCCCCATGCCCCATCCAAAAACCATCCAGCTCCATCCCGGGTTCTGTCAGTCATTGAGATTTTAAATTGAGCGGAAATTACACGTTGCATGAAAAAAAGGTATATATATACATATATATATGTATGTATATGCAAATCTATTCCATTAATGGAATGGATTATTCAATGGCAGAACCCATAAATAGCTTTAACACACAACCAGAAAACAGTGGATTAAAGTTCTATCAATTACAATAATTATACCCATCCAAAGGGTATATACAAATTGGGCAGAGGTTTGTAACGCACCAAAAGGAGCAGCTTTAAGACCATAAGTTATAGTCTTCATAGGAACGATCCGTCATTTGGTAGTATAGATAATCCCACGAAAGGTTCACATCTAATCTCACAGTGATTATCTTTAAATCGAATCACTGTACTATACATCTGCTCTATAAAGTTCCGAAAAGCCTGCATGAATTAATAAGAATAAGCATGGTCCTGGAGGAGGAGGAGGAGTGACTGACATTTTTATTATTATGCATTCTCTTTTCTCTTTGACAATCTCTAAACACTTGGAAAATATTTTGGAAACTCTGAAGATTCCTTGGGATCTAAGGATTGAAAAGTTGTCCACCATTAATACGGTAAAACCCCCATTTTGCGAGCAGGACTCTTATGGTCCTTTGTGGTTTTCTAATGAAATTAATGATTTCTAAAATGATTTCAAATATAATAAAATCCTATATATGTAGTATGTACTATATAATCTATGTAAAATTAATAATTGAAAATTCTGAAATGCTGTATTCCGTCTAACTGTATTCCTTCTCTCAGACATCGCTGGATAACCCAGAAGGGTGAGCAGAGATGCCCATTGTTTGTACCCATTGCCTGGGGTACATCCTACGAATATGGAAATCAATATACACAATATATGAAGGAAATCTTTGAAAATGTTTATTGGAAATTGATTTTCACTTTTGTAATCTTTTACAACCAAATAATATAATCTTTGGGTACCGACTATACTTAGGGACGTTAAAAAAGATAAATTTGTTAATGGTTAAATGTTAAAATTCTTATTACTCTTTTGGTGGCCAGAAAAATTGATAAAATCTAACCGAAAAGTGTATAATTACTTGAAAATTCTTTTAATTAAAAACACCGAATGCAAAGAGCGTTCAATTATCCTTTCAGGACACAAATTTGCACAGAAACTCCCTCACATTTGCGAGTCTGCACACACCTGCACATCTTTCGCAACATGAAAGCCATTAGGGAAGGTCATGGAATATGGGAAATGGAAGATGGGAAATGGGAGAGGGCAGATGGGATAGGCTGCATATCTGAGAGCCCAAAGGACCGATCCAACGGGTCCAAAGGAGTGCTGTGCCGTGCTCTGCTGCATAATTTACGTGCCCCCAAGGGGTATCAGGGGGATGCACAGCAATTCTAACCATTTTACATCATTATATGCCAAATGCATCATTTAATTTGAAATTATAAAAGAAAACATGAAACGCAAGGCGGGTGAAAGGAGAGGAGGGAGGCTTGAACAGGGGAGTACGGGGTGCAAAACACAAAAGCGATTATTTATGTGGCCAACATGGAGAGGGAGGAAGACCGGAGGAGGAGGAGGAGGGACTGCCAGGAAAAAGAAACCAGTCATCCTGCTCGTCTACCGTTGTGTCCCTGCTGTCGTGTCTGATAATAAAGGCAGAAGTTTACCTGGAAACAGAACGGGCGATAGAGGAGCGACTCCTTCGAAGAGGACTCCACCGATTCCAACACTTGCTTCCTTCTTTTTTTTCCTTTTTTTGTTATGAAGTACGTCACCCCCCGAGCACTCACCTGGAAAGAGAGAACAGAAGAGAAGAGGATGATGAAGAATAAACATTAACATATATTTGATTATGGTTTATTATGCCATTGTCTGGGCTCAGGATGTGGCAATTACGAGCAGAATAATTTATTGAATCTGTGAGTAGGGAAAAAAGAACCCCTCTAAATCGCAGAGATTTTATCTTAAAGATTATAAATTTGAGACCTTTTAATGCTAGAAGCATTAGCCGCAGGTGTTTTTCTTTAGATTCTGTGGAACGCCAAAGCTGGCAGAGCAGGCAGCGGGGCGGCCGCGAAGCTCCAAAATGTATCGAACATGTATTGAGAGTTGCATTGGGTATGATTGAGCAGTCACAATCAAACAGCTTCGAACCAGCAATCTATTTTCGTGGTTGTACTGTTTGACGCAACGAAGTATGAAGCAATAAGTGCGATCGACCCGGTTCGACGCTCGAGCGCGACCTGCACACACGAAACAAAGATTGAGGCATCAAATATGTTTGAAGCAACATTCTACTTTCGGGTTTGTTTAGCTTCGTGTGTTTTTGCTACCGAAGCTGACGATCGTCCCGAAAAGAGCATAAGTACTTCGGGTTTGTTCCACTCGAACTGATTGGGCGATCGAACCCAAATAAGTTAGTTCTTGAATTCAAGGAAATTATCAGTGGCCGCTAAAGATATTCATAAATATTTGAGCATTTACTTGGAGTCTTTGGGAAAAAGTTTTCACTTCCATTGTGATTAATTTTAATCCACTTCAAGCCGATTAAGACCAATTCCATTTGCAAGCGAATTTAAAATGTCCATTAATTTGCAAACTTGACATTTGAACTCCACTGTGGACTGCAACACACAAAGAGAGAGAGAGACAGAGAGAGGGAGAACATAGAAACATACATATGTATATGTATGTATGTACATGTGTCAATGGCCCTAATTAATTGAGTTCATTGCCTGCTTGACCACCAGGGCATGGGGCATGTGGCAGGAGGCAGCTAAATCCAGTCATCCATCCATACATCCAGCATCCATCCCCATCCACATACCACTCTTAAAAGCGAAATGCGAAAAGAACAAAAAAGAAATCAAAAGTAGAAATGAGAGCAAACAACAAAAAAAAGCCAACGATTACGACGAGCGATGACCTTCGCTTAAAGTTCAGATTCAAAGTGCTCATGCACCCTCCCCTTCCCACTCCCCCTCCCCCTCGCCCAATGGAAATTGACACCCAACCAAATCCAACCTTCCAGCTCCCATCCCCCGCACCGCACAGCACCCCACCCCATGCGCCTGTCACGTCATGCAAATGACAGGTAATTGACCTCATAAAGCATTCTGGTGCCGAGCCAAGGGGCCATGCAAGGGATGGAGGAGGAGGAGGTGAAGGTGCAGTTGCAGTTGCAGGTGGAGGTGGAGCATGTGTGTGTGTGTTTCTGCGGGTTGGGGATGCAACAATTTTTACTTTTCATATGTGTAATTTGATGTGTGTGTGGGTGTTCTCCCTTCCCACCCTCTGCCCCCCCCTGCTTTGGCCTGCTCTTTGCCCATTTAAGTGTAATTTTGTATGTTTCTGTTTCTGTTTCCTTCTCCTTCTTCTTTTTTTTGTACACATTTGTCACGTTGCCAAGACAAAACAAGAAACGAATGCAGAAAACACAAGACAACTCTGGGTACCGACACTTAAGATACCCTGGAAGATACAATGATCATATGAAATGGTATTCCAATGTAAGAAATATCTAAAAATATCTACCGATATTTCCACTTAGTGATATTATATCTTATTCCTGAAATGTCGGTGATATCTAGGCCCAAAGCAAGATTGGATTGTTATATATATATTCAAAAACTTTTCTACAGACTTGTCTTTTCTTTTCCTTATATACTTATGACATAACTATCCTCATAAGATGGTATAATTTTCATTGAATGGAAAAACCTTTGCTCGGCTGAAGGGAATTTCTTAAATATATAAATATCGAGTGAAAAATTCTAAAGAATTATAATACCCTTTTTGGAAAGGGTATCAAAACACACACATACGAAGAAAACATTAGACAGAAGGAATTCTAAAATGTTAATGGGCCGAGGAGTCGACTCCGTTGTTCTGGTTCCGCTGCGGCACTTGAAGTCGACGTTGAAGCATCGACGAGGGCTGGGGAGTGGGTTTGCCTAAGTGGGAGTGGGCGTGCTCCAAGTGGGCGTGTGGAGGCGTTAATGTGTGTGGGTGTGTGTGTTGCCTACTTTACGTTACTTTCTTTTCTCTTTAGCGCTACCTACCCCCCCCCCCCCCCCCCCCTACCACAGAGTCACAGATATGGAGAAAGACACGACAGACAGACATACATATGTACCATATGTGGGTTGTATGGATAAACGAGCAATTACGATTAATTGCATTTGATAAAATGCCATTAAAAAATGTTTAACAGAGAGATGTACACGCCGCTCTGTGCCCCCTTCCCCCCCTTTCAAGAATCCTCTTGAAATTTGCACGAAAATGTAAAACATTTTGCGTGGGCAATCGGAGAAGTGGAGAATAGAAGACACTTTTGGGATAAGAAATACGAATAGGCGTGGATATGCTGTAGGAGGCGGGAGAGTTGTTGCAAAGAGTAATCCCGAGTACGGTTAAAAGTCTTCGTTTCCAGTTAGGAAAAGTGTAAAAACACAAGCTATTCGCTTTATTATTTAAAGTAGTTCAGCGACGCCCGTAATGCAGCAGCACCCCTCGGTCGGCTTGTGGAAAAGATTCTCACAACAAGAATTCAATCGTTCAAAGAGAGTCGTTTACTGATGGAAAAGTGCCTCAAAATGTAATAAATACTTAGATATGTACATACATATGTACATATATGTACAATAATATAATAGTCTTATTCCCATCTGTTTCAATACATATGTATCTCAGTATGTATGTATGTATATGTATATATTTAAGCATTCGAGATATCTTTAATTAACATTTATTAAACATATATTCTACGGTTTAATTCCCTTTGAAAATATGTATACTCTATGGGTTCGGAAACGCTTCCATCTGTGCAAATCTAATATACCCCTCCACTCATTTCTAGTATTGGGTATAAAAAGTTGAAGAAAGTACAATGACACTGTCTCAAGGTTGTTTCATTGCGTTTCATTCTTAAAATAGCTGAATTCTCCATAGTACCAAGAATTAGAATTCGTGCTAAATACTATGCTACTCTATGGGGTCACAGATGCCAATTTTGTGCTAAATATAATCGGCACACAACGAATGCAGAGAATATTATTCACAGAGCTGATAGCTACATAGAGGCTGAGACGTTTCTTATCATGAATGTGCTATCAGTTTCCGGAATACCAAAATATTCAAATGCTAGGGGGAAAGTCCACTACGCACTCGGGCGATCCCCAAAATGAAATTTCGGACAGCGTCTCGACGACGGGGACCCAAAAGTATTTTTATAACAGAGCGAAACATCAAAACAACCCGAGAATTTGTATTTATACATGGTTTCTGGATCCCATTCCACTCAGTTTGGTTTTGAATTGAAAGTGCGACGGTCGAGTGAAAAATGAGGAGTTCGGTTTTTGTGGTTTTCATCCTGTGGCTTCTCCTGCATGGGGACTCCTCCCTCGCCGGTGGAGATCAAGAAATAGATTTGATCTCCAAAATTAACTTATTAGAGAATCAATTAAAGTGGAAAGACGAACAAATTAAGTTAAAAGACGAACAAATCAAGTTAAAAGACGACTTAATTACAGATAAAGTGGATCAAATCGAATACCTGAGAGAGTTTTCTAAACAATATTTCAAAAACAGTGATCGTCAAAGAGAACAGTACGAAGCGAGAATCCAAAGTTTGGAAGCTGAGATCATTCAAAATGTAGGAAAGCTGAATGCAACGATCGAAGAAAACGAGCTGCTGAGAGGAACATGTGAAGTCCGCAGTTGCTTGCCTTTCGTTAACTCCACAGATATCCATAGCATAATGTTGCCCGGTTTAAACCCATTCGACGTGCCCTGCAATTCCAGTGTTTCCGGATCTGGCTGGACTGTCATCCAGAGACGAGTCAACGGCAATGTGGACTTTAATCGCACTTGGACAGACTACAGACAAGGGTTCGGAGACCTCCGGGAGGACTTCTTCCTGGGACTCGAAAAAATACATCAAATGACTCTGGAGCAGCCTCATGAATTGTACATCGAACTTGGAATGGTTAATGGATCCATGGGCTATGCTCGCTACGACGATTTCAAGATAGGAAGCGAAGAGGAAGGCTACGAACTGAAATCGGTGGGAAAATATTCAGGAACAGCCGGAGATTCACTAACTAAAAAGCACCTGAACATGAAGTTTTCCACTTTTGACAGGGATAACGACATTTATGAGGATGGTAATTGCGCGAAAAGGCTTGGAGGCGGTTGGTGGTTTTCGGATTGCGCTCATAGGTAAACATCTTTTACGCAGAATTAACGTTATTAATTATTACGAACTTATCATATTCATTTATTTTTCTTAATATTGCAGTTCCCTCAATGCAAAATATTATAGAGTTGGTAAATGCAGTGGCAGTGAGGCTTACGGCATTCATTGGTTATCTTGGCACTTAAATGACTGGCACATCTCCCTCACATTCACTCAAATATTGATAAGGCCGAAAACCTTATAAAGTGTATACCATTTTATTATCTTTTTGTAGTTGAATTAATGCTGAAAGATTATTTAAAATAAACAAATTCAATGAATACAAAAAGCTGTTTATAATTAAATGTACATCTATTTAAATAAATATAGAAAAAATAGAGAGAGAGCGATGTGGGACGTTCTGAGTCGTCAAAATTAAGCATCCGTTACCGGTTGCCGGGTATAAAAAGGCACATTCGAGGGGACACCAGGCACATGCCTTAGCGTAGAGCCAATTTCCCAGCACACTCAACGCCCCAGAGAAACTGATAAGAAATACAGCAAAACCACAGAGCAAGAGAGAGAAAGAGAGAGAGAGAGAGAGAGAGAGAGAGATATGCTTAGCCAGCGATGGGAGGGAGGAGGGCAGAACAGTAGCTGGAGCCATAATTCTGATAGCGGCAGCAGCATCCCATATGGCGGGTGCATGTGTCCGAGAGTTTATCTGCCACCACATGGCACTGAGTCATGCTTTGATACCCTGTACACGTGAAAGGGGAATGGGTATATGCAACCCGTTCGACTTGAGGCCTTTTTTATGCTTTTTATGCACCATGCAAAAAAGTGTAAGTAAATATTCAAATATTGCCAAGGGATGGTCCCAACTTGAAGAGAAGCGAAGTGACTTTTTATTACTAATCGAATATCGAATAGTAATCGAAAGGAACGGATACGAAAACTATTCTTAAACAGGAAAGATGTGGGTATATTTTTAGGTTTAAGTTTAAGACTCGGAATATCTCTAAACATCAATAAATAATATTAATACTTTAAATATTGTAAATATATTTAAAAAATACTTTGATTTACTTTGTAATAGATAGATTTCTTTGGGATTATATACAGTGTATAAAATATGTTTACGATAAACATCAATGTCAAATATGTTTATAAAAATATCATCTGTTGAACCTTAAACGAGAAAATAAGCCCCCGATTTACAGCAAACAATAAATTATTTGATTGCATAGAGCATGTTATTTTTTTTTATAGATGAATGTGAGATGATAAAAATCAATTCAGAGAAACCAAATGTGCATCAAACTGTTCTCATTATTTATATAATTACTTTGTCAGTTTTCATTAACACATTAAATCGTTTTGTCTTTGTTATTTTTATTGTTTGTGGAGTGCAATCACCAAATAAATGTATTTCGATTAAATTAGTAAACAAGCGATAATCCCAGAGTTCATTTATTAATTGCTTTTGTTGATAAGCGCATTATTTTTGAACAATTTTCAGCTCTATTTGATTCAACTTAAGTATGTTCAAAGTGCATCTGGAATTCAAAGCGGGAAAAAATGATAATAAATTCATGACTCCAGCAAAGAGTTTTGGCTCTCATCTTTGGGCCAACAAGGATATGCTAGATATGCGGACTACAGCCAGAACTAATAAAAGTGCAAAACACACACACACAGACAGACACATACACAGACACGATTCAGAGATGAAACAAAGACCAGAAGCAATAAAATCAAATAAAAATGGTATGCGATGCAAAAGGGACAGAGGATTGGTGTCCTTTCTGGATCCAACGTTTGGCCAAGAATGCGGAATTATCTTTTCAAAGAGGGACCAGGAGGAGGAGAAGGAGGAGGACGAGGAGCAGCAGCAGCAGCTGAGCAAATGGAAAGGGATTTTCGGTTTGGGGTTTGAGAATTTTGAATGCACGTAGCAAAAACCCAACCCTAGATCCATCCCGTAACCACCACACCTCACCTCACTTACACCGTGCCTGCCCACATGCCACATTCCACATTTGGACAAGTCAGGCAGCAGCTGGTGCATGGGGGATTCGGATTTTGGTTCGCTGTTGCACATTAACATGTTCAGCAGGTTGCTGGTACTCTCCTTGGTGCGGCACGCATAGCGGATGTCCAACCACCCAACCATCCACCCACTCAGAGGCACAGTGGTACTGAAACATGCTATGGGACCGATTCCATTCGTTCCATTCATTGAAGAATACAATTGCCATTGATTTTCTGTACAAATATCCCACAAACGAACGGCTACATTTGTTTTGAATGACTGGAAGAGTCATTGGCGAATACATTTGACACCACTGTACTGGGAAGGGTCAAAGGGGAATGGTGCATGTAGGGGGGAGGGTCTCTGTGCCTCTGCTCGCTAATGCACACGCACCATGAACGTGCACAATGGCCAATGCAGTTGCCCGTTGCAGTTGCCGTTGCCCGTTGCCGCAGTAAATGAAATGCGGCATTCAACAGCCCGTAAGACGTCGCCATTTTGTGCGTATGTACAGTACAGTACAGTCCCAGCTGCAGGACACGACTCTGGGGCCTGGGTATATGGACACGTAGAGCGACCATCGCGCATATGCCAATCAACAGCAGGTCTCCTCCACCCCGCCCACCCCACCGCCCCTTCCTTCCCTGCTGCTGGGAGGAGGCAACAACGGCGTTAACTAGCGGCACACAAAGCGCAACGAAGTCAGTCAGTCAGTCCGTTGGCTTTGGGGAATGCATTTACCCTTTTACCATCATCATCATCGTCAGCGCCGACAGCATCATCACCATCACTCGGCCAAGGGCCGAGCATCCGTCCATCCGGTTGTCCTGCCCCCCCACCCCCCCTCTAACCGACATTTGTGGCGCGTACCTTTAATTACTGGCTTGGTGCAACATTCGGTTTAATGCTCAACGTTGTCCAAGTCACGTAAGCTTGGGTGGCCTCTTGGTAGGGTTGCCAAGTGTGCCAGAGCCTAGCCACTCCCCCCCCCCCCCCCACTCCCATCTGGACAATGGTCCTTTGTTAACCCAATGACAATGTCACAAAGATTTTACGGGTCTTTACAGATCCG
Source organism: Drosophila athabasca (assembly GCA_008121215.1). Lineage (NCBI taxonomy): Eukaryota > Metazoa > Arthropoda > Insecta > Diptera > Drosophilidae > Drosophila > Drosophila athabasca. The sequence continues at coordinate 47,823,155 of CM017794.1, forward strand.
AGATGGAAATATCTGACTTCAAAGAGGAGCATTTCTTAATGTAAATTAAGCAACTACAAATTCAAAGTTATTCCCATTAAAATGTGCAACTAATTATTGTTTTAAATGTTTGAAATGTACATACAAGCAGATGTAAAAAGCAAATGTAAACAGAAGTGGAAACAGATATACAGATATAAAACAATTTTGTACTGAGTGCCGGGTATAAAGTAGAGCCGCGGCCTTTGCCTCGTTTAATTTAGTTAATTTTATTTTATCTCTTTTTTTTAATGTAGTTATTTATATCCATAGTCCATCCATTATTTCCTTTTTGTTTTAATTACTTTATTTATTTTGGATTATAATTTTTTTATTTTTATTTTAAAATTAAATCGTTTGATTTTGGTTAGAGACCCTAAATAACCATTCAAATCTTGGCTTTTTTGAGATCTGAAAAGAGCAGATAGAATTCTAGAAGAAAGAAAATCGTTAAAGACCATGATTCAGGCGGACTTTACAGGCTATTTCCAAACCAAACGAATCGAAAAAGTATCTAGAAAAGTCTATAAAACCATGAAAATTGGTCTACAAAATGCCATATAATATATGAAAGTTTTTATAGTTCTAATACATTCACAGTGTTGGCCTTGGGTCCATGGCAACAAATGGAAGCACTTTCACTTTCCATTATCTTCTTTTGTTGGCCCATACGATGATTGTGCAGCACAGCCAGTCTTTGTACTTGATGCTTTTTGTGGCACGTTTGAATAACAATAATAATTACATTTTGCCAGAGAACATGACAGCAAAATTACTCGCATTCGTACTCGTACTCGTACTGGTACTGGGGATGTGGCAAGTGTGACGGGGGTTGCACAGAGAGACCCACAGATGCGTTTTGGCTAGATCCGAAATAGTTTTACAGCTACGAGGGTGTTGGGGATGGTACGTGCGATAGTGGAAGGGTGGTGGAGTGGTGGAGTTACGCCTCTCGCACATGTTGAATTATGAAAATTATAAACAAATTAGCTACACGCTCTGGATTATGCGGTGTGGCATTGTGTGGGTCTGTGGGTCTGTATGTGTGTTTGTGCGTTCGTGTGTGTTGCATAAATTAGTGCCATCAAGTGCCACAAGTTCGCAACACTTCAAAGTTGGAGAGGCATCGCCCCGAAACGCCGCACCACCTCGATCCGCACCTCATCTGTAATCTGTGCTAAATCTGCTTGTAATATGTTTAAAATAATTGGAGCAACGGGCATTAACGGTGCCAGCAAAGCGTTATAATAGGGCTTATTAGGGTTAGCCACCGCACTCGCACAGTCACGTGGTGAGGGGGGGGAGGGAGGGTGACTGCGGTGCGGTGCCGTGTGGGTGTGGCTTTAGAGAGGGAGATTAGCATAACAAAAGTGTGCGACGACTGCAATTCCTTCTTTTCTTCCCCTCTCTTCTAGCGAGAAAGATATGGGAAGGGCGGGGGTGGAACCGCAAGAGAATGGAACAGACTCGACAGACATTTGTGTGAAAGTCAGAGGAATCCAGGAAATATGTTTTCTAAAGAGTTTCAATCGACACTTTAGACGGATCTTTTCTTTGGTACTCGTAATCCTCCTGTATATTCTATGAAAAGGTGAAAAATGCTATTACAAGATGGATTCAATGGAATGGATTGGGTATAATGTTTCATTCTGTTTCATTCCCCCGTTCCCAATCAAAGTGTTGTGTGTTTTTATGGCAAATGTGTCGCGTAATCCAACAATATTTCTTAGCCACAAAAACCACTTCCGATTCATTAGACATTCAACAAATGTGCCAAGGAGCAACACGATATGTATGTTTTTATATGCATGTGTGTGTGTGTGTTATATTTCAACAGCTTAAAGAGTCATGCAAACTAAAGCCCGTCGCATGGATTTATGAATTTTATGCGTGTTTATCAGCAAAACATGCCGCTGGGGCACAGTAGCGCCTGCCCGCCGTCTGTTCTCTGCTCTGGCCAATCCCCAAGGCCCAATACACCCCGTCCCCCAAGGGGGAGGGCACACAGAGTAAAGCTCAATGGACATATCACACTTTCTGCTACGAGTAGAACGAGAGAGAGAGAGAGATAACACACACACCCAGAGAAATGCGACATGTCTGAACATGAACGTGTTCATGGCGGCGGGAACCGACGAACAAATGAAATTCTCAAAACCGTAGTTGAAGCTCAAAAGAGAACTGAAAACTGAAATGAAACGAAACGAAACGAAGCGCAAGGAAACTAAGCGAAACGAGGCGTGAAAATCGCAAACAAATCATAAAACAAGTCACAGGGGACTTGGTGAAGGATTACGACTAGATGATACCCTGTAGACCGTAAACTGTAACTCCAGGGAGTAAATATGAATGGTATAACTATTCTGTAAATGGACGCCTATTTCAACCTCTGGCCTACCCATATACGGGTGCCATATACCCTTTGTATTTGCTGACTAACAGGGTATCAAAAGCGCAACAAGAGATGTCCGTGTTCAACAGACAACTACATACATATGCAAATCAAGCGAAACACACACACACGCACGCTCACACGCACACAGCAGAAAAAGAATAGGCGGAATGGAATGGATGGGCTGGGGCATACAGGAGAGGGGAGACAGGGAATCCACTCGGTGACGAGAAATGATTCATGGTTGCGTTTATCAGCAAACACGTTTCACGAGAGGCGACACCGCTGCTGCTGCTGCTGCTGCTTCTCCTCCTCAGCTGCTGAGGAAGCCAAAAGGGGGCCACATGACAATAAATAAGCCAAAGTCAAGTCATTCTCCGTCCAGCAGTTTCGGGCTGCTGAGGGGGGGGGCATGGTGGTACCCCGTCTGATATACATATGGGGAGGGGCCTTTGTCCGACAAAACATAAACAAGTGCATGGAACTTGACACATGTTTCAAATGCCATTTTGTTTCGCAATGCATGCAAGAGACGACGCCAGACCGGGTCGGGTCGGGTCCCATCGAGGGTTGCTCGAGACATTGATGCAGAAGCAGAACGATTTCAATGTTTCTGGAGACAAGAAAGAGAGCCAGAGAAAGAGAGAGAGAGAGAGACAGAATGGTGGTCGTAAAGGTTTACCTGACACACTGATCGACTCAAGCGAATCCTGCCAAACCGAAGGCCCACTCGAGTTGTGTTTCTTGTTCTTGTTGGACTGTTCCATAGAAGAATTCTACGGTATTCAAGATTACTTTGCTCTTTTTTGCTATAGATACATACATACATACCTTTTTTATAGGAAATTTACTCTGCAACCAAAACATACTCTAACCAAAAACCATACGATATATGCGGAATGTAAATAGAAAGTATTCATTGCATTGCAATTGTTGTTACTCTTTCAAACGATACTTTTCAACCTGTCCTCGGTTCAGGAGTTTTGTGTAGGTGCAAGTGTACCCCCGTATACTTATGTATAAAGCAACATATGTACATATATAGCACATACTCGTACATACGAGCCTGTATGAACAATATAGGAGGCGCTAATCAAATGCAGCTGGCGATGACGATGTATAACAAACAAGAAGGAAAATGCTCCATGCTTGTGCTCCTGCTGATGCGGCTGTGTGTTCAGGGTGGACCTAAACATTGGCTGGGGAAATCTCAAGACAAAAGGTTAACCATAATTATCATAAAGAAAACCTTTTTCCAAGTGGTGACTCTGCCCCAAGGAATCGGGGAAAACTTTTTGTCGCTTTCCGAAATTCTGAAAACTTTTTCAAGTTCAGAACGGAAAACGAGCTGTGGTGTAAGTAGTGCAGTGACTGTAGTTTCGGTTCATCCTAATCGTGATGTTGCACCATGTGTGTGCGCCTGTATTTGACACTCGCTTTTGGCCTCCTCAGTGTTTATGACTCATTGGGGCAAAACGAGTTCTCGGTGCTCTCGGTCTGGGGTCTGGGGTCTGTCCCTCTCTAAGATGCAAACAGCGTCAGGGAGCTGACGCAGTGGGGAGCCACAGCTACAGCCCAGAGCAAGAGCCAGAGCCCAGCCGATTCGAGTCTCGACAGAGTCTTTGTGTTAGTTTCAAGTAATTTATATGAATTTTATATGCAATTGCATCAATCTCAATTATATTGTGCTTGAGGGAGCCACAAGCTCAAGTTCCACTCGGGTTCTGCTCTGCTCTGCTTCGTTCTGGCCATGTGTGTGACATGCAATATTAATTAAGGTTTTATTTGGGTAATTGCTTTGAACCAAAGCCAACAACTTCAGGAAGTTTCAATCCGAGTGTCAGGTAGAGACCCCCGTACATCCGTCCGGGTTCAATGGCCAGGCCAGGAGTCAAGCTGAAGGACAAGATTTTGGGCCAGCATAAAATGCTGCTTGCAAAACGCTCTCTGCATTTATGCTAGTAAAAAGGTTAAGATACTTATCACTATCAATGTCTGGTAGTCCGGATTCCGGATTCCAGAGTGTGGGAGTCTGGTAGTCTGGGGCAGGGCAGTCATCAATTAAAGCGAGGACGATAGCCCTGCCAGAGGACTGTGTGTGGGGCAATGTCGGAAAGGAACGACAAGAAAAATCAATTTAAATGATTACAAATTGAAGGAGACAAAAAGTCGGGGAGGCCAGTGGCAGCCAAAGACAACGATGACGAAAGACGAGATATGACAGAACCCTACCCAGAATGCACTGGAAACAATCGATGGATTGCAGAGATCATGTAAGAGAATTTATTACAGCCCCGAGGGATAATGTTTTTCGTAGTTAAAAGATTTCTGTCAAAGTATTCTTTCTATTAACAATAAATAATATTGTTCTTCCTTTAAATCTTCGATAAAATTGTTACTCTGATGGCATTCACATGTAAACGGGAAATGACAAAACCCAGTTGAACCTTTTTCAAGCGTATACGGAATGGAATGAGAATTATCTAGCAGAAAAGTACAGTTTTCAATAGAAAACCCATGCAGTGTTTTGCTCAGTGTAATTGCTTTTGGATCAGCCTAAGTCAATGAATGAATACCATACCCCTCCTCCCTATTCACAGAAAAAGAAAGCGACACGTAAACAAATTTTAATTTTTCTCTTGCTTTCTCACTCTTCACATCGGCAGCGGCAGCGGCAGCAGCGGCGGCAGCGGCAGCGGCAGCTGCAGCAGCAGGGATGGTAAAACAAGAGAAGGAGAGAGAGAGAGACTCCCAGCCCAACGACAATCCCAATTCCAATCCAGACATATGCCACTCTCTCTCTCTCTCTCTCTCTCTCTATCTCTCTCTCTGAATAACGGAATGCACTAACTGACTGACTGACTCTCGCAACTTCTTCGACAGCCGCTTCATCTTTATTTCATGTTTCAGACTTAATTTCTTTTCTCCTTTTTGTGTCGAAGCAATTTCAGTTCTGTGTCGCACAACTGGCGAGTATTTCCTCTCCCTCTCTCTCTATCTCCCTCTCTGTCCCTCTGCCATCGACACCAATGAGAATTCTGTACGAAATCCTTGACTCCTCTACATTTGACACTTTGGATATCCCCCCGCAGTCCCAGTCCCATTTCCAATTCTAGCTTCCTTTCCTCTTGTTTTTTTTCGGGGACAACAACAGAGAAAATTTCGCTGAGATGCGCTTCAATACTTTTCTTTCTTTTTTTCTTTGCTTTTCGCTTGCGTTTTTTCCCCCGATATTGCCTTTTTTTTTTGTTTTGTTTTTTATTTTCACTCTGCCTTGACTGAATAAACAATGGGGTCGGCGGTCCGACGGTCCTGAATAATAGATTTTCAGCTTTTGATTGTATTTTGGTGACGATATTTGGCGCAACTCTAAAAAGGGCATCCAAAAAAAATAAAACAAAAAGAAACAAAAATCATGAGCTGTGAGCGGAGAGCGCATAAAAATTAAATTGTACAAAACACAAATTGAAATTGCCAAGGCGGCATTAATGTGACTTTTGTGGGTGTTTTCCCATTTATATATTCCAGTTTTTCCTTTGGGTTGTTTATTGGCTTTTGGTGGCACCTGGAAATTGGCTGATTGCAAGGGACAGCGGGGTGGGGTGACACGACAGCCGTGGGATTTAGCATTAGAACACAACAAACTCGAATAAAGCTGCGAAAATTGGGAAAACTGTTGGCTAAATGCAATTGTTTTTGTTTTGTTTTTTTCTATGTGGGATTTACGAGGCGTGAATCGAATAAAAGGAATATTAAATCGGTGGCATTTTTTAATTAAGGGATTCAATTATTTATACACTTGACATCTCAACTGGCAATAAAATTGCGGATATATTTCCTATTTAAAAAATGTTTAGTTTTATGGTAGAAATACAAATATCTAATAAACAAAACTATTTTGATTTTTAGTTGAAATTCGATCATTAAATGCAGTGGCTAATAAACTTCATTTTGTTTCGCCTTGCGGCGCAGTGCAGACGCAGTTGTCTTCTCCCTTGATCTTCATGTGATCTACGAGGGCTGCTCCTCTCACGCAATGCACTCACTCTCTCACTCTCACAACTGGTACGTTCCATTGCTCTCTCAGCAATTCGTTCTACTGCTCTCTCAGCAAATTCATTCCTTTGCGCTCTCAGCAATTCCATATATCGCTCTCACAGCAACAACAATACGCTGCACTCCCTCGCTCTCAGCAAAAATGCGTGAGAAGAACAAGGAAAGGAACAAAGCAAACGGTACTCTGGTTTCCTGCGTAAGCTTCTGTCTGTATTTTGTCTCTTCTCATTGCTAAACATTTCGACTTGACAACAACAGATGCCCTTTATTCCAGAAATTAATCTGTGTGTCTCAACTCTGCATAGATTTGGCATTTGATTACAATTTACGAGTATGGATCGATCAGACACTCTCTATCCGGAATCCGGGGTTAATAACATGCGGCATAGCCATAGTACAATGAACACAGCAAATGCTCCAACGAACCGAAAACAGAGGAGAGATACAGAGATACGAGTGATGGGATGAGATGGGATGAGATGAGATGGAATGGGAGGGAGTGAGAGCCACAGAGATTGAAAAATGGACAGCGATGAACGCAAAAACAACTGGACGATGAAATTGTGAAAATACAAAAATTGGAAAAGCAACGAAGAGAAGACAAAAAACAAAAACAGCAAAATACGTACTGCATTTCACTATCGTGTCTCGTGTAGTGTCGAAAGTGTTTCGACAAATAGGTACGTACATACATATATACGAAATGGATTGGTGATATGGAATGTCTGTTGGTTAATATACCTTAAACATGGAATATACTCTTCACTTGATTCCCCCTTTGTTTGTGTCCGTTCGCTTATGTGAAATTCAAGTCAAAGAAAATAAAGATATTGTTTTAGTTAAATTTACAAAAAAATATACACCTCGATACTTGGAAACTTCCATCGATAACTGCTTGAAATGTGTATATCTTTTTCTTTCTAGGAAAAAAAATACATTATCTGGAAATGGAACTGGAACTGGTAGTAATTCTCCTTCATCTTGGCTTACTGATTGCCTTACTTTCGCTTTTCTGATTGAATAAATGAATTTTCATTCATTAAACCTTCGTTAACCTACTCTCCACTGGCCTCTGGTGGCCTCTGAGAGCCTCTGGCAATCCCCCAAGGCCTGGTCTGTCTGGTGGCCATTATTTATATTGAGCATCCCCATACATAAGTCTGCGATTTTCCTTTGATAATTAAGTTGTGTACATTAGTTCTCTGGTTGCGTGTCTGCCCAGGCTCTGCGTGTGTTCTGTTCTGTTCTGCTCTGCTCCTCTTTTCCCATTTTTCCACAATTTTTACAGACATCTGTGGGCGGAGGCGCCTGGAGGCGTTCAGAGGGTAATGCTTACATTAAGCAACTTGTGTCTGTGATAACCAAGTTATACTCATGTGTTGTGTGTCGTGTTGTGTGTCGTGTTGTGTGTCGTGCTGTGTGTGGCATCCACATCCACCCCAACATCATAATTAGACCGGCATAAAAACGTTTGTTGTGTCGCCCCTGTGCGTGTGCCTTTGATTAGCGTCGTGTAATGAGTTTTTAGATTGTGGTAGATCTCTGATGACTACTCGTCCTGCTGATGTCCTGATGATATTTGCTTAGTGTAATGTGACCACAATTTGCGAGGAAAGTGTGTAATGCCATCATTCGACTATCTCTGGAGTTCTATCTGGATTTTGTTGGTCGAAATATTTGCCAACGGGACTCAGGCACAACTGTTGATATCTCCACATATATAAATATATACATGTATGTATGTATGTACATACCCTACATAAAAGGGACATATTTTTGGAAATTTCCCATTCTGCACTTAGGGTGAATCTTTCTTTTAGAGCTAAAATACTAAAAATACTAAATAACTACAAAAAATACTATATAAATACAAAAAAACTAAATAAATACAAAAAATAATAAATGAATAAAAAAAATACTTAATAAATACAATAAATACTAAACAAATACAATAAATAATAAGCAAATACTTCATGAATACTGGCAAATACTATATAAATACTAAAAATACTAAATAAATACTGAAAATACTACATGAATACTACAAATATTACAAAGATACTTGAAATCCTACATGAATACTACAAAATTCTACATAAATATGGAAAATACTGAACATTTATAAATAAATACAGCAATTTTCAATATAAACTCCCGTTGAAAATATCAAATAAATACTGAAAAATACTAATTAAATTATGAAAACAAATTTTGTGTGTAAAATCATTAAAAGATATCATTTCGGGAAAAATACCATTTAAGAACATTTACCACAAGCAGAGAGTATTCTCTGTTCTCTGTTCTCTAGAGCATCCATCAGTTAAAAATATAAAAGAACAGACCCAAGTACTTTCAAAACGTGTATTGCAACCGAGGATATCCATTTTCCAGGTTTACCTTCGCTCCAGGAAGGTATATACTGAATGTATCAGATACGGAGAATACCCGTTCCAAATTTGATTTTCTTTAAACTCAAACACTCATAAATCACACAGCAGACGCAAGAGGGGCTTCGGGGGTTGGCGGGGGGAGCGTTAGTCAACAACACAACAAAATGCGAAACAATTAGTAAAACATTAGAAGAGCTCGATGCCATCGATGTTCCTACTTGTACACCATTCAATGCCCTCCCCGTACCAGTCCCCCCCATTTGGAGTCTCTGTTGTCTGTTATCTGTTGTCTGTTGCTGGTGATAACAATGAACTTGCCATTAAACGGAAATAGCACAGACGGAGACAGAGGCAGGAGGCATGGTAAGGGCCTGCAAAGCACCTCATAAAGAGGCAGAGAGTCGAACAGAACGTGGCTTGTAATAAAAACCAATTTAAGAGCCTTTTAACAAGCTTACATATACATATAGAGGGAGCTGGAACCGAACAGATCCATGTAATATGTACTCGATGCGGTAATCAATGCTTTGCCAGAGCCCCCCCCCTCCCAACCGAAATGCCATTCAATGCACGACACAAAATGAAATGAAAATCCTGTCGGCCAGCGAAAAGAAGGGGTTTAGAAAAGGCCGAGGCCACAAAAGAGACGGACAATAAAATAAAGTTGATTAAATCCCCAGTGACAAGGTTGTTTATTAGCGAAAATGCTGGCAATGGTTTCTTTTTTGCTTAGAAATATATAGAATACAGTATATACTGTATATACATATGTATGTATATATGTACATAACTAATGTATATGCATAGCAGACAAGATAGAAGATAATCCCCGCCGTCTTTTGGCAAACGTTTGCCAGACAATGCCAGCCCCAAAAGCCTGCCCAAGACCCCCAGACAGCACGCTTTTCAAGGATATTAAAAAGCGACTTACACTAGTCAGCAAAAGCATTCAAAACACAATGGATGTTGTTTGGAATGCTGCTATCGAGGCGCAACCAACTTAATTGCGTACAGAAATCAGGTGGCATCGCCAAAATTCACCAATCAGCTGTTCACTTGGGATATTAAAACCATGCCAAATGGACAACAATAAAAGCTTGTAAATATATAGAAAAAAGGGGATTTCGGACAGAAGATGGAATTATTGTATTGATCATAAGAGAAACACGCAACGAAAACACATCTGGCAACTCTGCCAGATTGCAAATCCTTGCAAATTCAAGGATTAATTCATATTGGGCTTGTGTGTTGGGCAGTGTAATCAAGAGCAAACAAAATGCATAGCAGCAATGCACAAATATCACTCCAGGATGCTCCTCCCTCCCATCCGGGAGAGGAGAGCACATCCATTCCCCAGCGAATCAGTTGCCAGCTCGCGTATCCCTGGCTGAGGACGCTGGCAAAGACAACGGATATGAATATACCCTAAAGCTATCAGACAGCGTAAATGAGCGTGTATTGAAGATAAAAATTGCACCAAAAGAACGGACGGACGACCGAAGGATACTCTCGGTGAATAAAGAGTGGCAAAGAGAGAGAGAGAGAGAGAGAGGGAGGGACACACAAACGGCAAACAGAAACTGCAGCAAAGCACAAAAGCAAACAAAACGTGGCTAAATAGCAGCATGGGTATGGGTAGCATGGGACACCCAACCATCCAGCCCAACCAGCCCCATCTAGCCCCATCTAGCCCCATCCAGCCCCATACTGCCACTTCAACATTCAGCTCTCAAACTCCAGAAATGTCTGCTCTGTCTCTGATACGGCAAAATCTGTTTGGCAAAACAAAAAAAAAAGAAGGAAAATGGGAAAACAAAACAACAAAACGCTCGAAAAGCCAGCAACAGGAAGGTTTTCCAAGCGCACTGTTTGGCAGCGCTTTGCGTTGCTTTGAGGATTGCATTCGGCTGCAACATGACGCGGGGATAAGGCTGCTCGCGCTGATGATGATGCTCATGGAATGGGCTTCCCAGGGAGGAGGCGCCACGCAGCTGGAGCTGAAGCTGGAGGGGCAAGGAAATCACAGCTTACGAGGCGACTATTATGGTTGAACATGGGAACAGCTAAACATTTTGTACATCCACAGGACAGAGATGCGAGAACAAACCAATTTGATGCACCATGAAATTTACATGCGTTTCAGAGACAAAAGTCTTACGCAGAAGAAGCCCTTCGCTTATGGCAAATTTATACAGCAAATGACTGCAATGAATGATGGAGCCCATACATTTCCTGGATACGATTGGCAACCATTTCGACATTCACTCGAAACGAATGTGGCCTTTCGCTTAGGGGGAATTCGTTCACACATCATCACATGAGCACTGGTGCACAAGAGAAGTATTACAAATGTGGATGAATTGTGCCACACTTTTCCAAGCATCTAAAATGTATGACGCAATTATATTGCTTGCAATTTTGGTTCGAATTTCATAATAAAGCCAATTGTTGTCGTCTGTTGGCCAATGCAATATGTGAGGTAACCCCCGAAGATACGCGCATGTGTCTGCCAGATTTCTTCACCTTCAATGCTGGAATCAGCCAAGCAAAGACTTCGAATGCGAGTGCACACTCCACATGATCCGGATCCACATGAGTACTCCCCATACTCGCATACAACGACCCTTTAATGTATGAACATACTTTCTTCTTGGGGCATGTCCATCCGGTGGGGCAATCAGCGCTTCTATCCGCCTCATCATCTGCCCCCATAACAAACTTCATAACTCTGTCCAGTCCAGATCCAGCAGATCCTGCTCCTGGTGCTCCGGCTAAGGGAGACGACTGTGCCACAAAAACATTGTGTCGATTGCGTGGGCGTAACAGCCGCCGGGTGGGGGGGAGGAAATGCTATTAACTGGCCATACCCCCACGGAATGGCCAGAGTGTTTTTTGTCTGCTTTTGCTTTTTTTGTTCTTTTTTATGGCCCTTCGCTTGAAGGCACACGGATACGTCGCTCCGTTCCATTTCCATTTCGATTTTCTCTTCTCTTCATTTTTTTTTCGTTGCTGCTGTTTTTTTTTTTTTGTCTACGAGTCCGCCGCCACATAATCGTATCAGCCGAAGATTTGTAATATGAAGCGGAAGAAATGGACGATAGTTTGTTGGCCGCCGACATTTTTTGCGCTTCTTCGTCTCTTGCAACTTTAGTGATAAATGCACAGTCATTGTTGCCACACTCAATTGCCACGGGAAAGGTGGTGCTTGGGGGCTTGAGGTCCCCCTTGATTGTGGGGAGGACATCTCTGGATGACCCCCAACAAAAAGTCCCTCAAGTTTAACACTTTTCTGGAAATTATTAAACAGATACATTCACAATGTATATGAGGGCCGCGACTCTGCATTTATAGCAGTGCGAATATACATATGTGAATATACATATATCTACTCGGCTATTGATGTTGATCAAGAATATATTTGTATACTTTATGGGCTACCCCTCCACTCATTTCGAGTACTGGGTATAAAAAGTCGAAGAAAGTACAATGACATTGGCTCAAGGTTATTACGAAATCGAATGTTTCATTGCGTTTCATTCTTAAAATAGCTGAATTCTCCATAGCACCGAGAATTTGAATTCGTGCTAAATACTATGCTACTCTATGGGGTCACACACGCCAATTTTATGCTAAATATAATCGGCACACGACGAATGCAGAGAATATTATTCACAGAGCTGATAGCTACATAGCGGTTGAGACGTTTCTTAGTTTCCGGAATACCAAAATATTCAAATGCTAGGGGGAAAGTCCACTACGCACTCGGGCGATCCCCAAAATGAAATTTCGGACAGCGTCTCGACGACGGGGACCCAAAAGTATTTTTATAACAGAGCGAAACATCAAAACAACCCGAGAATTTGTATTTATTCATGGTTTCTGGATCCCATTCCACTCAGTTTGGTTTTGAATTGAAAGTGCGACGGTCGAGTGAAAAATGAGGAGTTCGGTTTTTGCGGTTTTCATCCTGTGGCTTCTCCTGCAAGGGGAATCCTCCCTGGCCAGTGGAGTTCAAGAAATGCATTTGTCGCAGGAAGTAAAAATCGCGGAGCAGTGCAGTGGCTACTGCTTCTCTGTTGTCAAGCCGTCCATGGATCATTTCAACCGGTTGAAAGAAGATGTCGAAGCTAACAACGAGATGAAAAAGAAAATTAACTTAATGGAAAATCAATTAAAATGGAAAGACGAACAAATTAAGTTAAAAGACGAACAATTTAAATTAAAAGACGAACAAATTAAATTAAAAGACGAACGGATCCAGATGAAAGACGAAAAAATTACAGATAAGGTAGAACAAATAAAGAGCCTGACGGAGCAAAATAAATTAAAATCAGAAAACAGTGATCATCAAAGAGAACAGTACGAAGCGAGAATCAAAAGTTTGGAAGCAGAGATCATTCAAAATCTAGGAAAGCTGAATGCAACGATCGAAGAAAACGAGCTGCTGAGAGGAACATGTGAAGTCCGCAGTTGCTTGCCTTTCGTTAACTCCACAGATATCCATACCATTAGGTTGCCCGGAGTAGACCCATTCGATGTGCCCTGCAATTCCAGTGTTTCCGGATCTGGCTGGACTGTAATCCAGAGACGCGTCAACGGCAATGTGGACTTTAATCGCACTTGGACCGACTACAGACAAGGGTTCGGAGACCTCCGGGAGGACTTCTTCCTGGGACTCGAAAAAATACATCAAATGACTCTGGCGCAGCCCCAGGAGTTATACATCCAACTTGGAATGGTTAATGGATCCACCAGCTATGCTCACTACGATGATTTCAAAATAGGAAGCGAAGAGGAAGACTACGAACTGAAATCGCTGGGAACATATTCAGGAACAGACGGAGATTCACTAACTGAAGGGCACCTGAACATAAAGTTTTCCACTTTTGATAGGGATAATGACATTGATGAGGATTATAATTGCGCGAAAGGGCATGGAGGTGGTTGGTGGTTTTCGAATTGCACTTATAGGTAAACATCTTTTACGCGGAATGAACGCTTTTAATTATTACGAATTTATCATTTTTATTTCTTTTTCTTAATATTACAGTAACCTCAATGGAAATTATTATAAAGATGGTAAAGTAAGTGGTAATCTACGTGACGGCATTCATTGGGGTTCCTGGCACAACTATGACTATGACATCTCCCTCACATTTGCTCAAATGATGATAAGGCCAAAAACCTTATAAAATGTATACTATTTAATGATATTTTTGTGGTTGAATTAATGCTGAAAGATGATTTAAAATAAAAAGAAATTCAATGAATGCTAAAAGCTGTTTATAATTAAATGTACATTTTAATATATAGAAAAAAAATACCAGTAAATTTTCAAAATAAAATACAAATCCTCGTAAGTAATATAAAATACCAATTAAAATTTAAATACTAATAAAAAAACATCTGATTTGATTTTCAGATTCAGTTCGGATCGCAAAATGTCCAATACAGAGAGGAAATCAATTGCGTATCGTTCATAAAGGAGAAGAAGGCTCCATTGAAGAGTGCTCTTACCTACCAGTCTCTAGCATCCTCTAGACTGAGGGACCCGACCCCAATAGAACCAGCAGAATGAAGAGCATCGATGAGCCTCAGAAAACCTTCACCTAACTAACAAATTAGATGCAATTCGGGGCAACTTTTTCAATTTCGTTGTTCTTGTAACGACAATCCGTCGAAGCGGTTCCCAAAGTTGAAACCCCAAAGAAAAGTTTACGGATTTAACTGATTTTAAAATACACCCGAAGGCAGACAGACAGACAGACAGAGCAGACCAGACAGGTGGAGAGGCAGACACAGAAAAGCATTCCATTGACCGCAGAACAGGGAAACAACGGCCGTTAAAAGATGCACCGACCGGAAGGGATGGAGGCAACATCTGCCGCTGGACCGGACCGGCGACCACGCCTGCCTGGTCATCAAACTATATTTTCAATAAATAATGACAGGCGATGGACCTTCGCCCATGGACCCAGTCACCATCCCCCCAAATTGTGTGCGAGGGATGCTCGAAATGGCGGCCATTTTGTGCGGACTCCTCCGCCGCCCCTCATTGATTTTACGCTTTTTTTTTGGAGGGAGGGAAGGGAGGAGGGTAACCAAAACCGCGACAAGCATAAAATTGAATCATAAAAAAGTCGAATATTGAAAAAAGAGAACGAAGGCGAGTATATTTTAAGTATATGTACATATGTATGTACCACCCCCGCCCTCACCACCACCCCCTTTCAGTCCACTGACAAGTCAACAGCGATGCAACCTGCCCGGAAAAGCGGAGAAAACGGGAACAGAGGAGACTTTCGAGTGGCTTTGCGGCCTAAACGAATTCTAGAGCTACTCGACGTCAGGTTCTCCTCCACTCGTACTACTCGTACTGTTTTTCTCTCTCTCTCTCTCTCTCTCTCTCTCTTTTCTGTCGACTTTCCCTCCCTTTGTCGGCACATATTATAAATTGCACTATGGGGAGGAGCCCGTGCCAAAGTGCCGGCGTGTGAATGGGCCAACAAAAAACAAGAAAGATGCAGAAAACTGCACATATTGGGGTTACGTCTCTCATTCTGTCTGTGGGGTGGAGGAGCCATAACGTTTAGCGGGGTAGCTAGGGCCAGCTGTAAATGTGGCTAGGAATTGCACAAAGATTTGTGATTAGGATAGGATAGAGAAATAAACAAGAAGAGAGAGAGAGAAAGACAGAAAGAAATAGCTAAACAGCTAAGCTAATCTGTAAGAGAGAACCAGTTCCAGGGATACACATGTTAGAGTCTTAAAATGGAGAACTTTGGATCGACAATCTCTGCTCTAACGATCTTTAGCATACCTTAACCTTTGGCTAGGAACTGCACAAAGATTTGTGATTAGGATGGGATAGGATAGAGAAAGAAAGAATGAGAGAGAGATAGAGAGAGAGAGGCAGAAAGAAACGGCAAAACAGCTAAGCTATTCTGTAAGAGAGAACGAGTGCCAGGGGAGTGCAAGATGCATGTTAGGGTCTTAAAATGGAGAACTTTGGATCGACAATCTCTGCTTTAACCTTTGCTATGGAATATATTTGTATTTTCTTTATTAAAATGAACATTTTTTATATTAATTTCATACTTAAATTAATCATTTTTATTTTTATTTTATTTACCTCTTAAATGCATTTTTATGCGAGTATTTCTTTCACATTTATATGAATATATATTTCGTATATTTATTTTATATTTATATACATTTTCTGTACATTTTGTAGGTATTATTATAGCAATTACAAAATATTAGTTGATTATATTTTTCGTATTTTTATTACATATTAATATTTACTTTTTTTTCTTAGAAATAAAACACAAATGGCATCCATTCGCTTACCTCTTTTAACTCCAGAAATATCTTTTGCGTAACCTGAAAGTAAACAAGGCAAAAAACACACACAAATATTATAAAACTTGAGTTAATTTCATAAGTTTATTAATTATGTATGTGGCTCTGGTATTTTGTAATATTCAAACAACAAAAAAAGTGAGAAGAGCCCGAGAAGAGCCGTTTCCGTTATTCCTTTTGTTAGGAGTACACGCAAAAGTATTCAAATTAAAAACCACTTCAGTGGGCGGGGAGTGTTCACGTTTTCGGTGGTGGAGTGCAGCAGGGCGGCAGGGCGGAAGGGAGGAAGGGCGGAAGGGAGGAAGGGCGGAAGGGGGGTTGGGGAAAAACGTTTCCTTCCTGACAGGCCAAAAAAAGGCAGAAAGAATGAAGAAAACTTGTGAAGGGTTCGCTTCGGCGGCGCTCAGTGCTTCTTGACAAGCGGCGAAAAGGGGGGCAGCAAAAACCTGAGCCCCAATCTCAACTGTCATTCTCAAACATTAAAATGTCGGAGAAAAGAAGAAATCTCTCCCTCTCTCTCTCTCTGTCCCTCTCTTTCTTAGGTCAGACTTGCATTTAGTTTACCTTTAAAGAAATTTTCATAATATTTTAAAAGATTTTTTTCAAGGATTCAAGTTTACTGTGCAACAAGAGAGAGAGAGAGAGAGAGAGGGAAAATGAGGTGGCGCGCTCTTTTCGAGTAGATGCCAGACATGACAGTTCTTACTGCTAAGCTACTCTGTACAAGAGAAAGACATCTACATTCTGACTGTAATAATAATGAAACGATTGCCAACAGATTCTTTAGTCTAGTAGAAACGATTGTTCTCTATGATTCGTATCTCGAAAGGCGAATACTAGTGTGACCAGACCCCACCGATTGACTTGAAAACCAGTGTGACCCTGACAATGAAACCATTAATGCACAAAAGGCAAGACTTTCCTCAGCCAGAGGGCCATGTAAATCCGATTCTTGGTAGATATATGTTGATGTATTTGCCAAATCGAGACCCCCGCGCAGATTTAATTAAAATTCCCACGCACATTTAAGCACATTTCGTTTCCCATGTAATGCATGAATAAATTCATTGCAAACATTTCGATTATCGACCAATTACCATCGTTCGCATATTCTTTGGGTGGTATTCCATTTGTTTCCCTTATCCATATCGCTATTAATTAACGCTAAACATGCAAAAATTTCCATCCAACTGCAACACGGGAGAAAGCCACAACAATGCCATCAAACCCAACAAATTTCAAACATTTCATTATTCAAGGCAGCAAATAAATACCAAAAACATTTCGTTTATACATATATAAAAATGCACCCCCGATGCTGCACAGCTACTCTGTGAGAGAGTCTGCCCAGGGGTTTTGATTGATATTCTAATTCTTAAATATAGAAAACGGCGTGTCTTTAGATGGAACTGGAAATCATTCGGGAATGTTCTCCCAACCGAACAGCTCTATCGCAGAGTAGCTTAGCAATATATGTTTTAAAGTCTGGCATGTGCAGAATAAAAGGCATTTACCTCCCTCACCCCATGCTGCTCTCTAAAACTGCAGCAAAATGCCATGCAAAAGAGCTGTCATGGAAAGTACATAAGTATTTACATATGTACATGTACCCCATGTACACACGAGTACTGGTATGTACATATATAGGGATGAGCGTTTGTCTCTGCCTCTGTGGATTGCAGAGCACTAAATTACTAGCAAATCCTGCCACCATTCATTTAAGTCCTTGAGTGTCCTTGAGTGAATGTTCCCAAGTGTTTGAAGACGAGTCTTGGATTATAGTAATCCGATTCGGAGCTCTATTGATTATACTTTTTCTCAGTTTTGTTGGTGGGTATTGAAGATCAGTTGAATGCAGAAAATAAACTGATAAAAATGGAGCAGTTTTTGGTGAGTCTTTCTCTCACAGAGCAGCTTAGCAGTCTGAGTTATTTGTGAGCTTATTCGCTGAAGAATGCATAAATTTCTGAATGATTTCATACGTAAGCAACGAGATTTATAGGCGGGCTTTTAACAGACATTTGAATATCTTATGGAACGTTAGAACTAGTTAGATCTGCCTCAAGAATGGAATTTATTTAAGCCACGAAAATTCCACGTCATTATCACCCAAAATATTCTTATAAAATAAAACAAATATTAATGATTTTTTAAACATTTCTGATTCATATATCGGTATATTTACAGAACGTTTTCAGGAACCTTTAGATAATATAAAAAAATAAATGGAATTCCATTTAAAAGAACAACATCTAAGAGTCATAAAAAGTCCTTGCCGAGGGCCACTGAGATGGGATCCGGTGCGGAGATCTATTGTTAATGTTGCCCTGGCCCAGGCCCCAAGCAATTTGATTATAATGATGCTCATGATGCTCATGATGCTCATGATGATGATGATGAGGGAAATGATGAACTCCACACGCACTTTTCGCAGGAAATGTCAGTCAGATCGTTACACTTTCATTTAATTTTCTATGTGAATGGCGTGTGCCTCCGCCCCGCTCCTCTCTGCTACTCTTTGCATCCTCTTTCATTGTGTGACACTGTACATACATAAATCACATTTAAATGAACTGAATACGACATACCCTATCCCCATCCCTTTGCCCCTTCCTACTTTATGGCTTTTGTTCGGTAATCGTTTTGACCAACAAAAATAAAAAACAACAACGAGAATCAATCTGTTTCCTGATGCCTGCAATTTGGTTTCCTATTTTAATCGGTTATTCAATTCGATTTTACACATTTTTATTGTTTTATTTCGCTGTCAATGGATATCGCTGTTGAACAATCGATGGCACTATCGATATACCGATAAGTAACGATAAATACCGATAACTACTAATAAAATCAGCAGATGTGAATCAGATTTACATTTGTTGTTCCGTCTATCGCTGTTTAACAATCGATGGCACTATCGATATACCGATAAGTAACGATAAATACCGATAGCTACCAATAAAATCAGCAGATTGACATTTGGATTTCCGTTTATGGCTGTTTAAGAATCGATGACGATATCGATATACCGATAAGTACCGATAATTACCAATAAAATCAGCAGATGTGAACACTGGATCAATTCTGTCAACTGGTGACTTGTCTTTCTGATCTCCAAGTGAAAAATCTCTCTAATCTCATTGGAGAAGAGCTGACTTTTATTTGGATCCCAGAGAATTCAGATTTCTAACCGATTAAATCTAATATTCCAGGCCAAATGGTAACCCAGACGAGACGGAGACGAGAGAGGACTACAATTTCATTCTTATTAAATTCGAAAAAAAGGCCTGCGAACACTTTGACCAACTTACAAAACTTCTTGCTCCTTTGTTCCCCTCAAATGTCTCTCTGTCTGTCTGTCTCTCTGTCTGTCTCTCTGCCTGTTCTGTCTGTCTGTCTCTCTGTCTGTCTGTTCTGTCGTCGAACCCGCTCTGCATGTCTCATGTGTCGCTGTAAGCTGGCGAGCGACTTAAATGCTTGGGCCACAACGGTCACACATGTTCCTCCCAGGGCCCATCGAAAGCCAGAGAAATTACGAGGTCGAGAACTGGATGTCTACCCTCTCTGTTCTAACAGCAGCAAGAGCAGCAGCAGCAGCTGGTGGATGGTGGATGCTGTAAGGATGGGATGGGGGTTCTTGTGGTTTCAAATATCCCATTTTATATCCAGAGTAATTTCTAAGCGGATGGCAATTAGTGGATGACTCACAGGCAATATAGGAATAAATGTTTTATTCCATAAAGAATATGATTTTAAACGTTTTCCCCAAAAATATGCAGGGGGAACGTTGTGACTACTGTATACCCTATACTCAGTCAGTATATATGTGAACTAACGATTATCTGATAGATACAGTCTTTCTTTACGATTCTGCGATTCTGCTTTTCTGGCTATGGCTATATCGACTCGGCTATTGATGCTGATCAAGAATATATATGAATACTTTATGGGATCGGAAGCATCCACTTTCCCCACAAGTCTAATATACCCCTCCACTCATTTCGAGTATTGGGTATAAAAAGTTGAAGAAAGTACACTGACATTGGCTCAAGGTTATTATGAAATCGAATGTTTCATTGCGTTTCATTCTGAGAATAGTTTAATTCTCCATAGTACCGAGAATTAGAATTCGTGCTAAATACTATCCTACTCTATGGGGTCACAGATGCCAATTTTATGGACACAACGAATGCGGAGAATATTATTCACAGAGCTGATAGCTCCAGATCACGCCATAGCGGCTGAGACGTTTCTTATCATGAATGTGCTATCAGTTTCCGGAATACCAAAATATTCAAATGCTAGGAGCAGAGCTAGTAAAGAGAGGGAGAGAGAGAGAGAGAGAGAAAGACTGAGGCTGAGCAGCAGCCCTGAACGGAAAAATTTTTACTATAGTCAGGTTTTTCTTCACTATTCTCCCCTATAAGAAAGATGATTCTTCATGGAATCATGGAACTACTTTAAAAAGTCCAATCCAAGAAAATGCAATCTCAATCTCGGCTAACAGTAAATTTATTATTTATAAATATATTATTTTAAATTACTTTAAAGAGACATTTATGCAACGTTGGCTCAACTTTGGCTCGAAAACGAATACGTGCCTACAATCGATCTTAGCACCAATTACACTGGTCAACAAAATTTGACATTTTTTTCCCGTCGTAAGCCAACCCGACCTTTTCTTATAGATTTGGGAATTTAAAAAATTTTAATCATTTTTCTTTTTCTTTCAAGATGTAGTTTTGTTTTAAAGAATTTTTGAACTCTGGTATTTTATTTTTATGTTTGTTGCAGAGGTAGTTCTTTTTTCGCATAACTTAAGTATCTTACATCTGGTTTTATCGAACTTTGCAATTCTAAGAAGCTGATAAGTGCAGCTATGAATCATTAAGTTATACTTTGTTGACTAGTGTAATCAACGAGAAGAAAGACTACGAAATAAAATCAAATAAATAAACCAATTAAATAATATGAGCGACAATACATAATACCTCTGTAGTCTATGGGCATCGTATTATCAACCAAAAGCTTGAACAGAGTCTGGAGCTAATCAAGAGCTCATTCTTAGAATGGCACAAACAATTTTTAACATCCGTCTAATTTTGACCACTTGCCATGTGTGCGACCCAAATTTCTTATCTCGAAAACAACTGACACGTCGCCTGAGAGCATGATCCATGGATCGCCATGGCATTGATTGATAAGCATTGCTATATAAGGAGACTTGTGCCTCTCATCCCACATTCAGTCTGCTTTAAATATTTCAACGGGAATATTAAGTGAATTAAAATTAAAAATTAAAATGCAAATATATTGGATCATTGTCCTTTTCTTCCTTCGCGTAAGGGGAGACATCACCCTCTCCACAGGAAGTGGCTCCGAAAATAGTGCGGTGAGAATTGAGTGAAGTGAGAAATGTAAATTGAAATAAACTAATTCGTTGGGTATTCCGTTTGCAGCACTGTGAGGTGACCCGGGATGAGGATGACGAATATTGTGGCGCTATTTGCTATCCGATTGTGAAGCCCCTGCTCCGGTACGCTGCCCTTTGCCAGGGCAAGGATACGAAGATCAGCGAACTGAAGGACGAAACCAGCGCGAAAAATGTTACCATCGCGGAACTGAAAGGCGAACTGAAGCTTGCCAAGTCCTTGAAACTGCAGGCAAGTAAACAGGTGGATTATCTCAAGGAACAGTCGGATGCCAAAATTAAGAGCTTGGAGGAACAGCAGAACAATATTTTGAACATGGGGAAAGAAACGAAGGACGAAGTCGAAAAAATTGGAAAGCAGATTCAAGCTAAAGAGACTGAAATGCGATCAAAGGACGAGCTCATGGACCAAATCCGCGAGAAAGATGCTTACATCGCCAAACTGGAAAGCAAACAGGAGACAGCCAAAACAATGGAGGTTCTGGTAAATAAACTGACGGAGGATCTTAAGGTGCAACTGAAGGAAGCAGTCGATGTAAAAGGATCCAGGATAATGGATCTGGAAACGCAAGTAAAAGAGTTCCAGCGACTGCTGAACACCAAATCGGAAGACAATAAAGCACTGACAGAAAGGATAAGCGTATTGGAAACAGAAGCCAATAACAGCCGTGATGAATCGATCTCCAGGACGAAAGAAATTGAAGTGAGCCAGGCAAAGATAAAGGATCAGGAGGCTGAAATCAAACACTACCAGGACCAGCTGACGATCAAGGATGGTTTAGTGAAATCATTCGAGTCCACAATTCGCGACAAGGACTCCCAATTCAAAAATCTAACATCGGAGACAGAGCTGCTTAAAGGAACATGTGAAGTCCGCAGTTGCTTAGCCTTCGTCAACTCAACAGATATCCATACCATTAGGTTGCCCGGATTAAACCCCTTCGACGTGCCCTGCAATTCCAGTGTTTCCGGATCTGGCTGGACTGTCATCCAGAGACGAGTCAACGGCAGTGAGTACTTTAATCGGTACTGGAACGAATACAAACATGGGTTCGGAGACCTCCGGGAGAACTTCTTCCTGGGACTCGAAAAAATACATCAAATGACTCTGGCGCAACCTCATGAATTGTACATCCAACTTGGAATGGTAAATGGATCCACCAGCTATGCTCGGTACAACGATTTCAAAATAGGAAGCGAAGAGGAAGACTACGAACTGAAATCGCTGGGAACATTTACAGGAACAGCCGGAGATTTACTAACTAAATATCACCTGAACATGAAGTTTTCCACTTATGATCGGGATAATGATATTGATGAGGTTGAGGATTATAATTGCGCGAAAGTGTATGGAGGTGGTTGGTGGTTTTCGAATTACGCCCATAGGTAAACATCTTTTACGCGGAATGAACGCTTTTAATTATTACGAATTTATCATTTTTATTTCTTTTTCTTAATATTACAGTAACCTCCATGGAAATTATTATAGAGATGGTAAATGCATTGGCATTGACGATTTTTGCAGTTATTGGTTATCTTGGCAACACTATGACTTGAAAATCTCCCAGACATTCACTCAAATGATGATAAGGCCCAAAACCTTATAAAATGTACATTATTTAATGATTTTTTGCAGTTGAGTTAATGCTGAAAGATGATTTAAAATAAACAAATTCAATGAATACAAAAAGCTGTTTATAATTACAGGAAGATGTATAGAAAAAATGGAGAGAGAGCGATGGATGGATAAATAGACTCGGCTATCGATGCAGATCAAGAATATATATAGTTTGGGCCTAGGTGCAACACACATTCACTATCACCACAAGTCTAATCTACCCCTCCACTCATTTCGAGTACTGGGTATAAAAAGCGCCTGACAAGTTCCAATTTAAGCTCGACACGTAAAGGGCATCTGTAGTCGTTAAGTGAAAATACGGAGCAAAGAGAAGAGAGGATCAACATAAAGGCGGAAGCTACGCAGCAAAGTAGAGTTCACCCTTCCTTTGCTTTGCACAATGGTATGATGCGTCGTCACCACATCTGCTCTCTTCTGAGGACCATGCGTCTGTCAGTTTGCATGCAATCGTGAAGAACGTATGTAAAACGTTTGCTATCGCTTGTCTCTCTGAGAGCCGAGAGAGAGTGGATGGTCCTCAACGCAGCGGACGACTAAATATGTATATCTTGGACAAGGGTAGACATCCTTGCATCCTTCCCTCCGACCGGTAAATACACACACACACACACACACAGAAATCTGGCGATTTCTTGGGGGAAAAGACAAGGCAGAGAGCAAATCGAATTGCATGCAGAAAAACAGTCAAAAAAACAGCCTCTCATTGGTATCACAACTGAGTGTTTGCAATCGATGTTTGCCAGAAAGCTGAACTACATACATATGCATTTTTTAATATTCCATTTCCATTTATTTTGTTCTGTTGGTGAAAATATATTTGATATTCGTTGGCTCCCAGACATGGCCAAGAGAGGGTAGGGAAGGTGGAGTGTTTTCCAAAAATCAAAAAAAATCCCAGAAATCGCTTTCAAGTTTTATTTGCCTTTTCGTTTGCATTTGCCAATGGTTGCCACGGGGCGTGGAATCCTTCTTTTGGCTGCATAAATCAACAGATATGTACAGTTTTTTAGCAGTAAAAAATAAACATCAAGGCCATTAAGCGAATTAAAAAGGTACTACCACGGTAGTACTCGAAAATGTATCTATGGGATGGAGATACATACTAAATACATATGTAAGCCATATAGATTATATTTGTGGAATATCAGCATACCACACAACACACAAGGCAAAGGCTGAGAGAACACAGAAAGCAGATGCATAGACAGGGATTCCAGATACCAGATACAGACGGTAGAACATAATGAGCAGCATTCAAACTAATGAAAATCAAGTTTGTCGGGGAAGCTCTCGAAAGGGATGGATGCTCTGGGATGGTGGGGGGCGCCCCAGAGTGCCGACTTCTGTGGCAAAGCGTAGACACAATAAAAATAAAAGCAAATGCCGCCCCATCATCGGCCTCTCCCCTCCACCCGCCCCCCCTCAAAGCCAATCTCTCCTAAGAAAATTGCGAGACAGACAAAGTGGAAAAACGCATAAAACTGGAAGGCAAAAGACAGAAGAATAACGGAGTGAAATGGTAAAACCGAATACTTGTATGCCCTGCCAACTGCCAGGAGAAGTATTCAAATAATTCTTAAAAATTAAAAATAAAACAAATTAATACAAATAATATAATTGAATTCTTAGAAAATCTTTTCCTTTATTTTAGATAGAAATACCGACGATAACAAGGCCTACGTATAACTAATGATAGCCACTTATACCATGGTCTAGGAATTACTCAGTTACAGTGGGACTTCGTAGTTAATCGACGGGAAACGGAGACGCATCAGGGAACCCCTGTCGGTCAGGTCAGAGGGGGGTGCAATCGGGCCAACCTGCTTTAGAATCTGCCTCTGGCAAGTGTCTTTGCCAGGACGTTTGGGTGGTTCCTCATTGACGACATCCCCGATCGGAGGGCCCCTGGCGATGTCCACTCCGCTCCAGAAATCCTGCGAAAAAGAATGCATCTTACAGATACAACAAAAAACAAAAAAAAGGAAAAAACCTACCATAGAATCCAAAAAAGTTGCCTATTATTTGGTGGCAGTTTACCTTCTATAATACCTTTATTAATGGTTCACCTTTCAGGCTGCTGCCTGAATGTATCTGCGTATCTGTAACCATAGTATCTATACATGAATGTATGTATGTTTGTATGTATGTGTGACAATAATTTGGTGCCCTTACGAGCCAAAATAAATGCGAGTCTGCACTTGAATGTGAAATGCGAAAAGCGAATGCCGACACGAAAATGTGCTTTGGGCTGCCGTCCATCGTCTTGTTCTTCTCTCCCTTAACCGTTTTTCCCTTTTATTTCCGCTGGCTCGTATCTTGTATCTTGTATCTGTATCTGTAGCCTGCGTCTGTGCATAATGTATCTACGTGTTTGTTTATACAGGGTGAAAAGAAAAGAAAAGTTGTTTGTGCCTTTGTCTGGCGGTCCACTGCATCTCTCTGTGGCTTACCGCACAACTTTAATAATTTAATTAAATTCCACCAGGGTAGAGTAGAGGGTACAGTCCCGCTTTGATTGTTATTTAGGCCATTTGGCATAATGAGGCAGCATAATTCTCGCATTAAATCCAAACCCATCGCATTTCTGATTGAATAACGGCCCAACACTCACACGAGTACATACACATATGACATACATGGACTCAAAGATGCCCTGAGAATAGAGAAAGTATCCAGATAAGAGTCCCCTCCCTCAGTTTTCAAACCTCTTCATGTGTAAAATATATCTCTTGGCCACAAATTTGGTTGGAAAGGACGAGAGAAGAGCGCGGGGTTCGTCTTTCTTGGGTTGCTACTTCCTTTTATCCGTGAGATACTATAATGCCGGATACTCTTCTTTGTCTGAGAGAATAGATGCAAGTTTTTTGTCTCTTGATATGGGACCAATAATCGTTGGACTATACTCTAAAGATTCTACGTTCTTTTCTATACGAGTAACCTTTACCGCCAGAAATACATTCAAGATTCATTGGGGGGATTCCTAGGTGTAACCCGAAACCCATCTACCACCTGCCGCTCGCAGCAGCAGCAGCAGCTCTCCCAGAAAGCAGTTTACATCCCACAGTCAGAGTCAGAGCCAGAAGAGAGATACATTGCAGTGGGAGATACATTTGTAGCTGCCAGATACAGGCCACCAGGCAGTCTCTGTATCTATCTATCATCTGAATGGCAGAACCGATGTGGGAAGAGCCATGGATTCATTCGAGTCTAAAGTTCAAAGTGGATTGAAACCCTACTGCCCCTCTGTTCATCTTCGGGCACATTCGTCGTGGATTCGCTGTTCAAATGTCCCATAAGCGAGCAGACTATTAGGCGTATAGAAACGATGGGTTTTGTCATTTAGATATCCATGGGATATATTTCTGGCTAGAAGGTTGCTGCAGTATTTGGTGTTGTCTTTTGGCCGGACTGTACTTGGCACGTACCGCAAATAAAGCAAAAAGAAAAAGACAAAAGAAAATTGCATAAATGCCGTCCCGGCAATCCTCCTCCGGCATTCCCCTCCGTACATGCGACTTATGACACACTCATCTCCGGGGCAGATAAGCGGAGCAGAGAAGCGGAGCAGAGAAGCAGAGCAGAGCAGCGCTTATCAATAAAGAGCCAGAAATAGATGCATTATCGCTTGGAGCCGAGAGGTCAGAATAATTGGAAAACATGCGCGACATTGAGTGGCGGACTACTGGGTCGAACGCTGTACAGTGCGTTTCATGGCCATATAGTTGCAAGCTAAGGCAAAAGCTGATGGAAATGAACCGCAGTTTCATGGAAAATGAAAAGCGAAGTCGAAAAGAAAAGCCATGAAAAAAGTGAAGCAAAACTAAGCCAATATTTCAATATTTGTCTCAAAAGTATCTTTATCTTTACTCTCAGCTGTAGATCTTAAGCGGTATCTACATATATCATTCGTATCTTCTCTTTATTATTATATATCTACAGATATTTGAAACTATCTGAATAGATGTATCTATCTTATCTATCTATCTATCTATGTATCTATTGTATTGTAAGCTTTATCTGAATAGATGTATCTCTATCTTTACCTTAATCTTGTTCGCAATTTCAAATGTATCTGTACTTTATGTGTTTCCTTTTTCTAGCTATAGTTTTTGTATCTGTATCTCTATCTCAATCGTCTGTTTTGATCGTTATTCGTAGATGTATCTGTATCTATCTCTCTATCTTTATCTACATTCATATCTCTAAGTGTATCTGTATCTTTTATTTGTATCTCAAAACTGTTGCTCTACAAAGCACTCGATTTTTTTTTTTTTGCTCAAGTATTTGTTGCGTTTCCGTTTGTGGCTTCCAGGGCGACGATAATGGCAGACAAGGAAAGACAGCGAGAGAGAGAGAGAGAGAGAGAGAGAGGGAGATAGAGGAGGGAGTCACTTTTCATTGCGATTGTATCTGTTGCACACACACATGCACGCAGATACATTCTGCATGATTTATAAGGTTCTTTTTTTGTAGCCCAGACAAAAACAGATAACGCCAAGACATTGACCTTTTTCTTGGTTTTTTTTTTTTGAAATACCAAAAACAAACACACAAAAACTTGTCGCAATTTTTTTCTTTCTTTCTCTCTCTCGCTGTCTCCCTCTCCCTCTCTTCTGTTTCTCTTGTGTTCTGTTGGTTCGTTCTTTGTTGTCAGATTAGCCGGCCAGCGGCCAAGTGGATAAACCAGTTTTCGTTTCCTCGTTTCGGCCTCCTCTGCTTCTTGGCTTGACTTTGGCTAATTAGCTAAGAGCTGCTGCTGCTGCTTTTGGCCGGGCTAAGAGAGCCAGCCCTGCCCTGCCCTGCCTTGTGTTTTGTAATGTTTAACCTATGAGTAAAAGGCATCTTTTGGCCAACAAACAAATTAGTTTAAGTGACTTTTGAAATGGCCAAGAAATATATAGCTTTAATTTACTTTCCAGAAAAAAATACATTAAATATTTACTTATATTTACTTATATTTATTTATATTTACATTAAATAATTTATATGTGTTTTTATTTATTTTATAACTTTTATTTTACAGCTGACTTTTCCATAAAAAAAAACTCCCTCGAAGTGGACACCTTTTTGGGGGTTTTCTAGGCAGCCCAGGATTCCATTCTAGATATCTGGAGCATATCGTATTCCAAGTTTCTTACAAGCTACAAAATTTCACCATAAAAATGGATGATTCCATTCGGTTTCCTCGACATTACCATGACTCACCTCTCGGTCTCCGTCTCCCTTTCGCGTTCACACATTCCGAGAGTTGAACAATGAGTTTGCTTTGTGGCAACAAATGAGTTGAATGCTCATTTCATGCAGAAGTTCACTCATGTATAAAAGATACATGGGATACATACATATATATGTACATACATATATGTATGACGGTTGTTAGGGGCTGGCGGTGAGACCTTGACACCTGCCCGCAAGCGAATAAAACACATCAAGTCGAAACGAAGGCAATCTCCAGTTCGAATTAAAGAGTTGACTCGTTTGAATCACTCTTCTTGGTAGAGCATTGCGGCAGGGCTAAAACAATTACCAAAATGGGATACTAAAACCCATAAGAGAGGCAAAATTGTGGCACATCCACCCTCCCGCCAGGGGGAGGACCCTCCCCTACGCTTCAATTGTTGGCCTTCTTTTTGTGGGGTGAAAATGTTAACTTTGTTTTCTGCCCGATTGGGCATTTGTTTCAATGTTTCAAGCGTCTTCTTTTGTGGTTAATCTTCTCTAATAATTGCTTAAATTTAGTCACTGATTTTCGGCTATTTGTGGGCATTGTATTTTTGTATTTTAATTGAATTTCATTATTATCAGAATTAGTTTGTGAAATCTAAAAATGTAACCATGACATTTTGAATCCTCACTTTTACAGTATTTTATTGGGATTTTATTTCCAAGATTTTTTGAAGAGAACCTCCCCAGAAACACACTTGAAACATTCCAATTTCTAGCTATAATTTCACATTTTCCACAGAGTGTAAAAAGTCACAAAAAAATACCTTTATTTGAAGTTTAAATATTTTATTTAATTTAAAAAAAAAATTAGTATTTTTAGTATTTTCATGGACACTTTTCTTTCACTTTGCACTTACCATTTACGATGATGATGAAAATGATCGACACGAATGCAATGTTGAAAGCACATTTTGAGGACATTATATGTGGCGGCTGGGATCCAATGTGCTGGTTGCAGGGGGAATCAACAGATTCTCTGTTTGTTGTTGGTGGTTAGAGATGGGACTTTCGCGGAAACTCTTGTGGCAGTATGGCTTTATTTTTGGGGCAGGCAGGCAGGCGGCACCTTTGTGGGGCTCTGGCTTAATGGGGGATTTTCCGCAGCCCTGCCATTAACCAGTTTTAGCACTCATGGACACGCACGGATCGGGCACCAATTTCTTTTAATTCTCTGTATTTTTTTTTAATTTTTTTGGATTTTTATTTAAAAACAAATAAAAACCAAAACCAAAATTAAACACTTTTTAGCTTATTTTTCAATTGAAATGTTTTTATATTTGTGGCAGCTAATTCTGAAGAGGGGGAAAACACAAAAATTATGGCATGAAAACACATGAAACAAATAAACAAACACAAAATCAAAACCACAAGAGGAAACAGCTTGCTTTGGCCTCTCACTCGCACTTATGATTAAGGGCCTATGACGCACTGCGCAGCTGCAGATAGCAGGGAGAGATAGAGAGAGAGAGCCAAAGACACAAGGAGAGCACACAGCGGAAACGTAACAACAGAGAGAGAGAGAGAGAGCAAAAACAAAGCGAGCATAGAAAGAGGGAGAGTAAACACAGCGAGAGAATGAGAGCAAAAAGCAAGCGACCATTGAAAGAGGGAGAGTAAACACAGCGAGAGAGTAATATCAAGAGAGTAAAAGAGAGCCCTGGCAGCTGAGGCGCAAACGCAAAAAATGCATTAAGTGGAATTATTGTTGCTGGTATTTTGTTTAAGAAAAAAAAAACAAAACAAATACAAATCAAAACCAAACACACGTTCAAACAAAGCAAATGTACAACATTCGCTTTTATTTGCTTTTTCTTTCGACTTATGACACAGGTTTTAGTCATAAAAATACAAAAAAAAAATATTCTGCTAATTAAACTTTGTTTTTCTCTCTTCCTCTCCCCACATCTGCTTTGTTGTGGCTCTCCTTCCTCTTCTTCTTTACGCTGCCGCCTGTGTCTTTGCTGTTGTTGTTGCTGCTACTGCTGCTGCTGCTGCTACAGAGCGGGCATTAAATGCGTTGAAATGCAGCCATTTTGTCTTTGGCAATTGGCACTCACTCAAACGCCGCACTCCACTCCCGATTCCCTATGCAGTTGTTTCCTGTTCTATAGCGCACTTGTTAGTGGTAATCACTCCATTATATATACATTATATGTGTATAATATCTGGCTAATTATTCAGCTCGAATATTTATTTTTTTCATTAACATACGGGCACACACTCTCACCCACACACTCGCCCACACACACACACGCGTGTGATTCCGACTCCCGCGGCTTTTCTTATTCCGTAAGAAAACACGCTACGCTACGGCTCCCGTCCGAACGAACACGTCGATGGGTTTTTGGGTGTTTTGTTTTCAACTTCTTTTTCTTCTTTGCACTCTGATTTCTTTTATTTTGTTGTATGCTTCACATTCTGACGACGACGCTCACACGGCACCAGCGATATCACAAGCGCGCGCGAAACGAACCTTCCTCGACGAGATTTCAAACGGTAAAACGCGCTCTTCCACCCAGTTGCTTCTTCTCTTTCGGGGCACAAGAACACGCCGAGAGCACAACAGACCAGACGAGAGAGGAAAGAGAGCGAAATACTCGCTAACAGCTGGTAAGATAACAGTTGCTGGAATCAACGACACCAGTCCACTCTCCCACTCTCTGGGTTGCTGGAAAATACCAAAGCCGAAATACACTGGACATCTCTGTTATTGGTATTTATAATAAATACCAAAGGTGAACAAAAATTAGTATATATGTAATATAATAAAATATCATTTGTATTTAAATAAATATATTCATATGGGTGTACATATATACTTAAGTGCATTTGTAGTTAAACTTTGTTTAGCAATTATTTGAATTACTAAACAACCACCTGTTTGGGTTTTCACTTAGTATTTTTCGATAATGCGTCAACAGTCACATTGGTGACTGGCGTTACGAATCGATCG
Source organism: Drosophila athabasca (assembly GCA_008121215.1). Lineage (NCBI taxonomy): Eukaryota > Metazoa > Arthropoda > Insecta > Diptera > Drosophilidae > Drosophila > Drosophila athabasca. Next base: position 47,854,622 of record CM017794.1, read on the forward strand.
TATTTAATTGCTTCATTTGATATTTTTAATTAATAATTAGATCCCAGATTATCTCCAATTTCTCAACTGGGTTAACTCTACTACTAACTCCCTTCTCAGTTGCAGTGGCTGCTGCAATCAATGCAACTTTGTTAATTTTTTGTCCGACGGCGGATTTCAAATTTTTTAGTTTTTAGTTCATATTTGTATACATTTTTTCTTAGTATTTCCAGTATTTCTTAAGACTATATAACAAATAACTCCTGTTGTACTATTGACACTATCGATTTTTCCATATAATATCTGCCACAATCGATAGAGCCAACAGGTTATTTCCTTTGAACTTAATAAAAGTGCAAGCACTTAACTAATAAACAATGTCTGGCATAGCCAATCTGTGGGGGATGAAGCATCCTTGACGGAAGCTACTATTTGGAAATATGTTAGACGGGCGGAATATACTGGAACTGCATACTTCAGGACGAAAGAAATTGAGGTCGAAGATTTGAAACAACTATTGCAAAACGTTGCAACATCGTCTCACCAAATTCAATAAAAGAAGTTAGAAAATAAACTTGGCGTGGCCTTGTGAGTCGACGAATACGGGCCACGACACTATAATACCCATTATTCAGATTCCATAGAGTTTAATAATGACAATATGTACAACATGTTTTATAACTGATAACTAATATTTAACAGCGCGCTTAACTATCGATTACTGTATCGTAAGTTGCAGTCGATTGTACGCGCATAATTGAGGTTTTGAACATTTAACGGCTGGGAAAATTTTACGGAGTGATTTAATTTAGAGGTTGGAATTACACTATGCTGCACCACATTTCCGCTTCGAACCTAACCGACATTTTGTCTATATAAAAGTAAAATGGTGCATCTAGCGAAAATTCAATAAATTCCTAGGTGGTCCCTACCTGCTATTGTTATATCATGCTGTCGCGATGATAGCGGGAACTTTTGGAAGTGTAACTTGTGGAAATGGAACTTGTAAATAACTCTCTCGTTTTACTCGCATCCAAGTTACAAAGTAGAGCATATAAAATCCCAATCCGTTTGCCTTGTGGTGAAAATATCCCATACCCGTTTGCCTTTAGAGGGAACAATGTCTTGGGATTTAAAAAATCCAATCCTCTCAATATTTTGTCGTGTCCAGAGTGACCATTTATGGTATCTGAAATACCTTATGTAATTTTTTGATGCTAAAATTGTGCAAAAAGTATTTTATTTTGTCATGGTATATACTGGTACTGGTGCGCGCGATGATGTTTTCGATGTTTTGAGACCTTTGCCAAGAAGGAAAACTCTCGTAGAAAATTGTTTCATCTATCTGTTTAAATTATTTGTGCAGGGCTCAGTGACCTATTCAGCTAGTAATATTAAACGGAATATCAAAAGCGAGGAATATGAGTTTCGAAAATTTTCAAAATTACCGCCACATCACCAAATATACTTTTTTATCGATGTTTTGTTGCATGATCGTTTCGAACTCATACCGTGAGAGTAAAAGAGAGTAAGAGCTCATACATGAACGCGAAAATGAGTAAAAGAGCGCGTCCAGTGTCAAACTGATTGGTTCGACACAACATTTTGGTTTGAGCTTGGGTTGAGCCAAAAAAGGTATGGATAACGGGTAAATTTAGCCAAGGGAAATTTCACGGCTCGCACGATTTTCACCCTACCCGAAAAAATCCCCGATAGGCTTTTTGAGGCGCTAGCGCCTCACAAAGCCTATTAGTCAGCTGGGTGGATTTTACCTTGCAGGCCTTGCATTTTCTGGGCCGTTTTGCCTGTTGTCCATACCCGACACTTTCCGAAGAGCCTCAGCAATTTCCCAGGGAAGAATATTATAAACTTCCCAGGACGGCGAGGATTTTTTACTGCGCGCGGATTTGAAATGAGCAGAGACGCGTTGACAACAAAAATTTCTTTAAACTTCTTATACGGTCTGCCGTCAATTGGGAAAAATGTGAATCGTTTTTTATTGTATTAAAATCCAATTGCTACCGTGGTCGCGTGTCGTCGTTGCCGCTGCCGCCCGCTGCTGGCCCTCTCCTCTGGCTCTTTCCATGTAAAAGCGGCAACAAAAATGAATACAAAAACAAATAAAACAAAGAAAATAACAACAAATACAAGTTGTGAAATAGTTTTAGCCGCTGTCGGTGTCGCTGTTGGTGGCAAGTGGCAGAGACGATAAAAGAAAAATAATTCTTAACAAAAAACAGGTTTACTGTGTGGCTGTGTGCTGCCAGCAGAGTGCGAGTGCGAGTGTGTGTGTGTGTGTTTGTGTTTGTGTGTGCAAATGTTTGGCTGCAAGGTCCCCACTGTGCTGTACAGTGGGCAAACCCTAATGTGTGCCCCACTGTAGCATAGAACTTGTTTGGAGCCCGAAATCAATGTGAAGAGAACCGTTTGCCCGCAAGAGCCGTTAGTTTTTCGTTGGCCCCCGGGGCCCCCGACCCCCCCGTCCCTTCCCGATAAAATTCCAGGCAGCGCCACCCCCTCCCACACACGAGTCAAAATCAGCTGGCTCTGCAGTCGACGCAGCTGGGGGCAGAGGCAGCGACCGAGGCAGCACCAGCTGCGGCGTCGGGCACCTAGCAACAGCGCGACGAACAGGAGCGGACTTAAAACAACCGCAGCCCCCCACCCCTCAGCCTTGTGTGCGGCACGCGCATGGTAAAAAGGGCAAATGGTATTCCAACGTCTGCTCACATCTGTCATCCGACGATTCAAAATCCAATCAAAAGCAGCTGCTGGAATACCATTAGTATTTTAGCAGCACAGCCCCTTTTTTTTGTCTCTGCTGGGCGCCCCACTCCACCAGGTGCAGTCCAGCCCTGCTTTTAGCTACCGCTGCCCCCGTCAGCTGTGCGATCATTGCGCAGGCGCCACACACAAACACTGACGCACGCACTCGAATACAGCAGCAGCAGCCACAGGCAGAGCAGAGCAGAGCAGAGCAGAGTCTTGTTACTGCCTGACTTTGGCCTGCAAAATTGCATTGCTGGCATCCCGCTCGCACTCACCTACTTTACTTTGGCAGTAATGCTGACGGAAAACGGTTCTCGGTTCGGTTCGTTTCGGTTCGGTTTGGTTCGTTTCGTTCTCAGTTCGGAGGAGTCCCCGTAGTCTCGTAGTCTCGTAGTCCCGTAGTCGGTAGTCGGGTTTTACATAAGTTGACATCCACATACACCGCGTGTGCCACACACAACGCAGGGCTCTGACTGTTGGGGGCTCTTGGGGCTTCAGTGACCGGCTGCAGGTCCTTTGCTCAAGTTCTGGCCGCGCTTTCATTTCCACATTTTCGAAATCAGCTGCTGCCAAAGCCAAAGCCAAAGGCAGTGCCACAGCCAGTGCCAGTGACGTCTGGGGGGGCCACTCGACTCGACTCGACTCGACTCAGTTCAGTTTTTTCCTCTCCGTTTTTTGCCCACGGGATTTTCCTGCTATTTTCCTGTGTGTTTGCGATTAGTAGTCGTATTTGTTTTTTTTTGTTTTTTGGTAAACCGGCTCTCTCGCAAAAGGTTTGCCTTTAACCATCATCATCATTATCATCAACGGCGGCGTCGACAGTTGCTGTTTTTTCAGCTGTTCGTTTCGGCTCGAAAAAAAGTTGTTCAACTTCTTTTTATTTTTTTTACTACACTTTAATTTTTCTTTATTTGTTGTTGTTGTTGTCTACTATTATTTATCCCAACTATTTGCCGTTTGCGTGGGTCACTTTCAAAAGCGTTTTTTGTACGTTCAGAAAACCCCAAAAAACTTGATTTATAATCGTACGTGCGGCCAGCCAGCAGTAAATCAATAAAACAATAACCAAAATCAATTAATTTATATACAAAAAAACCAAATGCAGCTTAAGTGTTGATCGAATAAGATACAAAAAATAAAAAAAAAAACAAATCAAAAAAAAAAGAGAGAGAACAGAGAACCAGCCACCAAAATGTAAGGAAAGTTAGCTTTTGCCCCCGCCCCCTCCAAAGATGGCCGCCAGGATGTGCAGCAGCAGCAGCAGTAGCAGAAGCATCTAGCAGCAGTTGCAGCATCCATGCAACATACCTGCATGCATACACACACATACATACATATATGTATACCTACACATTTCGAACGCACACTCTCGCATTGTCCACTCTTAAAGGTGAGTAGTACTTAAAGTTTTAAGTTTTAAATACTCTGCAGTCGTAAAAATTGGGTGAACAAAGAGTCCATTGATTTCGTAGCACAAGACAGGATCTCTTAGTATAAGTATAAGTTATAAGAACTAATTTATTATATCTTAAGATTTCTATTTGTGTAAAAGTTTCTCTGGAATCCTCTACAATTCCTCAACAATTTGGAAGATGATTAGAAAATTATGAATAAGTTTTGAACATGTCCAAATATGATGGGTTATTGTCAGTGTAGGCATCCCGCATACACGCACGAAGATATGGGGAAACCTTCGTCCATCGGAAACCCCTGAGATGTGTCCAATCAAGAGAATCGCATGATGAATGACCTCAGCACACACGCCCCATCAATCTTCGCACACACACACACACACACAACTGTCTGCCTGCCTCCCCCGGTTGATATTTGGCTTGCGATGATATTCTTTGATATTTGGCGACTCTCGTCTTTGGGGGTTTTGGGGGTTTGCGTGCCTAGAGAGCATCTCAAAGTCTAACATTTCTTTTTCGGTTTTGGCAGCACACGAAATATCTTTGGTGGCAAGCGCGAATTTTTACGACTATTTTCGCTGGGAGTAAGACTCGAAATTGGAATCGGATTCGGACATGGAGCTGTAGCTGTAGCTGGGACGGGGACTGGGACTGGGACTGGAGGCTGGGACCTGGTCAGAAGAGAGTTCAACCCAAGTGGAGGGCAGCAGCACCAGCAGCAGCAGCAGCAGCAGTGGGGCTGAGAGTTTTTATTTTATTTGGTCGCGAGCCCATTGAAAAAAAGCTCGTCAAACCAGTCGCCGCCGCCGTTGGTTTTTGCTCTTGCTTTTCCTAGGCCTGGCCTGGGCAAACTGGCCCCCGTTGATGACTTTTTACATAGCCGTTGGCCCGAACCGAACACTGAGAGAGAGTGAGTGAGTGAGCTCTACGCTGGATGGCCAAAAGATATCAAGAGATACGAGATACACTCGGCACAAGAGCGGACCCAAGCACAAGCCCAAGCGGACAACCGACTCCCGACTCTACTAACAGACAAAATACACGTATCTAAACTTGTTTGAAACGTGTTACATTTTAAGAACGTTCGCCGCAAGCGGCAAGTGGCAATAATCCTTTCAAACTTGACAGCGTTGCCATGATGGTCTGGTCGGGTACATGGGGGCAAAGGGCCTCAGTCGCAGTCGCAGACGCACTCCCCGAGTGGGAGTGGCACATTGACTGAGTTTTTTTAGTGCCTGCATGCATGCCTTCAAGTATCTATGTATGTATCTGGGGGGGATCGCTCTTTGCTATATGCTGGCTGTCATTCGTTTTGGTTTTTCAGACATTTTGATTGCCGGTTTTGGGCTGCTTTTGTTGCCCCCTCTGTTGGGCTTTTGCTGTCGCCATTTTCCACTACACACACACACACACAAACAAACACAAGAGTCCTTTTACCCAAATCCCACACAAAATAAAACAAATCCCAAACGAAAGGCTGATGTTATCCAGGGGGCAGTCGAATGACGTGATACCCTTGAAGATCGAGATCAAAAACATGTGAAGAATGATGCGCTGTACAAATTTCTCATAAGTGAACGGCAAAAAGAACCATTCACCACGAGCGAAAGGGGAAAAGAGATCAATGTTGCTGGAGGTTCAAAAGTGTTTAAAATATGGGAAATAATACGACGGGGCGTTAGGAATAGCCGAACAGCGCTTTGGCGCGCTTTCAAGCCAGCCAGTTTAGAGTCGAGCATCGATGTGTCTCGTCTTGCACACGACATGTATTTTGTTTTAGACTCTCAGAGAAACACTTTGGCACTTTTCGCTGGAGTCTTTTATCTTAGCGAAGATATTTTATTTGAAATAATACTTCTAAAATCGTAATGGTATCTTAATGGTAATGGTATCTGTTCGTAATCCCAACATTTCGGAACTCCCTGCAAGAGAAATGTCTAGATCTATATGCATATATCTCTCTTTTTTGCAAATATCTGTTCAAAATCACAATACTCTCCAGCAAAAGTTAGGGTATCATAAAAAGTGGAGTAAAAAAGAGTGAAATTGATATTTTCGCACAAATTGCCGTTAACAAGGATGGGCGTTAGGTGGGGTGGGGGAATGGAAAGGGGGTGGGGTTGGGGTAGGGCTAGGGAAAAGAGGGATGGGAACCTAGGCAACGTAAAACGAAATATTTCCCTGTCAAAATTTGGTTGGAAAATGTTTTGCAGCGGCAGAGGGAGAAAAATCAAAATAAATGAGAGAGAAATAAAATAAAGTAAAAGCATTTTCGGGTGTAGAGAGAGAGAGAGGTGCAAACGGAGAGGAAATTGTTTACCGTGGTTCCAGAATGATGTAATTTCGCGTGTTCGTGCAATTCAATTTCCTGCCGGCGGAAGCCCGCATGTCGCTCTGCGCGCTCTCTCCGACCCATTGGAAAAGTCAAACATTCGTTCACCCATCACAGAACCAGTGCCCATCCCTCCCCCCTCCCCCTCACAGCAGTACTCCCCCCACCCCTCCACACAGATGCAGAGCCCCAGGTATAATAAAGTACTGTCCAAAAATCGTTTGGCAATTCCACATCAGTTTTTTCTTTTCTTGTCGGCCTCTTCCGAACTTTAATTGTGCCCCCCCCAGACCCCACGCAAAAACTGAGCTGCGGGAAATGGGATATATATATTGTCGTATATTCAATTTGGTGAAAATCTGCCATCTAAACAGTTTATCCGTTTTAGACAGCCTACAGCCAGCCTCCTCTTCCATGGGGCATTGGCGGGAGTCAATGAAAATCTGTTCTTATGCCACTCTTTGTATAGGAGGAAAGAGTAGAGGAAACGTTCTTTGGGGTTCTTTAGCTGAGATAATCTCTTTGTCAGACTTTTAGAGGACAATATGACGAGTTCTTAGAATTAACGGAGAATTGTATCACTTCTTTATGAAGGAGAGTTGAAAGAATAAGTGAAAGAAGAAAGAGGTTCTTTAGAGATTATAATAATAAAATATATATAAGTAATGCAGTACATACATATATGTATGAATAAACGGATAAACATTGCACATTGCACCGTCTTATAACTATAGTTGATAAAAAAAAGCATAATTATATATAAAAAATTATAAAAAGTAGCAACAGAGAAAAGAGCACTGAAATGTTATATTTAAGATTAAAAAAAGTAAACCAATAATATTTATATATTTAAATTAAATTTGCTGCAAATTTAATAATAAAAAAATAGCACTGAAATTCTAAATTTAAGATTAAAAAATTATACCTATAATATATTCATATTTAAATGATGATTATATTTATTTATATATATTTATATGAATTTATTTATTTTTATTTAAATTTTTAAAAAGAGTATTACAATAATATTTTTATAATTAAATGAAATAAATTTTCTACAAATTCATATTTTTTTTTATAATTTTATATTTGAGATTAAAAAATTATACCAATAATATTTTCATATTTAAATGATATTTCTATGAATGAATTTATTTTTATTTATAATATCAATAATATGGTATACTACCAATAATATTTTCATTTTTTTTCATTTATATATACATATATGAATTTATTTATTTCTATATTTAGTTATTATTTAAAAAAAATAATTAAAATAATATTTTCTTTTAATTTAATTTATATATATTTTTATATTTATTTATAATTTCAAATAAGTATACCAATAATATTTTCTTTTATTTTTATTTACATATATGTATTTAGATGAATTTATTTAGTTTTTTTTATTTTTATATTTATTTATAATTTAAAAAAAGATAACCAATAATATTTTCATATTTAAATGAAATAAATTTCCTAGAAATGTAATAATAAATTTATTTTAAAGTGCTTTACACTGCAATTAAATTAAATATTGGATGCATCGAAAAGACACACAAACCGAATATTAAATTTAAGTATAGGTGTTTTTTATTTGCTTTTTAATATGGCGTTTTTCTCTGAGTGTAATAACATACATATGAAATACAAGGAAATCACTTGGCAAAGTTTTTTTTTTCATATACATTTCTTACTCTGCAGAATGTATTTTTCTTTAATGAATTTAATGAAAATTTGTTCAACTTTTCCACTGAGAAATCGTAGCAAAGTGTATGCAAAACTTCGTTGAATAGAATTTGTGTAAAATATTTGCCATATTTCGCATAAATAAATTATATTCAAAGGACCACAGACCGTCGTCCGACCCCCGGTCAGGGCCTGCCGCCTGCTGGCAATAGCAGGGCGGGCATTCAGGGGGTCGGGGGGGGCGGGGCATTGCCTATATTAACAATAATTCCTTTGTGCCCCGGGCATCTTGCCAAAAAGTTGTGCGGCTGCCTTGCCTCCTGCCTCCTGCCCCCCACACAGCAGGCGACGAGCGTTTTGTGGCCAATTTCCCGTACCCGAAGACCGACGCTTTTTGTGTGTGTTCTGTGACCCATTGTCCAAGTCCAAGTCCAAGTCGAAGTCAACTAAAATCGAACGGACACAGGGGCCGGCCTACTCTGCTCTCTGTCCGCTGTGACGTTCTGTCTGGGCATTTTTTCTAAATTCAAAAGTTTTTCAAATTGAAATTGCCTCTCGAACCTCGAAACGCGAAACTCGAAACTCGAATCCTTCCGAATGGCAGCAACCTCTGAGCCTCTGCCTCTGATTGAACCGGTTCGAAAGGGTCTCAAATGGCTGCTCGTTTGGTCACTGAGCAGCGACCAAAAGCTGCAAGCGGCCGAGAAGGAGCTGCTCGGCCATCTGGCCACACCGTGCCACACATTCTATGTGGACATTGGCGATGTGGTGGGCAAGTCGGACAGGATCTGGACACTGGCCATGAACACGGAGGACCGGGAGCATGTGCCCCTGTTGGCACTGCACGGGCGCGGCTCGGGTCTGGGCTCGTGGCTGCTTAACCTGGATGTCCTGGCCAGCCAGCGACCGGTTTATGCCATCGATATGCTCGGCTTTGGTCGAAGCTCGCGTCCCATGTTCTCGACCAAGGCGGACATATGTGACACAGATATGGTGGTGGCCCTGGAGGCGTGGCGGGAGCGGATGCATCTGCCGCAGATTATACTCATGGGGCACTGTCTCGGCTCCTTTGTTGCGGTCTCCTATGCCCTGGCCTATCCGGAGCGTGTGAAACATCTCATCCTGGCCGAGCCGTGGGGCTTTGAGGCGACTCCCTCGAAAGCCCTGGGCATGCTCAATAAAATCTCCTGCTTTCTCAATCCCTATTGGATCCTCTGGAGTGCGGGACCCCTGGCCAGCATTCTCGTGGACTACACAGAGCCCCAGCCACGTCTCAAGGAGCGGCACCGGGAGCTTTTGGGCGACAACTTGCACCACTATCTGGAGCAGTGTAAGGCGGCCACGCCCAGCGGTGAATTGGCCTTCCAGACCCTGGCCCTGGGGGAGGTCTCCTGCCAGATCAGGCGAAACTGGCTGAGGAAGTCGCTGTTGGAACGAACCCACGAACTGCCCACCAGTCTGGGGTTTTCCTTCGTCGGCGGAGCCCAATCGCCGATGGAATCGCACCCCCATGTGGCCATCGGCGAGCGAGCGGGCCATTATGTGCATCTGGAACAGCCGGAGGAGTTCAATCAGCATGTCCTGAACATTTGTTACACCATCGATGTCTGAGGCAATAAAGACCCACACACATTTTTCGGACTAAATTTTAGTTTAGAATCCATCCAAGAAGATCCCATAATAATAATACGCTCATTGAAGTTGCTGCCGCGGTCTGTTGTAGATGTAGTAGTAGCCGCCATTGAAGCGGAGAGTGGCCACATCATAGGATCCCGTGAAGGGCTCCCCCTGGGCACGTGCCACCGTGGAGGTGAAGTTGAGGGTGCGATAAAAGAAGGCCGTCAGGAAGCTGGCGCTCACAACGAAGGCCACAAAGAAGCCCAGACAAAAGATGCAGTCCTTATTGATCTGCAGACACAGACAGAAGGCGGCCCCAAAGTCGCCCAAGGCTCGCACAATGCGACCGCACAAGGACTGTGGCACCTGCCGTTGCCCCCCCGCATTGCCCAGATTGTTGTTCGATCGGATCTGTATGGTGTGGTGGGTGCGCTCGCAGGGTGCCCGACAGTCTGGCTGGTCTCTCGGTGGCTCCGGTGGTATAGCCCTCAGCTTCCCACGCTGTCGGTGTGGCGGTCGAGTGACTACCGTCTGGGTGCCCAGCTCACAGATCTCTGGTATCTGAATAATCACCGCAGCACCAGAGTCCACCGTCACTCTGACTGGCTCTGGTTGGGGCGATGATGATTCTTCATTCTCGCGCCGCACCTTCTCCTCGATTACATCCAGACGGAGGGTAAAGTCATCGAGGATATCCATGAGATGATTCAGGTGACCCTTAGACCCAGTAGCGAACTGTTGGCTGGTGCTGGGCATCTCATCCAGATGGACATCCTTTTTGTTCACCTCTGTTTCGGTGGAACCCATTGTGGCATCACGCAGATGGACCACACGACTGTCCTCCTCATTCTTTGCGGCTGCATCCTCCAGATGAGCTACAGGACAACTGGGACTCTCTTCCGGTTGCGAGGACGCTTCCTTTACATCATCTTTCGTCGTCGCTCTCTGAGGAGGGTCCATATTATTTTGGTGATTATTATGAATTTTGAAGGGCTCTCTACTCTGCCAGATCTCTGAGTTCTATTTCTGTGTGACAGCTGTCAGAATACAAATGCACTGACATTTTAGCAGGAATAATGTCGACACCAGTATTGTAAAACCCCCCCCCATTTTGAACTCTTCCAAATTTCCATCCATTGAGCGTTGACTTTTACATGGCGTGCAGAGAGACAGAAGAGACCGCCATCGTCGTTAATCAGCTTATTAGCGATCTGGTCGCAGAGGCAGTGACAGCGACAGACATTGTCCCCCTCAAACTGGCACCCCCCCTGGCACCGTGCGGGTCCTCCACCTGTCAACGTCTCTTCGACATTCTGGGCTTCAAGCCGTACACCGATGATAGCGAGGTCGATGTTTGTGTCTATGTCAGGGACGATAAGGGCAGCAGCTTCGATACGGTAACCGCTCCCAGCTCCGTTACTCTCATCAACAGCAGTGCCATATCAAATGGTGACAGTGGCAGTGGCAATTGGCATAGTTGGGTGACCGAGGCCCTGGCTGAAGGTAAGTGCATCGCATTTCATTGCATCCATGAAACATGCCCTGTTTCTACAGACCGTACCGATGACGAATCAACGATCTATATCAAGGATGAAGCCCCAAAGGCATGTTCGAGGGCTGTGCAAACGGAACAGCCGCGTCGTACCAGATCCGATGTTGTCCCAAACCCCACAGAAGATCGCGTCTTCTTGCCCATGCCCTGTGAGCAGACGCGTCAAACGATCTACATCGATACCGTGTCGCCGCCCGTGCCGCAAGTGCAGGGGCGACCACCCTTGGGCGATCGCTTCTGCTATATGTTGACCGATTTCGCCTCGGCCCTTTACTGTAGTCTCGCCATCATGTGTTGTTGCACCCCCACTATGTTGCGATAAACGTCCCCAATGATAAAACGATTCTCAATTTAATTAAACGCAGCGAAACATTCATTTAACGGGGAGGAAGAGGAGGTTCAACCAAACTGATGCCGTTGTTGCTAAGGAACTTCCTGTAGTGGGCCAACACCAGATAGAGGCACCAAATGCACAGCAATACGAACAGCACGTAGGGAAAGTTTTCGCCGATCATGAACATACAACCGATAAGGGAGTCCATCACATTTAGAACAACTTGCCACAGCCTCTGCTGCAGGGGTGCCCGCTGCATGTCCGTGGCCGATGTCACCGACTCCACCTCGATGTGGATGGTGTGCTGCTGGATCTGGCTGGGCTTTTCCTTGGCCGACGCCAACAATCCTTCTTCTGTTGCCTTGGGCTCGTTCTTGTGCTTTTCCAGCAGCGTCCAGGACGTTTGAATGCTCACCTCGCAGGTGGCGGCCTGAATGGTGCGCTCCGACACGCTACCCCCGGCCAGCCTCTCATTTTGATCTTTGGAAAAGAGGTTTACAGTTTAGGTTCATCATTGGGTTGGCAGTTTCCTCACTCATACCATGGCTTGGAACACTTCTCAGTTGATTCTGTTCTCCTTCCATGATCTTTGTGTAGCCCTCGAAGATGTTTAGCAGTTCCGCAAAGCGTTTGTTGATCTGTTTGTGGCTTAACTGGACCTGGACCAGATAGTGGGATGTACTGTTGTCCACGGTGGTCTGCTCGGCTCCGTTCAGAGATCCCACACTTGGATCCTCCGATGGATTCTCAGTCTGTGGGTCCACGTCCCCTAAATCCTCATCCTGGTGTTGCAGCATATTGATGATGATTGGTGTGAGTGTTTTTTTTTTTCGTTTTTTTTTGGTAAAGTGTTCAGGTGAATTTTATTCTCTGTCTACCATTTGTGTCATTCCCAAAATGTGTGTCTGAATTTTACTCCAAAAAGGGTTGCCTGCTGCTTTATGTATCTACTTGCCACTCGGCGGGGGCGGGGGCTGGACTGTCTGCCATTGAGCTTCGTTGGCTAGTGGATAATTTTTGCGCTAAATTAAGCAATTTCCTGCCATGTCTGGGTCGGAAGCACAGCCTCCTCTGGGTCTGGTGTCCTGCCTCTAATCGTGGCCACTCCACTGTCCATCCGTCCGTCCGTCCACTGACACTTCAGGCTCTCTCACTCTCTCTCGTTCATGGACTTTCTGTCTAATATGACAATTATAACGGTCTAGTGCACTAATTCTATTTTGCATAAATGCATTTTTGAAGCCGAATCAAACGAAAGGGTCATCACAGGGTTGGCCCACAGATTAGGTCTTCATTCAGCAGGTGCATATGTACATAAGTGCTTTGGGCTGTGAATTGTCAAACGGAGTGCAATCGGCAAATTGTCCGTAGACCTAGTTGTCAGGGAAATATTTAATAGAAGCATACATTCAAATGCTCTGCTCCGAAGCCACATGACGCGTCTCGGCTCGAAGTGAGTCGAACTTGAGAACTCCCAGCCGAAGCGAATGGTGTAGTTTCTGTGTTTATTCGCTTATGGGAAATTTGCACAGCGACTGAAGATCATTTCATAATATGATTGATGCGTGGTACGCTAGGGACAGACAGTCTAAGACTTTGAGAGTCACTTCAAGACGAGGTCAGTTGAAGACGTTTAAGAGTTGGATTAATAATATTTGTAAGAACAGAATGTTCATAATTAGAACGCCAGCGATAGAGAGCGCGAATGAGCGACGTAGCGAGTGATCGAGGAATTGAATGATCAAGGGAGCGAGTGATCGAGGGAGTGAATGATCAAGCGAGTCATGGAGGAAGCGAGTGATCGAGAGCGCGAATGAGCGAGGTAGCTAGTTATCTAGGGAGCGAGTGATCTAGGAAGCGAGTGATCGAGGAAGCAAGTGATCGAGAGCGCGAATGAACGAGGTAGCAAGTTATCTAGGGCGCGAGTGATCTAGGGAGCAGGTGACCGAAGTCGCGAGAGATCACGGGAGCGAATGATCTAGGGAGCGAGTGATCGAGGAAGCGAGTGATCGAGGCAGCGAGAGCAGCTTAGATGCTGCTGCCGAAAGCAGAAAGGGAACAAAAGACATGAGATAAGGAAGGAACAGCAGTACAGCTTGGAGCTTTTGGAGGATGTTTCGGTACAGTCGAAAGGAATATGATTTATGTAGATTTGCCTGCTAATATCTGGCTGCGTGCAATGTTTAAATTCCTTAATAAATTTCCTAATTAATGCTCTATCGGTTAAGGATTGCCACCAAAGTGCAACCCACGCCATCGCACAACTTCTTTTGATGTACAAACATAATAAATTAATGAAAACTTTTGCTCTTTCTGCAACCCCCATAAACTATAATTTTATTTTCTGATATTCTTTTCTTATTATTCTCCTATTTTTTTTTGTGACTTTTTGAACAAATTTCAACCGCAATTTCCGTTCAATTCCCCCCCAAAAAAAAAAGAAGCTGTCTCCGTGGCATATTTCATAATTTGTTCGGGGGAAACTTTTCGATGAAACTCCATTAAAGCAGAGACATAATAAATTCATGGAATATCTCGAATTCGAGAACACTCCTTTGGGATGGAAGACTACGCACATTTGTTCGCCAGTTGGTTGGGGTGGAGGGGGCAGGAGTGGGCAGGGGAAACTTTTGTCGATGCCGTTGTCCTAAGTCCTCTGGCTTTTGGCGTCCTGTGCGTCCAGTGTGCGCACCTGCTACTCAGGGGTTGTCCTGTTCGGATGCATCTTCTGCTACAGCTACTGCTGCTGCTGCTGCTTCTGGGGGCCATTGTTATCATTTAAAAGGCTTAAGTGCGCCAAAGATTTATATTTATATTTGAAAGGGAAGAAGAAAAGGAAAGAAAAGCCAACATCGCATCCGTCCATGCAACGAGCAAAATAAGATAAACCAACACTTTATTGATTTTCCTCTCGCATGTGACGCTGCGCTCTCTCTGTGTGCGTGTGCGAGTGCGAGTGCTGTTGCCAGGCATGGCCTGGGGTCCCTTTTTCCCCGTATTGCCGCAGTTTTGTCGCCTGTCCAAAAAAAAAAAAAGAGGGGAAAGGGCCGCCCAACGCCTGCGCTTGATTCATCTGCCAGCTGATTGGTGTTTGTGCGGAAGCGTTGGAGCAGAACAACTGTGTGTGTGTGGGATTGAGTGGCCATCCGCCATCCGCCAGCCATTCCATCCGTTCCATCCATCATCATCCTCATCCTTCAGTTTACCCTTTTGGCTGTATGTTAAAGCTAATTTGTGTTGCCTGCTTTTAGGCGGTGTTCCTCCCCCACATCTATCATTGGGATATGCGTAGCATCTGCAATCATCTGGCTTCTGAAAGAATCAATCTTCAGGTGTTTACATTTCTACATAAATAAATAAATATATATTTTCTATAAGATAGAATTAATTGAGTTCTAAGCCTTTTTCTCAGCTTTTACAAGTCTCTTCTCTCTTGGCAATCAGCCTGATTATTCTGGCCTAAACTGTGTGCCTGTAGAATTTATGAGGTGTTGCTGATTACTCTCTCACAAAACCCCAAAAAAAAAAAAAAAAGTAGGCGTCTAAGCGTTGCCAAAACTCACGAGACTCCGCCTCGTGCCTCCAGCTCGTAAATAATATTTGTTTAGAGATATTTTTGCTTGCCTTAATGCTTGTTTGTTTCCTATTACTCTTGGCCGGGTCGTTTATCATCCTCTGGGGCTGCAGCTCAACTGCAATTGCGGATGCTGCAAAAAGGAGCCAAAGGACTCGCAAGGACTCGCAAGTACCAGGCGCAGCATGCATTCAATTAGCGCCTGGCAAAGAATTTGGATTTTCATCATGCCATTTTATCATTAAGCCCATAACTCCTCAACTCATTTTTTGGAACAGCTTCTGCTGTAACTTGTGCCATTTATCATCATAATCAGGGCCTAAGATTTGTTACAGTGTAGAATGGGGAAATGTTCTGATGGTCATTTGAGGGACAGTACTAAGGACCATCCATCCATCCATCCACTCCTTGGCAGCACATTTATATTCGCTGATGTTTTTGGTTACTCGTGGCAAAGGGTCTCTGTTCGTCCGTTTGCTTATGGGAAATTTATAGAGACAACATGCATATTTCATTAAATTTATAGCATACTTTGTGGAGTCTTTTTTTTGTACACAAAGTGTTTATGTAGTCTTTAACTAAAATAAAACATAAAATATTTACCAAACACAATAATTGTCAAATTTTTGTTAATTTATTGTTTCATTCCATCGTTCCATTTTGCTAGTTCTTCTAGTTTAAGGGACGCCAACGCTTCCAAAGGGAAGCCAAGCAATTCTTCTGGCGATCCTCAAGGAAGATTGAAATCCCTTGCGTCCTGCTGGTATGTGGTCCTTGCTAGCTGATTTCCTCGCTATCTGTGAAATAATTGCTTCAACTTTCTATCAGTAAAAGTTGAAGCTATCAACCATTAGTAACCCCAAAACCCCTAACAGTATTCTTAGCTATTATCTGTTTAGATTAGATAGTGCTTCTGTTACACCTTCCATCTAAGTTCGTATAGTATTCACATTATATTGTGGGTGCTATATTCCATTCGGCTCTATGTACATAGAAGATGTCGCATGTCACAGTCGCTTACACCTGCCAAAGGTCCTCAAAGCGTTGTCAAAACGTTTGGCACTCTTCTCGATGGCAAAAGGTAAGTGAAATTTCCGGGTGAATCCTCCCCAAGGTCTCATGGCTCTCGCCTGCCCATGCCCTGTGTGTGTGGCAATCAGTGGCTGGGTAGACTCTTACCTGGCCACTTGGGGCGCCTAGACCCGGGCTCTTGTGGCTCTTGTGCCCCATCCCCCCGCTGGTTAGTTGACATTTAATGGCATTTGACACTCTCCACGGCATGTCCGCAAGACAGGAGCAAAAACATCACAAGCAAATACAAAATAGAGCTAAAAAAAAACACCGAGAAAGGAGAGAATATCCGTAATGGAAATATTGCTAAGAAAATCAATAGAAAATGGTAAAGGAGACAGCAGCAGTGGCAGTGGCAGTAGCAGCAGGAGTAACGGCAGAGCCAGGCATCAGGGCACCAGGCAGGATGGAGCCGGTCGAGCACTTGCCTAATGAAGTTGTTGCCTAAAGAAGGGACAACAGAACAGCATCGACTCGGGGGGGACTGGGAGGGGGGGAGTGGGAAAACAGAATAGCTGGAAGAACCAGAACTACTCGGGGGCACATCCCGTGAGGAGCAGGAGTCCTAGACAACAACAGCAATAACAACATCAATGCACTTAATGCTCTTGTTTGCTTAACTTTATTTGATGTCCTTGCCTTGCTTATTCCAACCTCCAACCGCCCTCCCACCCCCCACTATACTTTTTCCTCTTACACGGCGAAAGGGTAGCATCGCTAGGGCAGGCACTATGGCAGGATTATTGTGACGTAATAATACAAATTTAGTAGTAAATTTATAATTTTGATTCTGTGCTAAGAAAGTATTTTTCTGGCATTTAATTTTGTAATTTTTTTTACTGCTCAGACACTCTGTGAGAGAGCAGCATTCAGGGATTTTTCTTTATATTTTTCTTCATTTTTTTGCGTTGAGGTTTCTGTGAAATTTGCTCTTGGAAAATGGATATAATATTTTTCTTCATTTTTTTGCGTTGGGTTTTGGGAAATTTGCTCTTGGAAAATGGATATAATAATACAAATTTAGTAGTAAATTTATAAATTTGATTCTGTGCGAAGAAAGTATTTTCCTAACATTTAATTTTGTAATTTTTTTTACTGCTCAGACACTCTGTGAGAGAGCAGCACTCAGGGGTTTGTCTTTATATTTTTCTTCATTTTTTTGCGTTGAAGTTTTTGTGAAATTTGCTCTTGGAAAATGGATAAAATAATACAAATTTAGTATTCAATTTATAAATTTGATTCTGTGTGGCGAAAGTATTTTCCTGCCATTTAATTTTGTAATTTTTTGTACTGCTCAGACACTCTGTGAGAGAGCAGCACTCAGGGGTTTTTCTTTATATTTTTCTTCATTTTTTTGCGTTGAGGTTTCTGTGAAATTTGCTCTTGGAAAATGGATATAATAATACAAATTTAGTATTAAATTTATAAATTTGATTCTATGCAAAGAAAGTATTTTCCTGGCATTTAATTTTGTAATTTTTTTTACTGCCCAGACACACTGGGAGAGAGCAGCACTCAGGGGTTTTTCTTTATATTTTTCTTCATTTTTTGCGTTGAGGTTTTTGTGAAATTTGCTCTTGGAAAATGGATATAATAATACAAATTTAGTATTAAATTTATAAATTTGATTCTGTGCTAAGAAAGTATTTTCCTGGCATTTAATTTTGTAATTTTTTGTACTGCTCAGACACTCTGTGAGAGAGCAGCACTCAGGGGTTTTTCTTTATATTTTTCTTCATTTTTTTGCGTTGAGGTTTTTGTGAAATTTGCTCTTGGAAAATGGCTCCTGGCAAGTGTATTTCACATTAGGTAGTTTTTCCCTATCTCTCATTCTCTGGCTGCGTTTCTCTGGCTGCGTTTTCTATTTGTTTTTCCAACGACTACATACATATATGGTGTTTACGCAGAAGTCAGCAGCAGGAACAGTCCTGCCAGCACATGTTGACCACTTAGACGCGCAGCAGCAGCAACAACAACAACAACAACAGCAGCCAACAGAAGAAAACAGGGACAAAAACGAGAGAGAAAAAAGCGACACCAATTTTCTGGTCTCGAGTGTAATGCATTTAGCGATGGTCGAGCAGAATGTACGTTGTCCGATACGGCCTGTCATGCCTTGGTTGGGTACCGGATACTTTTGCTTATTTTGCGGTCAAATTAATACCGCTGCAGGAGGCATGGGGCATGAGGCATCAGGCATAAGGCATGCAGGCAAGCAGGCAGAGGCAGCCGGCAGCAGGCAGCAGGCTGTGGCAGGATGTCTGAAACTCGTTCACGTTGCATGTATTTTTAATTAATTGCGTGCCTCCCTCCTACCCCTCGCATCGCCCTCTCCCGCTCTCTCTCTCTCTGGAACCAGATGGGTAGCAGGAGTCGAGTCGACCATTGCATGCCATGTCCTCCCATGTGGCCAGAGCCCGAGCCTGCTCGCTCAAGTCCCTGTTCCTTGTGGTCCTTGTAATCCGTGTGTGTGTGTGTGTCTGCTTGATCCTCATACTTTAATAGGTTTATGTCCACCTCTTTTTTCGTTTGCCATTACGCCAAGGATGAAGCAGAAATTAATCCTTGCCACAGACTTTTGATATCAATTCTTTTGGGGGGACATGAAATTTTAAATTATTTAAAAATGGAAACATTTGGATGATGGGAGTGTCTTAATAAATTTTTCAACTTAAGGTAATAGCACAGATTTTATATTAAAAAATAGTCAAACAGAGAACATAGAATATTCAGAGCATCGAATTATTGTGATTTAGACACTCAAGAGGCACTCGATATAAAGAATTTTGCATTCCCAATGAATAATTGTCTTAAAACTCATCTATCATTGCTAAGCTACTCTGTAAGAGAGGAAATCGTAGTTTAAGCTTTTATAAATCCATCATAGTACATAGGGCATGTGGTAGTCGTATCGTTTCATTCAAATTTCGAGTGGACTGGCCTGAATCTGACCGCAAGCCAGAGAGCCGGAGCCGTCGCCGTCACCAGCAGCGCTACATCATTTGCGGTTAATTGTAATTAAAGTTCAACGGTATGCTCCAACGCACACATGCCCCAACGCATAACCACACCACACCACCCCCTCTGCCACCCTCTCTGCCACCCCCTCTGCCATCCTCTCTGCCACATCCTGTGTGTGTGCGAGACCCAGCAATCGGTGTTCATTATGTCATAAGTAAGGCAAACATTTTGATACGATTCGATACGCTTCAGACACCGTACGAGAGAGCATTTATACAAGCGACTTATTTCGGCAAACCAAAATTCTCAGATACGTTAATTTAATACCAATTACCGCCGCAACAATATAACCATACCATTATGCCGGAAACCAAAACCAAGACGAACCCCAGCCCCAGTGATGGCCGCGACAACGTCGACGATGGGCTGACGGAGGCCAATCGACTGGTTGAACGTCCGTCGGCACCCACCAACAGTCGCCGCCAGCCACGCAGCCGTCTGACGCAGCGACGACAGGATGCCACGGACTTCACGGCCAGCCAGGAGGTGAAGCTAAAGGCCGGCAACTTGCGCATGGCCAAGATCCAGATCAGTCTGTCCAATCTGCGCACCGAAATGGAGGAGACCAACAAGCAGCTGCGGAACCTCTTCAAAACCATCAAGATCGACGCGGATGCCGAGTAGAAGGGGCGATGCAACAGGGTCCTTTTCTGGCTGCTTATCAAATTATGTGTTTGAAAAATTAGTTAAGGGTGCAGATAGAAATTCGAAAGTCTTTTTGTAGAGTTATTGGATGTGCAAATTATTGTCGATATACTTACTATCCAAATTTATGTGAGAAGAATACTAAGAATTAAATAGAATCTTCGAATGTCTACTTTTTTATGTACAGTTTTTTAAATAGCCCACAATTTTGATAGTTTTAGCATTCAAATGCTTAAATTTATCCGTAATTATACTTGAATCAATTATAGTTTGATCTATCAAAAACATTAAATAGCGATTTGTGCAGAACGCCCCATAAAGCCCTAATTTAAAGTTTTTGTTCGATAGATGATCTTAAAAATATATTAATAAAATGTGAATAATGAGGATCTAATACGAGCAGATCTACTGGTAGATGGTTGAAGACTTTTTGTAGTGTTTTTAATGTAATTTTCCCGACCCTTGGTTGAGTATTTTTTTTATTTATTTGACTATTTTCCATAAAATTTCATTTCGAAAGCCTGCATATGAAAATAAAAGCTGGCTGATATGAAACTAATAACTGGCTGTAATGAAACTAATAACTGAATGCTATGCAACTGTTAAAGCTTGCTGCTATGTAAATGAAGACACGGAAACTACGCAGCAAAGTCGAACTTCGTTCAGTCTTCGAGCCTGAGAGCGAGAGAGCGAGAGAGTCGCCTCAGCCGAGTGGTGGCTTTTTGTTGTTGTTGCTGAGAGAGCAATGTAGGAGGTTTTTCTAGCTAAGAGAGCAAATAGTGCCAGTGTGTGCATTGCGTGAGAGAAGCACAGCTCAAAGATCAAATGCAGATCAAGAGAGAAGGCAACTGCGACTGCAAAACACGAACGAAATCTAAGAACAACAAGAAATCTCTCTAATTTCCAGATATTAAACCACAAATGTATGAATATTACCTTTTGTTGTGCTTTCCAGGCGGTGTTTCTCGGCTGCTGATTCCCGAGCCTTGGCCATAGAACTAACGGAGCAGCATCCACCGACAAGCATTCGGCTGCTGTACCCCAGAACCAACAAAGAGATAGAGAAAGGTATGTGCACGAGTATGTATATTGTATACAAAAGTTGCATTCATATGTTAATACCCATAAGTCCCTGCCTCTCTCTGTCCCCCTGTCCTCTCTCAACCCACTGAGATTCTTACCCCCAAATTCCCTTCGAGCATGAAGGAGAAGCCCGGCGTGATGGCTTGATTTAAATTAAAAATTTATTGCATATTTTTTTGCGCCCACCCACGCTCTACATTGCATATTGCTTCTCCATGTGTGTGTGTGTGTGTGTGTATGATGGAAAAAATATGTATATGTTCATGTGTGTGTGTGTATGTGTGTATAAATTAAATTTGTGTGCGCCGGCGAACGCGCCCAGGGCCAACAACCGGCAACATGCATGAACATGCCATGAACTCAAATTTCCAACGTCAACGGGTTAAGGATGTGTCCCGGTCGGTGGGACAGGTGTATCGTGATAGCAAAGGGAAGGGGCAGAGGTTAAGGAGCCCCGCGGTGGGTGCTCTGTCGAGTCGAGTCGAGTCGAGCAGAGTCGAGTCGAGTCGAGGGTCTGGCGGTCTGGCACTTCAGCAACCGTTTTGATTACTCGCATGTTTTCGCGTGCAACTAAATTAGCGCACGTGTAATCAAGTTCTGTTCGTTGCAAAAAACAAAAAACAAAAAAAAATAACCAAGAAAATTTACATTGAAGCTTGTACAAAGTCTTTCCTCTTTCTACCCATCCATTAAGCCCCCGCCCCCTGCTCATATTTTTCGGGGTTTGTTGTCAACAGAATGTTTAAAGTAAAGTAATTCACGAACTCGTATATGCCCCGAAAATGGGGGAAAAATTCGCTAGAACAACACCATTAATCATGCCATAAAATATGCAAACATAATGAGTGGGAGCCCCACCTCTCCATCGCACATAATACTCGTATTGCCAGGCGCCACATATCATAGATAATGACGCTTACTATAGGCATCCACGAAGTGCCTTATCAAAAAATGTCCACCTATATTTGAGATAAGAGAAGACATCTACCAGCTCTTACAGAACCCAATTAAAACTCTCTCCCAAAGAGACTTCACCCCAACTCTTCCTTAGACTTTAGAACTCCTCTCTATGTACATATCTCTCCTAATAGCCCGTCCTGAGCAAGCTAAGCGAGTGAGCAGGGGGTGGGCGCACGAGCAAAGCTAGTAGCCGTTGGTATATATTCTTGCTGTTTCATTTATTCAAATAATATAATTATCTAAAAAATCCAGCAATATTGATCACATACTCTATATATGATCTACACTCAACGTCCCGAGTTTCGACGAACAACCCGACCATGAACAATTAATTGGAGCACCTTCTTGTTGTATATTTTGAGAGTGCAGTCCGATACGAAGTTAATTTCTGGCACATAGCTTGGAATCGCCCTTGTATCGATTGTATAGTCCCTGATATAGTAGAGTGTATTCTGGAACGATAATATCATGAAGGAGGGCATGGATCACATGCTTAAGACAAACCTTTTTAAACGGACAATGTAGGGGGAAATTGGCAGAGCGTCGTATCTCATCGGCAATCATTTTAAGCAAATAATTCGAATATAAAGCCTGCAAAGCCTCGCAACAATTGATTTCCATGGTGATATAGTTGGACACCGTCGAGCCACGTTTTACACCGAAAATATATGTACCATTGACATCCTTCACAGCGTTGGTCAAGGAGAATTCTCCGGAGAATGATCTTGTGACCTGGGATGTACGATCCATGCGACAGCTGAGATTTTTTATTAATCCAGGCATGTGATTCACGCAATCGACCTTGGTGAAGTAGGCATCCATCTAGTGATACGAGATAATGAGTTTCAAACACTTGCAGATCTGATAACTGATATCTAACCTTTGCCCGAGCATTGCCCATCAGGATGGTCCAAACAAACAATGGGATCACAACGTTCATTTTAATGGATCCTCTAAACTAAACTGAAATAGATTTTCACAAAATTCTGCCCCAGGTCCAAATTGTATAACAAATTGACTTTTGATTTAGTTTTAAGTGCTCGAAATCAATAAAAAGCATTTCAATCAGTGCCTTCCTTTGTCGATCTACATACATATGTATTTATTTTGTGGCCACTGGCCATATTACATGGGGTTCAAATGGAATGAATGTACATATTCACAGCTAAAGCTGTTTGCTGGCAGCTGGCGACGTTTTTATTCACGATTTCACGAGTAAGCTCCCATGAGCCGCGAACAATCGCTGCGTTCCAGGCTGATAACAAATGTGTACTTTATTTTGCGGGTAAATTAATATATGATATCATGACCAAAGCTGATAAAACATACATCTGCTGTACTCGATGGTTATCTACGATTTATATGTGGGGTGTAAATCGGTATGCAATCAAGCTTTACAGCCGGAAGAATCCTTTTATACCCCTAAAACGCCAAAGATGTCAGGCCGCCTGCCGAGGGAAAGGAAAGGATTGCCTCCTTAGACTAATTTCAGTTGGGAGTAGACATTCAACAATTGCTATTGATCAAGTTTGACTTTATTTGTCAACGATCTATTCGTATCTTGGAATAAATCTGCCACGCGTTACGGTACGCGCACCGATTCCCTCCTTGTGCAAGTACTCCACCACAGACCGGAATGAGCCAAACGGCACGAATGTGGGAAATTCCTCCTCATCAATATACATTTTGTCCATGGTATAGTTAAAGTTCTGCAGGAGTTGATTACTTGAATTATTTTCATCACCCACCGATCACCGATCATCGATCATCGATCACCGTTAACCGCTCACCGCTTTGAAGGGACAACTCAGGTTCGAATGCTTTTTGAGACCCTTGGCGTACATGTTAAACAATCGATTTCTGTGATTATCTCCCAGGAAGAGACAGGCGTCCACTTGAACATCGTATAGTCGCATTTTCTTACTTTTCTCCTTGCAAAAATCCAATGTGGCATGAGCCCGTAACGAGTCGACAGTGCGCTTCAGCACCATCTGAGAGTCAACGTAGCTGCGATTGTCGATCTGGGAGATATGAAACTCGAACGTTTCGATAAAGTCCGGATCGAGCGATGACACGATGATCTCATCGAGGATAATGCGAAAACTACGCTCTGTCCGCACATCCTTTGGTATGGAGAGTAGAAAGAGCCAGCAGATCCAAAACGCAGCAGCAGCAGCAGCGCCCATGGCTAAGGGTAGGAATGTACTCGTGCTGTTCGTGCCACATATATCTGTATTTATTTATAAATACCCATGAGATCATTATTCATACGGTGGTCGTCTGGTGTCCATTTGAATAAATGCATGAATTAAAAATTCTGAAAATGTATTTAATTTTAATTGAATATTTATTTTACTTTTTTTTGTATTTGTTTATTATTATAAATGAGAGCAGATTGCAGACTACCCCAAAATGGTTGACTGATTCCACTGCCTCGCGGTCTCCCCAACCCCTGGCGATGGGAATTGTAATACACACAGAGAAAAAAATCCTGACGTAATATTTACACTTGGATTGTTGAAATAAATACTTTGTTGTCCAGCTAGTTCCTTTGTTCTAATAAATACTCAATATTTTTATGTTTATATTCAGTGATTGCTTTTATATTTTATGTTCGATATTTCCACTCTGCCACTCACAAACGAGATGAAGCAAAGAACAAAGATCTAGAACAGTGTGCCCATACATAAGGGATTTCTGTTACGTTAGTGTTCCCGTACATTAGGGATTTCTGTAATGTTAATTTTTGCTGTAAACATAACATTCAAGTGAGTGAACAGCACTGTTATGTCCAACATAGATTTACAAACGTAAGACAATCGATTTGATTCGAGAGTGAAAATTGTATAAAGAAAGAAAGAAAGAAAATGTTCTTTGAATACATAAATAAAATTTTAAAAAATATATATATTTTTTATTTTATGCATTTAAAGTCTCTTCATTAGAGGAAAATCTTTAAATTTTCATACCATACATTAACAGAGAGTACATTAATATGAAAATAATTGTTTAAAATTATATATCATATTAAAAATAAATATATTTCATATTTAAATTATATATTTTCTCATAGGTATTCAATATATTTCATACAAAATTAATAGGCATATTTTTTAGACTTTTAAATAATTCACTTCTTTATTTAATTTAAATATGAATGTGTTCCTTTTTCTCCAAGTGCAGATATGTATTTTTCATTGGAAAGGATCAAGTTGGACGGGACGGAATGCAGGAGTAATACTCGTATATTGTATACAAAAGTGATAAAAATATCAACATAACAAGATAACGTACATATGTACATACATACATATATAGAAACTGAATAGTATAGCTGCAGGTGTGTTCCGTTCAAGGCTTGGCTATAATTTTACCGTGACCTATGACCCGCGCACTCATTCGTTGCTTGGTTGAGAATTCGACGAGAGTTCGAAATGAGCCTCGCGGTACAAACGCTGGAAATTCCTGCTCGTCAAAGAACATTTTATTCATCGTATAATTAAAGTTCTGCCAAAGATGACTGATGTATGATAATTGCAGTTAAGTTTCCAATCTTTTAGCACTTACCGCTTCGAGGGGACAGCTGAAATTGGAGTGTTTCCTAATGCTTTTGGCGTAAATGTTCAACAGACGACTCTTGGAGCCAGCTCCCAGGAAGACACACGCCTCACATTGCACATCATACAATTTGACTCTCTGATTGTTCGGCTTCCAGAGCTCCAGAGTGTGACGTACATTCCACTCCTTGAGATCATGCCTGAGTATCAGTTGAGCGTCGAGATAGCTCCGATTGTTCATTTGGAACAGTTGAAACTCGAACTTTTCCAGCAAATCCGAATCGTGATTCGTCACACTGATCTCATCAAAAACAATCCCAAAATTTCGCTCCGCTGTCCTCCCGCCATTTAGAAGAAGGAGGAACCAGTAGACCCAAAACAAAGACCAGCTCATGGCTAAAGGCAGAAATATAGTACTGATTTGCTATACGGATTAAAGAGCTCAATGGAGTCAAAAAGCATTTAAATAATTCCCAAATTACCGGATTTACTGGCTTGATATTTGAGGTATTATTTAAAATACTCTGAAATTTCGTATGGTATATTTATTATGCGTGACAGAGCCGGATGCATTTATGCCATTTAGATAAAAACACTGCCCCCAAATGAACTGCAAAATTGTTTCAAAGATTCAATGGTTAGGGCGGGGGTATCTTAGTGTTGAGGCACGTGTGCTTTCAATCCTACTGGTACCCATTTTATAAGTTACCATTATCCAAAGACTATCTTTTTTCAATACTGATTGTATTTGGTATAAACCTTTTCTTTCATTATCCGATATCGGAACTCAAGGTCTGGGTACAATCTTCCCGCGTATCTTGATCCGCGCACTCAATTTCTGTTTGGTTGAGTATTCGATCAGGGCCCGAAAGACGCCCAGCGGTATGAAGGAGGGTAACTCCTGTTCATCAAAATAAAGTTGCCTAAACGTATAGTTGAAGTTCTGCAGAAATTAATTGGAATCACAATGGAAATTGGAAATAATTGTTAAACATTTGGCTCACCGCTTTGAAGGGGCAACTCAGGTTGGAATATTTTCTCAGGGCCTTGGCAAAGACGTTAAACAATCGATTCTTATGGGACACATCGAGGAAGAGACACGCATCCAGCCGTACATCGTATAGCCTCATTTTGGTATTGCTGCTCTTCCAAAAATCCAGAGCTGTACGTGCAGACATATCCTTAAAATTACGTTTAAATATTATTTGGGCATCCACGTAGCTCCGGTTATTCCTCTGGGACAACTGAATCTCCAACTTCGCCATCAAGTCCGGATCGCGGTCCGACACGCTGATCTCATCGAGGATTAGCCGAAAGTTGCGCCGCTCTGTCATCACGCCATTTATTATGGCCAACCAGCAGATCCAAAGGCCAGCAATCATGGCTAATGTTAGGAACATAATGGAACATCGCTATAAGCCCACTCACGAGATCGTTTGTTATAGGAAATAATCTACCGAAGATATACATGTTTTGGCATTTAAATGTATTTATAATTAGTCAATTTTCAGCTACTAAATTTCGATTGATTTATCATAGAAAATGGCATAAAGTCGGATCGACACTATTCAACAAAAGTTGCGCTAGAAGTTCCTAAAACATCTCTCTCTTCCTCTCTCAGTGTGGCTTAGCAGTAAAAGGTATCAAACAAATGAATGAATTTCCAAATTGAAATATCAATTTATTTCTCATCTCGCATCTAATTCTTGGTCGTAAACTTCCCCGTGGTAACGATGCGCACACCCAATTGGTTCTGGGTGAAATATTCGGTGATCGTACGGAATGTACCAACAGGAATAAACGATGGCAGATCCTGTGCCTCCAATCGCCAATTGGACAAGGTGTAGCTAAAGTTCTGTGTGTGATAAACGAATCGAGAATGAATCCAATGTGAATCACAATTTTGAATGGTGTTAACTCACCGCCTTGAAGGGACAAATCAGATTTGCATTCGCGTACTTTTTGAAGCTTTTCACGTAAATGTTGAACAGCCGATTCTTGTGAGCAGTTCGCAACAAGAGGCATGCATCGAATCGAACATCGTAAACCTTCATTTTCTGATTGTTTGGCTTCCAAAAATCCATGGCAGTACGTACACTTACCTCTCCGATGTTTCGCTTGAGCATAAACTCACCATTCACGTAGCTCCGATTGTCGATGTGGAACAGCTGGCAGTCGACCTTTTCAAACAAATCCGGCAGCCAGTACTTAACGACGAACTCGTCAAACTGAACTGACATTTCCGCACAAATGTGTGGTGGCCTCATGAAGCTGATGACCGTTGAACTGATGATGATCCAAAACAAAGTGCTCATGGCTAACGCTTATGCTGCAATGTTCGTTCAGACCAACACAGGATCAGCTGGTTATTTAACGTGTTATTTTCATAATTATGTATTTATTCTGTTAGTCGATGGATGGCTATTGATACAGAATGATTCTGAAATTGAAATCATCCAAGCGGAACATACATACATACGTATATGTATGTTTGTATGTATGTATGTATGTATGTATGGACAGTGTTGGCTCTGCGACAGATTGGCTAGCGGAATAAAAAGCAGTAGCGGATTATTGGAAACAGATGACCTGTACAAATTCTACAAAAAAAGTAGGCCATTAGATGGAAAGATGATAACATTGGAGAGATGAGAACATAACTAGCGATCGTGGAGCAAAATTATCGGTTAAATCCGTAAACTTTTCTTTGGAGTTTCAACTTACCGATACAAGAACAACAAAATTGAAAAAGTTTCACCGAATTCCATCTAATTTGTTAGTTAGGTGAAGGTTTTTTGAGGCTTGTCGAGGCTCTTCATTCTGCTGGTTCTTTTGGGGTCGGGTCCCTAAGTTCTTAAGTCCACAAATCGAATGGAAGAGAAACTCAGTCTAGAGGATGCTAGAGACTGGTAGGTAAGAGCACTCTTCAATGGAGCCTTCTTCTCCTTTATGAACGATACGCAATTGATTTCCTTTCTGTATTGGACATTTTTCGATCCGAACTGAGTCTGAAAACCAAAAGCTGTTATTAGTATTATAACATTATTAATTTTATTATTATTATTATTAGTATTTAAATTTTAATTGGTATCTTATATTACTTACGAGGATTTTTATTTTATTTTGAAAATGTACGGGTATTTTTTTTTTCTATATATTGAGATGTACATTTTATTATAAACAGCTTTTTACATTCATTGAATTTTTTTTATTTTTAATCATCTTTCAGCATTAACTCAACTAAAAAAAGATCATTAAATAGTATACATTCTATAAGGTTTTTGGCCTTATCATCATTTGAGTAAATGTCAGGGAGATGTCCCAGTCTTTGTTGTGCCAAGAGCCCCAATAAATGCCGAAATCCTCATTGCCAATGCATTTACCATCTTTATAATATTTTGAATTGAGGGAACTGTAATATTAAGAAAAAGAATTAAATATGATAAATTCGTAATAATTAAAAGCGTTCATTCCGCGTAAAAGATGTTTACCTATAAGCGCAATTCGAAAACCACCAACCACCTCCATGCCCTTTCGCGCAATTATAATCCTCATAAATGTCATTATCCCGGTCAATTGTGGAAAACTTCATGTTCAGGTGCCATTTAGTTAGTGAATCTCCGGCTGTTCCTGAATATTTTCCCAGCGATTTCAGTTCGTAGTCTTCCTCTTCGCTTCCTATTTTAAAATCATCGAAGTGAGCATAGCCGGTGGATCCATTAACCTTTCCAAGTTGGATGTACAATTCATGAGGTTGCGCCAGAGTCATTTGATGTATTTTTTCGAGTCCCAGGAAGAAGTTCTCTCGGAGGTCTCCGAATCCTTGTTTGTAGTCGGTCCAAGTGCGATTAAATTCCACATTGCCGTTGATTCGTCTCTGGATGACAGTCCAGCCAGATCCGGAAACACTGGAATTGCAGGGCACGTCGAATGGGTCTAATCCCGGCAATCTAATGGTATGGATACCAGTGTAGTCTACGAAGGGTAAGCAACTGCGGGGATCACATTTTCCCCTCAGCAGCTCTATCTCCGAGGTTAGATTTTTGATTTGGGATTTCTTTTCGAGAATTGTGGATTCAAATGTTTTCACTACACCATCCTTGTCCTTCAGCTGGTCCTGGCAGTGTTTGATTTCCGCCTCCTGATCCTTTATCTTGGCCTGGTTTGCTGTAATTTCTTTAATCTGCATTCCAATTTTTGCGACTTCTTCCTTCGTTTCATTCCCCATTTTCAAAATATCGTTTGCTGAATGCTTTAGCTGTTCCTCCAAGCTCTTAATTGTGGACTTGGCAAGCTTCAGTTCGCCTTTCAGTTCCGCGATGGTAACATTTTTCGCGCTGGTTTGGTCCTTCAGTTCGCTGATCTTCGTATCCTTCCCCTGGCAAAGGGCAGCGTACCTCAGCAGGGGCTTAACGATTGGATAGCAAATAGCGCCACAATATTCATCATCATCCTCCCGTGACACCTCACAGTGCTGCAAACGGAATACCCAACGAATTAGTTTATTTCAATTTACATTTCTCGCTTCACTCAATTCTCACCGCACTATTTTCGAAGCCACTTTCAGTGGAGAGGGTGATGTCTCCCCTTACGCGAAGGAAGAAAAGGACAATGATCCAATATATTTTCATGGCTGTTAATTTGAATTGAACGACTGTTCCCGTTGAAATATTTAAAACAGACTGAAGGTGGCATGAGAGACGTAAGTCTTCTTATAACTCAATGCTTATCAATCAATGCCATGGATCATGCTCTCAGACGACGTGTCTATTGTTTTCGAGATAAGAAATTTGGGCCACACACATGGCAAGTGGTCGAAGTAAGGCGGATGTTTAATTTGGTCTTTCCATTATAATGCAGCTCTTGATTAGCTCTATAATTTCGTGAGTTGGCAGACTGTTCAAGGTTATTGTTGATAATACGATGCCCATTGACTACATACAAAGTATTATGTATTGTCGCTAAGTGTGAAGCCAAATACATATTATTTAATTGTTTTTTTTATTTGTTTACACTGTGCAACAGTACTTTACTCGAGACAAAAGTGATTCCTCATAATTGGAATTTGGTATTTAATATTTAAAACTGTTCCAAGCTCTTTGGCTGCTTTTCCTTTGTTATAATACAAAAATGATCATTAGGGCGTTGCATTTTACAAGGAATTTATTGACCGCGTCGTTGCCACACATTGTTGGGTTTACTAACTATGCATATACTACTGGTAATCCTGGTATATGGTGCCATCAGGCCCTACTCAATCGTCCGTCCAGTTGCATGTGGGCCAGGGGCTTTGACTGGTGCTGAAAGGCGAGCCTCATGCGGAAGAAGCATTGCGGCAGGAGCTCGGGCAGGACCTCTTCGTTCAAATAGGCGCGAGTCAGGGTGTAGTTGAAGTCCTTAAAGTTGAAGGATTCGTATTGTAATGCAGAAATGCTATGCTTTTTTAAGGTATTCACTATGCATTACCGGCTTAATGGGGCATACGGGTTTCGTATTGAGGAATGAGGCAAAACTGTTGTAGAATATTCGGACAAATCGATTCTTGTAGCCATTACTGATCACATGACAGACATTCAATTTGACATCGAAGAGCCGCACCTCCGGCAGCCGCGGACGACTGATGTTCATCGATGTACGCATCGTGATGTCGTTCAGCGTTCGGTTGAAAATCAAGTGTCCCGACAGATAGCTGCGGTTCTGCTCCTGCTCGACGTAGGCACTTTGAGAGACGATTTTCGCGTGATCATCGACAGCGAAACTGAACAGATCCACGTGCAGCACATACGAGGCCAGGCAGCAGCTGAAATATCCACCGACTACGAGAGGATATAGACGGAGGAGTAGCGACATCTGGTTCAGTACTTGATAACTGTCTGGCCATACGGACGAAACTACCATTCAAATGGGGCGACTCCATTGTGCACGGCAATTATGCGCCATCGCAGGCAAGGCCCTAATGGCTTTTTAAATGGGGTGTCGTCTGGTCCAAATTGCCACAATCTCTCTCTCAATATGTCAACAATACGAATTCATATTCGTCTACTCGCATACTCGTTTCTACATATGTACATATGTACATACATTCATAATTTTGGTTTTGTATTTGTTTTTTTTTGGGTCTTTGAGTTGCTTTCAAAAATGAAAAATACAAAAAAAAAAACGAGAGGGAACGTTGTGAGCCGCGGCAAAGGCCGCGGCTCTACCTTATACCCGGTACTCAGTCAGTATATACATACATACATATATGAGCCTACGATTTATGAAATTTATTATAGGTTCTCAAAAGGAACGAAAATAATATTTAAATTAAAAAAATGAATTTTTTGGAATTTTTTTACATGTTTCCATTTTTGTTTACATATGCTTTGTATATCTGCGCCTACATTTCTACATGACATGTATAACTACATATTTGAGACGTACAAGTGTTTGCCAGAGAGAGAGAGGGAATGAGTCAGCGCTTGGCAGGCGTTGCGTAGCCACTGAAATTTAATTTGTTTCTTCTGGCCATAATATTGATCCGACCTGATCCATATTCGGCAATCTGGTAGATATGGTAATTTTCCATGATTCTGCGTTTTTGGTTTTCATTTATCTTAAAAATTGTGGATTCCACAGATTTTCGTCTTTTGTGGGGGCGGAAGGGGCGTGGCCAAATTTTAAAACAAACTTGTGCTGGTTCGGTATCACAGGAGCTTGGATAGAAAGTTTGGTTGCTCTAGCTTTTATAGTCTCTGAGAACTAGGCGCTCATTTATACGAATAAGCAAAGCAGATGGGGTCGCGTGTGAGAGAGAGCGAGAGGGAATGATGACTTTCGAAATGGTTTTCTTCATTGTAGCTATAATAATGATCCGATCTGATCCAGATTCAACACTCTGATAGAAATGGGCATTTTCTATGACTCTGCGTTTTTAGTTTTCTCGTATCTTCAACATTGTGTACGCCACAGACTTTCGTCCTTTGTGTGGGCGGAAAGGGGCGGGGCGAAATTTTGAATTACATTTGGAGTAGTGTGATCACACAGGAGACTGGATACAAAACTTGGTTGCTCTAGCTTTAATAGTCTCTGAGATATAGGCGCAAATGAAGACGGACGGACAGACGGACAGACGGACGGACGGACGGACAGACAGACATGGCTATATCGACTCGGCTATTGATGCTGATCAAGAATATATATACTTTATGGGGTCGGAAACGCTTCCTTCTGTGCGTTACACACAACCGTTATCCCCACAAATCTAATATACCCCTATACTCTTCGAGTACCGGGTATAAAAATAGTATACTTTCGCATGCACTAAAGTAAAATGAAAATGTTTCACGTGTGGCAAGATTGAGAGTTGAGAAAGCGGCTAAGTACATACACATGAAAAAGGGGTTGGCAACAAAAAATAAAAAAAAAACACAGAAGGGGAATGAAAACGAGTAAAAAGGAAAAAGAAAGCAAAAGGAAATGCTATATTTCTGAGGGTATAGACGGTAATTGTATCCTGTTTTTCAATCAAATAAAACTGCTAATGATACAATCATTGCTGGGAACCAGACGGTATTCAATAGTTATAGTTAAGTCCATCGCTAAGCGAAGAAGCGAGTGCGAAAAAGGGAAGAGAAGAGGCGAGAACTCGTTATAGATGTTCGTTCGTTGCCGCTGCGCCGGCAGTTTACAGTACCAAAAAGACTGCGAAACTAACGAGAACAAAAAATATGCAGTCCAATTCAAAAATCAAATCGTGTGCATTATTCCAGAACAATCTAATATATAGAGCTATAGCCAGATAGTAACCCCCGATTCGTATGCCCGCATAATTCTATAAATAAATGTGTTGAATATTGAACACTTTGAATTCAAATTAACTATCTTTTGTTAAGTACCCATTAGGAATACATTAAACCGTAATGTTGCATACCAGAAATGTTAACAGTGCATTCTGATGTTAAGTTAACAGCTGTTAAAACCACTGATTCAATCCAAAAGTCTATTGTCGCAATTCAAATTTCTTAATACAAATTATGATGAATTGTGATCAGACCCTGGCCAGGGTAATCGTGTGTCTAGCATACCCTATGACATACCCCTTCTACAGTACAGAAAACGCAACCCAAAGGATGTCAACAGAAATGTTAATAACACCAGTGCACCGCCAACGCAATCGCCATTGCCTTTGCCTTTGCCAAGTGCTGCTCCCAGCTCCCAGGATGAGGATGGGGAACGCAGCTGTGAATAAGGATAAGGCTGAGTATGAGTATGAGTATGAGGATGTGCCTGGTGCCCACTGAGGCAAAAACAGTGGCAGTAAAACAGAAAGAAAGCAAAGCGCAGCAGCAGAACCAGCAGCAGCAGCAGCAGCAGCCAGTAAAGTGAAGAAGCAGCCCGTCGTCTGAGGCCCAGTCGAGTGTAGTTCAAACATCACACCTACCGTTGAGCGTCTACCGTCTGGTAACTGGGATCTGGAGGGTCTACACTCTAGAGTCTCGTCTGCAGATGGAGCTGTGGTCCATATTATGTAAACATTTGCTGGGTTTCAATTTTTCTTTTTTAGCCTGTCTTCTGCTGCCGCTGCTCCTCTTTGATTCACACTCTGCCTGTGCAGGAGGGGAGTGTGGGTGGGTGAGTGGGTGGCGTCTTTTGTCGGATTCCCCTGGCTTCAACGTGTGGGGGTTTTTGCATGACACGACAGAATAACGGACAGGAACGAAGCGAAATGGTTTTTTTCTTTAAATAAACATAAACTCTTTGGTGGAAAACTTTCAACAATTTGATGCAATATTAATTCGATTGAATGCAACTATTTTTTAAAATGTGGTCAAAAACAGACTAGTTTTCCCTAGCATTTTCGAATAACAATTTCCCTAAGTGACCAATTAAAACTAAACCGAGGACTCGGACGAGTGGCTCCAAGTGGGTCCGAGTGGGTCCTCCTCCTGTCCGAGGAGGACATTTTCATTTGCATGACAAAGTCGTTGGTGTTTCCAACGGGTTGCACTTTAAATATACATATCGCTATACTACATATAAGTTATGCAAATTTGTGCAATTTTCATTCCCCACCCCCTCCCCGTCCTCCCCTCGTTCCCATGCGAGGCAGCCTAGATTGAGAAAAGCAGAGCAGGGACCCTAATTAGCCTTTTGTGAGCGTGTGAGGCTCATTCCATATGCAAATTGCAGTCGATTGGTTTCGCATTACATAATTAATAATTCAATGAGAATGCATGTCAATCACACGCACGAATACACACCCACACCCACACATACACCCACATGCAGCAACGAGGAGACGACACAGACCGCCACTTAGAAGGCCAGGCAAATTGTGGTTCCATGGTTCTATGGTTCTATGGCTCTGGTGGTTCTGCGGTTCTAATATGCTGGGTGTGAATATTCACAAGTACGGGCCGGGCTACCTCTTGCTGCAGTTTCCATGGTTCTACTGAATTATTACTGGACCTACCATTACATTTTCCATACCTATATGGCACATTTCGTATAATTCCATATACTTATGGAAATTGCTGCATTGCTGCCAGGGGACCAATAGGTCATCCCAGCACTTGTAATATCTGTACTTTTCCGATCCGATTTGTGTCTCTATCCAAAATAAAACCTACACGTATTCGATGGTCTGTGGAATCTATTTATAGATAGGGGCACGGCCTCAAGGCCTATTATTTGTTTTGCAATCAATAAATTTTACAGTCGAGTGCACAGGTGCTGTCGCCATCCACGTTTTACGCATTTTGTGGGGGGACAGGGGCAACGAATGGGAGTGGCACTCGATTCCACCCCTCCTGCAATCCTTTAATTAGTTTCATTTGTGATTTTGTTTAAGCCACGAAAAATGTTTAAACATATTACAGAAAATGCACCACGTCTCACCCCGTCCCCCTCTGCCTCTGAAGCATGTCAGCAAACACTCGTTAAAAATCACTTAAAATTCCATCATCATAAATTTGTCAAAAACTGCACACTCGTTCGCCTCACGAAGCTCGAAGTGGCAGCCTTAAAGTGTGCACATTAATGCCTCGTCTTTTGTGTATACTATCCACAGTTCCGCCGGGGGGGCTGGGTGCCTGAGGGGGGGGCTGGGGTGCGGTAGGATTTGTTTTTCACTTCAACTTCATTTTCCGCAGACGAATGTCTTATTTTGCCAAATTGTTTTTGTCGAAAATCATCATCTACAATGGCATTCCAAGGTCACAGAGAACTTTATTTCGTTGCTTTTTTTAAGCACATGTTTCACAATAAATTTGTTCCACTTGTGTTCGGTCATTAGAACTTCCAAGATACTGCCAATCTTTAATTTAATTTCTAGCCCTACTTCTGACGCTATTTATCAGTATACTCTGGCAATGTAAACCATATAGATAGGGGGAATCAAACATCTGAGTACATAAGCACATAATTACTTACTTTTCAGTAGCCTTTGATTTGATTGATGGCACTTCAATGTTTGTGCAGATTATGATATAACTTTATATTAATTAAGTATTATTTTATTGAATGATAGAGCTGGAGCAATGAGATACTTTCTGTGGGGGATCTAATGCTGCCCTGAGAGGTGTGAAAGTCTCTCTTGAGGTGCATTTGTGATCGAGGAACACGTGCCTCGACCTCGTCGTTGTGCTCACCCGAGCTGGCGAAGCGAGTGAGCCTGGGGTTGCCGCAAGAGCGAAGCGAATGAGCCTGGGGTTGCCGCAAGAGCAAAGCGAGTGAGCCTGGGGTTGCCGCAGAAGCGAAGCGAGTGTGCAGGGGCTTGCCTCATAGTGTTTATATAATTCAATCCAAAGTGTAATGGCAGAAAGATCGGAGAGGGATAGAGCTGGCAGTGAAGAGGAAACGCCCTCTGTCCTGCTAAGCCACTCTGTGAAACTTTGCAAAACATACAATGATGACCGACTGATGACTGATGTTCATTTAGATCACGGTTTAGTGGAATCGCTTAATCGCTTGTCTTGCAACAAAAGTAGATGTACCCACACACAATTGTATAATCAGTGATCGGATCAATCGATCAATCGTTGTATCTGGCATACTCTAACCTTAGGGGAAGCTTCAATGATGCACAATCAAACTGTAAGTGTTTCTGGGACTCTATATGTATTATTTAATTAACAAATGAATTGTGTTTCAATGGAATCTCTGATGATGAGCATTTCGGGTCGGATGTAGATTTCGAATTTGTTGACCCTCTAGAAGAACTTGCGTATGATTTTTGGCACAAAGCGTATCAGGGCACAGGTCACCACGAATAACAGTACATTCGCTTGAACCTCCCTTTTGGCAAACTCTTCGGCCGCACGCACATCCGGCTGCAAAACGCGCATCATTTTGATTGTAAAACTGCAGAATAACTATATCAATATTAGCCACCATTCACTATTATTATATTTTATTTGATTATTTGAACTTACTCTTCAAATTTTATTTTATTTCAATTTTAAATGTATTTCTAGTTTCGGAGTTTTCTATACGGCAGTCTAAAAATTTTGACACGTAAAACAGGGCCTGCATTAAAACCAAATATTTCATAATTATTTACCAAATAAATTTGTAGCATAAAATTTGTGTGGGGTGTCTTTAAATGATAGCCAGAATAGGTGGCATGGTTATTGTAACATAATTTTTTAGTTTTTCATAATTAGGTGCCTCCATTAGAAAACCGCTTACAAGATGTCCTCTGCTATGCTTTTTTGTCCTTGAAATCGAATCCTTTCATGGTCAGCTCTGCAAGATTGAATAGGCGTGTAGTATCCAGGATCGTGCGGACGTTGTTGATGTCAGGATTCTCCTGCAGAAGCTTGACTAGGGCCGACTCGACTTCCAGCAAGCCAAAGAGATTGGCCAAGCCGTGCCGTTACTCGTACAATATGATGATATTTGTAAAACTCTATGCATGCCCCAACTGTTTGTTTCCACATGCCGCAAACCCCAGAAAGTTCTTCAAGACAAATGAGTTTTTCTTTAAGACCGTTCGCCGTCGGAGTTTTTCTTATGACAACCTTTAGTTTATTACTTTTGGTTTATGTTTTCGTCAGTTGGCCAAATGTTTTAGTTTTACGTAGCGGCACCGGCACCGGCACCGGCAGCAGTGGCAACAGCAGGGGGCACCATCCACCCCATCCACAGCTTTTTTGTGGCAAGGTCTTATGGCTCCATGGTGACTTCAATTTTTGGCAACAAAACGCAGTCAAAAGTTGCTGCAACAGCACAAAAAATAAGGCAACAAAAGAAGTAGAAGAAATTCCGCCCAAGGCAAAAAAGCAATAACAAAAAAATATTATTATCAAAATCATTCATCATGTGGCTGCAGGCAATAAATTTTCGGCTTCTTGCTGCGAAATGCAGCAACAACAAAAGAGGGAAGGCAGAACTACAATTATTGTGGCAGTAGTAGTGCTCGTACT
The DNA here is from genome assembly GCA_008121215.1 of Drosophila athabasca. Lineage (NCBI taxonomy): Eukaryota > Metazoa > Arthropoda > Insecta > Diptera > Drosophilidae > Drosophila > Drosophila athabasca. The sequence continues at coordinate 47,892,627 of CM017794.1, forward strand.
AGTGGTAGCTAGTACGGCAGCTAACTGTTAATAAATCGCAGCTCCAGATATCAACAGCCAACAGTTAGCACAATTCGAAGCAGCAGCAGCAGCAACAGTAGCAGCGTCAGCGGCAGCTGGTGTGGCGCCACAGACAGAGAGTTCGGCGGGGCCTTAACCCCGAAACGAACTTTAACTGGAGGAGAGGCGTGCCCAGCGCCAGCGCTATAAAGCATTAATATAAAACTCCCGAAAGATATGTATAATGGAGAGAAGAGAAAGATAATGGAAACAGTTAGTGCCCCAGCTAAGAGTTTCCAACGCTGCTTTGCCCAGCCAAGCTGTAAATTTTCACATTACTTAAGCGCTTTCATCAATTTCGTATTAAAAAGTTTTCGCCTTATTTTCGTCCTTTTGTCTTTGGCGCCCCCCTCCCCCCACAGACAACAGACGCCGAAAGGAAAATACCAGCTCGAAACTATTCGATACAACTGCCACACATAGCATTCAAAATTTAAGTAACTCTTAAAGTATATATATAAAAAATACTATAAAGCAGCGGTACCTTTGAAAATCCTAGACGAATCCTATCGAGTTCAGGGACCACAATCACGATGAACTTGAAGAGAGATTTTCTCAAGGGGTATCCAGACGTTGGCGGACATCTATCAGATCTCCGCGGACACCATGACCATGACTTGGAGCTGACGGAGGGCGAGGATCTGCTGGTGTATCGCTATCCGTGCCTCAAGATCCATAAATAGAGCCTCCCCTGTTTGCCTGAATATCATCCACGCAGTTGACCCCAAGAAAAAGCATCTTTCAGTTGCATGTTCTATGTTGAGAGTCCGATTTGTCGCCTCACGGATCGCCGCTTCAACCTGATGTGTTCCACATGCGGCAGCCAAAGAAGACTCTCTCAGCAAAGACTAACCGAAAGATGAAAGGCTCAACTCTTCTTATAAATCAAAATGTGATTTACATATGTACATACATATATGTATGTATGTACGAGTATATGCACACTTGCATTCGACTGGCATATTATGTATATTCGAGATAATGAATACAACATAGTGCAACAAATATTTACTTGTAGTCAATATTATCATTTATATTTACTCGTAGATCAGAATTGACTTCGAATGGCTCAACATGGCATCTGTATGTGAATACTTCGATAGTAAATGTAATCATTTATTGAACTTGTTTATTTTAAATCATCTATCAGCATTGCATTAAATATAAAAAGGTCATTCGAAAATATGCATTTTATAAGGTTTTTGGCCTTATCATCATTTGAGCAAATGAGCAAATCGAGTAGTCATAGTCGTCCCAGGGACCCCATTGAATGCCGTCACGTGCATTATCACTTGCTTTATCATCTTTATAATAATTTCCATTGAGGTTACTGTAATATTAAGAAAAAGAAATAAAAATGATAAATTCGTAATAATTAAAAGCGTTCATTCCGCGTAAAAGATGTTTACCTATGAGCGCATTTCGAAAACCACCAACCACCTCCATGCCATTTCGCGCAATTACCATACTCAGCAATGTCATTATCCCTATCAAAAGTGGAAAACTTCATGTTCAGGTGCTTTATAGTTAGTGAATCTCCGGCTGTTCCTGAATATGTTCCCAGCGATTTCAGTTTGTAGCCTTCCTCTTCGCTTCCTATTTTGAAATCATCGTAGTGAGCATAGCCGGCGGATCCATCAACCTTTCCAAGTTGGATGTACAATTCATGAGGCTGTGCCAGGGTCATTTGATGTATTTTTTCTAGTCCCAGGAAGAAGTCCTCCCGGAGGTCTCCGAATCCTTGTTTGTAGTCGTTCCAGTTCCGATTAAAGTCCACCTTGCCGTTGACCCGTCTCTGGATGACAGTCCAGCCAGATCCGGAAACACTGGAATTGCAGGGCACATCGAATTGGTCTACTCCGGGCAACCTAATGGTACGGATACCAGTGTGGTCTACGAAGGGTAAGCAACTGCGGGGATCACATTTTCCCCTCAGAAGCTCTATCTCCGAGGTTAGATTTTTGATTTGGGATTTCTTTTTGAGAATTTTGGATTCAAATGTTTTCACTAAGCCATCCTCGATCGTCAGCTGGTCCTGGCAGTGTTTGATTTCCGTCTCCTGATCCTTTATCTTGGCCTGGTTTCCTTCCATCTCTTTCGTCCTGGAGATCGATTCATCACTGCTGTTTTTGGCTTTTGTTTCCAGTACGCTTATCCTTTCTCTCAGTGCTTTATTATCTTCCGTTTTGGTGTTCAGCAGTCGCTGGAACTCTTTTACTTGCGTTTCCAGATCCATTATCCTGGATCCTGTTACCTCGACTGCTTCCTTCAGTTGCACCTTAAGATCCTCCGTCAGTTTATTTACCAGAACCTCCATTGTTTTGGCTGTCTCCTGTTTGCTTTCCAGTTTGGCGATGTAAGCATCTTTCTCGCGGATTTGGTCCATGAGCTCGTCCTTTGATCGCATTTCAGTCTCTTTAGCTTGAATCTGCTTTCCAATTTTTTCGACTTCGTCCTTCGTTTCTTTCCCCATGTTCAAAATATTGTTCTGCTGTTCCTCCAAGCTCTTAATTTTGGCATCCGACTGTTCCTTGAGATAATCAACCTGTTTACTTGCCTGCAGTTTCAAGGACTTGGCAAGCTTCAGTTGGCCTTGCAGTTCCGCGATGGTAACATTTTGCTCGCTGATCTTCGTATCCTTGCCCTGGCAAAGGGCAGCGTACCGCAGCAGGGGCTTAACGATTGGATAGCAAATAGCGCCACAATATTCGTCATCCTCATCCCGGGACACCTCACAGTGCTGCAAACGGAATACCCAACGAATTAGTTTATCTCAATTTACATTTCTCACTTCACTCAATTCTCACCGCACTATTCTCGGAGCCACTTCCAGAGGAGAGGGTGATGTCTCCCCTTACGCGAAGGAAGAAAAGGACAATGATCCAATATATTTGCATGGCTGTTAATTTGTATTGAACGACTGGTCCCGTTGAAATATTTAAATCAGACTGAATGTGGGATGAGAGGCAGAAGTCTTCTTATATAGCAGTGCTTATCAATCAATGCTTATCAATCAATGCCATAGATCATACTTGCATACGACTTGCATGTTGTTTTCGAGTTAATAAATGGAGCAAATCCTATAAAGTACCTATTTACAATCTTGCAAGTATGCATATATACTCGTCGATCAGAGTTCACTTCGAATGGCAACTTTGTGTTGCAGTACGTGTGGCGCGACTCTCAACGTCCACTGATAAGCCGAAATACATATAGCATTGGCCGTCTGCCGAGATGAAATTAAATCTATATGCAGCAGAACAGCAATATTTTTGTGTTAAAACCCTAGTGGATTGCATACGTACTGCTATCCTATGCAAAGCATTAAAACTTCTTTACCTTTCACATTTCAGTACATTAGTCATGATTTTGATCGATGGGGAGCTTGAACATTATAAATATACATATATTCCCCAGCATTAATACAATGCATTAGATCAAAGATCTAATGATTACAAATAGGTGAGGCTTATAAAGTTTTCCGTTGTGGAGTGTTCATGGATAATACAAATCCATGACGCATGATTCTCGTAACAAAAAGTTAACATATTATTTTTTAAAAAAGATTTCGTTGAACAAGAATAGAGAAGTTTTTTGAAACTTCCTCCCTCATTCCTCGGACTGATCCAAACTTCTTAAACAACAACAGAAAAACCAGAAAGCAACCTATTTTTTTTAAATCATTCGCACATTTTGGGAATGACTCAAATGGTAGACAGAAAGTAAAATTCTCCAAAACACTTTATTTAAAAAAAATAAAAACAACAACACTCCAAAGACAATTCCTACTCATGTTGCAGCCCCAGGATGAGAGTCTAGGGGACGGAGGCTCCGCCGTGGTGCCACAGACTGAGAATACATCAGAGGATCCAAGTGTTGGATCTCTGAACGGAGCTGAGCAGACCGTAGACAAAAGGGTATCCCATTATGTGGACCAGGAGGAGGTCAGCAAACGCTTTACGGAACTTTTTGGACTCTTCGAGAGCTATACAAGGATCATGGAGGCAGAACAGAAGTATCAGGGCGTGGCTACTCAGCAACTGAAACGTGTTCCCAGCCATGGTATGAGTGAGGAAACTAGCATGCGAAGATCCCTAATCCATAGCCTGTTTTCCACTAAGATCATGATGAGGGGCTCAAGGTCTTGGCGGAAACTGTGTCGGATAGCATTATAAAGGCCGCCACCTGTGAGGTGAGCATTCAAACGTCCTGTTCTCTGATGGAAGAGCAGAAGAACGACTGCAAGGCAGTGGAGGAGAGACTGGCCGTGTCCGTCAAGGAAAGGCCCAGCCAGGTCCATCAGCACACCATCCACATCGAGGTGGAGTCGGTGTCATCGGAGAGAGATATGCTCAGGGCGCCACTGCTCCAGAGATTTTCGAACATTTTAAACACTGCCTTGGATGCATTCATCGGCTGCCTGTTCGTGGCCGGCGAGAACATCACCTACGTGATGCTGCTCAGTGTCCTGTGCCTTTGGTGCTTCTATCGGTGACCAGACCCAATAAAATGCAGTTTCCTTTTCCATTTCGAATTGCTGATTAAAGAATCGGTAGTGCTCAGTGGGGAGGGGATGTCCAGCAAGTGGTCGCCTCGTATCAATAATCTATCAGTCTTGCGCTTCGTTTCCTCCGGTCCCCCCCTTCAGAGTACATTTTGCAAATTGCATTTCATTCTTCCACTTCCTCTTTGCCCCATTGTCATTTGTAATCATCATTATCGTCATCATTCTCATAATCAATTCCCTTGTCATTCGAGAGCTGAATGTAATGCAGTGCAGTGCAGTGCAGTGGCCTTCCCCCTGTCCTCTGTCCCTCTGCCTTCTTCTGCCCCCTCTTCTGGTTCACGCTCCTCGTTATTCTCTTTGCCACTTGTTTGATAAATAATTGTCCGTCGTTTAGGTAGGTACATAAACATGCAAAGTTAAGAGCATATTGTATATGCCCCCATACCACCATAGCCCCTCCCCTCAGCTTGCGACCACATGCTGTGTGCTGTCTGCTCTCTGCGAGAATGCCTTGGCTAACGGCTCTTGGAAACCGCATGGCTAAGCCTCTCTGCTGGGCCCTCTGACCACATCATCAAATGCAAAATAGTACGAAATGGGAAATGGGAAATGGGAAATACGAATTGCAGAACCAGAAGCAGAAGCAACAGAAACAGAAGCAGCAGCAGCGGCAGCGGCGTAATTGCCACCGCACCAGACCCAAAGCTGAAACCAATAAACCAGCACACGTCGATTAGTTGCACATGAATGCGGCAACATGGGCAACGGCGGCGGTGGCATGGTCAGGTGATGGGGATGGCGATGGCGATAGGCGATGGCGATGGGCGATGGGCGATGGCGATGGGCGATGGGCGAAGCTTAGCTGCTGTGGCATCCGGAGATCTGGTGGGGTAAATGCTGCCAAGACAGACAGTCACACGACGTTGAGCTCATTTAAGCCATGTCTTAAGAAGCTTTTGGCCATAACATTTTCCAGCTCTCCTGCACAACCACTGTGCAGGCACCAGAAAACTTGAACCAAAGAGGGTTTGAGTTTGACCCAAGCGGCCGGCCATTGGGTGACCAACCAATTGGTAAAATGGTCGAACTAAATACATACACATGTACATACATACATACATATGCATATCGACTGCCCCCTGGTGAAGAGGAACCGCAACGGGACGTTGCCTGGCGACAGATTTCAAATATTTGCGTAACCCCAGCGGCCCCGTCAACCCTCTAACCAGCAATCGACTAACCAAACTAACCGGCGATTGCTCATTCGCTCAGTGAGAAGAAGAGAGGAGTGGGTTGGAGTGGAGTGGAGTGGATCGGAGCGGACCGAAGCGAAGCGCCTTCACCGCATTCCAGGCGAGACGCGACGAGGAGAACGACCATGAATTTTGCATTTTCTGCTGTGTGTATTTTTAGCGCGCGCGGCTCTGCCGTTGGGCAGGCCTGTGATTCATCAAAAGAGCGGCGACAGCTGACAGGCGGACAGCTACGCATAGAAATGAATTATACAAAAACTAGATAGACAATGGGCAATAATGCCTTACGCCGTACACCCGCCTAGCCCCCAGGGGGAAACACCTGAGGCGACGGCAACGACGAAGCGAATTGCCAACGCTTATTCTTTATTAGTTGAACCCCCCAAACCAGTTGACAAAAGGCAACGAACGCCGGTCAAAAGAACCAAGTGAGAATCAAGATACATACATACATAAATACATACATACATATGTACATTTGTATATACATATAGTCGTAAAGCCAGACCGAACCTTGAATGCCCTCTGCTCAGAAAGTCCCTGGGGTGTTTATTTAACATTTCGAAATCGAATGGAATTTGAAACGATTCAGAAATACATACATACATATGTATGTACTGATAAGTATGGGTATTACCCAAATTTACAGTAGTTCCCTTCTGCATTAATTCAAATCATTTCTATATATTTTTTTAAATTTTATTTGAGTTTTCCGATAAGACTTGTTCAAGGTCAGCACTACATAGAAATGTGTGTACTTGTGTGTTTATTCGATCGAAGAAAGTCGATGAGGCAAATACTCTATCCCTTAGGTCATGTTTAGATTATTATCTCACGCCGGCACGCATACACTAAGTGGTTCTCCCGTGCGCTGTTGTGTAGCAAACACCCGAACATGCCTGCGGGAGAAATCGACTTACTGCTTCACACTGGAAAATGCGTGATAACAAGAGCTGAAGTCGCATTGCCGAAGCCACACGACAGCGCAGCAGCAGAGAATTTTACTATCCACATTAGACAGGGCCGTGCCGAGCACTGAATTAGATCATTTAAGATTTTAAGATAAAAGGGAAATTGCATTCTCATCTATCCCCCCCGGATACAAAACGACCTTACAACATATAGGTATGTACATACATATTGTTTTTTTATAAAATGCACATCTGCTTCCGACCATAAGTTCTTATACATACATATGTATATGTAATTATTTGTGTACATATGTATGTCTGTAAGTATTTTTGTTTGTATACCAAGCCAACATTTTGTAGATCGTTCAACTTAATTTCTGATGTTTTCAATAGAAAAGCTTTGCATAGCAACCAACCCACCGCCAAGCGTACATTGTATGGTTGGATCGTTGGTTATGCCCCGTCATGCCGATCAAGAATCTTGTACACACACCCTTATATAAATACATACACATGTACAGTGAAACCTACCACTGTTACATGTATGATTTTCGTTTGAAAGATGTTTTGTACCGCTTCGTTATTCTACGGGACAGTGAGAGTTTGGAAAGTATGGAGAGTATAATGAGCCACTTTGGTGAAGTTGGATTGGCAACCGCACAGATCCGTCCGTCCAGAGAACTTTCACTGTACCACCCAGCATACAGCATGTGCACAAGAGTTTGCAACATTCTGTTTAGGGCTTTTTTTTTTATTTTGGCTTGCTGCTTGCCTTCGCTCGAGTGGTTTGCCAACATTATGACAAAGTTATGATACTCTTTCCTGTGAAAGCACATAAAAAAGTAGGAGAGCGAAGCAAAGGCGAGACACAAAACAAAAGCCAAAAGCATGCAGAACAAACGGGTACGTACATACGTATGTATGTATGTATGTATGCTATGCTTGAATGTTTGTATGTACGTGCACCCACCCCTCCCGATGCCCGATTACGTTGTCGCATAACGTTTGAAGATGACGCGCTGCTGCCAGTGCCAGACGTAGTGGCTCTGCCTTGCCCGTTGCGATATGGGTTGTGCGGTGGTGGCAGTTGGGTGGGGGTTAGGGGTGGGGTTGGTTGTGGGAATCAGCTGAATAGGTGCGGCGACATTGAACAAGCCAACGAACGGGCGAGCGTCGCGAGAGCAGCAGAGCAGCAGTGTTTGCGTTTGCGTTTGCTTTGCGTCGTTTACTTTTCTGATAACGTCGTCATCGTTGCGCTGAGGCAATGTTAATTTATGCACCACACACGCACGCCCAGTCATCACACCGACAGAACACGGAGAACGGCTAGCGCGCACACACACACACACATCTACAGCAGAAGCAGCGGGAGAGAAATCCCATTTTTTTTAAAGCTTAAACTCTTTTACATTTTTTTTATTGTTGTGTTTATACACTGCGGTAAGAGTATATTTGTTTTACAGAGAAGTGTGGCCTAATCCCTTCAGATAACCTTCAGCGAAGATGCAGATTATTTACTTAGATAATGGAGAGATGAACGTGTTAAAATAATAGTAACAGTTTAATTTCATAGCGCCCAGAGTGTTAAAATTAAAGACACTCTAAAGAGCAATGCTGAATGAGTCCCCCGAATGAGTACGGTTATCTATTGATCTCTGTTCTACGAGTATGTTGTATTTGTAGCGTTGTATAACACAGCTTTGCCCAGATTCTTTATTTATATGTATATAAAATGTCAAAAATATTCGTATGAAAAATCATTTGATTTTGTAATCATACTTGTACTATACTTGTCGATTACTCAGCCTAAGTAAGTGTATGCAAGCGTCATGTTGGTGCTTGTTTTGTTATGTAAACGTCTCTCACTAATTTTTGCGCTCTCGCGCTCTCTTTCTCTGTCTCTTTTTTTCTTGTTACAGCTCGGCACAAGATCGGCGCGGCGCTGCATTTACTCTGCATTTCGTTTTTAACAGTTGACAACGAGAGACGCTCGGGCGCGCAAAGCAGTTAACTTAGACCCGACGGCGACGCGTCGCTGCCGTCGTTCGTCGTTGTCGTCGCTTTCGAGTTTCCCTTTTTTTCGTTCGCGGGTGTAATTGCGATTATGAACGAGACCTTTAAATTGTCCGAAATGCAACGCACTAATATCGAGTTTGAACGTCAGCGTCATTTGGCCAATTGGCTGGTGAAGAGCAGCCCGCACATGGCGGCAGCAGCAGCGGCAGGAGTATCCACACCCTCAACGGGGGCTGCAGCAAACACATCAAACACTGGATCAACAGGAGGAGTTGGGGCGGCGGCAGGAGGTGCTGCGCAAGGCGGCGCGCCCAGCAACAGCGTCGCAGCTGCAACAGCAGTAGCAGCTGCATGTAACGGTAAGCAACAGTTCAAAGGGGGAAACGGAGAGAAACGTTCGTAGGGGGTGAGGAAGGCAGGGCACGCGCTCCAAACAGCGATCGAGAGAGAGAGAGAGAGAGAGAGACTAACGTGTGTGAGAGCGAATAATTGAGAAAGGGAGAGAGTCAGCTTTTTGTATGCTCATTGACGTCGCTATATACATATGTATACTCTTTCAGAAAGTACCACTACTTTGGTAGACTTCAGAAGTTTGAAACGTGGAAAACCAAACATTAACCTAGCATTTCCTATAACTTATTTGTATCAACATTCCATTGTAGGCAATTCCTAGAATTATACTCATAAAAATGTGTTAATATCGTATGGCTATCATGGCGAAAACAATGTTTGTTTGTGGCGCCTTCTAGGAATCGGTAAACTTGAGCTTTGCTTCGCGATGTGTTGAGAATCAGATTTAGAGAGGCAGCTTTTTCACTAACATAGAAAATATTAGCTGGAAGGAAATATGATTACTTGAAGATATCATTTGGAGCTTTTTATACGCTCTCAGTCTGTAAATGGTTTTTACCGTAGACCACATTTGTTGCCAGGCAAATTCCCCTGATGGAATGCATTTGGAAAGGGTGTGAAAAGCTTCGGCCTTGCTTTACTTTTTTTTGTTTGCTATTTTGTTGTTGTTGCTTCCACTGTGAATTTCGTTGCCTAGGCGCGCGAGTCGCTTCGCGTAATTTCACACGAAACGTGACGATGACACACACCCCCCTCGCTATCATTCTGCCACTGACGCTGCTCTCTCTTTCTCTGTCTCTCTCTCTCGTGTTGCCCACAATTGCAATTGATATTTCACAAAAGATAAGCGTAATTTCACAAAACGTTTAGCTCTTTTGCTGTTATGCTGTGATTTCTGCCTCCGCATGCACTTACGTATGTACATACATATATAAATGTACCTATGTATGCATGTGTTTATTAAATCCGAATATGTGTGTATGTGCGTGTGTGTGTGTGGATGTGGGCAAAAAAATTAAGCCAAATGTGCGCAATTAGAGTGAGTAATGCGCCGCCGCCGACCGCCAATCGGGCGAATGGCTGGGGGACGGGAAGGAGCAGCACAAACCGCCCGCACCATGGGCAGCAATCGAACAATGAGCAATCAAAAGTCGCGATATCTCTTTTTTAATTGCACCGTTTGAAGTTCAATGAAAACATTGATAGACAATTGCTTTCTGGATGTCGATCCGATAGCCCATAACCGTTGCCATTGGGATGGGTGGGTGTGCGCGGTATCTGTCGGGTATCTAGTTGGGATCCAGAAATAGGTTTCAACTGTTTGTTTGGCCGTTAATCGCCTCAAGTGTTTTTTGACTCTTTTATTATTGCTTCAATGGAATGAACAGCGATATCCGATCCGATCTTAAGTACATTCAATGCCATTTGACCCAGAGTCATAGACCTTAATGGTTTTTGGGGGTTCTTCCTGAATATAAACACTTGGTGGCTCCCAAAAATCATAAGATATTATAGTCCGTAGAGCGGAAGAGAACAAAATAAACTCGTTTCATTTCTATTCTCATTTTATCAGATGTACTGTCGCACAGATTTGTCACGTTTCAAGATTTCAAACATCAACTTTTAAAGATTGATGTATTTAGTATTCAGCACGAATATTAATAAATTTTCCATCTGCCAATATTTATCCATTGTCATGTTTGTTACTGCTATTAAATCTTAGTAAGTATTTTTGTAATGATTAAAGCTATAATATATTACTTATCAAATATTTGTAGCTTTTTCTGTGCCACAAAAACATATCATCAAATGGTTTTGTCAAAGTTAGTCAATCATACTAATGTTATGTAGTATAAAACTGAGAGCAATGAACGCAAATATCGTTTTCAAATAAGCAGATGAGATTAATTAAAATAAAAAAGTTAATTTCCTATACTCATCTCATCATCCACGTGATGGACGGGGGGGTAGAGCACTTTGCACATTCTTTTGTGGAGGTTTTTCTTCATTGTTTTTGTGGTCACGCTTTATGCCGATTTTCGCCCACTGTGTGTCATCGTCTCGTTGACCGTTGACTAAAAATTAGCTGCGCTTAGCAACAGTTTTGAACCACTTGCCAGTCCGTTGCGTCACGCCAAATGAAATGCGGCTGTGACTGTGATTGTGTCTGTAACTGTGGTCTCAGGGATGCACGAGCACTTGTGCTTTTCGGTTTTCGAAGTAGAATTAAATGTAGATGTATTCTGTCTGTGGACTGTGGTGTGCTGTGGTGTGGGTTTTCCCACTACCGATTGCTGCGGCAATTATATTTTTACGCGATTACCTCACTAATGCTCATGCGCATTTTTTTTGTTGCAGGTGGAGCCCCAGCGGGCGCCCATCCCGGCCACATGGCTGCCGGGGCGCGCAAGCCCAAGCTGCGGCGCTTCAACTCCCACGACACCAGCTCCAACATGTTCTCGGTGGCGGAATTCGAGAACGCCCGACTGGCGCGCCGCAACGAGATCGAGCTGAACCAGCGGCTGGCCCGACGCCTGCGCAACAGTGCCAACGGCAGCTACGGCCTTGGCGCTGGCTCTGGCTCTGCCACTGGCAACGGTGGCGGCGGCGGCGGGTACTCTGGCTTCTGTGGCGGTCTCAACGGCAGCGGCGACTACTCCACCGGCGACAGCAAGGCCTCCAAGGGGAGCAGCGAGGTGAGTGGCCATTTCCCCCTAGTTCTTGCCCATCTTAAATGATTCGTCTTTACAGTCACAGCAGGAGCCGCTGCCCGCCGACGTATTCCTTGAGCGGTACTCGCTGCCCCGTGTCGTCCGCATCCTGCATGCAAGCAAGAGCTCCAACGAAACCCTGCAGTCCAGCTCTTCGCACGGCTCGTCCACGGCGGCATCGAGCAGCTCTTCGACGGGACCGAAGCCAGTCAGTGGTGGTGCAACGACCACTAACAATACCGATACGGGCACGGGCACCAATTCATCCTCCAGCGCTGGGAGCGGCAACAATAACAGCAACAACCGGCCATGCAGCAACGGGCACGATGAGCTCTTCCTGCTCTACAGGCTGGTGCGACAGCGGAACATCTATCATGGACACAATGCCAAGTCTCAGGCTGCGCAGCGCAAGAAAACCGTGCTAATACCACAAGAGTTTCCAGGTGCGTTTCCGGAAACTTGGAGGGCGACGATTTATCGCCTCGATCGCTTTTAATTTTGTTTCCATTTGCATACTCGTTATCGTCCGATGTTAGTCAGAAGTCGAAGTAGTAGATTTTTGAGGCGCATTACGTGGGTCCACACTGAGTTAGTCACTCACTCCTGGCTTTAGGCGGGGAGTAGGGGGCCCTCTGTCGTATGAGTAAATACATATCTGCCTTTGCGCTGAATTCGTTGTTTGCGTGTCACAGTCACAGTTCAACAATGACAAGTAATCGCAACTATTGCTCATCATCACCCCACCATTATGCAATGCTGCTGCTGCTCTATGCGGGGGGTGCCAGTGGCAGTGGCAGTCAGTCAGTCAGTCAGTCAGTCAGTCAGTCAGTCAGTCAGTGGGGACTTCTTCTGGTGTGCCCTAACCCGCCATTGCGGTCGGTCATCCATTGTTTCAACTCAGCGCGTAACGCCATGTGACTTTTCACAGCCATTTGGCATTTGTCGAGGCGCAAAGTAAACCAATGTGTGCAAATATTATGCAATCTGCCAATTTATAGACCGGGTAGACTGCAATCGGTGTATTATCATTTTACTCATTCAACTTTCAGTGCAATGTACACAAAAGACAGAGAGGAAAATCTAACTGGCTGACTGGCAAATTGGAGTGATTCAATTTGTGTGTCCATATTGAATTTTACTCGTCTGTTGATTCAATTACGATTTATATAAAAAATGGGTAAATTGATTCGAATCATCCCCTTAGACCTCCCATCAACGACAACGACAACATTCAGATTGTAACTGGCACTCTTTATCTCTTGTCTCAATTAAAGATAATAGATATAGAAGACAATGGCTATAGAAATAATCACTTTAATATAATAACTTGGGATAACCAATGGCTGTCAGAATGCCAATCTCTCAATGTCTCTGTTGAAATTAACAAACTATTTAGCTGTCATACCACAATTTGGAATCCTCATCTTAAATTCGAAGCTTTTGAGAATCTTTCGTTTGTGTGGTTGCGTTCAAATGATATCATTACCTTATGGAACAGTCTAACAACAGCAAAATATAGCATCAATGTGTTATGCACACGTGATGTATGTTGTTTATGAAATTCTCTTTCATTTTCTTTAGGAGAATTCTCTTGTGCGTCGCGAGTCATAGTTGGACTACGTTTAGTTTTCCATTATATTTACCTGATAAGAGTTTATTTACATTTTAAAATTACCTTTATTATATTTCTCCTTTTTCCTCTCTCTCTCTACTGGCACAGGCTATTTTTCGATGCTCAATGAGAAGGGTCTGCCGACAGCCACGCAGTACAGCTCGCTGATGCATCTGGTACGGGAGCGGGTGTTCAAGTTCGTTTCCGTGGACAATATGCCAGCGTTTACAGAGTCCTCGCCAGCGGGCAGTGCCAGCAGTCCCACGCACGAGGGCTGTCTGCCCGTCATCAAGGGACGGCCGCAGTACGTGAAGACGACGGCCCGCGGCGGACAGGTGTTCCGTCTGCTGGCCGTGTTCGAGGATGGCAAGCAGGAGCACGGACACGGCCACGGCCAGGGGCAGGGTAACTTGTCGCAGCATGGCAGTGGGAATGTGGCCAAGTCCCATACTAGTGGCTATATCGGGCGTGAGAAGGAGAAGAACCGATACGCCCAGTTGCTGAACGAGAACCGTCAGGTGATGTACGTCCCCCTTGCCACCAAGGGAAAATTCTACGAGATTGAGCCAGGTATACCGCAGCTGCTGCAGAAGCTGGGCGATGCTCAGCGCAAGCTCAATCCGGAGTGTGTGCACCGTTTGGGGGCACTGGTGGCGGCGGCCAAGCTGTTGCCGGTGACCCTGCGCTACATTTCGGGTCCCAGCGGACCGGAGATACCCGAACAGCTGTGCATCAGTCAGGTGGCCAAGGAGGATGTAGCCGTTGGCTGCCCCATCGAGGACGTGGACACGCAGACGCCGCTGCAGCTGAGGAAGTTCTACCCCAGTCGGGACATGCAGTTGCTCAAGAGTTACCTGGGCTTCGATTCCGAGCAGAGAATGCTGGCCAACACCAATGTGCAGAACATGCTGAAGTTCTGCCAGTTTAACTGCGACCAGTTTCTGAGGCTGGTGGAAGTGGAGCTGGTGCAGCGTTCGGAGCGCTCTGGGAGCAAGAGCAGGGAGGGGCTCAGGATCCTGAAGCCACTACACTTGCCTAGGATTTTGAGGCGAGAGAAGAGCACCATGGCGGCAGCCCACGAGAAGGAGGATTCGATTATATTCCTCAGCAAAACCGATTTGGAAAATCTAGAGGCCAAGGAAGCGGCAGCGGCGGCAGCTGCAGCAGCATCTGCCTCCATGGCGGATGCCGGCACCAATCGCATCTCGGAACGCATGAAGGTGTTTCAGTCCACCAAAAAGAAGTGGTTCGGTAAGCAGCAGCAGCACCATGAGAAGTTGCAGCCGGATTCGGAGCTGGATGTGCAGGCCAAGCGAATGAGCATGGAACGCTATACGGACATGTCAAAGCTGCTGCAGGCGCGATTCGGCTCAGATCAAGAGCAGCCAGAGCGGGATGCCATCTCGTTGAACAGTGGCGGAGCCTCGGATACGGAGACCACCACTCTGACCACCATAGAGCCCAAGTCCTTGGACACGCTGCTGCAGAAGTCCATGTCGCTGCAGGACATCGAGCTATTGAATGGCCAGTGCAAGCCTCGCCCCGACCTGCTGGCCACACATAGTCACACAGATGCCATCAGCGAGGCGGGCACCGAACTGGAAGATGTGGAGAATCAGACACCGCCGCCGCAGTCATTCATTACCGAGAAGCTCTACAACGAGTTTCACGTGAAGACGCGGCAGTACAGCAAGTCCTCGTCGAGCCTCCACCAAATGCGTCACTTCTCGCTGCCCCAGAAGCTGCAGCTCCACGAGGAGGCGGAGCAGGAGAATCGCAGTCTGATGCAACTGAAGGCGCACCAGCAGTCCCTGACCAAGCAGCCCGTCACGGGCCGACGGGCCGCTGGGGGAGTCTGCCTGCTGGGAGGAGGACTGAACAATATATCCCCCACGGTACCGATCTCACCCTTCTCTCTAGTGGAAGACGATCTGCCCTACTCGAGTGTGCGTGACTCCTTGGTCATGGCCAGCGATGGCTGTCTGCAGCCACAGGTTTCTGTACGATCGACAGCCCCACTGGACTACACCAAGGAGAACATTTACGCGGAGATCTGTCCCTCGCACACCGTCGACACCTTCTCGGGGGCCACACAGTTTACTCATGTGCAGGAGGACGGCGAAGGGGATGGGGACTACGCCTCCCTCAGGTATCCGGCCAGTGGACCTCAGTCCGTCAGTCGCATCGAGATCAACGGTGGGGCATCGAAGAGCGCCATCAGCTACCATACAGTGTACTTGGGCGAGGAGCCGCTGGGCGAGAGGCATGCAGCGCATATTACCACCGTCGAGCTGGCTGGGGAGGACAACATATACAATACGCTCAAATGATGACTCATGTGATTCCGGCGACGTAAATTGGCCGGCGCAAAGGGACTGTTTTAAGGCACTTGGAGATGCCAATGGAGTTGGGGCAAGCGAGTGGAAATATTTCACGTGATCTAATACTAAATGTCGTGCAAAATCATTATTCATATTCAAATATTGTAATAGCTCGAGGAAAAGAAGGGTCTCATGCTCGAACTGAATCAAAATATCATTGTAAATCAATCTCTTGGATCCCGAAATGTATTTCTAAGTATTGAGACTATTGTAGGACAACAGAAAGAGTAGAGAGACTTCTTAGGGCAGCTCAAACTGATCTGATAATTGAATATACATTAGAATCTGAGATCTTTTTTGTAAAATAAGGCTTTGTACAAGATCTGCAAAGGTCTGGTTTGTATTCTCTGAAAGCAAATGAATTTATGTTTTAATTTGTATGAAACGTTCTAACTCTTAAACAAATTGTATTATAACCATATATTTTTGATCATAGTTTTATCAAAGAATACAACACACAATTTTCATAGTATTTCCGCTAATTTTCCTTGTATGCACTCTGATTAATACACAAACAATAAGAAAATTGTATGGCGCTATTGCACAAAATGAGAAATTGATAGATTTTGAGTATTTCCCGTTTAGCTTTGCCAGAGAAAATGCTAAACTTCTTTGTGTATGAATCTTGTGAAACAAACATCCAAGCAAATGAGTAATGGATTGAAAATCTCTGTCATAAAAAGAATAACATAGAATATATATTTGTAGCAATTAGCATTAGTTATTAGCATATGAAAGAAATTTGTAAATGAGACGTCCCTGTGGGCGACGAAAAACCCCTAGAAATGACAACTCAAATTGTAATATTATTATAAAACCAAGTGAAGACAAGCAATTTGTATTGTACATACGATTATATATACTAAATGTATGGGCGATTCTATTGCCTATTCTCGCCCTTGCGTCCCGATCCCGCCCCAGCCCCTGAACCCGACCCCGACCCTGACCCTGACCGAAACAAAGCAAAAACATAATGAAAGTGAACATTTGGAAATTGCAATATTATACAATTGTATACATTACTTATATATAGATATACCTTTATATATATACAAACACAAACACACACATACACATACATACATTGATACATATACTTATATAGAAATCTTAGTGCAACCTAAGGTATTATTAGCTCGTAGGCAATCAACAACAAGTCAAATCAAATCATAAGCGATATACATCTACATATACATCTACGTATACATCTATTGATTGTATATTTGTAAAATAGCAAGAAATTTGTAGGGCATCAGGCCAAACTTTTACACGATCTCTCGTATTATGTCGTTCTTTTTTTGGAAGTGAAGTTACATTGGAGTGCGGCATGTCCACATCGTACTGTGAATTGAATATTTGATTAATGTGTATAATGCGTGTACCATACGTATGTCTGCTGGTCTGCTGGTCCGCTGCGCTGTGGCGGTAGCCCTCAGGATACCTTTCCGAATCTATAAATGTACATGTGGTACAATAAGTGAACAAAATATCGAGCCATATTTAAATACAGTCTCAAAGTAGAGCTTAGACATTAAGATCTTGGTATTTCTAGTCTTAATCTGAAAAAATAATCTAAAAAGAATGTGGAATCTGGTCGATTGTGGGACATGTCGAGCTTTCGTTTTTGTAATGGAAAAATATGGATAACTTCGGTTAGCCGAAGAACTCTTCAATATACATATAATTTTTTTCATTGGGTACTGCATAAATAAATATCTAGCAAGAATTATGAATTTTTAAAAATTTGATTTTTATTTTATTTTGTTTGATTTGTTACCACATTCAATACAAAAATGATTTGATTTTTATTTCCCTTCCTTTCAAAATGGCAAGCAATCAAGTTAGATCATAATGAATAACGAATCTAACGATAGTCTAGACTAGAGTAACCAGAGAACCCTGTATAAAACGGAAGCAATACTCACCAAATAGCTATGATACTAGTTGTAAAACCCTTCTGACAGTGTCGACGGTGCCCAGCAATGGGACAGCAACAGGATCAGTCAGGTCAGTGTGTGTGATAGTAGCTAAGTAACGAGAGAGTACCATTTATATCGGTATTCGTATTCTGTACATAGGAATGTCGTAAGGAATATTACAATATACATATATATATATGTATCTACAATACAATACGTAGAATGTACTCAGAGTACTCAGTGGCATTTCTTAGTTAGTAGCAGAGCATGCAAATAACCGTCAACCGATTTTTCCAACGCAGTCTTCACGCAGACAAAACAGAAAAAATTTGGTACACACGATCTCTCTCTGAGCGAAACACTTTTTTCGTTTCGTTTGTGTGTTTCGGTCCGACTGTTTGGCTCAACCGAAAAAACGATTCGGTCTCTCAATAACCAAAGATCAGGACACTTTTGAGACATCGGTCACGCAAAACGGTCTTTGAAAGACCACTGCGCAAGAAGTGTCTTCAAAAAGGGTTGTTTCTTGCTGTGTGCGGGAAAGAGAAAAGAATATGCCTGAGCAAAGATGCTCTCGTTCAAGGTATATTTAACAAGGTTAACTTTCTTTTCTTCTTCACTGAAATAAGAAGTACTGGCTCTCTCAGTGCGGCTACCTTGTTAAATATACCTTGCTCTCGTTCGCCGGTCACACAGACGCACGCATACATACAAAAAGACTTTTTTCCGAAAGTGTCCGATCAAAATAGTCCCTGAGTGAGCGAACCAAAGAGAACACAAAAAAAAGTGTTTTGGTCTGAGAAGAACAGTTGTTGAGCAAAAACACTTTTTAAGTGTTCTTTCGCTCCACGTTCGCAAAGTGTTCGTAGAAGATCGGTTTTTTTCGGACACTTCAAAATGGTTGACGGTTATTTGCGAGCTCTGGTTAGTAGACATGTAAGACAGGCTTCGCTGGAGCGCAAGGGTGATATAATGTTGGGGATCGGGCATCTTGGAGTCGTGAGATCGTCGACAATCTCTCTCTCTCTTTACCCCACTAACCGATAATGGTCAATGATAATGGAGAGTTTGTATTATGATAACTACTAATTAAAGCAACTACCCGCCAGTATATAAATTGGTGTGATAAGAACGTATCTATAACAGTGGGCACTATGTAATGTCAGATAGTGTAAATGATTTTGAATGGAGAACAAGCATGAGATCAGGGATTTTAAAAGCGAGAGCACTGAAATGTGGGAAAAAACTCCCACTTCTAATTGTCCCGTGAAAATGCCGCCCGTGCAGGCCTTTTGAGAACATTGATTTAATGAAGACCAGACCGAAGCAATACAATTTTTCAATATGCTACACACACACACACACACACACAAATGTGGAGAGAATAATTATTATTAAAGCGGAGAGAAGTAAACAAAACGAAAAAACCAGCTAAATAATCATGTTTTTGGTGTCTATGTTAATCCCTAGAATTTCCACAAGCAATTAATCAATTAGATTTCAATGTCAAGCATTAGTAGAGCCCACACAAAATCACAAAACCAATATAAGTATATAAATATATCAAATATATATATTCATAAATTTCAAAATATAACCTTGTAGCACTTTTAGATTTTCGACAGAAGCAAGAGCCCAAAATTTGGTATTCGCGACGAAGAGATGATGATGATATTTTGGTTGGAACTGATCGCTGATCGATATTTTAGAGGAGCCCCTGCTCGGAGCTGGAGCTGGGGGCATGACTGAATTGATAAAATGCGAACTAAATTGATACGAATTGAATTCTAATGAAATGTTTGGTAATGGCCTACACAATCTCAGACAAAGGAACACACACAAAAACACACACACATACATACATAAGATATATATACCTACATATATATATATACAAAACTGATATGATATTATTGTTGTAGTAGATCTTTTTCTAATCGCTGACCATTGAAAATAAACGAGAACTAAAACGACAAGTCTCTGCTTCACAGCAGCTTCACAGCCGACCTCAGCAAAGGCAGCTCATTTCCACAGATTATCTATAAACTGAGGCCACCCAACCAACTCTAGCATACAAATTTATATTTCACGTTATACCTACTATATATACCTAGATAAAAACAAAAACAAAACGAATAATAAACTCACAAGAAACCCTTTGGAAAACAAATTTAAGCCGATACAAGCGAAATAAATTAAAACAATACATTTTGAAGCTAAGGAATGTTTTTTTTCTCTGGAGAACTAATGGGTATTTCCGGCAAATATGTATATAATGATAATTACAGATGTAACATGTAGACACTTTAAATTCGAATTTAAATTAAAGTTTTAGGAAGCGTTGCAGACACTGGCGTCACCTGTTGGTGGTGTTTAGTTCAGTCTTGTATCGGCGCTTTTTGGAACTATTTTATTTGACATGTAATTTACAATTCTTTGGTGTAGAATTCATGTAAAAATTAACAAAACAAAATAACGGACGAACATTGAGCCAAACGATTATTTGAAACTGTTATTTACTGCGTTACTGTGTTATTACTGTGAGAACGTAACAGTTATGTTTTGGATACAGGCAATAACAACACACCTATGCGCATACAAATAGGTGCTTAAGCGGGGCAGAACATATGAATAGGGCAAGTTACAAGATTAATGAATATCAACAACTTAAAAGAAGCGGCAAATTTTTCCACACTAGCCAACACCAGACACCACACACCACATTTCGGCTGTGGCCCAAACCGACTTTTTCTGATAGATTTGGGGATTTCAATTTTGTAAACTAATTACTGTTTTTTTTTAAGAATTTTAAAAAATCTATTTCATGTTTTTTCTTCTTTTTTTTTGCATAACTGTCAGTTCTGAGAAGCTGATAAGTGCAGCTATAAATAAAGTTCTACTTTGTTGACTACTGTAAAGTCAAATAAATAAAACAATTAAATAATATGAGGCACATAGCGACAATACATAATACTTATGTAGTCAATGGGCATCGTATTATCAACAATAACCTTGAACAGTCTGCCAATTCACGAAATTATAGAGCTAATCAAGAGCTGCATTATAATGGAAAGACCAAATTAAACATCCGCCTTACTTTGACCACTTGCCATGTGTGTGGCCCAAATTTCTTATCTCGAAAACAATAGACACGTCGTCTGAGAGCATGATCCATGGCATTGATTGATAAGCATTGAGTTATAAGAAGACTTACGTCTCTCATCCCACCTTCAGTCTGATTTAAATATTTCAACGGGAATATCAATTGAATTCAAATTAAAAGCCATGAAAATATATTGGATCATTGTCCTTTTCTTCCTTCGCGTAAGGGGAGACATCACCCTCTCCACAGGAAGTGGCTCCGAGAATAGTGCGGTGAGAATTGAGTGAAGTGAGAAATGTAAATTGAAATAAACTAATTCGTTGGGTATTCCGTTTGCAGCACTGTGAGGTGTCCCGGGATGAGGATGACGAATATTGTGGCGCTATTTGCTATCCAATCGTTAAGCCCCTGCTCCGGTACGCTGCCCTTTGCCAGGGCAAGGATACGAAGATCAGCGAACTGAAGGACGAAACCAGCGCGAAAAATGTTACCATCGCGGAACTGAAAGGCGAACTGAAGCTTGCCAAGTCCTTGAAACTGCAGGCAAGTAAACAGGTGGATTATCTCAAGGAACAGTCGGATGCCAAAATTAAGAGCTTGGAGGAACAGCAGAACAATATTTTGAACATGGGGAAAGAAACGAAGGACGAAGTCGAAAAAATTGGAAAGCAGATTCAAGCTAAAGAGACTGAAATGCGATCAAAGGACGAGCTCATGGACCAAATCCGCGAGAAAGATGCTTACATCGCCAAACTGGAAAGCAAACAGGAGACAGCCAAAACAATGGAGGTTCTGGTAAATAAACTGACGGAGGATCTTAAGGTGCAACTGAAGGAAGCAGTCGAGGTAACAGGATCCAGGATAATGGATCTGGAAACGCAAGTTAAAGAGTTCCAGCGACAGCTGAACACCAAAACGGAAGATAATAAAGCACTGACAGAAAGATTAAAAGTGTTAGAAACAGAATTGACCTCCAGGACGAAAGAAATTGAAGTAAGCCAGGCCAAGATAAAGGATCAGGAGGCTGAAATCAAACACTGCCAGGACCAGCTGACGATCAAGGATGGCTTAGTGAAAACATTTGAATCCACAATTCTCGAAAAGAAATCCCAAATCAAAAATCTAACCTCGGAGATAGAGCTGCTGAGGGGAAAATACGAAGCCAGCAGTTGCTTGCCTTTCGTTAACTCAACAGATATCCATAGCATAAGGTTGTACGAATTAGACCCATTCCTCGTGCCCTGCAATTCTGGCTGGACTGTCATCCAGATACGAGTCAACGGCAATGAGGACTTTAATCGCACTTGGACCGACTACAAACAAGGATTCGGAGACCTCCGGGAGGACTTCTTCCTGGGACTCGAAAAAATACATCAAATGACCCTGGCGCATCCTCATGAATTGTACATCCAACTTGGAAAGGTTGATGGATCCATTGGCTATGCTCACTACGATGATTTCAAAATAGGAAGCGAAGAGGAAGACTACGAACTGAAATCGCTGGGAAAATATTCAGGAACAGCCGGAGATTCACTAACTAGAGGGCACCTGAAGAAGAAGTTTTCCACTTTTGATCGGGATAATGACATTTATGAGGATTATAATTGCGCGAAACTGCGTGGTGGTTGGTGGTTTGCGAGTTGCGGACAAAGGTACACATATTTTACGCAGAATTAACGCTATTAATTACTACGAATTAATCATATTTATTTCTTTTTCTTAATATTACAGTTCCCTCAATGGAAAATATTATAAAGATGGTACAAGAAGTAACAGTATAGTTCGCGGCATTTATTGGTTATCTTGGCACAACAATGACATCTCCCTGAAATTCACTCAAATAATGATAAGGCCCAAAGCCTTATAAAATGTATACTATTTAATGATTTTTTTGTTGTTGTATTAATGCTGAAAGATGAATGCTACAAGCTGTTTATAATTAAATTTACATATATGTAAATATATGGAAAAAATTGATGGAGAACAAAGATTTTCGTCTTTTCTGGGGGCGGGACGACATTTTTAAATACAGGAGTCTGGATACAAAATTTGGTTGCACAAGCTGTTGTAGACAAACTGACAGAGAAATAAACACACATGGCTATATCGACTCAGCTATTGATGCTGATCAAGAATATATGTATATACTTTATGGGGTCCCATAGGCTTCCTTCTGGATGTTACGCACATCCACTATCACCACAAATCTAATGCAGTATAGGGGTACAAAAGTATAAAAAGATGTTAGTCATCATAAATCGTATGGATGAACAAATAAAGGAGTATCCAGATACGAAAAAGCTTTAATTTCTTTGCATATCGAAATGAGTTTGGCGCCTTTCATTGCTCTGAAAAAATGCAGAGTTCTTAACGGGGCTATTTTTTAATTTTAAAATATTTTTAGTAAACATTTTTTACCCGTTTAAGCCACTAAAGAATCAAAGGGCAGCCAATAAAGGCAGCCCTATGAAAATGATATCGATTGATGAAATCATTTTTGGTACCTCTCCAGTTTTAAATAAATTCCGAGATGCTTCTTTTCTGAATTTCGTTTTATTTCTGCACATATAGAATACATACACACTAATTCATAAATTTTGTTCATAGTTTTCTAGGTCTGCTGCTGCTGCTTTGGTTGCTGTACAATACATGCCTCATACACAATATGTTGAACATTGATTCTTGTTTTTGTTTTTAGATATTTTTTGTTTTCCTTTTGTCATCTGCTTATTTTATTTTATAGCTTTTATTTCGTACCTTTAGCAGCTGAAAGTGTAAGCATAATTTTTCAATGGCCTAAAATAATAAATAAATCAAAAATCGAAATGTGAATATAAAAAGTTGATTTGAAAATTGCCTGAAATTTAACCCAAAAATGGATGCAGAATTCTTGTTCTTTTTTTTATTAAATCCTGCCATGTTTAATTATGCAGACAGACAGCATTGCCTAATACTTTTTGAACTCTCTGGGTTTCGGTTTCGCCTCCACATAGCTGCCCCACATACTGTACTGTTGCATCGTCATTCAAATTTGGGTTACATATGTATCTAATTAGTTTTATGGTTTCGTAGCTCTGTGCTCCGTGTTCTTCCTTGTCATCTGCATGGATCCGGGGTGGCCTTTCTCCGCTCAGTTTTCTCCTCGAATTATATATTCTATTTCGTGTTATTTTTGTTTCGCGTATTGAGTTAACGATATGTTTGGTATACAAACTTTATAATACCCTGGCTAAGTTTTGGGGTTGAGTTGAGGACAAGCATGGTTAGAAAGGAAAAGCTTGTGGCTACAGAGGAGGAGGGGGGAGGGAATACATCCAACGGGTTGACAGAAAAACAGAAACCAAATGGGATGGCGAATTATAAAAGAAGAGAGCATCGGGAAATGTGCTGGATTAGACACCGAAAGCTGTTTCTTGGGTTGAAAAGGAGATGCATATTGCATATGTGTCGATGTTCTGAAGCCGAAGACCTGTCAGGGATGGTTAGCTTTTGGATTGACTCGTAATCGTACGCCTTTCTATCAGAGAGTTTCGATTTCGGAACATCACTTTTAGTTGAATATTCGTGTATTTTGTTTTGTTTTTGGTTGTTCTTGTGGCACATTCAAAAGATAGTTTTAGAGTACATAGGTAATCACATTCTCCCTCGCACACAGCTCTAGCACGCAGATACACTAATACATTCACACATACACACACATATACACATACACATAAACATAGACCTGGTAGCTAACTAAAATCGTCGTTACTAAGCCTCTCAATCTCTACTGGCCCAGCTTCGCCGGACTGAGCACCAATTCCGGCTCACATTTGCTCGATGCCGATGCCGATCCTGATCCTGATCCTGATCCTGATGCTGACGTTGATGTCAACGCTGTCGGCGGTGCAAGGAGCTGGCCGCCACGCCCCCTTGTTGTGCTGCTTGCGGATGACGGGTGTGATTTGTTTTCCGTGCTGAATGACGACGTGGACATGGCCCTGCTCGACGCCGAGGCCGATGCCGGCCGCATCGGCGTTGGCTGCATGAAGCTCAGACTCAGACTCAGACTCGCGGTGTGCGTGGTGGCGCCTCCGCCACCCTCCGGCACCTGGCCAGGAATACTGGTCATTGCCGTGGCCGTTGTCGGTGGCGCCGGCAGCGGCAGCAGACTGATCGTTGTCGTGGTGGGTGGCATGGCTGCGAATGTGGATGCGGATGTGGCGGAGGCGGATGCAGAGGCGGGTGATGGACCCACTTTGCTGGTGGGCATTGTGTATGATGATGTACTCATGGACATGCCCAGGGGTCCGCGGACCGTGGCCGTGGCGGAATAGGTGTGCGGCAGGGCGGGGGGTAGATCATAGCTCGTTGGATGCGACTGCGAGGTGGGCAGCCTGGAGCTGGTGGGCGTTGTCTTGGGCGTGGCGCCAGTCGAGATGCCTGGCCGCGCGGCTTGACTGGAGGTGAATGACACACTGTTGTTGGTTTTGAGTCTGGGTATGGCTCCCGTACTGCAGCTGCTCGGCAAGGGGGCAGGAGGCGCTGCAGCTGCAGCTGGAACTGAATTTGTGGCATCTATCAGGGAGGTTTCCTCTACAGCGACAGCCCCATCCAGCGAATCCTTGACCGTGGACGAAGAGGATAGCGACTGCGACTTGCTGACTTGCTGCACCGGCTGTTGCTCCTGTTTCACCTGCTGCTGCTGCTGCTGCTGTCGCTGCTGTTGCAGGGCCACTCTCTGCCGCACCAGCTTGCTGTCGGGCTTCTCGTCGACGGTGCTCAGAGTCGTGCCCCTCGCTGCTTTTGTCGGTACTGTTGGCTCTTTGGTGGTACTACTCGTTACGGCAGTTGTGGCTGTTGTTGCACGTGGCTGTTTGGCGATCTGCCGCTGCTGCTGCTGCTGCTGCTGCTGCCTGGCCCTCTCCTCCTGCTCCTCCTCACTCATCTCGCAGGCACTGAGAGCCGTCTGCAGCTTCTTCATTTCCAGTGGGGCATCTGCAAGCAAGCAAGCAAGGTTTAGTTTTAGATCTAATGGAGGATTAAGAGGGACTATCTCACCGCCACCACTGTCCGGCTCGTTGATGATGGGCACCACGCGATTGATGGCCGTCTTTTGCTCGCTTTGCATGAACAGCGATGTGGTGGCTATCTGACGCAGTGCCTCCATGCCCTCGTTGAGCATTTTGCTCTGGCTCCGCTTGTGTGCTATGGGATATTTGGGCTGCAAGAAGGGATGAGAATTTACCATACCCTAATCATATACGTAGACACTTCAATGATGATACCTGAACACTGGGTCCTCGGGCAATCGATACCCTCTTGCTCTCGTTCCTGAGCAGCGACGTTGTGTGGTCCGCATCGATCTTGTTGCCGTTTTTCTTGCGCGTCTTCTTGCTGGATGAGATGCAGTGCGATGGACAGATGCAGAAGAGGATGCGTAAAATGCAACAGATCAGGCCCAATCCTACAACGATAAGAGTGCCTTTAGCATGAGTGCAAATCGGTAGAGAGAGTCAACTGTGACATTGCCTATGAGGGAGGGCCCTATAAGTCTTAGTTCCACAGTTTTGAAGCCCTTCTCGCCGGTTCCAACGAAGGCTATGACTAATCCCAGCGCCACTGTGCCCAGTCCCACGTAGAGGAAGGCATTCGCGAAGGTGCTGGGACCGCGCAGAACGCCCAGGAAATCTTCATCGTCCGAGGAGCCGCCCAAAGAGGCGTCTTGGATCTGTCAATGGTAGGAATTATTTCAGCAATGGGTCTTACAGATATATGTAGTATAGGTATGTAGTTGGTATAGCCCTTGGTTGAGTGGTTCGAATGATTCGAATGATTCGAAGGGTTCGAATGGGGTCATGAAAATGTTGAACGCGATTCGCTTCTACTCGTCAACGGATATTCTTGCTGCTGCGCCTAACACCTAACGGAGAATGCGCTGAACATTGAAAGTGTGAGTGTGAGTGAGACAGCGAAGGAAGAATTAGCAGAGTGAGACGGATGTAGATGTAGATACGTTGTAGATATACATATATGTATGTAGATAGCATTGCCATTGGAGAGCCGCTCGGCACATGTACACAGCACAGTACAGGCGTTGGATTGGATAGCTCTACGTGATGGATGGGACTTACTCGGTTGCGCTTCACCCAGCGTCGGGATAAGGTGGCCTGCTGCTGCTGCTGATCCTGGACACTGCAGCGTCGGCCGCGCTCCAACCAGGCGGCTCGTCCCTGGGCGCACTTTTGGGTTTCGTGCCGGAGATCGAGATCGAGAGACAACGATAGCAGGGTGGCACAGTGGCACCAAGGCAACGACGACGACGACAACACACAGTGGCACACAGTGGTTGCGGTAGCGGTTTGTTTTGGAGTGGTTGGTGGTTGTGGTTGGTGGGGCAGATGCATAGAAAATATATACAGTTTCAGTGATTAGTTGGGCTGTGTGAGATCGGCTGTCGCTTGTGTTTCTTTTTTTCTTGGGGTTAGGGGGAAAACATATAGAATTTTGGTCAAAAGCATACAAATTACAACTCATCACAAGAGTAACGAACGTCTAATGCAAAAGCAATCAAATTTCGATATCAAACTTAATTTTGGGTTCACTCTTGGACTCGTCATCAATTACAACATCGATAGGGAATATATATTTGGGTAACTGGCGGCCAATTGGTAGATCTTTTCGGTTAGTTTAAGGCATAAACACACATGGAGGAAAACAATTAACAGTTATTGAACAGGATTGAAAACATAAACATAAGTAATGGTAGAACAGAGACATAAAGAGGGGAGACAGAGAGATAGAGAGAGAGAGAGAGTGGAACATCAAATGAAAAACAAAGAACACTTAGACGATTAAGGGGAGCAGCACACACGGCAAGACACATGTCATTGTATAAGTATATTGTATAGAAATAAAATTAGTATTCATAGCTTTAAAACATCATGCCTCTGCGGTGAGATTCAAACATCGAAGCGCACCAAAAGTTGGGGGTTCCACTGCCAACAAAACTCAAGTTCTCCAGCTCATGTCGGCCCGGCCATGCAGAATATACCAAATAATAATAATAAGAAATAAAAGTAATAAACTAAAATTAACACAAAAAACCAAACAAATGAATGACGAATTTCCCACTGAATTTTACACTGAAATTTCTATTTGGTTCCTATATATCAAAATTATCTTAGTAACCGATCGGGTTCTAAATTTTAAGTCTCTGGATCCCAGGTGATATTTCTCCCGATTATTGGAATAAGAAATTATTTAAAATAAATTAAAACAAACAAAGAAAAGATAAAGATAAATTATTAGCTTAGATTAAGTAAAAATAGAGCTGAATAATCTTTTAAATTAGTAGTTTGCTTTTTGATATTTCTCATTATTTTATAAATCAAAATGAGAGTGCTTCTATTGTTTTTATAACCATCCCTCGTATACGTAATGTTCATATAAAATATGCTTTCCTTCAACCCAACTGCAGTGGACTATGGCAGCGATCTGAACCCTTGAATATCTCAATTACTTGGTAATTGTTTGATTAATGTTTAATGCCAGAAGTGGCCATCGCGTCGTATACGTAATAATCCACCATAAACTTGCAGTTTTTTGCCTTTTTAAAAGTAAACTTCTATCACAACTTGCCGCAAAGCAAACAAACAAAAGTCAATGTCGCTTCAGCTTACACACAAGCACAAACACAGATACACTCACACACTCACACACAGCCAAAATGTACATGCACGTGCAGCTGCTGCCAACATGTAGACATCCTAATGAGTGACTCGACTCTATTCGGTTCGATTCGTGGCGTGGGGAGAGTATGGTGGGGGGGTAGTATGGGGGGAGTCGCGACTATAAACAAGGCACTGCTACTAAGGCAGCTACTAAATATGCTGCGTGTCAGTAATAAGGCAAATAAAACGACACACAGCGAGTGTCCTATATACCCGAGGCGGAGGCGGAGGCGTAGGGAAACCAACAGATATATACGACTACATAGTACACATATATGTATATACATATGTACATATGTATGTATACATAGTGTGATGGACTTTGGTATGTAAAGCCACGTTTTCTGGTTTCGTTTGCTTTTCGTGTGCAAAATCGCAGTCACACAAAGGAAGAGAGGAAGAGAGGAAGAAAGGTGCAGGGCGAAAGGGAGTATCGATCGACTGCTCCACATAACTGTAGCTGTAACTGTAACTGTTGTCCTGCCCTTGACTTAATGTAGGTGTAATCAACAATTTGCGACGCTGATTGACGAACAGCCAGCCAGCCAGCCAGCGAGGAGACTCCACCGAAGGGCACAGCGGAGTACAGGGCCAACGCACAAGAGGAGCGGCCCCCTGGAGAGGAGGCTTTACAAAATATTTTGTTCCCCACCTGATGGTCAGATATGTGGGAGTGTGTGAGAGTGAAACTTATACAATAATTCAACTGTAGAATTGTGGCAAATTATTCATATTGCACATACGCCTGGTGGGACACGTGGCTCATTGAAAGTTTTGAGCAAATATTTGCCACACGCACACGCCATGTGTTCATTAAACTTTCACCTTTCGGCATTGTTCAATATTTGGCAAAGTCAACTTTCAATCATCGAAGAAGAAGAGTCTATATCTCTGTAGTTTGGCTATTAATATACCTCGTACTATGCCCCCACTTTATACCCTTCATAGCTTTGCTAACCAGCCCAAAACTCACGCAATGCGAGCGAATAAAAACCAGCAAAAACACAAGCGTCGAAAATGCTTTCATGGAGCCTTGGAGGCGACAAAACGCTAATGAACCGCGCACACGGAAGCCACTGGATGGCCACCCCTCTCTGCCCCCCCACACATTTTTATGCTTTTTTGTAGGGAGCCTAATGGCAAATCGAAATACGCTTAAAAGTCAGCAAAAAAACAAACACAAAAGTGACTTGAAGTTAAGCTTAATCTGAGGCTCTGATAAAAAGTAAATTTGTACCAAATGAAGCGTTTGTTTGGGGTCTTAAATTATGGAACAACTACAGCTGTAGTCCTTCGATTATAGATTTAGTTTACGACGCAATTTTCTGTTCGTAATTTGTCTTCTCCTCAAAATGAATCCATAATTAAGTGTGCACCAGACGCAATAATGTCCTTATAATTAATGATAATTGTTGAGTTGGGCGTCCAACTTGGTTTCTTCTGTTCTGATTACCGCCATTGATTTTTGGCGTCCATTGTGTAATAATAAATTTCTTTGCTGCGTCGATAATTAACATGTACTCGACGAATCCCCAGGCGGCGACCAGGAAGTGCGGGCCATTAATGACAGCAATTTATTTGGGCCTATTGATTGTATGTACTTTTCGTGTGATTGTTTGTTGGCCAGGCTGTTAATTTGTGGTAAATTCTCCCATTATATGTGTGGAAACAATTAACGTGTTATAATCGATGTTTGAGTAGGCTAAATTATAATATTTTGCTGTTGGGCTACTAGCCAAGTCTTAGCAAACATTTCTAGTTTCTGGAAAACAAATGCATAAATCACTTCAACTGTTGTGATTCAATTAAATACAGTTTTAGTTTCGCATTCGAGTGTCTTACATTTGCACCCACATATCAAACCATCTGTGGACAATTGAAAAGAAATCTGTAGAGCTCCTTGCAGTCGCAATCATCCTCATCCTGGGGAGGCAGACGACAGACGACAGACGGGGGCCCCAGCAATTTGGCCCGTGTACAATTTTATTATGCAGCTGCGCAGAATCAAGTGCAAAATGCACTTGAAAAATCAACGCCAAGGCTGCAGAGAGAGAGAGAGAGAGAGATGGAGGAGGGAACTGAGCAGATAGAGAGTCCTGCGAGGCCTGCCAGGATGCTCTGCTTGGACAGGTGGCTGAAAAAAAGTGCGCAGGCTAATGAAAAATGCAGTAGCAGAAGCCGAGGCCGAGGCAGAGGCAGCCGCAGCTGGAGCTGACACACGACCAAGTCGTAAAGAAGGAAAGAAAAGCTAATGCTTTGCTGTGGTTAGACAATGCAGCAGCAGCAGCAGCCAACACAGACACAGAGATACAGCTAGTGGAAGGGACACGGACACGGACACGGACACGGGGATGAACATGGACATGAAGACAGAGACATTACAGGCAATTTCACTAAATGACACTGAGAGACCGACTTTCGCCAGCTTCCCATCCTATCGATGTGTTGATGTTTCTTTTGTTTCTTGCCACTGCCACTGCCACTGCCACTGCCCTGCCCTGCCCTGCAGCCCCGAAGGCAAAAAGGAGGCTCTCAAGGTGCTCCACAGGCTTATGCGGCGAATCGGTTGGGTTTCGAGTCCCGAAACTGGCACATGGCCAGGGCCATGGGGCGAATGTGGAACAGCTTTTGCAGTACATTTTTGGTACACAAATCAGCATTAAACGGTCCACCGCCAGCACCAAGAAACAGTTCATTAGGACAAGAAATGCCCAGGGCTAGCCTTCGTTTTGGCCACTTCAAAGCAACCACAGGGGGGTACAGAACCCAATCAAAGGTCAGAGAATTCAAAGAAGAAGCCGTTTCAATACAAAATTCAAAAGGGTATTTTGAAACATTATTTAAATGTTCTATGGGTGGAATTATGGCAGGGCATGAAGTGAAAGTAAATGTAATAAATTCTTTGACTAATCAGTCACAGCTGTAACAAACCTTCAAAGTGTGGTAGTATAACCTAATTCAGCCAATACGGCAACACTAGTACATAAGATAATACCATAAGAATACCAAATATACGGCCACATTACAAATGTGTAGATCGACGACCGAGCACTTTGTGTGTGTCATCGAAGGCGAGAGGAAGAAAAAAATAAAGAGCGGAACAGAAAAGAAGTGGTGATACGACCGTTTTATACTCTCACAAAAGGAATACAAGAACTATCGAAAATGTTTACAACTAGTTATAAAATATTTACCAGAACTTGAATACTTCGTATATTCCCGTAAAGTCCACAAAACTTTTAAATGATTGAGTCTTTTTTTATTGTCAAATTTTCCATCATTTTGGTATTGATTTGTTTGCCCCCAGATCGCTTATCGAATATTGTTTGATTTAAAATTCAATTCACGTGAAACGCACAAATCGATGAGAACACATGCAACACATGGGCCATGCCACACACAGGGTCCCGGCCCGGCCCGGACCGGCACACAATCTAGACAAACGAAAATCGGCAATTCAAGGACCAGGAAACCCAAGCGGAGAAATCCGCTCGGTTGGCCAACAAAACAATTTAAAGCCAAAGCCACAAAGAAAAGTGGCGAAGTTTCCCAAACGGAACTCAAGGAAGCAAAAAAAAAAAAGTTGGCCTTTAAGCGCAGATTGTGTAATGAAATCAGACCAGCAGCTGGATGTGGGCTGGAGCTTGGGCGAGGAAAGGCGGGAGGGGGCAGCGCCCATGGCACCGCAAATTAAAGTCGTTTTGCGGCTAAATGCGAACTGGTTCTACACGTGTGTGTGTATGTGTGTGTGTGTGCACGGGTTTTTGTGGACTTCAAACGGAAGCAGACATTTCTTTCAGCTTTTCGTTTTTTGCAGCAGGATTTCCGGCCATGAAATGTAAACGTCGTTTCCCAGTTTCCCAGTTTTCTCTTCTCTTTGTTTGCCTAATGAAAATGTCAAACGTTCGGCCATAGTCCAGAGAGTTAATTGAACGCATATGCACGTGTATGTGTGTGTGTGTGTGTTTCAAGGAAACTTTGAAAGACCGCGCGTGTGCAGTCAGCAGAAGCCATCGATCAGGTTGCTGTTCCGCGCTCAATTTCACATTTGGCGACGACACTATAAATCAAGCCAAGGGTGCAGCGCCCAAGAATATGCTACATAATTTGTTCGCAATAAAATTCTTAAAGTGCTGCGCCAAGCACGGACCCCACCCGAAGACGACACTCGACAGCTCTCAGGCGGAAAAACAATGAGCCGAGAGGCGAGAGGGGGAAGGAAAATGCATGTCGCTGGTTTTTTGGTTCCATTCGATTGCATTTCATTGGATTGCAAAGTTTTGCCTTTCCGGAGGAGCTCTTACTCGCCTTCCCTTTTGCTCTCGCTGGCTCTCGCTGTTGTTTTTGGCCGCCAGAGAGGAAATAGTCCATGGCAGCTGAAACTTTTTGGCCACAAATGGCAGTAAGTCAAGTTGACAGAGACGAAGCCAAGCCAAGTCTAAGACGAGCTTCTCAAGTGCACACACGAGTACTACCACGAGTACGAGTACTGCGAGTAACGGCCACAAATTTCGAAATTCTCCCCCAATGTTTTCACTAGCCTTTCCCGCCCAAAAAATTGATTACCGTTTACTTACACTGGCCATAGCGTTGTTGGCTAAGCTTACCACACGAATAAATACAGGTTGCGAGCGAGAAGAATCACATCGAAAAGTTGTGGGGGGGGGGGAGGGGGGGACAGGTGATTGATTGTGGAGGGGGACAAGTGATTTCGATGGAAGACTGGAGCTCGGGGGGAGGCCTGGCTTTGTAGGGGGTTGGGTTGGGGGTAGGTCTATTTTAGTACTATTCTATTTTGTGAGCAGTTAATGAACGCAATCCTTTAGCAGTCTTTAGCTTCATCAGAGCAACTCAAGATCGTTGATTTAAGATGATCCAAGAAACTTTGCCATGGCCATAAACCATTAAATGTACATATAGTATAAGGATAAGTAAAGTATAGTATTAGTATAGTTAGGCATAGTATTAGTATTAGCATTGTTGCAGTGCACATTTCATGGATAAAAGATACTTCGGCAAGAGCTCTCATATGTACGAGTACGAGTAGGCTTTTATGGTGCTTTTGGTAAGACCGCAATTGGCTTGTTGTTTACACAAAGCATACAGTTGTTGTTGTTGTTGTTGTTGGGTGTTTATTCTTTGCATAAAAATACGTTTAATATGCAGTTGGCATCCCGCCTGCCGACGCTGCACAAATTGTAATATAAATGTCATGCAATGGCTTTCTGGCCCAGAGTAAAACCAAAGAGTCAACAAAAGGGAAATCAAATGAAATAAATTTAAATGGATTTCTTGTTTATAATTAAGCGCATGCGAGCAATGCACAGACTGAAAGATAGATAGAATACATAGAGGAGAGCGTAAAAGAGATGGCAAGAGCAAATTAGAGCGAGACCGACAAGACAATTAAAATGCACGCAGTGGAACAACATTTGTTTGCATTTCATACAGAAAAAGAGAGACAGAGAGACAGAGAGAGAGAGAGAGAGAGCGAGAGAAAAGAAGTATATGTATATAGAGGGCGAAAGAGAGAGAAACAGAGGGTATATAAGTTATAGGACGAGCAGGGCAATGCAAACATGCAAGGAAAAATGTTTGAAAATTATAATATAGCTTTTTTGTTGGTTTTCCTTTTTTGGTTTTCAAATTTCACATTTTTACGGGTCCCAATAAGCTGGTATGGTATTCAATATGGCGCGCTCTCACACACATTCACATTCACATTCACACACTCTAGTACACGCACAGACACGCACGCACACTCGTACATAAATATACATATACATATACATAGATGTAAGTATAAGCTACTAAACCTAGCACGCTACTAAGTTTTTAGTCACACAGAGCACGGGCCACAGCACAGACAGAGAGAGAGAGAGAGAGTTAGACAGTGTTACAGACAGAGAGAGAGAAACAGACAGTTATATTGTATATTGAGAGAGAGAGAGAGAGAAGGCATTGCGGTTAGACTGTTAGACACCAATATATAGTAAAATAATTGGCAAATTTGTGTGTGTGGTTCACAATAACTGATGATCCTTAAATTTAGACTGTACCTAAAATTGTCTGTACGATTTTGGCAATGTTGCATACTTTTGGGCGCTTTGTCGGTGGGTGGTGGTCGGTGGGTGAGAGAGAGAAAGAGCATGATAAATTGATGTCGCGCAACCTGCGTTTAAAAGAAATCAACAGTAAACGTGTGTACATAAGGTGTATACGTCTGTGTTTGTGTGTGTGTGTGTGTGTTTGTATGTGTTTGTGTCATTATTTTTTTGGAGAATTTTTTAGTGCGTGCTTCGCATTGAGTAAGAAAAAGTCGAGAGTCGAAAGTCGAAAGAAGAGAAAGAGGAAACCATAAGCAAATGGTGTCCATATGTGTGTCTGTGTGTTTGTGTGTATTTGTGTGAAAACGAGGAAAATCTTCAAGTAAGCAAAGCGCAGGGCGAGAATAGATAGAACCAGGAAAAGTGCCACATTTGATAATGCTGAACATTGATAATAAATATATAAAAAATAAACAAAAATAAATATATAAAAATATATGTAGATGTAGATATACATATGTAGATATATTCGACTATGCATAGTGTGATGGAATGCATTGGATTGGCTTGGTTTTTTGGCGGGGGTCTTGGTTCTCTCATTGTTTTTTTTTCGGTTTTTTTCGGTCATTTCGATTATTGATTATTATTGGTTGGGTAGCTGGCTTCAAAGGCTTTCTAAACTACATTAAAAAACAGTTCCTTATATCGTAGTTATATAATGTATTTGTTAGGTTAGATAACACGCCAAAACTCCGACTTACCCAGACCGCTGCAAAGGTTATTATCACTTACAGAGCCCAGGAACAGAACTAAAGGAACAGAACAACAATTCTTCCCCCACCCCCAAAAAAATCCCTTCAACTACGGTTATACAGTATTTTTTTTCAGTATTTTCTCTTTGCTGAATTTTCATGCTCTGGTTTTTGGTTTGTTGGTTGTTGTTTCTGGGGTTTTGTTTTAGTTTTCAGCGCTTGCTTCAACATGTGAATGTTCCACAAAAAAATGGGTTTTTTCGGGCCGAAATTAAAATGTGCATTTCAATTTGAGGCAAAGTTTTCACTTTGGCCGCCCACGTGACTCTCGCCTCGAATCGCTGGGCCATTGTCAAAGTGAAAATTTTCGTTTCGTTTTTGTAAAACATTCAATTTGAATTTGTTTTTATTTCTTTTGTTTTTGCAAAGCGTTTTTTGGTTTTTTTTTTTGAGTTTTTTGTTTCTTTTGTTTTTGGGTTTCGTGATTGATTTTGGCTTTGTGGAACAAATTTCGCAATTGAATCAAGTTGAGCTCCTAGATCGAAAACGGGAATGAGAGGCAAGTAAGCTTTACAGAATCTTTTGGGAAAACTTGATACCATTTAATATTATTATCTGTATTATTATTATAAAATATTAATGCTTGGATTGCTTGAGTGTTTTGTTTGGCGTTTGTTTATTGTTTTTTGTTAAGTATTTTGTATTTTGTATTTTGTTGTTGTTGTGTGGTTGCTGTTGGTGGTTTGTTTTTGGTTGTTAGTAAATGTTGCATACTTTCTTTTGGTTGATCGTTTGATTGTTTCATATGTTTGCTGTTCTTTTTTGTTGATGACTACAAATGAAGGCTGAAAGCTAACGAAATGAACTAAAAACTAGCTGAATTAATTGCTAATTGATATACTGAGAGAGAGAGAGAGCGAGAAAGCGCGAGAGAGAGAGAGAGGAGGAGCGCGCACATAATGTGTTTCGTATGTAAATTCAGTTTGCCAAACTTGTTGAGTTTCCGAATTGATTTATGCTAATCATGGCGCCGATGTTATGTTAATTAGAGAGCCAAGTAATAGCGCTAATTTGTGGGGAAATAACCGAAACAAACGCTTCTTCTGTGCATGGTCCTTCTCCCTGCTGATGATGGGTTCTTTGTTCACATGTTGCTCAAGTTTAGCTGGCAGCTCTTGCAGTACAGTCTACAGCAAAAACCGGAACGGCTGGCTAACGGGTCGTCCAAATCAAGGCAATGAAAATGCTTGTAAATATTCAATGCAATTTGGGCGGTGGGTAACGTAACGTAACGTAACGGAACCTTTTTCCTTGGCGGGCCCTGCTTTGCAGTTAATAAAATATTAAAAATATTTCATTGGTTTTCCGGGGGGACTAACACACACCAATGCACACCAAGAAAAATATTTTTAATATTTCATGTGCAAATGCGTAGGGGATGAAGCAGAAAATGTAATGAACCAAGGCAAGAAAAATGCTCCAAAAAGAATTCTCAAATAAAAACCAAAAATCACAAAAATCATATTTAAAGAGAGTGAGAGAGGGAGACAAACAGATGGCATGAGAGTGAGAAATAGAGAAGGGAGATGGGGAAAAGAGGTGTGGGGGGTGGGCGGCTGGATCAAATGCAAAGCAAGATAATTATTTACAAGCATTTTCATTGTACTTTCAAATTACAACCAACTGCAAGACGGCAACGTAAGCGGCACAACGTAATTGCACAACGTAATTGGCAATTACGCAGGTGATCATTACGTTACACATACACAAAGAAACACGTGAGACGCTTGCACGTGATGAACAATAGAACGGGTAGAAAACGGTTTTGATTTAGTTTTTGTTTTGAGTTTTGGTTTTTGGTTTTTGGTTTTTGGTTTTTGGAAAATGAGTGTTTGTCGAAATGGAACTTTTTAGCACTTACTTCCGGCGGAGGCGGCGGCGGCGGTGGCGGCGCCACTGGCGTTGTCACGTATGTGTTTTTCTAGTTACGCAAATGGCGGGCGTAATAGCATCGATAGAGGCAAAAATCGAAAATCAAAAGCGTAAGATATAATACAGATGTGATCTCTTACGCAATACGTGGAAAGTATGTATGTGTGTATATATTACTATACTCAGAAAGCGGAAGTGACAGTGTTGGGAAGTGGCAGAGGAATGACAGTGACAGTGACAGATTAGTGTGTTTGTAGTGCCTGTTTTTTTGTAAATAGTCTTCTAATCGGTTGATCCTTGGACCCTAAGATCAGCTACAGATCCATGAATCAACCTTTTAAAAACTGAAAATCATAATATACATATGTATGTATGTATGTGTGTATCGATGTGTCAAGTGTTGGCTAACTAGATAGATAAGAGTGTAGGTGTGTTGGTGTGTTGGAAAATCATAAACTGGCTGATGTGCTTTTTATTTGTTATGTAGATAGTTTGTATTTGATTTTCATAGCTCGTTTATCTGAGTTGGGTTTGGGTTAGGGTATAGATAGTTAGTTTAGTTAGAAGCACTTTGCTGGGTTACTCTTAGTACTAGTACTAATCGACTAGGGTGCAGCGTGTGTGTGGGTAGGGGGGAGGGGAGAGCGCACTAGATGTCTGTTTTTGTGGGTGAAGAACTACACACGTCTTTGGTTATATTGAGTCTTATTTAGGCTTTACATGGAGTTAAAGCAAGTGCAGAGTGGGCGAAAGTGGTGGGTGGGTGGTTGGTGGGTGGTTGGGTGTGGTGCTTGGTTCTCGGTGGGTTTACTTGGGGTCGGTGGGGTCGGTGCAGTTGTTGTTCAAGAGATAGAGATAGAGAGAGTTACATATAGTTGGTTAGAAAGAGACAGAAAGAGAGGCAGAGAGCTAGACAGAGATAGATAGCTATAGAGAGAGACAGAGATAGAGAGAGAGAGAGAGAGTGGTAGAGTTCGACAGAGAGTAGTTGTAGTTGTAGTAGAGCAAAAGCACTATTAATTGCTGAGATTTGAATAAAGGTGTTTTAAGCTAATTGTACAGCGCATTTAGTTTTGGCTGGCAGAGCTCTTAGACTTGAAATATATTTTGTATATATATAGAGGTATATATGTATCTACTCGTATAATATAACTGCTACTGAGTATTCGTTCCAAAGCGGCTCTACGTTCTATATTTTCGGGGTAGAGTTTTGGGCACACGCTATAGTTTAACTGCAAGATCAAGTAAATAGTTTGCGAAAAAATTGGATTCTACCTAGGATAGAGCATAGAGTTGCCACACTACTTAAGGAATGCGTATGCTCAGTTGTGGACTGTGGACTGGGGGGACTGGGGCTTTGTTAAATCAAAAAATCAGTAGAGAGAGCTCGGAACTGAAAGGGTATACAAATAGAAAAGGGGATGGGGAGATAGACGGAGAGAGAGAGAGAGAGATAGAGACGGAAAAATAGAGTTCGGAAAGATAGTCTGATGGTGGGTTTACGGATATACGGTTTGGATTAGGGCTGGGGCTAGGGCTGGGGCTGGACTGGAAATTAGAGTTTCATTTTAGCTGATGATTTTCATTTGACGACTTTTTAGGGAATTGCGCTCATTGCTTTTAGAGGGGGCGGGGACTGAGATTATACTTTTGCTTTTCTGAGTTAAAGTATTTCTTTCTTTTATTTTTATTTGTTCTTTTTGTAAGGGAGAGAGAGAGAGATACTATTGAGAGAATGTGGTATAGATTTAGATTAGGTATTTGGTTTGGTATTTTATATTATTACCCATGACTCAGGTGGATAACGAGGAAATGGAGCTATTTCTTTAGTTGCTACATTACTAGGCAACTCAAGTCTTCCACCTAATTTTCGTAGCTTTCTTCTTCTCGCCACCCGAGATTTCGATCTTAGCATCAATGCGGCCTGCATCTTGTTGTTGTTTTTTTTTCTCTTTTTTTACGGTTTTTGTTCTTTTTTTACGGTTTTCGGTTAGCTCGTTAGAGCTGGTAACGGTAGCGGTAATAGCAACAGTAACAGTAACAGTAGTGACAGTTACGTTACGGTTACGTTTGGAGGAGTAACGGTCAGTAGTGTCAGTACGTCACGTGCACAGTGATTACGTCTTGTCGTGTCTTGGTTTGTTCTGTTCGGGTGGTATAGGGTGCGTTTAACCGTTCAAAATCAATGGGATGACACAGGTTACGTTTAGGAGCTTAATTACGACAAAACTAAACGTAAGTCAACGTAAGTCTGCACTGTTACGTTCTCTGTTCGGTTACGTCACTCTCTACGACAGCAGCGTAACGAGTGTAACGAGAACGCAATGAGCGCTGCGCTCGTTAGATAGGCACAAAGAGGAGGAGTATAGAAATAGAAGCAAAGAGTAATATTTTTTTTGGTTTTTAAAATATTCTGTGTGTTGTTGTTGTAGTTCTTGTGGTTGTTGCTGTTGTTGTAGTTGTTGTTGTTGTGCTTGAAAAACTGCGTCAGCGGTGGGGCTGGCGCAGCTGAGTGGCGGGCTGAGGATGGGCTGCGTTGATCGCCAGTGGTCGGCTGCGTATCTAGCTCCGTTACGTCGTTTTCGTTGATGCTGACGCTGACGATGACGTTGACGTTGACGCTGACGTTGATGATGACGTAGACGTTGACGCTGATGTTGTCCGGAAACGGAAGCTGCCTTTTCCAGCGATGATGCTTCTGACTGCGCTGACACCTGCGACGTCGTCTCGTTCGCGACCTCGACCGCGACTGCAGCTGCTTTTGGTGACGTAATAGCGCGCGCGTGACTCGCAACTGGCGACACATAAACACGATCTACTACTAGGTGAACTATGTCTATGGCAATGACTGTACTGTACTGTACTGTACTGAGCTGGGGAGCGGCTGTTGACTGTTGATTGTTGATTCTCTACTGTTCTCTTCGCTTCTCTTCAATTGGTCTATCGTTACGCGGCGTGACGTAACTGTAACGCCGTGCTCTGCCGTGCTGCTACGTAGCGTTCACGTCACGCAGCATTGTGTTCGTTGGCGATTTCATTTTCGTTTGAATCTTGGCATTGAAAGCTATAAACATTTATTAATATCTATGAATTGACCGTTGCCGTTAGCGTTGGCGTAACGTTAACGTAAGCGCACTATGACGTAATCGTAGAGGTATATTGCGTACACTGCGCACCTTAGTCTATGCATTGCGTATTTATGTCTATTATCTATTTGTATCTGCACGTAGAAAAGTCTTCTAATTATTGGGTTAACGCTAAAGTAACGCAGAGTAATTAACGTAAGTGGCTACGTAATTGTCTAGTTTAGTTTAGTTTAGTTTAGGCTACAATGAGAAGGCAATGTCGTTGTCGAATTTTATTGTTGAAGTAACTTGAATTGAGTTCTCTTTCTCTTTCTCGTCTGTTAGATCACATTTTTTTGGTGCACATTTAGTGTAGGTTTTTTTTATCAAGTAGAAAAAATATTTAAAGCTTTTTTTGTTGCACTGTTACACTGCACTCTAATTACACTCTAATGTACGAGTATTTCTATCGTTAGGTATACAAAATTCGCTTGCAGAAACTTGATTCATTTTCATTTTGATTGGCTTTACGTTCTTTTCCTCTTTTTTCGTTGAATTTAAGAACATTACTTAGATCTGATTGGTGTTTGTTTATTTTTTATTTATTTATTTATTTATTACTTGTTAATTTTTCATATCACATTTGTTGCGGTTTCTATTGGGTTTTTCTTTAATATATTTTCTTTCATTTTTGTAGTCACATTTTTTCGGTACTCTGCTGCTCCATTAATTTTTTGCTGTTGGATTTGTTACAATTATTTTTTGTATTATTTTTTAAAGGCCGAAAAGTTGAGTATTTTTGTGTTAAAAATTCATATGGAGTTGGTTGAGATTCAATTAATTTACCCAGAGTGCCGAGGGTTTGACCTGCCAAACAATGAGAGCCTTAGCCATAAACCGAAACCAAATTATTCATTCATGAAGATAGCCTTTCTCTCTGTCGAATGCATTCTGGCCAAATCTTCGACTTGAATCAATTTCCATTTGACTGAAAAGTTGAGACAAGTCGAGTGCAAAGTTTCCAGGCCGTTGCAAATCACTTGCAAAAATCTGGTGAGCAATGCAAACATGGAAAATATTTATGGCATATAAGCCATGTAGCTGCCCTGCAATGCCATAATTCAAATGGCAGAGAACACCCCAGATGAAAGCCCAGCACAGAAAGAGCCAGACATGGGCCAGGGAGGGGAGGCAGATGGAAGGCAGATGGGGTTGGGGTTGGGGCTGAGCTGCAGCTGGCGGAATTCATATGCAAATGCAGCAGCAGCAGAGGCAACAGCAGAAGCACAGTCGGGGGAAAAGCCTTTGTTAGGCAAGTGGAACACCGACCTAAGCAAAACTGGCAACTGCGAACCCAAAATTTCAATAATTCAACAGCGCAAAGCGGAAAAAGTCACTCGTTGAGCGATGCAGATGAAATTTTAATGAAATAGAGATTCCTGCAAAAACCACACACACACGCACACACAGATGAACATACAGCCACACACACATATGTACATATAACATACACTAGGAAAAAAGTTGAGTTCTAAAAAATAAAGCTAAAGTTTGTGAGAGTATATAACTGTAGTATAACCACGTCTTTTATATTTCGCTCTTTATTTTTTCTTCTTACTCCTCGCTTTCGATGCCACACACCAAAAGTGATCTGGCGTCGGTCTACACATTTCCAAGGTGGCCGTATATTTGGTATTCTTTTTATAAACTAGTGTTGCCGTATTGGCTAATAGAGGTTATTATACTACATGGGGCTGCCGTATTGGCTGATAGAGGTTAGTGCTTGGGTCACACTTTCTTTCTACTTCCTTCTCTTCTTGATCTCATTTGAAAGTGGCTGCAGAGTGAATAATGTAAAAACATAAAATATAAAAGCAATCACTGAATATAAACATTAAACTATTGTGGATTCATTAAAACAAAGGAACTAACTGAACGACTAAGTATATATTTCAACATTTTCTCTTATGCTCGTTGTTTCAGATACTGCTGCTGCCACATAGGGGCTACTTTTACCTCCAAATAATCTCACATTTTTACTACAAACATTTTACCCTTTTCAAAGTATGTGTGGTATTTTTGGGGAATTAAATTCTGTCATTTTCTGTCATCGTTACTTTTTTCATTTGTTTTTTCTTAGTGCACAAGCAGCAGCAGTGCAATGAAGTCCCAGGGTCGTTAATAGACAATAACACACATAGACACACACACATACTTGTACACAGACAGTTGCAATCGCTGACATGTCTGACTGTCCCGGACTGACTGTTTGTAATGTCTAAAAGATTGCTACATTTTCGCAATTAAACGCACAGATACACACACACACATACACAGAGAGAGAGCTGGCACAGACTTCTACACATGTTGCTGTTTGAAAGCAACAACAACAACAACAATGGAATGGCACGCTGACAACATAAGCGCATATGTACATACGACTACGACTACTCGTACACACACACACACAAAGACTATGAAAATTAATTTGTGCGCCAAAGAGTACGCGTGTGAGGGAGAAGGGGGTTAGGGGAGGGGTTACATATATGTGATAATATATATGACATTTTATGGTAAATTTCATTAACACTGAATTGCCCCATTCTTCAGTGAGAAATTGTCCCTTGGGTGCCATGCATTTTATGGCCAATTGTTGTCAAGTGCATTACATGGAGATTTATTCAGATAAAGTTAAGTGGATATTCGAGTGATTTTATCCAAGGGAATTTCGATTGAATCAGTCTTGTTATTAAACTGAATTATGACACACTCATATTCATTCAATTGTGCACCTTTTTTGTGCCATTTCATATTTATTTATTTATTCATTTACGAGTCGGAAAAATGCAATATGTCAGAAAGAAAATCCATCAGCTTACGTTCACCTTTAACCTTCCTTTGGAATTACGAGTATATACCCAAATATACAAGTTATTTGCTTATGCAAAGTCAACTTTCACATTTAGAGGCTGCTATTTGGCTGCCAAATCAATAGCAGGTCAAAGGTGAAGTATGAGAGCCAGAGCCACAGCCAGTTAACCTCAATCGACTGTTGCACTGGCTGTTGAGTAGCTCTAGTGTTAATTAATGGCACAGTGGGATCTCCACCTCATCGGAACATTTTTTGGCACAGCGCCCGT
Source organism: Drosophila athabasca (assembly GCA_008121215.1). NCBI lineage: Eukaryota > Metazoa > Arthropoda > Insecta > Diptera > Drosophilidae > Drosophila > Drosophila athabasca. Next base: position 47,936,099 of record CM017794.1, read on the forward strand.
TGACTTGTTCACCTGCCACCAGTGCCACACCAGTGCAGCGCCGTTGTGCCGCCGCTGAGGTGCTCTCCACGGGCACCTTGTCTACAGGTAATTAAAGCCGAACGAGGCGCCCCTCGAGCAAGAATTTGCATATGCCACATGCCGTGAGAAATGGCAACTGTCCTTGTCGAGAGTCATGTTATTTGATTGTCGACAGCAAACCAGGAGGGGACTCTGTCTGTGTCTGTGTCTGTGACTGTATCTGTGTCTCTGTCTGCGTTTGTGGGTGGGTTGTGGGATGTTTGCTGCCAGCACACACACACACGTTAATTGAGCATAAGTTATTGAGCTGTTTCAATGTGTGGGCGGGGCCTAATCGTAGCCTAATTTGGGGTCAATTTGCGAGCCTGCCTGCCTGTATACAAATATTTTCGCCAATCAAATGCAAAATTAGCCATAAACTGCTGTATATAAATCGATCCCTTTGCTGCGACTGGGGATTGTTTGCTCCATAAAACTGTCAAGCGATTTTGGTGCTGTGGAGGGTTGGGTGTAATTTGTGTCTTTTTAAATGATTTTTATTGTCGATGGCAGCGACAACAATCAAGTTTCTCTCTCTTCTCCTCTTTGCAAACAGCCACACACTGGCCAAACATCGAAGATAAATGTTGGCCGAAGAGCAATAAGAAAGCAGAGAAAGCCAAAAAAAACCATCGTGCCAAAATCGAAAATGAATTTAAATGTGGCTTTGTAATAAACGAGAAGGGAGCAGCCCTCTCTCTCTCTGTCGACCATGAATTATGCAACTATAAGTGAATGTTGCCGCCGCAAAGTATGCAATAAACAAGCCACTGTTGGATGTCTGTCTGTCGTTGGATTGGGGATTGGTGTTTTCTCGTTGATTACGGCTTCATTTGGGAGACAGAAGACATGCCAGAAGGATACTGGCTGTAAGGTACTGCTGCAATGCCAGTATGTCAGTTACAATTACGAAAACAACCCAAAAACAACAAACAAAAACAAGAACAAGAACAGGCATGTCGTTCGCCTGGCAAACAATTACCAAGGCAGCAGCAGCAGCCACAGAACGAACAGAGTCCCCACTGATATGGAAGCTGGGAAAAGTGCAGACCCTGGGACCAAGGGAAATGAAAGGGGAAGATGGCGCCGGCCATGGGCGACAGTTTGAGTAATTATTGAGGCTGCATGCTGCAAGCGCCGCACTTTTTGGCAGACATTTTCGAGTAATTGAAAATTAAATTACGCTGCCCCGAGAGGACAGTGGCGAGAGGCATCTTGTTCATTTGAGCGTAATCGATTTGATTCATCAAATAGATAGCGAATGGCCCAGAACCGTTGATTGAATTGAATTCAATCGTTTGCTCTGTCCGTTACTCTGCGATGAGTGCTAATTGCAGCTGAAAATAGATTTTGGCCTATGCAACTATTGTAAAATCTATAAAAAGTGAGAGATAACCTTGATTACTGATTACATTCGGGAAATACTATTGAACATGTAAAGGTCAAAGAAGCAGGAGGGCTTTCACATTGAAGGACTCGCTTCGACAAAGCGTGGCAAAACTTTTATTTAGAGACTAGTATACCCTGATTTCCTATCGCCCCTGCCCTCTAGTCCTGTAGGCAATTAATGCTAATGCAGTTGTTTATCTCAGTGTCGCAATTTCGCTTATTCATAAATTCACTGGGCCCCCCCTGCCCACTAGCCCACCAGCCCACCCCCCATTTTCCACCTTTATTACAAGTTTTTCGCCATTTTCATTTCACGAGACTTGCGAGTGGTGGTGGGGGGTGCGGGGGGTGTCGGACAGGGGCAGGCGGACAAAATGGTGGTGATGATGATATTTTTTCGCATTTCTGGCGTCCGCCATTTTGCCGCATACTTTTTTCGCTATTTCCCGGCTAATTTACTAGCTGTTGTTTTTGTGAGCGCACCGCCGCGCCCCGCCCCGCCCCCGCCCCGTTAGAAACTACAGACTTACACAGACACAATCTTATGCACTGAAAGCACACACACACATACACACAGATCTATGTCTCTCTCTTAGTGATTCAAAGAGGACTGAGGAGAAGGAGAAGGAAATAGAAGTGATGCTTGCGTGGGTGCCTGGGAATATAATAAATTTCAGCCGCCATTCGCTTTTGCCGTTTGCTTTCCCCGTTTATGTAGTTTCTTGTTGCCCCTTTTGTTTTTTTACACCCAGTTCTTCGAGAGTACGAGGGTAGACTGCTTATGCAGAGGGTACATCTAGTACTTCTAGGCTGTCGGAACTAGAGCTGTTTCAAAACAGGAAACTGCTATATGGCTTACGGTTGTGTACTCCCATTTAAACTTCCATTTCATTGTGATGGATCTACCTGGGGTTGGGAAATCTATTGAGCTAGGACACCAGTAGATAATGGACTAATGAATCACATACCCTCTCCTATGAACAGAAGGTCCCTTCAATTTAAGGCAGAGATGCTTTTACAGAGATTTTATCCAGCCCAATCATCGTGGAACCCACTGCCATGCAGCTAACCATCCAAAACTGAGAACCATGTTTGTCCTAATGGGCATTCCCTAGTCGAGTCGACATTCCTACTTGTTTTTGGACCATTTTCATGGACTGGAGTGTTTTTTTTTGTGTGTCTTCAGCGCTTCCGTCTTCAGCTCGAGCTTACAGGGATTTTCTTTTGTGAGGGAGTTTTGTGTTTAATTTCGACTAGTTTTATATTTTATTTTGTGTTGATGCTGGTATATTTAGCGTGTTTCGCTGCTTATGCAAGCCAAATAATTGCACAGGGCTAAGTTTTTTAATTTTCCTCTCATTTTCTCTCAGCCAGAGAGCTCATTAAGTGAGCCATGAGCCGTGAGCCCCAAGCCAAGTGCGGACTTAATACCGAATGCCGACAGTCGAGAATCGTATGGCGGCGGCGGCTTAAAGGAGAAAACTTTAAGTCGTTGCCGCCCCCACCTCTCCCCCAGCTTGCACTTTTATGACACACATTCCGGGCTGCCATTAGCCTTTTACACAATATTTGGCAAACGGCGCCAGGCCGGGGCCGGGGCCGGTAAAGGGCTGCGGGGGCGGTCGATGGTCGATGCCTGCCAAAGCTTTTCGGGCAGCGCATTATCAGGCCGATACAAAGGCACATTATGCACTTCCGATTCTCGATTCTCGGATTGTTGTTATGCATGCACTTGGCGTTATGGCATCGCCTCAACAAACGGGGCTAGTCGCAAGGGGTTGCACAGACGAGGAAAGGGGTTGCATGGACATATCGAGCTTCTTCACTCCTGCCTATACATATGTAGCTGTTGGTTGTCCTTATTTGAGACACGACTACACTGAGAGGGAGGATACGGGGAGGAGTCGCGAACATCCCCCAAGAGAATATTTTAAAACTTTTCTTAAATTACGAAATCAATAGCTATTATTTAATATTTTTTCTCTTCAAATTTGTATGGCATTGCAAGGAGAAACTTCGCTTCAGTTGATGGAACTTGAGCAGTAAATAAACTTCTGGATAGCTATCCAATATATACTATAAGCGATCTAGAGGCCTTACTCATTCTCTCTCTGTCTCTATATCCCACACAGCCTCTTCCTCGTGCAATGTGTGCCCTCTGGCGGAGGGAAGAGAGATATAACGGCTGGGGTTGGTGTGAGTAGAGAGAGAGAGAGAGAGAGAGTCAGATGAAAGGGAATACGCGGTATGGAAACAGAGGAAATATTCTAAAATTCCGATGAAATATGTTGTTAGGTGGAGAGATGAAAAACGGAATGCAAGAATTAACATTAGAACATAACCAGGGGTCTCATTCTCTCAATTTTGTTCCCCTCCCATAACAACAGCAATAGAAACCACATACATATGTATATTACTTATTGAATAAAAAGCATACGTTAGGTAAATCACACGATTACATACGAGAATACCAGATACAAAAGAAGAGCCGTGGCCCTTGACGCGACTCGCAATATTCCCGCTCTTTATATTTAGAAATTGTTCAAGTAAACTTCATGAAAAGACAAGAACCACTGACCAATGACTCCATACAAAATTATACTTATTATTTGTGTATTATTATTGTAGATTTTATAATCTTCTTAAAATTAAAATAACACAAAATAAACTAATAAATATCGTAATAAATTGGTGCCCTCAAATTATAATTAATACATTATATTAGATAGCTAGACATTGATTTAGTTGGAGAGCTTGACTACCATTAACCCATTTACCAATGCTTTGGGCAGAAGCATCGCAATGACATTTAAATACTGAAACACTGAAAATACTGAAAATACTGAAAGTACTGAAAATACTGAAAATACAATTACTGGGCATGCAAAACACAAGAAGGAGAGACACATAAACAGGCGGAATCCGTACATATGTAAGTGGGATTGCGGAATAGTTGGTTCTGGCCGGGATGTGCCGCAAATTACCTCGAGGTGCTCGCACATACAGATGCCCTCCTCGCAGTAGGCGCAGATCTGCCACTTGCGCCCGTTGCCGAGACCCTTGAACAGCAGCTGGGGCTCGTCGGTGAGCAGGGGCTCGTACTGGGTCTGCTGGACGCCCGTGCTGAACTGAAGCTCCCGCAGCTGGCGCTTGAGGCCTCCGGTGACGCCGCCAGAGCCTTCCCCATCGCCGTCCTCGAAGGCATCGCTCCGACGCATGCGGTAGACGCTGCACTTGCGCTCCAGCTGTCCGGGCGGAGGATGCATGGGCTCGTGCTCGTCCTCGTCGTAGGCCTCGCCGGCGGTGAGTGGCTGCCGCTCGGCGGCCGTTTCGGGCACCTCCTCCTCTGGCCCGGGACGGCGCAGCTTGGCCACGTGGCCCGGCGAGGCCATGGGCGTGGCCGGCGTTACAATGATGGAATCATGGTGGGGTACAAACATGGCTGCGGCGCCAGCCAACTCTACCTCTATCTCGGCCTCGGCCGATGCCGCTGCCGCGGCCGCCGAGGTGCTGGCCAAGGGAGGAGACGTAGGCGTGGCTGTCTCCAACGAGGTCACTGTCGTTTTAACGCCGACCACAGCCGATGGCAACGCCGCCGCCTCCATATCCATATGCGAGTGCAACGGCAGGGTGGCCGTGGCGGATTTGTGCAGCTGCCCGGCGGCCGCCGCAGCTGCCGCCGCCGGATGGAATCCGGCACTGCTGCCGGAGTGCCGATGCACCAGTCTCGGTGAGACGCGTCCGTGCGAGGCCGCGAACTGCTGGTAAGGCGTCTGTGGCGGTCCCGGTGTGGGTGTGGGCGGGGCGACCGCCCCCAGCAGATGGCTATGGTGCAGATGGCTGTGCGCATGCGCATGGACGTGCGAGTGGCCGTGCGAGTGGGAGTGCATGCGCAGCTGGAGCACCGACTGGGTGTCGCCCTCGTCGATTGGCAGTAGGAGCTTCGATTGCGTCGTGTAGGTGGCGCTCAGTTTGCGGCCCATGGCCTGCGGGGCGCGCAGGTAGTTCGTCGGCAGCTGGTGGAACTGACGCGACGCACTCCGGGTGGGGGTCGAGGCACCGCCGGCTAGTTCGCCGACTCCCAGACCCACGGCCCCGGGCGCTTTCGGTGGATGTAGTTTCGCTTGTAGTATTCGGTTTTTCTTCTCCTGGCGCTGCTTCTGACGCGCTTGGCGCGAGGCCAGCGAGGCGCCACCAGCAGCTGCATACATGGTTGCAGATGGATGGGTGGTCGGTCAGGGAAAGGGAAAGGGAAAAGGACAGGGCTAGGGCTAGGATCGGGTGTGGTGTTCTACCTCTAGTTACAAACTAAGCTTAGTGGCTCTAGGTCGCTTTAACATTCGTTTTTTTTCTTATCGAGTGGCTTATATTTGTGTTGCAACCAGTCTTGGTCGCTTCTCTCTACGCTATAGCTGATATATGTGTGGTATGTTGGACTTAAGCTCGGCCCCGAACCTGATCTGAACCTGATCTGTGTCCTAGTAGTCCTGTTGTTGTGACACGTCCCTTTTGATATTATCACCTCACTGTCCGTTACTCTTCCGTTTCTGGATGCCCTTTCTCGCTTTAAGCTGCTTTCCTTTCTAGTCCTTTTCTGGTTTTTCGAACTGTAAATACTTTGTTTCCAACTCCTGATATAAAGCGGTTCGTAAATGAATTTCACAAAAATTGTTAGCAAAAAATTGTTTCGGTTTTTGGTTTGTTTCTCGTTTCTCGTTTGTCCCTGTAAAGATGACACTTGCTGCCACGTGCCACGTGCCCCGTTGAGATGTGTGCTGTGCTGCCAATGTCTGGTGTGTCCTCTGTGTGTTTTGGTGTCCTGTTTGACATAAATGATTGTACTCTGGATTACTTGCTTACGCTGCAACTTTAACTTTAACGGCTCAAAAAAATTGTTTGTGGTGAAACCATCAAAATATACATAATAATTTGTTAAGACCTAACTGAAAAATATTCTTATGTTTCATCAACTTCAAGTTCAACTTAGGCTAGGGCTATCCAAAAGATACATATATGTTTTGTGCATATTCGCAGTGTTGTTCGTTTCGTTTCGGTTCGTCTGTCTGTCTGTCTCTCTGTCTCTCTGTTTTTTTGTATATCAAAAAATATGTTTCAAAAAATTTGTTATCGCTGTCTAGGTTTTTGTATTGTATTTTGTATTTTGTCTTTAGATTTATCTTTGGTTTTCTCTCTGTTTTTGGTTTCTGTTTTGTTTGTTTTGTCTATTAAAATATGTTTCACAAATATTTACTTTCCACTCTCTGCTTCGACTTATAAACATTTAAAAAATATTCTCTTTCCACAATCAAATTGCATACTTTTGGGCGTATTGTCTGTGTGTATCCATCAACAACATCGGTAACATCTCATTCTCGTTCTCGTTCTCAACATCATCTCATGTCGTCCTTTTTTTGGAGCCTGGAGCTGTGTTTTTGGTTTATAACAAAATAAATCGAGTATTTTTTTCAAGCTGCCTGGATTATTATTTGTATTTTGTAAAATTTGCTATGCATATTCTTCTCTTTGGTTTTGTCTAACTAATGTCCTTTAGGGGGTATCAAAAAGCACCTAGAAACTATACACACATATACATATACACATATTTCATATATAATATTGTTTCTTGTATTATTTGTAGTTTTGTTGAATGATTTCTTGCAGCTTTTCGTTTTAGCTCAGCTTTGCACAGAAGCCCATGGAAGTGATCTAAAGTCTGTTGAATATTCTTCTATATTGTATATATAACACACACAAACAAGCACATCGAGTACACACATTTTCATGCTACATTTTTCGCCTGAAAAGTGGTTTTCCTTCTGCCACTTGGACCTGGCTCACTGCACAACATTATCGGCCTTATCTAAAACTTAGATTAGAGACGGATTTACTGCAAGGAACACCAAATATACGAACAACATATTATGCATAACTGTACTTAGGTCTAATGTTAATCCGATAGATACAAATGTCACAATTTATTAGCTAAGCAGCGCTGTAAAGTTTATTAGAATAAAGTCAATTTACATATATATAGTAAATATTTTATTCAGTTAGGAACCAAACATCGTCATTGCAAAGTTCTCATTGGAGCTGGCCAACAAATTGGTAAATGGGTTAATATATGTGCTTAAAGGATAATACTGTGGAAGGATAACCTCTATCAGCCAATACGGCAGCCCCATGTACTATAATAACCTCTTTTTGCCAATACGGCAACACTAGAATATAAGAAGAATACCAAATCTACGGCCACATTAGAAATGTGTATACCTACGCCGGATCACTTCGAAGTAAGAAAAAATAAAGAGCGAGAAATACTCTCACAATACATAACACAAAATCAATATAATAATAATTATATAATTCTAAAATAAGAAAATAAATACCAGACTGCAAATATTTGTATTTTCTTTTAATATCTTGATGCAGCTTGGTCGAGTCAACAAATAGAACAATGAACACGATTCCCCCATGTGTTCAACGAAACAAAATTCAATCAAATAGAAATGCTTCCAGAAATATGATGAAACTCCGTGCCACCATTCAGAGCCCCTTAACATTTCTGTGCCATAAAATTCCAAGTGCAAATCAGTTTTACGATCTCCCCTCCACCCCTCTGGCAAAGAGTGATATCGTCTGCACATGTGACCCTAGAAAAAGTGCTGCATTCTTTCAGAAATAACTTCATTGATTAACATGCCGTTTCCTGTTGCCACTTCGTGAATGTTGTTTTTGTGTTTTTTTTCAACATTTCGTAAATGTTCTGAACATTTTGTTTTCATTTTAATGGTTTGCATGCAATTTTGTCGTAAACACGCAAATTATAATAAGGAAAAGGCCATCGGCCGCATTTCGCTTCCAGAAAGGACCTTAACATTTGCCATGGCGACTCTGCCTGCATTGCCGCTGAGCAATTCAGGGTCGCAAAACACTAATACATATGCAGAAGAACTTCTGCCACTCTTCCTGATTTCATTGCCTCTGCCATTTATGGCTTTAACCTGCTTTCCACTTGCTTTTTCTGCCTTCTGCCTGTTTTTTCTGCAACTCTGCACCGTTAGAACTCTTCTACTTTCACCGTGGACTGCGTACCTTTCATGTTAGCCAAACACAATAGGTGGCGACAATGTTTTAGGCCCTTAAAACACTTTGTAGTGGGTACGTGTGTGTGTGTGTGTGTGTGTGTGTTTATGTAACAATTTGTACGGCTTTTGGCTCAGCCTAGCACGCACTCAAGGCTAATTAAAACTCAGCCACGGCAACGCCCCGAAAAAAACGTTAAAAAAAGAAGCGAAAAATATAAGGAAAATAGGGGAACAAGGGCATACGGGGCATAGGGGAGAGGGGGTCCGTCCGGCCACAACAGTGCCAGCTGGCAGGTACGTATATAGGATGGTCCTACGGGGCAGTGGAGTACGGGGCAGGGACGAGTGTGGCGGAAAGTTGGCTGACGTGTTGCTTGGCTGTGCTTGCCACAATATTTTTTGGCAAAAACAAAATGCCAAACAATGAGAGCAAGCAAATGGAACAACTAGGTCTCCAGGTGGTAACATCAATAGGTCGAAACGTGTAGAAAGTTGAAGGGATTCCTTAAACCATTTAATTTATCAACATATTGTTAACAACAATACTTTGTGGTACCAAAAATAAACCTATAATTCTGAGAATTGTATAATAAATGATATTTAGCACTTTAAAAAGTGAAAGCCGAAAGCCAATTAAACGTTTTTTGCTAATTAACAAAGTTTGTACTGGCCGCATTTTAATTGCCAGCCTATTTACATATTGGCCATTTGTTGGCAAAAAGGTCAACGGGAAGCGATCTAACGATTGTTGGTAACAACAACACACGCAGATTTCGCATGCAGACCGCAAATTAAACTGGGCCACAATGGCCTGGGCCGTGGGCTGTGGGCTGTGGGCCAGGAAATATGAATTTAGATGATAGCAATTAAGGCTGCCCGAAGGCAGGCAGGTGGCAGGTGGGTCCCTCCGAAGAACAACAATGAAAATCAATAGTATTGCATCCCACCCTCTGGAGGAGAGTCAAGGCCACAGGCCACAGGCCACAAGGGACAACACAGGTCCACAGGGACGAGATCACGTGAGAAACACCAAAATTGTGTGCTAAATTATGCAAGTTCGGTAATTACAGTCTAGTGCCCAGGCATGTGCCATTATCCCTTAAAAAGGCCGCAATTGTTTTGCGGCAAAGACGCCCACACACTCACAGAAACAAACACACACAGACGCACACGTACACACACACAAAACATCAGATGACTCAACATGTGCCCAGTTACGCAAATCGTGCTGTCTGACTGGCCACAGGAGACATTACATCAAGAGTCTACCTGCCATTCAGTGTCAGACAACGCGGCGTATACGTCATACAGCGAGGAGCAGCAGCCAAAAGGCAGGCAGAAATGAACCGAGGCGAGGCGAGGGGAGGCGAGGGGAGGGGAGGCGGTTCTCTTTATTCATTCATTGCGGATGCATACTCTCGTAAAAGCCGCTCAGAAATATCATTTATGAATGGGGCGTTCTGGCAAAAGGAATCGTCCTTGAAGACTGTGTACATTTCTTGTAGACAAATGTTGCAGCTCAACAGAATATCAATTGACAGAAAAACATTTGCCTTGTCCACATTTTAATACAAATTTAAATCCATATTTCAAATATTTATGGCAGATAAGTTTAGGTGTAGTTTAAATTTTGTGTGCTTCTTGAGAAATTCGGTTGTAGCCGATTTCCAGAACAGGGACGATTAAGTCATTTATGGCACAGTTTACCCCCGTGTGCAATATGCACACACTGGCGCACAAAGGACCACCGTTGTACGCCCAGGGACCTGCCAATACACACCCAAACAGACACACACACACAGACACACACACAGACACACAGACACACACACAGCTGGAAATGGCAGCTGTGCCACGGAAAGTTGTCTACGCAGCAGTGTCAAGGAGTCCGAAGGGAACGCGGAAAAGGATGATATGATGATGGGAAATGGGAAATGGGAAAAGTGCTGCACACAGTCGACTTTTGTATGGCCATCAGCCGAGTAAAACTGAGATTGAAATTAAAATTTAAATGTATATCAAGTTGATTTTTGCCTGGCGAGTTTTATGACTGTTTCAGGGTACTTTTTTTTTGGCCAGATTGAGCATTGAGCATCCTGCATTGTGCAGGATAATTACCCTTTAAAAATATGCCAGGGAAAGTCTTGCTTTTCATAATGAAGAAACCGTCTGCCACTCTACAAATGCAAATGCATTTTCTATTCTTCAAATGTCACTGCAAAGATTTGTTCACACCTGAGAAACCGCTCACACTATCCACATTCCTTTACCATCAAAAATAATTGGGAATATTACGAGTCTTTGAAGGCCAGAAGTCTTTGTCTGGCATGAAAACGCCTAAGGGTTATGGCCACGTCCTAATCTAAGGACCTCTTAAGCTCACCTTGGTCATATGTATATAGGCCACTGCTATTTATTGTTTACTTAAGTGGCCCCCAGTAAAGGAAGAAAGTTGGCAGAATAACGGCACCATTGCCATGCAAATGATCAATAAAATAACAGCACAGCACTCCCCGACACGCACACATTGAAATAGATAGTGGATAGTACTACTATATAAGAGGTATATAGGGGAATATATGTATTTGCCGGAAATATTATTGATTATCGCAAAAGCAAATGCCAATAAGCGTTTATTTTCGTTCATTATTCTATTTCGATTTCAATTTCAATATTATGCATATTATATTAGGCGCATTTCCATTTGATAGCTCTCCCCAGCATTTTCCCTGCGGCGTGTCTGTCTTTCCTTCTATTTTTCCACCTATTTTTGGCAGCAAGCCGTCGCTTGATTTCTTATGTAAGTGGAGCAAATTTTTTCCTCTTCCATTCGCATTCGCATTGGCCTAATAAGCATGGCTTTTCCTCTTTCAGTCTGCTGTCTAGTTCTGCTTCCTCGACACTTTCGATGGGAAAGGAGCATAACTTTTTCCTCCTTTCTCCTTTCTCTTTTTTTGGGTTGAAATTTTTAATTAAAGTGTTGGAGGAACAAACTGACACCAGGCTCGTGTGACTGACTGACTGACTGACTGACTGACGTGCATGGGTGGCGGCTGCCTTGGCAAGCAGACACTGGCCCGCCTGCTACTGCCACTGCCACTGCCACTGCTACGAGTAGCATGAGACCCGTTCAAGAACTGCATGTCAAAGTAAGTTCAGAGCGCACTCTGACACTGGCAATGGTCTGGTTGTCAGGCCAAAATGACAAGTGAACTTGAACTGCTCAATAGTTGTGCATAGATTTACCAAACACATGGCAATCGTTTAGAGGTGAATCTTTAAATGAGCCCAAAAGGGTAGCTAACATACGCCATAAAAGAGTTGATGTATGGTATCTGGGGAGAGTATCTCCTGGTTCAGCTTCCACAATGTGCACCTTGAAGCCTGTATTTGACCAGGATAAAGTCAATTAGAAGGCACACAAGTTTGCTGAAACAACATGAGCCTAATTGCAGGACCAGCAAGTGGAGAGCAAAGACGAATTTCCAGTTTAAGTTTAAGTTAGCAAAGGTTGAGATTGGTTTCAAGTTGAATTCAGATTACTCGCTTAGTAACCAGCATTTATGATGATCTTGCACACTCATGTAATCGGTTTAGTAAACCATCCTGGCGTATACGTAATGTGAGCATGTGCCATTATTTCCGCTTAATTACAGCCGTAAAAAGTCCGGCGTGCGCAATGTTGCGTAGAATAAGCCTCATATTAAGACAAAGCACCCAAGCGAGCCGATGCACCGCCGGCAACAAGCCACTGCCCCTCCCCCCTGCCCCTGCCCCATAAATTACACGAGCAGGAAAACTGGTGGAAGGAAATCCAATGGCTAGGAAAAACTCCTATGAAGGGGACGAGCTGTGTCCCTCCCCCTGTTGGGCCCATGAAATGGATACCGTGAGCAGAGGCAGGGGCAGGGGCAGGGGGCAGGGCCAGAGCTTTGGACAGCCGAGAGTCGAGACCATTTGACCAGTTAAAAGCGCGCACGGAACTCGCTGCAAATGACATAAACTGCAAGTGAAGCCGACAGTGTTTATTGCTTTTTATGGTGGCGCTTAATGGTGCCGCTTCGCATGGGGCAAGGGACATGGGGGGCAGCTCCCTTGATGCAACAGTCGGAGTCCCAAGTCCATCGCTTCAATGCAAATGCAGGAAAAGAGGAAAAGCCAGAGTGGCTTTAACAATTTTCTACTGCATCGATGGAAAACTCAAGGTTTGCAACTTCTAAAATATAGTATTTCCCTTTTCCATTCTCCATTTGTTTCTTTATTTCCAGAAATTATAATGGCAGCTTTTTTTATTTACTTGCACTGTGTGTCCCAGAAAGCCATAAAATATCACGCCCGACACGGTCCGGCCCCGACCTCGACCCCGACCCCGTCCCCGTCCCGGCTCGGTCCGGCCTGTTCAGGTTTTAGTCGAGGAAATGACCACGCCCTTTCCTGCCAGACTCTCGTGCCCCCCACTTGAAAGTTGCACTGCCATTTTGCTATCTGTTTGCTTCACTCCAACTCCAACTCCACTCTAAATCTATTTTGTCTCTCTTCCTCCCGCCAACTGTGCTGACCTCTTTGTGTGTGGGTGTCGAAGTCTCAGAATTTATTTTTGCATCTTCTGCATTCTCAACAATTTTGCAATTTATTGTTTTCTCTGTATTGAGGTCAGTTCGTTAGGAGGCAGGCTCTTCCTTTGCCTCCTGTTTCTGCCTCTGCTTCTGTCTCTGCTTCTGCCTCTGCCTTTGTTGTCTCTTCAATACCAGCAAAAGGCAAAAAGTGAAAGAGTGAAAAGAGAAATGAGGTTAGTTGTGTTTAGACAACATCAGCCAAGAGCGAAATACAATCAGCATATACTATATGCATGGCCGATACGTATAATAAGGGGACAAAGGACACAGGACACAGGACAAAGACAAAGGCAATGGCTGGGTCAGCATAAAATGTCTGACATATTGACACACTTGGCGTATGATTGATTTTCCTTGGCAACCCACAACCCTCGTCACTTGTAAGCCTTTTTGCAGAGAAGCTTTCCACTGAGCTAAGCAATTAATGGCAGCCGCCAGACTTGTTGATTCAACGCACCAGGCCACACCACAGGAGGCACCACAGGAGGCACCACAGAAGGCGGTGACTTTTATGGTATTTGTACGCCCACAAAGCAAATCGGGAAACAAAAGAACCGCCTCACCAATGATAACAGCACATTACTGCTGCTGGGGGTGGCAGGAAGGGGGGGGGGGAGGGAGATAAAGTCACTTCTGTGATAAGCAAATAGATTGCCGTGTAAATACATCGACTGACACGGAGAACAGTGTCACAGCAACCGGCAAGCGGCAAGCGGCGATGGGGGAACAACTACAAGCAAACATCAACCAGAACCCGTCATTGTCGTTGTTATCTACTCAACCCCTGACCCCTGATCCATCACCCCACGGCCAACGCTGACAATGACAGGTGAGCGAGTGTGGCAGCCAGTCAGCCAGTTAGCCAGGTGAAAATCGAAAGCAGAGAAGCAGCGCGCGTTATGCAAATGCCAGCTGGAAAATGGAAAATGGAAAATGTTACATTGTTGACACTGCAACAAGGAGAGTGAGGAGTGACAATGGCCGGGATCAAACAAATGGTTAACCACTGGCATGGAAAAACAAAGTTGTACAAATAAGTCGTCTGTTTCCGTCAGGACAACACGGCTCCGAAGGAACACCCGTACTCTCTCCGTGAATAGATCATTAAATCTAGACACCTAATATAATATTTCAGACAATGTGTTTGGATTAGGGTTCCCATTCAATTTATGTCGAACCAGAGAACCGCAGTAAAGCCCCATTTCATTCAGCACGGACCACAAAACAGCATTGGCAACAGCAGTTTCGGCCAATGGACAGCGGACAACGGACAACGGACGGCTTGCATTTAGGAGCTTAGTGAATAATGCAAGCCCTGGGGCCAGACACAGGTATGCCAGCCAGTCAGCCACCCAGCCAGGCAGCCACCCAGCCAGGCAGCCCCCCAGACAGGCAGCCCTCGGTTGTATCTGTGCATCTTGTAGATACAAAGCCCGTAAACAGCTGAATGCAACTGTTATGGCTTGGATTTGTATCCCCTTGTTTGGACGAGTGCTTGTGCCTGTGTGTCTGTGTCTGTGTCTGTCCTTGTGTGTGTGTTTGGGCCAGTGCAAATGAAGTGCAGTTTAAGTGCCATTCACGTCATGACAGACGATGCCGGACCCGGCCGAGGCTGAGCCTGAGCCGGAGCCTGAGCTCAGCTGACAACGAGCATCTGGGGAGAACATAACCCAATTAGTTTTAGGCTCTTGCCACGACACATGCCAATTCATTTGAAGGGAGGGACACCTGAAATGCTGGCCACAACTGTGGGCGTCACTCTCTCTCTCTCTCGCACTCTGACGCTGACCCTTACTAATTTGCATTTGGATTTGCATTTGCATTTGCGTCACATTTTTAAATAATTTGTATACCGAAAAGCATGGAATGCTCAATGCCTGAGAGACAAAAGTCTTGCGAATGCAAATGAACAAATGACCCTGGCAGGCAGGCAGGTCCTTTTTCGAGGACAGCCACTCAAGCCTGAGCTTGGGGCTCGAGTCGTTGCAGCCTCCAACACTGCAACACAACACGGCACACAGAAGAAAGCGAAAAAGCTGCCTAAGTAGGCGTTGAGTGTTTGCTTCCTGCCACACAACAGCAGCGGCACTGGCACTGGCACTGGCAGCAACAACAATAACCGCACACAATGTCAACAACTCGACTGAGACCGAGACCGAGACTTAGACTGCGTCTGAGGCTGAGACAGAGACAGAGACAGCGACAGAGTCTGAGGCGCTCGTAAGTAGGCTACATTTTACAGCCTAGAGAACAGCACAGAACAGAACAGGAGAGGAAAACAAAGCAACACTTAAAAGTTAAAGCAAATGGAAAAGTGTACCCAGCAGCGAGGAAAATTGCACACCCACACACCCACCCCTATATATAGGGGCTCCAAATTAGCTCCTCAGTCATTAAGGGCGTTGTTTGCGTTGCCTGAGTTAAGGGTTCGGGAATCTCAGAGTCAGAATTTACTTTGGATCTAGATAGATGGGGGAGTGTGTTTAAAGATCTTTAAGATTGTGCGGGCGCTTCGAACATTTTCCTGTGCCATGCTTTATGCCGGGAAATATTATGCTTAATTTGTTGTTCTAGCTGATGTTTTCTTAGGCCCACACCCGCACACCCACAGCCCCACAGCTCCACAGCTCCATCTCCCCTAGCAAGGAGAAGCTTAAATGCAAATTCAAGTTAATAAATGACAGGCCTATCGCCACACAAGCTGGGGCCATAAACAACCTTAAACCGGGCCAGCCCAAACGGGCTCAAATGGCTGATGGCTGACACCGCCCTTCGCCAGCGTCTGCTGGCTGGCTGGCTGGCTGGCTGGCTGGCCATGTCCCTGTCAATAAGCGTAAATTTGCCAAATACAAATAATCTTTTTGTTTGGGCTCTCTCTCTGTAATCTAACAGACTTAAAATCTCAACAAAAACCTGATAAACACAGAACATGTACATTTGCGACTGCGATTGCAGCCAGCAGCCAGCGGAGTGGCAGCTAAAATTTAAATGAATTTAAAAATCTACGACTAATAGAAATTGCATTCGGTTGCCAAGTTGTCTGCACTTCCACTGGCCACTTCCACTTCCATTTCCAAGTTGGCCAAAAGTTTTTAAGTGGCGCACATTGCTGGCTTCTGATTTAAGCTAATTGCATCAGGAGAATGGGGCAAGGGCAAGGGGCAAGGGGCAAGAGGCAGGTCAGGGATTACTTGAACAATGTTGGGTAGGGAAATCGAATGGAATTTACTAGTATACAGCTGAAGGGAGACGCCAATAGACGCCAAGAACCGACAGTAAGAGAAGGAGTCCCCACTTGCAGAGGCGTCTAAGAGAGCCCGCAGAGACGCTGGAGCTGGAGCGGGAGCAGGAGCAGCACAGGACAAACAGCAGCGCATTTATCTCAACCGCAAAACTGTCTACCATATTTCATTTTAAATGCAGCACCTGCAGCTAGGCAGCTAGACAGCCAGGCCAGGCCATGTGGCATGTGGAAAATGCTGAAAACGAAATGTCAACGATGGAAAAAAGCAGCAGCAGGACGGAGACCAAAGGAGGCCGACCACAAGGAGCGGCAGCAGCAGCTGTAATCAACAACATCAGCATAAACTTGGCTAAAACACACGCACACACACACACACATACGCACCAGCCGGCTGGAGGGCGGCTGTTGGAAAATCCGTGGAAAAGTTTTTCGTTTCCACAGGCTGCAGTGGGGGCGTGACCGAGAAGGAGACGACTGGAGACTGGCCCAACAAGACATATCTAATAACATTAAGTAGTTTGCGCGTCGTTTGAATTATGGCCACGTTCGCTGACGGCAGTGGCAGCGGCAGTGGCAGCCTGTGCGATGCCATGCCCCATGCCCCACCTCCACATTCGAGCCTTTTTGTTGCCAGCATTTAATTTCTATGCGTTTGCCGGTTGGCCACTTTGCACTACTCGCAGCTCAATTTTGAGAAATTGTTGCCAGACACGAATCGGAACGAGGCGAACGCTCCCTGAAGGTCAACCCAGGCAACCACCAGAGCAAGGAAGTGAAAGGAAAGGTCCTTAGAACGAAATGGAAAAAGTTCAAGCCACTGGGAACGAACATATAGGCTGAAATTACGACAAGAATTACTGCAATAATAAAACATAATCATGGGAATATTTTATCTAAGTTATTGGGATCCCACTTCAGACGTTGGGAGAGAGAGAGAGAGAGAGATCTCTATTATATACAAAAGTTGTGGGTCGACTTCGTCTGATCTGCGCAAGCGAGTAAAGCAAATGAGCCGAGGGTTGGGGCTAGCGAGCAAAGCGAGTGAGCCGAGGGTTGATTAGATAGGGTGGCTTGAGCAGATAGGGAAAGGGATAATAGTGTTTAGGTAGGTTCTTAAAACATCTTTTAGCTGCTTTATGCGATCAAAATACATTCTTAAAAAAGTTTAAAATATTTGAAAATATGTTAAATATTTTAGTGAGCTATTCTGATATTTCCCACAAGTACACAAGTGAAGAATATATCTAGTTCCAGAGAGAGGAAGAACTGTATCTGAAAGCAAGTGTGCCGCAATCAGGGCGTATCTTAATCCCTTAAAATCAGTTTCAGATATCAGGAAATAAATAAATTAACTGCAGTCCGTACTCTGAAGGAATAAACAGTTGCATATAAACACATTATTTTCATATGAATATCCATGTATGTACATCCCCTCGTACTCGTACTTTTAATATAATAATTTCGAAATTATATCATATCCTTTCGCAAACTGCTTTCTGCTGTCTGCCAGAACAAAAATATAAAAAGGTCAAAGGTGGGCCAGCCCCAGGCAAGCCTCAACACCCTTCAGAGCAGAAAAGAAAACACCGAATACGAATAGGGGTGTGCCACAAACAACCAACCAAAAGCACCAGCCAACAGCACCAACAGCACCTGAACAAAGTTGTCTCAACTGCCAGACAACGACGACGCCAAAAGCAGGCGAGGAGAAAACTTTCGCATAGAAAACTTTCCATTTGCATTTTTTCATATTTCGCAAGATGTGCGCCAGGATACTTTCACTACCCACTACCCTGTCTGTCTGTCTAGCTGTCAGTGTGTGTGTGTATTCTCGTGTGTCTGGCCTAATTAAAGCGGCTGTGGTGTTAATGTAATTGCCTGGAAATGAGTAACGCTCTTGTGGCAACAAATTAGCAGCACATTACAGGTAAACAACACAACACATACATACACCGCTCTTCTGGCTATAATTTGCAATTTATTGCAACGAAGATACACACTAACAGCCCGAATTTGGCATTAAAATTTGAACTAAAACAAATTGCTTGATTGCTTCAATGAATCTGCAATGAATCTTTCCTTTAGACGACTAATAAAATATTTATGTTTGTACTTTTTTTCGCAGCGTAAAGTCGACAGAATTTGCAACTATATTGTTTAGATCTTAACAGAAAATTCTAGACTTTGCGGGTGGAATTATGAATTAATGTGGGGTTTATGTTTATTTAATGCGAGTAAAATGCTGGATCCAAGGTATACTTATATAAAGGTAGCCGCACTGAGAGAGACACAGTGAAGAAGAAGTACAACACGAAAAAATCGTCCGCGGAGATGCGTCGCTCACAACTGCACAACTGTAATTTAAGAAGGAAGCAAAGAGAGCGAGAGAGCAAGTGCGGCTACCTTGTTAAGTTTACCTTGGGTGCTCTCAGCGATCTGCTTCGTTCTCTTCTTCGTTCGCTCTCTCTTGTTCTGGCCTTGCGCTCGCTCGTGCGCTCTCTCGTGGTGGTTGGGAATTCGCTTTCGCTCGTTCTGCTCTGTCTAGGGATCGCAATTGGCAAAACCCAGCCCACATTCATACTAATCTTTATTCAGATTCGCTCGCATTCTTGCAGTCATAAATTCTCTATTTTATGTATGTTGTTTGCTTAGAAGAGATTGATTTTGTGTTTATATCAGTGAATGTGTAAAGACGCTTGTTCTTTAAGTACAATAATGTTTTCATATTTGAACAAAATGTAGTAGGAATATGTCGGCTTAGGCTTTGGCCCTAAAGCTACCATTTATATCTGTTCTTATTTACATACAATCGCATATATATAGATATATATATATGTATATAATACATTTACTTTTCACTTTTTCTATAGGGGGGCGGCTGTCATTATCATTTTTCATACTGTCTGGCTGTTGGTAGTACTTGGTGCTTGGTGGCTGCCCTGCCCGCCCATGGCTGTGGCTATGGCAAGGCAGGCTGGCAGCTACAAATGTATGCACATTCCATACATTCCATTCCATTCCATTCCTCTTTTTGCCTTTTGCCTGTCTCGAGTTACCTTTTGTTATTATGTATTTCCCCTTGATTCAATTTATCATTATTTATTCTTTATGAATTATTTTGATTACATAAAAGGAATTTTCGATTGTCCCTTGGAATTTGATATATTGCTGCGCGAATTCATAATTCAATTGATATTAATCATTCTACTAAATGGATTTAAGATGAGTATTTCAATATTGTGTAGCAGTATTATAATCTTCAACTGCCGCAGCTGTTTTCGGGCAGGTTATGGAATTTTAAGACCTTTCCCCAAGGCCCCCCATTTGAAGTTCTAAAAACTTTCTCCAATATCAAGAATAGAAGCTGTGAGAGGTTTATCCATTGCTCACTCGAATAAATAGATGTGTGAGATTAAGGATTAAGAGATTATTTCGCCAGGATTCGTTTTATCTTTGTTTTTCATACAGTTTTTTATCACAATTTCATTCAAAAAGTGAATTAAATTTCATGGGATAAAGGATACAATCTTTTTATTTGATTATTATTATTTTATGTTTATTATTATTTTATGTTTATTATTACGTATAAAATGTAAATATTTTATTACTAGCATTCTGTTGTTATTTCTGTGAATATTATTGGTTCATATTATTTAATATTAAATTTAAGTCAATCTTTGAATAATTTATAGGAAAATGTATTCTCTATTATTTATAAATGTTGTTTAATGTTTTTATTGAATTTCTTCACCAACTCCATAGATGTTTATTTAATTTGTAATATTTATAATAAATCGCATTGGCAGCGTTTTATTTTCCACAATCCGATTGGTTTTCGTATTCCCAGAAGGTTGTTATAATTTCAACCAATTCCATATTCAATTTTTCGGCCCTTCTCATTTACATTTATATATATGTAAAGGTAGATATATATATATATATATATATAATTTACACATGTCAATCAAAGCAATTGACGGTTGAATTTGGGAGGGAATTGCACTTGGTATTGATTGATTTGATTTGATTTCTGTTGTTGTTTGAGGTGGTTTTGCATATCTGCAGTTGTCACTCATGCGTCGCCAATCGGTGGGGGGCGGACTCCTCCGCGGTGCCTGGTTCCCAGCTCCTGGGTCGCCTTACCTGTACTCGGAGCTGCACCCGGACTTTGTACCTGCACCTGGTCGGCGGCGACGTCTGAGCGACAATGACAGTGTGTATTTGATTTTAGTATCGGACGAGTCGGTTGTTGTGGTCACCTTGATCCGTTTGTAATTGCGATTCCATATTACATTTGCACTGTAATTTTTGCATTAATTATTTTGCACGCGACTGGCAAACGAGTGAATGAATCATTTATCGCTTGCTCGCACAAAAACTATCTTTGGTAGGCGTTAAAATTACATTTCCTGCGCAAATTCCAGAGGAAATCGAACGGTTTTTTCTTTATTTTTAATATTGTATTACGAGAAGTAGAGTTGAGAGTTGAGGACGAGTAGAAAAATGGTAGAAATTGGATTTTTACAGGAGAGGACGCGTCGCGACTTTGCAAACTGCAGCTCCCTAGGCCTGTGTCCTGCTGTGCTGCCGAAGAGGACGACGACGACGACGACGAGGGCGAGGACGACGACAGCAGGAAACCCGCGAACCAGTACAACAAAAACACGACTGAGGCCGCCCAACGGCCACCAACGAATAACGGGGCACAACTGAAGGCGAAGGCACAGCCACAGCCACGCCGATTGCGAGTGTGCCAGTCCGAGAGCGACTTCCATTCGGACTCGGATTCCCGATTCGGATTCGGATTCGTTTCGGTTTCGGTTTCGGTCTCAGGTTGAACGAAATTGAAAGCGCCCTTCACCGACGACACACTCCCGAAGTGGGTCGCATCCTTCGGTCGCGTCCTGCAGTGCTGCAGGAGTAGAAGTAGGAGCAGGAGCAGGAGCAGGAGCAGTGCCCAGTGGACTTGTAAACAAAGCTGGAACCAAAGCCGAAGCTGGAGTAGGCACCTATCGGCCGGATACCGAGAGCGGTGCTCCGCACGAAAGCTCGCTCGCTACAACAGCTGTGCGTGGGCGTTGCAAACAGCAAACAGCTGATGCAAGCTCTTTCCTCTCTGTGGCCTAATTTGCTGACATTGCTTAGGTGAAAGCTTCTCCACACGAACCACTGCAATCGCAATCCTTTTGCCTTTTGTCCGCCCTGTGCCCGTTATCCTGGCTGACATTGTAAACATGACCAAAATGCATGTTCCCCAAGGTGCCTCTGCCTGTGTGTGTGTGCGCTTGTGACTGTGTCGGTGTCGGTGTGGGTCTGGGTGTCTGTGCAGGGGGTGTAAAGCCACATTTGACGTGCCACTGCCACATTCATTTGCATATCTGAGAGCATTTTCTGGCTTATGCGTCGACCAGAGTAAGTTTCCGAGAAAGAGCGAGTGAGAGAGAGAGAGAGAGAGAGAGAGAGAGAGAGAGCCCACCCACCTACCCCTCAGTTCTCATGTGTAGAGCATAGATAAGTTCGACTTAATTAAAGTTTCACGAGGGGACAGAACGTTGACTGCCTGCTTTTTCGGCTCTCGTTTCATAAATTATGACAATTTGCCAACAAGACCTTGCCTACTTGCCCTTTATCGTCATCATCGTAATTACCAGGAGTTGTTTTATTATTTACGACTATGTATCGTACTTCGCATCACACTTCTACTCGTTTCCGTGAATACCTTTACACATTTGCTGCATTTCGTATTTAATGGTAAGGTTTTAAGAGCTCTGCTTCAGTATGCTATCCGTTTATTATCGCTTTAACTTTTATTCTAAACATAATAATCCCTAATAATAAAAAAAGTAGTCATGTGAATTTATACAAACAATTAAAACACCTATGCACATATACCGCTAGCCCTATATAGCCCCAGCGGTCCGCAAGGCCCCATCTTATATGCATAGGAAAGTGCTCTGCTGCTGCGCTGCCGTTCACGAGTAAAATAGTGATCATTTTGCCTGCTGTCTACGCACAGAAATCCACTGCAAAATATGTGAATGTGTGCGTGCCGACCGTTGATGTAAAGCTATCCCTACTCAAGTAAAAAATCAACTATATTTTCTTATTCTATACAGCTGGTCAGATTTGTGCCGTAATTCCCAAACAACTTTGATAGCTTAGGCATTTCGTACCACCCGATAGATGCACCTCACGGAACGGTCATGTAGACATGGGAAGCTTGAGATTTTGTACCATTTTTCAGTCGATCCTTAATGGCGGTATGGAAAAGTTCTTTCATGCTCTTGGTAGAACAGATTAAGGGTCGATTTGAACTCTAGGTCGACTCACAGGTGCAGAGGAATCAGTTTCGATATTAAAAAATAGATAGAGATTACACAGACTACCGAAAAGGAATAAAAAGATAACGTAAATGCATCTGAGATTGGTTCAAATATAACACAAACAAAATGTAATTGATATTATTATTGACATATGCATAAATTAATCGCCTTATAGAGGGTATACATCATGGCTGGGGCTCTACCCATAGTTGGCCTTCTTCTCCATCTCATGCTCCTCGGCCGCCTGTCTGATTATCTCATTCACACGAGGTCCAGCTGATTTTGGTAATAGATCCAAGGACGTGAGCTGGCTCTGATTTCCGCTAGGGATCTCCACATAGGCGGCCGGCTCGATGCAGTGCCATATGTAGGCAGCCAGAATTATGGGGAAGTGGCTGATGGCCAGGAGAGACATCATTGCCGGCATAGCTAGTGGCCCACAGCGAACTGAACAGCGAGGGCAATAATTTATGCCTCTCCATGCAATCGCACACGTTTTTTTTCTAATGTATCAAAATTCAGTCTGACTCATTCTGAATTTCAAAACGTATCAACAAGTGGGCCACTCCGAGCTCTATGCGAAGCCCTCCTCGATAAGCCCTCCATCTCATGTTGCAATAACAAATGCGGCACGATACTGTCCCCCAAGGAACATATGTTTACATTAGAATAATATACAATATCTATGGCCTTCGGGGTTGCTAGGGGTTTCTGCTTTGTCGGCAGCGGGTAAAGATTTAGTCGGTCTGGTACGAAGGCGGAATGATGCTTATCCGAGATTTAACACCTCAAGGAGCACTTCCAGTAGTGGGTGGACAATTCTCAGTTCCAATGAAGATGTTACATTAAACTCACACCCAAGCAGCAGAATTTCAATCAGCAAAAAAAGCTCCTGAAAAAGCTTTTTACGGTTTTTGTCTCCACTATGGCTCCATCTACTCATGTAGAATTAGTGTAGTGTAGCATTCATGTAAAAATCATGTAGAAATGACATATATAACATTAAATACATAAATAGCAATGAAATCAAATTGATCTCGGCGGTGCATTAGAAATACAAAACTTCGAGTATTTTTGGTTGAAAATAAAAACGGTCAAATTCCGAGAAAAGTAGAACCGAAGTGAGGCAGAGATGCCGAATGGTTTGTAGGGATATAATGCGCTTTTGAGAGATTGTATAAACGACTGCAGCATGGCTGTTTATCTATAGATTTTTTATAAGGAATAGCTAATTAATAATTACCTTAACGAAAAAAGGAAAAAAAAAACCACAAAAATCTAATTTATTATTGTACAATTTTTAAACTAAAAACTTCGATAAGAATTTCTGTAAAAAATTATACATTTTGCATTTGAATGCCTACTATTTTCCTAAGCGTAAGCAATAGCTACAATCTTTATAGGGTCTATTGACAATTACATTCAGAAATATATATACATATATGTACATATATGGAAACACTAAAGCTTAGCTCGCTTTATAAAAAAAAGACCATATTTAATTAAAGAAAAATGGACCACCAAAGTTTTTAAGAAAAACGCTGCACGAGGCCGTTGTAGCCGTTTGGCTGTAGTAGATGTAGATGTAGATATTGACAGTTGAAACTGAATTCTCCTTCTATAATGTTTCAATTCCTTATGTTAGCATGCGACTCTTGATTTCCAGGAGTATCATCCATTATCCTACTTTAGTCTCTTCTTTTGGTAGATAATGTGCATACTCTGAATACAAATTGTGCTAAATAAAGCCACTCTCCTGGCTAAATATATCATGTCAAGGCCATGCATTAAGGCTTATTGATTAATGTAACCGGTGTCAGTCCCGCCACCCCAATCCCAAAGCCAAAGCCAAAGCCAATGCCAATCCGAGCCGAAAACAAGTGCCGCCCAAAGCATTGAATAAATTATGGGCTTGTGGGCCAGCGGAAAGCTCGTCACGCATCGTAATGCCAGAATAATGGAGGGTGCCATTGCATCCGAGAACCAAAACAAAAGCGAGCCACCAGTCGACGTAGTCGTCCACCTTTTCAATTATCGCCCAGGCCATTGTCGGGCAGCCCGTATTAAAAATTCCATTTAGTCGGGGCAAGAGGTGTGATAAACACTATATTCAGCCAGACATGGCACGCACCATGCCACATGCCACATGCCACGGCATTGACAGCGAAACCATCAAGTAAATTAAAGAAAAGCCAATCACAATCACAAATGTTTGAAATTAATTGGCTTGACTTGAATTAATTGACTGGAAGCGAGACTTCTTGTACTCAACAAATAATAATGTGTATCGGTGATTCTTTGATTTGTTGTTAGAGATTATATGTTATATATGTCATACCATATTCCATGTTTTAAGGATTAAAAAATCTATTATTTTTATACTCGCTTATAATACTTGACAAATATTTAACAAAATGCTAAGTGGCTCTGGAAAAATGTAATTCAAAGCATGGAAATATTTATGAGTAAATCCAGTAAAGAGAAAAGGATTTCCCTGATACCAATATGTAGAACCACATACAATATTTTAGCTTGTAAAAAAGCAAAAAAATATTTATGTACATATTTTTTTTCTATAATTTTGAAATAAACTGCTCTCTACTGCCGGTGAATGCTCGTCACATGTCCCATAATCTTGTCTGCCAACCGGGGGGGTAGACGCACATTCTACGACCCAACCATGACCAGGACCAACAACAACAACAACGAACAACGAACATAGGAGCCAGCATCTCGGCACACAATGAGCGGCAGAATGTTGGCGCCAGCGAAAGCAGAGCCACAAAAAAGGGAAAAGGGAAATGAGGGACGCCCGCCATACTGGCCGGAAGTGGGAGTGGGAGTGGGAGAGAAAAGGAAACCCGTTCCTTTATGCATGCCAAGAGCGTTGCACATACTTGTTGCACTCACTTTTCCGTTGCCGCTGTCAGCGTCCTGCTGCTCCAGTGGCTGTTGCAGCTGGCTGGCTGTGGGGGTCACTGGCTGATGCTGAAGCTGCTCGTTGCCGCAGTACTCCGCCACGCTGGGCACCAGCAGGACTCCGACCTTGTTTCGGGCCACCTGCGAATGGGTGCGACGATGCCGTGCGGGCAGCATCATGCGATGGGCCACCAGAGCCATGATCAACACTGAATACCAAAACACTGGGCACAATTCTGTTCGAATTTCGCTTGGGTTTTCTTGAGGCACTCAACGGGAAAACTGCGGAGGGAAAATCAGAGCAGAGCCGAGCCGAGCCGCGTTTGCCTTAAGGAAATGCTCGCCGCCAACTGAAAGACACCAAAAAAAAAAGCGAAGGAAAAAAAAAGAAAAACATCGAGCGAACGAAAAACGAAAAGCGAAACTTTCAACGCACCGGAAAGAGGCGAAAGGAAATGTCCTACAGCTATCTCGCTCCCTCTGGCACACACACACATCGACAATGGCTGTGTGTATGGGTGTGTGTGTGTGTGTGTGTGTTTGCGTACTAAACGCGGCATGTTTGATGAGTGTTTCGTTGTTGTTGTTGCTGTTGTTGTTGTTTCGTTAACGTTGTTAATATTAATGTCGGACTGGCATTGTCTGCCTCGAGCGTGTCCCTGTATGGGTGAGTGTCTGATGGCGACTCTCTCTTTCTCTGTCTCTCTCTGCTTCTGTGTTTGTGTGTGTGTGTGTGTGTGTGTGGTAGTTTACCAACACGTGCACGCCACATTTAATAAACGAATCCCGAAAACAAGCAGGAAACATGGCACAAATGTAATATTTGTTGTTAAAATAAAATGACGAAAAGGAAAACAAGTTGTAACATAATAAAATATGAAGTGCAGAACAACGACCTGGGCATACCCTAGAATAGAGTTGGAAGAGTATGGATTGATACTCCTTTTGGGTGTTAGCCACTTTAAGGGTTTTCCTTGGCATCTAAAATAATCCAAATAGTTATCTTATTATTCAAAATCTAATTTGAAATATTTCTTTTAGTTTCATTTGCTTTCAAAATTCGATTATAGCTACAAAATTTCTGTTCAGGACTGAAAGAAACATCTCAAGGACATAATGTTGAAGCGCTGTGGACGGAGTGGCTGCCGCTATGTCGCAGGAGCCCTTCGCACCTACGCCAAGGACATACGCTTCGGTCCGGAGGCGAGGGGACTGCTGTTGAAGGGCGTGGACATCATGAACCAGGCCGTGTCCGCCACCCTGGGTCCGAAGGGCAGGAACGTCCTGATCGAGCAGCTCATGATATCGCCCAGGATTACCAAGGATGGCATCACAGTGGCCAATAATATCCAGCTGGATGACAGACGCTGCAACATGGGCGCCCAGCTGCTGAGACAAACCACCAGCCATACGGAGAACGATGTGGGCGACGGCACCACCACGTCCACGGTCCTGGCCCGAGGCATGGCCAGCCAGGGACTGGAGGTGATCCGCCAGGGGCAGGTCAATGTCCATGCGGTGAGGGAGGGCATGCTCGAAGGATCGAGGGCGGTGTGCGAAGAACTCCAGAAAATGTCCCAGACAGTCGAAACGATCGGCGAGGTGAAGGCCGTGGCCAGAGTGGCGCTCAACGGAGACCAAAGACTGTCCGAGATGATTGGCGACGCCATACAAAAGCTGGGCAAGGGCGGAGTGTTCCTGCTCAAGGAGTCAAAGAGTCTGGGCGACGAGCTGAAGGTCCAGGAGGGATTCACTCTGCCGGAGGGATACGTCTCGCCTCTGTTTGCCAACCAGGAGGATGGCAAGCGAGTGGAGTACAGCAATGTCCTGCTGTTGGCCACCCTGGCCAACATCGAACGGCTGGCAGACATTCTGCCCGCCCTGGAGTTGGCCAAGAGCAGGGGCCAAGCGCTCCTGATCATAGCCACTGACATATCGGAGGAGGTGGTGAAGGCCTTGGTTGTGAATCGACTGCGAAATGGCCTTCCAGTGTGCGCCGTCAAGGCTCCCAGCTTCGGGTCAGAGCAGCGAGATCAGATGCAGGACTTGGCCCTGGCCATGGGGGCCAATCTTCTGGAGAGTACCACTCGTCTGACGGCGGTCGGGATTGGGGACCTTGCGGTGGTAAGCGAGGTCATTGTCGACTCCAGCTCCACCCACCTGCTGCACCCACGCGTCCACAACGGGGATCAGGTGCAGGCCAGGGTCCAGCATATCAGAGCCCTGCTGGAGGAGGCGATCATCGACGAGGAAGTGGAGAAGCTCAACGAGCGTATGGGTCGACTCCTGGGTCATCTGGCCACCATCTACGTGGGCGGGGCCACCGATCTGGAGGTCAGCGAGAAGAAGGATCGCCTCAACGATGCTCTCCATGCCGTGCATGGGGCCATCAGTGATGGCGTTGTCCCAGGCGGCGGCACTGCCTACCTCAGATGCATTCCCGCCCTGGAGTCGCTGCCCCGATCGCAGACACCGGACCAGCAAATTGGCCGAGACATTGTCAGGCATGCCCTTCGCCTGCCCTGCCACACGATAGCCCGCAATGCTGGCGTCAATCCGGACGAAGTCATCCACCGAGTGCTGGGGGGGAGCGGCAACTTTGGCTATGACGCGGCCACTGGGGAGTACTGTGATCTCAAGGAGCGCGGCATTGTGGACCCCACAAGTGCCCTGCGTGCCGCCATGACCGAGGCCGCAGGCATTGCCTCCCTGCTGGCCACCACGGAAGTGCTTATAACCGAGGAGCGCATCAGGCCACAGGTGCCCAGGAATCAAGTAACCAAAGATCTGGCCAGCCTCATTGGAATGTAAACGAGTCCTGTCCAGGTTAGGTTAGGTTAAGGCGGTTGCCATGCGGAGGAGGAGCCCGTCACACTTGGGCCCTCAGGCCATGTTTTTAAATTTTAAAAACAAAATCATTTAAAGTATGGATTTTTGTTGGTTTTTTATTGATATTTTTATGGGAAACTTTTAGCCTTCAAAATAATTAAATTTTCCTTTTAATATATAAAGTGGTTTCGACATAGTTGCATTATTTACAGGGTATAACTACTTCCCATCCAATAAAAGTTTCTCGAAATAAATACCCATATTAACTAGAGCATTTCCAAAGCCAAGGAACCGAATCTATCCATGTTTTTGTAGAGTATTTTATTTACTATTTTTCTCATTGTCGAATCCATAATATGAATTTATATGTACGAACACGCATGCCACATGCAGTGTTGCCTCCCCTTCTCCACCCACCCACCCACTCCTGCCGGACTTGACCTTAACCATTTGCTGCGTTTTGTTTGGTCCCCCGGCAACAACAAGAATAACAAGAAAAATAATGCTGAAAGGGACAGCATTTTATTTACGAGTATCTAGATAGACTCGTGTGTGTATTCTCTATGTGGCGACGTCATTAGGCACAATTAAAGGGAGACAAGAAAAGCCCCGCACGTATACGCCATGGTGGCCTAACAAACTGAAACATCTGTTTATTAAATCCCCACCTCACCCCCCCATATGGAGGAAGTATGCATAATTTAAGGCTGGATAATTTTGGGTTCCCTGGTATAAAATTGCCCTTAAAATTGCACTCTGAATAATTTAGAACACCGCAAATCGCACGAAAATAAAGATAATGCCTTAACAGGAGTACCCATAGCCTGAGAACTTTGCAATGCCTACGATGGGTGTTCCAGTAAACAAGTATTCATAAGTACAAGCTAAACTTACCTTTACACGGAGATACAGATACAGCTAAGCATACACACATAGATATATATAATATATATATGGATAGATAGATGGGCGGCTCGATAACTAAATCTGGACAGACTTAGACCAATGTCTAACGATTCTTGAGAAAGCGCAACATTTTGTGTCGCCCGCGTCCTCGTCTGTGCCGCGTGTCGGTGTGCAAAATGAGATGGAAATGTGCGTGCGATGGCTGCAAAATAGATACAGAAGAAAATACTGGTCAGGATTAGCAATGGATTTCAGCTCAAGCCCTCTACAACTGATAACACGTATGCCCCATTGTGATTGCTAGAGCAGAATTAGTTGTTTGTTGATTTGATGTTCGTCCCAAATACAAAAAAACACAAAATCCAGTGCCTGACAAGTGGTCGCCTTTTGTTTTGGCAACGCCCACAGCCCAGCCCAGCCCAGCCCAGCCCAAAGAGGAAGGAAGGAAACTCGGAAACAAGGCAAAACAAAAAGGACAACAACACTCTGCCATGTCTCCACACAGATTCGAACGCCGGGTCCTCCATTATGGAGGAGGGTTTGTTTGTTCTTCCGATTTCTGCGGTGGCGGGATCATAAATCAAAACGACCAAATTCGTTGCACAGGAAAAGTTTATTGAATTTATGTAGGGGACAAATATATAAATGGCTCTTGGGAAATGCAGTGAAAATCCCAATGCACAATGTTTACATGTACTTAAAATGAATATTACATTTTAACCATTTGTATATACATCACAGCCCAACCCAACACATTAATATAAGAGACTTTTGTTTTATTGCCAAGAATTCAAGGTTTCGCGGCTATCGTACTCAGTCAAAAGCTTCGTCCTATGTAACTAGGTGTCAAAACAGTCAGCTTGCAACAGCCAGAAAATTAAGGTTCCAATTGGGTTCGTTTACACTACAGCACTAGGGCTGCACAACACATAACATTAGACAAATTTCAAGGATATTTCGAAAATAAACAGCTTTTTTCGGTAAATTTGTGGGTGTAGAAATTTTCCAATCAGTTTTGGAAAGTTTCATCACCGTTTGCTATCAGTTGGAAGAAGTTCCCAGTTAGCGCGCGTTTTGCGTTAGTGTGACCAGTGTGGCAAAAAATGATTTGCCAAAACGTGTGGTTAACTGACCATAATCACCTGACTAGGGCTGCAAAACCAAAACACATAAAAATTAAATTTCAAGTGATGCGGTGTCCACCGACCACTTTTCCCGGAAAATGGCACAATTAAGCCCTCTGGTGTATTGGTCG
Organism: Drosophila athabasca; assembly: GCA_008121215.1. Lineage (NCBI taxonomy): Eukaryota > Metazoa > Arthropoda > Insecta > Diptera > Drosophilidae > Drosophila > Drosophila athabasca. Next base: position 47,966,725 of record CM017794.1, read on the forward strand.
CAGACCAAACAAACGCTGCAGCTGAAGGTGGATCTGAAGGATGCACAGGTCTGTGGAAGTGCGCCGCAAAGTAACTTCTTGCGCCGCGAAAAATCAATAATGTGCACCAAAATTTTCGCAGGGCGCCATAGCGGACTTCTCGCCGGTCTCGGTGAACTTTAGTGCCAACGGTCATGGGGCTCGGGGTGTGAATGCCTACAAGTTTGATCTGCACTTTTACGCCCTGATTGACGACGAGAACGCCACCTTTGTGGTGAGCGACAACAAAATAGAGCTGCAGATAAGGAAACTGGAACCGGCATGGTGGCCGCGTCTTGTGGCCACTCCCCAGAAACCCCATTGGCTGAAGATAGACTTTGACCGTTGGCGCACAGAAGACGATGCGGAGCTGGAGGAGGCGCCGCGCGATGTGCGACAGGACTATGAGAAGGAATACAAAGACCTGCAGAGGCGCGAGCTCGGTTATGTAAAGGGTGAGTAGGGAATGGGATTTAAACTTCGAGTTTCTACAGCTTCATGTGATTGCATTGCAGAGAAAACCAAAAAGGTTTACCTGATGTTCTACAACCTGGCCATGTTTGTGGGCTACTTGTATGTGGTGTCTGTCATGGGCGTGCTCTACTACCGCGATGGCTCGGACAGCATTACCAAGACGTACGCCCATGTCGGAAATGCTTTCAAATTTGTCCAGCTGCTGCAATACCTGGAGGTTATGCACCCGCTGTTCGGCTACACCAAGGGCAGCCCTCTGGTACCCTTCTTCCAAGTATCGGGACGAAATTTCATATTGTTTCTGATGATCGAATTGGAGCCCCGTATGCATGCCAAGCCTGTAGTGTTCTATGTCTTCATCATTTGGTCCCTGGTTGAGCTAATACGGTAGGTTATCTGTCACCCCAAGGTGTATGAAATCCTATTAATTTTCTCTACCCTTCGCGCAGCTATCCCTTCTATCTCAGCCAGCTGTTGGGCCGCGAGGTGGGGCTGCTCACCTGGCTGCGCTACACCATCTGGATACCGCTCTACCCCATGGGTATCGTTTGCGAGGGCATTATCGTGCTGCGAAACATTCCCTACATCGAGGAAACCAAACGTTTCACAGTGGAAATGCCCAACAAGCTGAACTTCACCTTTGACATGGTTCTCTTCCTGAAACTCTACCTCCTGCTGCTCATCTTGCCGGGCACTTATCTGGTCATGTCGCACATGTCCAAGCTGCGTGCCAAGAAGCTCGGCCGAGGCCGCGGCAAGCGCAGGCAGCTGCACGCCGACTAATCCACGCACTGCCAGGTGCACTGTTTTGTTCCTTTTACGACAAGTCGTTGGATATACCCTTGCAAAGGCTCTTTTAAGTTTAGAATTTTGTAACGCACAGAGAAGACCATTTCCGGCCGTTTAAATATACTCGTATGTATCGTTTATCAGGAAAACAACCCGAATTTATCTAGCCATGTCCGTCTGTCTCTAAGCCTTGGAGTCTTACATGTCTTACAGCCATATCGATGTAACTTTTCACATTTTATGATCCGTAATATCATAGAGTTGAGAGACTTTTCTAAAGATACTCTAGCCAAACTATCACATTTTGTTTTTGTGAGATTTGTAACCCCACCTGTTCAGAACCAGAGAAACAAACGGATGTTGACATCTGCAAGGGTATTTGTACTTCGGTGCGCCGATGATATTTTATGCATTTTTCTAGTTGCGTTTTATAAAGCATGATACCCAAAGAATTATCTATACTCATCATTGATGGTCATTAAATTTTCTTCTTCATATTTCAAATGTTTTTGGTATTCATTGATTGATTTATGGTGTGGGTTTCCCTGAAGTATCTCTAATTATTTAATATATTTTAATGGAAATGTTCATTGTTAAGATACAAATAATTAAAATTGGAGCACATGTTTGACTAAATAATTCTTAGAAACCTGATGGAATTATTTTATAATTTCGTAATAGTAAATAATAGTAATTTAATAATTGTAAGGCATGCAAAACAGTGGACTGTCTTCTCGATAACATTGAAAACTTCAGTCACTGAAGCGAGTCCTTCTTTCTGGTTATATCAGTAATACCTATAGAATAGTGAGTTAGTATCTATAAAGAGATTTAAAGTGTGGAAAGTGCTGACCCATTTGGTTCTTAAAGTTCTCAAGGGACAGAGCCAGTTTAAAGCTCTTTTTCATGTAGAGCGTGATTGGTGTGCACTGTACAGATACAAGATCTAAGAAAACATACCAATAGACCACGGGCACTGAGGGCTAACATTCTGCCAGGCGATGATGGCTCCTCGTCTGCCTTTTGTGCTGTTTGATGGGTGATAGTAATCCAATTTGCACTCGAGAGCGATGCACAAGTAGCTGCCGATCCACTCGTTTGGGAACTGGCACTGACTTCTAGCTGGCACTCGTTTTCCACTCCTGCCTTTGTCATTTTGCGGTGAGTGTCAGTGCCCCACATGCGGTCCAATTATTATTTATGAGAAATATAGCGTGGATAGACCTAAAGGTCTAGGGACCTTTAACTCGGTTCGGTTCGAATTCCCTTTGTTTGTATGTGGGTCATCAATTTGTGAGGAACGATTGCGACAGCCACTTCGGCTCGTTCCTTACTTAAGTCTGATAAAGTGAGGCACTAATGGATTTGACGCAACTGCAGCCAGCAATTGTCACCTGGTGGGTGAAATAAATGATCCCAGCTCCAGCCCCAGCCCCAGCCCAGGCGAGAGCAATTAATTCAGACCAGCAGGCCTGCAGCAAGGTCCTTTTCAAATGAAATATTCAATGCAATTTGCAATTTGCAATTTGCAGTTTCTAGTCTTTATTTGGGGTATTTTTTTTTCATTTTTCCGCACACGGAACTGAGCCGGACCGGGGTTAACGCACAACTAATCACCAGCCATGGCCGACCGGGCCGGGCCGGGCCGGGCAGCTAATAAACCCCACGGAGAAGGCTGCCCACTTGCTGATAAATTAGTTTTTGATTAATGTCGAGCACGGCACGCTGCGATTGATTTACAGGCACTGACCAGCTCAACCGAGTCGAGTACCGAGTAACTTGGGCTCCAAATGGTCGGACTTATGCCACACGATGGCCAGCCACCAGGGAGGGGGTGGGGAGTGAGAGACCGAGAGCTGAAGATGGAGGAGCTGCAGACGTCAGCAGTTGCTTGCATTTATGATTTACCTCCTACTGTCCCCCCCTTTGGTGGGTGGGTCATTTATCAACTACGCCACTGGCAGCAGCACCACCAGGCGGAGCCACGCACCAAAAAATCCTAAAATATGAACAATTGCCCGAGCGTGAATTGCTGACAATCAAAGATAAGTGTCGGTGGGTCCTGGCATTATGTAGTAAAGCAATACAATACATAAATCTGTGTCTGTGGGAAGGCATGGCAGGGGGTGATCAATCAATTTACTAAATTAAAGGCCCACAAATAGAAGCAGGTGTCCAGATATGAGATAGTTTTCGTATCTAAAGATTTTCATCATCTCTCACCATTCGGCATACTGGCAGAGCGATTTCCTGTGCCTTAAGGACATCGAAAACCAAAGAAGAGGGAAACCACACGCGGCACCACTCTCTGAACTTGTTAATGACCCCTTTGTGTCGGACAACGAAATGCATTTTCCGTGACGACCACATGGCACGGCACTTTGCAGTGAAACGAGTGCACTAATTGCAGAACACAACCGCAACGAGGCAGCGGGGCAACGAGGCTACTGCCACATGCCACAGTTGAAAGAGCTGGCAATAAAATGCAATAAAATCGAATGCCACCAAATGCCAACACCCACGCTCCGTTCTCTTACAATGCAAGCATCAGCAAATAATATTCGGAATATCGCAGTATACATAAAGATTTGTGTGCTCAAATGGCAGGAGACGTCGTCAATGGTGCCCCTAAATCACACTCAGGGCCAGGCCAGCAACAACTTTTGGATCCACTTTCGACTCGGATTGGTTGTGGCGCATGACTGAGTCAGGCCGGGGCAGAGTCATTGATGCCATCCCCCCTCCCACCCCACCCCACACACACACAAACATATCAGGTCTTAGCCCCTTGAGAGTCCCCATTCTATTTTCGGGCCACTACTCGTAGTTCATCGACAAGCATCTTCAGTATTTGAATTTCGGCTAAGAGGAGCAGCAAAGGAAAACTATTGGCCATCAGGTCACGTCGGTCACAAGGACCCCCGGCAACAAGCAAATTTTTCCATAGTTTATTTTCACAAAAGCTATGATAAATGAAAAGCAGTTGCAAACAGATGTTTGTGATAACTACTCAGACTCAGACCCAGACCCAGACTCAGACTCAGCATTCAGCATCCAGACCACGACTTGGATTCCTTGGATTTCAGTTTATGAAAAATGAGCCAAAATGATTATTTTATGGCAGCTGCAAAGTGTTGGGGCAGCAATCAAATGTCATTACTTAGAGGCTGCCAAGAAAGGGAAAGCAGACCAAGACTTTTTGTGGCAAATACTGGAAATTGCAACCTCTCGCGACAGTTCGTAAGGGTTTTCGTATATATTCCTATATTCTGTTTATTGTAAATGACAGACCGAACACTGCCACCAAATGAGGCATCAATGATCATCATTAATGGCTTTAGAACAGTACTGGATTTTATTTGTATAAATAGAACATAATAATAAAAGAAGTCCGCAAAATAATGAACTGTTTCCTGTGCCTCTGAGAATTACATCCAACATCTCAACATCCCAAAGTTTATACCATCGACTTGATTTATTTTGGTAAACTGTTCCTAATGGACCCATCCCTAGGGTCGTTCAGCAGATATCTTGGGGTATATCTCCGCTGGGGTGCCATACAATTTAATTTCTTATGGCCATTGGATTAGTTATAATGATGCAAAACAATGAGTGACTTCCAGCAACAGGATTCCCCACTGGTGTAGAATACAATAAAAAATAGTTCAAAATTTGATAATTTTAGATGATATTTGTTACAAGAACCAAAAATGTACATATCTCAGGACTATGATAAAAAAGTAAAGAATAACGGAATGGCGTGTCCGAAAATTCACTTTTCTTACGATTTGCTCGGAAAATCTTTTCGATTTTCATTCAAAAATTTAGAGCCCTTCTGGAGAGTGCTCGGGGCTGTTTCCCTCTGAAGATATCTATCGCAGATATGTAGGTATTATTTCCTGATCTGAATACAATTTCATATTATTCCTCTTTTGAGTGAAAATACTCGTCGGTTGGATAGACTCTACTGACTAGAGTCAATAAGCTTAAACAGGATCTGCCAATTCACACAAAGATGCCTTTCGAAGTGAATTCTGATCGGCGAGTATATATACATACTTGGAAGACTATAAATAGGTACTTTATAGGATTTGCTCCATTTATTATCTCGAAAACAACATGCAAGTCGTATGCAAGCATGATCTATGGCACTGATTGATAAGCATTGATTGATAAGCACTGCTATATAAGAAGACTTCTGCCTCTCATCCCACATTCAGTCTGATTAAAATATTTCAACGGGAACAGTCGTTCAATTCAAATTAACAGCCATGCAAATATATTGGATCATTGTCTTTTGCCTCCTTCACGTAAGGGGAGACATCACCCTCTCCACTGGAAGTGGCTCCGAGAATAGTGCGGTGAGAATTGAGTGAAGTGGGAAATGTAAATTGTAATAAACTAATTCGTTGGGTATTCCGTTTGCAGCACTGTGAGGTGTCCAGGGATGAGGATGATGAGTACTGTGGCGCTATTTGCTATCCAATCGTTAAGCCCCTGCTGCGGTACGCTGCCCTTTGCCAGGGCAAGGATACGAAGATCAGCGAGCAAAATGTTACCATCGCGAAACTGAAAGGCGAACTGAAGCTTGCCAAGTCCAAAATTAAGAGCATGGAGGAACAGCTAAAGCATTCAGCAAACGATATTTTGAAAATGGGAAAAGAAACGAAGGACGAAGTCGCAAAAATTGGAATGCAGATTAAAGAAATTAAAGCAAACCAGGCCAAGATAAAGGATCAGGAGGCGGAAATCAAACACTGCCAGGACCAGCTGACGTTCAAGGATGTTTTAATGGAATCATTCAAGTCCACAATTCGCGAAAAGAAATCCCAAATCAAAAGTCTAACCTCGGAGATAGAGCTGCTGAGGGGAAAATACGAAGACAGCAGTTGCTTACCCTTCGTAGACTACACTGGTATCCGTACCATTAGGTTGCCCGTATTAGACCCATTCGACGTGCCCTGCAATTCCAGTGTTTCCGGATCTGGCTGGACTGTCATCCAGAGACGAGTCAACGGCAAAGTGAACTTTAATCGGAACTGGTACGTCTACAAACATGGGTTTGGAGACCTAAGGGAGGACTTCTTCCTGGGACTAGAAAAAATACATCAAATGACTCTGGCGCAGCCCCAGGAGTTGTACATCCAACTCGGAATGGTTAATGGGTCCACCAGCTATGCTCACTACGATGATTTCAAAATAGGAAGCGAAGAGGAAGACTACGAACTGAAATCGCTGGGAACATATTCAGGAACAGCCGGAGATTCACTTACTGAAGTGCACCTGAACATGAAGTTTACCACTTTTGACAGGGATAACGACATAGAGGAGGATGGTAATTGCGCGAAAGGGCATGGAGGTGGTTGGTGGTTTTCGAATTGCGCTTATAGGTAAACATCTTTTACGCGGAATGAACGCTTTTAATTATTACGAATTTATCATTTTTATTTCTTTTTCTTAATATTACAGTAACCTCAATGGAAATTATTATAAAGATGGTAAAGTAAGTGGTAATGCACGTGACGGCATTGATTGGGGTTCCTGGCACAACTATGACTACTCGATCTCCCTCACATTTGCTCAAATGATGATAAGGCCAAAAACCTTATAAAATGTATACTATTTAATGATCTTTTTGTAGTTGAATGCCGAAAGATGATTCAAAATAAACAAGTTCAATAAATGCTAAAATCTGATTATAATTAAATTTACATCTAAATATACATATATAGAAAAAAGTTTGAAAAGTAAAAAGCGCCTATATCTCAGAGACTAGGAAAGCTAGAGCAACCAAATTTTGTATCCAGTTTTCTGTGTTATCACACTACTCCAAGTGTATTTCAAAATTTCGCCCCGCCCCCTTCCGCCCGCACAAAGGACGAAAGGCTGTGGCAAGATGATTTATTTTCAGCCAAGTATTCCACAATTCGAATAAATATTTATCCATACATACATATACATATGTATGTATATGTATATCCTTTGTTGACTTTACTTGGTTGAATGAAGTAAATATTAAAACTCTATTGAATAAACATGAAACAGATTATTTCTATATAAGAACTGCGAGGAATTTAAAACCATTGGTACACCACATTATTTTCTGAGTCAGCATTCCAGAGAATACAGCTTGGACGGAGCAATGCAAGGCACTTCTACAACCTCTAGATACTCTTGCCGGACTATTGATTATATGAAAGATAAATACCCTAAATTCTTTTGGCTATGCTGCACATATTATAAGGATTCAGCCCTGCTTCTGTGCAACTCAGGACATGAAAATGCAGCAGATACTTATTTTATCACTATTTATAAGTAGAGGGAGGTACCACTTCCAATTAATTTATTGGCTGCGTCGTGTACTCTCATCAATAAAAGAACGAAAACTATCAAATATTTAGTTATCTTAATTCGATTCGATGGTGGAAGAGGCCAACCACTTTCATATAATACATACTTTTGACCTACAGTGCTCCCTGGAGATTAAAACCAAATGCCAATCTGATTATCATGACTGGCTACATACGTACATACGTATATATTGCATTGTAGCATCTTGTACATATGTATGTACTTATAAGAAAACGGGGAATTGATATTTCCTGCACCGACAGTTGTGCATCGACAGTTCGCGAGACAAGTCCAACATGAGAGACTTGGGCTCTTTATTGATCATCTATTCGCTTTTGCTGCCAGGGAAATCCTCCCTAGCCAGTGGAGACCAGGAAGTAAATTTGGAGCAGGAAGCTACAATCGCACAGCAGTGCAATGGCTACTGCTTCTCAGTGGTCAAGCCCTTCCTGGATCATTTGACTCAGTTGAAAGTAGCTGGCGATGCCAATAATGAAATGAAAGACAAGATACACACATTGGAGGTCACAGTCAACAGTTTGCAGAGCCAGTTACTAATTAGTGAGACGAAGTTAATAAATAAAGACGATCTAATCAAGGAAAAAGACGCTCAAATCAAGGACCTCAGAGAGCAGATGAAACTGATTTCAGGAGTGCTAGACGAAAAAAACGATCAGCTATCGAAAATCAAGCAAACGGCGGAGAATCTTCCCGACACTTGTCCCAGTGGCACCCCAAATGGTATTTTCCAGCTAAAAGTCAGGGGACTAGAGCCGTTCCAAGTTCCCTGCGTGTCGCCCACGTCTGGATGGACGGTCATTCAAAGGCGCTTCGACGGAAGTGTGGACTTCAATCGAAACTGGACGGCCTACAAAGATGGATTCGGGGATATCAGGGGAGAGTTCTTCCTTGGTCTGGAAAAAGTGCACTTGATGACCGCAGCTCAGCCTCAGGAATTGTATATACAACTCGGAGATATTAATGGCACTTTTCGCCATGCCAGATATGACAACTTCATTGTGGGAAGCGAAGAGGAGGGCTTTATGCTCAAATCACTAGGTGAATACTCTGGAGATGCAGGGGACTCCCTGAGGGACAACGAGAAAGGAAAGTTCGCTACTGTTGATCGGGATAGCTTAGATTGCGTTTATAGTTTCGATGGTCCGTGGTGGTTTGAGTCGTCTTGCGGACAGAGGTAATTCTCCATTTATTTATTTTCAAGAAAACTTCTTTTAATTACAATTTTTTCATTTTCAGTTCCTTAAATGGAAAATATACCAAAAATGGTATAGCAGATAAAATGAATGGAATTTCTTGGGACCACATGAATGGGTTTGATTACAAACTGTCATTGACTTTTGTGAAAATGATGATAAGACCTAGGAATCCGCAGACGTAAAGAATAATAATATATTTAAATATGCCTAAAAACACGAATATTTAAACCCAATAAAATTATTTCAAAAGTTCTGACGGTGTGACAAGTCTTTCTGCTTTACAGAAATGGAAAGGCTTCAACGGGCTTTAAGTTTTTAATAATTCATTTGCCACTTTTCCACATAGAAGCATGGGCCAGGCTCTGGGCAGGCCATGAATCTTCAATGACCCAACATAAAATGGGTGACGGGTCGGCACAGACAACGACCAGGAGGCAATGATGGCATAATGGATGGTGTTATTAAATTAGTCAGTATAATCAAATTATTCTCAACGAAATTAGGCTTGTCTGTGAAGGACATCATTCATGGAAATAAGAATTCCAAAGAAATTTGTTTTATGACAACTCAAAATATTAAATATTAATTGCATATAAGTATAAGTAAGTATTCATGTTTGGATGGGTGCATTGTTACGTGTAGATGTCATAATCGGATTTAGATTTAGTGTCTAAAACACCTCGGTGCACATATGTACATATATTTTCACTTATTACTGGCTTGGCTGGTCCAGGGCTTTGGCTAGTCATCAACTCAACGATTAAGCCCAGCGATAGTCCATTGAAGTGGATAATTCGAGTTTGCCGGTGTCTGTGGGCACCTGGTGGGGGCTATTTTAAGAGGGTGACTTATTAAATATTTAGGCAATTTTGCTTTGATAATATTTGATTCCGGGTCTTCGGATAATGAGAATATTTCAGTTTCACCTTCCGCTATCTAATCACAAATTGATTATTGATAAAGTATTGCTGCCTTCTGCATACCTTTAATTTAAAAAATAACAATTTTCAAATGTGATTGGTATAGTATTTGGATTTTTTTGCTGCCAATCTGCCATTTTCGCTGTAACTATTTAATTGATTTAACACAGATCTTAAGGGCTTATGGACACAAGAAACGTTAACGTTGTCTTCGGCAATTGGTCGGTCATTAGGAGTTTTGTCAGGGCCGCGGATTGACAGTAGCTTTACCAATTCCTCTGATACTTCGGCACAACGCTTCCAGATTCTCTTTTTCTTCCAACAACCTCCAGGAGGCAACTTCACCTAGCGCCTAGCAGTCTTGCAGAATCCTTCGACCTACGACCTTCGATCCTACTACTTCGACATCTCCGCCTAAAGTTACAAAACTTTATTTGCGGCGGTTTGCACCTTAGTTTCTTACTACCAATCACCAGGACCTGCGGCGGAACCGACTATATTTTGAGTGGGGAATGAGTGGGGCTCAAATTCAGATTAACATCGCTCACGCATCATTGCTTGGGGATAATAACGAGACATTTCAATTTGCTCCGCAAAAAGTTCTATTCGGATGATAGCTTTAATGGGGCTTTAGATAGAAAAGCAAGGAAAATGGACAGTATGTAGTAGTAGTCACAACTGTGGTATATGTGGGAGAATTTAAATGGTTTTCAGTTTAATGTTTTAAGTTATCCGAACAATTCCCTTGCCGCTGAAGCGGCAGTTTTCCACTTGCCTTATGACACTCGACTTTTTGGACGCGTCGCCCACGTTGGCCAGCGGCAGGCAATGAATCTTCAGAGACGCCGACAGACCAGCCCCCCGCTCAACCCAAAAGGGTGACGGGGCGCGACAGACAAAGGCCAGGCAATTGTGTGGCGAAAGGACCAAATGCTTTTTTCCCCCTTTTATATTACACACACACACACATATATATTTTCACTTATTGCTGGTTGAAAATTGGCTTGGCCGGGACTTGCAATGCAGAGCCTAGTCCTTTGCCTGTGCCTCGGCCTGGGCCTGGGCATAGTCCTCGATTCAGCAATGAGGGCCAACGCAATTACTGAAGTGGATAATTCGAGTTTGAGGCTGGCGAGGAGGGCTCTTTAAAGAGTGTGACTGAATAAATATTTAAGCTAGTTTATTGAACGGAAGGAAACTTTTCTTTGATTATTCAAACGGAAAATATTTTGGCCCGTGTCTGAAGATAATTACATAAATATGTACAAGCATATTAAATTGCTTTTAACTATTGCCATAGTTAGCCCTTGCACATGCATTCAGCCATGCAAATGATTACAAAAGAAAGAATTTATTTACATCTTTATTTGTGCCTACTTCCATACATACTTCTTCCAGGGAAGGATTTTCCTAAGAGCAAGCATAAATATGACTGAAGAATGTCTAAGATACAATTTTAATTAAAAATGTTACACATTTATTTGGGCCATAAAACTTAGAAACAAAACGGAAGCGAAGCCCCTGAAAGCCCCACAAAAGGCCTGTCTTAATCCAGCAGGGCTTTTATCCTCAGGCCCAGGCCTGGTCCCCTATGGAAGAATTATTAATTCACAAAATAATTAAAAATTCTTTTGGGGCTGCCATTTTCGTTGCTGTCCCGAAAAATGCAAAACAAATTTTTGAAAATTTTATAGCAGCGGATTTATTCACGACCCTGCGAGAGGATTTGATTTGTGTTTTTATACTATTCATTTAATATTTGCTTAAAGTATAGTTATGTATATTTTGTATATTTAGTATTGCTTTATTGTTTTTTATCACCAGACATTTTCTTAGAAAACTTCATGAATATCAACTAGAACTAATACATTGACTCCGAAATGAATTCGAAACAAATAGAACCTAGCATTTTCGGACACAAGTTCAGGGTCTTTTCCAGTGTTTGCCCAAACCTACAGTACAGTCCTTTCGTAAGACTGGTGCCCACCTGAAGGAAGAAATGCTCATTAAGACCCGAGTAGACCAGCCACAGAGTACAATATATCCAGATATATCGACTAAACATACGTATATTGAAGATGTATATCCATCCATTGATCATTGCTCAGACGAGAGGACCTGCGTGCTTCTTTTGGCCCTTGAGGACGCGGCGATTGTGGGGCATGGCATAGCAGAGTTTGCTCCAGAAGAGCGGATCGCCCCACTTAAGGTAGGTGTTGAGCTTGAGGTAGGCCCTCAGCTCGCTGTCGATGCCATTCATGTTCTCCAGTTCCTTGTAGAGGATAATGATGATGCGCTTGCGCTTGTCCTGCAGCGTGGCCTGGTAGGCAATGCGGAACTCCATGCGGGCCCACACCGAGTCGATGAAGTGCTGCGACAGGATGATGATCACCCGCTTGGAGTCGTCGACGGTGCGCACGATCTGCTCGGGTATGCAGTCCCCCACCAGCCAGTCGCGATCGTGCAGACATAGGCGGAAAGGATGCGGGCCAGACTCAAGCTTGGGCAGCAGTTTGCTGATCAGCTCTTCGTCCTTGTGCGAGTACGAAATGAATGCATCGTAGGTCTTGTCCTTGTCCAGCTCCTCTTCGGAGACCCACCACAGGCACAGGTTGTTGTTGTAGAGCCAAATCTTGAGTTCCATCTGGAACATAAGGTAGAACACGCTGATCAGGCAGACCACAATCACCAGGCCGCCCACAATGCAGCTGATGAGCAAAACATACGATGGGCACAGGTCGAAGGCCTCCATTTGCTGCAGAGCCTTGTTCTGACGACTGCACTGCAGCTCCCCAATGTCGTCCACCCGCTGGGGATTAGTTCGGACAAAGAACAGCAGCGGCAGGGCATCGCAGTCGCAAATCAGGGGATTACCCGACAGCGAAATGGTCATTGTGTTATTCTCCTGCTGCAAGAACGTGATGAACTCCTCGCTGACCACACTTATCTGGTTTCGGCGCACATCCAAGTAGCTCAGGTTGACGGGCAGCTGCGCCCCCGTCCCCAGGCTGCTAATCTGATTGTCGCCCACCAGCAGAGCACTGACATTGGCGTAGCCAGCGTGCTGGCTGACCGACGCGGGCAGTTGGGTCAAACTGTTGTTCCCCACCTTCACCACGGTGCTCACGAGTGTGGTGTGGGGCAGCACTGGCAGCTCCTCCAGGTTGGTTCCTCTGCAGTCGACGATCAGCTTGCGCGAGTCTCGCTGCACCCAGCAAATGCAGCGCTGGTCGCACTGCCAGTCCTCCGACTTGTACTGGCACGTCTCGTCGTTGGTGCAGACTATGGCCTCGTAGCTCATCAACAGAGTGGCCCCGTAGAACTGGGTGTTGGTCATGTCAATAAAGTTCAGGCTTCGCACTTCTAGAAACACGGTCGGCGCCAGGGCAGTCAGGGAGTTCTTGTTCAAGACTAATACATTCAGCGAAGTGAGGGGGATAAATATGGTGCTGGGGGAGGAGGAGGAGATTACGGGTGGATTAGTACTTTGTATGTATTTGATGTTTGCTTAAATCTGTGCGCGCTGTCGCTAGATCAGAGGTCGGCAGCGCGCATAGGAAAAGGCCACGGGGCAGCGCAGTCGGCACTTCGTGTAGCGTCGGCAATAGGAAGTCGCGGCTTCAAGGTATACTTATAAAGCTAGCCGCACTGAGAGAGCCACTACTTCTTATGCGTCGCTCATGCTAGCAGACGAAATTTAAGAAGGAAGCAAAGAGGGCGATAACTCAAGTGCGGCTACCTTGTTAAGTATACCTTGCACACTCGGCTTTGTGATTCTGCTCGGCTGGCGCAGCGGCAGCGAAAATTACTCGTGTGGCTTCGGCCCTATGCACACGCGGCTTTGTTATTCTGCTCGGCTGGCGCAGCAGCAGCGAAAATTACTCGTGTGGCTTCGGCCCTATGCACAAAAGGCTTCATAATTCTGATTGGCAGCGCCGCGGCAGTGAAATTAAATCGTGTTGATTCGTGTCTGTTGTCTGTTGTCTGTGCACTCAAATGCACTAAGAACATGTGCGTGCGTGCCGACCCCTGCTGAAGATGCTATATATAACTATCTTTCCTGTTTCCAACTACCTTGTATCCACTCCATGAGTGATCAAATTTATGACCTATTCTTATGACACACACTATTTATGTGACTAACTCTATGTTTACTCTTGGGAACCACAAATACAATCGAAATATTTTCTAGCGAAAAAGTTTTTAAATAAAATACTTAACGTAGCATCGATGGAACTCTGATAACACCATTTGACTGTCTTGTGAGACACGGAATACTCGTTGAGCTATCGCTCTGCCATAGCTGATAAGAGACAGCAGCAGCCACAGCGCCAGCACGAGCGATAGGGGGCCCCGGCGTGGCGGAGACCCTGTTTTTTGATTAATTACTCTGCCACTATACTATTTCTGGAGTTGAACCCTATCGGCGAGAGGGCCATCTTTTAATCAGCATAGCACAGCGCACAGCACAGCTCAAGCATGTGACGAATGAGACAAAACAAGAGAGCAGAGCCGAGCGGAAAATAGTACCCACCTTGATAAATTAGTAAGTTTATTTTTGGATAGATCTAGAACGGTTAGGTTTCCCAGGCCATAGAACACCTGCTCGGACAGCCCAGTCAGTCCGTTGCACGATAGATCCAGGGTGTTCAAGTCCGCCTGATCTCTGAACATTTCGCCGGGCAGCGATTCGAGGTCATCGTTGCCGTTGATTCTGATTAGCCGCAACTTCTCGCTGCCCTTGAACATTTTCTTGTTTACATGCCCCGTGGCCTGGAACAGACGCACCTCCACCAGCCGCTTCATGGAGCTGAAGAGATGCGGCTGCAGCTCGCCGTTGCGTCCACGTTGGGGGCTCGTCAGCTGCAGACTGAGGTTGCGCAGCTGCTGGAGCTCTCGCATCAGAGGCGGCTCGAACTGCACCATGCTGGGGCTCTCGATGGTCAGCTTCTGCAGGCTGCCCATGACCGAGGTGAGCAATTTGCCCGGCAGGGACTGCACGTTCACAACGAGCTCCAGATCCGTGAGGCTGTCGAAGGCCTGGAATATGGACTCCTGCAGCTGCTTGACATCGCTGACAAACTTTAGTTTCTTCAGCCCGGGCACTGGCCCGAACAACCATTGTGAGATGTTCGCCGGAGAGGCTGTGCTATCCTGCTCTTTGGACACGTTCAAGACGTCTTTCGTCACCACTGTCTCCGAGGTGCGGTCACGGAAGCGCATGGTCTGCACTGACTCCACTCCGAGGCCGTCGAGCAGGTCGTCGAGAAAGGTCTCGGGCCAGAATTTGTACGCGTCGAACTCGATCTTGACCAGCTCGGTGATGTTGAAGCGCGGCAGCCAGGTCAGACCGTCCACGGCGTAGTAGCTGACGTAGATCGAGGGCCCCAGCTCGGACATCTCCAGCAGCAGGGCGTACTCGTCCGGGCAGTGAAAACGCACCACATTCGCCTCGGCCACACAGTTGCAGTGCGGGTCCACCTGCTGGCAGAACGTCGGCAGCGGTATGATTTGGCCAGCTGTCAGCCTCACCGAAGTGGCCCAGAGGAGCCACACGACCATCACATAGCCGAACATTTCTTCAGCACTTTGCACCACTATTTATTGGCATTTATTATGGCCAATTAACGGTACGTTATTCTTGTTACGCGACGCGACGGGGCGATGTTTGTGAACACGGCAACGCTTCGGCTATGACTAAATCACAGCTGTTTTGGGCACCAGTCAGCCCAGGTGATAACAGGCCAATTGGCTTGGCGCGTAGTTGTACTCTTTTTTTTACCCCTTATCACAGTGTTTCGTATCGGAGTCGACATGGAAGCCGCAGCCATTGCCAGGGCAAACATCAAACTAGGGATGGCAGCTTCAAGTTTCTCAGCGATTTATATCTTTATAATGGAACACCGAGAACTTGGCGTCCTACTAGGGTTTTCACGAGCATTCCTAAGGATTTATAATCCTTCAAATTCAATCAAAAATTAATCTTTTAATCCCAATAATTACATTTCTTAACTTTATTACACAGGAACACAATCAAATTGTAAAAGTTTCTTTATGTCACTTCTGTCCATCTCTAATCGAATGTTCCACATATTTATTGCACATCTTAACTGCTCAAGCAGCAAATACAAATGATTTATTTGAATATCACTATCCTAATTTGACAATAATCCCGGTCTCAGAGTCACATCACTTTCCCGATAGCGAGCACGGAACTCATTAAATTTCTTTAAGCTCAAAAACTCATAAAGCTAATGGTCGTTTTGTGTTTTTTGGCAAACCTTATAGGAGTCAAAGCAACGAGCAAACGCCGATTGCAAATTGTTTACATTTTTTTTTGTGTTCTTTGCTCCGAATTCGTTGAGAATTTTTTTTATCAAAGAAAGCGGCAACTTTCAAGTATTTGCACAGCTATAAACGGCTCGCATGAGTCAAGGGCCGGCCACATGCCGTCCCAGAGAGGTACAAAAAAACTGTGGCAGACTTTTGGGGGAGTCCCCGTAAACCAGGAGTCATGCTTTGAAAATCAATCATTTATAATTTGCTTTCCAGATTTTCTCTTCTTTCCATTTAAATTTATAAAAATATGTCTGTAACTCTTAAAATGTTGACCTAAATAAATGATAGCTATTAAGGTGGGGGGATGTCATAGATATTCAATGAAGGGGCAAACAATACTTAGGGCTGAGCCGCACCTCCAACAGTCACGCATCGACCTCCACTCAGCTGGACAGACAGCTGTGCGGCCACCCACGCCTCAGTCATCTGATGGGCGGCCAGACGCGCCACGCATACTTGAAACTTGAAAATAAATAAGCTCCTGTCGCACTGGGCCAAGTCAATCACTTGAACTGGGGAGGGAGGCAGGTCTTCTGTGTCGGCCTTGAACCCGCCAAGGACATTCGGTTATAATGGACTCTGGCTCTGGCTCATTGTCGAGTTGTCAAAATTGCCACGTCAAAGTTGAGCGGGTCCTCCACGAACAAGTTTCTCATAATTTACGACGCGTTGGCGGCTCAAACTCAATTAAACAAACAGTTTTGCACTTCGTTCTGGGTCATTGGGCCAAACTTTTGAGCGGCATTTTAATTGGCAGAGCCCGGCCCGATATACGTGTACAATGCAGCATCGCCACAGGACACACATCAAAAGTGACCTTTTGGGGCTGGCTGGCTGGCTGGCTAAATGTGAAAAGGCAAACACAATTACACGCCCAATTACACAGATGGGAAGCTGCGAAGGACCAAGGCCCCCTCTCCTCATCAGTATATATGAACGCACACGCACTGTCGCTGGCATTACGCACCCTGCACCTTTTTGCCCATGCATATATCCAGGCACGGCCTCTCCATTTTCCACCTCTCTGCACCCTTAGAGTGACAGAAATGCCAAAAGTGGTTCCCCCATGAACTGGAACCTCCAAGTGGCCAAGTAAGTGGCCTTACTTAAGACTTTTTCCACTCGCAGTACCGATGTACCCATTCCTTGGGTCTAGCGTTAAGAAGAAGAATACAATGTCCCCTCAACATTAGTTTAGTGATCGAGTTCGATGACAAAGGTATAGTTCAACAGGATTACAGATTATAGTATTTATTATTGGAATTATAGTTCCAGCTAGAACTAGTTCCCTGAACCGATGCTCCCCTCCAAATGCACTCAAATTGAATGCGTTTTATCTCGCACTGGCCACGTGCTGCGGACATGCGGGCTATCTATGCATATGCATCTGTGGAGCTGGTCATCATCCCAACATCATCTGGATGCTGCTAAATGCCAGTGGGAAAACAATAGAGCCCCTGACTTTTGACTTTTGAATTTTGGCGGCCTCCCTTATGGTCGTTCTGCAAATACTAATGAATAGAAGGGTTGTAAGAAGCATCAGAGTAGGGTTTAAGCAGTAGTTAAAAGGTCATTTCCCATAAATGTCAGCACTAAATTAACGCAAGACCTAGAGCGACTTTCATAGTCGAGGTCATTCTGTGGGCCAATGTGTGGCAGGAGCAGGATAGGATCTGTTATGGTCTGTCAACTGTCAGCTAATGCGATTGTGATGGCAGCTGGGATTGGCTCTAACCCATTTGACATTTGGCAAATTGCATGCCAGCCGAAGAGGAAATGCATTTTGAGTAGCACATTGCAAATTAAATCAAAATATACACAGAGAAATGACAACGGATAAGAGCTGTGTGGATAAACATCGGCAGACAGCCAGCCAGCAGCCAGCAGCCAGCCAGCTAGCCGAATGACAAGGGCATCCCAGATGTGCTTTCCTTGCAACCGCAAATACATTTTCCTCTATCCTGGCTGAGTGGCTTTCGACTGTCTCTGTCTCTGTGCCTGGAAAATCAAATCAAATCTACTCCGACAAAAATCTAGAGAATGCCATGGCATAAGAATAGTGAACAAGATCAACTTTTAGCAACAAATCAATAAACTTTTGTGTTTTGTTACCAGATTGCCAGCTACCCCCGCTTTTCCCCTCACCGAAACGTGCAACGCTGCGTATACGAAATCTGGGCAAATTTGTAAGGGAAGTCAGCCAACAACTGAACAAGTACAATTTGTTTTCCTACCAGCATGGAAAAGCACACAGCACTGCACTACAGAAAATGCACTTAAGTCGTGCTTCTGGGTGAGCGGCTGCAAGAAAATAGAAAATGCAAAAGGGAATCGCTTAAAGTGGAAACGCATACTCGGTACTTAGTCGAAAATTTGTCAAGACTCAGAGACTCACAGTCTTCCAGTCTGTCAAATATTCCCATGGCATCTACTCGACTTTGCCTTGAAGAATGTATGTTTTTCCAAAGGGGAGCACTTACTATTCCACATTGTGTTATCTTTTAAATATGCATGATGTGTAGATGTGTAGATGTAGATGATGTGTAGCATTTTCGTTCTAACGGCAGGTAGGTTGTTCCTCATGGAGGTAAAATATAATGATGTAGTTATAGACGTGATAAAATACTTCAAATTTCTTGTTGGAAGAGAGATAAGGCTTCCAAGATTCTTATCAACATACTCGTACTTGTTTTCAGGCGTCGCAAGATGTAGAGAGATGTAGATGATGTGTAGATGTGTAGCATTCTCGTTCTAACGGCAGGTAGGTTGTTCCTCATGGAGGTAAAACATAATGCTGTATAGACGTGATAAAGGACTCCACTCTTGTTGAGTGTCAAAAAGATGCAAGTTTCAAAAGGAAGAGAATAAGGCTTCCAAGAGTCTATACAACATCCTCGCATATGTTTTCAGTCATCTGCATAAACGTCTCTAATCTCTTTGCCACAATCTTAAGCCTTCAAGCATTATTTTAAATTAATTTAAAATCCTTTTTGTCTCACATTTAAAGCTAATTTTTCAACTTTAGTAACGTTATTATTATGTAAAATATATTGTATTTCAAAGTGAACTGCATGGCAATTTTTAAGGCTAAGCCACCCTTGGCCATCAACGGCGACATCTCATTTCTCATTGTGTCCCCAGCCTTATA
This sequence comes from Drosophila athabasca, assembly GCA_008121215.1. Lineage (NCBI taxonomy): Eukaryota > Metazoa > Arthropoda > Insecta > Diptera > Drosophilidae > Drosophila > Drosophila athabasca. Next base: position 47,985,981 of record CM017794.1, read on the forward strand.
TATTGGGCGTACGCCATGTCTGCCCCACATGATGCCGGAGCATCCTTCTGGGACCTGCTCCTTCTGCTCCTGCTCCACCCACTGTTTCCTCTGCTTGCGCCACATTAAATGGCAAAATTGTCAAAATGCCGCAACAAATGGCGACCGTGGCACGTCCGGTTATTGTTGCTGTTGTTGTTCCTTGTTTTTCCCGACATTTTCTTTATTTTTTTTTTGAAGGCTGATGGCTCTTTGTTGTAGGTGTTTGCCTCCGGGCGGCACTGTAGCCATGTGTGTGTGTGTGGCCGTCGTCCGATTGTCGTTCCAGTTTCTTGCCTCGGGCTGCCTGTGCTCTGCTGTGCTGTGTTGTTCCAATTGCAACCCCATTGTCGTGTGTGCAACAGCAGAAAATGTCGTCAACATTTCTTGCGGCCAGGCCACATGCCACATGTGTTGTCTCCTTTGTCTCAGCAGCATCTATCTGCTGCCTCCCCTCCATCTCTTGGTCGAGCTTGGTTAGGATTGCATTTTCTAATTTGTGCGCCACATTAAATGCTTTTGTGGCTTTTGGGCAAATCCCTGACCGATTGCAATCTCCAGGCCATCTCCCAGGGAAATCATTATCATTATCATAGATATCCCTGGGTAATGTTTGGGTTTCAGTCTGCTTCGATTTATAGCAAATAGCTGTACCTGCACCCCAAGGACATCCATATGGGGGGTGTACACATGTGAATAAAAGTATGTCTCTTTCCCCTCCCCTGCCGGCTGTGTCCCCTCACTGCATGTCGACTTTTTTCTGCAAATTATTTAGATCCAGATGCTGGCGGGGCAGTGGCAACAGCAACAGCAACAGCAGCAGTGGCAAGTGTTCGAATGCAACGGGGCATGAAGCAACTACGACAAAATAGAGAAAAATCCAACTGCAACAGCAGCAGCAAGCAGCAGCGGCAGGAAGTAGGGGCAGCAACAAATTCGACAGCAAACAGCGCGAAAAGAAAAAGCTGAACAAAAAACGCGAAAAAAAGGAAAAACTACGAAATGCCAGGGCAACAAAGTTGCAAGTTGAGTTCAGCAAACAGCACACAGCACACAGCGCACAGCAGGCAGCCAGCCCCTAGATATAAGAGTATGTGTGTGTGTGTGTGTGTGTGTGTATGTGTGTTTGTGTATCTAAATCCCAGCACTAGTATCTGCAGCTGCAGGCTGTCCTCCTCTACCTGTGGCGCCCTGAAGATAGAACGGCAATGGATCCCGGGGAGAGGGAGAACGAAACTCTTTCAAGTGCTGTTGAGTCGGTCCTCTCCCTCTCTCCCTCTCTCACTCTCTCTTTCTCTCTGTCTATCTCGCTGTTCTTGCTTCGCCGCTTCTCTTAGGATGATTTTCCTTTTCCTCTTTTTGGGGCCAAGTTTAAACAACTGCAAGGGACAAGCCGTCGTCCAGCGGATGTGTAGGGTAAACTTTTTACTTAAAATTCGACAGGCAGAAAATAATAATAATAATATTGTGCTTAAGCATTGGACCTTCTTCTCCCAAGTGCTGCGAGTCCACTAAGTTCAAGCCGGAAACTCTTGCCAGATGTTGGGCACAATGGCAGCAAATTAATGCATTTTGGCAGGGACTGTACTTGCACAGATAGTTATAAGGCGTGAGAGAGAGCTGCAATCCTCTTGAAATTATCATTATTTTATTATATTCTTCTTTACATTTTCTTAAACATACATTTGTTTATCTTTATGCCATATATCATAGGGAAATTCCAGTCGAGTAGATCTACATCCACATCTACCCCACTGTGCATCATCCTCCTGGAGTTGCCTTGGCTAGATTACTTTTTGCAGGTTGCCCAAAACAACTGCAGCGCATAAATTTTGCAAGAGCTTACACACACACACACACACACACACACATATATCCCCTGTGTGTGTGTGTGGAGCTTTCAGTCATCTGCATCTTTGCCACTTTTATTTGCATAAGCACCGCAAGTTGCACGAAATTCGGTGCGGTGCGTGCCCTGGCCTGACCTGCCTTTCACTCATTTCACATTTGGCATTTTGCATTTTGCATTCCACATTTGGCATGCGCTCAAGTGAAAAGTAAACATACAATAAATTATAAGCGCCCACATGCAGTCTGCCTGCCACATGCCACACATGCCACACATGGCCCCCGTGCAGCTTGATGCTAGTGGAAATTAATGAGATGTGAGGAAAAGGTGCACTCCGCACAAATGCTTCAAGTTACGCAGTTTAGCACCTGCATCATTCGATTCAGCGAGCTGCAACATTCTCATTGCAAAAATTTCACATCCGACTGGGCCACGGGTGGGTGGGGCATGAGGGGGGCTCAGGGAATTGCCTAACAATTTTGGGAATTCACATAAGGAAAGAAGCAAGTAATTTCGGCAGCTTGGAAAAGTCAATGGGAAATATACTGCTTGGGAGTTCAACTAATGACCGACCTCGTGTGCAGATACATATATCATCATTCGAATAATCCTATCGTAATATTGCCAACAGCTTTAAGATATATTCCAAAGATTCTCCTAATTATTATCGGCTTTGCACACGTTCTCACCATTTTCCCATTTAATTTCCATTCCTTGCGGCAGACGAACTTTTTCGCCAATAAATAAAAGCAAAAAGTTTGCACAACTCTTCCAATATGGGAAAAGATACCAACTAAAAGCTAATCAACGTCAGCTTAATCATTCTCCCTATAATCATCATCATCATCAACAGCAGCAGCAGCAGCAGCAGACACCAGCAGCAACTCCGAATGCAATTAGCTGCGACAACGTAAAACTTTGCAGCTTTTATTTGCCACCCGTCCACCCCAAACCCCACCCCATCCAACCCCAACCCCAACCCCACACAATCGCTCACACACTCGACTGCCTAATTAGGAACTTTTTCCCATGGATAGATGGAGGCGGGTGGAAGTCGCTCGCTCCGTACTTTGTTATATAATGGCGAGAAGTGCCGGCGGCATGAATACTTCCAGCAGTCATCAGCTGTATCTCGTGTGTCATGTCATCACGGGAGGAAGCAGCATGACAGCATAACAGCCCAACAGCAACATGAACCTCCCTCCCAATGGATGAACCAGTTCTGTCGAGAGTGCGGAAACTGCAGCCTCGATTATGTCATTCGAGTGCCGTGCCCCCGCACTCTGCCCCCATAACCACATCAGTCTCCATATTTGTTATATCGCCATAATGCATGTCTTATCTGTGGCATCGACAACATCAGAGCATCAGAGGACATGCAACAGTTCCGTGCGTGTGTGTGTGTGAGTACGTGTGTGTGTTTTTGTTAATATTTTGCTTGCTCGTTTACTCATGGGCCATGCGATAATAATGAAATTACGTCCAAGTGGCAGATGAGGAGGGTTGTGTTCAAATATTTTCAGATTTTACATCTTCATTAGCCAAGCCAACACAACAGGACGGAGCAAACAACTTGGCAATCATCAGGACTCACTTAGGCGAAAGGTTTTCGGACGGATACGAATATTTCCGATTCAGGGAGTCCTTAATGTAATCACAGCCATCCTTCTACATTTCTGCCCTAATTGGTTCTACATTTTTGAGATTTTAATTCTGTTTGTTCTTACGATAAACTGTTTTATTTTTTAATATATATTAGAGTATTATATATTATCGTAGGGCATATATTTCTCGAGATTGAAATGGAGTTGAAAGGTTGCTGAAAATTAGTTCATTCTCGATTTCTTTTTGGAAAAGTTCTATGTGGTCCGACTTGTAACACTAGAAACATTTCACTACAAAACATTTTGAGAAGAACGAATAAAAGCCAACCCGAGAATATGTTTAATTAATTAAAAGTTCCAGCTACTTCTACCACTACCAAGTGGACATGTAGAATATAATATTTTATAATTTATTAATATTAAATGAGAGATTATTGTAGCATTGATTTGATACAAGATAATTCCCTTGGGACCATTTCTTCAATTTGTGTGGAAGTTTTCGTAGACAAGTGCTTGCCATTTAGGCTGTGACAGGCAGATTCCACTTTTGACATCGAGCATACGATAAAGATAAAGACAGAATACTTATTATCACTAGCCCAACGAAGTTATCAATGAATCATGGTTCATTTTTGTTTCTCAGAGAATATGCTTTGCTTTTTTATCGGTTGACTTTATCGTAAGTCCCATTCCCATTCTCAATCCTTTCGATCCAGTGGTGCAATCAATATTGGCTGGCAAGCGCAAGTGGCTCTCAAATTTGGTCAAATTAATACGATTTTATTGCCGCCATTGTCTAGTGGCGCGGCATGGTGTGACGCCATCCCAGTGGAGGCCATTTGGAGCCCCTCTCGGCGCTGGCAGCGGACATAAATTTGTGTATGTGTATGTGTACTCGGAGTAGTTGCGTATACGCAATGCCATTAAATTAAGGCTGACATCGTTATTATGACTACAAACAAATATCAATTAAATTTGAATAAAAACGCAATACACATAAATCCAGTTCGGCAAGAGAGAGAGAGAGAGAGAGAGTGTTTATGGGTGCATGGCTATAAGCCATCCCACCACCCAGCCTAGCCAGCGGAAATAAAGATGCATGGAGTGCCAAATGAGGCGCAACCACTTATGGCTTCTGCCTGAACCCCCCATTCCCCTCTCCGCTCCCCCCTTTCGCCCTTCGCTTACTGGCACGCATCCTGGCATCCTGTCACGCATTATAAGTTTATTATGTGCTTTTTGGCCCTCGCTGCACTTGATTCTGCCTCAGAACCAGACCGGAGCCTCCACTCGCTCCACAGCTCGCTCCATCTGGCAGTGGTTCTCACTCTGGTTCACGCTTTGGTTCACGCTCTGGTTCACGCTCTAGTTCACGCTCTGGTTCTCACTCTGGTTCTCACTCTGGTTCTCACTCTGGTTCTCGCTCTGGTTCACGCTCTGGTTCACGCTCTGGTTTTCACTCTGGTTCTCACTCTGGTTTCTCACTCTGGTTCTCACTCTGGTTCTCGCTCTGGTTCTCACTTTGGTTCTCACTGTGGTTCTCACTCTGGTTCTCTCTCTGGTTCTCAATCTGGTTCTCGCTCTGGTTCTCACTCTGGTTCTCGATCTGGTTCTCACTCTGGTTCTCGCTCTGGTTCTCACTCTGGTTCTCGCTCTGGTTCACGCTCTGGTTCACGCTCTGGTTCACGCTCTGGTTCTCACTCTGGTTCTCACTCTGGTTCTCGCTCTGGTTCTCACTCCGGTTGTCGCTCTGGTTCTAACTCTGGTTCTCGCTCTGGTTCTCAATCTGGTTCTCGCTCTGGTTCTCACTCTGGTTCTCGATCTGGTTCTCACTCTGGTTCTCGCTCTGGTTCTCCCTGGGACTCCCAGTTGCGTAATTTCCCATTCGCTTTTATGCTGACATGAATGTGCATAATTTGTCGGCATAAATCCTAGACGACTACTGGACGAGTTGGGGTCTCATTTCGGTTCGTTTCGGTTCGCTTTCGGCCTGGCGATTGGCTGCCTTGGCCGTTAATTTGTGGCCTAATTAAGCGAATCCTTTCGCTGGCATTACCAGAAGACACGTATCGAGATCTTAGCACTTACTTACTTCAGTAGTAGCCGAGTAATTGGGGTATATACATACATATGTTTATATAAATGTGTCCTCACTTTGTTTCAGTATTCAACTCATGCAACAGGTTATCACACTTAAAATACTATAGTCCTAACTTAAGATACAAAAGTAGACTAGATTCTACAAACAACCAGCGAACGTCTTAAGTGTAGTGAATGGAGCAGCTATTGGATCGCAAAATAAAGGCCAAGTAAAACATATTCTGCAGAAATCCAGTCTAGATAATATCATGGTCAACAGCAACAATTTATTGGTATTTTTATTTTCTCAAAACATACAATATATACTTGGTTTTTTATGCGATTTCATAGACATGGTGTACACATGTTTTCCAACTAATTATACCGATGAACTATTTCTTTATCGAATATGGTGTTTGTTTTTATGTTTTTCATTTCTGGAATTTGATTGTTCGCTTATTCACTGTATTTATGAAAGCTTCTCCAAATTTATATCATTTATATGCAAATTCTTGGTGGAGAAAGTCCTGGACTTGATTGCTTCTCCTTTTAGACATGCTTGGACCAAGGCCAGGTGGCATTCAGAAACTCGCATGATTACCAAATTATTCTTGGCAGAGCAATCCCCCTGCCCTGCCCTGCCCCCTCCACCAGTGGAGTCTGACCTTCAAATGTCAACGCAAGCCATGCTAAAGCCCCCGTGTGCAACAGTTCAAACGAGACCAAGAGAGAGCAAGAGAGAGAGAGAGAGAGAGAGAGAGAGCAGGTGGCTCCTGCAAAAAAGGTGAAAGCCAAAACAAAACTTTGTGTTTTGGCTAATTCAGGGGCACGCATGCACTTGCCGCCCCGCCTTGCCCCGCCCGTGGAGGCGGAATCAGGAGCACAACATTTCGTAATTGAAGCGAAAGGTTTTGATGCCATGATAAGTTGAAATGCAGCCTCGTCCTCCCTCAACGCTTTGCATGACTGCCACATACAATGCCACCACATATGAGGCGATTAGGAAGGGTTAGATGGATGGATGGATGGGTGGGTGAGTGGGTGGTTGGATGGATGGGTGGGTGAGTGGGTGGTTGGATGGCTGACTGACGGCTGAGTGGGCGCTGTAAGACGCCAACGCGTCCTTGAGCGTACTTTTCTGCCACTTGCCTTCTATTTGTTATTTTAACGAGCTTGCTTTCGCTTTTGCTTTCGCTTTGCCTTTGCCTTTGCCTTTGCCTATGCTTTTGTTTCTGTTTCTGCTTACTGTTTGTGCAACAACAACGAGTGCCGAGCACTTGTGCAACAATATTTGCAGCGAGCTGCTCAAAGGCCCTGCCACTATATTCTCCTGCTATTTGTGTTCACTTTTTTAGTCATCCATTTTCCCTTTCAAATGTTTTCTAGTGGCGAGCGTGTGTCTCAAAAGAAAATGAGTTTTCTTTTGGCATTTCCTGACTGTCTCGCTGTGCATTTGAGCAAGATTTGATATGCGACACACAAACACACACACACACAAACCATATTCCCTTCACTCTGTCCGTCCCACCCTCGGCAATTTCCGGCGGAAGCGCGAAAAACTTTTTGCAGGTATTTAAGTGGCCTCTCCTTTGCCGTGCTGCCAGTTGGCTGAATTCCCTTAGACAAGAACTCGACTTGGCCTATCCACCCCTCCCCCCCCTTTTGGCCTTTCGCCATTCTTCAATGTGCACACTTCCGTTTCCGGTCTAGGGCATCGAGCAAAAAAATGCAAGCCCCTGCTTGAGCTGCTTGAGTCGAACTAGTTCTGAACTGAGTTCTGAACTTCAATTAATTTCAATTTCGAAGTCTTCCCGTCTTCCCTTTGTGTCATGATAATGTTATCGCATAAAATATGGACACTTAATGGTGTTGCATCAGCATTAACATAATATAGGAAATAAATTCAATCTTTATACAAATCTTCTATAAAAGCTAAAACAAAATTCTGATAGAAAACAAATGATTGAAAAACCTAAAACTTGTGATCAAAAACCTGTGGCAGTCACCCAACATATGATTATAATACCAACGATTGATAAGAAACTCGATCGACGGCTACACACACACATACATACAAGCACCATTCAAACATCGCAAAAATAAACAAATATAATTCTTGATTGTTAAGTGAATCTCACAAACCTCAGTTCATTGTTTTCTTTGTTAATTAAATTTGTCTTAAAGAAAACAATAAATGTTTTTTAATCGTTTCGTAAACTGTTTCTAAGAAGAACTTTGTGGCAAATCCCAGAGTTTCATAGTTCATAGAAGAGCCAGCTCCTCTGTCAGAGTACATATGTACATATGTACCTACCTATGTACATGTATAGCATGTATGTATGTATGTATATTCGTGTGTTTTTGTTTGCTCGTACTTATATGTATGAGTATATGTATGCCAAAACATTCTTGAGTAGAGATTTGCATATGTCTCTCCGCTGTGGGGCCTTGGCATGAAATACGATTTGGTATTTACTTCAACAGCAAATTGCTTTTAGTGGCTCGGACTTGGACTTGGACGCGCCTAACAGATTATGTAAGCGTTTTCGCTGGTTGTGTGGTGTGTGATTTATTAACAACTAATGTCTGGGTCTGGGTCTGCCTCTGGCTCTGGGACTTGCCAAAAAGAAAACAGAAACCAACTGCAAGTAACCTGACAGCGCCAAAGCCAATTTTAATTAAGGGGAACATTTCAGGTGATGTGAGAATGCAATAAAAAAAAAAGGACCAGAAACGAGGCGAATGGACAATGTGTCATGGAAATGCAGAAAATGCCGCTTGCCGTGTGAAAAGTGAAAGCAGAAAACGTCCTCGCACCCGCCGTCGCCCCCGCCGACAGGGTCAAATGGCGTGCCCTGACGAATGCAATGGGGCGAGTGGGAGTGGGGAATAAGCGAATCTTCCGTACTCAAGGAACTCCTAACTTTCCTTAACTTTAAGCCCAAAAGGAAATTTACATATATGCACATTTTGGTGGTCGAAGAAATTCAATTAAGATTAGCCCAGATTTATTATGGAATAATACATACATATGTTTCATTTCGTTCCATTCTTAAAATCGCTTTATTCTTTATAGTACCGAGAATTTGAAATCGTGCTCTATGAGATCACAGAACAAATTCTAAATATTATATATGGAAAAAATTGATGGAGAACACAGATTTTCGTCTTTTCTGGGGGCGGGGCGGGGCGGGACGACATTTTCAACACTGTGATATCACAGGAGTCTGCATACAAGATTTGTTGCTCCAGCTGTTATAGTCCCTGAGATCTAGGCGCTCGTCGGGACAGACAGACAGACACACATGGCAATATCGACTCGACTATTGATGCTGATTTGGGCGTTATATGCATCCACTTTTACCACAATTCTAATATACCCAGACACTCTTCGAGTACCGGGTATACAAATGGTAAAATTACATCACTTGAGAACGGAGGGGTAGGTTTTTTTTATGGTTTTTACGAAAGAATATTCGATTTTTTATTGGAAAAAAATCGCAGCCGTACAATTGTAGGCGAAGAGACAATTATCATAGTCGGAGATCAGTTCCAAGCTCGAGATATTATTCTCCAAGGACGAAACAATGAATGGAGTTATTTTCCTTACCAATTCCTGCTGTTAGACGATCAAACCTTGGCCGACTACACGTCTAGCAACAAGTAATCAGAGTATCCGTAATAGCACTATGTAGTCGACACGACATTTCCGCTGTGGCCCAAAATGCCTTTTTCCAATAGATTTGAAGATATAAAATTTATTTAAGAATTATAGTTTTTTATTCAAGGTTTAGTTTTATTTATAAGATTTTTTTTAAATTTGTCATGTTTCTTCCAGAGGTAGTGTTTTTTTTTTTTACATTACTTAAGTTTCTTATATCTAATTGCATTAAATTTGGCAGTTGTGAAAAGCTGATAAATGCAACTATAAAAAAAAATTGTATACATTTTTGAGGTATTTTCCCCCGAAATTTTGACTTTTAAAACTCAGGAAAAGTCGTCCGAACAGAACCGATCATCTAATTGATGAGGCCTCTTATTTTCTCTTTCTCGCACACAGCAGCGCAGTCGGCACACGCACAGAATAAAAACTTCGTGTAGCGTCGGCCCCTTCGGCTTCATAATTCTGACCGGCAGCGCCGCTGCAGAGAACATGAATCGTGTTGCTTCGTGTCTGCTGTCTGCGCACACAAACGCACTAAGAACATGTCAGTGCTGCGTGCCGACCAGTGTTTCAAAGACAGTTTTGCAGTGTCTCTCTCTCTCTGTCTCTGTTGTTAATGGGAGACCGATACGTTCGTTTCTTCGGTTGAGCCAAACAGTCGGACCGAAGAGCACAAGCGAAACGAAAAAAGTGTTTCGCTCAGAGAGAGATCGTGTGTGCTAAAGAAAATCGGTTGACTGTTATTTGCAAGCTCAGAAACTTTTAACAGTTCTTATTCGGGATACAGAGAGTTATTTTCTACTTAAACGGGGACCACTGCTTTACTAAGGAACTGACTGAACTACATTTACAACTACATATATTTTCAATGAATCGTCCGGCAACCAAAATGATCGGCATACTAGGTTTTGTCTATTCGTTACAATATATACATACATACATATATAATATGTGAAACCACATTTCCTTAGGACAAGTAGGAAGTTTTTTAGTGCCAAAGTATTAGCAGTCTCCATTCATTTACAACTCACTAGTAAATCACGAAACAAACTATTAGTGAACACGGAAAAATTTGTAAATTATTATATTTTTTTGTAAACATTTCTCAAAGAATTTACACGAATATCCGAAATGGACCAAGACAGCAGACCCGAGTGGGGAAAATCAGTTAGCAAATGTAAGTACAGTCGCAGCGAGACATTGCATTGCATTGCATTCTCACATCCACATCCACATCCAGTTTGCCTGTTGCCCCAACGTGTCGTCGTGTCGTTGATGGGGTTCTTCGGCCTCATCTGCGCCTTCACCTGTCGCGTTTCCCTGTCCCATGCCATTACCATATTGGCAATATCAAATCGCACCGTGGGGGGTAATTCTACCGGTGATCTGCCAGAAGGCGTTTGCCCGAAGGAAGACGCGCCGGAAATTTCCTCGCACTATAAGGGCAAGTACGAGTGGAGTGAGAAGGAGAAGGGCTACATCCTAGGATGCTTCTACTTCGGCTACCTTCTCTCCCACTTGCCAGGCGGCATTGTGGCTGATAAGTACGGTGCCAAATGGGTGGTGGCCTTCTGCTTAGGGATGACGGCGTTTTGTGAACTCCTCAGCCCTGCCGCCATTGACGGGGGGGCCTATTATTTAGTTTTCCTTCGTGTGCTGATGGGCATTGGCCAAGGTCCGATATTTCCCGCACTGAATGGCATTCTATCCAACTGGGTGCCGAAGAAGGAGCGGAGCACCCTGGGCACCTTGTGCTTCAGCGGCAGTACCATGGGCATCATAGTGAGCAATGCGTGCTCTGGCCTCCTCCTGCAGTACTTTGACTGGTATGTCATGTTCTATGTGTTCGGAACTCTTGCTTTAATTTGGTTTATTGTGTTTGTAAGTACATCCTTTCCTTTCCTTTGTTTAAATGCACGAGTAAGAGTAAGTTGTTAATTCCCATAGGTTGTGATCTGCACTAGCTCCCCGTTCTCTCATCCCTTCATCAAGCCCGAGGAGCGCCAGTATCTGGCCGAATCAGTCGGAAATGTCAACAAGGATAAGCCTTCAATACCCTGGAAGCCATTGCTGATCAGTATCCCCATGCTTGGCCTGATCATTAGCCAGATGGGCCACGATTGGGGATACTACGTGATGGTGACCAATCTGCCCCTCTACATGGCCGATGTAATACAGTTTAGCATACGCTCCAACGGCTTTGTCACCGCCCTTCCCTACATTGCCATGTGGATAGCTTCCCTAGGTGGTGGCGCCATAGCTGGCTGGCTCATCAGTACGGAAAAGATGAAACTGTGGACCGAGCGTAAAATATTCACATTTCTGTGTAAGTCCCACTCTACTCGTTACACTCGATCCGGATCATTATACGCTACGCCATCCTATGCAGCCGCCTTTTTCCCTGGCCTCTTCATGGTATTGGCTTCATATGCGGGCTGCGATAAGGTGCTCGTGGTTGCCTTGTTCACCATCGCCATGTTCGCCATGGGCCTGTACTATGCTGGCCAGAAGTTGTCGGCCCTGGACATAAGTCCCAGCTATTCGAGCACCATAACGGCCATCATCAACGGTCTCGGTTCCCTTACAGGACTATTCGCCCCTCCCATAATCGGGATCCTAACTCCAGATGTATGTATACAAAGATCACAAGGCTCTGTTTTTTTTTTTTACCCTCTACGCTTTCCAGAAAAATCTTAACCAATGGCGTATAGTCTTTTGGCTTTCTTTCGGGATATTGACGTTGTCGTCCATCGTCTTCTGGTTCCTCGGAAGCGCCGACGTTCAATCCTATGATCCCATGTATGAGGGATCTGAGAAGCCAGCAGAAACCAAGAATAAATAAACAAATTTCTCCATAAGCAACATCTTCCCTATCAAAATCATTAATGTGTATACCACCTTGGCCGACATACACATCTAGCAACAAGTAATCAGAGTATCCGTAATAGCACTATGTAGTCGACACGACATTTCCGCTGTGGCCCAAAATTCCTTTTTCCAATAGATTTGAAGATATAAAATTTATTTAAGAATTATAGTTTTTTATTCAAGGTTTAGTTTTATTTATAAGATTTTTTTTAAATTTGTCATGTTTCTTCCAGAGGTAGTGTTTTTTTTTTTTACATTACTTAAGTTTCTTATATCTAATTGCATTAAATTTGGCAGTTGTGAAAAGCTGATAAATGCAACTATAAAAAAAAATTGTATACATTTTTGAGGTATTTTCCCCCGAAATTTTGACTTTTAAAACTCAGGAAAAGTCGTCCGAACAGAACCGATCATCTAATTGATGAGGCCTCTTATTTTCTCTTTCTCGCACACAGCAGCGCAGTCGGCACACGCACAGAATAAAAACTTCGTGTAGCGTCGGCCCCTTCGGCTTCATAATTCTGACCGGCAGCGCCGCTGCAGAGAACATGAATCGTGTTGCTTCGTGTCTGCTGTCTGCGCACACAAACGCACTAAGAACATGTCAGTGCTGCGTGCCGACCAGTGTTTCAAAGACAGTTTTGCAGTGTCTCTCTCTCTCTGTCTCTGTTGTTAATGGGAGACCGATACGTTCGTTTCTTCGGTTGAGCCAAACAGTCGGACCGAAGAGCACAAGCGAACCGAAAAAAGTGTTTCGCTCAGAGAGAGATAGTGTGTGCTAAAGAAAATCGGTTGACTGTTATTTGCAAGCTCAGAAACTTTTTACAGTTCTTATTCGGGATACAGAGAGTTATTTTCTACTTAAACGGGGACCACTGCTTTACTAAGGAACTGACTGAACTACATTTACAACTACATATATTTTCAATGAATCGTCCGGCAACCAAAATGATCGGCATACTAGGTTTTGTCTATTCGTTACAATATATACATACATACATATATAATATGTGAAACCACATTTCCTTAGGACAAGTAGGAAGTTTTTTAGTGCCAAAGTATTAGCAGTCTCCATTCATTTACAACTCACTAGTAAATCACGAAACAAACTATTAGTGAACACGGAAAAATTTGTAAATTATTATATTTTTTTGTAAACATTTCTCAAAGAATTTACACGAATATCCGAAATGGACCAAGACAGCAGACCCGAGTGGGGAAAATCAGTTAGCAAATGTAAGTACAGTCGCAGCGAGACATTGCATTGCATTGCATTCTCACATCCACATCCACATCCAGTTTGCCTGTTGCCCCAACGTGTCGTCGTGTCGTTGATGGGGTTCTTCGGCCTCATCTGCGCCTTCACCTGTCGCGTTTCCCTGTCCCATGCCATTACCATATTGGCAATATCAAATCGCACCGTGGGGGGTAATTCTACCGGTGATCTGCCAGAAGGCGTTTGCCCGAAGGAAGACGCGCCGGAAATTTCCTCGCACTATAAGGGCAAGTACGAGTGGAGTGAGAAGGAGAAGGGCTACATCCTAGGATGCTTCTACTTCGGCTACCTTCTCTCCCACTTGCCAGGCGGCATTGTGGCTGATAAGTACGGTGCCAAATGGGTGGTGGCCTTCTGCTTAGGGATGACGGCGTTTTGTGAACTCCTCAGCCCTGCCGCCATTGACGGGGGGGCCTATTATTTAGTTTTCCTTCGTGTGCTGATGGGCATTGGCCAAGGTCCGATATTTCCCGCACTGAATGGCATTCTATCCAACTGGGTGCCGAAGAAGGAGCGGAGCACCCTGGGCACCTTGTGCTTCAGCGGCAGTACCATGGGCATCATAGTGAGCAATGCGTGCTCTGGCCTCCTCCTGCAGTACTTTGACTGGTATGTCATGTTCTATGTGTTCGGAACTCTTGCTTTAATTTGGTTTATTGTGTTTGTAAGTACATCCTTTCCTTTCCTTTCCTTTGTTTAAATGCACGAGTAAGAGTAAGTTGTTAATTCCCATAGGTTGTGATCTGCACTAGCTCCCCGTTCTCTCATCCCTTCATCAAGCCCGAGGAGCGCCAGTATCTGGCCGAATCAGTCGGAAATGTCAACAAGGATAAGCCTTCAATACCCTGGAAGCCATTGCTGATCAGTATCCCCATGCTTGGCCTGATCATTAGCCAGATGGGCCACGATTGGGGATACTACGTGATGGTGACCAATCTGCCCCTCTACATGGCCGATGTAATCCAGTTTAGCATACGCTCCAACGGCTTTGTCACCGCCCTTCCCTACATTGCCATGTGGATAGCTTCCCTAGGTGGTGGCGCCATAGCTGGCTGGCTCATCAGTACGGAAAAGATGAAACTGTGGACCGAGCGTAAAATATTCACATTTCTGTGTAAGTCCCACTCTACTCGTTACACTCGATCCGGATCATTATACGCTACGCCATCCTATGCAGCCGCCTTTTTCCCTGGCCTCTTCATGGTATTGGCTTCATATGCGGGCTGCGATAAGGTGCTCGTGGTTGCCTTGTTCACCATCGCCATGTTCACCATGGGCCTGTACTATGCTGGCCAGAAGTTGTCGGCCCTGGACATAAGTCCCAGCTACTCGAGCACCATAACGGCCATCATCAACGGTCTCGGTTCCCTTACAGGACTATTCGCCCCTCCCATAATCGGGATCCTGACTCCAGATGTATGTATACAAAGATCACAAAGCTCTGTTTTTTTTTTTTTACCCTCTACGCTTTCCAGAAAAATCTTAACCAATGGCGTATAGTCTTTTGGCTTTCTTTCGGGATATTGACGTTGTCGTCCATCGTCTTCTGGTTCCTCGGAAGCGCCGACGTTCAATCCTATGATCCCATGTATGAGGGATCTGAGAAGCCAGCAGAAACCAAGAATAAATAAACAAATTTCTCCATAAGCAACTCCTTCCCTATCAAAATCATTAATGTGTATACCATGCTGTTCAAGATATTAATATTATAGATTTTAATTGACATTTGTTTCGTTTCATTTCACAGAGGATCAGCCCAAAGGGCTATCACTGGCTGTACCCGTTCCGTGGGTTGTCCCCATCCCTGAATAAAGATTAGTATGAATTCAAGATCTACTCGCAAGTGTCTAGACTTTTCTTTTAAGGTCTAAACACACTCTGCACTATGGGCAACATTTTGAAATAAATAAAACAGGGACCGCACAAACATATCTTTTTATAGCATTTATTTAAGAGTTACGCACTAAAAATGGCATCGATTTTTAGGCCGAAAACCGTTCATTCTGTGGCTCCGACACGAACGGGAAAGAGTGAAAGCAAATCGATTTTCAGCCAGCCGTGGCGGCCCTTTCAAGGTGTGTCGCGTTCCTTAGGGGAGAGGTGAGCGTGACCAGGCGAATTACTTAATTAACGCACTTCACTGACAAAGCCAAACCTCGTCCCTCCGTCGTTCCTCGTCCCTCGTCCGTCGTCCCTCTCCCTGTCTAAGACTGCGTCTTCCAGTTTTCAGTTCCTCAGTCGTGTTCGGTGAGTAATCTGCAGTGAAGGACCTCGACCTTGTTACTCACAGACGAGATTGTGTGTAAATGTCATTGGGTTTTGGCATTTCGTTGACAAACTTGACCTCCTGACCTCTCCGCAGTGGCCGACCAGTTTTAAAATCAATAGAATTCGTGATACCCTAATCACAGGACTGTCAGCAACAGAATCTCCCAAGGATGCCGAGGCCCCAAATTGACAGGCCTCCATTAGTGTGATCAAATATGCAGACATTGCCAATTAGATGAATTTTTTATGTGCCCAACAAATAAGCCATAAAGAGTGTCAACATGTCCCACACACACACACACACACACACACACACACACACGTACACACACTCACGTATGATTTTGACAGGAACAAAAAAAGAAACTAAGTTTTCCTTCCTGCCATAATCTTGATCTACTTTTCATGTACCATGCAACGAGCTCTTTGGTTTATTATTTATTGGCTTTTCGATAAGCCAAATTGCCGAGTGAGCATGGCGTCGCATCTGTTTTTTTTTTTGTGTTATTTTCTTACATTCTTTATGACTTTATAATGCCCGCTCAGTGCCCGCCGAGTGGTAACGCATAAATCTTGTGATTATAGTTTGGGTTGTTTTTGCTGGCTCTGATTTGTTTGTGGCTCCTCCGAGTGCCATAAAACAATTACCCGGACTTGTTTAAAATTTGAAATTGGTTTTCCTATTGACAAAGGTTTGGCAGGAAAGGGCAAACAGGACACAAACTAAACCAAAGCAAATCAAACCAAACCAACGCACAAGTCCTGTCCAGTGACTGTGTGGACTCTTGACTGTTGACTGTCTATGATTTTGAGTTTTGGAACATTTTGTTGGCCCAGCCCTGGGACAACTGTCGCATGTCAGTCAACAAATTTCACAAATTTACTTTGCCATTCAATATTGTTGTTTGTCAAACGTTTTCGGTCGAGTGGCGCGTGGCGCTCAGCGCGTATGCGCCATGCATTACCCATACGCCACGTGGCACGGAATTAATATTGTTATGAAATATGCAATGTCAAATGCAAATATTTCTAGCATTACAATGGAGCATACGTGTATAAAACTAAATTACTACAATTCATAGGCATTTGTAAGTCTAGAAATGGGCTGGTTACTTACAAATGCTAACCAAATCTTTGGCTAATATGATTATATGTGTGTGAAAGAATGAAGAAAATTAAATGGAAATCAATACGAGTCTTCCTTCTACAGTACTACAGTACTCACATTAAGTCCGCAATTGTTTCATAAACTGCGCCATTCGTCGTTCCTGTCCGTCCACCAAAAGCCGCTTTCAATTTGTCGTTTTCATTGCGGCTGAATTGTGGTAATTATTGTATCATTGCTTTACCGGTTGCCGCGTTTGTTGAAAGCTTTTCACACGAAAATTGAAAACTGAATTTTCAATGAATATGGAGGCAAAAAATTCATACACTTTTCATACACGCACACCTCACTCACTGTCGTCCATATATTTATTTGACAATAATTTTCTTAAACATATTGCTCCTTCTGTATAGCATATATGTCTTTATATAGCCGATGGACACCAATCGATTGGCAACTGAAAGTAGAAAAAAGGAAAATAGCGCATTAGCTGGAGGATATCTGGTGGTCTGGTTGCTTATTCTAGTCACATACACGTACCCTTTATCTAATTTCCCAAAAAGCAATTCCTCCCGACCTTGCCTGCCAAAAGCATTTATACCCATTATCCCTCATCTAATTTGTTGTAAATGCACGCGTAAGCGCCCAAAAGCAACGCCCACCAAACAATTTGATTGCACAATGGCTAGACGTAGCCATAGCCCCAAAAAAAACAGCAACAATTTGACGGAATCCACAACAGTGTCTGTGTGGGGTTAGACAAACATATATAAAGGGTAATAAAGGGTTTAGTTACGCAGACAAGGGCAAAGCACATCCGTAGATGTAGATGTAGATGTGCTCTGTGACTGTGCGACTGTGCGCCTGTGTGTGTGAATTGAATGAAAAAAGGCTTCGTGTTGCACAGTTGCACAAGTGCTGAAATTCCAGGCCAGGGAACTGCTGCTTACTGGGTTGTACATTTCCTTTCTTTACATTCGTCAGCTCATGTTTTACCCAAAAGTTCCTCTCCAATAACTCTATCAAAATCGTGTCTATGGATATCTGTAATCCATCTAAATACGATGTGGACACTGTGCTTTATGGGGGGACTCTTTTTTCAACACTTTTCCTTATTTTTTGTGGCAACAGCTGTGGCATCGCCTGACAGCCATACGCCATCATCGAACATGAGGTCTTGAGTTTGGGTCTACCCATTTATTTTTGTTTTTACTGTTTTTGTTTTTTGGGCATTTAATGCACGTTTTTCACATACTCACTGAATTTTGGACGTTTTTTTTGTGAAAAAAGGATTTAAAGTCGCATAAAAGCCCAAAGGAGCTGAAGGAGCCACGCGAAATGTATATTAACGCTAGCCATAAAGTCCGATGATAACAAACGAATCGAAAGCTGTCAATATCGGAGAGGAAACAGCCATTCCTTGGCATTTACGAGCAGACCCAAATGTGGGGGCGTTCCATATACATATATAGGAAAGTATAAAATATGAAACCAAGAATTTATATTCCTACTTCGAGCTATCAATATGTGCCTGCACAATTTATTCTCTCTCGCCCAATCCCAATTCGTTTGCTGGCCAAACACAATGAATTAATTGCCACACCGTTCGGGGGCTCGTCAAAATTTAAATGCACCTTTAATTATTCATGGGATATATTTAAACACTTGCGACTCGTTGGCTTCATTCATTCATTCATTTCTTGGCCGTAAACGCATTTGCATGCCACATAAATTATGCCCTGCGGCCATATTTCTCTTCGCTTTTTTACAAACCTGTGGCCTGTGGCCATAAAAAAACAGCAACAACAACAACCAGAAACAGAAACAGAACCAAAACCTCGCCCACACATGCCCAAAATGTAGGTCAGCAAAGTGAATTGAAAATCACAATAAAAGCTAGTTTAGTCTCTGGGTCTCCTAACTTAGATACTCTAACAGATAGATCTATAGTTTCTTTTTCATATAAATGTGTTTTATAGTTATATATTCCACGATCAGCAGCTATACGAAAGGGCTTGAGTGCTGCAATTCTGATGGGGTCTCTAGTGCATTCAAAGAGCATAAATCAAAATACCCTCTTCAAGGGTATCTTAACACACGCTCACACATTTCAGCCCCATTCAGTTCATGTGTGTGTGTGTGTGTGTACTTTCAGCTTTGTCGCAGTGTAAAATCAATTTCCATGAAATGTGCCACGCGTCGTATGAGTAATCAGCGGGAGACTGGGACTGGACAACAAATAAACCGCCGTCCAGAGAACGTATGCGTAATGCGTGTATAGACGGCGCTAACATATTGTGCCATAAATCAATTTAGCACTAATTTCAATAAATCGAACGGCTACACAAAACAGAACACAAAATTAAATAATTCGATAAACAGTGGCACAGATTGGCGCTAAAGCAGACAGACTAATGGCTAATGCCAAAGCGGTGGCTTGGCCACAATTACTTTTAGGTGGAGCCCCTGTAGGCTCCCTGTACTAGCCCCAATGCGGTTTAGTTGAATAAATAATGGGTAGCCATACGGTTTAGTTAAATAAATGGCTAAACAGCTTTAAAGAAAAATCAATACAGAAAGGAAAATACCATGACATTCACTTTGGGGAGGAACCTTTCTGATCTTCTCGAGGGATCTACAAAAGCCCTTTGTTGTAAGTCAAATATAAAGAATATACATTTCTTTTATCAAAATATTCAGTAAGTAAATGGAGCTAGATTAATTTGTTTGGTTTTTTAAGCTTTTTAAAATATTTTATCCTTGCACTGCTATTTCAGTGCACAGCTGATTTCATGGTTAATTGTCTAAAGTAATTGTTGGGCACACTGTCCTTTCTAGTGCATGGGCACACTTTCTTTCTACCTCCTTCTCTTCTTGATCTCTTTTGAAAGTGGCTGGTTGTGTGCAGAGTGAATAATACAAAAACATAAAATATAAAAGCAATCACTGAATATAAATATTAAACTATTGTGGATTCATTAAAACAAAGGAACTAACTGGACGACTAGGTATATATTTCTACAGTAATGAAAAACTAGCAGATGGAATGCAAATGTAAAGAAATTTATTCAGGATTCTAATGCTCACATTTCAGGCTTACTAAAAAAGTATCATCGCTATCACGGCCTTGAAGGAGGAGATGTACAACACTGCCTTTTCCATGAACTGAGCTTTATGTATCGCTAAATGTTTCTATAATTCTTCGTAAATTAATTTAAGTTACATTGACCACCCAAAAGTAACATCATATAACATTTTACCTGATTTTTATGTTAGGGCGAGTTTAGAATGTGGCATTATTATATTGTAATTGTTTCATCTAGCATTCATTGTTTTTAGTAGCTGTTAGTTTTTAGTTTATAGTAGATTACAGTAGAATTGTAGTTTCAGTTCTTCAAAGCATCATGACTATAACGATGAAGTAGCAGCAGCACATCAGAATCTTAAAGTTTGACAATTTTGGTCCTTTAACTTTAACCGACTTTTGTCGCTTTTTGTTCAGCTCGGACTGCAGTTGGAGTTTGAATTTAAAGTTCTCGTATTCTAGGTCGGATACGGTATGGATGACGTTATTCTCTCCGCCCTCGCAATCGACATCGACTTCAACGACTGCGACTGCGACTTCGACTTTGTCTTGGGCGCTGTCGTGGTCGCTGCCGTTACTGTCGCAGATTTTGATGTTGTCGCAGTTTTGTATGCACATTTTCCACGGTTGACCTATCCTCTGGTACTTTTCCACTTTTCTTTTTCTTCTTTTTTGGCGAATTTATTTGATTGCACTTTCACAGTTTCACAATTGCGTATCCTCGTGTGTGCGCATTTTCCCCATGCAGTTTATTGTTTGTTATCAAAGTCAGCATTTTTCATGGCCGCACAAATTCGGGGTTCCCTTCATCAGGGTAATTTCAATTTCCAAAAAAAAATATGCGAAAAATACCAAACCAAAGAGAAAACTTTAGTTGAAGTTAGCCCAAGTTGAGCAAACATTTGCTGGCCAGCAATCTAAGAGGTTAATAAACATAAAACTAAAGCACCAGAAACAGAATGGAAATGATTGGTCAATGAGGAAGAACAACAGAGGGAAAAAGGAGCGGGAGCGGGGGCTCAGTCGGGGTCACCAACAATATGGGAATTTGAATGGCAAAGTCTATGAGCCACAGATGGATGAGTGAGCGGAATTATCCTGCCATTCTTTGAATAATCTAACGCGC
The DNA here is from genome assembly GCA_008121215.1 of Drosophila athabasca. Taxonomy (NCBI): domain Eukaryota; kingdom Metazoa; phylum Arthropoda; class Insecta; order Diptera; family Drosophilidae; genus Drosophila; species Drosophila athabasca. The sequence goes on from CM017794.1 coordinate 48,006,923, forward strand.
AAAAAAAAAGATTCCCAATTGTCTTACTTTGGCAAGTTGTCAAAGCAAAATGCCAGGATATGCCACCGACCCAATCCCGATTCATATTTCAGCAGGCTGTGGCATTGTTAGTCGGCTATGGCCAGCGTCGAAGTTACGCCTGGTAGGGCGAAGCCAAAGCGTTTAATTTAATTAAATCTCACTGTGAAATATTATAGGAAAGCCACGTGGGCCTTTCAGACTGACAGCCCGCCGTCCTGGCCCACCTTGCTATAAAAGACGAATAAATTTCGCCAAACTTTTGCCAAACTTTCACTTTTCACTTCATTTGACGCGAATTTTGGCGCTCCTTTCATTGGTGTTGTCTCTGCCCTGCCTGTTGTCTCTACGGCCGTGGGGTCGTGCTGTCGCGGTGTCGCGGTGTCCGTGTGGCCGTTGTGTGGCACACACGATAGATTCGCTGCCGTTTTGTATACTAATGGGCAACGACGGTGACAGGATGCCAAGCCCCAAGCAGCTGCCTCCTCAGGTCCTGTGGGAAGACTCCGCTCTCTGTCTTTCTCACTCTCTCACCATCTCTCTGTATTCTCTGGATCTGTCTCTATTTCTCTTCGTTTGAGTGCGCGCGCAGTGTCCTCGGGAGAGCTGACCCGCACCCGCACCCGTCCCCGTCCGCATTAGCCAGTTCCTGGCTTGTTTATACCAACAACTGTAGGAGCCAGCAGCGGGAAGACAGTGTACAGCACAAGTCGTTGATTGTTGTTGGTTCGCTTTTCTTTCTGTATGTGCCTCTTGTCTTCTGTTGCTGTTGCAACTGCAACTGCCTACTGCACTTCGCTTGAACTTTTGCTGCCATCTTGGCAGAGGACCTCGAGGAATGCTGAGACATTCAGGCGTTGGCCCGACCAAGACACCCTGCCCCAAAAACACAGAGCATTCCCATATGTGATTGCGCCTCATCCTCATCCTCCTGCTAGCGTGGCCAACACGCCCACGAAATGACTTTGAAACAAATTCATGTTGGCCTTTGGCTCTGGCATTGGCCACTCGCATTAAAGCCAGAAGTTATAGCCTTCTTTGGCAAACAGAAACACACTCGTGCTGCCGCCCATCAAGTTGACTTATTTGATGCTTTCAGCTTAGTGTCTGTCAATGGGTCTATAATAGAAGCCAAACAAATTACCAGAAATGACCAGAATGTGGGTGAAAACTGGCAGATTAATACGCAATCGATTTAAATGCTGAATAACTATCCAGAATGTGTTCTACAGCTTTGTTTATTTAAGGCACCTTAAGGCTAATATAATACTATAGTCGATTTATCGATGGTCTGATTATTCGAATATAGCCCGCCTTTCTTACTTGCGGTTCTTATGTGGGCCTCAGTTAATGTTCCAAGATATGGGGACACTTCTTGAAGGATCTCTTCTTTTTGCGACAAAATCCTTCTGACGTCATTTTTTCGTCACGCTTACATTTGCGTGCCCTGCCCCTCTCGACTGGCTTCGCACTTTGGCAGAACCCTTCAACCATAAAGTAGCCGGGCTTGCATGCCTGCAGCGCACTCTCTGATATTACGTTGGGATCCAGGCATGCCTTGCAGTACTCAATTTTGGGCGGCTCGCATCTCAGGGCTTGGCCCAACACCAAAATAGCGAGGACGAAAAGGTGCAGCAGCAGCACCTTCATCTTCGAGCGATTGAATACGTGGGAAAGAATTCAGTTGGCTTTTATACGCTTATTTCATTCACGGATCATTGGCTATGGACAATGCAATTAGAGACATTTCAATTAGTTTCGGCCAAAACAAGGCCAAATATAAATTCCAGTCACGGTTTGGTGTATCTAAATGCTAATTTCGATAAACAACAGACATAAATCATACAGTTCTCCACCGAAAGAAGGCCAATTGAGACAAAGGACATACTTCAAACATGAACACATTATTGTACTTAAAGAACAAGAATCTTCAATGAGATAAGCACAAAACCGATCCATTCTATGACTGCGAGAAATGATCGGTCAACTCATTAACACACCCGACAACCCAAAGTCAAGTGCAGTAAGCAATTGAGATCCTAATGTAATCAGTTGGCCTCTTGCAGTACCGATGCACCCGTTCCGTGTCTAAGTATAGAATATATAAAATTGTCCCCATCCCTCATTGTAAACATATAAGGCACGGATTTTCTAAATAAAGATTAGTATGAATTCAACCTCTACTGGCAAGGGTTTTTCTTTTAAGGTCTAAAAACCACATAGATTTAAGAGCAGTTCTATCATAAAATCATATATGTACGTGGGTTGAACTGAATCTAAAACAGTTCGAATTTACACCTCAACTCATCAAAATCTCGACACCCAGATTATGAAGACCTTGGTGCTATGTTGAACCAGGGCATGGTAATTACATGGGCATATGGCCCTAACTATGTACGAAACCATATGTCGCCGTATTTTTTTCTCAATTTAAATCAGTTTCAAGTCAGTAATAAAAGTCGTCGACGATTTTATTAAATGTCAGAACATATCTTATTGATTTTAAGGGGGTCAGCATATAAGCGCAAAAGTGTCTCTGCATTTAATCCCAGTTTGATGTAATTCAGTTTGGGCCAGCCCCAGGAAAGCAAGGACGGAAAGTTGCAGTAACAGCCACTTCATGTTTCAGCCTGTGATACTTGGGATGAATTTAGTTGATTTTTATACTCTTACATCGTTCACGGTTCATTCAAAATTGGTTCCTTCAATGCCACGGACTGTGTTTGGTATTTCGGTTATAATAAAATCTCCATAGCGAAAAAATAACTGTGACGGATGAATTAAATGGAAAAATCGTTCCAGATCGTTTTATTGTTCGTTTGTTATGGTTAAAAAAATAAACAGAGGGCCTAAAAAAAACAATACTTAAATTGGTTCCGGAAGAACAATTTGCATTTTTGTTGTTACTAAACAAATCAGAAACTACGTGGCAAAAAAAAACGCTTGTGATAAAACTAGTCCCTCATTTGCAAGATCCTTGAAACATTTTTGGAACAGAAACCGCTGTTGAAGTACATCATTTTACATCTACATAGAATTCTACTTGAAATAGCCATCTGTACTATATTATACATGACGTTCTGATTGCCATGTGAACATGATTAATCCTGCACCCACTCAACACCCTCTCCAACTAACTCCCACTCTAACAGGTGCCCACAACAACAAACGTTCTCTCTTGATTTTTGCAGTAGCAGAGGCTGTAGTAGAAGAGCCGAAATATTCGATCATCTCTCTTGCATATGACATAGAGAAGGTAGAGGAGAAGAAGCATGAAGAGAGCATGAAGTGCTCGAGTAACTACGCCGACTGCGCTGCACCTACGCCGCGCGCTGCAACGCTCACACCGATATTTCTTTCTCACTCCCACTGACAGGTGATTGTTTTTGATTCTTTTTGTTTCGCCCGGCGCTGCCACCTAATTTGCAGAGACTGAATTCATAGTCAACTTTCGTGTGTTACCGAATACATGAAATGAAATTCCCCATTTCATGAAATGATTGCATGAAATGGTCCTACCATAAACACAGTAACAGTAATAGTTTCATATTTTTATTCATAGTTTATTTGAGGAAAAGCTCCGAAGTGAGACGCCTGGTACTCTTGTAAGTTCTCTCAATTTCTCTAACAAAATTCCCTACATCTCTAAGAAATTGTCAATTCTTCAAAGGATTTTTTTATATATGTATATTTTTTATTAAAGTTCGTTCGACAAGTAGATTCGTCGATTTACTTTTTCCAAACGTTTTCTGGTTCGGCTTTGGCCTTTGGGAGAGCCATTCTTTTATCTGTTTTGCATATCAGCTCAAGACTTAGCACTCCCAGAGACCCCGCCCCCACCCCCGACTTCGACTCCGCTCTACGAGAGCTCTATGGGGAGAGAGTCGGGCCCCGCCGAGTTGTGTATTCAACGAAATTATCATCTCGCTGTGCACGCCTCGTCCTCGTACGTGCCGCCGATTGGAAAGGACGAGCTGCTGTCTGTCCTTGGGCCATGGATGGAGAGCTTCAGACCCATCCATCCACCCCCCGGACCCCGACACCGACACCCATGGTCAAGCTGCTTATCTCATGCAAAACACTGGTTGCTCTAGCAACGAAAAAGCCAAATGGAAAAACTCGCCAAACAGGAACTGGGGCAAAAAATTGCAAAAGTGAAATGTCGAAATCTTTTCCAGCCAAAGCGAATGAACGGCAAAAAATTCCTAAAAATTATACACAACTTTATGGTGTGCCAAGAAGCTGTATGTATGTACATATGTATGTATATGTGTATGTAGTTTTGGTGTTGCTGTGCCTCAACAAGTTTCTTGTTGGCCACAATAGTGGGCGAATGCCTTTTGGCCAGACTTAAAGCCACCAAGCCTTTGGGCGGAGGACATAAAACAATTCAGGAACTGAAATTGGCAATACCTTCTTGGTACATGCACAAAAAGGCCACAGTGGAAGAGGGCAAAGGCAGTTAAAAGCCAGTTTTATATTCATTACAACAAGTCTAGCAGCAGGCAGGAGCAGCAGCAGCAGCAACATCAACAATTTACGACTCCGGACCGAGTGGGGGTCGACTTTTTTTATAGTCAGCACAGCAGAGCACACCTCTCTCTCCCCCACGCGCTGTCTCTCTGTCCATACACGAACATGCACGCACGCATAAACTCTGTCAAAATGGCCGCTGGCCAAACACTAAAAAACCTTCCATTTCTGTTGCTATTCTAGTTTCAGATCTTGCCAGAATCTCTATCAAAGATCATCGAGCTATTTATACAAATGGTAATCGGTAAAGATATAAAGTAAATTTTCTAGATATATATTCTTACATATTTATGCATGTTTTCTTAATTAAAATATTCAACTTAAGAATATATAAATTAACACAATTAAAATTAGTTTTGGCGAATAATTCTGGCAACAAGTTTCAAGATAAATGTTCGGCTTTCATTCTTGTTGTGAAAGTACTCAAGATAGACTAAAACATAGTTAAATAATGTCACTAAATGCTATTAAAAGGAGCGTAAATGGATCTGCCCTCCCATTCTATGTACCATGTACATGCTCGTATGTAACCTTCTCTTGGCGTTGTATCTCAACAGTTTTAATGGTGCAAGTCTGAGCAGCAGCAAGTAAGCTGGGCCCCAAACGGAGGTTGTGTAAGAGTGAAGCTAGCGGCAGAATTATTGAAGGACGAGTCCGCGCCCCCATGCACACCGTAGACACACCTAAAGCGAAGCCCCCGACTCCCGACTCGAGCAAGCAGCAGCAAGCAGCAGCAGCACAGAACACTGCAGTGCAAAAAGCGAAAGTAATGGGCAGGGCGAAAAAACTTTTTCTCTCGCTTAACTAACTCAACGAAAACTCAGATGAAGCTCAACTCTGTTCAGCTCATGCTGAAGGACTTTCTGGTTCGCAGAGTTCCTTTTTTTCGGGGTTTGTTTTTGTTGTTGGGTTTTTGGGCTCCTGCAATTGCATATTTGTTTTGCGCTAAAAATTAAACGGCAACGAAAAGTTTGTGGGTTGGTAAATTGCTTTACACGCCACTTGAACACGCAGGCAACGAATGAACCAACGAACAGACGGATTGCTGGTCCCTGAACAAGTTCAATTAAATTTAAAATACTAGATATAGGTGTAGATAATACCAAAGGCCTCCAACCAAAGACGAAAGGAAAACTTTCAAACAATTAATAAACTTTCTAACTGAACCTCCAACACAGCCTAAACAAAAAGACATGCTGAAAATCTCTACAGAAAGAAAGGAGTAAGAAAAGATATTGAAAAAGTACATATAGTACCCACCATAAAGGTTTACCAAAGAACAGAGCTTGAAAACACTGTAATTGCTTAGAATTACTTAGAAAGACGCAACTAGTTTTTGTCGTCTGTTATCATCTGCAATTGCAACAGTTACTCGAAAAAAAATGTCCCTGGCTAGCCAAAAAAGAATTCTTTCTCCAACTAGAATTTCCTTATGGAAACAGAATTTGATTCCCCAGTATCCTTAACTGACAGTAGTCCAAAATAATTGACACAGAGCCCATCAATTATATTGACTATAACATTTCAATACGAACGTTATCGAGGGAGAACGAAACACTGCAATTACCCAGCCCACAGGCCACAGGCCCTATCGCATGGCTGACAAATGGCGGCTGGTTCAAGGAGTGAAACAATTCGGTGAGCAGCGAAAATAAAAGAAAAGTGAAATTGTTAAATTCGTGCACTTTGGTGGCACTTAGAGGGGGGCGTCTCTAGTGGGCCGTTGCTGGCTGTTTGCCATTAAAGTGGCACGCATAAACGAAGCTGCCTGATAAGAGATACATTTTTTTTTACATACTTTCGGGTTAAAGGCTCTGCGACGACAGCCACAGGAACAACAAGATGACGACGAAGGAGACGAGGAGGATATCGCTATTTGCACTTGACACGCACTTCTGGATTACAATTTAATATAATTGAATTTAGTTTAATTTAATTTAATTTAATTTATTTAACACATTAACATTTAGTTGATAAGAACACACAGAAACATCCAAGCTCTTTAGGTTATATTTTTTTGCACGGTGAATTAATTATCTATATATTTTTTTTGACTATATTTATGGGGATTTGTTTTAGCTACTGTTGCTGTTTCTTCAGTATTTGGTTTGATTTGGTTTGTGCTGTCAGTGTGTTAACGAAATGAGGAAAGATTGTCTACTGAGTGTGCAGAGCTGGTCGGAGTCGCGTCGAGCCAGAGGACCAGAGAGTGGCTTTCGTCGTACCACCGTGCGTATGTGTGATGTGCGTTTCGGGTTTCCCTTTTTTCCTTGGGAAAGTGCGCGCGCAAAATGGCTTTGGCATCGGCTTTGGCGAAGGCCCCACAACAGCTGGGCTGTGCTGCTCCAGCTGCTGCCGAGAGAGACAGAAAGTGCGCTGCCCCCGAGGGCGCAGGCCCAGTGAAAGAGCGGGTCAGTGCCAAAGTGAAAGTAGTTTTGTTGATTAACATCCTTCAGAGTTTACCCACATTAGAAAGGTCGCCAATTTCACTGATAATAGCTTTTCTCGCTGCTGGCAATGCTGCCACAACTAGTGGGAGAGCCACAGCAGGCACACGAGAGCGAGAGAGAGAGAGCGCAAAGGAGACAGGTAAGAAGAGAGAGAAAGCAGACAGGAAGTGACTTTGGTAAGTGGCATTTCCCCAAACAAATTCAAGAGGCCACAAGTCCATTTGCTAGAAAATAAATCAAAAAGAAACTAAAATATGCCAAGATTGAGTTTCGAATTGAATCGAATTGAAAATAATGTACAAATATATGTATATATATCTATTTTCTGGCAGATTTCTATTATTCTTTAGCGGGCTCCTCATATTAAAGTTCGAATAACTTGGAATACTTATTTATTTGAATTTTTCTCAAAGGGTCTCATTATTATGTATGGTGAATAAATGTCTATCAAGTATCTGGAAAATCTCCAAAACATCGGGGTAATTTTGTATTCTATTCTTATCGCTAGACCCACGGAACGGGTACATCGGTACTGCGATCTAACTGTTCGATTCTTAGTTCCAAAGCTCCCCATTGGTAATGATTCATCTTTTGCAGGTCTCGCATTCTCGGTTTTTAATAATTTGACACCTGCCGTGTTCATCTGTCCACTAAACTGTGAATGCATTGTAATGGGTACAAACGGCATGCAACTAGTGGATATTCCCTGGCATTCAGTTTGTCAATTAAGTTTTCTTTTAAGCTTCGGTAACGGATTGCCTACAGTCGGATTATAAGCCCTAGTGCACCTTCGAGCTGTTGTTATAACTGAGACTGTAACCCACACCCAAGACGTGACAAGAGAAGTTCCGTTTTTGGGGAATCGAAATCATTTTAGCTTCATTTACATGTCGGTTGCTACGCTGAACACGAAGCCCAATCTACAGAGAAAACTATAAATTATAAAAAGTAGAAAACAATCAAATACCATATATAACCGAGTGCAGTCGCAAATTTGCTTCATTCAGCGAAATCTGTTGAGATGTGGAGCAAACCAAACCTGGGAATCATTCTCCTCTATCTGATGGCCAGCGGCGGGAATGCTGTGCCAACCGACATAGCCAGATACAATAAATTGGGGTATGTTATTTCAAATAAAATAATAATTTCAGCACAAAACTCTATGTACCAACAGACAAAGGCCAACAAAACCCACCAGCTTGGACAGCAGTGCGGTTCCTACGACGAATCAATGGCAACTGTATACTGAGAGCACCACATCGCCGCAGGAATTTGAGTACGCCCTGCTCGGTCAGGACCCTAAGGATCAGCATTGGTATCGGGTCAGTCTCACGCCCACGAAGAACCAGACCGGCTATCGCGCCCAGTTCGCCACCCGGAAGCAGCCGCCCTTCGACGAGCAAGTGGCACACAAGCACGACAAGACCATTGGCGAACTGCTGGATTGGCTGGAACATTCCGAGGAACGTAATCTCCTGCAAGTGTACCGTGACGTACTGGACGATGAGCAGAGGGAGACCCTCCGGCAAGCAGATGCAAACAGCAGACGAAAGCTAGATTTCAGGCCCCCAAAGAGTAACCATCAGTTGCACCTGGTGGGAGAGGAGACGACAACCCCGGCTCAAAGTCCAAATGAAATTGAGCCAAATGCAGTGCAGAACTTTGTGTATTTTATAAAGGGTCTAAAATGATTACGAAAATATGCTACACGAAAGAAAAGCATACTCTTTTCGATATATATAATTAGAAGAAATTTTATAAATCATAATCTGCATACAGAAACATACAATTTTGTATTTCTAACAACTATTTCTGAAAAAATAATCCTAATTAAGTCCCTTGAAATTTCCCACGCCGAGCTTTCACCACAGAACATCAGCTTTCCACCACATGCTCTCAAATTGGGGAAAACAACCCTTGTGTGATTGCCAAACATGGCTAAAACGAGGCCTCGTCGAAGAGTTAACTGACACTTGCTGCTCCACTTGGAAGACCATGGCCCATTTCGGTATTTCTAATCGGGGAAATAAATAAAAAGAAAAGAAATGAAACGAAACACTCCGAACATGACATGAATCGGATGGTTTTTATTTGATGGTGAACTATATTTTATGTTCCAGTTAATGCCTATCGCGGATTTATGCGGTATCCGATAGTTTAGGTTGCCCTGACTTGGATCTGCGCCCACCTGGCGACGTGGAGACCTGATCATAGAGACAACAGTAGACCAGTTTCCACTCGCTCGAATATATTTCCAGATGGTATGATATAGCTCCACTCCAGTAACGAAAAAATCCTCATCATTACTGTGAAATTCTCCGCCGGAGGCAGTTGTTTGCCTGCTGGAATTTTTAATTCCAATTATTATTACTAAAACATTCCATCAGCTGAACCAAATATGTTTTTAATTATTTATCATTCTCTTTCCAAAAAGTTCCTAAATTTTCATTAATTTCATTTCGCAAATTTAGCATTCGGTCAGTACTGAAAGATTGTCTACTCGACAAGTTCGCTGGCCCCTAATAAAGTGGAGGAAATATTTCTAATTGTCGCTTTTTGTTGGCCATGCAAAAAGTAGACTCTGGCAGTGTGAAATGGGCCACTGGCAACTGATTGACTCGGCATTTTCCGCGAGCTACAGCCGTCAAGCTTTCCAGTATATAAAGCAGTTGGGGCCAGCCGAAGAACATCGCAGTCTGCTTCCAGCCAGTCTAAGAAGTCCAACACAATCAACAACCCAATCAAAATGAAGTTCGCTATTATCGCCGCCGTCTGCCTGCTGGCCACATCCATTGCAGCCGAGAAGAGACAGACCGTGGGCTCAGCCTACGGCGGTGGATACGAGAAGCCGGCAGCAGCCCCGTCCTACTCTGCCCCCGCAGCACCATCCTACTCTGCCCCCGCAGCTCCATCGTACGCTCCGGTGTCCATTCCAGCCCCACCTTGCCCAAAGAACTACCTATTCAGCTGTCAGCCCAACCTGGCTCCAGTCCCATGCAGTGCTCCGGCACCCAGCTATGGATCGGCAGGCGCCTATTCGCAGTACGCCCCCATCTACGCTCCCCGTCCCGTCCAGTGGTGAGGAGATGAGATTATGATCATCTAAAGGCAGAAAATGACAATAATAAACAAATATTTATCATGCAACATAAAAGTTTGATTCATTTTTATACCCGGTACACAAAGATAGTACTCAAAGATTACAGGGGTATATTCAGTTCGTGTAAATGCTCGCATCTGTATCAGCAGGAGAGCTCTAGCAAATCCACGGATTCGACTGATAAAAAAAGAGAAATTATCTTTGCCTCAATCCAGAAATTACTGAGGGAAGACCCCACAAGTCTGGTCTGCAAAACTACAACTTGGTGTAAATCAGTGCTCGACACGCATACACTCAAGTGCGCTGGTGTGTGTAGCAAAAACACGAACATGCCTGCGGGAGAAATCGACTGATTGCTTTACACTGGAAAAATCGAGATAGCAAGAGCCGAAGTCGCATTGCCGAAGCCACACGAAGGCTTGCTGCTTTTTTATACTATTCGTGAGCGACAGCGCAGCAGCAGAGACTTTTGTAAATTCAATTCGCTAGTGTAAATTCAAAGCAGCTGCGGACCGTCTTAGGCTTTAACGAGGTAGGTTTTGACGGATCGTCATCACGTTCCGTTTCCATCACGACTCCACGACTATTATTGATCAGATCAATAGCCGAGTCCATATTGTCACGCATAAGTTCTAAATTCTCAGAGATTATAACAGCTAGAAACATCGACATGCGCAGAATTTTTTGATAGATATTCCACCAAATCGAGTTGGTTTTGGGATTGTATCGCAAGCTACTTAGTTGAGGAAAAATGTGAGTGAGATTCGATATTCTTTAAGGAAATAATTAATCGCTTCCGTAGACTGAATGTCTAAGAATTATCGAGTAATTTGATGAAGCTAATAAATCAAAGTAAATATCAACATATGATGAGTCAATGAACTTGCTGATAAGATCGTTTTCAGTAAGGTGAGTAAATATCAAATAAATCATTACAAGTAACGACGAGATAACGCATTAGAATTTACGTCATTAGAATTTAATCGGAAAAATACAGAACTTGAATGAACTAATAATAAATTAAACCATAAATATAACTGAATAAACTCAAAATATTCGAATGCTCAAAAAGAAAAGTATTAGTTTCGATTATAAAATCGAAAAACATTTTAAAGTGCCTTTTCGGAATTAAAACGCACGGAGATGATAATTATTTTAAAAGTTTTTCAAAAAATGTTTATTCACGATAAGTTTTTCTCGTATTGCATCTTTCTAGTTACCACATCAGTGTATAAAATAAACAAAAAAATGGCCTACGTAATTAATTTGCTGCCTGAAGCAGCCGAAGCACTTGGAAACAGCCTACTATATGAATTGAAATGATAATGGCAAATGTCTCAAAACGTGAAGAGTTCAAAGAGAATTAAATTCGTTTTACTCTCATAAATAACGTGTGGAAATCTAATCGAAGATATGTTTTGCAGGTTGGTGTATGTTATCTATCGCTCAATAATCATCAGGTTCGACGGCATCGTCATAGAATCGGGCAGCCTGCAACTGTTTGCGGATGGCTCCCACCTGAGTAAGGATCTTGGGCGATGACGTGGAAACGGTGAACTTTTGCACGGCAGGCACCTAAAATACAAATAATAATTTTCATTTTCATTACCGATCTATTCGATAGCTGAAATATCAGTAAACAAACCTCCCAACGCTTTTTGAGACTGTCGATGCTCCGCTGACCATTCACGGGCAATGTGGCGACCGTCTCTTTGCGCGTCATTTTGGGCATTTCGCGCAGCAGCGGCATCGATAGATTGTGACCCGGCGCCTCCCGCAGGACCACGTCGCGTCTGGCCAAAGATTGCGGCGTCGTTTGAGTTCCACGATGACGGGATTCACTCTTGCTGCGTTGCAACTGCAACTGGTCCTGCTTGATCAGCTTCTTTTGCTGCTTGGAAGCCAGATCTCCGTAGTTTTGGAGGTAGCGCGATAAGCGCTGGTCCGTTTGTCTTCGAACCCTCTCCATGGCCTGCTCGTCAGCGCTGTCAATCTCAAGGCTTGCGTTGGCACTTCCCGAAAACGTCGGGAGCTCCTCCACAAAGGATGGCTTGACAGGCGTCGGCTTGTAGTCGGAATGGAACACAGAGTTACGGGCAATGTTGATGGAGTAGGGAGGCGATACGTCGGATTGCATGAGGTTGCTGGACGTTGACTCCTTAGCTGCTGGCACTGCATAATTCAGTTCCAGTACTCGAAAGGCATCCGTTGGCGGCTCTCGGTCAGCCTCCGTCTCATTGATGTGCGTGCGTTCCGTGTTCCGGCCGCAGGCAACCTCCTCGAGGCAAAACGAACACAGGTTGCGGCGACAGTTCATGCAGACATTCCGCTCTCGCTGGCACGCTCGACACACATCGCTCTTGGCCAGGCACTGGCTGCACATGGCGTACAAGCGCTCGCACTTGTGGCAGACCAGGGCATAGCTGCTCTCGCAGTTGTGAATGGGGTTGCCATCTGGATCCTTCGGCGATTCCTCCTCGTCCTCGTATTCCTCCTCCCCAATCCCATTACCACTTTGCCTTTGCGGCTGCCTCTCGTTGCCGTTTTCCGTCTGCTTCAGTTTCACTGCCAGCTTTCGCTGGCACCGCAGACAGCAGCTCTCGTAGCTCTTCAGGGGCTCATCGCACAGCGGGCATATCTTCTCGCACAGATGGAAGCACTCTCGTTCGATCTTGGCCATTTGCGGCAGCTCAAAGTCCAGCTCGACGGCCGGCGGCAGCGGCTGGCCACGTCTGTACTCGTGATGTGCAGAGTTACTAAAGTATTTATACACCTTGTTGGCGGCGGCTTCGGTGCTAAGGTTATTTGTGCTGTTGTGGATGTTTTTACTCCGGTGCGATCTTGGTGTTTCCGCTAGGTTGTTGCCCTCCTTGACCAGCAGCAGCTGTGCGTCCTGCTCCAGCTTGGCCAGCAACTGGTCGCGCATCAAGCGGTTATGTTCCGAGTCAATGCGAGCCTGACAGCACAATAAATATAGGAAGTAAATATAGAGCGGTTTAGTCGAGTCGAAAGTCGAAATTGCAATTAACTGCCATTAGATTCTGTGCGGTAATAATAGTCGGCTAACTCAAAGCAACTGCTTGGATATCAATTACAATTCATTTCACCTGTCGAACAGTCAATGTATTCTGGGCCTCAGATCATAAATCTAATGGTAATACCAATCAAAGGCTATTAAATTTAATCGGATATTCGGAAACGCCATCAAAGGTATATTAATAGCCTTTGGTTCGATAAGTGAATAGCAGCCATAACTAGAGAATGGTCGGGCCACTCCAATCCTGTATCTACTAGTATCCTATAGCCATACGGTTAAAGGGAAGCTTAGCTAACTACAGCCCTAAATAAATAATACTCATTTCATATCCGGTTTCACCTTTTCAATACGCAGGCGCTCCTTTTCCAATTGCTCCTCTAGCTTTATGGTTTTTAGTTGTGTCTCCAGTCGTCTGGAAAACGAAGTAAACATTAGAGATTTCGCATTCACAAAGGGGAAATATTCCACAAAAAACGTACCTGGTCAGGGCCTCCTCTTGGCGACGCTCCTTCTCCCTGAGCAACTCTATGGAGCGGCGCTTCTCCTCAATCTGTTGCATAAGATCGCGCTGATAATCCTTTTTGCGGGCCGTCTCTAGCTCGGCACTACGCAGATTACGCTCCATAATCCCGTCGCCCGTTACAATATTCGAGAGCTCCACATGGCCCAGATCCTGCAGCAGCCTGTTACGTGTGGTGGTCGAGCGGACTTTGGGCGGCACATAATTCGGGTTACTATTTACAATTAACTCTAAGTCAGTCTTGTCCGTGGTGCTGTGATTCGAGGTGCTTGTGCTGGATTGGCTGGAACGCGCCTGAGTGGAAGCCAAAGCAGGAGCGGGACCTGCACCTGCACCTGCAGCTGGTGGCTGCTGTTGCGATTGCTTCCTCACTTGTCCCGGTCGCTGATGCTTTGTGACCGGCGGATGAAGCATCTGCAATGGTTCAAACATTAGGCGCCAGCTCGTAAATTTCACACTGATTACCATAACCAGGCATAACATTCCATGCCGCACATAATCGGAATATTTTTACGGCAATCTCTCACCTGGTGCTTGAGAAAGTTCTGCTGGTTCTCGCGCTGTCGCTCACGCAAATAAGTTTGCCGTTTCTGATTTTCATTGTTAAAGCCGGGGAAATACGAATAAAATGTGTCCGTAACCCATTGCTCCATATCATCCTGCGCGGGAAAGAGAAAAACTAATGTGAGTGGGCGGCCTTTATACGACTATATATAGGTATATAGTTATATTTGTATATATTTGTTATGTAGTTCTTGTCGCACGGTTAATTTCTCAACACTAACCACCAGCAAGAAGCTTGTGTACATTTTCGAACGGCCGATAAGGCCAGCAAAAAAAATTATTCGAGCTGCCGTCTGCTTTTGGGGTCAGCAGCAGGAGCCAGAGCTGCTCTAGCGAACACTCCACAATGCCTACTGCCATTTTGCACATAATTTTTATGCCGTCGACGTCGCACATCGCGTGCACCGATGGCATCAACAAAATTATATACAATCCAGAGACCAGAGTCAATGGCCAGGGATTCGAATCGTGAAATCCCCAGTAAAACTGAACAGAGGTGTGAAAGTAAATAAAGTCTAGATCAATAATTCTTGTACTCGTTAGATGATTGTTTCAACAGTTTACCAAGAGATAAATTATATTACAAAATTACTTCTAACAAGAAAGAATTCTGTATTAGCATTAATAGTTGTACAGTTTGAAATAATCAAGTGTCAGCCCCATATTCCTCATAGTAAACGTTAAAAATAATAATAATCATAAGCCAGACGAAGGGTTCATTCGTAGCACGACTGGGAGTCGCTCTCGGAGCTCGGCTGAGAGCGTCTCTGCCAATGGCACTTTATCACCGAGGCCCAGCTGTTTCAGCCTGCTCTGGCTCTTCTAGGCTCCACTTCTACTTATTGGCCGCATGCAGTACGCTTCACTACCAATTAGCCAGGATGATGGCCACTTAATTAGCGCTCCTTTGAACGTTTTCATCATTGCAGTGGCGGAGAGAAGAGCTAGGCATAATTAAGTGCCGTTTGCAAATGAGCGGGATATTCAGAGTGGGACATTCAGAGGCGCAACTAAGGAAGAAACATACACAATATAATCCCACGATTCAGGTCAAGGAAACTATCAAAATGAAGACTTCAAATCCGACGGGGAAACGGAGGAACGGGGTGGCTCGTCTAGAGCTAGTTTTGGGTCACGCAGTTCATCTCGAGGGGGGGCCAAGAGGTGGCAAGTCTGGAGTTACTACAGTGGGTTGCATAGAAATATTGAGAGACTCTCTCGCTGCCAAATAATATTTCACATGTAATTAAGAAACGTTCAGCCTACTTCAGCGAAAAGTAATATCGATTTGCGGCTCTCTTAAGAACCTTTCACACACCTGATGTACTCCACAGTAAGTACTCCCTTCAATGGTCTGTTTACTACGCCCATTCATTGGGTTTGGTTGCGTGCCGGTTTCAAATTGGGTTAACTAAGTGCCAGCTTCTTGCCAGTTGGTGTACGCAAAGTGCGAAAACTAATGAAAATGCGTGTCGAACCTGAACCGGAATGGAATCATCTGTCGCCACGCAGTTGTGTGGGCGTGGAAGTTCAAGGACAGACGATGGAATTTAAATTGAAGAGTACATACAAATTTCAATGGTTGTTCATTCGTGATGGAGTGACCTCACACTATAGAAGGGTGGCTTAATTAAACCCTGTCCATTGACAACCTTGTCCAGGTCGTGACTTTCGTTCACAGTACATGGGAGTACATAGGTACGAGGATGTATGTACATATGTACGAGTATTAGAGTTGGTAACCTCAGTTCAACCGCATTTATTTCTGAAGTTTGTTCAACTGTTTCTTTCGTGTCAGTCTACCTTTTAGGTTAAATTATTCAGTGTTAAATAAACGTAATAAATAAATTAAATAAAATGTATATTTTAAACTTATTGTAGATACCATCACAAACGGCTAAATTCCTACAAAGAATATTCTAATCGAATGAAACTGTTTGTGGCTTTGGTTCAGAAATAACTAATCAAACAGAAACATACAATCGAACTAAATTTGCAAGCAGCTGGCAGTGGCATATACAATATAGAAATAATTATTACGTTCAGCCAAGAACAGTTTGGGTTCCTCTTTGAAGCCAACGTGCTGTCCCACCTCCAATATCCATTATCATTACCAATTAATGAGAGGCGCCATAAGGCGGAGCTGACAGTTGGGTGTGTCGTGTCCTACACATGTACATAGGTACCTAGGTACATAGGTGTCCACACCATGGCCACCTCAACGAGGAAGTGAGTCGGCAGAACAAAAAGCCACTTCGGGCCAGCTGGGCACTTTGTCAACGGTATTGCATGACTAGGCGCTCCTAATTTCGAATCAAATTTTAAATCACTCCCTAAAAGGAAAATAAAATACAGGAGTAACAGAAGGAAGAGTAGCTACCAAGATTTCAGATGGGAACAATGAATATCGAATGGCATAGCTCAATCCTTTAAAGGTATACGATATCTTGGGATACAATCCCGTCTTTCTTAGAACGAACCTATGCTAAAACAAAGCTCTCGTTCATATTATATATTTAGGCTTATTTCAAGACACCACTGATGCAATATTTATAAGTAGATGTTTGCGATTATAGCCGTCATGCGATTTCCAATTTTCACGTTTTATTTTTCCGAACCGGTAGTTTGTATATTTTTAGAAAACGTTCAATTTTTCATTGTTTGTTTTGCGTCACTTTGATTTTTGGGTTAACTCGTGGTATGGCCAAATTAAGTCAATTAGAGGGCTCTCCCCCCCGCCCCATTTGGTTCCGTTCGATGGTTTTGATTTGCCGGTAATCAGGGGCAAGCGGCAAGCGGCAATCGGTAAGCGCCTCACCTCGTGTACGTATACCTCATTTATATATAAAAATATATTGTGTGCAAAGCAATTTCAAGTTCAGGCCAAACAGAATCAAACGCAACAAACGAGCTTCAAATTACAACTGAAAGCGGTGCCAGCAAATTCATTAAACGAATGGCTCGTCTCGTCCACAGCAGAGAGCCAAAATGGTAACTGGAGCACGGAAGGGGCGCTAACAGCAACAGCAGAACCAACAACAACAATGGGGCATGCAACATTGATAGCGGAAGGAAACGAGGCCAAGCCGAAAACGCAACAAAGCACGGTATAGTCCAAAGAACTAAATGCTAAATAATTAAAATGCTCAACTAATTTCGCCATATACTCACATGCCCAGCGTTTAGACAGGCCCCTCAACGTGGAGGATGGGATGGGTGCGGGGCCTGGACAGGCAACGATAAGCCAATAAATAATGTATATGGAAATTGAAAAGTGAAAAGCAGTGGAAAGCAGGCGGCAAACAACAAGTCCACAAAAGCACTAAATCTATCAACAAACTGACAGCAAAGTGTACAAAAACGATAGTTATTTTCCATTCAAATGCATTCCACGCTGAACAAACTCTAGAGTAAAGATGTTTTATGACCTAAACGTTGACTTATGTTAATTATTAATTACTTAATCGTGCAATGAATGATATATTATAGTAAAATATACGTTGAATGAATAATATTAGTCAGAGTATTCCGTTTAAACTTAGCAGGTAAGCATGCAAATATCCAATCTTATAAACTACAGCCTTGAAGCAAGAATAGCGAATATAGAATATAATCTGAACAATAAATGTTTTCGGGAGCATTAGAACCATTTTAACAGTATGATTGTACAGGCAACCAGATGGACATTGTCTTAGAAGACTCACCAACGAAAACACAGAAGGCAAGAGGCTAGAACACTATGAAATCTTATGTGCAACTGATACTCTTATGAAGATTACGAAAGATGGAGCTTCAATTTTCAGATCTCTTCAAGTAGCTCAACGAGGCGTAGAGAAACAAATTTCGCACATTTATGGCAATCTCCCAGATAATTGGCGATGCGCCACTGAAGCGCAACACACATTCTGGAGCACGTCGCGCTCGTCAATACCCCCCCATTTGGCCTCCCCCACTAACCTTTCGTCGGATTGGCAAGCGATTCTCACTTAGCGGTCGCCCGCTTTCCAAATTGCGTCGCGATGAGACATCTGGCGATTTGTATGGACGGGCGCTTCCAACGAGCAGCTGACGCTGGTTTGCAAATTCCTTAGTCGATTTGGATGGGCTGGCATTCCCCTCGGACTCCCCATCAGGCCCACCCAGGTGGCTCAAGTCCAAGTGAAGTTCTTCGCTTAAGTTTTGGTTGCCGGTTGCTAGGGAAGACGATTCCGACAGGAGTTCATTGGACTCCTTGGCCCTGCGCTGACATTGCACTGGAATGTAGTTGCTGTTTTTCATTAGCAGGGAGGCGGGGCATTTCTGTGCCGTGGAAAGACGCTCTCGGTCCTTCTGCAGTTGCTTGCGCTCCAAGGAAAGAAACTGTTGCAGGTCCATGTCTGAAAGAAACGCACTTTAATTCTCCAACCAATTCTGTTTACAAAACAAACACACCATATTGAAATTGATCACAGTTTTTAAATGCGCACTATTTTGTTTAATTGGCCATGTAAACACGCTTGGGTTCGAATGTTTTCCGCAAAGTGGAACTATCGAAAATATCGATGGAACAGAGTGTGACCAGGTGCACGTGGCCTACGGTAACACTTATTTGCTTGTTTGCAAATTAAATCCGTTAAAAATTCAAATGATTATCAGGTATCTACTACCGTTCACAGATAGTTTTAGGTCAGTCACAACAATAAAATAGTCAAAGTGGCAAACGCACTGTAAAAGAAGATGGGGCGTATATTTTTTTAAAGAACTGACTGGAAATTTCACAGTCACAGCAAATCACTTTATTTTTCATCCCTGGTTGCAATAATTTACTAACGCGTCGAGCACTACTTGGCGCCAAACGTAGATTTAAATTTCCAACGTCAATAAGTCACATCAATATCAAAGAGATCAGTGCCTTGTCGTTGTGAAGCAAATTCAATTTATATTTTTTTTGTAAAGTACAACAGGAAGAACTGTTAAGCGACCAACCATGATGGGAAATCAGTATATGTACACGCAGGAACGCAGGAAGTTTGGGCGCCAGTGCATGTTTACGGACCGCAACGAGCTGCTGCTGGACGTGCGCCCTAGTGGACGCCATCGCAGGAAGTACGTCTACCGAAACCCGCGACATAATACCTCACAATTGAGCAAGCAGATGGCCCTGAGCACTGCGGTAACAGAGAAAGTGAACTTGGACGAGCACGGCCTCTACCACTACGAGGGCGGATGGAATGTGAAGGAGGTGAATATAAACGACGAAGAGGCCACGCTGCGATACCGCAAGAAAGTGGAGCGCGATGACGCCTGGGGCGTTGAAGTGGGCCATTTGTTGCGGGATTGTATGACAATGAGCTTACAAAACAACGCTATAAACGTGTTTCAAGACTTCTTCGTTGAACTGGACGAGGGCCTGGCCACTGGTATTAAGATGAAGATCATGGCCAAGGCCATTATGATTATCCACGACTTGTGGTACCCTCAGCGACACCTGGTAATGAGCGAATGGATGCCCAACAAACCCAAGCAGTTCTTAGCCACATTTAGCAGCCGCCGATTGGTTCCGCGCATAGAACTAGTTCCTCAATTTGGAAACGAGAACGCCATTTATCTCTGGGATATGAATAATCCGATTAAGCCGGTTGGCTACTTTGACACCAAGGAGACTCTTGCACTGGCCAAGGTGTGCCCCAAGGACGAGCTCGTCATGATCGGAGGAATGGAGTCGGGCCAGGTGTGCCTCTGGAATGTCTCAGAGTTCGGTAGGCCCAAGCAAATGTGTCCGATGGAGTCGGGACACAGGGAGGTAACCTCGGCTCTGTGCTGGGTGCACTCCAAGTCCAACACGGAGTTCTACTCGGGCTCGCTGGATGGCTCCATCAAATACTGGGATACGCTAGACATGATGATGCCCATACAAGATCTACTGCTCGAGCCCAACCCTACAGACACCCAGATTCGGGCCAATGCGTACGGTGTCACTGTCTTAGAGTTTGAGTACACCATTCCAGTGCGCTATATCATTGGCAGCGACATGGGATGCATTTTTGTGGGCAATCGCAAGGCCTTCACACCGTCGGAAATAATTCACAGTCACGTCCAACTCTTCGCCGGCCCGATTCGCAGCATCGTGCGCAATCCGTTCTTCGTGAAGAACTTCCTGGTCGTGGGCGACTGGCGATGGCGCATCTGGTCCGAGGAGGCAAAGTCGAGCCCCAGCACCCTATACTGCAGCATGCGGCATCAGCCGATCTGCTGTGCCTGGAGCACGGGCCGTTGTTCGTTGTTCGTCACCGGCGACGAGAAGGGAACTCTGGACTTTTGGGACCTGCTGATGAGCCATCGCACACCCATTCTGACGATTAAGTTTAAGGAGCGCATTACACAGGTGTCGTTCCGCCCAGATGGCCACCTGCTTATCGTCAGCATGGTTGGCGGTGACACAGTGTTGCTCCGACTCGAGGAGGGCATGTGCACGGCCACCGCAAAGGAAAAGGCTCTCATGGCGTCGGTTAATTATGCGACAACTCTCATGTACTCTATACTCGATTCTTATACTCACTATCTGTCCACAGCTTTTCGAGCGGGAGATCTCATGCTGCAATGTCCTGGAACAGCGCGAAGACGAAATTAAACTGAAAAAGCGTATCGGCAAGATGTCGCGAGAAGAGACTCCACCTAAAGTTAAGAAACTGCCCTTTAATCATAATAAACCCGAGAATTTCGTCAAGCTTTTCGAAAAGGATGAAGAGCTTCGACAAACCCTAATAGAGTTCAACGAATCATTGCACCAAATCGCTATTAAGCGCTCCAGACGATTTTTTTCCCGGGAGCGCACTGTCTTTGAACCGGAACCAGAGTCGGAAGAACCCGACAGCCTAGACGCTGAATAATAACATTTCTTTTTTTTTATCTTGTATGATTGTTGTATATTTTTGTATCTTTATATCTTCAAAGTTCCTAATTATATAATTTAAGAGTTGAATGATTATGATAACTTCCAGGGAACTTTTTTCTCAATCTGCAGATAATCCATGGCCCTGAATCAACCTCACGAGTTGCATATCAGACTTCGATAAGGTAGGGAGAAGAAAGACCACTTAGTTTTAAACTCAAATCGACTACATTATTGATACTTCTTATCTCCAAGGTTTTCTTCTGCCGATCTTCTAGCACAATAGTACTCGTATGTACGATCATACGATGTCTGTATATAGCTGTGGCTATAACCATTAATTGCACTGTATAAGTAAATAAATAAGTATGTGCATTAAATATACATATCTTTTATTGCCCATGCTCACTTCGTATATTTCCAAATAGGGACCGACCGAGAAGATAGACTGTGAAAGCGAAAGCAGCTTAAATAATAATAATACATAATAAATACAGTCAAACTTCTCTATAAAGAACCCACCTATAGCGAAGTTTTCTATATAACGAATTTATTTCCAGGACAATGCATTTTCGTTCAATTTTCAGTACGTTTTGTTTTCCTTATAGCGAACATTTCTCTATTACAAATTTTGGTTTTGTCCCCTAGAGATTCTTTATAGGCAGGTTCGCTGCCGCTGATACAGAGGGTCAAGGGTCGCAATGAATTTGTATACTTATAGATAATAAGATTGAGCACAATCTGACCATTTAAATATTGATGCTGTGTCTCCGAGTAGTAATATATAACACCACATATATACGTATGTATTTGTTATCTCGAAAACAATATGTCCGGGACACAGGGCATGGCATGTACATACATGTACATATGTGTGTATGTATGTACTAACATATGTACGAGCACATACGAGTATATGTATATACCTACTTTCACAATTTACTTCATATTAAGCTCAAGTGTTTCATTTTGAATTTAGTCTGATTTCAGTCTTTCAACGGAAAAGTCATTGAGTTAATTGTGATCGAAGTACGTTGGGCTCTGGCCCTATCCTTCTGTCATGTGGCAGGAGACATTACTCTACCTATGGAATATAGAATCGAGAATACTGTAAGTTTCAGTGCATTGAGATTTTTGAATTGAAATAAACTAATTTGTTGGGTATTCCGTTTCTAGTGATGTAAGGTGACCGGGGAGGAGGACGCTGAGCGTTGTGTCGCCGATTGTTGAGCCATTACTCCGGTACACTGCCATATGCCAGGGGAAGAATTCAACGATCAA
Source organism: Drosophila athabasca (assembly GCA_008121215.1). NCBI lineage: Eukaryota > Metazoa > Arthropoda > Insecta > Diptera > Drosophilidae > Drosophila > Drosophila athabasca. The sequence continues at coordinate 48,029,297 of CM017794.1, forward strand.
CGAACTAAAGGACCAAGGCAGAGGAAAAGATGCCCCATTAGAGAGCAAGCGAGAACTCACCAAGCTAAAAGAAGTACAGACAATAGTTGATAAGCTAGTGTCTGCTTTAAAGAAAGGCAAGCAACTTCTGGCTTCATCGATCCTAAAGGAGGATAAGAAAATTGATTATATATTTGGGAAGAGCCTAAGCCCAATCAAACATCTAAGTTTCAATTGATGGGTTGACGTAATTCCAAACCCCGGCCAATGGAAGATCAAATTAAAAATGTTAATTTCATAAACGAAGTAAAGGAGCCCACTATGAACGATAAATCAGACGTCATTAATCATCATCGATCGTATGGATGATCAATTGAAGAGAATGCCAACAGTTTTCTCCCATTTGTAAACTTCACCACAAAAGGTTGCTCGGAACAAACCCAATCCTTGTGCAATTCAAGTGTCTCCGGATATGGCTGGACAGAGACGAGTCGAAGGCAATAAGGACTTACGCATTTGGAAACGGAAACCCCAGGGAGCACTTCTTCATGGGATTGGAACAAAGTTTGCTGAATATCCAAATGATTGGTGGTGTTCTAATAACTCACAAAGGTACTCATATTTTATGCATAACTATATATATTAATTACCACGAATTTACCATCATATCCGGTATTCCAAGAGCACAGGGTTATATTTAATGGATGGAGTAATCCACATTGAACTTCTTTATTGAGACACACGATACAACATAATATTATTATATAGGTATTATTTTAGTTATGTATATATATGTCTTCATATCTGTCAACTGTAAAATCTAGTCTCATCAAAAGATCATCTATATATTTGATGACGTCTGACTTGCCATTTATTGTGCGCTACTTCATTTCTGATTGATACGTTTTTCTTTCATTACTATTGCAAGTTCGCGAATGCTATTCAAGATTCTAAATCAGATATTCAATAAGTTGTGTTGTTAATTGAATTTTATTTTTTATTAGATTTAATCCATTCCCGACTAGATCATCAATTCTTTTTATCTTATTTTCTTTAGGCTCGATGAAGACAGAAAGAAGTTGGTCGTTTTGGCGAGCTCAAGCTTTCTTTACAATTTGGCGATGTAAACGTCTTTCTCTCTGGTTAGGTCCTTGAGCTCGCTGATCGTCGAATCCTTTCCCTGGCATATGGCAGCGTACCGGAGTAACGGCTTAACAATCGGGTAGCAAATGGCGCCACAATGCTCATCGTCCTCCTACCTGACCATCTCACAGTGCTAGAAACGAAATAGATAACTAAGTTTATTTCAGTCGGCATTTTCGAAGCTATTTTCCGTAGATAGAGCGATGTCTCCTTTTACGTGGAAGAAGTAAAGTACCAGAACTTTACAGTCTAAAATGTTAAATATAAGCGAATTGAATTATGTCTTAATAATAAATCATAAATAAATCAGTCACATATTCCTATATTTATATTCTACTAATTTTGATCAGGATTGTTTTTAATAATATTAAATATTATATCTATGTACGCGAAAATAAAAATAGAGTTTTCATAATCACTTTTGTTTCATTTTTATTGCCCAAAAAAGAGCAAAAAGGCAGCACAGGATGAGCCCTTCACCTCCTCCAATGATCAAAAATTGGTAGAGCCGTTCCGAAGTTCCAAAGAGGAGAAAAAAGTCAAAGAAGGGCTTCAAATTTCAAAATTATATTTCACTTGTCCATTGCTCGCTTTTCATTTCTATAGGTACATCATTTATATTTACTGATTATAATATTTAGTTATTACATTTTGGAGGCTGGTTAATTAATCTTTAAAATCTCAAATACAGAAAGGAATATTATTCTTAAGAACAACGCGAATCGCTCCCCAAATCTGCTCCACCAGCGTCTCTGGCGAGCAATCGGTATCCAGCGGACGTTGTGGAACAAAGTCGGTGGTCGTTCAATCGGATTTTTAATTATAGCCTAACGTTGCTCTATGGTTACTCTTTTGGCAAAAAAATAAAACATATATGTCTATATATTAGGCAAAATTAATTGGTCTTTTATTTATTAAAGTCCCATAAAGATATGTTGTTTTGTAAACTACTCAGGAATGTTCGGTAGATTTTCTAGTTCTCATCTCCTTCACTAAGTTCTTTGTGAAATAATATGGGTCTTAAAGAACCACCATTGATTTCAACCAAAGGATCAGCATACACAATATTGGGTCTAAGTCGGTGCCCAATATATATTTTTAGCTTCCCGCGCTGCTTGCTCTGTTCGCTTATCCAGGTACGAACACTATTCACAATTGATGAATGGCTAAATTGTTCTTCTTCATCTCGTAAATTGAGAACTTTTAGGTGCGGCAGCCCCTTCACGAGGATCCGAATTTGATCGATCGTAATTGGCATGTCGATGTGCAGGTATAGAAGGTTCTTCAGTTTCAGCAAGTCCTCCAAGGGTACAGTGGCGCAGGATACTCGGGAGTTCCTTAAGCGTAGAAATATTACAAAGATGTTGAACCTGTGCCTCCGGTAACATGTCGCCTACGTACAAGATAAGGCTTTCCAAAGGAGAGCCCTGTTTGTTAATCAACTTCTCAATGAACGAGTCGCGTAGAGATTCGTTAGCGGCAATCTTCAAATGTTTTAGCCTGGGCAACTTGGCGACCAGCTCATACGGCACCGTTGAGTGGATTCGGTATACGTTAAGAAACAGACGTTCCAGCTGCTGGCAGTTTTCCAGAAGAATTTTAAAAGTGTCCTTACTGATGTTAATATCATCTCCAAAATCAAGATGCCGCAATTTTTTCATCGTTTGGCAGCACTCTATCAAGCTCTCGGTTTTGAATCCAGCACATTCACTCACGTCGAGAGATTCCAGTTGTTCAAGAGTATGCAAGTCCTTTCCGCTATATTTCCAAGCGTGCAACTTCAGTTTCCGTAGACACGTCAATTGCTTGAGATTGGATACAAAATCTGAACTTTCGCCCATATCAAAAGAAGTGTCGAAAGATTTAAGTTTTTTTAGGCTGTATAGATCGTCCCATCCACTTCGGGTCCGTTGAAAGGTCAATACCAAATGTTGTAAATTAGAGCAGTGGTTCCGCAGGAGCGACAGTTGCTGCTCTTCGCCTGTCGAAGTGTCATAATATTTGGCCTCGTAGCTAACCAGATGCTCACCAACTATCTGCAACAGTTGTTTGAGTTCTTCGTCGTCAATATCTCTCGTTATTGAATCACCGATATGTTTGTACCGATGGCTCGCGTATCTCTTGAAGATCTCTCCACTGCACACGTTCGAGTTAGTGAGACTTAGCTGGTCTTTTACGTTCAGGTACTTCATGACCACTATCCAGCAATCTTCGTTTAGATCGAGAATGGTTGTTCGAGACCTTCTTACTTTGACTTTCTTCGCATTGCCAGTGCCAGTGGCTTTCTTCCCATCTGCATTTCTCTTAAGAGCAGCATTTGCCACATTACTAGCGCAAGCGTGTTTATCCATTTTGCTTCTTGAGTTGTGTTTTATGTGCTGTATATATGGAGGGAAAGGAAAGAGATTTTTTGTCACAAATGACTGTATGTACATATGTACGGCTTGGGTTTAGTTTTCGCGTGCAGCGCAATTTGTTGTGAGCGCTTACCAATACCAATAGAGGATTGTGTTTTCTACTCCGCCCGTCGTTTATGTGTAGCTCCTGTGCTTATTCAAGGATGTTTTTCCACCACAAATTGGCTGTTTTCAGACTTTTATGGCTTTCTTTTATATTTGTTTCTACACCCGGCAAGAGGAACTAATTTAAGGTATATTTTGAAAATTACGCGGTATATTTTTGAGTGTCAGACCGTATATTTTAATAATAAATCCGTTGTGGTCTGGTTACACTGATTTGTTTGTGCTGTTATGACATTAGACTCTGCTAAATTTACTACTATATGATGAACATAACGCTAAGTTAATGCTCGTAGTCCTCCCTAGACACATCTTCCGGGTATCAGTCGAATAACAGAGGAACTATTTATGACAAAAAAATGGTTTTCAACACATCTAGCCAGAAAAATCGGAACATTTTGCAACTGGACAACCAACCGGACTCATGTATCTCTGTCGCTCTCACTGCATAATTTTCTAGCTAGTCCAGTTTCAATCGCTAATGTCATACGGCTATTGCCAGAATAATTTTGGTATATTTTTAAAAAGAGACCGTAATTTTCGGTATATTTCTGAGGGTCGGACCGTATATTGTATCGATGAATTGCTTGTCCACTTCCGTTTTCTTTTCTTTTCGTTTCTACGCCCAGCAAGATGAAGTAAGTTTCAAAAATAATTTTGGAAAATCGTAGGCATCAAGCGACCGCAGCCGAAAATAAATACGCTAACAGAAAGTAAACAGTGCTAATTTGTGTTTGCTGATGACATTTTTCAAAATGCATTGCAATTTAATAATGAAATCCCGTCTCCTTTTAGGATTGGCTTGTGTGCATTCAGCGGGTACAAAATCTACCCCGGCCATGGCAAGACCATGGTCAAGATTGATGGCAAGGTAAGTAAACAAATAAGATATTACCCAATAACGAGGATATTAACCATTTATTGGCTTCTTTTAGAGCTTCACCTTCCTGGACAAGAAGTGCGAGCGCTCTTACCTGATGAAGCGCAACCCTCGTAAGGTTACCTGGACTGTGCTCTACCGCCGCAAGCACCGCAAGGGCATTGAGGAGGAGGCCTCCAAGAAGCGCACCCGCCGCACACAGAAATTCCAGCGCGCTATCGTCGGCGCTTCCCTGGCCGAGATCATGGCCAAGCGCAACATGAAGCCGGAGGTGCGCAAGGCCCAGCGCGATCAGGCCATCAAGGTCGCCAAGGAACAGAAGCGCGCCACCAAGGCAGCCAAGAAGGCGTCAGCCCCAGCTCCCGCCAAGAAGTCTGCTCCCAAGACGAAGGCCGCCAAGGTCACGCAGAAGTCTGCTCCCCGCGTCGGTGGCAAGCGGTAAACAACACCACGCAGAGACGGTAGTGAAGTGCTAATGTTCTAACAAGATTTAAGGAAACAAAGAAGTGAAACAAATTAAACGCTGCAAATGCAAATTTGCAGTTAACAAAAAAAAGTTCCAAGTTCCGTTTTTTGTTTTTTCAAAAGTTTCCGACAAAAGTCTATTATATTGCTATTGCCTGCGGCCCAAAAGATATTTCCACAGAAAACGATTCCCATTATTGTGCAACGCCTTATATGAACAATTATCAGGAATCAAATTTATTAAGTGACCAAAACGAAGCAGACAAAGTGGTCCGGAAATACAGCTGAATCGCAGATCATCTTAAATGAACTCGGAGCTATACTTTTTGCAGCCGATGAAGCTGGTCAGGCGTCCGATAGCATCGCCATGGGCAATGATATAGGTGAGGGTTGGCTCGTACAGTTCAGTGACTAGCTGCTCCCCGCACTGCTCGTCTTGCGTGGTCTCCACGTGGACTTTGTGCGTTTGGAGCTCCATCAAGTGAAGGCACCCCAAATCGGCGAGCAGCTCGAGCAGGAACATGACATCCACTGGCACGAGGTACGGAAAGCGCAGAAACAAACTGTGGACGGTGCATCCAATGCGGGAAATGCACTCACTGAGGACGGCGCCCATCCAACGGTCTAGGACACGACGGTTGAGCGATGCATTCAGTCGAATCCACGGCTGCGGTCGCATCACAATTGCATCGTGAGAGGCTTCGTTTCGCACTGCGTTCACATACGGTTCTTTTTTAATGGATCTCTTGGGTCGCTTGGCCACAGATTCCGCGACCGCTTCATCGCTTTCCGAGTCTGTGCTATTCTGTTCTGCCAGTTTGATCTTTTTGGATGGATTCGCCTGCTCTGTCTCCCGCTCCTGCTGCGCCTCCTCTTTGCGCTTCTGGCCAATGACGGCCTGCACAGTCGCGGGAGTCGACGCCACCTGAGTCTGCACCCTTTCCCGCTCCAGCCGCTTGATGTGGAACGTGTGCACCACCCAGTTGCGTATGTACCGCTTGTGCACGTACATATGACTGGCCACGCCCACGCGCTTGATCAGATCGTGATCGGCGAGGGCATGCAGAGCTTCCAGTAGGAAATCTCCCAAGGGGAAATTCGCTCTCAGCTCCATCGCAGGAACCCCCAATGGCTGCAGCTCAATATAGTTGAGTATGTCTTCCATGTGTCGGATGGCATTGGCATCGTAGCATCTTTCCTTTAATGTTGGTAGAAGCGTCGCAAATGTGTTCTCGGTGTAGCGCCAGTATGTGGCCCTGGAAGGTACAGAAGCAATCAGAAATTGGCTCTATGCCCAAGGTCTGGTCCTACTTACTTGAGCACCTTTGCCAGCACAGCGGAGCGTAGGCTATCCGCATCCGGTTTGGCCTGCTGATGATCCTCTTGCTGAACAGAATGCATGCCAATGGCCGGCAGATGGACCACGAATACGTCTTGTACCCTGGCCCGTTCCTCCTTGTTCATGGCCGGTTCAAACTCTTGCGAACGCTCTGCCTCCCATATGTGAGCCTCGTAGTCGATCAGTTCCGAGCAAAGAGACCGCCAATCGATGAGCTTGTTGAGGGTTTTCTCCGCCAGCAGTTTGCCCAGATCTTTGCACTCTAGCGGCTGCTGGAGCTGCCGCCAGTAGGCCTCCAGCTGCTGGGTCAGCGCCAGAATGTTTGAAATGTTCACTGTGAGGGGTGTGCCGGTCGAATGTTCCAGCTGGAACTGCGACTGGGGAAGGGCATCGGCTACTAGCTGCTTCAGCAGGGGACGCTGCTCATGGACAATTCGCTCCACAGCATTGAGGTAGTTGCCACTACGCATGATGCAATTGGAAAAGGGACAGTCGAACTGTTCCAGTCGCGAGCTGCTGAGGGTTACCGACTCGCCCAAAGCGTCCAAGCCACAAAAGAAGTGCATGACTCGCAGGGGTAACTTCGAGAGCTGAATGTATGGACACGACTGGATGCGATAGCTCAGATTGGCGGGATGGAAGCGAACCCGCGAGGACTGGCGACTGCTGCACTCGCTCTCCAACCGCTTTGAGTACTCCGTCTGCGGGGCGTTGTCCAAAATGCAGCTATAGTGATCCAGAATGCGGTCGGTCGAGGAGCCACTCGGCCTGGACATGCTCGTGGTGTCGACGGTCAGAATGTTGGCGGGCAAGTGCAGCGACAGCCTCAACTTTCCCTTGGCCAGCCACTCGCCCAAGAGCAGCAGCTGCGCGAAATGCGGCGAGGGCAGGTGTTGCTCCTTTTCCAAATTAAGCTTCTGCTCAAACACAAAGTAGCTGTCGAAGACAGAGTGGGCCAGCTTCACATAGGTCAGTCGGTACTTGTACTTGGAACTCAGCACGTGGGCTGGGCCAGATATCTGGCGATTGGAGACGGCCTGAATGTTGCGTCGCTTCACTGCCACTAGCAGGGAGTCCGCGCGGGCCTTGCTGAAGGCGGCATTCAGTACTTCCTCGGAGAAGTGCTTGTATATCTCGAAGGTCTGCAGATTGAACAGCGTCTTGTCCTTGGCACAGCAGACCTGGCTGTGCAGCACACCGTGGGCAATGGCCGCCTGCAGCTCCGTTTCCGTGCTAGGATTGGAGTACAGCACCTGCTGATCGTCATTCAAGCGGGTGGACTCCCTCAGCTGGCTCCGATATTCGTCGACCGTGTCCGGAAGTATAAACTGATTCCGTACAGTGCCATGCTACAAAAGAAAAGGATACAGTTGGGAATAACTGATTTCTCTGATAAATGTAAAGCTTGAGAAGTGGCACTCACCGAGCTCGAGATCATCAGATGTAGCTTGCTTAGGACGAGCACAAAGTGCACCAGCAAGGCCTCATTTTGTTCGGTTTTGGTGGGATACTCCCGCTTCAGGCTGCTCATGAATCGATCGTTGTAGATCGAATTGAATTGCGGCTGTGTTTGCATCAAGTATATCCAGCTGGGCACATCCGGAGCATCGCGCTTCATGCGCATCAGAAACTGCAATCTGCGCACACAGGCCTGCGTGGTCTTGTTGCAGATGCCGAGGTAGCGACGGATGACGTCGCGGCAAACGAGGCCCACATTGTTGAGGGCAAACGATAGCACCGGAGCGTCAAAGAACAGATACACAGCCCGTCCCATCTTGAGCACGCGATCCTCCTCGGGCTGCCAGTGGACGCGCAGTGTGCGCATATTTCTCATGGCATCCCGATCAATATCATCGCGTGGACCGCATTTCCTTCGCGGAATCTTGACGCTGCTGGCCGTCCCCCCAGCAGTTTTGCGAGTCGGCATCTTAGGCGTCACCTTTATGCGGGTCAACGCTCCCCGCTTCCGCGTCTTGGCGGCATAGGTTTTCAGAGCACCAGCGGCTGCACCATTGCCTTGCTTCGTCTGCACCCACGACCAGTTACGGAACTGATGGGCAAAGAGGAGTGAACTCAGGCCAGCGGCACCCAGCTGGTCCCCGGGCACTGTGCCATTGTCCAGCTCCAGGGCCTGTTCAAAGCGTTCAGGACCAAAAAAGGACAAGGGCTTGAGGCGAGCCGCCGTTTTCTTGCTGTCGGCCAACTCCTTGCGGAATCCCAGCTTTGTGTAGACGCAGATGTGCTGCAGTTTGGCCCAGTACTGAGCTATTTGGTCGCGATTCACGAACTCAAACCTCAGCTCCATGTAGGTGCGGTCGGCGCTGACCTTCTTGTAGTTGTGCTCGCTGCTGGCGGTCGTGTCGAGGAGGCGAGCGCGCTTGTTCAGATACACCCACCGCTGGACGGAGTCGCGGCCCAGCTGCAGGTCACTGACCTGAATCAGTCCCATGTGGTTGAGGAGGCAGAGTGTGCGGGCATATAGCTTTTGCAGACGCGAGCGAGATACTATATTCTCCAGATTGAGTTGGGAGAGCAGGTAGTGCTGGCGTATGGGATGCTTTATCTGCAGGCGCAGTCTATCCGCGCTATCCTCGCGCTCAATGCGACAGATGCGGAGTAAAAGCGAGAGCGGCATGCGATCCATAGCATCCATAAAGAATACCCACCCCGGGGGCTTGTCCGTATAGCTTGGAAGCGGGGGTATAAAGGTGCGCCAGCTTATCTCAGAGTTGTAGGGCATCACGGGCGTTTCGTCTTCCCGCCACTCTTCCAGAAACTGACGCGTTTCAAGAGCAGGCTCCACCTTCTGCCACTGCTCGACTAGGTCCACAGTCATGGGCAATGGTTTCTGCTCCCTGGGCATCTCGTAAATCACGTAGTACAGGAACTCGTGCAGCGTTCTGGCCAACAGCAGCTTCGGAGCCGGCGTCTTGGCTGCCTTGGCCTTCTGCCGGTCAGCGCTAAGCTTCTTGCTGAGCATCAACTGTTTGCGCTCCTTGGCCGGCAGCTGCGAGGGTCGTTGCAGGCGCTCTTCAGTCATAAGGTGGAAATTACTCTTGAATCGTAGGATCTCCCTTCTCAGCTGCTCATGATCGGGGCCGATTTTGGGATGTGTCACCAAGCGGTACACACGGAGCCGCTGCTTGTACTGCAGCGTCAGCTCGTACACATTCACAATCCCAGCATCGATCATGGACCTCAACAGACGAAAGAGTGATTTTCGGCACAGTATGTCCTTGTATCCGGCCTTTCGCTCTTCCTTCTTGATGCTGCTCGACACGTTCATCAGTTGCACGATGCAATTGTCATCAATCATTTTCACGATATGCTTCTTGCGGCGCAAGTGACGCTGCGTTTGCCTGTCCAGTTTGACGTCCTTCAAGTTGAAGCTAAATGGATTGACATTGGCCACAATCTCGGTCATATCCCGAATCACCACGTCCGAGCTTTCAGGAATAGTCTGCAAGCACAGAGCAATGTTGAAAACATAATTATTTGAATTCGATAGAAGTTAACTCTCGCATCAGGACCTAGCAACTGAGGAACAAACACCCCCAACAGATCTGATAACCCCAAAGAAAATCCAATGGGCTATAGATTCCTTTACGGGCATAAAGGCACCTGGACTGGACGGAATATTCCCAGCCATGCTGCAAGTGAGCAAAGAGGTGATCACCCCATGGCTTCTCGCGATATACGCAGCATGCCTAAGAACAGGTTATATCCCGATCCAATGGAGAACCTCTAGAGTTGTCTTCCTCCCAAAAGCAGGAAAGTGCAGCCATGTGAGTTCCAAGGATTACAGACCGATAAGCCTAACCTCTTTCTTGCTGAAAACATTAGAAAAGCTGCTGGATCTACATATTAGAACCGAAGTAAGCGGACTGATGTCAACCAACCAACACTCCTACACCAAGGGAAAATCGGTGGAAACAGCACTGCACTCGCTAGTAGCTACCGTCGAGAAAGCCCTCAACACTAAGAAATATGCACTTGGAGTAATCGTAGACATATCCGGAGCATTCAATAACGTCGCTACAGAAGCAATAATGGACTGCCTAGAAGCTACCAGCACCCACCCGTCAATCAACCTCTAGATAAAAAACCTTCTAAGTTGTAGACGGGTGCAATCAGAGTGGGGCACCGCCTCCATGGTCAGAGGTGCACACAGGGGCACCCCCCAGGGTGGAGTCATGTCACCCCTGCTATGGAACCTGGTGGTCGACAACCTCATCAAGAGATTCGAAAGGAAAGCACCAAAAATAACAGCTTATGCAGACGACATAAGCGTACTTATCACGGGTGTATGTCCATCGACTCTCAGCTCCATAATGGAACGAACACTCAGGGAGATATGTGAGTGGGCAGATGGAGTAGGACTCAGTATCAACGCGGACAAAACGGACCTCATCCTCTTCACCAAGAGATACAAGGTACCAACATGGGTCCCCCCGAAAGTCAACCAAACAAGGCTAACCCCTAAAGCACAGGTCAAATACCTCGGCACAGTACTGGACAGTAAGCTGGCATGGAGACCCAATGTAGTAGAGCGGGTGAAAAAGGCCACCAATGCACTATATGCATCCAAGAAGATGCTTAGTAGCACATGGGGCCTGTAACCCGCTCTGATGCATTGGATCTACATTTCGGTGGTGCGACCAACTCTGCTGTATGGAGTCCTAGTGTGGTGGAAAGCTACTGAAAAGAAGACGTATCACAAGCTAATGGAACGAACCCAGCGGCACTCGAAACCATACTCGGAATCGACCCCCTCGACATCTACGCTAGGCTGACTGCAGGCAAGGCAGCACAGCGCCTGATTGCGTCGGGGAACATGTCTCCCCAAAGATTCGGGCACAGTTCAATTGGAATGGACATGATCAGTACCACTTACTACATGATCCCCCAAATGTGCCTTGAAGTAAAAACAAACCTCTTTATGGTAGCCGAAGACTGGAAAGCGGGACGGGACCAGACTCAACACCTCAACATATACACTGACGGCTCCAAGATGAATGAAGGAGTAGGAGCAGGCCCATATGAAATAAGGGCGTCTTATAAGCTACCCGACCGATGCAGCATATTCCAGGCGGAAGTCTTCGCCATCAAGAAAGCAGCAGAGGTCGCTCAGCTCACAGAGCGACCACACAATACGGTTAACATATTCGTTGACAGCCAAGCAGCGATAAAATCCATGCAGTCGTCCGCGGTCAGTTCTAGAAGTGTCCTGGCAAGCAGGGAGGCACTAGAATCACTAAGCACGACTAAGTCAGTGCAGATCAATTGGGTTCCCAGTCACCAGGGCATCGAAGGAAACGAAGAGGCGGACGTTCTGGCTAAGGAAGGCGTCGGGCTGGCAAACGATATGACAGAAAGCGTGCCGGTCTCCCTAAGGACGCTACAAAGCGACCTGGAGAAGCCGGCCAAATGAGGACAGATAGCAGGTGGAAGAACACCACCACCTGCAGAATCTCGAAAATCATGTGCAAGAAACGCAATGATAATCTCAGCCACTATCTGCTGCATCTTCCACGGAAGGATTGCAGACTGTTAGTGGGCATACTAACAGGCCACTGCTTGGCTGCGTCGCATGCAACCAGGCTGAACATCACTAACAGTGACATCTGCAGGAAATGCAATGAGCCCGGGGCTGTCGAAACCCTGGAGCATCTCATCTGCCGGTGTCCGGCTCTCTTAAGGGCAAGGAGAATGTACCTGGGCGCACCGATGCTGGTATCACTGGAGGATGCCTCCAAGAGGTCGCCAGGGAAACTGCTTGCCTTTGCTAAAAACACCTCGATTCTGGGGGACTTCGGAACCTCAGAAGCACCCTCGTAAGGTCCATACAAAGATCCGGATTAGTAAGGGCCCGAAGTCGAGAAATCGGCCCTAAAAAAGGAAATACGCTTCCTTTATCCTGCATCCATCTTAAAATATTTCAAACAGGCTACAAACGTTCGCGAATACCTCCTCAGCGATATGCACATCGGACTCACCGGCTCATCCTTGCACTGAAGCTGGAGTAAAGTCTGCTTCAGTTCGATCTTTTTCATTTCGACATCAGGGGCTTGGGCGCTGGCCACATACCGTATGATCCGCATCCTGCCCAGCTGCTCGGAGTAGTCCTTGATCTGTCCGAGCTTCATCAGGTGCTTGAGGAAGCCGCGAACCGCCAGCATACTGATACCAGCATATTTGCACAACTCATTTGCGGTGAGCCCTCGCTTTCCGAATCGTGCAATGGCCCGATGGCACTCCCGTTCCGGCGGCATGTCCACAAAGCTGTGCCGATGATCGAGGAACTCGAGTTCCACCTTGTCCTCCTTGCCATCATGATCATTCTCGTAGAGATCCTCGTACGCCAGGTCGGGGTTCCTGAGCTGCAGCACAACCTGTTTGCGCTTCGATGGCTTTGGCTCCTTGGTCGATTTGGCACTGGAGCTGGAGGTTGAAGATTCTGGCGCAACGCGCGTCGCATGACTTGTCTCGAAGAACTTTCGAACGTTGTGGGTCAAGAGGAGCTTCTTCACCTGCTTCCGACTGAGGTGAAGCCTATCGGGTATCTCGTCCAGCGGTATATGATGACTGCTGCTCTGTGTGATATCCATATACAGCCTGTCAATGCTCTTCTGCGTGAAGCTCTTGAATATGCGAAAGAATCGGGGCAGCATCAGCACCGACGAGTTGGTAAAGCGACCATTGTGCCGCTCATTGTAGGCTTGGGAGGCAATCAGTTGGAGGGACAGCAGCTTGTTCCTAATCAAACAAAAAAAACAGATGTTCCGGTCAATAAAGGACTAAAATGGATGGAATGGTTTCCTCACTTGATGTAGAACACGACGTTGGCGTCCTTGCAGTAGTGGCTCAGTCCCCAGGGACCCACTGTCGTCAGTCCATTGTAGCGAGAGCGTCCTATTGCCTCCCAGCACACGTATTGCTGCACGGGCATTTCTTTTGGCATCATCAAATTAATCGGTGTCAGGGACATGTGCCGCAGCTCTTGCGAGGCTACTGCCACGAGTCTCTGGTCCCAGTGCTCCGTCGCCTGGGCGGCCGTCGATGACTGGAGTTGGGTCGCTTCGACAGGCTTGCGGGTCTTGTAGTCTTGACAATTGCCCATTATGTCACCCTCCTCCACGGGGGAATAGCGGTAGAGTAGATAAGGACACTGTTCCGTCACCATGGCCACACCGATCTCAGGATCCTGATCGTTAGAGCGATCGTAGGGGGTCATAAGCGGTCGCGGCGAGGGTAGTTCATAGAATTTCACTTTGTTGGGGCAAGAGCGCAACAGCAGGGTCCACACCTGATCCCGCAAATTGTCGGGCAGCGGGGAGGGAACAAACTCCAGTCGCACTGCCAGTAAGCGCCACAGGTCTATGGATTATTTTAAGCAAATTGTAAACAAAAGGAAGTCTAAATGGAAGAGAGTCCTACCTGGCAATGTGACGCCCTCGAGTCCTTCCAGAGCTATTTCATCGAAGATCGCATTGATCCAAGATCCCTTCGATGTGGCGCACATGCTAGACGCTATTTAGAGTCTATATTTTAGCAACAGTTCAGCAGGAAAACCAATCCAACTGATTATTTATTATTATTTTGCATTTGGATGACCTCGCGTTGCCAATCACATGCAAAATGTAACTCAAGATGTATCGATAGTGGCTAAATACTATCGCCACGCAGGCAACTCTGGCCACAAAGTAAACAGCTGGTTCCTGCATCGTAAATAGACGCTTGTTTCTTTTATTTATTTGTAAATTGATATATATCACTCAAAGTTTGGCTAGAAAATGTCCTCCGCCGTGTACCTAGAGAACTATCTGGATGGTAAGGCTATTACTTGTGTAAAAGTACCTGCGTGTAACATATTTTACTCCGATTCCATGGTGCAGGTTTGGAGAGTCTGCCCACAGAATTGGAGCGAAATTTTAAGCTGATGCGCAAACTGGACGATCGCGCCCAAACGGCTATGAAGAGCATTGACAGCCATGCCAAGGACTTTATGCGCAAGCTGGGCGAGAGCGGAGCCCTGAGCGAGGAGGAGCGGAAAGAGCGTTTGGAGGATATCAAGGCGCTCTTTGGCAAGGCCAAGGAATACAGCGACGACAAAGTGCAGCTGGCCATACAGACGTACGAGCTTGTGGACAAACAGATCCGGCGTCTGGACAATGATTTGGCGCGATTCGAGGGGGAGATCCAAGAGAAGGCCTCGTCCACGCGCGCCAAATCCGAGGAAGCGGTGGCCAAAAGTGAGTGTAGCTCAACGGATTGATCATAAGTCTAAACCGTCCGATCTTCTGATTGCAGAGGGCCGAAAGAAAGCAAAGGACAGCAAGGTAACTGGGAAAAAGAAAAAGTCCGCCTCCTCGGACGAGGAAACTGGGCGTGGCGGCAATACCCAAAGCAATGCCAATGTCAGCCTCAACTCCAGCAGTAATGCTGGAGGCCAAGGTACCAAAAAGAAAAAGTCAAAGGTAAATCAAGAAAAAGAAACACGCAAGGGGGGCGCACAAAAGGTAAATCATAATCATCAACATTTCGTCTATGAATCTTTTAGAATTATAGTTTGGTTGCCCTCCGTTTAGTTCCGTTTCGGTTACACGTAGTTTTGTTGCCCGGTAAACTCAAATATACCACGTATTCATTTCCATTGGCCTAGCTATCCTCCTAACTTACCTCATAATTTCCTATCAGTTGCATTACTCATTTTTCCCCTTTCTGCACGTGTCGACCATTTGAAATCGCCTGCTCACTGCCGCATTCTTCTCTCTTTTCGATCCCACAGAAAGTCGTCGAAGCGGATGACTCGGAGAAGGACTCCTGCCATACGGCCGCCACGCATCCCAGCGATGTCATGGACATGCCGGTGGACCCCAATGAACCAACGTACTGTCTTTGCCACCAGGTCTCCTATGGCGAGATGATTGGCTGCGATAATCCCGATGTGAGTGTAGCCCCCCCATTAATCCATTTGCAAATATCAATTTCATTCCACTCTTTGCAGTGCCCCATCGAATGGTTCCACTTTGCCTGCGTCGGTCTCACCACGAAGCCAAAGGGCAAGTGGTTCTGCCCCAAGTGTACGCAGGACCGAAAGAAGAAATAGATCAATTCGCTTTTAGACATGTACTTAGTCGTTAGCTAGTTTAAGTGCATATACAATTTAAAATAAAGTTCTACCTGCCAATGTCGAACATCAAACTGAGATTAACACCACCAAAAGGTTTTATTTTTTCATCCCGCAGCTCGCTCGAATACACTCTGATTGGGTTCTCGATAGGATCACTGGCCCTAAAAGAGTCCAAATAGATTTCTTCCTCTTTGGAAGGAAGAAACTATGAATATTTGGGACATTCCAGGGAGTATTGCATTCAATTTAACAACCTATACATATTTTATGCATATATTTATACAAAATGTAAAGTCCGGCAGGGAAGTCTTACTAGGATAGAGCTAGTGCCGAAGAATTGCGTCCGTTGTCGAAGAATAGATATGGAAGCAATGGAAGAGAGTGGTTACTCATGTTTTGGTTCTTGGAATGGACTCGAATCAGGGTTCAGCCTACAAACCTAGTAGTTTTATTATTTTTATTGCATTTTTATTTGTTTTCAATTTTACAGCTTTTCAAAACGATTGAATGGTTTAAAAATCACCATTTACCATATGCACACATATTTGCACACATAAATAAATTTATATAACGAAAAGAAAAATAAAAAATAAAGAACGAAAAACGCATAACAATGTCTGTTTGCTGAGTGCTCCTGCCCCATGATTGCTTTGGATGTTAGCGTCTTTTCGTATGCTCAATGCAGCATGGCATGTTGTGCGTTCAGGGATTGTGATGGTGTTTACTTTTTGGTCATTATCTTCAGATACTCGAGCGCATTTTGGGCGGCATGCCGTTGTGCCTCCCTGGACGTGGGCCCAGTGCCGTGGCAGACGCCCACGGGCAGCGTGGACAGCTGCACCAGGCACTGAAATTGGCCCGTGAAGGTCTTCTCCTCGATGTCCACGTAGGTGACCTCGAACTGGTTCTCGGCTGCAATCTCGGTCAGAAGCTTCGGATGGTCGACCGTGGTGTTCTTCAGACATGTCTTCTGAAATGAAACACAAAGACAGATTATAGAATATATGTATATGTAGTCAAGAATCGAGGGATGGGCAAGTCGGTGCTGCTGACCATCGATTCGCGATTGATATTACCTGTAGTTTAAGCAGTTTTTTGCCCGTCGCATTTTTCAGGGTCTTGTGGAACTGCGACACTTTGTTACTGTGCTGCGTGGTCAGTGTCGGCACAGAGATATCTTTCAAATCACCATAATAATTATCATTAATGCGAGACTGTAAATAAGAGCGCAGCGTTTTCCGTTTACATTTTCTACTCTTTAAATTTTCATACACGGTGAGTTGAAATATATCACTTGGTAGTGAGGTTTTGAACTCGATGCGACTTTGGGTTGTGTAGAATTGTTGTTAAGTGATTAACTAATCAGTGCATAAGACAACTAACTACAAAAGATAACAACAGCCACCCAATGAGGTACTTGGGAGGAACGTTGGTAGTCAGTGGTGATGGAAATGGACCAATTTAAAGGCTCAAAACCAAACAAGAGAACGAACAGAAGTAGTACTAAAAGAATTCAATTATAAGTAAGTCTAAGTAAAAGAAAATGCTACTATAAGATCTGCATTCAATTTAATTAACATTTTATAGATAGATAGATAGATATATTTTTATACAATTCAACAAGACGATACTCAATAAATGATCAGGTTAAAAAATGAAAATTAATTTAAACGTTCTACTAGAGCTCTAAAGCTCTATCAAGTCAAATTTGGGAGAGATAGTGGGGTAAGATAAGGTAAGTGTACTCACATCGCCCTCCAACTCGTTGCAGACGTCTAGTACCTTTGCTGCATCGACGGGCGTGTCCTGTAGGAGACTCCACATTTTGTGGGCGGCCAAACGCTTGGCGATCTTCTTGCTCTTCCCCTTGCCGATCTCACGGTACTGCAGTATGGTGCACGCTATGGTAAAGAGCCGCTCATGGGGCAGTCCCATTTCCGTTTCAGTCTCATACGATGGCGGCGGCCACCGGCGCTGCATACACAACTCCTGCAGCAAGCCAATGGGGTTGCCCACAATCTTGTCACTGGCGCTATAAAAAAAACCAAATACTTATTCTGCTGGTTTACAGTGTGGTTACACCTACTCGCCAACTGCTACATTGCAATCACCACCACTCCCAACCGCCGTGGGGTCAGCCACAGATGGGGCGGTGGCAGTGCTAGCAGCCTCTTGCAGCTGGGCGCCCCTCAGTTTTTCAATCAGAGCACGAGCCGCGGCATGCTTGGCCTCCTTTTTTGAGCGTCCGGCTCCCATGGCCGTGAAGGGCGTGTCCTTTTCCTTGAAAGACACGCGAAAGCGAAACGTTGGCTCGTGTATGGCTCCCTCGATTTGGACCAGCTCATAGCCGGGCGTGATGCCACGGCGACTGAGTATCTCCTGGAGTATGCTAACGGGCGTCTTCATGGCCAGCCCATTGGCATCGGTTTCGCTGACAAAAGCGATGGCCTCGTCGGTGGACGATGCCACATCTGTTTCGCTCAACTGCAACTGGATCTGCTGCTGGGGCTGCTGCTGCTTCTCCTTCTTGACTTTGCTCGGACGTTGTGTCCTGGTGGAGGTCCCGTCTACGTTGCCATTTGTCAAGTCCCCAGCTGCCATGGCTGCAGCCGAGCTGCCCGGAGTATCATACTGACGCCGGGGAGCAAAGCCAGTCTGGGCGGGCTGCGCCGTTAGCGGTTGCTGATGCTGCAACGGTTGCTGATGCTGCAACGGTTGCTGATGCTGCAAAGGTTGCTGATGCTGCAAAGGTTGCTGATGCTGCAGTGGCTGCTGATGCTGCAATGGTTGCTGGTGCTGCAGTGGCTGCAGTTCATGTGGCAGCTGCGGCGACTGCTGTTGCTGCGGCCGCTGCATCTGGTGCACCTGGTTCTGTTGGAGATTCAGGTTTTGCATCTGATGTGACAAGCCGTGCCCATGGTAGTTTGACTGCTCCATATTTTCGAAAACAAATTCCAAACGTATCTGACTGGAAAAAAAATGTTGTTGAAAAATCAATATTTACGGGAGTGCTCGGGCGAGAATCGGAGCTGCCAAGCATAGTGTTCGCTAGAGTGGACTCTGCGGGATTTGATTACTTACGGTTGATGACAGATTTTAGCTGCCTTTTATTTAAAAATAATTTATTAACGAAGTTAATAATTTATTCTTAAATAAAATACACCAAAATCTAGTCGTCCGAGTTTGTACTCTGACTGTCGGCTGTAGAGGTGGAAAAACATCGATGTTCTTCCACCTCTAGCGGAATACGGACGAAAATCGTATTCCTCGCTTTTGATGTTCTGTTTTATATTACTAGCCAACTAGGACCTTCAGGCCTGAACACTTAATTTTATACAATAGATAAAACAATTTTCTACAAGACTGGCTAATTTTAAAGACTCCGTTTGGTTGGATTGTTTATAAAATAACGTTTATAAAACTTAAGTGAGCGTGACATGCGACGTAAGAAAACGTAAGTGAGCATGGAATGTCACGTAATTTGGAAACTTAACCGTTGGTATGGACACATTTATACCCTTTTTAATTTGATTAGTTCTATTTAATTTAATTTAAAAGTTCTATTTTTCCAGCTGATTTAGAACGTATTTAATATTGTATTTTGCTCATATTTACATTTTTTGACCCAATAATGCATTTGATTAATTTATTAATAATAACATATCGATCCCAACATCCATTTTCAGTCTTTATAAATAGACCAAAAACCATACAATTTTCTGAGATAGAGACTGACTAGTTTCTGCAATAATTGGTGCCTAGTAAAACAAACTTTTCTTAAATTCTATAATATCCTTTCGTATCCATGTTGCGGGACAGTGTCGCTCATTTGGCGGCACATGCTGCTGGCTTGTACAAATAAATGTTGGTAACGGTAAAAAACGTAAGTGAGCATGGAATGTCTCGTAAGCAACGTAAGTGAGCATGGAATGTAAGGGAAACTGCTGCGATGAAAAAGGAAATTGTTGGGATGATGTTGCCTCCACAAAATCCCTCAAAAAGTCGCCGAAAAGTCCCAATAAAGTAAGAAGGTCATACTTCAAAATATACAGCATATGTATATAACATATTCCTCGATTTTGATATTCTGTTTAATATAACTAGCTAACTAGCTCTTTCAATACAAAGAAACATTGTCCAAGAATACCCTTAATGATAACGATTTTTGTTATCGGTATTTCACCTACTCATATCGAATGAAAGTTAGCCAACACTGCATTAGCATTATTTAGACAGGGCTGCCAGACCGCAGAAAAAATAATTGAAAAATGTCAAATCGATAACTACATTATTATATCAATAACTGCATTGATAACTACATTATTTAATCGATATCTTTATTTTGATATCAATAACGTCATTATTAATCAATAACCTTATTATTGCATCAATTACGTAATTTTCTATCGATTGTCTCTGTTAATGTGTAATGATTGTGCTGTTAACCACCAGCTGTTAGCTATGTTAACTCCGCCCAACAGTAATTTAAAAAAGCCGATTCAGATTTATATATATATATATATTTAGAAAAACTGTAAATTAGGAAAACCATAAATATATATATATTACATTGTTGTACATATTATATATTTATTTTACTCTTGTATAGGTGTGCACGGGAAACAACATTCAATCAAATCAAATGCGATTGCATGTGCGGAATTGTGTGGCTTGAAATGCTCATGTGGGAATCCCTAGCAATAAACGCAATTTTATAGTATTTCTAAATCTGGTGCTCCTCTCTTCTCCACCGCCCCATCTAATCATCGCTTAAAAAGTCTTCATCGAGGTTGACATCTGCCGTATCAATGTTATCATCCAGCGTTATGCCGTCAATCTCCAGGTCCAGGTCGTCATCGTCGTCGTCGTCCACAACATTGGATGAAGAGGTTGCTTCCTGGGCGCTGGTCACGGGAACCTGAGAGGAGACGGGGGCCGCCTTTATTTTCTCCTCCGGCTGGCCTCCACTCTGCCGCTCGGCTGAGTTAAGTTCCTCGAGAGGATTGCGCTCGCTGTTCAGGGGCAGCTGTCCAGCCAAGCGGGCTGGCACCCTGCGTGTCCTTTCCTCCTGCAGATGCTGTTCCACACGCAGGGCATCGGTCAGGCCAGGAAAGAGATTTGTATACTCAGCTGGATCGGCCAACGATTGACCGGCCTTCTCGTTGACCTTGCCCAGCTCCTCGCGCCACAGCGCGACCACACGCGACATCTGGCTGGGCAGATAGGTGCGGGCAAAGAATGCCGCCTCGGGCAAGCGGTTATTTTCAATGAGAAGATCGAGGCAACGGTGTACGTCCGAACGCAGGAATGCGGCCAGGAAAGCGGCATTGTGTCGTCCCATTGCAGAGGACACAGCCTCCACCTCCTCGAGCATCTGTGCATCGCCCGAGGCCGTGGAGAGCAGCAGCAATCCACTGAAGTCATTCGCCTTCCTCATGCACTCCTGGACCAAAGCCATGTTATTCTTACGTGCAGCCACATCCGCCAGCTGTGACCATTTCTGGGAATTCTCTGCCTCTCGCGCCAACTTCAGGGCTATGTCCAACTCATCGATTTGCAAGGCCAGGTCGAACTTGTGGTCAGCGTCGGTGGAGACCTGAAGAGCCTGCGACTTGAAGCCCTGCTTCTCCAGAAAGTGAGCCACTCGAGTGCGATGCTCTTTGGGTATGGTAGGCAACACCTGATCGGCCCGCTCAAAATCGCGACGCATCACGGCCGTCTGGTATTCCAGCACCGACAACTGCAGGCAGAAGCTGATCACATTCAGCTCCTTGTCGCCCAAATACAAGCGGTTATCCTTGGGCACGTAGCCCAGTAAGTACATGGTGCGATCCAAATGCGACACGGTCACAATTTCACCGCCCACATAATAGTTGATGCGATTCACGGAATTCGTATAGATGAAGCAGTCGCCCACCCACAATCCCGTCTTCACAGCTTCAGAGACCTCGCCTGCGATCATAAAAGAACATCAGATGCTGGTCCTCACAGATCAGATATGGCACTTGTGTTCTTACCTAATACATTGAAGGCACTCTCCACACCATCATCCTCCAGACCCTCCTTGCTTTCGACGGCATTCGCCACTTGGGCTGTGTCCACGCCCAGTATGAAGTAGGAATCGTCTGTGGCCAAGCAAACGAGGCTGCCGCTCTCATTCCAGAGCACGTTCTTTGGCTGCACTTCGATGCGACGCACCAGCTGCAGGGTCTCCCAGTCGTAGAAGGCCAGTCCCGAAGAGGTCTTCACGCCAAAGTAGTATCCACCATAAATACTCTCGGCGCCGTACTCGGGAGTGAAGCTCTTCCGTTCCTTAAAGTTGCGGAACAGCCGCACAGTGCCATTGTTCTCCCGTATGGCATACTCGTTGCTCTCCAGTGCCCAAACGAATTCCTGGGCCGAGCCAAAAGCCTTGTTGCGCAGAGCCATCGATGTATAGATTATGTATTCGCCATCGCCGCAGACAACCACAAAGCGTCCATTGGGATTATGTGCAATCGTCTGTGGGTAGATCTCGCAGGCGCCCATGTCCTTGACGGCAACGGGCAGACGTTCCCCATCCTTTATCTCAGTGCCGTCGGCGATGGTCTTTAGGTTCACCTGAACAAGCAAATACAGTTATGTTAATATTGCCTCAATTCAAGGATTAGATGGCGGACTGGCCACTCACCTGCTGCATTTCCGAGTGTTTGGCCCAAACGATTTTACCGCCCAATACGTCCATGGACATGGCCGGCTCCTCACGGCCCACCTTGATGATGATGGAGCCCTCGTCATAGCCGAGGGCCACGTTGTTGGTGCCACGCATGCTGGCAATGGTCCAGACGCGTTCGAAGCCATAGTTGAGGCAGGTCTCAAGGCGATACGTGCCGGAATGCCAAATGCGAACGGTGCCGTCCTCGGAGCCTGTCAACACAATCGGCAATTCGGGATGGAAACAGACGGCGGAAATGTTCTGTGCGTGTCCCTCCAATGTTTGGACGCACGTCTTGTTCTGGTAGTCCCAGATCTTGACCAGGCGGTCATCGGCACCCGAAATCAAGTAGGGCTTATCCCCGCCATGATAATAATCGACACAATTCACGCCCTTTTCGTGTCCCTCCAGCGTAAAGTTGGCAAAATTGGAACCCAACTGCCACACCTTGACCGTGCGGTCCAGTGAGGCAGAGGCAAATGTATTGTTGTCCTTGGGATTGAAAACGATCTGCATCACATAGTGGGTGTGACCCTCGAAGACACGCTGGCAAGCCCACAGCTTCTCCCAGTTCCACAACTTGATGAGCATGTCGTCTGATGCAATCCGAGGGGGGAAAGTGAAATCAGAATTAGTATGCAATACGCGAATTAGTCCTGTCTAACCTACCGCTACTGGTCAGCACGAGCGGCTGCGTGGGATGCACGGCTATGCAGCGCAGGTAATCCGAGTGAGCCTCATACGAGTGCACCTTCTCCAGAGTGTTGTAGTTGAAAATACGGATTTGCATATCATCCGATCCGGTTATGATCCAATTCTTGCGTGCCACAAAACGGGCGGAGCGTACGGGAACATCGCATACCTCAAAATCTTTAACCATTTGCTGGTTTTCATAATTCATGATGT
The DNA here is from genome assembly GCA_008121215.1 of Drosophila athabasca. Lineage (NCBI taxonomy): Eukaryota > Metazoa > Arthropoda > Insecta > Diptera > Drosophilidae > Drosophila > Drosophila athabasca. Next base: position 48,052,355 of record CM017794.1, read on the forward strand.
GTACGTGGCCATTGTATAGTGCACACAACATCCACGGCTCGGCTGGATGGAGATCGACGCACTTGACGCGATCCGACCGCGACGTCAGGCGACGCTTGATGTCCAGTTTGAGAGGCATCGCTAATCAATTAAACCAACTCAGACTCTGTGCAAAAAGTAGTAAATTGATTGCGGCGAGATGAAGAAAACTCTTTTGCTGCTATTCGTCTTCCTTTTAGAGCTGGAGAAACATCGATGTTAACATCGATATAATCGATATTTTTCGACCTCTAGCGGAATACTGACGAAAATCGTATTCCTCTTTTTCTTTGCTCTTGATAATGTGTCAAACCTGTGCTAGAGTTGTCGCCTGCCACGTTCTAAAGTCTATCGATATATATTTTCCACCAGAGCCAATTAAAATCATATCGAATAAATTTAGGGGTGTCTGGAAAAAAAATCGATGTTTGAAAAAACCATTTGCCCGGCACATGTGCATTTTTAATTTTCTATTATTATTATTTTTTTATCTTGCCTTGTGAAAAATAATTTGATCGGTCGATGCGGTATTCGAACCGACGCCTTTCGGTTTCACAGCTTTCATGCAGTTCATTCAAAGACTGAACGTTCATATGTGTGTGTATGTGTGCACGCACAGATTCCTTTAGATTTTAGGGGATGAAGGAAACACTGTTCGGGTTAGGATGAACCGTTATAACTGTTGCTCTTCATGCACTGCTTTTGTTTGGTCATCCTGTTGCAAATTTGCGACCTCATTTGCAAAAGAATTTTCAACCAGAGCGCAATGCAGAACAACAACTTGCAAAACGGACCGATCATCCATAGAGGATCGATCTTCCATGGATATAGATCAACGCAGCCTAAAGAGACAAGATCTATTGGAACGCAGACGTGTGGCTCGTGGCACCCGTGCTGCAAAATTACCCTCCCCCAGCCCCCTCCCCCAGCCCCCTCCCCCACGCCCCGCGCTACGGCATTCTCCTCCCCCCACGCCCCGCGCTTCGGCACTCCCCACCCCTTCCTTCTTCCTATCATCCTCGTCATTCCCCTTCAGCTCGCCCCGCGCTACGGCATTCTCCTCCCCCCACGCCCCGCGCTTCGGCACTCCCCACCCCTTCCTTCTTCCTATCATCCTCGTCATTCCCCTTCAGCTCGCCCCGCGCTGTTATACTCCCTTTCCAATCATCCTCGTCATTCCTCTCCCCAACGCCCCGTGCTATGGCATTCCCCTCCCCCACGCCACCACAAACGCAGGAACCACCAAAGGACAAGTGAGTATATTTAATAATTACTTTTTAATCATTTAATAATAATTTACTTAAATTTTCAGTATGCCTTCCCAGAATTGGGATGATGTGGAGCACATCTTTGCCCAAGGGGGGAAGAGGCGTATGGGCCCCTTTCCCCCGGCTGGGATCGCAATGCGGCGGTAGCGGTGGTGCCATCCCGCCTGACAGTGAGGGATTGCCTCCAACAGTCTAAACAGGCATGGAGCATTTTCACGAAGCGGCAGGGGACGGCACCACAGCACTATTACGACGAAAAAGATAAAAAAATTATTGCGGAAGCCATAATAAAGGGCCACACAATTGCGAATAAAGTTAATTTGGAATTTGATTTTGATGCCTTTCTATAGCTTTCTATCACCTTTCTTTGTGGGAGTGTCTCCCATTTTGGCTGATGGACAAATATCTTTGTTCAAGCATTGTCCACAGCTAACGCGGGTCGTTATGGGGGCGCGCGCAACTTGACACCTCTAGGTCCGAAAATGAAATATATGAATATAATTTTGAACAATTTTATTTATTGAAAATGCGGAAATAATATGCCGCATTTGTGCTTTAAATGCAGCTAGTAATTTTACGAATTATGAGATTGGCAGAAATTTTAATTTTGGCTTCTTTATTCATAAAAATTAAATTAAAAATCCCAATGGCGGGCATGAAATGTAGGCCGGCAGCGGCCAAGTAAAATTTTCGGAAATATTCTCCGAATAACGGAACGATTCCGAAAGAAGGCATTTTTGGCTTTGGCAGCCATTTCAAAACAAACAAACAAGCATTATGCAGAGCGGCGGAGCAATAAATATAACAAATTGGAATGGAGACTTTACCATTAACAATGGTAATAAAAAAGTCGAAACGCGAAATAGTGAAACGCAGACGGAGGAGGAGTGGCACCCGTGCTGCATCCACAATCCTCGCACTCCCCGCGCTCCCCTGCACCCGACAACTAACAAGGAAAAGTGAGTAATAATTATGTAATAATGTATGTATGTATGTATGTATGTATCAGAGATCTGCAAAATTCACTTTTTTCTTGATTTACTCATACGGTAAAATTCTCCCTCAATTCCACTCAATGAACGAAAGTCTGCGTTGAATGAAAATCAGCTCATGCTGATGAGCACATGAATTGTGTGTATGCACAGCCTTCGGTACACATTTCGGCTTGGCCGAATAATCGTGCCATTCGGCTCAACCGATCAAACATTCATATGTACACAAACTCAGTGTTGATTTAAATTCACTCTAATGCGCTCATATTTTTTCTCTCCCTGAGTTTATTCATGCTCAATGAGCAAACCGATCATTTGGGCGTATGTTCATTCGGCTCAGCATTGATTGAGTTGAGTAAAGAATAAAATCAAAAGGCAATGAATCAACGCGTATGAGTTTGTTCATGGGCGAAGTCAAAGAAATCAAAATACTTAATTTCACAACAGATTATATATTTTCATATTGAATGGCAATGGCTATAAGAAAATTAACAAATTAATAAAATAAAATAAGAAAATAATTTCACACTTACATATGTATATATAAGTATACATTCATATGTTTAACATAAAAATGACAAAATTAAACTAATTGTGCTCATATCAACCAACAACCGCAAGCATTCTCAAAAAAAAAAGAAACAGTAAAAACAAAAACATAACGGTAATGCATCTAAACGAGCTGAGTGATTGAGTGGTTTCGGCAGCATGAGCTGATTTTCATTCACCGTTGATTTTCGTTCAGTGAGTGGAATTGAGTAAGAATTTGGGCGTATGAGTAAATCAAGAAAAAAAATCAATGCTGAGCCGAATGAACATACGCCCAAATGATCGAGAGAGAAAAAATATGAGCGCATTAGAGTGAATTTAAATCAACACTGAGTTCGTGTACATATGAATGTTTGATCGGTTGAGCCGAATGACACGATTATTCGGCTATTTTTGTGTATGATTTTTTTTGCAATCACGCCAAGCCGTTCTCTGGTATGTATCAGAGAACTGTCACACGTACTCACACCCAATGAAATGAACCCGACGGGCATACAAATACAAACATACAAGCATACATTATACAAACAAATACATAATTTGAATAATTTAATATACCTTGTATTTTCCTATATTTTCAGCAGTATGCCCCGTGCAAGATCGGCAATCCCTTCGTCCACTCCTCGCGCTCCTGCATTCGCCTCGTCCACTCCTTGCGCTCCTGCATTCGCCTCGTCCACTCCTTGCGCTTCGCCAATTCCCTCCCCCACTCCTCGCGCTTCGCCAATCCCCTCCCCCCAAGCGTCGTCAGCACACAGGTGAGTTCATTTAATTATTGCCCTTTAATACTTTAATAAACCTCGTATTTTCCTTTATTTTCAGTATGCAGTTTGATGAGAGTTATTCGTCCGCATGAACGTCGACTCCAACTTGTCGAGAACATTGCAAAGACGGCGCCACCCCGTTTCATAGGGAGACGGGATAAGCAAATAATTTTAAATGCAGTATTTGCGGGCCAAAAGAAAGCTGGCGTTGAATTAAGTTTTTTAAAATGCCGGCAACTAGAGTTAGAGATTGTGAAACTTTTGAAACCCATTGACGAGAAGTCATGGGCTCGGTGCAAAGGTGGCGCTATTTATAATATGGTAAAAAGGCAAAAAAAAAAAAAATAACAGGTAAATATTTAAAATAAGAACATTTTTTTTTTAACTGTATTTTTTATTTATTGAAAATCATACATATATTAAATATATATTAATATATGAATTTACCGAATTTACAGCTGAGTCAGCTGGTAATACTAAACCGAACAGCAAAATCGAGGAATATGACATTTTACTCGAGCCTCTTGTAGCCGGAAAGACGGCTAGTAAAATGAAATGTAGCCGGCTAGCCGGCTAGAAAAATTTTCGGAATTATTCTCCGAATAACGGGAGTATTCCGAATCCAATGTCTTCCCTTCATTTCATTAGAAACAATCATGTTCAGATATATTAAAGTGGAAAACACAAATGGGGCGGTCTCCGTCAACAATTATTATAATAAAGTAGTGCAAACGAAATCAATTGAAACACAGACGGAGGAATGGCACTGCAAGTGCTGCATACATAATAAGGAAAAGTGAGTAATTATATTATTGTAAACACACGCGATTGTTGCGCTCGATTGTTACAGTGTGTCTGTGTTTGTGTTTTATGTTATACAACCCAGCAAGCAATTGGAAGAGTCTTTTGATCAGAAACCCCATTACGAGTCTAATTCGAGTCATTTTGATGATTTAAAAAGAGCGAAACTTTAAAAATAAAAAGCGAAACTCAACCGTGTAAAATGAACCGTGTCCGAAAATGATTAAAAATTATAATCTGTGGTCGCTGAGTTTGTGGCAGTGAAAGTTTCATTTTCGATAGCTCGAAAACGGATCGTTTGCGGGCCTTTTGTAATATCTGTAGCGAGCTTTTCTATGCAACTATTGTATATCATTTGCGAGCCGTCCGTCCGTCGTTTTCAATCAATTTAAGTCCGTTTACGATCTTTCTGCGAGACTTGGTCGTAGCAAGTTTCTTCAATCTACTAATAATTTATTTTCCTTTATTTTCAGCATTATGCCGTTAACGTCTACCCCATCCCAACGTATCCCCTCCACAACCCCATCCCGTTCAATTGTACACCCCACCCCCCCGTCCGCAAGATTCCAGTCATCCATTCGTGCAATATTGCACCCCACCCCCCCAATTCCCTCCACCCCCCCGTCCGCAAGATTCCAGTCATCCATTCGTGCAATATTGCAAAATCTAGCATACTAAATGCAGTCTATCGGGCCCAAATAAATGCTGGCGTAAAATTGGATTACCAGAATTGCAAGCGTCTGCAGAAAGACCTTGTACACTTGCTGGATCCTATAGATTTCAAAACATGGTTGCACGGAAAAGGGGGCACTCTATACAATTTTGCAAGGAAAAAAAAATAGGTAAATATTTAAAATAAGAAAAATTTTTTTTTTTATTTAATTTTTTATTTATTAACAATAATAATATATTAAACCAAAGTAGGTCTAGGGATCAGCAGCTCTGCGACTCCCACGAGCAGGCTCATGTACCAATATTTGTTTCCTTCGAAGTCCTGCCAGTCATCCTCCGACATGAATTGGACAACTTGTGTGACGACATTTACTATGATTCGTCCGAATAACTCCAATTCTGTGGAGTTCAGTAGGTGTAGTGTCTTGAATGGAAATGCGACCGATGACTGGCAAATCCGTCCAATAATATTCTCCAACTCCTGGACTTGTTGGGCCACATACCCGTTCCTATCGTGCCTCAACGGCGGGTAGGCAGTGTCCCGCCAATCGTTTGCGTTAAATTTTAGATTATATGTCTGGAGCAATGTTGTGTCCACGAACATATACTCCTCCGCCAAAACTTTGCGGAGATGAAGCTTTATATTTTGCCCGCAAATTGGCGTGGCATCCGTCGCTAATTATGCCCATTAGCCTGCTCTCAAAGCCTCGGGCGATGATGTTTTGCAGCACCACGTTTATTCCATCATCTATCACAGCCGATCCGAGGACCTCAACTCCTATCAAAGCCTGTGAATGAATACTTTTATTATTATATTATTACTAATACATACATATATACATATATGAAAGTTCGAGCCATCCAGGTTGAACGCTGCTACGGCCAACACTTTCCATTTATTCCTGCAGAGGTCCCATGGAACATGCAGTTGGTCATATATTATAACGAATGGCTCGGACGCAAAGTTTTGTAGGTTGCTCAATTAATGGATGTAACCCGTGTTGAGGGCCTCGCAATATTCAGTCCGTTGCACCCTCACTACCGCGCTATAAATCTTTTCAAGAGGAATAGGAATTCATTCCCGAATAAACAAATTGCTGAAAATTTGGCCCTTGGTCGGGGCCTCGAATAGCGGCGTGCTGTGGTCGTAGTCGCACGCAGCCTGCACGAGGTGGTACCCTCCACTCGTGGCCAGCGAATGCGGCGCAGGGTACCCCGGGCCTGGGCGTAGGCGCGTGTTGCGGATGACGTGGCTGCTGAGGGGGCAGGGATACGTGGTCGGTGGTACCCCCACTGGTGGATAACGAGTGCTGCGCAGCACACCCCTCGGCCTGGGTACAGGCGCGGGTGGCGTGCCGCGGATGGCGTGGCCGAGGTGGTGTACCGGTATGGAAGGAAAAGGGGATGGAGGGGGAGCATTCAACGGGAAGGGCAACCACCGACTTGGCAAATCGCGTGGCGTCCGCGATCCATTCTGCTCGCACTTTTTACTTTTACTCTGGTTTACTTTCTGACCGCGCACTTCTCAAAATCGACTCCCGAATTATTTTTTCGGCCTCGAGGCTCGAGCCTCTGCCCGTAGCTCTGCCCAAGGCATACTAAACAAGGTAGCATAATTGGCTCGCTCGCTCTCTTGTTTTGCTTCTTTCGACTCAGTCTGTTGTGAACAGTACCCCAGCGGCGAAAAAACACCCCACGTAATCCATTACCTCTTCATGAGTTGGTATGCCTACTACCTTCGAAAATGGATTACGATTCCCATTACATTTAACGTTGCTTGGCCGCTTTGTGGAGTGAATGCCTACAATCTCATCGAGAAAGTGGGCAAAGAATCCGAGTTCATTTCGGGCTTCCATTACACCCAATTATACATATCCTAAATTGTAATGCTGGCTGTGGGCAGACCTTCCACTGTACGACACACGATTTAAAAAATGTGTGCGTGCCTGTAATGCGAATACTGCACTACCCAATATACAACGTAATGTAAGTTGTAATGCGAATACTACACTATCCAATATACTATGTTAATGAAGTAGTAATGCGAATACTGGAAGAAATACAAAAACTATTGATCTTTATGGAATATTTTCTTTATTTTCTGGATCTTTTAATACTTTCATTTTTGCATCATATTTCCGCTTTGACAGACGGCCTTTCTGAATTTTAAAAGCGTGGCGTATGCTGGTAGACAAGCCTGCTAATGAAAAACAAACACTTTTATTGCAAACTTTACTGTATATTACTTATTAATATTTGTAAACACTTACCTGATCCGATTTTCAGTAATTAAAAATTCACTTGACCCAACGTTGACTAGATCCGCACAGTTCAAAAAAAGAAATCAGAGTGACGACAAATGTATAACACAAAGGGATGAACAGAAATGCCACGTCACACTACATCTATAGCTGTATTTGTACACTTGTATGCGTAATAATATGCGTAAACGTCAAAAAAAACTCGGAAAAATTTACGAACAGGAATGAACTCTATAGCCGAAGTAGCAAACGAACGAAACAACAACAGTTCTGTGCTAAACTTCCCATTACAACCTGGCTTACTTAAAACCTACACGTAATGCATTACGTGGGGCCTTTACGAAATGCATCTTGTGGGCGTACTGGATATGCTGTTCGCCGCTGGGTTTCGACTCAGTCTGTTGTGAACAGTACAACGCATTTGTGAGAGTCTCTCTCTCTTTCTATCTCTTCTGTCATTTTAACACTTAAGAATACCTTCTTTGCTGCTCTCTATAAGCCTACCCCTTGTTTAGTATGCCTTGCTGCCACTCTCGGCTGCTGCTCCTGTTTACCGTTATTTGGTATTGCGTTGTGGCGATCTCTCTGCTGCGGTCTCTGCTCTCTCTCTCTTTGGTTCCTGCTGGGCGGGGTTTTGCGTTGTGGCGATCTCTCTGCTGCGGTCTCTGCTCTCTCTGCCACCCTCGGCTGCTGCTCCTGTTTACCGTTATTTGGTATTCGGGGTATTGCGTTGTGCTGCTCTCTCTGCTGCGGTCTTTGCTCTCTCTCTCTTTGGTTCCTGCTGGGCGGGGTATTGCGTTGTGGCGATCTCTCTATCAGTGATGCTCATTACGGTTCTCATCAGTGATGCTCGGTACGGTTCCCGTGAACCGCACCCCCCCGGTCACGATTCCCGTACAAATAACGCGCATTTGTTTTTGATCCTTACCATCTATTTCTTAACCTAATGAACTACAAACTAGGGAAAACAAGATAAGAAATAACAAAAACAAAATATTCATCGTGTGTCTGGTGTCTGGCAAAAGAAGTAATAATAAAAATATTAATCCCAAAATAAGAAATAACAAAACAAAATATTCATCGTGGGGCTGGTGTCTGGCAAAAGAAGTACAAAATATTCATCCTGTGTATTGTGAGGGGCTCTGCCCCTTCACACATTGATCTGGATGACTTGTAGAAGTTTTTCCTCACAGAATAGTTGATTATTATTAAAGTTTTTATCAGTTAGGAAGTATTTAAATTACATTTTTTTGTGGCTCTATGAAGATTTCATCCCTGCGTAGTTACCATGTAAAAAGTCAGTGTCCTCATGGTATGTTAGGCAATTGGGTGGATTTTACCTTGCATGCGTCGAATTTTCTGTGCCGTTTTCCTTGTTGTCCATACCCTCTTCATCCTTTAAGGAGCATTTTATAAACTACCCTTCTACGTAAGAGCATAAGGGAATTGGTTAAATATTTGTCAAACGAACGCAATAACTGATTTTATCAACTTTTTTTTGTATATGTATTAGGTATGCCAAAAGAATTCCCAAATTTGTAAGCTATATCAATGGAATTTTGTAGTTTATAGTCTTCCTACTGATACCAAATTTGTGTATGGGGATCGAGACCTACGGGAATATGTATACGGTAGTCTAATTAAATGCATGAATAGGTCAAAAAAATTTCAATACGAGAAAAATGCATTACTACTTAGATTAGAAAACAATATGTAAACATCAATTCAAAAGTAGGGTATACAAAATGTTCACAATCCGTAAAAATTGTTTTGATATGTAGCAAATGTATAGTTACCGTGTAGCTGCCATGTAAAAATAGAGACTTATTTGCTGACCTATCTAGTTTAAACCTTATTTTAGACAGGATCCAATAAATAGAGTTTTTAAAATTGGTCAAACTTGTTGAAAATTGTTCCATCTATCTATCAGTTAGCTAGTTATATTGAACAGAATATGTTACAGGAATATGTTATATATGCGGTATATTTTGAGACCAGACTGTATATTTTATTGGGACTTTTTGAGGGATTTTGTGGAGGCAACATCATCCCAACGAAGTTCTTTTTGATCCGAACAAACCTTGTCACGTGGCTCCTTCTTAAGTGCCGTGCTCCTTGATGGATTTAAATGCCGGATTGGAATTTTGGTCTTATCATTATTTGAGAAAATGTCAGGGAGATCGTGTAGTCATAGTTGTGCCAGGAACCCCAATGAAAGCCGTAATCTTGATCGGAACTCCTTTTACCATCTTTATAATAGTTTCCATTGAGGCTACTGCAATACAAAGAAAAAAAAAAACAATTAATATGATAAATTCGTAATTTTAATAGCGTTAATTCTGCATGAAAAATGTTTACCTAAGGGCGCAACTCTTAAACCACCAACCACCTCCAAACCGTTTCGCGCAATTACCATCCTCATAAATGCCATTTTCCATGTCAAATGTGGAAAACTTCATGTTCAGGTGGTGTTCAAGTGAATCTCCGGCTGTTCCTGAATATTTTCCCAGCGATTTCAGTTCGTAGCCTTCCTCTTCGCTTCCTATTTTGAAATCGTCGTAGCGAGCATAGCTGGTGGATCCATTAACCATTCCAAGTTGAATGTACAACTCATAGGGCTGATTTTTGGTCATCATATGGATTTTTTCCAAACCAATAAAGAACTCTCCCCTGATATCCCCGAATCCATCTTTGTAAGCCGTCCAGTTTCGATTAAAGTCCACACTTCCGTCTAAGCGCCTTTGAATGACCGTCCATCCAGACGTGGGCGACACGCAGGGAACTTGGAACGGCTCTATTCCCCTGACTTTTAGCTGGAAAATACCATTTGGGGTGCCACTGGGACAAGTGTCGGGAAGATTCTCCGCCGTTTGCTTAATTTTCGATAGCTGATCGTTTTTTTCGTCTAGCACTCCAGAAATCACTTTCATCTGCTCTCTGAGGTCCTTGATTAGAGCGTCTTTTTCCTTGATTAGATCGTCTTTATTTATTAACTTTGTCTCACTAACTAGTAACTGGCTCTGCAAATTGTTGATTGTGGCCTCCAATGTGTGTATTTTGTCTTTCATTTCATTGTTGGCATCGACTGCTTGTTTCATTTGGCTCAAACGATCCAGGAAGGGCTTGACAACTGAGAAACAGTAGCCATTGCACTGATCTGCGACGGTAGTTTCCTGCGTTAAATGTATTCCTTGATCGCCGCTGCCTAGGGAGGATTTCCCTAGCAGCAAAAAAAGATGATAAATGATTACCGCAAGGGCCGTGCTCCGCATGTTCTACTTGACTCTCGTTCTACCGATGAACAACTGAATTGATTTCAAATGGAAATAATTTTTTAATACATTTTATTTCTGTACACATACAATGTACTTATAATGTGTCTGTTGACCCTATAGACCTATGACTTTATAAACCAATCGAAAAAAGTGCTGAAATTCAAATAAGTACACTGTAAAAATGGTAAAAAGAAAGTTTTTACCTTTAAAAATGTTTAAATAAATATGAAAATCTATGATTTTTATATTTAATATTTTGTCATACAAATTTAAACTGAATATTCATTATATTAAAATTGAGTAATAGTCGAAATTAAATTCATTTTCCTGTGGGGGACGGAATTTCATGTCCACTTGGCGGGTATTGCTTAAAGTTTTCAACTGTCAATAATCCTACCTCAGTAGATACATATGTAGGTTGTATGTGCCACCCAGCCATACATCTGCAAAGGCGGCTCCTCCTGTAAGCGGGTGCGCCAGGTGGTGCATAAATTATAAAAATCATTCACTCAGTGGTTCAATTCTGTTCAGCAACTATTGTACTCTCGATGGGAAAGAGAAACCTGCTCTGCTTTTGTCTGCTTTGGCAATAAGTGTGGAAAATTGTCTGCCGCACGCTTTTCCGGGCTTTCCATTGTATTGCACGGGAAAATCTATGAAAATTGGTTGTTCTTTTTACTCATCTGTGATGAACCCTTTAAGCTTAAAGAGGATTGGAGACCACCTCTTCAGACTACCAAATGAATGTTATGAACTGGATTGGAAATGGTTCCCACTCTATGAACCCCATTGCCAGATATTATTTATCCCTTGATGGGAACTGCTTCTAAGAATTTTTGCAAGTGCAGATGCACCGCAAACGATGTACATTTAATGGCAATATCAGATTGAGCAATCCCATCACATCATCCACTTGTGTCACAATCTGCTGATGTTTACGAATAGTTTTGAAATTTCCAGTTAATTACTGAGACGGAGAAGGAGACGTGCAGCGGAGTGCCGTGCAGTGCAGTGTACTTATTTTTAATGTCTACGAATGCCAATTTATTCAAATCAAAACTGAATGACTACGCGCTTCAGTTGAATCACATTGTCCGATAAGTGAATCAGGAAAGGCACATAAATGCTCTAGGCACACACACACCACACCACACTCCTATTTAACGACAGTGACACACTTGTGCTTATGGCAGAAACTTTAAAGCTAAAATGCGCTGATATCTTGGCGGCTTTCCGTCCCTTTGAAGTGCCCTGTGAGTCATTTACTGAGGGCCAGCAGATGGAAAAACAGTGCCAAAAGGTTGTACTCGTTGAAGGTGGAAGGCATAAGGTGAGCGAATTTCTGGCCTGGCCCTTTTGTCTGGCCAAATTCTTTTGACTGTCGTCAGTCATTGAACTCGCGCTGTGGCTCCTCTTTTTTGATGGCGTTTTGGCAACTTTTTCTTATGAGATCATAACACGCGTTAAGAATGTGTGTGTTTTATTGAAAAAACATTCAGTCGCAGGAATCCAAATAGAATTGCTATTCTATGGCCATAAACATTCAGAGAGAGAGGGAGAGAGAGAAAAAACAAGTTTACACAGAGCGTACAGATGGATGGTTTGCACAATCTCAATATGGCACAATATTGCGCTGATCTAAGTAACTGAAATGTAGACAGCAAACCCACTGTCAAAAGCTTATTTAATTAACGTCTCGGTGCGAACGAAAGCCATGTGAAGCTGCTCCGTCAGCTGTCTGCGACAGCAACAGTCGTAAATTTCCATAACCCGTCCGATGGCATTTAAATAGAGCGCGCTCCACAGCGTTGCCACTCACAGGTTATGTTTCCCATAAATATATATCGATAAATTCATTTATTTTATTTTGCATACCCCTTAGGAAAGGATATTATAGAATTTAGGAAATGTTTGCCATACTAGGCACCAGTTAATGTATAAACTAGTTTTAAAGCTACCTCAACGAAATTTTGCAGTTTGTTTTGTAAAAATATAAATAAAAATATAAATCGGGATCGAGATGCATATACAGAAAATCAAATCAAATTCATTAATAGGTCAAAATATGTCAATCTGGGTAAAACATATAATTAATTATATTTTAAAATATTTGATTTTATATTTTAACATTTTAAAATTTTTGTATTTTAACATTATTTTAACATTAATCAAATGAAAAAGGGTATAAATATAAACGGTTAAGATTCCAACTGACGTGACTCACTTACGTTTTCTTACGTCTCATATCATGGTCACTTACGTTTTATATATTGACCTTCCCTGTTTAAACCTTATTTTAGACTTAGTCCAATTAACGGAGTTTTTAAAACTGGTCAATCTTGTAGAATATTGTCTCATCTATCATTTAAAATGATTTGTTCATGGCTCAGTATCCTATTCAGCTAGTAATATTAAACAGAATATCAAAATCGAGGAATATGACTTTCGTCGGGACGGTACATTTTATCGATAATCTACGTCCACGTCCACGTCTTCTCACTACATTTGGTAGATTGAATATAAATTAAATTAAATTAAAAACTATATAAACATGTAACTGCTCGGTTAAGGCAACAAAGAGTATCTCAATATAAACCCATCAAGCCCATTAAGTGAGGAGTGCTAACAGCCCTGATGTGGATCTCAGACCAGCTAGTGTTGCTCCTTCTGGTTGCACTTGTTGCCGCCGCTAAAACGAAAACTTCTGCTGTGCAGGAGGACGTGTCCGAATACAAGGACTTTAAGAAACTGCTGCGCACCAAGAACAATGTCCTGGCCCTCTATGTGACTAGCGCCAAGGCAGCGGGCACCGAATTGAGGGTGTTCCGTGAGGCTGCGGAGGCGATACGAGGCACCGGCACCATGCTGTTTGTGGATTGTGGACAGCAGGATAGGAAGAAATTGTGTAAAAAGCTGAAAATCTCACCGGACCGGTACACGCTTAAGCACTACAAAGATGGCGACTATCACAAGGATTACGATCGACAGGTGAGTGTCGGTTCCATTGTCACTTTTATGCGTGATCCGTCCGGCGATCTGCCCTGGGAGGAGGATCCTGAGGGCGATGATGTACTGCACTTCAGTGATGCTGCCACATTCACGAAACACCTGCGCAAGGACATACGACCCATGCTGGTTATGTTCTATGTGCCCTGGTGTGGCTTTTGCAAGAAAATGAAGCCCGACTACGGCAAGGCGGCCACAGAGCTCAAGGCCCAGGGCGGCTATCTGCTGGCAGCCATGAACGTGGAACGCCAGGAGAATGCCCCAGTGCGTAGACTTTTTAACATAACAGGTAAGTCCGCTCACACGTGAATTGCACACCAAAGTCTAAACCATTTTCTTCCCAGGATTCCCCACGCTGATCTACTTTGAGAACGGCAAACTCCGCTTTACCTACGAGGGTGAGAACACCAAGGATGCCTTGGTGGCGTTCATGCTAAATCCCAACACAAAGCCCACGCCCAAGCCCAAGGAACCCGAATGGTCAGCGGATAGCAATTCCGAAATAGTTCATCTGACCAGCCAAGGCTTCGAACCCGCATTGAAAGATGAGAAGTCGGCCTTGGTCATGTTCTATGCGCCCTGGTGCGGCCACTGTAAGCGCATGAAGCCCGAGTATGAAAAGGCAGCGCTAGAGATGAAGCAGCAGAAGGTTCCCGGTCTATTGGCCGCCTTGGATGCTACCAAGGAGCAACCGATTGCCGAGAAGTACAAGGTCAAGGGATACCCAACGGTAAAGTACTTTGCGAATGGCGTCTACAAGTTTGATGTCAATGTGCGTGAAGCGTCGAAAATTGTTGATTTTATGCGAGATCCCAGGGAGCCGCCGCCACCCCCACCGCCGGAGAAGAGCTGGGAGGAGGAAGATGACAGCAAAGAGGTGCTTTTTCTCAATGACGAGACCTTCAGCTCGACGCTAAAGCGCAAGAAGCATGCGCTGGTCATGTTCTACGCTCCCTGTAAGTATGAAAAGAAGCCCACAATTGTATTAAATACAAAGTGTCTGTTTTTTACACAGGGTGTGGCCACTGTAAGCACACGAAGCCAGAGTTTACTGCGGCCGCCACAGCGCTGCAGGACGATCCACGCGTTGCATTTGTCGCCATTGACTGTACCAAGCATTCCGCACTCTGCGCCAAATACAATGTCCGGGGATATCCGACTATTCTGTATTTCTCCTACCTCAAGATCAAGCTGGACTACAATGGTGGACGCACCAGCAAGGACTTTATTGCCTATGTGAACAATCCGCCGAGCACAACGGACCACACTGAGCTGTGATACGCTGTCGACAAACCTAACTAACTATAGTTCTCTCTCTATCTCTCATAACTATGCAATCTCAGTTCGTGTAATAATTCTAGTTGTATTCCATTGCTAATATTAATTTCCCCATTAACCGCAGAGTATATATACATATGTATGCCACGGTTTACTACGCCTTGGTTTACTAATAAATTATGTTTAAGTTTAATTTGAGATTACTACAGACTACAGACTAGACTACAGTGGCCTCTCAACTAAAGTTTTAAGAAATATTTGGAGTTCAGTTAGATCAGCGGTGGGGACGTCCTTGCAGTCACTGCTTCCACATGATGGATGCACCAGAGATTGCCCGGGAATAGTACAATAAAAAGCAACATATGTACATGTCGTGTGCATGTCGAGACAGACTCGAAACTAGCTCGGTCCCGAGAATGCAAAAGAGAATACCAGATAATTGAAAAACAACATACATGTCTTGTCAATGACGAGGTTTATTGATGCTCACGAGAACCATTTATTGTACCAGACCATGTTATTCTCATATGAGAATATAGGATAGTGTAAAGGAAAAGGTATAATTGTTCACGCTATATAATTTTTGCAATCTTTTATTGTACACGTAATTTCATTTCAGTTTGCTTTTAAAACAATATCTAGCCTAATATTAATATATTTTGAATTCAATAGCTATATAAAGATATATGTATGTATACCTACTATATATAAAACCTTATCCTTGTGGCACACATTTCATGAGGGCAAACTCCCGAAAATATTGCACATTTGCTTCGCTGTGGTGTTCTGTTTAATGTTTAGAAATAGGTTTATTTTGCCAAAATGTTTTAAATATCGTAAGAAATAAAAGAACAGATCCAAGGGTCTGTTTTGAAGGGCAGGGAAGGCAGAATCCTTTTGAATGGCAAGAGGAGATCGAGCTTAACTTAACGCTTCCTCTCATCGTCGCGACTTTTGACCATGCTCCGGGACAGACTGCCCAGCCAGCTGCCACGCTGAGCATTGGCCGTGTACTCCTCGTTGGCCAGATTAAAGCTATTGAACATGTCCTTCATTTTGAGGGCACGCGTGCAGGCGTAGTTCTTTGTGGCCACATACATTTTGGTTAGGAATTCGGGCATTTGCTTCTGGGTTACCCAGGACTTGATGTTCTGCGGTATGGGTATCCCAGGGTCATCGTAATAGGTGAGTATGAAATGCAGGCCAGGCTCGTGGAATCCTCGGAAGGGCTTGATAACCATAAGACTCCAGTAGTCGGTCACCCTCACCTTTCCGGAAATTGCTGGATATGTGCTGTGCTTGGCCCCGCGATTGCAAATTAATATCATCTTCCGCGTCTCATCCTTTAGGTAGCGCCGACAGTAGACATAGTCCCGGTTAGCAAACAGGCGAGGCCACTGCATTTCCCAATATATCAAGTGCGAATTGCTCCCCGGCACGGGATCCTCGCTTATAAGCTCCAGTCTCAGGGCCGTATCGTCCCACTGTCGGCGGTAGTCAAGATCTGTTTGCACATGGAGGAAATCGTCTGCTGTGATGTCATCAAAGCGTGCATATACCTATTGGTAGGGAACCACAAGCATTACAACCTATGAAGATGAACATAACATTCCACAATTTCTACTTAATTTTACCTTATATGAGTACAAAGAGGAATGTTCCTCTCGCCTCCATATGCTAAACTCGTTTTTACTAAAGTACGGCTCCCATTTGTGATCGTGTTGGGCCTGAATTAAAACTGATCCCGCTGGCGCATCTCGAGTATCCAAATGCAAGGGCTTTTGACAGTTGCGTATGGAACCGGTCTCCGGACCCGTACCAGTAGCCGCACCTGGGCCCAGCCCCTGCTTGCTCGTAGACGGCATTGGTGCACCGCTCTTCCGACACTTCTGATTCCCCAGCATGCAGTAGCAGTATTTCATGTTCTTTGCCTTGCAGCGATCACACAGCTTATTATTTGGCAGAGTGTTGATGAACTCAATATCCCGCCGGCACATGTCGAAGTTGGAGAGGGCGAGGCGCTCCTTGTTCCAATCGAAGCCATCGCTGCCCATCCGCTTGATGTTCAATCCCATGAGGCCCACCGCACTCAGCATTAATCCATGTATAGGTGGTTGGAGCTCTCGACGGTAATAGGCGCGCCATAGCTGCTTGAGACCCTGTGTGCCGTAGACCGATTGATAGAATGTCAGCAGTTGCTGGATGCGACGAGAGCGCTGGGCGAAAATCGACTCGCATTGATAGCTCCAGGCGCGCAGAGTCTCCCTGGACTGGGTCTTTATTGCCAAGACAAATCGATTGAGCAGCATGCCGGCTAATTCAATTGTCTGCCCCCTGCTTGCATAACAGCTGAATGAGGGACGGGGCAGCACGCTCCGTTATGTTTCTTCCGCAATTATTTACTCGCACACTTTGCCACATTCGTTGAGTTTAAACTGTAAAATTTTGTTTTCGTGTTCTGGCTATAGATTTGACAGGTGTCCCAATGCACGAGAGGTTGGTTATGTTATAGCTATGCTTATCATTTCTAACCAATTGAAAAAAACGTGCATGCTGCACATTTGTGCTTATGTTATTGTTGGTGTTGTTGTGTCGTTACAGGGCGAAGTGTTGGGAAATGTGTGACATACTTCAAGCAGTTGACAGCACTAAGCACTGGACAGTGGACACTGTAAAAAACAATATATATGGAATATATACATATATGCAAATATGTGTATTTATCAAAACGTCTGTACTCTTTAGGAACAAAAATATAGCCTTGGAGATGTCTGTTGGTTATCTGAATTTTGTACGCCAGTAGATATGTTAGTTTTCACAAATGATTTTGGGAACGCCTTGAACCACTGTGCTGTAATATTTAAAGTTAACCAACACTAGGCTAAAGAAACTCGTGGTGCGATTTTGTGTTTGTTGCACCAATTTTAATTTTCATTTGATGTGTGAAATTGCATTTCAGTTGGAAAAGGGTATAATAAAGCTAGGAGAGGATGTCAATGCGGCGCCAGCGCTTCAAGGCTATGGCCAATCTTTCGCACGCCAAACGCAAGGGGCGTAAGGAAGATCTTCAAGAGCCGAAGAAAGAGCCAGAGGAGCAGCCGATGACAATCGGGACGGACGTGGAGGAAGAAGCTATTGCGGTCATTGGAGAGCTTGAAGATGCTGATGCAATGGCTTTCAAAATGCCCGTAAGCTCGGCTGGGCAGCTGGAGGAGGTGTTTCACTCTGACATCGAGGACAATGTGATACAAATGGATTTGCAGAAAACCTCCAATGGATATCCCATGTCGCCGAACAAGACTCAGGCACGCCAACGTGTGCGTCCGACCCCTGTGTTTGGCCAGAGGAGGAACAGCTTCGTTGGTTCGCCCATGGCCGGCGACTACGATGGGGAATACCAATCTCCGGCAACGCCCACACGGAGGGAGCGCTATCTTAGCGGCTCGTCAATTGGCACGCCGCAACAGGTAGCCTCGCCAATGCCACCGTCCCCATACAAATACTTTCCACCTGTCATGAGTCCTGGAATGGGACGCATCCGTACGGAATCCACTTGCTCCGTATACTCGGAAGGCGGCGGGAAGATGCGAAAAGGCGACGACAAGAACCAGGTCATGCAGGCGGGACAGCGAGTCAACGCTCGAAGAGATTTCGAGACGCGCTTCAACAACGGTATTCCAGACAAATCAACTTTTAAAATGTTCGACATGATCTTCTACAATCCCCTCAACAATCCC
The DNA here is from genome assembly GCA_008121215.1 of Drosophila athabasca. Taxonomy (NCBI): domain Eukaryota; kingdom Metazoa; phylum Arthropoda; class Insecta; order Diptera; family Drosophilidae; genus Drosophila; species Drosophila athabasca. The sequence continues at coordinate 48,070,976 of CM017794.1, forward strand.
ATGGAACAAAAGCCACTGGTAACCACAATCAAGGCAGAGTCCAGCGCCGAGGAAACGAAGCCAACTCCAGATCAGCTGATAGACGCCAAAGAAGAGCCATCCTCAGCCATGCCCGTTCCCCAATTGAAACTCGATGCCAACGGGGAGATGATCATCGATGAAAAGACCCTGGAGATCGAAACCACAGCCGAGGTGGAAGCCCGCAAGGTGCTCGCCAACTCCTCTCTAATTCTAATGGATGAGACTACTGGTAAGGCTGAAACATATTTATAGTTAATATACATATATTAAAATTTGCATTGCATAGGTGACAATGGATTTTACAAGCGTCACAGGCGCACGCCGTACTGGTCCGCCGAGGAGACAGTACGCTTCTATCGAAGCTTGCAGATTATCGGCACAGACTTCTCTCTGATGTGCCAAATGTTTCCGCAGCGTACGCGTCGTGATCTCAAGCTCAAGTACAAGAGAGAGGAGCGCACCAATAGCCAGCTGATCAACAAGGCTCTGCTCTATCCGAAAGCCTTTAATATTCAAGACCTGAAGGATCAACTGGAGAAGGAGGATCGTGACCGTGTGGAAAAAGAGCGCCAGTGGAATGATATCATGTCTGCTCAGGCCGGAAACACTAAGAAGGTGGGTTGCAGTCGTCTTATTAATTTAAAAATCATAAAAATTGTCCTATTCTAGCGTACAAAATCGCTGGGAAGTAAAGCAGCGCGAAGCCTGAGCGATGGAGATACGGTCTATGAAAATGAGCATGTGAGCAAAAAACAGCTCGGCAAGCACGTCTTTGCCAAAAGATGCAAGACTTTGGAGGCGGATGAGAATGAAGGAGTCGGTGCGGCCAAGCGAAAACCACGACAACGCGTCTCGAAGAAAAAACAAATGGAGGATCAGATGTCCCTGAAATCGATTAAGGAAGAAGCGGTTATCAAAACGGAACAAACAGGATGTAATAATCAGAATAGAGGAGAGCTGCAGGATGATTTAAATGCGCTTTTATCAGACGATCAAGAGTATATAGTAGATATTAGTAAGTCACGTGATAAAACCATCATTAATATGGACGATGGTACCCTAAGCTATGTCAGCGACGTTGAGACTGGAACTGATGGGCCCACGGGCAAACCAACAGAGGCTTTTCTCATTGATTTAATTGCCGATCAAACATTACCTTCACAAACAGTAAGCCCCGACGAGCCTGTCGCGCCGCCTGCTACCGAACATGGCATAGAACAAATCCTTTCCGAGCTGGCAGAAGGATCATTAGTCCTTGTATCGTCTCTGGATCCCAAGAACGAGAATCGTGTCGTCAATGAAATTTACATGTACGACAAAAATTCGGGAGACTTGTGCGAGCACCCGCTGAATATACCCGATCATATTGTTCAGTGTATCGTAAATGTTATGCAGCTGGAAGATTAAGATGCATTTTATATATATACATTTGGATACCTAATTTTAATTGCTTACTATGTATAATTTATTAAATCTTTTGTTAAAAATTATTTTCATAAGACTGTTAAAGCGAAAGAAAACCCGTTTCGCAGCACTCACACGTTTTCAGTGCTGGTAAATGTGTGTAAATATAAACGTATCGCCACACTACTATTTGACAGCTGTTTTTGTTTCCGTGCTGCCGGAGCAGTAATTTTATAGGATTTAACAAATTTAGCCAATAATAATGGCCCAAGTCCCCTTGGCAATTGCATCGCACAAGCGCCAGGTGTGCAGCTTGTACAAGCGTGCCTTGCGCAACCTGGAGGCGTGGTACGACCGACGGCAAGTGTACCTTAACGTATCTGCTGCAGATTATATAATGACGAAGTGCATCTTGATTCTTAAACTCCCTAATAGAAATGACTACCGCTATCGTGCTGTGCAGATGCGCGCACGTTTCGACGAGAATCGCTGCAAGGATTTAGGTGAAGGCATTCGACTGTTGGCCTGTGGTCAGAAGGAGCTCTTCGAGACGAAGCATTTCCAGCCTAAGACCTGTAAACAAAACAACCTACTTCTAATTTGAACGTGAAACTATTGACATGTACCATTTACAGTTGCCAACAGCGCAGGTGGGTGCGCCTTCGAGCGTGAAGTCATCCCACCCGATTGGCTCTTGGATTACTGGCATCCCCTGGAGAAGGCCCAGTTTCCCGAGTATTTTGCCAAGCGGGAGCAGCGAAAGAAGGAGTACGTGGTCTGGTGGGAGAAGCAGTATGGCAAACCAGATCCAAAAGACCTGGGACACCATTAGATAGCCGTTAAAGTACTGTAGTCAAGTCCAATCATTGTCTTTCAAAAGTAAAATATATTGGATCACCTCATGAACTATATGGTTTTTATCATTTGTATTTTGGATTACAGAATTCCTGCTCCTCCAAGTGTATAAACACAAAAAATTTGGTAATTGGACATCTGTTTAATACATATCCATACATGTTTTTGTACTTAGATAATTGATTAAAACATATTTATGTGTGCACATGAGGGGAGATAAACGTAAGTATGTATGCGTGTGTAGGTTTCTTCAAATTGGTCGGTGTCCTGCCGCTCAGTTTAACTCATTGGGATCTATGCGTGGGCGCTTTTTGCTGTTGCTGCCATTGCCAATGGGGGTGGAGCTATTGGCGTTGCCCTCGTTGCCATGCTCCCGCTTACGCTGCAATGTCTTCTTGTCCCACTGTTGGGTGAGATAGCGCAAGAGAACACATCGCTTGTCCATTACAATAAGCTGCTCTGAGGCCTCATCTTCGGTGGGCAAATACACAGAGGCGCGTTTCTGTGACGTTCGAATTCCGTGCTCGTTGCTGAGGTGAGTGAAGTTATTGCAATCATGAATAGGCAGGCCCTTAATAAAATCGCTGACAGACATCTTGCTGGTGCTGCGGAGTAACCAAAACTATATGTTTACACTCTCGGTATTCCGAAAACTTGACTGTACTCAACTGCTTAATTGTGCGGGGAGTGGAGTTAACTTTATTGTTGGCAATTGCGTATTTGTGCTTTTAAGCAAGACTTTTACTGATTTGTATGTGCCCTCAAGCCTTTTTTTGTTGTTATTAGTGGTGGTGGAGTTGGAATGTGACACTCAGTGCTGTAAAACACCAGACTTCTGTCAGAAGTTGTTCAGCACTGCATAAATATCGCGAAAAATTTAAATTAAATGCCACCAATAAATGCAAGTGTAGGTGTTTTGAGTACTGTTTTTATTATTAAAATACAAAAATACAAATGAGAATCTTAGCTGCGATTATGACGATTTCCGTCCCCACGGCGCACCACGTCTTTGTACTCATCCATGCGCCTCATACGTGCCAGATTCTCTGGATCGTCCTCTTCAATTAGCTGGTCCTCCAGAGCCTTTTCCTCGTCTTCCTTCTCGTTGGGATCGCGTGCAGCCGCTATTGCCTGGGCCTGATTCATTTTGGCCGACTTCTCCGCATCGGGGAATATGCCTTCGTCAACGCGCTGCTGATAAAACTCGTCAACGCTCATGACGGGCAAGCTGGGATAACCCAAGCCAAAAACGGCCTTCTGTGTAGCGTTGCGTGTGATGATAAATGGTTGCAGGGGCTTCGGTTTGGGCGCATGGTGGTGGTGATGGCTATGACCATGACCGTGGCCTCGTGATCCCGACGGTTTGCCAGAAGGAGCTGGAGTATCATCATCAGTGGAGGCTTCGCCACCTGCCAATCGAGCAATACGCATTTTGGCTAGCTCTTTCATCATGCACAACGATTCCAATTCCTGCTTGCTGTCTATGATGCTCTTGTCCAGGTATTTCAAAAAGAACTCTCTGCGCACCTCATCATCCGCCGTCTTATTCTTAACGGCAGCCTGCATTCTTCCCATGTACTCATTGATTTCCTTCATCTTACGATACTGAGCAATTTTATCATTGCGGTTGAAGGCGGCCTCCATGAGTTCCCGCTGCTCGCTCTTTTCCACTTTATTGTCCTGTTGCACTGTTCCTTTGGGGGCCTCACACAGCTCGTATTCCTGACAGCGCTGCAGATGGTCCTTGAAATAAATCTCACCCAGATCCAAGATCTCTGTGCTGGTGGGATTGTTAATTTTGGTGGTAAGCTTTCCCAAAAAGTACGGCAACAACATAAACGGCAGCGAATCGGTGGAGACTTCGTCAATCAGCTCGTTGGGACTGAACATGCCGACTTGATTCACAATTACTGTTGCCTCTTCAAAGTGGCCCAAGGCAGTTTTTACCTTGTTCTGTGGATACAAATTACATCAATTCACATACTCGTATGCATATGTACATATGTATGTATAGTCTCACCTGAAATTCGCTGCCATTGAATGGAAGCTCGCTTACTTCTAGCTCGTCATATAGATTCCAGCCACTTAGGAAAATGTCTGACAGCTTCTTATCCTCGCCACCTGCAGCAGCTTCAGCGGTATTTCCATCAGCCATAAATTTTGATAATGATTTGCGAAAGGGTGTAAAATTATATATGTACGTATAGAAGAAAGAAAATTTGCGAATGATTTGACGCCGGCGACGCAGCTGATAGTGCTGTACAACAACCGTTGAAGTTGTCAGGGCTGCAAAAGTCCAAGCCCAAGTGTGAATTAAAATGTATTTTGTTCAATTATTTTATTAAATTATATAAAAGTCATTGGACAAAGCGTATTTGTTCCTGATGTAGATGTGTCTAATGGAAAGGCCACGAGTCTAACCCTTGAGAGCAGATTCAAGATCGTTGTTTGCTAGCAGTTCCTTAATAATGTCCAGGCCACCGATCAGTTCGCCTTTTACATACACCTGAAAGGAAGCACATGAACTGCTATATCTTCCGGATCGTAATCGGGGGAAATTTCAAGAACTACACATACCTGAGGGTATGTGGGCCAGTCGGAGAAGGTCTTCAGGCCCTGGCGTACTTCCTCATCTGTCAGGATGTCAAAGGTTTCATAAGGCAAACTGTTGATAGAGAAATCTAATTAATAATTTTGATTCAACAATTAACTAAGCGAATGGCGTACCTAGTGTCATTTATGATAGCAATCAGTTGCTTGGAGAACCCGCAGCGTGGAGCATTACGATCGCCCTTCATGAATATCATTAGGGGAGCCGTATTGACCAAGGCCTTTAAGCGGTCATCCAGTGATTGTCCAGTGGCTGCCGCACTGCTTGCACTCTCGGCCAACTTCTTAGATTTGCTACTGATAGCGGCAATGTCCACACCGTCTACTCGATCCACAGCCGAACCCTTGGCAAAGAAAATAACTGTGGGAACGGCTTCAATCTTGGTGCCAAGCCCACAAATGGTTGCAATTACCCGCCTCGTTTCATCTACTTGATACTACTCACCTGATGCTTCATGGAAATCTCTGGGAATTGTTCGGCATTTAGGCTAATAAATTGCAGTTTGTCGCCTAGGAGTTTCGACAGTTCTTCTAATACATCTTTGACCTGAGCACACTGCTCGGCCCAGTCGGCCGCAAACAGCGCCACCGTTGTCTTGTCGGCATTAATATATGTTTGATACTCCTCGGCATTGGACACGCTCAGAACAGGCATTTTGAACACAATTTTTCTGGATTTAATTTATTGAATCGTAAAATGAAATAATATCAAGCTGTATATTTTATTGTATCAGCTGGGAACAGTGTTGGTAAGCGGCGCGGTCAAATCAAGCGAGTGGAGGTATTTAAAAAATACCTTTTTATAAATCAATGAAATGATATTACTTTGAAAATGTCTTCGTATATGTATTTCAAACAAAAAATTACTCATTTGTTTTTATGAACATGAACAATTCCGGAGCATAAAACCTACCTAAAGAAAATGTACCTTTTCCGCAATTAATACTGTCAATTACCGTGTTGTTAAACGACGCGAAGCGCTATCTATTAATCGATTTGTTTCAACACGTGCAGGCCGCATTCAATACACACAGCATACAGCATACGTTTTTTGCAATTTAAATTAAAAGTTGATTGAAAGCAGAAATGGTGACAAGGAAGAAGCCAGTTAAGCGCAGTGCCGAGGTGGCTGCAATTGATATAGATGGGGAGGAGCCAACACAGCCAAAAGTTCCGAAAGAGCTACTCGTCATAGCGCAAGAAGTGAAAATTGTCCGCGCCCTGGCCTGCAACGATGTGACAAAAAGAAATCGTCAAATACGCAAACTACGCAAATGGTTCAAGCTACGAGCCAACAGCTCGTTTTCCTTCACCGAAGACGACTTTCTGAGGATTTGGAAAGGCCTGTACTACAATATGTGGATGTCGGATAAGCCACTGGTGCAGGAGGAGTTGGCCGAGCAGCTGGCCCAAATGGTGGACAGTTTCGACGGTAATACGGCTTGTAGTTTGTCGTACTTCAGTGCTTTCATGCGCACCATGTGCCAGGAGTGGTTCGGCATTGACCAATGGAGAATGGACAAATTCCTGATGCTTGTGCGGCGCATGCTGAGGTATGTCTTGCGGCTGCTAAAGCAGAGCAAGTGGTCGACAGAGCTGATCGAAGCGTTCAACAACAGCATGCTGCAGTCTGTTCTGGCGGATCAGCCCAAAAGCCGCGGCTTGACAATGCATTACCTGGATGTTTTCTTTGAGGAACTGGCCAAAGCGGCCGATGGAGAGATTACTGCCAGCCAAGTCAATCTCTTTCTGCGTCCATTTGTCAACTATGTGGGCACTCAGCGCGATCCCAAGCTGGTGGCCCAGTGCCGGACAAGAGTTCTCTATCATTTGTTGTACCAAAGCGAATTGGGCCGGGATTATAGCGAAAAATACAACGCCTGGAAGCAAATGGGCTTTCCGACCGCTTCTATCGATGACATAGAGAAACACGACTCGGGCTTTGACGAAGAAGATGATGAGGGCAACAGTGAGGAGGAGCCGCAGCGTGCCACTTCCCTTGATCCACGCGCTGGCAATGTTGATGTTCACATGCCAGAGCTCCCCCTCAATGCGGATTGTGTATTGGATGAGCTCCAGACGCTGCTGCGCACAAACGAGTTCAACAGCAAACGTCGCAAGGGTTTACGCAAGCTTCTACAAATCTTTGAGACCTACAAAAATGGAGAATTTCCATTGGGTGTGCGCACAATGCCCAAGGTAGAAGGCACAACCCTATCCGAATTGGTGGAGCAGAAGGTAGCCGACATTGAGGAGATGGAGGACGAGGTCTTCGGCACTGGCAGAAAACTAAAAAAACTCAACAAGTCCAAGCGCAAGCGCCTGCTGCAGTCCATCAACTTTGAGGAGGTCGATGAGCACAACTACGACGACATAATTGGCAAGGCTTTGCCACCAGAGCTGCAGAAGAAGGTAAAACGCAATGCGAAGGTGCGTTCAAGTATCAACAACGCCTGGGTAGTAGAGGAAGTCAACGACGCTGAGGAGGCCAAGGAAGCCAAGGAACCCAAGGTATCCAAGGAATCCAAGGAAGGCAAAGAAGAGAAGCAGACCAAATCGAAGGCAAAGAAAGTGAAGAAGGTAGAGCAGCCGCAGCCCAAGGCAGAGCCAGAAACAAAACCTGCAGCTAAAAAAGATGCCGACCCTCCAAAGCCGACCAATGGTTGGGAAGCTCCTCTCGAGGATGGTGAGCAGGAGTTCTTTGTTCCCTCGCGCAAACAGCAACTGAAACAGGTAAACAACACACTCCAGAAGTCCACGCCGCAGTCAGCCAAGTGTCTTCCACCCCAATCGTCCACACCGCAGACGGGCAGTGCCAAGCGCGTCCAGATCCAAATAAAGCGCAATAGCTTCTATCCGAAGAGCGATTACTACCGTCAGTTGAAGCTATCCCCCGCATTGCCCTACGATGCGGACCGTTTGCCTGGCAAGAGCGCCCTCAAGCCGCACGTCATGCCCGGACCCATCAATCCCAACTACAAGGGAGGCAAGCGACTCTTCAATGACACCCTGTGACGTTGCATCCGCTGGATGGGATTTGGACAAGGACGTTGACGTGATTGCTCGAACGAGAACTGCAGTGGTCATTCACGGATTGCCACGGATAGGCATATCCCCCCCCCTAAGATCGGAGCCCTGGCATATTAATTAGGGTTATATCTTCTGTAGGACTTATACAATTTCTAAATATTCTTATACTACCTACCTACCGCTTGCATAAGGTACTCTGTTAGATTACATTGAATATTGATTCTATATAGTATAAGACCCTTAGTTAGATTTACCACTGACCATATGCATCATATCCTTAATGTACTTCGGTTACTTTTTTTTATCATTGCAGATACAGCGCTAAAACAAGAGACATTTTATGTACGCATAACTATATTTAAATGCTTAAATTGATTGTAGGCCACTTTAAGTTCTTAGGCTGCTATCTTTTAAGCCATGATTGAAATAAAAGCTACCATGTATGTGTAATATGAAACCCGAACCATTGAATCTATGATATATCTGGGAAACGGGTCGCTCGCGTCAAGTGAATGATTGAAATAGAAGCTATCATGTGTGTACATATGTGTAATGTGAAATCCAAAAGTAATTTTACATGTGGGCAATTGGAAACTGTCTAGACAATGAATGGTGAATCGTATTCGACTGCGGTTCCGTATTATATTTTGGGGACTAGTTTGCATTGATAAATTTCGTCGGTATCATTTTAAATTAATATTAATAAATGAAATTAAGAAATACAAATTTGAAGACTTGAATCGTAAAAGTAAATATAAATTAAACATTATCATAAGCAACAAAAAAAAGGGGAGAAGAGCTGAAGTTTATAAATGATTAAGATCAGGATCTATTCTCAAATGGCAATCAAACATATACGACATCCAAACCTCTTCATTTGCATAAAAGCTGTTTAATTTTTTGCATATTTACACATTTATTACAGTATATCATTTCCTAGCTCTATAAAATAATCTACATATGTATGTATGTACGAGTATGTATATACATATGTAAATATTGCAATATTCCCATCATTGCAAAATGAACTTCCGATTCGTTCAACAGATTTAAATAAATTGTCAAATCACAATAATTGAAAATTTCACACCGCTTTAGTGGGTGCTGAAACAATAGTCGTAGTCGTACTCGTATGTGGCTGGGAATGGATATATGTATGTACATAGGTAGTATTCATTTCCTCGAGGATAACATCTGTTCCGAAGTGTTGGAACATGATTTAACAAATTAAGTTTACCAGCAGGCACAGGACACATTTACTTTCTATATATAATATTTGATGCATTTCGTGTCCCATCCCCATCCCCAGTCCTTCTTCTACCTCATTGCATCCTTCGCAATTCCTGTTGGCAATCTGTTTAGGTTGCGTAAGTATTCGCCAGTGAAGTCGGTGCAACAAATTTGCAGACACTCTTCTGTCTGTATGTGGGTCTATTGTATGGACTCGTATTTAAGTCGTGTGTCTATCGAACAGCCTGGAAACTATTCCCATATCCATTCGCATCTGCATCTGCATCTACATCTACATCTCAATCTGTGTGCGGCCCACACCCCACCCTCTCGCTGCCTTGTGTGTTAAAACTTGTCGAAATTTTATTCAATTTACGTGCACTTAGGCGACGATTGTGCACTAAGATATGACGCAGAAGTTGAACTAGTCCTCCATCTCCATCTCCCCGGACACTGTCCACCATCACAGCATTCAAATGCCCGGTAATAGATACGGGGATACGTGGTGTCGGCGGGGTACACTGTATAAGAAGATGCAATCGCCAAGAGAGCGGCTTATTTGATTTGTTCCAATTCCCACCCACTTATCCCGCCCAGGCATGGCTACATATTTATAGCTCTTTAATGGGTCACTGTAGGCAGACTTTAAGTTATATTTAACACAATCAAGGGGTTTTCCAACGCCTGACCCTTGATGTGGCTATAAAAGCCAGTGGTCGGCAACCAAGTGCAACCGTTGGGCCATGGTTATCTGTACAGTGGAACCCTTATGACTCCCCTAACTAATTTTCAGTTGTACAGACAGTGGATAGACCAGAAGCACAGGGAATTGTGTTTCGAGTGTAAGTAGCCCATATAAACATAGATTATTCAACGGAACTGCTTCTGGCACTGCGTTCTTTACTCCGATCGGATTGCATTACAACTCCCGGAATTCGCTTGACCAGACGGAGGATTCCGGGTGTGGCGATGCGATCAGCGTCTTGGGGCTGGCCCATAAAGCGACCAGACTTATGGGGTCTGCCTTCAGTCGCTTCGGGATAGAGGCAAAGATAAGTTTAGATTTGTTTTAGCTGCCAAATATTATACTACTTGGGTTCGAATCCTTGGAGATGTTGGGACTCTTCTTGCTGATACAGGTGCTCGGTCTTTCGCTGAAGTCGGTGCATGGATGGCCGTTAGCATTACAAGAATATCTAGAGGATGAATTTGGCAAAACCTACGCCGAAATGTGTAATGAATGCGTAATGAATCCTCGAGACTTTGTGATCGTCACGAAATACCTACCTCCTGAGGAGGAAAGAGGTCCCATTTATCCGTATATTGTTTGGACATGGCTCTGTTTTGGACTTCTGTTCACCCTTCAACACTACCGTCAACGCAATTATAATATTATAAGCTGGATTGGATGATTTGTAAACATTATAAATTTATGAACGAACTATTGAGTTATAAGCCAGATAATTTGAAATCGGTTCAAGTGTTTCGATTCTATATACATATGTCTACAACTTTATGTGTATGTCAAACATTTTGAGTTCTCTATCAATTCTTTCCATATATTTTTATGTAAATTGAATTATAAACAGCTTTTAGCATTTATTTAATTTGCTTATTTTAAATCATCTTTCAGCATTGCTTCAAAAACAAAAAAGTCATTAAATAGTATTCCTTTTTTTAAGGTTTTTGGCCTTATCATCATTTGAGTGAATGTGAGGGAGATGTCCAAATCATTGTTGTGCCAAGAAGCCCAATAAATGCCGTTATCTTCACCCCAACTTCTTTTACCATCTTTATAATATTTTCCATTGAGGCTACTGTAATATTAAGAAAAAGAAATAAATATGATAGATTCGTAATAATTCGTTAATTCTGCGTAAAATATGTTTACCTAAAGGTGCAGTTCGAAAACCACCAACCACCTCCATACTTTTTCGCGCAACTATAATTCGCAGCAATGTCATTATCCCTGTCAAATGTGGAAAACTTCATATTCAGGTGATATTTAGATAGTGAATCTCCGGCTGTTCCTGAATATTTTCCCAGCGATTTCAGTTCGTAGCCTTCCTCTACGCTTCCTATTTTGAAATCTTCGTAGCGAGCATAGCTGGTGGATCCATCAACCTTTCCAAGTTGGATGTACAATTCATGAGGCTGCACCAGAGTCATTCGATGTATTTTTTCCAACCCCATGAAGAAGTCCTCCCGGAGGTCTCCGAACCCTTGTTTGTAGTCGGTCCAAGTGCGATTAAAGTCCACTTTGCCGTTGACTCGTCTCTGGATTACAGTCCAGCCAGATCCGAAAACACTGGAATTGCAGGGCACATCGAATGGGTCTAATCCGTGCAACCTTATGGTACGGATGCCAGTGGAGTTGACGAAGGCTAAGCAATTGCTGGCGTCACATGTTAGACTTTTGAATTGGAATTCCTTTTCACGAAGTGTGGATTCGAATGATTTCACTAAACCATCCTTGATCGTCAGCTGGTCCCGGTAGAGTTTGATTTCTGTCTCGTGACCCTTTATCTTTGCAAGGTTTGCTTCAATGATGTTGATGATGATGTTGGTTTCTTTTTCTAAAACGGTTATCCTGGCCGTAAAAGCTTTGATTTCCTCTGTTTTGGTGTTCAGCTGTCGCTGGTACTCTTTTATTTGTGTTTCCAGATCCATTATCCTAGATCTTTTTAGTTCCTGTTTGCTTTCCAGTTTGGCGATGTAAGCTTCTTTCTCGCGGATTTGGTCCTTGAGCTTCTCCTTTGATTGCATTTCAGCCTCTCTAGCTTGAATCTGCATTCCAATTTTTGCTACTTCGTCTTTCGTTTCTTTCCCCATTTTTAAAATATCGTTTCCCAAATGCTTTAGTTGTTCCTCCAAGCTTTTAATTTTGGACTTGGAAAGTTTCAGTTCGCCTTTCAGTTTCGCGATGGTAACATTTTTCTCGCTGATCGTCGTATCCTTGCCCTGGCATAGGGCAGCGTACCGCAGCAGGGGCTTAACGATTGGATAGCAAATAGCGCCACAGTACTCATCATCCTCATCCCTGGACACCTCACAGTGCTGCAAACGGAAAACCCAACGAATTAGTTTATTTCAATTTACATTTCTCACTTCACTCAATTCTCACCGCACTATTCTCGGAGCCACTTCCTGTGGAGAGGGTGATGTCTCCCCTTACGCGAAGGAAGAAAAGGACAATGATCCAATATATTTGCATGGCTTTTAATTTGAATTGAACGACTGTTCCCGTTGAAATATTTAAATCAGACTGAATGCACGGTGAGAGACGTAAGTCTTCTCTTAACTCAATGCTTATCAATCAATGCCATGGATCATGCTCTTAGACGACGCGTCAGTTGTTTTCGAGATAAGAAATTCGGGTCGCACACATGGCAAGTGGTCAAAATTAGACGGATGTTAAAAATTGTTTGTGCCATTCTGAGAATGAGCTCTTGATTAGCTCCAGACTCTGTTCAAGCTTTTGGTTGATAATACGATGCCCATAGACTACATAAGTATTATGTATTGTCGCTCATATTATTTAATTGGTTTATTTATTTGAGTTTAGTTCGTAGTCTTTCAACAAAAATCTATCAGAAAAAGTCGGTTTGGGCCACAGCCGAAATGTGGTGGGTGGTGTCTGGTGTTGGCTAGTGTTGAGAAATTTGTCGCTTCGTTTAAGTTGTCGATATTCAAAAATCTTGTAACTTGCCCTATTCATATGTTCATAATTGTATTGCCCCGCTTATAAACCAATTTGTACGCGCATATGTAGGTGTGTTGTTATGGCTTGTATCCAAAACATAACTGTTGCGTTCTCACTCACACGTATAGCCAGCACCCGTCGATGTGCACCGCTATTGCATTGGACCGTCGCATCGCATGATCTTCTCAATTCCCTTTTCCTCGACTTCTTTTCGTTGAGTTAATTTAGTAAAAATTTCTACCGCCGCATATCGAACCCCACGCTATTCATATGAACCACGTTGTAAACCAATTATATATAATATTAAATAGCCAATATTAAATAGCCAATATATATACATACATATGTATGTATAAGACATTATTTAAATATTGTTTATTAAAATTATTAAATCGCAAAAGACATGGAAGGTAAGAATAATTCGGGTTGGGTTGGATGTCACGGCTTGATCTCGGCTGCTGCTGCTGAACTACGTCTGTCTCCTGTTTTTCTCTCTTTCTCACTGCTGTCTGTTCTCCTTCAGCCGTTGCTGCTTATCTTCTGTTTGTCTGCTGTTGTTCTGGCGGTACTGCTGTTACTGCTGTAGAACTTCGCTTAGCTGCTGTTACTCTGTTGCTACTGTTGTTCTGCTGCTACTGCTGTTACTGCTGTTAACCGACGCTCCTTCAGTGGGCCGGCATTCTTACTACCTTTTACATACATATATGTATCGCTAGATATCGTTGAAAGGACTTTATAAGTCCTTAAAGCTTGATTAAGCTTGAGGAAGATTTCCAAGCAAAGAGGCAAAAGTGTTTGCCATCTTCCAGAAGCTTTTAGCCATTCATTTCTCTTAACTTAAGTCATCATCGCCATCCATCGCCATCGGGTAGAACGGGGCAATCTGTCATGAAGTATATTCATACAAAGCGGAAAGTATTTATTAATTACTCACACCAGAAGAAGAATCTGGCGCCAATTAAATCGATATAAAGAGTTGCAAAACAAACTCCATAATCGACTGGACGCCACCCGAGTACTTGCTGGAGACTCTTTGTTAACTTTTTGATGCTTAAATATTGCTGGTAGTTCTTACATAACTATATTTTGTTCATATTATCTGGCTATTTCTTTTTTACCCGGTACTCGAAATGAGTGGAGGGGTAAATTAGACTTGTGGTGATAGTGGATGTGTGTTACACCCAGAAGCAAGCGTTTCCGACCCCATAAAGTATATACATATAATCTTGATCAGCATCAATAACCAAGTCGATATAACCTTGTCTGTTCCGATGAGCGCCCAGATCTCAGAGTCTATAACAGCTAGAGCAACCAAATTTTGTATCCAGACTCCTGTGATATCACAGTGTTGAAAATGTCCCCAGAAAAGACGAAAATCTGTGTTCTCTATCCCTTTTTTCCAAATATTTATATGTAAATTTAATTAAATTAATTAAACACCTTGTAGCATTCATTGAATTTGTTTATTTTAAATCATCTTTCAGCATTGCTTTAACTTCAAAAAAGTCAATAAATAATATACATTTTATAAGGTTTTTGCCCTTATCATCATTTGAGTGAATGTCAGGGAGATCGTGTAGTCATAGTTGTACCAAGTACCCTGTAACGTGCAACGGAGTCAGTTTTATCGGCGGGGGTTCGATCTGTGCTGGCGGGCACGCTATTTATTTTCCGGCTCAGGCTCGTCGGCTTTGGGGGTGGTGATCTTGCCCACACAGATCGGTTTCCTCTCCGTTGCTCCCGATTAATAATAATATCTCAAGAAGTTAGCGTGCTGCGACAAGAACTGGATCCGGTATGCGGATGATCGAAAGGAAGAAGTAAATGAAAGAGGAAAAAAAACGGAGAGAAGAGGAAATGACATGGAGAGTGAGGGGGGGGAAGGGAGATCGACATCCACAGATGTTGTGTGGCTCTAATGTACCCTACCCTACCAATGAGCACATCTTTGAACTGAGAAAGTTCAAGTGCTCCCTTGTTCTGCAGTTACGGGAACGGCGACACTGAATCCTATCTTACTTCTACTCGGAGACCGAGTTCATTTCGAAAACAACCCACAATGTAACAATAGATATAAATTTCATTATAATGTATTTCAATTCAGTTCAGTCAACGATCCCTACATTCTATTATTTACTTCTAACCAAAGATAGCCGAAAACTAAACGGTCAAATAGTGACTAATTCAAAATTTTGTCGAAGAAAATATACATTTTATATATATACGGGATGGCTTATGGTAATAGACATTTAATATTAGGAATGTTTAATAGGTAATGCGATATTAACTTAATAATTCGAGTATGGTGATCAATTTAAAGATAACGTTCGGGATTAACAATATAGGGTAATCATAATAGCCTTTTCTTTTCTCAAGCTTTTCTAAACGTAATAAGCCTTATATCCGTGGTAATCCTAGTGATTCGCTAACCCACCGGATAATTCTTAATTGTAGGATTCTTTTTAATCCTAGTTAACCTAATTAATCCAGTAAGATTCTGTTAATCATAATAATCCATTAATTTCTTTTTCTTTAATCGCTGAATTCTTTTAAACCATATGAAGCCTAATAATCGTAGTAATCGTAGAAATCCTAGTGATTCATTAAATCATAGGAATCATTATAATTCGGGGAAATTAAACCTAGTAACCGTAATAATCCTAGTATTTAGTTAAATCATAGGAATCTTTATAAATCGGGGAAAGTAAATCTAATAATCGAAATAACCGTACTAATCCCAGTATTTAGTTAAATCATAGGAATCTTTATAAATCGGGAAAAGTAAATCTAATAATCGAAGTAACCGTAATCGGCTTGACATTCTATAGTCTCAGTTTCTTTTATCTTTCTTCTTTTAATTTATCATTGGAATCTGTAAGGACTCTATTCGGGTCAGGATCAACTCTACGAAGGTCATATCTACTCACACCAAGACGTTCACTTTATCTCTTGACTCACTCTTTTCATGTTCCAACGGCGAAAGATCGATCTCCCGACGGTGAAAGCTGTAATTTAGAGGTTATTTGTAGAAGCCTGCTTATTTGGTACCATGTATGTCTACTTATCGCTTCGGGTCCATGACCCGCACAGATTCCTTACTTATCCTCCTTACTTAGAGCGTTCCTCAACCTTACTAATCAGAGTATTGCTATGGGTATATCCTAAATGTTGAAGAGAGCGATTTTTCTATCGCTTGTTGGTTCGGCCTCTGGCTTCTCGGGATGCGTTGATGGACCTTAAGGTACGTGACGGTGAGACACTCTGGCCGGGCGCTGACTTGGCGCGGATCGCAGCGGTGAGGCACTCTGGCCGGGCGCTGACTTGGCGCGGATCGCAGCGGCGAGACGCTCTTGCCGGGCGCTGACTTGGCGCGGATCGCAGCGGCGAGACACTCTGGCCGGGCGCTGGCTTGGCGCGGATCGCAGCGGCGAGGCACTCTGGCCGGGCGCTGACTTTGCGAGGATCGCAACGGTGAGACACTCTGGCCGGGCGCTGACTTGGCGCGGATCGCAGCGGTGAGGCACTCTGGCCGGGCGCTGACTTGGCGCGGATCGCAGCGGCGAGACGCTCTTGCCGGGCGCTGACTTGGCGCGGATCGCAGCGGCGAGACACTCTGGCCGGGCGCTGGCTTGGCGCGGATCGCAGCGGCGAGGCACTCTGGCCGGGCGCTGACTTTGCGAGGATCGCAACGGTGAGACACTCTGGCCGGGCGCTGACTTGGCGCGGATCGCAGCGGCGAGACACTCTGGCCGGGCGCTGACTTGGCGCGGATCGCAGCGGCGAGGCGCTCTGGCCGGGCGGTCGACTTTGCGAGGATCGCAACGGTGAGACACTCTGGCCGGGCGCTGACTTTGCGAGGATCGCAACGGTGAGACACTCTGGCCGGGCGCTGACTTGGCGCGGATCGCAGCGGCGAGGCACTCTGGCCGGGCGCTGACTTGGCGCGGATCGCAGCGGCGAGACACTCTGGCCGGGCGCTGACTTGGCGCGGATCGCAGCGGCGAGACACTCTGGCCGGGCGCTGGCTTGGCGCGGATCGCAGCGGCGAGGCACTCTGGCCGGGCGCTGACTTGGCGCGGATCGCAGCGGCGAGACACTCTGGCCGGGCGCTGACTTGGCGCGGATCGCAGCGGCGAGGCGCTCTGGCCGGGCGGTCGACTTTGCGAGGATCGCAACGGTGGGACACTCTCTGGGGAACTGCCTGGTCCTGGAGGAATCCGTTTCTCCTTTTTCCCAACGCCGATGACACTTTATTTTCTAGATTTTTTTTTCCTTGTGATCGCGTGATGCGGTCAGTCAACCGTCGTCTTTCCGATCTCCGCAGGAAAAGGAAGTTTCTAGCCCTCCTGGCACCTGTCACCTTTTCTTCACCCTTTTGCATATCTGCCTTGATCTGTCAACTTTTGGTCACAGCAACCCTGCATTGACATACCCCCGCGAAATAAACCTTGCGACCCTGCATTTGCCTGTTAAGGTTCGAAATATGTATGCAGTTTCGCAACACTTTTGGTGTCGCTTCAGGCGCCCGTTACAAGGCCCCCCCACAAAATCAGGCTAGGGGATCAACCATTCCCTAGACTGATCCCGCATGAAGCGACTTTTATTGACGTATGTCCTTTGCGTGATAGTTACCTAAGAAACGTCCCTGTAAGTCCTCTAGCGCGTAATATGAATTCCCTATTTTCTTCCGCACTCTCGACTTTATAAAGGGCGGCCCAAATTTGGCATTGTACCCTGTCTGAAAGCAACTCTGCTTGAAGTTACGCCGAAAAACTTCCTGTCCCTCAGAGAACGTTACCTCTTTAGCCCTCAAATTGTATCGTCGTTCGTTTCCTGCGTGCATTTTCTGATCCCGAAGGCACGCCTCCTTACGCACTATATCGAAAGAATCAGCCCGATCGATTACTACGGAACGATCCTCCAATATACCCAGCTTCCTGAGAAGTCCATACGTCGATCCGGCCGTGATCATATTTTGACCGAAAGCCATATAATACGGGGTCGTCCCTATACTAGAGTGTATCGAAGATCTAAGCGCGCACGCTATTTTACTGAGGCATTCGTCCCAATCCTTCTGGTCAGGGCGCAAATAAGCCCGGATACCAGCAATCACTGAGCGATTCACACGCTCTGATGCGTTTGCTTGGGGAGAATGGACTGCTGTTAGAGTATGAGTCACCTCGAATTTGTTTAACAGGTTACGAAAAGTTTCGGAACGGAATTGTGATCCGTTGTCGGACACGATAGTCTCAGGCACCCCATAGGACATAAACAACTCCTCTTCTAGGTACTTGACTACTACTTCGGTATTTATCTTCCTCACAGCCTTCAAGTATATGTATTTCGAAAAGTGATCTAAAACGATGAAGATCCCAATGTTGCCTCCACGTGACCGGGGGTAAGGTCCAAGAAAATCAATGAAAAGTCGTTGGAAAAACCGAAGAGTTTCAGGAGCCTTTCCCATGGCTGGCCTCAACACACAATTTGGAGCCTTGGTGGCCTTACATACTTCACAAGCGTTAATATAAGCTTTTACATCTGCTACTAGTCCAGGCCAGTAATAATGCCTTCTTATCCGTTCGACTGTCTTGTGCATTCCTCCGTGGGAAGAAAGCGGATTATCGTGAGCACGCAACAACACGTTTGGAACCATGGTTTTAGGAATCCATAGTTTCCAAGAAAATTCGTCGTTTAATCGATCTTTAGTCAAATGATCGGCTCGACGGTACACGTAACCTTCTTTAGCCCGTAAACCCGGCAACTTTTCCTGATTTGCTTTTACGCGCTCGAATAGCTCTAAGTAATCCTTGGATTGGAATTGATTGGATTTAAGATCCACCAATGGACCTTCTGGCAGCTCCACAGTTTCTATAGTCTCCTCGTTCACTCTCGACAAGGCATCAGGCACCACGTTTCGTGATCCTTTGCGGTGTTCAATTTTAAACCGGTATCGCTGTAACGATAGAGCCCATCGAGCTAGTCGAGAACTGAGATCGTTATTGGACATTAGCCATTTCAGCGAAGCGTGATCGGTTATAATCGTAAAATCATGTCCTTCGACATAGGCTCGGAAATTCTTTAAGCAAACAATAGCCGCTAAACACTCTTGTTCTGTCACAGTGTAGTTACGTTGAGCCTTATTCAACTTCTTTGACACGAACGCAATTGGACATTCGTCTCCCTCGTCAGACAGTTGCACTAAAACTCCACCCACCCCAGTCTTACTGGCATCACAGTGGATGTAAAACGGTCGCGAAAAATCGGGGCTTCGTAATACTGGCGCTTCACAGAGACAACGTTTCAGGTTACTGAACGCGCTTCTCGCGTCTTCAGACAGTGCAAACTTTCGCTTTGTGGACATGACGTCCGTCAACGGCGACGAGAGCGAAGCAAAATTCGGCACGAATTTTCTGTACCAATTACAGAGACCCATAAAGCTTCTCAATCCTCTCAAATTTTTTGGTTCCGGGAACTCCTTGATCGCTTTGATCTTTTCGGGGTCCGTCCGGATTCCTCCATCCCCCACTATGTGACCCAGATAACGCACACGTCGCATGCAGAAGTGACTTTTGCCAATATTGATCGTCAAACCTGCCTGTTTCAGATGCTTAGCAATTTCTAGTAAAACCTTAAGATGAGTCTCGAAACTCGCCGAAACCACCAGTAAATCATCTAAGTATATAAATACTTCGTTCCTAAGGTGCGCTGGGACTACTTTATCCATTAAGCGCGACATCGTGCTGGTGGCATTACATAAACCGAATGGCATCACCTTATACTGATAAAGCGGCCGACCCGGGACAGTGAACGCCGTTTTCTCTCGCGACTTCTCTTCCAAAGGCACTTGCCAGTAAGCGTCCTTTAAATCTAAGCTACTTATGAATTCTGCTTTCGGCAGACGACTCAGGATGCCTCCTATTTGGGGAAGAGGGTAAGCATCTTTCTCGGTAAATCCATTCACCTTACGGCAGTCAAGACAGATACGGACTTTTCCAGGCTTAGTAACCATTACGATTGGAGACGACCACGGACTTTCGGACTCTTCTATGACCCCTAATTGCAACATGCGATCGATCTCGGAATACATGGCTTTTTCCACAGCTGGGGAAACCGGAAAATGCCTCTGTTTGACTGGTTTGGCGTTACCAGTGTCGATGACGTGGGTAACAAGATTAGTTCTCCCCAGACCATCCAGTGCGAACGAAGGGAAGCAACTGACGACCTTGTGCAACCTATCTCTTTGCGTTTGAGTCAGCACATGCTGCTCTACTCCTTCTTTGGCTAATGCCTTTTCTATTTCAGAGACCCGCAATCGGCTTGGAAGCAGATCGTATGCGTTCCAAAAGTCGATTCCGAGATACAGATCATTTTTGAGTGAAGGAATTATATATATTTCCAAGACTCTTTTCTCGTTCCCGTATTCGACCTCTGTTTTCATTCGGCCCACTATCGTCTGTGCTTTCCCGTCAGCGGTGTTAGCGTTTTCTTTGATTCGCTTAAAAGCCGCGTCTCCGCGCACTAACTCACTCGCCAAGTTCCCTCCTGCACAACTAATGGACGCTCCCGAGTCTAACAATCCGTAAATCGTACGACCGAGCAATCGAATCTGCAAAAACGGACGAGGATCTTTAGTCACTGCTGAGAGTGAACTCAAATACTTCAGACCTGATCTACAACTCCTCACTCTTTTCCAAAATTCGAGCATACGGTTTTTCCCGCGTGGTGGAGAAACTCCTACGGTTTTTTTATTGTCTAGTCTGGTAATTTGTTCGTCAGTGAATGGAGGACAATCCACTTTTGAATTGGGGTTGTCTATTAGGGACGTTAACATCATCGAATCCGAACTTATTCGGTGTTGGTGCCTTGATGGCGAAGCACATACCAGATCTTTAGTCTGGATAGGGTTGTCTATTTGGGATTTTAACATCAGCGAATCCGAACTTATTCGGTGTTGGTGCCTTGATGGCGAAGCACATACCAGATCTTTAGTCTGGATAGGGTTGTCTATTTGGGATTTTAACATCAGCGAATCCGAACTTATTCGGTGTTGGTGCCTTGATGGCGAAGCACACACGAGGTTTTCGGTCTGAATGGCGACCTCGGTGTGCTGGCTTTCGAGTTTTTTGAACACGCTTCACAACTGGGCTTGTACGTGTTTGAGGCTCCACAGCCATAACAAAAGACTCGGCGTTCTGACACACAATCTTGGTACCGGTGACCTGCCTTTCGGCAATTCCAGCAGATCAAGGACAAGGCGTCTACCTCTGGCTCTATTTCGGATTCAGGTTCTTCCCGTGTCTCCGTATTGAGCTTTAATTCCGATACCTTTCGGCGATACGGAACCGACTTGGCATATCCCGACGTACCTTGCACATCTTCTAGAAACGCTTCGCGTCTTCTGCACACCTCTCTGAGCTCCTGCACTGTTCCCACTTCCACATTAAGCAGTTCATGCCGTATTTCTGGCAGTAAGTTGTTCTTCAATACCCTAACGAGCTTACGCGTAGGCCACTGCACCTCCAATTGATCCGTCAGATTCGTTATTGAATCATAAAACGTGTCGAAAGTCTCATGGGCCTTTTGCTTGCGATTCCTGATCAACTCCTCGATGTCTACATCGTCCTTTTCTGTGCGGAATTGTAACCGCAAGGCCTCGCATAACCTATCCCAGCGTACTACTCCAACGGACTTATGATGCCGCCAATAAAACTCATTCGCCTTACCCTCAAATAGCACGCTCGCGTTCCTACACAGTACTGAGAAGTCCCCCTCTAAAGTTTGGTGAGTCAGGGCCTCCACTCGATAAATAAAATTGTCGACTGACACCCCTACACCCGAGAACTTGATCTTCCATCCGTTAAGAATATGCACTACCTTGTCCGGCCTCAGTGATAGCTCCAGCGTACCACTTTGTAGTGGCGACGGATTACCCCTTTCAGGGCCTGCCTGTCCGGGACTTGGACGAGATCTTGCTTCTGTCCTTCCAGTCCGTAGTGGTCCTCCCGTGTGGGTAGGGGATAGGCTTGCTTCTGTTGCAGCGATGGAAGGACTGGGCGTCACCACCAGTCGTTGAACCGAGTCGGCTACCGACCCTTGGATCAGGTCGGAGATTTTTCTAGTTAAAGTATTGAGCAATCTGCGCTCCATCGCCGCCAGGTCTACGTTTTTAGACGAGCTGGCTACCTCTTCCTCTTTAGCCCTGTCCTTAGACTGAGAGCGTGTATTTTTCGCTACTCCCTTAGGGACCGCGCCACTAATCGGCCGGCATTTGCTGTTACATTCAGGACAGGAATCGCTAGTCTTGAAATGGTTGGTCATACAAACAATGTGAAACTCATGTCCACACCCAGTTCGGTAGACCTCATTGCTAAACTGAATTGCCTCGTGGCACAACAAGCACTCCACCCTAACACCACTTCCTGCCTGAGCAGCTTCTCTTTCTGGAGAATGATCCACTCCCATTTCCGAGCAATTTGCTGCCAACTTATTCCTTAGAACAAATTCCCAATACGCTATCGCTTTCTAATCAAAACCAACAGATAACAAAAAAAAATCCCAAAAAAAAACCAAAATGTATCAGATATGTCAGAACTTATGTGATCTCAGTCGGATTCAATGCCTTTCGTTTCCCTTCACTGCAGAATACCTTTCATTAGTCGATCTCTCCCTTCCAGTACAGTTATATATTTCAAGCGAACCGTGACTCCTGGGGTCAATCCGATTCCTTCAGATTTCTTCGCCAGGCGAAACCTTCCACTTGAGGGAACATGTTTATACGCACCACAATCGACGCGGACAGACAACTAATTATTCCTGGTTTATCCGTTTTCCAGCTACCGAAGGTACGCACTAATGTTTCCCTAAGATGCCCAAATCAAACGAGTTTCTCCGCAACCGTGGTTAGAGAATCACTTGTAGGCTGATCCTCCACTTTCCAAAGCGGTTGCTACAGAACCACCTCAGGTCTGGGCGTTAGAATCAGTGAGCGATGCCGTATTTCTTGCAGGGTCAGGTGGTCAACTATGGTCGAGCGCGCTCTGCGTTCCACTGCGTGAATCTACTTGCTTCGCTTAAAGGAAAAAAAAATCTTTCTATCATCAAAGACCGCGGTTAGCAGGGAATATTATATCGTGTATTCACTCTAGCTACAATCCAGCAGCTCTTAAGCTTATAGATCAAATCATTTCTTCCTTTGAAGAAAGGGAAAAGAAAGCGGAAAGTATAGAACAAAAAAAAAATTTCGATAATCCATGAGTCCCATTGAATATTAGAACCTACTCAATCGGGCCCCACGTTGGGCGCCACTTTTAATATTATTAATAATCATAACTGTAACGTGCAACGGAGTCAGTTTTATCGGCGGGGGTTCGATCTGTGCTGGCGGGCACGCTATTTATTTTCCGGCTCAGGCTCGTCGGCTTTGGGGGTGGTGATCTTGCCCACACAGATCGGTTTCCTCTCCGTTGCTCCCGATTAATAATAATATCTCAAGAAGTTAGCGTGCTGCGACAAGAACTGGATCCGGTATGCGGATGATCGAAAGGAAGAAGTAAATGAAAGAGGAAAAAAAACGGAGAGAAGAGGAAATGACATGGAGAGTGAGGGGGGGGAAGGGAGATCGACATCCACAGATGTTGTGTGGCTCTAATGTACCCTACCCTACCAATGAGCACATCTTTGAACTGAGAAAGTTCAAGTGCTCCCTTGTTCTGCAGTTACGGGAACGGCGACACTGAATCCTATCTTACTTCTACTCGGAGACCGAGTTCATTTCGAAAACAACCCACAATGTAACAATAGATATAAATTTCATTATAATGTATTTCAATTCAGTTCAGTCAACGATCCCTACATTCTATTATTTACTTCTAACCAAAGATAGCCGAAAACTAAACGGTCAAATAGTGACTAATTCAAAATTTTGTCGAAGAAAATATACATTTTATATATATACGGGATGGCTTATGGTAATAGACATTTAATATTAGGAATGTTTAATAGGTAATGTGATATTAACTTAATAATTCGAGTATGGTGATCAATTTAAAGATAACGTTCGGGATTAACAATATAGGGTAATCATAATAGCCTTTTCTTTTCTCAAGCTTTTCTAAACGTAATAAGCCTTATATCCGTGGTAATCCTAGTGATTCGCTAACCCACCGGATAATTCTTAATTGTAGGATTCTTTTTAATCCTAGTTAACCTAATTAATCCAGTAAGATTCTGTTAATCATAATAATCCATTAATTTCTTTTTCTTTAATCGCTGAATTCTTTTAAACCATATGAAGCCTAATAATCGTAGTAATCGTAGAAATCCTAGTGATTCATTAAATCATAGGAATCATTATAATTCGGGGAAATTAAACCTAGTAACCGTAATAATCCTAGTATTTAGTTAAATCATAGGAATCTTTATAAATCGGGGAAAGTAAATCTAATAATCGAAATAACCGTACTAATCCCAGTATTTAGTTAAATCATAGGAATCTTTATAAATCGGGAAAAGTAAATCTAATAATCGAAGTAACCGTAATCGGCTTGACATTCTATAGTCTCAGTTTCTTTTATCTTTCTTCTTTTAATTTATCATTGGAATCTGTAAGGACTCTATTCGGGTCAGGATCAACTCTACGAAGGTCATATCTACTCACACCAAGACGTTCACTTTATCTCTTGACTCACTCTTTTCATGTTCCAACGGCGAAAGATCGATCTCCCGACGGTGAAAGCTGTAATTTAGAGGTTATTTGTAGAAGCCTGCTTATTTGGTACCATGTATGTCTACTTATCGCTTCGGGTCCATGACCCGCACAGATTCCTTACTTATCCTCCTTACTTAGAGCGTTCCTCAACCTTACTAATCAGAGTATTGCTATGGGTATATCCTAAATGTTGAAGAGAGCGATTTTTCTATCGCTTGTTGGTTCGGCCTCTGGCTTCTCGGGATGCGTTGATGGACCTTAAGGTACGTGACGGTGAGACACTCTGGCCGGGCGCTGACTTGGCGCGGATCGCAGCGGTGAGGCACTCTGGCCGGGCGCTGACTTGGCGCGGATCGCAGCGGCGAGACGCTCTTGCCGGGCGCTGACTTGGCGCGGATCGCAGCGGCGAGACACTCTGGCCGGGCGCTGGCTTGGCGCGGATCGCAGCGGCGAGGCACTCTGGCCGGGCGCTGACTTTGCGAGGATCGCAACGGTGAGACACTCTGGCCGGGCGCTGACTTGGCGCGGATCGCAGCGGTGAGGCACTCTGGCCGGGCGCTGACTTGGCGCGGATCGCAGCGGCGAGACGCTCTTGCCGGGCGCTGACTTGGCGCGGATCGCAGCGGCGAGACACTCTGGCCGGGCGCTGGCTTGGCGCGGATCGCAGCGGCGAGGCACTCTGGCCGGGCGCTGACTTTGCGAGGATCGCAACGGTGAGACACTCTGGCCGGGCGCTGACTTGGCGCGGATCGCAGCGGCGAGACACTCTGGCCGGGCGCTGACTTGGCGCGGATCGCAGCGGCGAGGCGCTCTGGCCGGGCGGTCGACTTTGCGAGGATCGCAACGGTGAGACACTCTGGCCGGGCGCTGACTTTGCGAGGATCGCAACGGTGAGACACTCTGGCCGGGCGCTGACTTGGCGCGGATCGCAGCGGCGAGGCACTCTGGCCGGGCGCTGACTTGGCGCGGATCGCAGCGGCGAGACACTCTGGCCGGGCGCTGACTTGGCGCGGATCGCAGCGGCGAGACACTCTGGCCGGGCGCTGGCTTGGCGCGGATCGCAGCGGCGAGGCACTCTGGCCGGGCGCTGACTTGGCGCGGATCGCAGCGGCGAGACACTCTGGCCGGGCGCTGACTTGGCGCGGATCGCAGCGGCGAGGCGCTCTGGCCGGGCGGTCGACTTTGCGAGGATCGCAACGGTGGGACACTCTCTGGGGAACTGCCTGGTCCTGGAGGAATCCGTTTCTCCTTTTTCCCAACGCCGATGACACTTTATTTTCTAGATTTTTTTTTCCTTGTGATCGCGTGATGCGGTCAGTCAACCGTCGTCTTTCCGATCTCCGCAGGAAAAGGAAGTTTCTAGCCCTCCTGGCACCTGTCACCTTTTCTTCACCCTTTTGCATATCTGCCTTGATCTGTCAACTTTTGGTCACAGCAACCCTGCATTGACATACCCCCGCGAAATAAACCTTGCGACCCTGCATTTGCCTGTTAAGGTTCGAAATATGTATGCAGTTTCGCAACACTTTTGGTGTCGCTTCAGGCGCCCGTTACAACCCCAATCAATGCCGTTAAGTGGATCATCACTTACTTTACCATCGTTATAATATTTTCCATTGAGGATACTGTAATATTAAGAAATAGAAATTAATATGATAAATTCGTAATAATAAATAGCGTTAATTCTGCCTAAAAGATGTTTACCTATTGCCGCAATCCGAAAGCCACCAACCACCTCCTTCATCTTTCGCGCAATTACCATCCTTCTTAGTGTCGTTATCCCTGTCATATGTGGAAAACTTCGTGTTCAGGTGATATACAGTTAGTGAATCTCCGGCTGTTCCTGAATATTGTCCCAGCGATTTCAGTTCGTAGTCTTCCTCTTCGCTTCCTATTTTGAAATCATCGAAGCGAGCATAGCTGGTGGATCCATTAACCATTCCCAGTTGGATGTACAACTCATAGGGCTGATTTTTGGTCATCATATGGATTTTTTCCAAACCAATAAAGAACTCTCCCCTGATATCCCCGAATCCATCTTTGTAGGCCGTCCAGCTTCTATTAAAGTCCACACTTCCGTCTAAGCGCCTTTGAATGACCGTCCATCCAGACGTGGGCGACACGCAGGGAACTTGGAACGGCTCTATTCCCCTGACTTTTAGCTGGAAAATACCATTTGGGGTGCCACTGGGACAAGTGTCGGGAAGATTCTCCGCCGTTTGCTTAATTTTCGATAGCTGATCGTTTTTTTCGTCTAGCACTCCAGAAATCACTTTCATCTGCTCTCTGAGGTCCTTGATTTGAGCGTCTTTTTCCTTGATATGAGCGTCTTTTTCCTTGATTTGATCGTCTTTATTTATTAACTTCGTCTCACTAACTAGTAACTGGCTCTGCAAATTGTTGATTGTGGCCTCCAATGTGTGTATTTTGTCTTTCATTTCATTGTTGGCATCGACTGCTTGTTTCATTTGGCTCAAACGATCCAGGAAGGGCTTGACCACTGAGAAACAGTACCCATTGCACTGCTCCGCGGTATTTACTTCCTGCGACAAATGCATTTCTTGATCTCCACTGGCCAGGGAGGATTCCCCTTGCAGGAGAAGCCAAAGGATGAAAACCACAAAGTCCGAGCTCCTCATTTTTCACTTGACTCTCGCACTGTCGATGCAAAACCAAACTGAGTGGAATGGGATCCAGAAACCATATATAAATACAATTCTTCGCGATGTTTTTAGTTTCGCTATATATGTACATATGTATGTACATATGTAGGTCCACGTCGTCGTCGTTTGAAATGAAATTTTGGGTATCGCCCGAGTGCGTAGTGGGCTTTCCGCATACCATTTGACTATTATGGTATTCCGGCAACTGATAGCACATTCATGATAAGAAACGTCCCATCTGCTGTGGAGCTATCAGCTCTGTGAATATTATTCTCTGCATTCCTTGTGTGCCGATTATATGAAGCATAAAATTGGCATCTGTGACCCCACAAAATAGCACGATTTCAAATTCTCGGTACTATGGAGAATTTAGTTATTTTAAGAATGAAACGCAATGAAATATACGATTTCATAATAATCTTGAGCCAATGTCATTGTACTTTCTTCCACTTTTTATACCCCATTCAAAATATCTCCTGTTCCTCTGCGTAGCTACGCGCTTGGTCATTCCGTCCCTCTCTCGCAGAATTGCTTATAAATCAGTATTTATAAATGTTGGTTTGGTTTCCAATTGATCTGTTATTTTCTCTTCTCAGGACTTGCAGCTGAGTTGCAGGAGTCCTGAGTTCAATGGCAGTTAAGAGAGTCGCTGGCATGAGTCACATATATTACGCTCCACTCACAACTGAGTTGAGTACTCGCTGGAGCCGAAGTGCAGCTAAGAGAGCCAACTGAAACTGAGTTGAGTGTGGGCTAGAGCCGAAGTGCAGTTAAGAGAGCCAACTGAAACTGAGTTGAGTGTGGGCTGGAGCCGAAGTGCAGCTAAGAGAGCCAACTGAAACTGAGTTGAGTGTGGGCTTGAGCCGAAGTGCAGTTAAGAGAGTCGCTGTAGCCGAATTGCAGTTAATATTGAGTGATGGCTGCGGCAAGAGAATCTGATGTTGTGACTCAACTCAATTTGGATTTCAGCTTAAGTCTCAGTGGACCAAAAAGTCATTGAAAATAATCTCTTAAAGTGGAATAAGTTTCGGAATAAATGATGTCTAGTGCAAGCCTTTTTAGGCGGTTTTTATTTGTCAGTTTTATCTTAGACATGCTATAGAATTCGATTTCTCTAATAAACTCTTAATACGAGAAGAAATTAATGTTATAGCATTGATTTCTAATATTAAAATAACAAAAAAAGTTTACGGAGGAAATAAAGACTTTATTTTAAATTATTATTTTTTTTTTTTTTTGAATATTATAACACTCCAAAGATAGGTTTTATTTTTGTAGCTTAAAAAATTGAATAGATACATGTGTTCATATATATAATATGTATCACATATGTACATATATAAAATTCTTAATTAAACATTATGAAAAGTAGAGAAAACTATAAAACAAAAAAACTTTGCAATAAAATTTACATAAGTAAATCAGAAGAAATAAAAAAAGTAGACAAGAACATAAATGATTGATAATAAATAAAAGTAATATTTGTGAAATATACCTACGTATATTATAACATATCCACATTGAACTGGAAACTGGATATGGATAAGTATATGTTAGCATTAGCTGACGAATGAAAGCATCGAAGCTAAATGGATGCATTTTTATGTTGCAAGCACTGATGCAGTTTTTTGATTTGATTGATTTTGCAGTTATCGTAACAGCCGAACCGCGGATTGATTGTTTACCATAAATATCATATCATCATTGCTGACAGGATATCAAACATATACGATCTCGAATTCTCTTGATTTGCATAAAATCAGTTTAATTTTTTGCATATTTACAGTAAATCATTTTCTAGCTCTGAGTTTATATATACATGTCCAGTAATCTATCTGTGTACATATGTACATATGTATATAAATATTCAATTGCAAAATAAACTTCCGATTCGTTCAGCAGAGGGATATAATAAATTGTCATATCACAATAATTGAAAATTTCACACCGCACAAGTGAATGCTTTAGTGGGCGATGAAACAATAGTCGTAGTCGTACTCGTATGCGGCTGGGAATGGATATATGTATGAACATAGGTAGTATTCATTTCCTCGAGGATAACATCTGTTCCGAAGTGTTGGAACATGATTTAACAAATTAAGTTTACCAGCAGGCACAGGACACATTTACTTTCTATATATTTGACGCATTTCGTGTCCCTTCCCCATCCCCAGTCCTTCTTCTACCTCATTGCATCCTTCGCAATTCCTGTTGGCAATCTGTTTAGGTTGCGTAAGTATTCGCCAGTGAAGTCGGTGCAACAAATTTGCAGACACTCTTCTGTCTGTATGTGGGTCTATTGTATGGACTCGATTTTAAGTCGTGTGTCTATCGAACAGCCTGGAAACTATTCCCATATCCATTCGCATATGCATCTGCATCTGCATCTACATCTCAATCTGTGTGCGGCCCACACCCCACCCTCTCGCTGCCTTGTGTGTTAAAACTTGTCGAAGTTTTATTCAATTTACGTGCACTTAGGCGACGATTGTGCACTAAGATATGACGCAGAAGTTGAACTAGTCCTCCATCTCCATCTCCCCGGACACTGTCCACCATCACAGCATTCAAATGCCCGGTAATAGATACGGGGATACGTGGTGTCGGCGGGGTACACTGTATAAGAAGATGCCATCGCCAAGAGAGCGGCTTATTTGATTTGTTCCAATTCCCACCCACTTATCGCGCCCACTCTCGACTATTTATAGCTCTTTAATGGGTCTGTGTTGGCAGACTTTAAGTTATATTTAACACAATCAAGGGGTTTTCCAACGACTGACCCTTGATGTGGCTAAGCCAGTGGTCGGCCGATCAGCGAGCCGCACAGTTCAAGTTCAAGTGCAACTGTGACGATGTGGTTCACGCGGATTGTGATTGTGTGCCTTGTGGTCTGTTCTCCACAGGCAACTTTGGGATACAAAAGCTGCGCTCCGGAGAAGCAGTGTGTGCCCTCCGAGCAGTGCAATGAGGGTCTCATGGTGGATGGGCACTTCTATCCGGATCGCAGCAGAACCATGTTAGACGAGCAGTGTCATTATATGGAGAAGTGCTGCAATGCCCACGAAACGGTGAGTACTGATTGAGTATATATGTACAGACAGACACCCACGTATTCGTTCTCCACTCCCACAGCTTCCCACAGCCAGAACTTTGGAGGGAGCGAACTCCTGGCAATGCGGAGGACGACATGATCTTTGGTACTATCTCCGTCCGTGGGGATACAAGCAGCAGGAGGCCAAGTTCGGCGAGTTTCCCTGGCTGGTGGCCATTTATGGGTCGGATGGTTATCTGTGCAGTGGAGCTCTCATATCTCCCCTAGCCGTCCTTACCACGGCCCGCTGCGTGCAGAACGAGACTGCGGAGAATCTTCGTCTGGTGGCTGGAGAATGGGACGCCGCCGTTGAGCTGGAGCCGCAACCCCATCAGACCCGAGCGGTGGCCGAGCTGCTGTTGCATCCCAATTATACGCAGACCCCAGTGGCCCACAACATAGCCGTGCTGCTGCTGGCCAAGGAGTCGTCTCCCTTTGAGCTGGCGCCCAATGTTCAGTTGATTTGCCTGCCTCCGCCCCGGATGGTGTACAACTACAGCCAGTGCTATGTTTCCGGCTGGCGGCGAAGAGATTTCGGTGGATCCGAGACACTGCCCAAGCGCTGGACTCTCTACGCCCTGCCGCGGGATCAGTGCATGGCCAAACTCCGGCTGTCCTACTTGGGTCGTCGGAACTCCCTCAATGACACGTCGCTCTGCGCTGGCGGGGACAAGGGGGACTTTGTCTGTGGCGATGGCGGCATGGATGGAGTGCCCCTGATGTGTCCGCTCCCAGGCCACGACGATCGCTTCGTTTTGGCCGGCCTGCTGGCCAAGCCCGGTCGCTGCGACGGCCCTCAGCTGCTTGGAATTTACACGAATCTGCAGTTCTACCGACAGTGGATAGATCAGAAGCTCAGGGAACGCGATCTCGACATACGGCCGTACATGGTGTAACCAGATTGAGTGAAGGCAGCCCGCATATAAACAAAGATTATTCAACGGAACTGCTTCTCCGAAAGCGGAATTCCCTTGAACAGTCGGACAATTCCAGGAACGACCTGCCGTGGAAGTGACCTATAAAGCGACCAGTCCAGTCCGGTGGGGTCTGCCTTCAGTCTTGTCAGGATAGAGGAAAAGATAAGTTCACTTTTGCAAGCCGCATATAAAAAACGATTATCCAACGGAACTGCTTCTATGAGTGTTATTGTTTTTGAGTCTGATCGGATTGCAGCTCCCGCAATTCCCTTGACCAGTCGGACGACTCGACTGTCGTGGCACTGGCGCTTTGTCTTTGAAAATATGTAGTTAGAGGTGGAAGAAACAAATAGAGCAGAGACCGGCAGCGGCCTATGCAATGTGAATAGGAAATGGCCACGAGGCAGCGCTACAACTTCGTGTAGCGTCGGCCCCGTCGGCTTGATAATTCTGATCGGCAGCGCCGCGGCAGAGAAAATGAATCGTGTGGCTTCGGCCCTATGCACAAAAGGCTTCTTAATTCTGACCGGCAGCGCTGCGGCAGAGAAAAAGAATCGTGTTGCTTCGTGTCTGTTTTCTGCGCACTCAAACGCACTAACAGAACAGGTGAGTGACCCCTGAAATAGGGGGAACTAATCCACACTGGTGGAGGGAAAGGAGACAGGACAGGATAGGATAGTGATGCAATATGGTTGCTATATCTTTATTATATATCGGTTCATTCAATCGGTTATTCGTTAATGTGCTAACGGTGTGATCTGCCTGAAGGACCTGGGAATTGTTTGGGTCCATTTTGGGAACACCCACATGTGTGTTTTTGGGGCAGAAACGGGCTTTTTGGCTGGCACTTCGGATGAGTTATGGTCCAGGCGATATGTGGCTGCTGTTTTGCATATCCTTGTCCAACCGATGCCGTTGTCCTTGCTGCCCAAATTGAAAATTGAAAAATTGCTTATTGCAAATTTGTTGCCGCAATCGCTTGGCCAAACTGCGCGAAGCGAAGCGGCCAGGCCAGGACAGGACAGGAGAGAAAGTCAGAGAAGAATAGCGAAATAGCGTTACATGCCCTTTGCTCTTTTGAACTTCCGTTTGCCATTTTGGCGTAGTGCACGTGCCGGACAAGGGACAACGGACTGCGGACAAGAAGTCCGTCCCTGTCCGTTTTCCACCCGCTGGCTGTTGCTGCTGCTGCTGTTGCTCCCGTTTCCTGTGCGAGAATTTAGCAATATATTTTTCTTATTTCGTTTGACGTCCCTCGTATCTGGCGAACTGCAACTGCCAGGGCACTGGCACTGGGGCTGGAGCTGGGGCTGGGTCTGAGCTGAGACTGGCAATGGCATTGGCAATACCGAGAGCAACACCAACGCCAAGGGAAAGCAGAAAACTTTTGCATATTTCGTACTTTATGCTTGAAATATTTATGATCTCATGCAATTTGTGGCTTACTTCTGGGTCTTGGCATGGCAACTGTCTGTGCTGTCCTGTCCTTTGCTGTCCTGTCCTGGTCTGGTCTGGTCTGGCCTGCTTGGTTGGTTCCTTGGTTGGCCACAGGACCAACCACATCTAGCGACGTGTCTGCCAATCTGTGAAATATGCTGCTAATGCACTTATTGCCATCGTTCTATTGAATTTATGTCGAAATCGTCTCAGACTTGTGGCCTCTGCATTTGATAGTACCACGAACCCCTGTGCCCTCTGCCCTCTGCCCTCTACCCGCTGCTTCCTTCAACCTCATCCGCTTCCTCTTTTCACACTAATTTGAAGATAACTTTTTTCGAAGAAGACGGATAACTAACCAGGCACTCAGCCTAATTGTGCATCCGTTTGGGCCTCCACTCAACGGCCTGACCATTCCCAGGGCAATCAAATATTTATCTCCAGCTTGATGCAGTGTTAATCTATGTTATCAAATGATTTCTTGAGAAATATCTAGGCAGAGAGGGTACCAGAGGCGCTTCATATGCACAAAAAAAAATTTTGTAATGCACTTACCGTTTGGTCAGTGGCTGCCCGGACCTTGGCAGATTAATTGCCCATCCATAGGACCATCTGCTGGGTTCTGTTCTGGCCCCCATGGATATTCTAGCTACTGCAATGCATATTGGACACAGAGAGACAGACAGAGAGAGAGAGAGACAGAGAGAGAGAGAGAGACAGAGAGAGAGAGACAGATTCGAGGGGATTCCCTGTCGTTGACACGGCTGGCTGTGGAAAAAATCTGTTGCCTAATTTATGGCAAACGGAACGAAAAGGAGTCCCCAGAGTGCATTTGAAGAGTGTCGAAGCACTGGAGCAGTCAAAGACCACCGTATAGGGGTCGATCGGGGCTTCCGATTTGTTTCACATTTCCTTACCAATCGATTAGGGTACAGGCTCCAGCGTCCAGGGTACAAGATGTGGCCTTTGCTTGGGGACTTTGTGGTTTTGTGTTTGCCCTCAAGTGTCTAATCAACTGGAAAGGGTGGTCGGTGGCGCCTTTGAAAGCTCCATGGCCACCGGATCCGGGATATACATTTTGGCTGCAACTGAAATTTGGCAAACAAATTTTGTGCTAAAGCCATTTTTACACATTCCCACATACTTAAAGAACACACACCAAACACACATTGACCATCTCACTGCCATGACTCCTGGCTGCCTCCGTCTGCCTCCGCCTGCTGGCAGCTCCAGATCCTGGTGCTGCTGCTGCTGCTGCTCCTGCACCAGCTCCTGTTCCTGTTTCTGTTCCTTGTGCTGTAACTGCATGCACATCCGTTAAGGAAATTACCAAACAAGCCGCGCTTCCGGCAGATATGCGCCTGCAGTGCAGTGCAAGCCATTTCCAGACATCATTGTCTCCATCCTCATACGTGTACTCTTCCTCGTGCTCGTCCACACACTCCCCTCACACACACACACACACACACACATATGATAACGAGAGCATCAAAATTAAGTGAAATTGATGAAATGCCCCGAAGCATGCCAACCTCAGTCCATAGATTCTAGTGAAACGAAAGATAATTCAAAATCGGTTGGAAATAATTCCTCGGGGTTCTATGGATCGCAAGATGTCTGTTTCAAATTAGTAGGGTAAGGTTTTTGGGGAGTGTAAAGCAAAAGATCTGATTTGAAAAAAAATATTGTGAGGACCGTAACTGCTATAAGTTTACAAATAAAAATAGCAATCTAACAATTATTTTTTCAATTTTTATTGAAATTGTATTATATTATCAAAAGTAATAATTAAATATAATTATTTTAATAAAATTCAAAAATAACTCGTATAACATGTATCTGATTTTGATGGACAAAATCTGATTATATCTTTACCAAATTTAAGGTAAATATTTTTCGGATTTGCCTTTGATTGTAATTGTTGAGCTGCCGAGCTTTTTCAGCTTTTTGCAATATATTTAAAGTCGGCGAGAAAAAAGAGAGTGCGTTTCGGATTGAAGAGCTTATTGGCAATTGACTTGCAAGAAGAGAGTGCCCGTGTCCAGGATATACTTAGCAAGGTAGCCGTACTGAGAGAGTTACTACATCTTGTTTAAGTGAAGAAGAAGTAGAACACGAAAAAATCGTCCGCGAAGATGCGTCGCTCACAACTGCACAACTGAAATTTAAGAAGGAAGCAAAGAGGGCGAGAGTGCAAGTGCGGCTACCTTGTTAAGTATACCTTGCCCGTGTCCTACTGCAAGCGGGCGAGCGATGGATCGAGAGAGCGATAGTGAAGACGAAAGGTCGAGAGAGCGATAGAGAAGGCGAAAGATAGAAAGGACGCGAGAGAACGGCTGCATAGGCTGCTGTCGTGCGGGAGCTTTTATGTACATATATACATACGAGTATGTACAATATGCAGTGTCCTACTGCAAGCGGGCGAGCGATGGATCGAGAGAGCGATAGTGAAGACGAAAGATCGAGAGAGCCTAAAGAGAAGGCGAAAGGAAAGATGACGCGAGAGAACGGCTGGATAGGCTGCTGTCGTGCGGGAGCTTTTATGTACATATGTATGTATATACATACGAGTATGTACAATATTCCGTGCCCTAATGCAAGCGAGCGTGCGATGGATCGAGAGAGCGATAGTGAAGACGAAAGATCGAGAGAGCATAAAGAGAAGGCGAAAGGAAAGATGACGTGAGAGAACGGCTGGATAGGCTGCTGTCGTGCAGGAGCTTATGCAGTGCAGTGGGCAGTGCAAACAATAAACAATAAAAAGGAATTAAATTTACTGCTGCATCACTGGCTATAATGCTTCGATCACGTCTGTTAATATTGGGCTGTGTAATCCAACAGTAATATTTTCAAGAAACAAGAAAGAACTTCGAACACGTGCCTCGACACTAAGATACCAGGAACTCAGTTAAAATATAGGTAAATTTCTATGATCGAATCTAGTTTAAAATATGATATAGAGGGGAATGTTTAATAATAAATATAATAACAATAACTATGAAATGTTAATTTGGTAATCCCTTGAAGCATTCTATTAGCTTCGGATCAAACAGCCCTTGATCCAGGCTTATATGAATCTTCCCCTGTGTCTTAGGGACAGTGGCGCACTCATCATTTTCGTTATTTTAATCATAATTTCAAACACACTCGACTGCAGCTGGCAGCAGAGCGAGCGGCGGGGGCGGGGGGCGAGGAACGAGGGGCGGCGGCAGCACAGGTAAGTTGGCCCATGGCCCTCTCCGGCAATAAAGGAGTACACTCATCCACGATTCTACTTTTTACTTTGCAAACTCATCAAAGTTAAGTTGCCTATGCCCGGGTGCAGTGTGGCGGTGTGGCGGGGCAGTATCTTAAGCTGCCACAACGGCACTTCAACGGAAAAGTTGCCGGCAAATATATGTACGTACGAGTACGAGTACGAATAAGTAGAATTCTATCTATATAAATGAAATATTTTCGGTAAGAGAGAGGGTCGAAAAAGAGTAAGGGGAAGTGGAAGGTGAATGTATCTCATAGATGCTGGCAATAGCTTGTTCCGAATTTGTTTGCCTTGCTGAATTTTCATTTCAATTTCCTTGCAGTTTTATTTAATCTCACTTGAGGTGCAACGACGAATGCATTCGAGTGCCTGTCTCGTTGTGGGTTAGGCGGGTTGGGCTGGGGGAGGAGGGGGGGGAGGGGCAGGATGAACTGCATTCTTGCCATTTGTATTGCCAGTTACGGCAGCTTTCTCGTTTACCAATCTTTTTGTTGGTTCGTGTTGAAATTGCATTCAAAAAGTTGTTCCTCTTTTCAACATTTATTTTTCAGTTTTTATGATGGAAGGGACGTGGAATAAAAGTGTCAAAAACATAGTATTTCATTATTAATTGATTCAATTGATGATCGTTAATATTTGTATCGCTTCTATATTGAATTTCATTAAGAGACTATATACACATTCTATGCACATAAGCTTGATCTTAAATGGCAACGGAAATTTCATCCACTTCTCAGATACTGGATTTCCTCTTTCTGGTAACTTTTGGCGACTACTGTACCATTGTTAGCTTTTCTTTCCGACCTTCTTCTATGCTATACAATGACAAAAGTTTAGCAAACAAAACTGTTTTTCCCGCTGGTTCGCTTCGAGCAGCACCTTTTTCTTTGCATATTTGTTTTGCAAACTTTTCGATTGCTTGGCTAAAATGTTCGCAGAGGGAGGGATAATGGGAGGGTCCACAACCACATACATACATATCTATATACATAGATATACATATCTACTCGTATCTCTTTTGTTCAATTTTCTTGCTGGTTGATTTTTGCCTGTTGCAATTTGTTCCCAATTGATTTCCAAACACTTTGAATTTATTGGTTTTCAAAAAGTTTGAGAAATTTTATTGTTTCCGCTAATTTCTTTTGTCCAGGCAGGGATTGTGGAGAAATATTTAGTTGCCATCCATGAGATGCCATGTGGAATGGACCCTGGCCCACTCCCACTCCCACTCTCCGGCCACAAAGTTGCACCGGAAATGAAAGAAGCCATCGAATTGAAGCACTTTCTGTGGCGAGTGTGTGGCCAGGGCATGTGCTCCTTCGTTGGCTTTAATGGATTTAATTTTCCGCAAAATGATTGGGACTTTCTTTGCCTTGATTATCCTGGATAGAAGGTGGCAGGTGCTATTAATTATGTCTAAGAAACATTCTAGAATTCTGAATTGAATCTGTAATGGGTGGATGGTTCTTTCTCCTTTCTCATCTCATGTGATATTTCCATTAACTAAATGTAGGATCAAGTGTCCGTTAGTTCTATTTGTTCCATGCTAAATGCGGGTAGGTCTGGCAACGCCTGCCATCGAACAGCTGCTGCCCTCTGACAATGTCCTGTGCGCATGTCCTTGGTTCTGTGCTGCACAGCTGTGCCGCATTGTTTTCCTGCTGCTGCTTTCGCCGAGAGTTAAATGTTTTGTAGTGTTTTCGGTTATTCGGCCATTATTTAACCAAAAAGTTATTAGCCAAAGAAATTGTTGTTAAGTGCAAAGCCGAGTCGGTTGCCAGGGGAAAGTGAAACGGAAAGTGGTCCTGAAAGCGCAGGTTAAGTGGGGGCCAGCTTCAGAGCCGAGTGGAATGCTGTACAAAGGTGATGAAATTTGAAGTGTGTGCATCACAGCCGGGACATCACATAGGGAAAAATGTACATATGTAAATCATCGCTCAAAGATCAATCGAAATCATAAATAGACCAATTAATATAATCAAATGGTTTTGAGTCCAGTTCTTTCATGCGGAATTGTTTCGGCCAAAGCCTTGCACAGATTTTATTGATTTTTCCTTTCTAATTGGCCAAAGAGGAAAAGTTCGAGTACCCAGAGAGAGAACCGCACACACACTCTCTCTCACTCTCTGGATTTCCCTCTCTCTCTCTCTGTCGCTTTTCTTTTTGGACTTTTGTTTTGCTCCGCTTATCCGTTAAGCATATGAAAATCTTTTCCCAGCTTATTTACAAAATTCAAATGGCAACAAAATGAAATGATAAATAAAGAAATATAAATACCAAATCCCTAATCGCTTATCGCAAAAAGTGCACTAAGAAAATTGTAAAATTGATAAAAAAAAAAAAAAAAAATCTGTTGTCTGAACTCTGAAACTAATCCCCCTGCTCCCTGCACTCCAATATGCTGAATAGCCGGAGCCCCCCTCAGTACAAGCAGCAGGCAAGGGGGGGCTCCGTTAGCTCCGCCAGCTCCACCAGTTCCGTAAACGCCGCTGGCTCATCGGCCTCCCTGCTGGGCCATTATCAGACCACCTACGGACATCAAGGACACTCACACGCCTGCTATCATCATCAGCAGCAGCAGCAGCACCAGCAGCAGCAGGCCCAGCAGCATCATCATCATCATCACGGTGGCCGCACCTCACTGACGCCCACAATGAAGCGGGGCAAGAAGCAGTGGGGCACCAGGGAGAGATCCGGCATGAGTTTCCTCATCGTTATTACCTTCTTTGCCGTATTCGGTCTGATCATCTTGACCGAGGTGAGTAACCGACCATCTTTACAAATATATACTCCACCTTGATGATGGCCGTCCTGTTTCAAGGACTCTGTGGGGAGGTTTATCCCATGGGTATATTTTATTGTCTATATATCAGCTAACCCATTTCCTATAGCCTTTTTCCGATATCGGAATATAGTAGGAATATAAATACATACATATATGTAGGTTGATTTATGTGTTTGTTGACGAGGAAAGCAACCAAATTTTGGTGATGAAAGGATGAAAATAGACTTAAGGCTCGTATTTATTTATTATTTTTAGCAATTCTTCCTCACATCTCATGAAAACTATCGATGTTCTCCTCCCAAATACCCAGGAGTGTCTTTATGGTAGGATTCGGCACGCAGCACTCACATGTTCTTAGTGCGTTTGAGTGCGCAGACAACAGACACGAATGAACACGATTCATTTTCTCTGCCGCGGCTCTGCCGATCAGAAGTACTTATGAAGCCTTTTGTGCATAGGGCCGAAGCCACACGATTCATTTTCTCTGCCGCGGCGCTGCCGATCAGAAGTATGAAGCCGAAGGGGCCGACGCTACGCGAAGTTTGTACACTCTGCGTGTGCCGACTGCGCTGCCTCGTGGCCTTTGCCTGTGCATATTGCATAGGACGCTGCCGGCCTCTGCTTTATGGCCACAGGAATCCACAAAAAATCTCTTATTTAATGAATAAATTGGTTTAAAGTATTTGTTTCAAGGATTGTACTTTTCCAATAATGATTTATATTTTGGGATTTATTGTTATATAGCAGTCATTCGATTTCCATATGGCGATGGTTCCTATTGACTCTTGAAGCTAAATCAACCTAACATGAAATTTGTATTACACATTTAAATAATATTTAATGGCAGGAAAACTGTACAATTAACTAGAATTTAAAATTCAGCTCAGGTTCAGCTTCATTATGCGAATGAGGGGGAGTGTGAGAGCCGAGGAAATTAGCTTGAAATTCAAATTTGCCACAGTAAACACTTTCATATTCCGTATTCCAATTTCTGCCTCTGCCTTTGTCTCGCTCCGTTGCAGGTCTTCATGATCGACGAGCGCACGCACAGCGGCATGCTGGCCATGCGGGCCGGTGGCGGTGGAGGCATCAGCCTGGGCGGACGAATGGGCGACTCGATGCCGGATTATGATAATGTTAAGGTAAGTTTTGCTATGCAAATCGTCCTGGACTGTCCTGCGCTGGCTGCAAAATCCCACCACTGTCCAGCAGTGAAGTTGTGGAGCCTGTGGGAACACAAAAGATGTTTTTGCCGGAATATGCGAATTCTGGCGCATATTTTTTAGCTGGCTGGATGGCTGGCTGGGCAAAGGGATTTGCATTTTTAATACGAATCTATGGCTGCCACAATTAGCAATTCAACCGATTCGTTATTCCCCTTAAAGTTGAGCATATTTTATGGCCTGGCGTATTATTCAATTAATTATTGAAATAAATTAAGCAATAATTCAAATTGGATTACATTTGCAAAAAAATTAATTATACGCTCGTGTACATATGAAGATTTTATTTTTTATTTTTATTTCCTACGTATTTAAATCTTGTTTCCAGTAATTAATTAAAATTAAATTGGCAATTGGCTGCCGTTTTATTTTCAAACTTATAGTCGTTTAGAAATAAATTACACAGACATTTTATCTAGCCATTGTCATTGAAGTAGCGAGTAGCGAAGTAGCGAGTAGCGAAGTAGCGAATAGCGAAGTAGCGAGGAATCTTCTCTTAGAACTAGGTGCAGGTTTTGAAGATTTTGTCTCAATAAATCAGCGTGTCATAAGCGGCGCACCGTTTAATTTTATAGGTATTAAAATTAATAAATAAATAAAAATTAAATATAATATAATAAATAATATTACTGATATACTCGTTTTCCGATTTTGTTAATTCCAATAATATTGCGTGCGAAAAGAAGGTCCTTGCTGAGTTTCTAAATGCGTTCGTTTAGTTAAGATGTCCTCCTAGAGCGATGACATTCCTTTTTTACCAGAGTTCCTCGTAGTTTTAGAAAATATACAAATCAATTGTATTTTTTATAAAATTTTAATTAGAGAGAATAAATTCATTCATTTACAGGAAGACTACGATCTACTGGATGACAGCATACTGAGTGATAATAAATTAGGTTTTGTACAGCTTCGTGACAATAAACTCAAAATTCAAGGTGAGTAGCAGCCAAGCCAAGGCATCCGCAACCGTATCCGTATCCGTATTCGCATCCCCATCCACATCCATTCCCAAAGCAATCATTGATACAATGGCCCGGTCGAAATCAAATCGTTCAGCGGGTATAATGCAATTTGACGAGCATTCGATTACAATGGAGATGACAAAAGGGGCCATTACGTATACGCCGCATGTCTCATGCATTTCGTCTCATGCAATTTCACAGAAGCCGCAGGCGCCGATGGTCAACGCTCGGCCGGTATGCTGCTCAACGGTGCCAGAGCTGGAGCTGCAGTGGGACATGGGCCTGGACCTGGACCTGGCGGCGGCACTGGAGTGGGTGCATTTGGTGTGAATGTCCCGGTCATACCCTGGGGCCAGATGCTGCCCGGCAAGGTGGAGGAGACGCTGCCCCATTTTCCATTTGGCACGGCGCCCAGCGATGGTGCCTGGCAAATTGTCAACGGCACACGCTTTAAGTTCTTTGTCTACTCCGCCTACTTTGATCGGCGCGAGGGCGCACGTCTGGTGCGCATTGTGGGCGCCACCAAGACACGGGGACCAGAACGTGTCTGGTGTCGATTCTGGTTCGGTCCGCCCCCCGCCAACGGCACTGAGGGGCCAGGGGGGTCATCTGCAGCCCGTGCCAAATATACCTCGGCCACAGTGATGGCCCGCGTCAAGGTGAGTGCAAGGCGTCTCTTCTCATAATCCTTATAGAAATCTTGACAGACTCTGAAGAAGATTACG
Organism: Drosophila athabasca; assembly: GCA_008121215.1. Taxonomy (NCBI): domain Eukaryota; kingdom Metazoa; phylum Arthropoda; class Insecta; order Diptera; family Drosophilidae; genus Drosophila; species Drosophila athabasca. Next base: position 48,112,598 of record CM017794.1, read on the forward strand.
CTATCGGATTGTCCTGTTTTAATTTATGAAAATTGAATCGCAGATCATACGTGAGAACTGGAACCTGAAGTATAGCGCCTGCTTCATCCTCTGCCCGGTGCGAGCCCCACCCCTGGATGTGCCACGGTATGTGAGCGTCGTGTCCCGGCTTCGGGCGCCGCCGGGAAATCTGCTTACGCTGCGCAACACCGATCAGGATCAGGACTTTGCCGTGCATCCGCATCCACGCAATGCGAGCGGCCCTGGAGACAGCAAACGGGGCCATGCACCACCACCTCGCGCACCGCCCAGCGGCGATAATATACCCGACCGCATCGCCGTCTGCGTGAAGCCTTTCCACTTCAACTACGACAAGGCGCTGTATCTGATGGAGTACCTGGAGTTCTACGCCCTGCTCGGCGTTTCGCACTTCACCTTCTACAACCACACGCTGGGACCGCATGCCTCCTGCGTATTGCAGAGCTATCAGCAGGGCCTGGTGCCCGGCAACCTGACCGCCTTCGATCTGGAGCAACTGCAGCCGGCGGACGTGGCGAACAATGCGACGCCAAAGGTGCTCAAGTCGCTGCACTACCAACGGCCCACGGTGAGTATTCTGCCGTGGAACCTGCGGATGCGCAGCCAGAAGGAGATCCGCACCGAAGGCCTGTTCGCGGCCCTCAACGACTGCCTCTACCGCACCATGTACCGCTACAAGTATTTGGCTCTCGTCGATCTGGATGAGTTCATTGTGCCGCGCTACTCGGACACCCTCAACGAGCTGATAGGGTGAGTCGAGACCCTACATATTATCGCCTTCTATTCTCATGGTTTGCCGGTTCTTCTGCAGCTCCCTGAATCAACGCTTTCGCAATCGCAACACCGGAGCCTATTCCTTTCAAAATGCCTTCTACTACCTGCAGTTTGCGGACGATGCGTTGGCCAGTTCCGGAATCGTGGGAGGCAACGAGCAGCTGGCCAATGTGCGGGCCTCGCTGGTGACCCAAACCAAGACGCGCAGGTAAACAGTCCTTCGAGTTGGACGAAGATGCTTTTGGTCTTCACACCTCCCTTTTGTTTGTTCACACAGGCGCTACAAGCTGCATCCCCAAAAGCAAAGATCCAAGTACATCTGCAAGCCGGAGGCAGTGGTCGAGGCGGGCAATCATTTCGTTTGGGAGTTCGGTCCGGGCAAGGTGTCCCTCAATGTGCCGCCCAAGGAGGCCATTCTGCAGCATTATCGTGTAAGTAGAGCTACAGGGGAAACACATGTTATCCAATTTGCTTAAATATCGGTATCGTAGGTTTGCGAATTCGGTGGCAATGACTGCATTAAGGCCCCATCCGTGGTAGACCGTACGACCTTCAAGTATGTGAACCGCCTGGCACAGCGTGTGGACACCGTCTACCGCCATCTGCGCCAGCGCTGCGATCTGCCGGCCCTGCCAATGCTGCCCAAGCCCAGACCCAAGGACCCAGAGGTACAGCCGAACGAGAAGCCAAAGTTACTTCATCAGATACGGCAACTGAATGCTCAGGACACTCGAGAGCCGGCCAAGACGCCAGTGAGTGCCACAACCAAGCCAAACGCAGCCACAACGACTACAACGACAAAAAAGACGACGACGACGACAACAACTACAACGAAAAGAGCGGAAGTGAGGAAGGAGAAGCCGATCCCGACGAGCAGCACGACAGGGGGAACCTCGTCCCCCCCGAAGCAGCCGCAGCCGCATCCACCCATCCCCAATGTGCGCAAGAAACGGAAGCTGATCGTCTTCGAAGTAAACGATTTCGGGGTGCCCGTGGCCAGGGTGGAGTATCAATGAGTGAGCGACTTGATCGGCAACCTTTAACCCCAGTCTGTTTCAGTCGTCTCTGTGCCAACGGGTGCCACTTTGGTTGTGTGCTTCAGTGCGGTTGTTCAACTACATTTAACCATTGCCAACATGCTCAATGATGCAATCTAAAAGATGATTTGCTCACCTTCAAAGGAAACTCTAAGAAGGAAACACCTCAGAATTAAGTAAACCCAAAGCAATGACATGAAAAGGTGGAAACTATAAATAATATATGTATACCCCCAGACCCTATCCGTATACAATTTTATCCAAGCTGTATTTTACATAAGCTTGGTAGAAACTCCTTTCCATGATTACTTAGAATTAGAATAGTAAGCATAGATATAATTTAATTTGGTTGTATTACGGATAGATCAGCATCACAATTTTCCAGCTATATTTTCAGAAATAACCATGTTTCATTACTCCGGGCACAATGCAACAACATGCAACTTATGAAACGAAAATCAAACACACAACAATGATGAGACTTGTAACGGGCGCCTGAAGCGACACCAAAAGTGTTGCGATACTGCATACATATTTCGAACCTTAACAGGCAAATGCAGGGTCGCAAGGTTTATTTCGCGGGGGTATGTCAATGCAGGGTTGCTGTGACCAAAAGTTGACAGATCAAGGCAGATATGCAAAAGGGTGAAGAAAAGGTGACAGGTGCCAGGAGGGCTAGAAACTTCCTTTTCCTGCGGAGATCTGAAAGACGACGGTTGACTGACCGCATCACGCGATCACAAGGAAAAAAAAAAAAAAATCTAGAAAAATAAAGTGTCATCGGCGTTGGGAAAAAGGAGAAACGGATTCCTCCAGGACCAGACAGTTCCCCAGAGTGTGTCCCACCGTTGCGATCCTCGCAAAGTCAGCGCCCGGCCAGAGTGCCTCGCCGCTGCGATCCGCGCCAAGCCAGCGCCCGGCCAGAGTGTCTCGCCGCTGCGATCCGCGCCAAGTCAGCGCCCGGCCAGAGTGTCTCACCGTCACGTACCTTAAGGCCCATCAACGCATCCCGAGAAGCCAGAGGCCGAACCAACAAGCGAGAGAAAAATAGCTCTCTTCAACATTTAGGATATACCCATGATAAGACTATAATCCGTAGTATGCCCGGATAAGATTATTAAGGTTGAGGAATGCTCTAAGTAAGGCGGATGAGTAAGGAATCTGTGCGGGTCATGGACCCGAAGCGATAAGTAGACATACATGGTACAAAATAAGCAGGCTTCTACAAATAACCTCTAAATTACAGCTTTCACCGTCGGGAGATCGATCTTTCGCCGTTGGAACATGAAAAGAGTGAGTCAAGAGATAAAGTGAACGTCTTTGTGTGAGTAGATATGACCTTCGTAGAGTTGATCCTGACCCGAATAGAGTCCTTACAGATTCCAATGATAAATTAAAAGAAGAAAGATAAAAGAAACTGAGACTATAGAATGTCAAGCCGATTACGGTTACTTCGATTATTAGATTTACTTTTCCCGATTTATAAAGATTCCTATGATTTAACGAAATACTAGGATTATTACGGTTACTTCGATTATTAGATTTACTTTCCCCGATTTATAAAGATTCCTATGATTTAACGAATTACTAGGATTATTACGGTTACTAGGTTTAATTTCCCCGAATTATAATGATTCCTATGATTTAATGAATTACTAGGATTTCCAAGATTACTACGATTATTAGGCTTCATATGGTTAAAAAGAATTCTGAGATTAAAGAAAAAGAAATTAATGGATTATTATGATTAACAGAATCTTACTGGATTAATTAGGTTAACTAGGATTAAAAAGAATCCTACGATTAAGAATTATCCGGTGGGTTAGCGAATCACTAGGATTACCACGGATATAAGGCTTATTACGTTTAGAAAAGCCTGAGAAAAGAAAAGGATATTATGATTACCCTATATTGTTAATCCCGAACGTTATCTTTAAATTGATCACCATACTCGAATTATTAAGTTAATATCACATTACCTATTAAACATTCCTAATATTAAATGTCTATTTACCATAAGCCCATCCCGTATAAATATAAAATGTATAGTTTCTTCGACAAAATTTAGAATTAGTCACGATTTGACCGTTTAGTTTTCGGCTATCTTGGGTTAGAAGTAAATAATAGAATGTAGGGATTGTTGACTGAACTGAATTGAAATACATTATAATGAAATTTATATCTATTGTTACATTGTGGGTTGTTTTCGAAATGAACTCGGTCTCCGAGTAGAAGTAAGATAGGATTCAGTGTCGCCGTTCCCGTAACTGCAGAACAAGGGAGCGCTTGAACTTTCTCAGTTCAAAGATGTGCTCATTGGTAGGGTAGGGTACATTAGAGCCACACAACATCTGTGGATGTCGATCTCCCTTCCCCCCCCCTCACTCTCCATGTCATTTCCTCTTCTCTCCGTTTTTTTTCTCTTTCCTTTACTTCTTCCTTTCGATCATCCGCATACCGGATCTAGTTCTTGTCGCAGCACGCTAACTTCTTGAGATATTATTATTAATCGGGAGCAACGGAGAGGAAACCGATCTGTGTGGGCAAGATCACCACCCCCAAAGCCGACGAGCCTGAGCCGGAAAATAAATAGCGTGCCCGCCAGCACAGATCGAACCTCCGCCGATAAAACTGACTCCGTTGCACGTTACAGTTATGATTATTAATAATATTAAAAGTGGCGCCCAACGTGGGGCCCGATTGAGTAGGTTCTAATATTCAATGGGACTCATGGATTATCGAAATTTTTTTTTTTTGTTCTATACTTTCCGCTTTCTTTTCCCTATCTTCAAAGGAAGAAATGATTTGATCTATAAGCTTAAGAGCTGCTGGATTGTAGCTAGAGTGAATACACGATATAATATTCCCTGCTAACCGCGGTCTTTGATGATAGAAAGATTTTTTTTTCCTTTAAGCGAAGCAAGTAGATTCAAGCAGTGGAACGCAGAGCGCGCTCGACCATAGTTGACCACCTGACCCTGCAAGAAATACGGCATCGCTCACTGATTCTAACGCCCAGACCTGAGGTGGTTCTGTAGCAACCGCTTTGGAAAGTGGAGGATCAGCCTACAAGTGATTCTCTAACCACGGTTGCGGAGAAACTCGTTTGATTTGGGCATCTTAGGGAAACATTAGTGCGTACCTTCGGTAGCTGGAAAACGGATAAACCAGGAATAATTAGTTGTCTGTCCGCGTCGATTGTGGTGCGTATAAACATGTTCCCTCAAGTGGAAGGTTTCGCCTGGCGAAGAAATCTGAAGGAATCGGATTGACCCCAGGAGTCACGGTTCGCTTGAAACATATAACTGTACTGGAAGGGAGAGATCGACTAATGAAAGGTATTCTGCAGTGAAGGGAAACGAAAGGCATTGAATCCGACTGAGATCACATAAGTTCTGATATATCTGATACATTTTGGTTTTTTTTTGAGATTTTTTTTTTTTGTTATCTGTTGGTTTTGAATAGAAAGCGATAGCGTATTGGGAATTTGTTCTAAGGAATAAGTTGGCAGCAAATTGTTCGGAAATGGGAGTGGATCATTCTCCAGAAGGAGAAGCTGCTCAGGCAGGAAGTGGTGTTAGGGTGGAGTTTTAGTGCAACTGTCTGACGAGGGAGACGAATGTCCAATTGCGTTCGTGTCAAAGAAGTTGAATAAGGCTCAACGTAACTACACTGTGACAGAACAAGAGTGTTTAGCGGCTATTCTTTGCTTAAAGAATTTCCGAGCCTATGTCGAAGGACATGATTTTACGATTATAACCGATCACGCTTCGCTGAAATGGCTAATGTCCAATAACGATCTCAGTTCTCGACTAGCTCGATGGGCTCTATCGTTACAGCGATACCGGTTTAAAATTGAACACCGCAAAGGATCACGAAACGTGGTGCCTGATGCCTTGTCGAGAGTGAACGAGGAGACTATAGAAACTGGGGAGCTGCCAGAAGGTCCATTGGTGGATCTTAAATCCAATCAATTCCAATCCAAGGATTACTTAGAGCTATTCGAGCGCGTAAAAGCAAATCAGGAAAAGTTGCCGGGTTTACGGGCTAAAGAAGGTTACGTGTACCGTCGAGCCGATCATTTGACTAAAGATCGATTAAACGACGAATTTTCTTGGAAACTATGGATTCCTAAAACCATGGTTCCAAACGTGTTGTTGCGTGCTCACGATAATCCGCTTTCTTCCCACGGAGGAATGCACAAGACAGTCGAACGGATAAGAAGGCATTATTACTGGCCTGGACTAGTAGCAGATGTAAAAGCTTATATTAACGCTTGTGAAGTATGTAAGGCCACCAAGGCTCCAAATTGTGTGTTGAGGCCAGCCATGGGAAAGGCTCCTGAAACTCTTCGGCTTTTCCAAAGACTTTTCATTGATTTTCTTGGACCTTACCCCGGTCACGTGGAGGCAACATTGGGATCTTTATCGTTCTAGATCACTTTTCGAAATACATATACTTGAAGGCAGTGAGGAAGATAAATACCGAAGTAGTAGTCAAGTACCTAGAGGAGGAGTTGTTTATGTCCTATGGGGTGCCTGAGACTATCGTGTCCGACAACGGATCACAATTCCGTTCCGAAACTTTTCGTAACCTGTTAAACAAATTCGAGGTGACTCATACTCTAACAGCAGTCCATTCTCCCCAAGCAAACGCATCAGAGCGTGTGAATCGCTCAGCGATTGCTGGTATCCGGGCTTATTTGCGCCCTGACCAGAAGGATTGGGACGAATGCCTCAGTAAAATAGCGTGCGCGCTTAGATCTTCGATACACTCTAGTATAGGGACGACCCCGTATTATATGGCTTTCGGTCAAAATATGATCACGGCCGGATCGACGTATGGACTTCTCAGGAAGCTGGGTATATTGGAGGATCGTTCCGTAGTAATCGATCGGGCTGATTCTTTCGATATAGTGCGTAAGGAGGCGTGCCTTCGGGATCAGAAAATGCACGCAGGAAACGAACGACGATACAATTTGAGGGCTAAAGAGGTAACGTTCTCTGAGGGACAGGAAGTTTTTCGGCGTAACTTCAAGCAGAGTTGCTTTCAGACAGGGTACAATGCCAAATTTGGGCCGGCCTTTATAAAGTCGAGAGTGCGGAAGAAAATAGGGAATTCATATTACGCGCTAGAGGACTTACAGGGACGTTTCTTAGGTAACTATCACGCAAAGGACATACGTCAATAAAAGTCGCTTCATGCGGGATCAGTCTAGGGAATGGTAGATCCCCTAGCCTGATTTTGTGGGGGGGCCTTGTAACGGGCGCCTGAAGCGACACCAAAAGTGTTGCGATACTGCATACATATTTCGAACCTTAACAGGCAAATGCAGGGTCGCAAGGTTTATTTCGCGGGGGTATGTCAATGCAGGGTTGCTGTGACCAAAAGTTGACAGATCAAGGCAGATATGCAAAAGGGTGAAGAAAAGGTGACAGGTGCCAGGAGGGCTAGAAACTTCCTTTTCCTGCGGAGATCTGAAAGACGACGGTTGACTGACCGCATCACGCGATCACAAGGAAAAAAAAAAAAAATCTAGAAAAATAAAGTGTCATCGGCGTTGGGAAAAAGGAGAAACGGATTCCTCCAGGACCAGACAGTTCCCCAGAGTGTGTCCCACCGTTGCGATCCTCGCAAAGTCAGCGCCCGGCCAGAGTGCCTCGCCGCTGCGATCCGCGCCAAGCCAGCGCCCGGCCAGAGTGTCTCGCCGCTGCGATCCGCGCCAAGTCAGCGCCCGGCCAGAGTGTCTCACCGTCACGTACCTTAAGGCCCATCAACGCATCCCGAGAAGCCAGAGGCCGAACCAACAAGCGAGAGAAAAATAGCTCTCTTCAACATTTAGGATATACCCATGATAAGACTATAATCCGTAGTATGCCCGGATAAGATTATTAAGGTTGAGGAATGCTCTAAGTAAGGCGGATGAGTAAGGAATCTGTGCGGGTCATGGACCCGAAGCGATAAGTAGACATACATGGTACAAAATAAGCAGGCTTCTACAAATAACCTCTAAATTACAGCTTTCACCGTCGGGAGATCGATCTTTCGCCGTTGGAACATGAAAAGAGTGAGTCAAGAGATAAAGTGAACGTCTTTGTGTGAGTAGATATGACCTTCGTAGAGTTGATCCTGACCCGAATAGAGTCCTTACAGATTCCAATGATAAATTAAAAGAAGAAAGATAAAAGAAACTGAGACTATAGAATGTCAAGCCGATTACGGTTACTTCGATTATTAGATTTACTTTTCCCGATTTATAAAGATTCCTATGATTTAACGAAATACTAGGATTATTACGGTTACTTCGATTATTAGATTTACTTTCCCCGATTTATAAAGATTCCTATGATTTAACGAATTACTAGGATTATTACGGTTACTAGGTTTAATTTCCCCGAATTATAATGATTCCTATGATTTAATGAATTACTAGGATTTCCAAGATTACTACGATTATTAGGCTTCATATGGTTAAAAAGAATTCTGAGATTAAAGAAAAAGAAATTAATGGATTATTATGATTAACAGAATCTTACTGGATTAATTAGGTTAACTAGGATTAAAAAGAATCCTACGATTAAGAATTATCCGGTGGGTTAGCGAATCACTAGGATTACCACGGATATAAGGCTTATTACGTTTAGAAAAGCCTGAGAAAAGAAAAGGATATTATGATTACCCTATATTGTTAATCCCGAACGTTATCTTTAAATTGATCACCATACTCGAATTATTAAGTTAATATCACATTACCTATTAAACATTCCTAATATTAAATGTCTATTTACCATAAGCCCATCCCGTATAAATATAAAATGTATAGTTTCTTCGACAAAATTTAGAATTAGTCACGATTTGACCGTTTAGTTTTCGGCTATCTTGGGTTAGAAGTAAATAATAGAATGTAGGGATTGTTGACTGAACTGAATTGAAATACATTATAATGAAATTTATATCTATTGTTACATTGTGGGTTGTTTTCGAAATGAACTCGGTCTCCGAGTAGAAGTAAGATAGGATTCAGTGTCGCCGTTCCCGTAACTGCAGAACAAGGGAGCGCTTGAACTTTCTCAGTTCAAAGATGTGCTCATTGGTAGGGTAGGGTACATTAGAGCCACACAACATCTGTGGATGTCGATCTCCCTTCCCCCCCCCTCACTCTCCATGTCATTTCCTCTTCTCTCCGTTTTTTTTCTCTTTCCTTTACTTCTTCCTTTCGATCATCCGCATACCGGATCTAGTTCTTGTCGCAGCACGCTAACTTCTTGAGATATTATTATTAATCGGGAGCAACGGAGAGGAAACCGATCTGTGTGGGCAAGATCACCACCCCCAAAGCCGACGAGCCTGAGCCGGAAAATAAATAGCGTGCCCGCCAGCACAGATCGAACCTCCGCCGATAAAACTGACTCCGTTGCACGTTACAGACTTTATGTTGTCTAATACTTTGGTGAGATATTTTGGTGATTATTATTCCTATGCAAAATTCAGAAAATTCCTAAACAAGAATACAAAACCACTATACGAGTACTAGTGCACAAAAATATAGAATAGATATAAAATACTTATGTGTAAACTCCCTATGAACTGTTAGTTGTACGTGTAAGAAGGCTTTTTAGTTGCAAGCCGCTATGCAAGGGATACTTATATCTCTTATATCTCTGAGCCTGAGCCTGAGCTAAGCGTAGCCTTGACTCTGAGTCAATGGCTGGATGATAGTTTAGGCCAACATTTGCTAATCCCTAGTCTAGTGCGTAATCCGTAATCAAATTAGTTAAGGCCAACTACACACACAACTGAAACGAATTTTCAATGCTTCGAACTTTGTATTAGACCCCTTGGTTTGGCTTAGGCGCGCAGTGACATCTACTAGTATAAGATACTAAATGAACGAATTCCACAACTAATTATAACAAATACAGTGTATCTAGTTCTTAAGCAACAAAAACTGATTACTAACGGGCATTATGTATTCGATTATCATAAAGTCAATAAAGAGAAATAAAACAAAGTAATACGAGTTTATCTTTTATGGGAAGATACGTATACGCTATAAAAATGAATGCGCCTACCAAACTCTTATATTCAGAGTTTATCTCTGATGGAAATTATACGACTTTGAGGGGAAGATATGTATACTCAATATAAATAAATACTTCAGGCTTATACTATGCGCTTGTCTTTGATGGAAAGTTTCGTATAAGCCAAACTCTTATAATTTATAGGATAGTCCTAGGTCGAGAATATTATGGTGGCACAATAATGGCCCTAGCGGCCATTTGTTGAACTAAGTCACAGAATTTTATAGCATTCTTATACTACTATTGGCTATGGAGGACTCCTCTGAACAAGCATCTGATGGCCTCCACCGGTAGGTGCCGTCTCTCATCTGGCAGGGCGTATAATAGAGGATATAATAGAAGACTTTCATTAAGGGGTACATGAAATTCATTCTTAACTTGTTACTATAAAAAGGAGAATACTTTGAGTGTAAATACAATTGAATTGACTTGAGAGAACTCTCCGGTTTCCTACGTCTATTATGTGAAAATATTATTATTGTCCAGCTATTGTGCGACTTGTTAGACTTGATTCAATATTGAAGCAATTGTCGTCGTCTGGACAATCTGTAAACACATTTAATAATACGAAGCTGGGAGTTATATATGCATAATGCAATAAACACATGTGGGCAACAATTTTCATTTTCAAATATTTGACAACAAATAATTAAATAAAGAAATTAAAAAGATCTAAGCTTATGATGAGTTCGCAAATATAAGTACAGCATTTCACATCATGACTCCGCATGACGATTTTTTGGAAATAAAGCATTTAGTTTGTTTTAAACCAAAAACTTCAATTTATGGGGCAAACAGCATAGTAATAACTATGATGATTAAAAGATTCTAATTCTAAGCAATAATTTGTTAAAATTAGTATAAAGTATATTACAAAATATTGCCAATAAAGTGTCTGCAATAAATTCCTCATTCAAAAGATGCTAACCCCAACGCAAACACACACACACACACACACACACACAAATACACGCCCCAAATAGCTCTGTTCTCCCAGTCAGGTTCAAGCGTCGAGGATGTTAAAAAGATACCGGAAATGTAACAGGAAACAAAATGACTTAATGGTCGGGATTGGCGCAATAGCCGTGCCGTGACTCCTGACTCCTGACTCCCGACCATCGACCACCACTGAGCATCGCATTCCACTGCCTGGTTGACTCCTCGTTCCATGGCGTTACTGAAATTGCACTTAAACAGGCGTTGCACGTTGCGCTTGGGTCAGCGCAAAAATTGCGCATTTCGTGTCCAGTGGCAAGGCGGCCAAATGACATCATAATTGCAATGAAATTGAATGCGTAAGCAGACCACAGAAAAATGTGTGCATCCATTGATGAAGTTAATCGGTAGCTGACCATCGTTGTTCTTCCTCCGTTGAACTGGAGGTGTGAGACTTGTCTTGTCAGCCTTGTCAGCCATGTGACTGTATGTAGGTAGGTGTCATCTGCTAGATTTGGAACCATTTTTTCTCGTTTGGCTCCTTCGTCTATCCAAATAGACAAGCCTAATTCCACCCAAATTACCAACATAGAAGATGTTTTTACTTCCGTGTAATGCTTAAGTATCTTATCGAACAGAAAACAAAAATTAGAAAACTGTTGAAAAGGAGTTGCTTTGAAAGTGGTTTTTATTATTTTGCTGCATTACAACTACCCCACACCAACTTATATTCACACTGTGGACGTCTCTCCGGGGGTGGAGCTCTTATTCTGATAATCCTCAATGATCTTCTCCAGCTGGCGCTCCACATTGGGCTTTTCGAGGGCATATTCGACCAAGGTCTGGCCCACACAGCCACTGGCATTGAGACCCAAGGGCAGTAGTTGCAGGCCCTTCAACTTTAGACTGAGCAGCGCGCCGGGTACTTTCTCCAGCACACCGAGGGCTTGATTGATGCCCCTGTGGCATGAGATGGGATCGGAAGTGAGCCTCAGGCAGGTATCGATTTGTCCAATCAGATCGTTGGTGGCGTTGTGGAACGTAGAGATGGTTTCCTGTACATTTTGCTCGAACTGGGCCTGGCCAACCTGCAACGCCTCCAGACAACTGTGCAGATAGGCCGTATAGCGATTCTGCAGGTCGTTGATGATGTCATCGGCGTCAGCGCTGCCAGCGCCATTGGTTGCCTCATCTACGCGTTTCAGCTGGTCGGCTGCCCAGTCGTTCCACTGCTCCTTGATTTCCGCGGCATGCTTCTGCCTCTGCTCATCCAGCTGTCTGTTGATGTCGGCCAGTGAGGCCTCCAGGTCCGCGGTCGTGGAATTGATTCTCTCCAGAGCGTTCAGTGCCTCTTGCAGGGCGTTGCGCTTTACTCGGTTGGACACCCTCGAAATGGCAACACGTAGAGCCTGCAGCGTGGACTGCACCAACGAGGAGAAGTTTCCGAGTGCCTCAGCGGCAGCCTTGTGGAGGGCATGTGCGATCTGTTCCCCATAATTGGCTGCATCCTGAGCGAATTGACTGGTGGAGTTCCTCAGGCTGTTCAGGAAGTCCTCAGCTATGGCCGCTCCGTTCTTTCCGGCGCCAATAATTCCGTCGATGAGGTGCTGGCCGGCATCTCCCAATCCGTTCCACAACCCCTCAATGAGTTGTGGCTCCGGCTTGGCCAGGACACATCCGGCGCTGATGGTTAGGGCGAGCAGGAGCAGCGTTGGCTTGGTTAAGTGCATCATCTCGATCGACTGTTAGCCAAATGAAACTCTCCCACCTACAGTTATCCGGCATTTTATACCATTTCTGGGAGCTTGTCCAGCTTGCCGTCCACTATTTCAATATTGGATCACAGTTTAAATCTATTTAATTGGTTAATATTTGAGCAGCTGTTTGCCGTTTTGTAACATACAAAGTACAGGCTTTTCTGATAGATGGAAACTCTGGGCGGCGGGGAACGGGGTATTAAGGAAGAAGTGGCTGAGGAATGTAAATATATGTATACTATAGTCAGGTCTTTGTAGACTGTTCCTTCCAAAGAACAATGATCCTTAAAGGCCATATCTACAGTGACAGGATCCCTCCAATAAGGAGGCTGGATCCCATTGTGCCGTCAAACAAACGAAGCAAGAAACATTTGGAATAGAAGAGCAGAAAGCACAGACGAACGAATCCAAAAAGATGTCGCATGTCGCATTGGGACGGAGACAACCGCGGCGGTTAATTGGCACTTACAGAGAATATGACTTATAGCGCTGTCTCGCTTACGATCACGAATCAAATATTCAATATTCTGCTCAATCGAAACTGCTGATTAATGCTAGGGACAAAGAATGTCCCCACTGGAAAAGTCAGAAAAAGCGCAGCTACTTATAAATGAGGTACTATTAGAACCTTCCTGAAGTCCATTCGCTCAATTAATTCATGATTCCAACTGAGATCTTTCGCAGCAACAGAAATAGCAGCAGTACTTTGGAAAATACATTCTCGACGAATAACTAATGGACATACAATTATAAAGTACGTTTCCAATAAAACTAAAATCACCTGGAAAATTCTTTTTAGCATGAACAAAGTTCAGTGAAATGTGTCGTTTGCTGCATTAAAGGTTATTTTTAATATTTTCTTGCATATACCCACACCAGCTTATATTTATTTTATTTCATGTTGTGCCTACATCCTATTCGGTGCTAGAGTCCCCGGATGAGGACGCTTCGGAGGAAGATTCCTCTCCAGGAGAAGCGGGCGCATCGGAGGAAGAATCTCCTCCAGGAGAAGCGGGCGCATCAGAGGAAGAATCCCCTCCAGGAGAAGCGGGCGCATCGGTGGAAGAATCCCCTCCAGGAGAAGCGGGCGCATCGGAGGAAGAATCCCCTCCTGGAGAAGCGGGCGCATCGGAGGAAGAATCCCCTCCAGGAGAAGCGGGCGCATCGGAGGAAGAATCCCCTCCAGGAGAAGCGGGCGCATCGGAGGAAGAATCCCCTCCAGGAGAAGCGGGCGCATCGGAGGAAGAATCCCCTCCAGGAGGAGAGGTCTCTGCGGACGAAGATTCCTCTCCAGGAGGACTGGTGGTAGATTTCTGATCCTTATTACGTTCAATGATCTCGTTCAGCTGGAGCTCCACATTGGGCTTTTCGCGGGCCAATGCGGACAGGGTCTGGTCCACACATTTACTGGCATCGAGACCCACGATCAGTAGTTGCCGTCCCTGCAGCGTTAGCTTGCGTATCTCTCTGGGGGCTTGACGCAGTGGGACAAGGGCCTGATCGATGCCCCTGCGGCATAAAGTGGAAGTGGAACTGCGCTTCAGGCAGATATCCATTCGTTCAATCAAATTGTCGGTACCGGTCTGGTACGGAGGGATGGTTTCCTGAACATTTTGCTCGTACTGGACTTGGCGAACCTGCAACTCCTCCACGCAACTGTGGAGATAGGCCGCATAGCGATTCTGCAGCTTGTCGATGGTGGCTTCGGCGTCAGCGCTGCCAGCGCCACTGGTCTCCTCTTTCACGCGTTTCAGCTGGTCGGCAGACCAGTTGGTCAACTGCTCCTTGATTGCCTTGGCATGCTTCTGCCTCTTCCCTTCCAGCTGCTCGTTGATATCGGCCACTGTGTTCTCCAGCTCCACGGTTGAGGCATTGATTCCTTCCAGAGCCTTCAGAGCCTTTTTCAGGGCGTTGCGCTCCACTCCGTTGGTTACCCTTGAAATGGGACCACGCCGACTCCGTATTCCTGCCTGCACTGACGAGGAGAACTCTGAGAGTGTCTGGGCGGCAGCCTCGTGGAGGGCTTGGGCGATCTGTTGCCCATAATTGGCTGCATACTGGGCGAACTGACTGGAGAGGTCCTTTAGGCTTTCTAGAAAGTCCCCAGCTAAGGCCGTTCCACTCTTCTCGGGATCAGTATGTGCCAGAACATATCCAGCGCTGATGGTTAGGGCGAGCAGGAGCAGCGTTGGCTTGGTCAAGTGCATCATCTCGACTGTTAGCCAAATGAAACTCTCCCACCTACGGCTATACGGCATTTTATACCATTTCTGGGAGCTTGTCCAGCTTGCCGTCCACTATTTCAATATTAGATCACAGTTTAAATCTATTTAATTGGTTAATATTTGAGCAGCTGTTTGCCGTTTTTAAGCACACTGTGTATAGACGTTTCTGAGCAGATGGTACATACATATATGTACATATGTATGTATGTTTAGTATAGTCAGGTCGAGAACACCCACTCTACAATGATACTTAAAGGGCATATATACAGGATATTGATCACTTCTCTATCAATAGAGGCTTGAAAAACTAAGAGTATTTAGAAAAGTTATAACTTTTCATCCAAAGTAAGTGTTTGAAATGCCAAGCTTTTCTGGCAACTATTTCTGTCCAAAATCCAAATGATATATATTATTTTTATTTATACCGGCGGCTAAGTCGAAGCCGATTTCTCGCTCTTATGCCCGACTCGATAAGTGTTCAAAAATTACGAGATCGGGATGCAATCTATGTGGAGAGAGACAAACTGAAGGCAATACAAACACTAAGATGAGTAACTGCATACAAAATTTGCAGATTAATTATTTCGGTGTGGAATTTTCGGAAATTCCACCCTGAGAAGAAGAGAGGGAGAGAGACAGACAGATAGATATACATTATATTTTTAGATCCGTGAGCGCTGTGGACTTCGTGCGAGCGAGATAGCGCGTATTTTGTTTCTTACGAAAGAACGTCGTTGCATACAGGAGTGAATTGTATGCGTGTAACTCATTTTAGTGTTTATATTGTCTTTGATAGAACTTATTTATTCAAGTAACGCTGATCTAAGCAAAAGCCGAAGCGGCAGATGCACAGCAGGGAGAGTGCAGCAGTGCTGTATTATTATTTTTGTATATTTTTTTGTATTATTTTTTGCGTCCTATCACGACACAGTATTAGTTTTATATAGAGACTTTAGTGATTTTGTATTAACAATCTCCAAGTATCTCATACAACACTTGTACGCTTTGACTGTTTGTGACTTTAATGACTTTCATTTATAGTAGAATAGCAATTTAGTCAACTTGGGTGTGTGTGAACAATGCCATTGGGCCGTTTTACGAGCGAAATAGAAACATTCAAAATAGAAGAGCAGAAAGAACAGGCGAACGAATCCAACAAGATAACGAAAATGTGCGTATGAGCATGTCGCAATTGCGTGAATCTCAATCACTAGAGGAACGATATGAACAAAATCAAGAAAGACGAAACCATTCGGATAACTGAGGGCCATACATTTATAAAGTACGATTAAAATAAAACAAAAACATCTGGAAAATACTTTTCTTGTATATACGCACACCAGCTTATTTTTATCTTATTTTATGTTGTGCCTGCATCCTATTCGGTGCTAGTGTCCGAGGACGCTTCGGAGAAAGATTTCTCTCCAGGATCCGTTTCCAGGTCGCATCGAGGAAGAATTCCCTCTAGGAGAAGCGGTCGCTGGGGGGGAAGATTCCTCTCCAGGAGAAGGAGAAGCGGTCGCATCGGAGGAAGAATTCCCTCCAGGAGGAGAGGTCTCTGCGGACGAAGGTTCCTCTTCAATGATCTCGTTCAGCTGGCGCTCCATATTGGGCTTTTCGCGGGCCAATGCGGCCAAGGTCTGGTCCACACAGCCACTGGCATCGAGACCCACGATCAGTAGTTCCAGTCCCTGCAGCGTATGCTTTTGTATCTCTCTGGGGGCATTCCGCAGCGGGACGCAGGCCCGATCGATGCCCCTGCGGCATACAGCGGGAGTGAAAGTGCGCTTCAGGCAGATATCCATTCGTTTAATCAAATTGTCGGTACCGGTCTGGTACGGAGGGATGGTTTCCTGAACATTTTGCTCGTACTGGACTTGGCGAACCTGCAACTCCTCCACGCAACTGTGAAGATAGGCCGCATAGCGATTCTGCAGCTTGTCGATGGTGGCTTCGGCGTCAGCGCTGCCAGCGCCACTGGTCTCCTCTTTCACGCGTTTCAGCTGGTCGGCAGCCCAGTTGGTCAACTGCTCCTTGATTGCCCTGGCATGCTTCTGCCTCTTCTCTTCCAGCTGCTCGTTGATATCGGCCACTGTGCTCTCCAGGTCCACGATTGAGGAATTGATTCCTTCCAGGGCCATCAGAGCCATTTTCAGGGCGTTACGCTCAACTCCGTTGGTTACCCTCCAAATGGGACCACGCCGACTTCGTATTCCGGCCTGCACTGACGAGGAGAAGTCTGAGAGTGTCTGGGCGGCAGCCTCGTGGAGGGCTTGGCCGAACTGACTGAGGTCCTTCAGGCTCCCTAGAAAGTCCCCAGCTAGGGCCGTTCCACTCTTCTCGGGATCAGTTAGTGCCAGAACACATCCAGCGCTGATGGTTAGGGCGAGCAGGAGCAGCGTTGGCTTGGTTAAGTGCATCTTCTCGATCGACTGTTAGCCAAATGAAACTCTCCCACCTACGGTTATCCGGCATTTTATACCATTTCTGGGAGCTTGGCCAGCTTGCCGTTCACTATTTCAATATTGGCTCACAGTTAAAATGTAAGTAATTGTTTGGATGCCAAGCTTTTCTGGCAACTATTTTCGTCCAAAATCTAAATTAAAGAAATCGGGTAATAATACTTATTTATACCGGCGGCTTAGTCGAAGCCGATTTCTCGCTCTTATCCCTGGCCCGATAAGTGTTCAAAATTACGAGATCGGGATGTGATCTACGTGGAAAGAGATTATAGAACCAAAGACAATACAAACACTAAGATGAGTAACTGCATACAAAATTTGCAGCTCCATTTTTTCGGTGTGGAATTTTCGGAAATTCCACCCTGAGAAGAAGAGAGGGAGAGAGACAGATAGATAGATAGACAGAGAGCGCTCTAGAGGTAAACATGCAAACTCATTATATTTTTAGATCCGTGAGCGCTGTGGACTTCGTGCGAGCGAAGTCGCCTTCCTATCACGACTCAGTATTAGTCTTTTATAGGGATAGGGATAGTGATGAACAATCACTATGAATCACTTTTTTGTATGAACAATCTCCAAGTATATCACACATGTGTATGATTTGACTTTTTGTGACTTTAATGACTTTGAAAGGCTTATAGTAGAACAGCAATTTAGTCAATTTGTGTGTGTGTAATACAGTGAAAAATGCCATTGGGCCGTCTAACGAACGAAACAAGAAACATGCGAAATAGAAGATCACAAAATACAGACGAAAGAATCCAACAAGATAACGAACATGTGCGTATAAGAAAGTCGCAATTGCGTGAATCTCAATCAAGAGAGGAACAACTTATATTCACACGTAGTTATGTTGTGCGTACATCCTATGTGGATGTGGACGTCTCTACGGGGGTGGAGATCTTATTCTGATAATTCTCAATGATCTTCTCCAGCTGGCGCTCCACATTGGGCTTTTCGAGGGCATATTCGGCCAAGGTCCGGCCCACACAGCCACTGACATCGAGATCCACGGCGAGTAGTTGTTGCAGGCCCTTCAACTTTAGGCTGAGCAGCGCGCCGGGTGCATTCTGCAGCACATCGAGGGCTTGATTGATGCCCCTGTGGCATGAGATGGGACTGGAAGTGAGCTTCAGGCAGGTATCGATTTGTCCGATCAGACCGTTGGTGGCGTTGTGGAACGAAGAGATGGTTTCCTGTACATTTTGCTCGAACTGGGCCTGGCCTACCTGCAACTCCTCCAGACAACTGTGCAGATAGGCCGTATAGCGATTCTGCAGGTCGTTGATGATGTCATCGGCGTCAGCGCTGCCAGCGCCGTTGGTTCCCTCATCTACGCGTTTCAGCTGGTCGGCTGCCCAGTCGTTCCACTGCTCCTTGATTTCCGCGGCATGCTTCTGCCTCTGCTCATCCAGCTGCCTATTAATGTCGGCCAGTGAGGCCTCCAGGTCCGCGGTCGTGGAATTGATTCTCTCCAGAGCGTTCAGTGCCTCTTGCAGGGCGTTGCGCTTAACTCGGTTGGACACCCTCGAAATGGCAACACGTAGAGCCTGCAGCGTGGACTGCACCAACGAGGAGAAGTTTCCGAGTGCCTCAGCGGCAGCCATGTGGAGGGCATGTGCGAACTGTTTCTCATAATTGGCTGCATTCTGGGCGAATTGACTGGTGGAGTTCTTCACGCTGCTCAGGAAGTCCTCAGCTATGGCCCTTCCGTTCTTTCCGGCTCCAATGATTCCGTCGATGAGGTGCTGGCCGCCATCCCCCAATCCGTTCCACAACCCCTCCAGGAGTTGTGGCTCCGGCTTGGCCAGAACACATCCGGCGCTGATGGTTAGGGCGAGCAGGAGTAGCGTTGGCTTGGTCAAGTGCATCATCTCGATCGACTGTTGGCCAATTGAAAGTCTCTCTCCAACAGCTGTCGGACATTTTATACCATTTCTGGGAGCTCGGCCAGTAGGATTGACGTTACTGTTTCAATATTGGATCAAAATTTGAATTTAATTAGTTAATATTTGAGAAGCTGTCTGGCCTGGCTGACGTATTGGAGAGGAACGCGGGAAAGTGCAGCGGGTTGGCTAGCGAAACAACAAAATTATATTATATCCGACATATAGATGTCCATGAATATAGAGTAAGTTGAATGCAATTAAATGACTGAGCAGAAAAGAGTAACGGAACGACTACTACAATACAAGATGATTCCATTTGCTATAACAGAGGAGGAATAATAATTTTGATGGCAATCATTTAATAAGTGAATTTGTCGATAGCGCGAATTGCGAACTGGCCGACTGCTTTGATGCGGGCTGAGCACACATTCCATTCCTTTATGTATGTATGTATACACACCCACATATACACATATCCAAAGGTTGACAAAGGCAAAGGTTAAACTTTGCTTTAATTTTGAAATTTATATGCCTGCCAAACAAAGGAACGACGCGGGGCGACCGTCAACGTCATGTTTACGCTTGGGTTATACCCTTTTGTGCTCAACTTTCTGCATAACTAACCGAAAAGGGGGTGAGAGAGGCAGAGAGAGGGAGAGGGAGGATTAGAGGAGGAGGGGGGAGGCGGAGTAGGACAGGTATAATGATTGTCTGCTTTTATTATGACTTTAATTGTCGCTTGATAAACGTCGACACGCACAGAGACGAAGAGTGTTTAAGAGGAGCAGAGAGAGAGAGAGAGAGAGAGCAAGAGAGGTAAAGAGAGAGAGAGAGAAAGAGATGTGGCAAGGCCTTGAGCGACATGCAGCAAATACATACCTACATTTTATTAGTCTGCTGTTAGTTTTGTTTAATTATGCTGTCATTAACTTTGTCACACAGATACGCTTGCACACGGCTACCCAAGCACACACACGCACACACACACACACAGACACACGCATAACGGTAAAACAAAAGCTTACATGTCTAAACGCAATTATTGCCGAAGCGTAGGAGGCCAACAAAGAGCTCTCCTCTCTGCTCTTAGAGTGGACAAGGACAGCACCATACCGCACCGTGCCAGATGGCCCTGCCCTTGCCCCTTGCCCGTGCCCCTGCCACCCACAGCCTTCTCTCTCTCTCTCTCTCTTCGCATTCTGTGCAGACGGCCAAAGCAGACATTTAATTTTGCATTTTCCACTAATTGGCTGGCATACTTGCCACATTCTCGCTTCGCTTAATTAATTTAATTAGAAATATGTATGTTTGGGCACAAAAGAAATTCAAACCTCAAAATCGTTTCAATATTATGCTGTCCAGTGTAGCTTATGATAATTATGCGGCCAATGCAATTACGTCTACGTGGTCGAGCGGTGGCAAGCTGGGCGATGCTGCAGCCACAGCCACAGCCAGTACCTTGCTCATTTGGCGGCTCATCATCGGTTTCATTCAAAGGCGGCTGCCTCAGTGTGGCGCCAGTCTGCGCCTCATTGAACGATGCGACTCTTACAGAACCTGCCCCATGGGGCATATTGAATTCCTCGCCTGCTTTGTCATGGTTACAAAACTATATTCTTAATTGCTAAAATCAGACACAAAATTGTGTGATAATAGATGGGAGATTTATCGAATATCAACTGAATAATCTCGAAATCTTTTGGTAGGCAAATAAGTACATAATGTCCTGTCATGGATGTCCCTTACACATCAAATAAATATTTCCTAAATATGTATATAAATCCAAGAAATATCTATCCTTCATCCAAAAACTTAGAGATGATGCCACCTCCCTACATTAAATTGAAACTCCTGCCGAACCACTCTTTATTGAAAACTCTTCTCTCGTATAATTCTCGTATGAATGATGTATTTAATATTTCGATCTGTGGAAGAGCGTAGCAGTGCCATAGCAGCGATAACCTTTCCATTATGCTTTTATGCTGACCTCGGCAACTGCCATGAATGGCTAGCAGGATGGACCATGGACCAAGGAGCAACGAGCAAGGACCAGAGAACAGAGAGGAGCAGAGGAGCAGAGGACCAGAGGACGATGTCTGAAACGATTCCATGCCGTGGCAATCGCGGCCATTAAGTCATTTTGTTTCCTGTAACATTTCCGGTATCTTTTTAGCGTCGTCGCCGCTTCGAGTGTTGCGGGCTGCCAAATGGAGGGGAGGCCGTCCGGCCATCCCGGGTGGATCTCTGCTGGTTGGCACGAACTATGGGTGTGGGTGTGGGTGTGGATGGAGTGCCCGGATTGGGTGGGGCAACAAATGCTTTTAAAGTAGATGATGGCGTTGGCTGCTTGGTCAATTTATTGCTTACCAAATGTGTTGCTGGTCCGGTCCGGTCCGGTCCTCGCTCTGGTTCTGGCTCTGAATGCAACTGACTTTCCAAATTGCACCACGTAAAGTGTTCTCTGAAATTAACTTTGGCCTCTTCAGGCCTCTGCCCCTGCCTCAGCCCCTGCCTCAGCCCCTGCCTCAGCCCCTGCCACTGCCGCAGATAAAAAGTGAAACAAAAATTGTTAAATAATGGTTGCATTAATGATGGGCCTTCGTATTTCATGTGCAATTTATTGGAATTGCCGTGTATATGGAATCAGATACGGTCGATGATTTATTGCGGCTCAAAGCGAGCAATCCCAGGTAACCAAACCCTCAATCCCTTCCTTAACTCACCTTCTAGCTATCATGAATACTAATTTTTGTGAAAATCAGAACATAAGACATACTCGTACGTATACTTTTTTGAGATGTACTTGGACTAAGTGAATGCCACGAGCATACAAATATTGTGTGCATTATTTTGTATATGCCAGCCCAGGGCCAGTCGCCGAGCATTGCTCATACGCAGCGTTGCCAGAGCCAAAGAAACAGCCCGGCAGCCGGGCAACTGCAGTTGTAGTAGATGCTCGGCTCCCTGGGCGCACATACAACAGATTTAGTATGGCAGCTTTTATCTTGTCGCGTTGCTCGCTCTGGGGATCAAGCGCCAGGCAGGAGAGCAAGCCGTGTACATTTGTTCATATGAAAGTGCCAGCAGGCCACGGCTGTACCTGTATTCGTATCCGTATCCCGTATCTGTTTCTCCATATCACCCGGCAATCCCATCAGCCTCGGCTAAATGTGTAACAGCAGTCACTTAGCGTACCCGTAGCCATCCCCATCCCACATCCCACATCCACATCCACATTCACATTCACATCCAAGCCACATACCCACATCGCTAAAGCAGAGTGTGTGCGGTCGTTACTTCATTGGCACAATCCCCAGACTCGGAACGCGCGCTCTGCCATTGTTTAGCTGTGCATTTTATTTTCCACTTTTTTCCCCGCCACGTATTTTCTTTTAATGCGCTGCGGATTTGCTGTGAAATATGCAGAGGGGGTGGCTGGGTGGCTTCGGTGGCTGTATCTGCCGCAACCACGCTGCAACAACACCCACTACCCACTACCCACTCGCCCACCTGGTCTCTATCTAGCTCCCCGTTGGCCCAACACTCTTATGCTAATTAAGTTTATGCTAATTTAACTTATTGCCACTAAGTTGGCCCACATATGCGGCCAGCCGCAGAAGCCATCATTTTTTTTTTTCGTTTTGTCTCTGGGGCTTCCGAAAATTGCGCAGCGCCATCCTTGGATGCTGCAAATCAAGGAATTGCCGAAAATTAGGAATCGAAGTAATTTATGCAATTAAAAGCAGCGCATGGCTATAGTCCTGAGACTGAAACTGAGGCAATCGATGTGCCACGTGGTCATCTGCATAAGGATTCATTTGTGCATCTTATAAGCGTATATCGAAAGCTCCAAGGCACAAAAAACAAGGACAAATATGTAATCAATATCAGCCAGTGGCAGTCGCCGTAGTACCCCTAACATATGACAATAATACCAGAGATCGATAGGCGACTATCGATAGCTCGCTACGGCTACTACACACATCTCTATCTACACGAGCATCATCCAAGCGTCGTACAAATTATCACAAATATAATTATTGATTGTTAAGTGAAGTTCTTATAAATAAAGTTATTAATTATAAACGTCACACAGTTTTACTCTAAAATTAAAATCATACTCTCAAAAGTGAAATTCGTGTACATTTTTTGTGCAGGTTTACAACATTTTCACTTACTTGTGCAATATTTACACTTGCGCACTCAAAAGCAGTCAAAAGCGTTCCGTTTTTACCCATTTCCTCAGTATTTTCAGCCGAACTTACTGTCTGATTTTTATGTAAATTGCATTTAAAGCAATAAATCAGTTTTAATCAGCCCACGGGTCCCGGCAGCTGAGCCGTCCTGCTCCTTCTCGTCCTCGTCGTTGTCCCTGTCCCTGTCGCTGTTGCTGTCTCTCTCTGTCCCTGTCGCTGTCCCTGTCGCCTGTCGCTGGGTCTGTGTCGTGTCTGTTGGACGCATGATAGGAGTCTATATGCAGACTGGCATTGTGTATGCAAGGGGCTTTATTAAAAAAAACTGACCAATAAATGAATTTCTGCGAATGGCTGCGTATCGAAATTCGTTCATTAAAGAGCACAAAATGGAAAGTTGCGCTCACAGAGAGACAGAGAGAGAGAGATGAAAAGCCAATCGATAATGTCAAACATAAGACAGTGAATGGATAATAAGGAACGGAATTCATTCACAATAGGAGTGGTTAATAGAAAGCCAGTACCAGTACACAATATATAGTTCTGTCTATATTCTCTGTAACAATCTGTCACTCTTTTGAGTCCGTCACCCATGCGCACCACAATTATTTTGGCATCCGCCGTGCCGGAACTTATTTGCCTGGAAAAACATTGCCCTGGCATCTCGACTACAGCCGGTCAAAACGTTGGCCAACTACACGCGAAGCCCGCTAATTAAATTAGCAAACGCCAACAACTGTGGTTCTGGCATTTAATTTTGCAGCATAAATCAACGCACAAAAGGCAATACAAAGCAGGACAGGGCAGGGCAAGGGTAGGGCAGGGCAATGCTGGACCGAGAGACTCGAACTAGCTCTGGCCAAAAAATGTGATCAAACTTTTGTCAGAGCCAAATTATTTTGCGCATGTAAAATTGTCCAGCTCCCAGCTTCAGCTCCAGCTCTTGGTCGCCCAAAAACAAAAACAGGAACAGAAAACACACACACACACAACCAGATCCAGTTGTGGGGGGCAGCAGTTCCAAAAATGTTGTCACTGGGTGTACGGGCTGGTGCAAAAATAAAAAGTTAATTCGAGGCAATTATGTTGACATGCCAAATGTCCTGGTGACTGCTTCGGGTTTGGGTTCGAGTTCGAGGTCGAAATCGGGTCCTGGTTCTGGCACTACGCCATCGTTGAATCGCTGAATCGTTGGGTTATTTACAGGAATTTGTTCTCTTGGCTGCCGCCCCGCTTTATCCTGCTCTGGCGGTGCGTTTTTGATAAATTCCCATGGCAGACTTTGGCTCAAAGCGCTGGCACAACATTCCTGAAAAAAACAAACAAAACTGGGCAGAGTTCAGGGGAATTGAGTTGATGGAACCTCCATGTTTGATAGCTCGTAGTTTATGTATATTTGTAGGAATTTATGTGTTACAATGTTAATTTATAATGTTTTGGATTGTGTTCCAGCGTGGTTAAAGATGTTACAATAGGTGCTTATAATTATTGTGTTAAAGTATTACGACTCGAAACGAACGACTCCCGTTGGATGGATATCGACTGGTGATCAGAAGGTTGCCATATAGCTTGCCCCGCTTCTAGTGTGCCCCTTTTGTGGTTGCCCGCCAGATTCAAATCCCACATATTCATAACAATTTCTTTCACTTAATCAGGATAATGAATAAACCAGAATATTTTTGGCTTATTTGACCAGAGAGTAGTGTAAAAGTCATCTGTTGAAACAGGTTTTGCTGTTGGCTCTTGGTTATAATTTGATTTAAAACAGCAGAATTTGATTTTGAAACATTTTTCTCGCTGCTCGGTTTTTGTTGTGTTTTTATGTGTGTTCTGCGGCATTTTTTTTGTCGCTTTGTTACGCAGATTTGTGTTTTTTTTTTTTGCCTTAATTTGTCTCTCGGACTGGGCAAGTTTTGTTAGTTTTAGTGTGTTTAGTTATACCCTTACAGAGTGTTACGAATAGAAGGCAGCATGCCCCATATCTAAACATCAGATCGCTCGGAAAACCAGCACATATGTACATAGGTTGTACATGGTACTTTTAAAGAATATGAGTAGTACTTTTAATACTGCAGTCTTTGGGTATCGGATATGAAAAAAAAATACAAAACATCCTTGAATTCTACCACCCCAGGCGGGAATTGAACCCACATTCCCGGCTTAGAAGGCCGGTGCCTTATCCATTAGGCCACTGGGGTTTAGATCTCGGCTGTTTTCTGCTGCTGCTGCTGCTGCTGCTGCTGAACTACGTCAGTCTGCATTTTTACTCTCCTCTTCTCTGTTGTGTTCTCCCTCTACTCTAGCGTTGCTGCTTATCTGTTGTTTACCTGCTGTCCTTCTCGTTCTGCTGTTGTTCTGCTGTTGTTCTGTTGTTAGTGCTGTTACTGCTGTTAACCGACGCTCCTTCAGTGGGCCGGCTTTCCCACTCCCTCTATCGTTTATATAAACAGGAATTATCATCAACGATCGGTTGAAACACAATTCTTTCTGGTGACAAAAGTATGTACATATCTGTCAAATCGATTATTGAGAGCTACAAATTGGGTTAAAAATAAGCCTGCTATTATTCATATATGTACATATGTACGATACAGTATAGGTCAAATGGACCGTTTTCTGATATAAATTCATTTGTCAAAAGTATTCAAATTAACTAGCTTTTGTTAGGTACCATAAATGTTAACATTACATTCTGATGCTCAGTTAACAGCTGTTAAAACAGCTGATTCAATCCAAAACCACGTGCCCATAAATTGTGAACATTTTTTCATCGCGATGGATGGGCAAGAGTGTCTAAAGTTTGGGTCCACGAATCGAGTCTTGTTTTCCTTGTGCGTGCTGGCGGTTGTTGCTTCTGGGTCGCAGCTCAAATGTTTCATTATTTATGCGCTTTAGTGGCTGGATGTCGTTCTCTGTTGTTGCTGCTGCTCCTGCGGATGTTGCAGTTGTTGCAGTTATTTGCCCCCGAACCCTTTTTGCTGACATGCCAAACTTTTTGCCTCAATAAAGTTTTGATATTTTTGGCAGAATTTTAGGCAGAGGATGGGGAGGTGGAGCCACGGGGGAGCAGACAAGGCAATTACACGAAAAAGCATTTATTATCGCTAACAATTTTTTGTTTATGCAACGTGTGAAATTCATGATATGATGGCGGGTGTCGATGGCGATGGCGACAACGTCCTTGCAAAAATTTTTTTTTTTTGTATTTTGATTTATGTGTGTTTTGATCTAGGCCAAAATGATTATATTTCTCTGGCAATCTGAAACGTTTTGATAAATTTAATTTTCATAGTGGCAATTACATTTTGGAATATTAAGAGTCAAGGCTAACGAATGAAGGCATGGTCATGGGCTGTAGATGGGATATTGAACACTTTAAAGTCTAGATACAATTCAATTCAATATATGTGTATTAGAAGATATATTTATATGTTGGTTTCAGTGGATTTTGCACAGTATAAATTACTAAAATCGACAATCCTAACGAGGGTGTAAGTCAGCTTACGATTTACATATGTGAAGACGGACGGACGGACAGACAGACATGGCTATATCGACTCAACTATTAATGCTGATCAAGAATATATATACTTTATGGCGTCGGAAACGCTTCCTTCTGGGTGTTACATTATCAAAAAATATGTTTCATTTCATTCAATGAAACATACGATTTCATATGAACCTTAAGCCCGATTTTATACCCGTTACTCGAAATGAGTAGAGGGGAATATTAAATTTGTGGGAAAAGTGAATGTGTGTAAAGCCCAGAATGTAGCGCTTACGACCCCATAAAGTATATATGTATGTATATTCTTGATCGGCATTAAAAGCCGGATCGATATAGCCATGTCTCTCCCAGTCTGTCCCAACGAGCGCCTAGGTTTCAGAGACTATAACAGCTAGAGCAACCAAATTTTGTATCCAGACTCCTGTCATATCAGAGTGTTGAAAATGTCGTCCCACCCCGCCCCCAGAAAAGACGAAAATCTGTGTTCTCTATCCCTTTTTCCATATATTTTTTATGTAAATTTAATTATAAACAGCTTTTAGCATTCATTGAATTTTTTTATTATAAATCATCACCATCATTATAAATTTCATAAGGTTTTTGCCCTTATCATCATTTGCGAAAATGTAAGGGAGATCGTCCTGTTATAGTTGTGCCAGGAACCCCAATGAATGCCGAAACGTGGTTGGTCACTTACTTTACCATCTTTATAATACTTTCCATTGAGGTCACTGCAATACAAAAAAAAAAAAACAATTAAAATAATAAATTCGTAATAATTAATAGCATTAATTTTGCCTAAAAGATGTTTACCTTTCATAGCATCTCCGATACCACCAACCACCTGCATCCCCTTTCGCGCAACTAAAAAACGCATTATCATTATCTCTGTCATATGTGGAAAACTTCATGTTCAGGTGGATTTCAGTTAGTGAATCTCCGGCTGTTCCTGAATATTGTCCCAGCGATTTCAGTTCGTAGCCTTCCTCTTCGCTTCCTATTTTGAAATCATCGAAGTGAGCATAGCCTGTGGATCCATTAACCATTCCAAGTTGGATGTACAATTCGTGAGGTTGGTCCAGGGTAATGTGATGTATTTTTTCGAGTCCCAGGAAGAAGTCCTCCCGGAGGTTTCCAAACCCTTGTTTGTAGTCGTTCCAAGTGCGTTTAAAGTCCACATTTCCGTTGACACGTCTCTGGATGACTGTCCAGCCAGATCCGGAAACACTGGAATTGCAGGGCACAACGAATGGGTCTATTCCGGGCAACCGTATGGTATGGATATCTGTTGAGTTGACGAAGGCTAAGCAACTGCGGACTTCGTATTTTCCTCTCAGCACCTCGTTTTCTTCGATCGTTGCATTCAGCTTTCCTAGAATTTGTATGATCTCTTCTTCCATACTTTTGATTTTCGCTTCGTACTGCTCTCTTTGGTGATCACTGTTTTTGAATTTTAGTTTAGAGAACTCTCTCAGGTATTGGATTTGATCCACTTTATCTGTAATTAATTCGTCTTTCCATTTTAATTGATTCTCCAATAAGTTAACTTTCTTTTTCATTTCATTGTTGGCTCCGACTTCTTTCAACTGGTTGAAGTGATCCAGGAAGGGCTTGACAACTGAGAAGCAGTACTCATTGCACTGCTCCGCGATTGTTATATCCTGCGACAAATGCCTTTCTTGATCTCCACTGGCCAGGGAGGATTCCCCTTGCAGGAGAAGCCAAAGGATGAAAACCACAAAGTCCGAGCTCCTCATTTTTCACTTGACTCTCGCACTGTCGATGCAAAACCAAACTGAGTGGAATGGGATCCAGAAACCATATATAAATACAATTCTTCGCGATGTTTTTAGTTTCGGTATATACATATGTATGTACATAGGTCTACGTCGTCGTCGTTTGAAATTAACTTTTGGGTATCGCGCGAGTGCGTAGTGGGCTTGATAAGAAACTGGGTACTGCTTCTCAGTTGTCAAGCCCTTTCTGGATCGTTTGAGCCAAATGAAACAAGCAGTCGATGCCAACAATGAAATGAAAGACAAAATACACACATTGGAGGCCACAATCAACAATTTGCAGAGCCAGTTACTAATTAGTGAGACGAAGTTAATAAATAAAGACGATCTAATCAAGGAAAAAGACGCTCAAATCAAGGACCTCAGAGAGCAGATGAAAGTGATTTCTGGAGTGCTAGACGAAAAACACGATCAGCTATCGAAAATTAAGCAAACGGCGGAGAATCTTCCCGACACTTGTCCCAGTGGCACCCCAAATGGTATTTTCCAGCTAAAAGTCAGGGGAATAGAGCCGTTCCAAGTTCCCTGCGTGTCGCCCACGTCTGGATGGACGGTCATTCAAAGGCGCTTAGACGGAAGTGTGGACTTTAATAGAAGCTGGACGGCCTACAAAGATGGATTCGGGGATATCAGGGGAGAGTTCTTTATTGGTTTGGAAACAATTCATGTGATGAGCAAAAACCAGCCCTATGAGTTGTACATCCAACTGGGAATGGTTAATGGATCCACCAGCTATGCTCGCTACGATGACTTCAAAATAGGAAGCGAGGAGGAAGGCTACGAACTGAAATCGGTGGGAAAATATTCAGGAACAGCAGGAGATTCTCTAACTGAATATCACCTGAACATGAAGTTTACCACTTTTGACAGGGATAATGACATTAAGGATGATAACTGCGCAAAAAGGCTTGGAGGTGGTTGGGGGTTTTCAAATTGCGCTCATAGGTAAACATCTTTCACGCAGAATTAACGATATTAAAATTACGAATTTATCATATTAATTGTTTTTTTTCTTTGTATTGCAGTATCCTCAATGGAAAATATTATAACGATGGTAAAGTAAGTGATAATGCACGTAACGGCATTTTTTGGGCTTCTTGGCACAACTATGACTACACGATCTCCTTGACATTTTCTCAAATAATGATAAGGCCAATAGCCTTATAAAATGTATATTATTTAATGACTTTTTTTTTTTGAAGCAATGCTGAAGGATGATTTCATATATCCAGTTTTATTTTATGCTCTAAGCTGTTTATAATTAAATTTACATATAAATATATGGAAAAAATGGATAGAGAACACAGATTTTCGTCTTTTCTGGGGGCGGTGTGGGTCACTTGCACTTGTAACACTCTGATATCACAGGAGTCTGGATACAAAACTTGGTTGCTCTAGCTGTTATAGTCTCTGAAACCTAGGCGCTCGTTGGGACAGCTCGTTGCCGATCAAGAATATACATACATATATACTTTATGGGGTCGGAAGCGCTACATTTTGGGCTTTACACACATTCACTTTTCCCACAAATTTAATATCCCCCTCTACTCATTTCTAGTGAAGGGTATAAAAACGGGCTTAAGGTTCATATTAAATTGTATGTTTCATTGCGTTTCATTCTTAAAATAGCTCAATTCTCCAAAGTACCGATAACTTTAAATCTTGTTATATACAAGGCTACCATATGGGGTCACAGATACCAATTTGATACTAAAAATAAACGGTATACAAGAAGTAAAGGAAACATTAGTCACAGAGCTGATAGCTCCAGATCACACCATGGCGGCAGGGAGTTTATCAGGAATGGGCTATCGGTTCCAGGAATAGCATATATAGCAAGGTTTCTGGATCCATTCCACTCAGTTTGGTTTTGCATCGATAGCGCGAGAGTCAAGTGAAAAATGAGGAGCTCGGACTTTGTGGTTTTCATCCTTTGGCTTCTCCTGCAAGGGGAATCCTCCCTCGCTAGTGGAGATCAAGAAATGCATTTGTCGCAGGATGTTACGCAGGGACAATGCAGTGGGTACTGCTTCTCGACTGTCAAGTTCTTCATGGATCATTTCAACCAGTTGAAAGAAGCAATCGAAGCCAACAATGAAATGAAAGAAAAAATTAACTTATTGGAGAATCAATTAAAATGCAAAGACGAATTAATTACAGATAAAGTGGATCAAATCCAATACCTGAGAGAGTTCTCTCAACTAAATTTCAAAAACTGTGATCACCAAAGAGAGCAGTACGAAGCGAAAATCAAAAGTTTGGAAGCAGAGATCATACAAATTCTAGGAAAGCTGAATGCAACGATCGAAGAAAACGAGGTAAAAGGATCAAGGATAATGGATCTTGAAACACAAATAAAAGAGTATCTTGGACAGCTGAATACCAAATCGGAGGAAATCAGAGCTTTTACGGCCAGGATAAACGTATTAGAAACAGAAACCAACAACAGCCGTGATGAATTGGTCTCTAGGAAGATGGAAATTAAAGTAAACCAGGGCAAGATAAAGGATCAGGAGACGGAAATCCAACACTACCAGGACCAGCTGACGATTAAGGATGGTTTAGTGAAATCATTTGAGTCCACAATTCTCGAAAAGGAATCCCAAATCAAAAATCTAACCTCGGAGACAGAGCTGCTGAGGGGAGAATACGAAGCCAGCAGTTGTTTAGCCTTCGTCAACTCCACTGGCATCCGTACCATAAGGTTGCCCGGATTAGACCCATTCCTTGTGTCCTGCAATTCCAGTGTTTCCGGATCTGGCTGGACTGTCATCCAGAGACGACTCAACGGCAATGTGGACTTTAATCGCACTTGGATCGACTACAAACAAGGGTTCGGAGACCTCCGGGAGGATTTCTTCCTGGGGTTGGAAAAAATACATCACATTACCCTAGACCAACCTCACGAATTGTACATCCAACTTGGAAAGGTTGATGGATCCACAGGCTATGCTCGCTTCGATGATTTCAAAATAGGAAGCGAAAAGGAAGGCTACAAACTGAAATCGGTGGGACAATATTCAGGAACAGCCGGAGATTCACTAACTAAGAAGCACCTGGACATGAAGTTTTCCACTTTTGACAGGGATAATGACACTAAGGAGGATTTTAATTGCGCGAAAGGGCTTGGAGGTGGTTGGTGGTTTCGGAGTTGCTCCTATAGGTAAACATCTTTTACGCAGAATTAACGATATTAATTATTACGAATTTATCATATTTATTTATTTTTCTTAATATTACAGTAACCTCAATGGAAATTATTATAAAGATGGTAAAGCAAGTGGCAACCCATCTAACGGCATTGATTGGGGTACTTGGCACAATTATGACTACACGATCTCCCTGACATTCACTCAAATGATGATAAGGCCAAAAACCTTATAAAATGTATACCATTTAATGACCTTTTTGTAATTGAATTAATGCTGAAAGATAATATAAAATAAACGAATTCAATGAATGCAAAAAGCTGTTAATAATAAAATTAACATATAAATATATGGAAAAACAGAACACAGAATGTTTGACATACATATAAAGCTATAAACATATGTAGATAGAATCGAAACTGTTGAACTGCCGAGCTTTTTCGGCAGTGTAGTTTGCGATATATTAAACACGGGGGTTCAGTTTGATACAGTTTATTGTGGGGTATATATGTATGTAATAGGACAGCGAGTCGAAAGAATACTGGAAATGCACGACGCGTCTGTTTAGCTCGATTCAAGACGGGGTCAAATTGAAGACGCGAGGGGTCGGTTCAACGACAGTGTCGGTTGAAGAGCTAAGTCCAGACGCTGCAAAGCCAGGCGGTCCGAATTGCCAGTGCCCTACTGGGCGGAGAGTACGACAGAGAGTGCTGGAGAGTGCGGCAGATCCAGAGGAGAGCGCAATAGCGAAGACGAAAGATCGAGAGAGTGATAGAGAACTCGAAAGAAAGAAGGAAAGAAGACGAGAGATCGGCTGGATAGGCTGCTGTCGTGCGGAAGCTTATATGTACATATGTATGTATATGTGTGTACAATGTGCAGTGCAGTAGGCAGTGCAAACAACAAACAATAAAAAAGGGAATTTAATTTACTGCTGCACCACTGGCTAAAATGTTTCGATCAACTCTCTTAACATTGGGCTGCGGAACCCGACAGAAACACTTGAACCGATTTCAAATTATCATGCTTATAATTCAATAGTGCGTTTCCTTCATACATTTATAGGTAATGTTTACAAATCATCCAATCCAGCTTATAATATTATAATTGCGTTGACGGTAGTGTTGAAGGGTCATCAGAAGTCCAAAACAGAGCCATGTCTAAACAATATACGGATAAATGGGACCTCTTTCCTCCTTAGGAGGTAGGTATTTCGTGACGATCACAAAGTCTCGAGGATTCATCACGCAGTCATTACACGTTTCGGTGTAGGTTTTGCCAAATTCATCCTCTAGGTATTCTTGTAAATCTAACGGCCATCCATGCACCGACTTCAGCGTAAGACCAATCACCTGTATCAGCAAGAAGAGTCCCAAATCTCCAAGGATTCGAACCGAAGTAGTATATACCTAAACAGACTGTCAACAACAATGGCGAAGGATGCAATGAGGTAGAGGAAGGGCATTTGGGGATGGGGACGGGACACGAAATGCGTGAAATGTATAGAAAATAAATGTGTCCTGTGCCTGCTGGTACATGAGAAAACTTAATTAACTTAAATCATGTTCCAACACTTCGGAACAGATGTTATCCTCGAGGAAGTTAAGACTTTGAATGAGTACGACTATTGTTTCATCGCCCACTAAAGCATTCACTTGTGCGGTGTGAAAGTTTCAATTATTGTGATATGACAATTTATTATATCCCTCTGTTGAACGAATCGGAAGTTCATTTTGCAATTGAATATTTATATACATACATATGTACACAGATAGATTACTGGACATGTATATGTATATATATAAACTCAGAGCTAGAAAATGATTTACTGTAAATATGCAAAAAATTAAACTGATTTTATGCAAATCAAGAGACTTCGAGATCGTATATGTTTGATATCCTGTCAGCAAGTAATACATATATGATATTTATGGTAAACAATCAATCCGCGGTTCGGCTGTTACGAAAACTGCAAAGTCAATCAAATCAAAAAACTGCAATCAGTACTTGCAACATAAAAATGCATCCATATAGCTTCGATGCTTTCATTCGTCAGCTAATGCTAACATATACTTATCAATATCCAGTTTCCAGTTCAATATGGATATGTTATAATATACATACGTAGGTATATTTCACAAATATTACTTTTATTTATTATCAATCATTTATGTTCTTGTCTACTTTTTTTATTTTTTCTGATTTACATAATTTTATTGCAAAGTAATTTTGTTTTATAGTTTTCTCTAATTTTAATAATGTTTAATTAAGAATCTTATATATGTACATATGTGATACATATTATATATATGAACACATGTATCTATTAAATTTTGTAAGCTACGAAAATAAAACATATCTTTGGAGTTTTCTAATATTCCAAAACAAAACAATTATTTAAAATGAAGTCTTTATTTCCGTTGTAAATATTTTTTGTTATTTTAATATTAGAAATCAATGCTATAACATTATTTGCTTCTCGTATTAATGGTGTATTAGAGAAGTCTAACTCTATAGCATGTCTAAGATAAAACTGACAAATAAAAAACGCCTAAAAAGGCTTGCACTAGACATCATTTATTCCGAAACTTATTCCACTTTAAGAGCTCATTCTCAATGACTTTCTAGTCCTCTGAGACTTAAGCTGAAATCCAAATTGAGTTGAGTCACAACATCAGATTCTCTTGCCGCAGCCATCACTCAATATTAACTGCAATTCGGCTACAGCGACTCTCTTAACTGCACTGCGACTCCAGCCCACACTCAACTCAGTTTCAGTTGGCTCTCTTAACTGCACTGCGACTCCAGCCCACACTCAACTCAGTTTCAGTTGGCTCTCTTAGCTGCACTTCGGCTCCAGCGAGTACTCAACTCAGTTGTGAGTGGAGCGTAATATATGTGACTCATGCCAGCGACTCTCTTAACTGCCATTGAACTCAGGACTCCTGCAACTCAGCTGCAAGTCCTGAGAAGAGAAAATAACAGATCTATCGGGGTATACAAATTGAAAGAAAGTACAATGACATTGGCTCAAGATTATTATGAAATCGTATATTTCATTGCGTTTCATTCTTAAAATAACTAAATTCTCCATAGTACCGAGGATTTTGAAATCGTGATATTTTGTGGTCTCACAGATGCCAATTTTATGCTTCATATAATCGGCACACAAGGAATGCAGAGAATAATATTCACAGAGCTGATAGCTCCATAGCGGATGGGACGTTTCTTATCATGAATGTGCTATCAGTTGCCGGAATACCATAATATTCAAATGCTATGCGGAAAGCCCACTACGCACTCGGGCGATACCCAAAAGTTAATTTCAAACGACGACGACGTGGACCTACATATGTACATACATACATATATACCGAGACTAAAAACATCGCGAAGAATTGTATTTATATATGGTTTCTGGATCCCATTCCACTCAGTTTGGTTTTGCATCGACAGTGCGAGAGTCAAGTGAAAAATGAGGAGCTCGGACTTTGTGGCTTTCATCCTTTGGCTTCTCCTGCAAGGGGAATCCTCCCTGGCCAGTGGAGATAAAGAAATGCATTTGTCGCAGGAAGTAAATACCTCGGAGCAGTGCAATGGGTACTGCTTCTCAGTTGT
Source organism: Drosophila athabasca (assembly GCA_008121215.1). Classification (NCBI taxonomy): domain Eukaryota; kingdom Metazoa; phylum Arthropoda; class Insecta; order Diptera; family Drosophilidae; genus Drosophila; species Drosophila athabasca. Next base: position 48,148,041 of record CM017794.1, read on the forward strand.
CAAGCCCTTCCTGGATCGTTTGAGCCAAATGAAACAAGCAGTCGATGCCAACCATGAAATGAAAGACAAAATACACACATTGGAGGCCACAATCAACAATTTGCAGAGCCAGTTACTAATTAGTGAGACGAAGTTAATAAATAAAGACGATCAAATCAAGGAAAAAGACGCTCATATCAAGGAAAAAGACGCTCAAATCAAGGACCTCAGAGAGCAGATGAAAGTGATTTCTGGAGTGCTAGACGAAAAACACGATCAGCTATCGAAAATTAAGCAAACGGCGGAGAATCTTCCCGACACTTGTCCCAGTGGCACCCCAAATGGTATTTTCCAGCTAAAAGTCAGGGGAATAGAGCCGTTCCAAGTTCCCTGCGTGTCGCCCACGTCTGGATGGACGGTCATTCAAAGGCGCTTCGACGGAAGTGTGGACTTTAATAGAAGCTGGACGGCCTACAAAGATGGATTCGGGGATATCAGGGGAGAGTTCTTTATTGGTTTGGAAAAAATCCACCTGATGACCAAAAACGAGAACTATGAGTTGTACATTCAACTTGGAAGACATGATGGAGCCACCAGCTATGCTCGCTACGACGATTTCAAAATAGGAAGCGAAGAGGAAGGCTACGAACTGAAATCGGTGGGAAAATATTCAGGAACAGCAGGAGATTCACTAACTAAAGTGCACCTGAACATGAAGTTTTCCACTTTTGACAGGGATAATGACACTTTTGAGAATTATGGTTGCGCGCAACGGTATGGAGGTGGTTGGTGGTTTGAGAGTTGCTCCCGTAGGTAAACATCTTTTACGCAAAATTAATGCTATTATTTATTACGAATTTATCATATTTATTTCTTTTTCTTAATATTACAGTTACCTCAATGGAAAGTATTATAAAGATGGTAAAGTAAGTGTCAAACCACGTAACGGCATTCATTGGGGTTCCTGGCACAACTATGACTACACGATCTCCCTGACATTCACTCAGATGATGATAAGGCCAAAAACCTTATAAAATGTATATTATTTAATGACTCTTTATTATTTTGTAGTTCAATGCTGAAGGATGATTTCATATATCCAAATTAATTTTATGCTACAAGCTGTTTATAATTAAATTTACATATAAATATATGGGAAAAATGGATAGAGAACACAAATTTTCGACTTTTCTTTGGGCGGAGCGGTGCGACATTTTCAAATGCACTTGTAACATGCATCCCTTTTTACCACAAATCTAATATACCCATACACTCCTCGAGTACCGGGTATATGTTTAAGGTAAGGATTATGATATTAACAAAAAAAGTTCCTCTTTTGAGTATAAATAGTACTTCATTTGAATTGGCTTTGCCATTTATCCTGTCACTAGGATGATAAAAATTCAATTGTCTAAAATTGCGGCCTTGTTGTGGTTTGTTTTCCCAATTTATTCCAAATAGCATGAATTTCTTCAATCACTTTATTTTACCTTTATTTTTTATAACAAAGAATTTCAAATATTCCCTTTTTTGTGCTGCAGGCGTACAGGGCCATAGATCATTATTAGGAAAAATAATAAAGTCACCTGAAGAAAATTTATCAAAATCATAAATCATTGCAAATTGCTACAATTTTTTATTCGCCTGCATTCATGCGTGCATGGGTGCATGGCCGTGTGAGTGTGGGATTTTCACTGTACGTGTGCCTGTGTCTGTGTGTCGGTGCAATAATTTCTCAATACATGCCACATGGTCATGCATGGTGGTGTTGCAATATTTGCAAGCTGGCGCTGAAATGTATGCTATGAAAAATTCCTTCCGAGTGGCAAATGAGTTTCGCTCGGAGCTCGGCTGTTTTGAGTGGTTTATTTTAGCTCAAGAGCATATCTTGCCTTTGAGCTGACATTCGTGCTCTTCATTAGTGCTAAGAGTAACTGAGTTACTTATTTTAAGAGAATCCTAGCGTTGAGTGGAGCTCATGGACACTGAGAGCAGTAGAAAATTTAACATCAGTGAAGAAATCTAAAATCACTCAAATAATATCAATCATATTAACTACAGTTATGTAGGATTAAAAACAGGATTCTGCTAGGAGTCCTGAAAAAAAGAGATTTTCTTAAATAGCAGTGTTTTTTAATATGAATAGGAGAAGGCAGGAAAGGCACTCCCTTTCCTTTGGTGGTTTTTTATTATAGTGACCCTTAAATATATTTATTTGAGTAGGTTTATTTTTACAGAATATTTATCTGGCTTTCTCTTATTTAATTTAAGACTTAGAGACACGAAATCGATTATGTATCATAATAATAATAATTTCACACATGCATTTTCATGATGTATGTATATATTTATTTTTTAAGCCACTGGAGATGTTCCTCTGGCATCGAGTTTTATGGACTTTTTCACTTAAATATATTCCACATCCAAAGGGTATGTGGACGTTGTTCGTAGATCTGCTTAATGAATGAGAGGAAAGGGAAAGTGCAGGCAGCGACTGCATCCACCGGAGACCGGCTGCATTTAATTAAGAATTTAATCAATTCAATTCAATCAAGTGATACTACGATAGCCTGAACTGAACGATAATCGGCCAGAGCCGAGAATATATGTACATATATATTTTTATCACATTGATAACTAAAGCCTCTTTAATCCACAAATATGTGGTGGGTAGGCGGGAAACTTTGGCGGTGGACTCCGGCGCAGGAGTCTCAAACAAGCAAACAAAATGAAGCCATAAATACATTTGGCATCGGTCGGTGGCCACTTGAATTGATGGGGGGATGGACTCGACCGATTCGCTTTGTGACGGAGACTTTTTAATTAAAATAAAAATGCAATCCACACATGCCGCGGCACGGGTGGGATTGGGGATGGGGATGATGCTGAGAGAGAGAGTGGGAAAATCACGACAACAATAAAAATTAAGTTAAAGCGAATTTTATATGCCAGTAGAGTCCAGACCAGACCAGGCCCGACGCGCCTGGACGAGGCATAAAATTAATGCGCATAAGTTTAATGCAATTCACACGCACACACACGGACCCGGCCTGGTCTCGGCCATATTTTGTCGGCAAAGCAACAAACAATTGAAAATAAATAAGAGTGAAATTAATATTTCTCTTTCTGTTTGTTCAGTTTTTTGTTGTTCAATAATAGGCTTATAAATTATTGTTAATTGATGCTGGCTGCCAGCCGTCTGGTAAGTTCGGGCACAGGAAACTGCAGTTGTTTTGAAGGATATAAGGAAAATAACTTTTTCAAAACAATACGTACCTATTGTGGGAGTAAAACTGGGAGAGAACGAGTATAGCAGCGTTTTTTTAATCTTTCGCTCTTTTTTTCCGACTTTTTGCCCAGAGTGATCGTGCGTCGATCTACACACTATTTATGTTGCCGTATATTTGGTATTCTTCTTATGTACTAGGGCTGCCGTACTGGCTGAATTAGGTTATTATTATACATGGGGCTGCCGTATTGGCTGATATAGGATAAAAGCTGTGAATTCATTGCTGCCGTGGCTGTGGCTGTGTGTTGTTGTGAGTGATGATGATGCGTGTTGTCTTCTTTTGTCTCCATCCTGGTGATGCGGTTGCAGCTTATTCAACATCACTCAGACGCCACGTGTAGTCGGCCACAGAGTCTCGCCTCATTCATGGAGTCGTCAAGTACAAGTGCATTAGCATCGAAATTGATTGCTCACAAAACTGCCGATCTGGCAAAATTGCCAATTCTGGCTACGCTACTGCATTGTGTTGCCACCAGTGCACTGGTGGGCGTGTCCATGGTAGGCGTCTGTGCGTCTGCCGATACCGTTGCAAAGGCCGATGCTGCCTCAACAGTTTGTTGATTAAAAGTGCGCTCACAGAAAGTGCAAAAAGGCCGACGATTTAGGCGTAAAGGCCACACGAGATGAAGCTCCTTTTGGGATCTAAGAGGATAGAGCAAGGGTATTTGCTGCAAGGATACCTCAGTTAAAGAACTTTCTGCTGTGCACTGTAATTGAAAATCGGAAGAATGGATAGATATATTCGTTCAGATTGCAGCACATAAAAAAGTCCTTATTTATCCTTATTAATGTTGTTTTGTGGCTAGTAAAAATCGCTTAATTGGTCCGAAGAGGTCCTGTTTCTGGCCTTTGACATTTGCCACATCACATCCCACTCACACCCTCGAACAACGGGACTCTTCATTAGCATGCAACTGCAGATGAAATTGCAACCGTAGGCCGTGTGTGTAATTAGTTTTTGGCGTGTTGAGAGGTAATTTTTGAAAATTTTCGGCAAATTTCTTATTTTATGCCCCAGCCAGTGGCAGTGCCAATGCCAATGGCAGTGCCAGTGCCAGGGGACGCGCAACAGACGCGGCAATTGACGTGGCCCGAGGTGAGAACGATTTTGAAGGCTGCCAAAATCGCTGTGCCTAATTGCAGGCAATCATATTTTGTTTGCCAAAAGCTAGACGGACGGAAGTGGCGGCCGGCTGCTTGAGTGAAGTGGTGCTGGCGGTGCGGGGGGATTGTGGTGGGCGGGATGCAATCAAGAGGCTCTGTCAGTGGCAGGACTGCACGTCCTGCACGTCCTGTATGACCTGTTCATGTTTGCCTATGCACGCGCACACCCACTCACAAACAGTGAGCCAGGGGACAGCGAACAAGGGGTGGGGGCAGGGGCTCTGGAGTCCGCTTATCGCCTTGCCTCGGCTAGGCAAATCAATCAATTTAAAAGCAATTGCCGTTAATGTGCAACGTTTGTTTGGCAGCTGTCAAAAATTTGCAAAACACACACACACACACAGCACAGACACAGATACAGGAACGGCGCGGCGCACACTGGCAGCCAGGACACTCGAGTCCTTGAGTCCTTGGGTCTTTGGTTTATTAGTTCGTGGCCAACTGAATCGTCGATGTCTGGGTCTTTGGGGTCAATCGTTTGGCGTCTGCCACTGTGGCCGCTGATTGATGATCAAAGCAGCCATAATTGGCCCATCCAAAATGGAACTACTGAATGTTGAATGTATGTACATATACTCCTGCATATACATAAGTATGTAAGTATCTATGCTTGTATGCGTGTATCTGTGTGCCATTTGCCGACTACTTGTGTGCGCAAAACGATTGGCGGCTCAATGCCTCGGCCTGATTGATGTTTGCTGTCGGGGAGCCGGCTTCAATGATGAGCCATCATGTCTGGTGGGTGTCTTCCTTATTTAGGAAGCATTTCTTTCATTGCTTTATTTGCATTTAAGTGTAAAGAATATTATGCTTCTGGTACACTATAAATATTTCAAAGTCTGGCAAAAACTGCTGGTGGAAGAAGGGATAATTTAAATTAATATATTATATATTATATTATAAATTATTAAAATTGCTTTTCAACATTAATTGGACAAATATTGTTCAATTTTATAGACTGGAATGCAAACAATGAATAAATTACGAGCGAAGCTTTGCGTTATCCGTAATTAATATTAAAAAATATAAAACTTAACTAAAATAAAACTAACAAGGGATATAACATTTTTTAAAGAATTATAGTATATATTTTTTTAGGTTTTGTTTATTTTTTAAGAATTTTTGAAATTTGTTTATATTTTTTCAGAGGTTTTGCTGGTTTTTTTTCACAAAACTTAAGTTTCTTATATCTGGTGGGAATGAACTTTGCAGTTCTGGAAACCTAATAAATGCAGTTAGAAATCGCATCCAAACACTTTATATCTTCAGCTTACCATCTGGAAGATATTAGGCTTTCAAATTCAAATTTGATACATTTATTATCGCGAAAATTTAACTTCAAAAACTCATTAAAAGTAAAAAAAAATATTTGTTGGGCTGAATTTTTCGTTTTCGATGGATAAACGTTTAAAGACCAAACCTACGTATGCCGATTTTCGGCGTTAAAAGAATTACATGGAAATTCTATTTCTTATTATTTGTCTATTTTCTCATATGTTGGACATAACATCACATCAATGTTATGTTCAAAGCTAAAATAACATTACAGAAATCCCTAATGTATGGTCACACTGTCCTCTTCTAGTGCATGGGCACACTTTCTTTCTACTTCCTTCCCTTCTTGATCTCTTTTTAAAGTGGCTGGTTGTGTGCATAGTGAAGAATATAAAAACATAAAATATAAAAGCAATCACTGAATATAAACATTAAACTATTGTGGATTCATTAAAACAAAGGAACTAACTGGACGACTAAGTATATATTTCAACACCATATATGTATGTAGCTGCCAAAGAAGTGAAATATCAGAGTCGTTGAAAGACGCATTATTAAAAACCGAGTTGAAGGGGCTTTGCTAATAAATTTCTAATTGAATAAGCCCTGAGCAAATGCAAGCACGGACAGGGACCCTGGCACTCACTGGAACTGGCAATTGTAACTTACAATGCCAATCGAAGGGCTTAAAAGCGTTATCATATCTTTGTGTCTTGGCGGCGGGTCACAGGGCACAAGGCAAAGGCAAAAAAGCGAAGAATATTGCATAACAACAAGCAGCATATGACCAACAAGGCGACAGGAAGCCATAGACACATACACAAGCACAGCTGGCGGAGAAGGGGAGACGGGGAAGGGGTGGTGCCGCATTTGCATTCTACAAACAATTGAAAAAAGTAGTTAAAGTTTTTCTCTTCGCTCTGCACATACACCACTCACAGCACACACATACTAGCACATTCGCTCCTGGAAGTATGCAACATGTTTTTTTCTTCATTTCGATTCGTGCATAAGCATAAAAGCGAGGTTTTTGGCTTTGGCTTTGGCTTGGCTTGTGTTTGGCATATTATAGTCAATGTCAAGCCCCAGCACCATCCCCTGCTCGCTCTGCCCCACTCTGCAACCACCTGTCAAAGGTTTTCCTGTTTTTGCCAAGGATGCACGAACTGTACATCATATGGTGCTTTGGTCTGTTTTTTGTTTCTCACACTTTTGGCGCAACATTTCGCACACTTTCGCTGCACGAGGCACGGAAAAGGAGCTGATATGCGGTGGCTCGGCTTTTTATGTACCGTGCCGTGTCCGGGGCTGACACATTTCTTTCGGTAAGCAAATGCAGATGTAGGATTTTCCATTTGCTTAACGGATTTTATAACGAGATAAGATACAATTTAATAAATAAATCTAAGAAGCCCATGCTTCTTTTTTCCTTTACAAAATGCCCTTCGTAATCCCCTAGAAGATCAATTAGCCATCCCGCAACTGAAACTAAGTCCTTGACTATGCAAATGGAATCGTTCATTATTTCGACTATCAATAACTGATTTACATTGGCGCTAAAGCTGCCCCAAATAAGCTGCAAGCAGAGACAGAGTGAAAGACAGCGGAAATAGTGCCAGAGTGGGGAGAAAAGGGAGGCATTGGGCACCCTAGGGGAAGTGGAACTGGAACTGAATGCGGATGCGGACGCATGGCAAACAATGGCAACAAAATATGCTGCTGCTGCTTCTGCGCTTAAATGAAATGCCAACAAAACCAAACAGTTAAATCGCTTGGGCAAGGGCTGCAAGAATGCCAGCGAGGGGCTAGAAATGGAGATGGGGCTTGGTCCTGGACTGGGAGTGCGACTGGGAGTGGTAGGACTCAACTGGACTGACGTTGGCCTCGGGGCGCGACTCGAAAACCAGCTTCATTTTAGCGTATAATTGAGCGAGCACGAAATATGCGACAAGCGACAGAAGCCAGAGGGCGGTCGCTGGCACAAGAATGTGGGCATGGCACAGTCAAGCACCCATCCACCCGAGACACCCTCTGGTTTATGTGTGTGTGTGTGTGTGTGAGTGAGGATAACAAAGATTTTGCGGAAGTATGAAATTGTACTATTACTTTGTCGCAGCAAATAGAGCGGAAGTCAGTCAACGAATGGCAATACCAAGTTCAGACGACTTGATTGTGTCTTTGACTGCGGGAATGGCAGGGAGGGAGGGAACGGGAGCGGGAGAGGAAGCGTGGAAATGGAGAATAGCTGAGAAGCAGAAGAGCCGGAGGCAAGGAAGTGTCTGCGTGGAAATCAATGCAAGTTGCAAGTTGCAAGTTGCCTTCTCCTTTTCGGGTGTCTGTGGTTTTGTGTGTGTGAAATATTTTTGGCATATATTTCAACTATAATAAACTTCTAAATTGCCAGAACACAGAGATTTGACTGCCAGGTAATGGAGTGCAATATGGTACGGTGGCGCATGGCACCTGAGTGACTGCTGCAACGGAAACCCCCCTCTCTCCACTGGCAATGGCTTTGTGCACTTGAATTTTCCCACATATTTAAAATGCCATTGCTCAATGAACTTATGAACTTGTTGGCTGTAAATGAATTGATGGATGCATCTGGGACTGCAAAACAGAACGGCACACAAGTATTTTTGGGTGTGAATATAATATAAATAAAAATCACGGTTAGAGGCATTTTACAGCCTCACAGAAAACATGAAGATCGCGGACTCGGACTCGACTTGACGTAAGCAAGCGAAGGGATTGCGCAAGGGACTTGCTTCCTAGTAATTTAAAATTATAATATTTTATAAATCGAAGTCTCAAGTCTAGAATAAACATAACTTGTTTGATCCAAAATAAAGAATATACGTCCATTCGAAATGCAGTGTCGTGATACAAACATCACTAGCTAAATGATACCACAACATTGTTAGAATATGTTCAAACATTGTACTTAAAGAACAAGAGTCTTTACATAGCGGAGAAATGATCTTTCAACTCATAGACATCCCAAAGACAATTGCAGTAAGCAATTAAGACCCTAATGAAGTGCAAAATACTTGTGCTTGCATGCAATCACCTGGCCACTCGAAGTACCGATGCACCCGTTGCTTGGGTCTAGCCATGAGAATAGAATATAAAATTGTCCCCATCTTTCATTGTAAAATGACATAGAGGGCAAGGATTTTCTGAATAAAGATTAGTATAAATTCAACCTCTACTCGCAAGTGTCTAGACTTTTATTTTAAGGTCTAAACAGAATGTCTGCACAATGTCTGCACTTCCCTCTCCTTCAGCTGCTGTTACAAGGTTACAAAGTCTTACGAGTATCTGGCATATTTGGCAACTGTATTATATCGCCCATCCCGTTGGTTGATTGCTTTGCATTCGGGCATGTCGTTTCCGAATGAGAAACCCCTTTGTCCTTAATCAATTGATGGTCTCAATTCCCCCTCAAAGTTGTCATCTCTTTGCTGTCAGTTTCGATGCGCTGCGCTCATTATTTGCTCTGTCTGTAATTTATCGATGAAATGCATGCCCATGCACACAGCCACACATACATACATGCTACCGTATATCTCTCTCTCTATCTGAGTGAAATTTCAGCTTAATAGTTAATTAGTGACATTTGCGCAAACGTTAATTGTTCTTGTCGTGTTGTAAATTTACTTGGCTGTGCAGCACAGGCCATAATTGTTTATCGAGACCCAATGACCGCGCAAAGACAACCAGCTCTGGCTCTGGCTTTGGCTTTGGCTTTGGCTCTGGACCAATTCCAAGCCCAATCTCCGAGCCAAACGCAGATGCTGTCTGCGCCCACTCTCCTTGGGTGGCTTGGATCTTTGCGGGTGTGGCACATAAATTGTTGCATGCGAATACCAGGCAGGCGCTTTGAGGCACTCGGGCGTGGCGTGATGCGGTTTGAAGCCTCAATTGCATAGCAATCTCATACATCGCATACATGTCTGCGTATGTGTGTGTGTGTGGCGTTTTGTTGATTGATGGTTAACCGGAAAATCAATATCACTATGCTAATGAGACTAGCATACTCGTCCCTGTATGCGTATGCACAAACGTATGAAAGATGTAGAGCTCTGGTAATGAACTCTGCCAGCAATTAGCCAAAGAACTTGGCCCAGGCCGCCTCCTCCACACTCCTGCAGGCTTCCAGCCGGACCCAACTGATTAGCCATGAACCGAACCGTTCAAGACAATCAAATGTTTAGGTGTCAATCCGTACCCGAACCCGAACCCGAACCCATTTCATTCAATTATTCAGTTCTTTATGCGTTCTCAGTGATGCGTGATGGTTCTGTCGACTTCTGTCTCTCGTTTCTTGTCTTTTCCCCCTGCTGTCCCCCTGCTGTCCACCTGCTGTCCGCATGCATTTTCATTCATTTTGTCAATTGTCTGGCCGACTGCTAATTTAATTAGATTTTAATTTATAATCATATATGTTTTGGTTCATGCCGTGTAATTATTCAATTTTTTCCATACTGCACATTATTCCAGTCGGCTAATTACAAAACGTTTCAAATGACACGCGCCTCTGGTCATGCGTTTGTCTATTAATAATAAATTTCCCATTTCCCTGCCCGTTGGAATGCGTAACTTTGGCCGCTTCATTTGGTCCACTGACAGTGCTTTGTCTCGGACATAATTTTTAAAGTGAAGTTTAAAATATAATGTTCAATGCAATCGTAAAATAATGAACTTTTTCAAGCGGCAGATTCCTCTATAATCTGTGGTAGGATAACCTAATTCAGCCAATACGGCAACACTAGTACATAAGATAATACCATAAGAATACTAAATATACGGCCACATTACAAATGTGTAGACCGACGCCCGATCACTTTGTGTGTGGAAGAAAGCGAGAGGAAGAAAAAAATAAAGAGCGAAACAGAAAAGACGTGGTGATACGACAGTTTTATAATTTCACAAATCTGAGTTATTGCGATTACCTGTGAAGCATTTTTAAAGCAACAATTTCGATAATCTGATGTCAGACTTAATGCAGATTTCCATTCTCTTCGAATGATAGCTGTGACTCTTGCTCCCAGTCTGCTTGTTGGGGCTGTGGGATGACTTACAGCATTTATTTATCATAAATTTAATTAATAATTAATCGGCTTTACACCTTAATCGGCGCTGACAGTAGGCAACCGCCTGTCAATTATGCATTGGACTCCACACTGGAATCCGCATTCCATTCCTATCATCCCTTCGGGCTGTTCAACAACTTTTACGCCGAACTGTGGCGGGCATTTTAATTATTTTGACATTTCGCCATTAGCTGTGAAATATAATTAACTGCAGCAAACACGATTTAAATGCAAATAAACAAAGGCTTAAAAAGTTATATGTCTACAGGTTACAAAAAATATGTGGAACTCAAGAAAAATATTAAATACAAATAAACATAACTCATATATGCTTATTTATAGAAGAGTATGTAGTCATATGTACTCACATATGTATATATGGAGTATCGCGATATAAAAGTCCGATGCGAATTTCCAAGCACCAATTGTATAGCATTTTAATTATATTTTGCTGTTTTTCCACTGCGACAAATGCAGAAAATAATTGCATTAATGTGTACACACGCACACTCGTATGCACCGCCGCCCCCTCCACCCATCACTTATGTATTCATAGATGCACTGTAGATGGGTGTATTTATCAATTAATTGAGTAATACGGCATTACATAAATATTTGGTCTGCTGTCGCCCCCAGGCGTAAGCGCATTAAGTGCCACAAAATATGCGAAAATTACATACTACCACCATACTATATAGCCGCACCGAATCGGTTTACGGAACAGCCGATGTGTATTGACTGCCATGACACACCAGACTCTCTCCGGCTTAAAGCAAATCCATTCTGCCGGCTTATATCACATTACATTGCCGTATCTAAAGCTAATTAAAAAATTTAGGGTACATTTCAATGTCTCCGTTTATGTATATACTCGTACGTTCTATATATTTAACTATACCTTCGATCTCGTGAAAATGATAGGAAATTATGTACGAATTTTAGAGCATATAGGAAATTGTCTACGGGGCTGGATTATCCCTCAACGGAGTCCAAAGCAACCGTAAATATGGCCGCCGTCCTTTTTTCACGCTCTGTTGGCCTTAACATCACTCCTCACTATCAATGTAATGTTTAAAGCAAAAATAACATTACAGAAATGCCTAATGTATGGGCACACTGTCCTCTCAAGTGCATGGGCACACTTTCTTTCTACTTCCTTCTCTTCTTGATCTCTTTTGAAAGTGGCTGGTTGTGTGCAGAGTGACGAATATAAAAACATAAAATATAAAAGCAATCACTGAATATAAATATTAAACTATTGTGGATTCATTAAAACAAAGAAACTAACTGGACGACTAAGTATATATTTCTACAAGCTCGTTACCTAATTTTTTTGATTGAAATAAAGACATTTTCAAAAATTTTATTTTTATTTTATTTTACATTCTTAATATGCGATTTTATAGTTTTTTTTTTGTTCTGCAAATTCCTCAAATATTTGTTCAAAATCAATATTCAATCACACAAAATGTAGGGTATTCCACAATCTCCGTTGCCTAAAGATGATATCGGTTACGCCGAGAAAACTGGATTTAATAAATAAAATGCATAAATACGGCCTTTGAAAATCTCAAAATGGGTTTTGGTGTTTTATAATACTTTTGATTATTTTATGGACAGAATATGTTTTCAAATCTTTTCCAATATTAAGTTATTTAATTAATATTTATTATTAATACTACTATGTCTAGCATAGTAAATCTTTGATAAACCGAAAAATAAAAGTAGGCTATCCAAATATATCAAATAATCTGAAAAGCATGTAAGTTATTTTGATCTCAAGTAAATGTTTTGCCACTTGGAAAGACTTTCTTCACCTTTGAACAGACTTCGCAGATTTATTGTCACTATGTCAGACACCCACACCTCTCGTTGGTGTACCAGGTGGTATAATACAATCATGGACATGCCATTAAATATAACATCAGTGCTCGTATACCTCATGATTTCCAAAAATTGGGATCAGCGAAATGAAGTTCATGGCCCCAAAACACGAATGGAATGTGGCTTAAATGAGCTAATGGAGGACCAATTTGATGGGGCAGAGGATAAAGAATACAAACCACCAGCTATGCTTCTATTGAAGGGCGAGGAGGATGACTAATTATATCGAATAATAAATAAATAAAGCAAATAAATAATCTATTAAATATTAAATATCTAGGATATGCTGGAGACTTACCAAAGCTAATAGGGATATACTAATATTAAGGATTGTACCAATTCTTATAGCTCATTTTTTGGGACAATATGCTTCAACTGAAACAATAATCCATAAATCCATAAATAAAATCTAAAAGATTGTACACCGGAAGCTATTGTTGTTTGAATTTGATATTTATACATATGTGTGTCCATATGGCCAAAACCCATTTTCCAAAAGTCGTTAACATGAAATATCTTTTACCGATAAACATTGGTCTTCAATGTTATGCAATCCAAATTTTAACAGAGCCAACCACTGTTAAGTTAACAGCTGGCAAAGTTGTCAGCGAGCAAAAAGTTTTGTTACAACGAGTATTTTTCTAAAGTGCGGTTTTTAGAATGGATTCAAATCTTAGAGGTTTTGAATACTTATATGCTTTTGTTTTTGAACTGTACAAATTCTCCTTATATATGCATACATATATATGCACGTAAATAAATACGTCATTTGTTGAGCCCCAATGCTTCATGATGGCTTACGGCAACGGTTATTAGAGGTAAGTTTTCTTCCAGGTGGGCACCTCTTTGCAGTATTGAAAATTGAATATGGGTCGACTCCTTGTGCAGTTCTTTCAGTTTGGGCCAGCCCCAGGAAAGCAAGGACGAAAAGTTGCAGTAACAGCCACTTCATGTTTGAGTCTATGATACTTGGAATGCATTAGTTAGAATTTAGTTTCTTTTTATACTCTTACATCGTTCACGGTTCATTTTAATGGGTTCCGTCAATGTCGCGGACTGTATTTGGTATTCAAAACAGCATAGAATCGGCGTAACGAAAAAAACTGTGAAGGACGAATTAAATAAAAAACACACATTTTTAAATATATTTATGTGTAATATATGTATATATGTAATATATATATATATATATACCTAACCTAATATATATATAGTATGTACATAAATCTAATGTATGTAGGGGCTACAAATTTTGAATTTTATTGATTAAATGATTAGGTTAATCAATACTTGATTATTTGAAGGTTTCTTAAGTGAATTGATTTATAAATGTGTAAATAGCTTAAAAGAAGTTTAATTTCTTCCAACTCTAAAATTAAGGTGAAATTATTTATACATTTTTGTATTGCACATGAATCGATAATCTTAATCAAATCAAATCCCGGTTCAGTGCGAGGCAGATACGAAATATGCCAAAGTTCCCCACGAATCTGCAACTTAAATTGAATTGGCGGTTAAATGAGAGACAACAGCCTTGCCACATCGTTGAAAATAGTTTGGCATTAAGCTTTAAGCTAACTTTCAAAGAGCTTTTTATGGAATAAGTGTTGGCAGTTAATGGCAGTTATTTGTCGAAAAAAAAAACTAAAACGGTAGAGCAAATATAACACAAATTTTAACTATAGATATTAATGATTAGCCGGTATAGCTTTTACAATAAATACCTAACAATACCTTTCCTTTCCCTATTTATTCCCAGGTTTTATCTGCCTTGTGCAAAATAACACTTCGAAAAACTTTCCCAATTACGGACAATGCCTGGCTTTTGCACGGCAAGTGGCTGCTAATAAAATTTTAATGCAACAATGCCCACTTGCCAGCGCAGCAGTGATAAAAATCGCCGGAGCTTGCAATTAAGCGGCTGGGGCTGGGGCTGGGGCAGGGGCAGGACTCGGCCAAAAGTGAAAGTCTGCGGGCCAGAGGACGAGCACTTTCACTTTGTCGGAAGGGCCTAGCCCTCTACCTACAACCCACCGTTGGCCTAGGCTGGGTGGGCAAACAACAAAGGGATAGGATAGCTTCATTTATCTTGTGTTTGCTTGCCACCTTCCTCGGCCTCCCGGGTGCAGCCACATTTTGAAACTCTGGCCGATGCCGATGAGGATGCCGAGTCTCCGAGTCGCGATGTGGCAGTCAAGGTCTGTGGCGCAGCCACGCCCACGCCTCTTGCAAAAAGCACAACGCGCAGCTTTTGTCTGTTAAAAATTTGATGCTGCAGCAGCCGGGCCAAGAACAAGTACAACAACAACAACAAAAACAACTAACCTTTCCTAATAAAAAACGATTACGACGGCCTTCAGCCGCTGACGATGTTGCGACGCCACCGCCCTCCCCAGACAGGAAGCGCCCTGCATATTGCATGGGCCAGGCCAGGCCAGGCCAGAATTGGGCGAAGAGCTTTTGCGGGAGAGCCAAGCAGCTTTTCATTGAGCACGCACCAACATTGGGGCAGGTACGTGATGGGACTGAGACGTCCTCACTGCGAGAGAGCACCAGAAAGACAGAGAGACAGCGGGAAAAGAGAGAGAGAGAGAGAGCATTGGCAGTGAGAGCAGACGCCGCTGTGTCTAACTGAATTGAATGGAGGGGACTGTAGGCGTCTCCGTTGGGCGCCAAGACAGTCAGAGCTTTAGAGCTAAGATCGGTTGAGAAGGGTTAGGAGCCCCGGGACGAACTACCTCGAACAGCACTTCATCTCTGGCCTGTATCTAGGGCAATATACTTCGGGTAGGAGTAGGTTATAACACTCTTATTATGATTGTGGAAGCTGAACTTAGCATTAAGTAAAAGCCATCACCACGTTTTGTGTGGAGCTTCAATCGATTGCCAGCATTTAGCACAGCAGACCTTCACTTCTGACTAATGATTCATCCATCATTTATAAGCCCACCTGCTTCAAATCGCGTTATGCGGACTTACCCCTCAAAGCAACCAATATATGTGTGTAGTTGCCTTTTTATCCCTTAAACTTCCCTACTACCGACACATTTCCAACCTCTATCCCTCCTAGTCCTTCTCAGACACTCACCACCACCACTACCAGTGCGGAGAACCGGCTTTTTGCAACAAAACAACGACCAGAAAACAAATGTAGAAAAAAGTGACGCCACATCAGGTGACGTGAAGCTCAAAAGAAAGCGAGAGAGCGAGCTTTGAGAGCGGCTTGGCTTGGCTTGGCTTGGCTTGGCTTGGCTTAAAGAGGCAATTATGCTCCTCCCTGGCACAGCTGACGCACGTTCACGTGGCTCCTGCCACCAACACACTCTCACCTCACATTCACCTCTCTCTTTCACGCTCACACACATACACATACACACTACCACTACTGCAAACTGAAACACGCACTCTTCGTGACAGCTTTCTGCACTCACCGTTGGCTTGGAACGGCCTGCTGCTCCGCTCTCGAGTTCAGTTGGGCGACAGACTCTGCAAACGCTAGACACGACGAAACCGAGAGCTTGGGAGACGCATCGAAAGCTGTGGCCCGTGTACAATATTAGCTCTGAATAATGCCTGCAAATGTTTGGTGACAGCCAACCCGAGAGCTGAGAGTCCTCGAAGGATATGCTTCAAAGTGTGTGTCGAAAGGACAGAATAGTTTGTTAAATAAGCGAATCCTTCAACCGCAGCAACAATACAAAACGCATGCAACATGCAAAGTGCTCCAATCGTGTGAAAACCGAGTGTAAAATCCGTTTTGAAACCATTTCAAGAAGACGTTCCCGAATCCAATGTAGCGCCAAAAGTTCAGGTAAGAAAATTGATAACTTGCTGCAAATTTGTGGGCCATCTTCCTGGCTGGGAATAAAAACATTGGACGGAAGGAAGAGAAGTGGCAACAACAATTGGGCCTGCAGCATGCTGCATGGCAGCCAATCAGCGAAAGGCGTTCTCTGACATTGGCTGTCACAAATGTTGCTGTTGTTGCCGTTGCTGCTGCCGTTGCTGCTGCCGTTGCTGCTGCCGTTGCTGCTGCCGTGGCTGCTGCTTCTGGTCCTAGTGATGCCCCCGTTGTTGCTGTAGTCAGTGGCTCGTATCAAGCTTAAATGTCAGGGGCATGTGCACCCAACAAGCAGAGGATATTAGAAATGCCTTTCCCATTCCCCCCATCTGCACCCCTGTTTCACTCTCAATTTCTTTAAAATTCTAAAACACAAAGTATAATTTGCTGTTCAAGAATTTCCAAAAATAGCGTGCAGCACGAGTTTCTCTGTGGCTTCAACCGGCTGCTGCTGACCAATAACAAAACAAATTAAAATACATAAAAACAAATTATAGGTGAACCTTTTTTTGGCATTTCTTTGCTCTCCCGCCGATCCCTGGCTCTAACCGACACGCATGAATGGCCACCAACAAATGCTCGGGTCCTGGTCCAGGTCCTGGCCAGGTTAACACGCGACTTTCTGGCTGATTATGCCAAATAATTGTGAGTCAAATTCAAGACGCAACAAAGACGAGCCGAGAAATGCCGAAAACTTTTAATGAGATTTTTGCGCAAACTCTGGGCAATACTCTACGGCTCACAGGCATATGCGCTTGGACAGCAGCATTCTACATATTCCATATTCTGCTATAATCAGTTACCTAAACGACTTATTAGATTTATCACTTACCAACTACTAAGCCACTTTGTTTCATGAATATTTGCTAAACGAAATGACAGACCAATAAATGAGGACAATGAATAATGTATCGAAGAATGCTTCTAATTGATGGCATCTAATATGTTTGAGTCCTGTCTTGGCCTTCTAGTATGTACAATATACATACAATGTATGTACATAATTTATTTGCAGCCACATTTTTTGTGTACAAACAGTGTAAACTTATTCGTTGTTTTCCAACTGGAAATCCGCTTCCTGCCTTGTTTTGTTTTTGGTTTTTTCCGTAGAAAAACAATCGAACGCGGAATGCTTTTAAAAGACTCGACAGCAATCAGCAGCTGGCTAGAACTGCGCGATTTGCATGCTAAATGAAATTAAACTGGGCCAAGAGAGGTGTGCGGTGTACGGTGTACGGTGTACGGGAGGCTTGGTCTTGGTCTTGGGCTTGGGCTTCGGCCAGCTCGGCAGGATAAGCTGGCAACAAAGATAAGCGCATAATTACCCAATGCGCAAAGTTTTTCCTTCTTCCTTTTGCCGTACGGTCTGTTAAAGTTTTTCATTTGCCAGGAACCAGAAGCCATGATGTTGGATGTTGGCTGTACAGTAAAAAAAATGAGCAAAAATTAAAAATTAATGCCAGGCTAGTTGGCAGATTCTTGGCAATGGGCTGCCCTGTACTTTGGTCATTAAATTTGATTTTGCGAAATTGTTTTGCAGATTGTCCTGCCTCCCCCACAGATTAGCTATCAAAGAGTAGCCACAAGACCCTAGGGCCAGAATTATTAAGCAGGAACTTGAGTTGCTTTCCAAATTGTCGGAAGTTTATATTATTCTTAAGTGTTCGCTTGAAAATTCTATAGTCGACATTAGCCATGAAAATAATCTAATAATAATAAATAATAAAATATATAGATATGTATTCGCAATTAGCTGCAGGCCATAAAACAGTATGCCCCGAAAATAAATTATAAATGAAAACCGCAAATTCTCGAGGCTCAGCCCAGGCTCCATTTGTCTTACTGGGATATAATAAATTTCAATTTCTTGGTATTTCATTAAAGCCTCAGCCACAGTACTGCCTGGTTTTCCACTCGGGCGGCGGGGAGGCAGAGACTTTTGCCTAATGCATTTTAATGGACGACAAATGAAAATGAAATGTTTTGGCGTTGCAAGAAGTCCCTCAAAAAATACTGCAAATGGAAACGCAGGGAACCGGTGGGAGGGGTGGGGTTTTAGCCAGAGCTAAAACCAAAACAAATTAGTGGAATGCAACGCAATGAAATTAAAATGGGATTTTATTTTCGGTGCACGTCAGGAGAGCGAGTGCAGTGTAGTGCCTGCCGTTGCATACTTTGCAGGATGTTTGCTATTTTTGGACACCCCACGTTGCAGCACGCTGCAGGACGCTGGCAGGACGCTGGCAGGGATGTCCTTGAGCCGCACTTGGCCAACCATCCACCCACCCGGCCGCACCGGGGAATTATTTAAGCTGTCGGCATAAATTTGCCGCAGGCCTCGGCCGCTGTTGCACTCGTTTATTTTGTTAATTCTGCGGCAAGCCCTCTCGCGCACGTTGCTGCACGTGTGCTGCTGCAGCCGCGTCGCTCTCAATTGACATCTGGGCAACCTTGGGGGCACGCATCAGCCGTGTCGCACTTTCTTTACA
This sequence comes from Drosophila athabasca, assembly GCA_008121215.1. Taxonomy (NCBI): domain Eukaryota; kingdom Metazoa; phylum Arthropoda; class Insecta; order Diptera; family Drosophilidae; genus Drosophila; species Drosophila athabasca. The sequence goes on from CM017794.1 coordinate 48,167,055, forward strand.
GAGATCAGAGACTGCGAAGAGTGGGGGGCCGTGTGGGTCGGCAGAGCTCCCACGCCGATGAGTTTATTGCATGTGCGACGTCACGCCGTCACCGACACACACGGTCAATTAATTTGAACCAAGACAGTAATAAGTGAACGCGATCGCAATGGCTCGATTGATCAATGTGCCCCAAATTGGGGGCAACTTTCGCTCGCATGTGGCAAGCAGCACCTCCAATTGACACGATGCTCGCCCTGACTTACCTTCCTCGGATCAATCACTGGGCAATGTCAAAGTCAATGCATCCCCATCCAACATCCCCTTGCCATACATATATTCCACCCCCTTCCCTTCCCATCTGATCGCTCCGATCGATCAGTTTGCATAATTGGCCTGATTTATAATTTATGAGGGGCGCTGCCAACAACTGATTCAATTGAATCAATTAAGCATATATTGAATTATCTGTTGATATTGACAAATGGCAGCCAAATTGCAATCGAAATTTGTGGGAAAATTTGTGTTTGCAACCTTAATAAAGTGCGTGCGATCGGAAACACATTAATTTCAATTTCAATTGACCGAAACGGACTGGAAGTCAATTGCTTTTATACGACCTGAGCTTAAACAATTTCAGACGATATCTGACGATAGCTGACGATATGTGACGATATCTGACGATAACTGACGATTTTTGATGATATCTGACGATATCTGACCTTTTTCGGCTTGCTCTTTAAAAATATAGTTTTTCATACACAAACATATGTATACATATATGTATGTATTTCTTATGTACTTACATCCATAAACCTTTAAGAACATAATAGAATAATAACTGCAATTGGTCATAAATCTGATGCTTATTTTCCGATTCGATTGCTTCCACCAGCCTTTGCATGCTCGAATGACCTGTCATACTTTCCCTGCCACAGCCACACCTACACCCACACCCGCCCCCTTAATGTCACACAAAATGCCTAATTGTTATTCTCTTTTTACGAACTTTAATCTCTTGTTTTGACTCGCTTGGCAGCGCAATGCAAATGAATCAAAACAATCAACAAATCAAAAATGAAATAAAAACAAAAAAAGTATTTACATAAAATGTACTTAAATAATAACAAATATATCGTAATTATAAAAAATAAAAAGTAAAAAAGAATGCTCATTAATATGGCCAGACTATCAGTATAGGTTAAGGGGCGTGGCATTTAATATGGCCGACTGGATTTCCGTGTAAATTAGGGCTTCACATGCGGACGGGGCTGCTGCGGAGATGGATAAATAATTACTGGAAAATATTATCTCTGCTCGTGAGCATCGAATGTGGCACGCTAAAAATAACCTGAATCCGAAATGCTGTCATAAATATTTCAATTAATGTTGCAGCAAAGGTATATGGAGTCTTAGCCAACTCCAACAATGCCAAATTGTTATATGCTTCCCAGGAAGAAAGAAATAAAAATCAAGTGTGGAAGGTTTCCTTTCAACAATGTGGGACCAGAGATACCCTACAGAAAGTTTTTCCTTTTTTTAGCCAGTTGGTGGGCAGACTCTTTGGATAGAAATCTCGATATTTCATGGCTCAATTTCTTGTGAAGATAACACTAATACGTCTAAATGTTCCTTGCATCACATTGATGTTTAGTTCCTTTCGTGGAGTATATACACATTCGGTTCTGTCCTTGTGCTTCTCATTTAATGGGTTCGCTTCTCTTTTGCCGCTGTTGTTATGCCTGGCACGCGTTTTATACAAAATAAATATTGCATACTTTACGGCACGCCAGGCAGGACACACCAAAGCAGCTCCGACTCCTCCGACTCCGACTCAAGCCCCGCCCACACTCCGGGCAGTTGACTTTTCGTCAACGCTGTTGGCTTTTGTGTGCCTGAAGTATTTTCGTCTTTTATGACCCGGCAACAACAGCCGCGCGAGCGACAACAATGTTCATTATGCTTTGCCCTGTGCAAATTTGCTGCCATCTCTCGTTCAACATTTAACCCTCTTTCGCAGAACCCCCCAGACCCCCAGACCCCCACTCTCCACTTTTGTGTGTTTGTGTTTTTCCCACGATATTTAACATGTGGCATTGATTTTATGGCCTAGTGCCGCCAGCTGCTGCCAAACGCAAAGCGGCCGAAACGGGCCCAAATTAATTGCTGGATAGGTGCGAAAGGGCAGCCATGTTGCTCCTCGAACAGGAAGCATCTATGTTCTTAATTGCCAGGAGAAAGTGGAGCATCTGAAAGTGGGTAAACCCACGTACATATTTGTGAATCAACAAAATATTTACCCAGCAAACAAACACAAATCGAGATAGATATCAGACACATCTTCTGCTCTGCTCTGCTCTGCTCTGTTTGCTTATTTTATTGAATTGAATTGATTCTTAAAAGAACTGATGCACAAAGTGATTTAGAAGTGATTTCAGTTTGGCATCCGGTCCGACGCAGCATCCGCTTTGGGGAAATGCATTAAATCTCAAAATACTACCCACAAAACGGAGAAATGACTTCCTTTATCCTGGCATCTGCTGCTTTTATGACACAAGTTGGGAAATTAAATAGATTTATTCGATTACTCTCTCTGCTTTTCCTTTGACTAGCTTTCCCTTTCAATTTGATTTCTATTGATTCATTCAAGGATGTGTTTCAAACGAATGAATAGCTTGAATGCAGTTTACATATATTTAAAGTAGTTTTCCCAATTAAATGGGAGCCACCACTAATAACCACCACTAAAATGAAAAAGAAACTGTTGGTAAAAGATCGAGGGACAGAGGCTTGAATATATATTTAAGTGGGCCGTAATTATTAGACCTCAAACCACTTTTCAAGTTCATTCACCTGTCACAGAACGATATTTGAGAAATTTTACCCCCTAACCACAGAGCTAATTAGACCCTAAACCCCATACCATACACTCCATGACCATTACAGGCTGCAGTCAAGCGCGTAAATGGCCAAAATAATTCAAAGCTAATGTGCCGTTATATAATTGACTATAATTTAAAACAAATTTTCTGCCACACACACACACACACACACAGCCTCGCTGTTGGTTGCTGTTTTTTTTTGGTTGGTAATCAAGCCGCATAAGATTTGCATACATTAAAAAACGCTTGGCCAAAACAAACAAACAAAAGCCGCTTCATGAGGCAATCAATCATGAGGGCTGACTTTTATATTCTTTTATTTTCCTCCCACTTAACCCCCCCAAAATAAGTGTAATTAAACACCCGAATTCTATCAAGGAAGAGAGATACTGATGGAATCCCACAGGATTTTGTGTTTACTTTTTTGGGCTTCGAAATGGTGGCCTAAATGAGGGCCAAGAACTCGGACGGCAGGCAGCAATACAAAGAAAAGCTTTTAGGCTAAGTATCCCAATAGTAGGGGACAATCAATGAGATAATAATTTGTTTAAAGTGAGATTTAAAATCGATGTTGGCCAAGATTCGGGAGGGGGCATTGGTGGCATTCTAAGTGGTGGATGTTTTTACTTGAGCCTCTTTTGAGCTCATCAATTAGTCCCTTCTGTTTCTCGAATTTCCTTTCCCTCTAAGCGACAGGTGTATCTATCCCCTTGAGATGCCTCCTCCATTAACCGATTCCATTCCGATGGAGTGGTGCACACAGATAATGTGGCCAGTGTGTGTGGCGGAATGCCATGTCAACCAGCATCGACCTGGCTCGACGACAATGGCGCAGTACCGCAGTACCGCAGTACACCAAATCATTATCACACATACGCCGTGTGCGTTGCGCTGCGCAGCGTCTGTCTTGTAATTGCTATTTACACATTTTCCACATGATTTGCCAATTTTAATGAGCATTGTTTGTGCTCATCTCCAGCTCCTGCAACAGCATCAACATCAACATCAACATCAACATCTGCTAAGATAGACCATAACAAGGCCACAGCACAGCACAGAATGGATGGCATTCGAAAAACTACGCAATTGCCATTCATCCCTTTACACACGAGAGTCGATCAAGCATTCACAAAGTGAAATGGGGAAAATCGATTAGAATCGTTTATTGCATTTCAGGTTCCGAGAAATTGCTATCCGAAAAATGTTGTACCTCTGCGAATTAATCGTATATTTCCAATATATCGTATGTACATCTTTGGGCTTAAGCGACCCTCGCAGTATCCTGTGTGTGCGTGTGTGTATGTGCGTGTGCATGGAAATTGAATTCGCTCATGATTGATTACGCACCGGCCCCGAAATGTAGGCAACCTTCTCGAATGCTCGAAAGCCGGAATGCCCGAATGCTTTAAAGCAGACGCGCACACACAGCATCCTCGCATCCTCGCATCCACTTCAATCCTCAATACTCAATACTCAACATCATCTCGCACTCCCTGCTGCCGGCTGCCGCCGTTCATCGGAATTCGTTTACATTTTGTTTCAATTTAAATTTACCTGCAGCTTTCCTCTGCATCACGCGGTGTTTGCATAAAAAAATAATTTGAAAAGGGAATGGTTGCCACGAGGAGGGATGGGATGGGATGAGATGATGCTGATGGTGATGGTGGGTAGGCATAAAGGACTGTTTGAGGATGGTATAGGGCGCTTATTGAACTGTTATTGAGTTATGTTCTGGTGCCACGTTTTCGGCTTTCGACATTCGGTTTTCGGTTTGAATTGTGGTTAATTCTGTTTGCCTTCTGTTCGGTTTGGATCCTCCGCTCGATGGCTGGCTGGCTGGCTGGCTGGCTGGCTGATGGAGCGCCAAAATGCCAAAATGCCTGCTGCCTGGCTTTTGTTAATTTAATTAGTTTTCAGGTTCGGGGATGGCACGTTCCCCGTTGGTGTGGCAGCTACATTTTGACATCAGCTAAGCCAACAAATCAGAAGGAAATTCGTATCTCCGAGTGGTGTGTGAGTGTGTTTATGTGTCTACCATTGAAATAAAGATTCGTATCTGTATGTGCTTTAATTAAAAAGATATAAATTCACTTACATGTATGGAAATTGATTTATGTCTAAGGAAAAGCGGATGTACTCTTAAGTATTTAATAGTTTGACACGAGAAGGATTAGGGAGCATTAGAGGTGAGCAAACAGAATGTTCCCAAATCTGGTAAGCCTTCCAGTTCTCCTTCTTTCATTCTAAAACCCCCTCTCAACGTTTAAGTTCTATTTACTATTTAAAAACCAACTTCGTAGAGTCTTAAATTTATATTTCACCATCAATAAATGAATTATTCTACTGTGTAAATAGTGGACGACTCCGATTCCCATGCCGGACAAAAGGCCACCAGGTTATCCTGTAAATATCCTGTTTCATTCATACACATATTTATACGAAAAATTCATTGGAATTGATTGACAACAATCAACCGTAATCCCCTTCAGAATTGGCATTGAAAACTGAAATGTTGGCATTCCGCATTCCTCCGCCAAAAGGAAAAATAAATAGGAAAACATTTTGCTGTGAAACGTTGTTTGGTTTTCGTTTTCAACATCTGTTTTTATGTGTGACATTTTTTTTTGGGAAAAGGGAAATTCGAGCCTGAAATGGCTATGAATGTGGCTCATGTTTGTTATTTACGATCATCGCCCGAAAAGGAAAAATATGCTGTTATAGCCACATTGCAATTTAGGCTTGTACACTTTGTTTCTTCAATTTTTGTGCAATGGCAACAGTTTACGCAAATAGATTTTTTAGTGCCCTCGGCAATATAAATCCTCACGCACATTTGTTTCATTTTATATAAATACTTTTATTTTCAGTTTTAAGTGTGCAAATATGCAGTGAAATATTTTGTGTTGCATTTTTCTTATTTCAACAACTATACACTTCTGATCAGCATTAACCGCTGGCTCATGGCGTTAAGGCTTTTTTATAACGCAGATAATAATTGCAGATAAATATCCGTCAAGTATCTTTATAGTTGGGGAAATCTGAATGGATCTGGTGCATACAATTGTGAGAGTATATAACTGTAGTACAACAACGTCTTATCTATTTCGCTCTTTATTTTTTCTTACTCCACGCTTTCGATGCCACACAAAAACTGATCTGGCGTCGGTCTAAACATTTCTAATGTGGCCGTATATTTTTGGTATTCTTCTGATATACTAGTGTTGCCGTACTGGCTAATAGAGGTTATTATAGTACATGGGGCTGCCGTATCGGCTGATAGAGGTTAAACTTGGCAGATCCTTTAGCTCCATTAAACTTTTGATCATCCTGCAAGGGTACCTAGTATTTCGGTTCTCGAAATCAATTCTTTGCCTCTTGTTAAATGTGCAAATATACACATGTTGGTATTTTGTGGTTTCGGTTTCCCTCTTCTTTTTCGTTTCCGGTTGGGCGAATCTTTCTGGGAAAATAATTTAATGAAGTATTTTTGTATGTGGTCGAATGCAATTTGCCACAGAATAGTTAGGAATTTGGAAACTGAGAGCGTGACCCTCCCCTCCCCTTCTCTTCCCTGCCCTGCCACAGAGCCTGTCGTCAAGTTGGAGGCGTTGTCTGTGTCAATTTTTGTTAAATTGTTTTGCAGACATGTGAAAGGGGGGGGGGCTAAAGAAGAGGCGGAGCCACTGTGCGTCAGAGGGAGTGCTGCAGGGCGCAAGAGAGCGGGGAGATAACCTCGCTGTGCCCCGACAAATACAAAATGATACACAGATATATGTGTTGTTATGTGTGTGTTTGTGAGTGTGTGTATCTTTGTGAATTTGTGGGTGCGTACATTCTGCATTTTCCGTGGCGCCTTTGCTGCGGTGCCTGTGTCGGTCCTTGTTTTGCAGTCTTGCCAAGCTTGTATCTCCTTTGGCCAACATTTGACGCTCTGTTTCATTACTGTGGCACCTCTTCATCGTCGTTTTCAGCTTCTCCTCCTCCTCCACCTCCTCCTCCTCCTCCTCTTCCTATTGTATTCCCACCAAGCCAGCTAAAACTATTTGCCCTTCTTCCCGCAGTGCGAGAAGTTGGCAGTTTGCTGTCGCAATTCCAATTGCTTTTTAAATTGACATACGTAAAACGCACAAAAACTGCACAACTAACATACAGCCAGGCAGCCAGGGAGTAAGGGAGGGAGAGAGGGAGAGAGTGAGTGAGAGAGAGGAGGAGAAGGAGCAGCGATTGTGACACACAGTTCGTTCTGCTGTCCTTCGGTTTAGCATCCCCCGAGGTATGCAAGGATTGCCAGAAACAGTCAACTGAAATCCATTTGCCAAATTTGTTGCCAACATTTACAAACTGGCTGCGGAGAGGGGGTAGGGGTGGCAGAAGAGATGGCAGAAGATACCTACCCAACAGAGAAAAATCACAAATGCAGATAGATCAATAGTGAGATGAATCAGGACCTTAAGTTCCGATTCAGTTCGACTTTTATGCAACTTAATCTTCACTGAATATTGCATTTAGTGATCTATTATTTGAGGCCTACTCAGGCTATGCTCTATTCTACAGTAATGTACGAATAAATGAATATTTTAGGAGTATATTCAAGAAAAGAATCTGAAATTTTCCATTTATTTGACCTCGAGAATACTCATATTTTGTGTCATCTCTGAAACATTTCAATTCTCTATCCCCAACTTCCGATTCACGAGTAGGGGTAGGGGGTAGGGGGCAGAGATTCAGCAGTAGATCACGTTTAGCACTCTGCACATAATTGCCGAAACAAAAAGTAATCAATTGTCTGCTTATAAATATGAAATGAGCTTTCCAGATGCGCACAGGCAGGCAGGCAGGCAGGTGGCATCTGAGTGTATAAGGATTCGGTCCGGGGATATCCTGTAAGCGCTTGCGAGGGGTCATTTCTATTCCTGGCTATTATTGTACATCCATCCATCCATCCATCTGCCCGCCCTGCTTTACCTGTCCACCTGCCTGCCTGTCTGCCTGTCGCTCATAAAAAAGTTAATTTCCAGTTCCGTTGCCTACTTTCAGGCGGCCACTGCAATGACAATTTGTGTCTGTCTCTCTGTCTGTCGGTGTTGCTGCAGCTGTTGGTCCTCCTGGTGTGGCTGTGGCTGTGACTGTCTCAAAATGCGTCACAGTTGCACTTGTCTGTTTATTATGAGGCCACTCGAGTCTCGAGTCTGAGGGCTGATACTGAGACCCGCCGCAGATCCTTGAGCCTGCCTCTTGGGATGCTCAGTCGCCTTTGACGTGGTGGCCTGGGTCGTGCTCCTTTGAATTTAATTTATTGTTTTCGTTTGTTGCTGCTGTTTGTTTTCCAACCCTCAACCCTCAACCTCCCCCTCCCCCTCCCCCCACACATTCCATCTGAGTGTCACAACAATGTCGCAGTCGCTTTTATTGCAACAAAAAATGCGTATTTTTTTGCGCACTTATTTGCGCTAATTTAATTTCTTGTGTAATTTTATTTTTATGTAGTCGACTGAAGGCGGCAGCTGCCTTGAAACTGAGACGACCTCCCCTCCCCTCCCCTCCCCTCCCCTCCCCTCCCTGCCACACAGCCTTCTTCGCTTTGTTTGCCTTGAGGCAAAACTTTGTCAACAATTTCGCGTACAACATTGAAAATTTCTGCTGCTGTTGCGAAAAGCAGGCTTCGAGCGAGTGAGAGGACAGCGCGAAAAAAGCATCTCATCATTATGAACACGAGCCTTGCCAGCCCGCCTGCCCGCCCCCCCCCCCCAGTGGATGAGTGGGTCGTGGGGCGTGGCAGCGTCGAGCGTCTCTGCGAGTGTGTCACTTTAGCGAATTTTCTCCGGCGACAAACATGTTCCCAGCACCAGCAGCAGCACCAGCCTACGTCCTGTGTGGCTCTGAGTGGCTCTCAGGATTCGCCTTTTGCGCCCTAAGGTCAAGCGTCGTTTTTGTCATCTGGCATTGCCTACTTTGGGGCGCAAATAACAAATAGAATTGAATGGAGGCGCCTCGCCTTGCCCCGCCTTACCCCGCCTTGCCTCGAATGGATTCCGGCACTTAACATAATTCAAAATGCCGTCACTAGATGGCGCCAATTGTCTATTACCTGTTAAAGTTCTGAGCCAAAAAACGGAAGGAGAATGAAAGGCAGTCTCCAACTCAATTGGGCGCCCGAATGTCCCAATGCCGTTGCAGTTGCAGTTGCAGACGCCTATTATGGCCTCTGTGCAATAACTTTTGCTCTACTGCACTTCTGCACTTGGATTCCTAATTAGTGTCCACAAGGACCCCAAGCAGAGGGCCATTGAGAGTGACATCTTCGAGTGGTCGATGGCAGTTCCGTTTGATTTCAATTTCGGGCCAGAAACAAACAATTTGCACGGCCTGCCAGCTACTCAGCAATCGTTAATTAAAGCAACCTTTACAGAGTTTAAATACTTTATAAAACACAGCTTTAAACACCCTGAAGACACATTTTTAATATATTTTTTAAACACAATGTAAAACCTTTTAATTAGGACTAAGTAAACCTTTGAAAAAAGAAACCATAACACCTGCTCTCCGGCGTAATTTGTGTAACCATTTTCTAGGCTACTTGGGATTCTCGGCCATTTGGTGCAGACTTTGTTTGGTTTTCTAATAAGCTTCTCCCGTTTCGCATGCCTTTCATATTTTTCAAGCACCTTTTGATGGAGCTCATAAAACCTGAAGTCTACTAGTCTGTGGCAAGTGCATGCTGCCAGCAGCTGAGCTTCTGCAGCTAATGCGGCATGCGGCAGGCGGCATGCGGCAGGCGCCAGGCGGCAGGCTGTGGTGGCTATCTTATGTATAAAGCCAATGCCAGCCAATTTCGAATGTAAAAGTTTTCCGGTCAGAGTTCAAATGATTGCCCCCGAATGCCGCCGGGGATGCCACAAAATGAAATGCAAGCCAAAATGCACACATAGTTGTTGCCACACGGCCACACAGTCCTCCACACAGGACACCTACGCATTAGAGCATGGGCTGGGCTGCATTGAAAAATATTTGCATTAACATGCAAAAGAGCAGCCAACACACGCACACCAGTGCAAATACACACACACACACACATACACCCACTCGGTAAAAGTTTATCCGCATAGGATTTTTTCTCTTTTTTTGGCCTGGACCCTTTTTGGCTTTTGCGTGTTTTGCTGCTTGGCAAGCGCCCATAACTATGCAACGCCCTACAACACGCGCCAACACATGAGTACATGTGTGTGTGTGTGTGTGTGTGTGTGTGTGTGTATTTGCTTGCCAAGAGTTTGCTTAATGTTTTTATTTGGCTTCTGGGGTGGAAAGAGTGCACAAATCATAGAAATTCTTCAATTAGCGGTTGGGGAATGAAATGAAATGAAACGGAATGGAACGGAATGGAATGGAATCCATGCCATCGGCAAACTTTCGCAAGTGGAATGCAAAATACCAAAGTTCTATAAGCCCTGTCAGATGAAATACATAGAAATTCTCTATATTTTTCGTCAAAACAATGGAGTGGAGTGTGTTTTCATTTATGTATATCTAAAAGTTGTTGAAATTTGATTATATATTCCTGGTTATTGCATTTAAAATACCGCTTATACCCTCTGCATATACCTCTGAATATGCATTTGCAAGAGCTTTCAAACTTTAAACTATATTTTGCCAGTAAAGACCAACTTTCAGGCTGTCCTCACGCTGCCAGCAACTTAATTAAAGTCACCAAACACATCTGCACACACACACACACAGGCTCACGGACAGCACACACACACACACGCTGGCAAAAATGGCAAGTGAAAAGGTGCCCAGGACGTGATGACTACTCGTACAACCGAAGGCAAGGAACGAGTATCAGAAGTCAGCGCGCATAAAAATCACTCGACACACGCGCCCGTCAAACGCAGCCCTGGGAGGGCGAGAGGGCCAGCTATTTGTGGGCGTGGCCTTATAAATTGCCATGCCTTAAAGACGGTCTCTGACATAAACAGGCAGCAGTCGCCGGTCGGTCCCCAAGTGTACATATGTATGGCTGTATGTTTGGGCGAGAGTGGGTTTGGGCTTCTTGTGAGTGGGGCAAAAATGTAGCATACATTTTAGCGCCAAAAGGAAATGCTCGAGCAAGAACAGCAACAACAATGACAACGAAACGAAACGAAATGGCTTATACAACAACAACAACAACAGCAAATACTATATCTACATTTTTTGTTGTTGTTGCTTTTGTTGTTGCAGCTCTCTCTGTGTGTCAAGCGTTTTGTTGATTTTTGCTTCGCCCTTCCCCTGTGCTCCTTCTGGCCTGAGTTATACCCTAGCCATAGATTATTATACTATTGGGATTAGGCTTGCTGAATGGCATTAAATTACGAGAGAATAACAACAGCACAGAAACCATCGATTGAGTGGAATCAAGGATGAAACCGCAGAGTCGCAGAGTCGCAGAGTCGAAATCGAAGGCTGAAACAGAAACTTGTAGCAAATACTTACACTGTTGCTCGAATATGATACAGAATAGGGCGGAATATCATCAAGGCAACAGATTTGAACTATGTGAAATAATAGATTCTTGGATTTTGATCTATACTAGTCTATGTATTACACCATTAATGGCTTCCAACATTTTCAGACTTTTTGTACCTGAGCCTCGCGACTGAAGCTGTTCTCTATCTTCCACCATTATGTGCACAAAGTATTCTGTTTAAAGTCGAGTTTGACTCGGAAAAATCGTCATTTATATAAGAATAAAACAAGGAGGAATACGAGATGGAACTCAATCATAACAAAAGCGGCTTAAAATACACAAAATGAATATTTGAAGTGCTTTAAAGAGTATATACGTTTCACTCTCCTTTTTATTTTCTTCACATTTGTCAACGGTTTCAAGTGTTTTTTCTCCTTGTGTGCGGCCTTTGTGCGTTTCCTTTTTGCATATACTCGTATATATATATGTATAAATATTCTGGCTTTTTCCGCTTTCCCCTTTTTTTTGTGTAGTTTTGTTGCTGTGCAAATGATGGCCAACAACAACAGCAACAACAGCAGAAAAAAGGACGAGGGTAGTGTGTTTATGGACCGCCATTTTGGCCACTGGTCGCTGGTCGCTGTTCTATGCAGTTTTCTTCTGCTGTGCCAACGCATCGGAGACGCTGCGGATATGGCCACGGATACGGATGCGGATACGGGCATCCATACCCATCGCTGTCTGTTCCTCCAGCTCCAGCTGCTGCTGCTGCTGCGCAGTGATTTAGTGCTTATGGCAAGTTTATAAATTAAATTTAATGAAGCAGCAAGTCGAACTTTTCGCTATTGTCCTGCCTCCTGCCTCCTGCCTCCTGCCTGGCAGGCACTCTCGTGTTCCCACACAGGCACAGGCACAGGCAACACACGTATTGATTATGCGACCCCTCCGGATGCTCTCGTTTCAGCTGTGTAAGAGAATATTTGATTTAGTTGCTGGCGTAATGGAAACTTCGCTTTGTCCTTGCGCCTTGGCCCCTGTGTGTTTTTATCTGAAAAATAGATCAAATTACGCATTTAAGCAACATTGACTAGCAAATGTCGAGCGGCATAATTGGCCTCTCAAATGGAGAGGCCACCGCTGCGCCACCGATCCGCCCGGAGGCGGCAATTAGTCTACAAGGATTTTGGGGCAGGCACAATCTCCGCAGCCAAATGCGAATGTCAAACACGCATCAATTTCCAACGAAAATGTAATTATCGGCATCGGAGGAGAAACATCAACTTTTCTTCTTTTTGCCTTTAAACTCAATAGGCCTCCCCAGCCGCCCACAACAGCAACAACAACAACAATAACTTTGGCACCACAATGGGCCTGGCAGGCTTATGCAACATAATCCTAGTTTATGACAGTTAAGGGTCCTAGCCTTCGATGTGTGTTTGTGTGTGTGTGTGTGTATGGGAGAGTTTCTAAATGTGAGTTTCTTGCGGCCTCTTCAACCAGCAGCTGCTCAACGAACTGTGCCATACACCCACACACACTCACACAAACTTCTAGACGTATCGAGTCTCAGATACATAGGAATCTGCACAAGAAGGCATTGAAATACAGTGGTTGGAAAACCATTGAAAGGGCGATGAATGCCAAAGAGTTTTGTGGTTTAATCTTCGAATGGGTCTTTCATCTGCGAGAGTATAAAACTGCCGTATCACCACATCTTTTCTGTTTCGCTGTTTACTTTTTTCTTTCTTCCACACACAAAGTGATCGGGCGTCGATCTACACATTTGTAATGTGGCAGTATATTTAGTATTCTTATGGTATTATCTTATGTACTAGTGTTGCCGTATTGGCTGAATTAGGTTATACTACCACATTTCTAATTTAAATTGAGATTAGATTGGTATTGCCATTAGTTTATTCATAAGCAACCTTCTCAGTCTCTGATGGTGAGTGATGAACCCTTCCAGAGGTCCTTAACCACTGTGCTCTGTTTCTGGCTCCTGGCTTCTGCCTTCCAAAAGCTTTGACAAGTGTCAGCGGCACAAAAGACGCGCCTTCGATAGGAATGCATGGATATCTATGTACAAGTATGAGTCAGTGTGTAGATGTGACCCCGGATCACACAGGCTGTGAAGGTGAACAGGGTGGCCCCTCCCTCCCTCCCTCCCTCTTTTGTGTGCTGGCATAATTGAAGATTTCTTTGTGCGGCGCTACAAAGTGGGTCTCTGGTGGGTGGGTGTCTCAATCGCACTCACAATTAGACTATAAATATTTGCCGATTGTTTGGCAGGCAGTTTACTTTCCTTATTTTTAAGAGCACTCACTGCCAGTAAAAGTTTTCAGTGTGCCACATGCCACATGCCGCATGCCGCCTCTGCAGAGGGCAGGCATCATGCAAATATGCGGGCAGAACTCAAATGCAAATGTATTGTCAAATGTATGAGGCGTCGACAAGCCGTTGACTGTCACCGGCCTCGTTCTGTCTCTCTCTGGCAAGCGAGGCAGAAGCATGACAGCCGAGGAGGGAGGGGGGCCATGGCACTTTTTGGAAACTCATTTGCATGTTTTTAAGGCGACTTCTCAATTTCGGAAAGATGCAGCCGAAGGAGCGAGGCGAGGCGAGGCGAGGCAGGCGACACATGTTCCAGCACTCGACTCCACATCTGCCAGGATTGTTGTTTGTTGTCCATCTGCTGCTGCGCTGCAGCTGCAGCTTTGAATGGTCGATAAAATCGACAGAGGACATGCACGCAAATCCATGAATACACACGTACACGTGTGTGCATACAAACGAGCACAAATCAAATACGAATGAGAATGCGAATGCGAATATGTCCGGAGAGTATCGACTTGGCAATGATGGGCCGTGGGCCGTGGGCCGTGGGCGGTGGGCGTGTCCCCCTGTGCTGCAATACGTAGATGATTTTACAGCTTCCGCTCGGCGGACCAGTTCGAAGGACGAACACGGAATCTGTCAAGTTAAGCTTTAATGGCCTGGCATGAAAATTGATGTCCCTCCTCCCTCCAACAGAGACAGGACTTAAAGGACAGCCGACAGCTGAGCAGACTGACTGGCACCAGCAGCTCTTAGGGCCAAGTGTTGGCAGTTCCTCCTCATGTCAATAACCTCGTTCGATAGCCATAGCCTCATTCAAGTCGCCTTGCCACCACTTAATTGCCTTCTCTTAATTATTTATGCCACAAAATTCTGGGCCCTAGTCCAAGAGGTGACATCTGCCACACAGCAACAGCCCAGCCCAGCCCCAATGCGATTTTACAGTAGAGTTAGCAATTTTAATTGCGGCCTAAGCCACTCTCCTCCATCGCCCAGAGCCACATGTGGCAGCCACGTCTGGCAAAATGCAAAATAGGCCAAGCAGCTGGCTCGTCTCACACAATACGAGTATGTGGAAGAAGGGTGGGCCCATAAGGGCGAAGGGTGCTTATGGGGGGAGGTCTATTGCCCACTCGGTGCGAGTAGCTAGTGCAACACAATGACTTTCAATGGATGAACTCAGATATATCATAGTGGTTGTTGTTGTTCTTGTCATTACATTGAATCCATCTTGAGAGGGACACCTGCCTGTGGAGACCATTAATCACACACTAATAGTACTCTCACATATCTCCTCCCTAAGAACGAACTCCCAATACACTAATGATTCAATATTCGATTTTAGACACAACTTTAAGGGCTTCACTGCTCCTTCGAATTGGTGACAAACTCGTAGAAGAGATGTCCTCCCGGGGCTATGGTCACATTGTCCTAGCATTTCCTCCTTTGGCTGCCTTTGTCTTTTATTTTCTTCTTGCCACAAAATATTTCGCTAAGAATTTCCTTTTTTTTTCCCTTGCTTTGGCTGACAGCAAATTTCTTGTGGTAAATTTTCACTCAACTGTCAGGGATAGATGGGGCCTTTGTGGCTGCCCAGCCGGGCAGCAAAAACCGCTTCCAAGCACCAAGCCTGCCGCTCCACCATGATGCACCAGTACGGCAGCCCCCTCCCCCCTCACTTCCAGCCTCACCATCACCTGAGCATTTCGCTTTAATTGCGGTCAACGTGGCTGCGTCTTTGTCTCCGCTTCCACTCGTGAAATGGCAAATGAAGAAATACAAAAACAATAAAAACAAGACCCAAACCGAAACCAGAAAACCAGAAAACTAGAAAGAAAAAAAAAATGGAAAATTCAGCGGCATCGTTGCATACTTTTAGATGCATATGCCATGAATGCCATTGTAGGTATATTTCCCCCAGCATCCCAGCCTGCCAGCCTCCGCTTGTGCGCCATGGCCGTTATTCTTGCTGCTTTTTCCCCGCTTTCGGTTGGTTTGCTTCCATATTGATTCGCAGCGACAGCGCCGCCGACAGCGCGCTGGCAGCAAATGAAACGCATTTTCTGCATTTGTGGGGCTGTGTTCATTTCTGTCTATCTGTCTGTCTGTCTGTCTGTCTCTCTGTCTGTTTGTCTGTCCCTTCTGCCTGTCCATAAGCCCATGTTCTAGCTGCCTGTTTTTACCTCTTTTTAGTTGGTTTCCCAACTTTTTTCTCATTTTGTTTTGTTTATGTTTTTCTTTTTTCTACTCGGTGTCCTCGGAGGCACAGTGTCCTGCAAATATATATAGAAACGTAATAATACACGAAATTACTTTCGATTTGTTTCGCAATGGTTTCTGTTTAAAAAGATATTTATTGAAAATACCGCAAGAAAACACAGGAATTGATTCAGTTCACTGATTCATCGATATTTATCCGTTTTCTTGCTTCACAGAGTGATTTTCCTTTTGCCTCATTGGCGAACGTTTTCCCAATCATTCCGATGCTTTAACGATTCCAGAGTGGGCTCCAATTTTGGCAGATTGAAAGCTAGACAAAGTGCAGACTTCTTTTTTATTTCTACGATTTTCTCTGATGATTTTTATTTTTTTTCTTTAATTGTAGTAAACCTAATTGAACCGATTTATTTTCTGTATTTATGGGCGGGTTGTCTTGATATGATATGTATTTATTTTCAACATCATTGTGCCACAGTACAGCGCAGGGCCCTTCAATTAAAACCGATTTTTCGTATGCATTGATGGTTTTTAGTTTTTAATAAATGCACATGGGCGACATCTGATTGTGTGTGTGTGCTTTATGTGTGTTTGTGTTTGTGTTTGTGTGTGTGGGTTTTCGGGTTTTGCTATCTGAATGAATTTAAAGGCTTCTCGGTAATCTGACAGCTTAAATTCCGCAAATATCTACGTTAATTGGACACATGTCCATAGTTAACATTTTGCCGGGCAGACCATGTGGCGTATGCTTAATTTCGGTGAATTCCTGGCAGGCACATAATGAGGCACCGACGCTCCATGGCTCCATGGCTCCATGGTTCCATGGCTCTCCGTGGCTACATGGTAATGCAATGAAGTATTATTTTACGCATAAATCATAGATAAACCCAAACCCGAACACGCGCGTGCCCACACATTACCATATTTACCTATTAATTAACCCATCGTACATCGTGCAACGTGCAGCGTGGCATATGCCACGGATAGCCACTCTGTGCTCTGTGGCTCTGGGAAGCTGTCGTCCGCGTTGCCGCTTAATTGAACTAAAAGCTGATGTATTTTCTGCGCTTCTTCGTTTTTTGTTTGGCTTGTTGTTTTTTACATGCTATGCTGTGTTGATGCTACCGCACATTTATGTGATTTATGAGGGTCGAGAGCAGCAGACCACCAATGTGAGAGTTGCATGCCACATTTTCATTGTTTCGTATGCCATTTATGCCATTCAACTTTACGGCGCGGCCAGAGTCGTGCATCACTCGTTACGAGCATGATTTTTCAAGAATGTCAGCCATGAACAGCTGATTTACGATAAGTGAGAGTCAATGAATTCCCCCAACACAGTAAGGAAGGGAAGCTCACACATACATACATATGCTACCCCTACATATATGTACATACAGCCCTTTTGGCTTTCTGCCGAGAAATATATCCTATCCGTTCGGTTTTCCATAATAAAAATAAGGTAAAATTACCTTCGAACGATGGTACTTATGGTATGTCTTTATATTTCCCAATCATGTTTCGAATGATGGAAATCTACGTTGTACCAGTTTCCCATAAGTGAAAGGACACAGTCACTTCCAACTGTACGAAAAGAGAACAAGGAAAAAGAAAAGAGAACCGCAGTTGCGTGCCAGCATTGATGAATACAAGTTATAGTCATAATTTTTGTATTGAATGTAGATCGGATTTCAGCTATAGCCACTTCATCCGCGATTCGACTTCTAGAGGGAGTTTGTTTTCATCTACGCCTGCCAGGATCTGTATTGAATTGAAAAAGCCGTTTAGTAGGCATAGAAAACAAGCCCCAGTGGCCTAATGGAGAAGGCACCGGCCTCCTAAGCCGGGGATTGCGGGTTCAAGTCCCGCCTGGGGTTTAGGTTGTGTAACTTTTTTTTTTATTTCTTTTATTTTTTTTTATATTTTGCATATATTGTTTTATCCGCGGCCCTCAAAAAGTACTGGGGCATATTTAATTAGTGTAAAAGTATGTAACATCGAGACGAAAACGTTTCCGATCTCATTGAGGATATATTTTCTTGATCATCAGTGACTGAGTCGATTTAAAAAGTAACTCGAAGCCAACCTGCGGCTCAGTTTTAGTATTAGCTCACAGTAGTACTGCGCACAGTATTAGCTCACACGCACACATTCACATGCTTTGCTGTACGTACAATCATTGCTATACATGTGTGCGTAAGCTGCAGCGCCCTTCCCTATGCACATAAGCTGGGCCCTAGCCAGCAGACCAGGTAGGACAGCCGGACTTTCGCCATGCACTGATCCGGCGGCAGGGCGTAGAGAGTCCAGCGCTTGGGCAGGGTCTCGGATCCACCGTATCCACCGGATCATTCTCGTATTCTTTGAAAATGCCTCAAAAGTACCTTGAATATCTGTTGCAATAATTTTGAAAATTAATTTCAATTATTGCCTTTGTATAGCGTTTCTGTTCAACCAATAAGAAAAGCCCTGCGAGTAGGTCAGAGTAGGTAGAGGGTAAATGAAAGCCAAGCCGGCTTTCAACCGGAAGTACTACATATACATACATACATACATATGTACATATTCATGACAGGCATACACACAACAAAAGCGAAAACTAAAAGGAAAACATTTAATTAAGCCAACACGTGCGCCTCTGGCCACCACCCCCTCCCTGGCTGCTAGTGGAAGATCGCCGCGAAGGCCCATCCCGCCTTAACAGCCGGGTGGGTGCCGCATCGCATCTCCTCCTGATGGGGGGATGGGGGGGAAGCTGACAGCATTGTTGTGAGCCATCCAGGGTGCCAAAGGGGATTTGCTGTCTGGGCCGCTTTCAATTTCTATGTTTTCTCCATTCTGCTGGCCTCTTTGTTGGACTTCTGCATGTCGAGGGTGCAGCTAATCCAACAAGCCCCTGCCCCCCTACCGCCTACCCTCTGCCCCTCTGCCCCAGGCAGGTGCCAAAGGAGGGGTCGATTTTCAATTTATCCAAGAATGGATATTGTGTACAGCCATTGGCTTAAATGAAATAAATGTATCAAAGCCATACATTATGGTTGGAGTTGGATTCGAATTGATTCTCGCTGGAATTCAATTCATCCGTCATTTCATTTAATCAGAAGAATATTTATGTACGTATTGTCCACCTGCTGTGATTCCTTGCATTCATCACTCACATTCTATGCAACCCATAATCGGATGCGAAACTCTTTGTGGCAGCAATCAATAATAACTAGAAAAATCTTTGATAACTTGAGTATGTGGGCCACAATGGAGAGATTCTAGGAATTTATACCCCCATATACTCGCACATATCTTTGCAGCTTATGGATCTCGTTTTTATCCGTATTGTGAGAGTATATAACTGTAGTATTTATTTCTTCTTCTTACTTCTCGCTTTCCAAGCCATACAAAAAGTGATCCGGCGTCGGTCTACACATTTCTAGTGTGGCCGTATATTTTTTGTATTCTTCTTATATACTAGTGTTGCCATATTGGCTTATAGAGGTTATTACAGTACATGGGGCTGCCGTATTGGCTGATAGAGGTTATCCTACCACAGTATTAATAATGCAAATGTGCTTTCAAAATTGCTTTAAGGAAGCCTTATTACCACTCCATTGATGTGCGAATAATGATGCTGAAATAATTGTGATTATCCAATCGAAAATCATGATTTGAGTGAATCGCATTTGGCATAAATAAAATGAGTTTAAGTGCAGCCAATCATCAATATGCAAAACAGCACAAATGACAAATTTTCGCTTGCATCACAGCCGTATACGGGCGGATTACCCGTAGGCCTGGAGCTGGAGCTGGTCGCTTAATACTGGAATTTGTGCAGTAAGCCTTTAGGTAAAGCTCCTACATATACATATACATATAGTATGTATGTATGAGACTATTGGCTAAAAAAAAATGTGGGCAGGCACCTTTAGCCAGGCAACTCGTAAATTTCGCGCTGGTCAGATTAATTTCTTTGGAAGGCTTTCCTGGGGAAAATCCTTGAAAATATGTAGATGGCAGCTCAGGGCAAAAAAAGAGGTGATGTTAAATGAACGCCAAGGCAAAATTTATTATCAATGTTTGCGCAGTTAAGCAAAAAATAAAACGCCACAGCGAGCGAGGGTTGGCCTTTAAGGTGGACCGAAAATCGGACCGGGACCGACCCCAGACCCCACTTTTGAGCGGCTATCAAATGTCATTTTTGAGGCCCTGACCAGAAAATGTTATCTGAATGTTTTGACAACTTCCTTGACGCTTACTGCCTGGCACCTGAATGTCATCGTCGCCGGAAATACGTATACGTATACCTACATATTTTCCCCATTTTCGCTGCCCCATCTTGCCGCACAAGCTATGTGGCATCTACACTCGTTTTTCCCCCTCTCAGAGCAGTTTATCAAGGCTCTCTTTGTGCCACTGCTGCTGCTGCTGGGGCAATATTTGTGTTGGCCTGAGTTTGCCCGTTTATTTCTTTATTTTTTTATTTTTTTATTTTGATTTATGGCAGTCGTGCTCTATTTTTTCCGTCTTTGGCCAAAACTATATCTGCCATAAACAAATATTAAGTGAAAAGCCAGAGATTCAAATGCGGGCTCGTAAATTTTCCGCTGCACGAAACAAAACTTGGACAAAATCTTGGGCATTCCCATTATAAGTAAATTTACTTACGAGATTTGCTGACTCTGCTCGGAAGTTTCTTCTGCAAGGTCTTTGCCGCCTTCTGGCTGTCTGTCTGTCTGGCCACACTTTTGTCTTGGCTTTGTTTTAGTTTAGTCTCAATCAACATTTAGTCAACCCTTTACTTAGTCACCATTCAGTGACTATTCAGTGCAGTCTGGCAGATTCCTTCTTCTACGTTTAAACATATTTATGGAATTATATTCGAGGCAGCAAACATCCGCCTGCCAATAACCATTCATGAGGCAGGATGGCAGGACTGTGGCAGGACTGTGGCAGTCCTTGCTTTTGCTCATTAAAAACACACACCCAGGCCCAGGCCCAGGCCCAGGTGGTGGTAGGTGCTGGCCATTCATTAAATGTTCGCTTTACTATAATTTCATGTGGGCAAATATTTTTGCTGTGGCATAAGCGAGTGGCAGACAGCGGTAGAGGGGGAGAACAGCAAACATGGCCGTTACTCTGCCTTCCATTTTCCACTCACACTCACGCTGTCAATGGGCTAGGGGTTGGGGTTGGGGTTGGGGTTGGGGCTGGGGCTGGTTGTTTCTGTGTTGCCTGCAGCGCACCACTTCCTGTTTACATAAGCAAACACGTCAATGTGTCTGATGCCACAGCCAGCCCCTCCATGGGTGCCCCTAACTTTTGCAAAAACAAAAAAAAAAAAAAACTGTACATTAGCTCAACAAGGATTTTGTTTTCAATACAAAAGCACAAGCTGCGCTTGTTCTAAATATATATATATATAGACAGTATACATATGTGAATGCATCAGTGGGCTTTAGGATTTGCGTGTGTGTGTGTGTGTGTGTGTGTGTGTGTGTGTGTGTGTGTGTGTGGAGGACACTCTAGACTCTAGAGAAAGTTTAGTGCCCCGATAAGCACAGCACTGACAATGTTATACGAAAGCCATGATTTACAATTTGGAACTTTCAGGTAAATAGTGTGATAGCATAGAGCATATAGCATATAGCATATATGTAGGGTTTGGTATTACGACCTGCCATTTGCAGGCCTCCTGGCTCCTGGCTCTGGTGACGCATTAATTATCCTTTGAGGCCACATCGATTATCCCCGCGCGAAGCGCGTGAATTAATGGCCAACGACTTTTGTATCGAGTGGTAAATGAATTATGGCCACAGCCCCTCCAGTGCCCCTCCAGTGCCCCTCGCTACTGCCACGTTGTCTCTCCATTCATCTCAGCGAAAGTTATGTAATAATACAATTAAGCATTTTCTCATGCTGAACGCTGCGTTAAAACGAACAAAATTTCTTTTCATTTCCTTGGGGATGGAGGCAGATACTACGAGTAGTAGTGGGTGTCTGGGGGGGGGCAAAGAGCTGTAACTTTTTTGCTCCATCGTCCAAGGCAATACTACGAATGAGCTGCGTGAGTTATTTGTCAGAATAGAATACACTTTGAGCCAACAAATGGGAATTTCAGTCAAATAATTAACGAGTCAATTTCAGAGAATATTTGTTAGGTATTTCAACAAAGGAAATCTCTTTCTAATAAGTTGAAGGAGCAAGGAGCATTCCTTGCAAGATTAAAGAAAGTACCAGACACACACACACACACACACACACATATGGGAGGAGGGGAGGAGAGGAGGAGGTGGCAAGCATAGACACGCTTTTGTAATTAAATTAGCATTAATGTTGTCGCTGGGATTACGGCTCGAACATTCCGTCACACTCGTCCTTCGTCCTTGGTCCTTCGCCTGCGCTGCGTGGGGGCTTCATCAAATATCGCTCATACGACGTGCTGGCCACTTGAGTGAATTTATGACGCATTTCATGCACACAATTGCTCGACTATTGAGCCATTCCTGCTCTCTCGCCAGCTCTCGCCAGCTCTGGCCAGGATCTGCGCGATTTCTGCTCGCAGCCATTAAATTTCAATTTTCATTTCAATTGCAACGTTGTAGCGTAATTCATTCCGGGTTTTATGACCTGCAACGGGGTGGCTGCCACGCAGCTACGTGCCTCTAATTGCCACTGCGAACCAAAACCAACTATTGTCAAATTTTTGCCAAGAGGGCTATAAATAAACACCCAGGGTTGCAGACTTTAACAGAATGTTGAACAAAACTTTTTACCCACCTTCGCAGTCGCCATCTCGCACTCTCCTTTCCTCTCTCGCCTTTGCTACTGGCCGGCCGTCTCTTTCTCCTTTGGCTGCCGTCAAACAGAAAAAAGTAAAAATGATTGAAGCAAAAAGTTTGCACACAAGTTAAACGAAGTTTTTAAACACAAAGTGAGTGGAGTAAAGGAAATAAAACAGAAAAGCAGTAAAGCAGAAACCGAGCAAAGAAAAAGAAAGAGAAAAGAGAAAACAAAAAGTTGAATCAAGTTGCAGGCAAAAAAAAGTGAGAGAAAACAATCACAGTGTGAATTAAACGAATCTTGAATGCTCTCAAATGGAAAATCTTTTAAAATAATAAATACCTAGGAAATATAGTATTTCCTTGCACCCTGAAAAGTCTCCCGATCGGGGGGGCTTGGAACAGCTCTGGGGACTTTAGTGCGGCATCGATACAGTGTCCACTCCACTGCACGGACAGTCCACGGGGTGGAGAGTGGACCCAATGGAATACAGGGTATTGCCGCTACATGGTGGCAATGTCGGAAGTTCGGGTTAGGCCCAAGCACAGACTTGTGGCCGGAAGTATGCACGTAAGCGTCTGTGTCAGTGTCAGTGTATGCTCAATGTATGAGTGTTCGGTTTGTGTGTGTTTGTGTGTGTGTGTGTGCTCCCACAAGGAGGAGGCTGTTGGTGTAAGTGCTTTTTCAAGCAAATTGCCAATGTAAATGTTGCAACAACCAGTCGCTGCAACAACTAAATGCGACCCTCATAGCAGCTGTGTAAACAACGCCAATAACAGCAGCAACAAGAGCAAAGTATTTGCTGATGACGTCAAAAGGCACCCACACAAACACACACGTAGACAGAGAGACACACACAAACCACCCAAATGCATTTAGCTGCCCCATTTACCCCGCCCCCCGACACACACCGACACACACCGACCCTTGCCCTGTACTCTCATGCAGACAACTCAACAACTGGCGGCAACTCAATTCAGAAAACGAGGAAGCAACGCAACCAAAATGGCCGCAACGGGCCTTCCTTCCTGGCCGCCATTTTGCGTTTCGCTGAGGCACGCGCGATTTGATTTGATTTGATTTCATTGCTCTTCAGCCTCTCCAGCAAAGCAAAGCCCCCCTTAGGCGCTGCTCGCGAGGCAGCAACAGTTGCGATTTGGCCAAGACACACATGAGTGTGCAGCATGCAGCATGCAGCATTCTCGATTTCTGTAGATACTTATTATGGCCATACCCTAATCTATTTTTGATAGATTTATGCAGAGAACTGGCCTTGATTGTGTCAAAACTGTGTTCTATGCAAAACATACGAGTATTAATGGACATTTATGGATGCTGTCATCTACTCAAGAGAAATTATAGCAGTTGGAAAGTTTTTCTCATCTTCTGTTTTAGTATTCGCAATGTTTTTGCAGAAGTGCCAAAGAAATTGTATGCAGATTTCAATAGTCTGCTAATTATAGAGCTACACTCGGAAGCAGTCGTTTATATGTTCATCTAGAACTAACAGGAATCTCTATGGTTTGCTCTGATATCTTCTGAACAAGTTTTCAATTGTTCTATAGAAAAACACGTCCCATAGTACTTTCCTGGTTGCCAACTGTCTGTCCATCTTGGCTCCTTGCAATTCTCTTTGAGAGCTGAGTGCATCTTTGCCATTGCAAATTAGTGCCACAGAAAAGTGCTTTCAATGCCAGGGGGGGGGGACTTTTTCATTTCACGCCATGTTGGGCCACACGGCGTATGCGTATGCGTATGCTTGATGCCTGCCTAATTAGTGTCTTATGAAGTCATATGTGAAAGGCAGTCTCAACTCAACTCAACGCTTATCATTATGCTTTGCTTAACGTCTACTTGCAGTCACAGCCACCGAGACTAGACCACTTGCAACGTGCCACAGCCACAACAACAGCAGCAGGAGAAACAGAGAGCAACAGAGAGCAACAGAGAGCAACAGAGAGCAACAGAGAGAGTACGAGTACGAGTATTAACTGGAAAGTGCGAGAGGTGAGAGTGCGGTGGACGTGCGGGGAAGCTGTAGAGGAACGCCTTCACATTGGATTACGCGCAGTTTTACCTTAGACCGGTGCCAATTAGTGGCCAACAGCAGCAACAACAAACGCAGCAGCAACAGCAGCAGCAGCAGCAGTTAGTGCAGCAACAACTGCTAGCCCAACAGCAGCACCAACTGCAAATCCAGCAGCTGCAGCAACAACTGCTGCTGCAACAGATCGAACGGGAGTTGCAGCAGCACCAGCAGCTTCTATACAGCCAGCGCCAGGCGCAGAGTAGCTACCCCCCAGTGCGGCAGCGTTGGCTCTCCGGCAGCCACTACGACTACGCCGCACCGCAGCAACTTCTGCCGCAACTGCAGCAACAAACGCATCCGCATCCGCATCCGGAGCTGCAACATCTGCAACATCATCAGCAGCAGCAACAACAACTGCAACACCAACAGCAGCAGCAGCAGCAGCAGCAGCAGCAGCAATACAGTTACTATTTCAGTCGGGGAAGCACCAGCTCCGGCCTGGGTCTGGGACTGGGCCTGGGCTTCGGTCTGGGCAGCGGCAACCTAGCCAGCTGGTAAGTACCATGACCATCAATCCCTGCCCACGCACATCCTTTGCCTTCCTTCATCGACAACTTCTGGATCCTCTGCCATTTCAGGTACCATCTGCCCTCCACGTCGGCGCACATCTACATCGGGACAACCAGCAGCGGCGGCGCTGGTACAACACCGTACCCCTATCCGTACCGGGGACTCGGAGCCTATTCCGGCGGCGGCTATCCGGCAGCGGCTTTGATCAACTTTGATGCCTCGCCCACCCCGCTGCTAGCGTCGGCTGGGACATCGCCAGGCTATCTGCCGCCGCTCCCTGTGCCGGCCGCCCTACCCCCGCCGCCCCCGGCGCCGAGCGTAGCCACCGACTACTACTTCAGCAGCCGGAGCACGCGCACGCTGCCACCACAGCCGACAGCGGCAGCGGCCACGGCCATAGGAGCCACCAGCACAGGAACAGCAGTATCGGCATCAGCAGCAGCAGCAGCATCGGCAGCCAGACTATCGCCGTTCCAGGAGTACACGGCTAGTGCGGCGGAGGAGCTGCAAGCTGGCTATCGCTACAAGGCCACGCCCCGAAGGCGCTACGACGCCTACGACAACTACGGCTACCTGCCGGGCTTTGCCAGCACAACCGAGGACGAGGAGGACCTACTCGACGAGTGCCTGCCGGCGGCTCTGCTCTCGACGGACTGCGACAGTCTCGAGGAAGTGCGCTTTCTACAGCACCAGGCCGAGGAGGAGGACGACGAGGACGACGAGGAGGTTGCCACACAGCTGGCACACATTCTTGACCTGCCCGATTTTTTGCATCCTTACGGCGGCGGTAGCGGCGGTGCAGGCAACAGGGCCAGCATACACAGCCACAAGACGCCGCCGCAACACGAATACCAGACGGAGCACGGCTCAGCCGCAGCCGCAGCCGGAGCGGGAGGAGCAGAAGGAGGAACTGCCACAGGCGGAGGAGGTGGAGGAGGAGTGGGCGGCACGGAAGGCGGAGGCAGCATCAGCGGTGGTGGCGTCGGTCAGTCGCAACGCGAAACGGTTGAGCAACGCTATCACCAATACCAGTACCAGCAGCAGCAGCACCAGCAACAGCATCAGCAGCATCATCACCAGCAGCAGCAGTTCCACCATCATCATCATCAGCAACAACATCAGCAGCAGCAGCAGCAGCAGCTCCAACAGCAGACCCAGGGGCAGCACTCGGGGCAGGGGCATCAGCAGCAGGCGTACCACTCGTACCAGTATCCGTCGCAGGACAGCTGCGAGGGCTTCAACCACTTCGCCAACGACGCCACCAGCTGCCTGGGCAACCAGAGAATGATGGTTAGCAAATTGTGGAACAGCTGCTTCCCGGAGTTCACGCCGGACCATGTCCATCGGCACAACTTCTATCTGTGCCAGGTAATGCCAGGAGGAGTGCCATTACATTGCTCGTAAGACACTCTCACTCTCACTCTCTCTCCCTCTCTCTCTCTCTCTCCCCATTTAGTGGCAGCGGAACACTCAGGTGCGGATTGTGTACCTCTTCTATCGCTGGATAACGGCCATCACCTGCTTGGCGGCGTTGGTCTGCTCCCTGCTGGACATCGGGCGCACCGAGGAGCACTTTGAGCACCACTATGCCAAGTGGTGGATCTATCTGACCCACTGGGGCCTGCTCTTCTGCACGGTGCAGGCCTGGCTGGCCGCCTGGATTGTCACCCAGGGCATGATGGTGGAGCGCGAGGACTTTGAGATCGTGCGCCAGGCCAAGAAGAGTCGTCTCCATCATCTCTACTGGGTGCTCTACACCTGTGCCACTGTCTACGCCTTCATAGTCACCATGTGCTACTGGCTGTTGGTCCACAATTCAGGTGAGTCTCCACAAAATGTGCATATATTTTCATTTTCAATTGTCATTATCAAGTGGAACAGAGATGGTTAAGCAGGTTAAGTCAAGGTCGTGCACAGAACCACTTGTCCTTGCATTCGTCGGTGTCCAAATAGTAGATGGACTGATGATGCATCAGGCAAATGCATCCCACAGTCATGGCGAAGTTGATGTACACCTTGGAGGCTGCATCCAGGTACTGGAATGTGCTAAAGTCGGATCGCTTACTTGAGTGCAGTTTCTGGGACAGGTACATGGCCCACGGTCCGAACACCGCCAGGCACAAGGTCATGGGCACAAAGTGGTGCATGGCCAGAGACGAGGCGAGGGCGAAGAAGGAGAACATCAGCACTGTGATGCTCACGAGTATTAGCACCCAGAGGTCCGCGGTCAGCATTTTCGGCACCCAGATGCCCAGCAGAGTGTAGAGGAGGAGCACACCAATGCCGGCGAGGATGAAGGGCCAGGTGAGGTCCAGTTCGCATATGCTGAGGCACATGACCGCCAGGGTGAGGCTCTCGAAGATGCATCCGAAGATGATCCAGTTCAGGGGGAATGTGAACTGCAGCCGCCGGAAGCCGAAGAAGCCCAGGGACAAGTTGAGCCACGCCAGGAACAGGAGCAGCGCATTCATATTCCTTTCAATGCGGTACACCTTGGGCTTCCACAAGTACGTGTTGGCCATCCACTGCAGCGAGGCCAGGGACACCTGGGCAAAGATGAGGACGTAGACGTAGCAGAGAAAGGCCAGTCGTGAGGGTCTCTTGGCCCCTGTCAGTACTGTCGGTTTTTCCGGACTGGGCTCCTGGTCGACGTACACGGTCTCCGTTTGAATATCCATCAGAGTGTCCCTGTACCGTGGCTCGGATAGGGATTCGTGGTGACCAGCTTCCTCATCATATCGTCCTCTTCGATACGGCTCATTGTCGTACGAGTCGTCGTCGTACGGGTAGTCATCATACGGACCGTCATTGTACGGCTGATGACCATCGTATAGATTTTCATCGTCGAACTCGTCCGGCCTCGAAGTTACATCCGTTTGCGTCGCTGAGGATACCCGACTGGAATTTTTGTAAATTGACATACTGCCTGTCAGATTCAGTGCCTCAAGGTAACACAACGACGACAGGACAGATGACAGAGCCAAACGAAAAAGGCAAAAACACAAAACCGGCTCACATCGATGAGTGATCCACAACACGGCGCATGGGGTGCATGGGGCCACTCCAAACTCCGGCTGTATCTGTGGATCTATGGAACGGCCCTGGTGTTCATTTTCATCAGCATCCTGCTGATCATCTCCTTTGGCTTCATCAGCACCGAGCCCGAAGAGTGCTGTTGCCCGGCTGCCCTTTCCTTCTTCAGCCTCGGCCTACTCTCCCTGTTTTTCTACGTGAATGTGATGTTCCTGCGGCGCACGTTTCCGGTCAACTGGGTAATGAGCTGCAGCATAGCCGTTGTCCTCGGCCTGGGCACTGCCTCAATGCTGGCCGAGCAGACGGTCGGCTATGTTATGCTGCTGGCCCTGGAAGTAGTCCTGATGATGGGCCTCCTGCTACTGCTCGGCTACTGGCTGCCGCCGAAGTGTCACCCGCTGCTGTACATAGCTCTCACTTCGCTCATTCTGGCGGTCATAGTCTTTATGCCGCTCAAGATCGTCGCGGACCACACCGAGGAGAACACCGATGCCCTGGCGGTGGGGATAGCTCACTGCGTTCTCTGGACAGCCTTCTGCCCGCTGCTGCTCTTCCAGTCGCAGGTGATCAACGGGTACTGGGGCAATGAGTCGCCCTACCTGGACATACCGCTCTGCGGGGTCCTCCTGCTCATCGACTTTCTGGCCTGCTATGCCTTCCTGGATGCTGTAGAGCACATCGAGTTCGCTATCGCCAATCTGTTCAGCTCGAAGACCATGAACCTCATGTCCCGTGTCGCAAGCAGCGAACTGTGAGCCGCAGAAGAGCAACCCATTTCGTAGTATTCGTATTCGCATTCGTACAATTATAAATGCCAAAATATATAGTACTCGTACTTTTGCTATCCACATTAGATAGGGCCGTACTATCTTATGTGGACAGCAAAAGTCTCGCGGACAATATAAGGCTTCGTGTGGCTTCGGCAATGCGACTTCAGCTCCTGCTATCTTGTTTTTTCCAGTGTTAGGCAATGTGTCGATTTGTCCCACAGGCATGTTCGGGTTTTTGCTACACACACCAGCGCACTTGAGCACTGCTATAAATGTAGTAGTTAGTGATAGTAGTAGTACTTAGTGATAAATAAGGAATCACCCAAGTTTGAGTGTTTCATAACTGCAATCGTCTTTCAGAAATCCACAAAATTGATACTTTGAACATTATGGTGCATGTGCTGAACTCGATTATAATGCTCATCGATTTGGCCATTGTGGGGCATCCGATTAAGATGAGCCACGCCTACTTCACCACGGGCATTGGACTGGCATATGCCATATTCACTGGCATCTATTTCTTGGCCGGCGGCACAGACAGGTGAGTGGTCAGCCCACGTCCACGTCCACGTCCGAATGTTCAATGTTTAATGATCTCCGATTCTGTTTAATAGGAAAAATCAAACTGCCATCTACCCGATGATGGACTGGACCAAGCCGGGCAAGGCCATTATTGTTACGGCCTGCGCCATAATCTTCACCTTCTTTGTCCACTTCTGCTGCTACCTACTGTACCGGGGCCGTGTCTGGCTGTTCACCAAGCTCTGCATTCGGGGCCGCCACAATCGGGACGGCGAGATGGGCGAGGGTCTCAACGATGACTCGGGCTCTCGCATGGGCGGCGGCGGCGGCGGTGGCGTTGTGGGTGGCACTGGAGGCGGGTTCAGTGGTTCGGTGGCTGCCGCTACTTCTGTGTGTGTTGGCGCCGGTGGCAGCGCCCAGGATTATGCCCACCAGCAGCAATATCCCATTGCGCAAACGGAGCAGCCGCGGACCGGCATCCAACAGCAGCATCAGCAGCAGCAGCCGCCAGCCAACTACCAGGCTCCGCCCCAGTACTCTGGCTACCTGCAGCAGCCCGTCGTGGCTGGCGTCAATGTGGGGGTGATTAGTGCGGAGGGAGTGTACCAGCCGATTGGCACCGATTCCGGACGCACCAGTGGTGGCGGTGGCGGCGGCGGCGGCGGCGATGGCTCCGGGAAGCACAAGTCTGCCTCTGGCTCGGGCTCCGGCTCGGGTTCGGGCTCGGCATTGACGCGCACCGTGGCCCACTTGGATGCGTCGCAGCGGGAGCAGTTCCTCAATCCCAACAAGATCGTCGAGTATAAGATGTAAAGGCGTTGCACCCGGCACCGGTATACGTTCCACTTGTCCATGAAGTTTTTGGAGAAGCACTGTGCCCAGTGCGAGGCGACGCGCAACGCCATCAGCGAGGAGCAGCGCCACCTCGCCGATGGCGGCGGCTGGGCCGGGGGCGGGGGCGGGGGCGGGCACAGTGGTTAGCTTTAGAGTTTTAGCTTTGATGTTGCTCAACTCAAATTCCATTCAACTATGTATCTGCCAGATCAGATCAGATCGGATCGGATCGAATCGAATCAGTATTGCACTTGGTATTGTACGGCATATTGTAGTTTGTAAAAGTAGTTTCGTAATTTTGTAAAAGCTTTGCCAGATGTTTTTTTTCCAATGTGTAGACTCGTTCGGTCTGCTAGCGACTTCGAGGAGAAGAAGGAGTAGCAGTAGGAGTGCTTGTCGACTATAATATTGAATAAATTTAGAATATTAGGTATACATATATTCCTCTAGCAGCATAACATCCCCTTACGATATCCCCTCCTCAAGCAGGGGGTATATCTAGATCAGAGGCCGCCAGCAATCTGCATAGGAAAAGGCCACGAGGCAGCGCAGTCGGCACACGCAGAGTGTACAAACTTCGCGTAGCGTCGGCCCCTTCGGCTTCATACTTCTGATCGGCAGCGCCGCGGCAGAGAAAAAACATCGTGGGGCTTCGGCTCTTTGCACAAACAGCTTCGTAATTCTGATCGGCAGCGCCGCGGCAGAGAAAATAATTCGTGGGGCTTCGGCTCTTTGCACAAACAGCTTCATAATTCTGATTGGCAGCGCCGCGGCAGAGAAATTGAATCGTGTTTGTTCTTGTCTGTTGTCTGCGCACGCAAACTCTCTAAGAACATGCGAGTGGCTGCGTGTCGACCCCTGATCTAGACGCTGGATACTGTATGCTGGATGCAATTTCGAAAACAATTTCAAATACTTTGAATGGACTAAGTTGAACATGGATATACATATGTTACAACTCACACTAGTAGCACCTTAAGTTAAAGCTCAGTTATACATATTTATACCTTAAAATGCATCAATTGTGTTCAAGATTGTCGTTCCACACAAATAGTTACAATACAATACGTTCGGCCCATACTCCTTATGAAAGAACAAAGCAAACAAAACAACATGTCGACATGTCAACACACATACTGCCTAAAATTATGTTGCCTAAGTAATTAATTTTTAACTCTACATAGTTACCATAATTTCCCATTTATCCGCCTAAATTTTATATATCGGTGCAGGTGTAAGGCAAGCACATGGACATGCACCGGACCCCAAGGTCAGCCAGAGTCGGACAACAAAATATAGCTTAATATATACTTAAATTAGAATCGTCTTTGTCTAATCTTGGGGCACTTAAGACCTGGACTGGACTGGACTGGACTGGTGCATGGTCTTGGACTTGACAAATTTAATTGGCAGTTTTAGTGGCGCAAATATATTATATGTATGTAGAGAGGATGAGTAAAGTTTAACTTTAAGATATGCTTGGCATTGAGTTGCTTAGTGTTTAGTAAATTGATCAATAAATAAAATACATTATTTCAATGGAGAAAAATAACTCTACAAAATATAAAGCACGACCGAAACAAAATATTATAAAAACAAAAGAATATATCTAAAAGAAAGTATTTTAGCATATAATGTTGAAAGTAATTAACTAAGACCTATACTTTTTGCTCAGAAAAAAACAAAACCCAACAAATGAAAGAAACAAATTAACGAAATTCCTGTACCTAACGAGGGGCTCAGAATGTTTTCCGTTTTATCGTTTTGTTGGTTTCTGTTTCTTTCCCAAGTATCCTAAGACCTAAAAATGGTAAACACTTAGCAAGTGATTAGAAATGAGAATGGAAGTGGAAATATGGTACTATACCCCCTATGGTACTCGTACATACATATGTATGTGTATGTATATTTATGTGTATGTAAATAGTTGTTTTCATATATGTTGACCGAATTCTATCTATATTCAAATGCATCCCCCAATGACGGGAGGGAAGCTCCTAAAAACAATGAAATCAAATCTCGTATAAAATTGTAGTCAACTCAAAACAAAAATGCAACAATGAAACGAAAACCAAAACCAAAAACCAAAAACCAAAAACAATACCAAAAACCAAAACCAAAATCAAATGCAATGAATAAAACTCGTCAAGAGGAATGTGTTAACAAGCAAAAGCAAAACCAAATACAAATACAAATGCAAAAGCAAATGCAAATACAAATACAAAGCATATTTAACTAAATATACAGAAGTCGAAGTGCAACCCCCCAAATACGAGTAGCAACCCCTAGCTATACATACTCGTACATACACGCATACTTAAAAATTATAAATAATAAATAAAAATACATAAAAAAAAACAAAAAAACAAAAACACACACACACAAATACAAATACAAATACAAGAATATAAAGCCTAGTAAAGTAATGCAATTAATTTTTGATAGATTTACATAAACAGAAAGCTCATAGATCATATTTTAGAGACCTCCCCACACACACACACAGAAGCAGAACAGCCGACAGAAGAGATCCTTAGAAGATCTCCATTTTGTTTTTTCGCAGTTTCCTTTTAGATAAATTTAACCAGTGTTGGTTTAGGTTTTTAGCAGAACTGAAAATGTGCTTCGTATTTGTGTCAGTTTTCCCCCTCGCTTCCCTTGTTTCTCCCACTCCCCCCAGCATTTTGTTGTTTTCCAACATTTAGCATAAATGTATAAATGTATGTTTACATAGACTGAATATTATTAAAAAAACAAAAAAATAAATAACTAAATAATATACATAAAAGAAGCGAATAAACCCTTTTGGAATGTGTAAAAATATAAACAA
This sequence comes from Drosophila athabasca, assembly GCA_008121215.1. Classification (NCBI taxonomy): domain Eukaryota; kingdom Metazoa; phylum Arthropoda; class Insecta; order Diptera; family Drosophilidae; genus Drosophila; species Drosophila athabasca. Next base: position 48,200,269 of record CM017794.1, read on the forward strand.
AAACAAAAACTAAAGCCAGAGTTCATATTAACCACAAAACGTAAAACAGTAAGCACATATCAATAATTAAACAAGATCATTCTTAAATGAAAATAAAGGCAAAAGCGAAAGCTAAATATAAATTAAATTAAATGAAATTAACCTAAAAGAAAAGCAAACGTTTCAAAGTAAAACAAATCAAAGTTGACCTCATCAAGAATCACCAAAAAACACCAAACAAAAAACCAAAAGACAAAAAACCAAAATGTTTAAACTTGCATAAACAGAAATATGTATGGTATGTATAAATGTTAAACAATCATTACAATACAAATACAAATACGAGTATATGTATATGCAGAATATATTTAGCAAAAAGAGAGACAAATTCAAATATTATATTTTGTAGATTTTTAGTAAACTAGAAGTGAGTGAACGTGAACATGGACAGCATATAATATACACTAACTATATATACCCACTGTATACATATGTACATACATATTACTGTATATATGTACAGTACAGTACAGTACAGTACATATGTACATCCCAGCATGCATTGCATTGCATACAATACATAGTATAGACATGCAGCTCTCTGTACCCCAAGCGAGGCGAGGCGAGAGAGTTGGGGTAGATGGAAAATGGAAAATGGAAAAGCTTTAAGTAACCCAAATGGTTGGACGAAACAAATAAAAGATGAATTAATTGCTCAATTGGAGTCTAAAATCCATTGGCTCATCCAGGGGGCGAGCATTAGTAGGTGTGAGGTCAAATGTCAGGCATTGATGCGATTATACACAAAACAAATCATTAATTCAAAACATTCAAAAATGTTATTAACAAGAGCACACCAAAATGGAAAAATAAACATTTTTAAAAAGCTACATGCGAAGGAGTATAATGTTAAATTTCAATATACGATTAATAGTGAAATTTACGAGTAAGTAACTATAACTAAAACTAATGCAAAGAAAAACCACAAAAACCGAAAACAAAAACACAAACAACAAGCAAGCAAATTGTTTACTTCAAAAGTACGAGTATTTCTGCGCATTTAAGCAAAATCGTAAAAAAACAAACAAAAAATGGTTCAACATTTCCAATTAAATGAGTCGAAATTTTGTTAACCAATTAAATACGAAAACACATTCAAATTATAAACGAAACAAGATTTCAATGAACAACAACAAAAACAAGCTAACAAAAACAAAAATACAAGACAAAACAAAAACAAAAAAAAAACAAATTTCGAAAGGAAAACTAATTAAATCGTTAGAAAACGCATGAAAATGTTAACGCTAATGATGGGAGGGGAAGGCATTTTAAAGGTACAATATGTATGAATTACCAACAACAAGAAACAGAAAAGTATAACTCGAAATTCATTAGCGAACGTACAACGTGTGCGTATGCGTATGTGTATGTGTATGTATGTATATGCCCGTGTACGTACAGGCATCATATATATGTATTATTATTAACTATTATTATGTATTTGAAAACAAAGAATTGTGAATTAGTATTAAACCAACAAAAATGGCAAACAAATGGTGGTAAATAAAGAATGTAAAAGATAAAAAACCACTGGAGTTTTTAATCACAACAATCAAAAGATTCCAGCAGCATCGTTTCTGGATCCATCTGCTAGTGAAGGAGGTACTACAGGTTCAATAGCTACAGGTTCATATCTCTCATACCCAGAATCGATAGATAGAGATAGAGAGAGAGAGAGAGAGAGAGAGAGAGACGGGGCAGTGTGGAAACAGTTAAGACTTAGGTGACTTTCCCTAAGCGGTAGAACCATGTACTCAGGCTTCGACCGCAGGCTGCGACTTTTCCTACGGCAGAACTAAAATATAATAATAGAATCCAGTCCATATCTTAGTTAAATATTAATAATAAAAGAAAAGTTCCAAACATATATCATTATCTCTATCTGACTTGCGAACTGTCGTATCTGTCTGTTAAGTGGAACATTTGCACAAATGATAGTGCCTGATGCTATCTCGGGGTCGTAGCATAAGCGATGACTAAACCGACGTGGACTATGTAGAATGGCTCTTGAATCTACTGATTGTACTTATTATTCGGCACTCGTCTTTCAAGTCTTACGAATCATACTCTATGATAGACGTAAATGTGTTTCGCATGGGGCGCCTCACATTGATCTCTGAGATTATGGGATTTTGAAGCGTCCAAACTGGTGAAGCTCCTCGCCGTTCAAAATATTCAGCTCGTGAAATACCGGCAAGGGCCGCGGCTCTACTACCCGGTAATAAGTCAATATACATACATACATATATATGTACATATGTGAGCTTATGATTTATGTAATTTATACAATATGTATATTGTAAGGAGATACCTCCTTAAAGCGTACCAAAATGCGTACCAACTATACCATGCACTACATTACCATTGCAATATACCCACATATGTATGTACATATGTATACATATGTATATGTGCATATTCAGCCATCCGCTCTCCTACAAAGATGCCAATTTTATAATAAATATAAACGGTACACAACGAATTCAACGAGATCACACCGTAGCCGTTGGGATGTTTCTTATCATGAATGTGCTATCAGTCTCCGGAATACAATAATAATCAAATGCTAGGGGGCAAGCCACATCCGCACTCTGGCAATAAACAAAGACGTGCGCTCAAAAATATTTGTTATAATACAGAAACTTAAAAACAACGCGAGAATTATATATTTATACTAGGCTTCTGGATCCATTCCAATCAGTTTGTTTTTGAAACGACATTGCGAAAGTCAAGTGAAAATGAAGTGCTCTAACTTTGTGGTGTTCATCCTTTGGCTTTTCCTGCAAGGGAAATTCTCCCTCGCCAAGGGAGACAAAGAAATAAATTTTCCCCTGGAAGGTACCATCGAGGCTCAGTGCAACGGATATTGTTTCTCACTTGTAAGGCCTTTCCTTGATCATTTTACCGAGTGTAAGGTGGCCTCCGATGCAATTGGAGATTTAAAAAACAAAATATTATTAATGGAAACGCAGCTTAAATATAAAGACGAGGAAATCAAAATGAATATGCAACAAATTACAGACAAAGAAGAACAAATAGCGGACCTGAGGGAGCAAAATAAATTAAAATCAGAAAACAGTGATCATCAAAAAAAACGGTCTGAAGCTAAGATCAAAAGTTTGGAAGCAGAGATTATACAACATCTGGACAAACTGAATGCAACGATCGAAGAAAACGAGGTAAAAGGATCCAGAATAATGGATCTGGAAACACAAATAGAAGAGTACCAGGGACAGCTGAACACCAAATCGGAAGACAATAAAGCACTGACAGACAAGATAAACGTATTGGAAACAGAAGCCAATAACAGCCGTGATGAATCGATCTCCAGGACGAAAGAGATGGAAGGAAAACAGGCAAAAATAAAGGGCCAGGAGACGGAAATCAAACACTGCCAGAAGGACAAGGATGATTTAGTGAAATCATTCGAATCGACCATTCGCGACAAGGACTCCCAAATCAAAAATCTTACCTCGGAGACAGAACTGCTGAGAGGAAAATGCGAAGCCAGCAGTTGCTTAGCCTTCGTCAACTCAACAGATATCCATACCATTAGGTTGCCCGGAATGGACCCATTCGTTGTGCCCTGCAATTCCAGTGTTTCCGGATCTGGCTGGACTGTCATCCAGAGACGAGTCAACGGCAATGTGGACTTTAATCGCACTTGGACCGACTACATACATGGGTTTGGAAACCTCCGGGAGGACTTCTTCATGGGGTTAGAAAAATTACATCAAATGACCCAGGCCCAGCCTCATGAATTGTACATCCAACTTGGAAAGGTTGATGGATCCACCGGCTATGCTCAGTTCGATGATTTCCAAATAGGAAGCGAAGAGGAAGGCTACAAACTGAAATCGATAGGAACATTTTCAGGAACAGCAGGAGATGCACTTAAATATCACCTGAACAAGAAGTTTACCACTTTTGATCAGGATAATGAGAATCATGAGTATGATAATTGCGCGAAATTTTATGGAGGTGGTTGGTGGTTTTCAAATTGTGCTCATAGGTAAACATCTTTTATGCGGAATTAACGCTTTCAATTACTACTATTTTATCATATTAATTGTTTTTTTTTTTTTTCTTTTTATTGCAGTATCCTCAATGGAAAATATTATAGAGATGGTAAAAGAAGCGACAGTCAAGATGGCGGCATTTATTGGGGTTCTTGGAACAAGTATAACAATGGCATCTCCCTGACATTTACTCAAATGATGATAAGGCCAAAAGCGCCATAAAATTATCATTCTCTATTGATATTTTCAAAAATCCGAATAATGCTAAATATGTTTTTAAATAAATCAATTTAATAATAGAAAATAATAGAGACAGAGTCATAGATTCCCCTGTCTTGTGAGGGGAAACGTGGTGAGCCGCGACAAAGGCCGCAGCTCTACTTTATACCCGCTACTCAGTATTGTATGTACATATACGAGCTTGCGATTTATGCAATTTATTATATATTCGCAAAAGGGATGAATTACGTTTTGGACAAAAAAGAATATTTAAAAAAATGAAGTAATTTTTTGAATTTTTATACATGTTTCCATTTTTGTTTACATATGCTTCTACATTTCTACATGTACATGTATAACTACATATTCGAGACGTACAAGTGTTTGCGAGAGAGAGAGAGGGAATGAGTAAGCGCTTGGTAGGCGTTGCGTAGCGACTGATATTTAATTTGTTTTTTCTGGCCATAATAATGATCCGACCTGGTCCAGATTCGAAACTCTGATAAATACACTATTTTTCTACGATTCTGCGTTCCTCGTTATGGCTATATCGACTCGGCTATTGATTCTGATCAAGAATATATATGTATACTTTATGGGGTCGGAAGCATCCACTTTCCCCACAAGTCTAATATACCCCTCCACTCATTTCGAGTACTGCGTATAAAAAGTTGAAGAAAGTACAATGACATTGTCTCAAGGTTATTATGCAATAGTATGTTTCATTGCGTTTCATTCTGAGAATAGCTGAATTCTCCATAGTACCAAGAATTAGAATTCGTGCTAAATACTATGCTACTCTATGGGGTCACAGATGCCAATTTTATGCTAAATATATACGGTAAACGGAATACAGAGCTGATAGCTCCAGATCACGCCTAGCGGTTGAGACGTTTCTTATCATGAATGTGCTATCAGTGTCCGGAATACCAAAATATTTAAATGCTAGGAGCAGAGCTAGACAAGAGAGAGCGAGAGAGAGAGAGACTGAGGCTGAGCAGCAGCCCTGAACGGAAAGATTGTTACTATTATTTTTATAGTCAGGTCTTTCCTTTTTTTCCCCCTATAGGAAAGATGATTCTTCATGGAATCATGGAACTGCTTTAAAAAATCGAATCCAAGAAAATTCAATCTCGGCTAATGTAAATGTATTATTTATTTATATATTATTTTAAATTACTTTAAAGAGACATTTATGCAACGTTGGCTCAACTTTGGCTCGAAAACGAATACGTGCCTACAATCGACCAATCGAGCACCAATTACACTAGTCAACAAAATTGGACCTTTTTTTCGCGTCGTAAACCAACCCGACTTTTTTTTATAGATTTGGGAATTTAAAAAATTTTAATCATTTTTCTTTTTCTTTCAAGATGTAGTTTTGTTTTAAAGAATTTTTGAACTCTGGTATTTGATTTTTATGTTTGTTGCAGAGGTAGTTCTTTTTTCGCATAACTTAAGTATCTTACATCTGGTTTTATCGAACCTTGCAATTCTGAGAAGCTGATAAGTGCAGCTATGAATCATTAAGTTATACTTTGTTGACTAGTGTAATCAACGAGAAGAAAGACTACGCACTGAACTCAAATAAATAAACCAATTAAATAATATGAGCGGCAATACATAATACTTATGTAGTCAATGAGCATCGTATTATCAACCAAAAGCTTGAACAGAGTCTGGAGCTAATCAAGAGCTCATTCTTAGAATGGCACAAACAATTTTTAACATCCGTCTAATTTTGACCACTTGCCATGTGTGCGACCCAAATTTCTTATCTCGAAAACAACTGACACGTCGCCTGAGAGCATGATCCATGGATCGCCATGGCATTGATTGATAAGCATTGCTATATAAGGAGACTTGTGCCTCTCATCCCACATTCAGTCTGCTTTAAATATTTCAACGGGAATATTAATTGAATTAAAATTAAAAGCTAAAATGCAAATAAATTGGATCATTGTCCTTTTCTTCCTTCGCGTAAGGGGAGACATCACCCTCTCCACTGGAAGTGGCTCTGAGAATAGTGCAGTGAGAATTGAGTGAAGTGAGAAATGTAAATTGAAATAAACTAATTCGTTGGGTTTTCCGTTTCCAGGATGACGAATATTGTGGCGCTATTTGCTATCCGATTGTGAAGCCCCTGCTGCGGTACGCTGCCCTTTGCCAGGGCAAGGATACGAAGATCAGCGAACTGAAGGACGAAACCAGCGCGAAAAATGTTACCATCGCGGAACTGAAAGGCGAACTGAAACTTGCCAAGTCCACAATTAAGAGCTTGGAGGAACAGCTAAAGCATTTAGGAAACGATAATTTGAAAATGGGGAAAGAAACAAGAGACGAAGTCGCAAAAATTGGAAAGCAGATTCAAGTCCGCGAGAAAGAAGCTTACAGCGCCAAGCTGGAAAGCAAACAGGAGCTAGCCAACACAATGGAAATGGTAAATAAACTAATGGAGGATCTTAAGGTGCAACTGAAGGAAGCAGTCGAGGTAAAAGGATCCAGGATAATGGATCTGCAAACGCAAGTAAACGAGTTCCAGCGACAGCTGAACACCAAATCGGAAGACAATAAAGCACTGACAGAAAGGATAAGCGTATTGGAAACAGAAGCCAATAACAGCCGTGATGAATCGATCTCCAGGACGAAAGAGATGGAAGGAAAACAGGCAAAAATAAAGGGCCAGGAGACGGAAATCAAACACTGCCAGAAGGACAAGGATGATTTAGTGAAATCATTCGAATCGACCATTCGCGACAAGGACTCCCAAATCAAAAATCTTACCTCGGAGACAGAACTGCTGAGAGGAAAATGCGAAGCCAGCAGTTGCTTAGCCTTCGTCAACTCAACAGATATCCATACCATTAGGTTGCCCGGAATGGACCCATTCGTTGTGCCCTGCAATTCCAGTGTTTCCGGATCTGGCTGGACTGTCATCCAGAGACGCGTCAACGGCAAAGTGAACTTTAATCGCACTTGGACAGACTACAAACAAGGATTCGGAGACCTCCGAGAGAACTTCTTCCTGGGACTCGAAAAAATACATCAAATGACTCTGGCGCAGCCCCAGGAGTTGTACATCCAACTTGGAATGGTTAATGGATCCACCAGCTATGCTCACTTCGATGATTTCAAAATAGGAAGCGAAGAGGAAGACTACGAACTGAAATCGCTGGGAACATATTCAGGAACAGCCGGAGATTCACTAACTAAAAAGCACCTGAACATGAAGTTTTCCACTTTTGATAGGGATAATGACACTGATAAGGATGGTAATTGCGCGAAATGGCATGGAGGTGGTTGGTGGTTTTCGAAATGCGCTTATAGGTAAACATCTTTTACGCGGAATGAACGCTTTTAATTATTACGAATTTATCATATTTATTTATTTTTCTTAATATTACAGTTCCCTCAATGGAAAATATTATAAAGATGGTAGAAGGAGTGACAGTCAACCTTACGGCATTTTTTGGGCTTCCTGGCACAACTGGGACTACACGATCTCCCTGACATTTACTCAACTGATGATAAGGCCAAAAACCTTATAAAATGTATACTATTTAATGATCTTTTTTTAGTTGAATTAATGCTGAAAGATGATTTAAAATAAAAAAATTCAATGAATGCAAAAAGCTGTTTATAATTAAATTTACATATAAATATATGGAAAAAATTGATGGAGAACACAGATTTTCGTCTTTTCTGGAGGCGGGGAGGGACGACATTTTCAACACTGTGATATCACAGGAGTCTGCACACACGAAATTTGTTGCTCTAGCTGTTATAGTCTCTGAGATCTAGGCGCTCGTCGGGATAGACAGACAGACAATGCTATATCGACTCGACTATTGATGCTGATCAAAAAAAATATACATATACTTTCTTTTGGGCGTTGCATGCATCCACTTTTACCACAATTCTAATATACCCATTCACTCTTCGAGTACCGGGTATACAAATGGTTCAATTACATCACTTGAGAACGGATGGGTAGGTTTTTTTTATGGTTTTTACGAAAGAATATTCGATGTTTTATTGGAAACAATCGCAGCCGTACAATCGTAGGCGAAGAGGCAATTATCATAGTCGGAGATCAGTTCCAAGCTCGAGATATTATTCTCCAAGGACGAAACAATTAATCGAGTTATTTGCCTGACCAATGCCTGCTGTTAGACGATCAAAACTTGGCCGACATACAGCATATAGCACTAGGTAGTCGACACGACATTTCCGCTGTGGTCCAAAATAACTTTTCCAACAGATTTTAAGATCTAAAATGTATTTAAGAATTATTTATTCTTATTCTAGGTTTAGTTTTTTTTATTCGATTTTTTTAATTTGACATGTTTTATCTAATTGTATTGAATTTGGCAGCTGTGAAATGCTGAAAAATAAATTGCATACATATTTGCGGTATTTTCCCCGAAATTTTGATTTTAAAAACTTAGGAAAAGTCGAAAAAAAAATATTTAATGGCTAATATTTTTAGTTTTAGATAGACACATTATTCTTTGTGGTGTTTAGTTGTGACTGAATTACATTAAAATAAGAGGCTATCCGTCAGAGGCAGACGAAATACAATTCAAAAAGGAGACGAGAGAACGTCGCTTCATTGCGACTCATACATAGATACATACATGTATATGATGGGATCATACGTAAAGAAGACACAGTGCGTGGTCAGAGTATACATACACATTCAACACGGTTTAATCAGGCGTGGTTTAAGGTATCCTTTGAAAATATTGATGGATAGGCGGTGGATATGCCTGACGTACGTTACGCTTTACGTTACCGTTACCGTTATCAGATACATTTCAATGTTATAAACAGGCAACCACTCCAGCTACCAGTATATCAAAATAGACAGCGATAAAGAACATAACGAACTTAAATCCAATGAAAAATGAATAAAAAAAAGCATTTAAATAATATGCGGTTCGCTGATATGAACCTGCACACAGATCGACAATTAATAATACTTAGTATAGATGCCATGATTTACGAGTATACATATATATGTATGTATTATTATATGGATGCATGGAAGAATATAAATATATACTCTATGCAAGCCTGATCTATGGCATTGATTGATAAGCACTGCTATATAAGAAGACTTCTGCCTCTCATCCCACATTCAGTCTGCTTTAAATATTTCAACGGGAATATTAATTGAATTAAAATTAAAAGCTAAAATGCAAATAAATTGGATCATTGTCCTTTTCTTCCTTCGCGTAAGGGGAGACATCACCCTCTCCACTGGAAGTGGCTCCGAGAATAGTGCAGTGAGAATTGAGTGAAGCGAGAAATGTAAATTGAAATAAACTAATTCGTTGGGTATTCCGTTTGCAGCACTGTGAGGTGTCCCGGGAGGAGGATGATGAGTACTGTGGCGCTATTTGCTATCCAATCGTTAAGCCCCTGCTGCGGTACGCTGCCCTATGCCAGGGCAAGGATACGACGATCAGCGAGAAAAATGTTACCATCGCGAAACTGAAAGGCGAACTGAAACATTCCAAGTCCAAAATTAAGAGCTTGGAGGAACAGCTAAAGCATTTGGGAAACGATATTTTGAAAATGGGGAAAGAAACGAAAGACGAAGTCGCAAAAATTGGCATGCAAATTCAAGCTAGAGAGACTGAATTGCAATCAAAGGACGAGCTCATGGACCAAATCCGCGAGAAAGAAGCTTACATCGCCAATCTGGAAAGCAAACAGGAACTAAAAGGATCAAGGATAATGGATTTAGAAAAACAAATAAAAGAGTACCAGCGACAGCTGAACACCAAAACAGAGGAAATCAAAGCTTTTACGGCCAGGATAAACGTATTAGAAAAAGAAACCAAAAAGAGCCTTGAAGTATTTCATGCCAAAATAAAGGATAAGGAGCCGGAAATCAAACACTGCCAGGACCAGCTGACGATCAAGGATGGTTTAGTGAAATCATTCGAGTCCACAATTCGCGACAAGGACTCCCAAATCAAAAATCTAACCTCGGAGCTAGAGCTGCTAAGGGGAACATGTGAAGTCCGCAGTTGCTTGCCTTTCGTCAACTCAACAGATATCCATAGCATTAGGTTGCCCGGAATGGACCCATTTGATGTGCCCTGCAATTCCAGTGTTTCCGGATCTGGCTGGACTGTCATCCAGAGACGAATCAACGGCAAAGTGAACTTTAATCGGAAGTGGACCGACTACAAACATGGGTTCGGAGACCTCCGGGAGGACTTCTTTCTGGGACTCGAAAAAATACATCAAATGACCCAGGCCCAGCCTCATAAATTGTACATCCAACTTGGAAAGGTTGATGGATCCACCGGCTATGCTCAGTTCGATGATTTCCAAATAGGAAGCGAAGAGGAAGGCTACAAACTGAAATCGCTTGGAAAATATTCAGGAACAGCCGGAGATTCACTTGAATATCACCTGAACAAGAAGTTTACCGCTTTTGATCAGGATAATGACAATCATGAGTATGATAATTGCGCGAAATTTTATGGAGGTGGTTGGTGGTTTTCAAATTGTGCTCATAGGTAAACATCTTTTATGCGGAATTAACGCTTTCAATTACTACTATTTTATCATATTAATTGTTTTTTTTTTTCTTTTTATTGCAGTATCCTCAATGGAAAATATTATAAAGATGGTAAAAGAAGCGACAGTCAAGATGGCGGCATTTATTGGGGTTCTTGGAACAAGTATAACAATGGCATCTCCCTGACATTTACTCAAATGATGATAAGGCCAAAAGCGCCATAAAATTATCATTCTCTATTGATATTTTCAAAAATCCGAATAATGCTAAATATGTTTTTAAATAAATCAATTTAATAATAGAAAATAATAGAGACAGAGTCATAGATTCCCCTGTCTTGTGAGGGGAAACGTGGTGAGCCGCGACAAAGGCCGCAGCTCTACTTTATACCCGCTACTCAGTATTGTATGTACATATACGAGCTTGCGATTTATGCAATTTATTATATATTCGCAAAAGGGATGAATTACGTTTTGGACAAAAAAGAATATTTAAAAAAATGAAGTAATTTTTTGAATTTTTATACATGTTTCCATTTTTGTTTACATATGCTTCTACATTTCTACATGTACATGTATAACTACATATTCGAGACGTACAAGTGTTTGCGAGAGAGAGAGAGGGAATGAGTAAGCGCTTGGTAGGCGTTGCGTAGCGACTGATATTTAATTTGTTTTTTCTGGCCATAATAATGATCCGACCTGGTCCAGATTCGAAACTCTGATAAATACACTATTTTTCTACGATTCTGCGTTCCTCGTTATGGCTATATCGACTCGGCTATTGATTCTGATCAAGAATATATATGTATACTTTATGGGGTCGGAAGCATCCACTTTCCCCACAAGTCTAATATACCCCTCCACTCATTTCGAGTACTGCGTATAAAAAGTTGAAGAAAGTACAATGACATTGTCTCAAGGTTATTATGCAATAGTATGTTTCATTGCGTTTCATTCTGAGAATAGCTGAATTCTCCATAGTACCAAGAATTAGAATTCGTGCTAAATACTATGCTACTCTATGGGGTCACAGATGCCAATTTTATGCTAAATATATACGGTAAACGGAATACAGAGCTGATAGCTCCAGATCACGCCTAGCGGTTGAGACGTTTCTTATCATGAATGTGCTATCAGTGTCCGGAATACCAAAATATTTAAATGCTAGGAGCAGAGCTAGACAAGAGAGAGCGAGAGAGAGAGAGACTGAGGCTGAGCAGCAGCCCTGAACGGAAAGATTGTTACTATTATTTTTATAGTCAGGTCTTTCCTTTTTTTCCCCCTATAGGAAAGATGATTCTTCATGGAATCATGGAACTGCTTTAAAAAATCGAATCCAAGAAAATTCAATCTCGGCTAATGTAAATGTATTATTTATTTATATATTATTTTAAATTACTTTAAAGAGACATTTATGCAACGTTGGCTCAACTTTGGCTCGAAAACGAATACGTGCCTACAATCGACCAATCGAGCACCAATTACACTAGTCAACAAAATTGGACCTTTTTTTTCGCGTCGTAAACCAACCCGACTTTTTTGTATAGATTTGGGTATTTAAAAAATTTTAATCATTTTTCTTTTTCTTTCAAGATGTAGTTTTGTTTTAAAGAATTTTTGAACTCTGGTATTTGATTTTTATGTTTGTTGCAGAGGTAGTTCTTTTTTCGCATAACTTAAGTATCTTACATCTGGTTTTATCGAACCTTGCAATACTGAGAAGCTGATAAGTGCAGCTATGAATCATTAAGTTATACTTTGTTGACTAGTGTAATCAACGAGAAGAAAGACTACGCACTGAACTCAAATAAATAAACCAATTAAATAATATGAGCGGCAATACATAATACTTATGTAGTCAATGAGCATCGTATTATCAACCAAAAGCTTGAACAGAGTCTGGAGCTAATCAAGAGCTCATTCTTAGAATGGCACAAACAATTTTTAACATCCGTCTAATTTTGACCACTTGCCATGTGTGCGACCCAAATTTCTTATCTCGAAAACAACTGACACGTCGCCTGAGAGCATGATCCATGGATCGCCATGGCATTGATTGATAAGCATTGCTATATAAGGAGACTTGTGCCTCTCATCCCACATTCAGTCTGCTTTAAATATTTCAACGGGAATATTAATTGAATTAAAATTAAAAGCTAAAATGCAAATAAATTGGATCATTGTCCTTTTCTTCCTTCGCGTAAGGGGAGACATCACCCTCTCCACTGGAAGTGGCTCTGAGAATAGTGCAGTGAGAATTGAGTGAAGTGAGAAATGTAAATTGAAATAAACTAATTCGTTGGGTTTTCCGTTTCCAGGATGACGAATATTGTGGCGCTATTTGCTATCCGATTGTGAAGCCCCTGCTGCGGTACGCTGCCCTTTGCCAGGGCAAGGATACGAAGATCAGCGAACTGAAGGACGAAACCAGCGCGAAAAATGTTACCATCGCGGAACTGAAAGGCGAACTGAAACTTGCCAAGTCCACAATTAAGAGCTTGGAGGAACAGCTAAAGCATTTAGGAAACGATAATTTGAAAATGGGGAAAGAAACAAGAGACGAAGTCGCAAAAATTGGAAAGCAGATTCAAGTCCGCGAGAAAGAAGCTTACAGCGCCAAGCTGGAAAGCAAACAGGAGCTAGCCAACACAATGGAAATGGTAAATAAACTAATGGAGGATCTTAAGGTGCAACTGAAGGAAGCAGTCGAGGTAAAAGGATCCAGGATAATGGATCTGCAAACGCAAGTAAACGAGTTCCAGCGACAGCTGAACACCAAATCGGAAGACAATAAAGCACTGACAGAAAGGATAAGCGTATTGGAAACAGAAGCCAATAACAGCCGTGATGAATCGATCTCCAGGACGAAAGAGATGGAAGGAAAACAGGCAAAAATAAAGGGCCAGGAGACGGAAATCAAACACTGCCAGAAGGACAAGGATGATTTAGTGAAATCATTCGAATCGACCATTCGCGACAAGGACTCCCAAATCAAAAATCTTACCTCGGAGACAGAACTGCTGAGAGGAAAATGCGAAGCCAGCAGTTGCTTAGCCTTCGTCAACTCAACAGATATCCATACCATTAGGTTGCCCGGAATGGACCCATTCGTTGTGCCCTGCAATTCCAGTGTTTCCGGATCTGGCTAGACTGTCATCCAGAGACGCGTCAACGGCAAAGTGAACTTTAATCGCACTTGGACAGACTACAAACAAGGATTCGGAGACCTCCGAGAGAACTTCTTCCTGGGACTCGAAAAAATACATCAAATGACTCTGGCGCAGCCCCAGGAGTTGTACATCCAACTTGGAATGGTTAATGGATCCACCAGCTATGCTCACTTCGATGATTTCAAAATAGGAAGCGAAGAGGAAGACTACGAACTGAAATCGCTGGGAACATATTCAGGAACAGCCGGAGATTCACTAACTAAAAAGCACCTGAACATGAAGTTTTCCACTTTTGATAGGGATAATGACACTGATAAGGATGGTAATTGCGCGAAATGGCATGGAGGTGGTTGGTGGTTTTCGAAATGCGCTTATAGGTAAACATCTTTTACGCGGAATGAACGCTTTTAATTATTACGAATTTATCATATTTATTTATTTTTCTTAATATTACAGTTCCCTCAATGGAAAATATTATAAAGATGGTAGAAGGAGTGACAGTCAACCTTACGGCATTTTTTGGGCTTCCTGGCACAACTGGGACTACACGATCTCCCTGACATTTACTCAACTGATGATAAGGCCAAAAACCTTATAAAATGTATACTATTTAATGATCTTTTTTTAGTTGAATTAATGCTGAAAGATGATTTAAAATAAAAAAATTCAATGAATGCAAAAAGCTGTTTATAATTAAATTTACATATAAATATATGGAAAAAATTGATGGAGAACACAGATTTTCGTCTTTTCTGGAGGCGGGGAGGGACGACATTTTCAACACTGTGATATCACAGGAGTCTGCACACACGAAATTTGTTGCTCTAGCTGTTATAGTCTCTGAGATCTAGGCGCTCGTCGGGATAGACAGACAGACAATGCTATATCGACTCGACTATTGATGCTGATCAAAAAAAATATACATATACTTTCTTTTGGGCGTTGCATGCATCCACTTTTACCACAATTCTAATATACCCATTCACTCTTCGAGTACCGGGTATACAAATGGTTCAATTACATCACTTGAGAACGGATGGGTAGGTTTTTTTTATGGTTTTTACGAAAGAATATTCGATGTTTTATTGGAAACAATCGCAGCCGTACAATCGTAGGCGAAGAGGCAATTATCATAGTCGGAGATCAGTTCCAAGCTCGAGATATTATTCTCCAAGGACGAAACAATTAATCGAGTTATTTGCCTGACCAATGCCTGCTGTTAGACGATCAAAACTTGGCCGACATACAGCATATAGCACTAGGTAGTCGACACGACATTTCCGCTGTGGTCCAAAATAACTTTTCCAACAGATTTTAAGATCTAAAATGTATTTAAGAATTATTTATTCTTATTCTAGGTTTAGTTTTTTTTATTCGATTTTTTTAATTTGACATGTTTTATCTAATTGTATTGAATTTGGCAGCTGTGAAATGCTGAAAAATAAATTGCATACATATTTGCGGTATTTTCCCCGAAATTTTGATTTTAAAAACTTAGGAAAAGTCGAAAAAAAATATTTAATGGCTAATATTTTTAGTTTTAGATAGACACATTATTCTTTGTGGTGTTTAGTTGTGACTGAATTACATTAAAATAAGAGGCTATCCGTCAGAGGCAGACGAAATACAATTCAAAAAGGAGACGAGAGAACGTCGCTTCATTGCGACTCATACATAGATACATACATGTATATGATGGGATCATACGTAAAGAAGACACAGTGCGTGGTCAGAGTATACATACACATTCAACACGGTTTAATCAGGCGTGGTTTAAGGTATCCTTTGAAAATATTGATGGATAGGCGGTGGATATGCCTGACGTACGTTACGCTTTACGTTACCGTTACCGTTATCAGATACATTTCAATGTTATAAACAGGCAACCACTCCAGCTACCAGTATATCAAAATAGACAGCGATAAAGAACATAACGAACTTAAATCCAATGAAAAATGAATAAAAAAAAGCATTTAAATAATATGCGGTTCGCTGATATGAACCTGCACACAGATCGACAATTAATAATACTTAGTATAGATGCCATGATTTACGAGTATACATATATATGTATGTATTATTATATGGATGCATGGAAGAATATAAATATATACTCTATGCAAGCCTGATCTATGGCATTGATTGATAAGCACTGCTATATAAGAAGACTTCTGCCTCTCATCCCACATTCAGTCTGCTTTAAATATTTCAACGGGAATATTAATTGAATTAAAATTAAAAGCTAAAATGCAAATAAATTGGATCATTGTCCTTTTCTTCCTTCGCGTAAGGGGAGACATCACCCTCTCCACTGGAAGTGGCTCCGAGAATAGTGCAGTGAGAATTGAGTGAAGCGAGAAATGTAAATTGAAATAAACTAATTCGTTGGGTATTCCGTTTGCAGCACTGTGAGGTGTCCCGGGAGGAGGATGATGAGTACTGTGGCGCTATTTGCTATCCAATCGTTAAGCCCCTGCTGCGGTACGCTGCCCTATGCCAGGGCAAGGATACGACGATCAGCGAGAAAAATGTTACCATCGCGAAACTGAAAGGCGAACTAAAACATTCCAAGTCCAAAATTAAGAGCTTGGAGGAACAGCTAAAGCATTTGGGAAACGATATTTTGAAAATGGGGAAAGAAACGAAAGACGAAGTCGCAAAAATTGGCATGCAAATTCAAGCTAGAGAGACTGAATTGCAATCAAAGGACGAGCTCATGGACCAAATCCGCGAGAAAGAAGCTTACATCGCCAATCTGGAAAGCAAACAGGAACTAAAAGGATCAAGGATAATGGATTTAGAAAAACAAATAAAAGAGTACCAGCGACAGCTGAACACCAAAACAGAGGAAATCAAAGCTTTTACGGCCAGGATAAACGTATTAGAAAAAGAAACCAAAAAGAGCCTTGAAGTATTTCATGCCAAAATAAAGGATAAGGAGCCGGAAATCAAACACTGCCAGGACCAGCTGACGATCAAGGATGGTTTAGTGAAATCATTCGAGTCCACAATTCGCGACAAGGACTCCCAAATCAAAAATCTAACCTCGGAGCTAGAGCTGCTAAGGGGAACATGTGAAGTCCGCAGTTGCTTGCCTTTCGTCAACTCAACAGATATCCATAGCATTAGGTTGCCCGGAATGGACCCATTTGATGTGCCCTGCAATTCCAGTGTTTCCGGATCTGGCTGGACTGTCATCCAGAGACGAATCAACGGCAAAGTGAACTTTAATCGGAAGTGGACCGACTACAAACATGGGTTCGGAGACCTCCGGGAGGACTTCTTTCTGGGACTCGAAAAAATACATCAAATGACCCAGGCCCAGCCTCATAAATTGTACATCCAACTTGGAAAGGTTGATGGATCCACCGGCTATGCTCAGTTCGATGATTTCCAAATAGGAAGCGAAGAGGAAGGCTACAAACTGAAATCGATAGGAACATTTTCAGGAACAGCAGGAGATTCACTTGAATATCACCTGAACAAGAAGTTTACCACTTTTGATCAGGATAATGAGAATCATGAGTATGATAATTGCGCGAAATTTTATGGAGGTGGTTGGTGGTTTTCAAATTGTGCTCATAGGTAAACATCTTTTATGCGGAATTAACGCTTTCAATTACTACTATTTTATCATATTAATTGTTTTTTTTTTTCTTTTTATTGCAGTATCCTCAATGGAAAATATTATAAAGATGGTAAAAGAAGCGACAGTCAAGATGGCGGCATTTATTGGGGTTCTTGGAACAAGTATAACAATGGCATCTCCCTGACATTTACTCAAATGATGATAAGGCCAAAAGCGCCATAAAATTATCATTCTCTATTGATATTTTCAAAAATCCGAATAATGCTAAATATGTTTTTAAATAAATCAATTTAATAATAGAAAATAATAGAGACAGAGTCATAGATTCCCCTGTCTTGTGAGGGGGAACGTGGTGAGCCGCGACAAAGGCCGCAGCTCTACTTTATACCCGCTACTCAGTATATATGTATATATACGAGCTTGCGATTTATGCAATTTATTATATATTCGCAAAAGGGATGAATTACGTTTTGGAAAAAAAAGAATATTTAAAAAAATGAAGTAATTTTTTGAATTTTTATACATGTTTCCATTTTTGTTTACATATGCTTCTACATTTCTACATGTACATGTATAACTACATATTCGAGACGTACAAGTGTTTGCGAGAGAGAGAGAGGGAATGAGTAAGCGCTTGGTAGGCGTTGCGTAGCGACTGATATTTAATTTGTTTTTTCTGGCCATAATAATGATCCGACCTGGTCCAGATTCGAAACTCTGATAAATACACTATTTTTCTACGATTCTGCGTTCCTCGTTATGGCTATATCGACTCGGCTATTGATTCTGATCAAGAATATATAAGTATACTTTATGGGGTCGGAAGCATCCACTTTCCCCACAAGTCTAATATACCCCTCCACTCATTTCGAGTACTGCGTATAAAAAGTTGAAGAAAGTACAATGACATTGTCTCAAGGTTATTATGCAATAGTATGTTTCATTGCGTTTCATTCTGAGAATAGCTGAATTCTCCATAGTACCAAGAATTAGAATTCGTGCTAAATACTATGCTACTCTATGGGGTCACAGATGCCAATTTTATGCTAAATATATACGGTAAACGGAATACAGAGCTGATAGCTCCAGATCACGCCTAGCGGTTGAGACGTTTCTTATCATGAATGTGCTATCAGTGTCCGGAATACCAAAATATTTAAATGCTAGGAGCAGAGCTAGACAAGAGAGAGCGAGAGAGAGAGAGACTGAGGCTGAGCAGCAGCCCTGAACGGAAAGATTGTTACTATTATTTTTATAGTCAGGTCTTTCCTTTTTTTCCCCCTATAGGAAAGATGATTCTTCATGGAATCATGGAACTGCTTTAAAAAATCGAATCCAAGAAAATTCAATCTCGGCTAATGTAAATGTATTATTTATTTATATATTATTTTAAATTACTTTAAAGAGACATTTATGCAACGTTGGCTCAACTTTGGCTCGAAAACGAATACGTGCCTACAATCGACCAATCGAGCACCAATTACACTAGTCAACAAAATTGGACCTTTTTTTCGCGTCGTAAACCAACCCGACTTTTTTGTATAGATTTGGGTATTTAAAAAATTTTAATCATTTTTCTTTTTCTTTCAAGATGTAGTTTTGTTTTAAAGAATTTTTGAACTCTGGTATTTGATTTTTATGTTTGTTGCAGAGGTAGTTCTTTTTTCGCATAACTTAAGTATCTTACATCTGGTTTTATCGAACCTTGCAATACTGAGAAGCTGATAAGTGCAGCTATGAATCATTAAGTTATACTTTGTTGACTAGTGTAATCAACGAGAAGAAAGACTACGCACTGAACTCAAATAAATAAACCAATTAAATAATATGAGCGGCAATACATAATACTTATGTAGTCAATGAGCATCGTATTATCAACCAAAAGCTTGAACAGAGTCTGGAGCTAATCAAGAGCTCATTCTTAGAATGGCACAAACAATTTTTAACATCCGTCTAATTTTGACCACTTGCCATGTGTGCGACCCAAATTTCTTATCTCGAAAACAACTGACACGTCGCCTGAGAGCATGATCCATGGATCGCCATGGCATTGATTGATAAGCATTGCTATATAAGGAGACTTGTGCCTCTCATCCCACATTCAGTCTGCTTTAAATATTTCAACGGGAATATTAATTGAATTCAAATTAAAAGTTAAAATGCAAATATATTGGATCATTGTCCTTTTCTTCCTTCGCGTGAAGGGAGGCATCACCCTCTCCACTGAAAGTGGCTCCGAGAATAGTGCAGTGAGAATTGAGTGAAGTGAGAAATGTAAATTGAAATAAACTAATTCGTTGGGTTTTCCGTTTCCAGGATGACGAATATTGTGGCGCTATTTGCTATCCGATTGTGAAGCCCCTGCTGCGGTACGCTGCCCTTTGCCAGGGCAAGGATACGAAGATCAGCGAACTGAAGGACGAAACCAGCGCGAAAAATGTTACCATCGCGGAACTGAAAGGCGAACTGAAACTTGCCAAGTCCACAATTAAGAGCTTGGAGGAACAGCTAAAGCATTTAGGAAACGATAATTTGAAAATGGGGAAAGAAACAAGAGACGAAGTCGCAAAAATTGGAAAGCAGATTCAAGTCCGCGAGAAAGAAGCTTACAGCGCCAAGCTGGAAAGCAAACAGGAGCTAGCCAACACAATGGAAATGGTAAATAAACTAATGGAGGATCTTAAGGTGCAACTGAAGGAAGCAGTCGAGGTAAAAGGATCCAGGATAATGGATCTGCAAACGCAAGTAAACGAGTTCCAGCGACAGCTGAACACCAAATCGGAAGACAATAAAGCACTGACAGAAAGGATAAGCGTATTGGAAACAGAAGCCAATAACAGCCGTGATGAATCGATCTCCAGGACGAAAGAGATGGAAGGAAAACAGGCAAAAATAAAGGGCCAGGAGACGGAAATCAAACACTGCCAGAAGGACAAGGATGATTTAGTGAAATCATTCGAATCGACCATTCGCGACAAGGACTCCCAAATCAAAAATCTTACCTCGGAGACAGAACTGCTGAGAGGAAAATGCGAAGCCAGCAGTTGCTTAGCCTTCGTCAACTCAACAGATATCCATACCATTAGGTTGCCCGGAATGGACCCATTCGTTGTGCCCTGCAATTCCAGTGTTTCCGGATCTGGCTGGACTGTCATCCAGAGACGCGTCAACGGCAAAGTGAACTTTAATCGCACTTGGACAGACTACAAACAAGGATTCGGAGACCTCCGAGAGAACTTCTTCCTGGGACTCGAAAAAATACATCAAATGACTCTGGCGCAGCCCCAGGAGTTGTACATCCAACTTGGAATGGTTAATGGATCCACCAGCTATGCTCACTTCGATGATTTCAAAATAGGAAGCGAAGAGGAAGACTACGAACTGAAATCGCTGGGAACATATTCAGGAACAGCCGGAGATTCACTAACTAAAAAGCACCTGAACATGAAGTTTTCCACTTTTGATAGGGATAATGACACTGATAAGGATGGTAATTGCGCGAAATGGCATGGAGGTGGTTGGTGGTTTTCGAAATGCGCTTATAGGTAAACATCTTTTACGCGGAATGAACGCTTTTAATTATTACGAATTTATCATATTTATTTATTTTTCTTAATATTACAGTTCCCTCAATGGAAAATATTATAAAGATGGTAGAAGGAGTGACAGTCAACCTTACGGCATTTTTTGGGCTTCCTGGCACAACTGGGACTACACGATCTCCCTGACATTTACTCAACTGATGATAAGGCCAAAAACCTTATAAAATGTATACTATTTAATGATCTTTTTTTAGTTGAATTAATGCTGAAAGATGATTTAAAATAAAAAAATTCAATGAATGCAAAAAGCTGTTTATAATTAAATTTACATATAAATATATGGAAAAAATTGATGGAGAACACAGATTTTCGTCTTTTCTGGAGGCGGGGAGGGACGACATTTTCAACACTGTGATATCACAGGAGTCTGCACACACGAAATTTGTTGCTCTAGCTGTTATAGTCTCTGAGATCTAGGCGCTCGTCGGGATAGACAGACAGACAATGCTATATCGACTCGACTATTGATGCTGATCAAAAAAAATATACATATACTTTCTTTTGGGCGTTGCATGCATCCACTTTTACCACAATTCTAATATACCCATTCACTCTTCGAGTACCGGGTATACAAATGGTTCAATTACATCACTTGAGAACGGATGGGTAGGTTTTTTTTATGGTTTTTACGAAAGAATATTCGATGTTTTATTGGAAACAATCGCAGCCGTACAATCGTAGGCGAAGAGGCAATTATCATAGTCGGAGATCAGTTCCAAGCTCGAGATATTATTCTCCAAGGACGAAACAATCAATCGAGTTATTTGCCTGACCAATGCCTGCTGTTAGACGATCAAAACTTGGCCGACATACAGCATATAGCACTAGGTAGTCGACACGACATTTCCGCTGTGGTCCAAAATAACTTTTCCAACAGATTTTAAGATCTAAAATGTATTTAAGAATTATTTATTCTTATTCTAGGTTTAGTTTTTTTTATTCGATTTTTTTAATTTGACATGTTTTATCTAATTGTATTGAATTTGGCAGCTGTGAAATGCTGAAAAATAAATTGCATACATATTTGCGGTATTTTCCCCGAAATTTTGATTTTAAAAACTTAGGAAAAGTCGAAAAAAAAATATTTAATGGCTAATATTTTTAGTTTTAGATAGACACATTATTCTTTGTGGTGTTTAGTTGTGACTGAATTACATTAAAATAAGAGGCTATCCGTCAGAGGCAGACGAAATACAATTCAAAAAGGAGACGAGAGAACGTCGCTTCATTGCGACTCATACATAGATACATACATATGTACATGTATATGATGGGATCATACGTAAAGAAGACACAGTGCGTGGTCAGAGTATACATACACATTCAACACGGTTTAATCAGGCGTGGTTTAAGGTATCCTTTGAAAATATTGATGGATAGGCGGTGGATATGCCTGACGTACGTTACGCTTTACGTTACCGTTACCGTTATCAGATACATTTCAATGTTATAAACAGGCAACCACTCCAGCTACCAGTATATCAAAATAGACAGCGATAAAGAACATAACGAACTTAAATCCAATGAAAAATGAATAAAAAAAAGCATTTAAATAATATGCGGTTCGCTGATATGAACCTGCACACAGATCGACAATTAATAATACTTAGTATAGATGCCATGATTTACGAGTATACATATATATGTATGTATTATTATATGGATGCATGGAAGAATATAAATATATACTCTATGCAAGCCTGATCTATGGCATTGATTGATAAGCACTGCTATATAAGAAGACTTCTGCCTCTCATCCCACATTCAGTCTGCTTTAAATATTTCAACGGGAATATTAATTGAATTAAAATTAAAAGCTAAAATGCAAATAAATTGGATCATTGTCCTTTTCTTCCTTCGCGTAAGGGGAGACATCACCCTCTCCACTGGAAGTGGCTCCGAGAATAGTGCAGTGAGAATTGAGTGAAGCGAGAAATGTAAATTGAAATAAACTAATTCGTTGGGTATTCCGTTTGCAGCACTGTGAGGTGTCCCGGGAGGAGGATGATGAGTACTGTGGCGCTATTTGCTATCCAATCGTTAAGCCCCTGCTGCGGTACGCTGCCCTATGCCAGGGCAAGGATACGACGATCAGCGAGAAAAATGTTACCATCGCGAAACTGAAAGGCGAACTGAAACATTCCAAGTCCAAAATTAAGAGCTTGGAGGAACAGCTAAAGCATTTGGGAAACGATATTTTGAAAATGGGGAAAGAAACGAAAGACGAAGTCGCAAAAATTGGCATGCAAATTCAAGCTAGAGAGACTGAATTGCAATCAAAGGACGAGCTCATGGACCAAATCCGCGAGAAAGAAGCTTACATCGCCAATCTGGAAAGCAAACAGGAACTAAAAGGATCAAGGATAATGGATTTAGAAAAACAAATAAAAGAGTACCAGCGACAGCTGAACACCAAAACAGAGGAAATCAAAGCTTTTACGGCCAGGATAAACGTATTAGAAAAAGAAACCAAAAAGAGCCTTGAAGTATTTCATGCCAAAATAAAGGATAAGGAGCCGGAAATCAAACACTGCCAGGACCAGCTGACGATCAAGGATGGTTTAGTGAAATCATTCGAGTCCACAATTCGCGACAAGGACTCCCAAATCAAAAATCTAACCTCGGAGCTAGAGCTGCTAAGGGGAACATGTGAAGTCCGCAGTTGCTTGCCTTTCGTCAACTCAACAGATATCCATAGCATTAGGTTGCCCGGAATGGACCCATTTGATGTGCCCTGCAATTCCAGTGTTTCCGGATCTGGCTGGACTGTCATCCAGAGACGAATCAACGGCAAAGTGAACTTTAATCGGAAGTGGACCGACTACAAACATGGGTTCGGAGACCTCCGGGAGGACTTCTTTCTGGGACTCGAAAAAATACATCAAATGACCCAGGCCCAGCCTCATAAATTGTACATCCAACTTGGAAAGGTTGATGGATCCACCGGCTATGCTCAGTTCGATGATTTCCAAATAGGAAGCGAAGAGGAAGGCTACAAACTGAAATCGATAGGAACATTTTCAGGAACAGCAGGAGATGCACTTAAATATCACCTGAACAAGAAGTTTACCACTTTTGATCAGGATAATGAGAATCATGAGTATGATAATTGCGCGAAATTTTATGGAGGTGGTTGGTGGTTTTCAAATTGTGCTCATAGGTAAACATCTTTTATGCGGAATTAACGCTTTCAATTACTACTATTTTATCATATTAATTGTTTTTTTTTTTTCTTTTTATTGCAGTATCCTCAATGGAAAATATTATAAAGATGGTAAAAGAAGCGACAGTCAAGATGGCGGCATTTATTGGGGTTCTTGGAACAAGTATAACAATGGCATCTCCCTGACATTTACTCAAATGATGATAAGGCCAAAAGCGCCATAAAATTATCATTCTCTATTGATATTTTCAAAAATCCGAATAATGCTAAATATGTTTTTAAATAAATCAATTTAATAATAGAAAATAATAGAGACAGAGTCATAGATTCCCCTGTCTTGTGAGGGGGAACGTGGTGAGCCGCGACAAAGGCCGCAGCTCTACTTTATACCCGCTACTCAGTATATATGTATATATACGAGCTTGCGATTTATGCAATTTATTATATATTCGCAAAAGGGATGAATTACGTTTTGGAAAAAAAAGAATATTTAAAAAAATGAAGTAATTTTTTGAATTTTTATACATGTTTCCATTTTTGTTTACATATGCTTCTACATTTCTACATGTACATGTATAACTACATATTCGAGACGTACAAGTGTTTGCGAGAGAGAGAGAGGGAATGAGTAAGCGCTTGGTAGGCGTTGCGTAGCGACTGATATTTAATTTGTTTTTTCTGGCCATAATAATGATCCGACCTGGTCCAGATTCGAAACTCTGATAAATACACTATTTTTCTACGATTCTGCGTTCCTCGTTATGGCTATATCGACTCGGCTATTGATTCTGATCAAGAATATATAAGTATACTTTATGGGGTCGGAAGCATCCACTTTCCCCACAAGTCTAATATACCCCTCCACTCATTTCGAGTACTGCGTATAAAAAGTTGAAGAAAGTACAATGACATTGTCTCAAGGTTATTATGCAATAGTATGTTTCATTGCGTTTCATTCTGAGAATAGCTGAATTCTCCATAGTACCAAGAATTAGAATTCGTGCTAAATACTATGCTACTCTATGGGGTCACAGATGCCAATTTTATGCTAAATATAAACGGTAAACGGAATACAGAGCTGATAGCTCCAGATCACGCCTAGCGGTTGAGACGTTTCTTATCATGAATGTGCTATCAGTGTCCGGAATACCAAAATATTTAAATGCTAGGAGCAGAGCTAGACAAGAGAGAGCGAGAGAGAGAGAGACTGAGGCTGAGCAGCAGCCCTGAACGGAAAGATTGTTACTATTATTTTTATAGTCAGGTCTTTCCTTTTTTTCCCCCTATAGGAAAGATGATTCTTCATGGAATCATGGAACTGCTTTAAAAAATCGAATCCAAGAAAATTCAATCTCGGCTAATGTAAATGTATTATTTATTTATATATTATTTTAAATTACTTTAAAGAGACATTTATGCAACGTTGGCTCAACTTTGGCTCGAAAACGAATACGTGCCTACAATCGACCAATCGAGCACCAATTACACTAGTCAACAAAATTGGACCTTTTTTTCGCGTCGTAAACCAACCCGACTTTTTTGTATAGATTTGGGTATTTAAAAAATTTTAATCATTTTTCTTTTTCTTTCAAGATGTAGTTTTGTTTTAAAGAATTTTTGAACTCTGGTATTTGATTTTTATGTTTGTTGCAGAGGTAGTTCTTTTTTCGCATAACTTAAGTATCTTACATCTGGTTTTATCGAACCTTGCAATACTGAGAAGCTGATAAGTGCAGCTATGAATCATTAAGTTATACTTTGTTGACTAGTGTAATCAACGAGAAGAAAGACTACGCACTGAACTCAA
Source organism: Drosophila athabasca (assembly GCA_008121215.1). Lineage (NCBI taxonomy): Eukaryota > Metazoa > Arthropoda > Insecta > Diptera > Drosophilidae > Drosophila > Drosophila athabasca. The sequence goes on from CM017794.1 coordinate 48,226,417, forward strand.
ATAAATAAACCAATTAAATAATATGAGCGGCAATACATAATACTTATGTAGTCAATGAGCATCGTATTATCAACCAAAAGCTTGAACAGAGTCTGGAGCTAATCAAGAGCTCATTCTTAGAATGGCACAAACAATTTTTAACATCCGTCTAATTTTGACCACTTGCCATGTGTGCGACCCAAATTTCTTATCTCGAAAACAACTGACACGTCGCCTGAGAGCATGATCCATGGATCGCCATGGCATTGATTGATAAGCATTGCTATATAAGGAGACTTGTGCCTCTCATCCCACATTCAGTCTGCTTTAAATATTTCAACGGGAATATTAATTGAATTCAAATTAAAAGTTAAAATGCAAATATATTGGATCATTGTCCTTTTCTTCCTTCGCGTGAAGGGAGGCATCACCCTCTCCACTGAAAGTGGCTCCGAGAATAGTGCAGTGAGAATTGAGTGAAGTGAGAAATGTAAATTGAAATAAACTAATTCGTTGGGTTTTCCGTTTCCAGGATGACGAATATTGTGGCGCTATTTGCTATCCAATCGTTAAGCCCCTGCTGCGGTACGCTGCCCTTTGCCAGGGCAAGGATACGAAGATCAGCGAACTGAAGGACGAAACCAGCGCGAAAAATGTTACCATCGCGGAACTGAAAGGCGAACTGAAACTTGCCAAGTCCACAATTAAGAGCTTGGAGGAACAGCTAAAGCATTTAGGAAACGATAATTTGAAAATGGGGAAAGAAACAAGAGACGAAGTCGCAAAAATTGGAAAGCAGATTCAAGTCCGCGAGAAAGAAGCTTACAGCGCCAAGCTGGAAAGCAAACAGGAGCTAGCCAACACAATGGAAATGGTAAATAAACTAATGGAGGATCTTAAGGTGCAACTGAAGGAAGCAGTCGAGGTAAAAGGATCCAGGATAATGGATCTGCAAACGCAAGTAAACGAGTTCCAGCGACAGCTGAACACCAAATCGGAAGACAATAAAGCACTGACAGAAAGGATAAGCGTATTGGAAACAGAAGCCAATAACAGCCGTGATGAATCGATCACCAAGACGAAACAAATAGAAGCAAACCAGGCAAAGATAAAGGATCTGGAGACGGAAATCAAACACTGCCAGGACCAGCTGACGATCAAGGATGGTTTAGTGAAATCATTCGAGTCCACAATTCGCGACAAGGACTCCCAAATCAAAAATCTAACCTCGGAGCTAGAGCTGCTAAGGGGAACATGTGAAGTCCGCAGTTGCTTGCCTTTCGTCAACTCAACAGATATCCATAGCATTAGGTTGCCCGGAATGGACCCATTTGATGTGCCCTGCAATTCCAGTGTTTCCGGATCTGGCTGGACTGTCATCCAGAGACGAATCAACGGCAAAGTGAACTTTAATCGGAAGTGGACCGACTACAAACATGGGTTCGGAGACCTCCGGGAGGACTTCTTTCTGGGACTCGAAAAAATACATCAAATGACCCAGGCCCAGCCTCATAAATTGTACATCCAACTTGGAAAGGTTGATGGATCCACCGGCTATGCTCAGTTCGATGATTTCCAAATAGGAAGCGAAGAGGAAGGCTACAAACTGAAATCGCTTGGAAAATATTCAGGAACAGCCGGAGATTCACTTGAATATCACCTGAACAAGAAGTTTACCGCTTTTGATCAGGATAATGACAATCATGAGTATGATAATTGCGCGAAATTTTATGGAGGTGGTTGGTGGTTTTCAAATTGTGCTCATAGGTAAACATCTTTTATGCGGAATTAACGCTTTCAATTACTTCTATTTTATCATATTAATTGTTTTTTTTTGTCTTTTTATTGCAGTATCCTCAATGGACAATATTATAAAGATGGTAAAAGAAGCGACAGTCAAGATGGCGGCATTTATTGGGGTCCTTGGAACAAGTATAAAAATGGCATCTCCCTGACATTTACTCAAATGATGATAAGGCCAAAAGCGCCATAAAATTATCATTCTGTATTGATATTTTCAAAAATCCGAATAATGCTAAATATGTTTTTAAATAAATCAATTTAATAATAGAAAATAATAGAGACAGAGTCATTGCAAAAACAGCTCGAAGTATATTCTAAGTTGGTTTGGTTATAAGAAGAAATATGTATGGCGCTGTGAAAATAGATTTTAGAAGGGCAAGAGAAGTCAGGGGAATTATTAGATAAGGCAGGTTTGTATAGATAACGATGATGCCGAGCGGCTTCAATTGAGAGTACAGATGCGCCAGCGACGTGATCCTCGTTGACTTCCAGTCGGACATCGTTGTCAAAGACGGAAGCTGGAGAGGCGGCTGGTGAGGATGTAAATACAGAGGACGCTGTTGGTGCAAGGGCACTATTAGATCCAATTTCCATTGCACCAAAGTCCTTTAAAGGCGGTGACCCTACTAGAGGTGCGAATGATCCTGGGACTGCAATTGCAACACCGAAGTGACACTGTGCACCATGTTACCATGGCTTTAGGCTTATATTCAGACAGAGATAAGAGCACAGACAGCTTGAATACACAGTCGAGATAAGCACAGAGTCAGAGAAAGCGAGGCGGCAAACGCAGTACGCTGGTGATCCTGGGGGCTGCGGTGGCGGGGCGCCACGACTAAGTAGGCCTTCAGGTGGGGCCCAAAGAAGGAACCGAAGACTCTAGTGGACAGGCTATGGCTGGGGATGCTTCAGTGTCCAGCCAGGCACGGTGCATCAGGTTATCCGTTTCTTGGTCCATCTCCACCGCACTTTGTCTTATGTAGCATTAACCCCAATAACAACTTTGCACTTTTCCCATGTGGGTTGGATTTTCTGTTTTATCAAAATTGATCGAACCGTTCGCGAGTTTTTGCAGGACTAACGCACACCAATTGATTTATATATAGTGTGTAGGTATGTATATATTTTATATTTATTTATAAGTCATTATTTCACAATCCAATGCGATTTCTAATCCTTAATACAAAAATCTATTTGTCGTTTTACATTTTGTTTCGTACATTCTCATAATTGATTTCAGTGTTGTTTTTTTTGTTTTAGTTTAGTCATAGATACAATTAGTATTATTTTATTTTTGTGTAACATTAAATAATTAGTAACATAATTTGGTTTACTGCGACTTATATATTAATCAAATACACACAGGTATACAAAAAATGAGAAAATACAATAATCAACTTTTCTTTTACTCCTCACGCGCCTATAAATTAAAATTAGTTTTGTGTAGTAATCGTACTATAGTCGAATCCCTCACTTCTTCTCTTGCATTTTTGTGTAAATTTACAAATGAAACAAAAATAACAAACGAGCAAAGTGCAAAGGTCTCGAAGGAGAGGCAAATTTAACTTTATATCACGTATAAGGGGACCGGGATTAGTGTGGGTTTGGGTTTTGGCAAAACGAAGCGACAGATTGTATCAGATTGCAACACAGCAAGTGCAAATAATTAATAATTAAACCATACAAAAATACAGAAATTAAATCCTTAGACGGGGGAAACTAATTGAGGAATCGAAGCCATCGGATCTAAGAGAGCTTCAGGTAGGAAGGCGGGGAACATTTCTTGCGCAAGAACTTGATTATGTACAGAGGCAAGCAGGACACTAGCGTGATGAGCGACACCTTCCAAAGGAAGTCATACGACCAGATGAACTCCCAGTCTGCGGGCGAAAAAATACACGAAGTTAGTAATGTCGCAGGCGATGGGTTGTCAAGTGTCAAAGACTCACCGAAATACTCGTGCAAGACGGCCAATGAAATGAGATAGAGAGCCAAGCTGAATAGCTCTGCCAGCACCATTAGTCTGCAAAAAGATGGTTCGGTTTAGGAGTGTTGAAATTTCGTATTCTTTGTATGACTTACCTGTGCCAAGTGCGCACAGTGAGGGCCACCATGATCAGCTCAGTCATGATCAGAGCCGAGAAGCTGATGGCCACAATGTGTATGAACTCGTCCACGAAGAGTATCAGGGCCCCGTACATGATGACGCCGCCTTGGTATATGCTAATCAAAACCCAAATGAAGAAGGTCTTATAGCTGAGACTCCGACCCTTTGATAGATCCTTATATAGCTCCGGATACGTGACAGCCGTCTCTGAGGTGATGTCCTGATCCAGAACCAGCGAGAACACCGGGAACATGGTATACAATGTCGAATAGCCGACCATGAGAAAGCCCTGATACAGAGCCACCGAACTGAGGTAGAAAACTGCCGAGAAGACTGCCTGCAGGGTGGTGATGATCAGGCCACGATGGATGACGAACTGGGAAAGAGCCGCCGAGCGCTTGTAGCTGCGCCTGCCGTGGATCAGCAGCAGCTTGGCAATGTGTGAGAATTGCGGAATGCTGAAATCGCCAGCCAGGGAGGCTTGTCTGCCTTCGCGGCCTTCGATGCCGACGCCGGCGTCCGCCTGCTGGATCATGCTCACATCGTTGCCACCATCGCCCACGGCACAAGTGCGTTTGCCCGTGTGCTTCTGGATGAGCGCCACCACCTGGGCCTTCTGGGTGGGCGAGCATCGGCAGCAGACGACAGCCGGGGAGGCGGTGGCCAGTTCGAGGAACTCTGGTCGATAATACTGCAGGCAAACCTCAAGAGACTCGCCCTCAATGACAAGGGCATGACCCTGCTTGCGCCTGAAGCTATTCAGCTCCTGATGGGCATCCGTTCGGGTCTTCACGGAGCGCAGTACATGAAGACCCTGGTTCCGGCCAATAAGCTGCGAGGACTTTGCAATGCAGCAAGCGGTCTCCAGCTTGTCTCCCGTAAGCATCCAGACGCGAACACCCGCGTTGCGGAGTAGCTCCAATGTTGGTCGCACATTCTCCTGCAGGCGATCCTCCACCCCAGTGAGGCAGAGCAGCTCCAGTTCCCTTTCCAGCGATTCGGTCACGGCGGCCACCTTGGCCACGCGATCTGTGATACTCAGGCGGGCCGCATTGTACCGCATCTCAAAGTCGGAGTACTGCTCCTCCGTGAGCACCTTCTTGGCCACCACCAATGTGCGTAGACCTTCGCGGGCCATGTTGCCCGACTCTTCGCTGAGCCAGTCGTTGTATTGCACAATGCTGGACATGACCACATCGGCTCCCTTCAAGTAGAACGTTATTTGACCGGATTTGCTCTCCCTCACGATGATGCCCATGCGTTTGCTTTCACTGGTGAAGGGGAACAGCTGCAGGATCTGATAGTGTAGCAGGATGTCGTCTGGAAAAAAGGCATTTACTTAGGATACGATTGCTATGAGACTGTCGCTACTTACTGTCCTCGCTGGGTGTCTTTACTTGCAGCGTCATGGTATTCAGATCCCTGGCAATCAACGTCAATCCCACCTGCTCCGTCCACTTGACCAGCGCAATCTCATCGGGCGAGGCTGCCTGGTACTGATGTTCTGTGTCTGTGCTGCCTGGGGCCTCGATGTTTATCACAGATTTGGTGGGAGAGTTGTTGCCGCCCGTGACCGTGGATGCCGTGGACACGGACCTATTGTCCTCCTCATCACTAACTGGGGTCACATTGTGGCACAGGGCCAAAGCGCGCACCGCCTCCCACTCACGCCAGCCCTCGGGTCGCCGCATGCGATTGCCGGCAAACATAATCGGCTTGGTGGCTGTGTTGGATTCCCCACTGCTGGAGCTGGAGACGCTACCCTGCTGATGCTGCTGTTGTTGCTGCTGCATTATGTTGCCCGAGAGCTTCTGTATGATGTGGCCAATGTGATGGAAGGTGTCCGCATCGTGTGAGACAATGCCCAGGTGAATCTTCTTAAATACCATCTCGTTTTGGGTGAGGGTGCCCGTCTTGTCCGTCAGCACATAGGAGATTCTGCCCAGCTCCTCCGGTATGGTTGTGGAGCGCACCACAGTTCCCTGGATGTTGGAGTCGTTTTGCATTTGCCACGAGTAGAAGGCCTTTCCCATGTCCAAATTCACCCGCAGGCTGATAGGAATGATGTACGAGAAGAGCAGGACAAAACGGAACATATATCTGTACCAGGGTCCACCGAATCCCTTCAGCATCATCATGACCAGCGACAGGCCCAATACGGCACAGAAAAGAACCTGAAAACAAGGCAAAAACTAATTAAATCTGTTCATAGTACATATGTATGTAGATTCCCTTACCTTTGTCAATCCATTGATCTCCATGTCCAGCAGACCCACCTTGGACCTGGGCTGGGAGTTGTTCATCACACTGCGCGTCTCGCAGCCCGTGTAGATGACAATGCCTGTGGCTGTGCCGGCAGCCACCACCGTATTGGCCCACAGAGTGTTCTCCACGCTGAGGCCGGTGTCCTCGCTGCCGTCCGTCATGCAGAAGGTGGCAATGAAGCTGTGTATATCGTTCTGGGGCTTCTCCACATAGAAGCTAGCATCGATGCTGTGCAGCTCGGAGTCGCGGCTGAGCTTCTGGGTGTACGGTACAGCCAGGCGGGGCTTCCAGTCCGTCTCGCCATCGAGCTGGTCCGTTCGCACAAAAACGGAACCACTGCGATCGCTGGTGCGCAGCAGGATAAGGTCCGCCGGCACTCTTTCGTTTTTCTCCACAATAATAACATCTCCGACCTTCAGCTTAGAGCTGGGAACCATCTCATAGCCGCTCCCATTGGTCGCCGACAGTCGTTTGTACTTCTGGGAGTTGACCTCATGGTCGCGCTGGTGCCGCCGCAGATCGTCGACGGCCTCACGACAAATGGTCACCATCAGCACAAAGCCCAGCGGTCCCCAGTAGGTGTACGGATAGCCGATGCGTATGTCCGGAATGAACTGCGAGAGGGCCATCAGCAGAAAGTACAGGTTGAGGAAGAAGCGGAATTGCTCGAACAGCACCAGCGGCAGGAAGGTGATGAAGTTGTACTTCTGGTTTCGGATCTCGTTCGGCGGGAACTTCTCCGTGTTCACCCTCCCCAGGTTGACGGTGCGGGCCCGCAATTCCCGTGGCCTGAACCATTTTCGCCAGCAGCTGTAAAAACACAAGAATATCAATATATAGATGCTCTTAATCCGACGAAAGCAACGGAGCATTCTTTTCTTCCCAGATTCCCAAATCAAAGGGAAAATGGTCTGTCTGTCTGTCAGCCGTTCCGAATACTTTGACTGGCACTCTTTTTGGTACGATTCTGGATAGCGAAACATCCAGCGAGACACTCAAATTGCTTTAAACAAGATATACTACTACTTTTTATATTTTTTAATATATTTTCGATGAATTCATTATCTACATATCATTCGTTTTCTCACACTTTTCCCCCCAACAATATCACACACAAATTAAAATTTCAGTCGCATTTTCCCAATCCCGAGTCCATAACAATATGCAAAGCAAGGCGACCTTGAACGCAACAAAAAATCAATAATAAAAACTCGAAAAGAAACAAAAGTGAAAACTCACACGACAATATTAAGCACTGTCCAAACGAAACAGCAGCTGCTTATCTGCAGTCACATGAATGCAACGGAATGCTGCAAACGGAAAAGTGCACTGTGCACATTATTCCAACTGCGTCACGATTGTTGCAAATCAGCTGCTGCCCCGTTTATGCAGTGCTTAATACAAATTGTGTGTGTGAGTGGGAGTGAGAAAGTCGGGCACGAGCGATGCTCAGGCAGGGAGCCGATTAACTGTAATGGTTTTCTGCTTGCCAAGCCTTCATGTGTGCCAAAATGATAACCCACTTCCCTCCTCTTCCCCTCACTCGAAGTAGTGTGAAAATCAACATGGGGGCGGGGGGGGATGACGATGATTCACCTGAATAGATACCAGCGACTACGCTGGCGATTTAGCAGCGGAATATTCTCCCGTGTCATGGGCGTTGCAGCCGAGGTCTGCGATGTGGCATCATCCATCTGGTTTGATGCGGATTTCATATGGCTTTTTCCTAATCGAATCTATTGCAGTCTGCTGTGCAGGTCTTTGTTCTTTGCGGCAGCTGCTTTTCGCTCTTTTGTTTTCACTTTGTTAAATCTTGGCTTTCACATTATTATACGCGCGGCTCAGGGCACACGGGGCACACGCTTGTTGTCCAGGGACATGGCGCACACACAAAGCACTTGCAAAATTAAAATAAACTGCAAAATTCTTATGCACAAAACATGAAAAACTTTCGTTGTAGTGTGACCGCGGTCGATTAAATATACCGTCCGACCATCAGAAATATGCCGAAAACTACGGTCTCATTTAAAAAATATACCGTAAAAATACCGACGATAATCATATTCCTCGATTTTGATATTCAGTTTAATATTACTAGCTAACTAGGACCCTGGGGCCTGAACACATAATTTTATACAATAGATAAAACAATTTTCTACAAGACTGGCTAGATTTCAGGACTCCTTTTGGTTGGGTTGTCTATAAAATAACGTTTATAAAACTTAAGTGAGCATGACATCCGACGTAAGAAAACGTAAGTGAGCATGGAATGTCACGTCATTTGGTATAAAAAAGGTAATATAGACATATGTATACCCTTTTTCATTTAATTAATATTAAAATTCTTTTTTTCCAGATGCTTTAAAACGTAATAAATATTGTATTTTGCACATATTTACAATTTTCGACCCAATAATGCATTTGATGAATTTATTATTACTAACAAATCGATCCCGATACCCATTTTCAGTCTTTATAAGAAAGCCAAAAACCGTAAAATTATCTGAGATAGAGACTGACTAGTTTCTGCAATAATTGGTGCCTAGTAAAACAAACTTTTTTTAGATTCTATAACATCCTTTCGTAGAGGGTATGAAAAATGTTGTCTACGGCGAATTACGTAAGTGAGAGTGAAATATGACGTAAGGCAACGTAAGTGAGAGTGAAATGTGAGGCGAATATGTTGCGACGAATTCGCCCTCAGCCAATTCGCTCGCTCGCCGTGAAACGAATATACCGAAAAGAACGGTCTCATTTTAAAAGTATACCGTAAAAATACCAACGAAAGTCATATTTCTCGATTTTGATATTCCGACTAATATTGCTAGCTAACTAGGTCCTCAGGCCTGAACACATAATTTTATACAATAGATGAAACAATTTTCTACAAGACAGGCTAATTTTAAGGACTTCGTTTGGTTGGATTGATTATAAAATAACGTTTATAAAACTTAAGTGAGCTGACATGCGACGTAAGAAAACGTAAGTGAGCATGGAATGTCACGTCATTTGGAAACTAAACCGTTGGTATGGACATACGTATACCCTTTTCCATTTGATTACTGTTAAAATTATTTGTTTCCAACTGCTTTAAAACGTAATTAATATTGTATTTTGCACATATTTACATTGTTTGACCCAATAATGCATTTGATGAATTTATTATTATTAACATATCGATCCCGATACCCATTTTCAGTCTTTATAAGAAAGCCAAAAACCGTAAAATTTTCTGAGATAGAGACTGACTAGTTTCTGCAATAATTGGTGCATAGTAAAACAAACTTTTTTTAAATTCTATACCATCCTTTCCTAATGGGTATGCAAAATAAAATAAATGAATTTATCGATATATATTTATGGAGAACATAGCCTGTGAGTGGCAACGCTGTGAAGCGCGCTCTATTTAAATGCCATCGGACGGGTTATGGAAATTTACGACTGTTGCTGTCGCAGACTGCTGACGGAGCAGCTTCACATGGCTTTCGTTCGCACCGAGACGTTAATTAAATAAGCTTTTGACAGTGGGTTTGCTGTCTACATTTCAGTTGCTTAGATCAGCGCAATATTGTGCCATATTGAGATTGTGCCAGCCATCCATCTGTACGCTCTGTGTAAACTTGTTTTCCGTCTCTCTCTCTCCCTCTCTCTCCCTCTCTCTCTGAATGTTTATGGCCATAGAATAGCCATTCTATTTGGATTCCTGCGACTGAATGTTTTGTCAATAAGACATACACATTCTTAGCGCGATTTCGTGTTATGATCTCATAAGAAAAAGTTGCCAAAACGCCATCAAAAAAGAGGAGCCACAGCGCGAGTTCAATGACTGACGACAGTCAAAAGAATTTGGCCAGACAAAAGGGCCAGGCCAGGAATTCGCTCACCTTATGCCTTCCACCTTCAACGAGTACAACCTTTTGGCACTGTTTTTCCATCTGCTGGCCCTCAGTAAATGACTCACAGGGCACTTCAAAGGGACGGAAAGCCGACAAGATGTCAGCGCATTTTAGCTTTAAAGTTTCTGCCATAAGCACAAGTGTGTCACTGTCGTTAAATACGAGTGTGGTGTGGTGTGTGTGTGCCTAGAGCATTTATGTGCCTTTCCTGATTCACTTATCGGCCAATGTGATTCAGCTGAAGCGCGTACTCATTCAGTTTTGATTTGAATAAATTGGCATTCGTGGACATTAAAAATAAGTACACTGCACTGCACGGAACTGCACTCCGCTGCACGTCTCCTTCTCCGTCTCAGTAATTAACTGGAAATTTCAAAACTATTCGTAGACATCAGCAGATTGTGACACAAGTGGATGATGTGATGGGATTGCTCAATCTGATATTGCCATTAAATGTACATCGTTTGCGGTGCATCTACACTTGCATAAATTCTTAGAAGCAGTTCCCATCAAGGGATAAATAATATCTGGCAATGGGAATGGAGTTCATAGAGTGGGAACCACATCCAATCCAGTTTGTTCATTTGGAAGTCTTCAATCCTCTTTAAGGTGAGTAAAAAGAACAACCAATTTTCATAGATTTTCCCGTGCAATACAATGGAAAGCCCGGAAAAGCGTGCGGCAGACAATTTTCCACACTTATTGCCAAAGCAGACAAAAGCAGAGCAGGTTTCTCTTTCCCATCGAAAGTACAATAGTTGCTGAACAGAATTGAACCACTGAGTGAATGATTTGTATAATTTATGCACCACCTGGCGCACCCGCTTACAGGAGGAGCCGCCTTTGCAGATGTATGGCTGGGTGGCACATACAACCTACATATGTATCTACTGAGGTAGGATTATTGACAGTTGAAAACTTTAAGCAATACCCGCCAAGTGGACATGAAATGTCGTCCCCCACAGGAAAATGAATTTAATTTCGACTATTACTCAATTTTAATATAATGAATATTCAGTTTAAATTTGTATGACAAAATATTAAATATAAAAATTATAGATTTTCATATTTATTTAAACATTTTTAAAGGTAAAAACTTTCTTTGTACCATTTTTACAGTGTACTTATTTGAATTTCAGCACTTTTTTCGATGGGTTTATAAAGTCATATGTAGGTCTATAGGGTCAACAGACACATTATACATTGTATGTGTACAGAAATAAAATGTATTAAAAAATTATTTCCATTTGAAATCAATTCAGTTGTTCATCGGTAGAACGAGAGTCAAGTAGAACATGCGGAGTACGGGCCTTGCGGTAATCATTTATCATCTTTTTTTGCTGCTAGGGAAATCCTCCCTAGGCAGCGGCGATCAAGGAATACATTTAACGCAGGAAACTACCGTCGCAGATCAGTGCAATGGCTACTGTTTCTCAGTTGTCAAGCCCTTCCTGGATCGTTTGAGCCAAATGAAACAAGCAGTCGATGCCAACAATGAAATGAAAGACAAAATACACACATTGGAGGCCACAATCAACAATTTTCAGAGCCAGTTACTAGTTAGTGAGACAAAGTTAATAAATAAAGACGATCTAATCAAGGAAAATGACGCTCAAATCAAGGACCTCAGAGAGCAGATGAAAGTGATTTCTGGAGTGCTAGACGAAAAAAACGATCAGCTATCGAAAATTAAGCAAACGGCGGAAAATCTTCCCGACACTTGTCCCAGTGGCACCCCAAATGGTATTTTCCAGCTAAAAGTCAGGGGACTAGAGCCGTTCCAAGTTCCCTGCGTGTCGCCCACGTCTGGATGGACGGTCATTCAAAGGCGCTTAGACGGAAGTGTGGACTTTAATAGAAGCTGGACGGCTTACAAAGATGGATTCGGGGATATTAGGGGAGAGTTCTTTATTGGTTTGGAAAAAATCCATATGATGACCAAAAATCAGCCCTATGAGTTGTACATCCAACTTGGAATGGTTAATGGATCCACCAGCTATGCTCGCTACGACGATTTCAAAATAGGAAGCGAAGAGGATGGCTACAAATTGAAATCGCTGGGAACACATTCAGGAACAGCTGGAGATTCACTTGAACATCACCTGAACATGAAGTTTTCCACATTTGACATGGAAAATGACATTTATGAGGATGGTAATTGCGCGAAAACGCATGGAGGTGGTTGGTGGTTTAAGAGTTGCGCCCTTAGGTAAACATTTTTCACGCAGAATTAACGCTATTAAAATTACGAATTTATCATATTAATTGTTTTTTTTTCTTTGTATTGCAGTAGCCTCAATGGAAACTATTATAAAGATGGTAAAAGGAGTTCCGATCAAGATTACGGCATTCATTGGGGTTCCTGGCACAACTATGACTACACGATCTCCCTGACATTTTCTCAAATAATGATAAGACCAAAATTCCAATAAAATGCGTATTCTTTCATGATATTTTTATATTTAATAACTACCAATCCGGCATTTAAATCCGTCAAGAGCACGACACTTAAGAAGGAGCCACGTGACATGGTTTTCATCATTCTGGATATATGTAATACTAATCCAATCTGATTCAGATTATAATCTAATATATCTATCTAAAATAATACTTTATTTTATACCCTTGCTGATGGATTGTCAGCTTTTTGGCTAATGGAATGGAATTTTCCCAACAAAGATTACTTGAAAGTCAGCCCGAGACTGCGAGCTTCTAATCTTCATTCTGGCTATAATACCCTCTACAGGGGTATAAAAAATACTAAAATCGAAAGGTACCGCAGATATGACGAGTGAGCCCACATGTTACTTTCTGCCTTTTGGTTATTAACCCACATTCCCAGTGGGTGGTGCAGAGCGGGGGCAGTGCCAGTGCCAGTTGCGGGCGTCAATCGTTGTCGCTTTTCCCCTTTTTCCACATCAACTGTTTCCATTTGCAAACAGCCAACAAAACTACTAAAAATAATAATGTGAGGCGTTGCCATTGACAGTTTTGCGTGGAGCATGTGGGCATGTGGGGGGGAGGGCCTGACGGTAAAACGAGCACGGGAAAAGTCTGTCGACAGTTGGAAATGGCCATATTTAATGTCAATTCCAATTAGCCCAGTGAGTGGGTGGGTGATTTCCAGAAATCCGCAAAAGTGGCTTAAATTGTTAAAAATATCCTCGCGATGGAAATAAATAATTAAAAAGTAGATACATATAGAGCATGTATAGAGAACATCTGTACTAATATAAGCAATGATATTCCAATGTTTGCTCATCGAAACCAATCAGATTCCTCCTCAAACAAACGTCAATTGCCAGTCAATTAACAAATTGCATTCCGTACACAAAGTTCTGAGGAGAAAAACCATGTCTAGGCTTTTCCATGAGCTTGGAAATCTATCGTCAAGGAGGTGCCTCCACCAAGAAGAAAATTTCTCTCGGAAATTGCAGATAAAAAAAAAAGATGCATGATATATTGGAAAAATGAATGATCGAATAGTAGGATTATTCTCTCTGTGCCAGCCTGACTCCATCTGTTTTCTTCCCTTCATTTTCTGGCCGTTATTCTTGTCATATACCTATTCCATTGCTGTACTTGTGTTGGTGAGAGCATGCGTACAGAGAGATTCGGTCAGAGGAGATCGTAAGAGATGAAATAGAGAGATGATGAGAGCCGACGTCTAAAGTGGTTTCTGCTGTTGGTGAGTGCGAGTGAGATAGTTAAATAGTTGGCCTCGAATTGCAGCTTACATATGTAATATTTGCTCTAGGATAAAGGATTCGAAGTGATTATAGATGAGAATAAAAGTAAACACCAGACTAAAAGCAACTTTCAGGTATGTATTCCTAAATAAATATTCCATTAAGGCACATTCTTCGTTTTTGTTTCGCTGTACAAAGTTCCCATAAGCGAAGCGACACATTGAAACAGAGTAACCTCATCCGCAAATGTGCTCCTAATGGATGTATATACGTATATCGGGCTTCAGTTATCGTTTTAAATACATTACTATATAGTACAATAGTCCGAGATTATGGTGGAAAAACCTTATCACCGTCTGCCGAGTTTTCGGCACTAATGGAATTTATATCCACATCTGTTGTGTTTGGAAAAAATGTATATAACGCTAAACACTAGGAGTGGGGTGGGGAGGCGTAATAGGAAAATAAGGGAAATAAACGCTCTGTTGGTTCCACAACAGTGGTGCCACAACCACAACGAATGTGCCGCATGGCGCCTCCTCACTTTGCAATTCTAATCGTGCTGTCGAAATCTTTGAGCCTCATATAACCGAAGCGGCAATCGGAGTCGAGCCCAGTCGAGTCGAGCGGTGAAATTCAAGCGAAAAGCCCAACCAAAAGTTAGACCTAGACAAAAGCCAGCCAGCAGTCAGGCCGCCCGCCGAGTAACAAAAACCTTCCACCAAATGGGTGTCGAACAATTTTGAACAGAAACTGAAGACGAAGATGAAGGTGGACGTTGAAGCTGAAGCTGAAGCCAGTGCGAGGGTTTCAAGACTCTCCTCATGGTCAGTGGTATCGAAAAAGAGGCTGCTTTTCAATGGTTAAATAAATAATCAAAAGAGATGACATTGAGCCCATTCGTAGGTTCAGTAATAAAAGTGAATTACACATTTTAATGCTCACATGATTACAAAGCCAGAGACAATCTCAGCAGCAGATTGCAGCCCTTTCGTTTTATAAATATTACTCATGATGCATTATCTATCTCTCAGGGATTTATTTGTGGGCATTAAACATTGTGGGCAAATGTTTATTACGAATCAGACGGGAGAATTTCTAGGAAAGCAATGGTAAATATACCAGTGTTTTTACAATCAATTGTTATAATCATAAAGATACGCACTGGCATCGGGGATCATCCTAAAGGTCAAACGAGTTCTGATATATAATGCAATACATAATACGAAGAAATATATATCTGATTATCGGTGACCTACTTCCAGAGAACTCTATGTGCTGGTAATTTGTTTTGAAATCTACCTACTGACTGTACGATTCGGTGATAGAAGTATCCGAAGTGTTGCAAAAGGGTCAGCGATCGTTTTGCCAGTGTTGACAGCGGTCAACTAGTGTTGGTTTTCGCTCATTCTCGCTCCCATGGCATCATTAAATAATGAATCCAGTCTGTCAGTAGACTGTCATAGTTCTTGCAGAGAATTGGATTTGTTTAAACTTTGAGAATGCCCAACCCTTTTCCAAAACACATACATATGTGTTCATAATTTTTACGAGCTGTCTCTCGACGCAATGCGGACTTCTGTGTGCCGTTTTTTGTGGCTAAAAGAGTGACCTGCTTCCGATTAGCCGCCGCAAGAAGGAGACCAAAACTTTCAATTTTTCGACACAAAAAGAATCGACCGACAAAAAACAAAAACAGGGGGGAAAAAAAACACCTCTAGGCGACTGCTTCTTCTGCGGAACTCGTTTGTATAATTTAGAAACCTTGAAAACAGCATTTCGTGTATTGTTTTTAAACGATAGCCCCATGGAGATGATGGGAACTGGTTTTTTATTTGGGAGTCACACATTTTGTATTTTATGTGACTTCTCGAGCTGTTTTCGAGCTAACGAATTGCACGGCACGGCAAACATCGATTAGATTCAAGTGAGAGACAGATTTGGGGGAGGGAATTGGGTTTGGTTGGGGTTGGGATTGGCTTTGGGTTTGGGACTTGCAACAATTGGAGACGAAGCGAGAGCGTTTCCTTTTATTTTGTGCCTGTCATCCGACAGTCGTCGCTGGGACACTATTTATAGTCTTGTTTTGGTTTATATTTCTTTCTATTTGTTGAAATGTTTTCACCCAACAGAAAGCTGGAACGGTCTTCGGTGACGGCCGATGGTCCGGGGATCCGTCTGTCACGTTTATCGATTTTCAGTTCGAAATGTTTTTAATTTATTTTCCCCCAGTCACTTACAAGTGTGTGCCCGTGCCGGTGCCGGTGCCAGTGCCAGTGCCCTGCCTTTCCCATGTTTCCCATGTTCTCTAGCGTTTTCCTTTCTAATTAGGTAAATTAAAAATATATCTCGGGATCGGCGGGCTATACATATGTACAATGTGTGGCACATCGCGACTCCCATTTCAAAATTCACCGAGAGAGCACACTAGAATGATTTCTTGGAAATGTTTTTCGTAAAAGCTTTCGACCATAGGAAAATCGCATTGCAACAGAAGACGTTGCTTGTTCTTGTGGCGCAACAGTTTCGAAATCCACATACAGCGAATCATATGTGGAAAGACATCTTCGGAGCCCCTGATTATAGATTCACTCAACTGAGATTTCACTGTAATATAATAATAACGAGCAGTGGCAGATGAGGGTGGCAAAACAATTTGGCACAGGAATAGTGATTGAATGAAGTCAAGAAGAAAGGTCAACGGTCGATGATACGATGATACGCTTGCCCCTGGCCGGACATATGTCTGCCTCAGTAAACAATCTTCATTTAGAGGACATTTTCCTAGGGCGGAAACACTACTGGAACACTCGAATTACTTCCTGGAACTGGAACCACTGTTGCCTGCTGAGGAGAGATTTCACTGCAAGGAAGGTTCTCCCCCAATCTGGGTAGCTCCGATTCATACACAATAAGCACTACATTTATTTTTATTGCCACTCCCGCTGTAAATGTTGCGCATACGCAGCGGTGCATTCACTCACCTGCAGAGGCACAGCTTACAGATGCTCCCGAGGCTGCGGCCCTTGCTCCGCCGACGGTTTTTCTGGTAGAAGACTGTGGCCGAGCCGTTCTCCGGATCGATGACGGTGCTGTGTGTCCCGTTGCCAAGATCGCTTGCAACTCCCGCACTGTCGCCCACACCTGTGGCCGCACCCCCGCTGGGGCCGGAAGCAGCGGAACCTGCAACAGCCGCTCCAACACCGTGTCCGCCCGCACCGCTGCCACCCGCTGACGTGTGCGTTAATTGCGCCAGTTTCGAAACGCTGCTGCTGCTGCTGCTATTCGAGTATTTCGCGCGTTCGCGGCTCCGCGACGACTCATTTCTATAACGTACGTTATAAGACTGTCCGAAGAGATTCCCCAGAAAGCTGCCGCCGACACCGGCGCCGCCGCTGCTGCTGTTGACGCCGACGCCGACGTCTGCGCCACCGCTATAACCAGTTGAGCTTTTGCGGTGTCTGCCCCTGCTGTTGTTGTTGGTTTTGCTCTTGATGCTGCCGATGGCAGCGACGCTCGCAGTCCGTATGTCTCTGCGTATGAGCAATTCTGTCTCAGAGTCGGTTTCGCTCTCTTCGTCAAAGTCCCGTAGCGGCACAATGTTATCGGCCATTTTAAGAGAGCGAGCGTGGGAGAGAGAGCGAGAGAGAGAGAGGGACGAAAGAGAGTTTACACAGGTGTTTTTTTGTTGTTGTGCTGCGCGCCTGCCTCAATTCGGGGAATTTTGATGTTTTTCCTTTGGCCTAATTTCAAATATGCATTTGCATTTGCATTTACGTAAATTTTTTGGTTTCGATGCTAATTCACTCTGTTGATTTCAAATGATTCTCTGCCACGTTTCCACTGAGGGACCAGGCCCCCCCACACGACGCTATTCACGTGCTGGAAGTAGTCTGCTGCTCCTTATCAGCCTGCCGCCTCTCTCGATTTGTTTGAAAGGTAAACATGTGGGTGTGTGTTTGTCATATAACCGTAAATCCCGTCTATCAACAAAACACCTTTATTTCGTGGCAGCGCTGCACGAGTCAAGTTACGATTAAAACACTTCTTATCTGCAGAAACGGTTGCCGGCTGCCAATTGTCACTATAAACACCCGACTATATGATTTTTGTTAATACAAATACTCGTAAAATCCAAAGGCCATTGGCACACACACACAGGCAACACGCAACACGCACACACTGCAATAGAAACTTTTCTTCCGCTTCTTCACATTTCGTCAACATTTACGCGTGGGTGTCAATCTTTTAAGAGCGAATTGCACATTTCACTGTAACTGTTGTATGGTTTTTGTGACACGGTTTTCTTATTATTTGTCTGCGTTTTCCATTAAGCAAATCAAAGTCCCGGGGGCGCAAGTTGCCAGCGAAGTAATTTTGGGTTAACTTAACAGCTCAACAGCTGGCTCTACAGCGCACTGTTAATGCTGAAGACATTACCCAGCACTGCCAAAGCTGTTGCTATTATTATTAAATGTTGTATTAAATGAAGATAATTAAGAAACATGAACAAACTAATTACTAAACAAAATACTGGTTATCCATTCGGAACATGATTTTTCAATTAAATAATTAAATTAGCAAGAGAAATGAAACCTGCTAACATTACACAGCACTGATGGGCGGTAAAGTTAGATTCAAATTATTTCAAACAAAAATTAAGATTAGAAGCATCAGCAAATTTGTATAAAATGTTTAATGTTTATTTAGAGCTTAGTTTAGCAAATAAACAAAAAAAACGACCATTTACATAGAGATCTTAAACCACTAAAAATAATATGCACACAGTAGACGCGGTCCGTATTTCGGGGCTGTTCTCAAAGCAATCATCACACATCCGATCGAATAACCTAAGGGTGAACAAATGTGTTTCAACTAATACAATCCACAGGGATTCGACACAGATCTTTGGGACACAGCTGTGCAGATTGCTTTGTTTTTTTGGGGGGTTTTAATCGTTAGGCTAGGGTACGGGCTGTATGGTTGTTTAAATACGATTATATACGCTCGATACATCAGATATATTGGTATGGTGCTCTCCATTCAGCTGCGCTCCGTCTGCAGGGGTATATTTGAGTCCGAATTGGAATAGTTGTGTTCCAATCTGGGTCGAAATTCATCCTCGCCATCCGAGTAGGAACCCACTGAACGACAAATGCTACAAAGATATCATTATTAGTGGACCCAGCATAGATATATAACTTCATTTGTCATACCGCTGAGTTGACGCATAACCCTCGATGGCCAGAGCCTGACTCACGCCCGGTGGCAGCAGCTGCTGCAGCAGGGCATCTTTGGCCGCATTCGCGGTGGTGGGCAGCGCCACATGATTCATGTCCACCGATGAATGCGACTGGGACAAATGCGCATTCGCTGGAGTTGCTAGACCATTCACCAGCCGCGTCCTGCCGCTGTCCGTCTCGTCGCCCCTCTGGGTGTGTTCGATGTATCGCAAGGTGCTAAACAGCTCCAAAAGATTGCCGAAGGTGTTTCGCAGATCACAGTGACCGATAATGTCGAAGCACAGCTGGGAGACGTTCTGGCGCAGAAGGTAGATGGCATATTTGGTCTGTTGTGATGGCAGAACGGAGCGCGTATACAGGGGGAACCTAATCGAAAGCGGGGTTATTTTCAAGACGGGAATAATTTTAAAGTACGACGCCAGCACTTACTCTCTCGTGGTGTAGGTGAGTTCCTTGATCTCGTCTACAATCCTCGATTTGGAGGGCTCGTAGAGGATGCGGTTACGCAGGGGCCGGTCCATTATAATGGCCAGCATCTGCACTAGATGTGCCACATAGCCGAGGGCCGCACTCACCGCCAGCGGTGAGACATTCTCGAGCACCTGGGCATTGGCCGCCTGCCGCGAATCACTTGTGTACTGCTCCATATGGGGGAAGGCAATGCCGCAAATGCTCAGCTGCTGACCCCCGCCCACGCTCTGGATGTTGTAGATCTCCTGCAGCTCCAGCACCAAGGTCGACATGCGTCGCTCCATCTGTCGCATAATCTGGCGTCGCTGATCCCGCTGGGCCAGGTGCTGGGGCTGCAGCATCTGCAACTCCAGGCGCTCTTTTTCAAGATGATGCCGCTGCCTGTGCAGCTGCTGCTGCAGGGCCTCCTTGTTCTCGCCGAGTGCCTCCAGACGTTGCTTGGACTTCTCGTTGCGCTGCTGGTAGGTTTCCCGCTCTGCCTGGAGCAGCCGCTGCTTGCAGCGAAGCCCCTCGATCTGCTTGGTGAGCTGCTGGGCATTGTACAGCGCCAGGGGGGCAATCTGCTGCTGCTCGGCCAGCAGAACGCTGAGGGTACGCCCCATGGAATGGTGAATGTGGTGGGAGTGATCTCCGGACAGGGATGTGGTGCGTGGCTTGAGCCGCAGCTCGTTCCTGGTCACGCAGTGAACGCTCAGGCGAGCAATCTCCTTGCCGATCTCAGTCATGTGGCGCAATTTCTGTTGCTGCAGCCGCTGAAGACGCTGCAGCAGAAGCAGCTTTTCCAGGTTGTAGCTACGGCGAATCTCCTGCTGATGGCACTTCAGTTGGGCGTACCGCATCGTGCTCATTTTCAGGACCGGACTTGCGCTGCGACTGGTGTTGGGAGAATTGATGCCGAGCTGGTCCTTGGGCTGCTCCTCCTTCTCCTCCTCCCCGTAGTTCTGATAGTGCAGATGCAGCTGGGCATGCAGGCCCTGCTCGCTGATCATCGACGGGGACACAAACTGTTCGCCATTCATTTGGAATATCAAACAGTTCTGGCCGCACTGGGCAATCGTCAGAGGAGCCAAGGGTATCAGGCCGGAGAAATATACGCCCCAGCTGAACAGCAGTTCGGGGCGTCTCCCATACTCCCTGGAAGACGAAAGCATTATGGAAATGGCCGACTATCTTGAACGGAGCTCTCTCTTACCCGCACATGTCCTTCGTCCTGTCGTCAGTCTCACTTGGTTGGCCAACAGCTCGCTTGGCTGCCGAACAATGCTTCCACACCTTGACGCACACACACTGCGCATTAGATTTCCGCCAGGCAGCGCCGTCTACACCGATCTCCGCCCACTTTTGCTGCTGATGGCGCTGCGGCAGTCGCTCGCTCGTATAGAGTGCCTCACTAGCCTTATCTGTGTGCAGCGTATAGTAGAGCAGCACGTCTTCTGCCTCCGACTCGGCTTCCACTTCCTCCTCCGTCACCGACCCACTCCATTGGCGACACACAATGTTGAATCCCTGGATACGCGTCAGGTTGCGGAGACGGAGCTGCTGAGTTGCCAGCGGCAACCATTTGCGGCAGCGCGGCCGCAGATTCATTGCAAGGGGGGATTGAGATAGTGGATGCCGGTTACGTTGTTACGGTACCTAGTACCCAGTACATTGTCCACCAAACCAAATTAAGTTTTGTTGTAGTTTTTCCGCAAGAAATTTTAACAAAAAAAACTATTGGCGAAACAGCTGTTTTCTGGGCCAGTGAGTGTTGGTAAACGCGTTACATTTTCTAGGCCGTTTTTTCTGTTGTCCATACTCTTCTACGGAAGGGCATAAATTGATTAAATGTTTTTTTTGTATGCTTAGTAGGTATGCAAAATAATCTCCACATTTTAAGGCTATCGCAATAATATTTTGTAGTTTATAGTCTTTCTACTGATACCAAATATGTGTTTAGAGATCGAGACCTATGGGAATTTATATACCGGAATCTAATTAAATGCATAAATAGGTCAAAAAAATTTCAATACGAGAAAGATGGATTACTACTTAGCTTGGAAAACAGTATTTTTAACATCAATTCAAAAGTAGGGTACACAAAATGTTCACAATCCGTAAAAATGTTTTTGATATGTAGCAAATGTGTAGTTACCGTGTAGCTGCCATGTAAAAATAGGGACTTATTTGCTGACCTATCTAGTTTAAACCTTATTTTAAACAGGATCCAATAAATAGAGTTTTTAAAATTGGTAAATCTTGTAGCAAATTGTTCCATCTATCTATCAGTTAGCTAGTTATATTAAACAGAATATGTTATAGGAATGTTTTATATTCGCGGTAACCTAACCTGACCGTATATTTTATTGGGACTTTTTGAGGGATTTTGTGAAGGGATTTTGTGGAGGAAACATCATCCCAACAATTTCCTTTACATTCCATGCTCACTTAAGTTTCTTACGTCTCATTCCATGCTCACTTACGTTTTTTACCGTTACCAACATTTATTTGTATGGGCTAGGAACATGTGACAAGAAATGAGCGACATAGTCCCACAACATTTGCAAGGAATTAGAAACATTTGGCATACCTTAGGACATAGATATCATAGAACTTAGGAAATGTTTGTCATACTAGGCATAAACTAGTTTTAAAGCTATCTCAACGACCGCGGATTTATCCATAAAAAATACCGTCCATATACCGAAAGAGTCGCGATAGTTGGAAGAAACATCGCTTTACATCATTTTTCGCTTTACATCGCTTTACATCGCATCACATTAATTAGGCGTCGTTTAAGGTATCGCTTATAAAAATATAAAAATAAACGGCTTAGTTATAACCGTTTGACCAAAACTACATATGCCGATTGGCACCATCCCAAATGCCATTTTACCGTTAAAAACTGTTACAAACGCAGATTTTTGGTATTTTCGTAGGAAAAAAAAACGGTTATACGTCGGCTAACGGAATTTATCGGCGAAATTCGGCATATGAAAATTTGGTCAAACGGTTGTAACTTAGCCGTTTATTTTTATAAGTCTATCTAAAACCAAAAATCAAGGCATTCAAATATTTGTTTTCGACTTTTCCTGAGCTTTCAAAGTCAAAATTTCGGGGAAAAATACCGAAAAAAATTATGAAATTTGAATTTGAAAGCTTAATATCTTCCAGACGTTAAGTTGCAGCTACAAAGTGTCTGAGTCGGATTTATAGCTGCATTTGTCAGCTTTTTTTAACTGCAAAGTTCAATACAACCAGTTGTAGGAAACTTAAGTTATGTGAAAAATAGAAGCACTACCTCTGACAAAAAACACAACATTTTTTAAAAATTCTTTAAAAAAAAACTACTCCATGAAAAAAAAACCATAATTCTTTAAAAAAATTTAAATCTCCAAATCTATCAGAAAAAGTCATTTTTGGCCACAGCGGAAAAAAAAAGTTGAATTTTGTCGAGTAGTGTAAGCACGATAAGATTCTCAAGAAGATTGCACGATATATAACATAATTGTGAAGAATAATAAACCTACAATAAATTAATAAACACACTCAATATTCAGACATCTTGATAAGATTTCCATTGTATGGTATAAAATATCTAGCTTCTGGGCTTTTCAGCGCAGTATTGGCAAAATGTTTCCAAAGTTCATTCTATTCCTGGCCGCCTTGGGGCTGCTCTCCCTCACTGGAGCATACAATATAACATCGCATGTTGTTGATGGTAAGGACATACCTTCGAAATCATGAGCCAGCACATAATCGTATTACATATTCTATTAGGAGTGCCTGAGTACCTAAACATAACTACTGAACCATTTGTGCAGATCGGCAATGGATACTATTATATTGAGAATCAGCTGGAAAAGAACTGGTATGATGCCTTTGAGTCCTGTCGACAGATAGGAGCTGAACTAATCTCATTCGAGACGATCGAGGAATGGGATGCGATCCATCTGTACCTCTTTGAACTGAATATTTATGATTTATACTGGACATCAGGCAATGATTTGGCCAAAACGGGTAAACATGTATGGCACTCAACAGGAGAGAACGTGACACTGAATATCTGGGCTCCGGGGGAGCCAAATAATCATAGCGGACTCGAGCACTGCGACGAAATTGGATATTTAGGGAGCAGCACAAATTACAATGTTTTCAACGACATTCCATGTGGTTTGGAAAGATACTATATTTGCGAAAAACAGCCAAAAACAGCCTCGTTTATTGTATGGTAAAATGTGTGTAAAATGTATAACTTTAAAATGTCTTAAAATATAATTGTAAACAAATAATTAATAAAGATCCAGCAATCGATCTTGGCTTTTTAAAACTCCCGCTCTTTTCTATCTCTTAATTATAATGTGACCAGTCGTGGCCAGGCCAGCAACATGTGCCGCGAAATGAGCGACATTGTCCCACGACATGGGGACGGAATGAGAAATATTTTGCATACCCCTGAAGAAAGGATATTATAGAATTTAGGAAATGTTTGTCATACTAGCCACCAGTTAATGCATCAACTAGTTTTAAAGCTACCTCAACGAAATTTTGCAGTTAGTAGTGTAAAAATATAAATACAAATATAAATTGGGATGGGATCGATATATACAGAAAACAAATCAAATCCATTAATGGGTCAAAATATTTCAATCTGTGTAAAACACATAATTAATTATATTTTAAAGCAGCTGGGCAAAAAGAATTTTAACAAGAATCAAATGAAATAGGGTATAAATATGTCCGTACCAACGGTTAAGATTCCAACTGACGTGACTCACTTACGTTTTCTTACGCCGCATATCATGCTCACTTACGTTTTATATATTCCCTTCCTTGTTTAAACCTTATTTTAGACCGAATCCAATAAGCGTTTTTTTTTTAATTGGTCAATCTTGTAGACAATTGATTCATCAATCGTATAAAAATATGTGTTCATGCCTGAGGGTCCTAGTTAGCTAGTAATATTAAACAGAATATCAAAATCGAGGAATATGATGCCTGTCGGTATTTTTACGGTATATTTTTAAAATGAGACCGTTCTTTTCGGTATATTCGTTTCACGGCGAGCGAGCGAATTGGCTGAGGGCGAATTCGTCGCAACATATTCGCCTCACATTTCACTCTCACTTACGTTGCCTTACGTCATATTTCACTCTCACTTACGTAATTCGCCGTAGACAACATTTTTCATACCCTCTACGAAAGGATGTTATAGAATCTAAAAAAAGTTTGTTTTACTAGGCACCAATTATTGCAGAAACTAGTCAGTCTCTATCTCAGATAATTTTACGGTTTTTGGCTTTCTTATAAAGACTGAAAATGGGTATCGGGATCGATTTGTTAGTAATAATAAATTCATCAAATGCATTATTGGGTCGAAAATTGTAGATATGTGCAAAATACAATATTTATTACGTTTTAAAGCATCTGGAAAAAAAGAATTTTAATATTAATTAAATGAAAAAGGGTATACATATGTCTATATTACCTTTTTTATACCAAATGACGTGACATTCCATGCTCACTTACGTTTTCTTACGTCGGATGTCATGCTCACTTAAGTTTTATAAACGTTATTTTATAGACAACCCAACCAAAAGGAGTCCTGAAATCTAGCCAGTCTTGTAGAAAATTGTTTTATCTATTGTATAAAATTATGTGTTCAGGCCCCAGGGTCCTAGTTAGCTAGTAATATTAAACTGAATATCAAAATCGAGGAATATGATGCCTGTCGGTATTTTTTCGGTATATTTTTAAAATGAGACCGTATTTTTCGGCATATTTCTGATGGTCGGACGGTATATTTAATCGACGATCCCGCGGTCACACTGCATAAATGTATACAAATAAATACGGAGTGGGTCCGCTTAAAAGGAAAGTTGATGCAAGGTTTTTAACTCCACTCCATGAGCTTGCACGATGCTAAACTACATTAGAGATACAATGATGGCGCCGTCAACACGCAGTAGCACCAGCAGCAACAGCGCGAAGACCAACAACAGCAGCAAACAAAGCGCCAACAAGGATGACGATGGCTCTTCCTCGTCCAAGGAAATCCCACCTGCTCCAATGCGGGGCTACAAGATTACTGATAACGAGCGGTCGAGGAAGTATGGGATTGGAGCCAATTCATTGGAAATGCTCCTAACCAAAGCCAATAACAAGTTTC
The DNA here is from genome assembly GCA_008121215.1 of Drosophila athabasca. Taxonomy (NCBI): domain Eukaryota; kingdom Metazoa; phylum Arthropoda; class Insecta; order Diptera; family Drosophilidae; genus Drosophila; species Drosophila athabasca. The sequence continues at coordinate 48,252,018 of CM017794.1, forward strand.
CGGTGAGTTGATAAAACCAAAAGCAGGGAAAACTCCAGCGAAAATGTTTGAGTGTCCACCCACCCACGCACCCACGCAGGGGTAAAAAGTTCTTGGCCCTGGCAGATTCAAGGCCAATGTCCCTGGCAGTAGCTTCCGCATTCCGTTTGCCTCTCTGCCAATGCCATACACTGTGCGCATGTCTGGTAAATAGAGCAGAGGCAACCTTGCAGGCAACCTGTTGCTGCTGCTGTCGCGTCCTTGTCCCAGCCACAAAACAATTCCCTGAAGGCCAGTGAACCTCCCTCCAAATTGGTCGAGACATTTCGGCCTCGCTCTGGCCTGTTGTAGCGCCATGTCAAGGGCAATTTATACAATTTCTTTTTAATTCATTCACATGTTTAGCGGCAGGACCTGCACATCTATCTGGCCTCCGATGGCTTTGAGGTGTCCGATGATGAGTATTTGAACAGCCTGCCCGCCCAGACGTTGTTCATTGTGGCTGGTCCAGATGCAGTCATAACAACAGGTGAGACTTTGCAGCAGTATATCAGCGTGATTTACGAATATTATTCCCGACAGATGCCGACTTTGAATTTGAGAAAATGCGCCAGCAATCGCCCTTGCTGAAGGTGGCGGACATCTTCTATGACTTCATCGAACAGCATCCGGAGAAGTTTCGACGCATGATCTCGGACTATGAGCACCAGAAGCAGCGCCTGGTCCTGGACAACAGCAAGGCCCATCTTAGCTTGAAGGACGAGCACGTGGAGTGGTTTGAGGGCGGCGAGGAGCGCTTTCACTCCAAGGAAGAGGCCATGGCCGTGCGTGCCCAGACACGTGTGCGCGGCTACTACTATAAGGCCAAGGAGGAGCTGACCCGCAATCCGTTGTACAGGCAAAATCCCAAGGCCCGGCAAGTCATCAATTCGGTGCTGGAGCAATTCCGCTACCTCCTCATCGGCTGCGATTATTTCTCAATGATGTTCGACAGAAAGTGCGGACAAAAACACGTCTTCCTGCAGCAGCATCGGCAACAGACGGGCGATGAGGAGCCCGATGCCGGAAGCCTACCAAGCAAGAGACTAAGGCAGCTCATCAAAGAGTATACCAAGGAGCATTCCATACTCGACGATTGGTCCGTTTCGCTGTGCACCGATCTGGGGGACTTCTATTGCCAGGGCGCTTATTCGGATAATGGCAACTGCTGCGCCCTGCAGCACACCATCAATCCGTATGCATCGCGCGAGAATCTCATTTTGTTTCAGGTCTGGAATCTGGATCATCAAATCGAACTCTCGCGCACGATTCTGCCCGCCCTGGTGGCCAATGTCGAGGAGTTGGTCACCAAGCCGCAGCTCAAATGTTCGTTCCACAACAAACGTGTGGTGGACATCTCGGTGCTGGAGTATTTTCTCGAAATCTTTTCCCTAAAGAATCTTAAGCTCGTGCACATTGTGTGCCACGAAAAGGTGCAACGCTCAAACCGCTCAAATGGTCGCTTGCTCTGTCCGGATTGTCATGAATACCGGATTGTGCAGGAGCTAATGGATCTGCAGAGGGAAAATCAAACCACGTCTTAAATGGTTCGATACGACAACAGTTACCTAGCCAAGCAATACTATAAACAATAACTAAAGATATACGCCCATATGTTATGTAGATTATTTGGTTTATGCTCTGTTTCAAATATGTAGTTGTTGTTTCCATTTGATTTAGTGCCAATTTGTTGTTTGTTTTGAAATGTGATCTCAAGCGAGATCTCTCGTAAATTGTACAAATCAAAAGTATCTTAAAGTTAACTATCGAAGGGAACGTAGTTTTGAAAAAGTATATATAGAGTATATGTATGTATAACCATGCATTTAATGTTGCAAATGCTTAGCAAACTGCTATAACTATACTATATATTATATATTAATATATCTAGCTTTAAATATTTATTGACTGTAACGCTTGTAGTTGAAATTTGAATGCGTTTTGTTGGCGTTACAATCGTTCAACATGTCCACACTATGGATCATATATATTGTATGTGCCAAGAGGTACCATAGTATACATATATACAACTATACATATATACATGTATAATATATACATACTATATATCGAATTTAAATTGAGTTCAATTTAAGATAAATATAAAAGTTTACAAAGGTTTTTGCTACACTCGGCTTCTCTGTACCTCAACGAACTTTCACTGAACTCCTATTGTTTCATTTCAATCTACACACTCCATAACTTTAAGAACTCTACTCGAACTCTTGTCCCTACAAAGTTTCTGAAAATAAAAGACAGTTGTACCATAGGCTGAGCGATTTCTTTAGGGAATGCCGGGAACATGCAAACAAAATCAATTTGGTTTTATCTCTCTTTATTTACTAAAAAATGTTCACTGCATAAAAAATCATACAACACAAAATAGATCGTATATTAAATGGGTATAAAATAATAATTGATTCGTATGCATACGAATATAATAAATGAATAAATAATGAATGACACAAACAAAAGGGATCTCGTCAAGTGTGAAGTTGTTTTCGCAATTGCCATTTCTCTCTCGAATAACAAAAGTTATACAATACAGTAAGTATACAGTTACAGTATTTTATTAGTCGTGTTTCGTATTATCCGGATTCATATCATATGCGCTTAGTCGATTCTTGTCATTGCAATATTCAGTAGTATTCAGTGTAGTTCTGATTCTGATTCGTTTCGTTGTTACCTCGATGCACCTGCCTTCCATAGCTTAACGATTAGGATTAGTATTCGTAAGGTTCGCTTTCGCTAGTTGCTTCGTAATTGTGTTAGAATTGTTTTTGTTTTTATTTTTGTTTTTCTTTTTAGTGCTGCTACCAAATCGCGTTAAACAAACAAAACAAAACAAAAAAAAATATATATATATCTTTTCTCTTCATCTACAATGGTGTGGGTTAGTTTTAAGAAAATTTTACTAAAAACTGCTGCTTAGTGCCCGTTCCCTTGCGATCCTAAGTGCGGCTGGACTTAAACTAGATCGTAATCTAATCGTAGTATAACAAGCATTTCGATTTTCGATTTACTTTTTGTTATATTTTCTCGATGCTGCTTTGTTGTGCTATAATTGATTTCTATGGCTTTGAGAAATAATTATAGATCCGATTGTCCAGGTCCTGAAAAAGATCAAATGGAACAGATTATACGATTGGCCATATCTCTGGGGGTGGAAGCAAACAGATAAAGCTAACACTAATTTTTGGAAATATTCAAGCCTCTGGTCCTGGTCGAGAACGTTGAACCAAGGACCGGACCGGGACCGGGACCGGACTTGCATACATATATACAGGAAAGAGAATGAAAACTATAACTAAAAAATCAAATAAAAAATAGAAATAAAAACTAAAAAAACTTAATAAAAGCAGCAACTGAGGAAGTGCAAGAGCCAGGCAGCCAAATCAATTTTGAGAGAAAACTTCACCTTTTCATTTGTAATTTATTTCTTTTTTGTTCACATTCAATTCAATTTCAATTCAATTCAATTCTTGGGGTAAAAGCCATTCATTGTCATTGTAATTATCATAAAAGTTAACGATTAATTTTGTTAAAATATTTATATATAGATTTCTTACGGTGTGTAGAACAAGTTAATCGAGTATAAGAAAAGAAACATTGAATTATGCATTTGGAACTCATGAATGGTTAATGTAACGAACGACTTTTCGACAAGTTTATATTGTACAATTTTCGATTTTATGGTTTCACTCTTTTATTCGGATTGTATTTATTTATGGTCACTACAACAACAAAAAGTCTTCATTCTTCATTCGTTGTTCATTACAAGGTGGAGTTTGCTCTCCAGTTTCAAGTTTCAACTAAGGAAAGGAAAGCATTTGGAAAGGGTAAAAGGGTAACAGGGTAACAGGGTATAGGAACTACAACATTTCAATAAAAATATTTGCGATACACAACAATTCTCTCCGGACTAATAAGTACTAGAATCAAAGCCAAAGATTTAAATACTTGTACTATGTAATTGTTAATAGATATCTGGGACTGCTACGATTTACTTTGAGTTTGTTAATAGTTGAACATTGGATTGGAGGATACAAACCTGTTTCAAATTCAATTCAATTCGATTCGATTCAATTCAACTATCGCAAATATTTTTATAAACAAATTAAAAAAAGAATACGGCACACAGAACAGAATAAAAATCAAATAGCAGCGAAAATAAAATAAATATATTACATAGAATAGAATAGAGGACAATTCAATTAGTTCAAACTGTTTTGTTTTTTTTTTGAGGGGGGGTTTCTTATAAAAATTGCAAATTTTTAGGTACCTTAGGATTTTGAACGAGTTTTACAAAATCATTGAGTTGAGATGAAATTGGTTTTTATTTTGCTGTTTATTGTGGCGATTTGATAGATCTTTGGTTGGTTTCGATTGGTTTTTGGTTTTGGTTTTGTATTTTTGGTTTTTGATTTTGAGTTTGAGGTTTTATATGCTTTGTATTATTTGGTTGGTTGGTTCGATTTAGAAATGATTTTGATCTTGCGCTTTACTGAGGTAACAAACGAACGAACGAATGAACGATTTCTTTGTCATTGGTCTCAATTGGTTTATTTACATTATGGTACTCGTATCTATTAGATATTTAGTTTATTAATATTCAAAATGTACAATGTGCATGTGTGTGTGCATGTGTGTGTGTGTGTGTATGATGTGGGATGAGAAATGCAATAACTGGCCCCGTCCCCTACCCATTTTCGGGGATGGGTGGCAGATCGCCTCAGGCGCTTACTTTACCAAAGGATCAGGAATGAAAATCGGTTCGAAACGATAGAGCGCTTTTCGGTTTTCGTTTTACTTCGTTCGATTTAGTCATGGGTCATGGGTCATGGTTCTGATCCGTTCGAGGCTCTTCCTCCCTTGAACCGGTCTCACATCCCTGCTAAAGACTATAGATCCCGCCCTTCTATATACAACAGGCCATCTCTTGCCTGGCCAGCTCTAGACCCTGCGCCAACTGCTGACCGACCGTTCCCTGGACTGCGACTGCGACTGCTGTCGGAAACACTCCGGACTCTTACTGCCGCGAACGCTGGCGATCTCTGGCGATTCCGTGACCCTGGCCAGATCCCGGTTGATGGTCTTCGAGCTGAGCACTCGCGGACAGCGCACTGTCCAGGGGCTGCGACGCGGATCCTGGAGTGCACGGAAGGCCTTCGAGGGGACAACCTCCTCGCCGCTGCCGCTGGCGTCGCACCAGCTGTTGTAGTAGTCGGCGTACTCCTTGTCCTGCTTGGGCGTGGGTGCGGGCGTGCTGTCCAGCGAACTGTTCTCCTGGGTGGAGTCCATTTCCTCGACCAGGGCGCGCTTGGCGGCGGCCTGCAGGCGCTCCATGGGCAGATTCCGCAGATGTGTGCTGTCGCTCTTGAGGAGCAGGCTCTGGACCAGCTCGTTGACCAGCTTGTCGCTGACCACGCGCTGGTTCTTGGCCGAGGGCCCCATGATGGGGGAGGCCGGGCTGTTGGGCGTCGAGGGATTGTCCGCATCGATGCTGGTGTTCTTGCGCAGCGGCAGTGAGAGGCGCTCCCGTCGCTGGGTCATGCTCTCGGCCTCGCCGAGGGCGTTGGGATTCTGGCGGCGGGTAATGGACACATTGTGGACGATCTTGCGCCGGCTGGGCTTCAGATGGAACTCGTCAGCCTGGGCCGCTGCCTCGGGCAGGTCATTCTCGTCCTGCAGCAGCTTGAAGAGTCTGGAATGTGTGGCGGCTCGCTGGTAGCTGGTCATCTTGCGCAGCTCCGGGAAGCTCTCGGACTCGGTGTCCGTCTCCGACAGTTGTCGATTCATGTCCGTGACGCCCGAGTCATCCTCCTCGATCTCCGACTCGGAGCGCTGCGTGCTGCTGTTGCGAGACAGTGTCCCCTTGCCATGACCACTGTCCACGGACAGCGATTGGATGGTCAATGCCTTGGAGCTGGGTGCCCCATCCTGATCGGGACTAACCTCAAAGGCACTGATGCGGTCGCGCACTGAGATCTTGGGCGCCACACTGAACTTATCCACCTCCAGGTCCGGCAGTCCATTGGCCAAGCGTTTCATCTCCGGCTCGGGCTCGACATACACCTCCGGAAGTTGCGGCTCATAGTTGGTCGGAGTTGGAGCTCCACGCTCCTCCTCCTCTGCCTCGGCGATCTGGGGCTTGTGCTCCTCTACAATCGCCCCATCCTCGCCTACAATCTGATACTCTCCCGGGGGACCCAGGTCGACGCCTTGGGGCTCCTCAGCCTCCAGGATGACACTGTGGCGATTGGGTGTGGGCGTGGGCGTGGGACTGGGACTGGGCTGCGGTGGCGACTGCTGGCCATCGATGGAGGTGTTGAAGAAGGCCATGGCCTTGCGATAGTTGTGACGCTTCTGCTCGGCTTCCTCGACCTGCTCCTTATTGGCGCGATCCTCCTCGATGTCGGCCCAGAAGTCGGGCTCTTCCGCATCCTCATAGCTTTCCTCGAGCGGTGCAGCCCAGGTGTAGACTGTGGCCGGCTCGTGCATGGAGGCCAGCGACATGGTATCAACCATATGGAGATTGCTCTCGGGCACCTCTTCCGCAGGCTGTTCTGGTGTTTTCTCCTTTTCCTCCTCCTCCTCCTCCTCCTGGGGAGTGTCGTGCTGCAGTTCCTCGTATTGCTCGGCAAGGACCTTTTCCTCCTCCACAACGGGATCGACAATCTCCGGCTCTGCGCCACGAGCTGCCTCCAGGGTGGCCCACACATCGATGGCCACGGCAGGCTCGTCGGGCAGCTTGGCTCTGAAGGCTTTGATTTCCACGGGCTTGTACGGGGTCTCCTCCACAGAGTTCTGGCGCTCTTTGCGGGCCCAGAAGGTGGCCGACTTGTGGAAGGTCACATCGTCGTCATCGTCTGGGTTTCTCTTCGCCTCGATCTCGGCCCAGAAATCAATTTCCTCATCAGTGTCTACCTCTCGGGGCTCCTCGGGGTACTTTGTGGGATCGTAAGCGAAGCCTACCGAAGGTTTCTCGTCCTCGTCGCTGCTCGCTGTAGACTTGTTGTCGGCCCAGAAGTCCGCGTCCTCCTCGTCCTGCTGCCCTTCCTGTTGGCCCCTCCAGATATCCATCTCGGCCTCGAATGCATCTTCTTTCTCCAAGTCCTCCTTGTAGGCGGCCCTTGACTGCTCTACCGATGCCCAGAAGTCCTCGCTCTGTTCCTGCTCCTTTGGCTTCTCGATCTCCTGGGGCTTTTCTTCCACCACAAAATGAACCTCTGCTTTCTGGGGCAAGGGCATGGATTCCACGTGTGCCCGCAGGGTTGTGGTCCAGTGCTCCACTCTGGTCGACGTCTCCTTCTTTAGGGGCGTGTAGGTAACTGTTTTCTTCTTTTTTGTCCACTGCTTGTCCTCCAGCTCAACCTTTTCCTTCTTCTCAGTGCTCCCCCAGAAATCCATCCCTTCCTCTGGGGGGGCTGGTTGATCCTGTTCTTGGGAAGCTGTCGCAAATGTGGACCAGAAGCTGTTCTTCGCTGCCTCCAAGGAGGCCTGTGTCTTGGACACATCAGCCGACTTGGGCCTGGCTGGCTTCGCCTCGGAGCTGTTCTCCCTGGCCCTCAGTTTGGGTGTCTCTGTAGCCTCTGCTTGTGGCTCCAATGGGGCAGGTTCTGGGTTGGAGGTTTTCCAGAAGTTCTTGGACTGTTCCATCATTTTCTGTGCCTGCATTTTGGTGGCCATCAACGTCGCAAAGAAGTCAAACTCCTCCGTCGCACCACTGACAGTCTCTTCGGCTGTTTTGGCCTTGGGTTCGGGCTCTGCTTTGGCCCGAGATATGTTGTTGGTCACATCCTTGGCTATGGTCTCGCCCAAGAACTTGTTGCGCATGCCCAGGGAGAAGGAGGCGGATACGTCGTCCTGGCTGGCCTTGAGTGGTGTGGCGATCTCTTCGACGGGATAGGCCTCGGTGGTTCTGTACTTCTCCACCGAGTTGGAGCGCGACGAGTTGGACAGACTTATGGTCACACTCACCTCACAGTCGTCGTCGTCGCCTTCGTCCTCGTCTGCGCTCTCCACTTTGGCCACACTGAAGGAGCTGCGCTTGCTCTCCGCACTGGCGCTGGCGATGCTCGGGCGCTTCTCCTCGATTTGGGTGGTGTTGCCGACCTGGACGGTCGCGATGTTCTCGTCGTTGGAGCTGCGGCTGAAGGAGAAGCGCAGGGGCAGGCGAACGGTCACCGAGTTGGACTCGTCATCCTCGTCGTCATCGTCGTTATTGTCCGCCTGATCGTTGTCCTCTATTTGCTTCTCTATGTCGTCCACAAGGGTGGACCTGGAGTCATCCCTTCGGATGACAGTCTTGGCATACTCGCTGCTGCGTTCCAGCTCGCTTTCCTCCTCGTATATGACGCTCAGGTCTTCTTCGACCACGTAATCATCGTCCATTTCCTCAATGAGCGGCTCCTGCTCCTCCTCGACTTGTTCTTCTTCGTCAAACATCTCATCCGCTGTGGTCACATCCTCATCGTCGTCGTCATCGTCATCGTCGCTGCTCTCCGAGTCCAAGTGCTGATCCAATGCCTTGCCCTTGTAGACCTGCACATTGGTCACGGACTTGATTGCCTGCAAGGGAGCTGGACGACCTGCGTGCTTTGGGGTATCCTCCTCCTCGTCGTCGTCGTCATCGCTGGTCTCCTCCTCTGAATTGCTGTCGTCTATCGAGGCATTCTCGCTGGGAGATCTCGCGCCCAGTTCCTTGGACTGCTCGCCCGCATAGTCCTTCTGGAGCTGCTTGGAGAGATTCGCCTGGGTGTTGCCGCTGGCAATCTTGTTAATGTTGGCCAGACGCTGGCTGAGCATATCGATGATCTGGTGCTTGCTGGTGCAGATATTCCGGGTCTTGGGCCTGCTCACCAGCTCCTCGATCTCCACGGAGTGGGCACGCTTGGGCGACTCGCGAGGCTCCACCTTGATGTGGTGCTGCATGATCACCTGCGAGGGCATGTCATCGGTGCTGGGCGTGATGATGATGTCCGGGAGCACGCTGCTGGCGCGACTCTCATCGTTGGAGCTCTGGCTGTAGCTGGGCGCCACGGGATACGGGTACGGGTGGCCATAGGGAGGCATGGCATGGTACGGTGGATACCCAGCCGGAGGTTGAGCATCGCTGCCACTTGGCGGCTGTCCGTAGGGCGGCATTGTGGGCGGCGGCGGCGGCGGCGGATACGGGTACGGATAGTAGTACGGGTAGGGTGGATATCCATCTGCTGGCTTACCCTCCACTGCCTGCGCCGGCGGTGGTGGTGGTGGGGGATAGGGGTAGGGATAGGGGGGCCAGTTGGCCTCACCAGGGGGCGGTGGCGGCATGTACCAGGGATACGGATAGCCATATGCATAGGGATAGTGTGGCGGCACCGATTGCGACCGCGGTGGACACGAGCTGTCCGCCGAACTGAGGGATGAATTGGATGAGTATGTGGCTTGGGTGTGATCTGTGCTGGATGTGGGGGTGGGGGTGGGTGTGGTTGTGGATGATGTGTAACTGTGACGTTTATTGGTTTTACTGTTAATCTCATTGTTATGCTGATTATGATTATTATTTTGAGTATTTTGAGTATTTTCAGTATTTTGAGTATTTTCAGTACTTTGATTATAGTTATTATTATTTGGGATTTCGTTCAATTCAACATTTTCCAAATCCGAGTCCAGCTCGGTGTGAATTTTATGTTCTGGAGTTCGGTTTTGGTTTTGGTATTGTTTTTGGATTTATTTTTTTTTTTTTTTGGTTTTGGAGCACGGTTATCATATAAGATATATAAAAGTAGAAGAAGAAGAGAAATAGACACGGTGAGAGTGCGGTATTATGTATTATGTTCTGATTGATTGATTGATTGATTGACTGATTCATTGACTGATTGATTAAACGATCAAGCAAGGCTGGTTTGTATGTACAGGTCAATAATGGCGTATGAGGGATGCAAAAACTCTGGATGCTTACGATACGGTGTGGGGGGTGTGGGGTGTTGGGGTGTGGGGGGTGTACAGAAAAAAACATCATCATGCAGTCGTGATTGATCGTGTTTCTTCCATACCATCATACCATACTTCAATCGTATGCGCATCGCTTTTCTACCAGTTCAAGAATTAATACTCAAAGCAAAAGGTGAAATCTCTCAATCAAAAAAAGAACTAAAACTCTAGATGCAATGTCTATGTATCCATGTGGCATGTGTGTGTGTGTGTGTGTGGTGGGTGCATCTGTATGGGTTTACTTATGTGAGGGTGGATGGTGGATATATATACAGCGATGATATTTGTTTAATGTTTTGGATGAACTTTAAACTCATTTTCAGACAACGATAGTTATACTCCTTTCAGTGTTGACTTGTGTCTCTTTTTCGTTTGTCGTTTTCGAGCACTTACCGGCATTCTCGGGTGTTGTCATTGCCTGTAGGATCTTGAATGATCGACTGGGTATAGCGCTGCCGGTGTATTTCTTCGGTTCCGGCACCTGCTGTTCACTGGGCGGCACATATTGCTGTGATTGTTGTGGGGGTGTATCTATATCGAGGGGATTTTAGATGGAATTAGTTCACATTTATGAGAGATTTTCTATAGCTGTTCTACCATAACGTTGGGGCGTAAAGCGATTCTGGGCGGAGACTCCGTTACCTGCAAGAAAAATCATATACTATAGTGGAAAACCTCAACCATCAGTGGATTTAATGCTCGTTAAATTAGTCTACTTAGTAGTGCTGCAATAATTTTGATAGTTCAACTAAATGGCACCATTTTTTTAGACCGTATGGGGGACACACACAGGAAGCTTGTTAGTAAACTAAGGACCAAAAGTTGTGGCTTTAAGCGGCTTTCAGTATTGTTAGTAGAGTCCCTGAAACCACTGACACCTGAAACACTTTCCCTTCCCCAGAGACACACGCACTTTCACCATGACAAGACCCCAACCCCCATGGAAAGAAGAGTATGAAGGGCCGCTGAGGATGGATCTGAGACTGGTGGGGGGACGGGGGTCCAGGGGGACACAACATTGAACCGTTCAAATCTCACCTTGCGGGGACCAAGCTAAAGGCGTACCCGACTGCTGCTGCTGCTGTTGCTGCTGATCCTGGGACAGTTGCAGGCGCCGCATCTGCTCGATGGTCGGACTATTGCGTGCCTGCTGGGCGCTCATCTGTCGCGCGAATTGGGGCCGCTGCAAGCCGTCCAGGGACGTTGGCTGCTGCTGCTCTTGGCCGCCATCGCTGCCATCGTCCACCGTGTCGGTTATCTTTTGCAATATTCTAAACGATTTCGATTGGATGGGCGGTGAGCGCGGATCGCTGCAAGTAGACATAGGCGTATGTTAGGTTAGGTCGTTGGTTAGCATGCAATCGAAAAATGTCTCAAATAAACCAAATTACAACGATTTTTGTTTCTTTTTTCTGGGTTAATTTTGATGATGAGATTTTTGAGAATTTTGCAGAGATTTACGAGATGTACGAGATGTACGATGTGTATGACACAACATTTATCCACAATTCAAAGCTTCAAAGCTATCCAGCTTTACTTTACTTTACAACACTGAGAGGTACAGTTGTGCATGAGGTGAAGGAAACGATTGTTATGGCGACTGTGCCCTCGTACTACCTGAGACGATTCTTTCTGTAGCGTATCTCCGCCTCGAGCGGACACTGATGCACATACACATTGTAATTGCCACTAGATAAGTCGTTGGTTTTTGGGTTTAGTTTTGTAAAGAAGCACAAAATTAATACGCATTAGTGCAGGCTAACGGTTTAGTGTTGGTAAAGCACAAAGAGAACTAACCGACGCCATTGCATTCGGCTTGGCAACACTGTACTTACTTTTGCAGCAACACTGGAGACTGGGAGATGGGTCCCCCACGTCCGCCCTCAATCGAAATGGGTATAATCCGCGCGGCATTGGCATTGGCATTGGCATTCCCGTTGCTGCCGTTGCCCGTTGGAGGAGCAGGCTGGACGTTGCGCTGGGAGCTGGGCTCACGCCATTGCGTGTTGTTGTTCTGGGCTGGATAATTGTTGTAACCTTGATCGACAAATTGATTAGCTGAGCGAATTATGTGCCCACCAGGCGCTTTCGTGGGAAAGAGAGAGTATACACAAGACACAAGTTGATAAAGAAGATGGAGAGTTACACATCTGGACAAGAGCAAGGAGTATGGGGAGGGTGGGTAAACATTCGGCGGGGGAGGGGAAAGTGCATGGTAGAGTTGGTTGGGGGTTCGGGAATAATCTATCTGGGTTTGGGTTTTAGTGTTACAAACATCAACGGGTTTTAGGAAAGCGCCACAAAGATCATACAGAACACATGGAAAGCTCTAGCGGTGACTACTTACCACCAAAGCTGGGCTGTGCAGCGGCATAGGTCGGGGTCTGCTCCAGTGTTATGGGTATGATGCGCTCCTGGAAAAGGGATAATCAGCTTAAGCAGAGATGTCCCACTCTTTCGGAGATTAGCTTACCCTTGGTCCGCTCTGGGTGGCATTGTTGTTGCTGCCGTTCGTGTTCAAGTTGATCTGCAAACGCAGTCCCCCTGCCTGAGGATGCGAGCCAAAGTTCTGCTGACTGATGGCTGCCGAAGGAGCCGAAACAGGACCCCCAGTGGGGCCATAGCCATTGCCCTGCACCAATTGTGGCTGGTAGAAAGATGTCTGAGACTGCGGCGGTGGCTGCTGCTGTGGCTGTGGCTGGGGCGCCGGCGTGGTCTGCCTCAAGGTGGAGGGCAGCACATTGCCATTCTCCTCGGGACGAGCCCAGGGTGCCTGCTCCTTGCTCGCTGGCTGAGAGCTGAGCCAACGCAGCGGCTGATTGCCCTGCGGCTGCTGCTGCTGCTGCTGCTGTTGTGGCAACTGTCGCATGGGCGAGTCGCGTGACGGCATCTGCTGCTGTTGCTGGAGCAGAATGCGCTGTGCCTGGGGCTCTGTGGGCTGGGCCAGGGGGGCAATGTACAACGATCCAACGTTGGTCTATGTGGGATTACAGCAAGAGAAAGAATCATTTCAGAGATGTGTTATATTTTCCATTCCGCTCGGCAACAAATTGGGTCTTTGCCTTGCCTCAAGTTCAAAATTCGTGTTTGTCCTTTGCGGATTTCTAATTTTAGCTTCGCTGCACTTGGCGAATGCGTTCAATGTTTAGTTTGAGTTTTCTCTTGGTTTTCTCTTGGTTTTCTGGTATAAAAATAGCTTTTGTAGTGGTGCTTCCGCGACGCATTTGACATGATTTGCAGTGCGAAAGCCGCAATACACAATGCACAATGTATTCAAAATTATGTATTTAAAGTATTAACAGCTTTATATTTACTCAAGGATAATGATTTCGCATGTTACTCATGCGTCGTGCTTGCACAATGGGGCGTATGAGTAATACGGTTAGAGGTCACATCGAAATGGAAGTTACACCGAAATTAGCCAGTCATTCAGTGGTTTTGGTTAAACACGGGATGGCCAATATGTGTATAAGCAATGGCATCTCATGGAGGGATATGTGGAAGAGTTATCTAAATATTTACCGGCTTTGTTGCTCCTGGATATTGTGTTTGTTGCTGGCCAAAGTTCTGTTGTTGCTGCTGCGGCTGTGCATTGAAATTGGTTGCTGCTGATGTCTCGAACCGTCCCGGGCTGAAGACATCGCGAGATCTTTGTTGCTGCTGCTGCTGTACGTTGTTGTAGATGGCCTGTGGATGCTGTGGGGCCTGCTGCTGCGGTTGCTGTTGCTGCTGCTGCTGTGGGGCAGCCTGAGCACGCTGTGTACGCCAGGGCACGGATTGGGCTGCTTGCTGCTGCTGCTGTTGCTGTGGTGCCTGGGCCAGTGGGGAGTTGGCTGCTGGCGGACGTTGCTGCTCGAAGGGCGAGCGTGGACTCTCCGTCTGACGCTCGAAGGGCGAGCGAGGACTCTCCGCCTGACGTGTGTAGACGCTGACAGCCGGCGATGTGGGCATGGCCACACTGCGGAACTCCTGGCGCGGCGACTGCTGCTCCTGCCGATGCTGCAGCGGAGTGGCAGGCGGCGTGGGATACTGCTGCTGCTGCTGCTGTTGTTGCATGGGTGGGGTCTTAGGCTGCTGCTGCTGTGGTTGAGTGGGTGTGTAGGGGCTATAGCTGTTGCTGTTGCTGTTGTTGTTGTCAAACGATTTTGGACCTACATTTGAAGAAAATATTGGCGTTAGATATCGCATTTAAACGATCAAATCGTTGTTTAGTTTAGTTTAGTGCAGTTAGTGGGAGTGGCTTGAGCCAGGCTTTTGTAGGGCCTTTTCCATGTCTGGGGTTAGTCGAATGTGGTTTAGAAGAAGCAACCGTAACCGCTTAGTAATTGCTGGCGAGGTGTCATGAGGAGTATCGTAATCAGTATCGGAACCAAAACCCCAATGATCAAGCCAGCGAGTCCGCGAGTTCGGCTCTGCTCACCATCGACGGCATCCGAGTTGCCGCTGTAATTGCTTCCGCTTCCGCCATTGCTGCCGCCATTGTAGTCGCCATTTTGGTTGCTGCTCTGGTCTGCTCTGGTCTCTGGCAGGGGACTCTTGGAGCGGTCTTTGACATACTCGTCCTTCCAGAATGTGTTCTTCTCCACCGGCGGTGGCACCTTGCGCAGAGCGGCCATCGGGTTAGCCGGAATTTTGATCTCCGGACGGAAGCCCAGTGGCGGCGGCTCGAAGCGCTGTGGGGTCGGCGACTTGCGGGCCGTGGCCGGCGACCCGGGTGCACTGAGTCGGCCAGTGGGTGGCGCTAGTGTGCTGGGTTGTTGGGGGGGTGGTGGTGGGGGTGCAGCAGCAGCAGCGGCGCCAAACTGCGTGCCGTTCTTACCCTGTGTCTGTGGTTGTGGTGGCGGCGGCGGCGGCGGCAGCACCTGGAAGGGCATTCCCATGGCAGCGGCGCCCATCGCATTGGCCGCACTGGGGGCTCCGCCCGGCGACTGTGGCTGGGCGGGTCTGTTCTGTTGGGCGGCTCCGGTGGCGCCCTCCGACTGGGCGTTGCGGGCCAAACGCTTGGCCATGCGCTCCGACCGGATCTGGGAGAGATCAATGCCGCCCGGGGTGTAGGTGAAGGGCTTCTTGTCTTTTGTCATCATCGCGTTCTGCACGCAGGCCGGGGCCTCGTAGCCCCCGCCTCCCGAGCCTCCTCCTCCTCCTCCTCCTGCACCGCGCTGTCCATAGCTGCAAAGAAGAGAGAGAGAACGAAAACGATTAAATTCGATTGGCCAAAAAGATTGCCAAACAGATTCATTTTCATTTCCCCCCGAGCTATGCTAATTTTCCCCTCTGCCACTCGCCTGCGGTCATCATTTTTGTTAAATCTTTTTTCTAATTTATTGTTTCGCCCTCCGGCGAGCCCTCATTTGTGTGTTTTCCTTTCTTCGCTGCTGACTGACTAATGAGTCGCGCTCATCGATCGCATCGATCGGTTCAATGAGCCGCCCGCCCGATGCTTTGACTTTTTTACGATCGAGGGGGAAAGTGAGTTGAAGTTGTTACCGTCCGTCCGTCCATATAAGGTGAGGCGCCCGACGGAGTGCCAAATTTGAAAGGTTGAAAGTGAGACGACGACTTGATGGGGCATCATATTGTGGCACAAAACATTGTCCCGCACAAATGCCAGGCATTTCTTTTTCACATCACAATCATTTCGTTGAATCGGAGTAAAAAATGTGATTTAGTTAATTTATTTTACGATGGCAAAGACAATTGTTCATATCTGAAGAGTCCTCAGCTTTTGGGAAACCTTTTGGCATTACTTATTGATATTTTTGCTACCATTTTATGTACACCCAGAGAAAAAAGCACTGAGAATCGAATAGTAACACTTGAACTTAATTGTTTATGCCATTATTAATGGGAGCTCTTTTCATTCTGACATTAATAGGCAAATATTTAATCTAAATTAAAAATAAATATACCTACAACTAAATATTAAAGTTATAAATAAATCTGCTAGCCTTTGAAGCTACAAATTAGTTTTTCTTAGCCTCAGTCTCTTTTTTCTATTATTTTTTTCAGACTTAAAAATTTTAAGAATTTTTTTTTGTTAGTTTAAGTTTTTTGAAAATTATTATTTTATTATATTTTAATGCTCTACTATATAGACTTTTAATTAAAATTATGAAACATGAAGAAACAAATTTTTCACTGAACAAAATTTTGAAAAAAACGAAAAAAAAGTCTTTTCTTTTATTTCTTCCAGGCCTAAAACTTTTTAAATATTTATTTTTGGTAGTTTAAGTTTTTCGAAAATTATTATTTTGTTATATTTTGATGCTTTACTCTATAGACTTTTAATTAAAATTATGAAACATGAACAACAACATTTTTCACTGAACAAAATTTTTAAAAAAACGTCCATCTCCGTACATATTTTATATTTAAAAGAAATATATTTAATAAAATACATTAAATTAATTTGATTTCAATTTTTTTGTATTTAAAAACCAAATATTTAATTAAAATATGAGAGTGTTTGCTCTTTTTCTCCCAGTGTAGTTGGGCATCTTTTGTTTCGGTTTCCGACTTTAAATCGATTGCCAAAAATTAAATGGAATAAATATATTGCCCAATTTTAGTCCCAAATTTCTTGGCAGATATTTTTTCCCCTACTTTATATTTTCTTCTCTCCTGTTTACGCTTTCCCCTTTATCATCTTTCAATTCATTTTTCGCTTGCATCTCTCTCGCAATATTTAGTGTCGACTTTTCTCCGCATAATTTGCTTAATTTTAAATGGCTTTAACGTTGACAATTTGCTAATTAAAAGCGAAAATCGAAGACATTCGGCGACGTTCTCGTTACCGCAGGCCCAACATGGGAGGAGATGAGATACACAATTGGATGTTGCATGTTGCATGGTAGGAGATACCCAGTTGGGGATGTACGAATGTACGTATGGATGTTGCAAAGCCAGTTATGCTGAAAGAAAGTGATGGGCAGGCATCTGGCAGCCGAGCTGGAGTGGAGGTCTGGGCCGCCTTGTTTCTGGTTCTGAAAAGTTGTCAGGCCTGTTGCATGCCACTTGCCACTTGCCAGTGCCTCTTGTCAGTCAGCTTCATTAGTTTTTATAGAGAGACAGAGACACACAGAGTGTGAGGAGTGTGTGAGGAGAGTGCGTGAATGATTCGCCTCCAAGTGGGTCAGGCGAACAGGAACAGGTGACGTCTTTGCGTCTGCTGCCTGAGTGCTGTTCCGTTCCGTTCCACAAAGTTGACACGGCCAAAGTGTGGCAAATGTATTCAGCGGCTGCCCTGCCCCGCCCTGCCCTGCCCTGCCCTCTTTGGTGCTGAAACCGCAAATGCGAAGGCCGAGTGTGGGAAAACGATTGCAACACTCGAGTCACCCACAGAGCACCGAGCACCGAGCACAGGGCGCCTCAGATGCAAATTGGAGCGCGTGCATCAAAGTCAAATGCAAATGCAAATGCAAATGACGCAACTCCCGCGCTGCGGTCGCAAATGACAACAAAAAATTGTAATTGCCACCATATGAGGTGCGATCAAAGAAATGCTGTCTGCTCCTTATTGGAAAACTATGGAGAGATATGCCCCAACAAGTTGCAGACACTCATGCCCCAAGTCGGCTGAACTTGCCATTGATTATGTGCGAATGAATAGCGACAGCTTCCATAATTGTCGAGGCGTGCCCAAAATTGTGAGGTCGTCGCATTTGGCCGGGTAGGAAACTCAGTTCAATTTACACAACAGTTTCGCTAACTGTTAACTGTTTGTGTTTATTAAAACGTTAGCTGGCCCCCCATATGTGGCCATTATGAAAGTTATTAAGTCCCGCGACAAGCCCAGAAAAATGTCAGTGCGCTGGCAAGTGCAGGCGGCATTTCCTGTTCAATTCTTTCCTGATATTCTTTCATTGTTTCAAACTAAAGCAAACTGTTGCCAAAATCTCCATCTCAAAAATAAACATTAAAAACTTTTTTGGATACACGCATTAAAAGCACACGAGGCGCCACAACCCAACCCATGCCATGCCATGCCATGGCAGATGTCGTCCGATGACGTCAATGGCTGGCACATGGCGTCAGTACCTTTGACCACAACTGCTTGACAGATTTGGCAATTAGCAATGTCCCAAGACACTGGGGAAGATCTGGTCAAGTGCAGGCCACATAATCACCCCTCCATAATCCATAATCCATAATCCGACGTGACTAATTAACTTGCACATTGGACATGCATAATTGCCCTTGCCACAGCCACAGCCACAGCCATAGCTATTGCTGCCGTTGATGAATCATAATTATATGCGCCACTCTCTGTGACATTTTCGATTTGCACTTTGCGCCATAAATAGACATTTGTAATACATACAATACAAGTATGTACTATACTATATGTATATCGAGTATATCTACATATGTATAGCATGACATTCATGCCGAAAATAACACGGAAAATCTCGCTCTTGCTAGCACGGAAAGCTGTCCGTGCGTGAGGAGAAAACATGCTTGGAAAACTCAAAATCAAAATCAAATGATAGAAAAACATCTGTGCAATTTGCATTTTCACTTTTTTCATTCGACTTTTTTTTCGACGCTGACTGGGATTTGGGCCCCTGCGCATGCAAATGAGCGTGCAAATATGTATCTGCAGTCAACTGCGACTGCGACTTCCCTGCCTGCTCCGAGTCGTCCAGTCCGGTGGATCCACCAGATACTGGACAAGCACTGCTGAACGGGTGCGGGTCGACGGGGAGAATACCCCATGGGGAAAACTTCAATGCCAAAGATATGAAGAAGATTCCCAATGTATGTTCCCCCACTGTTTAAGGCAAAAATAACATTACAGCAATCCCATTACGGATTTAGGGATTAAGGATTATGTCCTCTTCTAGTGCATGGGCACACTTTCTTTCTACTTCCTTCTCTTCTTGATCTCGTTTGAAAGTGGCTGGTTGTGTGCAGAGTGAAGAATATAAAACAGAAAATACAAAAGCAATCACTGAATATAAACATTAAACTATTGTGGATTCATTGAAACAAAGGAACTAACTGTACGACTAAGTGTATATTTCAACAATCGTAAATCAATAAATCTTTCAAAAGATATAACAGATTGTAATCATCAATTTTTATTTATTTAATTACAAGCGATTTCTAATCCCCCCCTAATCCATGGATGTGTTCCTTGTGACATAATATATCATCTATTAAGTCCATCACTCCCTGGAGTACCCTCTAGAAAAAGCAAACTTGTTGACTCGACGCTGCAGCGCAGTTGCAGTTGCAGCTGCCCGCGCATATTTCAAGATCAAGGGCAGCCCAGCAGCACCAACCCATCCGCAGCCGCAGCCGCTGCCGCTGCAGCAGTGGAAGTAAGAACTTGAAAGCTGCCACATGCAACATGACATAATGATAGTCATTGTCCGGCCATCTCTCAGTATGCGAGAGTGTCTATAAATAGACACGGCTACAGCTAGAGCTGGAGCTGGAGTCGGAGTACAGGGTGCCCTGTCCAGCCGCCCACATTCCACAGTTGAGCTAATCTTGTGATAAATATTTGCCAAGAAATTGTTTTGTATTTTTCCCAACTTTTTCGCTATTGCGCTTTAAATGCTTATCAGGGGGCAACGTTTGTCTGGTCGGACGAAAGTGTTCTTTGTTTTGGGCCCAGAGACTTACGATGATTCCAGGCAGTTGTTCTTGGCTGCCCCATTCAGGGGCAGCTCTGACAGCTGAAATCCACGATCCTGACGCACCATATAGGCAGGCAGCGTGTCGATGATGGCATTGGCCTTATCGTTGTACGATCCCAGCAGTTCCCGATACTTGGAGTAGACGACGCGCTTCAGTTGCGGATTCTTCACCGAAGAGGGGGAGGAAGACGGGGGGGACGGTGCTGCGGCAGGCGATTGCAGCGTTGAGGTGGCCATTGTTTTTCGTTAATCTTTTATTATTTATATTGTTTATATTAGCAAATGTCTACAAGATAGGCCAATGTATCAGCAGTTGAACTCGTAACTTGAAGCCTTTTTTTAATTGATTATACAATGGGAGATACTAATCCCATGTTGATAAAGCGCAAAGAGGAAATTTGATTGTTCAATCGCACTGCCAGACAGACAGACAGACAATGACTCAGCAATCGATGGGGATGGGGAGGCAGGGGAAGGGCAGCCAATCTAACCTTTTTCGGTGCAGGCCACAGCCGGCAAATGGTCTGTCGATGACTCAGAACACAGCCGAGAAGAATCAAAATCAAAGAGGCGCGCGTAAACAATATAGAGCAGAGGCAGTGGCAGGCAGCAGGCAGGCAGCTGTTCCGCCTCAGAGATACAGATACTCGACTCGTATCTTCTGCTCACGCAGCTATATTATTTTTAGCCATGAGCTAAAGAGTTTGTTCAAATTAAACAGAAACTACTGGTACTACTAGATTATCTCTGGCGACATTTGCTTGGCCCATTCTTGGTTTTCGGGGTACGAATTTTCTCACTTGGAACACACACATGGACACATGGAAAGTTTAGACACACGCGCAGCGCAAAAGTATCTGGAAGTCGTAGTACCTGAAAGCGCACTGGGCGACTGAACGCAGCAGAGTCTCGACGCGCATTGAAGTCGAGTTCGCTGGAGGTTGGCGACTGCGTCTGCGTCTGGGACTGGGACTGGCCTGAGTTGTTCGGCAACTTGTTGCAGATACATTTTGTCGTTGCCGCAAAAGGAAAACCGAGCTCGATTGATAAACTTTCGGCTGGCACGCGGTGGCTGTCTGTGGCTCTGTCTCTGTGTATCTATCTATCTGCAAGATACACGGCCTGCCAGCCGAGCCGACCTGCAGAGCAGACCAATTTATACGTCTGTCACAGCCGTTCGACGCCGACGACAAATTTAAAGCTAAACGCCAAATACTTTCGACGTTTTGGTCTATCTATATCTGGTATCTGGTATCTTGTATCTTGTATCTCCCGGCTGTATCTGCCACTCTTATCGTGCGGCTAATTGTTTTTGCTCGACTGTCATGTCGTCTGCTTATTGCTTTGGTGGCAAAAGCCCGTTCTCCGTTTATCTTGCACTCCCATTGCTGTCACATTTCTGGGGATTTCTTAATCGAGTCCCAGCTACGCTCCAAGTACACGTTTTTGCGCTAATTAACACAAGCATCAGCGGAAACTGCCTTGACAGATAAATAAAATGATCAACAACTGCCTTGGGCCCCCACCAGTTAAATAATAATTGGCAAGAAAGCGTTGAAGAATGTTAAATGCAGAATGACTGGTCGAAAATGATTTTCTTCCGTTCCTAATTGCCGCCTGCCATGGGGCCAAAATGCTGAAAGAGAAGCGCACAAAGAAGGGGAAAGTTGCGACACAAACACAGACTATAGAAAACATGTCTGCTCTGGGACTGACTTTGCGATTGCCGGTCCAGTCGTGGATGATTCTAGAATCATCATTGAAAAATAACTTTCGTTTAATCCGATTACCACTGTCCACAGGGGCCTGCAAAAGACAATATAAACGCAAAGATGTGTAACGCCCATACAATTCTGTGCTGTATGCAGCGAAGTACGCGCTGTCTCCCTGGCACGAAGTCCAGAGCGCTCACTCTCCAGCTTGCATGTGTGCGTACGCACAGAACTGAAAGTACACATGGGTGTGTACCTAATCCACACATCTTAGTGTTTAATGACATCCAGAATATCAGAATATCGAAGTACACATATGGATTGTATCTTCTGTTCGAGGACTGTCAATGAAATACTTTTAGGCAGAGTTTTAATGGAAGTTTCAGATAACTCTGTCAAAATTAAAGCACTAGCTAGCATTTTAAATGAATCAGATAATTATATTTTCTCAAGCAGAATTTTTTGTGCAATTTAACACCATGATAAAACATGAGGAGGCTTGCACTAGTGAAGTGCTGGTAAGTGTCGAATACCCAACCAAATGAAGTATACTTCTCTCCAACATTCCACTACACAATGTGGGACAGGACTTTCTCGATGTGGATGAGATCTTTAACACGCCACTGCAGTGCCCGGTGCCCTTCTGTAAGGCCGAGCTGACGCCTATTGAGATGCTAACCCATCTTCTGATGGGTCACAGCCCCGGCGAGTCGATGCTGGAGACGGTGGCCGGCTGGCCGGAGCTCTTTCACGTGCAGCTCAACGAACTGAAGGCGGGCATAAGCTATGTGATTGCTGCGCTGGCCTACCACGGCACCCCGAAGGTGGGACTCAGCACTCCAGTGACGCCAGAGCTGCAGATCGTCCACCAGTTGCCCGTAATGCTCGTCATGTATGTCACTCCGCTCTCGGACAACGACAACATGGAACAGACTGTCATCTTCTATATGGTCAGTCCGTTGATGACCACCGAGGTGGGTGTCCAGATCACGCTCTTGGATGGCGATCAGGATAGGCATGGCCAGAAAGCCCTATGTCAATTCTCTCCAAATAGTCACGAGCTTGGGCACGGGCACGGGGAGGGGGAGGCTGAGGCTGAGCAGCTCTTAATCCACATGGAGTTCGTTCTCTACTCGGCCACCAGCATTCAAGAGCTCATCGATGTGGACCCGGAGCAGCAGATTCATGTCAAGGTAGTTCTGACTGGAGAACCGAATCCCTTTGGATTGGCCAGCCATCCAGAGTATTCAGAATAGTTTTTCCCGGCTGCGATGACTCATACGGATTGACAGACACATTAGAGCCGGCAATCGTGCCACCAATTGACGCACACTTGAAATCTGTAATCTGAGTGCCTGTCAATAATTTTCGACTTTGCTTATATACTATATAAACAAATACATATATATATACCTTTACCAACTGTCAAATGTCTGCTGAGGTCTGTGATCTCTGGTCTCCACTTATTCATTCAATAATTCGTATTTTTTGGCTGCCTCAAAAGTGGGTCACACCGCGAGATATGTGGTCTGGTCTGTTGCAGCCATCAATCACGAGGGCAATCTAATTAGTTAGCCACAGGCCCCCCTCTATGTGGGAAATAATATGGGGAAAAATGGCTTCTACCCTCTGAGAAAATATTCTCTTCTTAATTATGTGTTAAATGTTTTCTCTTTCTGTTGGACATAAAATCACTCCTCACAATAAATGTTATGTTTAAACTTTAAAGCAAAAATAACATTACAGAAATCCGATTAGGGATTTAGGGATTTAGGGATTAGGGATTATGTCCTCTTCTAGTGCATGGGCACACTTTCTTTCTACTTCCTTCTCTTCTTGATCTCGTTTGAAAGTGGCTGGTTGTGTGCAGAGTGAAGAATATAAAAACAGAAAATATAAAAGCAATCACTGAATATAAACATTAAACTATTGTGGATTCATTAAAACAAAAGAACCAACTAGACGACTAAGTATATATATCTATTTCTATATATTTCTAAGTATATATTTCTACACTTTCTGAAAACAATTTCTCGAATCATTTCCTTTGGCGCCTGTTTAGGTTTTTTGACCCAATTTAATTTTCTTGAATTATATTATGATGCATCTAAATGCAATCTCTTGAATGCAATACCGAAAATTAGGATCTAAAGTGGAAAATTGTCTGTAAAATATATTTATGTATATGTATAGTTTTATGTTGCTAACAGGTGGCGCTAAAAAGGATTATCCAAGCTCGTACATATACACATGTGTTAGGTTAAATTTAGCTTTAATATTTTCCAGTTCGATCTATATAAATTCAACAGATTTTGATTCATCAAGCCAAAAACAAAGTGCTTCCAAAACTTTAATGGCAACGCCATTTAGTCTAGCGCTAGCGGCCATAAATTAGCCCAAAACTAAACAAGCACTAAGGGAAAAGCAAAAAACAACTAAAAAATAATATACATATGTATATACATGGATGGGTAGTGGGTATAACTAATGCGTACGATCATCCCCATCCTATTTATAAATAATTCTCAATTTGCAAACATAAAAAACGAACTAAAGTTTATATGCCATTAAAATCGGAAGCAACAAAAAGATCTCGAAGAAAAACGTAAAACAAAGTAAAACGAGGGAAAGCAAAGCTAATAATATATATAAAAACGTTGATTTTCATATCCCACACACTCACACACACCCACAACCTCGGACACGGACACGGGCGGGCATGTGTAAGATTATAATATTTCAGGCCTCTTATTGCCTGGGACTGACCTTGAAAAACGTGTTATACGCCGAGGGGCGAAACTTTCCGAGGCGGGGAAGGGGCTGGGGCTGGTGGCTGGGGCAGTCGCAATCAGGGAGCCCATTCATCACTTTCTACGACTACTCTCGAGTGTGCAGCTCGTTTTGCATTTGTCATTTGCGATCGCCGCTGCGTTGATTGCATGACATGGGCACATCAGCGGGGCACGCAGCGGAGAGGAGGGGAGAGCAGAGCCTGGAGAGGAGCCTCAGCTTGAGCTTGCGCTCTTGGGCTTGGCCCGGGTCTGTGCCTGTAATTATTTATATTAATCTGGCCTGGGTCAACCTGGCGACTCTAGGTGAAAGTGAAACCGAGGCAGAGGCAGCGCCAGCACCCGTTGCACAATGCACTGCGGCAATATTTTTTCTTTGGCTGATTGGAGGATACGTAATTTTTATACCCGTACCACAACCACATGTGGTCGGTCGTCGTCGTCGTTTATGGCCAGGCGGGCAGCAGCAGAGCAGAGTCCCACCAGCGCCTTTTTTCGATTTTCTGACAAATTGCCAAGATATTGATTTGTGGAATGGAAAAACTAAATCGGGAAAATTTGATTCGATTTTTGGTCTTAAGTGAAAGTATGTTACAAATATAAAATACATTTTATAGGCTGTAATAATTTATAACTCATTTTAAAAAATCAAATGTATTTGTACAATTTCTTCTCCCTGATAGCCATTTTTTATGAAATATTTAGGCAATAAAAGGTTCCGCCAACTCGAATGATTCCCCCCCCCTTCGAATTCAACTAATTTTATGAATCATAGAACCCAAGTATCTTGGGAGTGCTCTAAATATAATCACTTTGACGGCCAAAACCAAATTCCCAGAGGCTTTTGAGTGTGTTGTCTTTTGGGTGTGGTCTTCCCATCATAGTTTTATTTTTTATTTTCTTATCGACATTACGCATCTTCCTTTGAATTATTCTCCTCCTGTACATTCGAATTTCACGGTCACCGGTGATCAACTTGAACTTCGTGCAAACCATTAAAAATGCAAAAATGACAAATAAAACAAATAAATTCACACCTGATTTACGCAATTTACAAAAGCAAAACAACCGACAAACCGACGACAAAGAAGTGTCAAAATAAGTGTCGTTGACAAAAATCAAAGTCATGTCTGGTAATGCATCAAAAGTCCGGTCGTTGAGATGCGAAAACTTAAATAAATATATATATGTACATATATACGAAATATTTACTTTGTCAATATTTGCTTCAAGTTCACACGTAAATTAATGGACAATATATGTACGAATTTTGTTGCTGCCTTTACAAGATTTACAGATTTCAAGTACGAGTCCACATGTCGTATACTTCATAAATTGTGCATGAAATTAAATGAAGCTATAGAAAGCTATAGAATATAGAATTATAGTTCCACAGAGCAGCGTTTCAGATCGATCAATAAAATATATATATGCATATTAAATTTTATTATTAATTTCTTGTTTTCTGTCCATCCTTTTCCTTTTGCTCTCTTTTCTCTTTGCATCATTTTGACCCAATTTCCTCAATATATTATCGCCTATACTCGTGGGTGGCGACACATCAACGTCAGCAGAGAAAAAATAAAAAATTTTGTCCCAAGAAAAATGTTGAAAAAATCAAACAAAAAATTAACTGCATTTTATGCCAAATTCTTGAATTTGTTTTTTCCTTTGTTTTTTGTTTGTTTGAGAGGTGCTCGGGGGTAGTGCGTGGCTAGAGGAAAACTTCCGGTGAATGCCGTCACGTCAGTTGTCTAAATTCCCAACACGTGTGCCAAATGCTTTTAGATGCGGCATGGCCGAGAGAGAGACAGCTGGCGGCTGGGCACATAAAATTCTGCACCAAAATCTCGTTGAAAAATACGATATTTAATTAATTAATTCGCTTAAATGTGGGGAAAGGCGGGGATAGCGGGGGTAGCGGGGGGGGGGACAAAAATTGTCGCCTGCCAAAAAGCGCGTGCAACCGTGGGGCCGCTTCGAGGGAGGGCGTGAGCGTGGGCGAATCGATGGCCTTCAAAAAACAAAACTCATGTGAGAGCCTTAATTGTGAAAGACATCATAAAGATGTTCTGTATATACTACAGAGTATATACATATATATATATGCCGAGATATATGTATCTAACTATACATATGTTTTATTTATTTTCTAATTCTTTCAAACAGCTACCCCGGCATGGCGTTGTGTTTTTTTATTAGTATTCTGACCACACTTGAAAAACATTGGAAGAGATATAGTGCAGCTGCCACACAGATCTTGTCTAGAATATGTTTGGCTCGAACTATTACCAAGTCCCTAGATCTCTGTTAAAACTTACCCAGAACTCATATTTCAAGTGCAACTTTGAATCCGCCTCCACACAGCAGCCAAAAGTAGGAAATCGATTTCTTTTCTTTTCTATTTATTTTTTCTGTCGTAGGCGTTGGTTTATGCCAAATCGCACGCAAGTTCTACGAAATGATTTAACAAGGGAAACCTAAGCACACAGAAACACTGAAAAATTCATGGAAAATTGAAATAAAATTATGAATAATGAATTGAAATTTCAAATTTATTTTGCACAAAATATCATCACGCCTTCTTATATAACTTTCGGCACGAACACGAACACGCACACTGCGAGATCACTGGGGAAATAGTTTTTGTCTATATAATTGTATCTATAACGATTGTCTTTCGGGTTCAACCTGATCGGTAATCGAGGTATGGTTTGGGGGTTTCGAAAAACCCTTTACGTTCACAATTGTTCGGTTCAGAATTTTGTAATTTTCTATTAATAAAACGCGGCACGGCACGGCACGGCACGGCACGGCACGATGTATTGCTCACTTTTGCTAGAGAAAATACTCGTATCTATATCTATATATATGTTTGTATATATAGACAGCCCAGCCAGATAGATAGACGATATAGATGTATATCTATGTGTTAGTTTTAGATGAAAATCTTCTTTCTTTTCGGATGGTTTTTCTCGTTTGCAACGCGTTCAAGTTAGCAGCCCAAGTCGCACTGAATTCGCACAAGAAATTTCCTCGGCCGAAAAGCCCGAAAAACCGACAAAAACACATTTCACATTTCGAAATATATTCTCCTTCTTCTCTCCCGTATACATATATATGTATTTTTCGACCATCGGTCATGTCTGTGTCTATATGTCCGTCCGTATATATACGAAAGCCCGTGCCCGTGTCTGGGTGCCCCGTGCCCGTGTCCGTTTGCATGTGTAAAGTGCGTCTGCTTGGAAAATTCTGTTCTATGAATTTTGAGTTTATTTAAAAGAAAACCAAAAAATTGAGCAAGCCCGCGCAGTTGTTTGTACTTTTTCCTCCCCACTATCGAAACATTAAATAAATTACTCCCGGTTCGATTTATTCTTTCACACTTGTCCGGCGGCAACAATTTCTGCACTACTCGTAGTCCAATCGAATCGAATCGTTTTCGAAAACGATCTTTTCGGTTAAGATTTTGATGCTAGGTGCGAACGATATATCGTATTATTTTATTTACTTTTTTTTGTAGATTATATGTGGTTTAATTATGAATTAAATCAAGAGAACTTCTAATACTTTGGAAGACTACAAAATATATATCTTAAATTAGTGATCAAACCTTAAAGGCATTTGCAAATTTAAAATATTTAAAGGAAGATTTCATTTTATTCTCTTTTATTATTTTAAAGCTGTTTTTTTTTAAATAAAAAATAGTGATTTTCTTCAGTCAAAACTAAATAACGAAATTTTTTTTTTTTTATTATTTTAAAGCTGTTTATTTAAATACAAAATAGTGCTTTTCTTTAGTCAAAACTAAATAATGAAAAGAGTTTTTAAATTTCAATGATATTCCACCAAAAAGCCTTTACGCCTCTCGTTAAGAATTGAATTTTTAAATGTTGTATAAAGATTACAAGTAGTTGATGTAGATGTAGATGACATTTACATTGTATTTGTCTCAATTTGTCTCAAATTAATACCTATATTCCTTTCCCAGACTGTTGTTAGTTTTCTTTTTAATTATACGTGGCACTTACACTTTGTCGTTAGTTGTGTTGATCGAGTGCCAAAAGAGAATGTAAGGAGAGTCCCCTGTAGAAATATATACATAGTCGTCCAGTTAGTTCCTTTGTTTCAATGAATCCACAATAGTTTAATGTTTATATTCAGTGATTGCTTTTGTATTTTATGTTTTTATATTCTTCACTCTGCACACAACCAGCCACTTTCAAACGAGATCAAGAAGGGAAGGAAGTATAAAGAAAGTGTGCCCATGCACTAGAAGAGGGCATAGTCCCTAATCCCAAAATCCCTAATGGGATTTCTGTAATGTTATTTTTGCTTTAAACATAACATTGATTGTGAGGAGTGATGTTATGTCCAACATACCCCAAAAATACCCCAACAAATGCAACTAAAGAGTTTTTTTCATCAGAGACACAGAGAATTCTGTGCTGAAACGTGAATGATGTGAATGATTCCACTTGTTGTGCTGGCCCTGCACTGCGGACAGATGCTGAGATAAATCATAATAAAGCACACATGCTTGGAAAGATTATATAGCGCTGGGAAACATCCAGTATATTTGGTGTATATGTACATATCTATATTTTAGAATATATGTAAAACAAAGCATAGTCCCTGGGTGGGGAAAAGAGCAATGTCTGGGGGAATTAGCAACTCATTCATCTTGGGGCAGGCGGTGGCAGTGGACGACAAATGTTGTGTTTCGAGTGTATAATTAACTTTTATTGTACAGAGTATAATGTCTAATTCAAGCTCTTCGTCTTCTGGGACGGACCACCTGTCCAGACAACAAAGTTGTGCCTGATGCTCTTGTTTATAAATAGATCGCTGGCTCTTTACCGATATAATTGATATACATTGTACATATATACTATATATGTATAGATATGCTTACACATGTATGTATATGTATGTACGCGCGAGTATCTATACATATCGGTTCGTACTTTTCTTTATTTTTGTGCAAAATGCGCCATTAAGTGGTATAAATAGATCTTTGAAAAGCGCACAGGGCGCTGAGTCAACGAGTGCCTCGAACATTAACCTCATTAGAAGAGCGTCAAATGATTTTCGGTTCTCTGGAGGCTGTTCGAACATCGACCAGCGACTACTCGACTCGACGGTGGACCCTGACAATGAACCGGGCAGCGGGTAGCGGGTATCGGGTGAGGGGAACACTTGATAGATAGAAAGAAAGAAAAGCCTGTTCATAAATTGCTTTTCATGGTCACAACACAACACAAAATCAAAATCAATTGGTGTTTCAATTTCCCGTCAAACCTTCAATCGAAATTCCAAGTTTTAATTAAAATTTCAGCAAAAGATCATCATGACCAGCTTGCGGCAGATGCAGTTGGCGGATCTGTTCAAGTTCAATTCACTCGTCCTTGACCCTTACACCGAAGTCTATAGCCTGAAGTTCTTCTTGACGCATCTCCTGAAGTGGCCGGAGATCTCCCAGATCGCCGTGTCCCCAGCGAGTCAGCCCATGGGATACATCTTTGGCAAGTATTGTGCGAGTAAATTCAACGAGTGGCACGGCCACGTCTGCGCCTTGAGCGTATCCGATGGCTGTCGCCGCATAGGCGTGGCCACCCAACTGATGAGGCACTTCGCCAGGGCGCTGGATGCCAAGGGAGCCCTGTACGTGGATCTCTTCGTGCGCAGCAGCAATACGGCTGCCCTGCAGCTGTACCGCAGCCTGGGCTATGTGCTGCGAAAAACCGTACTGGAATACTATCCGGATGAGCCGGTGCCGGAGAATGCGTACAACATGAGAAAGCCTTTGGCACGTGATGTGCTACGCAGGTCGGTGGCTGTCGTATACACGGTGCCCCAGTGCCTATCGGAGGATGACTTGGATGATCATTGAACCATTTCCGATCATATTTGTGTAGAGCTAATTAAAGAAACTCAATTGCGGTGAATGCTTGGCGGCAGACGAATTTCCGTTGACGCACAGAGGCAAACCAAAGTGAGATACAAACATAAGTGCGGATACAAGTACGGATACAAGCAGATACTTTCGCCTCAAACAAAATCCAATTGCAAATCGTGTTGTTGTCTTTTCTATTATCCAAAAAATGTTTCAACGCAAACAAATTAGAAATTAGAAAAGAATTATGTATATAGCATATAGCATAGCTTTTCCCTGATGGCTGAAACACGCGCAATGATTTTCACTTTTCATTTGCGCAACTTGAAACGCACAGCATTCGAAATAAAAATTCTGTTGTCATATAAACAAATCTCGTCTCCATATGCCTTCTGACATATATTTTTATGTTTTATCTTTTTCCCTGAGGCGATTTCTTCGAGCTTTTAGTTCGAACGTTGGCCGAGTGCAATGAACTTTTTATGGGATTTTCTTCTGTTTTATTTGTGTTTTTTTTTGGTACATTTCCTAATCATGTTGCCAGGATAGACGGCCCTTTATATATGCCAGCAACTCCTTGAATATTTGGCGTAGTACCTGGGGCATGGTTATTGCGATTCCCTCCAGCGACTTTCGCCCTACATCGCGTGACAAGGGCATCCGGAACTCAAAGCTATTTTCATTTGTGTAGAACCTCGGGAGGTGGCGATACTTGACATATCCCAGAGACTCGTACAGCTGGATGGCCGTCACATTGCTTTGGCGCACATAGAGGTCCACATACCAGTCCGCATAGCGCTCCAGGATCGCCGTGAAGTGCCCCATCAAGTAGGTGCCCAGGCCCAGGCGTCGATAGTCGGAGGCCACAGCCACAAAGGAAACGTGTCCGTAAGTTGGATGCAAGTCTTGGCCATTTTCAGATTTCATCTTTTCGTTTTCGTTCACTCCCTGTTTTCCCACCAGCATGCCAACGAGACGATCATCGGGCGCAACTGCCACCTGGCACAGCTCGGGGTTTTTGGCCATATTCGATAAATAGAAGTGAATGCCGTAGCGTTCCACAAACGATTCGAAGGAGACGGAATTGAACTTGAACAGATCATCGGCGACCAGCTCTCGAAGTGTAGTCATGTTGACTTAACGTTAAACTGAGCCGAAATACAATTTTTGACAAACAGATAATCTCTATTTGAAACCTACTTTGATCCAATATTTCTATGCGTTTTACAAGTCTAGATAAGGTCCGATTTTGAAGGCAGACAAAAAACTGAAATCTAGCAAAATAGTTTTAAAAAAAATATTTAACTAATTCATTATATTCTCTTTAATTTGTATACACTTTAGCGATCCATATCATATCTTTTATATGCAATATAATACATAGTTACATATTATATATTCAACATAAGAATAGGTATAAGAATAATGTAAAAAGATTGAAAGAAAGTAATTGAAAAAAATACTGCATACGTTAATATTAATTTCTTTTTCTAAACTCACTTTTTCTCTCTCTCTCTCTCTCTCTCTGTTTAACCAATGAAAATTAAGCATTAAATTAAACTAATTAAAACTTTTATGGACAAAAACAAAAAACACATGGATTTCCATTGCATACTTTTGGGGATTTTTGAGTTTTTGTTTTTTGTTGCAGCTTTTAGGCGCAAACGTTTATTGCAGTTAAAGGTAAAATAATTCGTTTAATATTATGGTAAAGGAACTGGAGAACGAGCACCTGGATAACCCAGATATAACACAGATATAACCCAGATATATTCCGCCATAGTGAGGGCGGAAAGGGGCGAGCTGAAATTTAGAAAAAACACTTGTAACAGTGTGATATCACAGGAGTGCGGATACAAAATTTGATTGCTCTAGCTCTCAGAGACTGAGATCTAGGCGCTCATGAAGACGGACAGAAGGACAGACAGACATAGCTATATCGACTTGGCTATTGATGCTGAACAACAATATATATACTTTATAGGGTCGGAAACGCTTCCTTCTGGGCGTTGCATTATCAAATAATATGTTTCATTGCGTTTCATTCTTAAAATAACTCAATTCTCCATAGTACCGATAATTTGAAATTGTGTTATATACAATGCTACTTTATCACACCATGTCGGCAGGGACTTTATCATGAGTGGGCTATCAATTCCAGGAACAGCATATATGTATGTATTCAAGAGTGCGTACGAACAAAGAAATAAATTATATTTATACACGGTTTCTGGATGCATTTCAATCAGTTTGGTTTTGCATCGACAGTGCCAGAGTCAAGTGAAAAATGAGGAGCTCGGACTTTGTGGTTTTCATCCTTTGGCTTCTCCTGCAAGGGGAATCCTCCCTGGCCAGTGGAGATCAGGAAAAACATTTGTCGCAGGAAGTAAATACCGCGGAGCAGTGCAGTGGGTACTGTTTCTCGATTGTCAAGCCCTTCCTGGATCATTTGAGCCAAATGAAACAAGCAGTCAATGCCAGCAATGAAATGAGAGACAGAATTAACTTATTGGAGAATCAATTAAAATACAAAGATGATCAAATCAAGTTAAAAGACGAACAAATTATAGAAAAAGTGGAACAAATGAAGAGCCTGAGGGAGCAAAATAAATTAAAATCAGAAAACAGTGATCTTCAAAGAGAACGACTTGAAGCTAAGATCAAAAGTTTGGAAGCAGAGATTATACAACATCTGGGCAGGCTGAATGCTACGATCGAAGAAAACGAGGTAAAAGGATCTAGGATATTGGATCAGGAAACACAAATAAAAGAGTATCAGGGACAACTGAACACCAAAACAGAGGAAATCAAAGCTTTTACGGCCAGGATAAACGTATTAGAAACAGAAATCAACATCAGCCGTGATGAATCGATCTCCAGGAAGAAAGAAATTGAGGAGATCCAGAACAACGAGTCCCAAATCAAAAATTTAACCTCGGAGACAGAGCTGCTGAGAGGAAAATACGAAGTCCGCAGTTGTTTAGCATTCGTCAACTCAACAGATATCCATAGCATTAGGTTGCCCGGAATGGACCCATTCTATGTGCCCTGCAATTCCAGTGTTTCCGGATCCGGCTGGACTGTCATCCAGAGACGAGTCAACGGCAATGTGGACTTCAATCGGAACTGGACCGACTACAAACAAGGGTTCGGAGACCTCCGGCAGGACTTCTTCCTGGGGTTGGAAAAAATACATCACCTTACCCTGGACCAACCTCATGAATTGTATATCCAACTTGGAAGGGGTAATGGATCCATTATCTATGCTCGCTACGATGATTTCAAAATAGGAAGCGAAGAGGAAGGCTACGAACTGAAATCGCTGGGACAATATTCAGGAACAGCCGGAGATTCACTTGAATATCACCTGAACATGAAGTTTTCCACATTTGACAGGGATAATGATGATCATGAGGAAAATAATTGCGCGAAATCGTTTGGAGGTGGCTGGTGGTTTAGGTATTGCCTCAAAAGGTAAACATCTTTTACGCAGTATTAACGCTATTAATTATTACGAATTTATCATATGAATTGTTTTTTCTTCTTAATATTACAGTAACCTCAATGGATATTATCATAAAGATGCTAAAAGAAGTTACGCTCAAGATCGCGGCATTAATTGGGATTCTTGGCGAGACTATGAAGGGAAAATCCATTATACATTTGCTCAAATGATGATAAGGGCAAAAACCTTATAAAATGTTTATTATTTAATGACTTTTTTGTAGTTGAAGCAATGCTGAAAGATGATTTAAAATAACGAAATTAAATGTATGCTAAAAGATGTTTATAATTAAATGTTCATCTAAATGTATAGAAAAAATGGAGAGAGAACCATGGGGAGCGTTGGGAGTCGCAGCTAAGGCCGCGGCTCTATATTTATACCCGATACGCAGTCAGAGGGCGCAAACTGCACGAAGAAGAGTATGTGGAAGAGAGGGAATGAGTGCGAGAGTGTCAGAGTGTCTTTAGAGCACATTATTGTCACAATTAATTGTGTAATAATTTTTCGAAAACTATAAAATAAATTGTTTGTCGATTTATTACATTACTCGCTCTGCATGTCTGCATATCACGTCTTAGACTAATCCAAATACTATATTATTTGATATTCTTGTAGATCCACGGCAGCAGCGACGTGACACGCGTATAGACGCCCGGATATTGGCCCTTGCCACAGCCAATGCCCCAGGAAACGATGCCCACCTGGGTGTAGCGTCCGCCATCGTTGATGATCATAGGACCACCAGAGTCGCCCTGTGGACAGCAAGCAAAAGGACATTAAAGGACAGAGGCTTAAATGGTCGAATCAGAGGAAACTCACGCTGCAGGAATCCTTGGCGGCCTGGCCAGCACAGATCATCGACTCGATGATGCCACCGGGCGCTGCACGTCCGTATTTGCGCGCACACTCGGCATTCGCCCAAATGGGTATGTCCACCTTCTGCAGAATCGAGGGCTGTGGCCCGTTCTCCCGCAGACTGCCCCAGCCGGCCACCGTGGCCACCTGGCCGCTGTACGAGCGCGACTGCTGCGACGGAGACGTTGGCAGGCAAATCGGCTGGATTTCGTGGGTGAAGGGCACGGGCTCACTGAGCGTAAGAATGGCAACATCGTTGTGCTGGGGGGAGGAGAGGAGATATGCCACGACTTACACAGAATCTACCTTGGGTTTATCCTCGTAGTATCATCTTACCAGCGTGCTAAATTCAAAGCCCTTGTGCCGCACCAGTCGCTTGATGCGGCGCGACACGTGCTGCACCTCAAAGTCCGTCCGGATGTTGTAGTCGCCCAGATGGGCCGTCAAGGCCGCCACATCCCACGAGGTCATGCTGCAAGTGAGGGGCAGGGGGATTAGAACTGGCTTCGATCAGATGTTGGGGCTGTGTCTTACCGTGCCACACAGTGGGCTGCTGTCAGGATGTGGTTGTTGGTTATCAGGCTGCCGCCACAGAACTGCTTGCCCGACTTGAAGAGCACCGCTATCCAGGGGAACTCGTGCGGACTGGCGTTGATCCCTCCCACAATGCGCTCCTGATCCGGCGACACCGGATTCTTGTTGCCACACTGCAGTGGCAGGCCCTCGGGACTGGAGCCACTCACTGGACGTCGTGTGGTGGTCGCCGCAGGCGCTGAGGTCACCGGGTAGCTGGGATAAGTGGGACGCTTGGTGGTGGTGGGCCTGGCAGCGGGTCTCGGGGTGGTCCGCTTAGTGCTGGGCACTCCAGCCGTCGAGGGATGCGTTGGATAGTGGTGATTGGGTGGGTGGGTTGGCAGCGGTGGGGGCCAGCCTCCAGTTGTGGGTGGATGGGTGGGCAGGGCTGGCGGCCATTGCGCTGGTGGTCCTCCGGCAAACGAGCCAAATGGCCACTGATACGGGTAGACGGTTGTGGCTGGCTGGGCGGGCCCTGGTATCGTCTCTGGTTCTGGCTCCGCCTCCGGTTCGGGCTCTGGGGCATTGGCCTCGATTGTGTTGACATCCTGAAAGTCTGGCGTGTCCTCCACACTGTTCACATTATCGATGGGATCCTCGGCAGGTGGTGTGTCTGCCGGTTGATCCACATTGACTGGCTCCTCCTCTGGCTCTCCCTCATCGGCAACCGGCAAAGGTCTCTCCGTCGTCGTTGTTGTCGTCGGCAGCGGAAACACTCCGAATGTGTTGGCATCCATGTCCGTGCAGCAGATGCCGTTGTTGATGCGTCCCAGCTGGTCGAAGAAGTTGCACATGTTCCCGCCCAGGCCGAGGGCAGGGTTCTGGGGCCACTGACGCAGGGCGATGAAGGTCAGCTGGCGGGCCACTCGGTAGTACTGGCGGCAGTTGTCGATGCGGACACAAGCCCCGGGCTGACCTCGGACAGTAAGACACTTGGATCCCTCCCAGCCACCACCAAGACCGCCCAGGCCGCCCAGGCCACCCAGGCCTCCCAGGCCGCCTTGGAGGAGAAACAGATTCGGGTCGAAGAAGAGTTGACGTGGTCTCCGACTCAGACTCGCTGACGAGGGATCTGTAAGAATCAGAATGGTTTCAGGGCAAAGGGGCATCGATGGGATCCATGACCTCATCTCTGTGCCTCACTTGAAGCACGCACTTCAGAGCAGAGTTCATTGGCCTCTCGAAGAGCAATTGCCTAGCCAAAACTCCCTCCTAAGACCCATTTTTTTTTAGCCAATCTGTTGCGCTATTGACAAAGCACCTAAATAACAGAAAAAAAATGGGTAGAAAAGACGAAACCAAACCAATATTTACCCAACATTCGTTCACGTTTCGGGTTGAGGGTTTCGGGTCCACGAGAGTGATTACTCAATATTTTGACATATTGACAATAAACTTAAGCCCAAAACTGAATGGAATGACAATTGCTGTGCCATTTCTTTCGAGAGATGCCCGAGAGGCCCTGCCCCTGCCCCCCCACTGCGGCAACTTTCTACTGTCAATTGTCATATATTTGTCAGGTCCATTGGCAGCTTCTTAAAATTGGTCTAGGCCTTTGTCTGTCTGTCTCTTTGTTGCTGCTATTTAGCATGAATTTGCTATTTCCTCTAATTTATTACACATTTCTTCTCGGTCTCAGTTTCAGTCTCCGTTTTGGCCCATATTGTACCCTGGGCTCGATAGAGCTGCGGCTGCGGCAGAGCATGAAATTTGCCTAAATAAGCCATCCGGATAGTTTATCTCTGAGATACATGGCTGTTTACGAGCTGTTAGCTTTTGTGGCGATTAATTTAAACGAGCTTCTTGAGGTGTAAACTTAATTGATATTAAATCGAGCATAAAATTAGTTATGTTTCGGCTGGGATCTGCACGTGGTCTCTGCTTCGTAATGAAGAATACGTTCAGGGCGTGCCGCGCATCAATAATTAACTTGATTTTCTGCACGATTTATTTTTGCATATTACAAAGCCAGACAAACACCCAGCCAAAAATGTTAGTCCACTTTGTCAATGGTGATTCACTTGAATTGGAATTTAAAGCCTATAGAAAGCCAACCAAAAATTACTCACTTGCCCCAAATTGTGGCTTACATTTTCATTGTTTATGGGACAACATTTCATTGATGGCTTTTAAATTGTTATGACCAGCTGTCTCAACTGAAATCAAAGGAACAAATTCAACTTGATTGATCAATGATCAGTCTGTGAAAGGCTGTAAGGCTCTCTGGCTTACAGGATCTCCTGTAATCTCCTACATCTCCTCCTAATCTCCTGGATCTCCTAAGGCTCTCATCTGACAGGATTAGAAGAAATCCTGCAGCTATATTCGGGACCACAAATACTTTCTTGGTGTCTAAATATTTTTCAAGAAATTTTATAATATATTTTCTCCGGCCAAAGTCTACCCAAGTCTGGCCCTGCCTGCTGCTCAAAGTCAACCACTTGATGCTCAAGATTCTGCTGGGCAGATTAAGCCACATCCAGGGGCAAGTGGCAAGTTCAAGGTCTGCCAGACCGTTACAGGTCTCTCGTCTGGCTGCATCGGGGGGCGAAACCTGAATTCCCTGACAGGACCACTGCAGTGCTGCTAAACTGGAGGTCTACTTTATGACGGCTCTTAAATTTTATATGACCAAGAGCCATATAAGTGATATTTATCGCAATTCGGATGCCGCGATTGCCACGATTGCTGTTAACAGGCGTTCAACAAATTGGCCCAAAGGCAAACAGAAATAATTTTTAATGAATATTGCCTGATAAATCTGTGGGAGGTGTCAGATTATGGGCTTCTATATGGCAGTTTTTTATGGGCCAATCCCCAAAGCATCCCAAATTAATAGGCTTATGTCGTCGCCCCCAAAAAAAACAAACATCATGGCAAAAAGAAGTCTAATTGTCTAATTGTTGGCCATAAATAAACGAGAGAAGAGAATAGATTGCAGTAGACATTGACAGGCGACAGGCCACGACAAGCGCTGAAGTGGAAGTTGATCTGAAAGTCCACGACTGCCCACACACAGATCTCTCTCTCTTTCGCTCTCTCTCTCTTTCGCTCTTTGTAACTGACACAAAGGGCTGGACAGATTGACAGACTGACAGTCGGACAATGTTGTAAAGCAAACACCACTATGCACACACTCGACGAACAAATTTCGCATTATCTGCTCTATGGTTACCATTTATAGATTTCTGAAGGTCACACCAGTAATGCTCGGTGCGTGCCAGGCATGAAAAGACTTCCCCCCGAAGTCGTTGAACTTATTGGGTGACGTACATTTCGATATATTCGAGAGAAGTATATGACTGGATGGTACTCATTCAGGATGACACTCATTGGAAAACGGAGGAGGGCAATCTGGGCTGCCTTCGAACATTTTTCACTAAAGACTTCGTCAAGTTCGTGTCTTAATTCTTTTGATTACACTAGTCAACACAACATTTCCTTTATCGCCCAAAATCACTTTTTCTGATAGATTTGGAGATTTAAAATTGTTTAAAGAATTATGTTTTTTTTTTTATGATTTAGTTTTTTTTTAAAGAATTTTTTAAAAATTTGGTATTTTTTTCAGAGTTAGTGCTTCTATTTTTCACATAACTTAAGTTTCCTATAATTGGTTGTATTGAACTTTGCAATTCTAAAAAGCTAACAAATGCAGCTATAAATCCGACCCAGACTTTTTGTATCTTTAGCTTAACGTCTGGAAGATATTAAG
Source organism: Drosophila athabasca (assembly GCA_008121215.1). Classification (NCBI taxonomy): domain Eukaryota; kingdom Metazoa; phylum Arthropoda; class Insecta; order Diptera; family Drosophilidae; genus Drosophila; species Drosophila athabasca. The sequence continues at coordinate 48,290,700 of CM017794.1, forward strand.
ATTTCAAATATAAATTTCATAATTTTTTGCGGTATTTTTTCTCGAAATTTTCACTTTGAAAACTCAGGAAAAGTCGAACAAAAAATATTTCGTGGCTAACATTTTTAGTTTTAGATAGACACATTAATTAGGCGTCGTTTACGATAAATGGCCAAGTTGCAGCCCATCACTTTGGTTCCCATTCTGACCCTTGGAATCTGCTCACCTTCCACGGACACACCAAGGTTCTCCTCCTCCTCCGCTGCCACAGTGGCATTGACTACAGCAGATCCTGCCTGGGGCGCCGACTTGATTTCACCTTGATTCAGCCACACAGGCTCGCCGGCTGCTCCTGCTTCCCCGCCAAATACCTCTGGCAGATCCAGATCCAGATCCACAGCCGAGATTGTTTTAAAATGCAGCAAATGCACACAAAGTAATAAAATCCGCAAAAATGCAAACATTTTTGTTGTTATCTTCCCAATTTGTTTTCGTTTTGAACTGGGGGGGATACCATATATATAACTTGTCTGCTGTTTAGTATATAGAACCGCCACAACGAATCGCGACTCGGAATTTCTTTTCGAATGCCAGGCACGTTGCCCCGATGGCATTCACCTGACCACGAATACGACGGCGACGACGACTAAGACGGCGAAGACGAAACGAAGTTCTTGTTCTCGTGCGTTAGACAGGCAGGACCGTCTGCTGGGTAGTAAGGTCCGATTGCTTCTGAGCCAACAGCCGTCTCTGGGGTTTGGTTAACAACTAGCAGCAGAAGCAGCGTCGGCGGCGGCTACAGCGACAGCGACGCCGGCCGCAGCAGTGGATGTCGAAGCAGCCGAAATGTCAATTCTTAGCGCGTTTTCCTCCACTGGTTGGGCCTGGCGGGGCCGCCTTCTAATGCACACGCGATGATGACAACCACCGCTGATCGCAGAGTGGACACATCTAAACGACATCTAAACTAGTTCTAGTAACACCTCCGTTTCCTTTGGCCACCAGCCTGCAGGAGGCAGGAGAGTCCGAACACGCACCAACTGGAACTGGGTCTGGGTCTGAGACTGCAACTGGAACTGATACAGTGGCCGCCTGGAAGTTGTGCGGCTGCTTACTAATACTAAAAGAAAATCCTGCTGCGGCAGCATCTTTTCCTTCTGGCAATTTGATGCACTTAGAGAAACTTACCACAGGTTACTCCTGCAACATTTGCACTCTTCAATGAGTGTTCTGTAATTTCGCTGAGTGCATTTCTAGATTAAATTTCCATTTAAATTCCGTGGCGCACATTTCATTAGGTACTTGACCACATGAAATAGACCAAAGCCCGTTTGAATTCGTTTTCATTGCTCAGCCAGTGGTTCCACCAGGCTTCAGCTTCAGGCTCCAAGCTCCACTCTCAGCTCCACCTCCAGTCCCAGTCCCATCGGCAGACGCCGCAAATGTGTTTGCTAAATAATATGCAAAATTTACGACGTTGGGCGTCCATTGAACTGGCGGCGACTCAGGATTCGGATTCAATTAAAATCCACATTAATCTGACTGAGACCCGGACTGAGGGCCCCTTTGGGTGTTAGAAATTGTCGAAAATGAAGTCAATTGTTCCGCCAAGTACTCGTATTGGCCAGATCATTGCAATAAGCACACTTGATCCCCGTCTCAAATGCTGATCGATGGGAAGCTAAGTGTCACGGCCATGGTGGCCCCTTTTCGGATGGGGTCTTTTCGGGATTCAATATTTCAATATTTTGCCAACTAATTGTCTGTAATTGGTGCGGTGCTCTGGGGCACATTCGCCTGTTTGATTGATCGTCAAGTGGGGGGAGCGCCTCAATGGGATTGCTCTCGAAATGGGAACCAGATTCTCAGAGTTCTCAGCTCGGACCCGAGACAGAGAAGGCGGAGTAGGAGGGGCAGCAGGTTCAAGAGCCAGTTGATGAAAGATGAAAGCTCTGCCAAATGAACTCTGGATACGAGTACCTGCTGTACTTATGAATGGTGTAATTAGGTCCTTAAAAATGGTATGGTTTATTAGGCTTTAATAGAATATAAATATGCTCAAGTATTTGTTCATTTAATGATTATAAAGAGCGATTTATCATTGCATAAAAGCAGAAGAATATTTGTTGCGTATTTATACTATAACAACGAATAATACTCGTTTGAAATTATTTGTCTTGAATACGATTATAGCACAACTCTTTCTGGAAGACAATAAAACCAGATCCCTGTATACTTTTTTTCCCATATTATTTCCCATATTAACATTTGACTTATGTATATTTCCATTTACTTTAATCCGAAAATCAATTAACATAATCACAAGTTCACTTTTTCTACATTTGTTTTCTTGATAATTATGATTAAAAGATTTTACTACAACATTTTTTAAAATAAATCTCAATTTTTTCACTTTTATTACCCCGGAATTTGGGGGTACGTATCGCCAGTAAGGTACGTCAGTTGCCTCCGCGGATTTATAACAAAAATACAGGAAAGATATATTATATATCGGATATATCCGATACGTGTCTCATCGGAGTCATTATCCCTTTCCAATGTGGAAAACTACATGTCTGGTCTGTTCTGGGCATGTAGACTTCCACATTTGACAGGGATAATGAGTCTTTTCTTTCCAGCGATTTCTGTTTGAAAAGACAGGTCAATGGAAGCAAGTAAACGGAGGATCTCAAAGAACAGTCGGATGAACAAGCCTTACAGTTCGCTCCCTATTCCTCCCCTGAAATCGTCGTAGCGAGGATAGCTTGTTGCTCCAGTTTTTTCCAGTCCCAGAAAGAAGTTCTCCCGGCGGTCTCCGATCCAAGTGCGATTCAAATCCTCATGGCCATTCATCGTACAGATCTTTACCGAACAACCTTATGGCATAGATCAGGGGTCGGCACGCAGAGACAGCATATAAGAAAAACGAAGCCGCGTGTGCTTAGGGCCGACGCTACACGAAGTTTTTACACTATGTGTGCGCTGTTCTTTGGTATTTTCCTATGCACAGTGCATAAGACGCTGCCGGCCTCTGGTATAGATGTCAGTGGAATTGGTGAATGGGACAGAGCTGCCTGTCCCCCATGTTTGCGTAAACAAAATTACAATTTTTGATATTCGATTTCATTTCTCATTTTTGAAATGTTCGCTTACCTTCAGATGGAATTTATTCCTGTTGCGCTTCAGCTGTTTTGGCATCCGACTGTTCTCTGAGATTCTCCATCTGTTTAATTGTCTGGATTTCCACTGACTTGGCAGGCTCCAGTTGGCTTTTCAGTTCCGCAAAGCTAACATCCTCTCGGGTCTGAAAACGGAATACCCAACTCATTAGTTTATTTCACTTTGAAATTTCTTAATTCACTGAATTCTTACAGCACTATTCTTCGAATTTTTGACAAAAATCAAGGAATTAGCACTGGAAGAAAAGAAGGGGATTCAAACTCAGATTTCATCCAAATTTCATCTCCTTAAATTAATAAATAATATTAATAATAATTACCATTGCCTGAGGTTAAGAAAATTTTTTGGGTTTTTTATATGTACATGAATTAACTTGTAGATCAGAGTTAATAACACACTGCCCCATATTCTACATAAAAATTATGTATTGTGGCTATGTGTTCAGGTTCATATCAGCAAACCTCTCATTATATATTATTTTTTTTTATTTTTTTTCATTATATTTACGTTTTTTGTGTTTCTTATCGTTGTCTATTTTGATATACCTATGTATGTACATATATATTTTTTATATGTATATTCATCTATAACATTTGCATAATTCTAAACAAATATCAAATATTTTTGAATATTTCACATATTTCTTTTTCTCGAACTTAGACGCATTCTGATTATCTAGAGGGATGTAAGTGATTCAAACTCGCAGAAAAACTCTTTGAAAATTACACTCAGCGCAATTTTACATAGCTAGTACGCACATATGTATATAATATGTACATCCCTTTAAATCTACATGTATCTAACATGATCATATATGTACATTTAGATCAGAGGCCGGCACAGGCCACGGGGGAGCGCAGTCGGCACACGCACAATGTAAACTTCGTGTAGCGTCGGCCCTATGCACACGCTCGGCTGTCGCAGCGGCAGAGAAAATGAATCGTGTGACTTCGGCCCTACGCTCAAAAGGCTTCATAATTCTGCTCGGCAGCGCCGCGGCAGAGAAAATGAATCATGTTCATTCGTGTCTGTTGTCTGCGCACCCAAACGCACTAAGAACACTCACATGAGTTTCTTCGTGCCGACCTTCGACTTAGATCATCGGGTTCAGCCTAAAAGTATTCATTTTGTTGTATCTTTTCCATGTAGTATATTTATACATACAATTTACATACAAACTACACATGTACTAATACATGTACATGAGTATGTTATGAGATTTAGTAAGTGTCATACCGCAAGCCAAATGATAAGAATATAAACATCATATCATATGCTTTAGGTTAACTGAATTGAATAAATGCCGATTAAATCGCCCAATGGGGCAGTTGTGTATGTTGGAATTGTCTTTTGAGGGAGTGGCTTGTCTTAAATAATAGCTAGAAATATAATAGTAATAAAAGTAAGCATGTCTGAATATTTAACGGCATATTGCGACCATAGGTATGTACATATATGTCCGGTTTATGTTTATTTAATGCGAGTAAAGTAAGTGATTAGAATACAGTATTGTTCGTTCGACTTCTGGTCTCGAAAACTCCTCTCGATGCTCTCAGCGATCTGCTTCGTTCTCCCCTTCGTGCGCTCTCTCATGTTCTCGCCTTGCGCTCTCTCGTGCGCTCTCTCGTGGTCGTTGGGAATTCGCTATCGCTCGTTCTGCTTTGTCTAGGGATCGCAATTGGCAAAACCCAGCCCACATATCGCGGCTGTAGCTAAAACTTAGCTCTCTCACAATCTTATATTTGAAAGTGAAATAAAATCAAATACACTGGGGGGAGGGGGGCATTATAGTTTTCGAAAAGAATATTTATTTCGATGTTTTCACACAAGTTCTTTCCTTTCGGAATGGATGACATAAATAAATACAAATTTGATGTGTAGAAATTCTTTCCTTTCCAAATGGTTGCCAATTTTGTTTTGAGCACTGAAAATTATTTGGAAGCAGCTTTTAACATAAATTTAAAGTTGTAATTATTAGACTAAAACTAGCTACGGGCTAAACATATTCCATGAGAAACGGTGTTGTGGTTGTGCATCATTGAACCAGGAATTTCTCAATAGGAACCTTTGCAAAGAACTCGTTGATGTGCGCCACCAGAATGGGTGCCCACTGCTCCCGGGTGGCTGGTATTCCGACGCGGGTGATCTCTGGCAGATTCTCGTTCACCAGATTGAGGATCATGCCATCTGTGGGTGAAAACAATTCAATCAGCAAAGCGAATTCCGCTTAATTCAAGTAAATCCTTACTAAGGTTGCGATCGGAGAAGATCCCATTGGCCACCACCTTGGCGTCCCCGATGTTGACATTGGCATTCAGGCGATGAAGGCTGAGACGCTGCTGTCCGCTGGGCAGCCGCTCAATGTGTCCGTCGGTGAGAATTGTGGCCTTGATGTTGTCTGGGAGTAAACGCTGGTTAAGTGGATGGCACTTTAGACCATAGCTCGGGGGTTTGGTACTCACCAACGGTGATGTTGAATGGACCCTTGGGCACCAGACGCAGTCCGCCGAACTTCACGTCCGCCTTGAAGTGTCCGCCGGCCTTCAGCTGAGGCAGTCCCACTCCCAACTTGATCACAAAGCCGTTTTCCGTAAAGTTAGACACCACACTGTTGACCTGGAGGTCGCTGATTCCATAGATCTCCATGTTCTTGATCAACAGTCCACCCTGGATGCCATCGTTGGTGTAGCGGAAGATTCCCCGCTTGTAGAAGTACGGATCAATGGATCCCATGTTGTACTCCGGCACTCCCTGGTACTTCAGCTTCGGGGCGAATGTCTGGATCAGTCCGCGTATGCACTCGTTGAGCTCTGGCGAGCTGAGACTACAGGGTGTCACGTCATTCGAAACGCTGCTCTGTGGTGTCGTCGTCGTCTGTGGTGTAACTGGATGGCGAAAGTGATGGGATGGGATGGTAGATAAGTTCACGATCGGTTAAGTCATGGCTAGTCTCAGCCTCAGTCGTTAAGTTCAACGAGGCATGGCATAGCGCCTTGCCTCAAGGAGATTATGATTATAATTATTATTATCTTCTTTTTTTTGCGATCTGTGGCAGCCCTTCAAGCGTGCCCCGTTCCAGCGCTCACGTGTCCGCCGTCGGACATGAGCTGCCCGCTTTTCTGCTGCATTGACATCCGATTGGGGTTTGTGTCAGGGCGACAAGACACCTGCCTTGAAGGGTTTTGAACAATTAAAATGCTAGCAATGCCTTGGAAAATATTTTGTGATTTCTGGGTAGTCAAGGAATTAATTGATTCAGTTCTACTCTAGTACCTATATACCTTTTATTTTACTTAGCATTTTCTCATAGATGTCACTGACTTGCGGCAATTTCCTTCAATTGTTTGATATAATCTGAGTTGCATTTTAAATGATCAAGAACAGGTCTAACAATTGTTGTATTTTCCATTAATATTATGAACTTAATTTATTGGCTTTAAGCTGATCTACGAAGTAAACCCCTTTCCTGACTCTAATCTATTGCACAGCAAGTGCTTGCCTAATGTTTAATTATTATTTAGATTTATTCTTGAGACAAACAATCTGTTCCACTCGGAAGAAGCGGTCTTTAGTCAGGGTTTTTGTTATCTTCTAATGACAGCCGTAGAGCACTCAGAAAACAATTATTTTTAATGTTCCTTTGCCAAATTACCCAAAGAAAAATAATTTAAATAAATATTCAAAGAAGGAGACAATTTTTGTTTAATTTCCCCAGCTAAACTTTGTCTAATTTCCAAGCAATTAAAGCGAGTGAGTAACCCTAATGACGCATTTGTCTCGAGGGGCTGGAGGGGCTGGAATTGTTGTCTCATTTCTGTTTTTCTCTTGGTTCGCCTGACAAGTTCAATGTCAAAGGTGAAGCGAGTGACGGGGCAGCCCCAAATCAACGCTTCCAAATGCCAAAAAATTAAAAGGTACACGAAATGAGTTTAAGCCCTTTACTAGTTTTTGTTTTACTAGTTTTTGGCAAGTGATTTGAAGTGAAGTTCGTTGCCTAAGCCTTTTGTTTGCCCCGCGTAAGTGTCAATAAATGACCGCTCGCTCCATCGTTTTGTGAAGTTTTTTCTTTGCGCAATTGGAGACAGGTTACAATTGCAGCTTTCAGTTCAGTCCAGCAAAAAGACGCTTACGCATTGATGTAGGTCAGTTTTTCAGCCTTACGCTTTTTGCTTTTTTATATATTTTTTTCTTTTTTGTCAGCGACTACCGTAGCGCCGACAGCAGGCAGTCAGCCAGCCAGCCAGCCAGCCAGCCGGTTTGGTTTCGAATTTATGCCTCGTTGTTGGTTTTGTTGACGCTGAACTCTTTTCGCAATGGCCCAAACAGCACACAGACACACACACACAGTCCGACACCATGATGCTGATAAAATTAATGCAATTGCCAATATTTTAATGTGACTTTTTCGAGCTTTCTGGCTCTCTTGTTGATTCTGCATTTACCGCTGCCGCCAGCCTTGCATCATCTTTGAATCGTTGTCGTAGTCTTTATGGGAGAATTTCTATTTGCACAGTTTGGCAGCCACTGGTCAGTCCCCATCAGGTGTTCAGTTGCTGCTTTTACTCTCAAATCTCAAATCTATAAGTATGTCAAGTTCAAGTGGCAGAGGCGGTGACTTGCCAGTCTTTTGCTTACATATTTTTTATGGCTTTCTGCCCTGCCATCACAAAAGTGTTAAAAGTCGAATAAATAAAATGTTTTCAGTGCAAATAGACTTGCTAATTTCTATTGCAATTTCATTTTCTACAGCCGTTTGGAAATCTCATTTAAAGGTACTTTTTTTATGACTATTATTATTGTTGTTTCTCAGTATTTTTCCTGCTTTTTGTTTATTTCTGAAGGTTGCAGGCGGCCTATAAACCTGATGGATACGAAATACAGAAAAATACAAAAATGTATATTTTGTTTTAATGGGCAAAGCACGAGGCACGGCCTGAGCAGAATTCAAATGAAGAACTTCGAGACCCCGGGAACAAAGGTGGACAGTGAAATGGCGAATCATCTCAGCAAATACAGCAAAATAAAGCACAAACAAATGTTGAATGGCAGGAAACGGACTTGCGAATGAATTCTTATAAAGGGAGCACAAAACTGTGTGCGGAATACTTGATAGAAAAACAAACTGTATTCGAATTTATATAAATTAATTTCTAGTATTCCCTGCTAACAATTAAATAGCAGTTTTTAAATTTGATGAAATAATTTCTCAAGGAACGAGTTCTCTACAGTTTTTTCCTCCTTCTTCAATCCTTGGCACCTTCTCATGGCACCTTTTCCATGTTGCAACGAGGAAAAAAATTAAATTGCATTTCCATTTGAATGCCACACTGCAGTCGCATTTTCAATTACATTTTCCAATTGCCATTTAGCAAACAAAAGACTTGGGCAACAAACTTGTTTTTCCTTTTTTGCTTTTGTTTCTCTTTTTCATGGTGGGGGGAGTGGAGTGCCCAGGAGGTGGTGTGTGTTTTGCTGTGTTTGTGTTTGTTTGAATATCAAGTTCTTGTTTTAGTTACATAATCCCGTTTACCTCCATCAAACTGCAGGCCGCCAAAATCGAATGACCCCGCCTCGGCCTCGCCCTCCGCATATTGGCCAACGTACTCCTGGCCGGGATTGAGACTGGGGTTGGGCGTGGAATTTGGATTGGGATCGCTGCTGAACACGCTCGGCGGCGCCGTGGGCAGCGTGGCCGCTGAGCCACTTCCGAGTGCCAGAGCCGCCAGCGTCAGCGAGAGGCAGAGCAAATGCATTGTGCAGCACTTTTCCTTTTTTCCTTCGAACTCTTTCACACACAGTGAAAACCCGTTTTAATGGATTACTTTGTGGCTCTACTCTTTTCGCGTCGTCGCTATTTGACTATAATATAACACAATAATCTTGTTGTCTTCTTGCTTCGCCTTTTTTTTTCTGTGGTTTTTGTTTCTGTTTTTGTTTTTGCGTAATTTTTCAAACCGGCTTCACTTTTATTTCTACACGAGTGTATTTTTTACAGTTTCTGTGATGTTTTTGTTTTCTCGGTTAACTGCAATTGTTGCTGCAATTGCACACAGTTACAGGCACACGCACACAGCAACACACAGAAGGAGAGGGAGAGACAGAGAGAGAGTCCGCGACTTTGCCAAACTTCTGCGCAAAAAATATCTGCAAGCAAAATGTTTTGTGTGTTGACGCCGCGTCGGTTGCAAATCTTCAAATGAGCACTGCATAAAACCCACGTTTATTTATAGTTTCCGAGCTGCCCGATTTTGTTTTTTTTGTTGATATTTTTGCTCCAAAGTTTTTCCATGCTGCTGCCGAAACCGAAAACCGAAGCCGACGGCGACAGCCAAAAAGCTAATTCGTGCAGGCAGGCAAAAGCTTATCTGCCGAAAGCTTTTCAAGAGAACAAACAATCGTGGCTACAGTTGGGCAGCCACTGATCAGCCAGCTTTTGTGATCATGAGTCACAATTAACCAAAAAAAACCCATTTAAAGTGTCATATAAAACCCAAGGGTGGAGGTTTTGGATGCCTGCGAATATGTAACGCATACAGAAGTAGATAAACATACATATGTACGGAATGGCCCTGTTTATATAACATTTCAAATAATGATCCTTCTTTCATGCGAATTTACTGCAGAGTCAAGATTGTTATAATAAATACATATATTTATTGCTTGGAATAGGTTTTATAAAAAAATAAAATGTCCACCTAAAGATTTTGAAATGTTTTTTATCACACGCGACTCAATAATATAATTTTATTATACACCATTAAGATCTAAACATTTAATTAATCTGAATTTGAATATAATTCGAATTTGAATAATATAATTTAAAATAGTTTTTATTTCCCAAGATTTCCTTATGTTGTAAGAGAACTGAAAACATTTACAGAGCCATATTCACAGCCACCAGCTTAAGTCGCATACCTACACGCAGCATCCATCTATCGATTGCGCCCACAAATCTGTCAGAAGAACAATGAGGAAACTGTCACAGGCAGTTTCCCAACCCAACCCTGTTTTCAGATCAAGTTGCAGGGCACGTCTGCAGTTTGAGAGGCACTGCGCGAGTGAGGCCACACAGGGCATTGTCTGGCAACCTTTTTCCTGCGGGGCTACGAGGCGGGTGTTATTCATGAGAAATGTGGGTCAGTTATAAATCTACGTACTGCGTGTTGGGGAATAGGCCGAACCGCATAAAATTATTCATGAACTTGAGAAATTCGGAGGTGGTGTTCGATTCGACGATGCTCAAGGCTGTCTGGGGACGTGATGACTGGGCAAAGTCCGAGCTTTGGATTGGCCAAGATCAGAACTTGTGATTTCTCTGGAAGATTGGGCACTCACTTCCTTTTGGCAATATGTACATCCGTCTGTCAAACCGTTCTTCGTACAGTCACATCTAATGCCTAATTAAAATCTGCTTTAATCTGCCCATTTATTATGCCCCGCCAGTCGTGGGGCAGACGACAGTCGCGTGTTTGTCCGCTTCCCCAAATGCTTTCAGTATGCGAGGCACAACAGAGCAGTCTCTATAAGCAATAAGAATAAATAATTGTTGGCAATATAGTGGGCTGATTTATGGCATATTTAGCGCTGTCCACGGCTCAAACTCAACTCAAACCCAAGTACAATTACATAACTTTATGCTAAGGCAACTGAGGTACAATAAAATGTACTTTTTATTTCTCTATTGCCCCCCAGAGTCCGGTCTAGTCAGCCTCTGTTTGTTTGTCTATGAAATATCTAACAAACAGAAAACCCGATTCGATCTTTCCATGTATTCTTAATTGTCCCGACAACCGAAGTCGCCAGGAACTACGAAAAAATTCAGTTTAGACTCATTAGAGTGCCCCTCTCCACGGAAATCTTTAGTAAAAGGCGAAAGATTTATTCGACAATTGAAGAGAAGCCAGAGTGATTTTGCAATGCCAAAGGCGGACAAGGTCACATAAGTGAGGCCAGAACTAGTTGGGAATTACAGAAATACTATAGTGGTGCAACCCTTAAGGATATCTGAAGATCACCAGGGTTGAATCGAAGCCTGTACAGCGTCCATTGAATCGAAAATATAACTCCTTAGACCTGAAATATTTCATCACTCCATTAAACTCGTATGACCACCGAGGTCAAGGAACTAAAAGTCTTTTAAAACACATTTCCATAAACATTTGTCGCGATGTTATTTTATAAAAATATTGAAACTCAGCTTATTTAAATAGGGTACATATAATTTCATTAGGTTTGATGTGAAAACCTTTTAAAATAAGTAACATTTTGCATTTTTTAATATTTTTATAGTCATGTTTTCCACCATTTTTTTCCTTTAAGAAAAAAGAAAATCTTCCTAAAAAATGTTCCTCAAAGTCTCTCGAAAATATTGAACTAATTACAATTTAAAAGAAACTACTAATCATATTTACAGAAAATTATAACCATTTTAAAGAAACATCAATGCACAATATTTATAAGAAATTTGCATCCATATATTGGCCAAACTTTCGCTGAAAACCACTTCCATTTTTTTCCCGGGAGAATTCCTCGACTTCTTTGCAAATATCTTGACAACTAATAGTTTCCCTAAATCGACCTTAGCACCACTTTTAAGACTAATCAAATACTACTTTATAATGGAAAAATTATTTAGAAACCCATCTTATTTTGACCTTTTTACCACTCGCAATCGGGAAATGCCCATATGCATTTCCTCTCTTAGTAATCCTACTTCTTAGCACACACGTGAAAAGTACCTCAAAGTAACCCCCACAACAAGATGCATATTCAGGCAGGGATATGGCTTGTACGTTGTAATTCCCAACTGGTTCTGGCAGCGCGCTCATGGTGTGGTGACTGTTTTGCCGTTTCCAGTTATCGCTTCTCGGCCTTATGGCTAAGATCAAAGTGTAGTATCTGTTCTTATCAGCTTAACATCTGATAGTTTCTCCATTGGAGAACAACAAATGTTAAACTGATTTTTGGAATCAGACGGAGTGCTAGGGGCTTGCTCCACCTCTGTCGCGGGTTGGCCCGGTATTGCAGTACCGCCGGGATTTCGGCCCAACTGATAAATAAATTTCACACAGTAAAAAAGCAAACAAAATTGGGTCACCAGTAGTTGGGAGTCTTGCTCAATTTCACTTTATTGCTCGCACTTGGCCTGTGATCCACATCGGATCGGCACATTGTCGGCTTAAGGTCAGCCTGTGGCTAGGCACTGTGCACCACTGTGTTGGTGTTGTGGTGCTCTTAACCTATAAACGCTATTATCATTAGAGGTAGGTCACCCAGAGCCAGAGAGGGGCGTGATTTCGAAAAAATGTGAATGAATTTACGCACAAACCCAGTTCGACGCTGGGGCATGAAATGGGCAATTAAAACTAGTTTTTTTTGTATTTTTTTTCCATTCCATTTGCATTCTTCCAGTTGGCTGGACTTGTAAAGGGCAAGCTCTAATGGCGCCTAGAATGAATTGCCAACAATTATCACTTAACTGCACCTCCTAATGCAATGGGGAATCATTTATTTATGCACTATAAAGCCATCATCACAAATTGTAAATTGTAAATCTATAATTGTACTAACTGAACGAACTATTCCTCGATAAACTGATCGATGGGAACCAGTTCTAAAGCCTCGTTGAACATGCGCAGCATCAGGGGCTGCCAATACTGACGCGTCTCGGGCAGCATAATGCCATAGATGTCGCGCCAATATTGATTGGCGACATTGAGAGCTATTTGATCTGCAAGTAGACATTCATAAAGTGCGTTAAAACAATCAGGGGATCAGTCAGAATCAAATCTATCTCACCCAGTTCTGGATCTGCGAAAATTCCATTGGCTTTGATGGTCAAATCTCCAATCTTTGGCTTTGTATCGATGTTGGTGAGCCGCAGGAACCGATGGCCATCCTTCTTGTAGAGCTCTCCCTCAGTTATCGTGGTCGTCTCCACATCCACTGCAAAAACAAATTAGATTAGAAAGTCCCCCAATGTAACCCCGACCCACACTCACTCAGCGTTACGTTGAATTCGCCTTTGGGCTTCAGCTGGAGCTGATTCACCTGCATGTCGGCCTTGTAGCTGCCCACAATGTTCATCTTGGGCATGTAGGTCTCCAGGCGCAGCTTGATCTTGTCGCCATTGACCTTGATGTTCACTTTTTTGGCAGTGTTCGACGCGAATCCGTAGATCTTGGCATTCCGGACGGTGATGCGGCCGTTGACAGTCCCACTGGAGTACTGAAAGGTGGTGCGGTTGAGATGGAAGGGCTCATAGGGCAGCATTTTCAGCTCGGGATTGCCGTCCTTGAGACGAGGCGTCAACGTATTGAATATCTGCTTGATGCAGTCCCCAAGCTCGTCCTCGTCCGTTGAGCATTTTGGCAAATCATTCGCTGGGGAAAGCCACAACACAACCATTACGAATATTGAAAAGTCTCGGAAGTCTTCGAAAATTGTACACACCCGTAAAGTACTTTTTAACATCAGCTTCGGGAGCTGCATTGACCACGACCACCATCAAAAACAGCAATCCAATAACGTAATGCATGATCCGATAATCTATATATTATCTATTATGTCTGATTATATATCCGTTCTATTCCTGATCGGCGGCTCAAACTTGCGGCTAGAACGTTTGCGAACAACTGAATCTCTCAGACGGCAAGTGGAGCTATTTTATTCTCAAAATTAGCACAACACTGCACATTCCTAGTCAGAGACTAACGACTGGAGACTGGAGACTAGAGCGCCGCTTAGTTCGTTCTAAGTTGAGGCACATTTTACTTGTAAATCAGCCAAGCAAAAGCAAAAAGCATTATCAGACAGTTAGACTTTGACTGATCGCAAAACCGGCTCCGTCCCTCTGATTTATAATGTCGTATTATTAAATGGTAAAATTATTGAAAATATAATAGCCAACGACAACGACAACGATGATTTGCGACAAATCATTTCAATAATTACCTATTCCTCTTTTTATTTGTTTATCACGGATGAATTATTTTGGCCATGCCTTGGGGTAGTCTTTCATCGTCACCCTCGAAGGGCTGCCAGCTTAAGCAGAGCTGGTGAATCATTTCCGTATAAATTTTCGTTTCACTATGAACTTTACTTTTTGCTCGCCCTAGAAACACATACATAGATACTTACATATACTAGAACTATATTCTATTCAGTTTAGTTTTTATTTGAGCGACTATGAGTGGCTACACTGTCCAACAGCCTTCTGACTTAAAGCTGCAATAAAGCAGGTTTTTCTGAAATTTGTCTCTTGGTTTATTCTTGTTTGAACTTCAGCTTCAAGCTGTGTTTCAATAAACATTTATAATATTTAATTACTGATCTTTTTGGTTAGTGCTTACGTAAAATTAAATATAAATTAAATTTATATGCCAATTCTATAGTTAGTCATGTAATTCGCAACGATTTATTCAGTGTAAATGCATACTGATTGATGCCGATTATTGTCGAGCAGATCTCGTTTAAAATGAATGCAAATAGGTTATACCCTTTAATCGTGTTAGGGTACAAATTAATCTTGTTGGAGCTGGAACAGGTGTTCGTCTCCAGAAATTGTAGCCTAGAGGTAAAAGTAAAGCTAAAGGTAGAGCTGCAGATGGAGCTAGAGCTATTAGCACGTAGATAACCACTAAATCTAATTTGTTTTATATACTCGTAATAATAATATTAAAAGTAGCATAAAAAGTCTGTATTTTAGTCGATGTTTGGGGCTAAGATTTCAATCTGGCCATACCTACGAGTCTTGTTATAATAATATATGGACTAACACAGCTTACAAATGGCTGTTGAAGCCAATCTCTGCCGAGAGAAATATCTTAAGATCTATCTATCGAACAAAGCATCAAAAGTTAAAATGTAAACAAAAGTGAAATCAAAACGAAAGACATTTGATTAAAGGGCCAACGATTATCATGATGTCCTGTCTAGCCAAAATCAACTAAGCCCAGTCTATTGGGCAGCTCAGGTTCCTGGAAAAGCTAACCAATATCAATCGATCGAGATTATGACAATTGCGCTTGCAATCCTATATAAACACTAAGATGTCTCACGCTCATACAATTCGGTTTTGTAGGGAGCGATGTTTTTACAAAGAGAAAAAATACTCGCTGTCTCGCTCGCACGAGCTCCAGTGCGAAAGAGCTTGCTTGAATGCGTACGCACGGAAATGTAAGTACACTTGTCTTTGCTAATACCCTGTCCTCACATTGGTTTCAAATAGATTGGGCTCGGATTTGATACTCTTTATTGCGATACAAACTATGTTAACACCTTGAGTAGAACATACAGAAGCGAAGTGTTTAAATACTACAACAATGGTTAGCCAAGTCAAGGGATTCCCTCAGTTCTTGGTCACCAGCATATCGAATGGTAGGGCAGCAAAGAAGTCGTTTGAAGACTTCAGAATCAGGGGCTGCCAGGTGGCCAGTGTCTCGGGCAGCATGGCCTGGTAGAGCTGGCGCCAGTACTGGTTTATAAAGTCCAAGATGACATCGTCTAAGCACACAAACAAAAGATAGATTTAGACAGAGAATGGAGTAATTGGGCGGGCAGATGGAGCTTACTCAGAGCCGGATCGGGCACCAGGCCGCTGGCGTAGAAACGCAGGTCGCCCACGTTGGGTTCAGTCTCCAGTTTGGTCAGACGCAAGTAAGTGTGACCGTCCCGCTCGTACAGCTCTCCGGTGGGTCTCGCCCTCATGGTGACATCGGCTAAAGGTAAACGCCAATTACATTATGTATATTTAGGCTTTAATTAGGGGTAGGACTTACTGAGAGTGACGTTAAAGGTGCCCTTTGGGGTGAGCTTCAGGTCGTTCAGCTTGATGTCTGCCTTGTAGGCGCCCTCGACCAGCATTTGGGGGACGTGCGAGAGAATCTCCATGCGCACCTGTCCGTTCTTCAGACGGAAGTTGACCTTGTCCACAATGCCCTCGCTGAGGCCATGCACGACCACGTTCTTCATGGCAATGCGTCCCTGGAGCAGACCGGAGTTGTAGCTATAGGAACTTTTGCCCATCTCGAAGGGATCCAGCGGCGGTATGTTCAGCTCGCTGATGCCGTACTTCATGCGGGGGGTTATCTGCTGGAGGCCCTGCTTGATGCACTCGTTGATATTGAGATCGCTCTCCCGACATGTCGGTATATCGCCGGCTGTCGAAGGCCAAACGAATCAGATTAGAACGAGATTAGGCCTTAGACCCTGACATATTTAACTACACATAAACGCTAGCTAGCTATCTATCGTCTATCGGTAACGATCTATGCTCAGAACGTGACATTTTCCAGTTGAGAATTTTCAGTTTCAGTTTGTGTAATCGTCGAGTCGTTTTGCTGCTCACATAATTGTCAACGTCATGCGCAATTTATCTGCTGTTTTTTTTTATGCTTGTGTTCCGAACGAGAACTAGTACTGCGAGTTTCTACTGTACTGTGTCGAGCACTTGTTTCGCCTCGACTCTGCTTGTAATTAAGACTTTTTGCATTGAGCAAGGTCGTCCGCCGGAAGTGACAATTCCACACAAAAGACTTAGGCCACGAACTTGTCCGAAAGCCCCAAACGAAATACCCCAACGATTCTATTTTTATTTCTATTTACCCCCTTGAACAAGCTATATTTATGACAATAAACCATCTGGTTAGCAAATGGTCAGCATGACAACTCAAATTTAATTAAATAGAATTTGAATTAAACCAAAAATTAACCTTTTCGTTTACTTTGTGGTATGTACTATGTAAATATTTCTCACAATATTCATTAATACTATAACTTGCCTTGCCCTATTCATATGCTTATAATTGTATTGCCCCGCTTAAGCACCTATTTGAACGCGCTTGTACCCAAAACATAACTGTTACGCTCTCACACGTATAGCCAGCACCCGCCGCTGCTCACGCATACATCGATGTGCACCGTTATTACATGGAACCGTCGCATCGCATGATCTTCTCAATTCCCTTTTGTTCTACTTCTTTCGTGGAGTCTTCTTCTAGTCTTCTTTCTAGTCGCAAAGAACCGCACGCATATCCCCCGCTATTCATATAAAACACTTTGTAAACCGCCAATATTACATATATCAAATATATCAAATAAATCGTATGTATATGTATATGTTTAGTATGTATATTAAATTATACAGTCCACTCATTCATAACCACACATACATATTTCCCCACATCTGGGCATCAATTATTTTTTATAGAAGCTTCTCAGCCTTAAATGCTTTTGCTTTCACTATCAGAATACTAATCATGATTTTATACATATACATGTATGTATGTATGTATTTTGTTAGCTTATAGACCCGCCGACTGAATGGCACTTTGCAAACCATTTACACGTTGCACAAACAAGGATTAATTATGGCAATCAATAAAAGTAAATAGAATCTTACTTTCTATATATATATATATATATATATATATATATATATATATATACTGACTTTTATTATAAGAATTTGTGTGCTTCAGCTCTATAGTTAAGATGATTGAATTTGTCACATTTAGTTGCGATCCCACAACTGCTTAACTGCTTATTGTGCAACGCCATTGTTTCAGGCAAAAACTGCATGAACTTTGACTCCTAAGTAGGCTGATTGCTTTGTTATAAAATTCACACAAGCGTTGCGTGCCTCACACGATTTTTGCTATTAGCAGATGGCGATCTTTTCGCTTCTCCTGAATTTCGTTATTTATCTGCTAATACTACAGCTTTTAAGATAATATCTCAAACGTTCCACCACTGCAAATGGCGACAAATTGGTAATGTTTAACTTTGGATAAACATTCAAAACCCAGAAAATAGTCTTAAATTGTTTATTCAAATACATCGGGAATTTTAGAGGCTTTGTCAAATAAAATACACGATAATAAACACAGTCTTAAGTTCAAAATAGCAAAATATTTGCTCAATAATACGTTTCTCACACTCTATGCTGAAATATTATAACAAATATTCGATTTTTTAATTTAATTTTGAGTTCTTAATTTGAATTCTTAACTGGCTAAACCGACTTTAGGACGTTGATATGCAATGACTGCACCATCAAGTGGCCCAAGCGACACCAGCAGAAGGCTATTCCGCGCAGCCCTCCTCCCGCCCAACCGACCGAGGGGCGCTGCCGCATAACGCGCGACTCGTTGACCGAATCGATCGCGGACATGCAGGAAAGATAGATGTTAGACTAGTGTTCGGGGAAAAGTAGAACTAATCTACCTAAAAAAACTAAGCAATTTCTAATTACGAGTAAGATATGAGAGTATCAGTAATTTAAGACTAGGAAGGGAGTTTGTAATATTAAATAATAACAATAAACCAAATAAAAGTGCTAAAATAAACATGAAATAGAAAAAATCGGTAAGCAACCGTCTAAAGGTTTCTTTCCCCCAAAATGCAGGCGAAAAGCCCCAGGGGCAAGGGGGCACATATTTTTGGCCACATTTGAGTTTTTGTTGACTAATTGTTTATATTTTTTTTATAAAAACCATGCCACATACTCTGCCTATCATTTAAAACAAAAACCCCATTAAATTTGGTGCAAGCGTTGCGTAGGTAGCCCATTACAAACACATTTTTTATACAAATTTATAGTATAAATGATTATGTTATTCAACTAGACTAATCCTTTATTACTAACATTTAGCTCAAATTAAAGAAAACTAATAAAAAAAAGACCCATTCGACTGTCGAGAGTTTCTTCATAATCACTGCTTAAAGAAATTTCAATCTTAACTAAAATTCTACGTAAAATTTGCACAAATCTAACCATACAAATATTATAAGATGACAGAAATTGAAAGTCGTAATATTTCTTGTTCTCTATGGCTAAAGCCTTTAAAGCTAAAGTTTTTATTCTTTTTTGTGGGTTTGTCAATGACACAACCGAGCACAAAATCTAAGAAATATCTATATCTGTGCTGGGCATCTGTGTATTATACTGTGACTATTCTTTAAAGTTTAAACTAAAGAAAATACAAGGCTAAAAGTCTGACACGTCTTACGAGTATAGAAATAAATGGCACAAGAGTTAGTTTAGTGTGCAGGTCACAGGTTTTTTGTTTTTACTTCACTTTTTTGTTCTTTTTTTTAACACTCACATAATTCTCGTACGGGCTTAAACTCAACGGGCGGCAATTCTGGTCCGAAATTCTCTGCCAGACACACTCCGCACAGTGTGACCAGAACGAAATTCCACAATAGTTTCATTATCTTTGGTAGTTTTTATGGAAATCTCTTGGGGATAAATTAATTTGTCTTTATCCGGTATTCCTGGCCCATGCAAATGCGAATCGACATCTGAGACTTTCGATCGCAGGGGGCCTTTTATTTATGGCCAGAAAGCAAATCAAATCAAATCCAATAAAAGCGAAATTGCAAAGACAAACGACAATGCAAACACAAACACAAACACTGATGCGCCCGGCAATAACAAATAATAGGGTCTGGGCGGAGGAGGAGGCAACGGAGGGGGCAAGTGGAGGCGGGATGCCACTGTGCGCTGGCGAAACGAAAATAGTCATAGATTGGAAATAGGGATGGCACTGGACGGGATTCACCCCGTAGCGGCAATACTCACGAGGATCACGAGGAATGACCCGAATGAAACATCAACTTCGTGCATGAAGCCAGCACGAAATGGAGTTTGGCAGTGGGTGGCACGGACAAAAGCACGGACCCATGCCCATCTCTAGGAGTACGTGGATCTAATGACGACTCAGACGACAGCGTCGTCGTCTCTGTCTCTGTCTCTGTCTTTGTCGTCGTTGTCGCTGTCGTTGATAGATAACAAAGCGAATGCAAAAGTCAGCAGCGAAATACAAACGACATTATTAAATCCCATCCCAGAGTCGTGAAGTTGAAGCCACCAATCACCCAACGGCTCGACTCGACTTGGCTCGACCCGACCCAACTACGACTGCATCGGATCCCAACTAACGGCAATCGACTACCGGCAGCTGTCGGATGCGCTTCAAGCCTTCAAGCTTCTGATGTTTCCTCGTCTTGCATGGTGTCCGACACGTGAACGTCTCCTCTCCAGATCTGGGAGACACTGGAATGGATTCGCTTCTGGGCAATGCAATTGCAATTAAAACAAACACTCAATTAGTTTGCCCAGCACTTGGTTCCATTCCTCCACCTCCTCCAAGATAATAGGATGACTCATTGCTCGATTGTGGGGGGCAAAGGTCTTTCTGGAATCATCGACAGATTTGCAGTGGTATCCATTAATTTAGCAAGCACTGCAATTACTCTGTAAAGCTTATAGGTTGCATAGTTCACATGAAAGTGGATCCCTCCGGATATCTAATTCTAGAGCATGTATTTAATGCCAAGTATCTATTTTCTATATTTTTAGGTATACAGCTAGAGCTATATATAGTAATTTGTTTAAATTAATGCTTTTGGTGTGAAAAGTTATAAAACTAGCATTAGATTATTTTTAACGATCATTCTAATCACAGTGATTCGAGTCTTAAAGTATTAAGATTTCGTTCCCTATGGAACTTGCGAGTTCAAAATATAATCATATGTTTTCAAAGCATTTGCATGCATTTATGTACATAAAGATGTATGTATGTACTGATGTACATACGTACATATATTCGAGTAGTTGCTCAAGATAAGAAGTTTGTTCATTTGTCTGGCTGGCTTTCATAGATAAGGGTCGAATTTTCAATTGCACATCAGCTGCACTTGAATTTCCCCGGGAACTTTGTATTTCCAAAGAGCTTTGAAGCTTCGACACGTGCTTGATGTGACACTCCGTTATTTGCAATTAAAAGCTTTAATCCAGAATAAGTAGAAGTTTCTGGGAGAGCTGTATAATTAGGCATCTGAATTGGGTTCGAGATCAAGGTACAGGGATTTTCTAAAGGCAGGAAATTGGTATTCAGGCTATAGAACTGTATGATTATAATTCAAAGGGCATTCGAGTAATTAACTTATTGAAACATGTTAAATAGGGATTGGGGAAGATTTAGTTTAAACTGGTTTTGATATAAATATCTTTAAATGTATAAATATTTAGAAGTTGCCTGGAATTCTCGATCTTGCGGTTAGTTACTAATCAAGGAAAGTCCCTTAAAATCTGCCTCGAAATTATAATTCAATTTCTAGATAAATTGTAATTTAAAGTTTACAGAAATGTACACAATTATTTACCTAGATTTATGTAGTTCAAGAACTCTAATCAGTCCCCTACGATGCATCATGCGCATCGTAGTTTCTAATGCATATCTTATCTGAGTCTTCGTTCATAACAGAACATTCCTAGAGCGCATCGATCTATTCGCTGACCTGCCACAAGAGAGACACCCAACCCCCGACCCAAACCCAATCCAAAACCTTATCAACTCTCGTCTGCCTTTTGCAACCCAAGTAAAAGTCATTCCCAGGCAAACCACTGAGACCTCATCTTATCGGCATCTACTGCAAGGAGCAGACTGCTGCAGTATTACGTTTTCCGAGAACTGGCAAACCCTTAAAAGAACTGAGGCACAACACACTGCAGTGCCACACATACATACATATGTACATGTAAGTGTACAGTAAGTACATATCTTATCAATGGCGACGAGGACAAAAGAGGAGAGACAAATGAGGCCGCAAAATGCATTTGGGCAAAAACCAAATTGAAAAATTGAAAAATTGAACAAGAATACTCGTAACACAATCGGCATTGACAGAAGCTGCTGCGACAATGGATAATGGACAAGCCCGACGGAATAATCAGCAAAAGAGGAACAAACACGAATTGAATGAACATCGGATAAACAATAGGCGCGCATTTTGCCACCTACGGCGGAGGCAGGCGACAGCCAGCCAGCCATCCAAATCCAAATCCAAACATCTGACAGAATGCTGACAAGAACAAACATGCACAGAGAACCAGACCCAGCCCCAGAGCAGCGGGTGGGTGTCGTCTCGCTCTGCCTTGGTGTAGGTGTATGTGTAGGTAAAATATGTTGTGTGAAAGGGATGGGTTGGGACGCGTGCATATGCGTGCGCAGGAGCAGGCGCAGAGGCCGGGCGCAGGCAAATCAGCTGATTTTACGATCTTGTTTGTGTTTTGCAAAAAAAACATTTCTACTCGATTTTGTGTAAACAGAGCCATAAACTGTTTGGCGGATTACAGCCGGGCGAGCGGGGGCGACACTGGTGATAAGCGGGTGCATATAAGACAAGTGAAACGGCATCGGGTCATCAGTCAATCAAGTGACATCGAGATCAGAACATCATCAGCAGCAGCAGCAGCAGCAGAATGCAGTCCACGGAGAGCAGCAATCAAATCTATCGCCACAAGAAGTTCGATTTTGGGCGATCGGCAGACAAAACCGATCTGCACTTAAAGGAGGAGCTCATCTCCCGCACTGGAACGCCGTACAGCAATCGCAGCACTTACGATGAGTGGGATGAGGACAGCACCAGCCTGTGTTCCAGTGACTACGGAAGCAGCTTTCTGCCGCTGGCCAAGCGCCGACGCCTGGACTCATCGGCATCCGCAATCGCATCCTCGCCCTCTCTGACCTCGATAAGTGCGGCCGCCCTGCAAAACATCTGCAAGTATCACGGAAACATGGTGCGGAAGTTCCCCAAGAAGGAGCGCACGCCCAAGGACCAGGAGCGGCGAAACAAGAACACCATTGCCTGCCGCATGAGCCGGCGCGTAAAGAAGCTCGAGCACCTGGCCATCGAGGAGCAGTACAACGAGTTCTCCAGCCAGCACTTGAAGATTGCCGAGCAGAGCATGCGGGCTTGTGTCTATCTGAGCCACCTCCAGCAGCTGGTCAGGCAGGAGACGAAAAGCCCAGCAGCACCAAAGCCTCAGCCTCAGCCTCAGAAGATTCCCATGCCCGCGAAGAACTTCAGCATCGAGTATCTGATCGGAGCCATGCAACGGGAGCAGTGCAGCTATCCCGAGAGCCCTGCCTCCCTAATCACTGTGTGATTATATTATTTGATTTTAGTACCGATTAGTTTAAGCTTGTTTCAAGTGTTATTTTGTAAGTTTCTTCAAGAAATGAATACTTTGGAAATTAATTAGTTAGCTTTAGCTAGCTTTATAGTATTTTAGCCATATCTATTAACCCTTATTATCTGATTGTAATTCAATATGAGTAGAACCCATATAATATAAATGAAACTTTGTTTCCCTTTTGAAGTTCTTACTGTTTTATTAAATCTCATTCGAATGTACATATCGACCCGTGGCATCTTTAGATGTTCTTTTCGTCGAAAAAGAAATGATGCGTGGTAAAAAAGTGATCGATGCTCTCCCGTTATCGTGCTTCTAAGCTTTCTGTTCCGATCTGGAAGCGGGTTCCCATGGTACTTTAAGTTTCTGCCATCCTCGATTCCATCCTCGATGTCATCTTGCGCTCCCAAAGAACCTCTCCGGAAGTCGGCTTCTTCCTGTTGAGGGGCTTTCTGAACGTCCAAGTAGTCCATGCCGCAAACCAGTTGTGGATGTGTGTCGAGAGCTCGATGTCGGTCAAGCGATCTTCGTACTCTTTCGTTTTCCGTTTCCATTTCGTCCTGGAGCAAGTCCACAGAGTCCAGCTTCTGTTCAAACTGCGGTAGTCTCTTCAGTAGCTTTGGTATTTGGTATTAAGCAGTATTGTCGATCGACCCTTGACGCCTTCTTCTTAAACTGTACACCATGAATAGTCCACGTGCGACGTCTTTTGTCCACACTGATCCCTAGTTGGTCTTTGGGAAGCAACCTTCCACCTGCAAATGGGAACCGGGAAATGGTACTACTATCATGAATTTGCACATTAAGTAAAGCTAACTAAGTATACATACAAGCAATTTGCAGCTTCGACTTTTTATAAGCCAGGCTAATCGGATCGGTCATGCCACCATCTAAGCCTCTTGTCTAACAACACTGATCTAAAGTGAAAGAATTAATGGAACTATGGAACTTTTATAACACAAGTGTAAAAAGTATAATTTATAGCACATCAAACACATCTGTTATTTAATGATTAAAAGGAGGGAACGAGAATAGATGCCTGAAGATCTATGCCAATCGTGTAATGCTCATATAATATAATTTTAATAACTAATCAACGAAACAGGTACAAATTTGGAATGTCGTTAAATTTAAATGTCCTCTGCCACCTCGCGATCGGTCGTGCCACTTGGTCCCTGGCCCAAGAGATCGTCATCACTGCGGGGTGTCGCCTCGTCAGCTACCTCCAGTGGCCCGCCCATGAGCTTGGCCATTTCGAGGTACTTGTGATTCTGTTCGTCGCCGAAGGCTTTGAATGGAAGATTGGCGCCTACGATTGCGACATTTATTGTGAGGGCCGGCATCTCCTCGTGGCCCACCGAGCCGCGAATGGCCTGAATGCCGTGGCAAATTAATTCGTCCATCGAGCAGTTCTCGAAGCTGTCCATGTGATGCTCCAGGTAGGTGCGAGCGCTCTGCGAACGCGATCCGATCGCCATGGCCTTGCAGTTGAGGACAACCGCCGAGGGCATCACTTGGTAAAGGTGCGAACCACCGTCGTCGTAGCCCGCCACCAGAATGCCCACACCATAGGGTCGGCGATCGTAGCGCTGGGTGGTGGCCTGCATCTTGTTGCCAAGATTGGCTACCAGCCGGTTCACTGGCATCATTTCGGAGTACGAATGGCGATAGGACAGGCACTCGGACCGCATATACTTGCAGATCAATCGGGCATCCGCCGTCAGGCCAGAAATCGATATGCCCAGGTGCATGTCCACGGGAATAATCTTGGGCTGCATCGTTTCCGTATCCGACGCACGGCACAGCGCAATGAGCACTGCGTAGTCCTTACTCTTTAGTCCGACGGTGGCCGCTCCCTGCTTGACCGCCTCCATGGCATACTCCACCTGGAAGAGACGTCCCTGTGGACTCCACACCGTGGTATCGTTGTCGTACTGATTGCGAAACATCTTCCAAGAAGAGTTCTTTGCTTCGAAATTATTTATACAAAAATATAGTCGTGTGTTGGTTGGAAATGGATTTGGGGATTATACATTTAGGAATGTGGTGTCCGTTTGACATTGAGCAAAATCGGATTACTATATCACGCAGAGAACATAAGAAATATCGAAAACAAGAGAATATTAATCTAATCCAGTGCCTTCGTGTGGCTTCGGTAATGCGACTTCTGCTCTTGTTATCTTCCTTCTTCCAGTGCACTGCAGTGTAAAGCAGTAAGTCGATTTCTCCCGCAGGCTTGTTCGGGTTTTTGCTGTTTTAAGTTTTCAAGAGAACAACGGAATTCCTGGAGTCATACTTTACCAGCTTGAACGCTTCGAGGTCCAGGAACTTAAAGCATTTCTTGGCAAGATTGTATATATCTGTTGCAGATGATCGCATAGGCCCAACCCGACTTCCAGCAAACAGTAAAGATTGGCCAATGTCAGCAATAATCAGTTTCCGATACTCATAGTATAGAAGACGCTTTCACTCCGTCCGACAGTAGCCCCCACTCTATCCCCTCCGCCCCGCACTCAACTCCACTTGCATAATGCTTAACCAAGTAGAAAATCAGAGGTCTATAAGGAAGTCCCCTGCCTGATCATAGGCAGAAAATATGTTTAGAGACATGGACGACGAAAGTGCAGCCAACTGTGTCACAGTCTGCACATGAAAACTCTGCTTCCCCGCGGGGAGGTAGAGGGAGGTGCCCGCTGTCCCAGTGTTTTGGCCCGCCGTAATTAACTCTTTTGGCCATTGCGCAATCCAAGCGAGCGCAGCGCGGCACAGCTCTTAATTGCTCTTAATTTTCATTGTGGCCCATTTGATAATACTCGAGAGCGCCACTTCCTATGGCGGAAAATCCAAGTGCAGTGCAGAAAATTTCCGTCGCGTCGCGTCGCGGCCATGGCAACCCAATAAACCACTTTGCACTTGTACCAACCTCAGGTTTCAGTTAATTGCCAACTTTTTGCTGGGGTTTCGTTTTCTTTTCAATTTCAGTATCCGACTCACTGTCTTGGCTCTTCTCTCCTCTCCGGCTATGGCTATGACTATGGCTAAGGCCTGCCTAACATTGAAAATTGCATCTGCGCGTCGAGCATTGCGGTTGCAAAACTGTGTCTCACATCTCAGTTGAACTTGAAGCTTTGCTCTCGGCCGGAGACCCCACCAACTGTTGCACCACTCAGCACTCCCCGCATGCTCTCTGTCAATATTTGTGGCCCATTGCATCAGGCGGCCGCAAGCTCGTTTTAGCCAAAAACATTGTTGTTCTTTTGTGGTTTCTCGAACCTTGAGCATATTGTGAAACTCTCTGCCACTAAACCCGCTGAACTTTGTTGGGTAATTACTTGGAACTCACTTTAAATTGAAATTCTCAAGAAATATCTATTCAAGTGTGACTGAAGCCAGTCATAATTTAACTCAATTTTCTCTTTAGCTATAGCTCTAGATTGGATACGAGAAAACCCATCTCGAAACTGGAAAAGTAGTCTGTTGCGAAGTCTGTGAACCCTACCATCTTTCGTCTATCTCTGTTCATCTGACATCTAACAATCAAGACAGGCTTTATAGGCTTTATAAGATCTACTATAGAGTAAGTACAGCTGTGATCCTACTCTTTTTGGAATACATGTGAAAGAGTTTCACTCTGTTTTCCCGAAAAAAAGACTTCGAATTGAGTAAACATTTTTTTATTCAATAAAAAAATTAAGGCTTATCACATTAAGGGTCTAAATCACATTATGGTCCATAGTCAATATAGATCTCTCCTCCTTCCAGTGCCGCCGTCAGTGCTGTGCCCCAAAGACGAGCATTTGCTGGGAGAGGGCCATCTGCTGCAGGAACTGCTGTTGCTGCTG
The DNA here is from genome assembly GCA_008121215.1 of Drosophila athabasca. NCBI lineage: Eukaryota > Metazoa > Arthropoda > Insecta > Diptera > Drosophilidae > Drosophila > Drosophila athabasca. The sequence goes on from CM017794.1 coordinate 48,317,685, forward strand.
GGGCAGCAGGTTGTGCGGGGCGGCGATTCCTTGCTGGAAAACGGCTTGCCGCAACAGCTGACGGTAGTAGAGATTCGCGCGAGCCTGCTGCTCCAGCATGGCCAGATGTTTGAGGTACTGCGCCTGGGCCTGCTCGGCCCGGCGACTGAGGAGACTGGCCAGGAGACTGCGATCACGACGCTGGTGATCCTGGGGGCTGCGCTGAGTTGGCCTGCAGGTGGACTCTGGTGGACAGGCTGTGGCTGGGGCTGCCTCAGTGTCCAGCCAGGGACGGAAGAGTGTCTTGGTCTGGCGGCGCTTGGTGGCTGGCTGGTGATCCTGGTGCATCAGACTATCCGTTTCTTGGTCCATCTCCAGCTTGCGCTTGCTGGCGGTAAACTTCTTGTGGGTGTAGCTGGAGGTCGGCGTAGAGCTATCCATTTCGGTTGATCTTCCTGGTGCTGCTGCTCGCTTGATGCTTGCTGAGTGAATGGTTGACTCCCTGCCCTGATATCCTGCTTTTATACACGGACCAGGTAAAAAGGGATGCGATACCATTTGATTTTGGGTCTGTCAACAAAGGGATTAGCGCATCTCTATTAGGTAATCGTTGTGTGTGGACCGTGGATCGGGGGATATTATTTTTTATGACCTGTTCTCGCTAATTGTCGCCTCGGCCTTGCCTAATTATCCCTTTTTTTAGGATTACCATCCACCGACCGACCAAATGTTGCCACCGGAACAGGAAAGTTCTCGACAACCGTTATGCACACACACACACCAACACAGCGGTATTTTTATTGGTCTACTTGACGCCATTTGCCGTGTGTGGTCCTCCTGCCTGTCCTGCCTGTTCTCCAACGCACTTTGTCTTAATTCTGTGAAAATCCTAGAAAATGGGCCTATTTTCTTGGGGATGACAATACAAAAAAGGATCGACCGCATTTAGGAAATGCCATAGGTATGTGGCCCTCATGGTTTCTTGAGATCCAGGATATGATTTATGATCAAAGGGATTACTATCTCAGCACTATCTGTAAACTATCTATCTATAGTCGTGCACTAAAATCACTTCAGGTAAAGCAGTTCCATTGTAAACCATAACCAATCGATCGTCTAGTATGTTTGATTCGGTTTAGCTAGGGACAAATATGTACATGATATTCATATATCGACCCTGATCAAGGACAAATGCGTCCTTCAATGCATACCAAATCATACCCTCCGGACAGATCTATAGACTGTAATCAATGCCTAGTTTATTAGCTTTGTATATCCTATAAACTACATCTGCATAAGGCTTACCCCTGATCATTCTTTAATGACATAACCTTCAAAATAAACCTATGAATATTCCTTCTAAAATGTATATCAGTGCCAGATTCAGTGCTATAACCATATACATATATACATATAACTATGTGTAAGTACGATTATACTGACAGTAACTTACATCACACTCAATACTTTATGACCGTTGAAAGTTCACAGCTCTATAGCTGAATATCTTTTAACTTTCTTTCATCTTTACTTTCTGGAAATATTTACAAATGTATGTGTATCTCGTATATATAGAAATGTATTTTATATTGCCTGTGGTTCGATTGTTGGGGCCTTTGGATAATTATTACAACCCTTATAATTATTACGACATCGGATTATAATTACAGCTGGAGTGATGCAAAAACTGTGCCCTGTAAAAGTGGGCGGGGCACAGGCCACAGAACGAGAATTTTCAAACACGCATGAAGAAAGATTACCAGCTCCCAATTTCAAATTTATTAACAATAAATTATTGTTTCAGTTGATATTTTTTGTATAGTATAGAACATGCGCACATTTGAAATAACTTGGGATAGGTTTACCCCGATTTGCAAGACGTATCTATAGGTATATATATATTATATATATGGTAAATACTATTTATTATTGTCTTAAGTATTATTCAAATATTGTTCTTACCCACGATGACCCCATATGGTGTTTGACCTAGGGTGCATCTTTTTTTTTTATTTATTTTCATAGTGTCATCGAAGATGATTTCATTCCGGATTTGTCAACCTCAAACCGGATCTTCGCTCATGATTCTATGCTCTGGAAATGATCATCGCTCCAGCAATTTCGATTATTTCAGAAAATGTTAATTTGACTGCAATGCGGATTTTCTCATAAGTTATAGCATTTGTCTATTGTCTCTAATTAATTTATGGTCTTATGCAATTTGGCATTAATGTCACTGGAATTATGTCACTCTTAGAAACGATCGCCAGTAAAAACGTAACTTATGAGTGGCACTATTTGAGTTTTGAATTGCAAATTTAGTTTCCTAGAAAATTCTGATGTCCGACTAGCCGATGTGCATGGGAAATATCAAGGTTTAGTTTTATATTTACAGTTGTTTAAAGCTTAACAATTTTAAGTTTAACTCTTTTAAGGGGAAAATGAGTATAGTCAAATAATAATTAGCCAAATATGGTACCATCCACAGGCAAATTTAGGTCAGAGCAAAGCCCAAAGAAGAGCCTATCCCTTAGAGAGTTTTAATACTATTCGCACAAGTATCAAAGGAAAACAGATGGAAAAATGTATTGTAGTTACATGATCAGAGTAGTTGGAAAGAAAGAGTTGGAGATCAAGAGCAGAGTAATGCCAAAAACAATATAAACACTGAGATGAGTAACGCCCATACATTTCCATGCTGTATGCAGTGACGTTTTTTCGTAAGAGACAAAGTATGAGCTGTCTCCGTCGCACGAGCTTTCATATTGTTTATGTTGTCTTTGGTAATGCCTAGCCGGGCGGATAGGTCTGATGAGGGCAGTGGATTCCACCTTACCAGAGTGAAGTTAGTGGAGAAAGAGAATTACGGCTTTCTAGAGAGTAGATGTTAAAGAGAGGCAGTCAGGACTCATAAGAAGGAAGATGTCTACATTTCTTGAGTATTTCAATTGGATTTGAAATGTCTATCGAAGTTTTCGAGTATCTATCCTGCATATATCCTGTATATATTGAAAACAGAATGCAGAATAAAAACCCGTCCAAATGCTCTTTAAACTGAAACATCTTTTAGAATATTGTAGAAAGATTCTGTAAATCATACCAATTTGCTAAATCAAATAAAAACGTTCAAATATTTCAATAACAATTGTTTTCATATATTGTTTGTCAACAAATCAAATTAATAAAACTTTAAAAGTCATCACAAGGTCACTATAACTAATTTACAAATAACTAAAATACAAATACGACTATGACTAAAGTTAGTTATAGACTCCCCAAGAATGCTGGGTCGTTTGGGTCGTTGTCTGGGCTTTGGGCATCTGCTGGTGGCTGGAAGCCTGCAGCGGCCTGGTGGCGGCCATGGTCTGCTGCAGGAACCGCACGTAGTAGAGGCTCAGCCGGACCTGTTGCTCCAGATTGGCCTCGTGCTGTCGCCGGTACTCGAAGTACTGCTGCTCCATGAGAGCCTGCTCCTGCTGCTTGGAGCGTCTGTGGCGAAGGCTGGCCAGGGTGTTGCGGTCCCGACGCAGCTGCTCCTGGGGACTGCGCTGCCGCGGAGTGTGAGAGCGCACCATGTTGGCGTGGTACGTCGTGGTGGCATCCACCAGGGGAGGGCTGGCCGGGCTGCCGGGATTCGATTGTCGGGACCGTGTCGTAGGCTGGGATTCCTGTTCCTGGGCCACCGACTCGTCCAGCCAGGGCCGGAAGAAGCGGCGCTTGGGCTGCGGCTGCTCGGGAGTGCGTTGGCCGCACTGCTCCATGATGAAGACGACATCGTCGTCGAGCTCCTCTTCCTGGCAACGCTTGCGCTTCAGGGCTCCTGTGAATTTCTTGTGGTTGTAGTTGTCCATGTTGGGCTGTGGTTGGTGGGTGGTTGGATGGCTCTGCTGGGAGGTCTGTATGCTTTAGTGTCGGTGAGACGACTGTGCTGCCCCTCCTCCTGGCGGCCAATTTTATGCAATATTAGGTAATCAGAAATCCTCCTACCAGCAAATCCACAAGATTTTCCCACCCATCCCTGTCCCCGTCCCACCGTCCGTGCAGGTATTTCCCAATCAAAGTTCATTCATTCTCAAAGATGGCCCGAACTAATCACCACGATTTCGGGTGCAGGTAGAGCAGGTAATGGTCATGGCCAGGGAGTCCCTAGTTTGTCCCTAATCCGCCGGCTGGTATTCAATTCCACTCCACTCCACTAGGGGCTACGGGGTGTCATAAACCAGTTGTTGTCCTTTTGCTCTGATCTCTCGTTTTCCCTCCCTGTCCCGCTCCCTGTCCGCTCCAGGCTGTTTACATTGCCAGACATTTTCGGCGGAATTACCTGTTGTGACCATGGGCAGGGGATGGGTTCGGATCAGATCAGATCGCATCGCATCGGATCGGATCTGTGTAATCCTGGCGCTCAATATGGCCACGCTGTCTACTGACCCGCTTTTGTTTCGGCTTCCTTTGTGGCACCTGAATAGCTGTCCACTCGCAGTCCCATTCCCGTTCCCATTCCCGTTCCAGAAACCGATCTGGCAAACACGCATCGCCTGCATTTATGACTTCAGCTTGGCCAGCTGAAAAATCGTCTTTCCTTTCCTCCAAGAAGTTCGACTATTACTGAATGTTTCCTCTGCTCTGGCATTATGTCGGATTCCAGTTTTCATTCAATTCAATTCCTTTTGTCAATTGATTTATGCAGTCAGAGGTTGTCCGGCTGTCCGGCTGTCTGGCTGTCTGGCTGTCTCTCCCTAAGCGGATTTTCTTTCAGGTGGTGGGCTTGAGACTCGAGGGCTGGCTCGACGAGATGTCGAGTCAATGTGCAGGATAGGGATTGTTATTTGTTCACTTTCAAGTATTACAGTGAAAGATTGTTATATTGTTTGATTGTATCGATCATTCTGTAACGGAAAGAATCGATTTTGGTAGAACCCGATGCTTCCTTAAAGGGGGAATGACCTCAGACCTAGACCTAGGACACAATTGACAAACACCTACCAGGAAGTGCTTTCTCTAAGGATACAAATAGATGTCCGCGCATTATATAACACATTGAATCGACAGCTCCCAGGAGGATACTCAGAGAATCCGAATCTGCTGAAGTGTGGGAAAAGTAAATAAAGAAAGTGTGCTCCAAATTTGATTTGTAGGAATCACACCCAAGACCTTCTTGTACCCCGATTTATACAATTCCAAACATCTAAATTTCCCACTGAATCATCCTTATCGCTCTCTAATATCTGTTCTCAAACTCAAACTACAAAATAAAATATTCTGTCTATGCGCTGCTCTCAAACGTTCTAGAATGTGTGTGCTTCAGGCTGGCAGACAGACACGCAATATTTCGGGAAAATCCCAATAAATTTCCATTCAATGAGCAACAGACAGAGCAATGACTAAGCCAGAGTCTCTCTTGAGCCAGGGCCAGAAACAGAACCTGAACCCAAGCCAGAACTTAATGAGGCAGATTAGCGGTAAGCGAGATAAGATTTCTATTCGAATGCGCCAGGAGACATTGGGTATCATCAAAGAGTGGCAAGCGCAGGCGCTGTTGTCTCGAGGTAGGAGATTGTTCTAGTGAAATGTTCCAAAGAAAATACTAGGAAAAACAGAAAAGGACCAGCAGGCCGGCAGGCAGGCAGGCAGAAGACAGTCTTGGCCAGGCCAAGAAGAAGGTGCGAGCCGAGTGCGGCAAATGAAAAATTAATTACAAAGGACTTTGGTGTTACCTGCGCAGACTACAGACACTGCATTGTGCGCTGTAGGTAGTAGGTGTTGCACACGAAATCCTTTTCTTTTTACGACAATGCCAACCTTTTGTCAACGAAGATTTTCCCATAAACAAGGCGCACACTACCTTAATGATAATTTCTCCGGGCTCACAGGTACCAGAGGCCAGCCGGTATATAAAGGAATGTTGCGCAGTGGCCAACAGCACAGTCGAGCCTTAGCCACCAACAAGACAACAGCATCCTGAGCTACATATAACAAATACAAACAAACAAACAACCACATCATGGCCCCTTCAAACTTGGATTACCAGACCATCGGAGGAGACTCCACGGACAACAGCGAGATGTACACGCACAAAAAATTTAAGACTGCCAACTATACGCACAAAAAGTTCGGCAAGAAGAGCAGCGGCAGCCCCACCGCCGCCACGAGTACAAGCACCCCTCTGTTCCGGCCATATGCCCTAAGCGAGAACACACCGCGGAAACGTCGCCAGGAATCCGAGCGAGAGGTGCAGCATACTTTGCCTCCCACGCCGCCCACAACTCCGCCACAGCTGCAGCATCCGCATCCGCACCCACATTCGTACCCGTACCCACAACCGCAGCAACCGCAATATCTGGCGACACCCACTGCTCCCACTACTCCATCACCTGTTCTGAATCATCAGGCCTTCGCCTACATGTTGCAGAAGCAGCGAGCCGTACTCCAAATGCGCCAGCTGCTCAGCATCAATCCGGATGCCAACACCTGGCCAGTGGAATGGCGTCGGGCCCTACAAGCACTGCTGCAGCAGTGAGCGGGTGGCAGAGGATGGTCAACACAGCTGAAAGGAACGAACGGAACGGAGTGATTTGCCTAGCAAACCAGTGATATAGAACTTTAAGTGCCCGCAGACAGATTGTACATACAAACGCCTTTGCAAATGATTTCAATGGATATGAACTCTAGATTCTAGACCAAACCATAATTGTATATAAAAGACATATTAAACATAACTAATAAATTGTAGATCGTAACTTAATGATTTTTTTGGTCTTCATTTGAGAGGGACGACGGAAGTCTTGGACGTTTGGGAACCTGGAGAATACGTGAATTCTATCCACTGCCTTGTGGATCCAGACTTTCCTTTCAATATGATTTGATTGCCATACTATTGCGACTAGTTTTGGAATAGTTCAGTTTCCATGCCCAAAAGAAGTACAAATATCCTAGCCAGATTTTAAAGATGTTTTTGGGCATTCTACAATTTAAATTGTTTGATGACTACATGGTTATTTCTTTTCAACTTTTACTGGTTAACTAAAGACAAAGAACTTAAACAATTGGGGTGGGGAGCACGCATACATAGTGTTTTACATAGAGTTATTGAAGCCCAAGCGATCAAAGACAGAGCTGGCGGCCGCGCGTGGCTTGTTGCGGCCGGCATTCATGCTGTTGTGACGACGAGGGGGGACGTACTTCTGCGGTTCTGGTCGCGTCTGACGGTAGACGGGCGGAGGTGCCATTTTGGCAGGGACTGGGGCAGGGCCACTGCCTAATCTCTTGTGCACCGACAGTGTGTCCTGTCGGGTCATCAGCTCATCGCTGCGCATGCGTATGGTCTTGCCTTTGACGGGACTGATGCGAGCCTGCGGTTTCTTCGAGGGCGACGCCTTCAGATTATACGTCTTCTTTGTGGCATGAAGCTTCGACACTGAAATGTTTTTAAAATGCGTTAATTTGCAAGTGGACTACACATTTGAGCCATCTCTTACCCATTCCCAGTCGCGATTTTATATTATTGGCAAGGTTTTTGCCGTGCCTTGCTTTGTAAGCAGGCTGTGGTGCGATCTCCCTAACCTCCGCAGTTGAGGCGAATTTAACTATTTTTTCACCGCCTGCCATCTCGACGTCGCTCCCATCGGAGGAATCGTATGCCTCTTCAATATCAATATCGTTGCTATCCATGCTGTCGTACTCACTATCGTCACCCTTCTTCAGTGGCACCTTGTGGACGAGCATCACCTTCTGTTGCGGCTGTTGCACAGCAGTCGAAGCAATTCTCTTCGCCTTGACTATGGGCGAATTCCTAGTCACTCCTCCGACGGAGCGTTGTGTGTTCTTCAAAATCGATTTTATTTCCTTAGTCAAAGTGCCCGTGGCCTGGGCAGAATCATTTGTGTGTTTTCCGCCGAGGCGCGCAAAGACCGAACTGTTGCTGCAGGTATCTGCTGCTTTTTTGATTCCTGTGATGTGCACCCGGACGCTGCTTTCGCCCGAGCTGGACACAATACCTTCCTGGGCCTCATCGTCGCTTACGGACGGCTTGTGCAGGCGAGAGAAGATGTCCGATTTCTTTGAGCTGCTCACGCGATCAGAATACACTGCAAGCACATGAAAAATATAGAAACTCGTCTTTTGAAATGGGTCATTTGGCGAGACTCACACTTCTCCCGCTTGGCCAGAATCTGTTTGCTCCGTTCTGTGGTTCCCGACGGTAGTGTCACCTTATACTTCCCCTCATGTTCGGGCAGGACCCGTCTGGCCGGCTTTCTGGGCGGTGAGGCCTTCGACTTGGACCCAGTCGACACTGTAGCAGCCACCGACTTGACTACGGGGGAGGGAGTCGCACAGGCCAGTGGTGTGGGATTGGTATCGAGCGTGAGAACTAGATCACGAGCATTTTGCTCGCAAACGCTTTTCGAATGCCGCAGTATGGCTATTATATCACCCATCAGCGTTATCCCCATTTCACGCAAGTACTCCTTGTTCAGGTCCAACAGCATGTCCTCTTGAATCCGGTTCTCGACGAACATGTGTGCATAATCGGCAGCCGCTGGCGATGGTATACCAGCAGCATTAAAGAACTTCACCCAACGTGCTGTGAGTAGACAAAATCTTGGTTATTTTCGAAATATGCCGTCTTTTTTGCATTTATTTTGGTTCCCAGAGGCGGCAGGCGTCTATTCGGCTTGCCCTTTTTTCCATTCAATTGCACGTACCTGCGCTAGACTTTGACATAGTGGGAAGTGGGTAGTCGAGTGCGCACTTTTCACTAGATATAATATTTACTTAATTTGTCTAGAACTCTGTATATTCATAAAATTTTATTATTTTTTTTCGGAACTATTTTTATATTAGAGTACAGTGTGACCGCGGAATTATCGATACAATATACCGTCCGACCATCATAAATATACCGAAAAGTACGGTCTCATTTTAAAAATATACCGTGAAAATACCGACGAAAGTCATATTCCTCGATTTTGATATTCTGTTTAATATGCATAGGATACAGAGCCCTGAACAAATAATTTCAACTGATAGATTAAAAAATGTTCTACAAGATTCACCAAGGTTGAAAACTCCGTTTATTGGATTCGGTCTAAAATAGGGATCAGAGTGGCCTGCCCTTCAGAAATATACCGAAATATACCGTCATATTTTAAAAATACAACGGATAAAAATTTACTTAACGTAATTAGCTATTTTTTGGTTCCCTATTTATCCCCTACATTTCCAAACAAATCATTCTTCTCGATAGCCTTTATTCTTTCATAATGTCGTCTTCTCCTACTCGCTTGTTTGCTTTTTGCTTATTGCGCTACTTGGCGGTGTGTTGTTATCGTAAACACACACCTTCGCGCAAACAACCTCAGTAAATTTTATATACAAATCTAGGGACCTAGAAAAATACCAAAACTACCATGAATTACTTTTCCCGTATATATCGTCATGTTTGTTTGTCGATCAGAATATCATCCCTGCTTGCTTGAGTACCTAGCTTTTATTACACATAATAAGAATACCCATAATGTCTTTAACCAAGAAATAAAGCCGCGAATGCGCTTATTGTGACAGCCTTACTTTAGCCCTCGAGTTCGGAAATTATTTGGAAAAGAACAGATCAGCATAATAACTTGAAACTCCACGCCAAAGCTGCCTCGAATACGAACACACACAAGGTATTGGTAAGGTAAGCGCTCCCAGCAAATTTCACTGCACCACGTTAAAACTAAATCTAAACCAATCTCAGATTACGAAGAAACAGTGGCCTAGATCACGCAATTTTCCAGGCTAACCAGGGAACCATCCAGCTGGCGTTGTCAAATCGACGGTTCAGTTGAATGGCATCAATTTAATGTAGGTACATAATAACGGTACAAATATATGTATGTATGCATTTGTGACTAACAAATCCGTTTACATCCAAACATAAATTTCTGAATAACGCACTGATCGGCCAGTCCCAGAAGATATTAATTTTTGAAACCAATAAACATAATTCGAGGTACGCCATAAGTTCCCATTATCCCCAGAAAAAGAATACCCACAAGAAGCGAGATGAGTAGTAATGTGGTAAATTCCTTTATTAAGGAAAATAGAAAGAGAAATGCGGATGGGGAGAGAGCCTCTGGCACTGGCAATCAAGAGGAAGTCAAAATGATACCATCTTCTACAACTGTTCTTGATTTAAACGAGTATTGCTGGATAACCATAATGGATTATCTCAACGTAGGAGACCAGCTAAGCCTTGCTTCGAGTCTGGGTATTGGAGAGATCTTCAAGAGATACGCAAACCATCGATACAAACGTATTGGTATCTCGTTGACGAGTAGTATAAACGACAAAGATCTCGAAGAACTGTTGCAGATCGTTGGTGAGCATCTGGTTAGCTATGAGGCCAAAAATTATCGCAGTGGGGCAGGTGACCAGCAACTATGGCTCCTGCGCAACCACTGCTCTAATTTACAACATTTGACAATGAGCTTTCGACGGACCCGAAGTGGATGGGACGATCTATACAGCCTAAAAAAACTCAAATCTTTGTACGCTCATCTGGACATGGGCGATAGGTGGTGTCCGGATTTTGTATGCAGTCTCAAGAAGTTAACGTGTCTAAGGAAACTGACATTGAGTGCTAATATATATAGCGGAAGAGAATTGCATATTCTTGATCAACTGGAATCTCTGGAGGTGTGTGAATGTGATGAATTCGATGTCAAGAACTTAGTGGATTGCTTCCAAACGATGAAGAAATTGCGGCATCTTAAATTTCAAATGGACGAAATCAGTAAAATCCATTTTGATATTCTGGTGAAAAACTGCCGCCAGCTGGAACGTCTGGCCTTTAACGTACTCGAAGTCGACTCAACGGTGCCCTATGAGCTGGTCTGCCAGTTTCCCAGGTTAAAACATTTGGAGATGTCTGTTGGCCGTTCTGTCAGCGACTCGTTTATTGAGGAATTGATCAACAAACAGGGGTCACCTCTGGAAAGCCTTATCTTGTCCGATGGTTATCCAAGGTTATCGAAAGCACAGGTTCAGAAACTTTGTAATATTTCTACGCTTAAGGAACTCCGAGTATCCTGCGACACCGTCCCCTTGGAGGACTTGCTGAAACTGAAGAAGCTTCTATACCTCCACATCAACATGTCAAATACGGTCGATCAAATTCGGAACCTCCTAAAGCTTCCAAGCCTGAAAGTTCTCAATATAATAGATTTCGACATAGATACAGTAAACGTAGTGAATAGGGTTCGTACCTGGGTGAGCGAACAGATGGAGCAACGCGAGCAGATCAAAATCTATATCTGCAAATTACGTCCTCCACTTGAACCCACTATTTTGTACACTAATCCTTTGGTTGAAATCATAGAGCGTGTACGTTATGCTCCCATATTAATAAACGAAGAGCTTGGTGAACGAGATCTGAACTAGCAAATTTGCCGATTTATCTTGATTAATTTACAATCATGCGGTTTTAATAAATGAAGAAAATATTATTATGCACGACGCCACTGAAGACGACTGAAATGAAATTATATGATTATTTCCAGCTGGGAATTCTTGTTTTATGTTGAAATAAACAAAAGGCAATTATAGTATTTGTATGTGGTTTTTAATTTTTTGTATTATAACTGATAGAATATGACGAGAAAGCGCTGTCCTTAACTGAGGCGCGTATTTGATGAACACCAGGCATTTCGACGATGCTGTTGAACGGAAAGCCGTTTAAATTCGTAATTTCGTTTTAAAAGAAAACGGTGCTGGGTATTGTGCAAATAACACAGCGGGCGAACTAGCTCTAGCTAGCGAACTAGCTAGAACTAGCTCTTTGGTTTGGTGTCGTTCATCATGAAACGGTGCTATTCAACACTACACGAGAATTGTAAACAAAAAGCCGCACACGTGCCGTAAATAAATTTGAAAATAAACAATTTAACACAATTTAACCTATGGCCGGTAATTTTGAGTTGCTCAGCGAACAGGGTCTGCGTCTGGATGGCCGGAGACCCCACGAATTGCGCCACATCAAGTGCAAATTGGGCGTGTTTGAGCAGCCCGACGGCAGCGCCTACATGGAACAAGGAAACACAAAAGTGTTGGCCGCCGTATATGGACCCCATCAAGCGAAAGGCATGAAAGCGGAGACCAATGATGTCGTCATCAACTGCCAGTACAGCCAGGCCACATTCGCTACGGCGGAGAGAAAGAACCGTCCGAGAGGAGATCGGAAATCCCTGGAGTTCAAAATGTACTTGGAACAGGCCCTAAGTGCGGCCATCAAGTCCGAGCTGTATCCACGCTCCCAGATCGACATTTACGTAGAGGTTCTCCAAGCAGATGGAGCCAACTATGCGGTTGCCCTAAATGCCGCCACCCTAGCCCTGATCGATGCCGGCATTTGTCTGAATGAGTTCATTGTGGCTTGCACGGCCTCACTGAGCAAAAGCAGCATTCCCCTAACCGACATCTCGCACACTGAGGAGGTTTCCGGCGGACCCATGCTGACAGTGGCCGCCCTGCCCACTGCCCAGAAGATTGCCTTCCTCGAGATGAGCGAACGCTTTCACATTGACCATTTGGAAACCGTCATCGAGACGGCAATGGCTGGCTGTCGGGAGATTCGCGACATTCTGGAGGCGGCTGTCAGAGAGCACCTCCTGCACATCGGCAGCGCGGCTGATTGGGCCAGAGTTGGTTGACATAAGGCATCTGTTAGTTAAATTATGGTTTTGTGTAACTTTTTTTATTATCAAATATCAACAAATTAAGTCTTGCAATGCTCTAATCTTTAATCTTTATTAACTGCCTCCCGGGGCGGCTGCCACGCCTCTAGTAGGTCTCTTAGCCGAGCTCTACGGTGTTCCAGCTGAAGCTTCTCCACAAGTCCACTGAGCGGCTCGCCACCTTTCAGGAAACCATCCAGATTGTGGAGTGTACCGCCTTGAATCCTGTGGTCCGTGACTCGATCCTGCACAAAATTGTATGTTCGAATCTTTTCGTTCCTGTTGAGGCTGCCCTGCTGCGCCTTCTTTGTGGCCTGCTTGCTGGCCTCTGAGCTCTCCAGCTGCTGCTGCACGAGCCGCGCCTGAAGACGTTTTAGGGCCAGCTCGCGGTTCTTCAGCTGGGAGCGCTCCGATTGCGCCTCCACGGCCAGGCCAGTGGGCAGGTGGACAATTCTCACAGCCGAATCGGTAGTATTTACATGCTGTCCACCCGCTCCACTTGCCCGCTTCGTCTCAATTTTCAGATCCTTTTCAGCTATGTGAATATGGACATCGGCGGGTCTGGGAATCACAGTAATGGAGGCCGTGCTTGTGTGCATCCGGCCGGCCTTCTCTGTGGCAGGGACACGCTGCACCCGATGGACACCCGCCTCGAAGCGGAGCCAATTGAAGGCATCTGCACCGTTGACCATTACATTGGCATGCCTCAGGCCACCTATGTCGGTTGTCTCGCGAGCAAACTCCTCGTAGTCCCAGCCCATGTGCTCAAAGTAGCTGGTGTACATCGCGTACAGCTCCTGGGCAAACAGCATGGCCTCTTGCCCGCCGGCTCCGGCATTTACTCCGAATATAAGCGCCGGATAGACCTCGTCATCGGCCAGGGCGAGCAGCTCTTGCAGCATGGTCTGCTCCTGCTTGCTCAGCAGATCTGCGTAGACCTCGTTCTCCTCCTCCATCAGCTTGCGCATATCCTCGTCCTTCTCCTGTTCGATATCCTTGGCACTGGTGATGTTGCGCTCCAGAACACGCCTCTGTTCTAGGGCGTTAACCACTCCCTCTAGCTGGGAGAGCCGTTCATACGATTTACTATTGCCGGCAGCATTTACTCGCAGACCGTAATACTCCTGGCGTAGTGACTCCAAGTACGATTGCATCTTCTCGTTTTGAAGGCTGAGCGGATCGGAACTGGCCCAGCGGCGTGCCAGGTAGCCACAGCGAACGGTTAGCAATTTACGCAGCAGCATTTTTTTAAATTTTTATTGAAAATTTCTTTAAAAACAATTAAATAACAAGTTTGAACAGCTGATGGAAGTCAGTCGATAGCCGGCTGTGAAACTATGATTAATCGTTGTTTAAACCTTATTTTAGACAGAATCTAATTAACTGACTTTTCAAACGTGGTCAATCTTGTAGAAAATTGTTTCATCTATCAGTTAAAATTATTTATTCAGGGCTCAGTATCCTATTCAGCTAGTAATATTAAACAGAATATAAAAATCGAGGAATATGATTATCGTCGGTATTTTTTCGGTATATTTTTAAAATGAGACCGTAATTTTCGGCATATTTCTGATGGTTGGACGGTATATCTTATCGATAATTCCGCGGTCACACTGGTACGATACAAAAAAGCTTAGAAAAGGAAAAATATGCTAGTTAATTATTAACTAAATATGGAATAGCTGTATTAGCATAGTCGCTATAGTGCAGTAAATAAAACGTTAGTGAAAGCAATATCTATGCCTGAAAACCTCTCTCTGTGTTGAGGAATGTATGTAAACTTTTCCAGTGTTCGTTCCTGTGTGTGAGTGCGTCCCAGTCGAGGGTGTGTGTGTGTGTGTGTATGTTTCTTTTTGATTGATGAAAATGAACGCAAATACAACAACGCACAGGCTAAATGGTGCAGAGTGCAGCAATTAACTTTAATTAAGATATCTAATTGAATGTGAAAAGGCTGAGCTGCTGCCCCAATAGTGCATTTATTAGTACGAGTACGAAACAAGGAAACCCGAGCGAACAAACAAACATACCGAACGAAAGAAAACGAAATGCCACCGCAGAAAACCTACTCCATACACCACGAATACAACGCAAACTGTCACAATGGCAATCCAAATCCAAATCCCACCAACGACGGCGACTTCTTTGGACAGGCTGTGTCCACGCCAGGATCAGGGGCCGAGGCCTCCACACAACGCACAAATCTTCCCTCCTATTGCAACGCCCAATATCCCTTCAAAGTCCTGTCCAATCTCAATCAGCTGAGGGAGCAGGCCCGCTTCTGCGACGTGGAGATCGTTGCAGGCGAGGCCACTCTCAACGCCCACAGAGCGGTGCTGAGTGCTGCCAGTGCCTATTTCGAGGCCATGTTTCGGCCCGAGCTCGGCCTAAATGAGGTCAAACAGAAATCGGTCGTGTTGCACACAATCGATGGCGACATACTGCACATTCTGCTCGACTTTATCTACACGGGACGCTGTGAGATCACGCAGGTTCGTTCTGGTTGGTTTCCACTTCTATACTAGCCCTTTGTGATCATGGTCGTCTTTGCTTGCAGTCAAACGTCCAAGAGCTCTTAGCTGCTGCCGATATGCTCCAGCTCAACGAGGTCGTCGACGGCTGCTGCGAGTTCCTCTGCCGCGAGCTACACGCCTCCAATGCCCTGGGCATACTACGATTCGCCGAAGCGCACAATTGTGAATCATTGGCCAAGAGTGCACTTAACTTTGTCCACGCCAACTTCCCAGCAGTAAGTTTTTTCCACCATCAAATTTATCCATTATTGGCCCAGCAACCGAAGCCGCCGGGCACTACGAAAAAATTCATTTTAGACTCATTAGAGTGCCCCTCTCCACGGAAATCTTTAGTAAAAGGCGAAAGATTTATTCGACAATTGAAGAGAAGCCAGAGTGAATTTACACCGGCAAACCCAGAGCCTGTCCATACTGGGCCTTCCAGAACTACTTGGGAATTGCAAGAAATCTTGATCTAAACTTTACCTGCATTTTTGAATACCATACCTCAGCAGTTTAGGGGATGTTTTGACCGCAGTTCCATCCAGTATCATATACTACGAGGATATGTACAACTACGTTGAAAGGATCAGTCCAAAAAGTCTTTGTAAGAAACAATTTTAGTTGCTGTACAATTAAGTCCACTTCTGATTTGCTCACGTATTGTATAATATTTACATAGATATGTATACATATATAATTTTATCGATCCAATAGTTTCAGAAAGGATCTTTGCCTTGATGTTTTGTAAGCTAGGGAAGAAAATATAAAACTTGGATTTCGACATATTTTTACATAGCTCAGCAACTTAAGTTCAATTTAATCAGCTGCCTTATAATTAATCTGCTTTTAGGATAATCCAAAATCAGCCGTTCTTTGAACGGTCTTGAACACTCTTAAAAAATATCCAACTCTCTTAGAAGTCTTAGAAGTTACATTTATTTGAAAGGACTTGAGTTACAATTCCCAACGGATTTTGGCAAGGCGCCTATGGTGTGGCTGCTTTTTTGCCGTTTCAAGTTATCGCTTCTCGGCCTTATGGCTAAGATCAAAGTGTAGTATCTGTTCTTATCAGCTTAACATCTGATAGTTTCTCCATTGGAGAACAACAAATGTTAAACTGATTTTTGGAATCAGACGGAGTGCTAGGGGCTTGCTCCACCTCTGTCGCGGGTTGGCCCGGTATTGCAGTACCGCCGGGATTTCGGCCCAACTTAATAATACATTTCATATGGCTAGAATCTAAATCGTATCTGTTTCACACTCAGATAACCCTGGAAGACGAATTCCTGGAAACACCGCAGACTCTGCTCTCGCAGTTGCTGAACTCCGAGCTACTGCGTGTGGACTCGGAATCGCAGGTGTTCCAGGCGGCTCTGCGCTGGATTAAACACGATGTGACGCAACGGCGCTGCTATGTCTTTGATATACTTTCTCATGTGCGCATGGCGCTCGTTCCGGTGAAGGTAATCGATAAGGCCCTCAAAGACGACTGTCGCGACATGTCGGTGAAGATTGCTCTGCGCTCCATTTGTCGGGACATTGCCTCGAAGCGCGGGCAGTTGGTGCCGTTGCGTGTCTGCCCCCGTCAGCTGGCCAAGAAGAACATATACATCATTGGGGGATCCCACCGAGATACTCCACGGACATGGAACTCGGCGGACTGCATCTTCGAGACGGTGGCCAAGTTCGATATATTTCGACGCGAGTGGACTGAAACAGCTCCCATGGAAGTGGGACGTATACTGCCGGGTGTGTCGGCCTTGAACGGCAAGATCTACGTAGTGGGTGGCGAACGCGGCTCCCAGATTCTGGCCAATGGTGAAGTCTACGATCCCCAGAATGACATCTGGCAGCCCATTTCCCCCATGATTGTGCCTCGCTGCGAGTTTGGACTCTGCACCATGGGTGGCAATCTGTTTGCTGTTGGCGGTTGGATTGGCGACGATATTGGCGGCACCATGGAGTGCTATGACCCAGAGCAGGATCTCTGGAAACTAATTGGCAGCATGCCGCAGCCCCGTTTCAGCATGGGTGTGGTCAGCTTCGAGGGTCTCATCTACATTGTGGGCGGCTGCACAACAACCACCCGACATTTGCCAGACTTGATAAGGTTTTTATCGCATATTCGAAATAATTTTTACATCTGCTGATCATTCCCACCTCTTTAAGCTACAATCCGGTTACCAAGGAGTGGACGCAGCTGGCCCGCATGCAAACGGCTCGCTGCCAAATGGGAGTGGCCGTTCTGGACCGCTACTTGTACGTGGTGGGGGGCAGTAGCATCAGCCAGGACATTCTCAGCTCTGTGGAGCGCTACAGCTTCGACGAAGACAAATGGACAATGGTCTGTGCGTTGAACGTACCACGAGCCATTCCTGCCGTAGCCGCTGCCGATGGCCTGCTCTATGTGGCTGGTGGGGATCAGGTAACCGATTGAATAGACCCAGCATCCAAAAATCATCCAAAATTTGGAAACATTCCCTAAACATATTTCTATTATTTCTTTATAGCCCTGCGAGGTAAACTTTTATCGAGCGCAAGTCACCATCAACGCTGTCGAATGCTATGACCCGCTCTCGGACTCTTGGAAAAATTGCCCCGATTTGCCAGTCAGTCGTTCCGAGGCCGGCGCTGTGGTTGTCTAGGGTCCCTAGAGCCCCATGTTCTCACGTCGTTTTAGGCACAACCACACGCAAAGAAACAAACACACTCTTTAACTGTAGATCTATTGCATTGTATACGTTACACACATCACAAATCTCTTCCTTCTTCAAATAACTTGAATGTAGTAATGGTCTCTCGCCAAAGAAAAGAAAAGAAAAGCGCATTGTTCGTTCCGGTTGACGTGTTATCGGTAGAGGAAAAATAGCGCAGCTATTCACCAGTAATACATACTAATCTTAGTAGTAGTAGTTAGCCAGGAGAGCACACAGCCAGCCCAGATTGTTCCGTAGTTAAAGTTGTCCTTTCAAAAAGCGAAACCAAACACCGAAAACCAAATAGTCGTCGCATGGCAAAAAGTATATCAACGTATCGTAATTGCTGAACATTACTCGACTCGATCGTTATTGTTTTTGTTTACTTTCAAATTGTTTATCATTATTATTAATTACTTGCGTACGGCCAGAAATGTTGAACGCGTCCTTAAGAAGTGCGCGTCTCCGGACAACTTTGTATTAAAACCGATTTAAATGTACCAAAAAATGAAAACGAAAAGCAAAAACATTCGGAAAAAACTGTATTAATAATAGGTGTATTATCAAAATAAATGTACGACTTAATACCTAAAACGGGTGTGTTTATTTTCAGCTATTTGGCCAAGACGGTCGAAACTGAACATCAAGAGGTGAACAGGCGCATCTGAATCTCTTACTCTTAAAACTACTTGTCAAATTTATTATTAAGTTGGGCCGAAATCCCGGCGGTACTGCAATACCGGGCCAACCCGCGACAGAGGTGGAGCAAGCCCCTAGCACTCCGTCTGATTCCAAAAATCAGTTTAACATTTGTTGTTCTCCAATGGAGAAACTATCAGATGTTAAGCTGATAAGAACAGATACTACACTTTGATCTTAGCCATAAGGCCGAGAAGCGATAACTTGAAGCAGCAAAACAGCCGCCACACCATAGGCACGCTGCCAGAACCAGTTGGGAATTATAGGAACACAGAAAATATTGTAGAATTAATACCTGCCCTAGGAAACTACATATCTCGATGAAGGATTCCTTTTTCTAAGGGCGCAAAATAGTTTTACAGCTTCGTAAGCAGGAATAATACGTCGGCAAATAATGATCAGGCAATTGCCGATATCTGTGCCCAATTTTCCCAAACCGCCTTTGCTCAGGAAAGCTACTCTTGTCAGTCGTACCCATAGAGTTTACTCAGGTAATGCGCCGATTCTCTGTATGGGCCGTTGCTTAAACTTCTCAGCCTGTTCTTTAATTATTCATGCTTTCCCCGATCAGGAAGGAGTCGTTTATAATTCCGCTCCATAAGAAAGGTAGGAAGTCTGACGCAAAGAAATTATATAGGTATATCTAAGTTATCCGCTCATTCATAAAGTGTATGTGAAAATTAAACCCCGCACCTGAAACATCTTTTCAGATCACTTACGAGTATATCTCCAGATCAACATGAATTTATAAGAGGGATATCAAAAACCACAAATTTATTGGAATTCACCTCCTTCATAGCAAGGTCAATCTACAGACGGATGTTATTTACACCGATTTTAGTAAAGCTTTCGACTCTGTAAGCCACTCTCTCCTTGCTTATAAACTTGACCTTTCAGGGTTTCCGCACAATCTCTTAAGATGGATTTCTAGCTACCTTGGTTTGAGGTCTCAAAAAGTCCTCTTGAAAAACTCCCTGCCTTCACCAGTTATGATTATGTACTTTGGGTGTACCACGGGGCAGCCACTCAGGCCCTTAATCTTTTACTTCGGTACCCGAGTTCCCGAATACTTGTATGCGGATGATGTTAGGCTCTGTGCACCAGTGTATAAGGACATTTCGTTTCAATCCAGGTTGCAATCCGATCTTAATAGCTTTCAGTCATGGTGTTGTACATATTTATTACAACCTAATGCTTCGAACTCTAAATTAATGTTATTTTATTGTTCCAGCTCCTTACAGGCAGGGGTTCTCTTGAGAGAATTACCCTAGTTGATAATCTTGGTGTTCTATTATATCCCAAGTTAAAGTTTTCGGAACACATTTCTACTATGGTAAATAAGGCCATGGGCGTACTTGGGTTTATAAAGAGGCGGTCAAAGAAATTTGATGACCCCTATATAACAAAGACAACATATATATCTTACTAGATCGTCCAATCTTAGAACACGGCTCTTGTGTATAGTTCCCCAGTAAAAAATACAAACCAGGACACTTTTTGATCTGCGCGGCCTCAACAGTAATGTAAAGGTGAGATTGCCGTCTTTACCACATATTGCATCTTTCCAACGTCATTATTTTTCGGCTAAGTCGGTCGCTACTGTGTACTCCAAACAACGGAGGTATGTTAAAGACACGTCGCTATCATCTACTTGTACTAATATGTGAAATTTATTAATAAGTTGGGCCGAAATCCCGGCGGTACTGCAATACCGGGCCAACCCGCGACAGAGGTGGAGCAAGCCCCTAGCACTCCGTCTGATTCCAAAAATCAGTTTAACATTTGTTGTTCTCCAATGGAGAAACTATCAGATGTTAAGCTGATAAGAACAGATACTACACTTTGATCTTAGCCATAAGGCCGAGAAGCGATAACTTGAAACGGCAAAACAGCCGCCACACCATAGGCACGCTGCCAGAACCAGTTGGGAATTACACGGACACATAAGTAATGAAATATCTGACTGCCGTCTGCTTTCAGTTTCAGGGTGTTTGTTGGTTGCGCTGCAGCCATTTCTGTCAAGCAGTTCTGCTCGGCACAAGAAAATATGTTATGTAGATATAACAAAGTGAGTGGATGTAATCGTTCAGGTAAAATATACTCTAGCATATAAATACATTTAATTATATATGTAAGTAGAAGAATAAATGTTTCCACTGTACTCGATTACAGCAAACAAGCCTGTCGGCAAGACTTTCCCATGCAATGCTGACATACAGGCAGCACCACCGTACATTCAAAAACCCCAGTCTGGAGCGAGTTTGCTCTTATAATTCCCAACCAGTTCTGCCCAGGCTTGTTAAAGGTTGTACGTTTTTGGCTTTGAAAAGTTACTCTGGCTTCTCTTCAATTGTCGAATAAATCTTTCGCCTTTTACTAAAGATTTCCGTGGAGAGGGGCACTCTAATGAGTCTAAAATGAATTTTTTCGTAGTGCCCGGCGGCTTCGGTTGCTGGGCCAATATTTAATAAATTTCATACAAATAAAAGCTGTAGTTGGTTGAATTTGTTTTGTAGTAGGTGTCTTTCTCTTCCATAGCATTGTGAAAGTTGTCTAACTCATTCCCATATTTCGTCCAAATTATGCCGCTGAGTTAGATTTTGTCCACAGAGAGTGGAGCCCATATAAACATGTCCGTCCTACTTCCGCCTTTGCTCTCTGCTTCAAAAAAAATGGATTCCAATGATCCAAGGCAGAGGAAAAGCAAGAAACGCCAGGGGCGGAGGCGTAATCAGCATACACGGGACACCCAGTCTTTCAACAGCGTCAACGTGCCCATATCGGAAGCCTCGACGTCGAAGGATGGGTTTCCGAGACCAAACCGATCCGAGTACAAGTTAATCAGATCACTGCCCAGCATTCAAAAGTCGACGTTGACAGTAAGAGACAACTCAAATTGGTCACGCCGTCGCCTGATTGGCTGTCCATGCCATGCCTGCCAGTGCTCCATGGACCCCAGCGATCTCCTGGGCCATTATCTGGGGGACCATATGTACGGGATGCGTGGAGTTCCGTTTGTGGAGTTGATAGCGGAGCAAAAGGTTTCCTTGTGTGGCCATGTGAGCAGCTTTGAGCACGATGTGCACACGCTTCTGGGGGTCTTTGTGTACCGTCGATACGGCCTCAATCCGCTGAAATGTGCCCGTAACACTCATCTGCCGGAGAAGTATCGTCAGTATTCGCAGCACGGCGTCCTTATGCTCTTTGGCAGTCGCACCAAGCACTCTCTGCTGTGGCACCGCAAACCCGCCATGACTGATGTGCTAGTCTTCTGGGTGGCCACTCCTCTGCAGGATGTGTCCGTGTGCTTGCGACTGCAGGTCCAGGCAGCAAATTCTTCGCACAGCTACTCCAAGCTCGTGCAGGCTCGCCCCGTGTCCGCGACTGTCCAGGGCTGCAAAGAGTTCATCAAAACCGACAGCAACGCCATCCTCATCAGCCTGGACGACCTGCGCGGCCTATTGGACTTGGATGTGTGGCAACAGATGCTCACTGTGGACTTAAAGTTACTCGGGGAACAGAAAAAATAATCGACAACAAATTACTATATAAATATGCTTTAATTTTTTTTTGATTACTTTTTGGCCATGTACATAAATATATTATAATCTAGAGCTAAATAAACATTGAACATAAAACATTAGGAGTAGCATTATCGGACAAGAAATTGCACTAGGATATTTGTAAATAGAGACAAAATATCAGAGATTACGTTTGATAGGTCCAGAGATCGTCCACTTTCTTCACATATTGCGACTATAGTTCACATTTGTATTTACAATTCAAGCACAAGACGGCTGATAAGTGGATACGATCAGATAAGTTCTTTACTTTTGGCCTAAACATATATATTTCGTACAATTTTGAGAGTTTACTCACGACTCATTATCCTCAACACTTAACACATACAATATAGAATTTACAATCTTGAGCTTACATACAATTTAGATATTAAATATGCTATTATCGTAGGGTACTACATATACATATATATATATATATATATATCGATTTATATAACTTTATATCTTTGAGGCTTGCAGAGAGCCTCCTGCCTGCCTGCGAGCCTGCAGCTATTCAAAAATTGTACTAGAAAACGAGATGCGTGCGCACGGGCCGATCCGCTGGCGAGGGGGTTGCTTGTGTGGGGGGGAGACCAGTGTGGTGTGTGGTGTGGTGGCCACGCCTTGAGCATAGCATATCATAACGAAACATGGGGCCACAAGGCCAAATAAAAAGTTACTAAACAAAACGAAAAACTAAAAAACGAAACTGAAATATTTAAAATAAAACTTCCGTCTAGTGTTTGAAATCGGAAGGAGGGAGGGCGACTTTTACTGTTGCTGCTAGCCCGCCTTCTGGGTCTGTTTCTGGCGTTGCAGCGCCTCAAAAGCCTCGATTTCCTTCTTCTCTTTGGCCTGGTTGCGACGCTCATACTCCAGACGATGCGAGATGATGCGCTCCACGATCCGCTCGGTGGTCATCTCATTGCCAGAGTCGATGAGCTCGAAAATGGCTCGCGTCTTTGGCACGGCATATGGATCAATTTTGCCATCCTCCATCGCAATGGGTGTGCGTCCATGGCAGACCACGTCGATTTTAAAGTGTTCGAGCAGCTCCTCGGTGACACAGTACGGTGCCCCGATCACCACCTCATTGACAAACTGTACAAGAAAAAGAGAAGCCAAAACAGCGTTAGAAAAAGTAGCACCTCAAGGAGACGCATAGGTAGACCGTACCTTGCAGGCCAACACGCTGAGCACGCGCTCGTGCAGATTCATGATGGGATAATTGCTGCCCTTGTACGAATTGACCACGGGATCTGTGTGAAGGCCAACAATCAAATAGTCGCCCAGCTTGCTAGCCTTCTCCAGGAAGTCCAAATGACCCACATGGAACAGATCAAAGGCTCCAGCCACATACACCTGAAAAAAAAAACATAGGAGTTAGAACTACTCTCTGTTGAGTCTCGTGTCTGTTTACTTACAATCTTGTCTCCAGGATTTGGGGACTTGCCATCGCTGAATTGTATGATCTTTTGTGTGGTGGGCAAGAACTGACTGCAACCGGTCCAGGGACTTTTGGCAGCTGAATCTTGACCCATATTCGATGAACCTGGATGGGATTTTATTTGTAGTAGTTTTAACATTTTCGCTGTTTATGCAAATTGTTTGGTAATTGGTTTGAAAAGCGAACACAGACGAATGAGAGCAGTGTAGTACATAGGAGATAGCATTTACATTTACATTTACAATTACAGGAATTGATTTGGATTTGGTTGTGGTTTTGATTTGGATATTGATATTGATATTTGATTGCAGATAGCAGATAGCAGGTCATTGCAGGACATATATTTGTGATATATTTCATATTTCATTTGTCATTCATTTCGCGGGCGCGCACACGCACAGGACATTTGGTAATTGGCATTTGAGGTTTTAGCATATATTTGCATATACGAGTAGTAGATTATATTTTTTTGTTAGTGGTAAACAGTGCGTACATAGAAATAAAAAGAAGAGAAAGAGTAAAGATGTAGAGAGCAAAATAAGTCAAAGGATTAGTCACGGATCAAACAAAGTCAAAAACGGTACGGAAAGGATAAAGGCTCAACTAAGAGCCCAAGCTAAGCGTGCGGTGGCGTGCCAGCAGTGGACGGACTCTTTCCAACAATAGCCACAACAAAACCCCTTAAAAGCGTCATGCACATGCCATATATGTTGTTTGTTTTGCAACAGCTGATAAGGTGTTTTCGTGCCGCTAAGGACGTGCCCGCCACTAAACTGTTCTATTATTATTCGTAGACAACATATAGCTACATACATATATGAATTGTTCATACTTGGAACTGAGATTCGATTCGATTGGTGGTTTACGCGCAGCATGCAGAGCAACGTACAACAAAGAGTAACAGAAGGAGACAGTCCGGGGAGAGAGAGAGAGAGAGAGTGGAGTGGCAAAAGAAAGTAAAAATCTTAGTCTAAAGTTAGTATTTGTTAACAATTTAAGAACTCAATGAACGGAACACTCAATGAAACAAGAATTGTGCTGGCGGCTGTGATTCAATGGGCGTTTTAGGGAGACAAATGAAACTTATTTCGATACAATAGCCGGGGCCATGGAACAAGCGGAAGCTACCTTCTTTCTCGATGTCGTATTCAGCGGATCCCTGGCGGAAGTGGTTGCGGGTCAGCAACAACATGCGACCCACCAGGTCGGTTGTCGAGACGCCAGCTGTGCGTCGTACCTCCCTAAGGATTGGAATGGATACAAAGAAGGCCAACGTTTAGTTTGGATTCAAGAAACAATCTTTTCAGACACTCAGTACTCACTTGTAGCGATTGGCCGACTTGACCAGATGATATGTATCGACGCCCTCGGCTGTCATTGTAATATCATCTGGAATTAATAAAGCAAGATAAAGCGTCTTCCAATACATCATGATAGTGTTTTACTCACCGCCGTGCACACAGAAATCACAGTTATTCTTATCGAGAACCTCCAGAGTGGTCACATAGGGGGCACCGAGAACCACCTCGTCCACCCACTTGATACCCTTTACCATCTTGACGCGCTCCTCCTCGGTGAAGACGGGCGGTCCCTTGTGTTTGGTTATCTCCTCGTCGGTGTGAATGCCCACAATTACCTTATCGCCAAGAGCTTTGGCTTGTCGCAGAGAGTTGGCGTGGCCAAAGTGGACCATATCGTAGCTGTAGGAAGGAGTGGAAGTTGAGATTCATTAGTTGGACATTATGGCTATCTTCTTCTGGAAGTGGAAGTGTGGCAGAAGATGCGACACGCTCCATGTCTCTCTTATCTGAACACCTGTACCCGTGCTGTATGTATGTATGTCGCACGGGAAATGTACCGTCTTCCGGTTAACAAATTGGACAAAAATTGAACAACTTCAATAGAAAGACAACAGCGACCTTGAGCAAATGATTCCCGTGTACCGCCCCCAGTGATTGGGTGTGAGGTGAGTCATTTAATGCCTAGAATTAACTTATTTCAGAGCTCGCTTGATAAGCCCGGACTAGAAGCTATAGTATAACTTGGTAGCTCTGCCCTCGTCTGTATGTATGTCTTACATATATAGCAGAAAGTTATCGCCTTGTCAGTACAAAGTATGAAGAGATTTGCATTCAACTGAGTCTCGGGTTCAAGTAACTTTTGCTTTTAAGCAAAAGAATCTCATTCATTCATTCACTTAATAATCGAACAATGAATTACAGCACACCCTTGCTTTTACTCGACAACCGAGAAAGGAAAAACAAAATACATGTCGTGTGAATGACGCTGAACATTTCTGCAGCGAATATACGCGAGGGAGAATCCAAAACCTGCCCACCACTGCATTAATTGGAAGGGTATCCAAATCATCGGCTTCCCCGTCCATCGTGTGAAGATCTCTATGATCAAAGTTCATTTACAAATAAGTAATAAATAAATTCTCAAAGCAATAAAATCAGCTTTGATTGGTATGTGAGACCCTTCGATTTTGACCCGCAGCAGTAATTGAAAATTTGTGCTTGGGCTCAGGCTTGGATGTATACGAAAGTATACCCATTTAAATCATTTACTACATCGTTTACATAAAACGCCCCATTCAACGCAAAGTCCAAGCGCATGAGCAAAGTGTCTGTGGTTCGGCTTAATGGCAACCAGTAGAGACCAGTGGCTATCCCCAGGCCATGCCGGCTTTGTGCTCCACTTTAGCGCCGCAGCAGCAGCATTGGTCAAGCTTGCACTTTGGACCCGATCATCTGTTGGCACAACCAAAAGAGATCGCATGGCGAGAGATGGATGGGGCAACCAGAGATATGTACATATGTTCGTATGTATGTATGTATGATTTCTGTGTGCCATTTAGCAATTTTTAATTGCAATTGTGCTCGAGAGTGTGCACACGCGTACGTACATACATATGTAAATACATACGTACGAGTGTCTGTACAAACAGCAAGTGCAAACAGCACATGCGAGTGGTGCGAGTATTCATTCCCCGTCGTTTCGATTCTAAAGCATTTTCCATAGGCACGGCACACACGTGCCCCGAGCCTATTTTGGATTGGTTCGGCACTTGCCAGACGTGACGTTCCATTTAAATTGCCTCTAAATGACTTCAAATAGCATTAATTTTGCATTACGGAATGGCATGTTTCATTTAAATAATCGCAAATTATGAACCGGATCGAGAGACACAACTTATAAATGGTATTTTTCCATTAAAATCCATCCATGATTCATTTTGTCAACAACTAAATACATAAACTACGCAGCAATGTAGTCCGTTATTCCTTTGAGAGAGAGAGAGAGAGCAATGGAATAGGCAAGGCGCAAGAATAACGGCCAACATACTAGTAAAGGGAATACCCACCCAGTGACCCAAAGACTATGAGAATAATATACGATCCGACATAGACACGTAATTATTTATTTATCGTTCTGAAATCATCATTTCGCATGCAAAGTTATGATTTTAAAAAAGGAGGCCAGACTGAAATATTGTGACACACGTTAGATTAGCTCAGACTATATACCTCACTCACAGGTATGTAGTAATAATATAGCACCCAAACGAAACAAAACAGTTAAGAGCCACACACGAAAATATGTCTATGATAAGAAGTGAGAAAACGTCACCATTATCGGTTCCGTCTAACTGATTAGACCTCGTATGTACCCATATCGTAGACCGTTGATATGTGGTGGAGCCAATTGCGAATTCGACCAAAAACGTTACGGATGTGAGTATATATATAAATATATTATATAATCTGTACAATTAACGTTCGCCAGTCATATCGCACCCATAAGATCAAGGTTGTCAAATTGCCTTGACAATAAACCGAACCAAATATTTTACGAGTATCTATCTGTATATTTAAATGTTCAACTTTTGGCTGTGGCTGTGGCTATGGCTGTGTCTGTACCGACGAATGTCTGGGCCGGTGGATTGATAAAAAGCCAACAAATAGGCAAAAAAGAGACTCTACTACGTCACGGAATCCGAGCATAATGGAGAGCCAAAAATAAACCTACCTCGTCCATGGGTATATATAGAGGTGGGAAGGGGGGACATTAATCGTAAATATATTTATATAGTATATTTTCGCCTGATAGTAACAGCACACAGCTGGTAGCCCGTAGCCGTAGCCGCAGAGCAGGGCCGCAGGCCGCAGTAGCAGCTAGTAAAAATTCATTAATCGAGAGGGAAAAACCTTTGCTCCCGGAGATTTTCTGCCATAGAGGAGAAGAGGAAAGAAATCTGTACCGAATGGGGGGGAAACAAACATGCGCGTAGTATCATGTATTATTGTACTCTATATGTAGAGCAGGCCTCGTCGGGGGCTGCTTAATCAATTGAGTGAGCAACAGGCGGCGACACCAGGCGACGACTAGAACAGCCACGAACGTTGCTGATTAAAAAATATCACGCGATTCTTAGTAGAATTTGTGCTCTGACGACCGGGGGTCTTGGCGGGTGTACCCAGAGCCCAAAGCGGGAAATATTTACAATAAATATTACGAGCATCATTTGCTTACTTTTTTTTTTGTGAACTGTTTTTTAGCTCAAGTTCATTGACATTTGCCATTGACTGAGTGAGTTCTGGAGAAGGAGAAGGAGGAGGCGGCTGGCTCATTGCTTGCGTCAATGATCTCAATCTCTGCTGATTAGAGACGATTTTGGTGGACCGAGGAGTCGCTGGGTTAATGGGCTGATTCCTCTCGGATTCCTCCGCACAGAAATGTGTACCAAAATAAAGTGCTTGTTTATATTTTTTTTGCAGAGACCCCCATCCGAAGAACAGCTGATAATGGCATTTGAATATTGCTTGGCGGGTCTCTCGGTCTGCTTATCAGCCTTAGATGTTTCGCTGGACTTCCATACTTGATACTGGGGGTGCGGGGTGGAGTAGGGTGGGGTGTGCGACCCTCATTGGGGCTAGGGGAGGGCTCTGATTACCCAATTTACCCGGAAATACAAGTACGTGTGATTTATTATATATCAAAGCGGATTTAGAAAAGTAAAATTCCATTAATCAAGGAAGGTTTGAGTATTATGAAACGTTTTAACGTTGTTCTTGGATATGGATTCTTAATGGATATAAATGCATCAAATGCACTTATTCGTTAATTTTAATTTATTCATTTATCCTTTATATTTATTTCGACTGCTAATGTAAATTCTATCCTTAAACATTTTACTTGTACTCTTTAGCCTTTGTGGCCTTCAAGGTCTGCTGCAAAATGTCAATCAAATTATATGCCAAATGCACCCAAAAGAATGCCGGACGGAGAGGCGGATCCAACATGGGATGATGGTTAAGCCATGAACTGAAAATTGGGCGTGGGACGGAGACGAGGACGAGGCATGCGCAAATCCCAATCACGTGATGTTTGGAGCGACCGACGGACCGACCGACCGGCTGGGTTGGCCGCCACAGTCAACAAGGGCCACGTAAACGAACCCCAGAAACAGAATCAGAAAGAGAAACGTGCCGCTGCGGGCAGCGATACAGTGGGAAGAATAAATCTCGCTTCTCACTCTGTGCACATACACAGAATCATACGATGATTTTATTTGTACAAACGAGTATATATGTATATGTATGTACATACATATATGTACATATATATGGGCGTGTGCCATTGTTTGTTTGTTTTTTTAGAACCGAGAGAGAGAGAGTGAGGCGAGAGGATAAACAATAGATATAAATATATGTATATTGTATTTATATGTATGTTTATACAGCGTTCAGCGGAAGCCACAATTGAAAGAAGGAAATTTCTGTCGACTGATAAAGCAAGGAAAAAAAACTTGTTATGGTAGGCCATCCATCCATCTACGGAGTACATATAGTATTATCGCCGTAGAATGCGTCAGTCTCGATAAAGATAAACCGGTTTTGGTCTATGCATTGGTCTAGAATTCAAATGTTTAATGGAAAGAGAGCGCCCACAAAGTAATAATACGACTAGAAGAGAACATGCATATAGTAATTCTACCAATACCTATACCCTATATCCTATATCCTACTCGTAGGTGTATATACTCGTAGTAGAGAATTAATATGTGCAGTCGTGCGATCTTTTGGTTCTGATTGACCTTGAACTTGAAATAGACTCTACATATATAGCGGATGACTTGGATGCTATAATTATATACATATTTACATCCCGCCATGCAATTAGTATATGTACACATATAATTCTTGCGAAAGTGCTTGCTTTGACCCACTGTACATGCACTCGCCCGCCGGCCAGCCGTTGCCTATCCCTCCCCCCACTATTCCTCCTATCAATAAAGTGACGCAAGCAAGCGACAGCGACTACCGTTAGTGGGACGTTTCGTGGATAATTTTCCACCGCTTTCAAGGTACTATACAAATGCTAAAGGTTCTTCGATTGAATAAGACACCTATGTATTACTACCCACTTAGGGAGTGGATCCCTTCCACCACAATATATATATGTACATATGTATGTATATATGACCAATGACTCACCATCCATCGCACCAGACGCGGACGTCTTTGCCTTCGGTAGTGGTAGGGGTTTCCTTCTGTTGTGTGTTGCCGTTGCAGTGACTGTAGTTCTGGCCAGTACTGCAGCCGTTCACAAGTTTGTCACTCATTGTTGATTTATTGAATTTTTCGCTTTTTTTTATATTTAACGTTGACTTCGAATTACACGCACATTGAAGAGTAAAAGTTGCTTTTAGTTTTATTTATTTTGTTCCGGGGGGGAATTTTAGCCGAACACGACGTTCACACTTCGAGCTCCTGGATGTGTGTTCTGAGCTACGAGCACGCTTAGTACTTTTATTTCGAGAGCTACTAAGTTTTTGATGTTCGCTGCTTACTGCTTATCAGCGCGCGGGCGCATGGGGAATGGGGAAACTATAATCAAGCGAAGTGCTATGGGGGTACATCAGTGTAATTTTCTTATTCTCACCCAGCTGTTCGCCGTCATCGATTCATCGTCACCATCTATCGGTGTTTTATTTAGTTTTAGTTCTGCCCGGCGAAGCAAGATAAGCATGGAGTGGTGACACATGACACGGCTGGGAGACTCGCAGGAATTGCGGTCCGGGAAGGACAATTTATTTTATTAAGCGTAGTTTTCGTCCTGTCCGAACATTTGCATTCCATTCGGATTTCGATAAATACTGTGTATCTATTGGTGGACCTTTTGCAGTAACGATAACAAAATACAAGAGGAATACCCCTATCCATAGAGGTGTAATCAGAAGTAATCACAAAAAATAATTTGTTGCTGCCAGAATATTAAAATAAATGAAATATGTGCGTTGCTATCCTTATAATATCCTAACAAGGCAGACGTTGACAATCGAATCATGTTGTGCAGCCATAAGAAGTTTAGGCTTTACAAAGTACACACCACAGCATTGAGCATAGTTTTAAAAATTTCACGTGTAATTTCGACAAAAAATCTTCCACAATTACTCCCATTATTCAATCCTTGTAATTTGAATCGGTTTGGCGTGAATTAATACAATGTCGAAGCGGGACAGGGCCTATGCGCAGGCAGAAGAACGGTGGCTCAACGTCGTCTCTCCGACCAGTGGCAGTCGACAAGCAGTCGCACCAGGCCCAGACCACCTGGGCGTGGAAGTGGATGATGAAGAACGGGGCCATATTAGCCAGGAACAGACCGCGAATGAGCATCAGCTACTGGATCCCGCGGTGGACAGCCTGCTGCACGTCATCTCCGACGATTCCGATATATGCAGTCTCATATCGAGCAGCGTATGCACCAAGTTCCACGGCTGGCCTGATGCGGACGAACCCTCTAGTGAGGAGGCCGTCCACCATGCAGTCTACGGACTCTGTCGCACAATGCAATCACAGGGCGAAGATCTACAATCTGCATCATACTCGGCCTACACGCCACCCAAACGGACGCGAATAAGCGAAATAATCGAGATCAATGGTTAGTTTATGCACAACCTTAAGCATAGGTTTTTATAAACTAAATCCCTTTTTTAGATTCTCCAGAAGCGGCCACAGACTCGCGTGTGGTCTTTATGCAATCGGTTTCCACAAATCCCGGGGTTTTGCTCACCAACGGCAGCCTAGTCGAGTCTCATCTCACGGAAGTGTTTGAGATCCTTCCGCACAGCGAAGAGCAAGCTCTCCAAATGGTTGACCCAAACGCCGAGCAGTGCGTTGTCTACGAAGACGTGGACGGCGAAATCGTCCTGGCCGAGGAGCACTGCTGCGAGATAATAGTCTCGACACAGAACGAGCAGGAGCTCCCTAGGGCCTTCCTTATGTCTGGCCACGAAGCCCTGCTCCGCCATCATCTGAATGGCTCTGGCTACATCGATGGCGTGGCAGGAGATGAGGATGAGGAAGAGACGCATATGGAGGCTGGCAACAATGTTTATCTCAGCGATGCGGCTCTGGACCAGCCGATGGTTCATCATCATGAGCTCGTCGAAGAAGAAGCCGCCGAGGACGAGGAGGCGCACAACGACAATGACAATGAGAATGTTGACTTTGTCGACGACAGTCCGCTGGAGGAAGGGCGCCCCGATATCTGTGAGGTGTACGACCACGAGTTGGAAGACGACGACAATGAGGGGGAGGCAGAGGATGAGATTCAGCAGGGACACCATCATCATCATCATAATCAGCTACATCTAGAGCAGCAGCTTCCCCTGGAGCATGTTCCAGAGATGGAGACAGAGCAATCCCAGCAGCCCATCGTAATCAGTGACGTAGAGGAGGAGGAGGAGCAGCCCGAGCCCGAGGCTGAGCACAGCAGCCCCACACAGTTTCCCAATAGCTCCTCCTCCACGCCTAATGGCAGCGACAACTATCACTACGATGACGATCTGGGGGACGACGATCGGCCAAGGAAAATGCATCCGGCAAAGCGCAAGTATCCTCTGCTGAAGAACACCCTCTTCGCGGAGGCCATGGACCGGCGGCTGGCCACCATCTGCCAGGCCCAGCCGCAGATGAGTCTCAGCGAAAAGGTTGAGACCTGGGATACGGCCACCACCCATGACTGTGAGGCGGTCGAGGATGTGGAGAACTTCCAGGCCACTTTTGAGGAGCGAGAAGCGTCCAAGCCCAACACACAGGACACCTTCAGGGAATTCCGCGAGACACTGGCTCGCAATATGGAAAAGATCAGCCGCCAGCTTATGCTGAGGCCAGTCGAATCGCCAGTTGACCAGGCCAGTGCAAGCCTGGGGACATCTTCTCCGGAGAAGCCCAACATTCAGCGACGCCAGCTGCTTGTGCAGCCCACAGAGGATACCATTATTCTGGACGATGACGATGACGATTGCTACGAGGTGGGAGGAGACAATCCATCTGAAACCACACTCACACCGGAGGATGAATCGCAGGAACTCAATTCGGAGGAGGAGGAACATCAGGAGGACTCCAAAATGGCACCGGACATGAAGACAATTCAAACGCAGACATCGGTGCAGAGACTGGCCACAAAGGAGACTTCTACAGCTGATCTGGCGCCGCTGCCAGTGGCGTCAGTGTCCACTGCCTCCGCAGAATCTCCAGGCCCTGCTGCCGCTCCCGAAGAACAGGGAATGAATGATATGACTGAAGCCATGATCTCCACGGAAACTGAAGTTGATCGTAAGCTGGCGGACGCTGTCTTTGGCTTAATGCGTAAGAAGGTCAAGAAACGGCAACAGAAACTACTGCTGGAGCAGCAGCAGCAGCAGCAAAATCATTCCCACAATCGGGAGCAGCATCCCCATTCCCCATCGGGTAAGCGGTTCCCTAATGCGCCATGGCATTACCACGTCTAATCTTTCTCTGTATCGTATCGCCCATAGATGTGTCTCACAGCGAGAGGACTGGACAGAATGATGCCACCTCTGCCGATTGCCCCAACGATACCATGTTCTACGAGCAGCAGGAGTTCTGTAGCTATCTGGGACTCACAGAGTTGTCCACGGCCAATGCAGTAGCCTCAGCCATGCGGGAGCTGGCCAACAGCACGGTGGCTCGACGATCTCTGAGAGTGCGGACGCAGGAGCAGCTGGACAGGATGCGCACCGATGTGCGCGGCAAGCGAAAGGTGAGGAAGCAGCACAGCGAGCAAAGCATAGAAGAGCAATCTGGAGCCACGGAAGAGCAACGTCAGTCCACCCAAGCGATTGACCCATACTATGAGGCACAGGGCGATCGCCCAGTAGCCTTGGTGGACGAGGAGGAGAGGGAAGATGGAGTTGCTGACAATAGATGCTCAAAGTCTGAATTGGTGGAGGCGGCCTTTTCCCAGGTCTATGCCGCTGCCATGCCCAACCAGAGCCAACAGCAAGAAGAGGATAACAGATGCCCCAAGTCTGAACTGGTGAGTGCGGCCTTCGCCCAAGTCTATGCCGCTGCCGCCCCGGCCCCGGCCCGTTTGGAGCTGCTGGAGAGCATGCAGAAGCGCCTGCGACAGGCGCGTGAGACGAAGCCATCCATCTACATTGTTCAATCGATGAGTAATGTTTCGCCAGTAGCGCCGCCAATGGCACTACCAAAGCCACGCACGAAAACGCCCTCTCCCACCCGCTACGTCGAGACTGCGAGCTATGCCGGTCCGCATCCCTCTGTGGAGAGCGCCAGCTCAGACCAACCCCAGTTGAAAAGCAATCCAAAGTCAACCAAAACCCAAGCGAAAGCTTCTAATACTCCCCGAAAGAGCCAGGCGGAAAAAAGGAAGCCAAGAGCTTCGGTGGGTGCTACGTCCCCTAATAAAGCGGCAACTGCACGCGTCCGGGACCTGGTCACACGTTCCACCACGCACATGAACTCAAAGCTGCTGCGCAATCGAAAGGTCAGTCTTCTGAAGAGCTATGCCCTTTCGGATGCGGATGCTATTGGCAGGGGCAGACGCCTGACTGGTGGCAATGCCAAAGGAACAGCAGCCAAGAAGTCGGTCAAAGGCGGCACGAAGAAACCAACAGACAAGCAAAAACCGGAAACCACGGAGGCTCTGGAGAATAAGTTGCCCGAACAGCATCGTCTGGAGCAGCAGCAGAAACCTCCATCAAAGTCAGCTAGGAAGGGAACCAACGTTTGGTCTGGAGATGCCGAGTCGGGATGTAAACTCCCGAAGATCTACAGGCGTGCGCGATCCCATACGATGCCTGGGTCTATTCCTGGGTCCTCTGTTCAAACATCAGCCGTTAAGCCTTTGCCTGTTGCCCAGATGCCCAAATCTCTGCATGTTCCTGTTGATTTTCCTCCAATCGAGACCTTGATGAACGATTCCCAAGAGTTTTTTGCAAAACATACACCTATATCCCCATCTAAAGACCTCTTGGGTGGATGTATGTTCAGTGATTGCCAGTCTGCTGGACAACAGGAGCCACATTTCTTACACGGAAATCCTCGCTATAGCCAATATACAATCACTTCCACCTATTCCCATGCCCATGATCCGTATGAATCTTTGGCCAAGTCCATCCCGATATTTCCGTCACTCAGCCAAACAGAAGCCGGGCACAAGGAGAGAGAGCAGGATCTACATTTCTCGCGTCGTCGGCCGACGCAGCAACCTGAATATGCTGGGGTCGATGGGTCATGTATCGATATCAGTCATACCCTTCCACCAGGTGGCATGCTCCGACTCAGCGAAGGATCTCGTATGCTCAGCAACCCGCTGGCGGGCAAACACGGCAAGGTGTTGTACATCTACTATGAGCTGGACCAGCTGATAGTCCTGCAGGAGCACTGCGTCAGCTTCTGGAAGTACTCGAAGGTCTTCAATGTCTTGCACAAGCCACGCTCGCCGGCTTCCTCATCGTCGCCGGAGAATAGAGCCGCGACAGACTCGAACCTTCTAGGCCAAGGTGAACCGAAAGCCACAGAATCGGAGCATGCATATGAGGACTTTGAAAGGGGCCCGCGTTGGGTGAATCTGGGAAGACTGAGGCGCGTTACAAATGGTGCGTACTGAACATGACATACACTTGGACATTTCCTAACATCCAACTTCCATCCGCAGACAAAGAGGTCTTTGCCCCGTTCGGGAATAGACTGTGCGTGCACAACTCGACGCCTGTGTACCTGGAGATGCGTTGCCATCCGCTGGACCACCACAAGCGGGAAGTAACGCTGACGTCGCTGTATGTGAACGTTTACTACTACTGCGAGGAGGAGCTGCGCCCCAAGATGCATTCTGTGCATCTGGATGCGGTCAGCTGGTGAGCCTTGAGTCGAATCACAATCAAACAATCATAATTGATGTTCCCATCTCTGTCTTTTCAGTGACGGGTCCCATGTGATTTTCACAAGCATTGTAGAGTCTCGCTACTTTGTGATGGCCTGGCAGCAGGAGGTGGTGATGGGTAAGCCACGTTCGGGCATCTGCAAGTACTCGCTGACCCCCACGCTGGACACACTGGCCTCGATACGCGAGTTCAAGCAGCTGCGGCACGAACTGAAGCACATTGAGTGCCTGACGGAGGATCGCCTGATTGGCTATGGGCTGACTCGCATCACGATCTGGGACCATCGCAGCGGGGACACGCTGATGAACTACGACCTTGGGTGCCCGCTGGGTCACAGTCTGGCCGCCATACACTATCCCAGTTTCGACATGGACCAGAGCAGCATGCTGGTCCTCTATCAGCACATGGAGTCACAGCAGCCGGACAAGCCCTCCGAAATGCACGTGATCGCCTGCGAGTTGTCGCATGCGACGCCCTCGCATCGTCTACTGCAGGTACACCGCCTGCCAACGCCTCAGTTTAATGAGCACATTCAGGCCGTTAACACCGGCGATCACCTGATCATCAAGGCCGCCACAGGCGAAGAGATTTGGATAAGTTCCGCCGATCCCAGCCAGTTGACGTACGTTGCAGCGCAGGGTAATGGTTCGCAGCGGTTCTATGCGCGCCTGAAATCTCAGGTTATCGAATTGTCGACGCGCACCCTCACCGTGGACAGCATCGCCAATCACATGCTGCAACTGGCCGTTCAGCAGCAGAAACAGATTATGAACAGCAGTCGGACGACCATGTCGGCTTTTGCAACTACCGCTGCTTTAATCCAGTCCATGCCCGTACCAGTATGAGCCGAAAGAGTGTCTCAGTCTCAGCCTTTTCTACTCTTCGCCCAAGTTCTGTATCTAGCCGCCTGTCCCTGTTCGTTGTACGACTTGTGCCTCTCACCAGATACGACGATACGTTGTTGGCGTCTAATCTAATCTGAAATGTAATATTCATAGCCCCGTCACACAACTACACCCAAATTCTTACCCACGCCCACTCGAACTTACATCAAATATAATTGAAGGTAATATCGGATATAGCCCCTGGGCGACGATTCACGTTTATTAATTCACCCCAAACACCCTCAACACCTACTTGTTTTAGATAACTTTCTCTAGTCTAAGTCCTAATCCTAAGACGGCCTTAATTAAGTCATCCATTTGTATTATCTAAGTGTTTTTATTTGATTGCCGTTTTTGTTTTTTTTTTATTTTAAACTTTTCTAAAAGAAAAACAAAACTCTAGGCGGATTGTAAATTAGTTAACGTAGTTCTAGCCCCTAACCTATATATATTGAATATTGTATTTAAACATTAAATTTGAAGCAGTAGAAGTGTCATACAATAAGTTAAGCGACGAAAACCAAAATGGAAACTATAAGCAGAATATGGATGGATCCCTTTTCAAATATATAATTGTAAAATTACTCTATTTCCAGTGTATTCGTGTGTTCGCTACCAGTTTGGTAGCCATTCAGTATGAGACTTGAAGACAATATTAAATCTTTCTGCTGGGAGTCTTTAAAATGACTCCAATGTAACTATTAAAGGTGTCTTTGAAGTCCCTAATGTTTTCTTCGTCTCTGCCCTTGATTTGTTCGTCTTTCACCTTGATTTGCCCGATACTGGCTCTGACGGTGGTTGAAATTATAGAGGAATTACTTGACAACTGACAAACAATATCCATTGCACTGAGCTGCGATGCTAGCTTCCTGTGCCAAGTGTATTTCTTGACCTCCACTGGCTAGGGAAGACTTCCCTTGCAGCAAAATCAAAAGGATGATCCTTGATGTATAGGATGCTCGAAACGCTTATAAGTCTAGGTTTCCCTTTTCTCAAGTTTGGCCTGCATTCGCGCTCCACAATAGAAGGTACCGAACTTTCCAATATGAGCTTTGGTATACATACTTTTGATTCATGATTCATGGTTCACAAGAAAGACCATGGTTGGTTTTATCAAATTCTCATATATTTTAAACTATTTTGGTATATGAACTAAACAATTTCAACTACAGATTGGCTTCTCATTCTCGACTTATTACTTAGTAATCTAGTTATTCTTACATAATTAGTACATTATTAGTTGCTAAGATCTAATGTTGTATGTACAAAAGATTTACTTACACGGAAAGTAAAACTCGTATAAAAATGGAAGGGGAGAGGCTGCGGAACTACACTTTTACAATGTAATGTATGTTCCATATGGGGGTATATCTGAAATTGAAATTGTTGGATCGGTCCGGCTATAGTTGCAGCTACTAGAAAGCTAATTGCTAGCCTGAGAGAGTTGCGCCGAACCGAATCACTAATGCAAATGCAATAAAAATCCCCAACGAGGAAAGTTCTAAAAGTCACGGCTAGCTCAAGTGGTTCTGTTTACGGGGGGGTCCTTACGTGTCTAATAAAGTACAAGAATTTTATAATGTAGTTGCGACTGAGCGGCGAAAATGTACAATTCACGAATGTTCACATTTCTACTGATAATTTTCAAAATTTTTTAACGAAAACCACTTTGAGAGCCGCAGGAGCAGAAACGTTTACGGTGGGGTCGGTGGACTACAGTCACTACAATTCCCTGTCCGGCTTATGGGTCGACGTTGTCGTATCGTTCTGCCGACCCTCTTTGGCCAGTTGCCAGCGCTTGAACTCTACCATTTGCATGATCCGCACACGGAGCGGATGCTCGCGCTGCTTCATCACCGCCGCCAGTTTACTGAACTCCACGTTGTACATGAAGACCACGGGTATGAGTACATCGTCGTTACCATCGCCGGACATGGCAAACATGGGTTGCGTCTCGCCGGAAGAACCTGGTACATTATCACAGACAATTAAAGCAACAGCGCCAGCCTTCTGCGCCAGTCGTGCCTTGCTGACAAACGTGCAATCGCCGCGCTCGGCCACCAGAACCTTTCCCTTCGCATCATCGGCACCCTCCTCCTGATTGAGCTTCTCACCGCAGGCTCTCAATGGTTTGGCCAGCATGACATCGCCCTCGACAAACTGCTCGCCAATCAGCTCTGGACTGAAGTGCGATGGTCCGGCCATAAGAGCAGTCCAGTCCTGTAGCTTCTCATCAGTGAGAAAGGCCACGGCCTTAAATATATGCAGAGTTTTATTTGTGCTTCTGATGAATGTGTTAGATAGTTTACGCACCTGGAGTTGCGCCAGCTGATTCATGCTCTGAATTTTGGTCAGCTCCAGCATCTCCTGCATAAACTGCAGTCCCATTTCGCCCTCTTCGTGACTCTTGGCCTGTGTTTGAATAGATCGATTATATAGAGAATATATAGATGATTCCAACATCAGAGTAGGACCAGGAAAAGGAGGAGGAGGAGGAGGAATCACTCATTTACATTAAATGCAACCAAAGCAAAAGTAGAATAAAAGAAAAATTCCAAACAGAACAAAAAACTTACATTATAGAAACTATGAAACAGTCGCACCTTGCCTTGGCTGCGGTCCCCTACCGAAACCATGGTGATGCCCATGTCGTAAACAGCTCGCAAATGATCCGCATTGCTTGCTTGAAAATCCAGGGCGCTGAGTCGCTTGCCGCTGGTGGTGCGCGGACACGAGCCCGTAATGAAGTTGCGCAATGGTTTGCGTACTTTCTCAGGAAAAAGCTTATTGGAACTGGGGCAGGTGCGCATGAAGTCGAGTACATTGTGTTCGTCCGATTGCCGAAAGCCTGTGAATGAATGAAAGTCTAGTTGGTAGGGGAATCTTTAAGCAATCACTGCATCACTCACTAAACGTGGCATTCCCTAGTTGTGCAATCGACAGGGGCAGCAGGTGCGCTTCCGTGGTGAAGACAAACTCATCCACATTAATGATCAGATCCTGCGGCTCGGAGAACAGCAGAAACAGATATTTAAATGTTTCGGAGAGGACGAACGAGTCCATCCGATCCTCGTGCTTGCCCGTTCGCACATCATTCACAGCCGCATAGCCGCAGGAGACCTTGGCATACTGTTGGAGGGTCTTCAGCGCACGCTTGCCCACCTGCAGATAGTGGTGGTCGCCCGTAGCACGGTACAAGAAGTACGTAGACTCAATGAACTCGGGTCGGAGATGATGTTGTCCCCAATGGATCTGAAAGTCCACGGTAAATGCTTCCGGGATGAGAGTGTGCATTTGCATAACCTATTTGAAGGAATAAATATATTAAATTATGTTATACACAATATTTGCAATTGATTGACGCACCTGGTAAAGCATCTCGTGGGTCTGTACCGCTGGCTTAAGATCACCGGACAGTACCTGCAGCCCCGGCCAGAAGGCCAGCAGAGAGTCCATGAAGTTCCTGGACTTGGCGTGTGGCCTGTGCATTAGCACGTCCAGGAGCATGGGTCCCTCGCTGACATACTTCATTACGGCATTGTAGTGGCGATTGAAACGCGCCAGATACTTGTCGTCGCCGAGCAGGACGTACGATTTGAACAAATACTCGTAGTAGCTATCGATGCCGGCACCCACGCCCGAGTCGCGGCGCACCCAATCGCCGGAGTGGACATTCAGGACGGTACCCATCAGATCTGAGCCGCGGTGGCGTAGCTTCCACAGCGCATCCATTGCGGCATGGGCGCGAACCTCGAATATGGGATCACCCGTGAGTCGCGATAAGGCAGCAAACTCCAGCAGAATCGTGCCAGCACAGGCCGTACAAGTTTCCCGCGACTTCTTCAGCAACGGATCCTTCATGCCCAGGCGCAGGTTTACCCTGGCATGCGGTATCCCCGTGGATGTATTGAACGCCGGCAGCAGACGATAGCCCAACTCGCGGGCCATCTCCAGCAGCTCTCCCTTGTACCAGTGCATCACATCGACCTGCTTCTGCAGATATTCGGAGAGAATATGGGCCGAGAGCAGGCCGCCCACCATACGAATATTTGTCTCGAACACCGAGACAATGATGTCGCTGTCGAACTGGACATCACGGATGACCAATTTGACGGCATGCTCGAATTCAGTGAAGTCACCGAGCAGCACCAGGGTATCCAGAGTATCCACCAGGGTCATGGAGAAGCTACAATATATTTAAGGCTGTCTGTCCATTTCAAGCTCAACTTTCACTACTTTTCACACTCACTTTCCCAGTATGTCATCCATGTCGCCCCGTGAAGGTGTCACGCCTCGATAGCGCCCTTTGCAGGAGAGAGGCATCAGCTCGTCGGCTGGATAGGCATTTTCCATATAGGCACGATATGCATGGTAGAACATGTCGCGGGCCTCTTCCCTGCAATCGAAAATTGAATAAGAGTAAGACTACCATCTACTTAGGGCTATCCTACTCCACTTACCTTAGTTCCGTTCTCTCCTTGTGGGACATATTTTGTGTGGGCATGGCGGTGTCACTGCTGAGTACAGTAGCGACCAGGATAAGCAGGGCTATTAGGAATGTGAACACCAGCCGCTGGGCGGAGGAGGATATGGATGTGGATATGCCCGGGGGAGACATTGCGCTGCAGTGGATGTGGTGGAATGGTTGCCCAGGTTGAAAATCGCTATCTCAAGTGAAGGCGTTCACTTCGATGTTCGGCAGCCAGAGTTGCCGCTGATGCCGTTGCCTTCGTCGTCGCCGTTGTGACGTTGACCTTCACTTTGAACGTGTTGTTATAATTATTTCGTGTGTGTCGCGACGTCTGCTGCTTCTCTCTCAAAGTCGTTTTTGTTGACTTCTCTTTGGGCCCGTGGTCCGCTTGATTTTAAACCAGCCAAACTGCAAGTTAATTGAAACTGTAAGCTTATCACTGGCTGCCAGCACAAAAACTAATCTCACCAAATAATTTTGATTCCAAATGCAACAACAAATGCTTACAGTTCTCCGAAACGACGACCTAATTATTCAATTCCGCTTTTATAGTATATGGCGTTTTGTGACGAACCCAATTAGTCGCACTCTTCCTTGCACATGTGCGACGGCGACTCGTTCACCAGCAGCACCTGCATTTTTTTCCCAGAACGTCACCTGGCCTCCCGTATACTGAACCGAATATATAGTTTATTTTTAATCTTGTTTGCCTTTTTTTTGCTCCAATAACAAAACACCACGACTGCAGCGACACGATAAATTTTCCACTGCTGCGGTGTCCGAGCCGATTAATTCTTTACGCGGACTGATATGCAATTTATGGTGTGGAGATATTGGCTTTCAGTGCGCCTCGCTGGCAATTATCTTATCAAAATATGTTATTTCTTATCAATATTGCAAATTTCTTTCGTTGATTCCGCATTAGAGCTGGAGAAACATCCTAACTGCAGACATCGATAGTTTTTTCAAACATCGATTTTTTTTGCCAGACACCCCTAAACTTAATCGATATGATTTTAATTGGCTCTGGTGGAAAATTTTTTCCAATTTGATATTCCGTTTAATATTACTAGCTAACTAGGAGCCTCAGGCCTAAGCACATAATTTTATACGATTGATGAATCAATTGTCTACAAGATTGGTTAAGTTTAGTGACTCTTTATTTTTAGATTGTTTCTAAAATCACGTTTAAGCCAAGGTATATAACTTAAGTGAGCATGAAATGCGACGTAGGGAAACGTAAGTGAGCATGGAATGTCACGTCATTTGGAAACTTAACCGTTGGTATGGACATGCTTATACCCTTTTCATTTAATGAATGTTAAAATTCTTTTTTTCCAGATTCTGTACATCGTAATAAATATTGTATTTTGCACATATTTACAATTTTCGACCCAATAATGCATTTGATGAATTTATTATTACTAACAAATCGATCCCGATACCCATTTTCAGTCTTTATAAGAAAGCCAAAAACCGTAAAATTATCTGAGATAGAGACTGACTAGTTTCTGCAATAATTGGTGCCTAGTAAAACAAACTTTTTTTAGATTCTATAACATCCTTTCGTAGAGGGTATGAAAAATGTTGTCTACGGCGAATTACGTAAGTGAGAGTGAAATATGACGTAAGGCAACGTAAGTGAGAGTGAAATGTGAGGCGAATATGTTGCGACGAATTCGCCCTCAGCCAATTCGCTCGCTCGCCGTGAAACGAATATACCGAAAAGAACGGTCTCATTTAAAAAAAATACCAACGAAAACCATATTCCTCGATTTTTATGTTCTGTTTAATAAAATATTGCAGTTTATGGACGCAAATAATAGATTTAACATTTTTACAATGGCTGGTGGGCAATGCTCTATAATGCTCTTGTCGAAGTTAGTTGTTTTGGGGGCTATTGTTTTATTTGTTCACTCTAATTTGGGCTATAAACTGTTGGGGCTACTCCTTGGAAGGAAACCCATAAATTATAGTAAAAAGATAACATAATCGAATAACTAATCTCCCATGGAACAGTTTGCTTTGATTTCAGCAATTTATCAATTATTTCTTGCTCATTTCAAATTCGCCCGCTGTAAAAAATCCTCGCCGTCCTGGGAAGTTTACGATCATGCAACAAAACATCGATAACAAAGTATATTTGGTGATGTGGCGGTAATTTTGAAAATAATAATATCATATTCCTCGCTTTTGATGTTCTGTTTTATATTACTAACCACCTAGGACCCTCAGGCCTGAACACATAATTTTATACAATAGATAAAACCATTTTCTATAAGACTGGCTAATTTTAAGGACTCCGTTTGGTTGGATTTAACGTTTATAAAACTTAAGTGAGCATGACATGCGATGTAAGAAAACGAAAGTGAGCATGGAATGTAAGGGAAATTGTTGCGATGAAAAAGGAAATTGTTGGGATGATGTTTCCTCCACAAAATCCCCCAAAAAGTCCCAGAAAAAGTCCCAACAAGCACGACGGCTAAAAGGCAACAAAATATCGATATTTTTCTCAAACATCGATTTTTTTGCAATTTGGTTGAGTTTCAAAAAGATAACGTACAGAGAGCATTATAGAAAAAAAAGTGAAAAAAATTCAAAAAGATACGTATACACAAGAGAACATTATTGGTGGAAAAAGAAGAACAAATTGTGAAATTAAGCTATGGATAAACATTTAAAATGTGGGTCACAATGATTTGATTTTGCTACATGGCAACTACACAGGGATGCAATTGTCACAGAGGCACCTGTCGTAAAGAGGCTGATGTAAAATATAATCTTGCTCAGCTGTTCTGTTCGCGCTGCCGCCTTTAAATTTCTGAAAATGGTAATTATGGATATGGCATAATGAAATAGTTTTTTAAACCGTTTTCAATTGAAGCGTCGCAGCCTGGCTCCCAGCCAACGATTGGGACAACGACCCGTGTCCCGGAACGATTTTACGCCACCACTGCTCAAGAAAAACAAACGTGCTTGCCAACAGGAGCTGGAACAGGATCGAATCC
Source organism: Drosophila athabasca (assembly GCA_008121215.1). Lineage (NCBI taxonomy): Eukaryota > Metazoa > Arthropoda > Insecta > Diptera > Drosophilidae > Drosophila > Drosophila athabasca. The sequence continues at coordinate 48,361,881 of CM017794.1, forward strand.
GCCAGTCCGCCTTGCGGGATGCCACCAACACATCGGACATACCACTGCCGATACGTTTCACAGCCAATAGCGAGTATGAGAAGGCCATTGCCAAAGTGCTGGCGAGGAAATTCAAGGTCCCCATTGACAACTATGTCCCGGACTACGGCGGGAATCGCAGTCTCGGCGTGCGTCGAAGCATTGTGCGACGACCCCTGCACGACCCTCTGGCCTGTAATGCCCTAGTTCTGTACCATGCACCCAACTACACGGACCACGAACGCATGTCGATGGAGCCTTCATCAATTCTGGTAGATGTCGTGGTGGATCCGCTCCTGAGCAACATTCTGCGTCCGCATCAGCGTGAGGGAGTCCACTTCATGTACGAGTGTGTGGAAGGAAAGCGGGGCAACTTCAATGGCTGCATAATGGCCGATGAAATGGGCCTGGGCAAGACTCTCCAGTGCGTGGCCCTGGTGTGGACCCTGCTGAAGCAAAGCGCCGAATGCAAGCCCACGATCAACAAGTGCATCATTGTCTCGCCGTCGTCGCTTGTGAAGAACTGGGAGAAGGAGTTCACCAAATGGCTGCACGGCCGAATGCACTGCCTGGCCATGGAAGGAGGCTCCAAGGAGAACACGGTGCGAGCCCTCGAACAGTTCTCCATGAATGCCTCTACGCGTCTCGGAACGCCTGTACTGCTCATCAGCTATGAAACCTTCAGAATCTACGCAGAGATCCTCTGCAAGTACGAGGTGGGCATGGTCATCTGCGACGAGGGCCATCGGCTAAAGAACAGCGACAACCTCACCTACCAGGCCTTGATGGGCCTCAAGACAAAACGGCGCGTCCTGCTCTCCGGCACGCCCATACAAAATGATCTCACGGAGTACTTCAGTTTGGTGAACTTTGTCAATCCGGAGATGCTGGGCACGGCAGCGGACTTCAAGCGTAACTTTGAGAACTGCATTCTGCGGGGCCAGAACGCCGACTCCACGGACAAGGAACGAGAACGGGCCATAGAGAAAACTCAGGAGCTGATCAAGCTTGTGGATCAGTGCATTATCCGTCGCACCAACCAAATCCTCACCAAATACCTGCCCGTCAAGTTTGAGATGGTAATCTGTGCTAAACTGACGGCCATCCAGCTACAACTCTATACGAATTTTCTGAAATCAGATCAAGTTCGTCGCAGTCTAGCGGGTAAAATGAATGCGCTCGGTAGTTGTTTCTCTGTAATCACCCCACTCTTTTTATAGACTGCAATGAGAAGGCTTCCCTCACGGCCTTGGCCGACATCACAACCCTCAAGAAACTGTGCAGCCACCCAGATCTGATCTGCGAAAAGATTGCAGCAGGGGAAAAGGGCTTCGAGAACTCACGGAATATATTGCCCAGCAATTACAATTCCAAGTATGATATTCCTGGTGTGTGTAGGGGCTAGCTAATGGTATAGTTTTCCATTTCCATTCACAGAGGAGAACTCAACCCAGAGCTGAGTGGAAAATTCATGCTGCTCGACTTTATGCTGGCCGCCATACGAGCCCATGGCAACGACAAGGTGGTGCTCATTTCAAACTATACACAGACTCTGGACCTTTTTGAGAAACTGGCACGCAAACGGAAGTATGGATTTGTTCGCCTAGATGGCACGATGTCCATCAAGAAGCGATCGAAAGTTGTGGACAGATTCAATGACCCAGAGTCTGACTGTTTCCTGTTCATGCTGAGCAGCAAGGCGGGGGGCTGTGGATTGAATTTGATAGGAGCCAATCGCCTGTTCATGTTCGATCCGGACTGGAATCCGGCCAACGATGAGCAGGCCATGGCCAGAGTGTGGCGTGATGGCCAGAAGAAGCCCTGCTACATCTATCGTCTTGTGGCGGTACGTAATTATCTAAGTATTATATTTCAACTAAATGATAACTGATCATATTCCAGAGCGGTTCTATTGAGGAAAAGATTCTGCAGAGGCAGACTCACAAGAAATCCCTGTCTAGCACGATCATTGACAACAACGAATCTGCCGAGAAGCATTTCACGCGTGACGATCTCAAGGATTTGTTTAGTTTTGATCCCAATATTCTATCCGACACGCACGAAAAGTGAGTAGGAAAATGGAATTCTAAGTTCTGTTTAATGTCACGATCAATTTGTGTAGGCTAAAGTGCAAGCGCTGTGTTCAGAACATCCAAACGAAGCCGCCGCCGGAAGACACGGACTGCACCTCGCATTTGTCGCAGTGGTACCATTGCTCCAATAATCGTGGCCTGCCAGACAACATACTCGCCCAAGCCTGGACGGACAGTAAATGCGTCTCCTTTGTGTTTCATCATCGATCTCAGTCCCAGAAAATCGAAACGAAGCCTGCGACGGAGGAGTCAGTGGAGGAGGAGCCCGAACGGCGAAAGCGGCAAGCCACGCCCCTAAGCGATGACAGTGCGGATGAGGACTTTGCAGGTTTCTAGCGCGTTTTTTCACGTTTATTTGTTAATGTTTGCTTTATGCTAAACTTAACCCGAAAGAGTTCAGTTCTCTTCTCCCCGTTCTTAACAATTATAATATTACATTTACAATAGTTATAACATTAAAATATTTGGAACTGCGCAAAATTCAAACGCGTGCTAAACCATCTGCCAGAGCAATCAGTCAGGAAAATTTGGGTTATTTGTTTAAATACAATACTGATTCATTTGCAATGCTACCAATTAAATGAACATTTTGCGAGCAAAGAATTTTGAAAAACTGAATTTTGTGTATAGATAGTAGATTCTGTAAGCAACCATCGGTAGGTAGCACGTTCACGTGCAAAATATAACATAGATTAAAGCAAAGTTTAGATTTAGATTAAAATCTTGTTATATATAGTTATATAGTATACTATATAGTAGATGTATAAGTAATAAACCATTCGCAGTGCTAACACAGTCAATAGAACACATGTTTTGTATTCCGAGAGCCGAAGAAGCCTAAACATCAATGATCTTATGCTCCAGGTCGACCCAAACATTGCTCTTCTCAGGCGGTTTCTGCAGTGGCAGTGGCACCTGTTGTAGCTCGCTCAAAAATTGCCCTATTGCTTGATAGTACCTGAAATTGAAAGCAATTAAACGATAGCCGAAACGAAAGCAATAGCCGCTCCATACCCATCCACTATCCAGGTGTCGTTATGCGACCCCCCAGGGAACTCGAGCAGACGCTTCAGATCACTGCCACATTTGGTATACAAGGCACGCATCATACGCGGTGGCACTAGGTTATCCGCAAGGCCCGATATGAACAGAAATGGAACCGAACACTTGCTGATCTTATTCAGAGAATGATACTATAAATGGAAGGAGAATTGAGCATTGAGCAGAGCAGGAGCATTTTATAACTATTGTGGAGAACTCACCTTATTCTTATAGAGTAGATTTGGTATATACTTCACAGACGGATGTACCAGCTCCACAGCCATTTCGGGTATGCTGCTGAACGTGTTCTCCACGATAGCGCACATCAGCTTCTGTCCGTAGACGGCATCAGCGGCGACATCGACGACGACGGCGCCACCAAGGGAGCGCCCAAACAGGATCAGTTGAGAGTGATCCAGATCATGGCGTGTGTGGAGATAGTCAATGGCAGCTCGAGCATCTGTGACCAAGCCACGTTCCGTGGGCACGCCAGTGGACAGGCCATAGCCTCGATACTCCACCATTAGGATGTTGCAATGAAGATGGTGATAAATGCCCCAAACCTGAAAGAAGAGAAGATGACTTGAACGGAAGTAGATATGCATGAATTGACTTACATTTTGTAACCGATGTCCCATGTTGCCAGCATTGCCATGGAAGTAAAGCAATGTTGGAACCGTTTTGCAGCGCTCCTCCGGTTGGCTTATCCAAAAGGCGTGCAACGTAACATCGTCGGGCGTGTTGATGCTGACAGTTATGTGCGGCAAGTTGTGCATCGTCGGAATGGGTATGTAAATGCGGGAGTTGGTGGGCAAATCCGGATGATACAAGAGCAGGTCTTGGGCATAGTAGAATATCACTGCAACAAAACAACTATAATTGGATAATGCTCACTTAACATTAATTGTATATTGATACGTACGCAGCAGAATAGAAGCAAAGAGCAAAAAAGTCATGTAACCCCCGTAAAAGTAATAGAATATAAAGCATAACAAGAGCGCTGCGACTATGCCCACACCAACGCCTCGAGACTTGGGCAGAGCTATGCCCACTTCTTTCATATTGCGGTTTTGTCCAGCTACGCTACATGTCAAAATTGTCACGTAAAGAAGACTTTAATTTAACACGAAAATTAACGATAAAGAAATTAGTTGATTTGGCCAACTCCAGTCGAGCAGCTGACTGAAACTATAATGGGTATTCATATATATACTGAATAAAATTTTGAATTCCAGGGTTTCATTATGTGCAAAAGCTCGCAAAAAAATGTTTACATACTCGAATTATATGACTCAAGTAACACACGTGGGCGTCCAGATAATAGCATTTAATTATTGTGCTCGTTTATCCGAATAGTTCAGAGTTTAAATGATTTTAATTGGAAATTGCAATTTTGCCAGCCCTTTAAACAAAATATCGGTATGCTTTGGGAATGTGACCATATCTTTCGGTAAATTTCGGATAATTTATCGATAAATACGATTTTCCAGCCCTGAAAACAAAATGGCGTAAGAAAGAAAGACGAAGACGACGTGATATTTTATGTGTTGAAAAAACTGCATTTAAAAACAAGTGGCTTGTTCCAAGGACCACATAAACATTTGCCCAGCTAACGTATGAAAGTGTATTGCATGTATTTAATGAGCGCTATACGGCAACTGTGTGTGCTACCACAAAAATATAATGAGCCAGGTAAGTAGGCCTTGAAAAAGTAGTGACAGTGAACGTCGGTGTGTGTTTGAAAAGTGGGAAATAAAAATATGGAATTGGTATATTATTCTAAGCATGGCGGTTTAAATCAGTGTCAATCCGGTCGTCTAGTGAGTATTAACAAAAACAAAAGCAATATTTTCGAAATACATACTCCGTGCTGTGGGTGTGGCTATACGCCTAGCCTGGGAGACAGCCCCCGTAGGAGCCCCTCGTTCAGAGACACCCTCACTTTGCTGTCGATTTGTGTAGCTGCAAGTGGGGCAATTGGCAAAAATGCAGTTTTTAACCATTATACCGATAATGTTTCACAGTTTTGACGATGCCAAAGCATCCTCGAGGCTTTGACGTGGCAGTGAGAGTGGATTTTATGCGAATCCATTGGGTACCCATTTTCGCAAATTTTGTTTATATTTGACCATTTCGGTTTGTTTTCATCGAATCCGGCTATGAAAATCCTTCAAAATGTGTGCATTTTATTGTTTTTCGCTGTAAATTGAAAATTTTCATCGATTACGTAATCAAAATTTGTTGGGTGCAAAGTTTTTCCAACTGGATTTCCGACCATATTCCTTGGGTTTTAAGCCCGCCAAATAGTAGCCGGTAAACGAATTCCTCCAACTTTCCTCGAATTCAATCAAAAAATGTATTTCAAAAGTTTTTTACTGGAATAATACACCTTTGTCGGTCATTTTGGAGGTTTCTTTTAGGACAGATCGCGCCAGGAGACCCAAAACCCGCTTGTTTTACAAGGATTTCCGCGTTCTTCCTCCCAGGATTAGTATGTGTTGGTGACAGTCGCGTTTTTACTGTCGTGTACTCCCAAGACCTCTCCATAAGCCTCCAAGGAACCCACACTGTTTGCTGCTATTGTACTGCATTCCTTTCAATTCGAGCGTCTGAGCAGACTGAAGATTTCTGGACAGGATTAGCTCTATTAAAGCAAGTAGAATGCCTTATAACCGACCTGTGTTCACTCGGTTTCGGCTAGAAGTGTCAGTGTCTATCTGGATAAACATCAATTCTTAAGAACTATGTGCATTTTTGGTACCAATTTGCCATTCCAATCTTGGGGCCAATGTCTGGAGAGGATTTGGTGGTCAGACAACTGCATGTTACACTCTAAACTGTAGCTTGTGCGTGGGCTATGGACTAGAACTGCAGTCTGAGGGGTAGCTGGCGAATCTGTAACTGTTTAATGTGCAATTTGTAAAGAAAGGGAGCAGGCCAGAGAAGTTCTCGGCAGGATTAGTGGGTTAATCCCGTCCTGGTCTGTGGTTCCTTAAGACGTTGCTTCATAGCTATCAGCATGTGTGTCGTGTCGGTTTATTTGCTAACTGTTTTGTAATCTGTTCCTGCTTGTCTTTAGGCACTCAATGAATCGGCGAATAGTATTGGCTCAGACGAACAAGATGACCCCCGTGAAGAGGCAAACGGCACGGACAACAGTGGCAGTGGCAGCGGCAGTTGCTCCTCCGGATCCGACTCAGATTCGGATAGTTCCTCGGGAAATTCCAGCGATGGACGAAGCTCTCCGGAGCCGGATGTCAAACCATCAAGCACATCGGTGGCGGGTTTTCCACCAACAGCAGCTGCTGCACAGGCGGACAGTAAGACGAATGGCTTCACAGATGATCAGGAGGAGAGTTCCAGTGGCGGATCAAGTGGCAGCGACTCCGATTCGGAGCCGGACGAAACAGGAGCGGGAGGAGACCAGACAGCAACTGGCGGGAAGCTCAGCGCGAACACGAGCACGAGCACCGCCAACAGCAGCAGTTCATCAAAGCCACAGCAGGACGACGACGATGATGACGATGACGATGACGACGACGACGACGACGAAGAGACTGAAAATGTACAGCAACAGAAGGAGCAAGAGACGGCGGCTGGCAGTGAGGCCTCTGCCGATGATGATGATGCCAGTGACAGTTCTCCAAACGCATCGCCCACATCCTCAAGCAGCAGCAGCGTAAGTCGGGGCTTGTACACACAAAATGCTCCTTCTGTAGTTTCTTGAATATTTCTCTTGTGCCTAATCCCCACAGGAGGATGAGGAGGAGGACTACAGACCCAAACGAACGCGCCAGGCGCGCAAGCCCCCAACCGCTGCACCTGATAAATCAAAGCGAGCGCCGCCACCCAAGAAGAAAAAGAAAACGTACGATTTTGGCCAGATTCGGGATCTATTTTGGGAGAAAATATTACTTCTTTCGTTTGTCCTTTTAGCTGGGACTCGGACGAAAGCGATGAGAGCGACGAGAGCGATGAAGAGTCGTCCGCCCAGAGGCGCAGGCCGGCGGCATCCACTACCTCTAGGAACAAACCAGTGCCACAGCAGCTCCAGCAGCAGCGACGTCGGGTAAAGTCCTTCAGCTCCGAGGACAGCGACGATGATGATGCCAGCAAGCGGTACAACTATTTGCAGTTGGATTTCCTGCAGAATTTATTTAATATCTCGCTCTTTTGTGCAGGTGCGCCACGCGTCGTACAGGAGCCGCGGTAAGCTACAAAGAAGCATCTGAAGACGAGGCCACCGACTCGGAGGATCTGCTGGAGTGCGAATACGACGAGACCCAGGCGGCGGCTTCAGCGGCCGCTGCCGTGGAAGATGAGAAATGTGAGACCATTGAGCGGATCCTTGCACAACGGATGGGCAGAAGGGGATGCACGGGCAACAAGACCACGATATATGCCATCGAAGATACCCATGCGAAAGGGGAGGAGGAGGTGGAAAAGGTCGCAGAGGCGGAGAAAGATGTATCAAAGGAGGAGGAGGAAGAGCAATATCTGATCAAGTGGAAGGGCTGGTCGCATATCCACAACACGTGGGAGTCTGAGCGTACGCTGCGCGATATGAAGGCCAAGGGCATGAAGAAATTGGATAACTTCATCAAGAAGGAACAGGAGACTGCCTACTGGCGCCGCTATGCGGGCCCCGAAGACATCGATTACTTTGAGTGCCAGCTGGAGCTGCAGCACGAGCTGCTCAAGTCATACAACAACGTGGACAGGATCATTGCAAAGGGATCCAAGCCAGATGTCGGTACCGACGAGTTCCTATGCAAATGGCAATCGTTGCCCTACGCCGAGGCTACCTGGGAGGATGCAACACTGGTGCTGCGCAAGTGGCAGCGCTGCGCCGAGCAGTTCCATGACAGGGAGTCCTCCAAGTGCACACCATCGCGTCACTGCCGTGTCCTCAAGTATCGTCCCAAGTTCTCGCGCATCAAGAATCAGCCCGACTACCTGGTGGCGGGTCTGGTGCTCAGGGACTATCAGATGGACGGTCTCAATTGGCTGCTGCACTCGTGGTGCAAAGAGAACTCTGTCATTCTGGCCGACGAGATGGGTCTGGGTAAGACAATACAGACGATATGCTTCCTCTACTCCCTGTTCAAGGTGCATCACCTGTACGGGCCCTTCCTCTGTGTGGTGCCGCTCAGCACGATGACTGCCTGGCAGCGGGAGTTTGATCTGTGGGCGCCGGACATGAATGTGGTCACCTATCTGGGGGACATCAAGTCGCGCGAGATGATCCAGCAGTACGAATGGCAATTTGAGGGCTCCAAAAGACTGAAATTCAACTGCATCCTGACCACATATGAGATTGTCCTCAAGGACAAGCAGTTTCTGGGCACCCTGCAGTGGGCAGCGTTGTTGGTGGATGAGGCGCATCGTCTCAAGAACGACGACTCGCTGCTGTACAAGTCGCTCAAGGAGTTCGACACAAATCATCGACTGCTAATCACGGGCACGCCCTTGCAGAACTCCCTGAAAGAGCTGTGGGCCCTGCTGCATTTCATAATGCCCGAGAAGTTCGACACGTGGGACAACTTTGAACTGCAGCACGGCAATGCCGAGGACAAGGGCTACACTCGACTGCACCAGCAGCTGGAGCCGTACATCCTGAGGCGGGTGAAGAAGGATGTGGAAAAGTCGCTGCCAGCCAAAGTGGAACAGATCCTGAGGGTCGAGATGACCTCGTTGCAGAAGCAATACTACAAATGGATTCTCACCAAGAACTTTGATGCGCTACGGAAGGGCAAGAAGGGCTCCACCTCCACCTTCCTGAACATAGTCATTGAGCTGAAGAAGTGCTGCAATCACGCGGCCCTGATCAGGCCCTCGGAATTCGAGCTGATGGGCCTGCAGCAGGACGAGGCCTTGCAGACGCTGCTCAAGGGTTCGGGCAAGCTAGTGTTATTGGACAAGCTGCTGTGCCGACTGAAGGAGACGGGCCATCGAGTGCTCATATTCTCGCAAATGGTCCGCATGTTGGACGTCCTGGCCGATTACCTCCAGAAGCGACACTTTCCCTTTCAGCGCCTCGATGGCAGCATCAAGGGAGAGATGCGTCGCCAGGCGCTCGACCATTTCAATGCCGAGGGCAGCCAGGACTTTTGCTTTCTCCTGTCCACTAGGGCAGGCGGCCTGGGCATCAATCTGGCCACAGCCGACACAGTCATTATTTTCGACTCGGACTGGAATCCCCAGAACGATCTGCAGGCCCAGGCCCGAGCACATCGCATTGGCCAAAAGAATCAAGTGAATATCTATCGCCTGGTCACGGCCAGATCCGTGGAGGAGCAGATTGTGGAGCGGGCAAAGCAGAAGATGGTCCTAGACCATCTCGTCATCCAGCGGATGGACACAACGGGTCGCACGGTGCTCGATAAAAGTGGCAACGGCCACTCCTCGAACTCCAATCCGTTCAACAAGGATGATCTCTCCGCCATACTGAAGTTTGGCGCCGAGGAGCTGTTCAAGGACGAGCCAGAGCACGACGAACATGAACTGGTTTGCGACATTGATGAGATTCTGCGGCGGGCTGAGACCCGGAACGATGATCCGGAGATGCCAGGCGATGATCTTCTGTCCGCCTTCAAGGTGGCCAGCATAATGGCCTTTGAGGAGGAGCCGAGTGAATCGAACAAACCAGATGTGGACGCCGGCAACGATGCGGAGGACGACAGCAAGGACTGGGATGACATTATTCCGGAGGGCTTTCGCAAGGTCATCGAGGATCAGGAGAAGGCCAAAGAAATTGAGGATCTCTATCTCCCGCCCAGAAGAAAAACGGCGGCGGCCAATAAAAACGAGTCCAAGCGTGGAGCCGGCGGCAAGGGCGGACGGTCGAAGCAGGCGGACGACTCTGCAGACTCCGAGTACGAGCTGGGCTCCGACGCCAGCGGTGATGAGGGTCGTCCCCGCAAGCGTGGACGTCCCACAATGAAGGAGAAAATCACTGGCTTCACCGATGCCGAGCTGCGTCGGTTCATTCGCAGCTACAAGAAATTCCCCGCCCCACTGCACCGCCTGGAGGCCATTGCGGGTGATGCAGAGCTGCAGGAGAAGCCCCTGGCAGAGCTGAAGAGACTCGGCGAAATGCTGCACGACCGGTGCGTCCAGTTCCTAGACGAGCATAAGGAGGAAGAGCTTAAGACTGTGCCGGACGACACGCCGGGGGCCAAGCAGCGGCGCGCACGGGCCACCTACTCTGTGAAGATCGGGGGCGTCTCCTTCAATGCCAAAAAGCTGCTGACCTCCGAACAAGAGCTGCAGCCCCTCAACGAGATCATACCCAGTGCGGCGGCGGAGAGGCAGCAGTGGACATTCAACATCAAGACGAGGGCGCCCGTCTTCGATGTGGAATGGGGCAACGAGGAGGACACCAAACTGCTGTGCGGCATTTATCAGTATGGGATCGGGTCGTGGGAGCAAATGAAGCTGGATCCCACCCTGAAGCTCACCGACAAGATCCTGCTGAACGACACCCGCAAGCCGCAGGCCAAACAGCTTCAGACCCGGGCCGAGTACCTGCTCAAGATCATCAAAAAGAATGTGGAGCTGACGAAGAAGGGCAGTCAGAAGCGCCAGCGACGGCCCCGAGCTGCGCGAAACAACGCCGAGTCGAAGGCCAGCAGCAACTCCAACAACCATGGCACCACAACTGGCGCTATTACCGATAGCAAGGCTCTGGGCGAGGCCGAGGAAACTGTTGACGGGGTTCGGGGGGCACTGGATAATAGTTCCAGCCACTTGGATCCCTCCTCCACAGCTTCGCCGCACCTGACTCCAGCCTCTGAAGTGGCTGGCGGCGGCACGGCCCAGAAGACCAAAAAATCCAAGGCCAGGTCGAAGAAGACTAGCGCCTCGGACAACAATGGCAACAAGCCCATGCACTTTACGGCCAACAACGAGCCGCGGGCCTTGGAGGTCTTGGGCGATTTAGATCCGAGCATTTTCAACGAATGCAAGGAGAAGATGCGTCCAGTCAAGAAGGCGTTGAAAGCACTGGATCAACCCGATTTGACTCTGTCCGATCAGGATCAGCTGCAGCATACGAGGGACTGTCTGCTCCAGATCGGAAGGCAGATCGATGTGTGTCTGCAGCCGTATGGCGAGTCGGAGAAGAAGGAGTGGCGCAGCAATCTGTGGTACTTTGTGTCTAAGTTCACGGAGCTGGATGCCAAGCATCTGTTCAAGATCTACAAGCATGCCCTCAAGCAGCAACTCAGCCGTGAGTCGGGTGGCAAGGGAAAGAGCAGAGCTAGCTCCAAGGAGGATTCGGTCAGTCCCAACAAGAGCCGACGCAATGGTCTTCCAGCGGAAAAGGACAAAGACAGGGAGCGGGACAAGAGCGGCAAGAAGAAGCGGAAAGATAAGGACAAGGAGAGTGCGGGCCAGTCGCGGTACTCGGATGGCGGGACCCCCTCTTCGGGTCGCTTTGCCAACGACTCGCCCCTCAAAAGGAAGCGGGATGAGAACGATGTGGACGGGGGCAGCAGCGGCATCGTTGGGGGCGGCATCAGCGACCATCTCAAGTCTATGTCCTTCAAGCGTCTGAACATGGACCGCCACGAGGAGCGTAAGAAGCATCATCGCAGCAGCGAATACTACGGCAGCAGTGGAGCTGCTCCGCCTGGCAGCTACGAAGGCAGCAGCAGTGCTCGCCGAGCGGGCCTGAACTCTCCATCTACGCCGAATAGCCGCAGTGCTCGCGGTGGAGGTGGTTACGAGGCACCTCCTGCTCCGTCTGCCTATGCGACGGAACTGGAGCGTTGGCACGCCAGAGAACGGTAATACACGCACAGCGGAAAATTCACATTCAACTGGAGAGTTTTTCATAACGGAAATGCCTCCCCTCCATTGCAGGTACAGCTTGGAGTATAAGCGCGATCGCTATGAAGTCGGTTATCCTCGCAGCGGAGGACCTCCCGGGGGCTACCATCGGGATCACCGCGAACGTGATCGCGACCGTCGTCCCGATAAGCGAAGGTATTCCTCGCCATTTTCATCTAGCCATGCACTTTGTTATACAGATTTTACGGTTATTCGCTTATCTTTGCAGATACCCTCCTCACCTGCCGCCGCACGCCTACCCCAACCACTATCTGCCGCCCAATTATTATATGCCGAATGGGCTCGCGTCCACTCTACCTCCCCCGGCCGGATACCGCAGCGATCCGCGCGGGTATCCCATGATGCCACGCGACTATCCAGCCGATTATCGACGCAGTGACTACGAGCGACGTACGCAGACGTGAGAATCGCCAAAGCGGCGTCCATTGTACATAAAACTAGCACTAGCAACACGAGTAGATTTAAGCAACTGTGGCCACAACACAAACAAATCATATAGGAAGCAGCCTGCATACAATACAGGCACAGGCACACAGCATAGCATAGCGTACGGATATGTAAGAGTAATGCCTATCTATCAGTTTATCTATTTAGTTTATATATAACCAACGCAACCTATCGTCACATCCGATCGCACAGTGCATCGTCCACATGGTCGTGTCATGCATGGGGCAATACCAATAATTCTGTGTAATCATAGGCTTTAATATTATATTTTATTTTATTAATTGAATTTCAATAATATTCTACTGTGTACAGCTGATTATGAAAGCTTGCTTGAAAGCTAGCTGTGGGATGGTGTGGTGTGCGCCCAACAAACCAAGTCTTTTGAAAGCTTTTAAATAACAAATAACAAATTCTCACTATATTTATATATCCATATATATATGTACTATAAACAAAAGCAATTTGACGGGAAGCGTTGAAGGAATCACGATCATTAAGTTTTAAGAGAACTAAGAAAAAAATAAGGAATTGTTTTATGTCTATAATGCATTGCAACTTTTATATACAATACCACATAGAGATACTGATTGAATAATTGAATGAGAAGGAAAATCTAATATACGATAGTTAACTTTAAAGCAATTAATATTAATAATGTAATAATACACAAATTACGTTGTAGTTGTCTGAGAAATCGTAAAACATGTACATCAATAAATTATAAACAATATACATAAATTCAATGATTCGATTCAATATACCTCGATCCCGATATCTATTTTCCTAAGTAAGTATTACTACGAATCTGAACAACTTCCTTGAAATAGCTTTGAAACAAAGAGAATAGTCTCTGTATTCATTGGTGCCTGAGAAACAGCTGGGTTCGCCTTTGAGCAGCACGTATATTTCATTGAATTAACTATTTAACCAATTAAGGAAACTGCACATTACTGTCGCGCAAGACGAATTGAGTAAAAGCTATAGCCTTTTATGAAAATGGTTTAGTAATATACAAAATTCAAATTCCCACTGTTAGTATGACCGTATAAATCGCACATTGTGCAACTCTGCATAAAACAGCTGACCTGACCCACAAAATCTGAATTAAATACAATCCAGACCATATCTTTATATTTTCAACGATGGACACTGAACTTGGTGGATCGGAACTGGGAACCAAAGATTATTGGGAATCGAGCTATACGCGTGAAATTGGAAACTATAAAAGTCACGGAGATGTGGGTGAAATATGGTTCGACGAGGATTCGCAGCAACGTGTTGTAGACTGGCTGCTTCTGGAGCAAGACCAAGTCGACAAACAAACTGCACGTGTGCTCGACTTGGGCTGCGGCAATGGGATGTTCCTCGTGGCCCTGGCAAACGAAGGTTACGCTCAGCTAGCGGGTGTGGACTACTCTCCAAAAGCAATTGAGCTGGCCAGGACAATTGCCAAGGACAATGATCTGAATATTAGCTATGATGTGGCGGACTTGACTGTACCCCAGACGGACTTAGGAAAATACAATGTTGTGCATGATAAAGGAACCTATGATGCCGTAAGTCTCTGTCCTGACAACTCCAAGGAGAAGCGCTCACTATATCTCGCGACAGTGGAGCACTTGTTGCATGACAACGACAGTCTATTTATTATTACATCCTGCAATTGGACAGAGGACGAGTTGGTTCTGAGCTTTGCTGACAAATTTGTTAAATACCACACTATTCCAACTCCGACCTTTAAATTTGGGGGCAAGGTGGGCAGTGTAGTAACGTCTGTAGTATTTAAGAAACGTTGAAATTGTATGCTTCGGCAATGTGTTCATCAATTCTCATAAACGTTCTGTGCCCAATAGTTGATTCTGTCAACTTGGATTAGATTAAGTAAGGACTCGAAAAATTTGAGCCAAGTCTACAATCAATCTATAATCAATTTATTCAAGGCCCAAAGACATACATTTTAAAAAATAAACAAAATAAAAATGAAAGTCAAATATGTTTTTCTATAAATATACATGCATTCCATGCCTTATACAATATTAAAATCCATAGATGCTACTATTTACGTGGAATGGGTGTGCCAATTGGAATGACTTGACTGAATGGAATAGCTTGCTCCTCAGCAAAGGCTAGAAAGTCCATGCCATAATGTAGGATAAGCGTAGTGAGCATGGCCACATCCGCCTCCGCTTGGTGTGCATTATTTCGTGGCTGATTCAATTTTCTTTCATACAGTGATCCCAAATTGTACCTGCCTTTTGGTGGATAACGTTTCTTCTCAGCACACTTGAGGCCGCTGAATAGTTGGCGACGAGAATGCAGTGTTCGCTTAACAGGTGGCGACTCCTCCAATTCATCATCCTCGCTTTCTGACATTTGTCTACGCTTTGAAGCAGTTTCTGTGGGGGTCAGAATTGGACGTTTTGGGGTGGTTTCATTCATAATCCTCCAGTCAGGCTCCTTAATGGGTTCAGTTTCCTCCACTTGTCCACTCACGGACGCTTCCAGTGTATCATCGTCGTTCTCCGACATTTGCCTACGCTTTGAAGCAGTTTCTGTGGGGGTCAGGATTGGGCCGATCAAATCTTTCAGAAACAAATCATAGAATTCCGTGGTCATGGTCACACTTTGCTGAATTAAAGGACCATCTTCAATGGACTGTTTTTCATCAATCTCCAAAAAAGCACGCAGTGAGTCGACGCAAGACACGGTAGCCGGAAACTCTAGATTTAAGTTATCAAAGGCTTTCCTTATTATAGGAAAATCAAAATGCCAGCCATTGTGAGCCACTAAACAAACCGGAGATGGCAAATGCTTCAAAAAGTTAAGGATCATTTGGCCAGAGTTCTCGTCTAACTTTGATTCGCGTTCCAGTATGTAGTTGTTTAGCCCTGGAATAAGGGGCGATAAGGTGTTCGTGAAGCATCCTCCATTGAAATCAGTGGGAATCTTGTGAAATTACAAACCTGTAAGTCTTTCTGCCTCCGGATGCACCATCATAGACGCTTGAAATAGCACATTCAACTTGTGTAACACGCGGGGCAATTTGGGTAACGATGGTCCGGCCACTTCTTCCTCCCCAGATCCTTCCACTTCTTCCTTTTTCTGACCATTTTGCTTCAGGAGAGCTGCGTCAAATGCATAAATACACAGCTCCGTAATGCCCACCCGATTATAGTTGAGCGCCGGCAAATTGGTTGTCTCTATATCCAATACTGCGAATGTGGAAATTTTAGGCTGATTTAGCTGATCTTCGTACTGCTCCTCATCATTGGAATTGTTTGACGGCATTAAAAGAATGAAAGTATGACTCGAAATATATATTTTTCTTTGTTTTAAATAAACAAATTAAACGTCGTTTATAAACACTGAAAGTGACTCAAAAATAGTGTGGCCAGACAGAAAACGAGTCAAAATAATTGTTAAATTGATAAGATTGTACTACGCACTTTGTTTAACTTTTTGTCGTTTAAAACATAACGGACATTCATTGTATTAACAGTTAATTTAATTGAAATATAGAGTGTCACATCAAACTAACTACTGCTTTTTTAAGAACTTGATAAATGAATTGACTAATTTTTCAATAATAATACTCCTAATAAAATGACATGTTTGCATCCATCAACGATCTAACAGAATTCATTTTCTGCAGACTTAGCAGAATAGCCGTTCAATGGTTGATATATAGACTCGATGTTGCACACTCTGGCGCTTGAATAGACAACATTTCACCATTCTGAGTCAGATCTCGACTACTTAAGCGAGCAGTTGGTTAAATATTCTACGAAAAATGTGTTGTATTGTATTGTATTCGTGTATTGTTGTATTTCTATTGGGTTTATTCTCGCAGAGATCTCTGGCCAACAGTTTGGTGAGTACATCAGCGTAAGAGATGTAATAGACAGCGAAAATATCCAATAAACATAATCACAGATGGAACCAAATCCTGGCTGCACTGACTTCTGCATCAAATCTATCAAATCAGTCTTGGATCAGCAGCTTACGATGGAGCTGAAGATAAAAAACATTGAAAATAATTTGAGGAAGCAACAAATATGGGCTGAAAATCTAATGAATCATCAGGACAAACTGGAGAACAGACAAAAACTAGAGGCAATCGAATCCAGACTAAAAAAAAATGAGGATATCTCATCGACGCAATTGCAACGACTGGACAGTGTAGAACATAAATTACTTGAACGCCAAAGGATGGATAATTCTGGAGAGAATGGGCTGTTAGAAATTATCGAAAGAGTCAAACAACACGATTCTGATATAGGCAGGTTGAGAGAAAGACTGGGAGGACTAGAGAAGATCACAGAGCAGCAGGAGTGGGCTGCTTCGGTAAGCTCAGTCGCCGAGAGACTTGAGAAATTAGAAGGCAAACAGCGACAGCTGGCTTTGGGTGCTCAGCAGATGCTTGAGAGATTAAGACAAATAGAAAAGGAGATCGCAGTAGAACATGCGAAAAAACAACTCTTTTTTTTAAGTGTAGGCAAGAATGCTTCTTATCTAGACAAGTATCGGGATAGACTAACTCTAATAGAGAAACCGTTTTTAGAACGAGAAGAAAAGGTTTCTTCTAACGAAACCACAGTTGCCGCCGCTGAAGCCGCCGCGTTAAGGGAGAGAATCAACAAATTAGAAAAAGACTTTACCTACAGACAACAAAATATCGAGCTGGAGATGGATAAGTCGGCAAAGGTGCTGGACAAGGTAAAGAATCAGTTAACAGATCATCAAACGAGGCTTGAAAATGAGTCAAAGAAACTGTCGGACTCACAGACAAAGCTGTCCAAGCTCCAGGATCAATTGACGAATCAACTGAAAACAACAGAAATCAACAACAAAGCCATTAAGGAGTCTGAGACCAAATTAAAAACACTGTGGAAGAACAGATTCTTCACGGTTCAGAAAAATGGCTCTGAGGGCAGCAAGCTGACAGAGGTGGTGAAGGCGCTCCAAAATCAGTTTGCAGGCCATCAAACAAAGTTTGAAAATGAGGCAAAGAAACTGTCCAAGCTACAGGATGAATTGAAGAATCAACAAAATAAAATATCTTCCCATGAGGCATCCATAAAGGAGTCAGAGTCCAAATTAAAAACATTGTGGACGAACCGGCACGTAATGTTTCAGAAACTAGGCTCAAAATATTATTATTTTGAAAGGAATGAGAAACTAAACTGGACAGATGCTGGGGATAGATGCAAAGAGCTGGGCAGCCACCTCGCTAGCCTGCAAGATCAGCAGGAGTTCGATTTAGTGACAAAAGATTTATACGACCTTTTCTACTATTGGGTGGATATCAATGATATTGAAACAGAAGGAGTATACATGTCTAGTACAACTGGGCAGGTGGCAAGTTTCTTGAAATGGAGACAAACCCCAGATAATTGGAATGGCGATGAAGATTGCGTCGAGCTGGCATATGAGAGTAAGGCAGACGCAATGGGAATGAACGATATACATTGTTCGGAAAAACACATGTACATTTGCGAAAAGTAATCGGGTGTGGTGGGTTGGGAGGGTACTCCCCCCTCTTTAATTATTATTATAACTTTGCTCTAAGTGGGCCAATTGTTTTCACTCAAGAGCACTTAATGAATCTCAAATATGAAATCATCTAATAGTAACTTTTGTTTTTTCTTGCAAATGAAGTTTTTAGTTTATTTAGCTCAAGAACGATTGTTAATAGATTTGTAACATTTAAGTACAGATCAGCTGTACAAACAAAGTATTCTATTCTAATTGTAGTATAGTGTGCATATTAATACTTGAAGGATTTGAAATCCTTTCGTGTCTGGAGCTACAAGAATTAAACGCATATGTTTGTGGTTTCATGGCACGCGGATGTTACGAGAATGGTTAATTTAATGATCGGCCGCAGACTTCGCATCTTCCGTTTTAGTTTCTTCCCGGGCACGTCTGAACGAGAACTCCATGTAGTCACTGCGCGTGGCTGCCTCGTACTCCTGCACGAGGCTGTCAACTGTCTCACGGGATTCATCCAGCTCGTTGAGATCGTCTTTGAAGATGTCTTCGCGTCGAAATTGATCAAGGAAAGCGCCTCGTTTGCGTAGCTTATCATATTGACTGAGGGCCCGCTCAAATAGCGAACAGATGCTGGTATGGTTGGCCAACATCAGGCCAGAGACGCGGTGGTTGCTTTGAACGTAGGGCGAAGAGCGGGACAGGGCCACCTGGATGGAGGTTGGTCCCCAGGGTATAAACTGCGCCATCTTTCGATCACGAATGCGCTGCAGAGACTTGTGCACTTGGCTAGGATCTACCTCGCCCTGGATAATGTTAAGAATAGATATGTAGCAATGATGATTTGTCTTGTCAGGGCCAGTGGACACCATCATGTTTTTGGGCTGTAGCAGACGACGCATTACATCTAAGACGGTTGTTTTGCGAATATTGACCGTTGGCTGCTTGTTATCATCCGAGCTGCTAGTCAGAGGCGTGTAGCCCGTCATAAGGAAATGCAACTGGGGTGTGGGTATCAAGGGCGCCATAAGCCCGAGGAGATTGTTGTTCATGTACGACGGGTAACGCAGTGTTGTAGTGCTCACGCTCATAATGTTGGATACCAAATTGTTGATTTGCGAGAAGCTGGGATTCTGGATATGCAAACGGTCGCAAGCTATGCGGTTAAGGGCCGTGTTGTCCAGGACGACCACACTATCCGCAGCACTGGTTAGACGTCTCAGTGTCAGCAATGAGTTGTACGGCTGAACAACGACATCGCTTATCTCATCCTGATTGGGAAACACACTGAAAGTCTGTATGAGTTTCTTGGGATACCGATCTGCCAGACGCTCCATGATAAACGACCCCATGCCAGAGCCAGTACCACCGGCAATGGAATGACAAAGTATGAATCCTTCAAGGGAATCACTTCCATCGGCTTCTCTGTCGATTATGTCAAATATTTCCTCCTGCAACTTTTCACCCTGACTATAGCCAGAAGCCCAATTATTTCCAGCCCCGCCACCGTGCTTCGATAAATAAACGTTCTCGGGATTGTAGAGCTGCGGGAAATCAACTCATTCAGCTCCTGACTTTGTAATCACTTTGGTCCATACTTTACCTTTGCATATGGAGAGGCCATTATTGTATTGATCACCCTGGGCTCCAAGTCAAGAAGTACCGCACGCGGTATGTAGTGATCATCGTCAGCCTGGTAGAAAAATACATCTTTGCGGTCCATACCTTCGGTAGCGAAGTCCTCTAGAACGCCGCTTGGCGAAATTCCATGTTCCAGGCAAAGGCGCTTCCAAAACTCGAAGCCAACTGCCCAGTGAGTTTATTTAATTTCAATGTGCATAATTATTTTAATTATGTTACTCACTTTGATTGCCGCATTGCCCCAGTTGCAAAGTAATGATTTCGCTTGGCATTTTTATTTAAAAACGCAATCGCAAGCGTCTAAACCAAGTATATCTAGTATATCCTTTCTTCTGTAAAATGACCAGCTGTGTCCACGCTACGTCAAAGTTCTGTAACCGTACAGCAAATTTTTGGCTCTTAAAAATTAAACTACAACATGCACGAAAGCACAAGTAATGACATTAAAACAATTATTTAAACAATTCGCACAGCAGGTTCGCGGTGATAGAACATTAGTAATTAGTGCTGGGTAACGATCTCATATCCCCTAATAGTGTAAGGTGACGAAATCGCGTGGGTCGGTCAATATACTTAATATGGTTTTCAGATGTGAGATGGCCTTGAAGTAAATTTCCCCCGCAATGCTAAAATTAATTTTGAGTCAAATAAATACAGTTTATAACTATATAACTATAACTATTTTTCTCCATTCCGCATATCGTGAATCTTATCTTTGTGACGTCACACAGGAGTGCGCAGCTGAAATCGTTTCACCCTGTGTCACCCCTCAAATTCGCGGCTTGAGATTTTGAAGTATCTCTCAACACTACCTCCGGCTTCTTCCAGAAATAGTGGCGTCGTTGCCCGCGCAGAGTTTTTTTTGTGTCCGTACAAGATATCAATTTTTTTCGTTTATAAAAAAAATACACAAATATAATAGAATAAAATGCCCCGTTCAAAGGCCACAAAAAAAAAAGTAGAGGAGGCGCTAGAGCTCACTGATGCTACAACAAATGGAAGCGGCGTAGACGAAAACGCCGGTATTATAGATGCTGATGCCAAAGTGCTGACGAAGGGGAAGCCACGCGCAAAAAAAACCTCCAAGAAAACTGCAGCCGAAGACCCAGAACCAGACCAGACCGATGAAAACTCGAAGCCATCCGCTGCTCGTGGCGGTAGGAAAAAGCAGGAAAAAAGCAAGGAGGAAGAGGAGAACGGAAAAGTGCCAAAGGCTCCGAAAGCACGTCCTCCGAAGGCAAGTAGCGAGCCGGATGTCAATGAGGATACTGCGCCAAAATCTAGCAAAGCAGTCAAGTCTCGGGCCAAAAAAGAAATACAGCCTGCTGTTGAAGAAGAGGACGAACCAGCACCATCCAAGGGACGCGCCAAGAGAGGAAAAGCGACAGCTGTCGAGGAATCGGCTCCGAAGGAAACAAAAGCACGGGGACGTAAGAGGAAAGACCCTTCAGAAGACGCTAATGCAGTGGTAGAAGAAGCAGAACCGCCAAAACAACGTGCAAAAAAAGAACAACCACCCTTGATCGCGCCAGAGCCAGCGCAGAAGGGAAAGGAAAATAAAACTGAGACAACATCCAAACGGGCTCGAGTTAACAAGCGACTGGCAGATTCGGAAATTGCCGAGGTTCTTGATGAAGAAGAAGACTCGGTTCCAGAGCCGCCAAAGGCTACTAATAAGCGAACTAAGAAAGCGAAGGCGGGTGAAAACGGTGTCCAAGCTGAGCCTGTGCCTGTAGGAGATTCGAAGTCTTCGGAGCCCACAGAGGAAGCAAAGGCAGATGCAGTTCCCACGAAGGCCAACAAGCGAACTAAAAAACCAAAAGAAACCGAAGCTGTGCTGCCAACGGAGCCTACGGAGCCAGCAAAGCCAACTAAGCAGAAGGCCAAAAAGGAAGCCAAGGAGGAATCCGAACCAACTACCAGCAAAAAACGGGCTCAAAAGGGCTCCGCTAAAAAGGAGATCGAGGAGTTAGCAGAGCCTGCTGAAAGCAAGCCAGGTTGGCGCGAACTAAATAGAATACATAATTGCACACATTTCTAACCAGATATAACTATTTTTCAGTTCGCGGTCGGAAAAAAGCTGCCACCAAATCGGAAGCTGTTGAAGATGATTCGCTTGATGGGTCGAAAAGTATGTTGGTGGAGCCCACCGGATGCGGTGCCGGTGCAGTATTGAAAAGCTTGCACAACGTGCTCAACTTTTGTTTTCCAGCATCCAAGGCCAAGAAGGTGGAGAAGGCAGGAGAGGCCAAAGTAAATTTGGATAAATCTGACTTTGCCCTGCCGGCTGAAAAGGTATACAATTTAAAAATCTCCAGCTGGAACGTGGCTGGACTAAGGGCATGGCTCAAAAAGGACGGTCTTCAGAGTTTGGCTCTCGAGGAGCCAGATATATTTTGTCTGCAAGTAAGTTCGCGCCGAACGCCATTGGCAGCACGTTATTAACCACATCACCATTTTTGTTGAAGGAAACCAAGTGTTCAAATGAGCAACTGCCTGAAGAAGTGACCCACGTGCCGGGCTACCACCCCTACTGGTTGTGCATGCCAGGCGGCTATGCTGGGGTGGCCATATACAGCAAAATTATGCCCATTAATGTCGAGTACGGCATTGGAAACGAGGAGTTCGATGATGTGGGACGCATGATAACCGCGGAGTATGAAAAGTTCTATTTGATAAATGTCTATGTCCCCAATTCGGGTCGCAAGCTAGTTAACTTGGAGGCCCGCATGCGTTGGGAGAAACTGTTCCAGTCCTATGTGAAGAAGCTCGACGCTTTGAAGGCGGTCGTCATCTGTGGGGACATGAATGTGTCCCATAAAGAAATCGATTTGGAAAATCCCAAGACGAACACCAAAAATGCTGGCTTCACCAAAGAAGAGCGCGACAAGATGACTGAGCTGCTTGGTCTAGGATTCGTGGATACCTTCAGGCACTTGTATCCCGACCAAAAGGGAGCCTACACATACTGGACTTACATGTCCAACGCACGCGCTCGTAACGTAGGCTGGCGTCTCGACTACTGCATTGTCTCGGAACGATTTGTCTCGCGTATAGTGGACAATGTGATCCGAAAGCAACTCCTTGGCAGCGATCATTGCCCAATTACCGTATTCCTTAATATTTAGACGTAAGGCGAACATAATTTTTATTTATAGTGGCAAACTTTTTTCCACCCAATTTTTGTTTGTTTTTACCTGTATGTTTTAAATTATTGGCATTGCGACCTTTTTCCTCATACAATTGTACCGTCTGTTCTATTTTGTTATATACGGCATACACCTTTGTATACATTTTTTGTTGTAGATCGACCAAGTTCGGTATTTAAATAAAATTACACAAAATAAATTCCTCTTACAAAAAAAAAGTGTACATATTTAAAACTAGATTTGAAAATGTATAGAAAAAAGCGCTGCCCTCGATAAACATTCTATCGAAGCAAGAACATTTTATTGGAACCATTAGTGTTGGTTCCAGAAAGTGGTGATAGTGATGGCGTCTCGCCTTAAATTAATTTAAACCTTCTTATTTTCTTTCGATTCTCTATCTTTAATATATAATAATATAAGAAAACCAACAGAAGAAAACACCAAAACTTTAACTAAAAAAAGGGATGAATGAAAAAATTAATCGCCTTATTCGCCAACAGCCGTGAACCAACCATCGCTCCCGTGGGACTGGAAAAACGGTGAACTGTGATTTGGGAAGTCCAATTATTATAAATTAAATTATTATAAACAATTGCCAATTTAAAACTTTTTAATTTTGGTACATACATATAGCCACAATTTAACATACATATTTGCAATTGCAATCGTGCCATTTCCCTGCGGAAATTTTCCTTAAAATATTGATTCCAAGGTTATTCGCAACGTCCTTCTCCCAAAATGATCCATTTCGCGGCTATTATAATTTGGAATACATTATTTAATATAAAAGAAATTGAAATGCCAATTCCTTACCAGGGTCCAAATGCACACACTCGGAGTTTTAAGAAGAGTACCCCTTATTTTTTCATCGATACTCTCGATGTTTCGTATAAAATTTGGAGCAGCAATTGAATTCATCACTAACCATACAGATACCATATATTCCATTCAAATTCATTCAAGAAACTACACACGTCATTCCGACCAGTGCGTCATTCAAATTCATTCAAGAAACTACGCAAGTCATTGCAGAGTTATCATCTTCCGAGCAATCAATTCGCTACAAGGCGATCAAATACCAAAAAAAAAAAGAAACTACGAAATTAAGCCGAAAATATTTAATCTGTGGTGGAAAAATGCAATCGATTTAACGTAAGTAACTGCCATATATGTTTATGCATTTGTGACATAAAAATCCCTTTCCAGCGAGACCTTCCATCCATATATACGTACGACAGATACACAAAGGTTCACATTATCAGCAGAACAGCACAACACTAAACCATACAGTACATACTGTATTAATCATTAATCTATATATATATATTATATATATATACTCAAAAAGCAAAATGAGTCAACACGCTGCCACTGACAATGCAATGGAAGTCGGAGTAAGAAGGTCCCGAACAACTATTCTCGATCTAAAGGAGGATTGCTGGATAGAGGTAATGATGTATCTAAATGTAAAAGACCAGCTAAGACTTGCTTCCTCGAACTTGTACATTGGAGAGATCTTCGAGAGATACGCGAGCCGTCGGTATAAACGTATCGATGATTCAATAACGAAAGATATTGACGACGAAGAGCTCAAACAACTGTTGCAGATCGTTGGTGAGCATCTGGTTAGGTATGCGTCCGATTTGAGCTGCAGTTTGAGTAGCGATCAGCAACTGGGGCTCTTGCGGAGCCACTGTACAAATCTCGAACATCTGCGAATGACCTTTCCACAGCCCCGAAGCGGATGGGACAATCTATACAGCCTGACAAAACTCAAATCTTTGAACGCCTATCTGAAAATGGAGGAAAGATGGTGTTCGGATTTTGTAATCAATCTCAAGAAGTTAACGTGTCTACGGAGACTAAAGTTGGAAGCGCTAGACTATAGCGGAAATGAATTGTATGCTCTAGATCAACTGGAATCTCTGGAAGTGCGGTGTTGTGATGGATTCGATGATAAGAACTTGGAGGATTGCTTCCAAACGATGAAGCAATTGCGGGATCTTAAGTTTGTAAACTTTAAAAACATCAGTAATAATACTGTTGAAATTCTGGTGAAAAACTGCCAGCAGCTGGAACGTCTGGCATTTGACGCAGATTGTCTCGACTCAAGAACCCGTCAGCTGGTCTACCAGTTGCCAAGATTAAAACATTTGCAGCTTTCTGCCCTTTCTGTATCCGACTCGTTCATCGAGGGTTTGATCAACAAACAGGGTGCTCCTCTGGAAAGTTTTACACTTTATGCTGGGATTACTAAGGTGCAGCTTAAGCATATTTGCGACATTTCTTCACTCAAGGAACTCCGTGTAGCCTTCGTCACCATCCTTTTGGAAGACTTGCTGAAGCTGCAGAACCTTCAATACCTTCACATAAAAATGCCAATTACGATTGGCCAAATACTGATTCTCCTTAAAGGTCTTCCGCACATAAAATGTCTCAATGTACAATTTAGGGATTTGAGAGATAGTGCGAGATTAGTAAATAGTGTTCGTACATGGGTGAGCAAACAAAGCGAGAAGCGAGGGAAGATCAAAATCGTTTTCACTTCAAATGTTAATACATTATCCTCCATTTTGTACGCGAATCCTAAGGTCGAAATCGGGACGGCTTGTTGGTACGATATTAAGCCCATATTAATAAACGAAGAACTTGGTGAACGCGACCAGAACTAGTTAGTCGACCGATTTATCTTGAATCATTTACAACCATGCCTTTATGGGGTTCGAATAAATAAAACACCAATTAATTTTGCTAAATATTTGTACGTTATATTTTTAGTATTAATATTATTTATATTTTATTATATTCTCAGCTGGGGCTCAACATTCGGTCCCAGTGAAGAAGAATCAAAACATGCCACAAATTGGCTGGGTTTCCTAGGAACAACTAAGAAGAACTAAGAACGACGGCTTTCCCACAAAGAAGTAATACAAATTTAAATTGTTTTTGGGTGTGTGCGTTTTGGGTTTCTTTTTGGATTTTGGTTCTGTTTTGCGGCGAAACAACCAATTTTACATGTAAACGAATTCGCCTTGTCCAAAAATGTGCCACCGAATTTTACGGCAAAGTACGGCAACAATTGAAAAAAAATTAAAAATAATTTAAACTAGTTTTAGTCCTTAGGAAAGAATATTATAGAATTTAAGAAAAGTTTGTTTTACTAGGCACCAATTATTGCAGAAACTAGTCAGTCTCTATCTCAGACAATTTTACGGTTTTTGGTCTACTTATAAAAACTGAAAAAGAAAGATCGGGAGCGATATGTTAATATTAATAAATTAATCAGATGTATTATTGGGTCAAAATGTAAATATGTGCAAAATACAATATTAATTTCATTTTAGAGCAGCTGCGAAAAATAATTTTAACATTAATTAAATGAAAAATATGTCCATACCAACGGTTAAGTTTCGAAATTACGTGACATTCCATGCTCACTTACGTTTTCTTACGGCGCATTTCATGCTCACTTACGTTTTATGCCTTGACCTTCCCTGTTCAAACCTTATTTTAGACCGAATCCAAAAAGCGAAGTTTTTTGTTATTAGTCAATCTTGTAGACAATTGATTCATCAATCGTATGAAATTATTTGTTCAGGCCTGAGGGTCCTGTTCAGCTAGTAATATTAAACAGAATATCAAAATCGAGGAATATGGTTTTGTCGGTATTTTTACGGTATATTTTTTAAATGAGACCATAATTTTCGGTATATTTCTGATGGTCGGACGGTATATTTTATCGATAATTTCGCGGTAACTTGTAACTTTCCCGCCAAAAACTTCTCACTACATATTTTAATTTTACGTGATTGTTTTTAAAAATTTAAGTAATGGCGAATACAGCTATAAACACCAACTTGGCATCAGAAAATGTGTCGCCTGTGAAGACATCTCCACTTAAGCGTAAATTGGAGGATTGCAATATTGAAGTTGAGGTGAGTAAACCTGTCTTACACAGTCTTACATTGCATCATTTACATTATAGGTTTTGAGAGAAGTTCAGAAGAGCAACGTCGGATCAAATATATCGACGGAGACCAATAAAGACGAGCAGCAGTATTTGGACTTGATTCGGCATGTCATTGAGCACGGAGAACGACGAATGGATCGCACCCAAGTGGGCACACTGTCGGTATTTGGCAGCCAGCTGCGTTTCAATATGCGGGAGTCGTTTCCGCTGCTGACCACCAAGCGGGTGTTCTTTCGGGCGGTGGTGGAGGAGCTGCTTTGGTTTGTGGCTGGAAAGACAGATGCGAAGCTCTTGCAGGCGAAGAACGTGCATATTTGGGATGGCAACAGCACCAGAGAGTTTCTGGACAAGCTTGGTCATACCGATCGCGCCGTGGGAGATCTGGGTCCAGTGTACGGCTTTCAGTGGCGTCACTTCGGTGCCGAGTATGGCACCTGCGACGATGACTACAGCGGCAAGGGCATCGATCAACTGCGCCAAGTAATTGACACCATCAGGAATAATCCGTCCGATCGTCGCATCATCATGTCCGCCTGGAATCCCCTGGACATACCCAAAATGGCACTGCCGCCCTGCCACTGCCTGGCCCAGTTCTACGTCTCGCAGACTCGCGGAGAGCTGTCTTGCCAGCTGTATCAGCGGAGCGCCGATATGGGCCTGGGCGTGCCCTTCAACATCGCCTCCTATGCCCTGCTCACCTACATGATAGCCCATGTGACTGGCTTGAAGACGGGCGATTTTGTCCACACCATGGGCGACACTCATGTGTATCTTAACCATGTTGATCCACTAAAGGAGCAGCTGGAACGCAAGCCGCGGCCGTTTCCAAAGCTGAAAATCAAGCGAACGGTCGAGAACATTGAAGATTTTCGGTACGAAGACTTCGAGGTCATCGGATACGAGCCTTACCCTAAGATAAAGATGGACATGGCAGTCTGAAAATGCTACTTCTACTAACTGTATGTATTAACTATTGGCCGAATTCGTGAATTTTTTCAATCTCAATTTCCTTAATAAAGAAAGTATTTAAATTTTAAGCTACGCACTTTCACAGCTTTAAGCTCTTCGCAGTTGTAATGGCCACGTTCCATGCAGCTAACAAGAATATTTAGAGATAAATGAAACTGTTCTATGGATAGAACTGTTCCCTGATAGTACGTTCATTGGCAATAGAAATTCTGGACAGAGTTTCTTTCTGCCTGGAA
Organism: Drosophila athabasca; assembly: GCA_008121215.1. NCBI lineage: Eukaryota > Metazoa > Arthropoda > Insecta > Diptera > Drosophilidae > Drosophila > Drosophila athabasca. The sequence continues at coordinate 48,389,788 of CM017794.1, forward strand.
TGTAAAGGAATTTCGTGGAATTGTAGGGCATAGTCTTTAAACACATCATTTCATAGCTTTATTGGAATAAATTGTTGGTTTCATTCATCGTGTGTCGCGTGTGTTTGTTTGTTGTTGTTTGTAAATTCTCAGAGTAATCCATAATGAAGTTAATTGATTCTTAATAAATCTTGCACAGAGTATACCATAAATATGCTATATAAATTTGCTTGATTTTATCGCACAGAATATTGTGATTTTTGGTTTTGGTTTTGGTTTCTTGGTTTCGTCTTTAAGTTTAATTAATAATGAAAATTCGAAGAAAATCGCTTAAGGTCTTGTGTCCATACATATGAGAGAACTCGACTCGACAATAATTCAATATATAATTTATGCACGTTAATTAAATTGGAATAATTGTTTCGGTTTAGTTTCGTTTTCATTTTCATTTCGTTTCGTTTCGGTTTTGTCTGTGATGATTAAAGATAAATACATATTTGCTACTACAATACAATACAATACGATACGGTCCACCAATATTTTGACTATGTTTATAACGACGAGAAAGAAACTTGACTTGACTTGCATAGTTTTCGTATATAATATGTGGCATAATACATACGAGTACATACATACATATAAGTATTGTATAAGCTAACCCATAGACAAATAGAAATTAGATGGAATCATTATAATCTCTTATGTGAAATTCAATATGTTATTTAAACTTATGTTGAGCTTGAAAGAGCGAATGCCACTAAGGTTCTGAGTTGAGTTTAGATTCCATATTCCATAATCCGTAATTCATATATCTTTCCATTCCATTTTGGCTAAACGCAGCTTAGTGCCGCTTGATGCCTTAATGCCTTGCCCTTTGCCTTCGACTTGCGTTTAACAATAGTGCTTAAAATTAGTACCTTTGACTAAGTTTTTTTCGACTAAGATTTGGTTTTTGAATTAATTTATAATATACTTTTAGTTTTATTTGTATTTCTTCAACATTTAAACATATAGAGAGAGCTTCTTTCCACCTTTACCTTACCGATGACGACTCGCGTCTAGAAAATTCGGCTCGGCTTGTGTGTGTTTTTTTTTCTAATCTGTTCGATAGCCGGGTCTGGTTTCGAGGGAGGATGTTGGAGCAGAAACAAAGATCTGATCTTGACTTTAAAGAGAATCGTGGAGCACCAATACAAACCAAAAAATATAACTAAAAACTGCTCAAATTTTAGCAGGAGCTTCCACTGCAAGTTCTGTTGCTTTTCCTATTCCCATTTCCCATTTCGTTTTAACCACAGTCTTATACATATGTAATTTATCTACCAACCTCCCGTGTTCCATTCAACAGATCTTGCAGGAAGCGCCCCTGGAAGAGCTTAGATGTGTCCGTCCACAAGCCGTCAATTATTGTAGCTAATTACCAACGATTCTTAGCACATTCCTCGAATAGATCGTATCTGTGAGTAAGTTCCTTTTGGGAGGGGGGCTTTGCTATCCAACATTTATTTAAGTGAGATTACAATAGTATAGAAAAGAGTGCCTGTGTGTGTGTGTGGAAGGGTGTGTGTTTGCATGTGTTGTGTGTGTGAGAGAAACAGACATTTAAAGAGAGAGAGAGCGCTGCAGACCTCCGGCCACTTCCGCTTCCGGTCAGAAGTCTGCAGGCATTTGCACAACCTTATTGGCTCCAAAACGCGAATGTGCCTCTAGAAACGACAAACAGATCAATCAATCAATCAATCATGCATTATCTTTACATACTCGTACTTCTTTGGTTTTTTGTTTCGTTTGGTTTGGTTTTGGTGTAAAAGTATAAAAGTGTACCGTTTATAAGCCTTTCTCACTTGTTTTTTAGTTAAAATTTGTGGTAACTTTTCGTATTTTTTGTATTTTTTTTGTTTTTGTTTTTTTTTTCGATTCCGTTCTCTGCGGCGAGACACTGCCTCTCGTTTTCTTCGTTTCTCAAGATATGCGCTTTGTTTTCTATTTTTCTTCTTTAAATGTTAACATTATTGCGTTTTCATGTAAAAATTATAAATTTGCTCGTTCCATTTGTGGTTTTCTTCTTTGTATTCTGTTCGTTTTTTTTTCTGTTTTTCTTTTCCTTTCTTTTTAGTATTTTCTCGATTCCTTAGTCTTTTCTGCATTTAGTTAAACGTTGCGTTCTGTTATCAGTGTTATCCTCAGCGGACTTTGTTCTTTACGTATGTTTCTCATGACGCCTCGCCTATGTATTTCCCTTCTCTACCCTTCCATTTCCATTTCCATTGCCTTCCCATTCATCGCCGTTTTTCTTTGTTTTGTATATTATTGTGCGGTGTTTTTGTTCGTTACCATACCCATTAAGTATATAATATGTATATATAATATAATATATTGTATATATAGTACTCATGTATATATTTAAATTTTTAAAATACTTTCTTGGTTTTCTTCGGGCTTCCTCGCCCCCTACTCCTACTCCTCCTCCTATGTTCTGTTTCTGTTTTCTGTTTTCTGTCTTCTGTTCCTCCCTTACTATAAAACATTTCCTCTTAAAAAATGTATATAATCGATTGCTTTTGGTTGTTGTTCGGGTTTTACTTTTACAATACTTTTATTCTTAATTGCATTACGCACACAGAGATCTCCTGTTGCACAGATCCTGTCCGCCAATGTGGAATGGCATCCCTGCAGTCCGCTGTCCGCAGTGCGGCATGCGGCATGCGGCATGCAGCATGGAATCCCATACAAATGCACAAAAAACGGTGCCTCGATTTCTACATTTTGTATAAAAACTTTTCATTTGGTGTTTTCTCTTGTAGTGATTGATTTCTTGGGCCGAGCTAGAGTTTCCTCTAGAACTTGCCTAGAAATTGTTTTCTGGAAGGTATTCATTCTTTCTTTCTTATTACCGCTTAAAAAGCAAGAATTCTATTTAATTTTTCAGTCAAGCATTTGCGCATGAGTATGTGTTTGTTTTGAGTGTGTCTGTCTGTCTGTGTGTGTGAGAGTATGGGTGTGTGTCTGTGTGTGTAGGAGAATATTCTTATAGTTTAGTTTTACTTGTTTTGTTTGGTTTTTTCTGATGTGGGAAGGAGAGTAAAGTGAAGGTATAGTGGATGCTATAGCTATGGAGAGCTCTACATACAAATCTGGAGGCTTGGCATTTTGCTGCTTTGCTGCTACGCACTACACACGCACATACCTAATACATTCGTAACCATAATCGTAACTATAAGTATATATGCATGTACTATGTATATATATATATATCATTTCTGGTAATAAGTTTTAAATAGTATGCAATTAATTTACTGACGTTGACGTATACATGAAAATGGTTTCCTTTCGCCTTCCTTCTGCCTCTATGCCTGCCATGACTTAGTATTCGTTTCGTAATAATTTCCTTGGTATGTATGTAGATGTATAAACATTTAAAATTTGCAATACACAACATCAATATATTGTTAATCATATATAATAATTGTTTTGTTTTGTTTTTTGTTTCATAAATAGTTATAGATTTTTCGTATAGTGCTATAGCATAGTTTAATGTCTCTTAACATTGCAAATTTTACGTTTCGGGGGACCTTTTTTACCAGGCAAGGGAATCGACGGATACAAATCATATTCTCATAATCGTAAGATTCAAATTATAAATACCAATTAAAATCAAAATAATCTCCTACCTTTCCCAAGCCATTTAGTTCTTTTCTTCTCAATAGAATTGTCCATTTTAGTTTTTGTTTTTTGGGTATTTCCACAACTAAATTCATAATTTGTTAATCGATTTTCGGTTTTTCGAATTCTTTAGGGACACATTTGCATTTGCATTTGTAGTTTCGCAAGGAAATCTGTCAAGCACCATGATTTCATTTTATCGACCTTCCTTCCATACACTTCCCCTATCTCTATCTCGACTCTCGGAAACACTATCTCTCCATCCATTTTCGTATTTTAAAATTTATTATATTTAGTTTGGCAATTTGTTTAACTTGTTCATTAATTTCTTGTATGTTTTTTTCGTTTCGTTTTGTCTGTTTTTGTATTCGCTTTTGATATTGCTGTTGAGTTTGGGTTAAAACAAATTCGTTATGCTGAAACGCGTTTTTTCAATCTAAGTTACGTTACGTACTCTCGCTCTGGTTTTCACTTATTCATTTTCATTTCATTTCATTTCACTTCATTTTATTTGTTTGTCTAGGGAGGGACTGTTCTGATCTTTGTCTAAAGTTACATTTGTTTTAGCTTCGTTTTGGAATGGCGTGCTTCGATTTAGTAGCTGGCTTTGTTTTAGCTTTACTTTACAATCGTTGATTAGATTAGTACTATTATGGTCTCACTTTGCTTGCATCGTATTATTTATGTTTTATCTTTTGTTTTCAACCCTCATGCGTTTGCCCGTTTGCTGTTTTCGATTTTTCTTAAACATTTATTCGTTGTATTTCGAAAAATTCTCATTAGCTCTTGCTGCCATTTTATGCGTGTGTTTCAGATGCGTGACACCAGAGAGTCAGGGCAGGGATGGGGCAGTAAGGAAAAGATTACTTTTGGGGGTTCGAACAAATGTTGTTATGGAATGGGGGATGGGGTGTGGGGATAGAATAAAGGGTTCGACTATATGTAGGTATATTATGCATACATCGTTTATTTTAGAAAAAGTTATACATTTAATATAAAACATAAACATATGCATGTCTTGTTTGGTTGCTTCTCGTATTCTTCGTGTATCTTGTATCTTGTATCTAGCTTTCCCTTGCATTCTCTGCTCTGCATTGTCTATTAGCAAAACGGCCCGGCCTGACTATATGCCAAACCAAAACGTCTCTACTTGTATCTGTTTACGCATTCAGTTCTGTTTTCGTATCTCATTTATACATTTATTTATAGCTTAAATATTTGTCATGTTTGTTTCTCATTCTTTGGTGGATTGTGGGCTTCATTGCCATCAAAATGTTCCTCTCCTCTCATCTTCCCCCTGCTCTGTTTAAAAATATGTGTAGAGCAGAGCAGGGCAGAGTAGAGTAGAGTGGAGTGGTGTGGAGTGGAGTACATCCCAAACAAAAACTTAACTACAGCTTTACGTCTCTCCATTTCTCAGTTTCTCAGTTTATTCCCTTCTTGGAAGCCATTCTGTCCACTAGTGGCGACTAGATAGATGTTTCTTTAAAAGTGCATTAACGAATAAAATATAATGGTAAAGTTGTACTTTTTCTTAGTACTTATTCAATCACGGGCCCGATTGATGTGCGCCCAATTGATTTATGGAGGATAGGATGTGGGATACAAAACGAAACGCGAATTCATAATTCATCGAAAAGTAAATCAACTTAAACTAGGATTTGCTTCACCTAATGCTTTGGATTTAAGCTAACAAAATGAAATGAAAAAATAATCGCCTTGGCCTGAGCCAAGGAGGGCTTTACATCCATTAATAGCCCCCTAGGGTCGCCTCTTAGCCAGCTTACAAAGTACATAATTTGAAGTAAATGAAGGTAAATGTTCCTAACAAATTGAGCAATCAATTCATTCAAAAAGGGGTTCATAAGAAAGTAACTAAAGGATAACAGGAAGTAGTAACGGGGATCTTTAAAAGAACCAATTCGACCAGGACGGCATGTTCTTGTTCCCAGAGCCAGCACCTGACGACGATCCATTGGCTGCCATTCCCAGTCCCATGCCCATGCCCATACCCAGGGCTCCTCCTCCGCCGCCTCCCCCTCCTCCGTTCCGCTGGCTTCCATGGCCACCCATGGAGCCTCCTGTTGCTGCTGATGTGCTGGCTGCACTGCTGGATCCGGATCCTACTGCACTGCTGGCCACGTTTGTCAGGAACTGGGCGAATTCCTGCTGCAGCTGCAGCTGTTGCTGAAGCAGTTCGAATTGATTTTGTGGCTTGTTGTAAATGAACTTTGTGGATGTTTTCAAAATGTTGCTCGACGACGAAGCCGAGGAGGAGGAGGCGGCGGCAGCGCCATTGCCAGTGCCAGTGCCAGTGCTGGTGCCAGAATCGCCAATGGACACTGCCACTGCTGCGACTGCTGCAGCGTTGTTTGATGATCTCTTAGGTGGCGGCATTGATTGTTGCTTGTTGCTTTGAGTCGTTGCTTGGAGCCTCTGCTGCAGCTGCTGCTGCTGTTTGCTCGTGCTGCTGCTGCTGCTGCTGTTATGGCTGTTGTTGTGGGTGTTGTGCTGTCTGTTGTTGCTACTGCTGTTGTTGTGGTTAGCAAATTTGCCATGTGGATTGTTCGAATTGCTGATGCTACTACTGATGTTGTTCTGATTGTTCTGACGATGGTTGTGGAGCACCAGACCATTGGCCGCCAAGGCCGCCGCCGCCGCATTGGCATTGACAACAGCAGCCAACTTGGATAGTAATTACGTTTGCTTATTCTTGTTGGTCTTGAAGCTGACCTGGAGCACCCGGTTGCCCAGCGTGTAGCCATTGAGCGACTGTATGGCCAGCACCGCCTCCTCGTAGTTGGTCATCGTGACGAATCCGAAGCCCTTGCACTTGTTGCTCTGCAGATCGCGAATCACCTGGGGGGTACAACAATCAGTTGATGCAAAACCACAAAATTGATTTGTCCCGCGCCTCACCTTGACCGACTGCACGGCTCCGAAGGGCCCAAACAGCTGCCACAGCACATTCTCCTCGGTCTCGGGGGCCAGGTTGTAGACGAAAATGCACCAGCCGGAGCTGGCAATGGTGTTGCCCTGAATCATCCCATTGGTGATCAGATCGCTGGTCAGCGGCGAGTATCGAGAGATAACCGAGCTGCAGAAGAGGGTCAAACAAACACATAGATCGTCTTATATCTACGACTATATAGGATATAAGTATATGTATCTAGGCATGCAAGTAAAGCTTATTCTAACGACCCCAGCCGCTCCCTTCGCTATCCGATTTTCCTGACCTGTAACGGCCCGCGTTGGGATGTATGGCAGCGGCTGCTGCTGCGGCTGCAGCTCCGGCAGCGGCGTTCGTCGGGAATGCCCGACCGCCTCGGGTGTTCTGTGGCGCTATGTAGGCGGCCAGTGGCTGCATGCTGTTCTTGTTGCTGCTGGGATTGTTGGCAAACTTGACGGTTATCGGTTCGGTGGAGTTCTTGGGAGTGGTGCCGTTCAGCTCCTTGATGGCCCGATCGGCCTCAAAGCGCTGATCGAAGCGTATAAAGCCCACGCCCTTGGAGAGACCTGCAATTGATCGGAAATTTGGTCAGAGTGCAGTACAGATACACGGAACCGCTACAGATGCAGATGTAGATAAAGATAAAGATCAATTCAAGCGAAAGCAAGCGGCGACCTCAAAATGTAATGGATTGACATGCATTTGTCGAACGTGATGTGAAAACTGAATGAAAGGTGAAAGCAATGCCAGTGGTCGATATATTGTACGAGTAGAGTATTGTATTGTATAGTATAGTGCGGAATATGCAGAAATGATTAGAAATATTTTTGTATTATGAACTGCATTTGGTAAAAGAGCAATTGGAAATTAAAGGGAAATGATACAATGCGATAAATTAAAATGTTTAAAAGAAAAACATACCCGGCGCATGTTCATCTTATTTGGTTCGATTATTACATGTAAAAATAAAATTGTAAATAAAATTTGCATTAATTATAATTGTCAATATATCAATAATAAGGAAACAGAAGGGAGATATCATAATTAGATTTGTGGAGAGAGCGCCAGCAAGATTCGAAATCAAATTTGTGCGCGCTATGGCTAGGAGGCTACAAATGAATCGAAGAATACGAGTAGTATATAGTATATATATTAAGTAGTACGAGTATATAGTAGGTATATTGAAATATTTAAGTACAGGATACTGGGTCATGCTTTTAATGATCAAAGAGAATAGTAATGGATTCATATATAATTGAAGATTCCTCTAGGATCTGGGTTTTGGGTTCTGGTTTCTGATATTCCTTTAGTATTCAACTTCATCTCTCTCTCGCTGTCTCTCTGTGTCTCTCTTTATACAGGACACCAGGACTCACCGGTGATATTATCACAAAGTATGCGCGAAGTGATGATCTTGCCGTATGGACTGAACAATGATTCGAGGTCCGACTGTGTCATATTCTTTGGAAGACCCGATACATAGAGATTGGCGCCCTTGATGCTCTCCGAGCTGGGCCGTGCAATGGATACCTTGATGGTTTTGTTCTGCAGCCGCAGGCCGTTCAGTGCATTGATGGCCTTTTCGGCATCCTCCTGCTTCACGTAGTTCACGAAGCCATAGCCCAGGCTCTGGCCTAAATCGGCAGATGGGAGATCGAAGGGTGGGATTAGTCGAGGGATGACAGTTGAGTATCCCACTCGGTGCACCGTGCTCACCTGTCACCTTGTCGCGAATCAACTTGCAGCTCTCCACCTCGCCGAAGCTAACGAACAGCGAACGTATCTCATCCTGGGACATTGTCTGTGGCAAGTAGTTCACAATCAGATTGGTTTTGGGATCTGGTTCGTTGTTGTTGTTGTTGTTATTGTTGTTAGCAGTGGTATTGTTGTTGTTGTTATTCGCTGTAGAATTGTTGGCATTGGATGCCTGGCCACTGGCATTCGATCCAATTGTCGTCGATCCAGACCCAGAACCAGATCCGGCTGCTGTAGGCGATGTCGAGGCTGTGCCTCCGTTGGTCTGCGCCTGGCTGTTGCTCGTCACATTTCCCGTAGATCCTGCAGATCCTCCGCCTGTTCCTGTGGTGGTGGTGTTGCTGCTGCTGCTGCTGGCAGTGTTGCTGGCAGCTCCAGCAGGTGGCTGCTGTTGGGGCTGCTGTTGCACGGCTGTCTGACCCTCGACCATGATGTGGCTGCTGCTGAAATGAACAACAAAACGCCCATTAGAAATCTTACCTTTCATGGCATAAACATGAACTTTACTGATTTAGTTTTGGCGAAAAACCTGTTCAGACAGTTATAGAGGGGGGGAAGGAAGAGTTTATAGAGTTGATCTTCAGATAATACTGCAGGGGGATCTGTAAGAGAACACAACAAATAAATTATAGGCAATTTTCGTCGTCTATCTGTAATATCTTCGATCACTTACCCTTTCCTGTGGTGCACGGACAGTGGATCAACCGAAGTGGAACACAAAAGTCTTTCTGGCTGGTGGACCGATCTCAGGGGTTTTCTATAGCCTAGTTAGGAGCGCGTATACCACGTATACGTATGGGTACGTGTGGGTTGCTTGTGGGCCCGAAAGTTTACTGAAAAGGAAGTGCCGAAAACCCAAACAAAGTTTCAATAAAAATCAATTATTTTAATTCAATTTAAATGAAATGCGGGCAAGCCCCGCTGTCTCCGCTCTCCCCGCTTTTCCTGTGCAAACACGAAAGTGAATGGTTTTTTTTTTCTTTAATGAAACCGTAGAAATGCCCGTGAGGAGAGCTCTTTGTTGCTGTGGCTGCCACACATTTGCTGGCTGACTGCATGACAGAATAGAGGAGGGGAAGGTAAGATCCGGCGTTGGGAATGACTGAAAAATCGATGCAATTAAAATGCGGTCTCCCTTAATTGGACTGGTGGCGTGGCTGATATGCTGATATCCCCCCACCAACTGTTACCTCAACTCATTGGGCTGGAGAGGATGACATAGAGGAGGTCATAGCGCAGATTAGAGACCATTTCATGATATTTCCCTCCATTTTATTGATATCCGCACCTGATCCCTGATTCTCCATTGAATTCATTCATTTTTCCCACAAATAAAACAAAAATATTGTACGTTCTCCAGCTACGACGAAAACGCATGCGCCTCACACGTCTGCCACTCTCTCTCTTTCTCACTCTCTTTCTGTTTCTGTCTCTATAAACCAACTCTTTACGGACCGGACCGAGGGAGATCTCTTCAGATTTGTATAAAGAGAGCTTTTCTTTTCGTTGAAAGACATTGAAATACACAATAAATAAACAAATAAATACATTCGAAATGGCAAATGAAATGGAGCTTTGCTTGGGACCCCATACCTAAAGACCGGATAGTACGTATACGTAAAATATATGGATTAAATCGTTAACTTGTTATCCGACAAATAAGTACGTCGGATGGATGGATGGATGGATGGATGGTGGTCTCTGTTCTGCTTCTTGTTACACATTCTCGTATAGTAAATTGTATTTTTAGCATATGTTCAATTTGGTGCCTTTATGACGATTGCGGCCTGCAATAAACACACACATTCACGAGTCTGTGTACTCGTACTTTTCTCATTAAAAGGTGGGGAGAGAAAGAGATTTCGTATTTATATGAAACGAATGGAAGAACGAACTATTTCTAATTCGAAAAATTATCTACAAGTGTATCTATCACTATGGGATCGTCTTTAACGAGGTGCTGCAAAGCAGAGAAGAAGCCTAGTCGTATGTCTGAATATTCCTTTGATTGGTAATACCTTTTTGGATAGATTGCCGTCTGTCTACTGTCGGATGGGATGTTTTTTCTATTGTACATTTTATTGCGCTGGCAGTTTGTTGCATTTCGCAGCGTAAATCGTGCGAGAAAATAATATTTTAAAAATAAACAAACAAATGCTGGGATATACGAAATAGAAGAGCTCTACTGCTGCTGCGTAGCCATAGCCGGCACAAATTATACTTGTATTTTCGAAAATATTTTTAAAGCAGCAAAAGCCTCGCAGCAGCTGATGACGTTGCACAGTGGTTCCTCAGCCGGAAAATAGAAGGCAAAGATAAAATGAATACACGCATCGAATAGAGAACTTTTCAGAGCTTTCCAAAATCAAATTTTCAAGATAGTGAAATACCATATAAAATCATATTTTGATCGTCTTTCCGTCGAAGGCCCCACTGTGCGTCGGAGCTGTTGCTGCTCGACGCATATTTGAGGTTAAGTGGCAGCAGAGTTTTCCCCACAATCCCCACCACACTGCTTGAAGGAAATGCTCTCGCGTTGAATTCATTTTCCGAATTATGTAAATTCTCGTGGAAACTAGCCTGGTTCTGTTACCTTTTCCTCCTGTTAAGGGCTGGATGTTGAACGGATCTGGTCTCGGATCGGGGAGAACTTGTTGCTGGTTTCTCGATTTCGATTTCAGTGCGATTACGAAACAATTTTCTGGGGGGGATGGATGGGTTGGATGTTTGGTTTCACGCGAATATATTTATTTTAATAATAACCGAGACACAAACCGAACCGAACCGAAACCGAATTGGAAGAAAGCACAACCAAAACAAAGCGACAACCGAAAGGAAGGGAAATATATTCAGTTAATTGGAGGGATTATAATTATATTGTTGAAATTTCAATTGATGCCGTGGCTGTTGGAAAAAGGAGAAACCGAACTAAACAGAACAGAACCGAAACGAACCGAAACGTGCAACTAATTCGTAATAACAATAACGATAATAATAATAATAATAATAAGGAAATAAAATCGAACGGAAAGTAGAAAAGAACGCGTTCCTGCAACTCAACAGAACAGAAATAAATGATTTGGCGAGCGGCGTGGAAAGTATTTTTATGCCCCGAGCGAGTCCAAGAACGGAACGGGAGAGCAGCGATACTGAGCGCCAGAGAGTGACAGAGAGAGAGAGAGAGAGAGAGAGAGAGAGGGAGAGAGAGGGAGAGACTGTTGACTGTAGTGCGGTTGAGTTGGCCAACTTGTCGAATGCTTGCTCTTTGTCGCCGCAAGGGAAGAGAAATCCGTTTTGAATGGATCACCCACCTACATACAGATACATACATCCAATGGACACACACATACATATGTATGTATCTATGTATTTCAGAGGCAGCGGAGAAAGGTAATTTATAATTGGATTTTGTGTGAAAACTCATGTGAAAATATTTGCAATTCCTTTATGGTAATCTATTTGATAAGCCCATAGCGGCCGAAAGAAGGAGGCTTCCAAACACTAAACAGCTGAAATTATTTCCAGTTGATGTTCCAATCTGTGTTAGCAAAACAGTTGTCCCAACTGATAATGAGGACTGTTTAATAACCTATTGATTGAAGACCATATTGCCTATGTCCGATTGATACTGAAACACCTGAAATAGATTCATCATTCATATGTTCTTGCATTAGAGGCTTTGAATAAACTTTCAGTTCCATGATTTTTTCATTATTAAGAAAACTGGCTCCAATTTGTAATAAGTCGTACATTAAAAGGATTACAAACAGTGTTCAACCGTCTCTGCCCCCTTAGTAAGGATAATTATAATTCCACTCCCATAACCGTCCGTCCGACAACTGTCTTCTTGACTCTTTTCCCCCCAAAAACACGCCCACACATAATGGAGCACAAACCAATAATTTTCTTTAATAAATTGTTACAAATTCCTACCATCTAATTGATGGATGTATGGCTGGAATAGAGCCGTACATGGATGCGGAACTATAGGAAACTACATCAATACATATGTACATGTACATGTGTATGTATGTTTGTATGTATTTGCGAGCCACGGTAAAGGAGCTATTCAAAATGCAAGAACAAAACAAAAAAGTGACACACCTTGCCAAAACCACCGTATAAATAGGGAGAGAGAAACAGAGTGTGAGAGAGACAGAGCAGAGGGAGTAGAAGGACTAGTAAGGAACGTAGAAGAATGTCTAAAGCTGAATTATAGAGGCCGCTTCGCATTTGGGTGCGGCAAAAATAAACGGGAGAGAGAGCAAAAAAGCGAAAACTGCAGCAGAAGCGCAGGCAGCGCAGTCAGCTGTCAGCTGAGCGCGCCACAAGATATGCAAGTCCCGAGCAGTAGGGAGAACAGAACCAAACCAGCACCAGAGAGTGCGAGAGCAGAGAGTAAGTTAAGCTGCAAGCTGACGTTGACGTTGACTTTGACGCTAACGTCAGCTCCAACCCAGGGGTGGGTGGTCTGATATATATGTCTACGGAACAGTTACCGAATCTGGCTCCAAAAAACCGTGGCACTGTGCATCCCGTGCTAATCGCATTTGAAAACTAAATGAAATATACTAGGTATGTAATATCTGGGGTAAAAGTAACTCGGACCGAACATCAATAATTACATCCCCTTTATAAAAATAGCTCTGAGCTCTGCAAAGCTTTTTCTGCAGAAGGCTCTCCAACCCCATTCCTTCTCCCGGCAGTATCCGCTCCTGGATCAACGTCGTTTTTTAGGTTAAATGGCGACTGCAGGCAGCGGCCGGCGCTGCACGAAACGCAGCTTCGTGCATGAGTGTGCAGTTGGTTGTGTGACTGTGTGAGTACGACTGTGTGTGGGCAGCAAATACATATCAGAGTGTAGAGAAAATGCGACTCTGCCGACAGAGAGCCTCCCCATTGAGCCCCGTTTTACTATCGCCTGATACGAGGGCTGGGGACTGTGTGCTGTGGGCCGAAGGGGAGGGGAGGTGGGGTGGTTCTCTACTCTGCTATATGCAAAGTGAAAAATCGACTTTGGGTGTGGGCACTTTTGCATGGCAAATAAAATGTAAAATGTAATTGCGGATCCCCCACTGATTTCAACATTTTCTTACTTGGCTCGTCGGCGCCGCAAAATATTCCTCACTGATTTTCACAACTTTCCGTTATGCGTTTTCGTTTTAGAAAAACTTGGGAACTTGCGTTGCAAATGAGTTTTAAAAACTAGTTGAGCACGTACGCACACACATTTGAAGATTTTTCAAACTGATTCCGATACATATACTTATGTACATATGTAGCACTATATATTCATGTTTGCATATATGTATGTGGCATTACAAAGACGTGTGTATGGCTGGTTTTGTGAGTATGCGTATGCTAGATGTGTGTATTTTGATACCAATATACAATAATTTATAAACGACGACAATACGACGAGAATCAAAAAACACAACTTGCTGTCGAGAGTGCAAGAACTAAATGGGTTGTGTTCGATTGCCGCCAGGATAAATGCAGCCAGGACTCGCGACTGCGCTGCCGCTGCACCAGTAGCAACAGCAGCTCCTCCGCTCCTCGTTCTGCCATTGGCGGCGTACAGTTGAGTACGCGAGAGAGCAAAGGCATAACAACTGCGTAGTTTTTGCATTGGCATGCACAGTGGAACAGAAACAGCATCAGCAATATCTAATGGCTAGATAATTGTTTCAACTTAATGAAGTGGAGAGAACGTAAAGGTTAGCTTTGAATGTAATTGACAGTACGATGTACAATGTACATTGTAAATACATGCATATGTACATACATAGGACACCCTAGACAGTACCCTCTTATCATTTACACTTTGTGCAATATTAATCCAAAATTGTGACATTGTACCCCCACACAAATGAGAAGAACAAGAATTAGAAGAGCCAGCCAGCAGATGAGGAAGGCAGCGAAGAGGCCGTCAGCAACTCCAACAATAACAAGAAGCTGCAGCGAAAATTGCGCAGGTACAGGCAGAGCCAGAAGCAGCAACAGCGCAAGCAGCAAGCGCTGCACTCGCTTGAGGGAAATAGCGGTAGAGTTCTCTCTCTCTCTCTCGTTCACATCAGTTAGTTATACTCTCTACAGTTTAAGCTGCACTGCCAAGCTTCGTCATTTAGCCGAATAGCCTACATTCGTTCGCAAAACATAAACAAGGAAATGAAATGCAGCTAGCAGTAGCGATGAACACGAAACGAATTGCGGTAGGTTCTTCGTTTCGAGAGAGAGAGAGAGAGAGAGCGCACACCAGGAGAGAACGTCCGCCCGAGCATCTCAAGCCGGCCGCAACGGCATCGCTGTGCGAAAGAGCAGCCAAAAAGGCACCCAAACAAACAGTTAAATAGCAACAAATGCAAGGCAGCTGACTGCGAGAGAGGCGGGGAGGGAATTCAGAGAGCGAGCGAACGAGCAGCAAGCTCAACTTGACATCATTTGTGTCAAAAGACCATTGAACTCTACTCTGCGAGCAGAAAGCCACCACTCCTACACCACCCACCCACTAATACTCAGCCCCCAACCGCTCTCACCTATACATATGTATATATGCAACAACCTCTGCTCTTCGTTTTGTGGCTTGTTTTGTTGCTGTTTGCTTACATACATATGTATGTATGTACGTGTAAAACAACCTGCATACACACGGACAAGCTCAATGTATTATAAACAGTTTTTAGCTTCAGTTACCTTACAACTGTAAGTATTTTAACCCATATAGATGTTAAAATTGTACTAAAGGAAACTACTCTTACGTTAATTTCAGATTAATTACTTATTTCAATTTGTAGAGTTGGAAATATTAAACATTTTTTTTTAAATTGATCCTGAGTCAGTCTCACCTTAAACAAAATTCGAAAACTCGCTTGAGACGCACTGGATCAACTTCCATGGGATCATCCCTACGCAACCAGTCCGTTGGAATTTCAACGATGGATCACTTTTGCAAAGCATCTGATAGCGGTTAATGTTAATGTTAATGTCCTGTGGCATCCTGGCATGAGACGGCTTCTCCTTTACATTCATGTTGGAGCCAGTTGAAGCCTAGAGAGTGGGCTCCTCGTTCACAGCCGGTACTGTACCAGTGGGAGGATATTGTTTAAGAAAGGAACATTCTCTGTAGCCGGCGCCTTTGGTCTTACCATTTACATGGCCTCTAAAAATTGCATTCACAGCAGCTATTGTTTCAGGGAATTCTAGACTCAGCCTACGGATTTTAGAACGCTTGCGTTGTAGGCGACGTTTCAAAGTCTTTTTATTCACTCCTCTATTGTTAGACAGGTTATGAGGTTATGATTCAAAAGACCCATCATCTGTGAATTTTCAGCGGCGGCAGCACTCTGCTCCCAAGTATTAATATGTCCTTGTTCATTGGTAACCACAGCATTGAGGGCCTAAGGCAAAAGATTCCTCAACAGTGACAACGAGGTCATATGCTGCGATGCTGTTTGCATCGAAGATGTTCCTACTGAATTGAAGTTTCCATGGCGACCACACTTTTCGGCCGATTTTATTTTTAGGGATTTTAGCATTAGGGATGGGTTTGATTAGAAATATATCGATATGTATATAAAAAAATATTGTATAAAATATATCGACAATAGCATAACTATCAAACATCGACCATATCTATCGCTCCCAGCTATCTGTCGAATAATGAGGCACTATACGACATAAAATGATGTTTCCAACGCACAGCCAGGCAAATTGGTCCTGAAATTTACAACAATCGATCATCTCTGCCGCAGCGCTGCTTCCAGCTGAACTGGATGGGTATATATAATATATCGTTCATAGAACGAATATGTACCAAACGAATTTACTGGATTGGATCCACTATCAATAATAACCTAATGTTAATATACATACTTTTGAATCTGAATCAAAAATATGTACATATATAATCCATTCCATGTACTAGGACCATGTACTACACCAGGGATTAAAAATGAAACGACTTATGGGGGTGGGCGTTATTAAATGTTACAATTTTTGATGTTTTATTCGTTTGATTTATCAACTACTGTTACGGTAATTGCATATTAAATTGGTTGTTTTGTTGTTGTTGTTGCTTAAACTTTAATAAGTGTACTTGGTTTAGCTGCTGCCTGCTGCCTCGACTGTTTTTGTTTTTATTTTGGTTTTTGTTTTCGTCTTTTTTTTTTTTTTTTAATTATATTTGTACAAAATATATATATTTACCTTTACCGTTGCTTTTACGTTTACTTTGTTTTAATGATCAACTTTACTTCGTGTTTTTGCATTCGTTTTGGTGTCTGCCGTTGCTTCACAATCGAATAATGGCCAGAGCCTAAAACTTAATTCTGTGGTTTTCTCGATTTCTTTTCTTTTTTTTCACTAGAATAACGCTTAACAAAATATAATTATTAACTATTTCTAGGCGCATTTCGTTTGTTGGTTTGTTTTTTTTTGTTTTGTTTTGTTTTTGTGGTTGTTGTTGTGGTTGTTGGTGTTTTGCTGTTGCTTATTGCTGCAAGTTGATCTTGTCGTTTTGAAAAAATTTAACTATGTATAATTACTATGTCGTTTAGTTGTATCTCATCTGTATCTGTGTATATATATAAAAATATATATATATATTTATATGTATGTATATTTGTTGTTTGTCTTTATATATGTATGTACGTGTATGCCAATATATAAAAGTGGATTTGTTGCATCTCTTCTCTATGTACACACATACATGTATGTGCACGTACGTATGTATGTGTCTGTGTATGCATGTGTAGGCTGTGTCTCTGTGTACTAATATTTACAGCATTTGAGAATTATTAACAATGCATATACATACATATGTATGTATGTATGTATTAAATTTATAATAATTACACTTAGTTGCATTTCACAACAAAATTGCGCTTCCACTTTTCCACTCGTTCGTTTCCCGTTCCGTTCAAGTGTTTGTTAACTTAAAATTTGTCTACAATTTAATTGGTTGTTTTATTTTGTTTAATTTGTTGAAAGTGAAATGCTTTGTTTCCCCAGAACCATATTTAATAATATTGTTTAATAGAGTTTTCATTTTGGTTTTTCGTTACATACGTTTTCGCTTTGATTTTCGTGGTTTTCGTTTTCGATTTCGCTTCTCGTTCTATGCCAAAAAGGAGTCAACAACAAAACGCTGCCAGCACATTGTGTTAAGACCTCCCACCCACCCCGTCATTCCACCATCCAGACCCCATCCCATCCTTCAACCCACATCCCACTGTTTAGGGTCTAGGGTCTTGTCGTGGATTTGTGGGGGTCCAAGGGTCGGCCCATTTGTGCTGGCTGATTGGATTCGATTCGATTGGGCTTAAAGTAGTTTATTGCATTCCGCTTTTGTTTGGCATATTAAAAATATATGTAGATATATATGTATATCGTATGTTGTATATATGTTCGAGTGTATATAGGCTGCTATATGTACAGTTAATATATGTATAAGTATATCGATTTGAGGGCAAGTCTATTTCAATTGATTTTAACTCGTTTAATTCTACTAATGCACTATTTTTTGTTGCGTCTGTGTGAGAGTCTTGAGGCACCCATTAAGTTTAAGTCGAATGTGGATCAAATACATATGTATGTATGTATGAGTGGGTAAGGTGTATGGTGATTCGGTTCGGTTCGGGGAGCGGTGGTAGGTGCTGGCAGGGTAGGGCGATGGATTCTTCTTCATACTAAATATACATAATTAATATAAATATAAATCAAATCCGAAATAAAACCAAATAAATTTTTAAATTTCCATATACGATGATATATTTGCAATATATGTATATATATATATAAATATATATCTTATTTTCTTTCATTTCATGTATTTTGTTCTAGAAACGTTGTTGTGATTGCTTTTAAAAAATTACTTTCAAATCAATAAAATAAAATAGTTGCACTAAACATAATTCATAATCAAAAATATTACAAGGAATTTATAACTATAACTTGTTGCTTTAAATAGACACGCTAATATGCATATACTCGTACAAATATATTGGCTAAAACGATCGATTCTCTTTACCAATGCAATGCAATGCAAAGAAAAAATTAACTAAAACTTAAACAATTAAAAAAGCCATTCTTCTTCTTTACTCTTCACGCATACGAAAACAAAATTCAACTAAAGTGTTCATCATGTGGTTTAAAGTAAAAGGGCAACGGGGGATAAACGGGGTTCAGGGTCAAGATCAGGATCAGGGTCAGGGTCAGGTTCGGTTCACTTTTTGCTTATTTGTTGATTGGTTGGTTGTTTGAGCTTACGGTCTAGACATACATAGCTAATTTAACTTTTAGTGTATAATGTATGTGTGTGTGTATGTGTTTGTG
The DNA here is from genome assembly GCA_008121215.1 of Drosophila athabasca. NCBI lineage: Eukaryota > Metazoa > Arthropoda > Insecta > Diptera > Drosophilidae > Drosophila > Drosophila athabasca. Next base: position 48,408,467 of record CM017794.1, read on the forward strand.
TGTGTTTGTCTGTGGTAATATCAACTAAAACTAGGCATAAATATAAAGCTTAACATGCTTACAAAAAAACAATCGAAAATTGAGCATAAGGAAATAAGTAATTGGTGTGCATATACAAATTACATACATACATACATATAAAACTATAAATTATTAACAAATCATTTGTTGTGTTGTGTTGTGGTTGATTGATTGGTTGGTTGGTTCTCTTCTCTTCTCTCCTTGCTGTACTGTTCTGTTGGAAGGTTCTTGGATTATTCCATTTAGTTTCGTTTCATTTCATTTCATTTTTCGTATAGTGTTTCTTGATGAACTAAATTAGTATCTTGTAGTGTATAATAGTTGCTAATTTGGCCTGACTTTTATTTAGACACGTTTGGTGGTGGTGTTTATGTTTATGTTTCTGGTTCTGCATCTGGTTCTGGTTCCGCATTCGTTCCCTCTGCGGCTGTTCCTGCTGTCGCTAGTGCGACTGATGCAGCGTCTGTTGCGTCGGATGCGACACAGCATCCCTGAGCGTCTTGAGGCCCGCCTGCACATATCGAAACACCTCAGGCATGGTGCTATGCAGCGTCAGCGGGCCATTCTCGTGATCCAGTTCGCGGAAGAAATCTATATGGAGTGGCATTCGATCCGATTAGTTTCGACTCTTTGCAGCATCATCCACTCATCCAACCACTCACCTATATGATTGCCTGTGCGCACCAATCGATCGGCTTGATCCCACAACTCGTGAGCACTATTCAGATAGGTCAGATACTCATTCTGCTTCCACAGCTGAGTGTGTATTTCTTGAGGCACTATTTTTCCTGGCGGCGTATTCGAACCGGAGCCCTGCAACGCCAAAACAATCGTCCGATCAATCCCATTCAAATTAAAATAATCTTGGCTGCATTTCAATTCGATTCTTACCTGTGAGCCCACCGAGTTCGATGGTGATATGGAGGACGGCGTATTGCCATTGACAATATCCCCCCTGCCGGTGCGAAAGAACTCCGTTAAGCTGTTGATGACAGTGCGACAATTGGTCCGTCGCAGCTTGTACAACTTCAGCGATATCAACGACTGGCAGCGCAAACTGGAGACAGCAAATGGAAGTGGAAGATGATTAACATGAGTATAGAGAGAGTTCCAGGAAGAAAGGATAGCTTCGAAGCTAACCTTTCCTTCTGGACTTGGGTAGGGGATTGGCACTCACCTGAGTATGGCCACTTTGTTGTGCGTTTCGTGCTGTCCGTTCGTTGACTGTTGGTAGGGACGAAACTTTGAGGAAATGAATCTGAAACAAATAGGGAAACGTTTAATAGGTTACACAGAGGCATCACGGTCATCGTCCCCTTTCATTTTTGGCACACATTACTCACTTAATTAGCGACAGGGTGTCCTTGTATATGGTCCATGTGGCCTGCTCCGAGCTGCTGCGTTCCATGGAATCGGCGGTGAGGAGGAAGTAGACAACGGCCTCCAAATAGAGGGTGACCTGATTGAAGGAGTCGCGCTCCGAGTCGGCGGCATGCTTCCGATTGACGGCCTCCACCAGGAACTGATTGTTTTTTCTACGAATTGGAGTGGGGGAGCAAAGAGCAAGAGTCAGTACAGGTGAACAGATTGATTCTCATGAAGGTCTCTTACCTGTGGTCATCGCTGTGTGGCTCCTCCTCCCGATCAAAGTACGACCGATATATAAGACGCATGACCGGCGCCGGTGGAGCCGTTGAGGTCCCCGTCGTGGAGGTGGCCGCTGTGGCCGTTGCGGCTGCCGACGGGGGAGTCGTCTGCACAGCTTCGCTGCATGTTAATGGCGGTGGAGTTGGTGGTGGAGGCGGTAGCGGTGACAAACCCAACAGCTTCTTGCTGGGACTGCCGTTGGAGGCAGAGACAGCGGCAGCGGCAGCGGCGGCCGCAGCAGCGTCTTCATGGAGCAGCTGAAGCTTGTCAAAGGACAACCGCTCGTGGCAGGACATTCGCTCGTGGTTGTTGGAAGGCAGCAGGACAGGCACCGGCAGCAGCTGATCTTTGCTGATCTGCAGATGATCGGACTTTTCCTTTTTCCGCTTCTTTTCCTTGTACGGACTAGAACTGGAGCTGGAGCTGCGCTTGCGCCGACGCCCTCCTGTTGGCTGTTCCCGCTCCCGTTCCCGTTCTCTCTCCCGCTCTCGATCCCTTTCCCTATCCCTTTCCCGCTCACGATCCCTCTCCTGCTTCAGCTGGAACTCCTGCTTCACGTTGCCAGGTTTAAACTTGCTCTCGTAGCCGGCATCCAGCTCTGGCTCCGGCTTGACCGGATGCTGATGCGGATGCTCGTGCTTCACCTTTGCAGGCATCACATGCCCCTGCCCCTGCCCCTGCCCATGCCCGTGGCCAAGCCCATCTCCGGCATAGCCGTTGGGTGTTAGGTGCGGGGCCGAAACCTGTACTGCCTGTGGCTGTCCCTGTATCTGTGCCTGCGCCTGTGTCTGGGTCGTGCCCAGATCCTTGGGCGTCAGATGACCGTTCTGCTGGGAGGGTGTGAGCTTCTTGAGGCGCATGATCCGCTCGCGGGAGAGCTTGCTGAGGTCAATCTTGCATATCAGCGATGTCAAATGCGGGGTCGTGGTCCGTGCCGGCGAGGCCAGGCCAGCGCCCAGCTGCTGCTGCTGCTGGGTGGGCGTCATGCGGGGCTTGGCCATCGCCGCGCTCTGGACTGGTCCTGGCTGGGAGGAGGCGTCGCCGACCTTCACCTGCTGCTGCTCCTCCGACTGATCCATGATCACCACCTGACCCTGCTTCTTGGCGCCCCCCTCCTTGGGATTGAAGATGCGCGTCAGCGTGTTGATCTTGTTCTTGTCGCTCTTCCGCTTGCGCTCCCGCTCCTTCTCCCGCTTGGCCTCGTCCTCGTCGCCGCTGGTGCTGCTGCCGCTCGAGGAGGAGCACTCGGAGCTGCTCAGCTGCTGGCTGCGCTGGCTGACGGCTCGGGGCATGTACGGCTGCATCAACTGCTGGGCCATAGGCACGGCGCTGACCGTGCTCATGGCCAGATGATCCTCCGTCTCGCTGCTGCTGCTGCTCGGAGAACTGCTCCCACTGGCCCCCGCACCAGCACCCGCGCCAGCACCTGGTCCCAAGCGGGCCTGGGGCGGCACTGCTCCCGTTTTGTTCAGTTTCACGATCCGACACTTTGTGTTCTGGGTGGTCTCCGTGTCGTCGCTGCTGCTGGAGGAGCTGCTCGACTTGGAGCCAGTGGAACCGGTACTCGACGAGCTGTCCTCGTCGGAGCTGCTGCTGGCCGCCGCCACCGCATTGGCCGGACCGGGCGGTATCACTGTCATGGGCACTGACATGGCCGTGCCTGTGGCCGTGCCCCCAGCGCCCATGGCTAGCTTCTTTGTGGGCGTGTTGCCGTTGGAGCTGCTCTGGCTGGAATGGTCTCGTTTCCTCGAATTGGCCATGGCGGGGCCCTTGACCAGCGGCTTTTTGGCGGCCGTCAGCGTGGGTCCCTTCGTCTGGGAGCTGCTGCCGGCCGAGGCACTGCTCAGGTTGCCACTGCCCCCGCTCTGCTGCTGCTTCCTCGGCCTGCCGCGTCCCTTCTTCACGGCCAGCGGCGGAACCGTGGCCGAGGCCTGGGCCTGAGCCGCAGCTGCAGCCACTGCGGCGGCAGACAATTCCATGGTATGCTTGACAGCCGGCGGCTCATCCTCGTCGCTCGAGTCCAGGATGGGGGCGCTGGTGGCGGGCTTCTTTTTGCGCGGCTTCTTCTGGCGCTGCTTGGGCGAGGCGGGGAGCGGCAGAATGGGCGTGAGGGTGACACTATTTGGTGGAGCTTTCTGCATCAGGGCCGGGTGTACCCGCATCACCGTCGTAATGGCAGCCGGCACTCCCGGAAGCTGCAGCGTCTCGCCGGGGCCCGGCATCGGCACCACCTCGCCGGGGGCACTATCCGAGCTGCTGCTGCTGCTAGAGGTGCTGCCGCTGCCACTGGTCCCCGAGTCCGATAGACGAGCGGCGGAGTGCAGGGCCTCCGCTTCCCGTTTTATCTGGTTTTTTGGTATCGCCGGCAGACCCCCCATCTCCCCCGCGCCGTCCAGGGCCTCCTTCTTGACGGCCACCGCCACGGGGGTGACGCTCAGTCCGGCTCCGTAGCGTAGCTGCTGCTGCTGCTGTTGCTCCTCATCCTCGTCCTCCTCCTCGACATCGTCCATGTCCATGTGGTCGTCGTGGATCTTCTCGTTCTTCACAATGGCCGTGGTCACCTCAATCGACTCGGGTATGATCTGTGCGCCGCCTGGCAGGATGCCAGGCACCTTCATGCTCACATTCCCGGGCGAGACGCTCTCAGAGCTGGTCTGGTTGGCCGGTTTCGGAAAGAAGCGACTCAGCGTCCACTTGTTGCTCTCCGTGGGCGAGGGCGTCTTGTTCGAGGAGCTGCCGCTGCTCATGGTCCCAATGCCGGAACTGCTGACCGATCCTCCGCCCGATCCGCTGCCTGCACCGCCACCGCCAGAGCTCACAGCGGAACCTCCGCCATTGCCAGCAACTCCGCTGCCGAATCCACTGGACGTCAGCAGTCCACTTATTGTGCTTCCGCCGCCGGCAATGATCGAATGGCTGTACTTTTTCTTGCTGCCATTCGCAGTCAATTGTCGCTGCTGTTGCTGCTGCAGCTGGAGGATCTGCTGAGCCTGCTGCTTCTGCTGGAGGATCTGTTGCTGCTGTTGCTGCAGTTGTTGCTGCTGCTGCTGCTGCTGGTGGTGATGGTTGTGATGGTGATGCTGCTGCTGCTGGTGGTCACCCTTGCTGCTCGACTCGCTGCCCGATTCGCTGGAATCCGACTCGGAGCTGTTGCTGCTGTTTCCCGCCGACCTACTGGAATATTTAAGAGTATTTACTAAGTGATCTGCAAGAGAATCCACCAAGAGCCATCCTCTCTCACCTTTCCTTCTTGCGCTGCTCGTCCTCCGACTCGGACAGCTCCAGATCGTTCTCGAGGCTGTGACAAAAGCGAAAAAGAACGATTAGTTATTGAAAGCAAAGGAATCTCCCATATCTCACCATGAATCCTGCTTCTCCAGCGTATGGTTCTTCTCCGTCTTGAGCGGCTTGGCCGCTGCTGGCGGGGAGAGGGCGGACGCAGCCTTGGGCGGTGTCGGCGGCAGTTGTTGCAGCGGCGCCAGTGCGGGGCTCGCGCCCCCAAGAGGCAGCTGACTAGCGTGCGGCGGGGTCGTCATCAGGGAGGTAATGGGCGAGGCGATGGGCGCAATGGGGGGGAACAGCGGCGTCATCAGGGACGAGGGCTGAGAGCCAATGGGCGGGGAGCCGATCGGACCAAAGGCATACTTGTTCGTGTTGGGCCCGTTCAGGTTGTAGTTCTCTCGCGTCGGGGCATGCGGAGTGGCCGCTATCGACGTCAGAGGAGCCGTCACCCGAAAGCTGTTCGTCATCTCGCTGATCATCTTGGTGATGTCCTTCTGTGGAGGATATTTACAACAGTTAGCAGTGTCTCTTTTGAAGCAGTGATCTCATGGACTCACCTCTGGCGGGGGCGGCTGCAGTCCGGATCCGCTGCCGGGCCGCTTGCTAGCCGCTGGAGGCACAAAGAGCCCAGCGCCATTGTGGAGCGCTGGCGCCGGTGGTCCCAGAAACGATTTCTCCCGCCCATTGGGCATCTGCGTGGACAAGGGCGGACCCAGGGGAGTCGTACCGGCGGCTCCGCCGGTGGCATTGTTTGTGGCGCTGGACGAGTTGCTGTTGGAGTTTAAGATGGATCCAGAGCCAGATCTGGGCGGTCCCCGGGGCGGGGCCATGCCACTACTCGAGGGTATGTCGTTCTTCATGGGCTGCCCCGGATAGCCGCCGCGTCCGTTGTACGGTGGCTTGTTGTCCGCCTGCTTCAGGTAGCCCGGAGGTCGCTGCGGCTGCTGTTGCTGCTGGTAGTGCTGCTTCTGCTGCTGCTGCTGGCCCTGGCCGGGCAGGGCTGAGCCGGAGGCGGAGGAGGACGACGAGGAGGGTGAGTGCGAATGGCCGAGGGCTTTGGGCGGCGGCGGTGCCTGCAGACGCGGATTGCCGGCGCCGGGCGCGTGCCGACTAATCCCCACCGTTGACTGATTGATGTACACCCTCGCATCGATGAACTCCCCCAAGGCGGCCGTGATCTCGGCATCCCCCTCCGTCAGCCGTCGCGGCTCGCTAAACAGAGCCGTCTCCCGATCATCGATCTGTATTCCCTGTTGCCGTTCGATTTTCTCACGTTCTCGTCTCTTCCGTCGCTCGTATTCCTCCATGCTGCAACAAAAACAATTGTAAATTAAATTTTGACACATTCCATTATCGGTTTTATTCCTCTAATTTTCGGGTGCAGTTAGAACAACAACAACAACAACAATTAAAACAGCAAAACAGCTGTCACAGGCAGAACAACAACAACAACAAACATTATGCGAACAAACAGGAACAGTCACGGCACGTGTTTCCCCCACATACCACACCACTCACGAGGCTCAAACAGTTTAACATGCACTGTGTGGCTCTGTTTCGTGTCCATTCGTGTATTCGGTTCAATATGTGCTCAAGCAGGATTTACATGTTACAATATTTACATTCAAATGAGTGCATAAGAGAGCACACACACACACATACACATTTGTATACATACATAGGTACATGTATAATTTTTGAGGTTAGTTTCTCCCTTGGAATTACATCTCAGATTTAAGCCTGACTAAAATTTCTGCCAATGGAAAGTATATATTTTGCTCGATGACCAGTGTGACCAGATGTCCATGCTGTACGGTTACACTGCTCAGTGAGCTGTGTTTTGTTTATATATTTGTTAATCTTTGCAAAATCTCCGCAGAGCGCAGAGAAATTAGTGTTACCATAAAAATAGACGGGGTATCTCTACTGATCCTTTTGAAAAATACTAGAAAGCAATTTTCAAATGTGCCATCACTAGCAAACATCTGACTTGGATTCCGAAATGGTTTTTTAGTTTTAAATGATTCATTCTCATGGTCAAGAATCGATCACAAGTAGATCTTTTCTACGATTGGTGGATGCATGCAGATACGCCCTAAACTTTTAATGATATGGATGCCAGAAGTAGTATTTTGCAATTGATATATGTATGTATGTATGCACATGCTATATAGATTTTCTCTCAATTATATGCAAAAGTTTTGGGTCGTCGTGGTCATCCGAGATTTTACTCATTTACATAGATCAATATATTATGTGAAAACAATCCAGTCGTGCGGCGCAAGCGAGAAAGAGAGCGAGTGAGCCGGGGTTTGGCGTATGAGCGAAGCGAGTGTTGAGGGGATTACCCCTAGTAGCGAATAAAATAGTTTAGTTTAGAATTTACTCTAATGTATGTAATATACAATCATCGAAGAGTGCTATATAGAATTTAGAATTTCACTTTTAAAACATTTAGGGGGTATAGTAAGTAGAATTAAGGCTTTTAGTCATTGTTTTTACGCAGTAAGCCGTTTGGCTGGTCCCAAGGTGCACGTGTAGCGTCTCTCCCACTCTCACGAGATAGGACCGTGCCCTGCCGATCCCATTTTTAGTGTCTGACACACTCCTGTGTACATATTTTTCTTTTCGACATACAGGTACAAATGTAGGCATGAGATTGTAGCTTTAGCTGCCAACAGTTTGACAAGAACAAGCAAGCATTTGTCAACAGTTTGGCATGCGCACAGCAATGAACTTAGAGCACGTGCAAATGGAGTGGGGGCAGGCAGGCGGCAGGCGCTGGCAAATGTTTGCATTTGATTTGATTTTCGTTTTAAAGCGCCAGAGAGTTGTGGGTAGGGGGGCGGGTGGGTTCACATGCTTAAGAACAATACACATAAACAGAGACACGAGACACAAACAACAAACAGTCATAGGCATAGAAATAGACACAGAGACACAATGAGAAAGATAACGAGTGGGAGAGAGAGAGAGAGAGATCGTGGACAGCCAGTGACTCTAAAACTTACTTATAATTTTGGCTGTAGAAATTGTTATTGTATTGCTGTAGCTGTTGTTGTTGTTGTTGTTGTTCTTGCTGCTCTTGTAGCTGCTGTAGCTGTAGCTGTAGTTGTAGCTGCTGCTGCTGTTGCTGCTGGAGCTGCTGTAGCTGTAGCTGTTGCAGTTGATTGTTGGTGTTTTGGTGTGGGTGTTGTAGGTGTTGTTGTTGCTGCTGTTGCTGCTGCTGTTGTGCCATAACGCGCGCTTAATACAAATAAAATAATTAAATTCTCCCCTGAGAGGGCACACAGGCAGGCGGCTGGCGGCAAACAAGGCCAGCGCACACGAACACGCAGCAGGCGGCACACGGGGCACCCCTTCCCCCCCGCACCAACACTGCACACACAACAACAACAAAAAAAGAGAAGGAATTCCAAACAAGGAGGACAAAAAGGTGGGAAAGAGGTGTAGGGAGTAGCGGTAAAAACGGTGAACTGCAACTTTGATTTCTCTATCTCTCTGAGCTCTCTCTTAATGTTGCTCTCTCTTTCTTATGTTATCGTTGTAATTTTGCTTCTGTGACAGCAGCGACGTTGAAAAGGCGCTTTGTGGTTGTGGTTGTATTTGTTGTTGTAGTTGTTCGTGTTTGTGTTGTTGGAGTCACTCGGCGCTGCTGCAGTTGTTGTTGCTGGCAACATTTTGCTGCCTCCGTTATGCTGAGCGACTGTTAAGGCTTTGCCGGCGTCCGTCGTTCGTCTCTCTCTCTCTTCTGTGTTCCTCTGTTAGTGCACTGATCTTGAACACAGTTTTACAAGCACTGGCACAAGCATGTAATCTATTCGTTGTTGCTCCTCTTATGTTTTTCTCTCGTTTCAATAGCACAAAATATATGTACATATAATATCTCTTTGATTCCAATGTCTTTTCAATTGTTTTCTCTTGAACAGACTTTTTGCTTTCGTAAATGCTGATTTGATTTGTTTCCTAAGGAATTTTGATCGCGTGTTTTTTTGGTTTCTTTTGGGTTTTTACAGTTTCTACAGTTTCTACAGTTCTACAGTTACATCTGATTGGAGTCTTTTATTGCTTGAGTATGCCTATGTGTGTGTGTGTGTGGGTGTTTGCGAGGGTGAGTGTGTAGCTGTGTTGGTAAAAAAAGTGTAAGTTGCAGTACCTGAAAGCAGAGCAGAGAAAACACACACAAAATTAGTTGCATACTTTGGAGCGCATCTCAGAATACAAACTAGAAACGATATACATATAATTGTGGAGACTATGAGATACCCATTACATTAAATAGACATATTATACACACAATTACGATATGTTTGTATTGGTTCTTGCTCAATCGGTTAGGATTATTTCTATAAAACAAAGCATCATTACAAAAAAAAAATAGTGCTCGACAAAATAGGGTTCTCTATCTTTTGGAGATTCGACAAAGCATATACTCTATAAAGTGCTTTCTGTTTCCTTATAAACTAATATACCCCATGTGCGATGACTACGATTACAGGGTACTTTTTATACAAACTTCCTAAAACCAAAGACAAGAGCCAGATATAAAACCCACGAAGCAGACACACACTGTCACTCGGCTTCTCATTATGCAAAAGGTACCACCCAACCACCCCTTCCCAGCCACACCAACACATGGCTGGTGGGGATTATGGGGGCGACACACATCTTGTCGGCAGTCGTCGGCATCCCAGAGTCTTGAAGAACTTAGAAGAGGAACTGCGGCGGACGGCGTCTGCTTGGCTGGGCTTTAGAGTGCAGCGCTTAGATTCACTCAACCTGAGACTGTCAGAGCACAACGATGTCCTTTTGGGCGTATTCTTATGGAAAATTTCCAACTTGAAACACACCCACACAAGGTAGATGGTTTTGGTTTAGAGCACAGGTAGCCCCAAAAACCATCTGCCATGGCAAGAGTCGTCTTCAGGGAGACAGCAGATCAGGGTAAAAGGTTTCTCTGGGGAGCACAGAACTCACTCAAACTTTCTCTATTATTTTATTTATATTATTTGCAGATAATACCCTTATTTATTAAATTGTAACAAAAAACATACAAATTCCTTGAGTTCATGTTTTTTTCTCTTTTTTTGGCATCAAAAGTCACATCGTCAACCCCTTCTGCTTGCCCGCCCGAACCCCGCCCGTTCCATGATAAATGCAGCTCAGAATTTTATTTATGACAAAATGTACTTTTCATTTCTGAATGAAAAACGTGTCAGTTAAATTAATTTTCTGGTCACAGGACAGGACAGGCAGGGGACAGGACCCACTGCAAACGACAGACGCACAAATTTGACCCTTTTTTTGCTGGTATTTTCACTCCCAGAAAAAGAAGGATAGACAGAGAGAGGGGGAGAGAGAGGGAGAAAGAGAAAAGCGAGCCAAAATCTGCTGCCTTTTGGGTGTTATTTTTTCTGCTGCTGCTTCTGTTGCTAAAATTTATTTGTCTTATAAATTTTGTTAACATCTCAACTGAAGGAGAGCACCAGAGCCAGAGAGTCAGAGTCAGAGCCAGAGGAGAGACAACAAACATTTAATTATTTTATTTCGGTAGAAGTTTGCCACCCCCAACCACCCCAAGCACAGTGCTCACAAATAGTTTATGCACGTCACCGAAAAAGGGGAGCACAAATAAAATGAAAATGGAATGGAAGAGACACACAGCCGGAGAAAAAGCCTGACAAAGTTTCAGTTCTGCTGCTGTTTGGGCCGCCTTTTCGGTTTCTGGCTATTGCTTAATTTATATACAGTATCCCACCCACATCACTCCCCCATCCCCCCTTCTGTGTGTGTGTGTGTGTTTTTGTGTGTGTGAATGCTTTAATGTGCGTCCATTTAATCTAAAGCTACAATCATTTGTCTTTTGTCCGCTGTCTCTCTCTCTCTGTGTCTCCGTGTGTGTGTGTGTTTTGGCTTTTGGTTTATTTGCATTTTGCATTTTGACTTTTGGTTTTGTCCTGGGGATTGAATTTTCAATGCACTGACACAATGGCATTTATAAATATATAATTTGCAATGATTTTTAGAACGCACACCTCTGAAGAGGCGGAACAGGTATTTGTGTGTCGAAAAAAAATAAGTGTTAGGTTTTAGAGAAAGTTTCGGTTCAGGAATCAATTAGTGAGAAATCGCAGGAGATCAGATTTGATTGGATTGGATATGGACTGGAGGACTTACTTTCGAATCAACAGTGATCAAAATAAATTGAGTGAAACAATTCGGTGAGAAATACTAAGCAGAAGGAGCTTCGATGGAATAAACGATGTCGCCGGTCGATAGTCGATCGCGATAGTTGTATTTAGTATATCTAGTAATTTGAAGTATGTATCTAGTATATTAAAATGTATGGTTTTTTTTAGCTCTGTAATGAACGGGCATATTTTTCAGGCGCCATGATTTGCCGCCATTGTTTCAAGCTTCAAATTCATTGTCGCGTGGTTTAGGAGGAGCAGGAGAAGAAGGAGAAGAAGCGGGACCACCGACAAGCGAAGAGGCACGAAGTGAATGAGTGCGAATGATCATTGATACTCCACTCAATTCAACTAATTTCGAGATCATTCTCTGGGTCTGTATGTATGAGTGAAGCTCACATCTAGCAGTGAAGCATCTAAGGGGTGCCAAGAGATATTTAAGCTGCCAAATGCCACACAATATAATCTCTAGCCCACAAGAATGTTTCACCTACCAACATTTTAACGCCCCCCCCGGGGCTGTAGGTAAATTAAAAATATTTTCCATAGTTTCCATGGAATATATCGCACATATAACCCAATGGAACTTTAGCCACCCCTCATCCTTCTACTCTTCCTTTTGCTTCTCCTCTGCGACAGCTTATGGGGTAACAAAATATTGAAAGAGCTCGGGAAAACTTGCATTGGGCCATCGTTGTTACTGTTGTTGCCCCTGAAGCATTTTCAATTTTCTTTTTCCTATTTTTTTTCGCTCTTTTCTTCCCTGTTGACTCTCTCTGGCGCCGTTCCCTTCGCTTCCCTCTTTATCCAACTGTTTTCATCGGCTTTTTCACACATGTCTATTTATTTACTTTGCTTTCTTTTTACAGCAAATATGATGATGAGAACGAAACGACAGGCAAAGGCGGGGAGCAGCAGGAGCAGCAGAGGCGGGGGGAGCAGCAGGAGCAGCAGAGACGTGAGCAGAGTTGTTTACCGTTCGTTGCCTACTTACGGGCGCTGATAGCAGAACCCCAACCAGAAGGACCCACAGACCAGACCAGACCAGACCCTGACTTTGGGCAACACACACTCTGCGAACCAGAGGCCAGAGTCAGAGCCAGAGAGCCAGAGAGGCACCTCTGACGCCTGTGTCGGGGCATATGTTATGAATTTTATGCAAATATGTTTTGGGGAATGGCAGCAAGTAGTACCCGCCGCCACCCCACTGCACCCCTCAGTTCTCTCCCACATTGAGCACCCCCCCATCCTGTGTTCAAGTCCTTTCTGCTTTGCAAGAGTTTAGCAAAATTCGCGACGTTGTAAATTCTTTTTTTTTTTTGTATTTTGTGTTTTGTTTGTTTTCTTTCTGGGTTCGCTTCTCTATTAACATTTAAATCGCTTTCGGGGGGAAACCAAACACAAAACAAGACTCGTATTGGGTGCGACTTTTTTAAGATTTGCAAGGAGTACAATACATATGTGTATTCCATATATTCCATGCTGAGCAAGAGTCCAGAGAAAGTTTGTAAATTACATACATATGTCAATCGGGGAGTGGAGTTGCTGCAAAAAAGGCTATTATTATTGGCGAAACTTTTGGAACAACTGTACCAAAATTGTACCATATTGTGAGATTTATAAAATGAAGACGATATACAAAAATGTACATCCATATAGCATTTAAGATGAAGTCAGAAACTAAAAACGCAGCAAAGTAGTCCGTTATTCCTTTGAGATTGCATAAGAGAACATAAGAGCGAGAGAGTAGTCGTCTCAACTGAGAGAGAGCAGTGGAAGGAAGATTGAAAAAGGAATTGCTGAGAGAGAGAGAGAGAGGGGGCAAAGGGATGAGAGAGGAGAGGAGATCAAAAGAAATAAAATTTACTTCACGCACAAGAAAGGGAAAAATGGATGAGAAAGCAGTATTTAAATGGAATAAAAGAATAGACTGAAAGGAAAGTAAAGGAAAGAGACGTATTGCCCTTTTAACTAATTTAAATTTAAACAAATTTCACGTGGCAGTCTCTTAACCAGGAGCATCTCCAACGTATCCTCCCCAGTAAAGACGACAAGAACAATTGGAAGGAGGAGCATTCCTCTTCTCGGCAGCGACACATTTAATAAATGATCATGAAAAGTAAGAGTTAAACTTGACAAGAATAGTAGTTTCGGCTTTGGTTGTGCCTAATGCCAATCAGAGTTACTTCATAGAGAGATGCAGCAGCAGGAGCAGGAGCAGCTCGTCATGAATCATTTAACAACATGCACAAACATTAAATTACGCATGGAATCCCTTTTTACCCATAGAACGAACACCCCGACCACCCCACACACAAGGCACGAGAGACACAAGAAACGAGACACACACAGACACACACAGAGCTTTTGGCATAGAAAATTCAATTCAATTCAAGGGGCCAGACCAGGCCAAGGCACAGACAGTGCAGTGGGGCGGCTGTAGGGATGGCAGCAGGCGAGCAGGCAGGCAGGATGAAGAGACCAAGCCAGAACGAACACATGCGACTAATTTCATATTCATATGCATATTTAGACTAACTACCAGAGAGATAGATAGAGCGAGAGAGCAGAGAGAGAGCAGAGGGATAGAGAGGGAGAGACAGCAGAGGAGGAGAGACAGGAGACAGCAGAGAAGATGGAAAGATAGATATAGATATGTATATGTATATAGTAGTATAAAGACAGAGAGAAAGATCAAGCGGTGGGTTGGGGTTTTGGTTGTGGTGGGGGGGGGGCTAGCAAAAGGCAGTCACTGCACACACACACACACACACTCACACACGCATTGGCACACGCCTAATTTATAACACAAAAGTCTACTTAACTCCCCAATGGAAACTACCGCTAAGCCGCCACCGTCGTCATCGCCCCCGGCAGAGAGGTGTAAAGCAAGCGGAGGAGAAGCAGGTCGGTCTTCTCTTCTCTCGTCTGCAGAGCATAGCCGATTAGAGGATACCCTTTTGCCAGGAAGGGTACAAGTCAGAGGTGAAAAGCTCGGCTGAGACGTCACTCTCTCTCTCGCTCTCAAGCCTCGCTCTCAGCGAATACAAATCAAAGGAATAACGGACTACTTTGCTGCGCAGTTTGTGTCCTTATTTGTTCATCTTCTTTCTTGCTACCCTCTTATATGAGTACCCTAAACCTAAACCTAACCTATGCCATAGTACCCTTTATAGACGTGCACTAAAGAATTAAGTTATTGAAGAGTAACGGCCGAAAGATCGTCTGAATATACCCTAGTATTCAAGTTACATTAAAAGAAGAAGCGCTAGAGAAAGCAACAGCAGTAGCAACGACAGCAGCAGGAGTCCTCTTTATATAGTATCCCCATTTTGTTGGACAGTGCATAAACAAAGCCCCACTCTGGTCTACTCATCTGCCTCCCCCTCCCCTCCCCGCATGCCACGAGTGCGACTGTTTGTCTCTGTGTGTGTTGGACAGGATTTATTATCAAATGGGCGCCATAGACTAACGACCATAGCCACAGTCGCCTTCAGTCTTCGGTGTTCATTCAGCAACCAACCCATAACCCCCCTTCCTCCGCTCGGATACAGGATAGTACAGGACATACTCGTAGTACTTTTATGTGGTTGTGTGTGTGTGTGTGTGTGTGTGACTGCAGAGTCAACAAATTTTATGGCACTCATTAAACTTTCTTTCAGCAAAAGCGCCTCAAACTCAACTTCAACTTTAGCTCCGACTCTGTCTCTGACTCTGGCCCTCTGTGCCTTGGACTTGGTTTACGGGTGGGTTGACTGTGGGTTAATTTATATCTTTAAGGTCTCCCACCTGCTGGGAGAGAGAGAGAGAGAGACATGTACAGCCATAGAGGATGTCTGTGTGTGTCTGGTTCTCCAGTTGAAATTTATTTAATTAATTTGAGCAGTTTAGAAGTGGAGTGTAAAATCAATCAGTTAGATGGGGTTTAGAGTTTAGTTTTCTTTAAACCAGCGATTGGGAGCATGCACACACGACATGTATATTGTTTCTTTTTTAATTCTCTTTAGCTGATTTTTGTGCTTGCTTTTTTTCGGTGAATAACCAAAGCCAGAGAAAATTGAAACGATTAAGTCATTTCGTCAATGAAATTGATTTCGATTTTCCGTTTAGTCAATTAAATGTTTCAAGGCTTTGCATAGCCAAAAGATGTATCTATCTATCTAATTGTTGACTGCAATTTTGAGCAGCATTTTCCTCGGATTTTTGTGGTTGCTATTGACTGTTCATATGGTGTGTGGAATGTGCAATTTGTGGTCAATTTTCTAGGCAAATTTCATTCATTATGCAATGTACAAACACAATTTTTTGTATTCCACTTTGAAGAGGATTGGAGGAGGGGCTTTGAAGAAAGAGGCAGCGGCAGAAGCAGCAACAGCAACAGAGGCTTTAGAAGTTGACAAACTAAACTCAGCTTTGAAAGCAGAAACCTCAAACAGTGCTAGCAAAAACTAATTAATTAATTCAACAGAAAGAGAAATAGAAATATAGACAGAGCTGGAGAGAGATGAGTACATGTATGGTATGGTAGGATGTATAAAAAGAAAGGATTGCAAATGAATGAGGGGGAACTGTCTTTCATTGGATTGGGAGCTGGGAGCTTGGATGTGTTTAAGCTATAGGAAAATTTCCTTTAAATTGGCAGGCTGTCGCTCCTGCAGTTTCCCCAATCAATTTCGTATGCATACCCACTTGATAGACGAGGCGGCAGAAGGCACCAGCAGGCAGCTTTCTCAGCCAGCACTCAGCTGCGCTTTCCCCTCTCCTGCTCTCCTCTGTCTGCATATCTATAATCTGCACATGCAACGCTTATCTGTGGCAGCTTCTGTGGCGCCACTTGGCACCTTGACTTGTCCAGCTTTCAACTTGCTTTCAAACACAAGCCCCCCCTCTCCCCACCCCGACCACAGACCCCAGCATCATCATGCCGAGAACTCCCTCCGTCTCCGTTGCGCCGCTTCGTCCTGCCTACATATTGATGCTGACGCATATTTCCTGCTTCATTAACAGCGACGCCGCCATAAAGTATGCTACCCTACGACAGCCCCCCGGACGAGGGACCAAAGCATGAAGGAACAAAAAACGAGAAACTGCATTGCGTCCTCGTCCTGCTCCTTCTACTCCCCCCCTCTTTACGTTTTGTTCCTGTTCCCACCTGGCGTTTGCTTTTAACGAGACGTCCTCGTCCTCCTCATCGTCGTCGTCCTAGTTCATTCCTGCTGCCCCCCCCTCTCCAGCACCCAGTTAAGTCCTTCCAGAGCTCCTGGCTTCCATCAGAATCAGGGTATATGGTCTCCGGGTCTGGTCTGCTCTGATGCTCTGCTGACTTGCTGCTTTGGTCATTTCTGTTTGTGTCCCATTCCCATTATTCCCCTCTGGCTTCCCTTCTTCACTTACTCTTCGTTTTTTTTTTCTCTCCTCTCTCATTTCCTTGTGATTTCTTATACCCTTTCCGAGTGCTCAGAGTGCTTCGAGTGCTCGCTGCAGGGTGTAGTAGGCTCACGCACAAGCAAAGACTGCCCATCTCTAGCTTTGGGATCAGCTATCCCTTTCTGCCCTTTAGGCTTTATGTACAAGCCGCTCTATTGAGAGAGCTTTGCTGAGGATCTGTATTAAGCTTTTTGCGACCAGCGAGCGCATTTATTTATTTCTTAGCGATCAGAAACGTGAATAAATTGTGACATTCCTCCTACATTCCTTGTAACAAAATTACGCTAAGACGCGGGCCGAGCGGATATTTCTTGCAGCAGCTAAGATTTATTAGCCGGCCAATACATTTTTCGGGAGCTTTCGCCGGTATATTTCTTCGCCTCTCCTCTTCTTCCTTGTCGTTAAAAGCCCAGCCGATCGAGATGGCACCTAACTATCGATAAGCAGGTTCTAGGGCTCTAAGGGCGCCAAACTTCAAATACGAATATCGGTTCAACCGAGATTTATATCTTTTTTTTTAATTAAAGATGATCCTGCATTTAAGCAACGGAAAGCCAAAACAGGAACCAAAATCGATCAAGATTTCCATTGGAAAAGCGGAAATGTTTCAAGGCAAAGTAAAAGTGTATTCAATCGGCTGGCTGGCATTTTCCATTCAAAGTTGTTCCCTTACTCCCATTTCATGTTTAGGTTTTTCTTTTGCTGATTTTCACCCTCTTGCCGTGCCTCGCCGTGCCGTGCCCCAACATTACTTTACTGCTTTTCCGTCCTATTCCTGGGTGTATTTTGCTGTTGAGCTTCCTGTTGCTGTTGCTGTTGTCCTGCGGCTTGATTTGATTAAAATGATAATAGTTTTTGGGATTTAACTTAAATTGATGTGGGTTACTCTGCTCTGTTGCTGCTCTGCTCTGTTCTGTTGTTGCTGCCACCAAACTTTGCCACAAGAAAATTGGGAAAAGGGACAAAAGCGCGAAGGGTGGGGTGTAACCCACATTTTTTGCTGTGTTTTATTTCGGCTACTCTCTATTCTTGGCCTTCTTTAAGCTTTTTTTCGCCCTTTGTGTGCTCCACGCTTTGCTCATTTTGTGGCAACAAAATCCCCAACATTTAACGAGGCAGAGCGAGCGAGCGAGAGAGAGAGAGAGAGAGGGAGACTGACAAAAAAAGAGGTAAAGATGAGCAACTGCAACACATAAAAATTCCATTAATAAAATTGCATAACATTTGCTGCAGTTTCTTCTTTCTTTCTTTATCCAAGGACCTTTTTAGAGAAATTGCAAATCCCTGGGCCTGCCTCAAATTGCCAGGCTGAATATTTGAAGGCAACTTTAAAACGGGAGGCAGAATGCGGCGCCCCCCCAAGTGGCGCTGAGAGTGTCCTTGAGAGTTATGTATGTGTGTGTGTGTGTGGGTGTGTGTGCATCCTGCGGTTAACCACCGTTATTCAGGACGTTCTGCCACGGACTTTCGGGCTCTTGCCTTGATGAAGTGACAGCCAATTCATAAAATAATCATTTTAAGGACCAAAACTGACTTTGAAGTCGTTTAGCATTAAACAGCAGTCCCATTCTACAGCCTTGAACTGAGGGAAGTATGAGAATTCCCTAGAGAATATTACTCTCAAATATTTACACTCTATTTCTTGCCCACTCCCTCTCACTCTCTATCTCTCTCTGTCACTCTCTCCTGCCGTGACCAATGACCATCGTAGTTTTGGCCCAACTCGAAAGCTGCTTAGCCACATTGCAAAAGTTTTTCATTTATTTGTGCATTTTCCTGCAGGAAATGCCTTACGTTTGGCTGCAAATCAATTAAATTAGTTGCTAAACGCTTCTAAGTAGAATTAAACAATTGAAAATTGGAATTGGATTCCTTTATGTTTACTTGCCAAAGGAATATGTATGTAGCGGGATCTTCAGTGCTCGGCAACATTTATTAGGTATCCATGGATCTACTCAACATTTTCCAATCCTAGCAACAAAGTGAGCAACATTGTTGTGCTTCCTCTCTTTCCTTTCCTCATTGTTTTCTTTTGTTGCTGAATTATTGGGTTATTGGTTTATTGGGTTATGAATCTATAGAGATCTACTCAACATTTTTCAATGCTAGCAACAAATTGTGCAACTCTGTGCAACATTGCATTGCTTTCTCCTCTCTTTCCTGTTCCTCTCTTTCAATGTTGTCACAGACAAAAACTACACAACTTTCGTAGCAGAATATCTGGTTGCGAGCAAGCAATTTGCAATAAGTTGACACGCTGCCACTGAGTGCAAGTGCCTACCCCACCCACTGCGCCCCTGCGCCGCCTAACTGCATAACCCTTTAACCCTTACCACAGCTTTCGGTTCAGGTTAAAACAAGAACGAATCGGAAGCCAGATTGTTCAACTGAAATGTACAGAAATAGAAAACAGTATAATAATAACAGTTTAAATGGAAATTGCATTGCTGCAAAAACAACAACAGCAAAAGCAAAAGCCTTCCATCAAAAGCGAGAGAAAAGTTTTGCGGTCTGGCAACAATTGTTGCAGCTGTTTGCAGCAATACTTTTGTTGTTGTTTTTGGTGTTGTTGCTGCTGGCTGTTGCTCTTCCATTTTCATTCCACCCCGCGCTGTGGCTGACATGCCAACAGTTTGAAAGCCACTACGACTACTGTAAATTACATTTTAATTGGCAATGTGTGCGCCCAGTGACTGTTCAACTGTAAGAGGCTCAGTGTAAGAGAGAGAGACAGAGAGCGATTTAGCGGCATTTCTGCGGCTGCTGCCGTGACTACATTTTGATATAAATGTATCTAAAGTTTAGTTTGGAGTTTTATTCTTTTATCTACTGCTTTGCTTTGGTCTGCCCTCCTTCTTTTGCTCTTCTCCCTGCCAAAACAAACGCATACAAATAAACAGTTTCGAGTGTGTGTTCCCCAGTACCCATTACTCGAAGAGAGAGACAGAGAGAGTGGGAATACTCTGCATATTATTATATTTGTATTTAAATTAAATTTATTGCCTTTCTTCTACACTAAATAAATAATCAACAAATAAAATAATAAATAATAAAATATTAAATAAAATCATATAAATTTATTTGTAGCTTTAATCTATAGCCAATTGTGGGGTATCGTCTAGTCGATATCCAGTCCGTATGTAGACTCGTCGCTTTATCTAGTTTTTTTCTTCTTTTTTCTTCCTAGTTGCGTTTTCCTCTTTCACTTCACGGATGACTGTGTGCGTGTGTGTGTGTTCGCTTGAGAGTGTTTGTATAATCTACATTATAACATTTCGCTACGTTTCGCCCTGACTCTGTCGCCCTTTCCATCTCCCTCCCCTGCCCCTCTCCCTGCGATTCTCGTTTCCCCGTGTACGCCCTTCACAGAAAAGTTTCACTTTGATAGTTTGGGGTAACATTTTTTGGCGCTTTGGGTTTGCCGCCGCCGCCGCCGTCGTCTGCCGCTGTTTTTGACAACTTACTCGACCGTCCGACCGACCGACTGTCCATTCAGTGCCCTTACCCGTACCCTTCCCCTCCTGTTACTCTATGTTCCGGCTCCTGCTCATCCATTGACACACGTCCCCTCACCCCCACTCGTAGCCTAGCAGCTATTTTTGCTGCGTTTGGCAACATGTGTGCGAGTGTCTCTCTCTCTCTCTCTCTCTGTGTCTCTCGCTTGTACATACAAACATATATCTATATCTATCATCTCCTACTCCTACTCCTACTTCTCTCTCTCTCTATCTATCGTCGCGTTTTTGCCCTTTGGCCATTAAAGTTGTCGTGGAATCCTTAAATTGTATTTTTTTGTGGCCATCTTTGTGGGGCGAATGGAGTGTATATTGATGGATCTAAGCGATTTGTGGTATACCGTACGACGTATACGTGTTTTCATGGCTCTTCATAGAAACTTTATTGTGTACCCACATATTTCCAGATAGTTTAAATCACTTTTCGATGGCAATTCCGCACACAGAGACGAGCCCAAATGGATACTTCAGATGTTTAGGGATTCAACAGAAAGATTATTCTTTACACACACATTACCTTCGCGCCATGAGAGGACCATGCTGTGGTAATGTGTGTAAAGGAAAGTCTTTCTCTTTTGAATCCTTTGCCAGGCGTAGTCGTAGCTTGAAGTTGGTTTTATCAGGCGACGGACTGGCCTACGGGCAAATCAATTAACTTAATGAAAACTATTTAGTTATGCACAAGAGCCAACGCCACAGCCCACAGTCACACAGTCACAGTCACCGTCACAGTCACACAGTGACTTCAATGTGTCAGGGGGTACAGAAAATGTTCGATTTGTGCGAGGTTTTCCCATAAATATCTAAACTGAATTTGAATTTTGAATTTGATTTTCATTACAAAACTTAAAGTACATTTATTTGGTCATAGAAGTGGCGAGTTTTCACAAATTTCCACCAATTTTCACAACTCAACTTGACCGCAAATCGCGCCGCCAGCTGTCAAAATATAAACGCAGCTAATTTATCTTTAAAAGAGTGAGAAAATAGGAGGAAAAAGAGGAGAGGAGGGGAAAAACTGAGATAATTACAAAACTGATGAAGTCTCGCCGGTTGGTCTTTGGTTGCCTTCTGTGTGTGGCATGGGGCATGGCGGTTCCATAATAAATTATCGCGCAATTTGTTAAGGGAAAACTATAACCAAGGGGGGTGGGGGTGGCACAAACTGAGGGTAAACTTTCAACAAGTCGGAAAATGTTCGAACAACAGAACAACAGTGTACCGAACGAAACGGAATGGAACGGAACGGAAACACAGAAGGCAATGGCAATAAAAACGTTTTCAGCATTAATCAATTAATTACAATTAAATTGTGAAAAATCACAAAAACGTGAACGAGAGAATGAGAGAAAATAAACAGCAAACAGCAAACGGAAAATTCGTAAAGAGGAAAACAAAATCAGGCAAAATGGTAATGTTAAAAGATAGACAGACGAGACGAGAAAAAAAGGTCAGATGTAAACAATTTTAATTGCTTGCAATCGAGGCTTTTTCTTTGGTAATTGTTCAGTTTTCGTGTAGTTCTATTTCGATTGATTGTTTGAATTAATTTGTATACAAATGTAGAGGTGGCAACGCTTGACAGGTGGCAACGCTTGACAGGTGGCATCCCCCAGGGTTTTAAAGTTCTTAGTGCCAGATGCAAGTGGCACTTGTAGAAACAAGTGGAACAAGTCCTTTTTGGCTGTTAAGGTATTCCGATTATATTTAGTTCAAGTTCATTTGAAATATTCAAATTATTCAAAACAAGTATTCACAGTATTCATATACATACATCACAGTCATTTCTGTGCTTTCGAATCATTAAGAATCGTTTGCTTAGTTACATTCGGAACGTTTGAACTCCTCGAATCACATTCAACGAGTGCAAACGAATCCGTTATTCCTTTACTGCTGAAACCACAGTATTCATATACATCACAGTCATTTCTGTGCTTTCGAATCACTACGAATCATTTCCTCATCTAAATTCGGAGCGTTCGAACTCACCGAATCACATTAAACGAGTGCAAACGAATTCGAAGAAATGAGACAACTGAGAAAAAAAAAAAAAAAAAAAAAAAAGAAGCAGTGCCCAACCCAAGGAACCGAATACCGAGAGACCCAGTGCCACCGAATCGATTCATCGTATTCAGATGCCGATAGTTATAGGTATAGAATTTTCTACAGCGGCTACGATGGATGGGACACATTACACGTGTGGATGATGAAGCTCTAGTAGGAGCTCCAGGAAAGCCGTCAGAAAGGGACGATCAGGACTAAGATGGTAGGACCAGGTACGGCTAAAGGACAAAACAACTGCAGCCAGCGGGAAGCGGCCAAGATATGAATATATCGGCCCTAAGAAGAAGATATAGTACTTCCTGTTGGCTCTAGAACCGCTTTGAAGATTTCCCAACCCAGATATATTGAGTTTCTTCAGAAATGCCCATTGGGAATATAAAATAGATCTATGAAAATATTCATTTGCCGCAGTAAATGGCGAAAATAATTGAAAATTCCGGGCATTATTTCAAATATTTATTGGGCAATAATAAATGCCAACAGCAAAACAACAAAATCTGTTAGCAAAATCCAACGAAATACAGAAAAGAAAATACGACAAGAAAATGCTACGAAAAGCAAACCGAAAAGCCACATCTGCCGCTCTCTCTATCTGTCTACCCTATTCCCTTCCCCTCCCCTTTATCAGCTCCGTAATTTATTGTATTTTTCCACACCTATTTTTTGCAACATGTGCTAGCCGCTCCTCTGCTCTGCCTCACTCTTTGCTCTCGCTCTCTCTCTCTTTTGTGAGGGGAGACCCCATCAAGTAGCTGAAATGATAAGGCTAACCCTGACAGCACAGACAGATACAGATACAGCGATACAGAGATACAGATACGGGTACAGGCTACAGATACAGATACACGCATACAGATAGAGGAGTGTGTGTGTGTGTTATCAGTACATTTGTATTTATTCTACAACTAATTTCAAATGGAAATTTTCGCTTAGCAAATCAACACACGCACAAATTATTGCTAACAAGACTTTAAAAATGCTGTTCAATTCGCTGGAAATTCTGCCACTCTATTTTCCATCTATTCCATCTATTGTACATATCATTTGCATCCCCCCATCACCATCCCCATAACCCATCTCCCTCCCCCTCATTCTCTTGTTGTCTGTTGAACCCAGACTGAAATGGATCCTTTTATTGGTGGCTAATGCAATTTTAAGCCCAACGACATCGACCTGTTGGCCAACACAAAGTACTAGAGGGTTGACTGGGGAGGTGACTGAGGGGGTGGTGCTGCTGCCACGCACACTGCTAACAAGGTTACATTAAAAACAAAGTTAGGCGAACGTTTTGTAGCAGACGCCACCACACACACAGACACAGGGCCACAGAGGGGGCGGACCATGTGCGACATGGACAGCAATTTCCACACATGAGAGAGCTGCACCAAAAGGGGGAGGCAGAGGATGGGGGTTTGTGGTTTGTGCAACAAACGATAATTAAGCGTAAAACGCAAAGCGATGCAAAAATCCCAAAAATGGCAATAGAAAATGTTTGGGGTTGGGGGGCAAAAGCCAAACAATAGCCTAACTCCCTGCTGCCCCCATGCTGCCTGCTGCCTGTCCTTTGGCCAGGACTAAATGAAATAATGCATTTTATGTCGGTTTGCGTGCGTGATCCTTGCACCAGGACCTGCCTGCGTCTGTGTCCTGTCCGTCGGTTTGTTTGCTTTTGTTTTGTGTTTTTTGTTAGTTTTATTTTATGTTTTTTGTAACGGTTCATTGCGCTTTTAGCGGTGCCTCGTCTGCGTTTTGCAGGTGATTCGCAGATTCATGTTAATGCCAAAGAAATTTATTGAAAATCATTCGGCCAAAAGGACTCTCATTGCTGATTGCTTCGTGATTTATTCTTTGCCAGAATAGCGAAAAGTGGAAAAGAGAATCCAGACAGAAAATCCAATGCCCCGTTTGGTCCACGCAATCTGTGGCTCTTGGGACCGAGATTGCAAAAACAAAGTACACGTTTTTATTGCTTTAAGTGAATATTATTTAAGGAATATCAAATTTGTACGATGCCCATGTACTTTTCATCAAAAATACCACTAATTTCATCCACTAATACTACTAATTTTATCAAAAATACCACTAAAATACCGCAATCAGTGCTCTTGGGACCGAGAAAGCAAAAACAAAGTACACGTTTTTATTGTTTTCAATTAATATTATTTAGGGAATATTAAAATTGGGCGATGCCGATAAACTTTTCATCAAAAATACCACTAATTTATATATGCTTTAAATTAATAATATTTTAAGCAATACTTTTAATCAAAAATACGAGAAATATATCCGAGAAATATCGCAGATACTATTACGCTTTCTATTAAGGAATAGATTTTTCTTTTGTCACCAAAAACTACATTTTTTGCTCTCTCTTCTTATCCTCTATTCCACTCCGTTTTTTTTTTAGTTTCAGCTCCCCACAGACCCCAAAAAAACAACAGCAGCTATTTCGTATTTCCGGCTGCCTCCAGTCATTCATTCTATCTCTCTCTCTGTCTCTTCTCTCTGAATTTCTTCAATCCTTCGCCTCATCTCGTACTCATTTTGTATTTATTTTGTGTCGTTATTTTTAATATTTCCGCATAAATTATGCTAAACATTTGCCATTGTCTGAATGTGCTTCCTTTTGGCTCAGTTTTTGTGCAATTATTTTGTTTATTTAATTTTCCCATTTTCCCGTTTTCCCCCAGTTTCACCCATTTTTCCCCATTTTCAAGAGGAAAGTCATAAAAGTCGGCACATCAGCAAAGCCAACACGAAAGAGGGAAAGACAAACAAACAACAGAGTGCGCTGTTGGCTAATAGATCCTACTCCTCCCTCCCCCCTGCCTCCCTCCTCCTCCTCCTCATCGTTGGCTAATTGTCGTATAAAAGTCGAGACGAGGAAGAGGGGCAGGGGGGGGACAGCACTGCTGTGCTGTGCAACAGAGTTTTCGTTGGAAAACTAACTATCTTTCCGCACGCATCTCCTCAGCACAAAATGACACAAATATCCAAATAAATAAGATTTCGTAAATATAGAATCATAGAGAATGATTATGTCTACCTGATGGTACATAGATAATCCCGATAGGATCATGATTATAGCTAGAGTGAAACTAAATTAGTAGTTTTGGCTATCTGAACACCTGGCTTCAAATATTATTTATGCTAGCAGATCCACTATTAATCCGTGAATTCTTTTCGATATATAGAACCTGAATATATTGAACTCTTTTTTCCGCTGTGAACCAAACCGACGTTTTCTGATAGTTTTGAGGATTTTATAATTTTTTAAGGAATTATTTTGGGTTTTTTATGGTTTAGTTTTTTTTAAAGAATTTTTGAAACCTAGGCTTTTAATTTTCATATTTTTTGTTTAGATCATTATTTATAAGCAGTGCTTATTTTTTTTCTAAATTTATCTTACATCTTAGATCTAGTTGTATAGAACTTTGAAATTCCTTAAAGCTGAAGCTATAAATCAGATCCAAACACTTTGTAGCTTCAGCTTACCGTCTGGAAAACATTAGGCTTTCATCTTTTACAGTATATTTTCTCGAAATGTTGACTTTAAACACTCAGGAAAAGTCGAAAAAAAATATATCTTGGACTGAACTTTTGGTTTTAGATGGGCACATTAATTGGGCGTCGTTTTAAATATCTTTTGTAAAAATCAATGGATAAACGTGTAAGTTACAGCCGTTACTCTAAACCTTCGTATACCGAATTTTGAATACTACTTTCTACTCCTTTTTACAACGTTTTACTACTTTTTACTACTTTTACTACGTTTCACTCCTTTAATACTTTTTTAGTACATATTTTTCGTCTAATGTAAAACATAAATAATTATATATGTTCTTTTATTTAAACTAAAGCAATAAATCGAGTACAAAAAAAATAAAAATAATAATCAAGAATTCCAGTCACGTGTCGCCCTCACGTGCGGCTCTCTAATTGGTTTCTTTTCGAGAGAGAAAATATGTGCCGTGCCGCCAAAGTGAGCAAAAAAAAAGAACAGAAGCGAACAAAAATGTATGAACATTTTTACTGTAACTCTCTTTTTGTAGTGTTCCTTTTTGCTTTCTGCTTCTGTTTCTGTTTCTACTTCTTATAAATATTAATTAAGTCTTGGTTATCGAGAGCGAAAGAGAGAGAGAGAGACGTTTGGAGTCCCGCTTCTGAGACGGAGATTAGCTTTTCTGGCTTTGCTATCAGCCTCACACATGGCCGTCCAACCCCACCTACTGTTCTCTGCGAGGGTAGCTAGAATAGTTGATAATATGTTTAGGATACTATTAGTCTTTCCTTTTGTCTCCTTTTCTATAACTCTGTGCCCTGTCGCTGTCTCTGTGTCCTTTTGACTTTTTGTTCTCTTAATT
The DNA here is from genome assembly GCA_008121215.1 of Drosophila athabasca. Lineage (NCBI taxonomy): Eukaryota > Metazoa > Arthropoda > Insecta > Diptera > Drosophilidae > Drosophila > Drosophila athabasca. Next base: position 48,434,978 of record CM017794.1, read on the forward strand.
GTGTTTATGCTTTAAGTGCTTACAAATGGGATGAGGGGAGGCGAGGGGGGAGCCTCCTTCTAGGGTATATACTGCTGCTGTCCAAGCATCTACTTCCACTGCCCTTCCCCCATTCTCCCCCTCGTCCCCCCTTCTTCTTTTTCTTTGGTTTTCCATGCGCGTTGCGCGTCATAAAATATTGATGGCCATAAATAAAGAACCGCGTAGCTTTTAATGTGAACGCAACGCAAACGTAAGCAAAATGTAAGACGCACAGTGGTCTGAGACATCCACAAAATGAAAGAGGCAGATAGAGAGATACATACAAATGTATATTCTGTGAGAGAGTCTACAATATGTTCTAAAATTCTTCAATCAAACCAATTAGACTCTCTTTAGATATTACAGTGTCGCGGCACGTGTGCCTCGAACTTCAAATGTTTTAATTGGTGAATAGAAAGGAAAAAGGATGGGGAAAAGGTGAGAATTCTGAATTTTAATTGATTTAGAATAAAAAATTAGGCAATTCTACGCGTAATAATTAATCGATTTAATCAAAAACATTTAAATTCCTGTTTAATAACTATAAAACTCCTTTCCAGATCAGGGAATATATTGGTATCTGACCATATATCCATCTATGTAAGATGCATTTATATGTATCTGTGGCGGTTCTTTATGGCTTTTTATATATAAAAAATTCTATTTCTAATTTCCATTAGTCATTGTTTTGTTTTTCGTATGATTCTTAGGTTTATTGTCAATTAATATGGCACATTCTATTTCATATATATATATTGTATTTTGTGCGAATTCCCTGACCCCATTTTCCATTAGAGCTTTTCCCACTATGCGCTTGCCGACGTCGGACGCTTGCCCCCAGGACGACGACTTTGCATCAAGTGGCAGCAGTTGATTACAGCCGTGGACGATGGGGAAACGACGACCCAAACGATGCATCGCGTTAAACTGTTTGCTGTGGCCGGGCAACAACAACAAGAAGTCACAGAAGAGGATGATGAAGAGCGAGAGGGAGAGGGAGAGGGAAGGCTGAGTGGAATATGCGAATGGCTTGAAGATGGAGAGAGATGGAGTGCTGAGGAATTAAGTGTCAAAACGCAGCTAAATAAATAAAGGTATTAACCGTAGTAAATGGCCAAGAAAACCACTGTTCGCGCAAGGCTTAACGATTTTCATTTTAATGGATATTTCGCAGGGGTTCCCGCATTGGAATCGATATTGATGGGTGTATTCTTGAACCTATCCTTTGATGGAGATACACAAATGAGTGCCACATCTTAAGGAATGCTAATCAGACATCAATGCCAACCCCACATACATTTTAATTCCTCTTTAAACCATTTAAGGAATTCGATTCGGTCCGTTACTCCTCTACTCCTCCCCTGCTAAACACTAAACTAACAAATTAACTAAATTTCAAATAAATCCGTTTATAATCCTCTCACTGCCTCTATAAATCTCTCCCCTTCCTTTGTGTCCTTTTTAATGGTAATTCCACCACAAAACCCCATACAAATTGTGGCCCAAAAATAAACCCACGAAATAAATTGAAATACCAAAATGGAAATTAATCAAAATAATAATAATATGAGGAAATTTGCATAAAACCACAAAAGTACAACCATGAAATGTATGACTATGGAAAACCTAGGATGGATACAGTATATACCAACAGTTTAAATACCAAAGAAATATTACTGGAATTGCGAAATATTGACTCTTATTTTTGAGCGATGACTGTACATAATTTGGAAAATCAAATAAAATATTTCAAGTGTGGTTTTTCAGTGAAATCAATTAACTAATTGTTTAAGCGGCTTACCCTCCAGTCCCCCAAACCATAGACCTGGGTGGTGGGGGCGTGGCAACAATAATAAATAACAATAAAGTTAATATTATGGGGCGATAGGGAGTAGTGGGTGGGTGGTAGGGAGGAAGGGGAGCACACTCCATACTCCACACTCCATATATTGTCAAGAGGAGCGTAACATAAGTGAGACACGCCTCATTAATTTGAATTCTCTGTTTGGGGGCAATGGGTGGGTCAGAGGGGTGTGTAATGGTGGGGCAGTTATTCCCTTTGGGTGGTGGGAGCTAACATCGCATTAGTATGTGTAAGCATAACCCAAACACAAACACAAATACAAGCACAAGCACAAGGCTCTCCTCACACAAAACACACGCTCGAAATATGAAAATCATTGCGCCAACTCCAGCACCGCCCTCCCCCCCCCCCTTTTGGCTCCTTTTGGCCAAGTGACTGACTGGCATATTGAACAAAATATCAAGGCAGTGCCAGAGACAGAGACAGACCCAGAGAGAGGGAGAGAGAGAGAGAGGAAGGAAGGATGCATGGGATTGACTGGATGCGATGGATGGATGAATGCATGAATGAAGGGTAAGAGAGCTGGGCGACAGGGTCATGCCATTGGGCGTACGTGCGTGTTAGACATAACTTCCCGTTACAACCGAACATCAAGAAAGAGAGCGACAGAGAGAGAGAGAGAACAGTCGGACAGCGAGAGAACACATTGTGAATTTCAAATACACCTCCTACCCGCTGCTGGCAATGCCTGAGATCATCATCACATCCTCATCATTTTGGGCATGCACGAACATGCTAATACCTTGGGTTATCTTGGGGTATTTTCTAAATTAAGAATAATGGGAATTCTTTGAAGGCTCAAAGGTGGTTTTTTCTTAGAATAAAACATAAATATATAAATATTTACGGCAAGCAGAGATTTTTTTATTGATTTTTGCTAACAACAAGCTATAGAAATTATATATTTTTTACTAAAAGAAAACAGCAAAAAACTGTCTATTATAAGAAGTAAAAAAATACATAGAAAGTCTACTTGGACACGGATAAAACTTTTGATTTTAATCCGTTAATTTTCACTTAAAAAATTAATTAGAAATATGTATATATATAATTCCAAACATATGGCATTATCAATTTAATTTCCATTTTGTGCCATTTAATGTTGACTTAAAAAGTGTTTAAGAAATATATATTTCTTAGGTACGAACTAACCGAACAAACGAATATACCCCTTCATCATACGAGTAACATAATAGTACAAAATTCCGCAAGAATGGACAACTAGTCAAAGCACCGAGAATGACAATACAATACAATCAACTGGACAGACGGACGGACTGTAGCCAGAGGGCAGAAGAGTAAGAGCAGGAGAGAGGGCAGTCGAAAGCACATTAGAGAGCGCAGTAGAGAAGGCAGTAGAGAGTGAGAGAGGCGGGGAGCAGCAGCTTTCAAGAAATGCATTGACCGCTCCTCCAGCTGCTGTTCTTCTTCTTACTGTTTATGTTCTTCTTCTCCTCTGTTCGGTTTCGTTCCGTTCCTTTTGCTGCCTGACTGCCTCACTGCCTGCCTCTGCCTGTCATAGATGTCCGCATAATACTTATACACAGTTATGCGCCTGGTTAACCCGTGTGTTTTGTTGTGTGTTCTGTGTTGTGTCTGTCAACTTGTGCCAGGCAGGCGTTGGGCAGGGGGCAGGTGGGGGCTACGGAGTGGTAAATATCGCACAGTGTTTTGGTTTTTGGTTAAAATGCCGTCGCTACGTCTCGTCTCGTCTCGTTCTCTCAGAATTGTGTTCGGCATCGTCTAGCATCCGCGCTGCTGCTGCGATATGCGGCGATGCTGTGTGTGTGTGCTGTGCCGGAAATGCCGTTAAATGAAATTGTTTTTGTCAAAATTAATGTGCACAACAATGCCGGAGGAGAGAGACAAGCGGTGGACGGAGGACGAGACATAGTCATCATGGGGTTAAGTGTGTGGGTGTCGCTCTCCCCTCTCGCTCTCTCTGGTTGTCTCTCTGTCTGCTTTCGAGTGTGTGTCTATGTGTGTGGTTGGATTTCGGATTCTCAATGGGATTTTGCACGGCTCTATGTGTGTGTGTGTGTGTGTGTGTGTGTGGTCACGTACGTGACAGATTTTGATGAAATTTTCGTTTCGTTTCGGTGGCGCCTCTCTTCTTCTTCTGGATGCTAAATGTGCGTTTGGACTCGTTATAATTGCCTGAGCAAAAGATGTTCGGAGAGAGAGAGATAGAGAGGGAGCTGTTAGACTATTACAGGGGGGACTAACAGTCTGACTGTCAGAGTGGAGTGGAGAGGGGAGTTGGGGGAGGATGGGCTAAGCGGTTTAGCAAGTGTACTCTGAATGCTGTCAAAATTAGCAGGATATATTTATGTGTGTGGTATGCATGTAGGAGGAGTGGGGCGGCTCCAAGGCAAAGCTCAATTAAGTGTGATATATAAAACTCAAGTTGATTTGATCCCTCCTCTCTATTCCCCAAGGGGTGTTGGAAAGGTAATTATTATTATATTCTATGATTTCCATAGGATATCAATGAATGGTCGGTCCTGGGCAAAAGTTATGAAATGTGGCTGAATGGTAATTCAGACTTATGACATCCCCCTGGTAATCTATTATATTTAACAGCTAATTGAATTTTCTGCATCTGTATATTTACGGCCTACAACTCCTAATCCACATGACCACAAATAATGACCATGCGAGCCGGAAGGAATCCACCAAAGAGCAGGACGGTCTGGCAGTGTGTGTGTACATAAAACAATCCCAAAGAACCCAACTCCACCTCGACTGGATTTCATAAAGAACTCAATAAATGTGCGTGTCTGTGTGCGTTGGCCATACATTTATGACGCATAAAGCCAAGCCAAGCCAGTGCAAAGGTGAAACATGAAAACGCATTAGAGGTAACCGCGTACAGAGAGAGATAGAGAGAGAGAGGGGAGAACACATAAACAAAAACCACAACAAAAGTGGGGAACATTGTAAAAGGCCAACAGTAAATGTAATGGGGTCCAAAGACCATACACACACACACACGCACACACAGACAACAAATGACAAGGCGGGGGCTGAGTTGATAAGCCCCTGGTTACGGATTGGAGATGGCCAAAAACGGAACACAACTGTACCTTAAAACAGAGTTCTTTATCGATTAAATTTAATCTAAATCGAAACCTTTTAATTGAAACTAATTCATGAACATTGGTTCTGGCCAAATGAGGGGTCAGTCAAGGACACTGTTCTGCCCAAAAGGAAAGGCCGTCAAGGAGTCAGCCACATTCCTTGTTGGTCAGTGGCCGTGTGTGCTCCCATCTCTAATCTCTGCCAAACATATCCTCGTTTCTCCAGCCATTCCCTCTCTCATTCTCTCGCCTCTTGCTGTCGTCTGTCGCCTGACTCCGACATAAGTTTGCACCAAAGAGAGAACGATAGACATAGAGAGAGAGGAAAAGAGAGCGCGCGCTAGAATTATGACACAAAGCCGCATAAATCTTGTTGAAGATAAAAAATAGCGAAAACAAGAAAGTCTCCCAGGGAAATGCAAACAGAAGCAGAAAGCAGAAGGGAGGCAGAGGCAGGGGCAGAGACAGAGAAAGAGTGCGGGGGGGCAGGTAGCAGGGCAGGTGAGCAGGTGGAGGCTATAAGGTCAACAGTTAGGCCTATATCCACATTTTTTTTGCCTGTGTTTTTGAGCCGTGTGTCAGTTGCAGAGACGAGGACTGCTGCCCCAAGCAATTTGAATACCTTTTTCCCCTTCTGTTTTTTGCTTTCATTTTTTTTTCTGCTCTGCTCTGTTCTGTTCTGTTGCCTCATCGTTCCATTGAGTGATTTAATGGAGAACTTTTTTGATGGACGGCGCTGATTGATGTCCTTTAATGAAAAGATTCTTGGAAGCTAATTGAAATATTGATCGAAAGGCGAAAGCCAAAGAAATGCGCAGATGCGAAGGGGAAAGCAGATTATCAATGATTGGATTCTGTTAGGAGAATTAAAATGAAAGGAAATTTGAGCAGAGAACCCACACAACAAGCCTCCCCTCGAAGTCGTGGCTCTGAACTGCTGACAATGCCAGCTAGAGCCACAAATGCAAAAAAAAATACATGTCGTGTGCATGATTTTTTTTTAAAAGCGTTTTGTAAAGCAAATTCTTGGTATTTTCCCATCAGACGAATCCTGCGATAGTTCATAGATGCTATTCCCTATGAACCACAAAGATAAACCCTTTATTTCCATCATTAAACATACTTCAATCGTTGCCAAAGAATGAAATTCGATTCCCCATCAATAGGTTTGGGGAGGGGGTTTCCTCCCCCCCGTGGTTAATGGAAACAAGGGCCAAAAAGCCCAACTGGTTTGTCAGTGCCAACAGAAAAACTGTGTCGGAAGCAGATGCGTGGAACTTTTTGCGAGTTGGCATCGATTTGACTGTTATTTAGTTTTGTGCAGTGGACCCAGAGAGTCCACTCCACTCCACCCGAAAATGGTGGCCAACCGAGCAAAACTATAGAATACTTTGTGGCCGATCATAGTCGGTGTCCGTCCGGCGCAAGTCCATGTGTGTCCATGTGGTGTCCATTCACTTGAAAGTTGCTTGTGGCAGCAAACACACATACATATGTACGACCTGCAGGCACCACACAAAAGTGCGTAAACCAGAGAGAGAGACCATCCATCCCCAACGCCATACCCATCCCCCTTCTCTAGTCCCTGCTGGCATCCCATCCTAGTCGGTCCCCTCTTGCCATATAGACAAAGGCCATTCACAGTTCACACACCGACCACAGACACAGACCAGAGACCCCTGTCTGTTGTTGGGACTTAGCTTTGCTTGGGGGGGTCCTGCTGGGGGGGGAGGGCTCTATGCTGCTTCCATGAAATTAGTATGACAAGTTGACCATGCTCCTGCCATGAGCAAAACCAACAAAATCAAAAGCAAAAGCAAACCAGAGCAGACAGCAGACAGCAGAGCAGACAGCATAACTGTGAAGCAATTATCAAAATGTCTAAAGTGCTGTTGAAGCACTGCTCGTAGTCGTACTCGTACGTATACGTAATATCGCACATACGCAGTGTTGAGCACCAGCAGGGCAAGTGGAGAAAGCCGAAATAAAATCCTGTTGATGTGCAGCTTACATCCCAGTCTCACCCAACCCCAGCCCAGCTACCGCTCCGTTTATTTTTGAGGGCTCCAAAAATGTGGCAACTTTTTTTTTCGGTTAGCCAATATTGAGTCGGTATTGGATTGCCTCGAACAGAACATCGAGTGAGCAAACACCCAAGGGGGGCAAGGGGGGAGAAACTTACTTGCTGCTGGATTTATTGATAGTTTTGCCAGCCCTCTTTGAGTGGGCAAAGCTAATAGACTGTATAATGGCTGGGGAGAGGCGGAAACATATCTCATTTCATCTCTTCGTTTTTAACCATTTAGCATTTGTTTGTTTTTAAATTTGAACAAACATAAAAATGTATTTTACATTTCAGTCTCTGCTTCGGGCAGATGTTGGCTCTTAAATCGAGGTGAAAATGTGAGGGAAATATCAATGAGAATTCAAACTCCAAAGGGTGACCGCTGGGGCACGAAAGTGTGTTTAAATTCTACCTCTCCTAGTGATATGTGGTTTCCCCCCCATGCACAAATGTATGTACCTTTTTTAACAGCTACTTCTGTATTGCATCTCCAATTGCCGCTTCTCTCTCTCTCTCAACTGATTGCACTTTGCCTAAAATTGCTGCACTTGAACAAGGTGCTTTAATTGCCACGCCCCTAGGAACAACACCCCCCACAAAAGCCATCCACCCCATTAGCAAATACAACCAGCGACGACTACTATAATTATAATCCGTCCCATTCCCATACGCCTTCCCCTTCCCCTTGCCCTACCCCGCTTATCCTGAATTCAGAGTGGACTTTGCCATCGTGCGGCGTAAATGGCAGGCACAAACTTTGTTGCTGCTCCGCTTCGCTGCCGCTGCTGCTGCCGTTTCTGCTGCTGCTTTTGCGGGTCTAAATGAGTTGGGTCATATCTATACACAAGCAATCATTCCCGTACATATGTATGTACATGTGTGTACACGCTATGTACTCCCATATGGGTTTTGTATACCTAGCTAAATGTGCATTCGGAATTCCCTTTTTTTTTGCCCCCCCCCCCCCCCCCCCCCAACCGCCATTGTTTTTGCTGTCGCATTTGCCAAGTTTGTAAAGTGCCACTCTCTCTCTTTCCTCTCTCTCTTTCTATCTGTCTCTCCAATGGCACCTTCCTACTCTTCCGCTGAGCGCGCACACAATGGAGAACCAATGAAACTGAACTGAGAGCTGGGGATCATCATCATATAGCTACTTATTTGAAGGGTGGTCTCGTGTCGTGTAACTTTATCTCATCAAGGGATAACCATATACCCATAGAGAGTGTCGGCCTGTTGCTGTTTTGGTGGCGGCATTCATTCGGAATTGCCACTGAAGTTCGGATTCAGAAAGAATACAAGCTGCTGTTAAGACTTCCATGGATTCCTCGTATGATCTACAAGGAATATGGTTCTAGGCATGTTTCTAGGCATGTTTGAATCCTTTAGAATTTTAGCATTTTTTAAGCTTAATTACTTTTTGATATTTTGTTATTATTATTCTTTAGAATTTACTAGTAGTAGTAGAGAAAGTATTGAGTTTCTCTGAATATCGGGGTACATTTTTAATTTTCAATATTAATATTCTATTTTTTATTTATATTATGCTATTTTTTATTTATATTATTCTATTTTTTATTTATATTATTATGTTTTTTAATAATATTATTATATTTTTTATGTTAATTTTAAAATAGTTTTTTTAAATTATTATTTCTATTATTATATTTTTTAAATGTATTTTTAAAAAGTTTTTAAATTATTTTGATATAGATTTTTATTTTAATATTAATATTTTTTCTGTAATTTTGTATTCTGTATTTTTTTATTATTTATTTATTTATTATTTCTATTATTATATTTTTTTAATGTATTTTTAAAAAGTTTTTTAATTATTTTTATATAGATTTTTATTTTATTATTCATATTTTTTCTGTCATTTTGTATTCAGTATTTTGTATTATTTATTTATTAATTATATTATTATATTTTTTATATGTATGTATTTTTAAATAGTTTTTTAAATTATTTTTATATCGCTTTTTTTATTATTTATCATTTTTTCTGTAATTTTTATTTATCTATATACATACATATATATTTTTTTTTATTTAACTTTTTTGATTGCTATTATTATTAACTTCCTTTTCTATTCTTTCCAATTTAGACGTATAACTCTCTCTGCATTCCGGGTATAAATACGTCGAGGAAATATTCCAATCATTCTCTATGTTTTTGTCTTTGCTTTCCCTCCTTTCGTTATGTTTGGTTGTTTTTTATTCGTATTTTTTGTTGGTCCTGTTGTCCAAAAAACAGCCTGCCTCCTGCCTGCCTTATGTGTTGAATTGTGTCCGATGCTTTTGGTGTGTTTTTATTATAGCCATTTTTTATTATTATTACACATATCACATGTACAATATACTACAGATATCTACGAGCAGTACGGATGGGTGGTGTCTGTCCATATGAATATCCGTCGTTTTGTGTCTCTATCCGTGTTTGCCTCTCAGTATTATTATTATTTCATTCAGTCTGCAATGTTTAGACCAGACCAGACCGTCTGTCTGTCTGTGCCAATTCCCCTATCTATGTACATCTATGCCACAGACACCCCCAATATTCGCACTGGCGAAAGCAACACCCTCCCAAAGGGTATATTAAATATAAGGTACACCATTTCGTATCCGCATTGCAACTGCAAATTGGGTGACAAATGAATGCCTCACCTTCACCATTTCATATACCCTGCCATGTGTACTATTACTTCCTTCATTTCCTCTGTCCTTTTCTTTTTTTGGCGGCACTTTTCTCTAGATTATTCTTCTTTTTCCTTTGATTGTTCTTCTTGTAGCTTCGCTGCTTCGATTCATTTCGATTTGTAGGTGATAGAAGGCAGAGAGAGACGGAGAGAGAGAGACCCCGAGGGAGAGAGTGATGATAGAGGGCAGAGGGTGGAGGAGCTCTCTCTCTCTCGACTATTTTATTTCATTTTACTTGTACTTTTTCTTTTTATTTGAGTTATTTGTGCCTTTTTTTATGAGCCTCCTCCTCCGCCTCCGACTGCCTGCCTGCCTGCCTTTGTTACTGTATTTTACTTCTTTCTTTCTTTTTTTTCCATGATTTTTGTGCCGCTGCCGAGATTTATTATTGTTTTCAGGCTACGTGTATATGCATATGTATGTGAGGGTGAGGGGTGCGGGTGAGGGGAGTGGGGGTTTTCGGCATGTAGCTAAAGCTTTTTGCAAATCCACAGTGGATTGGATTTTTGTCCGCCATCTCCGTCGCAGTAGCCGCCGCCGTCGGCGTCATCATCGTCTCGTCTCTCTTGTAAGCTACTCGACTTTACGCTGCTGTGCTGCCATTGTCGGCGGCGTCGCGACGTCGAACAGCTGCCAGTGATGAGCATTTAGCTAGCTTTTAAGTTTTTTGTTTTTGTTGCCTTGGGTTACGGCTTAGTGAGAAGCTTTAAAACGAAATACTATCAAAAGTGGCACACATTTAGTTTTGGTGCATTTCTGCCGACCTCTGCTTGAATGTTTCTAAAAATTGGCAACACTTGACAGTGTTCTGGCCTTGCAAAAGTTGCTGTGTCTTGGACTTAATTAGGGATATCGACAGCCATTTACACTTATCCCCCAAGAATATTTTAACATCGAATCAGTTTTTCCGTAAACCATATTTAATGGTTATAATTTTCGATATAATTTTCAAAGAATATGCTTAGTCTTGGCTCTAAGGGTTTTTGGAACAACATATCCATTTTTTTTCCTACAATAAACTCTTTAGTAACTGTAAAATTAACTCTCTGTATATTAAACATAGTTTTCTTCTGGCTTCTAGTATTTTTTATACAAACTTTTCATTTAAATTTCTTTAGAAATTAGATTTTTCTTATAGAAAACGCCTTTTATTTTTAGGTTTTGTTGCCTAATAATATTGAAAATTTCTAGTTGATAGATTGTAAAGGGCAATAAACCTTAAAAATAAACGTAGTAATAAAATATATGAACTGAATATTAATTTAAGCATTCGCTTTGTTTCATAGATTTGTAGTGTTTTTCTTTACAAATTAAATGACTAATTTATTATTAGCCCTAGCTAAGAATTGTATTTTTAGCTTCCTCCATTTATAAATAAAATAAATATTTATTAATAATTGAAATGTGCTATTTATAGCCATTTTTTCTGTGTGTGAATTGACAGACCTCAACACCGTTCGTTCCCTAGCAGTTGGCATTGAGTGCTGCCCTCTCCTCTCTCCCCGACTATCTTCCACTACGTCTCTCCTACTCTCTCTCTCTTTCTCTCCGCCTATCACTATCCATTGTAGATGTGTGTGTGTGTGTGGCGCAACTTGGGCGCAGTTTAATGCACTCTACACTCCACTCTACACACAGTTGGTTCGTTTCGTTTCGACCGTCCTGTCTCCTCTCCTCTCCACTTCCCTTCGTCCCACAAATATAGCCAGGCTTTTGTTAGCATATGTCAGTGTTTTTTCCCAACTCTCTCCGTCTCTCTCTCTCCCTCTCTCTCTCTGTTTTCCACTCTGGTTCTCTTTGGTCTTTTATCATCCATCGTTTTGGCATTGTTGTTTTAAAGGATCTGCTCCCATTTGTTGCTAACATTTGCAAATAGTCAACTCATCAAGCCTTTAGCATCCGTCCTCCACACACACCCACACACCCACACACCACCCCACCTCTCACTCTGTCCTTCCTTTGGGTCCTTTGTCGGAAAAGCTCAATGGGCTTTTCACTATCAAAAAGCTCAATTTCTGGGCTTGGCTTGGCCTTTGACTGTAACTGTAACTGTGTGTGTGTGCCAAGGGGGGGAAGGGTAAGGAAGGGGAAGGGTAAGGGTAAGGGAAGCGGCTTTTGTTGTCCACTTATGTGTTCAGAGTCCTGACTTCTAAATGGACTTGTTGATGGGCACTTTTCAAGTTTTCTTTTTTTCAAGTACTACGAAAGTTAAGCCTCTGATAAATGAATGTAATGTACAATATGTGTGCATATTGTACATATGTACATACACATGTAGTACATATGTATGTATACCAAAAGAAATAAAAAGTTCTTTGGTATCTTCTTTGAAATGGAATTAATCTGCAGGACAAATTTTGCCTTGAACTTCCCAGAAGCCACGACTTTTCGACAGGTGCCCTGTGGATTGTTGGGACCAAAATGCTTGAAAGATATGTCAACGTTCCCAAAATTGGGGATCAACTTAATCACCACAGCAGTCGATATAATGACAGGCTTCTCAATCATCCAAACGAAGCAGCTAGAGGACTACTGAACCCTAAAATCCCAAGTAGACTCAAACGTCTACGCCCATCGAATATTATTCATAGAAAAATGAAATCTAACTATCAAACCTGCCATAAACTATCATAAACCTAATATCAAAAATATTAGATTATAGTTGAAGTAAAATTGATTTCTAATAGTAAATAAAAGTTAAAATTGAAAAAAAGAAAGTCCCATGTGATCTTTAGAGAACAAATAGATCCTGGATGATAAACTCTATGATTGAAATTCAGTGATAGAGACTATTTAAGAGACTATTTAATGCCTGATATTCTAGCATTCTCAAGGTTTACTTGGAGGAGTATTGAAATCAAACTTAACATCTTATAAACACCAAAATCTCAATCAAATGTGAATTTGTATTACCCATAAATCTATAGACAGATTATAGCTACATCTAATGTTTAGATGAGCCCAAATTTTCTTTTATTGTTAATAGAAATTCCTTTTACGCAGTATGGCTATCTTCCATTCCTCCCCATACTCCTTAGGGTACCAAAAATAACTCAAATTATTGTCCCATACTTGTCTCCACATTTTCTTTTCCCTTTCTTCTTGGTTTTGTTTAAATCGATTAATTGGTTGTCTAATCGCAATCCCCGTGTAAGCTCGACCAAATCCGATTACATCAGAAGGTGGTTCCGTCATTCGATTAAATAGATCGCATCGCCCCCGCCCCAATCTTCATCGAGGGGCAACCCCAATCCCAATACCAACAGAAATCCATTTATTATATATTTTTGAAGCACTCACTTTGAATTCGATTTCGATTTCCCCTCGAAAAAGTAGGCGATAAGAAAAAAATGCTCTCAACTCACCTGCAAAAAGAAGAGAGGAAGAGAGAGTGAGAAAATGCGAATAAATATTAGTACGAGTATTTTGTATATGTTTGTGTAAATAGAAATAAAATTAATTAAAGCAGCAGCTCGACGCGAGAGCAACAATTTGCAATCCAAATGTAAGCCAATCGCCCCAATGGCAGGGGGGCAGAGAGGTGCAGAGGGGGGTTAGGGGCGTGGGAGAATGAGCGGGACAAAGCGAATGACTGAAAAAATCACAAACACTCAATATACAGTGGGGGGAGGGGATATTGGGGCTACTTCAAAGATTATCTTGTACAAATTTTGGTGCAGAAATTAATGTAATAAAAAAATAATTAATATAATTTATATTTTAACTAATTCTAATAGTAATTGTAGACATATGGGTAAAAAAATATCCGTAATTTTCAAATATTTACGCATTTAATAGTTTCCCAATTATTTAACCGCCAGTGTAAAAACAAAACCTCCAAAGGGAGAGCGAGAAAGAAAAAACAACAGATGCTGACGCAAAGACAAATAATAATAATAAAAAAAGAAGAACAAAAACGCAAAACACAATCAAATAAAATAAAACAAAAACACACAGAAAGCAGAGAATCGACAAGAGTGCAAACACAAATGCCGACAGCGAGACAGCAACAGTCGCCACCAGCCAGAGTCAAAGCAAATGGCAGCAAGAAAGCAGAAGAAGAGTGACTGAGAGGGAGAGAAGCAAGCGACAACGATCGGAGAGGAGAGGGGTAGTGTGTGTTCTCTCTCTCTGTTGTGTTGTGTTGTTGCTGCCTCTCTATTGATTGTCAAATGAGTTTGACGCGCGAGTTGTCAACTTTTCTTTGCTTCTTTGCTTCCTTTTGTCTTTCGTTCTTGTTGCTTTTTGTTGCTTTGCAATTGATTCTTGATTACGTATACGCCGCATATGACAGTTACAGTGTGTGCTAGGTATGACAAACTCAACAGAGGGAAACTGTAGCCAACAAAAGACAATTTAAAGACTAAGATGTGTAACGCCCATACAATTCTGTGCTGTATGCAGCGACGTTTTTTAGTAAGAGACAAAATACGCGCTGTCTCGCTTGCACGAACTGTAGCCATTTTCCATCTAAGAAAGTGCTCTCTAAATGATGTTTTAACCAATTCGCACACTCCCCAGAGTGTACTTTCCCTGTACTCTGGTACTAGGTATTCCCCCTAGAGGTTCAACAAAAATAAATATTGACAAAATGCTTAAAAAACTACTAAAGCGAATTGAAGCACTTAAAAGTGCGGGGAACACCCTCAAAAACACAGCTGAAAATTCGGAAAATTATGTATGTATGCGAGTATGCGGTGAGGGATATGTATCATCATTTCGATATGCCGTGTAAGTTTCCTTTTGCGTGTCAATTGCCAGGACACGTGCCCACAATTGCGGTTCATTGGCCCCCGGGCGTTGACGAGACATGAAACAGTTAATAATAAAAATAAAAAAACAGAAAACAGCAAAACCACCAGACCACAGGGAATATGGCACTATACTACAGAGAGTTGAGGGAGTAATGACACTCAGGGACATCACAAAGAGAGAGGAGAGAGAGAGAGAGAGCAGAGGGGAGAGAGAGCTCCAACTATGAGGGAATCAAATTTAAATAATTATTTAAAGCACGCCAACAAAATTGAGCAGGTTGTTGGCCTTGAAAAATGTTTTGGGTATATCCCTCTGATATGTTAGATATTTATTTGAACTTCCTTCGAACAACCAATCAATATTTGTGGGCCAATTAATCAATGACAATAAAGCACCGTCACTCCGTGGCCTAATGGGTGGATTAACCCACGCAAAACTCCTCCCACACTGAACGGCAATTACTTAAACAAAGCGGACAATACCAGAGGAGGGAGGACCACCCCCAACACCCAACCACCCACCCAACGGGTAGCCACATCGCCACTTGGCCACGCTCATTGGCCATGCTAATGGGCAAAGTGGAGACGCCGAAAAAAAAAACGAAAAATTCCGAGGGAAAACCATAGGAAAATTGTCACACGACAACTCCGGCAGCGACATGGACATGGACCACATTGGACGCAGGACATGGTGTCCGAGGCGGGGGGCGTGGGAGGGGATTGCTGTGGTTAACACGAAGGCGTGGCTGTTGTGTGGGCGGGTTAATGACTGGCCACGCTGTGTGATGCCATGCTGGCAGCAGGCATGCTGCTCCTGGTCCACCAACGGGACCCTCTGGCTAAGTTTCCGCCAGGCTCCGTCGTCGACTTGACCAAGCGCAAAAAATTTTGCGTGTCGCGTTTTTCATGGCCAGCATATGGGGCGACAACAAGGGGCAGGCAGTACATATACACGCACACACATGGAACGTGTCTGTTGTGGCGTGGTGTCCTCGCCGCCGACGTGTTGCATGGACATAACCCAAAAGCCGCCATATCCGCCCATTGCCTGATGATTTAATTGCCCTGCAGGGCACACACCCGGGGAGTCTCTCCATTGGCACAATTCTGCATAGTCCTTGGCTCAAATTGAGTAAATTTGAGTAAAGCACTGCCTGATGAATTGGTTTAAGTGGGGAGGGTCTTGGGGGGCGGTGGGGGGTAAATAGAGACTCTCCCCCTCTTTAAGGGCAGTTTTGATCGAATGCCGCGAGAGAGAGTCATCGTTGAGCCGTGACAAATAGTGAAATAATCATCTAGCTGCCCTCTCTGTTGATCAAACTTAAGGTGTGTGCTAGGTACAGTATGGAACACAATCGACAAGCTATGATGAATATATTGAATGACGTGAAGGCATTGCCATAAGGTCATGGCCATTCATCAGGGAAGGGTAAAAAAAAACAATACAAAATATGGATCTTATCGATTAGATCTACTGCCAATCGATGTATGAGAAATATCCTAAATTATTGGCAAATTAAAAGTCAATCACAAACGTACAGAGAATGAATTCTCATAAGTGAATGGCCTTTAGTCAAAGAAAACTACTTTTCTTAGTGGTTTTAGCAGTTTAGAGCAGTTTTTAGAGTTTTGAAACGCACTGTAGCCGCCAGCACACGCCTTCACTGCCGCTGCTGCTGTCTCTGTCTCTCTCTATCACGGGCTCATGCTCGTTCACGTTCACGTTCGCCTGCTCTCTTCGACTATCTTTCATCTATTCGTTGCACACTCTCGCATAAACACACACACACGCACAAACACAGACAAGGCGGCGTTCGATTCACGCGCGCATCGAACTAATTTTCAAGGACAGATTCACTCGCTCGTTGCTGTTTTTTGTTGTTGTTGTTTTTGTTGTTGTTGTTTTTTTTTGCATTTTGTTGATTTGCATAATTCTATGGAGACACTGACCGCGCATCTAAGCAGGGGGGTTGCTTAGGGGGTTGGGGAATGGGTTGGGGAGGGGTCGCACCGGAATAAGTAAATAATTTATTGTATTTTTCCAAGCAGCTTTTTTATATTTTTTACTTATTTTTATTGGAATTCTTTTGGTAATGTTTATGCAAATTGTTTTTGCATTTCTTTGTTGATAATAATATATTTTTTATTTTGTGTTTAGTTTTTATGGCTTTGAATTTGTCTTTGATTTGATTTGTTTTCATTTTGTTATTTAATTTGTCTTTGATTTGATTTGTTTTCATTTTGTTATTTTATTTGTTTTTTTTTATTTGCCTTTTTTTTGCTCTGCTAACGCCGCTGCGCTTGGCTGCATTTTAATTAGAGCCTCTCCTTCACACTTCTTCCCACCCTCTCTCCCTCTCTCTCTCTCTCTACCACTGACTATTTGTTGTTTAATGCACTTAATATATTGTAAAATATAATTTATTAGCTCGGCATTTGTAATTAGCTGCCAAATGAGTAATATAAATCGTGCATGCAGCAGGCGGCCAGTGGCTACTGTCTGTGGGGGGTGGGGGTTTGGGTTGGGGTTTGGTCAGCGGGGCATTAAGGGGTTAATAACCATGAAAGGTTTGACGGCACAGCACAGAAGGCAACCGCAACTACGCCACGCCCCCTAAATGGATCACCCAAGGAAATAATTATAATTTCATTTCAAAATGGTTAAATTTACTACATGGTTGGGCATTGTCTTTTATCGCTTTGGATATTAACTATATAAATTAATTAGTATAGGATATTGATTGGGAAAATATAACAAAACAAGGATTTCGGATTAACAATCCCTAATGAATGCCAAAAACATTTTCAAGAGTCTGAAATATTATTTTAAATATTATTTGATAAATTTTACAAATCTTCCTAATAATAATAATTTTTCACAAAAGATTTACCTTTACCCAAGGAAATAATTATAATTTCATTTCAAAATGGTTAAATTTACTACATGGTTGGGCATTGTCTTTTATCGCTTTGGATATTAACTATATAAATTAATTAGTATAGGATATTGATTGGGAAAATATAACAAAACAAGGATTTCGGATTAACAATCCCTAATGAATGCCAAAAACATTTTCAAGAGTCTGAAATATTATTTTAAATATTATTTGATAAATTTTACAAATCTTCCTAATAATAATAATTTTTCACAAAAGATTTACCCTTTACCTCTCTAAAATATTAAGTTACAAAAATCTTATAAAATGAAATCAATCTCGACTAACTGTGTAAATTCCTTCCTACTCTGCTTTGGTCTCCGTTACTTTGCTGGCTGTTACTTTGCTGGCCGTTACTTTCCTGTCCGTTACTTTCCTGGCCGTTACTCCTGTTATTTTCATATTCTATGTATTGCTATTGCTTTTAGCCAAAAACCAAAGTCAATTGTTAATATGTTTAAGTTTTAAATATTTTTTAAATGACACGATAAGCTTCTCCCATTATTTTCCTAAAAATATAATACTATTTTTATTTATTTGCTGATTAAGTCAAACTTTTTTTTGCGCACAAATTTCAAAGCATATTAAATACCAATTTCATGAATAAATAAATGTATTTAAAGGCTTTGGGACAGCTTTTGGTGTTTGTTGATATAATCATTGCTTTTTTCTATTTTATTTTTTTGTGGGTGTAAATATATTCTATAGTTAAGATAAATATATACATATATTTATATTTGCCATAAAACAAAAATGATAAATGAATTATGGCTTTAAAAGCCAAACCGAACAGCGGTATTCATAATTGTTGGCCAAAAGTCAATATGTCAAAAACAGAGATAGAGAGAGCAAGAGAGAGAGAGAGAGAGAGAGAGAGAGATAGTCAATGATAGACAGAGAGAGGCAGAGAAATTCCAAAGGCCATTAACAGCAAACAAATAACCAGAAAAAAAGCAACAACAAAAATAAATAAAAAACAAAACAGCAATAGCCACAGAGCCATAAACAAAACTGTAAAAAAAAGAGTAAATAAAAAACATTGTACATATGTGCATTGTATGGATGTACATACATATATGTAAATAATAGCAAGTGAAAACGAGAAAAGGCTGGCCTTGGGAATGGGATTCGAGGCTTTTTATACCCTAAAATATCAAAGATTTTTATTTTATAAATAAAAATAAATATAGCTTCGTTCTTTGGTTTTTTTTGGGGATTTTTTACAGTATTTTCGAAACTGAAAGACTCTTAATGTAAGGGATTTATGGGAATTACAAACACCTCCTCAAACTCATAATACCCTCATTAAAAAGGGTATTCCAACAAGCAGAGAGAGGCAAAAAAAAAAGCTTCGAACAGCAAACAATAAAATTATTAGTGTTAATTTTGTTGTACTCGGAATCCGTGTGAGAATACAGGGGGAAGAGAGAGAGGAAAGCGAGTGAAACAGAGAGGGGGAGAGAGAGAGAGAGAGCTGGGTAGGGTGTGTGGATTGCCGCAGCGGCACGCGATGTCATTAGAAATAATAATAAATAATAAAATAATGAATGAAGCGAAATTGTTGTTATGTACTCGTGTGTATTTAGGAGTCATTTTCATCGAGTTCTCTCCATTCCATTCGCTATTTGCGTGCTTTTATTCATATCTTTATCTTTCTTTGGGGGGGGTTGGCCTAAAAGATAAGTACTTCTCTTTTGGTAACACCAGTTGAATGGCCTGATTCTGTTTAGGATCTCGAATATATATGGAAATATTCATTCATTTTGTACGAGTTTTTTTTTGTATTTCTTTGAAAATTTCAAGACAATTTCTTTGCCAACAAAAATGATTGCGTGATTATTGAACATCAAATTCCATTCAAGATTCTAGAGAAGGCGTTCCTGCCCGTTAGCTTCTTCTATTAATTTGAATCATGACTATAACTTTCTGGGGCTATGTATTGGATGAACTAGTTTGATAACGATATAATTTAGTGGAAAGTATGTATAATGTCTTAATGTCTCCATTTTATGACAGCTTCTAACCAAAGGTCAGACACAAACAAATAAAAATGTGTGGGCGGAATACCAATTAACGTGGAACTTCGCTCTTCCATTTCTTAAGTGTCCGTTAGTGAGCCGAAGATAGTCGAAAATAGACGAAGAGCAGTCGTTCGTTCCTATTTGGTATTCCTTATGATTCACTGGAGAGCGAGAGTTTGGCGCATTGAGTGTATTGAGAGAGAGAAAAGATAGAGCAGGACTCAACCAACAAGGTTTACTGCACTTCCTCTCTTTCAGATCTTATTCGTTCTCTTAAAATAAGCACACATCCATTCACAACAAAGCAACAAAAAGCCCCGAAAAAGAGAACTCGTTTCGGACTCGACCTCGTGCAATGAAACGAAGAGAGTCGAGTCCGAGTCCCGTTTGCCGGCACGATTAGCGGAGAGCCGAACACAGCAATAAAGTCTCACTCTTACTGGTGTGGGTGTTGAATGAAGAGAACGAAGCAATTGCAAGAGCGTGAGCAATGCAAGCGGATAACCAAAACAAAGCAAAACAAAACGAAGCTTCTAGATCAACTGAAGATCAAGAGATAAGACAATGCACTGCAATTCAAGTCAAACAACAGAAACAATAACAAAAACAGAAATAAAAACAAATACAATAAACCAAACAGAACAGCCAGGGTGTATGCATATCCTAGAGCAGAGGTCGGCAAGCATACATACATATGTATGTATATTTCCAAGTTTTGTTTAAGCTGAGTATCCAGCACCGCGGAAACTAAAAATTACTGCCAAACTTCATATAAAAAAAACGGGGCCAGTAATTTTTCGTTTGTGTTTTCCTGGAGTCAGTATCCAGCAACGTAAACGGGATCCACGAATTTTTATCGATAATATCGATATTCACACGAATGTGGACTGTGAGAACAGCTGATAGGGGTGCCAGTAAAATATATGTGCCTATTTTTACTGGAGTACAAGTGAGAGGTGGGGGCAAAATCTGTGCGCAAAACCAAAAAGAGATATGCAAATTTTTAAAGTGAGGAGAAGATTGCTTTAATAAAAGCAGTTGAGGCAAGACCATGTCTTTGGCGGATCACGGAAAACAAGCATTTTGATCATTTTGATATTTTGGCGCCTCCGACTGTGCTGTACTTCTTCTTACAACAATATGTGCCACTACCAACACAATCACTTCATCGTCAGAATTACTTTTCTTCCTTTTTTTAATTTTAGTTTAATTTTCAAAATTGGCGCTGTTTACAAAACACAGCTGATTCATGAGAGTGGCAAATCACTTTTTAGGCTCTTGGTCACACTACATCAGTTGAGTTCCACACATCCGAAATAATGAGCAGATTCGTTTCAGTAAAATTTCGCGGTGCTGGATACAGGCCTTTACATGGAAACAGCAGGCACTGTTAAACAAGTGTGCGTGAGAAGCAGCGCACTTTCTTTGCACTTCAAAGTAAGGGCCTTGCCGAGCGCTGTCCTCGAGCAAGGTAGCTAGCCATATATGATACTCATTCGATGCCATATTAAAACTATTTATTTTTACAAAATATAAATATTTAATTTTATGTAATATGTAATATTTATTTTTAAACCAATTACTTTTGGAATAATACCACAATATTAAAAAAAAAAGTTATTCTCTCTTTAAAAACTCGGAAATTTTTAAGTATATTTCTCCACTAAGAGGGAACACATTTAAACATCTTTAAAACATATTAAAAATATCTCCAAATTTATTTCTAATTCGTAATTTCCACCCTTGTAATACGTAATCATTATTCGATGGAAAATTTCAGCAGGACCTCCCACTGATCGGCATCCTAATAACCTTATTCCGTATACCGCCCCCCGCCCCACACCCCCAGAGGCGAGACCGAAAAACGTTAAAAACTTCTAAACTTTGTTTTCTTTGCCACATGCTGTGCCCCACCCCACATCCCCCTGGCTGGCACCCTCCTCCTGCTGCTGCTGCTGCTGTTATCCACTCAAATAAAATAGTAATTTTGGGAGAAAGGACAAAGAGAGAAGGAAAGAGGCGCACACAGCCCCCCAACAAGAGAGAAAGAGAAAAAAAAGAAAATTAATTTGCAATGCAAATTACTTTTAATAAATTTTATAACATTTTTTTCTTTTCTTTTTTCCACTAGCAAAAAGGGGGCGTAGAGGGGGTGTGGTCGGTGTGGGGCAGCTGTTGCTCACTTTTTCCAGCAAAAGAAAGCAAGGAGAGGGGGAGAGGGTGGAGGGTGGGGAGGGGTAGGTGTCTCTCAATGCTCTCCAGACAGACGGCGGGCGGGCGCAAAATTAAGCGTCGCAACGGCATTTTATGAAGTGGAGAAGAGATTGGGGTAGGGGTGGGGGTAGTGATGGGTGGTAAGGGTAGTGGTGAGTGGTAGGGGGAGGCTGGTAGCACATCTGGGGGTACGAACTGAGTGCAACAGCGAGAATGGAGGAATGGACAACAGGAACAACCGATGACAGGGTGGATAATTTATGCCAGGGGTGGAACACCAAGGGGTCGGTCTCTGTCTGTCTGTCTGTCTGTCGCCCGCTGGAAGCATTTAATGAAACGAACAGAACAGAACAGCAAGCCAGCTCCCAGACATTTGTTGGCCAACTTCGGAATAACAGGAAACTTTGCTTTAGCGCAAAGCAAAAAAAAAATAAAAATATCGTTTAATGCAAAATAATTTCGATATGAGAAAGTTCTGGAACTACGGGGGATCGACTTGGCTTAATTGAAGTTCGCCCAAGTCCCTGGGAAATCTTTAATCGAAGATTTCTAAGAAGGTGGAGCAAAAGCTGTTCAAAGTTTATTCTATTAATGGAATACACTTCCTCCTTTCGTGGAATAACATTTAAATATATAAATCAATTAACGTTTAGTCACAAATCATTTCAATTTCGAATGAAAATGGTCGTTGAATGTTTCGTATTATTTTTCAATTCAATTCAATCGTTTCCACACATTAAACACGGAATTGAAAAACGTATTCCATTCCATTGCCATTTCAAATGAGTGCCGCTAAAATATTGTATGACGCCAGCCAGCCAGCAGGAAAATGGAAAATGGGAAAAACAAATACCAAAAAATCAAGCACAAACAAATACAATTTTATAATCATCGTCATACGAGAGGGAGGGAGAGAGAGAGAGTCCGTGATGGATGGATGGAGGGAGACAGACAGACAGACAAACAGACAGACGCTTCTGGCTGCCGGCTGGTTGACTGACTGTTGACTGGAATGACATTCAGTCAAAACAAATTTTACTTTTATTTTATTCAACATATTTCGTTTTGCTTTTTTTGACAGCATGCTGCGCTCGCTGCGGGGGGTGGGTGGGTGGTGGGCGGCAGTACAGGTGTCTGCGACAGGTGGGGCACAACTGACGGAATGACGAATGTGTGTCCCCAGGCCACCGCACCCGCCCCCCCGCTGGGCAGATGACAAAATATGGAAGAATATAAAAAGCAAAAGAAACAATGTATAAACCAGAGACCAGGCGATGGAGGAGGGGGAGAGTAAATGAATATTGATGCCGTTTATACAGTGCTTATTCATGATTATAAAAACATTTGCTAGAGCAGCGAAAGTTGAGTTGGCAATCATGCACACGACATGCATTTTTTGGGTTTTT
Organism: Drosophila athabasca; assembly: GCA_008121215.1. Classification (NCBI taxonomy): domain Eukaryota; kingdom Metazoa; phylum Arthropoda; class Insecta; order Diptera; family Drosophilidae; genus Drosophila; species Drosophila athabasca. The sequence continues at coordinate 48,458,035 of CM017794.1, forward strand.
TTTTTATAATTCTCCGTGGGGCATAAGTCTTAGAAGGTTCATTGCCGCATGTAGGCATGCATTTCAAGTCTTTTCTAGTACTCCGATGGTAGATGGTATTTCCCATAAGCAAACGGCTACATTCACTCCGAATGTCATGAACAGAAACCATTTTCCACAAGAGTTTCTGGAATTTGAATGATGAAAACCCAAAAAGCTAAAAAGCTAGTCTGTAAATGTTTACTTTTATTTCCAAGTAAATGTCAAATTGCCAATCACACGTGAACGTCGAATATAACAGCTCCCCAATGGAACCAATATTAACCCCTAATAAATGTGTATACAACTTCTGTTAAAAGATTAAATCTCTTGAATTTGTACCTCTACTTTATAAAGATTCACTTCAGATTTTATGTATTAAAAAGTACCCAGGCTATATAGTAATGTTCGGCACTTTCTTTGCGTGCCACGAAACAAACAATACAAAATGTTTTCTATTGGTTTTCTCTTTTTGACTTTACTTTTACATTTTAGATGGTAGATGGTAAAAATATTGGCGGGTGTTTTGTGTATATCAAAATTTTCAGTTAAGAATTGCCTTTGGGACAAATTGCATATGAGTGGGTGGGGGTGGAAGGCACCACCCCCCCCAACCATATTTCCCGCCTCTTTGGCCCTCGGGCGCCTTTTGGCAAAAACGTAAATTGAAGTGTTTGCATTTTGCATTCTGTTGCGAATGCATTTGGAAATTGTTTTAGGTTATTTTTATGTTTGTTATGTATTTGTAATTTAGTTTTTATTGATAGCCACCCTCCGGCACTTCCCAACCCCCCTTTTTCCCCCCCTTTCTACTGTTGATTTGTTGATTTTTCATGCGGTTTCGCTGCATACGCTGCCCTGTCGATGAAAGAGTCCTTCAATTCGAAACTTGAGTGGGGAAATCAATTTGAAAACTCTGTTTTGAGATCTCTCAATTTATTTCTTTTATTTTTCAATAATATTTCTATATTTTTGTTTATTATTTCTCTCTGTTCATTTGGTCTATTTTCAAGGGTATTCGTCGATTGGCCTTCTTTTATTCTTTGATAACTCCACTAAATGGCTTTGAATTTTGAATTTTCTTTTGCTTTGTGCAGAAATTTAATTAAAATTCCATATCCTGCCTTTAGGTGGATGGTTTTCCTACTGACAAATTGAATTGAATTATTGTTTATTGGTCAAAGATTGGTAATCCGATAGGAGGACAAGTTTAGCAACTAGTAATCGAGGAATCTTTGCAACAAAACGATAATATGATAATTCTGTGAAAGGGAGGAAAGAGAGGAGAGAGCACAGTGCTGGAAGATCAATCTCAATCATTTTCTTTGGGGCGGTATTTGTATTTGCAATAGTCTACAGCAGGACTCGGAGTCCAAGTAGCGTCTCGCTGCATGGCATGTATTTTGTTATAGGATTCGAGGGACCGAGTATCGCTCGCTAAGACGCCACTCGCTGCTCGCTAAAACGCCACTCGTTTCTCGCTAAGACGCTGCATGTACTTGGGCATTCGCTTGATCACATCTCGCTTCTGCCTTTCCGTCGCTGCTCTCTTGTTAAAGTTTCAATTCAATTCGTTGTAAAAATATTCCCATAAACGAATGGACATATTTGATTCTTTATTTATTTTCTTACTTCTCTTGGGGAGTTCCAATTAATGCTGGACCCAGCGGCAGGGGGCATGCAACAAGGAACAGCAGATAGCACACTTGAAAAGTCAACTCTACTCGGCTGGCGTCGGCGTCTATGGACTATGTGGAGTTTTGACCAAACAGAAAGAGAGCCGGAAAGAACTAGTTGTCACCAGCACACACAGACACGCACACACACACTCCATCTCCATTCCACACTCCCTGTCAACGGCGTTTGCCATTTGTTTTTTTCTGGTCTTTTTCTTTTACATTATTTCATTTTGTTTTGGGCCAGGCCAGACCAGACCAGCACCAGCACCAGCACCAGGCCAGGCCTATTCAAAGAGTGAGTCAGTCGGTCGATGGAGCAGCAGCAGCAAGTGGGTTGGGGGATGTATGGATATGGCTATGGGAGGGGGAGGAGGAGGATGATGGGTTGGGGGATGGGGGTCTCCGCTCCTCCATTACCATAAAAAATAAAATATGCATACAAACAAATTTATTTCTCTATGGAGTGTGGCGGAGCGAAGGCAGTGAAACTTATTTAGGTTGTTAGATGAACGACCGCAAGAAGTCTATGGTGGGGTGGGGGATTTTGGGGTATTCCCCTTGCTACCCGTTACCCGACCATCATCAGAATCAACATCATCATCATATGGCTGTGTTTTGACTGTTGCGTTTTTGGTTAAACAGCAAGAAAGAAGAAAATAAACGAAAGCGGAGAGAGTAAATTTACAGTGGAACATTCTCTATAAATGTGCAACTGACATGAGTCCTGGGAGCAGAGAGCTCTGTTCCAATGCCACTGTTCCGAATTCGAATAATGTTGATTCTTCGCTGTAAACAATGTCCCATAAGCAAACGGACACTTGCGTTTCGGGTTGTGCGTTTCAAATGACACAAAACAGAAACTCGTTTGGAACGAGTGATAATTCTGGCATAAAATCCAAAATATAATCCCATGATCTATGATTTAATTGGTCAAAAGATTATTAATATTTTTTGGTTTAAATTGTGGATTTTGTATCATACTTTCTTCCGTGAAATTACACACTTTCTTCTTCACATTCTTCAAATGTTTCAGATCTTCAATCAGTATTTATAAAACTACTGGTTCTAAAATTTCTAAAAAGTTTCCAAATATGCATTGATCCTTAAGATCCTTATAATTGAATTACATTACATATCATGAGCATTATTATTATAATTATTTCAAGGTCCTTTTGCACTCATCCAATTAATGTGATCTCCTTCCATAAAGAGCAAGGCATTCCATATAGGAATATGTATATTCCCGTATTTCTTTCTTTATTTTATACAATCTACAGCTGGCAATCTCTACTGTATTGAGGTTATATCTCAAGCTATATCTTCAGGTTATAACTCAGGAGACAAAGCTCTGTAAGATATCCCCTATCGCATCATGAGGATACCTTACTACTATTATAATACTACTGCCATTTAGGTCTATAAAAATACAGCTCCTGATTATTTTCTTTGTCTTTGTATTTCACAAACAAAAATTTTACTCCAATGAAAGAATTTTCTGAATATAAAAGTGTTACCCAATTCGAATTACAATTATTTATAAGATATTCTTTAAGAAATTAATCGCTTTTTACGTATCCAAAAAAGGTCTGTAAATCGCTTTCTCTGTTTTCGGGAATTAAGATTATTTTCCATTAGAGAAGTTCGACTGTATTTTTCCTGCAACATAATCAACAGCAGCGGCAGGCAACAACAAGTTGTGTCGCATAACAATCAGTCACTCGTGAAAACCATTTTCTCTCTTCCCCTTCTGCCCCTCTCCTCCCTAAGAGAGAGAGAGAGAGAGAGAGAGCCGTCTCTGCTCTGCTGTCTGGCTGGCTAACCGCGGCAGCATTTGGGGCTTTTGTGTGTCACACATTTTGCAACCCACTCCCTGCCACTGCCACTGCCAGAGCCCCTGGCCCGAGCTGTGCCCCACGTTGTTGCCTCACTCTTGCCGTGATAAGAGCAACGGAAATGCAACAGCAACAACAACAACAATGAAAACTCTGCTTTTATATATGAAAAGTGTTAGAAAAAAAATAGAAAGAAAGAAAGAAAACAGCAACGAAGGTGTAAAATAGAAAGCAGAAATGAGACAATCGCGAAAAATAACGAGAAAACCAAAGCAGCGGAAGGAAAAATCTTGATTCTAGTTTTTTCTTTTCAAATAGAACTTTAGAGCGAGAGAAAAGCGAAATATAAATGGAAATGGAAACTAAAGTGGGAAGTAGAAAGTGGTAGGAGGAGGAGTGTGGGTGGGGGGTAAAGGTCAGTAAATGCAAATGCGATTAAGTAATTAAACGTTTACGATTGAATAGACCGAAAACAAAAACGAAAATGAATGAATTGAATACCAGAGTGAATGTGAATAAAGTGAATGAAATCAAAAGCAAAGAATGAAATCAAAAGCCAACTGTCCATGTCGAAGCATCAGATACAACCATAAAGATACATCCGTTCTTAAGGGGAGATAGTTTGTTAAGTGGTCTTTAATTTGTTTAAAATTCTTCTGGTTACCAGTAAGTGGAAATATTTTAAAATTAAATTAGTATAATTAGTGTTAAATGATGTACATTTGTCTTTCAAAACTAAATAGCTTTATTTTTACAAAGATTGAAACATCAATCTGTAGTTCTGATATAGAATATTGATCCCTATATCCTAACAGAAAAATAAGTGCCTTAGGCCTTTCCCCACTTGGGGAAATAACATTAAAATACCCCATGTAAAACCCAATAAAACTTGAATATTATTAGGTGTTCCCCTGTCAATTATTCCGATACTCTTTGATCCAGACACTCCTCTCTTGTACGCATTCTCTCATCAACAAGAGTACAGAAACTCCAAGAGAATAACGGCCAGCAGAGTAATCCATAAAACTGTAAAACTGTAGGTAAAAATCTTTATAAAACATTCGAATACCTCATGTAAAACCCAATGAAATTTGCAATATTATTAGGCATACAAGTCGAGCACTATGAACCTCTCTGAGCCAAGCTCTCCTCTCTTGTACGCAATCTCTCATCAACAAGAGTACAGCAGCACCCCAAGATAATAGGCAAACGACAGGAATAACGGCCAGCAATGTAACCGAGAAGCTTTACTAAGGAATAACGGCCAGCAGAATATGTAAACGTGACCAAAACACAGAACTAAAGTATACCGAGAATAATTTCGTAATGATTATGTTACCCCATAAAAATAAATACGAGTACATTTATTTGCATACTCAATAATCGCTGATGCGAGAACTCAAGTGATGATAACTTGAGAATTGAATTGCCATCATTTACGAATTAAATGCTCGCAAATAAGTGTAGTACTTGCAACTTTTATTGAGTTTTATTAACCATTAAGCCACCCGAAACCCAAGCCGAGGGGTACGAGGCATACGATGGGCAATCTATAAATATTAGTAGTCATTATTACAGCACAATTAAAAGTAAAATTCATGATTAAGTGGCATGCCCCCATTCATCATTCTTTTACAATTTGTATCTCTTAGAAATATTCATGTAGTAGAAATATTCATGAAAAATACTAAATAAACATATCATATCCAATCGATTCAACAAACCGCAAAATGTTTGGCTTTTTTCTTTCATTTTGGGGTTTTCCTCATGATTTGACATTTTCTTTTGTGGGGGTGAGCGCAGCAGCTGTGGAATGCTCTTTCGACTCTGACCATTGACCCTATTAATCCATCCACCCATCCATCCATCCATTCGGCCACTTATACCCACAAAACTGGCCCCAAACTTATTGCCAATATTCACGCAGGGAGGGACTGACAGAGAGAAACAAATGAAATGATTCATACAAAATTTGGCCAAAAGAAAAAAAGGTTTAAAAAATGAGAAAGAGACCCCACGATTGTTGCTTATTGTTATTGTTGTTTATAGATACATGCCACACACACTATGGGTTGTATTTGTTGTGCAACGTTGTACAAATTAAAAGCAATTTACAAGCAAATACTCGTTAAAGCCAAGAAGTCAAGAAAACAGTCGGGAGGAAAATTTGTGTCAACGAAACGAAACGAACGATAATTATTTCCGCAAATTTTTCGCACAGGTGACACAAAAATTTCACCCCCTCCTCCTCCCCCCACCACCATATCTTTCTCTCTCCCTTTTGCTGTCTGTCTCTCTTTCTTTTATTCTGTGGCATTTTCCTTTCTCTCTGTTGATTGTTGAGGGAATTTCCTCAACAGAACAAATTATTTATTTATTTATTCTTTATTTTTTTTCCACTGACAAAAAAAACAAACAGCGAAACATCGAAAGAAGAAAAGCAAATGAACGAAGGGAAAACGCCGATGAAAATGTTTACACTTGCAGATATATATCGAACGAAGTCGATAGGATATATACAGATATATACAGATATAAATATATATATGTAGCCCTATTACTCTGTTTATACCATGAATTTCATGAATTCAAGAATTCGTGAAATGAAGATCATGCAATCATTTCAGAGGAGTTGCCAGACGTGTCAGACGTTGCCAGACAATTTTGAAGTAAACCCCATCTGCATTCCCTTCCTTAACCCGCGCAAGAATCTCAGTCCCCTACGCATCAGTCCAAAAGGATCTTTTTGATTGTTCTTGTTTCGTCGTCAATTTGCCGTACGGATTTACCTACTTCGCTCGGCGTTGCCACATAATTTGTCTCACTATTTTACGTGATGAGGCTGAATTCAGAGTCAACTTTCGTGTGTTACCGGATTCATGAAATGCTGTTTTCACATTCACTTTTTTCCCCATTTCCTGAAATGTTTGCATTATTTCAGTATATATTATGTGGATCTTCCTTTAGCGTTTAACCCATTAAATCACAGCCAAAGCATGACGCCCTTTAAGCCATAATCGGTTGGATTTTAGAATTTGAAAGCAGTCCAAAAACCACAAAAAAAAAAAAGGAAGGCTACAAATTTCTAAGAATTTTCTGTTATGTGACTTCTGGCCCTCCTTTTTCTCTTCTAGTTTCTGGTATTTTTCTGGGAAAATACACACAAAAGAAGTCAACTGCAAATATAGTCAAAATGCAATTTATATGCTCCCCGTTTACATAATTTTCTAAGAAAATCTATTTGCAGTTTTATAGAAATTTGTGCAATTTTCAAGTATTTATGGTTTATGCAATTTTTCAATTGTTTTCTGTTTTAATGGAAATTTCCTGGGGGAAATATCCTGGCCAAGTATTTTGATTCTTAAAACATTTATTAAGTCGAAAAGTCAATGGATTTCACTGGAAAGTAAATTCCCGGCGAATAGATATTTCATTTTTGGTGGCTGTAACAATAACCCTTTTTAATGGCCCAACATTCTTCACGCTCATTATCCTTCCGGTCCACGGGACAAGGACTCATCCCGAGAACTCATTTCAATTGCATGGGACAAGGCGTGGGGTGGGGGAAGGAAAACTTTAAAGTGGAGAAAACTCTGTGCCCCGAAAACAGACAGCGAACAGAACAGAACAGAACCAGAAACGAAACGAAACCAATTTCGCTCCCATTCAGGCCCCCAAAAATAAACGGCCTACATTTCAGGCTGCCTCCTGCCACCCACTTGCAGCACCCCTCCACCCCTGCCCTGCCGCACCTCTTTTAACCCATTTCGAAAAATACAAAAATATCTTTAGCGAAAAGTTCAATAAATGCTCCATTTCCATTTGCAAGAAGAGAGAGAGGTTCCCCCCACAGTCCCGGTCCCACAAGTCCCGCGCGCTCTCGACTGAAATTACGACCGTCAACCCGATTGCCATTGGTCGTTGGAGAGGGGTAGACAGGGGGGGAGGAGAGAGGGAGACAGGGGAGTGGAGAGAGTGTCGGTAGGGCTTAGTCGAGGGATCCATGGACCAGAGGGACTTTCCGCGCTTTTCATTTGATGTGTTTTTTACCCCCCAGTACACTTCCATATCCCCTATCTCTATCTCTACTCTTCTCTCTCCCTCTGTGTCGCTGTCTCTGTCTGGCTCCCATCATCGGACTAGAGCGATTTCCTGGCAGCAGCAGCAGCAGGAGGCTCAACAGTAAAACCGGAAAATTTTCTACTTCCTGACTGACGAACTGACTGACTGACGAAGTGACAGACGGACTCACTGGCAGAGGACTGTGGCGGAAAATGCACTAAGAAACACACACAAACAGAACAAGCAATGGATGCCATGGAAGGATATTCCAACCAAAGGATACTCTATTCCCAAGACTAGAGTTTTGAAAAGACTTGGACCAACAGACTTCAGAAACCAGGAAGAAGAGTTAGGAAGAACAAGAGCGAGGAATAACGAGAGCAAGGAAGAGCGAGAACGGAGAAGAGCGAGAACGGAGAAGAGCGAGAACGGAGAAGAGCGAGAGCAAGGAAGAGCGAGAGCAAGGAAGAGCGAGAGGCATTGGAGTCAGCCTCGTCAAATTCTGTCTTTATTCTGGCTAACATATTGATCCGATTGGAATATATTTCTGCAATCTATTGGATACAATCAATCTCCACCAATCATTCGTTTTCAATTTCTTGCATCTTCAAAGTGATGCTACACATTGAGTTCCAGCTATAACCACTTGATCGAATACTTTGGCCTATCTTATCGTATATCATTATTATGTAGGTATTCGATATACCCCACGTGTAATGGGAACAGCAGCCCAAAATGAAAGCGGCGAGCGAAAGCGAGAGAGAGACAGAGAAAAACTCAAATGAAACGCGTTTCTATATCTATTCGTAACTGTGTGCAGATATTCTTTTTTTCGTTTTCGTTTTTTTTTTTTTTTGCTGCCAAGTTAAAATTTTAGTCCTACAACCCCCCATACCAGCTGCCCTTCCATCCACCCCAACCACACCAACCCACACCCCACTGCCACTCAACGCGCATAAAACTCTTGAAAATGCTTTTGCTCGTAAATTTTGAAGCAACTGGGAGACGAGAAGTGGGCCAGGACCAGGAACAGCAGCAGAACGAGTCCGGACTGGTAGAAGAGCAAGCGCCGCCGCCATATCCCTGCAGGCGTCCACTGGATGGATGCTGCTGTTGTTGCACAGTGGCGTTTGGGGGTTGGGGGGCAAAGGGTTGCAAAAGGGATGCAGCAGGACATTGCCGCAACAATTGTTGGCTTGCCGCCGTCGCACAGTTGCCATCGTCATGCAAATTTATTTTCAAATGCGGCAAGGAAAAGAGAGCCATGTGTGCAAACATCCTGTTCACCCCGAGCCCTTCTCCTCCTCATCCCTCTTATCCTCTCATCCTTTTTATCCTCTCTGTATAGCCCCTCCCCCCTCTGTCTCTCTAGGTGCCTCCTCTCTATCGCCTGGCAATAAAGTAAATTTCGTGGAAAATATCTTGTCGCTTATATCCCCATGCAAACACAGTGCGTATCAAAATGATAATAATGTATAAATAATCACATATGCGAATAGATACAGCAATGTGTAATCTTTTATCGATCATTTATGACTTATCGATTACTTAAAGCCGTCCACTGAAAGATGTTCTTAGAGAGCGTTCAATCATTATTCGAATGAAAGCAAAAGATATTTAGTTTCCCAGTTATTATGGGGTATTCTTGAGAACATCAACCATCGATAGATCACAGATTATCAATATGTCCCGATTGCATTAACCAAACAATTTCTACCAATAACTATAGTCTTTGATGAGAATCCGATAAAGAATACACGGGTATTTCCAATACATACAAGAAATTCTTTAGAGATTCAAAGATAGAAACAGGGTTGTGTTGCATAAGCAATATATAGCTATCGAAAGATTATTTCTGTGTGGAATATTCGTCATTCTTTAATGAACAATCATTATATTCGTTACGTCTCGCTCACTCCGCCAGGTGGCGCTTCACAAAGCGAGGAAGAACGAGAGCGTGGATGAGCTAGAGCGAGGATGAGCGAGAGCGTGGATAAGCGAGAGCGAGGATGAGCGAGAGCGAGAAAGAACGAGAGCGAGGATGAGCGAGAGCGTGGATGAGCGAGAGTATGGATGAGCGATAGCGTGGATCGCCTGTACTTACATCTATACATATCGGCAGTGCTATTATATAGTTAGTTATATCTCACATTCTGATCCACATACATATGTATATCCACAGAGATCCACATATTTATCAACGATATTTTTACTTCTTATATAAACCATGTTTACACATAATAAAGTCCTAAAAAGAAATCAGTTTTGAACCTCAAAAAAAAACAAAATAAAATAAAGGATAAAGGATACATTTTGGTGCGACATGTTAAATGTCGGAAGAAGCTGAGGGAGCCAAAAGCTTATAGAGGGATTAATGGTACACACACACATCACCATTCCCATTCCCATCACCATCTACGTTTCCCATTTTCTTGTCTATTTATTTTGTTGTTCTATAAATTGTTTTGCATGTTCTTGGCTCTGCTTTTCCGCCTCTCCCTTTCTCTCTCTCTCTGTCTCTCTCTATGCACTTGTTCGCTGACTTTTGTGTGTATTTTTTTTTTGGGTTATAATTCAACATCGAAAAGCTGATAAGATTATAGTTGAAATATGAGTTTGCTGCCCTCACTCGAACTCGCAGTCGCTTCTCCCTCTCCCTGTCTCTCTCTCTCTCCCTGTCTCTCTCTCTCTCCCTGTCCCTCCCTCTGTCCCGCTCTCTGTCTCTCTCTAACTCTTCTGTTTTTTTATAATTTTTCTTGTTGCATTTTAACCCCAACATTTATATTCTTTCACTTTTTGCCCATCTGCTCTTGTCTGTATGGTGAGGGTGAGGGTGCGGGTGTGGGGGTGGTGGAGGGTAGGGGGTGGCTATTCATTTTACTATTTATTTGCGGTCACGTAGATTCCCTTCCATGAATTGCAGCCAAAACGAAGTACAAAAAATATGAGAGCTCATAATTTCTAGGAATTTTTCAGCTCTTTTCAGCAAACAGAAGAAAAAAAACACGAACAAGCGAGTGAAAGAGTGAGTAAGGGAATGAAAGAGTAGAGTGAGTGAGTGAGAGAGCAATATGAAATACCCAAGGTCGACGCTCGACCGACAGAATGTAAATAAAACGGAGAAATAATATCAGATTAACTAAGGTTAAGTACATTTTGCGGAAAATTACACGTAAATGGAAATGCTGATGGAAATGAAAATGATGAACGGTAGGGGGGGTGGTGGTGGGGGGAGTGTACGAAATCTGCTTCTTGTTAATTACTTACACATGCACCACACAAGTGGCACGGTGTATGTTGCACGTTGTACGAGTTGCTGGTTTCCCCCCGCCATGCCCCACGCAGTCATCAGTTATTTATCACACCAGAGACGGCAGCAGACGGGGAACCCCTTTTAGAGTCTTGTGGTTGATATTAAGGAGGGGTTTTAGGGAGGAATGGGGGAAAGATGGGATAGAACAGGGAATACAATGCATAGAAATGGTTCCAGCACTCCAGCTCCTGTTCCCCTTTCACTACTCAATCGGTTCAATTCCCTGTGTTTTGCATGTTTCACTTGTTTCACATTCTGCTCTATTCTGTTTATCTGTCCCACTTCCAATGGTCCATCTGTTTCACTTTCATTGCTCTGCAGATTTCACTTCCTTGGTCACACTATTTTTACATGTTCTAGGTCTAAGAGTTCCACTGCTTCTACTTCCGCTGTTCCACATTGCCATGCTACATCCTGCGTTCAAGCTTGTTGCCAATTTGGCGTTCAGCTAAGATACCAAAATATGGTTTTATTCCTAGAAAATATAACATTTTCGATCTATATTCCTTAAAAACAAATCACAAAGCCTATCGAATCTGTAAATATTCATAGCTAGAGCCCAGCATGAATAGACAACCGAATCGCTCCAGTGGAATTCGTTCGGTCTTACCGAATCAGCCGAATCACTTAAGAAATATTCGAATCAATTTTGCTGATTCGGATGATTCGAATCTGATTGAAGGCAGGATCCGTAAGTGGCATGCGTATAGCTGTGATTTTATGAACACTGTGAATTCATCCTAAAACTAAGCACTCAAAGCCGCATTGCATTGCTCGTAAGCCAGGTTTACAAATAGCCAAAAAGACAGGTTCGCTTTAAGTTGTTTTGTGTCCTTCTAGTTATAATAATGCTCCGATCCGAGTTCATTCATTCATATTTCGCCCACTCTGACAACTGCTCTCTCCAGCTCTGTCTTCTGCCCTATCTCCAGCTCTGTCTTCTGCCCTCTCTCCAGCCCTCTCTCCAGCCAAACCGCATACAAATTTAATAAAATGTTAAAATATTTACGCGATTTACGACCAGAATTTGTCCAAAAATGTTGCTGTTTTAATATTAGCTGTGGGTAAATATTAGAAAACACAGACTGTCTGTGCCATAAAGCTCGTTGTTGCAAGAGGAAAATCTACTCTCGAAGCTGCTGCAAAAAGGTGCAAATGGTAACAGAATGGACAGCAAAATCATGGACTATACTATACCGCTCCCTCTCAGTTTGTTCTAGTTTGTTCTCCCGCTTTCGGTGGGTAAACGTACAAAAAATATCTGTGCATAATTTCATAATGAGGCACTGAACTAACACCAGGACCATCCAGGAGCAGGAGCAGGAGCAGCAGCAGTGGGAAGAACAAGAGGATTGGTTGGTTGAGGTTGAGGGAAATTTTAGCATATGCTCCGCTTGGCATTTGGAAATGCGTTCGCATTTTCGCTTTGAGAGCGAACAAATTGCTCATACGCCACGGTGAACGTTCGTTTGGGGGAGCAGCCACAGCCAGCAGCAAGGATACGCTACGGATATATGAAGAAGGGATATATGGCTGGATGGGTGGGTGTGTGGTTGGGTGCAACGTCAGTCAGCTCATAATTATGATTATATGAGCCGTGATTATTCGCTTTTGGCTGCACTGCAGGGGCAGGGGCAGAGGAGGGATGGCAGGAAGCCAGGATGCCATTGACTAACTGACTGAAGGATGCAGACATGGATATGGGATAGAGTGGAATGGAATGGAATGCTGATTCGGGTGCACGGAATGATTGACTAAATGACTAACCGCGACTCAATTGACTAAACGAGTGGATACCCACCATGGGAGTACTTCTCTCTCTCTCGCTCCCTCTCTGATTTGATTCTGGTTTAACGCCAGCTGTGATTCGAGATCTCACTGGGACTTGGGAACGGTTCTTGGGGAGTTATTTTCTACCCTCTTTTGGGCTTTTTAATTACCAAAAGAAAATTCCATCAGGCAAAAACGGCAACACTGAAATCAAAACCCCACAAGAAGCCATGGAATTCCCCCTTAATATTTACCTCAAACGAATGCCGTTTGCATAACACACACAGAAAAACCAAAAGAAAATCAGCCAAAATTACAACCAGAAGGGAGAGAGAGATAGAGAGAGAGAACAGTGAGAGAGCGCAGGAGAAAAAACTAAAGAAAAATGGGCAAAAAGAAAGATTACACAAAACTGCAAAAAACCATGATAAAAAAATACTGGAAAAAAAAAAAAGAAAAACAATCGACGGGGACGAGACTTTGACAAACTTTTTTTCCATGCACTTTTCCCCCCTACCGAAAGAGAACAGAGAGGAACAGAGAGAACAGAGCGAGAGTTCTGTAATTGCAAGTTCGTTTCATGTTTATTCGCCGTCTGTCTACCAAAAGTTTCTGTCCGCCTCCTTCCTTCCTTCCTGCCTGTGTCCTAATTCCTAGTCTAAGTAACCAAACCAAGTGATGTCCTCGGCAATTTGCAGTCGTAGAACGGATGTGAGAGAAGACCAGGCCAGAACAGACCAGCCTACCATCCACGCCCCGGACAACGACGACATTTGAACTACAAAACACCAAAACTTGGATGTCAACCTGTTCTCGAACTGACACCCAACCCAAGCCAACCCAAAGCGAAACGAAGAACCATTTACCCTTTAAATGGGTCTATAAAGCCACTAAAGAAATATTTATCTACGATATCATGAAGATATTTCCACCATAAAAGTGTTTATATTAAGTAGAAGCCATAAATGATGCCCATTGTTGGGTCTGTCACAGTGAGTCTGCAATGAAACCAACCTTTGGCTCTTTTTCTAGATTTACTACATATTCTTCTACATATCTACATCTACATCTACTAAGGGTCATTCTGGCCTATGAGAGGCCGCGTGAGGGCCGTCCGGGGTAACCTAACCTAACCTAACCTAACATCTACACCTTCTACATCTTCGCGCCAACTGTGCCTGGACAATTAAAAGCCTTCAAACTGCTCCATATTTTAATATTTGCTGTATATTTTCCCTTCTTCAATAGGTCTCAAATGTATCTAAAGGATCACATTTTAAAGTATTTCCCATAGAGTATTGCTAGCTCTCTCCCAGTGAGACTTATGTAGGGTCCTGTGTTCAGTTCTAGCAGTTCTAACAGTTCTAATAGTTCTAGACTTTAATATACTCATGTATATTATTAGGAAGTATAGAAAAGAGGATATAAATTAGGGATAAATAAGCTCTGATGATAATTCCACAACTACATAACTTTTCTCTACATTTTCTTACATAAAATATTCCTATTTCTTTCAGATCTTGTAATCCATTATAAACCAGCTTGTGAGATGTATAATTTCATAGTTCTTTTGCATATATCGAAGATTGTCTTGCCACAAATCGTTCTAGTAGCAATCCAACCAACCTTTCTTTCAGTCCTTCATCTTCCTTGAGCCCTGGCCGCTTGGCTGTTCTTCCAGGGTATCCAAACGTCGATAGAACTGCATTTCTGCTTGCCTCTAAATATAGTAAAAACGTAGAAGAAGCCCCTGGAGGACACCCAGTCAACATCCAATAGCCTCCAACTCCGACTCCCAAGTTTTGTTACCTCCTTTGCTCCATCTTTCTCCCCTCCATGGTATCATCCATATCTGTCCGATTTCACCTTCAATTTCGAGTCAATTTCTTTGGCAAATGTGAGGCTACACCAAAAATGAGTTAAAAAATGAAAAACTTCTTTCTCCAAACTTTGCCTCTTCTTTCGTTTTCTTTAGTTTGGGGTCTCCCCTTCAATTCGTTTCCTGTCGTCTCGTTTCGTCTCATGTTTTGTTGTAATTGACATTTCAATTGATTTAAGTTGACATTAAATGACACACATTAAATGCAGCCTGTGGCAAGTGCAACAACAGCCACAGGCAGGTACGTGACAGACAAAGTTCCTTGTAGGTCGATCGATGGGTCCGGGTCCGGGTCCAAGTTGTGAATTGGAGGAGGTGGGACTAGGACTGGCATTCGTATGTGGATTTGGGTGGAGGTTTTTGGGTCTGGCAAAAACTTTCCTTGGCTTTTTCGGCTTGAACTTCATGAAATTATGCGAAAAGTTATGCGAATATGCTTCCAAAATGGAAGCAAACAGGGAAGCTGTTCAATTTCTTATGTCATTTTGATATCAATTCAGTCAGGAATGTGCCACCAGTCCATTTGCCAGCCAGAGGCATAAAAGCAGAAAGGCAAAGGCAAAGGCAAAGTTAGTTCAATCAAAGAGTTAGGAAAAGTGTTTGCATCGTGGAAATCTCTCAACTGCATTTACACAATCTGAGAGGAGGTGGAAAATGGGCTACAAACGATGGGTAGTCAACGCTTTCTTGCTGTCTTCCTTTCTTCTTTCTTCTTTGTGCATATCGAAACTTATCATACAAATTGTGAAGATAGTTCTACACATATTCGTTCTCTGTTCTGTATCCTCTCTCTATTCTGTATCCTCTCTATTCGGTATCCTTTCAATTCTTACGATCCTCTATAAGCGAGAGACTCTCCTGTACGCACATCAACAATAGTATAGAAAAATGACAAGAGTAACGGACAGGCAAAGGTAACAAGAGGATCCTAGACACTGAGTATAGTTTGAAATGGAGCAAAATCAGGCACAATAGTTGAAAAATGATAATGCCATTGAATTGCTGTACAAATTTCTCATAAGCGAATGACTACTTGAATGATGTTCTGAATGACACAAACAAAGCTACAAGGAACGAGTTGCAATAAGAGCTCAATTCTATTAGACAACTTTTTCCCATCATAGGAGTTCTTGATGTGCGCTTAGATCCATTAGAAAAGGTTATACAGTCACTCAATCATTCATAGATGGTTAAAAGAAAGAAACCTTGTTCTCCCGAAAGAAAGCTTTCCATAGCGGAATTAAATTTCAATTGACAATCCTACAACCGCGTACATTCCTGTTTAATTACTTGCAAACTAATTGCATTAAAAATTATTGCAAGCAAAACGAGAAAAAGAGCGGCAGGCACTGTCCTTCAAAAACCAGGTCCTACCCCAACTACCACACATTTTTCGAATGAATTGGCTGCATTAATGGGGTGGTGGGTGGTGGTTTTAAACCACGAAAGTTTATTTATTTAATTGCCCGTTATCGGATTACCTTACATAAGCGCGCTCCAGCTCTACCGCCATTGCGGCATTCCGGCATTACGACTCCCATTGAAACCCACAAATTACGAATTACGCTGAATGCATTTTGATGTTTTTCGGTTTTCTGTTTTTTTTTTTTCGAAACGAAACATCAAATAATATACATTTCATTCAGTAGGGATTTGGATAAATTAATCACGAGTGCAGAGTACAGGGACAGAAATGTCAGAACGATTAAATTCAATGGCCGCGAGAAAGTACAGGAAAAAACATATTCGCATGTGGCATGGCGGGGCGGGGAGAAATATTTAAGCCCACCCCTTAGGCCCACCCACCTTTAAGCCAGAGAGAGAATAAATCGATATGAGAATTAAAACTTTACATAACATTGAAATGTGGCAACTCCTTGGGCAAAGGTTAAGGGTTAGCCGGAAACCCGCTCTGGACTCGCTCCTCTAATGCAATTCCGTTGAAACCAAATAGAGAATTATATAAATGACACCAAAAACTCATCATTAATCATGGCTCATGGCCCAAAACAAAAAACAAAACGAGTGCCCCGCATAGATACAGATACAGATACATCTATCTACACATGGCCTCGCATTATGTACATATATCTGTATGTATATATAGCGGCAATCCATGTCAATTAAGACCAAAAACCCAGAGAGTGGTCAATAATTTTTCACACCCAAAACATCATTAAGATGACTGTGCCCCCGATGTTAGTGGTAGAGCAGCAGTAGGCATAGGGGGGGGTTTCGGGTAGTGGGCTTCCAGTTAGAGCCGGCTGACAATGACACAAATGTCTGTGACACGTTTGGCTAATTTATATGAGCTCCACTGGCGGTGGTGGCGAGTGGAGAGAGGAGATATATGGGGCACACAGTGGAATTTAGGACAAAATGGGGGCTCTTTTGGGGTTCTATTCAGTCTGTTTTTGGCAGAAAATTGGTTACAGATGAATAGGAAGTAAGTGAATATCTAATGAAGTGTTGGTTAATAGCATTCTGAGCAGATTTTTGGCTGATTTCACTCTGTAAATACTAATATTTAGGGAAGTAATAGCTGTAAAAGTTCTGCTGCATCGGGAGACCCTACTGTAACATAGTCCAGTGTTCAATAATACAAATTAGTGTTGGTTATTTATACAATGATTTATAAGGCAGTATTGGCTAATACCATTTAGTGTTGGTAATTACATGATGCATGTGTAAAGCATCACCATGTGTGTTGGACAATACCAACTCGTCTTGACAAAAGAGGAATGTGTACAGCAGTGTTGCACAATACCAATTAGTGTTGGTAATAGAAGGATGTATAAAGAAGTGTTTCAGTGACTGCTTAACATTAAATTGTTTAATTACTGATGAAGCTTCTATCTGGAATCATCAGTATTTAACATTTAATCAAAGGGTTTTTCCCCTCTTCGGTAGTTTGTTCTTCCACAAATTTCTTCTTTCCCTTGCCCCGAAAATAGTTAATTTAATTGCATATAGAGCTATTTACATAGAGACACCGCCCCAGCCCCGTCAAATCTTGGCTCCTAACTAACTAATTTCTTGCATCAAGTGTTGCTATTCCCCTCCACCCATCATTTCTATGCGATGAGGGATAACTGTGATACCACGCCCCATCGCCCCATACCTTGCTTCCACTTTAAAAGCATCGCAGAAAAAGAAGAACGGGACAGAGACAGGGAGACAGGGGGACAGGGACAGGCGGAAAAGAACTACCAATTAAAAACTCATCAAATGTTCAGTCGGTGAAACACTGGAAACACTGAGACCAGAGAGTGGCGGACGGGGGATGGCGGTGGGTGCCCACCCACCACTCTCTTCAAAGGGAACTTCAAAAATGTAGAAAACGGCGGCACGAGTTGGTTGGGCTGCCACAAGCATGGGGCATGGCATGGCATGGCATGGCACAGGGCAGATGGGACACAGTGGAAGGAGCAGGAGGAGAAGGCGAAGGAGGATGGAAAACATTTGGCAACCAAAGCGGACGACCTTATGCTCACAAGTTTCCCTGTCTCTCTCTCTCTCTCTCTCTCTCGACTGTCGTCTCCCTCCATATATTTTCTACGCTTTGTCTCCACTCCAACAGTTGTCGTTGGGTGGGAAATGGAGATGGGCGCAAAATAGAGAGCAAATCTGTGAAAATAATTATTTCATTTAAATATCCTGTTCAATACTATTACAAGTTGACCAACACTGGACAGGGGTGACACACCGCTTCGCTTCGTGAGTGTTGATTCGTGAGTCATCGCCCTGCCATCACTAGCTGTGAATGGAGTTGAGGCTGTTGCCGTTGCCGTTGCTATTGCTTTTAGCCGCCGGCGGCAGTTACATTTCGTCTGCTGTTTTGTTTGTTGTTGGCAAAAGCTGGTGTTTTCGTCTATTTTCCCATTGCCCGCTGATCCTCCCCTCTCTCTCTCTCTTTCGCTGTTCCCTGCCCCTGTCGTTGCACTCTTTCTCCTTCCTCTACCAATTTTTGCTTTGCTGTGGCTCTGGTTCTCGCTCTATTTGGCTCAAGTGTTTTCTTCTTGAAGTTTATTTCTTGCTCTCTCGCTTTTCGACTGCTTTACAGTTGATTTTCTCCACGGCTTTTGTGCCAAAATGAAAATGTGTATAAATAGCACGGATAAATGGAAAACTAATCAACATTATAACTAGTTTACCAACACCGGATACCAATTAGTTGCAAATGAAGTTGAATCTAGTCAAGCAGAAGTCTTTGCTGATTTCCAAATGTATTCCCATGGTTAACAGATGAAATGAAGCATTCGTTGACACCTTCACTGGTTTACCAACACTGGACACCGTTTGGTAATCGATAGTCGAGCAGAAGCCCTTGACCACTCGGCAAACAAATGGTTTACCCAAGCATTTATACACCCCATTCAGTAGCACAGTGGCACATGCTCCATCACCTTTATTGTATTTTGTAGGCAACTCTGCTTGACCTCAGCCTCTCATGTGCGAAGCCTGCGTATGTGTGGAGCTGCCTTCTCGAGGCTTAGCTCAAGGATCTATCTCTCTGAACTTGTCTGTCAGCTGCTTAAGAATTCCTCCATCCTTTAATCAAAAGGCACAGCGGCCATAGAGTTGCTTCTCTCTCTCTCTCTCCTAGCAAATGGAAAACTAACAGCAACAAGAACGAGGAGAAAACTTACACACAACTTTCCGAACAGCTGCTTGAAGTAACGCTCAGAGTTCCGAACTGAACCGCTCTCCATCCCTCCCCGTCCTCAGGAGTACCCGCCCGCCCGAAGACCAAGAACGCATCGTCCAGTTTTGACTTTTCAACTTCTTTAACCACTTAGACTCATCAACTTGTTTTGCTGCTACTTTTTACTTTCTGCCAACACGAGAGAACGAGAGACTAGAAGAAGGTTCTCTCTCCACTCTCCACTTTCCACACTCCACACTTCTTTCTCTAGACTCTCTAGAGTTCTTCCCCTCAGCGTGAGTGTATGCTGGCATTTTTCTTGGTTTATTTTCTTTGGAAAAACTTCTTCTCCTGCTTCTGCATGCCACTTTAATTTGGCCAAGAACAGCTGAAGGAGCCGAACCATCGAAGAGAGCGAAAAGGGGGGGGAAAGGAATGTTGGAAAAAATGTTATTTCGATATTACGAGGCGAGGCCACAGATTGGACAGCCAACGACAGGACTTAGGACACAAGTTATAATGAAATGTAATATGATACAACAACTGTAACTGAATACACAATTAATTAATTTGTTTTGAACAATATTTTTTAGGTTTTTTTCCCGGTGGAACACAAGAGTCCTGCTTTAACTCCCAAATAGAAAGATTTTCCATGTCCCAAAGGGGGTTTAAATGATTGTTATATGTATATGTAGGTACATATTTCCATTAAAAATATTGTAAATAATAAAACAAATTGTACAGAATTATGTTAATAAAATAAATAAAGCAAAACTGCTCATAAAAATTATTGTATTTAGTATTTGTGTATTTTAGTATTTCCCCAAATTATGATAAAAACTATAAAAATAAATAATCATAAAAATATATAATAATAAAAATATATAATAAAAAAATAAATAATAATAAAAATATATAATAATAAAAATATATAATAATAAAAATATATAATAACAAAAATATATAATAATAAAAATATATAATAACAAAAATATATAATAATAAAAATATATAATAATAAAAATAAATTGTAATAAAAATAAATAATAAAGATAAATATTCACATTAGTATTTAATTTTATTATTTATTTATATAATTTAATTTTATTATGTATTTTTATTATTTATTTTTAATATTTATTTTTGGTATTTATTTTTATTATTTATTTTTATTATTTATTTTTAATATTTATTTATATTATTTATTTTTATTATTTACTTTTATTATTTACTTTTATTATTTATTTTTATTATTTATTTTTATTTATTATTTTTTATAAATAAATAATAGCTAATAATAATACTAATAAATAATCGATATAATCGCCTTTATTTTGACATAAGAGGAAATTTCTGGCAACACGTGCCGCTCTCCAAATGGAATTCCAGGGAATTTCAGCCAAAGGTCACACATTATTCAGATTCGAAATATGAGAGGGCGGGTGGGTTGAAAATAGGTTACTAAGAAGCGAAGCAGCACACATTCCACAGAGAAAAAGCCGTCGAATATTTCACGGCTGTTGAACTCCCATCCAGAATGATTTTCTATGTGGGAGCACAACAAATTAATCCCTTAAGTTCGAAGAGGAAAATATCCAGGTTCGGAGAATCCCCCCACCACGCCCGAGGGGCCACAGGCTGGCCACAGAGTCTCTGGCCTCCTACGTCATCACAGTTGACGCGACTTGTTCCACGTTCATTGCCTCTGGCTGGGGCACAGGCCTGCCTCTGCCACTGCCGCTGCCTGCCAGCCTGCCTGGTTTTCTCTCGTTTGCGGATTCACGTACAATACACTCTCTCCTCTCCTCTCCTATATTTCGGCAACTCTCTCTTCTCATCTCCCCCGCTTGTCAGTCTGTCTGTCTGAGCCTCTTTGGCACTTCTCTCTCTCTCTGCCTCGCGCTCTGTCTCTCGCTCTTTTCTTTTGACAAATGACCGAATGACGTCGACCCAATGTCTGTAGCGTTCTGCTGCCGCTGCTGTTGACACTGGTGACAGAGTTTATGCCGTAAATACCAAGAGGCACGAGGGGAGAGCAGAGCGGGGGAGAGCGTCGAACGACCCCAGCAGATCGATCTCCCCTCCACTTCGCGCACAAGCCCACAAGCCCGCAATTAACTAAATATAGTAAATATTGTTACGTTCCGTTTTGTTTTTCTTTGTTTTGGTTCTAATGAAAAATTATCGGATGGCATTTAGCAAAAGGTTCCTTGAACTTGAAGGAGGAGCTGCTGTGGTGAGGGAGGGGAGAGGTACTTGGGGATTACAGTGAGAATTGTTCGGTGAACAGCGGATTAATACAATTCAAAGCGTAATTATATTTAATTGTTGATTTTATGTGGATTAAGCACAAACCATTCGCCATTTTACAGCACTATTTGTTAGGGCATCAGCTGTTTTAGCTGATTTTCAAGGTGTTCCAAAAGCAAGCAGTCAATGCTGCAAAGCAGTTAATAATGTAAGCAGTAGAATGAGTAGTAGTAGTAGAATAAGCAATGGAATAAGCAGTGGAATGAGCAGTAGAATAAGCAGTGGAATGAGCAGTAGTAGTAGTAGTAGAATAATCAGTGATGTAATGTAAGCAGTAGAAAGAAAACTAGGTTTTCCAGGCAAAGTGCCCTCTAAAAAATTAACATTTAATATTACATTTTCCCTTTCTTTTGGCAAAGTAGAAAAGTGAAAAAGTACCTAGAGAAAGCCCAAGTGTTTTCTGCCTTGCTTATTTTAATTTAAAATTAAATAGCTCCAAAATGGGTTGCAAAATAGCATCCTTCTCTGAACACTATTCCAAATAAGTTGCTATCAAGGGCCAACCACACATGCTTTAGTTTCAAACATCATTAATCATCATTAATGTCATACAATCATAAACAATTTACAGTTGTTGTTCAATAAAAATATAACTTAAATTTAAAGAATAAATGATTATATTATTGTTATTATTGAAATCTCAAGACATGCCTTCGTAATGATCCATCCGTAAAGAATAAAACTGAGAAGAAGAATCTATTGTACACTCAAAAGTATAAAAATCCTTGACCTTATTATTGCTTGAGGAGGGGCATCAGCAGCGAGCGGGTAGCGGTTAGCGGAGCGGGCAGCGTTTCTCCATAAAAGATAATGAACTCGATAAGTTTCTGTATTTTGCTGCTCTTCGACGCTGCTGACTGTCTGTCTGTGTCTGTAGGTGTGCGTGTGTCTGTGTGTGAGAGAGAGAGAGAGCCACAGCCAGACAACAAAAGCAAAGAGCAACATCAGCAGCGACTAAATGAGAGCCGAAAGCAGCAGCAACAACCACGCGAAGAACCTCAACGGCGGCAACAATTACACAAACAACAACAAAAAACAACAACAACATCGTGTAATGGAGAAATTTGTTTGTTTTTGTTTTTTTTTTGCACGCTCTCTTCATTTTTATTTTTTTTATTTTTTTTTTTCGTCTTTCGTTCGTTTGGGTTTCGGGTAGAAGGCAATAACCTTGAGGCAGGTTTTTCACATAACGCCAATGTCTGTCAGCTGCTGCCAGCACACAGGCAGCCAGGCAGGCAGACAGAGATAGAGGCAGAGCCAGAGCCAGAGAGATGGCAAACGAATGAATGCAAGTGCAAGTGCGAGCGAGAGAGAGACCGAGCGAATTCTGTGTGTAATGAAATAAGCTTCATAATAATAAAGAAAGAAAGAAAAACAAAAAAAGGTAAAAGCTGCACACAGATGTAGGTAGAAAAATTCAAGAAAACGAAAGATAAATATTTCGAAATAAATGCATGAAAATCAAAGGAAAAATGCTGGTAGAAAATAAACATATCTTATCCATAAAGGGTTTTCCCATAAGAAATATATTTACAAACACACACATACACACATACATATGTATGTATTTAAGTGGCTTAATCTTTCCACCATAAACGAGTACTAGGTCCAAATATTTATAAAATTTAAGGCTTACTTTTTGAGTTACGAAAAAAGTCAGGATCTACATCAAGCAGTACAATTCAACAAAGCAGTTTTCAAGCAGTGACACAGGTGCGTTTACAATCTTAATAAACTTTTTCCCGGTAGAATGCCAAAACCAAGCAGTTTGCAAGCAGTGTAAGCAGGGCGAACAGGTGAATTGATTTCTTCGAATTCTACGAGAAGATCGCTTACAATCTTAAGAAAATTGTACCCAGTTGAATGCCAAAACCAAGCATTTGGCAAGCAGTGCAAACAGGTGGATTGAATGCTTGGAATTTAAGTTGAATGCTTGAGACATTAACCTACGATACGATCCAGAGGAAAAACCACCATAAAAACAGGAAAAGTGAAAAAAAATACATTTTAAATTATTGTAAATAATAATATGTTCATCTGTTATCCTGTAATCTATTATCCGTTAATCTGCTATCTGTTAAGCTGTTATCTGTTAAACATTTTGCCAGTTTTAGTAATACCTTTACAAAGTTCTATATTAATTAGTGTTTAATATTTTAGTTAAATATTAAATTGCATAAAAATTACAAGTATTAATTGCAAAGATTTCTTTGTTCGCTCTGCATATAATTTTACTTAATGCCCTAATGCCTATAGTCGCATCTGATTCATAGTATATATGGGGGGTTTGGCTGAGCCAAAAGATTTACATATGACTCAAGTCAAGCCTGAAAGCCAGAACCTCAACCAAAGCCTCCAAGTGACTCACAAGATGTATCAGTAATCAGTAAGGAAATATAAGCATAACCATTATGTCACTCAAAGTTCAACGATTAGAGAGTCACAGCCACACAATTTATGAGAAATTCAATGGAAAGACCAACCACCTCCCCCACTCTCAGTGGGGGGGATTCTCTCTGCTCTCTGCAGCAACAGTGGGTGGTGCGATCGAGAGAGAACTTTCACTTTACTTTACGTACTCGGAATTCGGAAAACGTTTCGCATCCCAAAAATCCGAACTTAAGCACGTAACCAACAGATACAGATACAAAATACCGATGCGAGTCTGTGTATCTTCCACCTACTGCACAAGATACGCTAATCATTTCAAACCCACTGAAATCTTCCCCCAAATGAGTCACAGATAAATCAATAAAGTGGGGAATCTCTTGCTCTCTCCATTTGCAAAAATTCTAATCACTCTCAAGTGTAGGGAGCAGGGAGGGGAGAGGCCATGCCATCCCCCTGGCAGCAGCGGAGAAATGTTTCTGGGTCACTGGCAGAAAGAAATGCCAACAATTTTCAAGACTCTTTTGCACACACCTTCTTCTTCTTCTTGTTGTTGTTGTTGCTTCTGCTTTTGTTGCTTTGCCTTGTTATTGTTTAACTGGCAATGATTAATGACAATGCCAGGCAACAACAACAGCAACCCATCGACGGTTACTTGGGGCTCCACAAACAAGTGGCACACGCATCGCGTGCCAGCAGCAGCAGCGGCAGCGGAGAAGACGAGAGAGCAAAAAAAAAAAAAGTGAAACCCAATGGCTGTCAAACTTGTGCGAGTGTATGAGTGTCGTGTCTGCTCTGCGCTGCTCTGCTCTGTGCGTATGACAACGATGACAAAGACAATGTACGAGAAGAGTATGAAAGAGAGCAACCCAAGGCAGAGAGAGAGAGAGGAGAGCAGGGGGCAACCCAAGGCGGCAGGAGAGCAGGGGAGCAACCCAAAGCGAAGAGAGGAGAGCAGGGGAGAGCAGAGGAGTGCCGGATGAAGTTAGCCAAGTGAAGAAGGTGAAAGGGAATGGCTCTAGGGGAGGAACGAGAAAGGAGGAACGAGAGGGAACAAGGGGGTAGGAGGAAGGTAGCTGAAGCAGAAAAATTGTTTGGCTTTCGGGTCTGTACAGCCTGTTGCAAAAGGTCAAAGGTTGGCACGCTTGAGCTTCAGCTTCAGGAATATCAAGTGTCACACAGCTTCCATGGCGCAGTGGGCTGTGGAGCTCAAAGAAACACCAATATGCCATGTCATGCACACGACATGTATGTTGTTTTTGTCGAGCATCAAAGTGTGTGCACATCATGTACACGCAATATATTTTGAATTTGCTATTTCGTGCATTCTCTG
Source organism: Drosophila athabasca (assembly GCA_008121215.1). Taxonomy (NCBI): domain Eukaryota; kingdom Metazoa; phylum Arthropoda; class Insecta; order Diptera; family Drosophilidae; genus Drosophila; species Drosophila athabasca. The sequence goes on from CM017794.1 coordinate 48,483,264, forward strand.
CACACATGTCCCATAAGCAAACGGAATTGAATCGACGAGCATCCCTTAGGAAAAAAAGTGCAATATTTGCCAAGTTCAAAGAGCAATCGAATACCCATAATACTAGTATTCCCAATCGAATCAATAACTCAATTTAATGCCTTGCAATCTGTACAAATAAAGTAGATATTCCCCGGACTCCCGGACAACCTCCGGACACTCTACGGACAACCTTCGGACACCTTCGAAGGGCGAGAGAAAAAAAAAAAAAATAAGGGTTAAATAAATGTTGATGTGGACAGCAGAGCAAGGACTCGACTGCTCTGCCCTTCTCTCGTCTTCTTTGATGACCAACCATTCATTCCAATGTTCCACCGTCAGCATCATGATTTGACCCTTTTTAATAAGCATCATCCCACGATGGAGGACTCTCGTGTGCCGGGGGGTTGAGAGTTTTAGAGCGGGTCATGGAGGGGCGGGAGAGAAATGTCATAAACGTCATCAAGCATACGCCTCGTAAACTTTACTTTCCTTTCGCCCCTCCGCACCCCCACCGCCTGTCCATCAACCCATCAGCAGAGCCGCCCTTCCTGGGGCACACTCTCGCTCCTGTCCTGTCGCTCCTGTCGTGCCTTTTGTCGTGCCAATGCCAATGGGTTTTCTCGTTGTGAAAGTGAAATCTATAATAAAATTTTTCCACACAGCACTTTTCATTACAATTCCTTTCTTTACCCTCCCAAGCCCCCCTCCCCACCACTAATACAACAATGTTTTATCTCTGTGTGTGTCGTTTGACTTTTCACACGCTTTAAGGTTGTTAAAATTTTAATTTTCTTTTTCTTTGCGACTTGTGTCATAAATTTCCACTCAAGTGGTTTATCAACTGCACAGCGCCATAGCGCCAAAGCACTGTTGCATCGAGAACTGGGCCATAACTTTCGCCTGACCAGAGTTACCAGAGATCGGATACAGATACAGACGAGTATATATAGTCGTAAATCCAAGAAATCAACTTACTCTTTTATAATCTAATTTTCTTTTAATAATCCATAAATGTGTCTTGGGATGACTCACCTGTAAAGATACAAAGAAGAATATTCAATTAAAATACAATCATTGAAAACATTCAAAACAATGGGTAACATTGTGAGCCGCGGCAAGGGCCGACGATGCTGCTGATTAAGAATATATGTATATACTTTATGGGAACGGAAACGCTTTCTTCTGGGCGTTACACACATCCACTATCACCACAAATCTAATAAATATACTATACTCTTCGAGTACCGGATATAACAGTGGGCATTATTTGATTCCAAACTTAATTTAGTCGAAACCTTTTGGGGGGACAGATCGGGTTCGGAGTTCAATAAAAGCGGTTTGCTTATATGCAAAAAACATGCAAAAAAGGTGGTCAAGTGAAAGGAAGTTGTGTGGTGGCATCCACTGTTTGTGGAATGCGGCGGGGATTATGTAAAAAGTTTGCAAAAAAAAAATATGCAAAAAATATCAAAGTGAAATTGGTAATTAATGGATTTTAAAGCGATCTTTGAGGGGGCTTTACGTCATCAAAAGATCGTTTAAAGAAGTGTTCGCGCTCCTAGGGTTATTCTCAGTTTATGAGAGTGAGAGAGAGAGCCTCGCATAGAGAGGATCAGCAGAACGAGAGGCAATAAGAAAGCTGACCCTGGTGGGAGTGAGAGAGCGGAAAGTCAGGCAGTATTTAGGGAACTTATTTCGCAGCAACGTTGCCAATTTTCACTTCATTCATTAAAAAATAAAACACAAAAACAATTAAAACCCAACCCAAAGCATATCTCTCCTTCGCATTGACAAAATAATATTTTAAAACCGGTATAGCACTGCTTTATCGATAGCAATGTTGACAATTTTCACACGCACTAGCACGTTGCCAATCTTCATGGATTTCAATTGAAAAGCACTCGTAAACCCAAAGCGATAGACATGTCACTACAGAACTGAAATGATAAGCATTGTCGGGGATTGGGGGGGTTTGGATTGGGGCCGAGATGTTGCCAATTTTCAGTCGTACGAAAAGATTAAGCGATTACGCTCTAAAAATATGTACGAGGAGTATGTGGAATACTTCCAGAGTTTATTTTGATTTATATAGAGATTACGAATTCTTTATCAATTCAGAGAATATTTCTGAGACACTTTCCATTTTTTTTGGGCGTCGTAGAAAGGTACGTGGGCGTGTTCGTTCAAAGGTAAACCCAAATATTTGGACATACCAAAAGATAAGCTTCTATATAGCCTCAGACGTTGCCAATTTTCATGGATATCAAACTGAACGTTGGTTGGGTTTTATCTATACCAAATGAGTGCAAAAACGTGACAAAAAAACACCAACAGAAAAGAATCCATTTCATGGAATCTACGAGTTGTATACAGTAGATGATTGTTTTAGTGGATGGTTCGGTAAACCCACACAAAGTTCAGTATTATCTCTGGCATGTGATCTGCCTCTGCCCCCCTCTCTCTCCCTCTTTGTCTCTCTCTGTCTTTCTCTGTCATTTTGTTTGCTTGCTGATAAGTTAAGCTATAGGTTATTTTTATTGCTTTTACTTTTAAGCGGTCGCTCGACTCTTGGATTCGATTGTATAATTTGTGCCCTGCTTATCAGGTTTTCTATTGTATGTTTGCGGTTTCTACACAGAACGGAACGGAACACAGAGAGAGCGGAGAGTGGAGAGCGGAGAATGGAGAGAAACAGCCAGTGCAAAAGTGTAGATTGATGTAGTCGGAAATTCGCTTGAATTTATAATTGTTTATTTAGGTTTTTGTGTGTGTGGTCGGTCTTAACCACAAGACGTTCTACTTAGAGACATGTCACCAACACCATTACCACAATTTGGTTGGCTTTTGCTTCATGGAATTGGAATTACGATTAGGTTTTGGCACACTCAAAAGCCCTCAAAAGCAAGCCATTTTCTTAGAATTTTTCACATAATTCTGGATGGTGTTTTATCAATCGAAACGAAATTGAATTTGGTTGTAACTAAAAGGAACTGAAATTTCATATTTTCCCAACAAGAAATATGAAATATATGAAATAGTCTATGGAATACACATTTCTTCATAATAATAGGTACACCAGATGGGTAAACTTTAAATTAACAAAAAAAAATTGTGTATTCAATATTTTAAACTTAAAATTGGTTAATCTTTAAGTATTTGTTTTCAATAAAATAAACTGGAATATAATGTAGGATAATGTTATCAAAGAAAAGAGATACATTTCTATATCTATAAATGTCTATATCTATTCTATTTCTATATCTATGACAAATGGACCTAACTATTGGTCTACTCATATTCCCAGGAATATCCCTTACAATTTTAACATTTTATTTACCATTAACTGGAATTTTTGTAAATAAATGTATACTATATTAATATCTATAATATCTAATTAATATCTATATCTATAAATATTAATATCTAAATCTATGACAGATGGCACCTATTGGCCTGCTCCTCCCCCCCCCGAAATATCTGTTCAAATTAAAATTAAATTTAAAATTTTATTTACCATTAACTAGAGTTTTTGTAAATTTCCTTCTCTTTTTTTGCTCCTTTTTTTTGTGCTGTATTTATTGTTAATTTATTAAGATTATTTATTATTTAAGTCCATAATTGGCAGAACATTTTACATTTATTTTTAGTCATTTTATGCATCGATTTTTCTAAATCAATTTCGAGTGCTTATCGAGTCGAGAAGTTCTAAAAAATATCTGGTAGTAGACCCCATAGAGACAAAAGAACCAACAAAATTCCGCTCTATAGAAATTCAATTTGGTGAAGTTTTAAATGTATTTTCCAAAAATAGAATTCCACGCAATTTACACAGGGGGGCGGGGAGCTTATGTGGGAGAGACCTTGAAAGGGGGAGTCTCTAAAAAAGGGCTGGCTGGCCGCTTTTGTTCTTGGCCCATTTTAAAGTTTTATCGATCAAACTGCGTGGCAGAGGCCGAGTGCATTCAATTCCGAGAAGTGACAAATGGAAATGGAAACAGCTACAACAACTCTCTCTCTCTCTCTCCCTCTCTTTCCGCCTCTCTTTCCTTCCTTCTTTCTTTCATTCGCTATCTGTAGAAAGTCGCGCGCGGATTTTGCTTATTTCTTGTTTTATTTCTTGGCATTTATTTTGATTAAAATATGTATTTTTGTATATGGCCTGGTTTCAATTAATTTCATTATCTTCCGTAAGCCACAGTTACACATCGATTAAATGGGTTTAAAGTGTGACAAAATGTGAGGCATGAAATCAAATTAGCAACAGAAGCCAACAACTCTCGAAACGCTTCCAAAAATTAAGAAAGAAATAAAAAAGGAAACGAATAATTTAGGCCAAAGACAAACAAAAGCGGCTACCAAATTGCATTAGCCACCGAATCACAGCTACAGCCACACACAAAACTCTTCCGAGCATGAAGCAGTCCAAAGAAAGAGAGAAAAAAAGAAAGCAAACATCAGAGAGAGAAAAAAAAAATAGAACAAGAATGGTGAAAGATCTATGTATAACGACCAGAAAGTTACCCTATAATTGAATTATTTTTAAAATAATTTTAATGAATAATTTTAATAATGAATAATAATAATTCTAAAACAATTTTATTAATGAATGATAATTTAATTTTAATAATTTATTTAATTTTGATTACATGAAAATAAAAAGTTGCTTAGTTGAAAAAAACCATAAAAAATATAGAATATGGAAAACTTCCCTTAAAAAATATATACCCTTTGCTGCCATCGACCAGTAATGGGTATCAAAAGAGAAGAAGACCAAGAGACCAGACATCGACGACGAAAAACGAGAAAACATATGCTAAAAGCAAAAAAAAGTAGGTGGAGAGGAAGAGCAGCAGGCAGCAGAGGTAAAAACTAAATAAAGCAACCTTGACAACAATTAACACACAAACAAACACACACACACACACGCACACAGAAAGAAAGAGAGCAACACACACACACTATCAAAATTTGAGAGTCACCTTACAGTCAGACGGGGGCACGCGTTTAAAACCGCACGCGTGCAAAATCGCAGCAAAAGTCGCGCCTCCGAGGGTAATCAATCAATGTAAGCGTTTTTAAACGGACACAACACAAACAGAGAAGGACAGAGAGCGAGAGAGAGAACAACACTGAGAGAGAGAGAGATAGAGAGTGGGAGATTGTGCACTGCGTAATTGGTATTGATAAATTAAGCAAACGCAAACGTATATGCCATGCCTTCCATCTTCTATCTTCTATCTCGGTCAAACCAGAAGCTTGTTTAATGAAGCGCCGCACAAAAAGCAGAAAAAAAAGCCAGATAGAGAGAGAGGAAGAGAGAGAGAGGGGGAGAGGCAGAGGCAGAATAGCTGGGGTAGATGGGGAATTTGCATTCCGATTTGAGTTAGAGATGGACTAGACTACGTCACGCGATGAACACTCACGAAAAATGTTCGATTATTTTTTAGCGGTTTTTGGATAGATAATATTAATATTTCTTTGAAATATAGTCGAACTTCTCTATAACGAACTTCCCCCTACAACAAAGTTTTTTACGTAACGAATTTAGAATCCAGAAAACTGAAATTTCGTTAAATTTTCAGTACATTTTGATCTCCTCATAGCAAATTGTTGTTTTCCTTTCTTAACATGTAACTCGAATACCCATACGCTTTCCATCTCCCTATTTTAAGTGTGGTTTTCTACCAAAAACAAAGGTAAAAATGTCTTTGGGGGGAGACCTGAACTATAAACAAACCAAATGCTAATTATTTTCAAGTAAAAAATAAACTTTAAAAACATTTCATTGTATGTTTTATTTGTTATAGAAAAGTTCGAAAATATTACCAATGTTTTGTAGATATATCCATCAATTCTAGACCTATTCTAGTCCTCATTCTAGTCCCCATTCTAGTCCTTATTCTAGTCCTCATTCTAGTCCTCATTCTAGTCCTCATTCTAGTCCTCATTCTAGTCCCCATTCTAGTCCCCATTTTATTCCCTATTCTAGTTCCATCTCTAATTCCTATTTCCGATGTTGAAGCCCACTGACATACCGGATTTTGTTAGACATATCGAATAACAAATAAATACGCATTGACACACATAACCATTTGTTTGAATATTGCCTGAACGAACATGGGGGCTAAATAATGTTAAATGTTAAATGATAGTGGTTGATACAGAACACAGACACACGACACGAAACGATTGAAAATGCAATGATAATTGGACGATTGGACATAGAAACACCACACACATCACAATCACAATCATAGCCATCCCCCGACCACCTCCAATAATTGGACGATTTATGCGTACACGCATATTGAATTAAAATTGCATTTAGTCGTTGGCATACAGTAATTGGACACGGGGAATAACCCATTCAAAGTACCACTTTGATTGTAATATCAAACGATTAGGGTTGCATTTTAGATTATTCTACAGTTTACACCCAATCTATAGCTCTAACTACGCACCATGCATCTCAGATCCCAAGAATTAGTAATATTTGCCATCCACAAAGAAGAAAAACTTCGACTAGTAATAGCTATCGACTCGATATCGATTAACTTTTAACTTAAGTTTAAATTATCGATTACTTTTTAGTATTTCTATGAACGTAGGACACCTTGCATCATCCTTAAGCAGGTGGGGGTTACCAAATATCCTCTTGAATACGCACCATTCCACCCATTTATAAAAGTATAAATTTGCCACCGAGAGACTACAAATGGATATCATATATTTCACATAACATTATATCAATCATCTTTGGGAGGTAGTAGGGGGCATCCTTGTTCCCCCTAGGGCTATGGAAAACTCCATTTGCACACGCTCAATTAAAGATTCGGGAGGAAAACTGAAGCGTAACTGCCGCCAATGAGCTATAAAATACATATCAGCCAGTCAGCCAGCCAGTGGGAAAGCGGTCTCATAAACAACAAGGAAGAAGGAAACTTCAAAGGGGAGTCCGTCCTCGGAAAGGGGATTTCCCGAAAGAATGAAACTGCCACTTGAAGCAGAAAACGAACGAGAACGAGTACCAGAACAAAACCAAACAAAAACCAAAAAGAAAAATCAAATAAAACCAGCGAATGGCGAAAACAAAAGACATGGCAGAGAGCTCAAGGAGATGGTGGCGGCGTTGTCGGCGGCAGCAGGACGAAGGACGAGGACAACTTCAGCGTCGACGACGACATAGAGTCGGTTGGAGGAGCAAGGGGTGTGTGGCTCGGATGCAAACTGAAAAGCAATGATGATTTATGTACGAGGCCAGGCGGCATCGGAGACTGGACGATCCAGAAGGAGGCAAGGATAGTGTATGGGGCAGGCAGGGGGGCAACAGTAACAAGTAACAGTAGCAACACGGGCAACGGGAGCAGGAAGCACTTGAGTATTCATGCAATTTCTGGGTTATAGCCCGCCATTAAACTTGCCCTAAACTAAGCGTAGAAGACCAGAACCAGAGCTAGAACCAGAGACCAAGTCACCAGAGCACCAGAGCAGGGATGAACCACAGACAGAAGACACACACATACACACACAGGAGGAGACTCTTTTCCACACACACACACTCAAAAGTGGCTTTTTTTGTGGGCTACCATGGGGGATGGTACCATGGCACAGACAGGTGACAGATTTTCATCAATTTTTAAGGAATTAAACGTATCATAGTCGTTGTTATGTAAGTTTTACGAATTGCCTTCGAAATTCTAAAAGCCAATGCGGGGCATTCCTTGAATGCTGCAAATGTCGTACAAATGTCCCATAAGTGAATAGATACATTTGTTTTTTCACTCACAAAGTGCAAAACATGAATGAAACCCTAAAAAGATCTTCGATCTTCGTGATGAACAGCTTCGGCAACATAAATAGTGCTGGAAAGTTGATCAAATTCAGTGTTTGAAAACGACTATTGCCTGCACAGCTCTTTGCTTCGTGTCACGCCTTGAATTTCACGAGTTTCTCGTATTAAAGTAATATGAAAGTAGAGTTTTCTAGGAACTAACGTCATTGGGTGGTTGTGGGTGGCAGTTGGGTTTTGGGGTGGCTAGGACCATCCTGTCCTGTAGGCTCTCTGCGTGAGCGAGTGTTGCATTTGGAAATTGCATGCCAAAATGCAATGGATTGTGAGGATGTGGAACCAGAAGGGGAAGCCCTGCAAAGGCAGTTGACAGTTCAATGTTGCATTTTCCAAGTAAAAAGGATGTGTCTGTGTGTGTCTGTGTGTGTCTGTGTGTGTCTGTGTGTGTCTGTGTGTGTCTGTATGTGCCTGTGTGTGTTTGCTTCTTGTTACTGCCGCATTTTAGGCGCTCAACTTAAAAGCGTAAGCATAAGGTGGAGTGTGGCAAGGAGTGCCAGTGCACCCTGCACACAGAGAAGAGGAGGTAACCATATTAGAGAAAGGCACAAAAGAAAGTGACAGAGTGCTGCAGGGCGAGTGCTGCTGTGGGGGTGGGGGTTGGGATGGGGCGTTCGGGTCTAAGGATATGCAAGGATATGCCGCAAAAGTAGCGCCAAACGAGCGAGTCAAGTAGAGTTAAAGGATGTGAAAAGGACGACAGAGACAGAGAGAGAGAGAGAGAGAGACCAGGAGCAAGAGGAAGGAATGTAAATGTTGTTTGGCTCTTTTTGGGTGCGGTTTCTCAATGGGGGGTCCTGGATGCTGCATTTGCTTTGAGTAACTGTTGCCGTGTGTCCTTTGGGACGCTGAATGCTGCTGCTGCAGCATCCTGCATCTTTCCTCGTATAGTCTTTTCATTTTGTTTGCTTGTTGTTTATGTTAGATGTTGGATGTTGCAATTGCAATTTGCATAGCTTTTTGCGTCCATTTTGAAGGTGGGCTGGGTGGTTGTGCGGTCCTTAGAGCCTTGGATGAATGTCTGGACTATGGCTATTGGGAGTGCTTGGACGTCAATCAGTGCCAGTGGATATCGAGAACGAAATTGATTCGGTCTACCCCCACCCACCCACAAGGGACCACACATTTCAATCAAAAAGTAAGCGATACTTCGATAGTTTCTCATGATCCATCACAGACTATTGCTGGTTGCTTCCCTCTGATTGGCAGCTTGCCAGTCAAATGGAAACGCAGAATGATGAATACTGCTTTAATTATAGTATTTAAAAGCCAATAAAAAAGTATTTTTTAAACAATATAAACACTAAGATGTCTAACGCATAAAGTTAAAGCTCAGACTCTCGTACAGAGCGTTTACCACTAAAGCGCTCTCTGTCTCTCTGTCTGTCTATCTGTCTGTCTATCTGACTCTCTCTTTTTCAGTCAGGAATTCTGTAAAGTTCCAGACCGAAAAAATCGAGCTGAAAAGTTTGTACGGCGTGACACATCTTATTGTTTATATTGACTTTGGTAAATGCTTAAGCTATTATATTTCGAGCTGCTCTCTTGAGATTTTCAGTTTCAGCTAAGTTCCCAAAAACTAGATATAGCATATTTCGATGTTTTAGCATCCCCAAATACTCAAAAATTCCTTTTCTTTCCCTCAGTCATACATATGGAGTCTCTTCCTTTTTTATAGGATATTTCCAATACTTCTCATATATGTTTTTAAAATATAAAATCTAATGGCATCTCCACTGAACTGAGAGAGAAATCGTACACAAAACAGAACCAACTGGGAAACAGCTGGAAGGGAGGGAGCAGACACATTTCTTTAAGGGCATTTGTATGGCAATTTCATTCGACACAACCGATACAAAAACCCAGACCCCAGACCCCAGCTCCTGCTCCTCCTACTGCTCCTGCTCCTGCTCCTCCTTTTGCTCCTCCTGCTGCTTTATTGCCACGTGTGTTAGTGGCAGGCAAGAGGCAAGGGGCGGTAGCCGGCGTTAGGTGAGTGTGTCACGCGTGTGGGCGGGCGTCAGGTGAGAGAGAACTAGCCGAAACCCCAAAAACTGAGACTCACGTTCCACACATCTCTACCACCCTTTGCCTCTGCGCTCTCCCTCTTTCAGTCTGGTCTGGTGTGCAATGTGCAGCAAGGACTTTGGCATTTTATTAAATTACGTGACTCGTCGTCCTGCTCCCTGCCCCTGCCACACCACTCCACCCCCCCACTCGTCGCCCAAGTCCCAGTCATGTGGAAGCGGGGAAGGAGTTAACTTAGCTACTCTCAAGTTTGGCGGGAGAGCGCTGAGCGTTGAAAAGAAATGAAAATGTGTTAAGGTTTTTCGGTTAGAGGGAGTCCTGCCACTGCCACTGGCACTAGGACTGCGGGTTTTCCACAGGCAAATTGGTTGCCCGCGCCCCTTTTCCAATTTTTTCCCAGTCAACGCCTGTCATAATTCGATTTCAAGTATGAATGAAAAATTGCTCGAGTGATATGTGGATTGCTTGAAATGTTATCCACTACAGCAGATTATAAAGGATCGAGATGGATGATTTCAAAGTGATTTAATGGAAATAAATCTCCAGAAACAATCCATAGATACAGACAAATCGAATAGGTCTTAGAAGTTAGATGCTCTTTATTTTTAAAGTATTTTCCATGGGCCAAACACCTTTGTTTGGAACTATGGCATTTCCTATACGGAAATCACGCAACAACACTCCACACACACTCCACACTCACCACATCGTTATCGTTATCATTATTATTATCCACTGCCATCACATAACTCATACAAAAAAACAGTGCGAAAAAAAGGTGTTTGCTGTCATTGCATCAAAAAAGCATTGCAAAAGAGCAAACAAAGGCAATACCAAAAGAGAGAGATAAGCACAAAAGGGGAACGAAACAACAGACGCAAAAAAAGAGACAACAGAACGAATAAAGAATAAAGATTCTCGCAACCATCAAAACGTAAAACGTGCAAAAATGTGACAAGAACAATATCATATTTAAATATCGAAACAAGACAAAACAAAAACAACAAAAATATACCAAATATTATTATATTTCACGAAAAATCACGAGAGATGATGATAAATCATGATAATTATCAAGTGCGAAACTTGGCAGATATTAATAAACTGAAAAAATACTGAAATTAGAAGGCACCAAAGGAAATGATACCATAAAAATACAGCAAGGAAAGTACTGTAATCATTCTCAAAAATACTCAAATTATACCGAAAAATACATAGAATTTTATACTTTACAAATATGGAAATCTTTCTAAAAGATACTCAAATGATACTATAAAATATAGAACATTTTAATGGGAAATACAGAAATTATATTTTAAAAAATGAAATGTAATTTTAAAAAACTAAACAAATACCAAAAGTATACTGGAAAATACCAAACCTATACTGAATACCGAAAATGCCAAAAGTATACTGAAAAATACCAAAGGTGTACTAGAAAATACCAAAAGTATACTGGAAAATACCAAACCTATACTGAATATCGCAAATGCCAAAAGTATACTGAAAAATACCAAAGGTGTACTAGAAAATACCAAAGTATACTGGAAAATACCAAACCTATACTGAAAAATATCAAAGTATACTGGAAAATGCCAAAAGTATACTGAAAAATACCAAAAATATACTGGAAAATACCAAAAGTATACTGAAAAATACCAAAAAAGTACTAGAAAATTTTAAAACTATAATGAATAATTCTAAAATTATACTGATAAAATACTAAAAAGAACTTTCATTATATTGAAATAAAACTCGTATAAATTGAAAAATGCTGCATACTGAAAGAACACAACAAAAAATACTACATTTAACTGAACTATACTAAATATACACCTAGATATACTAAAAACAAATCTGTAATTAAAGCACATTTTAGAAAAAGTGGCTGGAACATAAATAATGAAGAATTTTAATTTAGTTTAATTTTTTTGTAAACTAAATTAGTGTTGTATTCCTCTTTGAAAGGCTTTAATTAATTAATTAATGCACTTAATATGGGGTACCATCCCGTTCAGTGTTAGTATCCTGGTACTCATCCTGGGAAGCGCGCGAGACGTGACCTCAGAGAGTACTATTAACTTGGTTAACTCTCGAGGGAGTGGGTGGGGGAGTGGCTTTTAGCTACTTGGGGTTGGGCTTGGGGTGCCCCAGCTGTTTCGATTCGATCTGCGTCTGCCCGCCCGCTGGGAAAAGTTGTCGAAAACTATTTAGGAACTTGATTATGATGATGGCTATTTAATAAGTTTTGTGGTTCACCCGAAAGTTGATTTTGGTGTTTAATCAACGTATCAATCAACGTACCAAATCAATATACCAAAGGAAAGTAGGTAGTATTTTCTACGAATTAAGATGATATATTAATGATATTGAATAGAGCAAAGCTCTATAGAAGCTATAGAAGACTTTCCCCCAACTCTTTGGTCATGAAAATCCATCAATATCAAACACGCAGACACAGCAGCCGGTAAGCAGCAGAGCAGCAAAGAAAAACCAGAAGGAAAATAGCGATGACGACTATAAATAGAATTGCACAAATTGCTTCTGCAATTATAAGGCCATAAAAACAGTGCGAAAGAGAGAGAAATCTATTTTTAAAACAAAGTCAAAGGTAAGGCCGAGGCGGAGACGGAGGCGTAGGAGTGGGCAGCGGCGGACTGGCCGCACACCTGATGCTAATTGAAATTTGTTTATAAACTATTCCAAGCCCATGAATGCAATGCAATGAATCATTCAACCGCCACCAAAAGGGGGGAGGGGGGTGTAAGGCAGGGAATAACTAAATAAAGAAATGGCAACAATTATCAATCAAGAGAATTGCGTTTAAAAATAAATGCACGATGTATCTGTATCTGCCGCTCTGCATCTGCATCTCATCTCTGGCTTAAAAAACAATCTCTTTCGCTCTCCGTCAGTCTCTGTCTCTCTTGCGGCTTTCGGCTTTCGGCTTGCGGCTTTTTCTCACCTCAGTTTTCTCTGTCTATTTTCTGATGCCGCGTGCGGTGCCTTGTCCACGTTTATTTATAAAATAGCCGCCGCGCATTCCCACACACATCACACACAAAGTTGTAGCTAAAATTACACTCTTTTTTTTGTATTTGTATTTTGTATTATTCTTTTGCTAAATATTTGTTGCCTATACCCTAGGATAACCATGGAGAACGTGGGGGGTGGGTGGGTATTACGTAGAGCTCAACTAATATTCGTTTGCGTTTTTCTTTCGTGATTAAACGGAGGCTCCTGTTCTTCTACATCTACATCTACATCTACCCGCAAACTGGCCTCCACTGAAGCACAGGGTATTCCTTGGTTGAGACACTCCTTTGGCAGAGGTTACCCTGTCTGGCTGGCATTTTCATTTGCGTTAAGTGGGCGGCCAACAACAACGAACGATTGTCTGGATTTTGCGGAATTTTCTTGCTTTGGCATTGAATGGAATGGAAAATATATTTCGCAACGGAAAAGCGAAAAAAAAAAACGGATTGGGGAAATCCGAGACTCAAATGGCAAGGGAGCAAAAGGATATGAATGTTCCACGCAGGAGGCGCTCAGCGATTTAAAATTGATTACTTGGCTCATCGATTAATGGGTTTATAAAGAGATAGAGAGAGAGAGAGAGAGAGAGAGAGGAGAAAGAGGAGAGAGCGCGGAATGTTGCAATATATGCCACAAGATTTGCGGCATCTGTACATATATCTGTTCAACAGGAATACAGAAACATTCAAAATTGTTTTGGAATGGTGTCTGTGTTTGTGTCCATTCGATTATGGGAAACCGTATGCTCTTTGTGTTTATTTTTTACCAAGTAAAACCCACTAAAAGTCTAACGTCAATGCCAATGCACTGGGGATTACAAGAAGCTTGTAAAAAATAATGTTTATGGCATTTTTATGTTCGAGCATTTTGCTATTAAAACTAATGTGAAAACTGCAGAAAAACATGCGAAAGCGCTTAAAAAACAAGAGGGGAAAAACAACTATAGAAATACTATATTTATGTAATAGATTTCACTTTAGTATTCGCTTTTTAGGCTAATCTAATTCTAAATAATTTAAAGCATAACTAAACCATTAATTGTTGAAACGTTTAAATGGATTCTTTTAATCTTTAAACACTAATTAGGTTAGTGCTTTATTTTTGTGATTTATTTTTAGATAATTAGAGTTCTAATTTATTGACAAAAAGTGAATAATTTTCATTTAAATAAATATTCAGAGATGCAGTATTAACAGTGTTGGCAGAGCAATTAGTGCTGGGAAACCTGCTCAAGTGTTGGTAAATATCAATAAGTGTTTTTACGTTTGAGGTGAATTCTTTTATTTTTATTCGTTTTATTTACCGCCAGGCTTGTTATTATTATTTATTTTTTATTTCTAAATATAAGTGGGTTGTCTCTTTTTTTTCTCTGAATGAATAAACGCATTGACCTAGAAACATTCGCATGAATTTCCCAGTTGATTGCAAATATTGAGACTAATTTAATCCATAAATGAATCCTGCTGAGAGAAGAAGTTGTAATGAACGAACGAGTGTGTGTGTGTGTTGTGTGTGTATGTGTGTGCGTGTGTATCCCCCCAACAAAGGCACATTTTACAAAGCATTAGCCTTAATGGATAGATTTCAATGAAGGGAGAGGGAAGAGGGCGTCGACTCTAAGGCGAATGCAACATATTGCAAATTCCAAACCATCTCAAAGTTCTTTCGCTTTGGTTGGGGGGCCATGTGGCTGCTCATGATGAGGGGCATGGGGGGGGTGCTGGCTGGCTGGTAGAACACGGAATGTGTGGGTGGAATGGTTAGCTTTGGGCCTCACTGCTTTTAGTCTCTCTCTCTCTCTATATCTCTCTTTCTCTGTCTCTCTGTGGATGGGCTTCCTCCTTGTGCGTTGACATTCATGGCACATGCATTGACACGTTTTTTGCATTGCTGTTGTTGGAATGACGTCGTCGTCGTCATCGTCATAGTCTGCAGTCTCTACTCTGCCGTCTGCACTCTGCCTTCTGTAGTTGTCTTCTTGCTGCTGCTGTGTTGGTCTTTGGGTCTTTGTCAGTGATTGAAGTTTTTGCATGCAAATGAAGTGTTAATCAGCAATGTTGTGCCTGCATCCAAGCGGCGTAAAAAGGGGACAGCAGCAAGCAGCACATCTACATCTGCATCTGTCTGGGTGTGTGTGTCCCCACCAGAAGGAAGGCATGGGATTAAACTCTGGCCACTGGAAACCCTAAATAATTGGATTGAAGAAATTCCTATCCGCAAGACAATTAATTCAAGCTTTAAAGCAAGAAAAAAGCGGAGTAGAAAGAGGATTGTGGCGGTGTTTTTGGGTGGATAATACTTTGTGGTCATTGGGAGGCAGATTTTGCTTCCCATGGACTCTCCAGAAGGCATAATGACGGAAAGAGAATGAGCTTGGAGGAGTAGTCGATTTTACTGCCATAAGTAGAACTGCTTGTCAAGCAGTGTAAGTAATCTAAGCAGCATTGGCAGTAAACAGTGTTGCAAGTGGAATCAGTGCTGCGAAATCTGCTCAAGTGTTGCTAAATACCAATAGTGTTGTAAAGCTCATGTACAGTGCCAACGACGATCGGATTTTTCCTACTTTTCTAATAAATATTAAATTACTAAGCATTTTCCCGTCCACTTTTCCATTAATCAGTAAATATAACTCCATTTGTTCAAAGAAAATTGTAGTTCTTCAATGATTATACAAGAACTGTTTGCTCTTTATTGATCTATTTACTTATTTGATAATGTCTATGCGGGGGAATTCCATAAATCACACATTTATTGTGTAAGTTAATTTTCCTCTTCTTAGGAAATTCCCTCACTCTGTCTCACCCTCTCTCTCTCCCTCTTTCGTATTTCTCTCTCTTCATTTGATTCCATTGAAATACCGAGCGAACACTACGACGCTTATAATGATAGAGTTTAGTTATGATGATTGCCAGAAATTCCCACAACAAGAAGGTTTTGTTGGGCTGACTGACTGACTACTAACCCCCATTTATTCCGATTCTCTTCCCATTTCTCACTCTCTCTCTCACTCTGTCTCTCACTCGCTCGCTCGTTGAGTGAGTAGTCACCCTCTCTGTCACGCAACTGGGACAACTCTCATGTCAAGTTCTCATGGATCCGTCCGTCTGTCCGTCTGTCCGTCCATTCTGTCTGTAGTAGTTCTTTTTCGCTTTTATATACATTACATATACATACAAACATTCATATATGTATATATGTACATATGTATGTATATCTAACCCTTCTTTACTTTTGCATTTGCCTCTGCCTCTGCCTCCGCCGCTGCCTTTGCTATTGCCGCACATTTCCATTTCCACTCCACTCGATGAATATATTTTCATAAATGAAATGTGGGCTTGTCCCCCCCGACAGAGACCGGGTCCGAGTCACACACACACACAATCCATATCCCACATCCATTGGTTTTTTTTGTTGTTGTTTCTGGTTTCGAATTGAGTTGCACTTTTCCTCGTCTCGTTTTGTGGGTTGTCGCCAGGCTGTTCTGGGTCTGAGGATGGGATGGGGAGGGAATGACCTACCTCGATGGACGGACAGTTCGGTTGGGGCGGGGCGGGGGGGTTTTTCTTATTCTTATTTCTTTTTTTTTGTGACAAAAGGTGAATAATTAACAAAGTGTTTTCGCGAAGGGCAGGAAACCATTTGACAACAAATTTCTTTTGAATTAGTAATATTCAAAGAATTAAATTATTATAAACTCTTTAAAAGAAGAAAATTATTCATTTGGATGTGTTTTTGTACGGCAAAAGCCTCTTCCAGTCTTCCAGTCCAAAATCCCCTGACGAATAACGGACATGATACTTTTTGTCTTTTATAGCAAGAAGCTAAGTTTTCCATTCAATAAATATTTTAATAATAAATAAATAATAAAAAAAAGAATAAATAAAGTTGAGAAATCTAAATTGATTGTTAAATATATTTAGGAAATATTTATATTAATTTTTAGAAAAGCTTTAAATTTTCAGTACCACAAAATTGTAAGAATTACATTTTTCCCGCCCACATTTTTTTGAGTCATGGGACATCCCCAGCACACTTTCGATAGGCAATCGATAAACATTTACGAGGGGCAATAATGTTCCCGTCCGAGTAAAAGCCAAAGCGATAACTAATAAAATAAACAAAACATAAGCCACACACAGCACACA
The DNA here is from genome assembly GCA_008121215.1 of Drosophila athabasca. Taxonomy (NCBI): domain Eukaryota; kingdom Metazoa; phylum Arthropoda; class Insecta; order Diptera; family Drosophilidae; genus Drosophila; species Drosophila athabasca. The sequence goes on from CM017794.1 coordinate 48,500,340, forward strand.
AAAGAAAACAAAACGGAAGAAGGCAACATTTAATGCAGTGACACAAGAAGAAGAAGAAGAGCAGGAGGAGGAGCAAAGAAAGAAGTGGGGAAAAGCAGTGGAGAACGTGCGGTGATGCTCGTACTTTGCGGCTAGAGAGAAAGAGGGAGAGAGCGGAAGGGGGAGAGAGAGTGTTACACAGAGCATAACACAAGTGGAACAGCAGCAGCAGCAGGAGAGAGGAGGAGGAAGTCGAGCATTACATTGTAATACTAATACACACATACATGCACACATGCAAACAGCGGGAGAGGAAACGCACATTCGAGCAGGCAGAGCAGCAGCAGCAGCAGCGGCGGCGTCGGCGACGACGATGGCAACATTTTATCGATCGTTAAACAAACAACAAAACACAATTGAGTGGAGAAGGAGGAGGAGGAGGAGAGACAGTTAGATGGGCAGAGAGAGGGAGGGGGGCCTGGCGGCCAAAAAGCACTTACTCATACAAATGCATATAAATAATAAATGCACACAGACACGCAGAGACACGCATACAAGCAATGCATAAATATTTCAACTATTGTCACCATCCTCACACTCTCCTCTCCCGCACTCCCGCTCTCTCTCACTCTCATGCTCTCTCTCTGTCTCTCGGTTGCCGCCGAATGTTGAGCAAAATGTCAAATTAACACCTAATTATGGTAAACGGTAAACGTGCGACGCGACGCGACACTGAACAGCCGCCAGAAGAGCAACAAAACGAAAACCAGACTAGACACGCAGCAAGCGAGAGAGAGAGAGAGAGAGAGAGAGAGAGAGAGAGAGAGAGAGGTTAAGGCAAAAGGAAGAGCGGAAGAAGCGACCAAAAGCGTAAGCAATCTCTGCCAATCTGCCCTTGCTCTCTCTTCCTCTCTCTCTCTCTTTGTTGTGACCGCAAGCACGATCATGAAACAGAGGCTGCTCTCTGGCCACCCCACTAAACAATACACCCTGCAGCCCACCCACAACCGCAAGTGCTTTTCTTGTTGGGAGGGGAAAATGGAAACAAAATTAAAAGCGCCTCTGGCCGGCCCCAAGCCTCGCCTCAAGTGCAACAAAACAGCGACGCAGTCAGCAAAATTGGATTTTGTATTCTTTAACACATTTTTCAATTAATTGTGAGCCAGGAAAGTGGGGCAAGTTTTCCCTACTAAAACATTTTCATCCGTCAGTCATTGAGGTCTCGAATGACAGTCGTCATCATGCCATGTTTACGCATGAATGTGAATGGCAATTTGACAATTGGTTAGAATGGAATGTGGAATGGAATGCTCTTATGTAGAATTGAAATTGAAATAAACCAACAAATGGATCGGTTGACACTTGAAATATTCATTGACTTGTGGAAATTCGAGTGCTATAGGAATAGGAGCTGCTCAAACTGTAAAAAAAATTAACATTGTATGTACATAAATACGTTTTATTAGGTGTCCAAATAGCTCTTGAGAAAATAAGACAAGTTTTTGTGTATAATTTGTTGTATTTTTTGTTGATATAAGAGGCGAGTGATAGATCACATTTCTGAAAAGATAGAACGCCTTAAAGTCCAAGCATTCCATGATGATGATGCCACACATCGTTCTTCTTGGTGATCTTTCAGTTCCTGCAACTGGAGAACCTTGTGGGTTCCACACCAAATGGGGTAACAATTCTCACGGCATTGCTGTCTTCGCTCTCTCTCTCTCTCTCTGTTTTCACGCTTTTTCTGCTTCGTTTCAATCTTCAAACCAAGAAGCGACTTCCTTCAATGCAATTCCCGACAATCAAACACAAACACTCATTAAAAAGTCCTTCAATAAAGCTTCAGGTTACATTTTTCAACCACAAAACGCAACTTATCCCCCGGTCGCCTGGTCGCCTGGTCTCACCACCGGAAGTGCTTCAGAGCAAAGAGAGCAGAGAGGAGAGAGGAGAGAGAGAGAAGGCAGCAAGGAAGATATATACGAGTACATAGGTATGTATGTATGTATATAGGGCTGGAATCCGTCCAGTTTTTGAGCGCATTAAGAGCAAAAACAAACAGACGAGAGACGGGCAAGGCAAGGCAAGGCAATGTCGAAAGACTCGAGGAGACCCCCTCCCCCCCCGCCCCCTAAGGCTTTTGTCGAGGTCCTTTTCCTCCCCGTTTTCTTGCCTCCCCCCCAATCACCATCTCGTGTTGTCAATATTAATAACGAAGGAACAAAGTCAACTGCAAATAAATGGCAAATAAGTTTTTGTTTTTATTTTTCTATGGGAGAAGGCAAAAACCACCAAGGACGCCCCCCCGCCCACCACTCTACGCCACGCCATGCCACACCACACATCAGGCACCCTGAGGCAGTAGCCAGTAGCCAGCAGAAGGTTGATGAAGAATCCACTTCCATTCCCCCTCAGTCCCAGTCCACAGTCCAGTCTCCCATTACTCTGATCCAGCGGAAAAGTGCAACTTATTTACTGCATCCGCCATAGGGTGGGTGGCGGCAATGGGGAAGGACACACACACACTCTCTCCCCTCTCCCTCTCTCTCTATGTCTGTGTGTGCGGGTGGGAGTAAAGGGTAAACGAGACAAGGAAGCCAATAAGAAGGTTTCTGGAAAGTACAGTATCTCAAAATGTGTATGAAATAATTGAAGATACTCTTACACGTTCGATGAAAGGGGTTTTAAATAAAAAAAAAAACTTTAGTCATGCACACGACATGTATTTTTTTTTAAATCCTAGAAAGAATTTGCTTATCTGCCTATGACTTATGCCTTCAGGCACCAGCTTGCGCGTAAACCGAAGGAACAACTTCTTCTCTTCGGTCGTAACTAACTTATAATACCCAATTCAGAGGGGAAAAAAGTATAGAAACAACAAATGTCAGTGGCTGTGGCAGTAGCTGTGGCAGTGGCAGTGGCTGTGGTAGGTTGCAGGTTGCAGTCTGTTGCTGTTCGCGCTGGCTTAAAGTGGCAACACTTGTGTGTGAAATGTGCGAGTCGAAGGCGACAATGATGTCGCGACTTGGCCAAGAGAGCCAGCCCCCCCACATCACCCCTCCTACAGACCTGACCTGGGGAGGCCAAAGGAAGGAAGGAAGATGGGCATGGACATAGACATGGACAACGTCAAGGCAACACACACACAAAACTTAAGAGCCCCCATCCCCCCACTCCCACCGACGATTCGCGTGTGTCCTTCGGCTTAACTGCAACTGACTGATGGGCGCGGGGCGTGGCAAACGGGCCCGGTGCCCGGTGTGCAACAGTTAATCATTTAGATGGTGGGCGGGGGGTAGATACATAGATCTTAGGTGAGAGAACACTTTGGAGAGAGGTCCCGTGGTGGGTAGCTGAACGGAACCGGATGGGCTGGGACAGGACGGACAGTGTAATCAGGTCGCGGTGTCTGGGAGTGGCTCTGGCAGGGCAGGGAAGTCCATTAAAGCGAGTGGACTGAAAGTCGATTCAAAAAGATATGCAGCAATCATTCCAGCAATATTCATATTTTGAGTGCGAATAGGTTTATTTGTACCTTGAAGTCCATGGCCAAAAACGAATGTTTTTTTGCAGGCAGGGCACCGTCATCCCCACTCTGCTCTATTCCGCCCACAAAACACTCGCAGGCCGTGTACCGTTATAAATGCATATCGTATCCATGGCAACAAATGTTTAATTAGCTCTTCTATGACATCTCCTCTACGCCCGCCCACACATCCATGGATCGTAGTATTAAGCACCCAGTGTGGGGTGGGGGGTATGGGGTGTGGCTTTGGGGTGTGTGTGTGTGTGTGCGGTCGAGTCTCCCTCGTTGATAAGCTGCAGAGGTGCTTTTGTTTGGAGTTAAACTCTCCCACCAGGCAGGCGGGCGGGCACACAGCCGCACAGACAGACATTCGCTCACCGCATTCACTCACTCTCACACACACACACACACATGGTACATGGTACATATAAAAATCCCAACACGTGCCAATTGTAGCTCAGATTCGTTTTTGTTTTTGTCTGTCTGTCGGTCCGTCTATTTGTGTGTGTGTTTTTCTCGTTTGGGCATCAAACACAAGGTTCGGGTCATTAAATAAAGAGAGACAGTAAGAGACCGTAAGAGAGAGAGAGAGACAGTAAGAGACAGTGAGAGAGTGAGAGTGACATATACAGATATAAAACGTAAACAGTCAAAGGACAAACGGGATACCAAGTCCGTCGCAAGGCTTATTTAATGCAAGGTGAAAGGCCCGCTGCAGCCAGTCAGCACTTGGCCTTACCTTTTATTCTCCATTTACCTTGCAGCCGTAAACAACAACAAAAACAAAAGTAGAGGAAAGGAAAGAGGAAAGGAAACCCTTGTAAAAGTACGAAGCGAATTATTTTGCAAACAAAAGTGCGCGCCAAAGGTAGGGCGGGGGGAGAGAGAACACAGAGCGGGGGGAAGTGATTTACTTTATCGATAGACATAAAACAATTTGGTTGCCCCTCAATGACAGTTCGCTGTGCCACCCCACCTCCCTCCCTTTCAGACCCCCCCCTTCAACCTCTTCGTTGTCGCCTCTTTCCTTCGCTCCCTTACGGCGGCTGCCCAGAGAACATCTGTCATGGGATGAATGTTGTATGTGTGTGTGTGTGTGTGTTGAATGCCTTTTGTTTGGTTTTCTGGTTTTCGGTTGGTTTTTAAAAGGCATACAAAAAAACTACACATACATTTATGTATTGCCTTCGCTCTTAGGATCCCTTGACAGAAAAAGAAACAGAAATCAAAGAAGCAAAGAGGGACAACAAAAAACAGCTAAAAACTTTCCTTCTCTAATTAAAAAACGGTTATAAATATTCCAAGACAAAAGTTATGTCTAAGTATAAGGGTATTCCCATGGTCGAAGTGTCCTCAAGGGGTATAGGGATATTCTTGTTTATTTTTGTTTACTACAACACAATCTGGTCTCTCTCTCTCTCTCTTCTCTGTTCGTACCTATCATCGTCCTGGGAGGTGGAGGACATTCTCCTAACCTTCTTCTATTTTCCACCTTGTTCACTTTTGCATACAAAATGGGAACAGGGCTACCTCCCGCCTTCGTCCTCCCCTTCCCCATGCAAGGACCCTCCCTCTCTGCCAAGGGTGTCCTCTCCTAACTGTTGCTGATTTATGGTCTGGCATAAAAAGACGACTCGACCAAGGGTGTGGAGAACGCGCAAGGATGTTGTTGTTGTCTCCTGACTGTTTTAGTTTTCTCTCCTGTCTCTGTCTCTGTCCCTGTCGCAGCCCCAGGACCCTCCCACACTCTCCCTTCATTTTGGATCCTTTCTCTGTGCAACTTTTACGTTGTTCAGTGCCTTTTGTAGCATTAAAATGACATAATAAAATGTATAATTTCGACATAAAAAATAAAATCCTCAGAGAGATTTCTCTCGTTGCGCCCGAGGCTCCTCCTCCACCTCCTCCTCCTCCTGCGCCTTCTTTCTCCCTACGGCACCAAACAATCTCTCGCCATCTCATCGCATCTCTCTTTCTGCCTCTCTCTCTTTATCTGTCTTCCATCATCCATCTTCTATCTCTATCGACCCACACACACACACACACACACACACACACACACACACACACACACACACACACACACACACACACACACACACACACACACACACCGCACACCGCAATTTGATATCTGACTATACGTACTCGCATGGCATATCAATTAGGTGTGTAGGTCAATAGTTTAAGTGGGCCAATGAGGATGATGAGGTTGAGGTTGATGATGACGATGATGATGGTGGTAGGTGAGGTGAAACGGCTATGACTTTTTGGCATCATGGCCAAAAGAGGATCTCTCTCTCTCTCTCTCTGTGTGTGTGTTGACTCTTGTCCAATCTTTCAGTTTGAACTTCGAACGTCAAAGTCTCCATAGGTCGAACATTTTCTTTGGATAAAAGTGGTTCGACTTGTGGAAGTTGAACTGTACAGAAAATTATAGAATTCTCTGTGAAAATATTTCCAGTCTCAGTTCTCACTGCCTGGCCGTTACTCTCGTCTTCAGTGCCTGGCCGTTACTCCTGTCTTCAGTTCCTGTCCGTTACTCTTGCCTGACCGTTTCTCTTGTCTTCAGTGCTTGGCCGTTGCTCTTGTCTTCAGTGCCTGTCCGTTACTCTTGTCTTCAGTGGCTGTATTTTGGAATCTTTGATCCTTTAGAAAGTCTTGAGTCTTGAGATTCCTTCATAAATTGATTATAATTTGATTTAAATCGTAATTCATTGGCCCAATCTTTGGAAGAAGGACCAGGCAGGCAGGCACTCCTCGGCCCATCCTTTGCTTTTGCCACTCAGGCGGCGGCCACTTAGCTATTCATAACTGACACACAGCCAGCAGATATTTTAATAATTCAACTCTATAATATGCACAGCAGCAGCACAAGAGGCGCTGTGGGGCGAGGTGGGGCGGTGCGGTGCAGCAGGGGAAATGGGCGAAAATTCGCATCTTGGCCAATGCCAAAAGCAGCCGCCAATGATAGAAAGTTAAGAAAGCCAAGAATGGGGGGCAGGCAGACCAGACCAGACCAGACCAAAATGCAATAGCCAAGGACGGCTGTGCGAGTGGGTGGTGGCAGTGGCAGTGGGAGGAGGAGGGGGAGGGGGAGCGGCACGGGAGAGGGTTGGGGCTGGGGCAGGCAGAACCCACAAAAACCAAAAACTTTCGCAGTCGTGTGCGAATGGCTGCCATGCCACACACAGGGGCACATTTTCTGGCAAAGGGGTTTTAGGGTTAGGTTTAGTGTTAGGGGTTTTTCGGGGCGCATCAGAGAGGAGGGGGAGGGCACTGGAGGCAGGAGAGGCGCCCTGGTAAACCGCGCGCTCTAGACACACATTAAAATTTCAATTTTGGAGAAATTAAAATTTTATCAGTTTGCTGAGTGTGTCGCACACGTTTTGTACGCTGCCCGCCCGACTCCCCCCCGGCACACACACACACACACAGACAGAGAGAGAGAGAGAGAGAGAGAGAGGGAGAGCCATAAAATGACCAAGCACTCGAAACAGAGCGGGGGCAAGCGAGGGGGGGCTAGAGTGTTTCCCAGGTGTTGCACATTAAAATTTAGAACATATACAAAAATTCGAATATATTTGAAACTATTTTTTGTGGAACCATCAGAGATCCCGGGATCCCGAGAGAACGTAGGCCATCGCCAGGGTTGTCCTTCAGCTTTTCGACCAGAAAATGAGGGCTCAAGAGTTTTTCGCCCACCATTGCCCCCGTCCCCACCTCCAGCGACCCCAAAAGGAAGCTCTAAGGTCTAAAGAAATCTGTTATGGTTAAACTTTCGTGGACGCGTGGCAGAGGCAGAGTATAAGAAGAATTTACTCGTCGCAGCAGAGAGAAAAAAAGAAGCAAAGTTTTCGACAAATTGCAGCGAAAAGTGCACAATGGCTTAGCCATGGGGAAACAGTGCGTGGCGCCCCAAGAAAAAGAAGAGCGCAACAAAAAGCCGAAACAAGACAGCAAAAAAAAACAAAAAAAAAAAACACGTAGATTTTTCTACTTTGCTCAAGGTGGGGGTGGGGGTGTGGGGTGGCAAGCAGAAGAAGCAGAAAAGGAGGCAAAGAAAAACCCGCAAAAACTTGGCAGCACAGACGCTCTCTATCGCTCTCTCTCCCGCACTCTCTCTCGCTCTCTCTCTGTTTATTGCATGGCGCTAAAAGCAACTGGGGACCGTTTCTGCATACCCTGTACCGCCTCGTAGGTGCATAGGGGCTGGGGCAGGACTAGCTTCGTTTTAGGATACGTACAACCAGGTCCTGCTGCATCAATTTAGAAAAATCTATAATAATTTCTGATATTTCTAAGAGGTCAAAATCAAAGATGGTTTTGAAACTAGAAAAAAATCTATAAAAAATAAATAGTCGTTGGCCAAGTAGCTACCTAATTAGTTATTATATTTTAAGCTTTAATTATTACTTAAATAACAAATAAAAATAAATAAATATTTCTAAATAAACACTTAAGCCCTCGCACTTATATTTCCTTAGGTTCTTTATTGCCTTGCCAGGGTATTCAAGGCTTCGACTACGTTCTTCTTGTGTGCTCTGACTGCTCTTTATCCGTATCTATTCTGTGCGTGTGTGTGTGTTTCCATGTTTGTTTATGTGTGGGTGTGTGTGTGTGTGGGTGCAGTAAATGTGGGCGTACAATTTTCAATTATACATTTTAGTGGCCGGCGCAGCTCATTGACAATAAAAAAAAAAACAGGGAACAGAGAACAGAGAAAACGACGAAAAAGCAACGAAAAAGTGCCGGGCAAAAGCAAGAAAAAGGGTTTAAAAGAAATGAGAAAAGTTTTTTGTTTGGAAGACCGACCCCGTATCCGATTAAATGTCATGTGCTTTAGGATTTCTCTGTCCACCTCCACCCCCAACCCACCAAAGGTCCTTCTCGAAGATTAAAAATCATTTTATCTAATCCTCGACTAAATATCGATTATTACTAAGAAGTTATGCCACATGTATGCCCGACTATCGAAAGCTTTTCGAATGGCCCGACCATTGATTCGTTGTAGAATAAGTTTCCCCTAAGCAAAAGGACACTTTCTTACAGATTTAAAGCTTGGAATTAACTTTAAGCCCACAAATAATTGAGAATGGGACCTGAATGCAGGACTGAAGTCCGTTTCGTGTGATCACGAGTCATATTGTGAAATCTTTCATTGGGGTGTAAATGATAGATAGACCTGCACTACTGATGGTTAAAATAATATATGAATAAGTAGTAGTGGGGTTGTGGAGGACTTACCGTGGTTTAGTTAGTTTCTTCATATGTATATCCATATCCTGCTATGATCGTTGGTGAAGTTAAAGGTGTTGTTGCTCCTGTTGTTGTTGTTGTCATAGAACGCATCCCCCATCCACCCGCTTTGGGGCGTGGCGACGGCGGCGGCGTCAGCTGAGTGATGATTAATCCAAGGATATCTGGGCGATTTAGCTGCCGCCCACGAATGATGAGGGTGGGTGTGGCTGTGGATGTTGGTGTGGTTGTGGGTGGTGTCCAGCTCAGTTCCTGGTCCTTGGTTTCTGATCCTATTCCTATTCCTTGTCCCCTGGCCTCTGGGGAGGCGGAGGCACTTGCTTGTTGTTGATGTTGTTGTTGTTTTTGTTGTTGTTTTTGTTGTTGTTTTTGTTGTTGTTTTTGTTGTTGTTTTTGTGATTGTTGTAAGGCGATGTTGATGTATTTTTTTCAGGCACCGCATGAGTTGTTGGTGTCTTTTGTTGGCAGGTTACTAGCGTTGTTGGTGTTTTGTTTTGTTGATTTATTTTCTTTTTATTTATTTTCTAATTTTATTTTGGTGTTTTTTTTTTGTTGTTGTTTTACATTACATTTAATCTTTAACGTTTAACAATTTAATGATTCATTATTGATAATATTGCTCGATTCGCTGTTGGTTGAGGTTGTTGTTGTTTAACATTAGATTTGTTTTTGTTTTTGGGGCGTTTGTTGTTGCTTAAGCACTTGGGGCGCATTTACCATATACATATAAAAATTTGTTTGATTTATACCTAAGAAATACGCTTTAGGATAAATTTGTTTGTTTTTGTTTTTTTATTTTTATATTTGAAATTTCTAATATTTCTAATAATTTGTTAAAGTGTTTTTTTTTTTGTTTTAAGAATAAATTGTTTTGTAATTTGCACTTGACTTTTTTTAAAAATGTTTTCCTTTTTTGTTTCTTGGCTTTCTATCTTCTTTTTTTTTGTTGTTTTTTTAATGTTTTTTATTTAAAGTAATTTTTGTTTTTACTAAAGTAATTGCGTTTGCGGTTGATTTGATTTGATTTTTCAAGCGGATTGTAAAAATTGTTTAGTTAAGAGTATTTGATATAAGAAATATATATAATATATGTATATATATATATTTGTTGTTGTATTCTATATACTATGATCGCGCGTGCCTATGTATATGTATAATAAGATTTGATTGCACCGTTAGAATGTAACGCACTTGAACCACGATTCTGATTCCGATTCAGATTCTCCGGCTGTCGGAGTCGGAGTCGTCGTCGTTATCATCCTGCTGCTCCTCCTGTTGTATATACCATCCATATCGAACTTGTATGTATGTGCTATGGCTATGTACTATGTATGTATATATATGTATATATAGGCTGTATATAATGCTTGTATATAATAATAACTATTGGAAGGCGTACTTTTATAGGCTCTCTAAAGTTTATTTTTCATTTCTGCTTCTGCTTTTTCTTTTGTTTTTGTTTCTTCTGTAAAGCTAATGGCTACTTCTGTGCTAATGCGATTCGTAATAAACTTTTCTTTGCTTTGCTTTGCTTTTCCTCTCTTTTTTGTTTCCTTTTGTTTTGCTTTCTTTAACTACATGTTTAACTTTATGTTGCTTTATTTCGGGTGTTTTCCCATTTTTTTGTTTGTCGTTTAATTTTGTTTTTGTTGTATTGCTTTTTGTTTGAGGCGATTGATCTAATAAATTAGTTGGCTGCAAATGATGAGAATTTTGATTTTGAATTTGAATTGTTTTTGGTTTTTGCAAGTACAAAAGTTCGTCATGGATATGGATAATAATTATACGATATCTTAACCCAATCAAATCTCATCCCTTTCCCATTTAGCAAAATTATCTTCCCAGCTGCAACAACAAAACACCACAAAAGCAAAAAACACACGCAAGGACATGCACACACACAGATGCACACACAGAGCCAAGCAGGCACTCACGCGTGCTCTCGCTCTCCCTCGCTCTCCAAGTGTTTGCTCTCTTCACTCAGCAACAGCTGTTGATCGCAATTGCAGCACTGCGCGCACACACACACACACACTAACACACAGGCGCGCAAACTCAGAGATTACATAGAGCATTGCCAGCATTGAGCATTGAGAATTGAGCGCATTCATTCCGTTGATGGAAGAACAGCAGGTGTTAAAATATGTACAAATCAAACATTTTCAAGAGATGAAGCAGATAATTATCTAGAAGCCTCTTTCACTGGCTTCTGCTCCATGTACAACAACCATCATTCATTCATTCACTCATTCATGAGTGTATATGTAGTTGATTTTTTGTTGTTGTTGTAGTTGTAAAATGGGGAGCCAAAGGGCAACGCACGCATACCGCTTCAACTTTTTTTTCCCCTGTTTCTGTTTCTGTCTCCGTCTCTGCTTTTGCCTAACAACAATAAGAAGACAGCCGCCGAGGCAGTTCAGTTCCGTTATGCGAACTGAAGAGCAAAGCAAAAGGCGAACACGGTGAGAGAGTGAGCGTGCCAAAGTGATTGAGAGAGATAGAGAGAGGCAGAGAGAAAGAGAGAGAGAGCGATAGCGAGGGGAGCAGTAGAAAGAGCGATAGCGAGAGCGAGAGAGCAACACAATCACACGGTCGTCGGTCGGTCGGTCCAAGTGCCGTTTGAAAAATTGACAATAAAAACGTTCCCGAAAGTCAATGCGCATTTCACTTTTTTTTTGTCGTTTCTTTTCTTTTTCGCCCGTTTCTTGTTTCATCTCTTTTTTGGTTCCGTTTTCGTTGTTGCTTTTTTTTTTGGTATTGAAATGCGAAAGCGACATTTTTTTTGGTATTTTATCTGTTGATTTCTATAATAATTTGCATTGAAAATGTGAAAATGAAATAAAAATAAACTGCCTGCCGCCATGTGTGTGCCCCAGAGCGCGAGATAGGCAGAGGGGGCATAAACAGCGGAGGGGCGGGGAGGGGGACTGGCGGCAAGGCGGCGTGTGCTCTACTATTTGCCTTTTCATTTCTTTTTATAAATATATTTTAATCAACTTTAAAGCACATTTTAGCACTTGATTTGCCGTTTCTTTTTCATTTTTCATTTTCATTTACTTTTGATTTTTTCTTTGCGGTTGCCGTTGCCTTTTCATTTGATTATGCTTTTGCTGCCTTTGCTTTGCCTTTGAACTTTGCACACTGAAAAAACATTTATTGCACTGCTCTATGGAATATTTTTATGGGCACTTTTTTGATTGAGATTTGAGAACAAATGAACGAACGATTGATTCAAAGGGTGGGCGGGAGCGGTGGCGGTGGCGGCATTTGGGAAGGCACACAAAATGACACGATGATTTTCGTGTGTTACTTTTGACACTTGAATTTATTACATATTTCTCTTTCGCTTTTCGGCGATTTTCGCTCTTACATTTTTTACACGGCGCGAGCAACGAACGGCGTCTCAGACGAGACTGAACTGACAAAACAAACGCCGATAAATGAGCGGCGGGGCAACAAGAAAACGGAACCAGCAAAAGAGAATGGAAGAGAGAGCGCAGAGCAGGCCGATGAGTGAGCATGCGCATAGAGCGTGAGAGCGGAGCGCCACAAGCTGGCAGCTGTTAATCAGCGGACATAACAGCAGCAAAGATCGTCTTTACAGAGCGATGGGATGTGGGTTGCAGATTGCAGATTCATTTTAAAGGGAAAATTATTATGAAAATGTACGAGTTGGCCAATAATATAACAATTACTTGTTGAATGGTTGACACATTGATTTCCTGCCAGCAAATGTAATAAAACCATGAATGAATTATTCCCAGTGAGCGGATTGCGAGAGACAGAAGAAGTGAGAGAGAGAGAGAGAGAACATGTTTCACTGTTACTTTTCGCATCTGCTGCTGCTGTTGCTGCTACTACTTCTAGTAAATGTTAATGTTAATGTTGCCAATACATTGGAATTTGAGACCGTGCGAACAACAAAAGAAAAATCACTCCTCTTCCTTCTCCTGCCACACACCTTCTTCGCTCTGCTTCTTCTTGGGGGTACTACATGTTACACTACTAGAAACACCCGACCCGACCGCCTGTTGGCCTTTTGTTTGTGACTTTAATACCCTTTAATACCAATCGGATATTTTTAGGAGAGGAGATGTTTGCAACACATTAATCGGAAATCCGTAAAACAATATTATAAAAAGAATACTGTACATTAGGATAGTCATACATACATACATATACCAACGATAGATCTGATCTGTCAGGGTATCAACAGTTTCGGTCACCTCACCCGATGATTGCTTGGTTTTAATGTTTTGTAATTTGATTTCATGAATCAATTTCCATGACGTCCACAGTTTGTGTTAACAGCAACCCAGGAACGGGTTGAATGGGAATTAGTACGGAAGGGGAAGTGGGGGGGGATGTGATGCCAACGGTTGTGTTTGTGGCCACTGCCTCCCCGCCATAATATTGATATTATGGACCTCCTATCTGATAACAGCTGTGTAATAACAGTAATTCATTACCAAAATGAAATAAAGTGCAGTAAACATGAAAATGTTAAATAGTGGAGATTCTGTTCGGATGAAAATATTGTACTATTTATTATTTACTGACATTAATGAACTTGTATAGTTTGACAGCTGATTTTACAGTAGTAGTGCTGTCAAGTGAAGGAGGGGCTATTAGTGTTGACAAAGGTTATTTTTTCAACAAGTTTTAAGAATTGCAAATTTCCTATTGATAGAAAATTACCTTATTTTCTCAATTGATTTTGGAAACTTTTAAAGAGTATTATTTGTGGGACTGTTGAAGGTCCCTTAAAGATGGAATTATTGCTATAATTATTTGATTTTAGCAATCTCACTATTATTCTTGAACAAACAAGAAAACATAAATCTCTGAGATAATTCTGACTGCTGACTGAGACATCAGACTGCATTATTTCATCAGCACCCAATCGGAGAAGGAATCAAAGATTTGAGGGTGAGCAAGAGAAAGATAGAGAGGGAGAGAGAGAGAGCGAGCGGATATTTAATGCCCATTCCTATTGGAATTCCCGCTTTCCTATAATTATCATTGGTTCTTATCAAAACGGCATCAAGGTGTGTTTGACGCTCTTTCTCTCCATTTTTGCTCCTCTCTAGGCATTCTTCTTTATTTCAATAGCATGGCAAACTGATAAGAAAAGAAACTTTGTAATTTGTTATTTATTTGTATTTGCAAACACACTGGAAAGCAGAAATTAAGACAAAAGCAGAAAAAAAATCGAGCAAAGCCAAACACGCACGCACACACTGTAAAACATTTACAGTAAAAAAGAGCGCGCCAGAGAGACGGAGAGAGAGAGATAGAGAGCGTGTGGCGGCGGCGGCATTGTCCGTCTGGCATTTGACGTTTATTACTGTATTTTTTGTGCCTTTGCGCGCGAATTCGCTGCGCAACGCAAATTAAAATTAAAAGAGAGCAGAAAAGGTAAAGGAAAATGCAAAAGCAAAATTAATTTCTTTCCTTTATGAACGGCGTGGCGGGAGATACTATATGTGTGTGTGCAAGAGAGAGGGAGTCAGTGCTGGAGAGAGAGAGAGCCATAACGAACTTTTGACACATTTGCCTTTGTTTTTTTGTTTTTTTGTTTGTTTGTTTGTTTGTATTGACTTTGTTCATAACAAATGACTTACCTGCTCTTCGATTAACTGCTAGGCCGATTCTCTGCTAAAAATTAAAGTTGTTTTGTGTACAAAATCAAAAAATGTTTAAACATTCAATGCGAACATAGAAACACACACGCACGGACGCACACGGACACAAATATAGTGTAGTAATGTGTAGTAATTTGTTGGTGTTGGTGTTGCTGCTGCTGCGGCTGTTGTTGTTGCTGTGGCTGGTGCTGCTGCTGCTGCTGCTCTTTCGTTGGCGGTCAGATGTTGCATTTTCAATGATTGCCGATGCGCTCCTCTCCTCCTCTCACTCCTTCACATTTAATTAAGTTTAGTTTTTTAAATCTAAAAAACGTACGCGAAATCACAAACACACGCGAACACACGAACACACACACAGCAACTAGTAATTCTGCTGTGCGAACGAGACAGAGACAACATCAGAGGCAGAGGCAAAGGCAAAGGCAGAGCAGAGTCACACACAGGCAGCGCTTACGAAAAAATGTTTGTGTAAGTTTCCGAAAATAATTCCATGGGAAAATCCACTTCACTTGGGTACTACGCGGCCGAGTAAAGGGTTTAAATAGGAAACTAGTCCATTTTGTGTTGTTTTTGATTGTTTTTAAACGAAATTTAGTTGCGTGTTTTGTGTTGCAGAGAAAAGAGCACGAAGATATATATTTATATATATATTTCGGCAAATCAGCTGTTTGTTCGATAGTTTTTGATAAGTGCTGGAAAATGGTCTGTAGAACGTTTACGCGATATGAGAATAAAGAGTATTCGATAACAGAACCGATGAAAGTGTAAATGTAAAAATGAAGTAGAAAAGTAGGCGCAGTGTTCAAATTAGTCGAATTGGTTGCCAGTCAATGCACCTAGATCATATCACTTTCAGCTTGTTTTTTACACCCAAAATGCATTGCTAATCCGAATCATAGATAGTTTTTGTCAATTGGATGTGCCATAAAATCCTGTAGAGTCCTGAGAATATCCAAAACATCCAAACCAATCAGTCTAACTGCTTAAAATTGTATAACAATGTTATTTTATAATAATCTATACAATTTTGCGATTTTCGCGCCAAATTTTCAAACAATTCAGTGTTAAAAGAGCTCTCAATGAAATATTGCGCGTCGTTCGATTAATCTCCCGCCTAATTTGATTTAAAAAAGCGAGCAACTTTTTTGCCCCTGAAGAAGAAATTGAGCAGGCTACGAAAGTCTTCTCCGCGCGCGGACAGAACCAAGCAGTGGGCCGGTATGCGCTGATCCTCCACAAGGAACATTATGTCCGAGTACAACTTGTTCATGCAGAGGCGACCCATGTCCGCAAAGACAGCATCTCTTCCAGCATCTCTTCCATGCCTGTTTATTTTTCTCGATGGCCCTGTCTGTGTGGAACGAATAGCATATGTATTTGTATTCCGTAAATTCACTAAACTTAACTTATTTTATTTCGGTTTCGTTCGACACAGCTTAGCTTTTGGATTCTGTGGAAATTAAGTTGGCGGCTCTTGCATATGTCGGCTATTGTAGTATCGATAACTTTAACAGCTGAGAGCACTAACCATCCAACGGATAAAATTGTTTCGTTTTGAAAAGTAAAAAATCTTTTGTTTTGTGAAAACGGGAGCCCCAATATATGTGTTTTTCAAAGTAAAAGTAAAAACCCGGAGATGAAGTTTCGAAGTTGCATTTCTACATGACATTTACATAATTGCACATTAGAACAACGAGGTGAGTCTAGTTATCGGCCTTAACAAGATATCAGTTAATCGATACAATAAAATAACAAGTACTATTCAATTTATAACAAAATGAAGCCTGAAAAACTCTGAATAACCAAACTAACAGATTTTATGTTGCAGCATAATAGCTTTACACTCACGTGCAGACAATCCAACATTGGTATTGCGCTCCCAATAAATTGCACTAAAAAAAACGAAAACTGAGCCCATACCAATCTGGAACCGATCTAATGTAAGCAATTGCTATACATTTGTATGTACTCATTTGTATTCATTTTTTCGTTTCCCATCCATACATAAAACAGGTGCAAAATGAGTCAACAGGCTGCCACTGACATTGCAAAGGAAGTCGTAGTAAGAAAGTCCCGAACAACTATTCTCGATCTAAACGAGGATTGCTGGATAGAGGTCATGAAGTGTCTGAACGTAAAAGACCAGCTAAGACTTGCTTCCTCGAACTTGTACATTGGAGAGATCTTCCAGAGATACGCGAGCCTTCGGTATAAACGTATCGATGATTCAATAACGAAAGATATTGACGACGAAGAGCTCAAACAACTGCTGCAGATCGTTGGTGAGCATCTGGTTAGCTATGAGTCCGATTTGAGCTGCAGTTTGAGTAGCGATCAGCAACTGGGGCTCTTGCGGAGCCACTGTACAAATCTCGAACATTTGCGAATGACCTTTCAAGAGCCCCGAAGCGGATGGGACAATCTATACAGCCTGACAACACTCAAATCTTTGGACGCTTATCTGAAAATGGAGGAAAGATGGTGCTCGGATTTTGTAAACAGTCTCAAGCAATTCACGTGTCTACGGAGACTAAAGATGAAAGCGCGACGCTATAGCGGAAATGAATTGTATGCTCTAGATCAACTAGAATCTCTGGAAGTGTGGGAATGTGATGGATTCGATGATAAGAACTTGGAGGATTGCTTCCAAACGATGAAGCAATTGCGGGATCTTAAGTTTTTATTTTTTAAAAACATCAGTAAGAATACTCTTGAAATTCTGGTGAAAAACTGCCAGCAGCTGGAACGTCTGGCATTTAGAGGACATTATCTCGACTCAAGAACCCGTGAGCTGGTCTGCCAGTTGCCAAGGTTGAAACATTTGCAGTTTACTGCCCGTTATGTATCCGACTCGTTCATCGAGGGTTTGATCAACAAACAGGGTTTTCCTCTGGAAAGTTTTATACTGGAAAGTATGGATTTGTCCAAGCTACAGCTTAAGCATATTTGCGATATTTCTTCACTCAAGGAACTCCGTGTATCCTGCGACACCCTCCCATTGGAAGACTTGCAGAAGCTGAAGAACCTTCAATACCTTCACATAGCAAAGCGAATTACGATTGGCCAAATACTGATTCTCCTAAACGGTCTTCCGCACCTAAAATTTCTCAATGTAATATTTTGGGGTAAGATAAATAATGCGATGTTAGTTAATTGTGTTCGTTCCTGGGTGAGCAAACAGAGCGAGAAGCGAGAGAAGATCAAAATCGTTCTCTCTGATTTATGTTATTCCGATTTTCCCTATATTTTGTACGCGCATCCCATGGTCGAAATCAGGATTATTAATGATGGTCATAGATTAAATGCCATCTTAATAAATGAAGAGCTTGGTTAGCCGACCGATTTATCTTAAATCATGGGACTTTAATGCATGAAACCCGAATAAATATTACCTAATATACGTTTAATTCTTTGTGAAGATAATCATTTACTCGTCTGGCTATACGGCTATATACGTTATTCGGTACTCGAAGAGTTGAGGGATATATTAGTTTTCTTGTGGTATATTCTTGATCAGCATCACTGCTAATTCGTCCATCTGGATAAGCGCTTAGATCTCAGAGACTTTCGGAGCTCGAGAAACCCAATTTTGTGTTCTTATGAAGTTTGCAATCTTTCTAGGACTAGTTTTGGACATTTCTGAAATGTCTGGACATAGGGCATGCCCAGGTATTGTAGCCTTCTCTTGCTGAGAGCTGGACAGGAGCAGAACAGGTGTTCTACCGTTTCCTCCTCCTACTCATCTCTACAACTTCGGCAAAAATCGTTGAGCCTAGGAGCCTATTAGCCAGTGCCCCGTGAGGGAACGGATGACTACGCTGCACCTTTTTCTGCCGAGCTTACATAGCTCTAGTGGCTTGGGTTCATGCCCCACTTCAAGGCAATAGCTTTTTTGCAAGAGTATAGGGCTATCGTAGCCTTCTTCACTCTATCTTTTACGTTCAGGTTGCAGTTAAGCTTCTTGTCAATTACCAACCCTAGGTAACTAGCACTGTCGCTGAAGGAGAGCCTACATTCATTTAGTATTGGAGGGTTGTGGGGCGGAACCTTGTACTTGTTTGTGAATAGCACGAGTTCCGTTTTTGAGGGATTTACTCCCAATCCTCGCGATTTTGTCCATTCTGACAGTCTCGCGAGCTTTGAGTGTTTGGGTCCCAGAGTGTTTGAGGGTATTTCCCCGAGAAACTGATAACTAACTAATAACCCCCCCTCCAGGTCACATAGAATCCTATTGACTGCTATGTTCCATAGAAGGGGAGACAGGACACCACCTTGCGGAGTGCCTCTGTTGACATACCTATATTGAGTGGACGATCCCATTGATGATGTCACCGTCCTGCATGTGAGCAATTGATCGATGAGCATCACCAAGTGACCGTCCACTCCCAGGTCAGTCAGTGCTTCCGTAATGTCACCTGGGACGACGTTGTTAAAGGCTCCCTCGATATCGAGGAAGGCTATAAGAGAGTATTCCTTGAGGTGTAGGAGTGCCCTTCAGTGTGTACTTCATGGAGTGCCGTTTCCGTGGATCTTCCTTTCCGGTAGGCATGTTGTGCTCCTGACAACATTTGAGGACTAATAATTGTCCTCAGATGTAGTCCGACAAGTCTTGAGAAGAAAGGACGATAGGCTAATTGGTCTAAAGTCCTTTGGGGTCGAGTGCGAGGCCTTACCCGCTTTGGGAACAAAGACTATTTTCGCCTTGAGCCATTCTTGTGGTATATTCCCCACCACTAGTATCTTCCTGAAGATACATTGTAGCCAGTTGATGGCCGAGTCTCCGGCCTTTTGTAGTTGGGCCGGAATGACCTGGTCCGGAGCTGGTGATTTGCACGGATTAAAGCTGTTTACTGTTTATGTTCCGTTTGGTAAAAATATGGTCCATCGTGGCTGTTGGGTTTCAAGCAGTACGTGGAGCGACTCCTCGCTGGAGTTGGTCTACGTTCCGTTGTTCCTTTTAAGATACCCTACCGAGGGGGTGGTTTTTGAGAGGATCTTGCGCAGCTTTGCGGCTTCTGACGTCTCCTCTATCTCCGAGCAGAATTTTTGCCAAGATGCCCTTTTTGCTTTTCGTGTTTCTTTTTTGGATTGGGCAAGACTGACTTTGTAGTCTGCCCAATGTTTCTCCTCGTTAGCGCTTTTGGCTCTGTTGAAGAGAGTCCTACAGCTCTTACGTAGGATGTCGATTTGTTTCGACCACCAGGGGGGTTTCCTTTTACCCCTTTTCTTGTGTGGCAGTCAAGCCGCCGTGAAGGACTTGTTGCATGCTTCCGTGAACCTGTTCACTATGCGATCTAAATCGTCTTGAGTGTCTGGGCTCGTTGGTGCCTGGTTGGGGAGTAATTCCTCCAATACTGAGCTATATTTTACCCAGTTGGTTTTCCTGGGGTTAATTTAGTCGGTGGGTTTTGGGCTCTCGAGGGATAAAATCGTCTCGATATACCTATGGTCAGAGAAGGAATGGTCCTCTAGGTCTCTCCAACTTTTGCTGCTTTACAGTGGTGGAGATTTATTTGAAGGAGTCTCAGAGACATCTTCAAGGATCTCCACCACTGTAGTGTCGGCGTCTGAGTCGTCAGATACATCATCACGACACATCGCCTCAAAGTCACGCATCAGCTCTGCGTCAGAGGAGTAGCCTTCTTTAGTCGGCTCCAGCTCGCTGTCGGGTGCCTCGATCTCCGAGGCAACATCCTGCACGACTGGGTTGTCGACAGGACGAGCCTTGGCCGAAATCCCCATGTCTTTGCAGACTGGGGGTGGCCCTGGGTCTTTGTCGAGCAGCTCGAAGCAGCGGTCGGCCAGTGCCGCTTCCACCCACTTCCATTGGCTCCTTGGTATCCTGCCCTCCGCGCTGCCTTTATCGAGGACGTCAATCAGCGTCCTCTCCTTGGCAATCTGCGCGAAGGAGATGTTTGGCACCACCCTGGACCTTTTCGCGGCCGGACCGGGTGTCTCCTGCGACCGTTGTCTCTTTGGTTGTGAGACCATTGTGAAGTGTGGGAGCACCGCTGTGGCCCACTCCACCTTCTTAAGCCAGTCAGCTGATGGCCTGACCTCCGTACTGGCATTTTGCCGAAGAGGAAGAGTGCCCTGCACTCCTCCTTTCGGCATATGTGTGTTTTTTAGCTTGGGCGCTGGTCGAAGGCAGATCATCTACCTCCACTTTACCAGAAGGTCGGGCAGCCGCAATGTTGCTTAGCTGCCTCTCCAAGGTACGTGTTAGGAGATGGTCTGCCACCCACCCCAGATTCGGGATGGGACCCACTCGGGTTCACACCAGCGCTTTCCGCCTTACAGGTCTGTCCTGCTGTTGAGCTGGTCGGGCCAGGCCTTTGGGCCGATGCCTTCCCATGCAGGGGATTGCTCCCATTTGACATTTGGGGAGTGCCAGACTCTGTTTTGTTTTTTTGTGTTTTTTTGTTTATATTATTTTTGTTATACATGTTACATCCCACGAGAGAGAGTTTGGCTTTACAAAGGACGAAAATCTGTGGCATCCACAATTTTAAGGATACGAGATAGCCAAAAACTCGGAATCATAGAGAATCAGATCGGATAAACAAATTCGGATCTCCCAATAATACTAGCAAGGATCTCCAGTCCTGGCAACTGTGAGCCCCTTTTGGGTTCAATCAAAACCACAACAGAAATAAAACAAACTCCATTAGACAAGCAATTCACATTTAATTTACTAGGCGAGTCGAGCGGCAACTTTTTCCGCTTTCTTTTTCGGAATTCGAGCAACCCTTGCTGTTTCTACTACTACGGTCTCCACGACATAACAATGATATTAAGACTGCGCACTACATTTAACTAGACTCAACGGCCAATTGATTAAAGGCGATTAAAGTTAGGCCTTCCACCCGGCACGGCACACGGACACTGAGCTTCCCTTCATCCTGGATTAAACTGGAAACTGGATGTCCTCGTGTGGATGGTTCAGTCGAACTGCACAATATCGCCGTGCTGTCGAATGAGTTTTTCCAGCGAGTTGCATCCGAAAATGTCCACGTCAGCGTGGGCCTCGTCGAGAACTTTTGTCTCTGCCTCCTCGCTTAGGACGTAGTAAAACGGAGCGGACTGTGGGGTACGGATGCTCTCCAACATAAGCTGATATTCGAGGCAAGCCTTGAGATCCACAATGTCAAACGAACGGAAGCTAACTATAGGCGTATGGGGAGATAGACGCATCTGCAGGGTTTCTATCTGCTGATCGAGATTCTCGGTGGCCAGGTCGAAAATATACACCACCAAAATCGTTGGATTAGCCATCCCGGCATTCAGTTCGTAGTCGCGAGTCAGTAACATCTCGTTATAGGTGTTTACCACAGTAAAATCGTACAATGTGAGCATATCGATTACGATCAGGTTCATGCCGCAGTCGGAGAGCTGGCGCATGAACTGCTCCAGCACCTTGTATCGCCAGGCTAGGGGTCGCACGCTGGCACTCCAAAAGTACCAAAAGATGTTCCTCTGCCAAGGGAATGTCTGGCGAAGGGCATCAGTCGTCAGGGTCTTGCCGACGCCAGGTGGCCCGACCAATGCCACCGAACGGAACATTCGATCGCGACTCAGTTCCTGCTGCAAGCGGGCGAGGGCATGCTCCTGGCCCAACACGCGATCGCCAATCTGCTTGAAGATACGCCGCATGTCCACTGGCTGAGCACAGTAGTAGTCCTGGGCTGAATCGTAGACTGTCAAAGCGGGCATGGCGCCCAAGGTTACATCTGCCTCAGCTGTGGGATCACCTGTGTACTTCTGGACGATGAAGAAGGTCAACCAGGCCGCAAAGATTGCGGCCGCCGTAAAATTGAGTAACGTCAAAGTCTCTAACACACAGTTTAGACGTTCGACTCCATGCAACTCTGTCTCGTAGTGTAAAACCTCGATCGGAAAGTCATCATCGCCGTGGTGATCCATGAACTGGCGGCGAACTGGCTCGACGCGTGCCTGGTTTCTGTGCTCCCTTGGCATGGCTAACAAAGAGCGTTAAATAGAATGAAATTCACTTGACAAAATTACATGATGAATAATGTAATTACCGAGTAACAGAAATAAATAGAAATAATTAACGACTGAAATGAATGTACTGTTATTTGACAGTGTTGGAAAGGGAGAAAAGTATTCAAACAGAGTTGCTTCACACGCACCAAACAGATTCGACTTGTAGCCAGCCGAACTGGTAGCTCACCTCCCGAGGAAGTCAGGGGTGTTTCCGATCAGATAATTTGACGATTTTTTGGCATCACATTCAAAGAAACGTTATACAAACAAATAAAATATTACCCTCTCCGATGCCTCCTAACCTTCTAAGAGAGAAAATAAAATATAGTTATTCTGTGGTGTGGGTGTGGGGGAGGGACTGGTGCTGGTCATCGTTGGCTGGTGCCTCGAGATCCGGTGGGCACTTCTTGTTTTCGGGCTTGTATCATATCAAATATCAATTAAGTTATCCTAATTTTGCAAGATCTAATGAAACATGTGGATAGCAACTCGGAGGCAATCTGCTACAATAAGAGAATAACGTTCATTTATCAGTTAACATTTGATTTATTTACTTGAAAAAATAATTAATTAAATTAAAATGTTCTCGCTAAGAGTAGTAGTCTAAGCCGCTTTACATATTAGGTAAATACATACATATGTACATACATATAGATACATATGTATATCGATGTGTAAATTTATGTACATGAGGAATTCAGTGTAGAGGCTAAAATTTAAGAAAGAGGCGTGGCAGACAATTACAAGTACAAAAAACGAATCACACAACAATGGAATTACGAACTAAACTAAACGTTAAGAGTAGTAGTCACAGTGCGGGCTTGAATTGGAAATCGTTTCAATTATCGACAATTGAAAATGGATTGCACAGAGCACAAACAAAATAATATTAACTGACTTTATAGGCTTCATATTTGTCTGTGTTGGGGTGTAGTCTAGTCTAGTCTAGTTTGGTGTGGTGTGGTGTGATTGTGTGGTATACTCGATGCACGTCTAAGGCACTCTATAAACAATTTCAGCTAACAATCTGTTTTAAAATGTATTCTGTCATCTGTGTCATCATCATCTACGGACTAATGGAGGAGCATTAGGAATTACTGAATTTCTCGTCGCTGGTCAGCACGTTGTAGGCACAGCCCAGGGCCCACGAGATTTCGTGACCATCGATCTTCTTGTAAAGCTGCAAGAAACAGACACACACACGAACAGAAACATTTAGATACTCGTTGGACCAATGTAACAAATTATCTGAAGTGCATTTACCTTAATTTTCTTGCCATCGTTGAGGCCAAATCCCTCGCGCAGAAGCGTAGATATGAAGGTCAGATCGAAGCACATAAACGGCTGCTCGTCATTGGGAATGGCACAGATCTCTTGCGCCTTTTTTCGATATGCCTCGACAGTGGTCTCCCCGCCGGCCAACGGATCCACGAGACCCGACTCAATGGCACGCTCAAAGTAGTAGCTGAATGCGGCCACCGCATGCTGCTTAAGGGTGAATGGCTTCGGCTTGACCAGAGGCATCACCTTGCTCTTGACCAGCTCGAGGCAGGCCTCAAAGTCGACAATTGGCTGCTCGGCTGTACTGGACTTGGTGTTGTCCCTGCCACTAACCTTGTACTGGACATTGCCGTAGGTCCAAGTACGATTGGCAATGATGGGATTGACGCACACACTCTCCAGCAGAGTATCCTCCTTCTTGTGGCCGTGGGTGAAGACGGCATGGCGGGCGGCCATCAAGCCCAGTCCCAGATAGCTGTGTGTGAACACATTGATTTTCTTGCTGGAGGTGACCACCTCGTGCATGTACTTGTCGTAGACGGGCACCTGCTCAGGATCTGTCGGCGAGAAGGTGACCTGGGTGCTGCCGCCGCCCAAGTCCAAGGCAGCTGCCTGGTTGGTTTTTGAAAGGCGACCCAGCAGGAAGTTGACGGTGAACCAGCTGAAGATGCCCTCGTCGGTGCCATCCATGATCTCCACTGCGTCCATGTCCACGCTGAACTCTGACTTGGCGAACAGATCCCGCACAGCATTGAGGATGTTCTCCGCCTTGCTCTGGGGCAGCAGTCGCAGTCCGGCGGTGGCCTTCAAGACCAGCGGCGTTGACGACCAATGCTCCTTGGGTATAAAGGCACGAGCTTCATCCAACAGAAGCTTAATGGAGTGCGCTCCCTCGGCGGGATTGTCGGCAAAGGAGCTGAGGCCCGGCTTACGCTCCTTGAACAGCTCCTCGTACAGCACCAGCTTATTATCTATAAAGCTACGATTAAACTTGTAGGCCAGCACCCGACTCCCTGTTGATCCTGCGTCAATGATGGCCGCGTATTGCACTTTGCTGTAGCCAAACTTCGAGGCCAGACGGGCCAGGTACGGACTGGCATTCTCTGAGACAAAGCCTGCGTTGTCAGCCGATTCCGTTCCAGTTGTGGTTTTTGTTTTCCGATTCGGTTTGGAGGTAGATGATCGGGAAACAATGGGTTGATGCGGAAAATGTGGTTCAATGTGCGAGAAGGCCGCGGTGACAGTAGGAAAATCAGAATGTTTGGTTAGTACAACTTTGGGGGGTTCTTCGTGAACAAAATACATATGATACACACCAAAGACAAAGAGTAGGAGGACTACAGACACAACCAGGCACAAAAATGATATCTTTAGGCCGCTGGGACCTCGACTCCCTCCGCCGCTGCCAGCGACAGAGCCGCTGCCTTTCCGGCGGTTGCCCTGTGACGGTTTCTCATCCGTGGCCAGCTAAATGGGGAGGGAGGGAGAGATTGGAATAAAGTTAAACGGTTAGAATATGATCTTTGAGAATTCTTTTTAATATAGTTAATGGGTTTTCTACCAGCTTATATTCGTATTTCATTGCTCGGTTTCGTTGCGCTTGTCGCTGCCCGTCGCTGTGCCGCAAATATTATGCATAATAAGCTTTCGCTTAGACACATTTGAAGTGTTTGCCCATTTTAAATATTAGCAGGCCGCCACGCCATCACCATACACCATACAATAAGTATGTATCTTGCTTTATTTTTCTCAGTCTCTTGTTTGTTATCTCTTGAAATGTCAATTGTTAATGGTCGTTTTGTTTCATTTATTTTTCGTTCTCTTCTTTTTTTTCGGACCGCTTTTATCGTTCGCTCACATGTGCCAGGGCTGCAGAGCCGCACAGCTTGCGCAATCGATAACTGGACAAACAGCTGACAGGGCTGCAGGAATACAACGGTCGTTAATCGGGCTTCAATTCAAATTTCAGCAACAGTCTATTCATTTAAGCCATCTTTGCTCCTAGTCCAACAAAAGATTAAAGCAAATAGATGTGTAATACCTATAGGTAAAACTGTGCTCCCTGTGCATCATTATTATTATAATATATTCATTAAAGAATCTTGAAAGCAGAGATCAAGTAATCGTTTAGGCACGCACCCTTATCCTATCCCCTTCTACCCAAACAATCATCACAGCCCCCCAGCAAAAGTTCAAAGTCATGCCAAATTACAAAATGTTTAGTGTACAGCAGCGAGCAGTGGGCTAGTAACTGTTTTTAGAGGGCATCTTATCACACAACCTTCAAGCGATATGGCCACGATTAGATACTATAGCTATGCATGTCTGGGCACGAAATAAAATGGGGCAGGCAGATCTATTAGTCTGATTAAATAAAAACGTTTCTGGGGCAACGCAAACAAAACTGATGAAATTACCATTATTTAAACAAATGTTTCGCTTTTGGTAAGTGTGTGACGACAAAGCCCCCTCCGCTTTCCCTTACCCTACCCCTTCCAAAACAATGAAATAAAGTCAACATACACATAGTCAAAACTTAGTGCAGACTGTTGTGCGTCTGTCGACCACTAAACGGGCCTGGCGACAAGTACTAGAAATTATTTAATAGCAATTACATATATGTATATACATATGTATGTACGTATGTGCATTGAAATGCGGAATGAGAGCCATTAAATATTCAAAGTGAGAACTTATCACATCTGCTGCAAAGGCGTGGGCGAGGAGCGCTACTGTAATCAATAATTCAACTGATAACTAGCGACGTGCACGGCTTTCTTGTGTCGATTAATGGTGAGTAAGACGTTCCAGATATGTACATATGTATGTATGTACATATGGGTGAACCGAGCTCTATATGACACGGACACACTTCATCATGAAATTGTAGTTGAGGCACGAACACTATTATTATTTCAATTATTACACAAGGTTCATGATGGACTAGACCAGATTTCCATAAATCAATCAATATATCTATTCGAATGCATTGAAAAGTAAACATTTTGTAGAATAGAGTAGTAAAAATCGCTTGAAAGGCAATTACAAAATTGAAATGTTAAGTCTTATCCGGAAATCAATAGTGACAGATCTTATTTCTGTAGTAGAATATTTTCAAATTGTCTAGTTTTTGATTCACACAAGAAATAGAGTTTCTAGCCAGAAACGAGCTTGCGGAAATACTATCTATAGATACATAGAACCACTGTGCGAACACGAGGGTTAAGGCCACGACGATTCCCCCCCACTTACTTGCAACCTGTTCGGCCCCCTCTGCAGCTGCTTCATTCTCCACTCCGCTCGGCTCCGCCCACACACAGTGCAATGCAATCCACTGATCCCCACAAGCCGAAAGACTCTCTCGCTGTGTATCCCACACAATGGTGCGCTTCGGGGAAAGCAATTGAAAAAGTTGTCTAGTCTAGCCAGATTGTTGTGGCATTATCATCAATCGACTGCCAACACAATTTGTTTGTGTGTTGTTTTTTATTTGTTGTTTCTGGCACTCGGATGACCTTGCGAATGAGAAATTCAGAGATATCTATGTGTATGTATGGGCACCCAAAAGCCAACAAAACCAACCGGCTCGAGCCCAAAGGCCAGCGAATTAAGCCATTATCTCATTGTCTACAATATTATACAGGTGCCATTGCAAAGTTCATAAACATTTACATGTATGTACATATGTATATGTATATGTAAGACAAATTAACATTATTGATTAGTTTCAGCTATCGATCTACATATCTATCTACTTATGCACTTGTGTACCTTTTATTTCAAAAAGAAATTAGCATAAAATTTTGCACACCCTTTAAACCAGTTTGGCAGCTTCTTCTGCTTCTGATACTGCTCCATCTCACTCCTACTCATCACTCTAAGTCTACATATCTATCGCTCTCTCTCCCTTGCCGGCATTGAATCTACTTATCTATCTGTTCGAAAACGTAAGTAAATAGGAATTTTAAATACAAAATTGGCACCCCTTTAAATACTACACTACTGGTTGAAACAATTATTTTACTTTGTGTACGACGGGCGGTGCGGAAAGTGTAGGGAATCTTTTGAATTTTCAACTTCCGCCTCAAAAGAGCAACAAATTTCTGTAGGAATCTCGTTCTCGCTCTAGTGATTATTTTCATCAGTGTGCGTGTTGTGGGTGTGTGTGCACACCGAAATTGGCATTTAAAAAATTGAATTCTTTTACCCCTTTAACCTTTGACCTTACTTTTCTTTTGCGCACATCGGTGGTCGTCATGTTGTACTATTTGTTTTTTTATTTTACTTTGTACTTTATTATGTAAATACTCGAAACGAAACGAAAATGTTTTCCCGTACGGATTATAAGTTAGCACATTACTTAAAACTTTTTTTTAGCGATCGCCGACGAGTAGTACGCATGCATGTGCATAGAGTATATATGTGTGTTATCTGTTTAGCGCGTTTAATGACTTGCGTTTGACCGGACAACCAACTGTGGTCACGCGTACGGTACGGAATGGCGGGCGTCCAAAATATTTATTTACATTTATTTACTACCAGTCCGCTAGGGATGTTAAGATATTGATACATCCATATATCGATATATATTTTTGGTTGATTTTTTGTCCTGCCGAAAATAATAATTTGAATTTTTTCGGGATATATCATCGGCGGAACGGATCTAATCTTCTGAGTTCAGAAAATATACACTATTTTTTGTTGCAGGACGTGGCACTTTTGGTCGTATGGCACTAGACTTAATTAGCGCTTAAGTAAACCGTGGCAAGAGCTGTGACACTATTTTTGTCAAAACATTGCCCTCCAACTCGCACAGACAGTTAGATTAGCCAACTGAGCTGCCTCCACATCCAACCTAAATCATATATATTAAGATTAACTCTGCTTTTTAGATAATAAAAAAGGAATTAAGTGTAATGTCATACGACCTTTAGCAACGCATATCGATATTTGTGTGCGATAAGCGGAACGAACTCAGAGTTTTAAGAAGAGTACCCCTTATGTTGTCATTGATACTATCGATGTTTCATATAAGATTTGGAGCAGCAATTGAATTCATCACTAACCATAAAGATACCATATATTCAATTCAAATTCACTCAAGAAACTCACGTCATTGCAACCATTGCGTCATACAAATTCATACAAGAAACAAGGCAAGTCATTGCAAAGTTATCATCTTCCGAGCAATCAATTCGCTACAAGGTGATCAAATACCAAAAAAAAAGAAACTACGAAATTAAGCCGAAAATATTTAATCTGTTGTGGAAAAATTCAATCGATTTAACGTAAGTAATTGCAATATATGTTTATGCATTTGTGACTTACAAATTCCTTTCCAGCGAGATCCATATATACACAAAAATACGTATACATATATACGTACAAAACATACACAAAGGTTCACATTATCAGCAGAACAGAAAATAACCACCAAACCATACAGTACATACTGTATAATTCATAGTTCTGTATATATATTATAAGTATGTACTCAAAAAGCAAAATGAGTCAACACGCTGGCACTGGCAATGCAAAGGAAGTCGTAGTAAGAAAGTCCCGAACAACTATTCTCGATCTAAACGAGGATTGCTGGATAGAGCTCATGAAGTATCTGAACGTAAAAGACCAGCTGAGACTTGCTTCCTCGAACTTGTACATTGGAGAGATCTTCGAGAGATACGCGAGCCGTCGGTATAAACGTATCGATGATTCAATAACGCAAGATATTGACGACGAAGAGCTCAAACAACTGCTGCAGATCGTTGGTGAGCATCTGGTTAGGTTTGAGTCCGATTTCTACAACTGGAGATTGAGTTGTAATAATAATAATAATCAGCAACTGGGGCTCTTGCGGAGCCACTGTCCTAATCTCGAACATTTGCGAATGACCTTTCAAGAGCCCCGAAGCGGATGGGACAATCTATACAGCCTGACAAAACTAAAATCTTTGGACGCTTATCTGCAAATGGAGGAAAGATGGTGTTCGGATTTTGTAACCAATCTCAAGCAATTCACGTGTCTACGGAGACTAAAGTTGGAGACTCCGCAAGACTATAGCGGAAATGAATTGTATGCTCTAGATCAACTGGAATCTCTGGAAGTGTGGTATGGTGATGGATACTCTGATAAGAACTTGGAGGATTGCTTCCAAACGATGAAGAAATTGCGGGATCTTAAGATTGTATATTTTAAAAACATCACTATTAATACTGTTGAAATTCTGGTGAAAAACTGCCAGCAGCTGGAACGTCTGGCATTTATGAAAAATTGTATCGACTCAAGAGCCCATGAGCTGTTCTGCCAGTTGCCCAGGTTGAAACATTTGCAGTTTTCTGCCTTTTCTTTATCCGACTCGTTCATCGAGGGTATGATCAACAAACAGGGTTCTCCTCTGGAAAGTCTTATACTGGAAAGTATGGATTTGTCCAAGCTACAGCTTAAGCATATTTGCGATATTTCTTCACTCAAGGAACTCCGTGTATCCTGTGACACCCTCCCCTTGGAAGACTTGCTGAAGCTGCAGAACCTTCAATACCTTCACATAAAAATGCCAATTACGACTGACCAAATACTGATTCTCCTAACAGGTCTTCCGCACCTAAAAGTTGTCAATTTATTATGTTGGAATGAGATAAATGTTGCGTACTTAGTAAGTAATGTTCGTACCTGGATGAGCAAGCAGAGCGAGAAGCGAGGGAAGATAAAAATCGGTATCTCTGATTCATGTCATACCGATTTTCCCTTTATTTTTTACGCGAATCCTATGGTCGAAATCGGGACAGCTCATTATTACACTCCCATATTAATAAACGAAGAACTTGGTGAACGCGATCAGAACTAGTTAGCTGACCGATTTATATTGAATAGTTTACAATGGATAATAATAATAATTTATGGAGTTCGAATAAATGAAACACCAATTAATTTTGGCAAATATTTGTACGTTATATTTATTGTATTCTTATTATTTATATTTTATTCTATTCTCAGCTGGGGCTCAACATTCGGTCCCAGTGAAGAAGAATCAAAACAGGCCACAAATTGGCTAGGTTTCCTAGGAACAACTAAGAAGGACTAAGAACGACGACGACAAAGAAGTAATACAAATTTAGCATTTCTTGGCCTGCTGTAATAGAATAGTGTCTTTATTTAACTTTGCTTCAAATGAATCATAGGAAATACATCATTTATAGCCTATCGAGGGGATCCATACAGTATTTGTAAATGCATATCAAGTAGAAGGGCAAATAGCGTTGGGTTAAAGCGATTCCATTGCGGAAATTTGGTCTGTTTTTAGAATTACAACTTAGGGATCTGCGTTGGAATAAAAGAGTAATTGAGTGCCTCGATTTCATATGCACTCCAAAGACTCCAAACAATTGGCTATAATAGTTTAGGTGGTTCCGCTCCGAGGGGATCGATCGTTTTATGGCCGCGACAATCTCTGGGGCTCAATGGCCAGCCTATCGACGATGTACTGGGGCATACAGAGCGTTGGATTGATGGCCTTGAGGCCGGAATGTCCCAGCAGTGAGAGACCACCGATGCCGAAAAGTGTGTGGAATATGTCTGGCATGTTGCCCGTACGATCGGAGAAGCCGCCTGTCTCTGCGTCCTGGCAGGACAGTATGAACTGCTGCAGCTTCTCGGAGCTGATCCAGTGCAGGCGGCCCATTATGGTCAGCGAGGAGAGGACCCACCAGGAGTAGCACACATCTGGCAGCTTCTCGGGCCGTCCATTGAGTCCGCCCGAGCCCAGCTGGCGCTCACAGAGCCACCAGCCCAGCTTGTCCACGTCCAGCAAGTGCAATCGGTGTGTGAGTGAAAGGAATCCCACGCAGCAATATATGAGACCTGCAGGAGAGCCACCCAATGAGAGTTATCAGAACGGTACAAAGGTGATTTGCTCAATATCATGATGACTCACCCGCATGGGACTCGGCGCCCGGCTTGGAGCCGAACCCTCCGTCCGTCTGATTGCAGCACGACATGACAAACTTGACCGCCTTCTCGACGTCAATGGTCTGCTCCATGCGCTTGAGCAGCGTCAGAGTGGCCACTGCACAGAAACTGAATCTGGTGTCCACCTCGCCCCATTTGTCGCCAAAGAAGCTGCCGTCCGGCTGCTGCAGTCCCACAATGAATCGCACCACGGCCTCGCAATCGATCTCATTCAGGGCATCATAGGTGCAGAGTATTTGCACCGCTGACAGAGTGTACAGCATGTGCGGATCGTGTCCCTCGCAGGGTGCGAATCCCCCCGTCGTGGAACACTGGCACCGCTTGACAAACTCGATAATGTGCTTCCTTTCCAGGCGATCCAGCTGCCCCATTAGGTCCAAGGCTGTGACGCCCCAGTAGATGCCCGACATGCGCAGAAACTCGGTCATGCAGTACTCGTAGTCGTCCTCCTGCTTGCCATGATTCTCGATGTACTTCACATGCTTACAGAACTGCAGCTCCTGGATGCCCGCGTCGGCGTCGGCGTCGCCTGATCCCCCGTTGGTGGGCTTTACGAAGGTCGTGAAATCCATCGCTGATTGCTCTCAATTGAATGAGATGAGTTTTCTATTCCGCGTTTCGTTTGATTAAATTAATTGGCTGTGCCCAATAACAAAAATATCAAGCAGAGGAGCAGCTGATTGGCCTACGAGATGGTTGGCAACGCGGTCGTAGGCTATCAAACAGCTGATCAGACGCGCATTTGTGTATGTATGTATGTATTGTTGGTATTAAATAAAGCACTGCAAATATAAGAATAAGTCTAGTATATAATAAAATTCTTTATTAAGATTAGAAGAAGTACAAAAGTATGATTTCCTGACTATGCCACCTCCACATTGCTTGCTGGATCGGCCTCATCAATACTGAGAGATACAATGTGCTTGCCCGGCACCATGACGTTGCCCAGGAGACGGGGTTCCTGTCCCTCCACCAGATACTCGGCGCACATGGAGAGCACAATGTTGGCATCCCGATCCGTGCAGTTGAAGAAGCCAACCAGGACACGTCCATCGGTTATAACGATGCGCAGGACACGACCCAACCATTTTTGCAGCTTTCTTCGTCCTGGTGTCATGTTGGGATCATTCATTTGGTGCGGGGCATTTGTGGTGATTCGAAAGGGTTCCGCTGGAGCGACAGACTGCACCTGCACTTGGTGGCCACTTATAGTGAGATCTTCCATACTTCAAATATTGTCGTAGTAATTTGTCAGCTCAATTATTTCACACTCAAATAGACTGAAGTTGCATGTGTATCTAGACCAGGGCTCCATTCGGTTTCGTATCAGTACGGTCACACTGGCACAGACAGCTGACAACAATTTTGCGGCACTTTTGTTTCTCCGAAACTTCAAAACATTTCTTGCTTTTTTGCAGTTTTATTTTGCATAAATATCAAGCAATCAAAATGGCGTGCAGTCCTTTGAACATAGGCGATCAGTTTCCCAACTTCGAGGCCGAGACTAGTGTGGGAAAAATAGACTTTTACGATTGGATGAACGACTCTTGGGCCATTCTCTTCTCGCACCCGGCCGACTTTACGCCGGTGTGCACTACAGAGCTGGCCCGAGTGGCTGCACTGATTCCAGAGTTCCTGAAGCGTGGTGTGAAGCCCATTGCCTTGTCCTGCGACACTGTGGAGTCGCACAAGAACTGGATTGAAGACATCAAAAGCTTTGGCAGTCAGTACAGAGTTTTGCTTCTACGTAGCCAGTCCAGTCTCATATTTAGAATTCTTTTTCAGAATTGCCCAGTTTTGACTATCCAATCATTGCTGATGACAAGCGCCTGCTGGCCCACAAACTCTCAATGCTGGACAAGGATGAGCTGAATGCGGAAGGTCTTCCTCTGACCTGCCGTGCCGTGTTCATCGTCGACGAAAAGAAGAAATTGCGTCTGTCCATTTTGTACCCCGCTACCACCGGACGCAATTTCGAGTAAGTTGCAAAACAGACAAAGATCCCAGCTTTGGGCTAATTTGGTACATTTGTCCCACTTAAGTGAAATCCTGCGCGTCATCGATTCCCTGCAGTTGACGCAGACGAAGAGCGTGGCCACTCCCGCCGACTGGCAGCAGGGTGGCAAATGCATGGTTTTGCCCACCGTTAAGGCAGAAGATGTTCCAAATCTCTTCCCCAAGGGCATTGAAACTATTGAGGTGCCATCCGGCAAGGGTTATCTGCGCACCACTCCACAGCCCTGAGAGCGAAAATTCCGAAAACGTACATTGTTTTAAAACACGACTTCATTACAAAAATTATAATTAATAACAATAAAAATAATGCACAATAATTTGTTCGCTTACAACCTTTTAGGCCAGGGTAGGGCTTTTAGTCTCTGCAAAAGCATCGCCTGCCGACCGAAACTGCACTAGACATTCGTCTTAAAAACTAAATCAGATGGGAATGTGTTCCAAAAAAGGTCGTTTTTCTGTTCTACGAAAATAAATATACATACATATGTAGTGTAGGTACATCGAATAAAATACAATACACATATAAAATAGAAGGAGTTGATATTGCAACTGTATACGAAACTATAAATAAGGCCAACTCTGTACAATAGATGAAGCACTTTCGAGGATAGAAGAAAGCCAAAGACCAAGCTTTTGCCCGTAACCAAAAGTAACTGAAAAAGAAAGGTTGGATTTCTGATTATTATACTGAATAGGAATACGTTGTAAATACATAGTATCATCGATCTAAAATAGGATAAGGGAAATGTCCCAACTGGAATTATAGAACATAAATTGGCCAAAACCAGATAAATATTCACTTAAAACAGAAATTTTAATACTTGTTCGAATTTTCATGGATTTTGTGATTGCGAATTGAAATCTCTTGGGATCTTGGGATCAGGAAATTGATACCATCTAAGAAATGTAAACAAAGGAGACTTTCCCTTTTGTGATAAAGATGCTCCACGAGCTGTGCTCGTAAGCGTTTGTTTCCTTGAATATGTTAATGAAATGCAAATATGTACATATTATAATGTAAATGGTAAAAGCTTTCGCTACCAAAACAGGTTCCAAGTAGCTCCGAATGGGTCTCGGAGAATCTCAGAGTATCTCAAGTATAAACGAAAATTTGTGTATTCGAAATTTTAACGTTTTAAAATTTCTTTAGAGCAAACTGACAGCGTCACCACGTCATGACCTCGTACTTACCATTTAACTACCACATGCCACTCTTTCTAATCTAAAAACCATTCTGCGTCAGCGTCTACGGCCGGATGATTTCAGCAATCGCCCAAATCGGCGCACAAGGAAGGGCCACAGAATGAGGACAGCAAACCAGAGTGGAGATATATTCTTGAAGGGCCACCAGACGGGTCGTTGCCGTTGCAATGCTCTCGATTTTTGGCCATTGCGTAGTTCGTTCAGGGTCTGTTCCAGGCCGCGTACGCGCTGCTGCACTGCGCCCACATCGTTGTTCATTCGCGTGATTGTGCTTTGGATTTGTCGCAGCAGATCCGTATTCTGGGCAATGGCCTGGGTTACCTCGTGACTTAGATCATATGGGTCATCGTATTCATCGTCCGAGGGCTCCACAATGGCCACGCTGCTGTTGTTGGTATAGTTGTGGCTATCATGAGCATAGTTCGTCGATTTGGTCGTGTAGCCATTGCTCAGAGAGGGCGTAATATGTCCATTAATCACCACATTGCTGCTGCCATTTTCCGTAACGGGCTCGGATGACGCTAATGGGGGCTCCAGCTCAGTTTCCCCGTTACAGCTGCTTCCATGCTGTGGACTGTTTGTGCGCGAATGAAATGGTGAGTTGGGATGCGATTCGGCGAGCTCCCTCATGCCGGGTGAAACCAACTCCAGTTCGTCCAAATTGATGTTTCCCAGGCCATCAAGGCTGCCCACAAAGTTTTGCACGTTCTCTGTAAATGACATCGTCTCGATAATCTCCTGCAGACTCTCAACGTAACGCTGCATGGCCTGCTCCTTGCTCAAGTGTCGATTGTCGTTCCATGCGTCCCACTTGGCCTTGCCCACCACGTCCCAGAAGCCAGGCTTCTTGTGATCACAGGCTCCCTCGGTGGCCTGCTTGAAGAGGCCGTAGAACTTCAGCATCATGCTGGTGCTTGGCTGATAGGGACCGTTCTTGGGCAGTCCTTTGATTACATTCACGGCAGCTTGGAAACGTTCCCCAATGGCGGCCATCTTTGAGGCAACTGCAAGGGAAGGAGAATTTCGAAACTATGAACAATAGGTTCAATTGAATACTATGTATATGGAAGATTAGATAGAATACGGTCCAAGTTCATTTTCTATTAATCATCTATCGTTCCGCCGTTCGAATTCGAGAGAATGTCGACGTCGCTTACAAATTACCTAATTATTTGTGCAATCTGGGTGTTGTAAATCGTTAGGCAGTATCTGTTGTGTTGTTTTGTATTGTATTTGTATTGTTGGTTGTCTTCTGTTATTGATTCCGCCTTTCATTCCATTCGTAAACGACGTATTAAAGAAGACCCACTGGTGACAAAGTTCGAGTTCTGAAGTTCAATCGTTCTCCGGATAAGCTTCAGTTTGAGCTTTTACAATGTTCTTATCGACCTCGGCTAATCGACTTGCTAGTGACTTGTTGGACGCTCTTCCTGGCGTTAGCGTTTAATTCGTTTTTGCAATAAAAAAAAACTAAACAAAACTCTCTCTGTAAATTTGAGCGTATACGAGCGATTGTATGTGTGTGTGTTTCAGGGCAGCAACACAAATATCGATAGGACTGGTGACACTAGAGATGGCCCAGAAGAGCGGGGTTTCAAATCTTAAATTAAATTATAAAAAAAGTTGTTTAATAATTTAGAAGAAAACTGACATAGACCGAAAGACGACGATAGCATATGCTTTAGAAACCAAATGATACCTTTGAATTCTAATTCTGCAGGGTAATTCTAAGAAAAACGAGGGGGAACGTTGTGAGCCGCGGCAAAGGCCGCGGCTCTACCTTATACCCGGTACTCAGTCAGTATACACATACATATGTACATACATATATGAGCTTGCGATTTATGCAATTTATTATATGTTCGCAAAAGGGACAAATTAAATTTTGGGCAAAAAATAATATTTGAAAAAAATGAAGTCAAATCATTTTTGGAATATTATACATGTTTTCAATTTTGTTTGCATATGCTTTTTACATCTGCTTCAAAATTTCTACATGACATGTATAACTACATATTTGAGACGTACAAGTGTTTGCGACAGAGAGAGAGGGAATGAGTAAGCGCTGGGCAGGCGTTGCGTAGCCACTGAAATTTAATTTGTTTTTTTTGGCCATAATATTGATTCGACCTGATCCACATTCGACAATCTGGTAGATATGGTAATTTTCCATGATTCTGCGTTTTTGATTTTCATTTATCTTTAAAATTGTGGATTCCACAGATTTTCGTTCTTTGTGGGGACGGAAAGGGGCGTGGCAAAATTTTGAAATACACTTGTGCTGGTTCGATATCACAGGAGCTTGGATAGAAAGTTTGGTTGCTCTAGCTCTTATAGTCTCTGAGAACTAGGCGCTCATTTATACGAATAAGCAAAGCAGATGGGGTCGCGTGTGAGAGAGAGCGAGAGGGAATGATGACTTTCGAAATGGTTTTCTTCATTGTAGCTATAATAATGATCCGATCTGATCCAGATTCAACACTCTGATAGAAATGGTCATTCTCTATGATTCTGCGTATTTAGTTTTCTTGTACCTTCAAAATTGTGCATGCCACAGGCTTTCATCCTTTGTGGGGGCGGAAGGGGGCGGGGCGAAATTTTGAAATACATTTTGAGTAGTGTGATCACAGAGGAGACTGGATACAAAACTTGGTTGCTCTAGCTTTAATAGTCTCTGAGATATAGACGCAAATGAAGACGGACAGACGGACGGACGGACGGACGGACGGACGGACAGACAGACATGGCTATATCGACTCGGCTATTGATGCTGATCAAGAATATATATACTTTATGGGGTCGGAAACGCTTCCTTCTGGGCGTTACACACAACCGTTATCCCCACAAATCTAATATACCCTTAAACTCTTCGAGTACCGGGTATAATTATAAACTACATTGCAAATATTATAATTGCATATGTTTATTTCAGTATAAGACAAGAAGTCCCACCTGCGAATATTATTTCTTTCCAAGTCTATCCATCGTCGGGATCGACAAAAAATAAAGCATACAAATATTCGGCGAAATTAATTGGTCTTTTATTTATTCGAACTCCATAACGGCACGGTTGTAAATAATTCAAGATAAATCGGTCGATTAACTAGTTCTGGTCGCGCTCACCAAGTTCTTCGTTTATTAATATGGGCTTAATATTGTACCAACAAGTCGTCCCGATCTCGACCTTAGGATTCGCGTACAAAATGGAGGATAATGTATTAAAATTTGAAGTGAGAACGATTTTGATCTTCCCTCGCTTCTCGCTTTGTTTGCTCACCCATGTACGAACACTATTTACTAAGCTCGCACTATCTATATGTATCTTTTTCGGAAACATTACATTGAGAAATTTGAGGTGCGGAAGACCTTTTAGGAGAATCAGTATTTGGTCAGTCGTAATTGGCATTTGTATATGAAGGTATTGAAGGTTCTGCAGCTTCAGCAAGTCTTCCAAGGGGAGGGTGTCGAAGGATACACGGAGTTCCTTGAGTGAAGAAATTAATATGTCGCAAATATGCTTAAGCTGTACCTTAGTAATCCCAGCATAAAGTGTAAAACTTTCCAGAGGAGCACCCTGTTTGTTGATCAAACCCTCGATGAGCGAGTCGGATACAGAAATGCGAGGAAGCTGCAAATGTTTCAACCTGGGCAACTGGCAGAGCAGCTCAAGGGCTCTTGAGTCGATACAAGTTCCTCTAAATGCAAGACGTTCCAGCTGCTGGCAGTTTTTCACCAGAATTTCAACAGTATTATTACTGATGTTTTTAAAACAATCAAACTTAAGATCCCGCAATTTCTTCATTGTTTGGAAGCAATCCTCCAAGTTCTTATCATCGAAGTTATCATAACAGTCCACTTCCAGAGATTCCAGTTGATCTAGAGCATACAATTCATTTCCGCTATAGTCTAGCGGAGTCACCAACTTTAGTCTCCGTAGACACGTGAATTGCTTGAGATTGGTTACAAAATCCAAACAACATTCTTCGCCCATGTCCTCGTCCATGTCAGCCGTCAAAGATTTTAGTTTTGTCAGGCTGTATAGATTGTCCCATCCGCTTCGGGGCTCTTTAAAGTACATTCGCAAATGTTCGAGATTAGGACAGTGGCTCCGCAAGAGCCCCAGTTGCTGATCGCTACTCAAACTGCACTTGAAATCGGACTCATACCTAACCAGATGCTCACCAACGATCTGCAGCAGTTGTTTGAGCTCTTCGTCGTCAATATCTTTCGTTATTGAATCATCGATACGTTTATACCGACGGCACGCGTACCTCTCGAAGATCTCTCCAATGTACAAGTTCGAGGAAGCAAGTCTTAGCTGGTCTTTTACGTTCAGACACTTAATGAGCTCTATCCAGCAATCCTCGTTTAGATCGAAAATAGTCGTTCGGGACTTTCTTACTACGACTGGGCCAGCGTGGTGACTCATTTTGCACCTGTTTTATGTATGGATGGGAAACGATAAAATGAATACAAATGAGAACATACAAATGTATAGCAATTGCTTACGTTAGATCGATTCAAATTTGCGTTCCAGATTGGTGTGGGTTCAGTTTTCGTTTTGTTTAGTGCAATTTGTTGGGAGCGCAATACCAATGTTGGATTGTCTGCACGTGAGTGCCAAAGCTATTATGCTGGAACATAAAATCTGTTAGTTTGGTTATTCAAAGTTTTTCAGGCTTCATTTCGTTATAAATTGAATAGTACTTGTTATTTTATGGAGCTTTAATTTTAGCCGCACACTTGTCAAAAAATGGTATCGATTAACTGATATCTTGTTAAGGCCGATAAGTAGACTCACCTCGTTGTGCTAATGTGCAATTATGTCAATGTCATGTAGAAATGCAACTTCGAAACATCGGCTCCGGGTTTTTACTTTTACTTTGAAAAACACATATATTGGGGCTCCCGTTTTCAAAACACAAAAGATTTTTTATTTTTCAAAACGAAACAATTTTCCAGGAAAAATTCACAATATATTTTGCGGCCCCTATTTTTCAGCTATCGATATATATAAAATATATCTTAAATATATAAATACATGAAAGAATTCTCCAATTCATATTTGTTTACTAGAGCTGCAGAAAAATCGATATTAGCGGACATCTATGTTTTCGATATTTTGAGGGTCAAAAATCGATTCAACATCGATAGTACACAATAGTATAGTAAATAGAGTAAGATATAAGCAAGCCCCTTCATGGAATATTTAAATTTAGTCATTTTTTATTTAGAAAATCATTAACTAATTTATAAACAATACCCTTAAATGGGATTTTAACATCAGTCATTTTTTATATTTAAAAACTAATTTATAAACAAAACCCTTTAATGGAATTTAAGTATCACAGATTAATTAATTCGAGATCAACATTAAAACTTCGTCGGTGTTTGAAGACCAGAAGACATTGTAGTTCTTATTTAGGAACATATGTATGTAAGTTCTTGTATCATCATCTGTCTCAGCGTTCAAATTCCCATCTGTCGAATATACTATTTCAAAATATATTTAAAGATAATTTTTCATTACGTAAATATGCAATATTGTTCATTTGGAATGGGGATGGGTTGATACATGCATATAAATTGCATTTAAAACAAATAAAACCATGCAAATATAAACATGTGGTTACACACACACACGCATTTTCTTTTATTTCAGGGTTTTTTGCCAATACTTTATTGGAAAACTCATAAAAACATTTTTTTGTTAATTTCATATTAGTACTTATGTTTTAAATGTTTATCCATAGCTTAATTTCACAATTTGTTCACTACTTTTCCACCAATAATGTATAGTATCTTTTTGAATTTTTTTTACTTTGTTTCTCTCTGTACGTTATCTCTTTGAAACTCAACCAAATTTCAAAAAAATCTGTTTGAGAAAAATATCGATATTTTGTTGCCTTTTAGCCGTCGAGCTTGTTGGGACTTTTTCTGGGACTTTTTGAGGAATTTTGTGGATTTAACATCCTCCCAACAATTTCCTTTTTCATCGCAACAATTTCCCTTACATTCCATGCTCACTTTCGTTTTCTTACATCGCATGTCATGCTCACTTAAGTTTTATAAACGTTATTTTATAAACAATCCAACCAAACGGAGTCCTTAAAATTAGCCAGTCTTATAGAAAATGGTTTTATCTATTGTATAAAATTATGTGTTCAGGCCTGAGGGTCCTAGGTGGTTAGTAATATAAAACAGAACATCAAAAGCGAGGAATATGATATTATTATTTTCAAAATTACCGCCACATCACCAAATATACTTTGTTATCGATGTTTTGTTGCATGATCGTAAACTTCCCAGGACGGCGAGGATTTTTTACAACGGGCGGATTTGAAATGAGCAAGAAATAATGGATAAATTGCTGAAATCAAAGCAAACTGTTCCATGGGAGATTAGTTATTCGATTATGTTATCTTTTTACTATAATTTATGGGTTTCCTTCCAAGGAGTAGCCCCAACACTTTATAGCCCAAATTAGAGTGAACAAATAAAAAAATAGCTCCCAAAACAACAAACTTCGACACGAGCATTATAGAGCATTGCCCACCAGCCATTGTAAAAATGTTAAATCTATTATTTGCGTCCATAAACTGCAATATTTTATTAAACAGAACATAAAAATCGAGGAATATGGTTTTCGTTGGTATTTTTTTTAAATGAGACCGTTCTTTTCGGTATATTCGTTTCACGGAGAGCGAGCGAATTGGCTGAGGGCGAATTCGTCGCAACATATTCGCCTCACATTTCACTCTCACTTACGTTGCCTTACGTCATATTTCACTCTCACTTACGTAATTCGCCGTTGACAACATTTTTCATACCCTCTACGAAAGGATGTTATAGAATCTAAAAAAAGTTTGTTTTACTAGGCACCAATTATTGCAGAAGCTAGTCAGTCTCTATCTCAGATAATTTTACGGTTTTTGGCTTTCTTATAAAGACTGAAAATGGGTATCGGGATCGATTTGTTAGTAATAATAAATTCATCAAATGCATTATTGGGTCAAAAATTGTAGATATGTGCAAAATACAATATTAATTATGTTTTAAAGCATCTGGAAAAAAATAATTTTAACATTCATTAAATGAAAAAGGGTATAAACATGTCCATACCAACGGTTAAGTTTCCAAATGACGTGACATTCCATGCTCACTTACGTTTCCCTACGTCGCATTTCATGCTCACTTAAGTTTTATACCTTGGCTTAAACGTGATTTTAGAAACAATCTAAAAAAAAAGAGTCACTAAACTTAACCAATCTTGTAGACAATTGATTCATCAATCGTATAAAATTCTGTGCTCAGGCCTGAGGCTCCTAGTTAGCTAGTAATATTAAACGGAATATTAAATTGGAAAAAATTGTAAATTTAGGGGTGTCTGGCAAAAAAATCGATGTTT
Organism: Drosophila athabasca; assembly: GCA_008121215.1. Taxonomy (NCBI): domain Eukaryota; kingdom Metazoa; phylum Arthropoda; class Insecta; order Diptera; family Drosophilidae; genus Drosophila; species Drosophila athabasca. The sequence continues at coordinate 48,542,629 of CM017794.1, forward strand.
GAAAAAACTATCGATGTCTGCAGCTAGGACCCTAACACGATGTTTCTCCAGCTCTATTGTTTACAGGGTGACCGAATATGGTATTTTAAATACTTTTTGGTATTTAATTAGCTCAGATTTTGCCCAAATGTATATTTGTGGTTATTGGTATATTGCAGTATTTTTGGGGGGAAAATGTGGTATTTAATAGTATACTGATTGTATTTGTGGTATTTAATAGTATATTGGCCACTCTGTGCATTTCAGGTCTTCCGCGAAAGAATTCTGCACTGCAATTTTTTCTATTGGAAAGTATATCGCTTGAAAACACGAGTTATTGGGTTTGGCTGCTGACGAACGAAATGTTAGAAATCAACCATATTGTTAATATGGTTGAACTAATAAAGAAATAATTTTTAGGTATATGCCTTTTCCTTTGTAAGCAGTTGCAAAATGTGCAAAATACAAAATTTATTACGTTATAGAGCAGCTTGGAAAACAGTATTTTATTATTAATCAAGGGAAAAGAGGTATAAAAGAGTCGATACTACCGGTTAATGACGTGACATTCCATCCTCACTTACGTTTTCTTACGGCGGATATCATGCTCACCTACGTTTTATGCCTTGACCTTGATATATGCCTGGATTTTATGCCTCACTTGATTCTCATTATATATTAAAATAAATAGTTTTAGTTTTAAGTCAATAAAAAGTTAAATAAACTTGTATAAAAAGGGTATAAAAACATTTTCTTTTTGAACCCCCGATCAATTGCATTTATTTAATAATTCTTTTTATAAATTGCAAAAATAAATTCAAATTTTAAAGCCTTTTAGCTGCAATTCGTTTTGGTATTTTCTTGGTATTAAATGAATATTCAAATAGTATATTTTGGTTTTATTTCGGGCCATAAATAGTATATTTCGTTATTGCCGGCGCGGTCACCCTGCTCCAGCTCTATTGTTTACCTGCTGGCGCGGATAAATCAAAACAAGTGTACAGTGTAGAGGTGCAGAGTGCAGTGATTTGAATCAGGTATAGACACACACATAAGTTTGTATTGTTAAAGTGCAAAATAATGTGAGAAGCTTTAAAATACAGATGCCAATTATCAAAGACACCTCTCTTAACTCCATGGAGCATTTTGCGCGCACTGTGTGTGTATGTGTGAAGTTGCCAAGTGCGCCAGACAGAGATAGAGGAACACGGAAAGCAGTGCGAGAGGGCCAGACGAATGTGCAGTTATTTTTCTTCGTTTCAGGTTCACTACCTCCTTCCGTTCTACTTTGCTGGCCTTTTGTTCCTCCTCTCTTTTGTTCTTTTTCTCGTCGGGGGGGCGCAGCATCTACCTGCGAGGGAAATCTAGGAATTTGGAGTATGGATGGAACTAGTTATACACAGAAATCACGAGCCCAGCCGCCGCAATGCTTGAATATTTAAACCTTAAAAAAGAGAAAAACAACCATGCAGTGGCTGCATTTTTTCTGTGTGGCGCTTGCCGCTTGAGTTCGCTGCAGTTGTTAACCCCTCGCGGATTCCCTCCCGAGACTTGGTTTCGATTGTTCCCATTCTTGGGCACCCAACACTTTCCTTTCCTGCTTTTGCGTTGTAACTTTAGTGTGGAAAGTTCTATTCTGTAAAAATAGCTCAAAGGGTCAGTTTTGTGGGTACAGAATAGGACAGGATAGGGGTACACTCCATAGCCATGCTTATGGGTAGATTTCCGGAATTAGTCGATGGCACGCAACCTAAAAAGGTGTATCATTATGCACACATGCATTCGTACCTACACATACACATCCAGGCCCCAGTGACCGCCATCATCGTCCCATTCCTATCTGGAGGCCACCCCCAACTCCGCCTCGAAGTGGAAGAAAAAATAGCAACAGTGGAGCCCAAGGGCTTATCAAGTCAGAGAAATAACCCAAGGTTGTGAAATTTGAGATTACACTTTTTGCAAGAGTTACAATAAATCGAAGAAAAACCGCTTGAAGATAAAGCAATCAGGAAACAATTGCATTTAATGTGAAAATGTCTTCTTTAATTATGAAATATATTGTTTTTTGCATTAATTAAGTATTTACCATTTAATTTCACATATGTAACTTTGTGGGTGAATATAGAAAAAATGCATACAATGATTAGCTTTATGGGGTCATGGGTTATCATTCGGCAGCTGTCATTTCTATCGAAGAATCAATTAAAAATATCAGGAATAATTAGTTTTTTCGCTGTCCTAAAAACCTTTATATTTTATAGGATTCGTTTTTATATTTTGGCCACTGTTCTGGGCAACACGTCCGCCACCTTCAACAAAAGGTTTATTGACAGCCAGTGGCGGCGTTTTTATCGTCCTGTTTACGCGTGGGTGAATGAAATGTATATTTGATTACTCCTCTCCACCACACCACCTTCGAGTCCGTCCGTGTGCGACAGGTGAAACTTTTCACTCGGCTTCTGTCTCATAGAGAGAAAGAGGGCGAGGAGGGGGAGGCCTTTATTTAATGGAAGCCCAGCCGCGGCGGCCAGTGGCTATTAAACACTTTTTGCCACCGTTGACACAATTTCAAAACGATCGATTCTGGTCTCTTTCGGTGGTGGTAGATATTTAGAATGTTATGCCCAATGGAGGAAGGAGGGCACAGCACACACCCTGCTGTGTGTGTGTGTCAATCAACTAATTGGACCAGTGACCCCTGCTAATTGGAGAGTTCAAACTGATCTGATCGGTGTGGCATATTACATATGTATACATAATTTGCTTAGAGAAATCTACTTGATATATGTGTATGTATATTGTATTGTATTGGCTGCGATTCATGAATGAATGAGTAATTGGCAAATAAAAACAATAAAATGTTAAATACTTTGATGGACAATTCTTTGTGATAAGATAAGGCTTACTTAAAGATAAGATACTAACAATGGACATAAAAAGCACGATTGCTTGTGATATTAAAATCAGTATACATTTAATTTTCCTATCGTGAATGTCCAGCTCCCCAATGCAGTCGGTCAACAGCTTTGAGAAATGGTACTACTATATAGAAAAGATAAGATCAATATATGTATGACATGTGTAATATGGTGAAATGGCGTGATATTTGTTGGGGCTACTCAAAAGAGGTGAAAATGTACCATAAAGTACACTTTAATATAAGTTTCTAATGCTTTAACGAAGCTTAAATATCACTTGATTTATCCAAAAGTATACGCCTACCCCTCGAAAATGGTCTTTTGTTTACTTGTTACAGTTTCTTGTTTACTTTTGTGAGATTGTGAGAGAGTTCTATCTATACAGTATGGTATGTATGTATGTCTCCATACTGTCTGGAAATTACTTTATCATGGCATTGCGAAAAGTGCCGTGAATAATCAAAGTCGTTACCCTTTTATAAGTGCAGTTGTTTCATCGTGTTTATAACAGTAGTTGCTATAGCTTCAAAACCCATTAGATCTTAAAACATTGGTTATCTACTATCTACTATTCGTAACCTAATCGATTCCGTAGGGTGGTTGCACTCAGTGCACTGCAAAAGCAGGTCGTCCTTGTAACAAATACATGGAATACACCCACAACCCCACAATCCCTCGACTCAAAACATAGCAAAAATACAACAAATACATAAAGGCGGGGGGGGTGGTGTAATATGTAATAACAAATAATAATGCCCCTAAAACTGGGCCAAAACGAATACAATGAAACGAAAATGGGAATGAAAATGAAATGAAAATGGCAGAAAATGCACTTCAATGCGAAAAGGGCCTTGTGGGCCTTTCATCGTGCATTCTGCACTTGACAACTTTCGCTCCGCTCAATGGAAGGAAGTGAAGTGCTCAGAAAGGTTGCGGGTTGTGTTGGGGTTTTCTGCCAGATGTGGGGTTAATCCACAGACAGACGACAGGACAGGTGAAGGAGTGCGAGTGCGAGAGTGAGAGAGAAGAGACACCCACTGTGTGTCCATTGTGGTTGCGTGTATGTTCTGATTTTGGGGGTTGGCCACTCGGATGGTAGCCACTCGGATTTCCTTTTTAGAGCCTCATGTGTGCCATGGGTGTGTGTGTGTGTGTGTCTGCGGTTGACCAGCGTTTTATTGATTGATGTGCGACCGTTGTATGCCTGTGTGTGTGTGTCCCTTGGGCCAATTGATTAATATTTTTACATCATTCCCTTCATTCCCTTTCTTGCAGTACGAAGAACCAGAGCAAACGCAAGAGACGTTGTACGAATTTCTGTAGCAAAATGGCATCCGGCGGCTTGGCATGTGTCAAATATTTGACATTCTTTTGCAATCTCCTATTTGCGGTAAGTCCTTCTTCCATTTCATTACAACTCAGGCTTTAATTTCCTGACTACAAACTCGCTTTATAGCTCACTGGTCTGCTCATCTTTCTGGTGGGTGGCATGGTCCAATTGAATTATGCCCACTATTCGAATTTTGTTAGCGATCATATATGGACCGCACCCATTATACTGATGATTGTGGGCGCCGCTGTGGCCGTCATTTGTTTCTTGGGCTGTTGCGGTGCCTTGAAGGAGAGCAGCTGCATGATCCTCAGCTTTGCCATACTAGCTGTGGTCATATTCCTGTTCGAGATCGGCCTGGGCGTGGCTGGTTATGTGAAGCATTCGGGCTTGCAGCAGCTAATGGAGGGACAATTCAATTCGACGATGAGGCATTACAAGGAGCGTGAGGATTATCGGGATGCCTGGACCCTGTTGCAAACGGAATTGGACTGCTGCGGCACTTATGGACCCAACGATTGGGAGGTCATTTACCCCAACAAGACCCTGCCGCCGGCATGCTGCTCTGTCATCAATTTGAGCGAGGCCAAGGAGTGCACTGTGGTGCATGCCACACAGAATGGCTGCCTGCAGAAGCTCCTGGCCATCTTGGACTCGAAGACATTGATCCTGGCCTCTGTGGTGCTGGCCGTGGCGGGCATACAGGTGAGCGGAAGGCACTTTTCAATGGCTTTTCATTTTGTTAACTCTGGTTTGGTTTTCCTCCTAGCTTTTGACCATACTCTTTGCCTGCTGCCTGTATCGTTCGTTTCGCCGGAGCTACGATCACGTTTAGATTGCGCAGCGATGATCCCGTCTGTCGACTTTGAAGCGGGTTGGAAACGAATGAACGAATCAAGAACAATTTTCGTAGTTTGTAGTTTGTCATATGCATGCGAAGATTTTCTCGTTGCCGTCTTTGAATCACAAAAATTACACACACACACATACACACACACATCACAAAATCACACTCATGCGCCCACTGAAGGCTGATTCTGGGATCACAATATTACCTATACGATTTCGAAATATTCGTATTTATTTTCCCCATGAAGTTTAAGACATTATTCTTGCCAATTTTCCATACATTCCTTTTTTGTTAACCATTTTTGCATTTGTTAATTTTAATTGTTACCGTATTTCTTGAATAATTCTAGCATTTTGCCACAAACCTAAGTTTGAGTTTCTCTTGGGCAAAGCAAATGAAAATTAAAACATTTTTGTTGAATGGAACGAAAAGATATATCATTTTTCTCCCCGCCCCACAACACATATTCTCATATACATATCGAACTATATACATACCCCAAAAAATCATCAACAATTCTCATTCATTTCGATCAAAAGTGTCCTTGCAACGATTTTATATACGATTTTTCTAAGATTTTTGTGTGCATTTAGAAACTATATATGTATGTATATGTATATTTTTATGTATATGCAGGGGATGTAATGTGGCTTAATCCTAACTCCCTAGACCACACCCAACCCAACCCCAACCCCACCAGTTGAACCTTATTTTAGAAATCTATGTGTACTCGTTCGTCAGTAGAAACTATTATTACGATTAAATCTATAATTCATTTATAGCCACTATATACCACCACCACACCACACAACAAACACACAGATCACACACATAAATATATATATATATATATACTATAATTAACGATATATATACTCATACATACTACGTACATACATACATGCATGGAAAAATGCTTTCAAAATCGAATTTACATACATACAATTTGGAGATCGAACAATCGCATTGCATGCAACAGAATTTGCATCTTCGAGGCTTTAATAATGGACGATCAAAGAACATTAAATCGATGTTTTGAAATACTTGTTTTGAAATACGGCATATTTGCAATACACACACAACATACATTCAATAATTGTCTACAAAAACATGTGAAAAACTGAATAAATGAACAATTTTAAATCGAAAATATAAAACATGGAATATATTATAGAAGGCTTTAAATAGGAATATGCTATCGTGTGTTTTTCGAGCTAGGAATTAAATGGAAAAGGTTTTAAGGGAAATATCTATGTATATTAGGCAGATATGTCCATAAAATTCTAAAAAGTTTACAGAAAGTTAAATTGTTATAGAAATGCTAAAAGATTTGTGTAATCGTATGCTTGAGGATTCTGTAGATATCCTAGATAAAGGTAGATAGCGCTAATTATTCCGTGCCGATGTTACATATATGATTTCAGATTAGAGAAACGTCCGACCATATAGCATAAGTATTTGAATATGGTTGACCAATAGATCGAAGCATATTCAAAATTAAAAAAATGTGTAAAGAAAGTACATTCGTTTTTTAGATTAGGACACTTTTGGTTCCAGGTGTTCAGGGTGTGTTACCAAGGCAACCTTTGTTAATAGTGTTTTAAAATGGACGACGCTGCAGTACAGTAACAACTCAGAGTTGCTATCGACAACAGCAGGCTTGTTGTTTGTTCAATCAAAATAATCGTCATAGTCTTTCGTCACTTGATTCAGTGATTTTCAACAAAACATATTTTATAGACGCAATCAAATTCGAAGCATTTCAAAATAAATTTGAAACTTCGGGGAACATTTCTAGAGAATACTTACGCCACAATGTGCGAACAGGGATTCGCGCGACGTCGCGAGGAGGTGACCGGCCTCAATCGCATTACCGCCAAGGGCCTCAAGGATATTTGCAAAAAGGACAAATTATATCAAACGCCACGCCTCAACGATGTGCTCTACTTGCACTTCCAGGGTGAGTACTTACATATAACTAATTTGAAGTGAAGTGAACTCTATTGAGGTGTCTTCTGCCCTTCTTTCTTGGCAGGCTATCAGTGCATAGAAAATCTGGATGAATACACGGAACTCAAGAGCCTCTGGCTCGAAAGCAATGCCATTTCGGAGATACAAAACCTAGAGAAACTCACAAAACTCAAGTGTTTGTATCTGCAGAATAATTTGATAACCAAAATTGAGAATCTGGACTTCAATCGCGAGTTGGATACGCTGAATCTCAGCCAGAATCACATACGTAAAATAGAGAATATTGGCACGGATATTCTACCAGTTTTGAACACCCTTAACATAACATCGAATTATCTGACGGACAGTGCCAGTTTGGCCGATTTGGTGGAGTGCAAGACGTTGTCCGTGTTGGATTTGTCCAACAATCGCATTGATGATATTCTGATTGTAAAGATATTCGAACAGATGTCCAGCCTAAAGGTCCTAGTGCTGCAGGGGAATCCTGTGGTCTCCCGACTCCCTCAGTATCGCAAGACTTTGATCTTGGCCTGTGTAAGCTCTTGATCTTTATATCTAATGGGGTCTCCTGTTTATGGTTTGTTTTTTCATGGCAGAAAGAGCTTACTTACCTGGACAGTCGCCCTGTGTTTCCACGTGATCGCGCCTGTGCCGAGGCCTGGTAAATAACCTCAATAGATCTTATAGAAAATGGTAAAATAATACTTTACTTCTTCTAGGAAACGCGACGGTTACGAAGGCGAACGCAAAGAAAATCAACGCTGGAATCGTGCCGAGCGTCGCAAAACGCGTGAAAGTGTCAACTGTAAGAAAACACACAACGGAAAATCCAAGAGAAAGCCTATTTCTAATCGAAATACATATTTTTTCCACACAGGTACCATACGAATGCGCAATAGCCATCTGAAACCTGAAGATCAATTGTCGCTACTCGGCTCCAGTGATTCCGAAGAGGAACAGAGGGAACAGAAGGAACAGAATGCAGAAAAGACACGGAAGCGAGCCGAAATGGAATATGGTACTGTGGATGCCATTTGGGATGAGGTCTCTGGGGAAAGCCAAGCCTCGGAGCATAGCACAACCAGTGCCTCATCGACGGAGGATAATGAAAGCGTCGGTTCGCAGGCAGATCACATTGCCGAGCGCATCAGTAATCGTCGTGTGAAACCTCTGGAGGGAAAACCCAAAAAGCTATACGATGAGGCAGTTACGGGCGATGTGGAGAGCATTGTGAAACTTGTCGAAAACAAAGAAGAACAGCCCAAAGGCCAGAGCGTTCTTATAGAAGAAATTAATGAAAATACAAATGCTACTATGGAATCTGAAGTATCTGAAGATGCAGAAACCATTGAAAAACCTGTCACAGTCGATGACAACGAAGCTGTAAAGGAACAGAACAATCAGGATTCCAAAAAGCTGGAGCAACAGCCCAAAGGCAAACGAATTCTTATAGAAGAAATGGATGATAAAGATGAACTGAAGTTGCAGTCTGTTGAAGCAGAGAACCTTGATGTAAAGCATGACGAAATGATGCAACCATCAGAGATGGTGGCTACTGCTAACCAATTAGATGATGCAACCATTAAAGAAATAATTCCTAAGGAAAAGGCACTCGTAGCCAAAGACTCTGCCAAAGATTCGAATGCAGAGGAGCTTCCTGAATTGGAGAACACTTCAGAGGCACTTCTTCAGTCAGACACCGCCACGGAGCCGGCACTTCTTCAGTCAGACACCGCCACGGAGCCGGCACTTCTTCAGTCAGGCCCTTCTTCAGTTAATATCACGGAGCGAGACAACGACTCCGAGTCGACCCTTCTTCAATCAGACAGCGGTTCAGAGCGGGGTAACAGCGCAGATCTTGAGCAGACATGCCAAACGCTGCTCTACGTGGCCCAAGGCAACGATGATGGCGGTGATCCCTCGCCGCAAGAAATCAAAAGCAAAATGATAGATGAAATGTACGAGAGTTTCGGCCCGGGAATGTTTGAGGAACATCCCCAAACCATCCATGAGCTGCTGAACGACAGCACCGAAATATACAAACTGGAGGCCAAAGTCTGTTGCGAGGAGGAGACAAGCAAGACACCCCGGGATCTCTATTTGGAATTTATTGAGGAGGTCACCTGGCGGCCCAAGAGCAAAGAACAATTGGAATGGGAACAGGAGTGTGCCGATGCCAGTGAGAAGTGTGCCCATGACTTGGCAGAGATGGGCAGCCACATGGAAGAGGATCTGCAGGAGCTGCGCGATTGCACAGAGAACCTGTGTGGCAAGGTCCAAGCGTCGCCAGCGGAGGATGCATCCGAGTCGGATGAGGAGATAACAGAGACCGAAATGGAGGCAAAATCCCAACTGCTGGCAGAGAAGTTCGAAGAACGCAGACAGAGACTCAAGGAGGCGCTTGATGAGAGCAAGAATAATCAAGGAAAGCATGAAGCCAAAAAGGTAGAAGACCTGAATCAACGCATTGATCTCTTTGCCAAAATCATGGACGATGCCACGGATAATGTGCCGAAGCGTGTGTTCGGTGCTGGCTGTGATGTTCCCAGCAAAGATTGGGACAAAGAAGAGTGCATGCAGCAGTTGCCGCTGGCCACAATGGAGGAAGCTATCAAAGAGCGGCCCTCTTTCCATAATGATGCCAATATATTGACACGACCCCTGACAGAGCTGAGCAGTGCCGAAGCCGCTGCAGAAATCTGCTCTCAATTGGATCGAAAACTGGCCGGCGAGGAGGAAGCCCTGCGTCAGCTGCTCTCCGAACTGGAAACAGAAAACGAGATGTTGTACAACATTGAGACAGAAATCGATTATGAGAGCAGCATCAGCGATGGGGACGCACAATCGCAGATGGTTTGTGCCTCACTCCTAAACGATCTGATCAGCGATGTGATCTACAATGAGATCACTGAAATGGGTCCCTGTAGCTATCCCCTGGGACCCATCGAATCCGACGAAGAGTACAGCTACTCGGCCGAACCAAAGCTGGAGAAGATGCTGCCACCGCATCTGGAAAATCCAGCTGGTGGCAAGAGCCTGCGCGAATGTGTGGACAGCTTCAATGAGTTCCTGGCCACCAAGGGGGAGGATAAACCCAAACAACAGTCCTACACACACTTGGAGAAAATACGCGCTGCCAAGGAACTGTTGCAGTCCAAAAGTCTGGAGATGTTTAGCAAGGACACACCCGAAAGTTTGAATGCCCAATTGGCCAAGGATGAGGCCAGTCGCAAGCGACATGTGGCTGCCTCCGCAGGACGCTGCTATGCCAAGCGAGAGAGCTACGATGACACACTGGAGGTCGTCGACAATCGACTGATGGTCGTCAAGAAGGACACTGGGGAGCTGCAGGAGCTGCCACCGCCACCGGGACTGATCAGTGACTCCGAATCGGAGAAAGAGGAGGAGGGAGATGAAGATGCCTACGATACTGCCGAAGAGACGCTCCAGGGTAATCTACGTGTCCCCTGGACATCACCGTACGAGCCAAAGCCACGCAAAGCGGCCGAACATTTGGTCAACGAGGCCATGCAACGTGTCCTAAACGAAAAATTCCCCGAATTCGCCGATGACAATAAGGAGAACGAATCCCAGGAGGAGGAGTTCTTTTCGCTGGAAGCCAGAGAAACATTTGGCAGTCTCGATTCGGAGTTTTTCGAAAAGTTAGATCTCGATAAAGTGACAACTGCGAACAATGCAGAAGCTGCCACCGAATGCATGCGTAGCTACAGCGATCTGAAGTCCTGCATGAAGTCGGACTCCACTCAACTGGAATTTACCAGCGAGGAGAAGGACATGCTGCAGGAGATGCTGACATGCAATGAGGATCTGGAGGCCAAAGCCAAGTCTAACGATGATCCGTTGGTGGAGCGGAATAACGAATTGCTGAACAAAATGATGGAACGCATGAAGGAGCACGAGGAGCGGGCACGTGAGTTGCAGCAACAGCAGGAGGCCCTGCAGAAGGGTTACGAGGAGGAGCTCTCAAGGCCCATTCAACTTTCGATGGGTGAGGGCTCCATGCTGTATGAGCGTTTGACCATAACAGAAATCTATGATCAAGGCGATGATGGTCCTCAAGCCCAAGAAGGAGGTCCTCAAGCAGAGGAAGGAGTGCGCAATGAAGAAGAGGGAGTAACCCAGGGCGGAGGTGTAACCCAGGGAGGAGGAGTAACCCAGGAAGAAGGAGTAGCCCAGGGAGAAGGAGTAACCCAGGGAGAAGGAGTAGCCCAGGGAGAAGGAGTAACCCAGGGAGAAGGAGTAACCCAGGGAGAAGTCGTAACCCAAGCTGAAGAAATCGTTTCCCAAGGAGCAGAAGGAATAGTCCCGGAAGCCGCTCCAACATATCCTCAGCATCTGCCAATGCCCATAATCGGTTACGACGACATTGATGACGATGATGCTCCCTCCGATTTCTCAACCGACTACTCATCCGACGATGAGGTGGCCGTTGTCGAGCCACCAAAAATACCACCCGCAATGCTCAGAAACTACTACTACGAGGGTTTCGAAGAGGATTTGCGTATGGTGCGCGAGAATGAGGCCAAGACTCGTCGAGGTCTGCGCGCAATAATGCAGAAGGAAAAGCAAATGTTGCAAGACAATAAAGAAGAAATGGAAACTCCACCAACGCTGGCAGATCAGGGCCCAGAAGTAAAGTCGGAAACAGCCAAGGATAAGTGGGCCAAAATAGCTTCGAGATTGAGTGAATTTCTCGATCCCGAGGCCATGGCGCAGCTGGAGAGTCACGAATTCGGCGAAAGTGATGGCGAAGATGATGACCAGGATATTATAAAAGAAGTTGCTGATTTGCAAGACTATGACGAAGAGATTAAGGAGTCAGACGAACCCAAAGACGAACCGATGCAAAACCTTGATACAGAAGAAACCTCCTCGAATGAGGGTAAGACAGCAGCCCACAAATACTGAATGTTACTAAATAATACAACTTTAAATTTCAGAATTCGATCCCCTAGAGAACTCTTTTGAAGAGAATCGAACCACATTCTATGATCGAGCGAATAAAATTACCACGATCCTTGAAGAAGTTCGTGAGAATTCAGAGATTCAAACGACGAAATTACTTTGTCAATGGCAGAAGGTAGTCCCAGAAGGTTCAGATATAGGTTCAGGCGATGGACCTACAGATATGTTTCCAAAGCAAAAAGTCCCAGAAAAGCCAGAAGGAGACACAACTGAAAATACAGAAAACTCAAACAACAAGACACCACAAGACTCGTACACATCCAAACACCTTATAAATTTGGAATACTTTGTGGACACTGAACTCCCTGAATCACTAGACGACGACACTGAGGCCACTGAAACACCAGAAGTCTCAACCGGAAAAACCCTCAAAACCGAACAAATGGAATTCAAGGTGGATGTCCTAGACGATGATGGCAATGTGGTCATCAAAGAAGTCACTGTCGAGGCCCAAGTAACCTACCAATAGAAAAGCCCACACACTCACTCGTTCCTTTTAGTTAATAGTTTAGTATTTCCAGACTGTATATACATTTTACACTTCCTGTAAATAAATGAGCATTCCAAAAATGTAAATTTATTGAGTTTTAATCGATAAGGTGATGAAAAGTTCAGACAGCAAAACCAGTTCAAACCGCCTTAAGCATTTGTTCAATTGATGGAAAACACTTGAGAAGTCTCTCGCAGAGATTAGACGGTGGGGAGTTCGATGGTACATTTGCCCCGACGGGGCAGAGAGATTGATAGTGCTATCAAAATTGGCACATCTTGAACCACTTGAAACCGGTTCGAGGGCCTTTATGTGGCATCCAGAAAACCGGTTTGCGTTGTTTGTTTGCGACAGTGTCCAGTCGTCTAAACCAGAGGCCAATCGGTTGGGTTATCACCAGGCTAGCAATCCTCTGATTATCCGCCTCTATATTCTCTGGGGTATATTTCCAGTATTACCAAGCGACACTAGGAGCCCCCAAATTTCACCATGGCCAGTCGCTGAGTGCGTGTTCGAAATGTTATTTATACACAAAAAAATATATGTATATTCAAAGATTAAATTGCATAATTGAAAACAGAGACCCCCCGAGGTGTGCCCCTGACAACTGATGATCTAGCACAAATTCTGGTGACATGCGATCAGATGTTGCTTATTTTTTTGGAGGCAGGTACCTCCTCTGTGCCCCACAGTCGTACGACAATACGAGAGAGCATAAGTACTTAAAACATTTCCATTGCCATTGCCATCGCCAGAAATCGTGCGGATATACAAGTTTGGACTAATCAACAGTTCAACGATAAGATAATCACTATTTTGGTTGAGTTCTTTCACTGGTTTCAACTGGTTTTTCCGTTTCGCTTTCTGGCTTTCGGTCAGGTGTGATAAAGATGGGTTTTTGGACACTTTGTTGGCCACAATCTTATCGAAAAGATTGTTTTAGGTCTTTCAGCACTCAAATAAAGTACAAATAGGTCAACGTTGGGCACATTTTGGGGGGTTATCAAGGTCTATAAAATATAATTATAATATAGTTGTTATTTTGAATATGATTTTGCTAGGGATAGATTTGCATGGCTTTGAGATCTTTAATGAGCTTTAATGAGTCTTAATTATCATTTATTTGAGTTTTGAGCAGAATTTTCCACCCAAAATGTATGATAATAATGATTCTAAAAAGGTTCTACTACTCCAAATAATGATTTAAACATACGAGGCACTGATTTCATTTGTGGGGCTGCTTTGGGGCATAAATAGTTATTTATTTGAATTTTTAAACATAATTTTTTATGATTTCCAGCTACGAGGCAAGAATGATAGCCTCTAGAAGGGCTCTACATATGTATATCATTTGTTTATATGACTTTTGAACATACTTTTCCAAGATTTTCACCTACTAGCACATAAAAGCATATAAATAGTGCCTCTAGAAAACTTTCAGGGGTCTAAATAAACCTTTAATATAGTTTTAAATATGATATTCGTATGGTTTTCCTGAAAATTGCCTTTAAATAATCATTAATTGAAAATTTTGAACATATTTTTGCACATAATTTTCCTACAATGCACTGAATTGCATAAGAACAATCAAATAGGTAACCATTGCCGCAAACATCTGCAAAAAATAAAACCAAATACAAACAAATCCAATTCAAGAGTTTTGCCCCGACCCACCGACATGAGCAGGGAGTTATCAATGACCATAAAACCCTCGGCGTTGATGGCCAGCGCATTGTGTTCCACCTGCAGGGTGAATTCTGTCAACAGTTCGGTGTACGTGGGCTCCTCCGAGCTCCGTTGAAGAGATGTTGAGGTGTGGCCAGCCCATTCCCGAACACGGCTGCCAATCAGCATGTGCTAACCAAAGAGGAATGGATTAAAAAACTATGTATGTATGTTCTCTTGAGGATTCACTCACCTGCCTCTTGCAGTACTCCCCGCAGCGACAGAACGTGAAAAGCAGAGCAAAAGATGGCACAGAAAACGAGGCTGTGGCATAGAGATACACACATCCATAGACACCGGCCAGGACCTGTTGGGTCCAGTAAATATTCACCGTGCCATCTATGAACATCACCACAAATATACCCAGAATCGGCCAGCCAAACAGATCGTTAAAGTGACCGAAAAGTTCAAAGAGCTCCATGTGGCATTGCTTAAGTTCGAGGAGAAATTCCAGGGAGCACAGCTGCTTGCAATTGCCATCCGGAAGGCAGCTTCCACCCAACGCATGACAGTGGACCACATCCCGAATGCGTTTTCCCAGAAGCTCCACATGAAAGCCCATTAAATCCACATAGAACATCAGCAGCACACACTGCAGCCTGATGACGATGGAGGCCACAAGCGAGGACCAAAAGTAGATAAAAACCGAATTAAAGGACAAGTAAATCAGGCTTCCCATTGTCCCAAGGCTGGCCAGTCCCAGAACCACAATTTTAATGTAACGCCTGCGGGGATACACCAGCACACCCATCTTTAGCTGCCCTTCAAGGTGCTCCCTTAGGCGCTGGAACTCCTTGCAGAACTCGTAGTATCCTTCGTACTGGCACATCATCTGCAGCAGGATAGCCGTCATGCACACAATCTTCGCTATAAACACTATCGTGCCGACCAGCAGCGAAAGCATCAATGAATCCTTTTGTGGCATTCCATTTTCCACAGAAAATATCACCAGATTTATGGATATAAGAAATATGGAATGAATCTTTTGAAAATACTGCCAAGGGCGGCTGCTCTCTGTCCAGGGTACGATACCCAATAGGGCGAAATACTTGAGGCAGGATTGCAGGCGGTACAGCATGATGATCCACCTGGTGGGGTTGCAACTTGCAACAGAACTGAACGCACAACTTTGGTGTTGCAACACTCCTAGTTCTGATGGAGGGTTCGAAAGATGTTTAAGGTTTGATAGGGCTGAAAGCGTATGCATATTATGGTTGTTAATTAGCTAAATTGTAGTTGGGCTTATGGCTAGTTTGGATAATCTTTAAAAATTTACAATTTAGCTAATGTCTGAGTGTCTTTTTGTATAATAATGTAAGCGTACATTAATAATGTACACATATTCTATGCATAATTTAAGTAAAATATATTGTTTTTCGATAAGATATCATGCATTTACCTAAGTTAACTTAGGAATTATTTGTAATATTCCTATTAAACTTAACATTTAGGTAGAATAATACATCAGCTTGTAAACTTCATTAAAATTCTATGCAAAATGGGAAAATTTTGAATGTTTTTTCCCAAAGAAAACCTCCAAGTAACCCAATATGTGATATTAAAACTAATCAAATTACAGAAAGGTACAATAATTAGAAATATATTTATTTGCCACTGTCAAAGCTTCAATTATTACTGGATGCCTTCTCAATATCTCAATCCTTTACTGGCTGCAGCTGGTGTCCAATGGCTGCCATATTAGGCACGTTAACAGCTGCACTTTGGAAGCCCTTCTTCCTACCCTTCTTCCCTCAACCCTTGAAACCCCCCACAAAAAAACATGTGTCGCCTAATCGATAGAAACCCAAAACCCCCCAAGAAGAAAAAAACCCTGTTGCAGCAAAATTGCAGGTGAATCACTGCATCTGCCTGCATCTAAGATTCATATTACCCATTTGATGCCTAGCGTTTGTTGAGACACTTGTCGAGCACAATATATACATACATAGGTACGGGTATATTCCCTAGAATGTAAAAAGTCCGGCCCTCTGATCATGCCAAATCGACATGCACACACCGGCGGGGCCCGTGCTGCTGCTGCTGCTGCAGCTCTCTTCTTTAGCTGTGAGATTGATAAGCCAATTTGTGGCCGCTGATTTAATTATGAAATGTATGTGAAGTGAGCCCCAAACAAAGAGCCACTGGCTGGGGAACGGGGACTGGGGGCAGCGCATGTCTATGCTGGTTTTGTAGTTGGTTTTTTTAGCTTTTTTTATAATCAAAATCAAGTTGATAACGTTAATGAGCCGCTCGTGTGGCACCAAGGTATAAATACCACCCGGTTTTCACACTGAATTTCAGTTGATAGTTTGCCGGCCTTTCAAGCGGTTGGGCATGAATGAAAGAAAAACTACAGAGTCTGAGTGAAAAGTGAAAACCATAAAGTGAAATTAATTCAAGTGAAAAGTGAAAATAAGTTTGAAAACATGGCTGTTAGTATGATTTATAATTGAATTCATTTTCATATTCGAATGAAATTTGAATCTTATTTGAGTTTGTAATTGAAAGCTGATTTTGGCAGAGAATCAGAGACCCAAATGAAAGCTAAGCGAATGAAATGCCAATCATAATCGATCTATAAAGCAATTGGGAGCTGCAAATATAATTAAATTCGAATTTTAAACGATTTTCAGTTCAGTGTGCAGTGAGAAAATTCCTATAAAAAGTCCCGATTATATAGAACTTATGGGGGAGGATTAAATATCAAAGAATTTCGTTATTTTGCCACATAAAATTTCTCAATCTCAGTCAATTTATTGCCTCTCACATTTAATCGAAATTAAAATTGTTAAATTGTTTATTTTGAATGAAAAAACGTTTTCAAAGATAAAGATTTTGGTGTAAATCATGCCTTTTAGGTCCATTACACTAGTCAACAAAATTGAACTGTATTTACCGCTATTAACCAAAGCGACTTTTTCTGATAGATTTGGGGATTTCCAAATTTTCAAAGAATTATGGTTTTTGTTTTTAATTAACTTAAAATAAAATAAAATTAACTTTAAAATAACTTAATACTTAAGTTATGCGGTAAAAAAAAAGAACTACGTCTAAAAAAAAACTTGAAAAAAATACAAATTTCATCAATTAAAAAAAAAACTAAACCATAAAAAGAAACCATAATTCTTTAAAAAATGTGAAATCCCCAACCTATCAAAAAAGTATTTAGGCTTTAGCGGAAATGTCTTGTTGACTAGTGTAATTAAGGAAGATTTTTTTTTATTTAAAAATACATTATTTACGTTCTATGATTTGTGTAGAAATTTCTGAACAATAAATAGAAAAAGGTCAAGAACAGCTGATTAAAATAGGTATAAATATTGGGACTGAAATAAATAGAATATTAGTGGATTTTTTCATTGAAGAAACTTTTTTGAAGTGCCCCACGATTTCTAATAGATTTTTGTGCATTATAATTGTAAAGTAGAAGCATAACTATCCTATAAAGCTTCTATTTGCTTCCTTGAGTTCTCTAAAGTTTCTCTAGGGATTCAAAGGATTTGCAGGAGTTTTCCTAGAAAACTAGTTACTCTCTCAGGCTTCCAAACCAATTTCAAACGAGACAGAATTTCAGGATAAAGTCAGAATCGCATTACAAATCCCCTTTTTGACCTACGTGGCTCCCTCTACAGAGCTCCTGCCTACACATTTCCTTTTTGACCTAAGTGGCTCCCTCCAAAGAGCTCCTACTTACCTCTCTTCACCTCTCTCCGCTGAGCAACAAAAACTAACTGTTTTCTCCTTTCGAAATCCTTGCCATCCTTGCAGCTAAAACTTCGCATTGCCATCATTGGCCAGAGTAACTTTGCTGCCGATGTGCTGGAGCTGTTGCTGGAGCGTTCGAACATTCAAATTGTGGGTGTCTTCACCATTCCGGACAAGGGCAGTCGCGAGGATGTGCTGGCCACCACTGCCGCCGCCCACAGGATACCCGTGTTTAAGTTTAGCAGCTGGCGGCGGAAGGGCGTGGCCCTGCCGGAGGTTCTGGCGCAATATAAATCGGTGGGCGCCACCCTGAATGTGCTGCCATACTGTTCGCAGTTCATTCCGATGGAGGTGATTGATGGGGCACCATTGGGCAGCATTTGCTACCATCCATCGATCCTGCCACGCCATCGCGGTGCCAGTGCCATTTCGTGGACCCTGATTGAGGGCGACGAGGTGGCTGGCTTTAGTATCTTTTGGGCGGACGATGGCCTGGACACCGGACCACTGCTGCTGACGCGTCAGACGAATCTCGAGCCCACCGACACTCTGGACAGCATCTACAAGCGATTCCTGTATCCCGAGGGTGTCAAGGCCATGGGCGTGGCCGTCGATATGGTGGCCAATGGCACGGCACCGAAAATAACCCAAACGGAGATCGGGGCCACCTACGATCCGGCCATGTTCAAGGCCGAGAATCAGTTGGTAAATCTCCAGCAATCGGCGGCGAGGATTTGGAACTTTGTGCGTGGCTTGGACTCCGTGCCGGGGGCCATAGCCACAGTCGTGCTGCAGGATGGCACCGAGGAGCAGGTGCGTCTCTTTGGCGCCCATCTGTATTCCGCTGGTCCCGTGTCCAATGGCCAGCCATTGCGTCTGAAGGGTCTGGCGAAACCCGCTTGGATTCATTCCGCGGGACTGCTCATCGAAGGCACCGATGGGGCGTTCGTGAATGTGCGTCGCATCAAGCGCGGGTCAAAGGTGATCAGTGCCAGCGAGTGGTTCAAGCAGGCCGAGCAGCAGCCCATCACAGACTTCTCCGAGGATGAGCTATCGAAGAAGAGCATTCTTTCTGGCATTTGGCAGGCCATTCTGAAGGAACCCATTGAGGATTCCACAGATTTCTTTGCCGCTGGCGCTGGATCCATGGACGTGGTGCGTCTGGTGGAGGAAGTCAAGGAAGCCTTCGATGTCCCACTCGAGAATGACAACGTGTTTATGGCTCCCGTGTTTGAGGAGTTCTTCGGGCAGCTGGTCAAAATCCTGCGTCAAGGCAGTGGCGGCTCTGGTGGCCAGCAGCTCGTCTACGATGGCTTCACTCTGAAGGCAAACAAACGGGAGATCCAGGTGCCCACACAGCTCTTCATTGATGGCGAGTTTGTGGATGCCGAAGGCCAGCGCACTCTGGAGATTGTCAATCCCACGGATGAGAAGGTCCTCTGCAAGGTGGCCTGTGCCTCTTCGAAGGATGTGGACAGGGCGGTGAAGGCTGCCCACACGGCATTCTATGGCTCGTGGAAGCAGGTTTCAGCTCGTCAGCGTGGCCAACTGATGCTCAATCTGGCGGATCTCATGGAGAAGCACAAGGAGGAGCTGGCCACCATCGAATCGGTGGACTCGGGTGCCGTCTACACTCTGGCCCTGAAGACCCACATTGGCATGTCCATCGATGCCTGGCGCTATTTTGCCGGTTGGTGCGACAAGATCCAGGGCAACACCATACCCGTGAATCCCGCCCGACCCAACAATGTGCTGACCTTCACGCGCAAGGAACCCATTGGCGTGTGCGGTCTGGTCACCCCCTGGAACTATCCCTTGATGATGCTCTCCTGGAAGATGGCCGCCTGCATTGCTGCCGGCAATACCTGTCTGATCAAGCCCGCCCAGACGTGTCCTTTGACGGCTCTGAAATTTGCCGAGCTGACGGTCAAGGCGGGCTTCCCGCCGGGTGTCATTAATGTCCTGCCCGGCAAGGGCTCCGATGCCGGTCAGGCGGTGGCCGATCATCAATTGGTTCGGAAGCTGGGCTTCACGGGATCCACGCCCATTGGCAAGCACATTATGAAGTCCTGTGCGGACTCCAATCTGAAGAAATGCTCGCTGGAGCTGGGCGGCAAGAGTCCTTTGATTATCTTTGCGGATTGTGATCTGGATAAAGCGGTGAAGCATGTAAGAAAACACCAAAGAAATCCCTCTAGAAATCCTCCATTTAAATGTCTCTTTTTCTTCATTTTCCAGGGCATGTCTTCGGTTTTCTTCAACAAGGGCGAAAACTGCATTGCTGCTGGCCGACTCTTTGTGGAGGACCGCATCCATGACGAATTTGTGCGCCGTGTGCTGAAGGATCTGCGCACCATGACCATCGGGGATCCCCTGAATCGCTCCACAGCCCACGGGCCGCAGAACCACAAGGCCCACTTCGAGAAGCTGCTGGAGTTCTGTGAGCGTGGCGTCAAGGATGGTGCCACACTGGTGTACGGCGGCTGTCGTGTTCCGAATCTCAAGGGCTACTTCTTTACACCCACGGTCTTCACGAATGTCGAGGATGATATGTACATTGCGCAGGAGGAGTCCTTTGGGCCCATCATGATCATCTCCAAGTTCAATGGCAGCGACATCGACTCGGTGATGCAGAGGGCCAATAGCACGGAGTACGGTCTGGCCAGCGGAGTCTTCACCAAGGACATTAGCAAGGCTCTCAGTTTCGCAGACCGCATCGAAGCCGGCACTGTGTTTGTGAATGTCTACAACAAGACAGACGTGGCAGCGCCATTCGGCGGCTTCAAGCAGAGCGGCTATGGCAAGGACCTGGGTCAAGAGGCCCTCAACGAGTATCTCAAGACCAAGTGTGTGACAATTGAATACTGAATAGAGTAGAATATCGAAAGAGAAGTGGCCAAGCCCTCCACACCAATCCCCCATATGATAGTGGATTGACAGAAAGAAAAGACTTAACGTTTAGCATAGCCCATAGTAATCATAGTTATAGATATTCGACATAGACATTCGTACACGTATTTGCCAATTTGTACTCCTATCTATCTAATAAATAAACTTGAAAATTGTCCTTAAGCCACGTCAAGCATTCAGGATACTTTGTAGTGGTCTCAAGGCAGCCTTATGATTGCCCATGCAATCGATATTCCCACTGCTATTCTGCACCCCCACTCCCTCAACAACAACGGAACGACGATTGGAGGATATCTTGACTTGTGACTTGGCAAATGCACGAAAACCCACGGCACCCTACACTCCACAGATGGAGAGTATTTGTCGGGGAAATGGAAAGGAAATCTGTAGGAAGATATGTACAATATTCCTCCTGACTTCTTTGGCTGCTCTCAATCGAATTTCATTTCGAAACCCAAAGGTACTATATTATATTTGCCAATTCTGGCTGTAATAGTTATTGGATCCTTATAGATAATGTGTCCAGGCATGGCTATACTAAAATTCAATGTTGTATCTTGTATATTAAGGGCACCACAGCTTTTACCTATTTTCAGGGCTCTAAAATTTATGGATTTTTATGAAACTGGGTAATGGGCTAGATAACGACTACATGAATGATATTATGAAGATTCAGCTCTATATCTTTATAATTCAGAGCCCTACAACTTTTTACAGTTTTGTAATTGTTGAATATTTTTCATATTTCAATATATTTCTTACCTTCTGTACTGCCACATGATATCAAGCGATATCTGAAATACCAAAAGATAAATCAGTTTCATGAAATGTTCTTTATATAAGCAAAAATACGTACATATGCTCTACAGGTTTTATATGACTTTAGATCAGTGCTCGGCACGGCCCTATCTAATGAGTATAGCAAAAGCCTTTGCTCTGCCGCTTACGAACATAACTCGAAGGCCTCAGAGTGGCTTCGGCAAAGCGTCTTTTCCAGTGTAAAACAATAAACCGATTTCGCCCGCAGGCTTGTTCGGGTTTTTGCTACACACACCAGCGTACAACGCAGAACAACTTGAGTTTATGCGTGCCGAGCACTTCGTTAAATTATAGAAGTCCACAAACTTTAGGTCTAATCTGTACACCAGACTTTTCAACGACTCTCTGCATCGCAATCTCCTACAAAAGCGGCGTAAGGTTTAAGGACCAGCGACCATTGCTGTGTTGGCTTTATGGTTCTATTATTAAAGCCACTCGTTCGTTGTAGGGCCTCTCCAGAATCCCTCTAACCTGACTACTAAACATACTAAACTTCTACTTGTCAAGCACTTAAACTTTGCCATTTGTGCGAAAATTCGCAAGCAGTCGGCAGGCAGGCAGGCAAAAGAACAGCAGCAACGGTAGGGGCAGGGGCAGGCAGCAACAACGGCTTAATGCGCCCCCAAAACGACTTGCAGCCACCCACAAAAAATCCCCCCGGACAATTATAGCGCCCACTGGCAGCACCACCCCCGACCAGTGCCAGTGGCAATGCCAGTGCACCGCCGAGGACGAGGCTCGATTTGCACAAGTTTTTGGCAAGCAAAGTGGGTCAACCTCTGCCCCTCCCGCATCTACCGCTCTCTCTCTCTCTCTCTCTCTCCCTGCTGCGGCTGATCGTCGGCCTGTGTGTGTGCGGGTCCATAATTTAAAGGTTTAAGTGTTATATCTGCCATATTTCAATTATTTTCATTGCCGGACATCGGTGGGGCACGGTTGATGGTACGGTTTATATAGCCTTCAAAAGTTTTGCAAGCTTTTCGCATTAACGCGACATATATTTTTCTGTGTTGCGTATACGTAATCTCTGTTTGTGTGGATTAGTGGATGGTTGATGGTGGATGGTGGGTGCATGCGTGTGTGTGTATGACTGCGTGCGTGAGTGTGTGTGGCTTTTTGTTTTAGTTGAAACTTAAACATGGTTCAGGCCTTCTCCTCTCTCTCTCTCTGCCTCTCCTTCTCTTTCTGCGTATCTCTTTCACTCTGTATCTCTTGTTTCCCTTTCGCTCTCTGTATCTCTCTCTTGGTTCCCCTCTCGTCGCTCGTCTCTCGTCTCTCGTCTGCAGCTTAAGCTTTCTACAACACTCCTCTGTAATTGAATTAGCTGTAAGGACATGTGCGTTCCTTGTTCTATTGTTGCTGTGTCGCACAGTGCTGCTGCCGCTGCTGCTGCCATCAATTTATGCAGCATCCTTTCCTTTGTTCCTATATATGTACACATCCTGTCCTATCCTTCTCTCTCTCTCTCTCTCTCTCTCTCTCTCTCTTTCTGTGGCTGTGTCGTGTCCTGTGTACATTTTCAACTTGTCTCTGGTGTTAATTTTGATTGATTTATGTTGATTGGGGCGTGACAATGACAGCGCTGGGTTGCTGCCTCCAACAGCCCCCAACCCAAGATACGCAAAACTGTGTCCATGATGTGGTAATGATAATTGGGCTGGATCTTGAAACTAGAGAGAAATGTACGATATAATGATACAGTTGAGTGAAAACTGCGATTTATGGTGTATTTAAGGGAAAAGGCGACATAAATATAGCATAAAGGGGTACACATACTGATAAAAATGATACAGATGAACGCTAGATGGATAGTTACGGGTCTGAAATTGTATTTAGAACCAGTAGAAACGTTTTTGTAGCGGCACTCTTGTGGATGGAGGAGAAATGTAATGATAAATGGTACGAATAATGGCACAAATCAGAGAAAAATATGACAAATAATATATTTGATGGGTAAATATGATACAGATTAACCATATATGGTATATACAATCATATTATTCCTAGTTATTCAATCTCACAAAGGAGATTCTTCACAATAAATTGATCTTAAAGCCATAGTACTTTTTTGTTGCCTACTTTTGGGCTGCCACTAAAAATCTAGAATATACACTCATTACAAATAACGGCACAAATCGGGGAAAAATATGATGAATAATATAATTAATGGGAAAATATGATACAGATGAACCATATATGGTATATATAATCATATAATTCCTAGTTACTCAATCTCAAAATGGAAATGCTTCACCCTAAATTGATCTTCAAGCCGTATCACTTTTTTGTTGCCTACTTTTGTGCTGACACTAAAAATCAAGAATATATTCCCATTTCCGCACCTACAGCTACTATAGCTCGAGTTTAGCTTTGCCACTAGAGAAAAACCAACATCGTAAACCCCAAAGCTTCCCCCAAAACAAACCTAAGCCCCCTTCGAGGATGACACCTCATACCCAGCTCCTAAACAAGCGAGGAAATGACAAATTATGTGGCCTGGAGAAGGAGCCTACCTCCTAATAAGGGGGAGGGGGGCGGTTAAAGTCCAAAACAATCAACAAAATGTCCTTCAGAAAAGTTCTATATCCCCCTGCACGCAGCGCGCACCCGAACAAATGGAAAACTTTGTCAAAAATAGCAAAACCACTAAGTTTTTGGCCAACTCAATTGACATTAAAGCCATTAAAAGACTATTTTTATGACAAGAGCAAAGGCAAAGGCAGCAGCATCAGCCGAAGCAGAATCAGGGATACTTTGGTTGTATAACACTTTTGGCGGATAACTTTCCAAAATCAGCTGAGAAATGACGTAATTGAATGAAGGGGAAATAACCAAAAGAGAAAGGTCTGCCCTGCCAAAAAAAATCATACAATATTTTCCCTCTCTTTAATGGCAAGAAAAAAAAGGGTCTTCACGTGGGAAAAGTCAATTTACTGGCTGATTCTGGACTTTGGACTTCGGCTCTGGTTATGGCTTTAGTTTTTTACATAATTTGGAAATAATGCCCCGGCTTCAACTTCAAACTCAAACTCCTTGCGACTCTCCTTCTCTCTCTCTCCCTCTTTCTGCTCTCCAGCAAAATAATCAATAAATATTATATTACCAGAGCCGGAGACACAATCTCTTCGTGTCTGCCGCCTCGCTCGTTCTCCGTCTCCAGTGCGCAGGAGCGCGTCTGAATTCGCCGAATCTGCTGGAATTTCGCCATGGGAATGTTGGTCATCTTTGCCGCCTTTGGCTTTCTGTTCTGGACGATATGATATGCCTCTGGGGGCACCGATTGATGGGCTTCTGCGCTGATTGAATTCCATCAGACGTCGACGGGCGGAGAGAGCGCATGAGCCTGAGAGCATACTGGCAGCGCCACTGCCATAGACATATCCGCGGGGGACGGGGGGGCAGACGACTCCTGCAATTTATTCAGGCTGGCAGGCAGGCCTGTCAAATGCAAGCAAAAATTACTACAGTTGTGGGTGGACTGGACGGTTGGCCTATGGCTAATTTTCACACTTAACCAGGCACAGCCACAGACAGCAACAGCTTAGGGGGTGGAACTATCACAATTTTATTTGTTAAAGAGTTAACAAATTGTTTTAAAATATTCATTTAAATCGACATTTTCGGATAGATAAAATAATAAATAAATAATAAATAATAAATAAATAATAAATAATATATACATATGTAAAATATTTGAATGAATTATAAATTTATTGAATAAATAATTGCATCCGAAAATGTCGAATATATTAAGATAAAATAATAGATAAATAATAAATTATATACATATATGTAAAATACTTAAATCTATAATTCATTCGAATATTTTACATATACATATGTATATTATTTAATATGTATCTATTATTTTATCTTTTTTTTTTTTAATTTAAAAAAACTGTTATTTTAAATGTTTTTTTAAGTATTTTACGTTTGTTTTCATTCAACTTTATAATTATGAAAAGCTGATAAATGCAACTATAAGTCGGACCTAAGCACTTTGTAGCTTGGGTTTACCTTCTGAAATTATCAAGATTAAATTCAAATTTGATAATTTTTTAATTTGAAAATCCCAGGAAAAGTCGAAGAAAAATTATTTTTTGGGCTTTCTTTTTGATCATTGATTGGTGCATTAATTAAGCGTCATTTAAGGTATTATTTGTATAAGTAATCTATGAGTAAACGACTAACGTGCAACCCTTCTAATGCCGCTTTCCCAATAGTCGTATTACGAGTAACGGAAAGTCTTTACAGTTTTACCTGAACTGAACAGTTTTACATTAATTAACAACCAATTGGCAGTTTTACATGCACAGCCAACTGATTGGCCTGCAACTAATGAAGTTTTTGCGGCGCTTCGAGCTCACACATTTTTGAAGCCATCGCGAAGGGAGTGCAAATCACAGCAGCAAAAGTAGCTGAAAGCTTCACCGAACCCAAAGCATTTGTTCTCTCTCTGTCTCTCCCACGCTGCACCCCGCCACGAGGAGAACACAGCGTAGCGTCGACTGTTATTCCAGCGAAACTGGCGACGGGCACCCAGCTGAGCAAAAAGCTCCATCACTGGCAAAAGTTTTTTTTGTTGTTTCCATTGCAAAGCTAAAGCTTCCATGCAGAGACACCCCCGCTGGCATCCATTAACGCGTTGTGGGTCCGTCTGCCGTAACCGAATACCCGAACCGAAGGCTCGAACCGAAGCGAACCGAACCGAACCGAACCGAGCACGAACACGAACCGCTCTGGATAGCCAGTTGCAAGCTGCGGCACAATCGTCGATGGCCTGGCACTATCATTGGCGTTTTAACTGTGGACGGTTGCTACTCGCACTCGCTGGCGGATTAACGGCATAGATATACATACATATATGTACACATGCAGCTACATATATATATCAATATATCTGGAGCTATTATGTGCAAGTCTGCGTAGAGAGAAGGGAGAGGCGTTCAACAAACAACCAAAAAAAAGCAAACCAAACACCCATTCTGTATGTGTGCCACGGCTAAAAATCCAAAAATCAACCAACAACACAAACAAATTTTCACATCTAAACGAACGCTGGTTACATAAAAAAAAAAAGAAAAACCCATCCAAGGAAAATCCTACAAAAAAAGAAAAGTTTCACCAACAAACAAATCTAATTTCAAGTGCCTGAAAAATAAATTTCAATAAACAAAACAGAGAGGGAAAACTTGTGCCAATAAAAAAGCAAAAAAAAAAGCAGCAGCTTATGATTACGTCGCCGCCGACGACGACGACGATGGCGACAACGAGGACATTGTGACAGCAGCAGCAGCAGCAGCAAAGATATCCTTGTAAAACTTATATACATACTGAAATTCGATTTTTTTGCTTGCTTTGCCTGCTTTGCTGCTTGAGAATTTAACGCCAAAAGCCGAAAGAATGCCAATGCTCAGAGCCAAAGAAAATATGCAACGAGCATAAGACAATCTTAGACCTAAAGTGTGTAAAATGTGTGTATGTGCTAACGGAATCCGTCCTTCAAAAGGCTGGCAAAAACCTTTGTTAGAAAACAGTTTTCATAGTTAGTTTTAGAGTTCGATCTTATATAAAAGTTTGGGGTGTAGTTTGATGTTTGAAGAGTGGAAATATTGAACCTAAGTTAGGGTTAAGTAACTGTGGGAAATATCAAAGAAAATTCCGCTACATAGTGGTCTGGCAGTCATGATAGTACAAACCATAACCTTAATGATGAATATTTCCCAAAGATCTTTCTCTTATCGATTGGAATATTTAAGAAAAGATGATAATAGCACTCCAAAATGCTAAAGGATTCCCTTTCCATAGAAAACACCTCAATCTCCCTCAATCTTTATGCACTTTTTAAGCAGTAGGAAAAAAACTGTAGAAAAAAAAAGGAAAGCCCCGAGAAATACTTATGTGTATCCCACACCAAACAGTTATCTCTCTTTGTGTCTGTGTGTGCGTGTGTGTGTCTCTCAGCGTGTGTGTGTGTGTGGGGAACATAGCGTTGCCTACATTTGTGCGCCATGCCCTTTACTAGACATTCGCTTGCCCCCAAGTCCAAACCACACCACAGTCGCCCGCATACACGCCCCATGCCACACACACACACACTCGCACGCGCGCTCCTATTCCACACGGCCCCACCAGCCACAGGCCAAAAGCAAAGGCAAAGCCGCAGAACCCAGAACCCAGAGCCCGATTCGAGTCGGACGCGTTGCGCAATGTGCGCCGCGAAAAGACAGCGACAGCGACGCCGACAGAACACACACAGCCACACACACACACACACACACACAAAAAAGTAAGTCAAGCAAAGGCATACGCTCGTACGAGTACGAGTACGACTACGACTATGCGAGTACACGAGTATGTGGTGGCAGAATTTTCCTTAAAAGAAAAAAAACAAAACGAATGAAAACACACATATTCGATGATAAGCGCCAGGGGCCGAGGCATCATCATGAACAATCCTCCAAAGAGGATGTCCTTGCAGCGTAAAACAAATTCTGTTGCATGCTTTTGGGCGTCAGCTGAAAAATAATTTCTATATGCGAGAAAACAAAAAAAAACTGCAGAAAGAACAGAAAACAGAACAGAACAGATTTTGTGGTGTGGAGAGAGAATGTACTCCCCAATGGACTATTGGATTAGCACACCAATGCCACTCCCCCCCTTCCACTCCACACCCTTTAGCGTAGCATTCTCCATGAATATTGGTTATAGTACTGCTCTCAGAACTGTCATTAAGCTGGCGCCCAGCTGTCAACTTTCATGGCAAATGGCAACGGCAACGGCATGCCATGTAAAAGTATTTTTGCCTTCGTTTCCAAAAGCTGCCACTGCTGCTGCTGCAGCACTACAAAGCAGAAGAAGAAGAAGCTGAGCAAGAAAAAAAAAGAACCTTCCAAGGCAAAAGTTCCAGTTCTACGCTCTCGCACACTCGCACTTGCTCGCTTTCCCTCTCTCTCCCTCTCTCTCTCTGTCTCTGTAACACACTCTAGCGTAGCCACCTCTCTTTCTTTGTGCACTGACTCTGTGTATTCATCTCTCTCTCTCGCGCGCATGTCCGCCACTCGTCGCTCGTTGCCGCTCGTCGTCGGCTTTAGTCGGACGATTGCTGGTCGAAGGCTTTTTCCATGCTCCACGCTCGAGATTACATAACAGTTGGCAGCAGAGTGTCTGTGTGTGGCTCAAAAATCGGCAGAGGTGACTACTGAATATACATTTTACGTAAACGCGAAACTAGCAGCAGATTCCATCCACACAACAATTTGCCAAACTAATGGGAAAAATTCCAAAGAATCAACTTAGTAAAAAAAAAAAAGTGAAGCAAATGAAAAGAAAACTCAAAAGCAAAGAAACGATTCTTAGGGCCAAAGACAGATTTTCCTCATGTGTCCTTGTGGCTGCGCCGAATCGAGGCACGGCACGGGGCACACACAACAGGAACAACAAAAAAACACACACACACATTTGGTGAAAGGAACAACTGAAGGAAAACCAAAGTTTATATAAGCAGGAAAACAGATTATGGTTTTGGCTTTTCAAGAAAAATTGTGACCAGAAAACCAGTAGAGAAATGGCTACTTACATAAAAGGAGTCGTCTTTTAGGCGGTAGACAGGACAAAGTAGTTCAATGCTAAATAAAACTTGATAGAAATTAAAGAAACTTGAAGAAAAACAATTAAAACCACTAGAAGTGAACTAAAATACAAAAAGGCACCAGGAACATTCAAAGATAACTGAACAAAACCAAAAGAAAACCTCAACTATTATGTCACAAAACTTCTACCATCCTCCATCTATCCCTTAACCCTATATCCCCTAATCACTAACAGGTGTCACATCTAATCCATCCATCCAATAACCATCCAAAAACTATCTTCTGATCATCATTCTCTTTTTTCAGTAACGAAAGTTAGCGCAAATCTAAACCAAAATACTGCTACGAACATTCCAAACATAAACCAAACAAAAAACCGATAAAATGTTGTACCAACGCAGTTGATTAAGAAAAACTCACCCAAAAAAAAACCAAAAAATAAAATAAAACCAAAATCAACACCAATAAATCTATATATATATATATAAAATAATTTAAAATATATAATATATTCATAATCGATAAGCGTTCAACCTTAAGCTTAAACAAAGAACTAGCTTTATAGACAGGACACCCTCCTACAACAACCACAACAACAACAACCAAAACCAAACACACACAAAACCAAAGTGACAAAAACCAATCTCAAGTAAAACCCCGAAAAAAACCAAAACCAAAAAAAGAAAACCAGTAAAAATGGCCGAGAAGAAAATTGGTGAATACTATACGCCGCCGGTAAAAATGGGCAAATGGGAGGGTTTCAAAAAATTCCTATGGAACAGTGAAACTAGCCAATGCCTTGGACGTACCGGTTCCAGTTGGGGTAAGTACTTTTAATGTGGGTTTCACTGTACATTTAACAATGATTTTGTAATTAAAACGAACATCAATCAAATGGAGGACATTGAACAAAGGCTATTATATGTCTATACATGTGTACTATGTAGATGTGATTTATAGATCATTTTAAGGAGTGATTTTATTACTAGCTTATACAACACTTTTATGGAATATCTATCTAGATTTGTTCTCAGAGTTTAGGTTAATTTTAAATAATTTTTTAATAAATTAAATAGGCGTTCAAACACACATTTTTTGGCTCAAATTTTAGATTTTTTAAGGAACCTATTTGTAGAAAATTAAAAAATATTCTTTATAAAAACCATGCCGCATAATGTGGCTATCATGCAATTTGGTGCAGGCGTTGCGAAGATAGCCCATTACAAACATTTTTCTATATTTTCCAACACTTAAATGTCTTCCAAAATTCATTATTTTTATTGTATGAATTACTGAATTTTTCTATTAGTTTTTCTTGACTTTAAATTAGAATTTTTCTTTATATTTGATAAGATTTTAATGGATTTTATAATAAAAGTATCAGTATGGTACTTTATGTTAATAATTTATATGTTTTTCTTGAGTTTAAATATTATCCTTGATTTTAACAATAGATTTTCTCCAGGTACACCCTTTCAGTTGACCCTTTCATACCTCAATCGCTGTTAAAAAGTACACCCACGTATTGCAACTATAGTTTGAAATTTTCTAACCATATTTCATCGATTAGTTCTTCCAATTCCCATGCTCTTTCCAATAAGAAAATTCACCCGTAATTACATGCCAATCATTTGCCACCATTACTTTGGCCTTTGCCAACCGGCAACGCAAAAGGGGCAATCATATCCTGTACTCGCATCGGTATCTGGTATCTCCCAAGCAAAATATCGATCAAAGTGGAGGCACTTACTGGTAGTACGAGTACGAGTAGAGAATGGGCCACGAATGGGCCACGCGTGTGTGCAAGTCACGTAGTTAGTCTAAATATAGAAATCAATAATGTACCTAAGACCCAGGCTCAGTCCCAGCCATCCAGCCATCCAGCCATCGCTAATGCGTGCACACTTCATGGAAAATCATACTGAAAATCGCACTCTGAACCATCATTTAGGTCCTGCCACGATTGCATAATGCCAGCGAGTCCTTGCAGCCTTTTCGGGCAGGAAGGAAGCATAATTTCCCAGGGAAAATATATGACTAATCGCTGGATATCGTGTATAAGCGTCATGACAACGGCCCTCCACTGAAAAAAGAAAAAAAAATTGTCATAAATTTTTTATGGCCCCCGGCAAAAAGCAAACCTTTTCCTTCTTCTGGATGTTTAGATATCGGAATAGATAATATTGTTTATTGTCTTTTTGGTGCCTCAAACGAAAAAAAAGAAAGCCAAGCACTGAAACGCCATGAAAGCTGAGTAATTTGATAAACCAATTAGATAATGTTTAAGGTCTATATATCAAACGTTTTGCTATCTATTTACCAGTAGATGGTAGCTGTTTTGGGTTGTTAGGTCAGTTCGGTGTCGGAGATATAATAGAGAAGCTTTGCCAGGGATTTTGCACTTTAAAAAATGCTCTAACAACGTTTATCATCAATTTATTTTGTACGTGTTATTTGATTCTCTATTGGATATTGCTTTTTTATTTTTAGCTGCGAAAAGCAAGGAATGCCTCTTAAAATGTCACTCGCCAGGCTTCCCCTAACCCCTGCTCTCCTTCCCCTGGAGACCTGGCTTACCCATCTCCCCCCCCATTTCCCCAAATTGTGTCATTGGCACGTGCTCTCGCCTGATGGGTCTATATTTAGAAATTCTTCTCCATTTTCTTGGTAAATTTTTAATGAAATTGAATTTTAGTCGAATGTCGCATCGTATGACAGCTAAAATGTGCTATTGATCGGTGTGTGCGCTTGGGGAGGGGGTTATCGGGGGTATCAACATGGTTTTAAGATAGTGACGTAGGAGATTTAAAATGTCATTTGGCTAGCATTATACTTAACCCTTTTGACATTTGGTTTGATAAAAATTGTTAGATATTATATTTTAGAAGAAGTTTTAATATAAATATTTTTACATTTAATATTTTCATGGAGAATATTAAGTATACGGCGGGTGGTACAGGTACTTTTTTATAGGAAATTCTTTGAATCAATCCTACAGAATTACAAAATTTATCTAAGTATTTTTATTGTATTAATTTCTTCCTTAAAATCTTTTTTTTTCCACCAGAAAAATTTTCTAATAAATTCGAAATTCTTTGATTTATTTCTAAAAAATATCTGATATCAAATATTGATTTAGGGAATTCTTTTAACCATAGTTAATGGCTTCTAAAATTAAATTATAATTTACTTAAACTCAATTAATTGATTTTTTACTTCAGGCCTTAATTTAATTGATTGAAAACCCCCCTAAGAACCCATTAAAATGGCATATTTAATGAGCTATTAAAATGACATCTTTTTTCCATTAACCAGAATTCAGATAATGTTCAATAGACCATTAGATAATCTATTATTCAGTAAAAAATAATTACTCCTCTTCCTCGAGAGCCAATGCCTGTTCACACCTTCCAGCGAGAACGTGCCGTCTACATTGTAACACCTGTATCTCTGTATCTGTATCTGTGTATCCACCATTCAACTGAATGTTCAATTGCCTATAACCCAGTTTGGACTCGTAGAACAGGGTGGAGAGGGGCGGGGAGGAATCCATTCAAGCGAAAGGCAGGCCTATGGCAGCAGCAGACATGCGATCTCCTGTTTTATCGTAAAAATCAATTCTAACCTCATTCCATGTACTGCACAAAATAAAAAACAGCTTAGCTTTAGGAGGGGAGGGTAGTTGCAACAAATAGGTGGGCGTGTCATGTTGCAAGCAACTGCTGCGCTGCGCTGCTCTGCCCTGCCCTACTTAGGGGGCAAACAGAACTGACTGTTGTGCTGCTTCTTTGGTTAAACACTTTGGACAAGGCAACAAAAGAGAGTGCACCCCAGAGAACGAACGAGCACGAGCACCCCAACCCCCTCTACATTCATGCATCCCCCCCTTAAACCGTGTCCTCCTCTTAAGCTTAAGCCCCTCTCCGGGCTACACCCATGTCGCATGTCCCATGCGTGTTGTTGGATAAACAGTGCCCCCGGGCTGACCTACAGCCAAAGCAGTTTTTCCACACCTCCATTCGGGCATCTCCTCCTCTGGCGTTTTCCTCTGTTTTCCCCAACAGAATTCTCCACTCAGCATTCTTGCTTTTTTTCCTTGGAAATTCAAGAAGTTTTTTAATAATTTTTGTCGACTTGTTTGCCTGGCAGTTAGAAAGTTTTCCAGCCTCTCTCTGACTTCAGATTTCCTTGGCTTGTCTCTGGATTTTATGGCACAAAAAGAGATTTATGGTTGCCCTAAGCCCCTGCTATGCCTCTCTCATCCCCTCCCCCAAATGACTAATTGATGGAATTAGTGAATGAATAAGGTGAATAATGAGCGAGACATTAAAGTGAATAATTGGCGGGCAGTAGACAACTAAAATATGTTCATTGAAAGGCAGTGGAAACAAAGTGGAAACTGAGGAGAAAACTGAATCGGAAATCTGTGTGGCAATTTCGAACTAAAATCTCGGCACACATTTCTCAATTGTGGGGCACCGACGAAACGCCACATACAAGCAATTAATAGATCAACAATTTATAAAATTTATAAACATCTGGCATTCAATTATTGACATCAATTTGCCCATCAACCGACAGAAAACAGGCAAGGCAGGCGGGCAAGGCAGGCAGTAGTCCAAGGCAGCGACGGACGGAGAGAAAAATGATTAGAAAAAATATACAAAACAAAAGGGAAATACAGAATGAAATATAGCTACGAAGAGTGAAGTGTTTGATACTCTATGTGGTAACCTCTATCAACCAATACGGCAGCCCCATGTACTACAATAACCTTTATTAGCCAATACGGCAACACTAGTATATAAGATATATGCCAAATATACGGCCACATTAGAAATGTGTAGACCGACGCAGGATCACTTTTTGTGTGGCAGCACTAGTAAGAAGAAAATAAAAGAAAGAAATTGTGGTACTACATATTTCTACATATACTCTCAGATCTCATCTATAAGAACCATAAATATTATGGTATATAAAATATATTTTGCTACTTTTGCTTTGCTCTCAAAAAAATTGTTGAAAATATACTTAAATATGTATATATTAATCTAGAGTTCCAAAACGAAACCAAAACACTTCACACTCACCCACGAAAGTTGCCCCATCCAGATGCTAAATAATTGTACTAAACAATTTTCTCTTTCTGCTAAAAATTTTGCACTGGAAACTGCACTGATACGATATATCTTTTTTTTCAGCGCTGCAATTAACAAGCGCGTCATAAGAAATATTGCATAATTTTCTTCCATTTCCATTCTCATCTTCTTTTGGCACACACATTATTCATAAGAAAATGCAATTTATTTGTAGTTAAACAAAAAGTTTCTAAATTAAAAAACTTTCAAATGCTCTTAATTGAGAGGCAATTAACAAGCGGCAAAAAAAGGAAAGAACAAAAGGAGGGAAAGCAGCAAAACTGAAGAGAATGAAGAGCGCACACAAAAGATGGAGAAATGTTTGCAATGAATACCCAAGGGGGCGGGAGGGGGATGGGGATAAACAATGGAAATGGAATCCAAACGGAAATTCATTGAGCAGCGGAGGAGCAGGGGAGAACCTCAAATCAAGACGAGAACTGAATGCCAATTGAGGCATCAACGTCACACAAAAGCTATAGAGTTCTTATAGTATTTTCTCTGATAGGTGGAGGGGAGGAGAGGAGAGGGTAGCCTTGGGGGTTTCTTTCTCATCAAAATGGAGGCGAATATGAACTTTTGTTAAGACAAAGTAGAGCAAAAGAAAAACTAACAGAAATTATGAATTTGCAGCTGGGAATACTACCAAAGATTCATATATACGATTATAATCATGGATATATTATATCAAAATCAATTTTCAAAAGAAAAACATTCAAAAACTCTATTATTTATGGTATTATTCCATGATGCCATCCCAATCTACGATTATAATCATGGATATATCATATCCAAATAAAAAAACATACAAAAAGCATATTATTAATGGTATTATTCTATCCCAATCTTTATATTATTACGATATATATTTCTTGTAATAGGGGTTTTAATTTCAAAATTAAAATTTTTAGACTATAAACTACTAGAGATCATCTTTTTTTTAATATAACGAAAATTCCATGAGTTCTAAAAACTTAGTTACATTTTCTTCATGTACAAAATATGCTTAAATATATTACATTTATTTTCAAAATCTATCCTATGAATTTGTAGAAGAAAATGTCTGTGTTATGGGCTATCGCCCTGATTTTGTTTAATGATAGCCAGGGTAAGGGGCATGGTTTTTATACACTTACTTTTCTATAAATAGGTTCCTTAACATTTAAAAATTATTAAAATAAAAACTCAAATTTGTGGCGAAAATGTGTGCCTATTTCATTTCATTTTGTGTCATTCTGTGGAACGGAAAAATGAATGATAAAATATATCATTAAAGCACAATTATCATTGTTTAATTTCGATGTATTTCGCGAACCGCGCGGTTCTGCTAGTATATGTATGTATCATTTTCCTATAGAAAGAGCATCTCCAAGTCCCCTCAAGGCTTTCAAATTCTCCCCGTTTTCCTCTCTCTGTACTTTCCCATTGTTATATTTTCTCTGTGCTGCGTGTGCATTGAGCTTGCAACATTTCAATTGCAAAAAAAATGCACAGAAAAAGAACAAAATTGAAATGTTGACAGTTGGTTATATAAGACGGACAGATAGACAGCGTTTCAGGGGGGAGGGGGCTGGCAGCAGGAGGAGTATCATCCATGACTCTAGATAGATTTCATATTATTTTTCATCTGCTTTTTCTTTTTTTGTTGCGTTGCGCTTTTCTTCCACATGGCTGCTCCACAGCTCCGCTCCACGGCTCCTCCCTGCGCTGCTCCACAGCTCCTCCCTGCTCTGCTCTGCTCTGCAATCTGACATTCGCGAGAGTCCTGGTTCTGGTTCTGGTCCTCGAGTTGCGGTTGACATTTGATTAAAAATAGTTTCAATTGCAGTTTGCAATCTGGATTTGGTTTGGTTTTTGGCTAAATGGTTTTCCGGTTAGCTGACAGACAGACGAGACAGACGGACACACATTTTCGGATTACTAATTGATTTTTGTGTGCGATGTGACATTTATTTTACTGCCTTAATTCTGTTGCGGTTTCTGCTGTTGACCTGATTATACATACATATGGTATATGGCACACTGACGTTGATTGGGGGATATTTGTCTGCTGGTTTTGGTTACTGCTGCAATTAGTGAGAGCTGCGAATGGGATAGGCAATCAGAACTGGTCGAAAATCATTCAATGCAGCAGAATTTGGGCTTAATTATATAATAAATAAAGCATACAAATTTGACATACAATTTAAGATTTAAAGGTTTTAAAATTAGGCTGTTTTGTCACTAAAAATTTAATCAAGTAATACAAATAATTTTAGGTCTAAACATTTAAAATATATCTACAGCTTGAGCGCAATATTAATATAAAAATAGGCAAAGGTTTTAAATTAAAAAAAAATATATTCATTTACTTGGTGGCCAAGCCTCCTGCACAGTCCCTTCGCTTGTGCACCAACCCCTGGCTCACTTGCTTTGTTCTATCACGCCCTGATATGAGTAAAATATCGGGCGATATTTATAAAGATCAGCATAAAATATGGAATAGCTAATTTGTTCAAAATAATACAATTTTTAAAAGATTTTAAAAGAATTTAATTTTAATTTTTAAATAAAGATAATGTAAGATATCTTTACTTTAAAAATTAAAATTATTTATTTATTCATTTTTTAATATTTCTTTAATTTTTCATTTTACATTATCTTTTCTTCCCTTTAAAAATTAAAATTATTTATGTATTAATTTTTTAATATTTCTTTAATTTTTAAAAGCGTTTATCTTACATTATCTTACCTTTTAAAATTAAAATTATTTATGAATTCATTTTTTAATATTTCTTCAATTTTTAAAAGCTTTCATCTTACATTATCTTTTCTTTCAAAATTAATTTTATTTATATATAACTTTTTTAATGTTTCTTCAATGATTCTTAGAGTCCTTAGAGTTCCCAAAGTTACTCAGTCTGTTGATCTATCTAATAGAAATTTAATCTCTAACCTTCAATCTTTCTTCAACATATCACAGCTTTTGTTATGTAATGCTCCACATATCTTCTAGATGATAACTTGAAAATATCTGCCGCTAGATTATCTCAACTCTCACCCACTTCTCTACCTTATTTGCCTGTCTTAAATCACTTCTGTCTCATTTTTCAACCACAAAAAATGCCATTCTTTAGTTTAAAAATATTCCCAAAAAAGAAAGCAGGAGAAAGAGGAAAAGAAAAGCCAGAATGTATATCACAATGCATTACAGTCTTAAATAAACGTAAAACCTGAAACCCTGTCAGCGTTTATATTTATGTGGATGGGTGTGTGTGTGTGTGTGTGGGTGTGTACTCTGTTCTGTTAGTCCTGTGCTGCATGTAACCTGCGGCGCAGCAAGGAGTCGTCGTCGTTGCTGCTGCTGTTGACAGTTGAATATAAGTATTTTTTATCCAACGTTTTTTTCGCTTCTTTCTTTTTTTTTCATTTTATTTTTCACTCATTTCCTTTGGTAATTTTTCGGTTCGTTTGTGTGCCAGTTTTCAATGGTGGGTGTATGGGTGTATGGGTGTCCATGTGTATCTGTGTGTGTGTTTGTGTGTCTACATGTGTTATTTTTTTGCAACTGTCAAAATGTACATGGCTCTGCCTCTCCCCCTGCCCGCCCCTGCACCCTACTTGCAGCCATGAGGCAAGCTGAAATTAAAAAAAAAGAAAAAACGAGAAACGAGAATATGTGGCACAGAGCGAAAAAGAAAGAGATGGGCAGTGTGCCAGATGGAAAGAGAGAGGGAGAGTGAGAGCGCTAACACCATGCAGGTGCCACACACACACACACACACACACACACACACAGAGCCATGTACATACAGGAAGGACTCTTCTCCTCTTACATTATTTGCAGCACAAAAAGTGCAGCTCTGACGCTTGGCCAAATGTCAAAGTTCAAAGAGAGAGCTCACAGCCAGGCAAGAGCTCCCAAAGAGAGAGAGAGAGCTCAAGAGCTAGAGAGAGGCACAGAGAGAGAGAGAGAGTTAAAGATGGAAAAAGAGAGAGCCTCCTAAAAGAGCGAGCTCTAGCTCGCCAGAGAGAGCACCTGGCGTATACGTAACATTCCCAATTTGCTTTCCGTTGTCCTGCCAGGCCGCCAGGTGCACACACACACACTTACACAAACCCTCTTTAGGTGTGTGGGGTCCTTCTGCCAGTTAATCGTTAAGCCCTGCGACATAAGCGTAAATCAATTGGGGGAGCAGAACTCTCATGGGGCTCGTCCACCCTTCGCCTGGCAACAGCCCAAATGAAAACTTAATTAAGCTGATTTGCTCCAACTTTTTTTCCCAGCTGCAGAAGCAGCAGGAGCAGCAGGAGGAGCAGAGGCAGTAGCAGGGGCAGAGGCAGCAGCAGAGGCAGCGGGAGAGGCAGCAGGAGAACAGGCACCAGCAGTAGATATATTGATGAATGTGGCCTTGGGCATATGGGGCATAGGGGGGTGTGAGGAGCGAAAATGTCCAGCCCTGGGCAGAGGCGAAAGGGAATGGGATTTTAGTTGGAACTGGAGTTAGGAGAAGCATTGAGAGAGTAGCTTAGAGGTAATTAGAGGCGGGATTAAGGCTGGTACCCGATATAGGACTACTTGGACTAAGGTTGGGACAAGTATATTTACTAGATACTAAATGTATGATATATCATGATCAGCTCATGTCTGCAGGTTATAAACAAGTAAAATGTTTACTAGAAATGGTACTACACACAATGACACTGTCATTGGGACAAAAAAGGGCACAAGAATGTTAACCAGAGTTTTTACTCCAATTGGAATGGAAGAAACATATATTAAGTACAGAGCCATAGAGGCAATAGAAATGGAAGAGGAAACCACTGATGGAATAGAGACATTGATGTCTTAAAGATGAAAGATATGGGATTAAGAATGGAATTGGTGTTGGCTAGAAGGAGCATTGAAAAGATGAGAGAACTGCAAGAGATAGATCTGCAAATGAAACAGAGATACAAACACGGAATCTGAAGAAAAATATTAGCAAATAGAGAGATCAAGATAAAGGTAAAGCTAAAGAAAAAAATGTAGATATGTCTACTGATACGGAAAAGATACATCTACTGGTATAGAATAGAAAATGCTACCACAGAGAGCTATCTATTCATATCTCTGCATATCTACTCATATCATTAAAACCTTCTGTTAGTTTACCCTTTTATTCCACCCAAACTTTCCTCATTCAAACGTTCTTTACTCTTTGGTAAAAATCCTTAAAAATTCACCAAAAGCTGATGTATTCAAAAATTGAACACTCATAATGTGTGCCCGCATTTCTAATGGTTATACATATGTAGATACCATAATCTCCAACCCATTAGTTGCACACACACACACTTTCCTCTCTTCCTCTCTTCCGCCTTCTATTTCATCTTAGAAATCCTTCCCCTACCCAGTCATAAAAATCAATCAATCAAACATGAAAATGGAAAATGATTCCTCCATAATTGAATAAGCATACGGATAGAGTCCCACCCACACCATATCCCAACTATCCCAACCCATCCCGCATACCATCCCCCATCGGAACACAACTCAAAAATGCAAATAGCGTCGCTACAGAACGGGGCGTATACGTAATATGACGACAACGCAGCGTAGTGGCGCGTGTCGCCCAAAAGACGCCATGGAAAAAGCATAAAATGAGTTATGCATAAACACACACACACACACACACCAACAAACACAGATACACACCCATACAAAAAGACAGACAAACAGCACAGAGGCAGAGGCAGAAAGAGATAGCGAGACAGCGAAGAAGGCGAGGCATTGGAAAAGCTTGCCCCCACATGGATAGTAGTGGATATTATGTATTCATGGCCAAACTACACCCACAATCATCATCCTCATTCATCATCATCATCATCATCATCGTCATCGTCATCGTGGGCATTAGCATTCGCGTGGCCCCCGTAAATTGAATTTTAGCGCATAGCCATCCAATTAGAGGGTAGAGGCGTGTTCTTAACGCCTTTCAAACTAAACAGAGAAAAAATCAGCAAAAAAGAACAATATAAAAACATTTATTACCATATTGTGGCTATTGATTTTTACATTTGGGTGTGACAATTTTGGTTGTGCTCCAGTTTAAGGTACAAGATGTAAAACATATCTTCAAAAGTCGAGCCTTGCACAACGAATCGAAGCGTCGGCAATATTGAAGGATAAATCCAAGGATTGGCGTGACTGGAGTGTCGGTACCAGTAATGATGATAGGGGACTCGGCTTTCAGGTTTTCGAAAAACGTATGGAGACATTCTCTAGGAAGTCCTTCAAAATAAAAAGCTATCTTCAAAGTTAAGGATGGTCTGGTGTGCTCTTCCTCTAAATATGCTCTTAAAATTCAAAGATATCTTCAGAATTAATGATAGAATTTGCTTTTGCTATAAAAACTGCTGTAAAGTGATTTTAAAATACTCTAAAAATACTCGAAAGTTGTTATAAAATAGTACAAAAAATAATTATCAATAAATATTGCCTAAATGATTCTAAAATACTATACAAATCCCCTAAAAATTGTATAAAGTACAACAAAAATGATCATTAAATACTGCTAAAATTCTCTTCTATATTTTCTGTACTATGTCCTCATTCAGCTATAATAAAAGCTAACTTTTGGCAGGAGTAAAATAAAAATATTATAAAATATAAATAAATATAAGAAATATATAAACAATATACAAAAATCTCGTGTTGAGAATAGAATATTAGGAATATTTTATTTTGGTGTTAGCTTCAATGCTTTAGAGCCCTCCAGTTCCCATTTGCATTCGAATACGAGAGAAAAATCTAGAATATTCCGCTCATTCGAAAGTGCTAATCAGTGCTATGGACACAGAATATACACTTTGTCAGGCGCTCGAATTCAAAGATGGTTATGCCATTATTCGTTAAAGCACTTTTCCTTTTGAAATATCTACAAATTAAGAATCCCTTAACTGAAAACTCAGATCTTAGTTCCATTTTCTTTAGAAGAATTCTGTGGGCTAACCAATCCACGTTCTATCTATTCTACAACATTCTACAATTCTTAGTAATTTCAAAAGTATGATAGATACAGACTCTCCTTAGCAATGGATCTTTCATTTTAGTAGCAAAAGCTGTATGGTTTTAATGGGTTTTCCTTCAGATATTCCTTTTTTGCCAACCAACAAACGACACTCTATCTCTTGTGGTATGCATAGCCTCATCCATTTTGCCACAGGATATGATGGTATAGCTTACAGGATAGTTTCACGAAAAACACCAAACAGCTGAGTCACCGAGCAACCAACAACAACAGCGAAAAACACCAACAAAAACTAAGAACCAAAGAACCACAACTTAACATGCAAATGCCGCACCATCATGCCATCAGTAGAGAACGAATCCCATGAGGCCATTGCGACCACTAAAACCAGGGGAAACTAGCTCGTTAAGTGCAGAAGAAGACACTCACTCACACACACACACATACAGCACACACTCACACCCATACCCTCACCCTTACTCTCACTCACATACTCTCACATTCGCAGTCGCAGTCGCACAACAATGGAAAAAGTTCGAAGCAAAGAACAGAGACACCACCATACACACACACACACACACACACACACACACACACAGAAAACCACTTGTCTCTGGCCCCGGAAAAACCTCGCCCCAAACTCGAGTTTTGGTTTTTTCCTCTGAGCTTGTGTGTGTGTGTGTGTTGCCATGCGAACGTGAATTTTTGTACAATAAATTATGTAAGGGACACAAAAATGCGAGTGAAACTGAAGTAAAAGTAAGTAAAGGAAAATTCCCACTTGAAAATATCCACACTTACACTCATCTGCATCAGCATCAGCAGCAGCAGCTGGAGAGTGTTGTTCCCAAATTAGATTTCTAATTGAACAGAGACGACCTCAAAGCCACAAAAGCAAAGGCTTAGAAGGACTCTTCTCTGGTTAGCACCGAAATAGAAATTGCACGTAAAATGCAAAATTAGCATAAATATTCGAGAATGTCAGGCTAAAAATAAAATAAAAACATAAATTAAAATAACACACACACAAAAGAGTCCTCGGGGCACAGCCAAAGCCATGCCTTCCTCTGCCTTAGCCTTCTCCTTCTGCTTAGCCCTCTGCTGTGACGTAAGTAAAGAAGAAAATCTGATTTTTAAGGTTTTTCGCCGTACTTACAGTGGCTCTCAAACTGCACTGCATAGCAGCGAGCTTTTGATGGGGATTGTGGCGCCAGGCGCAGGCGCAGAAAAGGGAACGGGATAGGGGCTGGTTAGGGGCAGGGTTTTGGGTAGGTTTGTGGCAGGAAAAAGTTACAAATTTGTGAGAAAATTTACTGCAGGGAAAATCTTTTCTTTTTCGATTTTTAAGGAATATTTCACTAAATTTATAGTATACCAAAAATGTAAATTTGTAGAAAGAATATCATTCTTTTTAAAAAGCGATTTTCTGTCTTATAAAGTTCTCACATCTATTTATTTTATCCCATTTTGCAGATCATTGTCACATTCATTTAATTACAGAAAATGCACATGTGTGCCATCAAGCAAGGAAATATTTAAAAACCATTAATCAAAATGATTTTCTCACGCCTTACCATCTATGTACTATGTAGAAATTGTAGGAACATTTCCTCTACGAGACATTTTCTCACGTCTCAGAATCCGAACAGCATCGGAGGAACACGGAGGAGCACGGAGGAGCAGGGTCTTCGTAGCAATCTACTTGATTAATGGCCTGATAAATTATCACGATGCCAATGTCAGATATATATTCGCCTTTGCTCTGCTCACACCATAATTTATTTTGTGTGTGGATAACAATTCGAGTGTCGAGTGTCACACATGGCGTATGAGCAATATATGAACGAGTATCTAACAAATGGCTGGCTGGCTGGCTGGCTGGCAGTACAAATGTCAAGGGTCAACCGAAACAGAGGCCTAAAAATATGCAAAAAACAAGGAGAGAAAGGTAGAGAGAGAGAGCAAAAGATACAATTGGGAAATGAGTGGAGGGGGGAAGCAAAAGTAACCTATGCTCCGGAAGTGACCTTTCAATCACTCTTAATTACAAAAACTCGGGGAAAATGGCAAAATGACAGGCCAACAGACGAACAAAAGAGCGAAGAAGAATAAAAATAGAGTGGGGATAAATGGAAATGGTGGATGGTGGGGGGCTGGGGGGTGGCAGCCAAGAAAATGTCAAGAGTCGTGCGTGTTTGGTAGCGAAAAATAAAACAGAAAAAAAACTTCTATTGAACTTTGGAATTGGAATTATGGGAGGAGGCAGGCAGGCAGGCAAAGTGCCTTTCGGCAGATGTCTTTTATCATTTCCCATATCCCATATCCCACATCCATCTATCCATCGTCCTGCCAATTAGCCAGAGAACTTTCGAGATGCCCTTTAACTTGCTTCTTCGCCCTTGTTGCTCTCTCCCTAATTGTCCTTGAAGGTCGAGGACAGGCAGAAAGCCAGAGGTTAATGAAAGCTAAAATGTGATTAAGGATGTATCCAGAGAAAGGCTCCTAATTATTGTTTCTGGAAACATTTGAGCTGACTTTAGTTTTAATAAACATATCCTGCCGAGCTAATTGGACTCTCTCTGCCCCAAAATGAGTAAAATTTTTGAATAAAAACTTTACCCACAAAACACATTTGCATAGCAGTCGCCCCCCCCTCTCTCCACCTGTCAGTGGAACTCGAACTTTTCTCATTAGCTGCCACTTTTGGGTGTCAGGTGCACGAGAAAATCCTCACTGATGCTCCAACGCTCTGACGCTCTCTGACTCTTCTATCAAATATTTTTTGGTGAAAAAGTTTCTAATTGAACTTTAATGAAATAAAACTCGATTAAATTTCCACCAAAGGCATGGCATGCTGGCTACAACAAAAGGTCCGCGGCAACAGTCATAGAATGTGACAGACGGGGGCGAAAAATTCTGCGGCTTTTGACAGAATGTGGCAGGATGTGGGCGCAGTGGCAGGAAAGTTCTGGCATTCCAAAGTCTGACCAGCAAACCCGTGCCAGGGAAAAAGTGCATTAAAAGCCACAAAGACCTCGAAAAATGAGCATGGAGAAAGGGCTAAAAGCAGAGGATGTTCTGTGAAGGAATTTCGGAGGGGGAGAAGTTATGAAAAATTGAGAGAAAACTTTAAAAACTAAAATATTTTTAGTCTTTTATGCAGTCTTCTATTATTTTCTTTTCATTTAAATAATCGAATATTAAATGCCTTTTATATAAGAAATTGGAACAGATTGGGCCACAAATTTCCACCACCAATCCCATTACAAGGAAGGCGTGGCAAGGACAATAGCTATTTCCAGAGCAAACAGCAGCGGTAAACAGAGGGTGAGGGAGAGGGAGAATGAGGAAAACCAGAAGGAAATTGTAATCAAAAGTCCTCCATTTGATACAGAATGCCCGTACATACTCGTATAACTAAGTGTAACCATTAGA
This sequence comes from Drosophila athabasca, assembly GCA_008121215.1. Lineage (NCBI taxonomy): Eukaryota > Metazoa > Arthropoda > Insecta > Diptera > Drosophilidae > Drosophila > Drosophila athabasca. The sequence continues at coordinate 48,587,469 of CM017794.1, forward strand.
AAAGCTGTTAGCCATCCGCTGTGCTTGTCTCCGGCCTCTCCTTCTGCTTCCGACTCTGTGTGTGTGTGTGAGGGTTATTCGTATTTTAGTTGCCATTTTGGTAGGCAAAAGGGAGAAGCATTCAAGGCGTTGACAAAAATAGTCATAAAAGCAGAAAAACTTTCGCCACAGCAATCGCAGAAGCAAACAATTTTCCTTTTATGCTTCAGACATAAATGTATTTGTGGATGGTATACATACATACATATATACCCATACATATGTATGTATATATATTCTCCTCTCTGTTTGTGTGTGTGTTTATGTACTACTGTTTGCTGGTTGGTTACACAATCCACCAGACATGGTTGGCATTATATACTCGGCGAAAAGCCAAGTGGCTTTTCCTCTGCTGATTAAGAGCTGCAGGCGAATTTCTGTGTGGCATCTTTTAGGCGCAGCTAGCAAATGTCTGTGTGGCATCTTTTAAGCGCAGCTAGCTATATATGTGTGGCATCTTTTAGGCGCTGCCTCGTAAATGGTTTAGCTTTATGTGTCTGCTTTGAGAGTATATTTATGTGGCTGTGGCTTACGAACTTAGTTGTTGTTTAGCTTAAGACCTGCTTAAGTTGGTTTAGCATATAACTAACTTCCAGCCGGAGTTACACAAGGCTCTTGATTATGCAATAAGGCAGACGTTTAAGAGTTTTAGAGGACAAATATTTAAAGTATTTACTAAAAATATATTTTATTAAGGAAATATGGTAGTAATCTACCCAGGAGTCGCTGTAATATTGAAAATAAATATTTAAAATACATATTGTCGAGGTTCCTACAATTTTCGAATATTTTTCCACCATTTTTCACGCAATTTCCCACTGCCGCCTACGTTTTATTTCGCCTGCAATTGTGCCCTTAATTGCAAAAGACATTTTGTGGGCAATTAAAGCTCATCAAATATGCAAAGCTTAACGCAGAGAGACACACACAGATACAGATAGAGCCCACATATCTGTTCGTATATCACTGACACACACATACAACCATTAAAGTTTTAAAGAGACATCCTGGCTGGCTGCTGCGATGCTTCTTCTGCCACATGGAGGCTGTCATTAAATTTTAATTAGAAGGAAAAGAACGGCTGCCTCGCCTCGCCTCGCCTCGAATTTCCATTTGTGTTGTGTTTAGCATATAAATTACTTGGAGCACATGCACACGCGGCGTGGCGCCTCCAAAGTGTGCCACAATTTTTGTGAACATAAAAACAACTTAATTACTTTTTTTTTTTGCGCGCGCGGCCGTCGTGATGATTTATAGGATATTTTGGCGAGGGGGCTTCAAACCCTAGCATTTTGATTGATGTTCTCAACAGATGATGTTACACAACTAATTTATGTTTTTCCTGTTCTCTCTTTATAGCAAAAATTCTACTATTCTATATAATATTTTATGCGGCGTTAACTGGATTCTTTGCTGCCATATTTACGGTGTTCTATCAAACGTTGGACAGCGAGAAGCCCAAATGGATGCTTGACAATGGTTTGATTGGATCCAATCCAGGTTAGTAAACAGCCCAAAATCATAGCTAAACAATGGATGGAAACTCATTGAAATTCCAGGGCGTGAAAGCAAACAAATTTCGTTGAAATAAATCAAGCATACGCCCCGGTGTCCCATAGCCTTATAAATTTGCTATCACATGAATAATAATCGAGGCAGACACGTTCCAAAGGCGGATAGATGGATAGGCCGCACCCCCAAGGGCACACCCATATATAATCCATATATATGTACATATATGTATATATACCACACATGTGGCACGAATTTGGAATTTCAATGAGCCTTTGACTAAAACCGTAGTTAAGAACTAAATAAAATAACCAAATTTAATTAACTAATTGGATGTGAAGCGAATAAAAGAGACAGCCAATCAATTGGATTTTCATTTAATCACACAAAACACTCTTTTTCAACCTTTCTTTCCCTCCCCTTAGGTCTTGGCTTCCGACCAATGCCCCCAGAGGCGAATGTTGAGAGCACTTTAGTCTGGTACGAATCATCGAAGAAGGATAACTACCAGTACTGGGTCGATGAAACTGCACGATTTCTGAAATGTAAGCATGAATACCCTGCCCCCCGACCCCCCCCGCAACCGCCCCTCGAGCGGCAAACTTTAAACCAGAAAACTTTTTTAATTGTTCGTTGGACGAACAAGAAAACTGGAAAAGAAATACAGAAACCGAAACCGAATGTAAAATGAAACCTTAAGTTTTTGATTGCTCGGTGGAAAACAAGTTTTTCCATAGCCAAAACCAACTTCAATATTCCCTATGTTAAGTTTTTTCATCGAATGTTTAACTGAAATATTTTCAATATTTTGATTTTTGGGTAACCCGAAAAAAGATCACAGTAAGTTCCAGTTCTATTTTTGTGCCAGTAAAATCTAGCTATGTTTTGCTCGAAAAAGTATGCCAGGATCAACCCCAGTGTAAAGCCCCTTTGCCACAATATACTATAACTCATTGTACTTCCTTTAGCTTACGAGGACGAGGACAAACAGAACCATGTGAACTGCTCGTTCGAGCATCCCCCACCAGAGGGCAAGGTGTGCGGTGTCGAGGCCTCCAGCTTTGCTCCCTGCACAATTGAGAATAACTTTGGTTATCATGTGGCCCGGCCCTGCATATTCCTCAAGTTGAATAAGGTATGAGACCACTATACTCTAGCCTCTGCCACCTTTTCTATATATTTTATATATTTATTTTAGATTTACAACTGGATACCAGAGATTTACAACGACTCAAAAGCCTTGCCCGACCACATGCCCGAGGAGCTGAAGCAGCACATCAAGGAGAAGCAGCAGCTGCGACCAAATGAGGTGAAATTTATTTATAGGCAGACAATATATATTCCGCTTGATGGATAATATCTCTTCCTGTATCTGATTTTCAGACTGGCGTCGTCTGGGTGTCCTGCGAGGGTGAGAATCCCGCCGATGTTGAGAACATTAAGGCTCGCGATTACTATCCGCGCATGGGTTTCCCACGCTTCTATTTCCCCTTCAAAAATATTCACGGCTACATACCGCCCATTGTCGCTGTACAGTTCACTGTCGAAAGTAAGTACGAAATTTCCATATTCCTAGAGTTATATTTCCCCCTATCTCTCTCTCGCTCTCTCTCTCTCTTCGGTTCATTGAAAGGGGATTGTTCAGATGTAATTTTAAGTATAAAAAACATCATTATCGGACAGGAAAGAGCTTGTTCCCATATCGTTAATTGTTTCCCTTATCGGACTTATCGCTTCTATTATCGAACTGGAAAAAACACATTCCATTATCGTTTATCGCTTCATTTGTCGGACTAGAAAGATCTCCTTCCATTGTCGTTTATTGCTTCCAGTATCCGACAGGAAAGAGCTCCATTATCGGACTAGAAAGAGCTGGACTGGATCTCCTTCCATTAACGTATACAGCTTCCATAATCGTTTATCGCTTCCATTATTGGAATGGAATGGAAGAGCTTCTTCCATTATCGTTTATCGCTTCTATTATCGAACTGGAAAAAGCTCCTTCCATTATCGTCTATCGTTTCAATTGTCGAACTGGAAAGATCTCCTTCTATTACCCCTTATCGCTGCCATTATTGGTCTGGAAAGAGCTTCTTCCATTAGCGATTATCCCTTCCATTATCCGACTGGAAAGAGCTGGACTGGATCACCTTCCTTTATCCTCTATCGCTTCCATTATCGGATTGGAAAGCGCTCCTTCCATTATCGTTTACTGCTTCCATTAGCGGGCTGGAAAGTGCTCCTTCTATTATCGTTTATCGAAGATTATCGTTTTTGAATATTCAAAATGATGTAACGGACAGAAGAAACCATTTCCGAGGCTAGAAAGTATATGATTTCCCGATCAGTACTTACTTCGTTGAGTATTTGTGAAGCAGGATTAATCTGTATTCCAAGAGACCCCTACTTTCCCGCCCAGATAACCTTTAGTCATAAATTAAGCCACAATATCTTGATTCCAACACCTTCATCGACTCCTGTTCATAATTAAAGATACGATTTTTTGTGCAGCATCATCATTAAACGATACGTTTCTGCGGGAAATTCAGCTGTGATGCTCCAGAGAGCCATTCATTATGCTTAAGTGGGAAAGTGGGAAAGTGGGAAAAGAAATGGGATTATATTACCTTGTCCGGCTGATTAAAGCCAGGCTAATGAGAAAAGTCATTAATTAAAACTAATTGACAGTAGTAAACGCTGGCTAAGTAAACATTATAGTGGAGGATAAGGATTGCTTCGAGGGAAAGGAAGGGGTAGGAGTAGGAGGACCTTCTTCATGCCGAAGGAGGAAACAGCAAACGAAACCAAGCCACAATCCATATAGCATGAAAAATGGGGCAAAAGTGTTTGGAATTTTAATCAAACTCAGGCGGAGAGAAGACCCCCCCAGCCCACTCCTTGTCGGTCGGAACTCCTGGCATGGCATACAGAACCCAATTTTACGGCACAATAAACATTAATAATGCTTTTGTCTGTGGCAAAGGAGTAGGTACATATATTCGTAGCAGAAAAAATAGACGGGAAGCAGAAACAGAAATGGAAATGGTAATGGGAATAGGAATAGGAATGCATAGAAATGCGTAGGGAGAAGAAAAGGCATACCCATTTTCCTCGTTTTCCTTTTGTTTTCAATACAAACAATTTCTAAGCCATTAATCCGCTTATGGAATGCGTTACGTTACGAACAATTGAAGATGGTAAACGGAATTGGGAGCAGCCAGCACATTTTCCCCGGAAATGCTGCTCGAGAGCCACAGTGCGTATGAGTGTCCTACAAGGGAAAATTGTGCAACCAAAACGGCAGGGAAAACCCTAAGTTGATTTTCATTTAGTTCTTCTTTCAATTACCCCACAGTATTCATGTTTCACCCCCATTTGGGGGCGGGGGGCGGGTAAAACTTCTTCCATTGCCGTCGTCGCATTGCGGCCTACAATTTTCCAAATGTGAAATTCAATATTAAATTAGTTATGTAAGCGGAAAATTGCCTTGCATGTGTACCAGTCAGCAGTCAGGGGGGCGTTGGGCGTGGCTGCTCGAAATGGGAGGCTTTATATGGCAGAAAAAAGTTACAAAATATAAAAAAAAGAGAAAGAGAGAGAGAGAGAGAGAGAGAGATAGAGAGAAAATGGAAAAAGTTTTATAATGTAAATTGTGTGCGGGCGCAAGGATTGAACTTTTCACAGGACGAATGTGAGTGTGTGTGTGTTTGTATTTGAATAATGACAGCTGAAAGGGCAGATAATAGAGCCATCAATAGGTGCCATTTATATGCGGCAAAAACTAGGAAAAAATATTATGGAAATCTTTTGTTTGCTTTACTTCCATTTGATTTCATTTCTGTAGCCATAAAAACTTTCTCTCTACTTTTTTGCACACTTTAATTTCGAGCGGAATCCTTAAGAAAGCTTTAGCTTCTTATTACATTGTTCCCTCACTTCCCCTCTCTCCCTCTCTCTCTATCTCTCCCCGTGCATACAATTTATTTCGTCTTCTGTCACTTGATGGCAGCGGCAACACTTCCGTTTCCGCTCGAGTAACAGCCAGTGGCGGCCCCTGGGCATCTCTCTTCTTCCCTCTCGCCTCTCCCCTCCTCTCCTCTCCTCTCCTCTCCTCTGGCACTCTTTGCATTCAAAATGAGATAATAACGCCCTGGACCATGGACCAGCCAGCGAAGGGAACCATAAAGAGAGCTACAGAAGATTTTCAATTTACTCAAAGCCCCGCCGCCCCCCCTCCCCACACTCCGAGTGGAAAAAGGAAGGGAAAAATGATGCCAGCGGACAATGCTGAAAGGGATAAACGCTGGGCAAGGGCTCCTCTCCTCTCTCGGCACTTATTTGTGCAAAAAGAATGCATAGTATCCGTAGTACACCCTTTGTACAGTATTCACATAATGGGCAAAAGATTGAACATAATTTGTATGCAACGAAAAAATAATGAGATTATTTGGAATGCTACAAAATGCGAAGAAAATCGAGGCCTTTATTGTTTTTTAAATTTATTTTCCGAGATTATACAACACTAGCAGAACAGCGCGCTTTGCTGCTTACTAAATGAATTTAATGTTTAGGAATTCATTGGAATTAAGCAATGATAATTATCATAAAAAAATACGTTCTACAGAATGCCAAAAAAATTATATAAAATATGTGGTAGGATAACCTAATCCAGCCTATACGGCAACACTAGTACATAAGATAATACCATAAGAATACTAAATATACGGCCACATTACAAATGTGTAGACCGACGCCCGATCACTTTTTGTGTGGCATCGAAAGAAAAAATAAAGGAAAAAAAACAGAAAAAGACTTGGTGATACATTAGTTTTGTGCTCTTACAAATAGGCCTTCCAAACACATCATTTTGACACGAATTTGAGATTTGTTTGACTAATTTTTCATTTTTTAGGGACCTTATTCATAGAATAAATACTCTGGCTATCATTTGAAAAAACCTCATGCAATTTGGTGCACGCGTTGCGGAGATAGTTCAATACAAACACATTGCTTTCTACAAATGTATATTCCTAATCCCTAAAAGTATGCAAGAAATAGCATAAGAGAGAGATCTTCGAAGCGATTCCTATATAAAATCTTTATATAACTTAACTCTTCAACTAATATACCCCTCTAATATCTGCCCTCTCTCTTACTCTCTCTTGTTGCAGCCGGCGTCTTGATCAACATTGAGTGCAAAGCCTGGGCCCGCAACATCAACCACGATCGCTCGGACAGGAGAGGATCCGTCCATTTCGAGTTGATGGTCGACTAAGAGAAGCGTCAATCATCTTGGAGCAGCGCAGCGGTGGAGGAGAAAGCAATGAAGGAAAGCGAATAAGCAGAATGGGAGAGTGTTTAAGGGAAAGAGAAATAGAAGCAGCAAAAAGAACAACAACAAACCACAGACACACACACAAAGCAAAAGCAGAAGCAAAAGCAGAAGAAAAAGAATATGAAAAAGCATGAGAAGCAAGAGAGAGAGCAAATGTAGCAGCAAAGCGTAAGCGAAAAGTTTAACAAGTACAGCAACAACCAAAGAGAACACTAAAAAATGCTACAACAAGAAAAGAAAAACCTTAAAAAAAAAAATACAAAACCTAGTGCTTAAAGAAAAGCAAAAACCAAGTGGAAAAAAACCCAAGCGAAAAAACCAAAAAGATAAAAAAAACGTACCCAACGCTAACAAAAAATAACGCCCCACACACACACACACAGATACACCAAAACAAACACACACACACGAATACAAAAGAAAAACCCATTAATTTGTTAGGAAAATTTTTATTTAGTTAACAATTTAGGCAAAAACAAGAAAACAAAATAATTGGCAGGCAACATAATTTAGCGCAAATATTCTATTATCATTAATAAATAATGACAAAAAAACAAAAGCGGAAGGCGTAAACTTAAATAAAAAATAAAAAATTGTTGTTAACAAATTCTTCTTGGTTTTTTGGTGTAATTTTTAACAAATAAACGACAAACAGCGAAACTTAAAAGAAAAGAAAACGCAGAGCAGCAACTGTACTTAAAAAAGAAAAAACCAAAAAAGGAAAAACAAAACATAAACTTATTTAAACAAAAAATGCATAAAAACAATTATTTATATTTATAACAATTAAATATATATATATATACACTATATATATAAAAGAAATTGTACAATTGGAAGACATATATACTTAAAGAGCAAGAAGTCAGTCAAGAACCCCCCCATCCACCAAAACCAAATATAATTTGTTTAAATTTGTTATAAATTTAAGCAGGGCAACTCCTGGAAGCATTCGCATATTCGCATTCACCAACAAAGTCGAACAATTGTTTAAATACGAAAATTGATAAGGCAAAACCCGAACATAAAGTGTAGATTTTTAAATAAACAAAAATATAAAAGGAAAACCCGTGAATAATACGAGCAAAACTGCAACCCAGGCGCGGCATAGGTAATAAACCATTAATAAATTAAAGCAAGCATAAAAAAAGCAAAAGCAAAAACCAAGACATATTTAAAATTAATACTCTTCACTTATTATTGAAAAAAAAACCAAAACAATAAAAAGGAAAACCAAAACCAAACCCAAGATCATTGAATGTGAAAAACAGATTAAAACGATTAATAGCTGAAAAGTAAAGTACAGAGTAACTGGTTACAATAACAAATGAAGAGCATATAAAATTAAAAAATATATTATGTATACAACCAAAAACAACAACCAAAAAGCAAACCCACAAAACCCAGAAAATAATAATAAAAACGAAACTTAATTCAAAACTAAATAAAAAACCAAAACCGTTTCCATCTCCATATATTAAATATATGTTTTACAGCTGAGGGCACAAGCATAGTAGGCGTGGCAGGGCAAGGCGCGCCCCTTTGCTTACGGACTTGAGACTTTGACACTTGAGAAATGACAGCGAAATCGCATTTCAGAACAACCCACAGAAATCACTCTACTTCTTGATTTACAGCCGAACCGTAAAAAACAGTTGACTCGAAATGAATTAAAGCAAAATACATATGTATGTATATGTATATGTATATGTGTGTAGGCCTCAACTAACTTGCTAACCAAAACGCGATCTATTTTCCCAAATAAAGTAAAAGAAAACCCATTAAAAAAAAACAAAACAAAAACAAAACAAAAAACAAAACAAAATTCTTAATGGCATACCAAAAAGCTTAATAAACTAACCCCCTTTTTCCATCCACTTTAACTAGTGTAATTTCTAAGCAGAAGAGACGAAGGGCAGGCAGGCAGAAGGCAGGAGGCAGGAAGAACAGAAGGCAGGAAGACAGGAGGCAGGAGGATGTCGAGAGGCAGTTTATCCGATAAAATGCCAGGCCGAACGAACATTGATGAATGCCGAAGAGAAATCAATAAATAATAGTTTAATGGGAAAATGTTATACTTAAAAATATATATTTAAAATATATGTATTATTAAAAAGGGTGGAAAAAATTGTATGGATTGTATTAGCCTCAACTTTCATGAAAAGAACTTGAAAATGTAAATGAAAGCGGCTTAAGAAATTGCAACAAATAAAAAACCAAAACACAAATTATGCCCCAAAACGAACCACGAGAGGTAAAACCTTTCTACAACTTTCTACCACTTTCCATTTCCATTTCTAAATACTTTCAAAGTTTCCCCTTTTCATACTCTCTCTGGTTCTGGTAAAAGTGCATTTCATTGGCAAACAAAAACCCCATTTGTTTTTAGTTATTAAAAGTATATATTTTTAACAAAATTCTTAAAAACAAAAAATTAAAAAAAAAGAAACACGACGACACGCAAAATTGTTTAAACATATAAAAAAAACCAAAAAATAAATAGTTTTCTAAAATTTTTGCTAGTGCATGTTTTCCTATGACTAAGCTAAATAAATTATGAAAAACGAAAATGAGAAAATGAAAGCAAGAAAAGATAATTAGTTAAGTAGTCTAATCAAATGCCAGCAGCAGAGGTTGTCACTCGAACAAACACACACACAAGCAACAGATTCCTGTTGGGAGATCGAGATCTTTAACCATTAATATATTATTCACATTCAATACCCGGCAATTGCAGACAGAGCTTCAATTAAAGATATACGAATATATATATTTAAAGGCCTCCCCCCGATAGCTATGCGATCCTTAGTTCTATTTGAAGAATTTCACGCACAAAATTTTGACTCGATTGATTTTCTTTCTCTGGTTTTCGTTGTCCCCCCGGCAATGTGTGTTCCCAAAACCGCCGATAAATATTAATAGGTTATCTAGGGTAAATAAAAGAAAATACAACTTATAAAAATTATAATAATAGTAACGAATAAAACCGAATAAAGAACCGTATAAAAACAAAAGATATAAGTACATGAAAAATGATGAAAAACTGCCAAGTAAATGTTTGACCCTCTCTCTCTAGCTTTATTGATTGGTTCGTTCCTTCTTTCGTTCAGTTTCCAGCTATCCTGAATCCTGTCCGGCAATTGCCCGGGGAAAATGTTTCGATAACCAAATCCAAAACCAAATTGGGGGGAAAACCCTTTGCAGACTTTTGCTCACATCGATAGGCGGCAACTACTAGCACACAATTTAAATGAATTATATTTAACAAGCATATATATGTATAAACTGCCATTTTTTACACCAAGATGTAAAAATAAAAATATTAAAAAAAGATAACAAAAAACCAGAAGAAGAAGAAGAAGAAGAAAGAAAGAAAGCCAACATAAAAACGACATTTTTTGTGTGTAAGCCGAAGAAAAATATACTGCGATCAAAACAACACCAAAAAGGCAACAACAATAAATGTTCAACATTTTTCACACAAGTTTTTAACGATAGTTTTGATCATTATAAAGACAAATTCTTGTTCGACCTTCGCTGAAAGAAAATGAAAATAAAAATGAAAAAAGAAAACCAGAAAAAATCAGGCCGCAATTCCAATTTCCTTCACGACTGGGACCCCCTCTCTGTTGTGGGGGGGGGGGGGGCGTGTCAGTCAGGCGTGTTCCGAGATCGTAGCAAGATCGTAAGGTTTGCACATTTTTCGGGTCTTCAGTTCCAAGGGATCTCTCACAGAATGGTGCAACACACTGCGGCGCATATAGCAAAACGAAAATGTGTAGTAAAATAAATATATATACATATATATATATATAAAATATATAATTGTTTACAACAATATGTTGACTTCATTTGCATTTGCATTTGGTTTTAGCAACTACACAGAAAACAAATATTACGGCAAAATTAGAGGCATTAGAAAACATGATACAAAACAAAAATACATAATATAAAAACAAATGGATGAAAATGAAAAATGGTATGAAAATGAAAATGAATACAAAAACATGGTGTATTTAAAATTAAGCTATCTAGAACTAAGGCAAATATAACATAAAGATATATATACATATAAATATATGAGAAATGTTATATACATAAATCGTAAATGGTAAATGGTAAAATCGTAAATGAAATGAACAAAAACAATGTAAAATTACATCTAAGTACGATTATACCTTTTTGATTTTTGAACCAGAACAACCGAAAATTTCCAACCACAATTTGAAGAACAACCACAGCCCACAGAGGAGATTTGTTTAAAACAAAAACGGCAGCCGCTAAACAAATTTAGTTTTTGACAAAAATTAACTAGTGAGAACACCTAGTAGGAACTACTTTATTATTAAACGAAGCAACCAGATACCAGTTTATATTTTATTTTCAATGATGAAAATTCCTGCACCCTGCGCAGAGGTTTAACAATAAAACAAAAATACTTTTAGTTTACTTTTGAAATTCAATTCAAAATGAAAACCAAGAAAAACCTAACAGATTGCTTTAATTTAGGTTTAAAACAAAAAAAAATTAAAAATATAAATGAACAAAACAAAAAAAAACGGACAAAACAAAAAAATCCTTCATAAAAATCATAGTAAAACTAAAAAATGTGTGTAACAAGATGATGAAAAACAAACACTGCTTTTTGTATTATTTAAGTTTAACTATAAAAGTATAAATATTAAAAAGAAGAAAAAACCAAAAACCAAAAAAAAAAACAATAAAAAAACATAAGCTGTAATATTAAAAAGAACTTACAAGAACAAGTAAATGAACATCAACAAACAAGAAGGGGTAGAACAACAAGAAAATGCTGCATAAAACATTGAAGATGATGATGAAAACCAAAATGAAACGATGTCGTGTACGAGTAACGAAAAATGAGAAAAATGTTTGAAAAATTTTACTGAATTCAATAAAAATATTATGTTGATATGGAATTAAGTAATTCCAAATAAACAAAAAACAAAAACCGGGTGCGTTTTCATTTCTTAATATGGGTATGGCACGAGATATGGGTATTTGGAGATCTATTTCTTATAGGCTCTTTGCACTAGGGCTGCATCATGCGTCTTCGATCTAGTGGTGGCAAAAAGTTGCGTCCTACTGGAACACAGGTGCGCCAAATTCGATTACTTTTGCCTATCAGCGCAAATGCCATCACCAACAAAAACTAAACATAGCTCATCAATAATCCAATATGGCGCGTAAAAGGCTGAAGGGAAAAGTTAAAATATACACTTAATCCTTAAAATAAATACCTTTAACAAATTGTAGCCATTTTTTTGAATCCGTGAGTCCACAAAGACAGCTGAGAGGAGTCTCTTTCGTCCTCTAAACTCTTAACTAACACACACACGCACGTTTAAGCCGGCCACTGTGGATCACCGGCCACTTCCAACGATCACGTCACTTCATTAACATTTAAAACATAGTCTGCATTTAATGCTTGTGTTTCTCGAGTCGTCCTTTGTGTATTTATTGTTATTTACTATTATTTTAAGTAATTATTGACGTATCTTTCGCGAGATCATTTTATTGGAAAACTCTTAAAAACATTTTTTTGCTAATTTCATATTAATACTTATCTTTTAAATGTTTATCCATAGCTTAATTTCCCAATTTGTTCACTTCTTTTTTCACCAATAATGTTCTTTTTTATTATTTATATGATATGTATATAATTATTGTATTGTAAATCCATTAATAAAACCTAAAATTACATTCAAATTTTTTAGCTTTTAAATCATTCATTGCAAATCGTCGCGCTATGCTATCGATATGCGATACATTACTATTTGTTGTCAATTGACAGTGGTCAGACATGCTCATACGGCGCCATCTGTTTGTATTTACATTAACTATAGTTTTTTACATTGCATGAACATAAACTACATACACCGGCTGTTACCATGTAGTTGTAGTTGTAGTTGTAAGAAAGCTGAATTTTTGTTAACCTTTTTCGTATAAACATAATTTTCAAAACTATTCAATAAAAGGATATAATAAAAGAATAATTCCTAAAAGTAGCCAATCTTAAAGAAAATTGATTCATCAATCAAATGAAACTATAAGTTCAGACATTCAGGTCAGACCGTATATTTTATTGGGAATTTTTGTGGGATTTTGTGGAGGGCTTTTGTGGAGGCAACATCATCCCAACAATTTCCTTTTTCATCGCAGCAATTTCCCTTACATTCCATGCTCACTTACGTATTTTACCGTTGGCAACATTTTTTTGTATGGGCCAGCAACATGTGCCCTGAAATTAGCGACATTGTCCCACAACATTTGCACGGAATTAGCAACATTTTCATACCCATTAGGAAAGGATGGTATAGAATTTAAGAAAAGTTTGTTTTAACAGGCACCAATTATTGCAGAAACTAGTCAGTCTCTATCAGAAAATTTTACGGTTTTTGGCTTTCTTATAAAGACTGAGAATGGGTATCGGGATCGATATGTTAATAATAATAAATTCATCAAATGCATTAATAAGTCAAAAAATGTAAATATGTGCAAAGTACAATATTAATTACGTTTTAAAGAATCTGGAAAAAAAGAATTTTAACATTAATCAAATGAAAAAGGGTATAAACATGTCCATACCACCGGTTAGGTTTCCAAATGACGTGACATTTCATGCTCACTTACGTTTTCTTACGTCGCATTTCATGCTCACTTAAGTTTTATACCTTGGCTTAAACGTCCTTTTAGAAACAATCTAAAAAAAAAGAGTCACTAAACTTAACCAATCTTGTAGACAATTGATTCATCAATCGTATAAAATTCTGTGCTCAGGCCTGAGGCTCCTAGTTAGCTAGTAATATTAAACGGAATATCAAAATCGAGGAATATGATTTTCGTTGGTATTTTTCTCATGGTATATACTGGTATTATTTTCAAAATTACCGCCACATCACCAAATATACTTTGTTATCGATGTTTCGTTGCATGATCGTTCGAACTCATACCGTGAGAGTAAAAGAGAGTAAGAGCTCATACATTAACGCGAAAATGAGTAAAAGAGCGCGTCTAGTGTCAAACCGATCGGTTCGACCCAACTTTTTGGGTTGAGCATGGGTTGAGCCAAAAAAAGGTATGGATAACGGGTAAATTCAGCCAAGGGAAATTTCACGGCTCGCACGATTTTCACCCTACCCGAAAAAATCCCCGATAGGCTTTGAGGGGCGCATGCGCCCCTCAAAGTCTATTAGTCAGCTGGGTGGATTTTACCTTGCAGGCCTTGCATTTTCTGGGCCGTTTTGCCTGTTGTCCATACCCGATTTTTTCCGAAGAGCCTCAGCAATTTCCCAGGGAAAAATATTTAAAACTTCCCAGGACGGCGAGGATTTTTTACAGCGCGCGGATTTGAAATGAGCAAGGGAGTTACTAAAATAATGGATAAATTGCTGAAATCAAAGTAAACTGTTTCATGGGAGATTAGTTATTCGATTATGTGATCTTTTCACTATAATTTATGGGTTTCCTTCCAAGGAATAGCCCCAACACTTTATAGCCCAAATTGTAGTGAACAAATAAAACAATAGCCCCCAAAACAACTAACTTCGACAGAGCGTTACAGAGTTGCCAATTGTAAAATTGTTAACTCTATTTTCTGCGGCCATAAACTGCAATATTTTATTAAACAGAACATAAAAATCGAGGAATATGGTTTTCGTTGGTATTTTTTTTAAATGAGACCGTTCTTTTCGGTATATTCGTTTCACGGCGAGCGAGCGAATTGGCTGAGGGCGAATTCGTCGCAACATATTCGCCTCACATTTCACTCTCACTTACGTTGCCTTACGTCATATTTCACTCTCACTTACGTAATTCGCCGTAGACAACATTTTTCATACCCTCTACGAAAGGATGTTATAGAATCTAAAAAAAGTTTGTTTTACTAGGCACCAATTATTGCAGAAGCTAGTCAGTCTCTATCTCAGATAATTTTACGGTTTTTGGCTTTCTTATAAAGACTGAAAATGGGTATCGGGATCGATTTGTTAGTAATAATAAATTCATCAAATGCATTATTGGGTCGAAAATTGTAAATATGTGCAAAATACAATATTTATTACGTTTAAAGCATCTGGAAAAAAAGAATTTTAACATTAATTAAATGAAAAAGGGTATACATATGTCTATATTACCTTTTTTATACCAAATGACGTGACATTCCATGCTCACTTACGTTTTCTTACGTCGCATTTCACGCTCACTTAAGTTTTATACCTTGACTTAAACATCATTTTAGAAACAATCTAAAAAAAAAGAGTCACTAAACTTAACCAGTCTTGTAGACAATTGATTCATCAATCGTATAAAATTATGTGCTCAGGCCTGAGGCTCCTAGTTAGCTAGTAATATTAAGCGGAATATCAAAAGCGAGGAATATGAGTTTCGTCGGTATTTTTGCGGTATATTTTTAAAATGAGACCGTACTTTTCGGTATATTTCTGATGGTCGGACGGTATCTTTTATCGACAATTCCGCGGTCACACTGGACGACTGGACGTGAAAACAACAACTATATTTTTATTCGTTAATTCAGCCAGCCAAAAAGCAGAGCAGAGTAAATCAGAGCTACTAAAAGCAAAATCTAACCGTAATCGTAGACAGATAGAAGACATTCGACAAGTTGCAATATGTTTGCCCACAAATTAGTGCTGCTGGGCACGACAGTGCTATTGCTAAGCAGCGCAGGTGAGTGCCAAAATAAAGAAAAAACTACGCGAACCCATTGGCCCCGTAGACACCCCACTCCCGACAAAACTGCGTCGCACTGGAAGCCTTTGTTCAATCTGCTTATTCATCGCGAATTATTTATATTTTTTTTGGTTTTGCTGTCTCGCTTGTACGCGCACGTAACCCGCTGATTGTGTGTGTTTGTTGTTGCAGCTTATTTATCTGTGAAAGAGTTAGCACTGGAATATAATTAACGCGATTTACTAGGCAAAAAAAGTGTCGTACCGTGTGTGTTGCAGTGTATAAACCGCAAATACTAGAACTATCTAGATTTATCTGCAATTGCCCTTTGGTCACTGCTCCTCCTCTTTCTCCTTTTTGCTCGTAGTAGTAGTTCTGGTGGCAGTTGACTCCTCTGACCTTAGTTTGTTCCTTGGAGAGTTTCGTTCCCCCTCCCCCACAAAATGGTGGCTTAATACCGTTGCAGGCAAAAGGAGAATGCAGTCAACTCTGTGTTCATCCCCGCCCCACTGCCCGCTTATCCGGCTACCTGCATCCAAAGGGACTGAGCGAACATGAGAAATATCATCCAGATAAAGCAATTTCATTGCACCCGCTCTTTTTCTATCTTCTCTCTTCCCTATTCTCTCGCTCTTTCGATGCAGGCATATTCAATTTCTCGTCTCATCTTGTTCTCTTTCTTCTCTCGGCTCCTCCTCCTCCTCCTCTATTGTGCACTATATAATTATATTTGATTCACAGCAGCAACAACCAAATTGTTATTTATTTGCTAACTTTGCTTCATTGTTCTTCCCTTATCGCCTCCGTGCCCTGCCATGCCGCCAACGAGGGGGCGTTTTGCGATAGAGGTTAGGCGTAATACTAATACCAATTCTAGTTCTAGTCTCCGATTTCCTGTGGTTTTTGTTATTTCTCAACTCTCCGACTTTTCCACAGCTAATCTCTCATTTGCATTTGCATTACATTCCACCATATTCGCTGGCGGCTGCACACAGAAATCTGTTTAGTAGTTTTAGTAGTTGTGGAAAAATCGGAATACGAGCGCCTCGAGTGGCAGATGTGTTGCTGATAAGATTGGTATAACAATCATATGCAGTGCCCTACATGTTTACACTTTGTGCAAAAAGAAAACTAGCCGGAGAACATATGGAAGCATTTGTGGAGTGCTGAATCGATTCTATAGAGTGCCATCTGTTTTGGAAGCTAATCTCACTTGTGCGGTCATTTGCCTGGGAGGTTCATCAAATTGAAGACCCCACATAGCTTGATTTTACTTTCTGTGTACCTTTCTCATTTCCGTTTCACCTATGTGTGTAGCATTTCCGAGTTATGGGCCCTCACATGCCGCCAATTAGTCCACACTTCGTATTGTATGCATTTTTTTTACTACATTTTAGTCTCTTCTTGCATGCCGTTGCGAAATAAATCTTATTACCACAAGCGATTTATTTTCCCATCGTTTTTCTCTGTATTACATGTCTGGGGCCGCGACACGCCCCATGCCAGGCTGTCTATCTTCTTTCCGTCTTTCTGTTTGCTTGCTTGCTGCTTAACTTGCATTTAAAGGTCATCTCTCTGGACTGCACTGCATTACAGAATGGCATTGAACTAGAACAGGGCCCAAAAGGGGGAAGGGAATGGCTGTAACCGCAGAAAGGACGGGGGTGCCACAGGGTTCAAAGCCAGTTACCAGAACAGCACAGAACAGAACAAATTTGCGTTAAAATATAATGAAATAAACTGCTTTTGACAACAACTATTCCATTGAGATAGCGATGAATCATGCCCCTAGAACAGCTACAAAAAGCTTGTCGCTTCATTGTTTTTTAAGAAAACACATGACAGAATCAAAGGGCGAATATGGGGAGGGATAGATAAAATTGTTGACTTGCATTCGGGAACTTCTGTAATCAGTAATCCCCAGAACGGGAATAACAGTATGAAAAAATATGCGATATCTCCCATTTATTTGTGAAAAAATTCCCTGGAATATCCGGCTTTTGCTAAAGCAAATTTTCTATATAGTAATTTCATATTATCCAACAGTTTTTCCACTCGATTCGCTGTAAATGTGTGCCCCAACACTTTGTCTGGTTCCCTGTTCTGGGTTACTTGCATATGATATGTCCCGCCCGACCAGCAATCGTGATTCTTTCGTTATCAGTTTTTTTTTTTTGCTCCAAAGCTCAAATGAATTATTCATCGAGCGGAGAGTGAGTCACCCTGGTGACCACCCAGTAAAGGCTTGATCGGGAAGCAAAACAAAGAAGATGCAATCCCAGCTCATCATCAAGAGGTGGGGGGTATCTGTGATTCCTCGGAATTAGCTTAAACATAGAGCAATTGTACTCGTACTCTTAGGAAAAGCTAGGAACTGTAATGGTATAGGTACATCAGTTGAATGCACTCTAGATACCTCTTATAATACCTGAAACAAAGCACCAAAGACTGATGTAAGCCGGCCCGTGCCACTCTCCCCCTTCTCTTTTTGTATCAAAACAAAGCCAAGTCAAATATTAAAGCAGAAAACACATGCTGATAAGATAATTTCTAGACAAAGAACTTTTATGACCATTTTCTCTTTATATTTCTTACAGTTCTGTCGCAAAGTTCAATTAGTTTGAAGGATGCCACTTTCCAGGAGGCACCAAAAACTCTGGAAACAACCTCAGAAAAGCCGCTGGCATCGAGCAGCAGTACCTCCACCTCCACCACAACAACAACCACAACAGCAGCACCCACTACTTCGACGACCACTGAGAAGCCAAGCACCAGCTCTAGCTCCACATCGACGACAACGACAACAACCAGCACTAGCACCAGCACCACCACCACCACTGAACCACCAAAGACAACCACTACACCTGCGCCAGTGCCAACTACTACTCATGCCCCACAGCCATATCCCGCTCCCAAGGTGGGCACATGGAATGCCAGCTGCATTCTGCTCACCATGGCCGCCCAACTGAACTTTACCTATGAGACCAAGGGTGAGTAAATGGTCTTTCTGCGAATGATACCCTACTAAAGATGGAATCTTTTATCTTTTATTAGATGGAAAGATGGCCCATGGTCTGTTCAACATACCATCCAATGCCACCATTGGGGACAGTGTGTGCGATAGCAAGACCATTCAGTCCATTCAATTGAGCTGGGGACCCACAACCTCTGTGCAGTCGATGGTGATGCAGTTCGACAACAAGAATGCCACCACTGTATTGTCTAGCATCCAAATTCATTTCTCTGTTATCAGCGAGGACTTCCCTGATGCCAAGGGTAGGCAGTCCTGGTATCTGGTTAGACATATTTATTAATTTTTCTTTTATTGCGCAGAGAATCAAACTCTTCAGCTGATTCATCGCGGCAGTGATGAATTCAAGACGCCCGAGAAGATGTCCTACCATTGCACACGCCCTCAGATGCTTAACTTGACCGAGACCGTGGATCTGAAGCCGGAGATTGGTTGGCTCAGCGTTAGCAATGTCCAGGTGGAGGCTTTCCGTGGCGCCAATGCCAGCGGCTTCTCCACCGTCCACGATTGTGATAGCTCGGAGACCTCGGATGTGGTGCCCATTGCTGTTGGCATTGCCCTGGCCGCCTTAATTCTGGTCGTTCTCATCTCGTATCTGTGCGCACGCCGTCGCTCCACCTCGCGCGGCTACATGAGCTTCTAAGGAGGAGTAGTACCCCCCAGCAAAATAGGGCAGGTTGGAATGGGATCGAAACAGAGATCAAAAGAGAGACAGGAGAGAGGGAGAGAGAGAGAGGAAAGCGTTTGGTGTGTTTGAAATCAGAGAGAAAATTAAGATTGATTTTGATAATTGGAAGCCGTCTGTGAGAATGTGAGGAATGATTAGTTTTCTTGTTTCGTGAAAAGTTTCGTTCAGTTTTGTTTTGTTTTCGTCAAAATCGTAGAACGCGCTCAAAAGAGAAAGGAATAGAAAAGTGGTAAAAAAGTGTGAGAGGAGGAGGAAATATAAAAGAATTCAATCTGTAGAAGAAGCTCTGTGTATCTGTTCCCATGTACTGTGTATTTATAAAATGGTCTTCACCGCCTCCGTCTGTCCGGAAACCCACTTTACCTTATAATGTCCCCGTCCCCACTCCCTGAAATTTTAAACTTTCAATAGAAGCACACACACACACACACAAAACATACACACATTTTACTCAATATATCACGCAAAATTTAATTAGCGTGTTACACACACTCCAAAAAAGGTGAAAACGAGCAAAGGGTTCAACGCTTTTGGCTGATGGCAAGGTCGTTAATTATGTGTCTCTAAAGACAGTCGAGTTTTTCCAAATAGAACGAACATCATTTTAAATTTTCGAACGTAATATTATCAAAACACAACACAGATTTATGTATTATTGGCCTTGAAAGCGTAATAAAAAAATATTTAAAACCAATATTGAAATGTCCTTTATGTAGTATTTAATCAAGAAAATCTATTGATATTTAGATGGGCAACAAGCTTTCGGCATTCATCTCCGCATCATCATCGGAATCGTCTCTGCTGTGTTGGCCACGGTACATGCCAGTGCGTGGACGCTCTGCTGGTGGACCCAACGGATCAAATTGTTGAACTGGCATATAAAATATATATCAAAAAGATTATTTATAATATTTTTAATGGATATATCACCTGAAAACGTGGCAGAACTTTGTCTGTAAGACAGATCGCTGTTTTCCTGTAAACGTTCCTCATTCGATGGTCGAATAGCTGAAATAGGAAATGGATTTTCAGTAAAGTTTGGTTTCAACCTGGACAGATCCTTACTTCTCATACGACTGCTGCTTGAAGTAGCCGATGATAGACGCTGCTGCTGGTAGCGTTGCTCGTTCTGTCGCTCCTGTTGCAGCTTGTGGAGTCGGGCATAGTCCAGGGAATACCTCTCGTGGAGATCAGTTAGACCCAGGCTCTTGGTCACCTGCATCAAAGCCCGCACACACGTGAGGTTATCCGGAAATCGAGCATAGATCTTCTCGAACATCCCCAGATACTGCTTGGGCGGCAGATAGGAGTTGCGGAAACAGCTGGCAATCCGTAGCATCAGGTTGGGGTCATTGGGATCAGCCAGAACCGCTCGCTCGTAGTAGTAGAGGGCCTTTTCGGTGGCCTGCAGCTTGATGTAGTAGGAGCCAATGGAGCTGGCAATGCTAATGTCGCTCATGTTGATGCGATAGGCCTCATTGTAGTACTGGTTCGCCTCCTGATGGTCCTGTATCTGCTCGTACATGGAGCCGACCTTCTCAAACAGACGCGAATCGATGTCGGCGGCGGATATGCCCAGCACCTGCAGATACGCCTGCAGAGCACCCGGTGTTGCTGTTGGCTTGAAGCCGCTCCCCGCCATGCCAGAGCCATTGCTGAGTCTTCGCTCTTGCAACTTTGCCAGCTGATAGTAGACATGGCTATGCTGCACCGAGTGCGGCACCATTAGCTGCGCCTTCAGCAGCTCGAACTGCTCCTCTGCCTGCTGATAGTCCTGCTGGGCGAGCGCCACCAAGCCCAGATTATAGTTGGCCTCAAAGCTGGTGGGTTGCAACTGCAGGGCACGCTCCAGGCGATCCCTGGCGGAGCTTAGGTTCTGCTTCTGCATATCCACAATCCCAGCATTGATCAAGGCCAAGGCATTTGTCTCCAGAGCACCAATATCCTGCAGCTGATTCAGGCAATGCGAGGCCATCTCTAGGTTGCCCAACTACGGATTACGATTGAGATTAATCGGATGATACAGATTAAGGGTGTACCAATCCGTGACTTACACTTATGTAAATAAAACTCAGGTTTGTCAGGGCACTGGCTGTCATGGATCCCTCGCTCTTGCGATCATACATCTGCAAGGTTTCGATGGCCTGATTCACATCGTTCTGTCGTAGATAGACCAAGGCTTTGTTCAGTTCGAGTTCATTGGCCAACCAGGAGAGATTTGAGGTCTTGATGATCTCAATGCACCAGTTGTAGCCTAGAAAATGAATAATAAGAGACTGGAACTGGGACTGGGACTGGTATGACACACACTCACCATCATTGTAGTTCTCCTCAATTACGGGTGATATCAGATCCACAATCATTGTAATGGAACGCTTCTCCGCATTCCTCTTTTGTTTGGTGTACAGAGCCAGCTCATCCGTTTTGAGGGCCTGAAGAACAGAACGATTCTTTGCCTTGGCCGAGGTATTGATGGACTCCTGGACCTTCTCGTAGGTGCTACCACCCTCGGCATCGATGACGGCCACTTCAGCTCCACCACCACCAATAGCAGCCTCACCATCTGTGGATTTTTGTAGATCCTGTGTTCCAGCGCCTTTACCTGCCTGTTCGGCCTGCTGTTGCAGCTTGATAATATTATTCTCACTGTCCAGATCGCTTTCACTCTCCACAGCCTGGACATCGCACAGATTGCGGAACGCACTCTTGATCTTCTCCACATCGCCCATGGCATAGTAGCAGAGCAGCAGATGGATGCCACTCTTGATGTCCGCCCGCTCGGACATGATGAACTCAAAACTGGAGGCAGCGTCCGAATAGGAGCCCATCCGCACGAACAGTACGCCAATATTCTCGGTGATCTTCAGACGCAATTGATTCAGATTCTTGGGCACCGAATCCAGAGCCATGCGATACATCTTTATGGCCTTCGGATAGATGCCCATCTTGTAGTAGATGTTACCCATGTTGAGCTTCAGCTGATTGACATGGGGAAACATCTTGTTCTTGGTCATGATGCTGTACGTGTTCAGGGCCTCGATGTGCATGTCATTGTGCTCGTATTGCTCCGCTAGATTGAAAAATACCTGACAGATACAGATAGATTTACAGGAGATGGAATCAAAGATGGGTTCTTCTTTACTCACAGCATAGGTCAAATCAAAATTGTGATACACATTCTCCCCCTGCTGATCCCGAAAGCGATGCAGTGTTCGATCCAAGGAGAAGGCTTCTTTGGCCTTGTTCAAGGCATCCGCCAGAGCGGACTTCACATCCGAATTGCTGTCTCCCCCACAGGCACTCCTTGCGGCCAATACAATGGATGCCTCTAGTAGCTTCACAATCTTTGCCTCCAGATTTTTGTACTTAATCTGGGGACTAAAACACGCCAATTAAATTCAGATTCGACCCCAAACCATCATCCTACTTGACTTCCTTGGCTGCATCGACGGCTGCATTGGCCGAGGAGAGCGTCTGCTGCTTGGCCTTCTCCAGAAAGAACTGATCGAACCTCTGGCCAGCGGAACCACTGCTGTTGGCCGCATAGCCCACGGCACGGACCGCAGTGGATGGTCTGGCCAGCGCTATCTTATCACCACCTCCTGTCCGACTGCTAACCAGATTGCCGCGCTATAAAACCGGAAAATACATACATATACATATAATCCAATATTTTTCATCCTTTGTTTAATTACCGAAAAAAGTTGCGAAGTGGGTGGCCTCGGTCTTCCTGCGGCTGTTGGTGGAGGCGGTGGCACTACCTCCGATTCGGTATTCGGTTCGACGGGTCCACTCATTTTGATTGACAATTATATGTCTGGGATATCATTAGAAATGCACTCCTAGAATGAAAACAAATCTAGCGACTGTCCTTTGCTTGGGTTGAGCGTTTCCATGGTGATCCCAAAGCCAGAACCTGCCAGAGGTTGCCACTGTGGATAGTCTTAAAAGGGTGGCAGAGAGTCCGTTTGTGTTTGAAACATATTATGGGACTCTATTCCCATAGAGATAGTAGATGCAGTCATACATACATATCATATCATCTCAATCATATATTTTACTTGATGAATCGAATCGAATGGTTCTAATATCAGATGAATTTGAAATTGATAACAACCAAGCTTCTTTTTGCCTCAGAAATTCTTCTTTAAAGTTTTCATATGTTTTTCTGCTTTATGTCTTATAAATGCTGAAGGCTTTGCCCAATCCTTAGGTTCAGGGGGATTCTCTGAGGAGGCAGGAGGCAGGAGCAGGAGAAGTACATATGTCCTTGGGTGACTCGGGCATGTGATCGGTCCTGTATTCGGTAAAGCGCATCTACTTAAAGGATCTATTGGAAAGGGAAATATTACAGCAAGTATGTCAAGCAGTATCAATGGTTATTCTGCTTACCTTTTTTATTATCTGGTCATCTCAAGTACCTTTTTCCTATAAGCCCAGCAGGTCTTTTAAGTTCATTCAAAGATACATACATTCGAATATTGAAACACCTCTCAATCTCGTAGCTCTAGCATTCGGAATTATGAATCCTGTTTGCAGGATTGACATTAGTCGGCCCGAGTGCCAGAAATGGATGGATGATGTGTACAAGAAATGTCGAGAGATCTTCGGCAGAGAAATGGCTGCAGCAGCTTGGTGGCAGGACGACACACCGGCCATATACAAAGAGAATATACAAGCCATGACCGCCTTGGACTGTCACAAGTTGAAGCGTGATCTGGCCAGAGAAGTGGCTGGCATTGGCCCAGGATCAGGATTATTGGACAAGCCACCGATGATGGGACCCCGAACCTTTCTTTGGTGGCACAAGCTGGTGCTTGTGATGGCCTATCTGTTGGTCTTTGGGGGATTGGTTCTTCTGTACCGGTTTGTCAATGCGAGGTGTAAAGGAAATGGACATGGACAGGGACAGGGACATGAGCAAGTGCACAATAATGATGTGACAGTATCTATAGAACGGGAGGGTGCTCCTTCTGCCCTCTCACAATATGAAGCCCAAACGGTCAGGAAGATCAAAAAGAAGAAGAACTGGTTGCGTCGCAAGTGTCGCCACATGTTTGTCCACAGCGAAGCGGAGCTGCGTCGCCAGAAGATAAAGCGGGACAAAGAGCAAGCATTCCATGACGAGTACGTCAAGCGTAAGATCGAGAAGTGGACTAAGGCTCGGGAGTTGGAGGAGCAGAAAAGAAAGGACAGGGAGGAGAAAAAGAAAACAGGAAACCAATGAAAGGACACGGCATACAATAAATATCTCTTAAATCTGTTCCCAAATCGTACATATCGTTTCTATTTTCCCTTGGACATTTTCAGTTTTTTACGTTTATTCTGCTCGCGTTCCAGCCGCATATCGTCCAGGTCCTCCTTCCTGCCCAGCCGCATGCTAGTGCGCTCCTCCTTCTCCACCTCGTCAAAGTTGGCGTCCATGTGGCGCAAGTCCATGTCCGACTCGTCCGCAAAGCGACGCTTGTCATAGCCGAAAATTGTCCGGATGTGCGATGAAACTGTTTGGGAACTAATCTCCTCATCTTCCTCGACAATAAAGTCCCGCATCTCATCCAAGTCGTCTTCACCCTCGGATTGTTCTGCTTTTTCTTGCTTTTTAGCGCCCTTCTTTGGTTCAACTGAACCCTTTTTGTTCACATATTTTGAGGGACCTGGGTGTGGTGGCGACCATCGGACATAGATGGAAACGGATCTAAATAGAGCCAATCTTACCATAGAAGCCCAGCCTCTCGCGTCTCTTCACCTCCTCCATGCGTTTGCGTTCCCTGCGCTCGCGCTCGGCGCTTTCACGCTTCTGCTTCGTGGTCATCAGGCGACTCATTTTGTTAGAAACTAACGGAAGGATCGATACGATCACACAACTAACAACTAAATCAATAAATATGTTTTTTATGGCATAAGCAAGGGTATACTTGATGTACATATACATATGTACATATATCGTAGTGTCGATTACAGTGTTGTTTATATATACATATTTCTGAAAACCTTTTTGGAAGACGCCGATCCAGGCCAGAAGAGTAATACTGCCCATAGAATTTATTAGTTAATCAAATTAATGCCGGAAAGGAAACAGAAAAACAATAATAATACTTAATTCGATAAACGATTAGTGTTGCCAAATATTCGCAGCTTTCCAGCACTAATCCTTGCGACATTTTATGACAGGTCCATATCCGGCATCTCGACTCGTTCTCTTTCTTCTTTGGTCAGCATACACTGCGGACTGACGTGATTTTAACTCTGCGGAATGTATTGCAAAATAAACGTTAAGTATAACATTATAAACAATATATATATTTCAGAAAACATTAAAATACTAACAGGTACGCTAAAAGTAAAATAAGAATGCGCTTGCGCACCCGCACTAAAGTGTGTGCGTATGTGTGATGAAAAGATATATTTTTGATTGAAAAAACACAAATTTAATAATTTGCAGCAAGATATTATCAACATACAAGAGAGCTAATACAAATTTAAATAATATATTCCAAAATACACAAATTACTAAGAGGATTACTAAAATTACAAGTAGATTAAGATTTGAATTGGAGGTTAAAATCGTTTAATGCGAGTTCGCAAGCGCTTAGGCGTGTGCGTGTGTAATTAATATTGTGAACACATTCAAAGTTACGACTCTAGCAAAATATTATCAAAATACAAAAGAGATGTTAGAACTATCATTAATAAATTCAAAAATATGCAAATTACTAAGAGGATTACTAAATAACGAGTAGATTAGAAGTTCAATTAGAGGTTAGAATAGTTTTGCGAGTGAGCGTGCGCGTGGGCTATCTTTTAAATTGTGCGTGTGATCAAAAGCATCAGTAATTAATAACAATAATTATATAATCACACATTTCTGTCAATAATAGATTTAAAATTCATATCCTCTGAAAATGCAGTGAAAGGACAGAATTTATTTGCCAACTCTATTCTTCGTTGCTTTTCCACAGCGGGCAAATGTAACTACATACATATATTCAAAATAAAAAAGAGTCACTAAGTTATTTAAGCGTGTGCTTTTAACAAGCTTTTTGCATCTAATTCACATTTGTGCTAGGAAGTCAACAGGGGTATTATATGATATTTTCTATTTCATAAATCTGTTGTTGACTCCACAGCAAAATAGATGTGACTATTCCGCGAGGTATGATCAATTAATATTAAATATTAGGCCGCACATTTTCAGTTTGTTAACAGGCCGGAACTGTGATACGCTGCCTTTTTTTTACTCGTGTCACAGCTCTGACCTGGAAACTTTGCTTGAAAAATACCGATATTCAGAGTTATCACGGTTACTTTATCCACCGGTTACCTCCCATCTATTCACATGATGTTATTTGGCAAACAGAGGGTTTATGATATTTTCTAATTCATAAAGCCTCTCGTTTGCTTTACAACCAGATGTGAGCGGTCGACAAAAAAGGATAAACCTATGTTTAAAAAAGAAGGAAAAAACTATAGTTTGATGAAAACTAGCTTATTAGACTCTCGTACAATTTTCGAGTGATAATTGTGTTGCACATCTACATATGTATTTCATATCTATGATTTGGGGCACACAAAGTTATGTGTGATGCACTCTAACTCATACATTATTTTGTGTGTTTTAGATCAAGATGTGAGTAATCGACGAATTCCCAATTTGAGTAATACCTGTTTCAAGTTTGTTACCAGGCCAGATTTGTGAAACGCTGCTTTTTTTACTCGTTTCACAATTTTAGCTTGAAAACATTGCTTGGAAAAAAGCTCATTTTTAAATTATTAATTAAATTTGTGTTTCTAATCTCAATCTTGATCTCTCACTCAAAGCATACAGGTGTTACATAGGTATGCTTCAAATGGCTGATATCAAGATGCGAGTAATCGACAAGGAAGTAATGAAATTTCAAGCTTCTTACCAGAATGGATTTGCAACACGTTGACTTTTTAACTCGTATTGCAGTTGCGTTCTGGTAACTATGCTTGAACAACACCATCACCTGCGTGTGAAAAGCTATAAATTGATTTGAATTGATAAATTTTGATTTGAAAATTAAAAGTGGATTTTGTGATGTAAAGTACAGAATTCGATCCACCTGGAACCTGGAAACTTTGCTTGAAAAGAACCTACATATTTAGTAAAGAATAACTACTAATAAATTGTCCGCAGTCCAAGATGTGTGTACTCCACAAAGAATCATAAACTAAAGCTTAAGGCCACATTTCAAGTTTGTTACGAGGCCAAATTTGTGAAACGTTGCTTTTCTTTCTTTCAAGGAGGCTTGAAAATATATCCTCTCCTTTTAAAAAAGTAAGAACTCGTGTTCCAAAACTGAACAGTGATCAATGAGTGAAATCATCGCATTTTTTTGGCGCACAATTTTCAAGTGATTGGAAAACATTTGAATGAAGAAAGTATTTAGTTTGCATTTGACTAAAGACATCCAGGGTGTGTGTGATATATTCAAAGTTACTCTCCATCCTCTGTGTGTCTTAGATCAGATGTGAGCAATTGCGTAAGTCCAGTTTAAAGCTTGTTAGAAAAACAGATTTGTTAAATTGTAACTTTTTTAATTTGTTGCTTTTAAGAAATAAACGTGATTTGGTGAAGAAAACTACCAAATTTGATGCGCTTCATTTTTGAGTGCACTGAAAAGTTATGATCTAAAATGGTTCCAAAATGTAAGCCAACATTTTCGGTTTGTTAACAGG
This sequence comes from Drosophila athabasca, assembly GCA_008121215.1. Classification (NCBI taxonomy): domain Eukaryota; kingdom Metazoa; phylum Arthropoda; class Insecta; order Diptera; family Drosophilidae; genus Drosophila; species Drosophila athabasca. The sequence goes on from CM017794.1 coordinate 48,615,486, forward strand.
TCAGATGTGTGATGCGTTGCTTTTCTCAATTCGTACACAGGTCTAGCCTGTCAACTTTGCTTGAAAAATACCACCTAAGAAAATAAGAACTCGTGATCCAAAAATAAACATTCTCAAGTCATTGGAAAACATTATAATGAAGAATGTGTTCAGTTTGCGATTGACCTGGGACATCCAAGGAATGTATGACATTTTTGAACTCACTCGTCCCTTGTTTGTCTCAGATCAGATCACATGAGACTCGACAAATTACCAATTGAGTAATTCCAGTTTAATACAAGAATGCATTTGTGAAATATTCACTTTTTAAAACTGGAAACTGTTTGAAAAAAATATATATTTAAAGATTAATATATAGAAAAATATTGGTAATTTTGAAAAAGTAACCGTGTCCCTACAACCTTATTCACATGGTTCACAGATGTGAGCAGACAACGAGAAAGGACGAACGAGTTACACCCACATTTTCATTTCTACCAGCTCAGATTTGTGAAACGTTTTTTTTTACTCGTATCAGAATTGTGAGTAGGTAAGAAAAGAAAAATGGCTGCTGCAAAATTAAATTTCTGTGTGCATCAATAATTTATAACAATAATTAAATATTACGCATAAAATATTTTAAAATTTAGATTCTGCATTGTTCAAGCAATCGGGAACAGAATGTATTTAAACATTCTATTTTTCATTGCTTTTCCAAAGCGGAATGGAAGTTATCTTCGAATCTAAATGGGCATTTTGCCCAAAGTTACGATTTCGAGCAAAATATTATACAAATATAAAAGAGTTATTAAAAATATCAATAATAATTTCCAAAATATTCAAATTACTAAAAGGATTACTAAGTAACAAGTTAAACTGCGCGTGTGATCAAAAGCATCAGTAATTAATAACAATAATTATATAATCACAAATTGCAGTCAATAATAGATTTAAAATTCATATCCTGCTTTGAAAATGCAGTAAAAGACAGAATTTTTTATGCCAATTCTATTCTTCGTTGCTTTTCCACAGCGGGAAAATGTATATTCAAAATAAAAAAGAGTTACTAAGTTATTTAGTAATTTATTTAGTTATTTAGTTGTACTTGTGAACATTTCAACAAGGTTTTTGCATCTAATTCACGTTTTGTGCTTTGAAGTCAACAGGGGTATTTTATGCTATTTTCTAACTCATAATACTGTTGTTGACTCCACAGCAAGATGTGACTATTCCGCGAGGAATGATCAATTAATATTAAATATTAGGCCGCACATTTTCAGTTTGTTAACAGGCCGGAACTGTGATGCGTTGCCTTTTTTATTCGCATCACAGCTCTGACCTGGAAACTTTGCTTGAAAAATACACATTCAGAGATAAAGTAACCGTAACCCTCCCACCTTATTCACATTGATGTTATTTGGCAAACGGAGGGTTTATGATATTTTCTAATTCATAAATCGTCGTTTGCCTTACAACCAGATGTGAGCGGTCGACAAAAAAGGATAAACCTATGTTTAAAAACGAAGAAAAAAGCTAGAGTTTTCTGATGAAAACTAGCTTGAGTGATAATCGTGTTGCACTTCTAAATATGTATTTCATATTTATGATTTTAGGCACACAAAGTCATGTGTGATGTATTCTAACTCATACATTATTTTGAGTGTTTGAGATCAAGATGTGAGTAATCGACGAATTCCCAATTTGAGTAATACCAGTTTCAAGTTTGTTACCAGGCCAGATTTGTGAAACGGTTCTTTTTTTTACTCGTATCACAATTTTAGCCTGGAAACATTGCTTGGAAAAAGCTTGTTTTTAAATAATTAATTCAATTTGTGTTTCTAATTAATTTGTAGATTTAGATGCGAGTAATCGACAAGGCAGTAACGAAATTTCAAGCTTCTTACCAGAGGGGATTTGCAACACGTTGACTTTTAAACTCGTATTGCACTTCCCACCTGGAAAGTATGCTTGAACATCACCATCACCTGCGTGTGAAAGGCTATAAAATAAATTGTGATTTGAGAATTAAAAGTGGATTTTGTGATGTAAAGTACAGAATTAACAGGTCTTGTGTGCCTCAGATCAGATCACATGAGTAATTCCAGTTTCAAGTCTGGAAACTTTGTTTGAAAAATGCATATATTTAAAGATGAATATATAGAAAAATCTTGATAATTTTGGTTCACAAATGTGAGCAGTCAACGAAAAAGGACGAACGAGTTAAACCCACATTTTCATTTTTTTACCAGCTCAGATTTGTGAAGCGTGACCTTTTTTTAACTCTCGTCACAATTCTGAGCAGGCAAGAAAAGAAAAATGTCTGCTGCAAAATTAAAATAAATTAAATAATTAAATTAAAAAATTAAATTTCAAGTGTGTTTCCAGAGTGGATTTGTAAAACGTGAACTTTATTAAAATCGTATTGCATTTCCCCTCTGGAAACTTTGCTTGAACTCGAACATCGAGATTAAAATTCGAGAATTATAAGTGATTTTGTGATGTAAACCGCCGCATTTGTTCAGAATCATATAAAAAATACGTATCCTTTTATGATTCGTTCCTTGATGTTTGTTGTGAAGACTTTTCTGGAAAGATTCACTTTTTATTACACTGTTAATAATTGTGATTTGAAAAATAAAAGTTATTTTGCGATAAAACAACCGCATTCGGTCATCTTAATGATTTTGATTTGTCGCTTAACTTCAGATGACTCCAAAATTAAAGATGCTTTACTCATTGGGCCTTTAGAGGTGTAAGATACTTATAGATGCTCTCCTCCTCCTTCCACAAGCTGAAAACACAGATGAGAATATTGTCCCACCTTCAATAACGTGCACTGTAAATTCTAGTTGAATTAGGATCATAATTTATTTTACTTGCATCACAATGAATATTGCTCTCTTAGAATTTAGTGTGCTAAATGATATAAGCATTTAACTGCTAACACGCTTCACAACATAACAACGACTACGACGACTCCTCCACATTGTACAAACAACTTTCCTAATCGGCCAGAGAGATGCTGGCTCTTTTTGGTAACAAATTATACAAATACATATAAGTAAATTCTTCGTTTTCAGATTACACTAAAAGTAATACATGCCACTAAAAGTGTGCGTACTAAAAAAATTGGTATCTCATCATTAGCCTATGCCAAGACATTTAGTGTCCGACTCTTATGCGATTAAAAATCGTTTTGTAGGTAACATTCTTGATTGCATACAGCGCCTAAATCGTATAATTGTAACAATTTGTATGTATATATTTATATCGTCGTTTGTATATATGTATGTATATCTTTTGCAGGCAATGATGAAATGTATTGAGAATGTCTTTTATTTTTAGGGTCATTTGCTCTGTGTAAGCTTATGTATAAGGGTATTGTATTGTATTGCACTTATGCACTTTTTTATCTTTTTGTAAAGTTATCAAAATGTTTTAACAAGCGTTTCTTTCATTTCATTATATAATAGTAGGTATACATAAGGCTCTCACTCGTTAAAGAGATCAGTGATTGTGGTTCTTTTTATGCGCTCTCTAGTGTCTAATGCTCTAGTGTGTGTGTCACGACTGCAACTAAAAAACTATGCGATTCGTTCAGTTAACTTAATATATATGTAATCTGTTTTCAGTTGAAAGGCTACTTGGTTGTGCAAAATAACATTTTTCATAAATATAAGGCTGCTTTTGGTCCAGTATTTTCTATACAGTCGTTGAGGGCAGCAAATGTGCCCTATGTGAGTTTCTTGGCCCATTTCATATCATCATCGCGTGGCTTCAGGCCCGTAAAATGCTCAATAACAAGCTCAAGAGTCGACCAGAATCTGCAGGGACAAATAAATGATCTCGCATGAAAATGAAGGTGAAATAAAGGACGAGCTGCGAACAGACCTTATACGTTCCAGCGGCCAATTCAACCATCCTGTGGTTATACAAAAGTACGTCTCGTGCGGGGCCACATGATGTATACGATGATGCTTCCTGGGCAGAATAATGTGACAGCTTTGCAGTAACAGAACCCATCGGGGCAGACCCCAGTAGGTATGCGACCATTTGTGAATCTATAAAATCATAAAATTCTGATTATTTTTCTTGAACCGGATAATGTATATGGAAGAACCCGCTCGCCTGATTTGTCATGGCCACGAATATGGAGCAAAGGAATACATAGGCTATCCAGCCGAAATGTAACTGAATCTCGCTGGGCGAGCGGGTGTAGAAATAGTGCGCCAAGTATCCGAGGATGGGTATTCCAACCATAAAGTTGTCGCCATTCGTTTCAATGAAATCGTGGCGCGTTATGGATGTGGGATCCAAATGATGCTCACGGAACGGACGCAGGAAATTCTAAGAAACAATAATAACCATATTATTACAGAAACATTTGATCAATAGAAGCACCGGCATACCCTGCCTATGAGGGGCAATTCCACGGAACCCCAGGTATCTGCTGCCCAGTGGACCAAACCAGAGGCAAAGTCTGCTGTTATGATGCCACACAATGCGGACACAAAGGCCACACCAATCCTCTCCAGTCGCATGTGTCGGACAATCAGTATCAGATTGATGATCATGAGGCCTATGCAGGTGTACACGCAAATGATCTCCTGGGCCCGCTTGCCTACGGTAAGGATTGTCGGGTTGTGTACAATATGAAAATGTTATCCAATCCGTCTCTCTTTACAGAGCTATATAGTAAATCCTCACCTGGACTGTACAAAGAGGCCAGCTCCTGGGCGCCCTTGTTCTGTGGTCCCCAACGTGGTGCCGCCGATGGAGGAGCCGCCACACTGGACTCTTTGAGTACCGCTGCCTGCCTCTGATCCGTTTCTTGGTCCTTGGTTGTGGCTGGCGCTGAATTGCCATTGGGATCATCCTCGTACATGGAGTTGGCCAGAATTTCCTTGTCGCTCTTGCCCGCCATCGTCTATGAAGAAGGGAAAAATACTTGTGATGAACGAAACGGAAAACAACTTCAAGGCCTTGAGGACTGTTTCTGACTAATGATTGGCGTCGTGGCGTCTGGATTCAATGTCAGGCCATGGCTTGGGAAGCCCAGCAGATGGATCCTTTCGAAGCGTAGCGTAGCCCTTTCCCAATATGCATAATTTACGCTTTCGATGGGAATACAAGTAACAAAGTACAAGTAAGCTAACCAGATGGGCGCGGATTATACTAAATACGTATGAATTCTTATTCTAAAAACTTTTGTTATTGCAGGAGTCCAAGGGTGTCAACGAATGACCTCTGCACAGGAATCCCTCCCCACTCCAAGCCCAGTGCGGCGTTGATGTCATTAGGTCTGTCCTCCAACTGCACTGGATCCCACACCTACCACCTGCCACCGAATGGGGCGACGTGTCACGCAATATTTTTGGGCTTACGGCAGGTCCGTGGGGGAACTCGAATGAGTTGTCAGTGGCGGAGGCGCGCCGCCGCGCCAAAGGTGCCTTAATTAGGCAAATTGGTATTTAAATTGTTGTGAACGCTATCTATCTTTGGTTGGGAGGTTGGTTTAGGATTAGTTTGATATACAAAGGATTGTATTTATAGCAGGCCATTCGTTTCTTTGTTATAACATTCTTTATGTTCTCCAAGAGGTGGTATATTTATCTATGACAAATGGGCCATAAACCGAAATGTTACCAGTCTGAAACGTATTCCATTTAGGTCTTAAAATGTATAGCAAAAAGTACGTTATTTGGAATAAATAAGTGCGAAAATATTGAAATATTTGTATTGTAAATGTAGGTGTTTACTATTGTAGAATTTCTAACTAATCTTGATAACTAGAGAGGTAACTAATTCCTCCAACTTTATCAGTGGAATTATCAATCATTTCCGTATTACGACTATAAGACCCATGTCATAAAAGTTGCACAACTATAGAACCTCACAAACACCAAATAAGTTGACTAATCATACCCAAAATATAGCCTGTATTTAATTAATTAAAAGCTCTCAATCAATGACCTATAAAATACTTGGGGTAAATATTTCCAAAATGCATAAATGCAATTACATTAATTAGGTCATTTATAACAGGGAAATCTATAAGGGAAAATTCCACTTGAAGCGAGTTCGAACACTGGCCATTAGGGAATGGAATGTCGTGTTCCTCAAAAGAAAAAACACATTAATCAAAACTGGCAACAACTTATTGATAAAGCAGCCCACCAGCTGCTATTGACCTGCCCTCCCCTCTATCTCCCTCCGTGTATAAGGAACTTCCCGTGGAATTGACAGACTGGCGGCGGCACACGCGTGGGCATTCCACTAATGTAACCGTAGAACCTCCGAGAGAAAGAGACACGAAGGACATGAAAGCAAAGCCCTATAATCTGGGTAGCCCCGTGGGGCCGGCCATAAGCAAACATTTCCTTTTTGACGTGCAACAGAGCGCAGGATAAACAAAAGAAGGCCTGAAGAAACACCAGTAGAGCGCTGATTCCAATTTCGAAAATAAAAGCCAAGTGCCAGAGGAGTGTGGGCGTGCAGACCCTACCCTCTCTCTACAGGGCGGAAGTTAAATGGGAAACCGAAAAGTTGTATGTGCAAATGGCGACAACAAAAATTATTTGACGCTGACTCTAGTGACGCCTTCGCTGGGTTTGCAGTTACCCAGCAATTTAGAGGGGTTTTTGGATTACGTATACCATTCCTATAGAACCTTTAAGGGGGTGTATAACTACTTTAATCTCCCCCATATAAACCATGGCAGTATCTTAATCTTTTAATTGCACTTTTGTGTACGAACTACGAATTTGTTGTCTTGTGTGGACCCTATTATCGAGGGATGTAACACCCTTCATGCTTAGTATAACTTTTAATCATACCAGATAAGGTGAGACATTAAAAAGAGGGCCCCAAAAGTCCAATTCCTTACGAAGTACTTTCATAGTCGATCTAATCCCCGCACAATCGTATTCACATAATTTGTTTGTTTGCTTGTGAAAGGCATAAAAATAAAAGGGGGGCCCACATAGCACAGCCAACAGGTATTAATTTGGCACAATGTAACCACGATTTTCGTTTCGTTTGTGGCGCCAAAGGAAAATAACAATTATTTACACGAAATGCGCGAAAAGCACTCCAACTCCCCACTGCAAGGTGTAAGGGTCTCACCCACTTGGTCTGGGGTGAGGTGAGGTGCCGCCACCCTGTTTTTGTCAGCCTGCTTTTCGGGTGAGGTGACCGCGCGACATGCCTGCCGACGCCACACACTCGCTCTCTCATTCAAACTGGCGGTTCACCACAAAGCGGTATTTATAGCACTATTATTTTTGTGTTGCCCTTTTTTTCTGTTTCTGTTTCTGTGCTGTTTTTGCAATTGATAAGAAATTGTAGTGTGGCTTGCATATTGCACGGCTATTGCGGGGTCTGTACGTACGGCGGGTCTCTCTATTTATAAAGGCAAGCAAAAGCAAGGCTCTCGCTCTCACCTGACTCACCTTTCGAGGGGCGGCGCGAAGAGTAAAGTTAAATGTTACTTGGACTTGTGTGTTAGCTGCTAGCTCTACGAAGAACACTACGATACTATGTGGTTGGGCCTATTTTTTCTTTTACTTGGAAACAATTAAAATCAAAATGACCGTCTGCTCCGATATTGATTAAAACAAACAACAAATTTATGCATGCACGCAATCGAAACTACTGGTGGCTATTACTACCAAGTATTGGATGAATTACGGCCAACTCCCGGGAACGTCAACGCCTGGCGCTTGTCGTATGCCGCCACGGCAAATGGCAATGGCAAATAAATGCTGGTCTGGTTGTAGAGGTTCGGTTCCTTTTATTATACACGTGATTTAGGGCTTCCTGCCCCCCAACACACCACACTACAGCAACAGCAACACCACGCACTGGCGACAACGACAACGGACGACGACGACACGACACTCCGTTTCCGCTTGCAGTCAACGCTACTTTGCACCAGTAAAATCCGAAAGAAACTAAAACGGACACTAGCGGCATTTAGCTGTTCATTCATGCTATATTTTTGCTTGTGTGTGGGTTTGTGTGATGAAAATGTTTACTATTATGTTACTCACCGCTTTAGACATTATTTCTGCGGTTTGTACCACTATTATTTGTGTTTGTATATTTTTTGATAAAAATTTAGAATTTTGACATCTAAATATACGCATTAACAGAATAAACAGTACATTTAACTCTCGCGCGCACAGAATTTATCGACAGGGATGGAGAACATCAATATCACATCAATGTTTCCGATGAATTTTTGTTTAATTACAGTTTAACTTAAAAAAAAGCAAAATGGAGTAAACAATAATCTTTCTTATGGTGATACAATAAGTATAATAGTAAAAATATTATTCGTGCCACTAGTTTTAGTTAGTTATTTTTCCAGCCTTAATCGATTCGGTGCTGCCAACTTGTGGTTTTCTGATCAGCTGTTTCGCCGGCACACATTCTGATTGTTACGTCGTTGCGTTTTTGGAAACAATTCAAGTCAGTTTTTATAACTAAAAATGTTGCCCATTGCGCGAGGGATATACAATGGTTTGGCTAGCATAACGCGCAACAGCCGGGGAGCTTTGCACACAGCCAGCGCCTTCAAATGCAAGGCGGAAACGGCAGCAGCAACGGAAAATGACGCAGAGGCCGCCGATGGCGAAGAGGAGCAAAAGAGCTCTGGACCGGACCCCAAAGATCGCACCCAAGTGATACCCGTGGAAACATCAATACGTTATCTGAAGAGTGCTGCATACAAGCAGACCTATGGCGACGATTTCGTGTGGACTCAATATCGGTAGGAATCCTTTTCTGACAAAGATTACACTTGAATTGAAATATACTCCTCTTTTAGGCGCAACCACAAGGGCATGTATGCGCCGCGCAAGACTCGCAAGACCTGCATTCGCCAGGGGAAAATATCCACCGGTAACCCTTGTCCCATCTGTCGGGATGAGTATTTGGTCCTGGATTACCGCAACACGGAGCTGCTGGAGCAGTTCATATCGCCCCACAATGGAGATGTCCTCAGCTACTCGAAAACGGGTCTGTGCCAGAAGAGTCATTTGCGTTTGAGGGTGGCGGTGGAGCAGGCACGGGATTCGGGCTTCATTACCTACGATGTGCCTTTCAGAGAGTACGACTACAACGAGTTCTATGGCCAGCAAAAGTCGTAATATTAGTTAATCATGTTTAATAAACGATTGTTAAAGATGTGGTTGATTATGTCTAGGTTCCACTGTTATTTTGAGGTTAAGCTGAGCATCAGCTGTTATTTATTGTTTTCTTTTGAGGATGTCGCGCGATTGCATATTTTTGGTCGTTGGCGGTGGCATTGCTGGCGTTAGCTGTGCCGAAACATTGGCCATTTGCTGCCCCTCATCGTCCATTTTGCTGCTCACTGAATCCAGCATTGTGAAGAGCGTAACCAATCTCGTGCCCGTCGCCCGCTATCTGCACAAATTCGATGTGCGGGAGAAGGATGTCAACGAAATCGGCGCCAGCATAGACACAATTGTGGACCAACTGGAGTACATCAACAGCCGAGAGCACTGGGCACGCACCAAGAAGGGTCTAATACTAAAGTATCGCTACATCTGCGTGTGCACTGGCGGAGCACCAAAATTGTTCAGTGCCGGCCAGGCCGAGGCCGAGCCACGCATCATTGGCATTCGCGATACGGATTCCGTGTTGGAACTTCAAAGGAGACTGCTCACAGCCAAGGATGTCTTGATTTTGGGCAATGGCGGCATCGCCAGTGAGCTCGCCTACGAGCTGAAGGACGTAAATGTCCACTGGGTGGTGAAAGATTCCCATATATCCGCCACTTTTGTGGATCCGGGTGCTGCAGAGTTCTTTCAGCTGGCCAGGAGTGAGCTGGAAGTGCTCACAGTCACGGAAACTGCCATTAAACGGATGCGCTTTGGTGAAATCACGCCCACCGAGAAAGAGAAGAGCAAACAGGGAGCCGCCTTGGGCCCGGACTGGCACAGCAATTACGATTTGAGTGGCGGTTCAAAAGATGCGGGTAAAGTCCTGCCCAAAATGTACTACAAATCGCATATAGAGGATCTAGAGGAGCTCCCAGAGGAAGGACGACTTAATATTAAGCTTGGACACGAGGATGGTAGCACGGAGAAGCTGACTTGTGATTTTATTGTGTCTGCAACTGGTGTCGAGCCTCGGCATGAGTTTGCCACGGATTTCCCTCCAAAACTAGCAGACGATGGCGGGCTTTCTGTGGATGAAATGATGAGGACCAATTTGCCAGATTTCTATGCGGCGGGCGATGTTTGCTCGGCAGCGTGGGAGCCCGCTCCCCACTGGTTTCAAATGCGCCTGTGGACACAGGCCAGGCAAATGGGTTCTATGGCTGGACGCAGTATGGCCGCCGCTTTCGAGGGCGAGACCATCTATCAGGACTTTTGTTTTGAGCTCTTCGGCCATGTGACGCAGCTGTTTGGCTACCCAGTAGTGCTCCTCGGTCGCTTCAATGGTCAGGGTCTGGGCCGTGACTATGAACTACTGGTGCGCTGTACCCGCAATAAGGAATACATCAAGTTTGTGCTGCAAAATGGAAGACTTCGCGGAGCCATACTAATTGGAGACACGGATCTGGCGGAGACCTGCGAGAATCTAATATTAAATGGCATCGATCTGGAGCCGTATGGCGATGATATACTTAATCCCGATATTGACATTGAAGACTATTTTGATTAATTGATATATTATTACAGTATTAAAGACCATGTATCTTAAATCTAACCTAAACTTTAGGAGTGGCTACGTGTATGCCTTGACTTGGTTTTCCTGTGCCTATGTCATTTGAGTTTTCCCTCGTTTCCCACGTATTTGATCTCATCGAAGGCCTTTCTCGCCTTCTTAAGCTCCTCGTTCATGGTGAGCAAGTCCTTAACCCTGGCGTATTTCCGTTGATCCTTGCGCACCAGAAAGATGATGTCCTCCACTTGCACACGACCTGTCCGGCCAATTTCCATGGCACGATGTGTAGTCTCTGCTATATATTCTATGACCAGATCTTCGAGCAAGTCCACGGTCTCGGTATAGGGATTTTTATCATCGCCAAAGCCAAACATCATGCAGCGCAACTCCTGGCGGAGGGAAAACACACAACAATTATACAAATTACATTATGGGAATTCAACAAACTTTGCTAAAAAGGCGCTTCCTTCCAGAGTTTGTGGCCACCAATTGCTCATCATCGGCATCTTCGTCAAAGTTGAACTAAAACGGAGAAAAAAGTAATTTTTACAATTGCAATTAATTAGCCAAACAGTTTTCTTACATCTCCGCCCTCGAAATTCTCTTCAGGCATGTTGTTTGAGGCCATTTTCGCTTATTTTCATAAAATTTGTTTGTTTAAAAATGTACTTCACTTTGAACAGCTGTTCCTGATTAGCTGCAGGGTTGTATAAACAGAGTAGTCGGGCTATCGTTATCGAAGCCGCATGTCAATACATTCATTTCAAATTTTTCGACGCTGCACCGGCTTGTTGCCATAAAAAAAGATCAGCATGGAAGTATTCACATTCGAAAAATCATATATGGAGCGACTTAAAGAAGCCGAGGCAGTGTTGTCCTGGGATGGGGCCGTTATGCCCGCCTCCCATGTGCGATCCGAGTGGAAATCCTTTGTTGAGCTGAAGATTGAACCAGCAGGTAAGCCACAACCAACACAGGCTTAAATGTGCACACACAAACACACGCGCAAATGTGTTCATACAGGTTGGCAGGCTATCTGGAAAATACCTCGCGTCATCTGCGAGGATCTCAAGCTGCGATATCCCACAATTGTCTATGGGTATGTGGAGCAAGTGATATTCGACGAGCTGAAGGCGGTATTTGTGGTAACAGCCGTGCAGGACAACGATGTCCACTTGCCGGAGAGCAACGAAGTGTCCTTGATCGAGCTGTGGCCCACCATCGAGCAGGAGAACGATGCTCTGAATGTGGACACCACTGCAGAGTGCATCGATCGCCTGCGCTTCTTTTACTGTCACGTCTGGATGCCGTGGGACAAGGACTATGATGACGATCGCGATTGGGTGCAGACGCACTTGCAGGCTCGCATTCAGATGGCCTGTGATCTGAGCAAGAATAAGCTGTCTCGCCCTCTGGCCCTGCACATGCGCACCCTCCTGATGGAGGCCAAGTACATACAGCAACGTCTGGAGTATCTGGAACTAGATCTGAGCGATGCAGAGGTCGAGAGCGATGACGAGGCCGTCGAGCTGAATGACAATGCCGCCGAGCCGGTGAGAAAGCAGCCCAAGCCAGGCAGTGCCAACGCTAGCTTAAACGTGTCCACATTGCCTGTGACGGATCTAATGTGCCTACACTTGCGCATGGCCATCATACGCAGTGAATTTGAGATTTTGGAGAATCCCGAAATGAGGCGCGCCTACAGTGAGCTGCAGTCCAACTCCCTGAAGCGTCATCTCTTGCAACGAGGCTCTGGGAGACAGTCGGAGCTTCCTCTGTCGGAGCGTACGCCCGTTTGCCATGTGGTCACAGTTCCGGGCAAGCTGCAGGAGCAGATAGACTTGCTGACGCTGGCCAAGGACTACGTGAAACTGGAAACGCAGGTTCAGTTGGCCAACACCTTGCAGGATGTTCTGAGCATCTGCCGGAGCGACGATGACATTTTGCTCTCACCCGGCGAGCACACAATCAAATTCCTCGAGCAGCTCAATAGCAATGGCAGCCTCCAGGGGCTTATTAAGTGCGAGGCCATACTGGGCGACGAACCACATCTCCCAAACTTGCCTGTAGTCTGCTCCAGCGATGAGGAGAGCACTCTCCTGGTCATCGATGGGAACTACACGCTCTCGCATCTGGTGCTCGACTGTCGTCATGTGCGCCGGGGCATTCTGCTGCGCAGTGGAACGCTCACCGTGCGAGGGTGTCGTCTGCTGGGCGACGGCAACTCCAGCACCCAAGAAGGCATTGTTTGCATGCCGAATGCCAGCGTCGAAATGCGTAGCTGCATCATTGAGGACTTTGCCGTGGGAATTTCGATGCGGCCCCAGTCCAGCGCAGAATTGGGCAATGTCCATGTGAAGAACTGCATTACAGGAGTGGAGCTGCTGGACAAGACGATTTCGTTCAATCTACAGGGTAGCAAGTGCACCTTCGACAACTGCAAAATAGGTATAATGGCTGATAGCTTGGCTTTGCCCGGAAAAGAGGATAAAGTGCTGGTCCTAAAGAAATACAGCGAACTTAAGCGGTAAGAATGGTGTTTAATAATCTGTAATAATCTAATTGAATGTTTTCTTTGAAGCTACAATGACAACAATTGGCTGGGGAATTGTAGTTTCGTGGATTGCACGAAAAATGTGCGAGTTTTCAATGAATCTGATCAGCTGCTGGCTCAGCGTTCTCAGCAAAGTCTCCTAGAGGATGAGCTGGAGGGCGAAAATAAGGAAAACATTGAAACTGCCTAGGGACAACGAATGCTTATAACAATTATGACACAGTTTACGTTAAGAAATTGCATAATAAATTAAAAAAAAAACTTCAAATTCAATTTAGGCGGTAAAACATCGCCATCGTAGTTATCGGTACAAACAGTATCGATAACTACGAAACTCTCAAAAGTAAGCATTTGACAACACTCTTGATTTGTTTACGCACAAAAAGATAACTGTACAAACGCCCCCAACAAAGGTTTTACTATATTTAAAACTACTTTAACGAGAATTGGACATTAAACATCGGCGCCATGACCAAGGAGCATTGGATGCGCGACTTGCCGCCCGAGCTGCGGGACATGTCAATAATTAATTTGGCCATTCCAGGTATGAGATCATCATTCCCAACCCATCTCATCCAATTAATGAATATCACGCGCGTATCTAGTATAGGTTCCCACAATTCCATGAGTTATGGAATAAACAGCAGCTCTCAACTAGCCCCTGATGCGGAGCCAGCTATCCGACGCTGGTTTTTCTTCTTTCCCTGCTTTGTACGTCGATGGTGCAGGACACAAGCCTCCAGCACCATAGAGCAACTGAATCTCGGTGTGCGCTACTTTGATCTAAGAATAGCTCAAAGGGATGGAAAGTTCTACTACTGCCATGCCCTGTTTGCCATGGAAGTCTTCGAGCCGCTTATGGAACTGCGTGAGTTCTTGGACAGCCATCCAGAGGAGTTGGTTGTCCTGGACTTGCAGCACTTCTATGACTTGACCCCGAACCACCATCAGCAGCTGCACAAGGAATTAATACAATTCTTTGGTCATCGCCTGTACTCCACGACGGAGGGCTCTCTGCTCGACTGCACACTGAATCGCTGCCTGGAAATGCAACGCCAGGTGGTGATCATATACCGAAGATGTCCCATTCCCTTGCCGCTGCGCTTCTGGCCCAGCTTTGCCTGGCCCACTCCTTGGCCGAACAAGGCGAGCGTGAAGAAGCTGCAGTCGTTTCTTGAAGATTCATTGCTCTCTCGCCAGCCGCAACAGGGATATGTGTCCCAGTGCCTAATCACACCAACGGGTCGATATATAGCCTTTCGTATATTCTTCTCTCTGAAGAGCACAGCCAGGCGGGTGGACAAGAAGCTTCATCCCTGGATTACGGAACAAACTCCGGGTCCCTTTGACGCGAAGGAGCAGCCTCGTGTAAATGTATTTCTGGGTGATTTCGTAGAGCTTAAGGATGGACAGTTTTGCAATTGGGTAATGGATTTGAACCAAAAACTGGAGCCAGGGGAAGAGGAGGAGCAGGAGGCAGCTGCCATTTGATGCTATATTACGTACAACTTATTGTTTTCCATTGGGTGCTATTATTTTATTATTGAAAAACCATTAGGCATAAAATATATATTTAAAAACATAAAAACAAACACAAGCCACATTGCAACGTAAAATCTAGTTCAAGGTGCGAACTAAACGTCAAGTCAATCGATAAGAAAGCGCACTGCTTTCGGTGTCTTTGTCGGTGAGCTGGCACCGGCTCCAGCCTCGGACTGTGCCAGCGAACTCCGCATGCCGTGGAGCAGACTGTCCAGTCGTGTCAGGGCCTCCTGTAGGCTGACGGCCAGCACTCCGTTGTCCTGTTGATTCTCACGCTCGACCAGAGCGTTCTCGCAATAACGTTTCAGCCGCTGGGCCGATCCCTGCATCATCTGGAGCTCCTGGTGGACGAGCGTCTGGAATTGGCTGCCATCTGTCGTCTCCTCGGGGTCGTAGGTTAACAGACGCTTGGTATATTGTATCAATTTGCTGCTTGGCGAGGGACTAACTGGGGTTTTGCCCGACGGTGTGGATGTCCGGCTTGGTGAGTTGCTGCTCGTAGAGTTATTGAGAAGCCTCTTGAATGGCTGCTTAAGCATGCCACTCAGATTAAGTGCAATTCGACTAGAATTGTGCGCATCGCGCAGAGTCTCGTTTAGATCTGCATCTAATGGCTCCCAGTCCACCTGGGCGCTCTGAAAGATCGTGCGTGCATTCAGCGTCTGATCGGGATTATCCCTAAGCAAATCTAGCCACACGCCCAGTCGGGCAATGGGCCACTCGGCCTTGAGGCCATGCTGCTTGTCCAGAATCAGTATCACCGTTCGCAGCAGTCCGAATTCGTCTGGAGCTTGGGTTTGCCGGAACTCCAATTGCAGTCCCAGCTGGCGACAGCGTTGGGTGGCTTCTTTTACCATCAGATTGGTCTTGTGCAGGCTCTCTTCGCTCGGATTCAGCATGATACGTTGTATATCCTCCACCAGGGTGGACTTCTGGGCTGGCGTGGACACACCCACCACCTCTTTCAGCGGCGTCTGCTCCTCTTTTTGGGCCTGGGCCAAAACCTGACGTTCCGTCTCCAGCAACTCGCTGTTGCACTGGTACTTGAACTGCTCCAATTCGAGGCGCTGTAGCTGCTCCTCAAACTCCTTGGCATGCTGGGCACGCTCCTGCTCGATGCGCGTCAGGGCAGCCAGCTTTTCGGCCTCCAGCTCGGAGCGAAGCTGCTGTTCCTGCTTCTGCAGGATCTCCTGGTGGGCCAACTGAAAGTCAACCAACTGATCGCTCTTGGCTCTGTGCGTGCAAAACGGATTCGATATGCGGAAGTAATGGGAGCCACCGATGACCAAACGATCGCCATGGAACAGCTGTCGTCTCTCCGCCACTAGCTCGCCATTCACATAGGTCTCAAAGTCCTCGCTTCCTGGAAGCAAATACAGTTTGCCACGCTCGTGCTCAATGCAACAATGCTGTAGCGCTACCAGAGGACCATCCAATACGATGTCCGGCTGGGTGTTGTCCGATCCCGGCAGACGCCCGCGTCCTATGCGCACCAGACCAGGGGGCAACAGATAGAACAGCGTTCCACTTAGTATGGGATCTGCTGTGAGATTAACCAGGCACGCCTGCTTCTGCTCGGCAGTCAGCTCCAGAGCCAGACCTTTGCGCCTGAGCAAACGCAGCTCGGACTTGCGTTGATCCTCGGCATCGCGCAGCTTCTCCATCCAGGATTTCTGGGCTCGACTCAGCTCCCTTTCGCGTTCGGCCAACTGCTGGCGCAGCCCCTCCACCTCCGTGTCATCCACAGAGGTCTCAATGATGATCTTTCGGGGAGACGGGTTGCTGTTAGTCCCCGAGAGGCGTCGCTGTCTCTCGTATTCGTTCATCAGGGACTTCAGGCGTTCCAGATCTGACCGCAGATCCCTGATGATCTTGTCTTGTGGGGACTCGTTCACCTTCACGCGATTAACGATGGACCGCGCCTTGCAGGCGTAGCGCAGGGTGGCCAATGTCTCCTCCGCGTGCATGCTGGCGGGTGAAATAGTGGCCAGCATAACGGTCTTTGAATTGCCGCCAAGATTTTCCTGGAACGAGAAACCAATGGATATTTTAATGCCTGGCATTTTGATGTAAACAAATCGAATTTTTGATGTAAATTTCAGAGTGATTTGGGTTTACTTCGAGTTTAAATTGATAAGAAAAGTCGAGCTTGAAAAAACCCCCCTTCCCAAAGATTTATTGCTTTACTTTCTTATCAAAAACGGAATAACAAAGACAATAAAGGTTTAATCAGAAAAGAATCGACGCTCAAGCTTTTCATACCCTTTCATTAGGCAGTCTAAAATCAAGATTCCATACCATGTGCATACACTTGATGTGAGATCATCTTTTGTCGATTTTACTACATTTTTGCATCCATAAAATGATGGCATTCCAGTGTTAATACACCCTTGAGTTCCCCTCTACGCGTACAGGGTACTATAACGTAAACATTAAGCTCTGGTCACTTGAGAGCCTGGCCCCCTACCACCCAACAGATGCTTGGAAATGTTAAGTAATGAAAAATAGACACAAACAAACCTTCGAGTGCACACTTGTGAATACAAACATACACATACACACATATGTACATATGTATATGTACATACATGCTAATGTATATGTACATAATCAAGAAAAGATAATGACTGTCAGTGATAAGGCTTCGGACAGTTTGCGGCATTCTAACAAACCAAACCTTAAACTACCGTTGGCAAAGAAACCCCCACCCGCCCAATGATAATGATCATTAACTTTGAACCGTTATCAGTAAGTGCAATGAACAGAAAGAGATAGCCCCCTAGTTTAGTTATTGTGCCAACTAAATATACACACATACATATACTACATATATACATGTATACATTTGTTTGCATAGTTCGGTAAGGCGATATGAATATGTATGTATGAACATCTATTTAGTACGCATCTTTGGCTGTGTGAGTGTGCGTGTGTGGGATGTGTAAAAGACACTTGTTTGATTAAGCAGGTCAGCACCGAGCAGAAGCATAGTGAGAGCAATAGACAGAGAGGGAGAGAGCAGAACAAACGGCAAAGGTATTTGATATAACAGGTAAGGCAGTCCGATATATGCTCGTGCATAATCCCGCTGCTTGACACCAAGAGAGAGCAAGAAACAGCTAAAGCGAGTGTGGGTGGACCGACAAGCGGCATTGCCACACCTTTCTATATTGCATACCTTGGGCAAAAGCTTGTTTACAAAAACTGCGCAGCAGCAGCGGGCGTAGGAGTAGCTAATTGAGAACGAACAGTGGTTCCACCTTATTAATGTGCTAAGAGTTTAGTTAAACTATATACATAGTATACACGGAATATTGGTGATATCTCACATATGCTGGCCCTTGAAACTCCCTCCGTTCACCGCAAATTCAATCAATGAATTTTTCGAAATCAAAGTTAGTCATCCACGTACCAAAGCGTACCATATAATCAAATTTGGCGACTAAATATAGGTTTCGTATATACGCCCACCTTTAGAAATGTATCACGATCCCCAGATACTGACCAGATTTCATGGGTACCAAAGTCTTAAACCACAAAAACATGCTAATACGTGGTACGTATTATAACGAAAAACAACAAACATCTTAATTGAAACCGGCTAAAGTGACGTAGGTACTTATTAACACTTAAATTTAAGCAAATTTACAAACAAATGTTCACCGACTGAAAAATGCAACATACAGATTACTTTTTGAAGGCTCCCGACAGCCAAAAAATTAGATGTTAATTAATAAAAATAATTAAAAACAAGATTGACTTTTGTTTTGAATGATTTTAACCCCATTTGATGAAATACAAAATACAACTGGGCTGATACAGCAAAAATTTTAAAAGATACCGCTTGGCAACCGAATTTCTTCCGATAAATAAGGCTTTCCAAAGCGCATGGCAGGCATTCAGTCTAGACGGTGATTAGCAAAAACCTAAAAGAGGTGTATTCAATACACCGGCTTAACAGCCGATTGAGATTCATCTCATGACTACAATTTTTCGTCAGCTTTTATGGTATTAGCAATTCGTTGCTAATAAGAAAAACTTCCAACATTAACGATATTCATGCCCTAAGACAATTAACATTTATTAAAGTTTTGTTAAACTAAAACCGAGTGAATCATATGGAAATTGGTTTCAGAGCTGAAACAAACGTTGTGTACCACGGTATCTCATGAGCGCGCCTGTACTTAGTGGCGAGAGAGAGCCACTACACACATGTAGTATGTATATTTGGGGGAGACTGCACATGCTAGCAGGCGGAGAGAGCGGGACAGAAGAACAGCGAAGCTTCAACAAAGCACGAGACGCGAAAACACAACAACACACATACACAGGAAAACAACAACCAGTCAGAGCATAAACTTTGGCAAGCCAAGGATTGTATACCCTTTGCGTTGAATTTTAACTGTCAATTAATACCAATTTCTTTTATATTTCCCTTATTTTTTAGCTGCAAGAATGCTCCTCTAGACACAAAAACCTTAAGGGGAGAGAAATATAAACTGTCGTTGGGCTTTTTGACTAATAAAATGTGAACACATCAAACAGCTCACAAATTCTGTAATACTCTATCTTAAAAGTGTGCGCACACGCTACGCACGCAAAAGCGAGACACGAAGTCGTCGGCAAAACAAGCCACGAGCCCGAGCCGCTACAAAAATGCAGTAATTCTGGCATTCGGCTCTCAGTTTCAGCCGAGACTTCCACAAGAAAACATCGAAACCCGATGAAACTTCGTAGAAAACTGCATTAAGTTCAATGCAAATGTAAAAAACTGGCTCATACCTTGACGGGGTATTCGACACAGACAAACACAAGCAAACAAAAAAGTGCATAAATACGCGTATTTAACAAAGACATTGCAAAAACAAAGTGATTCAAACAGAGTTCATTGCTCGCAAGAGAACCTCAAAAGAGACAGAGAGAGAGACCAACAGTGAAACGACCTCGCACAACGGGCGCCAATAGAGAGAAGGAGAAAGACGAAAATTCCGTTTACCACCCACCTTAGAGAAGGCACAAGGAAAACCTTTTAGACACCTTTCCATTATGGACGTTTGGGGCTTTTGTGTCAGCGATTCGACCATGTCGTATGGCGGGTCCATGCGCAGCGGCTATTACCGCGACTACGAGCAGTTCCCGTATGGCACACTGGAGTCGTCCAGCACAGCATCCTCTTATGCCGTCAAGGATTCCTACAGTCGCGTCCAAGGTAATTATCATTCAGAGCTTTTCGTCAGCCACCGCTGCATAACAGACAGAGAGAAGGAGAGAGAGCTAAAAAAAAACATGTTGAAAAGCAACAACAAAAAGAAGAAAACCAGCCCCCCATTTTATTGCGTGTATTGTGTGTTGTTTTTGTGAGAATTTATAAATAGACAGCCTGATTTTATGCCCATGTATGCGTTGTCCGTGAGAGTTTACTATTAGTGTGTGTGTATGTATGTAGGGGAACACGCCTTAAAATTTTGCGCATAAACACAGGGTATCCATTGAAAACATTCGCTTATCAGTACTTCCTCCCATGAGGCGCTTTTTGTATACCCTTGAAGAAGGGGGGACTAAAATCGCCAAAAATTCCCTGAAAATCACGTGCTAAAAGATATTATGGGAATCCAG
Source organism: Drosophila athabasca (assembly GCA_008121215.1). Classification (NCBI taxonomy): domain Eukaryota; kingdom Metazoa; phylum Arthropoda; class Insecta; order Diptera; family Drosophilidae; genus Drosophila; species Drosophila athabasca. Next base: position 48,635,875 of record CM017794.1, read on the forward strand.
TTGTTACAGAAAACTTCGCGCATTAAAATCTCACGTAGACAGGTCCAAAAGATTTCCGGTATGCCAAAATGAAAACGTAGTTAGAGATATCGTAACAAAAGATACCTACGTACACCTGAATATGACTCTTAAAAGGTGTTTCAACTCCCCGTATGGAGGTCACTGAAGTCCATTCAGTGTATATCCGCTTCTGCATATACAAAGAATGCTAATTTAAAAGATAGACAACAACACGAGACTGTACCTCTCTTTGACTGACTCACAACAACAGCAAAACTTAAGCAGGTGGTCGCTCCGTTTTTGGATATAAAGACAAATAAAGCAAAGTAAATGGTTCAGCTGTATTTGTGTGAAAAACTGAGGCGCAATTGTATATCTCAGGTGTTCGAGAAGGTAGGAATGGGAAGGAGTGCTGCCTGCTGATTTTGTTGTCTGTACAATCATCATATGACTAATTATGCCAATTGCCACAACATCCAGTGCAAGATTACCTCAGAGTCGTACAATTCCTGATAGAACACGGGCAAGGTCGCTTATCAGATATGGCTGGCGACTGGTGGTTTATAAATAGCATATCCGTGCGGCTTTGCTTTAATCAATGAGAACCATTTAGTTCTGACACACTCTCAATTGAGCAATCAAAACCTTCTGTGTCTCTGCCTGTGTCTGTGTGTGTGTGTCACAGGGTCATCTGACATTTTGAGATTGAAGCAGCGCTGCTTTGACTACACCATCTACGTCACGTCGGCAATCAGCTGGCGGCCCAAAAGGGCGCGAGGGTCGGCAGCACGTAGGCCAAAAAGTGGTAAGGGGAGAGAAGAGAAAAAAGAGAAGAGTGGGCAGAAAGAATGAGAGAGAGTGAGTGTTGGAGTGCGTGAGAGAAAGTCCACTTGCTGGCCTTGCCCAAGGTGTAGTTATGTAAGGTGAGGGATTGCTGAAGAACGTTTTTCTGCCCTAATTCACTGCCGTCTATTATTCCTTTATTAACCCATGGTTTACCCACTCTCTTATTTACAGAGAAATTCAAGCAAACCAAATCAGAGAAACAGCTGCGCAAGGACTGCCCGTTCTGCAAGGAACACAAGAAGCGGCCACTCATCAATTACATGCGTAAGCGTCAGCAGAGAAAGCACCATGACAGCATCTGTGAGGATGAGGAGGAGATGCATGAGCATGAGCACGAGCACGAGGATGAGGGGGTGCAGCAGCAGCAGCAGACCCCAACGCTGGCGTCAGTCCTGCCCACGCAGCAGAGCTGCAAGGTGTGAGCGTCACAGGGAGAGACACAAGAGAGTGGGAGAGAGCGAGACAACTACACAGTACAGACAGATACGACAGAAAAAAGCCAAACAAAAACAACAATTGCAATTCGCAATGCCATATATATAACTGTAAAAAGGAAAAAGCAAAGGCAACAACAAAGGCAATGGCGACTGGGCAAGCGGCGAGCGAGCAAGCGAGACAACTATAATATTCAAAATGCAACTGTACCCTTCCCACAGTGGCGCTCAAGCATTTCCGCGTCTGTTGACGATGACCGACACACACAAATACACTACCATTTACAAATGAAAACAAGCCCGAGAAAAAAAAACTTGATACCAATTTACAAGACCGTTTACACTTATTATTATGCCCCCATACTCTTCTTCTTATATAACATTTTTTTTTTACAAAACTACAAAAAAAAAAATGAAAAGGAAAAACAACCAAAAACCTGCCTGCCTGCCCCCCGCTTTGACGAGAAAAAAGTGTGAAAAAAAAAACAATACACATTACATAACAAGGGAAGCAAAAAAGATGTTACCAGAAAACCAGAAGAAAAAAAACCAGATAATTTTCTATTTTGCGTACACGAGACTGAAGTAGAAAATGTTTAAGCAACAGATAAAAATTTGTGTTTAGTTTTTCCTATATTTTCCCCAAATTGGATCAGTTACAGGAATTATCTACGCGTGTAGCTATAGCTATATATATTTAGATATCCAACAAACAAAAAATCGGAAGAAAAAGAAATGCTTCATTGGCGCCATTTATACGAGTATATATGCTTTGGACCCCCGACTTTTTATTATATCCTTGTCTATATTAGACATTCCTATGTATTTATTGTAAAAAAAACAAAACCAAACTGATCATTGCACAGTTTTTTTTTGGGTCAAAATATATTATACATATATTCATTAGTGTTGAGAATGTTTCAAAAAGTTTATGCCAAGTTAAATAATGCTTTTTTGTTATTACAAGTACCGAAAAAATAAACTTACAAGTCAAATATATAATATATGTTATTTCGAGTTCAGAATCCCAAAAAATACTGTGCAAAACAAAAGACGGAAAAACGAAAAAAACCATTAAACATTTTGCATTATTCGGTTTAAGAGTAATTATTGATTTTTGATGAATTTGCTTGCGGGTACTGAGAAAATTTTCAATTTACAAAAAATGTTATATATCATATATATTATATATTAATGTTTAATTTAAAAGATATACTATATTTAAACAATAAAAACAAAACATTCAAAAATTATATAAAATATAAAAGTTTTTGGTTGTATTTTATGGAAATTATGGAGAGATATCTACCGAATGGAGAGATATCTACCGAATGGAGCTCTGGATCGAACCAGTTTAAGGGGTTTACTTCTGAGAGATGGAACTGGGTATAGTAGAATGAAAATCGTATACAACTTATATCATTTATAAGGTGAAAGAACGACTAATGAAAACATCATAGAAATATCTCAGAAATTGTTCATGATGGTGTTCATAAAAGGTTTCCCTCAAACCAGTTTCAACATGATTCTACAAATCCTATCTAGTTCCTAGTTTCTGTCTGTTACATTGAGGTAGGTTCCCATTTAAACTGGTTCCGTTTTTTCTTCAAAAAAATCGTTCCCTTAATTGTTTAAATAAATCTTTACGGAAATCTTTCCGTCTCGCACCAGTTTGCTAATTGTGGCTAATCTTTTGGAGACGAATACGAAGTCACCAAAACGGACCCTCAGATCCAATAAAAAGTTAAATAGAAAATCAAGAAATTATATTATGGCTAAGGTCAGGTATGTGTGTGCTCGTAAATATCCAACCCTGAGACAGTAATATGACCCAGAAAAATAAGAGATATCCGTGACTTGACCTGGAACTTGACCATGTCCAAGAGGGAGAGTGTGTTTGTTTGTACAATGAATGTTTTCCTGCAAAATCTGCCCCAAATATAACCTCAATTAAGTTAAATCCCGACTCAAGTGGTTTCAATTGAATTAGAGCAACACGAAAGAGCAGAGCAGATGAGCTCAGAGCCTAACCGCACTCCAAGTACAAACACAAACAAACATTGAAAAATTGCTTGCATATTTAAATTGATCTTTCTACTAAGGCCCCGACCGGCCCCGACCGGGTGATCAAATTAATGAAATGCCACAACAGCACGCTATAGGAATACGAGTGTAAATAGTATATATGTATGTACTATATGTATATGCACACGGGGAGGGGAGGGGAGTACGAATATCATTTACGGGAGGAGCGCGTTTAAGCATTGAGAAAAACAACACATGGCAGGCTGGCAGGCGGGAAGCCATAAATGCAATTTGTTTATACAATGAATTTGATTCATTTTAAATTCAATGTTAACTAGTTTTTCCAGAATGAGAATGCTGGGGGTAAATAGCAGGTGGAATGGTTGAATATATGTATCGTATTATTATTATAAGCAAGACTCTGCTCTCGTATTAAAATTATTTTTTGTGTGCGCGGAAACTGGAACCGAAACGGCACGTTCTATTATGTAATGCAAACGTGATAAAGGGGTAGAATTTGTATGCCGAATTTATTGTAGAGTTATGTTCAGGTATAGCTAAAAATATAAACCTACGAAAAGGGGCGATACTGCACATAAAAGATAAGAACAAGGAATATCTAGAATGGGAATACCAAGAATGAGGATATGTGATATTTATAGTTTCCATAAAATCAAGGAAAAAACATGTCCCAAAAAATACTTCAATAACCTGTAGATACATATCTTAGCTGATAAAGTACTTAAAAATTTCGATTGTATTCTATAATAACTTTCTGTCACGTATCCTTGACGTAATTCGTAAAATTTTCTTATATAAAATTCGTTTAAAATACTACAAAAATATGATAAATACATACTACGATTGATCAAGTTTTAAGCCATAAAACTCTGTTTTCTTCATCTTTATTCTGTTATCCCCTTTATTTAACTTTCTTTTAAGAACAGTACCTATCTTTTGCACTCCATTTCCCTCTCATTTAATAGTAGCCCCAAATTTTGATGACTTAACAAGCACCAGACGACGAGCCGCCTCCCCAACCATTCATTTTTTTTCGTTCAATTAGCAAAACACAAATTAGACCATAACATTTGGGGGGATGCTTAAAGCCAAAAGCTTTTCAGGCAGTAATATTATTGCTCTTTGGGGTGTATCGTCTCGCCAGCTGCCAGTCGGCAAATTAGCATTCATTTGTGGAGCATTCAACGTGGCTGATTTGAAAAGGTTTAGAGCCACGAGTGTGTTACTAATTTCGAAAAAAAAAAAATACTACAAAAGTGACGTAGTAGTCGCCAGGTGGCACGCTTCAAGAAAATATTAAGAAAAGTGATCGTTCCAGTCCACATGGGTTTTCTGTAGATATTTCTGGAAGCCCACAATCCCCTGATAAAACCAATTTTTGTGGCCTGGGAATCGTAGAATCGTTCACCGGATATATGCATTGCGGTTTTCTAGGGTTTTCTTTTGCACTCGACACGAAAGCAAAAGTTTACTTATTAAGAATTCCAACTTGGGGTACAGTCAGTGCAGTTCCAAAGTTGAATCAGTGATGTGAAGGTTACAAAAAGTCGGCGAAAACATTTCTAATAAATTTCCATACACAAAAACACAAAATTATCACATGGTATAGAAGGAAAGAACCTTCAAATCATTTAAATTATATAAAGCTTGCTAGGAAAAGTGTGTCAATCTGGTGGAAATTATTTCTTTCAATTGTTTACTATTCAAATAAATTAACAAAATGATGAAACGTTTGCTGAATAAACTGAAAAATGCTTCAAATGGAAGCACCCTTAAAGGTGAATAAAGGATAACGAATACTTAGAAGAAGATAAAACATATAAACATATACGAAAACGACTCTATAAACCCCATTTGGAACTCTCTTTTAAACATCATAGAATTACCCTCAAATATAATACCCATAATCACACTTAACCTCATTAAATTTCGATTTGTCGAGTTTTTAAATGTCAGCAAATCCTATTATTAACTTGGTTAATGGTTCTTTAATTAAGGGAATATCTCTAATTCCCTGAAACTGTATCTATCTGTACCTGAACTCGTGTTAATTTAAGGGAAATTTACCAAAGATCAATTCACCAGTAAAGATCATAAAGTCATTCAGAAAATCCGACCATCTTAGGAAAACCCTGACCTTACCTGACCCATAACCAAATGTATCTATCAACAATTACCTGAAGTACTATTTCTCTGGTATATATATGATATAAAGATACGATACTTTCCCATTTACAAAACGAGTTTCCAACTAAAAACCTGTCTAAAACCACTCGCAGATTTGTTAAGCTTTTCATTTACTAATTTGGGGCGTGGTCACATCACAAGTTTTTACTACGTTTTCCACACAGGTGGTAGATTTCTCATAGCGTATACGTGCTGCCTGTCTTGTAATACTCTACTTTACAATATTATTTACTTGTTAATTGATTCATAACATAATCATGAAGTCTTGACCTTACGCCATGCTTCCACGAATGATCTCATATTCAAAAGTGTTATCGCCAGCATTTTTGTACTCTTTTTCAAGAAGAGGGTTCTATAGATTTTTAGCAGAGGTTTGTAAAACAGAAAAGGTAGGGTTTTTGATGGAAAATTTAAAGTAGATTGTATATACTTTTGGATTATTCATAGTCTTATAGTTTTGTTGGTCCGTTTCCATGTAAATGAGTCCTTAAATTTTGAGAAGATCCTTCTTTGAAACATAAATATTGTATAGAAGTCGAAAACTTGACTATAGAATCATTTCCCTAAGAATTTTCAGTGGGAAAAATAAGCATTTGTATAAAAAACTTTCGGAAGAGCCGCAATCTTTAGTAATCCAAGTGTTGCGCGTCATACAGAAGCGCCCATCGGTTGGTTTGGCTGCACAAAACCAACTTCGCCTTGATATTCCCTGGCCTTGGAATTCTTGTAATGCTAATTTGATCAGATCGGAATGACTATATCATATATCTGCCCTACACTGTTAACAATGAACTTTCAAGGCTATCTTCAGTCCCCAAGTTACCCCTTTTATTAGTTCCTCCCTTTTGGCAGGTTGATTAATCTTTATTGCCATGTGTTGCCCCACCCACAACCCGCCCTCATATCAACTGTATCTTTATAAATTATTCACACTCATAACTTTGTTGTACAAATTGTTATTGCAGCGCACAAGGATGGCAAGAGATTGGGCATGAAAGGCACTTGCAAGTGCGAGCCAACGGCCTGTAAATGTGGCAAGAGGCGACAGCAGCAACAGCAACAACTGAAATTATTGTTGTCCCAACTCCGAAGACGCGATAACTTATCAAGTGTTATATTATTTTAGTACTGCCCCGAACAGCAACAAATAAAAACAAAAGAAACGCACACACAGACTTTATCTACGAAAGTATTTTTAACTGAAACGATAGGAATGATAGGAAAAGTACTCCAAAAGATATTGCGTCTAGAATGGGGATAGACGAAAATATCAGAAGTCTAATCGTGGAGGGACAATGCGGAAGGTCGCTCCGCTCGAGGAGCAGCGCCTCCAGAGGAGGATTGCACAACACGAGGGGATTAAACAATTGAGAGTGAGAGGGCCACTGGCCACTGCCCACAAGTGGCTACGGGCGCCAGTTTAAAGCCGAAACATGTGAGGAGCGCCCTGTCCTACTGAAACTTTCCTTGGGGATCGGTGGATCGATGGGGACTCGACTCTAGGGTACAATAACACTTCTGGGAACTGGTTGCGACAAGTTCTTGTCTTGTGATTGACTACCCTTCAATCAAGTGCCTTTCACTACAAAATAGTATAAAAACATTTGCAATTACACATTGAATCATGGGAATTGATTATTAATTACGTCGTATATTAATGCGTGATAAATGCGACATCTTGTGGTCTTGTGTAAGCCTCTAATAGATAGAGTGCTATTCTGGGAAGGCTGCTATCTGGCAGCCACTTGGTTATCGAAATTGTTAAGAAAGGTTCGAATATAATATTGATTTTATTCTGCAAGACTATTCCACGTTTGTAGGCCAGGGGTTATGGTATGATAGTCTATGGATTATATGCTCAGAAAATATTTAAATATGAAAGAGACACAAATCTGTAAATTATAGACTTGCAAAATGATTGTTTAAGTAATTATACATACACTACTGTAATACTTAAAGCAATGTAAATGCAATCCTTTAGCCACTTGAGAGATAAATCTGTAAAAATCTTTAAAAAAGCAATTTCTATTCCATCTATTACAAAATTTAAAAGATAAATCCATATAAAACCCATACAGAAATAGAAATAATACCCCTCAAAGTACCCCCTCGAGTCCCATGACTATTTTACAAGACCCCCCATATAGTAACTGATATCAAAAGGGTTTATAGCCAGCCCCTCCCTCTAAGTCAAATAAAGATTACATGACCTCATTATATCATAGAACTTTTATGAGACTTACACACAGTCACTTAATATCTTAGAACTTTTATGAGATATACACACAGAGGCAATAAATGCTTGATACTTAACAGAAAGGCTTTTAGCAGAGCTCTATGAATATCTTTTTATTATAAAAGATACTCTTGGAGAGGGTATCATAGAAAGAAATGAGCGTATGTAGATCATAGGAAATTGAATCGCGAACCTGGAAGAAGTATTAAAGGCCTCCCATTTGAGGTGATTTTAAACACTTTTGTGACGAGGTTTTTTCCTCAAAGCTACACAAAAATGGTTCCGAAAACTATCATAAGAAATTCCTGAGATTTATCTGAACCTTTGAAGTACATATATGCATTATTGGAGGAATATACACAAAAACTATTTTAGCCAAAAATTAGTCCTTTAATTTTGATCAGATCCATTATTTTGGTATACATATTATATATAGAAATTGAAAACTTGACCATAGAATCATTTCTATAAGATCTTTCAGTGGGAAAACCCATTATTTGTATGAAAAACTTTCTGGGTTCTAAAGATACTACATCCAAGCGCCTTAATCTTATACAATCCAAGTATTGCGCGTCATACAGAAGCACCCATCGGTTAGTTCGGCTGCGCAAAACGAGCTTCGTCTTGATATTACCTGGCATTTGCCTAAACCAAAATTCCCCTTCATTTTTAGAGAATATTTAAAGCCCTTAGCTACACGTTCTAAATGTATTTCTTTTTGTTGCTTTGCCGTCAGATACTAGAATTTTCCTGGAATACACGTGCCCCCCTATTTTGCATCAGGCCATAAGTGTTATAAGCAAATAGAAAAGCCAAGGTATACGATTAAATAGATATGATAAGAAGCTCCTCGAATCAAACTATTGATTGGAAACACGGTCGTTGGGGAGGTCTTTGATACGATTCGGCTTAAAGGCCGCGATAAAAAGGCTTTATTTTTGTTGAATTTTGATAAAGAATTGGAAAAAGAAATATTGAATATTAAAAATTGGGTCTTCATTATATGATAAAATATGGAAATAGAATAAAGAGAGAATTGGAGGCAAAGAAAAATAATAAACGAAGTAATGTTTGAGGTATTCCCATTATTTTTAGCGAAAAATCAAGCGAAAACGAACAAACCTTAAAGGTATTCCGAATAATCAAATAATAATCAAGCGAATTCAACAGGTATTCTCATTACAATAGAGAAAATCAATACAAAACGAATGAATCTAACGAGAAATCAAACTCTCACAGTAGAATGTGAAAGGTATTCGGATTATCTTTGAGATCAACATGATCTAATGCCAATCTAATCTGCCTCTCCTCTCTTGCCATAGAAGTCTCTAGTAAAATTCTCTATTTTTTCAAGTTATTAGCATACTTAATTGTCTAAACAAACATTAAAATGTCACAAAAACGTAATCCCCCCAAAAGAAGAGCAGACATTATAAAGATGTGGCAAAGTACAAAAGCGCGTGTGGCAAATAGATAAGAAAAACGACAGACGATTATCACGAGATCATATTTGCAGAGAGACAAAAGCCAGAGAAAGAGATCTCATCGCCTTCGCTCCTCTCTCTCGAGATCAAATACATCACGAGATCCACAATCATATTTGTAGAGCGATAGCCGAATGAGTTTATGCAAATATCCGTCTGTTTGTTGGGGAAAAACAGTTTGTTGGAAAGTTTTTCTGGGTTGGAGGTCAACACTCCACACGCCCGCTCTCGCTCTCAGCAGCTCTGATTACTTTTACGGGTAATCGCAGGCTATGGCTATGGGCTAATCAAAGCGAAAGTGTTGATAATTATTGTAGCGGCGATGGCAACACAAAATGGAAACTATCGCCAGCTAAAAGAAGGCACTTCTTCAAGGCAATAGCCCCCATCCTTAAGTCAAAAAGTAGTCCAAAATGATAACCCAATTGATAACAAATTAAGCAATCAAAAGGTGCACCCATTTGGGCCACTGCTACTCACCCTCAATAGCCAGGTGAGAACGCTCTCCCTATACGGAACAAAGGTGCTGGGCGTCGATGGTCCATTGCCGCCTCCTCCGCCGCCCGCTTTGCGACCATCCGCCAGGGCGGCAATGACTTTTCCCAGTGTCAGGAGGCTCTTGTTGATGCAAACGCCCTCGCGTATCCTCTCGCCATTCGATCCCGAGACACTGATGCGTTCGCTGCCAGCCAGATCCACGAGACTGATCTTACTCCTGCGGGTTTGCCTTAGAGAGGCTGTGCTCCCGAAATCCGTATCCGAGGACTGGCCATCATCGCTGGAGAGATCGGTGATGTTCAGCACAATGTTGAAGATGGAGTGGGAGCGTGAGCTCTTGTCGTTCATGGCCGTGGAGGCGGTGGCCCGCTGGGAATTGCCCACCGCTAGCCAGTTGCGTAGCGCTGAATAGGAGTCCACCGAGTGGGCACTCAGGTCCACGACATAGGGTCCGAAAATGGGATGCTCTCGCACTTTTAGAGCCGGTCGCTGCTGCTGTTGCCCAGGCGTGGAGTCAGCCGCAGAGGACGTCGCATGCTGCACACTCAACAGGTCGTGGATCTTTTCGTTGTAGATCTCGAAGTAGCTGACTTCCACTTCCACCTGGAGCTGTTCCGCCTTGACGGCCTCTATTCTGCGGAACAGCTCGTGGCAGAAGCGGGGAATAATCCCAGCCTCGTCATGTGGTGGTCCGCCATCTAAGGCGGCATCATCCAGAGCCTCTATGCCCATCATGCTGTAGGATTTGCCGGATCCCGTCTGTCCGTAGGCAAACAGACAGGCATTGTAGCCCTCGAAGGCTGTATGTATCAGAGGACCGGCTGTGCCCTCAAAGACTTTCGCCTGGCCGGCATAGTTCTTTTTCTCCGGATCGCAGGAATAGTAGACTTGATCGTAGCTGAAGAAGTGGGTCACACCCGCAGTGGCATCGGCACTGCTGCCCGCCTGAACGGTGAGCTCGTTGCTGTTGCCATGGACCTGCACCACATTCGTGACCTTCTGGAGATTGCATTCCTGGGCATTCAGGGGGCGCACACGAACGGCCACAATCATGTTGCTCTCCTCGGAGACGCTGTGAAAGGAGTCCGTCATCACGGCGTCCTTGTCTTTCGGTTTGCTCAAGCTAGATTTTGCAGTCGGGGTTTTCATCCTCCCTGCCATGGGTCTATAAAGAGAGGACGGGGTGTAGCAGGCATTCAAGGCTGTGGATTTTAGCTTATACTGCGGGGATTTCACCGAATTGGTGAAGGCCGTGTTCAGGAGCTGCTTCTCCTCGCTACCCTGCCATGACGTTTTTGTCAAGACTTTTCTTCGCAGTCCGCCGCTGGCATCTGACGCCGGCGTCGATTTTTGGGCAATGCTGCTGCTACCACGGGTTTGAAATTGCTGGATGCGCTGCCGCACTGGCGTGCTCTTGTTGCTCATCTTTTAATTTTTTCTTGCCGGCTTTTATTATTAATAAACAATGGAAATGCAAAAAGTTTCAAATTAAAGCGCGGCGTCGTTTGTTGATAAATTTTCATTCCTAGTGACGTGACACAGTCGATAGCACACAGGGTTGCTTGGATAGAAACATGTGTGGTGAAAAGGTCTGGCAGCGCTGTCCGCTCACGTTAGAGATGGGCTGGAATTCTGTTGATACCAGTAGAACTCTTAATTAATCAACAATTGTTTTAATATATATACTAATGCATTTAATTTGCAGCCGAATACGTAGTTAATTTATATTTGCAAGTTTGGTAATATCATCCACCCACCCCTAACTATCGTTGCCCTTGAATTGAATTCATCGGTAACAGCGATAACAGCGGACGGACGAATACGTAGACAAAAGTAAATATTGTTCAAAATAAGTGAATAAAGGTGCATTGTGGGCTGCTGCATATGTCAATGATATTTAAACGAAACTAAACCAATCGTTCTACACTTTGGTTGTAAATATAATTGAATGAGTTTGGCGCAACAGCTGATCATCGATAAATCTAAGACTGCATTTGTTGTTAATAATTTTCTTGTTTTCCCACTTCCCCAGCCCATATAAATACGTGTATTTAAGCAGCAGGTTTTGCATTAATTGTAAAACAGTGCCGGCGCGTGCAACCACACAAACCAGATCTCCAATCAAATCATCACCAGAACCTCAGCAGCCAGTCAGCCACCAGCCCCAGAAATCAACGAACGCCAGGCAGCCATTCCAGAAATGTCTCAACAACCTGTTGCTTTCCTGACCCGCCGCGAAACCTTTAGCGCCTGCCATCGCCTGCATAGGTGACGATCCCCCGACCGATCTCCCATCCAATGAATCAAATCAATTCAGTTGATTCAATTATATTTTGCCGCAGCAATTTAGTTCAATTTATTGACTCTTTCGTCCGCTTTCCTTTCCCCTTTGCAGCCCCCAATTAACCGATGCCGAGAATCTGGAAGTGTTTGGCAAATGCAATAATTTCAATGGCCATGGCCACAACTACACAGGTAAGAGACAGTCGAACAACAGCACAAATGCATTCCAATTTAGTGCATGATTAGTTTGCAAATTGACATCGTATCGATATCGTATAACAACTGGCTTTATTCAGATCTAACCCAGTGAGTGCTGGTAATATGAGACTCAACACGACACAAAAAAATGTTTAACCATAGAAAACCTTGGCCAACAATCTCGCTTATCAAAACCAGAATTCAAGTTCAACGCTCAGAGAGGCATAAAAATGGTATTATTAGACAGGCGGTAATAGATAATGAATGTGGTTGGGGGAGATCAGAGTTTTATTGCTAGTTTTGGATAAGAATTGGTAATGTTCATAGGAGAATACAGAAATCAGGGCTTTGTTTTAGTATAATCATTCATATTCTCCGACAAAAGTACTCAAAATTAATCTGCTGCCACTTTCCTACCTCTTTTAGTGGAGATAACCGTTCGCGGACCCATCGATCAACGCACTGGAATGGTCCTAAACATAACCGAACTCAAGGATGCCATTGAGACGGTCATAATGAAGAAACTAGATCACAAGAATCTCGACAAAGATGTGGAATACTTTGCCAAGACAGTAAATTATATCAGTATAATCAAACCCAAACCAAATAATAATGACTATCTATCCCCCTTCTATGTAGCCCAGTACCACAGAGAATCTAGCCGTCTACATTTGGAACAACATACGGCTGCAGCTGAAGAAACCCGAACTGCTGTACGAGGTGAAAATTCATGAGACACCAAAGAATATAATTAGTTATCGCGGACCCTATGCACTCAATGGCATTTATAATCCCATAAACAAGCGCATTGCCCATGATTCCTGTACCAATATATCATCTGATTCGGATTAGAGAACAGAAGAGAGAGAGAAAGGTATGACGAATTTTATTTTGGACCCTAATGCTCAGTGACATACACGAAAACCCGCTTACACTTAAACTCATGCAAAAGAAAGACATTTAGTTTCATACGAAGTTATACGAATTACAAAGTATATAGCAATAGATCTTTTTTATATATATTTTATGAAATTATTCAAGCATTATATCCAATAAATTATAAAGCAATACATTGTGAGCGATGTTCGTCAATCGTTTATTAACATAATTACATTATATATATTCTATAATCTATGTAGTATAATTATTATCATATTGTCTTAGGTTTAATGCTCTATATGGCAGGCTATACTTTTTTGGTTTTCTATGTCTCATAATTGGTTGTTTTTTGTTTTTGTTTTGTGTTGAGCAGGCTAAAAGGCGTTTAATTTTAGGCATTCCTTAAGCTCCTTTCAGCACTAGTTTATATCACGTTGCGTACTTGTTTTAGTTTGTCTATTTAACTTTTTTGTGGAGAAAGCTCCTCCTAGTCCCCTGAAATCTTGTTCAATCCGTGCCTGTAGTCGTGATCCGGCCGCTGCAGATACAGCCTGCAGTAGTTAAGCCAATCTTTTGTATCTGTGGGATTCAGGCAAATGGCATTTTGAAATCATATTGTCTTTGCATCGGATTAGTCGTGTGTGTTAGTAAGGGTTTAGCTAAGGGATTAGTAGCGGGTTAGAAGACTACAAAATCAGGTACGGCAAAATGGGACAAAATTAGGAACCCTCTTTCTCTGGAAGTCTTTGGGATGGATTTATAAACACATATCACAGTCTTGTATTTTGGATACAGGAAACAAACAACACACATACATCTGGAAACAGAAACTCTTCTTGGGTTAAAGGGCTTAAGCGGAATATCGTACGTGTTCTTTGGTTTGTTTTTTTGGATATGTCTTTGCATTCTACAACAATTCTACAATCCTATATTTGGTTTTTCGCACAACAAACCTTAAGGCTTTAACAGACTTTTTGCTCCTCGCAATACAACCAACTGTCCTCCTCAACCGATCCGTATGCTACTATATCTAATAAAAACTGTGCGCTACAATTACATAGACATATATCTGCCTATTGTTTTAACAATATTACGTTTTTTAAAGCATATTCCACTCTAGTTTTTGTTTTGGTCATTTGTTTGTCGTTTGTTTTTGTTTTTGCGGCTGCTCTCTATCCTCAGATGGTGCTGCGTAGAGTCTTACCTGGATTTCGAATGGATATGAATGGTATTCCAAACTCAAACTCATTCTTGGGCCAGTACTTGAGCAAAGGCTGTCGCTGTGGCAGTTCCGATTCCACATAGAAGTAGGCAAACAGCACGAGCACCGTATAGGCAGCAATGAAGATGAATATATGCCAGAATCCGTGCAGATATGGAAAGTTAATGGACGACCAGGCCTCGCAGAACATGCGATCGTTGATCCAGCAAAAGACAGCCACAGCCCAAACGGTTGTCGAACGGATGCCCAAGCGATAGACCCTCTGATCGCTGACTCTGTTGGGTGTAGAATAATAACATTAGTTGGCATAGTTGATAAGTGTTTGATAACAGACTTTTTTCGCGTTAACTGACGTTTATTTCTTGGAAAAAAGTTTGTACGTTTAAGTTTCAGGGGTTTTTGAACTTTGGCAAGAAGATAGGACTATTAAAAGTTGATGTTTGAAAGATAATGTGTGCTAAAAACGAAAGTTAGTGGTGTAATTCCCACTACCAACTTTTCTAAGCAGCAGATAATGCAATAATCTAATGACGTCAGCAAATAATATCATTATAACCATACTTAAAGCTCTGGCTATGGTTCACAGCTCTTTAGTATGACACCTGTACTCTATGACATCACTAATTTGGAGAGTTCTGTAGCGTTGAAAATCACCTTAAAGAGACCTTTTTGAAACAAAATGATCCATCCGAAATATAAATGTTTAAGGACATGCAGTAGAGCCCATCGGTCGGTTTTGGGATTCAAACCATTTAAGATAGTCAGGAATCTGTAGAAATTTTTATATCATTGATCTTTTATATAGTCTAATCTGTATGTTTGCTAAAAAAGACACATCTCGCGTTATGCAGCAGCACTCCTCCGTCGAATAACCAAATATGACAAAAAAACACATCTTAAAGTGCTATAACCATAAAAGATAGCCCTATAATTCAGTCATAAAGTAATTTCAATCTGTTAAAATCTGTTTTTCGAGGCACACTTAAATAAAGTGCACCGCCCACAAAACAGTAGCCTATCTCTAGGAGATCAATCCATCAAAACCCTACTTCAACCTTTTATGACAGCTATAAAACCCTCAGAGACCTTTGCTCAAACTGTAGTCAATCTTCCATTGTAAAACCCTTCAGTCAGACCATAAGTGGGCCAACTTCAGACTTATCTGAAACGACACTCGAAAGTCGAGTGGTAAAACTCTAAAACCATTATAATGATTGATTAATCGAAAGAGAGTTTTCCGCAGAAAAAGCAGACAAATGATTACAAACAGTAAGCTGGAAAACAGATTGCCAAACAGAAATAACGAGAAACACATTTCCATTCAGGAAACAGGAGAATCGTTTTGATCGTTTGATCTTTGACCAGCACCACCCCATGATGACACAAAAAAATATATTAAAAATTGAACAAACATGGCGATAAGGTGGAACTAATTTCACAATCAATATGGAGAGAGAAACAGGCGATTCGATGCGTACACCTGTTCCCAGTTCCCAGTTGTGATATCACAGCACAGCACAGGCGATAAGTCGGATGACATGACTGATGATAGATAGATGATTTATGGTGGTCTGTTTTCGGGTTCGTTTCGGGGTCAAAGCATATGTTGGTGGTGGGTTGTGTTACCTCTGAAGCTCCCTGTAGAGCATTAGCATGGTTGGTACACCCATGAACATAAGTACAAAGGCATTAACGACTGGCTTCCACCAAGATAGCGCCGTGGCAGCAATCGCCGACAGTAGCATGAGCCAACTAAAGGTTTTCCTAAAAGATAAAATAAATTTAGGTAACGCAGGAGGTTTTTGTTTTGTAGATAGTAAATGTCTTTTCTTACTTACCGATCGTTCTTCACAAACTTTGGATAGTAACGCCTGGGATAGAACAGAGAGAAGGCGGCCATAAAGACCCAGAGTATGGCCAGTTCGTCGAGCAGTTGGCCAATCAAACTTAAAGTGGCATGAAAGTACATTGAACTAAGTCCAACGACGATTAGTAGAAGCCATAACACATGGATGCCAGGGGTTACAAAGCGTCCGTACTCCTTGAACAGCATCATCAAAACGGGGGGGAGTAGTATAAACAGGAAATTGCTAAACTGTAAAAGGGAAAAATAAATGGTAGATTAGTGATCTTCCGAGACACAAAGGTTTGATCTATATTTCCCACCAAAGAGTTGGAAACCCTCTTTCTTTGTCTCCAAAACATTCATAATATTTTTCTGTGTACTTTTCTGTGTACTTTTCTGTGTACTTTCTATCTCTCTATTTTGTACGTGTCATACCGGATTGTCACGTAAATGGTCGAGTTAATTGAATTAAATGCATTTATGTATCACAATAATTACTTTGTGTGGGCAACAAAGCGAGAAATGAAGCAATTATCACATCTATCTATGGTAGGAAAAAACATTTACATATTCATGTTCTATTGAAATAATTGATAACGAAACGGGGCTAGAAAAAAAGGGGAGAGTCACTCCAGATACGAGTAGTATATCTCTCATATAGTATATACATTTTATTACAGCTCTTGACTTTTGAGATTTCATCAAAGAAATGAAAGCCGCTTTCTTTTGTTTGGAAATGGAGTGCAGGGCGTGGGGGTCATTCACTTTACTTGTAGCAACTCCATTAAAACAAAGGCCAAAATGCGTTTTAAACAACAGTCACCCCACACAGTCCCCCTACTCCCTCCGCCTGGTATGCTTACTCACGACAACGAAAATCAATTAAAAGTCTGACCAAACCGTCCATTATCGTTAGCCAAACGGAAGGCCCCACAATACCCAATACCCAAACCCCCAAGCGTGTATCATCATCACTAATTCCCTTTGGTGCTCTATCATTATCCAAAGTGTCTTCTATATTCCATCGCAAACGCAAAAGAATTGATGATAATGCGTGAACATAATATTACGAGTCCATTAAGTGGCTGGGGGGTATAATCGTAATCGTAGAGAGTGCTCTGGATTGATAACCTTTTTGGGGGTCAAAGCGAGAATATTGTATAATTATCTCTAAGCAATCAAATGAATGCAATTGTTTGTGAAATAAGTGCGAAAAGAGTGAGGTTTTTGAGGGCCAAAAACATTAAACTTTTATATAGAGGTGCGACATTTGGTGCAAATGTACCTAAAGGGGTTCGGTTTTTGTAATTGTTCTTTACCACGTTTTTCTTTGGGGAGGTATTTCCTTTGTGGTATTTTATGTCCTTTCATGAAGTTCCTAAAAACACTACCTATAATTAAAGATATTCCATCTATTCCCCTGTTAATATTAAATCCCTAATTTCCCTAGAAATATTCCACATATAGGGAAGATTTTTGTCCAACATTTTCGATTGGACTTTTATGGCGTTATAGTTTTCTTCTTTGTTTATGAAAACCCCGGCTCTATGAGGCGATTATTGCTTGATAACAAAGAATAAAAGTGAGTGAGGCGCAGTACCCGGTACCATCCCTTCCCTTCCCCCATATCAAGTATCATATAGGTCTTTGGCAGTGCGTAGTTTAATGGGGAAATGTAATGGATTCTGAAACACATACCATTCCCTTGATGTGATAAGAATATAGAGCTTCCTTAGAAACGTCGCACTGCGAAAAACCCACTTGTGTGTCTCCACACCCCCCTCCCAACCCCTGCCAAAGCGTGTCAAACAGACAGCCTTGTTCTCATTTCCACTTCCGCTTACATGCAAGAAAATGCTGTAGTTTGTTGCTTGGACTTTACACTGCACGCTTAATATCTTTATAATCCTCAGCTGCCTTTTTCCTAATTTCCCTTTCAACCCAATTTAAATGAAAATGAAACTGGGAACAAGACAAATCATCGTTTGCATTGCACCTCTTCCACACCTGCCGCCATCCTTTTCCTTCTCTCAAGACGAAGCATGGCTAACAGCATCATTACATTTGCATTACATATGGTCTCGTCTCGCTCTGGCGTGTGGGAAAAAGTTCAAGGCCTGGCACAGCGCGTGTTTGAGCGCCCCTGTATGTGTGTGCTTGTGCGTGAGTGTGAGTGCTGGTGTGAGGCAAAATTGCAGCTGCCTTTGTTACAGTAAAGCCGAAGACAGAGGGAGAGAGGGCTAGAGACAGGTGTCGAAGTTGTTGATACCCTTTTTTAAAGATTATTTCGATGGTGGTCATCAGATTTCAATCAGTTTTCAGAAGGTTAAATTTTGTTTGATTATTTTTAAAAACAAAATAGTTTTTATACACTATAAGCTGCTTTTCAAACGACTTTTACTATAGAAGATAAATGATATGGAGTTCTGATCTTCCCAAATAGATACCAGAAAATATTTCCAGTATTCTTTCTTCTCTGTTGGCAAACATACTCTCAAAATCATGCTACCCTTTTTGCAAGAGTTCACAGAACAATAACTAGGGCAAAAACACAGACACAACACACACACACACATACATACGTACATATGTAAGTATATTTATTTACACATAATTTATCTATTATAGGTATATTCAAAATAAATTGCTTATACGCACCGTATTCACAAACTCGGCTATGTTCGATGATATTAAATAATTGCCCTCACACCAATCAACGGGCGAACTTCCTGGTCTGAGATGCTCCCAGGCCATGGCATATATGTCCAATAAACCGCCACCCCCCACACTGCCCAGCCCTCCACCACCAGCACCACCCATGCTGCTGCTGCTGCCGCTGCTGCTACTGCTTGAGGTCTTTGTCCGAAATTTAAAGAGTTCAGGTTCTTAAATTATTTTAGTTGGCGGCGCCGTTTGCGAATTCGATTTGTTGGGTGTTATTTTCGCTGTTTCTTATGAGAGATGAAGGCACTTTTTGAGTTCTTTGTTTTTCTTGTTGTTGTCGCTGCAATTCGCATAATTCGCGCAGCACTGCTGTATGTCATTTGCGTTTATTTGTTAATAATTTCGTGACCTGCATTTATTTTGACGCGCCTGTATTTCGATAATTATATAAGAAACAGTAAATTCTGGTCTAGGGGTTGACCTTCTTTTCTATAAATTTTTACAAAATTTATGCTAATGCAGAGTAACGAAACAAAAAATTTGAACTTGAAAAATTACAGCGCGCCAGAACTGACACGAACGAAGAACGAGGGAACAATAACAAATGAAATTGTTTAACCGTCGTCGGAACAGCTGTTGGATTTATATATCGGTCTTGAATCATCGCTTAAAAGTGTGTCGATCTATCGTGCACATCCCTTGTAGTTCCACTACACTTTAAGTTCAGACGGTAAGACTAGACTAGTTATAAATATGTAATGTTATAACTTATAAGTAACTGAGAGTCTAATATTTTTTATTTTCGCTGCGCTATTTTTGAAGACACTTCAAACCTGCATGCAGAGCATTTAAAAACTATAAGTACTTTCACGCTTTCCACACGTGGCCTCTCAACTGAGGGATTCAACAATCGACTCGTCCCTAGGGCAAACCATACAACTCTTGCAGGGTTGAAATAAGGAATTAAATCTAGAATAATTGAATGGTTAGCGGACCCGAATGTGCGTTTGTTTAATCCGTTCAAATTTAAAACGGCTGATTAAAACGATGTATCCAGTCGTGGTTACCGATACAATATTTTGCTATCGCACAAAAGTATCGATATATTCGCCGCAGTATTGACAACAGAAATATAGCGTTCCGATAACTTTTTGAAGTAGCAACCCTGTAGCCGCATTAATCGCATCGCATTTCTCCAGTTTAATTCTGTATTGCGTTTTGTTTTCATTTTTTGTATGAAATTATAACCCTTTTCTCCTATAAGATATTGTTGTTAAATTTGTAAAGCCACATTGTGAAATTGCTTACGGAGGCCAAAAGACGGAAGCTACAATGGCATTTCGCCAGTCGGAGCACGAAATGAGCGTCACTTCGCTCGAGTATCTCGACTCGAGTGTCGAGTTGCGATCGCGTACACCGTCGCCGCAAGTGTTTAATCCGCGCAAGCTGCGCTTCGCCGACGATGACTTTGACAAGGACCAGCCGGAGAGCCTGAGTCCGCAGCAGAAGAAGAAGACGGCTGCAGACGTTTCCATGTCACCGCCATGCCAAAAGGTTCGTGCCCTACGCCTGTTCAGCACTCCTGCCACACCGAAGACGATCCTGCAGAAGTCGCAGTGCAGCAATCATCTGTCGGCTGCGGCAGCGGTAGTAAATGCCTCTCGCCGAGAGTCGCTGTTCCGCCCTTCAGAGCGCCCGCGCTGCTTGCCACTGCACAGCCGAAGCATGCAGCCACAGGACACCGCCAATGTGAATCCCTTCACACCAGACAGTGAGTTCTCATTGAGAGTCGTCGGAATGTGCATAAATGTATGAATTATGTGTGTGTATGTTTCAGGTCTCCTGGCCCACAACAAGAAACGGTGTCGCACTCAAGTGGGTATCGAGAATCTCAACGTGAATGCTATTCAAAAGTATTTACTCAGCGACACCTGTGATGATGAGGGTCCCGAGGAAGCTAGCGATCCGATGCGCGAGATCCACCAGGCCCCCAAGCGCCTGGCCCTGCACGACACGAACATCAGCCGCTTCAAGCGGGAGTTCATGCAGGTCCGCGTGATCGGTGTGGGGGAGTTCGGGGTGGTCTTTCAGTGCGTGAATCGGCTCGATGGCTGCATCTATGCCATCAAGAAGAGTAAGAAGCCAGTGGCAGGCAGTTCTTTTGAGTAAGTAAAGGCGTTTTATGCCCCAACCCCACTGATCATCGGGTGCTAATCGGTTGCATTCTCTTCCAGAAAACGTGCCTTGAACGAGGTCTGGGCCCATGCAGTGCTGGGCAAGCACGATAATGTGGTGCGTTATTACTCCGCCTGGGCGGAGGATGATCATATGTTGATACAGAACGAGTTCTGCGACGGCGGCAGTCTGCATGCCCGCATCCAGGATCATTACTTGGGCGAGGCCGAGCTGAAGATTGTCCTGATGCACGTGATCGAGGGCCTGCGCTATATACACTCAAATGATTTGGTCCACATGGACCTGAAGCCCGAGAATATCTTCTCGACAATGAATCCCACTGCCCACAAGCAGGCGGAGGCGCAGCCGCAGCAAACCAAAGATGATGATGGCATGGACAGTGTGTATGAGGAGCTGCGGCATGCGGACATCGGTGATCGGACATACAAAATTGGTGATCTGGGGCATGTGACGTCCGTCAAGGAGCCGCATGTGGAGGAGGGCGACTGCCGCTATTTGCCCAAGGAGCTGCTCAAAGATGACTACTCGGATCTGTTCAGGGCGGACATATTCTCGCTGGGCATCACCCTGTTCGAGGCAGCTGGAGGTGGACCACTGCCCAAGAATGGCCCCGACTGGCACAAGTTACGAAACGGAGAGGTGCCCTACCTGTCGGCCCTGAGCAAGGATTTCAATGAGCTGATAGCTCTAATGATGCATCCCGATCCGCATCAGAGGCCCACATCACAGTCCATTTTCAGTCATCCGTAAGTTGGTTAACAGTTGGCCCTGGCACAGTATTCTTAAATTGGATTTCTTTTGTAGAATTCTGAGCGCCGTTGACTCCAAGAGCAAGCTGCAGCTCGGCCTGGAGTTGACGATGGAGAGGCGCAAGAACGAGATACTCATGAACAAGCTGAGGGATGCCAAGAAAACGATAAAACAGCTCGAGGCGAAAGGTGAGTGAAATGCAGGTCCTTTCTACACGATTTCTGGTTATTTATTCGTTGTGTTCAATCCAGTTAACCTCTTGGCTGTGACAAACAACCCGGAAAGTGCGGAGGGTCAGCGATGCCTCCGCTCGTTCACGCGACGCACGCGTACACCCTTCAGCAGCCATGGCCGATATAGCCTGGGCGATCGTAATAAGAATGTTATCACCAATGTTTGATAAACGAGAAACGAAACCAAACCAAATCGCTGATAACACACACACACACATACAGAACTACCTACAAACAGGCCAAACTCTTCCGAATCGAAACGTGAACAAAGCTCACATTGTGTTTAGTTTTTAAGCCCTACACCTACTCTCGAATATGTAGCACCTATTTCTTATATCTTATACGTCTTACACCGCCCCCACCACCCATCTATCTTCATCCTCATTTACATATATATCGAGGCATTCGTAATAATATCTCTATGTATTTATCATTTTTTTGCAGCTCTATTGTAAATTTTCTTAATCGAAGAAAATCTTTATACATAAGTGAAAAACAAATTCGAATTCCCCCCCTATTCGTAGCCACTAAGGATCTAAAAAACTTCTGTAAAAAAGAAAAAATGAGAACTGTTTTCGTAATTAAACTATTTATTGTTACATGGAATCGCGGGAATCGAAAACGGAACATTTATCACATTCCATTCCATACGATCGAAATATATAGCCAAATGGCTATTCAATAAATGTCTTATTTTATTGCGAAATCTGAATCTAAAAGTATGCTGGAAAAAGGAAGAAGCAAGTTTTGATTTAAGTTAAACAAATGATTGGTTGTGTCTTGATAAGATTAAGAACAAAAACAAAAAACAAATATTACATCCGGAAATGAAACGATCATTTATTCCTAATTTATATGAATTTTTTTGTAGAAGGTAAAATTGTATATAGCTGCAGATCTATCATAAATCGTGAAATGTTTTTAAACAAAATATAAGAAGAAATGAATTGACTTTTTTATTCTTAATTAAACCATTTTGTTTTTGGCAAACTTATATATATGATAGATAGTTCTTCCTATCTATCATATTTCGTAAAGTGTTTTCAAATAAAAAAAACTAAAAAAGTTTACATCAGTTTACAGGTTTATACTTAATTTAAGGACTTTGTTTTTGTATTCTTTGTTAAAATTGTATATGGTATACATATGTTTAGATGATAGATAGAGCACCCCTAGGGGGGCTGGGACTGTCCATAAATGGTATTGTACTGCATAAAAGAGGCGGAGGGTTCTACAATTTGAATGTTAATTTGAGTTTGATATATGTCTGTGTGTACTACTATTATTGATACCCTAGCAGCCAGGCGTCTCTTGAGTGCAAAATCTGCTGATATCTTCTGATCTGTACAGATGATAACAATATATATTTTGAGGCACTAAGGTAACAATAAATGTTCCTGGGAGTTAGCTGTGGTATATTCTTGAACCTACTTCTATTTGTGGTGTGAGCATTGCATAAAATGTTGTAATGTTAAGTGTTTGTGTTCGTGCGTTTAAAATCTCCTATAGTTTTGATTCTGTTGCTGCTGCCTGTTGCCACCCCCACCACCGCCTCCACCTTGCTGGTAGTTCCTCTGCTGACCATTGTAGTTGTTGTAACTCCTTTGGCCCTGCTGCTGCTGGTGTCCACCGTCCTGTGTGTATCTCTGGTTCTGGTACTGCTGCTGGTGTCCACCACCATACTGCTGGCGGTTCTGATAGCCACCCTGACCCTGACTCTGATAGCCGCCACCACCGCTCCCCTGGTGCTGCTGGTTGTAATTATTGTTGTAGTTGTAATTGTAATTTCGACTATTGTTCTGATAGCCTTGTCCTTGACCCTGCCCCTGGCCATAGCCGCCCCCACCGCCGCCACCCTGATTGTAGCCCTGCTGTCCCCTGTCGCCCTGACCATTCCGGATGCCAGCATTCAGCATACGATGTCCGCCAGGCGTTACATAGGCTCTCGTATGATGGCTATTAAAACCGATGACAGGTCCAGTCTTCCGGCCTTCGGAAGGCAGCACCTGCGGCGGATCAACGGCATCGGGCAGACGCTTGGCCTCGAATATGTAGTCATCATCGTACTCGGGATCCACGAAGAACGTCGTCACAATAGTGTTGCCGGTGATGTCCGGTAGACCCTTAATTGGCGACGGCAGGCAGCCATCGATGGCAATGTTTATGTCCGAACGGAGAAGGGTGCCACGCATGCCACCGAACGAGATGGCGCTACACTCCTTCTCAGGGTCGGTGCTCTCGGCGATCTTCTTCACCTTCTTGTAGTGCGGACTGGAGCTGCTGATGTAGAGGAAATTGTGGCCTCGCTTGTTCCGCTTCACCTCGGCGCCGGTCAACTGGGTGTAGTACGGCACGAGGGCCTTGAAGAGACGCTTCTCATCGACAAAGGGCAGCAGAGCAACGCCCTGCCAGGCGAACTTCTTGCCATTCAGATCGATCTTAAAGTCCTCGGGGTAAAAGTCAATGATGGGCGAGTCGGGACTGGACATTAGTTCAGCCCAGGGTTCGGGCACATGCGAGCTACTGGCCGCCGGGAAGACGCCCATCAACTGCTCGAGGGGATTGAAGGGTTGCGTGCCCTTCTCGAAGGCCGTCGACAGGCCCTGTATGTTGACAAAGTCCGATGCAAACGGCGCATAGTGATAGGGGAAGTACCAGTTCCAGGAGGCACAGCCCTGGTAGTAGTACTTCAAGACCCAGCACAGGCCGCGCACGTATTGCAGGGCCACTGCGTAGCGGAACGAAAGGTTCTCGGGGGCCACATCGAACTTGGACTCGTAGTAGCGACTCTTGAAGCCATCCTCCCACAAGCGCACCTCATCGTTGTCCTCCTCCTCGTCCTTGGTGTCCTCGTTGGGGCGCTTCTGTCCTGTCCTGAGGGCAGCAGCCTCCTGCTTGTAATTGGCAATATTCGAGGGCTGGCCGTTGCGCCCACCACCGACGGCCTGGGGCCCAAACACCGACTGATCCAGGGCGCTGTGGTCCTGCCTCTGCCTCTGTTTCTCGCGGGCCTTGAATTGCTGCTCGCGCCGCTGGCGACTCTTGAATATCTGATCCTCGGCATTGCCCAGATCCGTCATTATCAGCTGGACTCGATCGAGATTCACGTCCCCAGACTCAGTGAGATAGCCCCTTGTCTTGTAGACGCATTTCTTGTAGAGCTCCACCAGACGATCGACGGCTCCCTCCCGAATCTCCAGACTGGGCAGATGGGGCAGGAAATCGTTGCCCACAAAGAAGCACATGAACACCCAATCGTCGAGGGCCCGCTCAAAGTCATATTCGAACGGCAGATTGGGCATCTCGAGTGTCTGCTTGAGGTACTCTCTGAGCACGCTTAACCGCACGAATATGAACTTCACCTCGGCTCCAATGGGCACATCGGGCTTAAAATTGGCCCCCGACGATCCAACGGCACTGAGGCCCACGCACTTGTCCATTTCGTGGCCAAATTGATTGCAAATGTCACAAGGCCTGGGCTTGTTGGGCAGGAACTCCTCCCGGATGATGGTGAAGTTCGGCTCGTGGGTGGCCAGACCCAACATAATGAGATCCGCATCGGCACCGCACAGAACGTGCTGGGTGTTCGGGTCGTGATCGGGCTGGGCGCGCTGCTTCCGTATGTAGTCCATGATCTTGTGCTCACCCTCGCCGGGCACATTGGCATCCGAAAGGATGACTTTGATGCCCTTCCAAGCTGGGTTATTGTTCTGCCGATCGTGGACGTAGTAGTGGAGGCACTTGCTCAGCCTGTCCATGAACGGAGTGCCGGGCGTAATGCAATTGGAATCGAAGTGCTCACCCTTCTCCTTCTCGGGCGGCAGCTTGCAGCCGCGGGTCAGCAGCTCCTCGCGAATGCGTTCGATCTCCAGCCGCTTCTCAGTGGTCTCCTTGGCCGCGCGAAAGCGTCGCGACCGCTGCTGGTTCATCTTGGCCCTGGGCGCCACACCGTCAATGGCCATGTAGAGCACCTTGCGCGGTCGGACAATGCCAAACAGTCGATCGATGCAATCGAATATGGCCACCATCATCTCGTCTTCGTTCTTCGGCGCGGGCTTGTCCTCCGGATGCGTGCACGGGTGTATAATACCGTTCATGTCCAAGTACAGGTTATCGAACTCCACTCCATTCGGATTAGGGAGGGTGGCGTCTTCGTAGATGTTTTTACCGGTATCCGGATCCACCTGCTTGTTCTCATTGCAATCAATTATCACACTCGCGTATTTTCGGCTTAGCCACCGAAAGAATGCTGGTACTCCCATCTTGAGAGTTGTATAAAATCGTTATCTTAATCTTGCTTCTTTTCTTTGTCGTGATTTTTCTGTTTTTTTTTTCACTTTTAGTACAGCATGTTTCCACTAGGGATGGAAGAACATCGCTGCATCCTATCGGCAAAAACCATCGAATCGATAATTGTCCATCGATTGTCCTCTGCAGAGATGCCAGACCGCAGAATACAACTCATGTGGTTCGTCTCGGAGAAATAATTACATTTTATAAAATGTCGAAAATATTACAGAAATATATAAGATTTTCAACCCAGGAGTTGGAGGCGTACGCCAACAATCCCGAGTCATGCGTGAACTGCGTCAACACGGACATGCACCTGTCGATGGGGCCGTACGGCATGGCCAGTTTCAAACATGCGCTCCACGAGCTGCTCATCCGCACCAAAGTGGGAATCTACGATGCCAACCTATCTGCCATTGTGCTGGGCATCAAGAACATAAAGGTCCTGGGCCAGACGGCAGCCTTGCGGGCGGATGATCCCAGCTTGCATTTGTTCATCAACGCGGACTTCTACGTCTTCCAGCCTGTGGAGGGGGCCGTCCTGAGTGGAGTTGTGAGGCACATATCCAAGCACCAGGTCAGCGCCATTATCTACAGGGTCTTCAACACAATCATTCGCTTCACCAACAATAAGAACACCCGGGAGGGCATTACCATGGATCAGGACATTAATTTTCGCATCAAAAGCTTCAACATGGGCAATGTGATGCCCTACATCGAGGGAGAACTCTTGCTGGAGGAGGGCCAAGAGCCGGTGGTATGTTACTCAGCAAGAAACTGCAAAGCGTGATCTAATTCGTATTGTTTTATAGCCACAGAACCAATCCATCAAGTTTGGCAGCCCAGAGCCGGAGCACGTTAACCCAGAGCCGGAGGAGGTTAAACCCGAAGTGGAGCTGGACGCTCTAATAGAATTGATTAAAATGGAGCCCGGTATGAGCGAGCCTTCACCTAAGAAAAAACAAACGACAAAACGTAAAGCAGCTGCTGAAAAGGTCGACAAGCTGACAAAGAAAGTGAAAAAAGTAATAAAAGCAGAGCCAGTATAGCTTTAAAATCCCCCAGCCCCCCGTGTTTTCCACAATCTCTAATTAGTACAAATTAGAAAGTTGTATTCGTACTATATATAATGTAACTAGTACCTCATGTATGCCCACAATATACCATTCGGTATAAAAAACACTGTGCAATCAAGTATATTTGATTAACATCCTAAGGCTAGGCCAAAATAAACGCAGCCAAAGCGTTAAGCAGACAATTTAAAGACCAACGTAATATGTCTCATATTAAACGAATGTAATGCTCTTTACAATTTATGGATACTTCAGATAGTCGGCTAATGTTTGTCTAATTGTACTATGAGCCACTAATGCTGGTTAGCTGGTGCCTATAAGTTGTGAGACGTCGAACTAAGGCCAGTTTATGATTTTGGTCAGCCCCCTTCTAAAGCTGCTATGCTCCTGGTATCTGAATGCAACAAGTATTTGAAGGCACTTGTTCCTAATATTTTCGGTTTGTCCACACTCAGGCACAGCGAACATAGGGTTTTCTGGGTTCGAGTGGAGGAGTTCTGGCCGGAAATGGTTATTCCCTGTATGCTCAAATGTTCAGGCAACAGGTGCAAACAGTCTGTCCTTAGGAGAGCGCTTCTCTCTTCATTCATAAGATTTTCGAATTTAATTGGAGTCCAACAACAACATTCATATAATCGTAACTCGAGTCGAGAATCATGTACATGACATGCATGTGGTTTTTAAAAACTCTAAAAAGTAATATTTGCAAAACTTTTTTGTTTTTTTTTGTATTACATATGTATTTCATACAAATAGAGTCAATATTTTACAATACATTTAAATACAGTATGCGTATCATAGTTGTAGTTTATGGTTTTATAAATAATTAAAAGCCAGTTACATATATGTATATATATATTCCGATTTTGATTTCGCTAATTATTAAATAACAAGCAAATACAATATAATACGAGAATCCTAATCGTAGGTACATACGTACGATCGAAAGGAACATAAAAACTATACACACAATGATACAATATAACACTTTTTCGACGAAATGATTCCTACACTTGAATTTTTTCCACCTATATTTCTCACATTCCCACGGACTACCAGGAACATTTACATAATGTACAAACATACATTTACATACACGTAATACATACAATTAAGTTACATCGATTGTTTGCATCATCTTCTCACAAAGCAGAGCACATACAGAAAAAGGCTCTAATGCAGTGGGAGAGAGGAGGGGCAGTGTGTGTGTGTGTGAAATTAGAGAGACAGAGAGAGAATAAATCAAGAACTGATCCTTAAATCAAGTAGAAGAAAACGAGATGAAATGGGGGCCTTACATTTGTGATTAGTCGTAGTAGGAGTTGAAGGGTAATGGTAATGCATGCTAGACAGAGATTTCCTGAATATGTACACGTTTCTTGCTCCCGCTGCTCCCTGCACCCGTCGTCGCACTCCCCGTAGTCCCCGTCTGCCGCAGTATACCCTGTTGTTGCTGCTGTTGTTGTTGCTGCTGTTGCTGTTGCTGCTGTTGCTGTTGCTGCTGTTGGGCAGCCAGAAAAGATCGCGGCGGTGGCGGCGGTTCGGGTATGTCATCGTCTCGCATGATCTCAGAGTCTTGGATGGCCGCCGCCTTGACGGCCTCTTCGATGGCCTTGAAGGACATCTGATCCGATGACTGGACTGCATAGTCGAACTGCTGCGGACTGTTAAACTGCAGGCTGGTGTCCACAAACGATCCGCGCTTGCTGCTCAGCGCCGACGTGGTCTCCATTAACGTGGGCAGGGCATTGTAGGAGACCATCTCCAGATGGCTATCCGCCATCCCGACGCCTGGTTTGGTCTTCAGCAGATCGAGTGTGCTGGTGGAGCAGGCGCCCCAGCTGTCCATCATGAGGGACGTTTGCCCGGGAACCGATACCGACGACGATGGTGGCAGCTCCACAATTAGCTGCTTCTCCTCCTTCAGCTGCTTGGTCTTCTCATCGTAGCAGCTGTATTCCCCAAAGACCACACCCACACCGCCCTTGCTGTCCACCACAGTGCCGCTGAGAGAGTACGCATCCGCGTGATCACCAGGTCCACCACCACCAGGTCCACCTCCGCCACCACCAATCAAAGCATTCAGCTTAAGCATGCTGGAACTTTTGCTGGTATCGCTCTCCTGCAGCTCCTCCTTGGTTTTAGCATCCCGCGCACGCTTCTCGCGCTGATGATAGATTCCCGCAAAGATGAGGACATTGAGGATGAGCAGGAAGCAGCCCACGGCCACCGTGGCAATCAGTGCTGTGGTGTAGCTCTGGAACTGTTTGCCGCTCAGGCGTCGCAACAGCTCCAGGTTGCCAATGATGCCCGTCGAAGCGGTGGCCAGGTCCTTTTGGGTCTCCACGCGCGTATGTCCTCCAGTTCGATTGTCTTTCGGCGCTTGAGTGGTGGTCAACTCGGACACGGACAGGGCGCCATCGATGCCGCATTCTGAAAAGAGATTCAATGTCAGCAGATTTGATCTTTTATAATTATAGAATTGAAGATCAACCTGTGGTGGTGGCTGTTCCGCTGATCATGGGGTTCGAGGCTTGCGTTACATTTGTACTAGGAGTCTTTGGCGGTGGCGTCGTCGTCGTCGTGGTCGTCCTGCTTTTCTGTATAATGATGATGTTATCATCTTCTGCTGGTTTCGTCTGCAACTGAGGACGCACAACGCCTAAAAGATAAAGTGAGGGAAAAGCTAGAGCCTTGAAGGAAGCTTCGTTATGGAGTGTATTGCTAACCTTCATACAGATCCCTATTGTTCATATCATCCTGGAATTGATGATGTCTCATGGACTGGTCATTGATATTGAAATGGCGATGCAGTTGAGGGATGAGGTTCAACCACATGGACAGCTTATGGCCGCGATAATGACTCTGAATGTTTGCTTTGTTGCCTGCAAAAGTAATACGTTTCATAAAACCAAAGAATCTTCTGCTGAATGGTGTTGACAGCTTACCCAACTCCACATACAGCTGGTTCACCACATCGTAGGCATCCCAAAAGGGCAGATCATCACCTTCGTAGCTGCCCACATCCCGCTCGCTGGCCAGCCCCAGCTGGGTGAAGGCACCCTCGTTATTACTCCGCAAACGGCGTCGAATATAAGAGCGCTTCTCATGCATGGCATTGGTGCGTCGCTGATTGTAGAGGACAGCCAGAGTCATGGCATCGCTGAGATGTGGATTAGGGGGGGCCAGCGCTGCCGAGCGTTTCTTCTGCTGGTGCAAGGCAGCATCTTCAGGATTACTCAAAGCTGTTTTCGCAGTGGATTGGTTCGGATTGCTGTCGAGACGAGAGTTAGAGGATGGTTCCATTTAAGAGATGTATTGGTTTACCCTGTCTTGGCAAAGTTGGACAGATATCGCAGCATTAGGCGACCGATTTGACGCTCCTGAGTTGTGTAGTTGTGTGGAAAGAGCGGCGATATGGGCAGACCTAACCAAAAAGGCACATCTTCGCCACGAACAGAGCCGGTTCTCTAAGGATTCGTTACGTAAAATATTGATTACAGAATTCATTTGAGCGTTTCCCCAGTTGAAAGCCCACCTGTGGGTATTCCTCCTCGACAGTTTTGTGCTTGAAGTGTAGGAAATAGGTGCGACCCCCGCGGAGGCTGTGCATGTAGCCGAGCTTAATCAGAGGCGAAGCCGTATGGCCATCGCTGAGGAACTGAAGGGTGGCATCGCGTGAGCTCAAAGGATTTCGTATGGCTTTCTCCCAGTCGGTGTATTCATTCTATGGCATACAAAAACGATTGTAAATCAGGTATTCCAATTAGAAATTAATTGATCCCACCTTCAAGACGGCAAATATTTCATTCAAATGATAATGAAAATTATTGCGCACAAAAGTGCGTAAAATGCGATCACGACGCGTCTCATTAAAGCCAAACTCCAGGTCTTGGGCACTCAAATCCAGGTAGGATTCCACAGAACTGAGACAGAATATCAGGTCTCGTTTCGGAAAGTTTGCATATTCAATTCCTGAAGTACTGTGGGAGGAAAATGATTAAAATGTGATGCTTAATGTGGTTTTTGGATGGCATTACCTAACAATAGCTGACCCCAAGGGCAACGTGGTGCTGCCCAAGGGATTGGCAACGGGCGATATAACAGTGCCATCCACAAATGGAGCAAAGCCAACCAGGAATCTACAAAGAAAGTGTTTACATTTCGATTTGGATACGCTTAAAAGAACTCTCTCTCTCTCACATACCGTGGATGATCCACCTTGACGGCTAGCAGTTCGGCCACGCTTTTGGTGCGCAAACAGGGCGCCAGATCGTCGTACAGCATATCGCCATGGCAACCCGTCTGCTCTGCCACGCGCCGCTTCACGAAGAGCGGATTCTTTTGTATGGCCCAGGGCGACAGGGCGGAACCACTGACCAGAACTGTGCGCTGTATTAGGTCTACAATAGTAAAGGTTAAAGCTGGAGCAAAGACTTTCTCTGATTGGAGATCTTACCACTCGACACTGGAGACACAACCAATATGTTGGCCAAAACGGCACCCGTGCCATAACCGAGCAGCGTTATGCTCTGCGGATCACCACCAAAGGCTGGGAGATTCTCCTTGAGCCAGTGTAGGCCGGCCACCAGATCCATCAGACCAAAGTTACCTTGGGCGCTTTCCTTGCCTCCGGTCTTCAGGAAACCAAAGATCCCCAGGCGGAAATTGATTGTCACAACGATGACGTTGCCGTGGGCGGCCAGCTCGGAGCCATCGTACGGATTGCCAGAGTTCCAGTCGAACGATTCGCCATGTATGAACACCACAGTAGAGAGTTTTGTTGTTTCTGTTGTCTCTGCATTATCAACATCAGCGTCGACATTGCCTTTGGGGATGGGGGAAACAGGATGATTAATGCGATAATTGAATAATTGGGTTAATCGCTATCGCTATTGCTATCACTATCCCGGCTGAAGCTGTGTGTTTGCGGCTATCGGAGCTGCCAAGTCCACAGCGCTTGCAGTTGTTGCAAATTAAATTAAACTGCAATGCACTACGGAATTGAGAGCCACGACACCAATGCGGTAACGACCAGAAACACTGGATTAAATATTTGCAACAAGTAAAATAACCCCAAATGTTAATCGCCGCCATGGACATGCACAAGTAACAGCGTTTTCTCTTTTAGCAAAATGTAAACACGCGCGTCCGCCATTTTACAGAGCACTTCGGAGAGGAAAAAAAATGAGGAGAGCGGTTTAGCGGTACGTTTTATCACTTTGTTTCACTTAAATTTACCAAATAAAACGTATAAACTTGGGGCCTGGCACTTACGTTTCAAGCGGCGCGTCTCATAGGGCACATAGATATTAAGGTATAAACAGTCTTCCGATTGGTTCGTGAGGAGCGGCAACAGACGCCGCAGCTGGGCCAGACGAGCGCGCGGCACCTCCAGCAGCGCCTCTGGTCCGTTGGGTGGAATGGGCACGTTCTGTGGACAGACCGGCGAGAATCGATCCGCATTGCGAACCGTTTTCCATGTGGATGGCGTTATGGGAGGCATAAATCTGTGGCAAAAAGAGGAGCATACGTACGGGCGCGCATAAGTAAATATTCAATTTTCGGCCACTTGTGAGAGGCACCACGTTTTTATGTGGTCTTCGGAGTCGTGTATGTCAGTGTGTGTGTGTGCTCGGGTTAAATATGTGGGCGAGTGTGAGGAAGTGTGTGCGTGGTGGCGATTAAAGGAAAAGGATTCGTTTGGCTCGTAAAACACAGAAACTAAGTACCCGCCCATCAATCAAAAGTGCAAACTGCCTTTGATTAATTGTGCAATTTTATTGCTTTGCGTTGAAATCCATCGATCAACCATCATCAGCGTGGAGGGTCCGTGTGGAGAGGATGAGCCAGGAGGACGGGGGGGACAGATGATTGGACCAGGGCTGGCGAAGCGATAAGCGATAAATGGCTGCTTTTGTTGTTGATTTTATGACACGCGATAATTGACGCGAAACGTTTTGATTGTTTCGTTTTTTGTTTTCGTGGCTTTCCCTCCTCCTTTGTCTCTCTCTCCCTCTCTGTTTATCTCTCTCTTCCCTCTCCCCTTGGGCAAATGACAGACAATGGACCGCAGAAACAAAAAGCTCGCCTCCCAATTTTGTGGCAAGCATAATTTTTCAGGCATACGTGATGGCTGTTGATGTGTATGTGTGTGTGTGTTGTGGCAAGATGCCTTCCCTTCGGCCCCTGCACATCTGCATTCACCAAGTTACAAATTAATACTTTTTTTTTGTGGGGTAAAAGCCCTTGCAAAAGTTTCACTTTAAACTATTTTTAAACGAATATAACAATTTTTTGTTTTCGCTTCTTTTTCGAGCGTCAAAAGCAATCGTTTTATTGTGTGTGTTTGTTATGGCATCGTAGTTTTTTCATTTCTACACCCACACACTCGTACACATACATATGTATGTACGAATTCGACTTGGCACGTTTTTCTCTCTGTATTTTAGCCAAAAAAAGAGAAAAGTAAATCAAACTGTACGTGTATGCGCTGCAAAAAAACATAAATATTCATGTTTGTTTGACTACCATACACAATTTTATCTAAAACATTAAAAGCTTTCAATGAAATTCAATTTTTGTGTAAATATTTTTGCTTCCAGGCTGCAAGGAGAGACTCTAGAATAGAGAATATGGATTCTAGATTTAATAATAATAATTTTATTTCGGAGAGGGAGATGGACCGCCACATAAAGCACATATTCATGGAATCATCAGAAAGATTAATAAGGTAAGAGTTTGTATTTTAATAGTTCCACAGATCCTAGAAAAGTCTTGTCAAATTAAAGAACAAAAAACTTGAATAATTCTATAAGAGGTATATGTACATATGTATTACGTTCTTTCTATTATATTTAACCCTATGGACACCTCTACTAAATATTATAGAACGCAGTACAAAAGGCACACCCCCACCCTTTATCATAATACATCTAGGATATTCATTCAAAGAATGCGTAACTTTAGTCGTTGCGCAGAAATTGTAGTAAAGGTACAAAACCCAGAAAGTGGATCAATAGACAAAGACAGAAGCTACGCAGTAGAGTAATCCGTTATTCTTGCAATTCGTATTTGCTGAGAGCGTGGGCTGAGAGCGAAAGAAAGTCGTCTCAGCGGAGCGTGGTGCGGTAGTGTTGGTGTCTGTGAGAGACAAAAAGAAGGAAGATCAGAAAGGAACTGCTCAAAGAGAGAGAGAGCCATAGGATGATGCAATTGGAAAGTGAGTAGAGTACTAAAGGAGAAGCCGTTGCAAAAGGTAAATTTAGTTTGATTTGGGCACAAAACACAACCTCGACTCACTTCGCTCAACGCACCTTAAAGTTTAGGAAGAAGAAAAAGGGCAGCCCTGCTGTTGGCCCCCAACATATACCTACAAACTATATAAAACAATGCCCCATCTAAGGGTCTCTTAAGCCAGCCTTCTCCCCTATTTATTTTTATTAACATTTTGTGAATTTTTGATTAGAAACTTTGGCGACAGATGCGTGCTTGTTCCCTCCCGCCTGCCTTGATTAATATTGTAAGCTCTCTCGCCTGCCATCCAGGCCAGGCCAGGCCCTGCCATGTATTGACGGTTCGTCTAATATCACGTTTTATTTGAGAGAGAAAAAAAGAAAATGCCACTCCATATACACTTCATCGTGCAACGCAACGTGCCTTGTGGCCTGGCTGGGGCTCTCCACAAGGTGTCCTGGCATTTGATTAAGTTCTGTTTGCCGATTTCTGACATCTGTTGCTGCATGATAATGAACCGCATTCATAAACGACTTCATTTCACTCTCCATCTACCATCTACCATATACCATCTGCCTGTGGTCTGGGGCAGGGCGTCACATTCTTACCACACGGAAGTAATTAAAGAACAATTTTCAGGAATTGTGGCTAAGCAAACATCAATGGAGCGAGCGAGCGAAAGGAGGCAATGAAGGGCCCTTTAAGTACTTCATCCAATCGCTTCATCAAACACACTTGTTGTTCATGCATGTCACACAAAAGCTTTTTGCTTTTGCTTCGGAACGAGGCGCCAGACTCCTGGTTGCTGGATCATGCTGGCTCCTGCTTCGTGTACATGTCTGTATTCTGTACTGTACATGTCTGAGCGTGTGAGTGCCGTGTGTGCAAGTGTGAAAGTGCCCAAGTAACGGTACAGAGAGGACGGGGGAAACTTTTGTAATATCCCCCCACAAAACTTCAGTTTGGGGTCTGAGTTCTTTCTCGTTCGAGAGTTCTTGTTCGAGTTCGAGTTCTCGTTCTCGTTTGCGCCGTTCAATGGCATCAACTGCTCGAAATGGCTTATCGAACTTTTTGTGTGTCCTGTCTGTCCCATGAAGGAGGTCCTTGGTGGTAGAACTGCTGCTGCTGCTTCCAGGACCTGTCAACTGCTTCATTATTAATTGGGTAAACCATTCGCTTATTCTATTCGCACTTGCGGCCATAACAAAGCAAATTGTTCAGTTATTCTTCTCCTTCCGGTTTTGCAAATCTTGCCACAAAAAACTAACCGAATAATAAAAAGTTTTCTATTTTAATTGTTACGTATACGTTTACGGTGTACGTAGGAGTAAAGTTGTAGATTAATTCCAAGTAGCACTTGGGCTTCATTACGCGCCGGTGCTTCCTCCTATCCAGTGTCCCCATGGAACTTTAAATCCTCAAACAAAGCTTTGGGATTTGTGCAACCGAGGTGGCGCCAGGGCCAGAGCCAAAGCCAGTGCCAGTGGCAAACCTAGAGCCAGGCCAGAGGCCGAGATCCGTAAAGTCCTCACTTGCAGGCGAGCGTTAGGTGGGTGTAAAAAGTGCTAGGACCCCCGGCAACAGCAGCAACAGCAGCCATCCACACACATATTTCATGAGAATAATTATTAAAATTGCTTTGGCTAAAGTTCTGCCGCTCAGTGTGAAAAAAGTTTCGTCTGAAAGAAGCAAAAGAGCCTGGAGACGACCCCCATGTGGCGTTCAGATTGCGTGCCATAGAGATGGGAGCGGGCCTCGACTCTTCCTGGTACCGACTTTTAATTTTAACTTTAAACTAAGATTTATTATTAATTAAAGAACACTCACAGAAAGGATTAAATCTTAACTAAAGGTCGAAGATTTAATGTGGATTAAACACAAT
The DNA here is from genome assembly GCA_008121215.1 of Drosophila athabasca. Taxonomy (NCBI): domain Eukaryota; kingdom Metazoa; phylum Arthropoda; class Insecta; order Diptera; family Drosophilidae; genus Drosophila; species Drosophila athabasca. The sequence continues at coordinate 48,672,358 of CM017794.1, forward strand.
TTATTTCTTAATTTGTAACCAAGCCAAAGAAAAATCTATGATTAAGCACCCTTAACTTTAAGCAAAGACAATATAAACACTAAGATGAGTAGCTCCATCAAAAATGTTCAGCTTGATTTTTTCGGTGTGGAATTTTCGGAAATTCCACCCTGAGAAAGAGAGAGACAGAGAGCGGTCTAGAGGCAACCGCTCTATACGTGAGGCTGAGCTTTGTTTGTCTACGACGCCGCTGTCGAGGAAAACAGCCATTACTTTAGAATTTTTTGGAGATTACGAAAAAACGTTGCTGCATACAGCACAGAATTGTATGGGCGTTACTCATCTTAGTGTTTATATTGTCTTTGCTTTAAGGCACTATTCAAAATAATTTTTAAATAATTGTAAACCTTTTCTGAAAATATTCTAACGTTTAAAGGCAACACCGTACCGTGCCTCACGATGTTGTCTCTATTTGAAAAAAGATTTCACTTCAAACACGCCACCATCCACGACCCGGAAAACGTAATCTTGTGCAACATGCCGGAGCCGGAGCCAAAGCCGGAGAACACACACACACACACACTCATACACAAAACTCGATTTGGACTCACCTGAGACTGCCCACCGGCGCCGAGGCATACGGTATGCCGAGGAATGCCTCCACCAGCGGGGTGGAGCGCACCACAATCCCACGCAGTAGGCCATATTTGGTCTTCACCGTATTGCCGCCGCCGTGCAGACAGTCACAGCAGTCCGGCCAAAGGCTGCTCAGCAAAAGGAGCATAAGCAGTATGCCTGGTGTCAGCTGGTGACGCCAACACGCCTGTGGATGTCGTCGTATATGGGGATGCGAATGGGGTTGAGGATGTGTATTTTTAACTGGAGCTGCTACTCCTACAGCTGACGCTCCTCTTGACGTTGGTGATAATGCTGACGTTGCTGATTGCCATGGCTGGTGCTGGTGATGATGCTGCTGCCGCTGCCGCTGCTGCTGCTGCTGCTGCTGCTGCTGCTGCTGCTGATGCTTTTGATTGTGTTCGTCGGTAGTGGAAATCTCTAGAAATCTTTTTAATGTTATCAGTCTTATAATGCAAATTCCCGTTGCCACGATGCGGGCATCCGTTCGCGTTCCTCCCATTCCCATTCCCATACCCATACCCATTCCCTTTGCTGTTTCCGTTTCCGTTACTGGGTTCCTTTTTGCTTTGGCTGCTGCTGGCAATGCCACTGCCACTGCCACTTCCACTTCCGTTTCTTTATCCGCTTCCGCTGCCATTTGCTGCACCATTGATGCGCAAATAGTTTTAATGTAACTCATCAAGGAACCGAAGAAAAAGTAACCATAAATATGTAGAAAACGCGATTGAATTATCTTAGTTTGTCTTAGTTTGCTCCTAGTCCTAGTCGTTCTAGTCGTCCTTCTAGTCTTCGTCCTCGTCCTCGTCGTCGTCTGCGTCCTGCTTGTTGCCGTCAAAATCAATTGGCCATGCCCGCTTCCTGTTGGGGCCTTGGTTGGGGACTGGGACTTGGACTGAGACTGAGACTGTGGCTCTGGCTGGTGGAGAGCAGTCGCTTGTGCGACATCCAGGACATCCAGGACATCCATGGCTGCGTTCGCTTCATTTTGACAGCAGTTGTGCGCATGTTGAGCTTGTGATTCACGTACACCGCTGACATGGTTAGACCCTAATGCTTTGATTTCAAATATTATACACTGAACGTGTTGGCCTCTGCTCCTCTATTAGAAATGCAATTTCAGTGCCTTCTGCTGCTGCTGCTGCCCGTCGCCGTCGCCGTGCTGTGTCCGGAAGTATCTGGAAATGTGAGAAAAGCAAATTTTCAACATTAACTTTAGCTGCTCAAATGACCTGCAATTGAGAGACAGACACAGAGATAGAGTCTGCTCAGGATATATGTAGATATGTGTGTGGTCGCCTGTGCTGTGTGCTCTGCTGAGTGTATTCTTTTTTATTATGAGATTGCTGATTGCTGTGCAGACCTTTACGCCGTCAGCTTCGGGTCTTAACTGTGCAACGCATCAGAGCGTGGCATCCTTAAATAGCCTTGGTCAATGCATCCGGCCAAGCAGCAGCAGCAACAGCAGCAACAGCAGCACCATCGTCGTCGTAATGGGGCCTTGCCTGGCGCCCACTTTATGTCTGCCGCCACCTGAGGACAGGACACGTTTTGTGGTAGTGGTGGCTCTGAAAGGGGAGGGGGGTCTGTGTTCAGGGGGATGATGCTGCTGGCGCTGTTGCAGGTGCAGGTGCAAAGCGTTTTCCTTTGCCATCGTTTGACCTCCTCACCTCCTGCTGCTCGTGCTGCTGCTGCTGCTGGTGCTGGGTGCTGCTGCTGTTGCTGATGTTGCCCTGCCACTGCCTGCTCCTAGTGCTTTTTTGTGCGGGGGGAGCACAAGATGATGATGGACGTGTTGGATCGCTGTGAACTAGTTCAGGTGTGCTCTTGTGAAAGGTGCAAATGCAGGACTGAGGTACTGAGGTGTTGGATCGATTTAAACTATTTTTAAAGCGTGCGGCAATTAAGGGAAGATGGTGTCAGACTTTCAAGATTATTATTTGCAAATTTGTACCACAAAATGGCAGTTGAGCTTTAAATCATCAGCTGTGAACTGATTCGGGAAATGTGGTTCGTATGAACCAAGCGAACAATGGGAATATCATATATTTATAAATGTATTTATCCATTATAATGATCGAGAAAGACTTTGGGAAGGGCCGCATTTTGGGACCGACTGCTTTCACACATTGCGTGTACTTTGTTATTGGTTTCGCGGGACCGAGAAGCCTCTGGGCGTTTCTCTAGAATTAATATTCTCATACATATTTGCATTTTTATAGCCATACAAAAACCCCTTTTCCCATAACCTTTTTCCACACATTACAATGTTAATCCCTAATGGGAGTTCACCCATCCACCACCCTCCACCCCTCCCCTTGCCACTGCCATGGACAAAATGAGGTGAAGAGGTTTTATTTGGGTTAAGATAAAAATGTGTAAATCTGTCAACCTTTTAGGTGTTAATTTAATGTACTCAACCGCTGTGTTGTAGAGAGAGAGAGACAGGAGTCATGCAGGCAGACACACAAAAAAAAGTGGAGAGGGATCCGGAGGGGGTGGGGAAGCGGATGGGGGAAGGGGCAGCCTGTATCCTCTATCCCTAACACAAATGTTATGGACTCTCGTAAGCTCTTGTGGGTCTCATTAACAAATGTTTCCTACGTTGTTATGCTGGTCTGGTCTCTCGTCCAGGATGAGAGTGCTCTCTAAAGCGGCAATATATCTTGTGGGTTCCGGACAGAACAGAGCCACAGAGAGACAGATAGAGAGAGAGAGAGAGAGAGAGAGTGAGGGGGAGAGTGGGGTAGTGGGAGAGCTCTTTAAATCCGTATATTTTATAAGGCTAAACAATTGGCAAGAATAAACGAATGAATGCTGCAGACAGACTCATCTGGAGATGAGTCTGAGTTGAGCTAAACAAACATACATTTCACTAAATTGCAGCCATAAAACTAAAGTTTAACTATGGAACAGTACAGCAGGAAAGCAGACGGATGCCCATGGGTAGCCTTACATCCTCTCCCCGCCCCCCCCTAATCAAGGCATCTCCGAAAGGGAAAGAGTGTGTTTCCTCTCTCTCTCTCTCTCTCTTTGTGTGTCTGTTTGTGTGTTTGTTGACAACCGAAAATGTCGGCACGTTTTTAACGTAGAAAAAATTGTTCGTGTCTTTACTTGTGACTTTAGTCTTTCTCTCTCTTTCACTCACTCTCTCTCCGCTTTTGTCTGTCTCTGTTTCTCTGCTGTCCCTGTGTGAGTCATGGCCTCAAACAGAATGTTGGGATTTTCAAATAAATTTCCACTTTTCAATTAACTAAAAGCTGAAAAAATGCCATTTTTACGCAGAAAGTACCAGCAGAAGGATTTATCTCTCTGTACAAGTTCTTGAAAGATTTCCTTTCCTGCCGGAAAGAAATATATTTACATTTTTTCCTTTTATTTTTTCTGTCTTTCATGCCGCGTGCGTTTTCTTTCGGGCCTTTTATGTCCCGTTTTGCAGCTTTTCTTTCTCTGGGAGCGCTACATAAATGGGAAATCTGTAAAGACCGATAAAATTGCATATTTTTGCATGAAAGGCGTTGGCCTGAAGGGGTGTAAAAAAAACCGAACGTAACGACTGCGAGGGGTGGAGATACGCAGACATTTATCCAGGCACTGCAACCTGCACACACACATGGTATAGGGGGGGTGGGGTGTGGGGCAAGGGTTGTGGATGGATGGTTGGAAAATGGCTGTGCAAACAGGAAATGTTACGGTCTCTACTTACTCAAGACTCTCTGCCCCACACACAGAGTCTCTGCCCCAAACCCGCCCGCGTCAAATTTTGAATGCCAAGAAAAATGATGGAAAAAATAAGCAGACGAAGAAGGTGGAAAGAAAGTCCCTGCCTGCCTGCTGCCAGAGAGAGAGAGAGCAAACCGACTAGTTGTTGCCCAGCTCTCTGCTCTGGAAATAGCTGAAATACCAGAGAGGGGGGAGCTCCCAAGAATTCTAGGCAGCATTCTTCTCGGGCAGGTTCAAAACAACAAAAAAAAAAGGTGCAAAAACCTTTAAAGCTAATACCAGATCAGGCAGAGTTTCCCTGGAAACTGATGGGGAAAAAAAAGCGGACAAAGCCCCTACCAGTGTAGATTTATACTGAAAACCGCTGTAACACCAGGGAAAGTGAGAGAGAGAAATTGTTCTGTGATGCCAAAGGTATGCCATAGATTCGTTCCGACATTCCCTGGCACTCTTTAAACTCGTTGTCGATCAGAGTCCGTCCTCTGTATGCCATACCAATTTCTCACAATGTAACGAGCATTAAAAGTGGCAAAATCTACCCACAGGATACGTGGGTTGTCCTGCCCCGAACGGTGGGAGGGGAGGGAAAGGGACTGGGACTGGGGACGTCTTGTCATTCGCCATTTGCGCGGCGAAAGTTTCTGCATTAAACTCGAAATAAAAGTTGCAAGAAGACGCATTAAAAATTGTTGCATTTTACAATGGTGAAGGAATTGCAATTGTGCAATGGAAATGGCCATGGAAATTGTGATTCGAATTGGAATGGCTGAAATGTGCTGTGGAATCCAGGGACAACGACAACGATGTTGCTGCTGCTGCTGCTTCAGATGATGATGATGATGATGATACAGAATAATGTTGGATGCTTACTGCTGGAGCGACTTTTAATAAGTTTCACAAATGAATCTCTGTTAAATTCATTTCTTTTCATTTTTGAGACAGACGCAGCTCCAAAGAATAACAACGAATGCTGAAAATTTCGAAGGAAATTGTAGACAAGAAAAGAAAAGGCCAGAGCAAAGCAATATCTCTGGTTTAGTCAAGCATTCAATTGATTTTCTTTAACATGTGGAGCCTGACTCCAGGAAATAAGCTGGGAGGATATTGTTTCTATTGTTTCTTCGAAACGGAAAAAGGAAGATATATTTATGAAAATAAATAAAAAATTGGTGGTCTACCATCTCCGACGGATAAGTTTTTATTGCTCAAAGTTTTCTCTCTCTCTCTCTATGTTTTTTTATGTTTTGTTTTAACCAAACATTTTTCCATTTTTCATTTCCATTTTTGGTCTACTAGGAGGCAGGCGCACAAGGAAAATGTTGATAACAATCTGCAGACTGTTAGTGGAATAAATGCGTCGCTTTCAACAACTTTTGAATGTCTGATGTGTTCTCTCTCTCCCTCTCTCCGTCTCCCTCTCCCACAACCACAGAGGTCAAAAGTGCTGTGCTTTTTGTGATGTCTATCGTATTGTGGAGTACTAAGCGACGGACTTTTCTTAAGTTATCTAAATTTGTTTGTGGGTTACCAGAGGGAGTGAGGATAAACCGCACTTATATGTACATACATATGTATCCCATGAGGTATTCAATTGAATCATTGCGAAACTAAGAGCTTTAATACTGTTCAAATTAACATCAGATTCACTTAAGGCGAATGGTTGCTGTTTGGTTCAATATTAAGGAATGTTTCCGTTCGCTTATGGGAAATTCCACAAACTGGGTTATTTGTTCTTGATTAGCCGAAATGATTTGTTCCAGCCATCGAAAATCTATTCAATTATCAAAATCAAACGTTCCTAGAATGGGAATTGCACTCAAATATCGAAATTAATCGTCACAGTTATCGAAAATGTCAATTGTGGAAAGAATCGTTTCAAGAATCGAAAATGTACTCAATTATGTCGAAATAAATCAATCCAGTTACTGGAAATCTCCTCAATAGTCGAAAGTAATCAATCTAGTAGTCGAAAATCTTCTCAATTATCGAAATGAATAAATCTATTTATCGTAAATTTGCTCATTGATCGAAATGAATCAATCCAGCTATTGAAATTCTACTCAATTATCGAAATTAATCGTTCTAGTTATCGAAAATTGCTTCATTTTCTAAATTTATCAATCCTGCTATCGGAAATCTGCTAAATTTTCGAAATGAATCAAATCAGTTATCGAAAATGGGTTGTATTATCGAAATAATTAAATATAGTTATCGGTAATCTGCTCATTTATCGAAAAAAATATATCAAGCTTTTGACAATTATCGAAATTAATCGTTCTAATTGTCTCTAATCTACTCAACTATCGAAATTAATCGTTCTAGTTATCGAAACTGTACTCAATTATCGAAATGAATCAATCCAGTTATCGAAAACCCAGATAATAACCACTGTTAATCAATCCAGTTATCGACACCGTACCGAGAACAATTGAAAATAATCGATTAAAAACATTTTTAAAAGTAATTAAAACATTTTAACGAATTTTGCTCCCCCATTGGGTTCTCAAATCGAATAAAATCCTCGTTAAATCAAACAAATTAAAGGCAATTATGGAACTGAATCGCGGGAACCCCCAACAGTCGAGCATTAATCAGGCAACAAAAAAACTCGGATAACCAATTGACTTAATCGATTTAATTATCGTTTAACTGACTCAACAATTATTAAATTGAGAATTGGTAAATTTTATCAAAAAAGATGCCAAAGACATTCAAACAGCCGACGAGCAGCAGATTAAAGGCAACTTTCCCACAACTTGAAAGAATTTCCAACCATTTCCTTTGTGGCATTTAATAGCATTACGTATACGTATCTTGTATCTTGTAGCACGTTTAGTTACTTTTGTGTGGCATCAGAAAAGTTTATAATTCCATAGTTACTCTCGAGCACCTTCTAATAAATCAATAAATAATCTTTCACGTTAATCTTTCGAGTACATCCGGACAGAGTTTTCCCGCCTGCCCTCGTCCCGCACTTTTCCCACTTCCACTTCACGCTCTTCTGGCCAGCTTCAAGTCAATCTCGGTAACGATGCCCCAGCTGGCAGTGCTTGGAGCTCTTCAGCTCCTTGGGGCGTTTGCTTTTGGTGGCGCAGCAAATTTCCCGTCTCGAATTTCATCATCAAGTGGGGAAATGTACTTGACCCTCGTTGGGCGAATCGTTTGATGAACCCATTTGCTACAATCATGAAAATGCGATATAATTAGCAGCAAAGTTACAAGGACTCTCTTTCTCTCTCTCTTATGCTCTTATGCTCAAAAAGGACCCTAGACAGACACCGCTTTTGTGGAGGAGACCCAGAGTGAGAGTCAGAGCCAGAACGAGGACCTGGAGCAGGACCAGAACCAGAACCAAAACCAGGACCAGAACCAGGACGACCTATAGCAATTTCAATTTCGCACCAAAAGGAATTACGTTCCCCTCTTGTCCCTCTTTCCCCTCGCTGATTCTGTTCTGTTCTGCTTTTTGTTTTTCTGTTTTATTTGCTATTTAAATTATAATTCTCATTTGACCTTTTTGTGCCTGAGTGTGTGTATGGGTGTGTGTGTGTGCATGAGGGTTCTCCATTTGCCTGACAGTCAGGCAAAGGACAGGTTCTCTGGCTGCGTCTGCTGGCAAATGGCAAAGGCGAAAGCTGCGCCCAGGACATGGCACAGGCAGAGGCACAGGACAGCAGGCCGGACCGAAAGACCGGCTGGGCCAGCAGCATCAGAATGTGGAACTACAAAACATTTCAAATGCCATTTAGTGCCAGCCGTCGTTGTTGCACCTAACACACAGACACACACACACAGGGGGAGAAAGAGAGTGGCACACACAGATACTCGTACACATACATACATCCATCCTCTATAGATGTACTACTCGTACTGGATGGCATTTGCCGGAACCATGGGCGGTGAAATCACAGAACTTTCCCCTTTCATTATGCTGCAGAATAAACGAGGTTACATGGCTGCTTGAATCCACAACCGAATAAGACAGGAAAGGGGCGCAACTATAGAAAGCAGGAGAGGAGTGGAGTGTGGAGAGTGGATAGGGAGAGACTGGATGGAGCTCTGGAGGTCCATACCGTAGCCGTACCGGGTACTTGGCAAGCTCTTTGGTTCTCGTTTTTGCTCTCATTTCACCCAAACTTTGTTATGTATTTTCCCATACTCATTTTTAACTTTTTTTTTGTACCCTTTTTTCTTCTTCCTTTTTGTGTTTTTTTTTTTTTGCTCTTGTTCACATTGAAGATTTGTCGAGTTGGCGAATTTCATTCGGAAATGCATTTTTGCTGGCCCACAAATATACCAAAAACTCAAACAGCCAAAAGAAAAGTAAATCTGTTGACCGAATACCCTTGATACCCTTGAAGATTGATTGTTTCTGTAGTGTGGATATAGGGGTTAAAATACTTGTAGGTTTCTTTACGACTCGGCACGAACGACTTCCGCACACAACGACGCTCGGCAAAGGTATCGATAGATCGATATCGAGTGGTGATCAGAAGGTTGCCATATAGCTTGCCCCTCCTTCAAGTCTGACCCTTTGCTGGTTGCCAGACAGATTCAAATCCCTCATACTTGTATGTGTCCAGAGATATGTACACTTCCTACGCTGCCTTGAAAACATATAAACCAAATCCTAATAAACCAACCCTCCAAAGGGTATACCAAAACTGTGTCAATAAAGTTGCTTTCGATTTGGATTTGTGCTCGTTCGGTATTCGCACAGGATGACACTGTCTCCCTGCCTGTCTGGGTCACCCCATCTCCCTCTCTCTCTCACTCTCTCTCTGAGGACTGGTATTAAGGTCATTCCTTTTTGGTAATTAGAAAAAATATATTATTTGTGTGCCACAATTGTCATGCAGAAAGTTCTGAACAAGTTGACAAATAAATTTATTGCCCTCTCTCTCCACTCGCCATCGTACCATATGCTAGATGGTAAATGGGGGAAAGTGAATATATGTCTGATGTTTACAGTCACTCATATTAGTGTGCGTCAGTCATTGGGGGAATGGGTTGGGTTGGGGCTTTTGGGATGGATTCCTGGGAACGGAAATCGAAAATAAAGTTTCAACAACAAGCTGAAGGTTAAATAAGTTAGTTACACATTCTCTATTGCTGCTGCAACTTGTTTTTCTGTGTGTGTGTCCTGGTGGGAAATTGCTTTTTAATGGACTTTATTTCGATTTCAGGTTCAGGCAGAGATTTTTGTGGCCATGCAAAATGAATGGTCCTGGCCCCACTTGTGAGTGGTAAATGTACTTTTGGTACTTGAGGATTACAGACAGACAGACAGACAGACAGACAGTTGAGTGCGGATGAACCTCATACTTGAAATGGTCATTTCATTGGTAATTTGTCTGTGTTTTTTCATTAGGAACAGAACTCGCAAGTCTCACAGATACCAAGAAATGTTCTCCAGAGACTTGAAGAGCAAGCAGATTAAATGTGCTCTTCAGAATGCTCTCAAATGTTGGATAACCAAAAGGAAATCAGTTTTATTTCAAGTTCTGTGGGACTCGAGTCGTGGCGCACTCAAGGGCGCTGGTGTGTATAGCAAAAACCCGAACATGCCTGCGAGAGAAATCGACTTATGGCTTTAGGCTGGAGAAAACGAGATAACAAGAGCCGAAGACACACTGGCGAAGCCACACGAAGATTTGCTGCTTTTTTATAGAGACTTGCTATCTACATTAGATAGGGCCTTGCCGAGCACTGGACAATGTGCCTTGTCTTGCATACGACATGTATTTTGTTTTTGCAATCTCGGGCATTCTCTTTTGCACATTTCGCTTGAGCGTCTGGCCCTCAGAGCACTGAAAGTAGGGTTTATTGATTATTTTTCACCTATCCCTTCGTTTCCTTTCTTTACCAATGTCTAGAGCTACCTTTATGGTTATAAAGCCTCCCCCAACCCCAAATTATATTAAGTTAATATCAAAACCCATTTAATCGCAGCCTTTGCTGTGCTTACATTACGTTGAACACTCAAATTCCTGCTGCAACAATAGCTACAATCAACATATTTTACATACGCTCTGCTCTCTCTCTGCTTGCCACAAAATATATACATATTAGGCGCACATCAACATTTAATCGAAACACTCAGAATGCAGCAGCGCTTAGCATCGTTTTAATTAGCATTTCCCTCAAGTGAGGAGACTTGCATTTGCCATTTCCATGCTGGAATATTCAAATTAAAGCCCAAAGGCAGTTTGCACCTCCTTTAACACACAATGAAATTTCTCCCCACAGAGAAATGAAATAATTATCAATTATGGGCCTTATGCAGCGTACATGAGAGGCATGCATACATAGGCATGAGGAATGCTCTGCTGTTGTGTTGTTGTTCCAAAATTCTAATTTCTAATTACTCCCCAAGGAATCGCCGACGCCTAATGAATGACCTGAGGAGGACGCTGGAGCTAGTCTGGGGCGGCACACAAAATGCAAATGAGACAACTGGGTGTGGTGGTCAATTGAAACATATTCAAAGTTGATTTATGCAAGTGTATATACTCCCCCCCATAGAGGGGGAGTCGTTGTACAACATAGATGTCATGCCATGCCATGTAGTAGGCGATTAACATGGGAATGAAGATACCAACTACCGACTACAGATACCCCATAGGCAGAAGGGAGCAGCAGGATGGGGTGGAGAGAGTGTTGAGTGGTGGAGCACGGATGTTGGAGAGGCCCCCCTGGCGCAGAGCAAAGTAAAGTTGACCAAATTACGGAGGCATAAATTATTTATGACTGCGGCAAAAGGCAAACAGGCGTGCAAACACATTCGGCATCGGCATCGGCATCGTACTCGCACTCGCCACTCGACTCGTTTCGAGAACTGTTAATAGTTACGTTATCCCATGTAGTACAGTGTAGAGTGAGTGTATAGTGTATAGTGTAATCTGTGTATGTCTGTGTGTGTGTGTAATAAGGCATTTGTTTGAGGTGGAGTTTCGGGTTGGAACCGCAGCAGCCATCACTTGGGCAAATGTAAACATGAAACTACTCCTGCCTCGGCTCCTGCCTCTGCTGCTGCTCCTCTTATCCTGACTTTACCTGCCTTCCTTCCTCTTCGCCTGGCTCTACTCTACTTGTCGTATTTACTATGTACTTAGTATAATTAAATGGGTTTAATGCAAATGTTAAACCTCCAGCCAGTCCTTATACTCATCTCTCATTTTCTGCCGCACTCCTCCCTCCTCCCGTTCGACAAGTTTATTCATCATTCACTTCGAACAGATTTCTATCCCTCTCACTCTTTCACTCTCTTGCTGTCTCTCTGTTGTTTTTGCACATTTCGTGCGACAGTCTTTTGTGTGCTAGAAATTGCTTTGCTTGAAATTATAATGAGTTCTAGTTGTGGTACTTCTTTCAGTTCTTTCAGAAGTATGGGTTCATTCAGCATCATCAAATTGGGAATGAATTCCTTTCTAGATTTATGCTCCTTTGGAGGAACTGCTATTTTTTAGGTTGATTGGACTTTAACTTTGAAATTTTCTTTCGTTTGGGAATAATTTCGGATTGGACGTGATATACTTTACCGATTTCTGCTCCTTTTTCATAATTCTAAAACTAAAATATAGTTCTAAAAAATATGTTGTGTTAGAGGCATTTAAAATTGTGATAAAATGATCGAAAATTGAAGAAGACCCCCGGCTCACTAGCTTTACTCGCTCGCAGCGATGATTAAAATATCAGACGACCCCTCTCAAATGTGCGTGTGAGCATGTCAAAATCGACAATTATATAACATAGAGATATTACTATCAAATTTCGACTGAAAATAAAACCCACCAAAGTGTTTTACTTCATTTTACTGCAGGGATCTTTGACATCCCGTAGAAGAGACAAATATATCAGAAGATCGAAGTGAAACAAGTTTTTATCTCAAACCCTTAAAAGTTAACCCAAATAATTTCACTTCTTACCGACTTTATAGAAGATAAATTATTGCAGCATATTCCATTTAAGAAGGTTCATTTAAGGTTGGTTCTGATTTTCTTTCCCTTTTACATACAGAGAACTCCATTAAAAGTATTCTTCAATTAATTCCCTTAGTTCCCGTGTTTCATCTCCCGATATATATCGATGGCGGCACATACAATCTCTACTACACACACACACACATACATATAAGCAAGTACTCGTAAAATCGCAATTTATTGCTGCCATGAAGCGAGCGAAAACTTTCAATCGGTGCCAATGGAATTAATTTGAGTCTGCGCACACATACACATACACACGCAACACTCACACATTCCATGGCAACCGATGCCCGAAAGACCAACGAATGAAGGACTCCTTTGTGCATGTGCGCGCGTGTGTGTGTGTGTGTGTATTGTTAATGTATTTATGTATGTATCTAGGTGTTAGTGCGGTTCAAGTATCTGCACACTTGTTTCTCGGAGAGACGTACATACATATTTATAAGCTTATTCGTGTGTGTTGTTACATGGCCTGCCAGAGGCAGGGAGGAAGCAGGGGGTGTGGGGTAGGCGAGTGTTTCCGCGTAGCTTAAGCTGCCGTCTAAGCTCCTCTCAAGGATATGGCTTAACTCCTATTCGCGCTCAACCGATTTGCACGCAGATTACAGATTTTGTGTGGCTCCAGATTGGTGGATTGATTTTTGGACAAAAGCTTAGGAAAAAATATTTGCTGAATTTTGGCGAGGGTTTTCTTTTTTTTTATGATTTGGAGATGGAGAAAGTTTTTTATGTGGCAAATAAAAAAATTGGTACTTAAAATAGTATAAGCAGAAAGAACAGATGAACGAATCCAACGAAACGAATAACGATTATCGAAAAAGTGCGTGTGCGCATGTCGCAATGGCGTGTATTCAATTACAAAAGACGAGATCAACGAGAAATCAACAATCTTTGAACGTTGAATCCCTATGATAATAAAACTTTAGGAAATTCGTATTGGGGCATCCAACGAATAAAGCAAGAAACATGTAAAATAGTAGAGCAGAAAGGATAACGAAAAAGTGCGTGTGCGCAAGTCGCAATGGTGTGAATTTCATTCACAAGAGGCATGACTGCAGGTCGAAATCAACAATCCTTGAACATTGATTCCTAGGCTACTCAAACTATTGAGAATTTGTATTTCATAGATGAAAATGTGAACAACAATAGAGACTGATAATGACAACTGATGATAGGTCAAACAATGATTCCCATATCCACTTGTATGTTTTATTTATATATTTCATACGTTTCTCATGATTTATATTCATTCTGAATGGGTTTGCCTCAAATCGAATTCCATAATTTTGAAAATTGATGGTGAATTTTATTTTACATTTGAAAGTGGATAACCACTCGGCCTCAACGCCAGCGACCACAATGGCTGTCAGCCCGTACTCCACACTTACCACGGACACATCACCCGTATACCCGAGTGTGTGTGTGTGTGCAGTATCTATCGCCATATTCCTGCAGCATTTGTCGGTGGCTCTGTGGCATTTATTGCTTTCGGTTGTAAATTTGGAATGGGATGGGGGTTGGGCTGGGGCTGGGGCTGGGGGGTGGGGATGGGCAACACATGCCAGTACAAAAGGCCAATTCATTACGAAATGATAATTAACATGTAATCAGAGTCGGTAACGACTTCGGTCAGGACTCTGCCTGCCTGCTGCTCGTAAATATACGCATGGTGGCTGCGGCGGTGGGGAGAACGCCCCAGATGGTAATGGAAATGGCTGCAAGTGGCATAATTTTAATTTGCACTCAACTCGGAGTGTAAATGGAGGAGGTGGCTTGATGGATTGTAGGGGGGTGGGGGTTGCACTTCCTTGGGGAATGATTGCATAATAAAAAACAATAAAATAAAATAAAAAACAAAAGAAAAAATAAAATTGAAACTGCAAAATCGAGTGCTTAAATCCTTTTGCTTTTGCCAGAGAGCTGAGTGACGTGACTACTGCTTGGCCCCGTCCTTGCCACTCTCTGGTCCTGGGGGTGCCTGTTCCTGTCGGCCAAGTAAATGGCATATCAATGCGTGATTACGTATACGCCGCATGGGCCCAACAAATTGCTGTGCTGTGCCTCCGCCGCTATCGTCTTGAGTCCAATATGGGTCCGGGACAGGCCCGACTCTCGGCTCGGCTCGCTTCATTATGCCGAATGCCTACGTGCACTACTTATTTATCAAGTGATGGCGCAACTCTCCTCTGCCACTGCCACAACGGCAACGGTGGCCTTCTTTATTTATGGTAGTGACTCCTCGCTGAGTGCGAAGTCCTCCTCGCGTACCACTCTCAGCTGTGGGGGCGACGGGTGACGGGAGTGCTGCCCACAACCCGCTGGGTCATGCTTCCGATTGCTTCCGCATCATTGCACACTGGTACGAACAATTTGTTCCTACGGCAACTTCAAAATATAATCATTTACGAAATATATTTCAAAAAGTACAACTTTAATGGAGTCATTGTGATTTTGATAATACAATTTCCGCTTAACTTTGGAATAGAAGCATTAAAACGAAAGCTGTGCAGACTGCTTAAAGCAGTGGGGCTCTAGTACAGTCACCACAGAAACTGAATGGAGTTCATAGCAAGCAGTGGAATACCGATTGTGTTGGGCCTCTATACCTATAGCAGCTTAACCAAACACAAAGCAATTCAATCTCAAGATAATTCTGTGCAAAGAGTCCTACCATAAATGTAGGTACCATAGTTTGGCAAGGGATTTCTGAGCTGGAGTACAGGAGACTGAACACATTCGAGAGGATTGTGTGGGCGCAATAACAATGCTAGAGGCTCAGAGCTGATTCGGCCGAACGGCCCACTTTATCGCATGTAGGCGGGGATTTTTATTGGTATATGAGGATGGATGCTGTGTGTTTCTATTGAGGAGAAAGCAGTTCTAGAAAATAAATATGTACCTCTGTAAAGGAAGGGATTTTATAGTAATAAAATGGTTAAGAAGTTATTTAAAAATTATTGATATACTTGAATAAATTATAGATAAATAACAGATAAATAATAGATAAATAATAGATAAATAATAGAAAAATAATAGACAAATAATATATAAATAATAGAGAAATGATAGATAAATAATAGAGAAATAAGAGATGAATAATAGATAAATAATAGATACATAATCGAGAAATTATAGACAAATAATAGAGAAATAATAGATAAATTGGAGATAAATTATAGATAAATAATAGATAAATTAGAGATAAATACAAGATAAATGATAGATAAATACAAGATAAATGATAGATAAATAATAGATAAATTAGAGATAAATTATAGATACATAATAGATAAATAATAGATAAATTAGAGATAAATACAAGATAAATGATAGATAAATAATAGATAAAATAGAGATAAATAATAGATAAATAATTGAGAAATAATAGGGAAATAATAGATAAATATTAGATAAATAATAGAGAAATATTAGGTGAATAATAGATACATAATAGATAAATAATAGGGAAATAATATAAAAATAATAGATAAATAAAAGATAAATTATCGATAAATAATAGATAAATATTAGATAAATAACAGATACACATTAGATAAATAATAGATAAAAAATATATAAATAATCGTTTAATAATTCCATTGTAATGAAAGCGTTCCCAGCTTTGGCTCTAATAGTATCTAATCCACTGATAAATTGTATTAAAGCAGTGCACAAGCAGTTTAAATGGCAGTACAGTCATCACCTAACTGAGAAAGCAGTGCAAGCAGTGCATTCGCAGTTGCAAATAACCCATTGACCAGTGTCCCATGACTGCGGGGGACAGCCAGGATATAAGATACAAAAAATAAGCACATGCAGAGAGTGAGAGAGAGAGCGATAGAGCGACAGGATGGATGTGTATCTATGTGGGATTTGTAGTGGGAGTGTGCGTGTAAGTGTGCGTTAAACGTCTGCCGCTGATAATGAGAAGAGTGAGAGAGGGGGAAGAGCGCGTGAGAGCCGGCGGAGAGGCTGAGCCGCATCTTTATCCTGATCCGCCGCCTGCCGCCTGCTGATGATGTTTGCGTTTGAATAATTTATGACACAATAAAAAAGCAGGAAAAGCCAGAACCAAATACATCCACAAAAACACACACACACACACACACACACGTACACTGCAATAGCCGCAAGGTGCAAAGCCTGCCGCCGCCATGGAGTGGGCGCGAGTCAGCAACAGAAACAGAGCCAAAAGACGGATAAGGACCTGGCAACTGTGGCTATGGAAATGCCATTTAGATACAACCGTCCTGTATACAAACAGTTGCCACGGATCCATGGAGGAGTACGTGGCACACGCACCGAAACACCGGGGACTGGGGACGACTGGGGGCTGGGGGCTAGGGGCCTGGCAGGCAACGTTTTTATTCATTTCAAAAAATGATAATTGGCTACTGACAGCCACAGCAGCCGCGGGGTGGCCATGGACTGCGGGCGGGGAAGCATCAGCAATGCTAAGCCGGCTTCAGCTTGTTGTATAGTTCCTCCCTCCCCCTTGGATAGGATAGCATCCGAATAGGATGAGTGGGCAGCAGCAGCACTAGCAGCGACATCAGCTTTTTATACCCACTAATCGTTTGGGGGCTAATGGGGTATGATGATGCATTAGAGTACCTGTAATCGGGATCAGCTGAAAGTCGGAGGAAGTTGTGTTTTTGGTTGCGGAAACACTAGAAGAAAGACCTAAGACTTCTATGATTTTAAAGATACATTTGGATACGAGTAGATATTATCTTACTGGCAATTCCATCTGTAAGATCCATAATGAAAGAGAAATGTAACTCCCTTTAGGTATAATTATATAGATATATGTAGATCCCCTTTTCTGGGAATACATACACAATTTTTTATGGGTTTCTTTCTCCGCAAAAAGCCCACTATTCGGACTGTAAATATTGATATTATATACTACCAAAAATCATTCTGATCAGATACGTATTACAGGTACTATAGGGACAAGAGTATTTCTAAGATCCATTCTTTTTATAGCAATTAAATTAAAATTCTCAAAAATGCAAAGTATATTCGATTCTTCTTACTATATAAGCCCCTGTATCCAGGGTATCCTTGAGTCGCATTATTCCCGGAAAACTACCAGGAGTAGTACCTTTTTCCACTTGTTTTCGCTGTGGCGTTGCGTGCTTGTGTTGGCGGCTAAATCAGAAACAGACACAGACACAGATACAGTCGGGGCCAGAGAAAAGCAGCGGAAACTGTAGCTGAAGTTGAATGGCAGACAGATAGACTGCCAGACTGCCAGCCGGAGAGACCCCAACGGAAGAGAGATGGCAACGGTCGAGGGGGGGTAGAAAGAGAAAGAACAGGGAGTAGGAGGAGCAGGAGGAGCAGGAGGAGCAGGAGCAGGAGCAGGAGGAGCAGGACGAGCTGCTTGCAGATAGAGCGAGTGCAGAAAAAAAGGGAATATAAATTGCCTCTTAAATATGGAATAAGTGCGGAAAAGTGTACACCAGACGAACGACCGAGCGACCACCAGCAAACAACAAACATGCACATAGATAAACTATATAGCTTCTGGCCAAGATAAACACACACAAACACACACACATACACATACGCAGCAGTCATAGATAGATAAGCATACACACGGAGAACAAACACACGCCTACAAAAATATATATATAAAAAAAAAAAAAACCAACAAGAAAAGAAAAGAAAAACGAACGAAACGAAAGAATGAAAGAAAATGTTGATGAAGAAGAAGAAGCCAAGTTCTGTAACAGTTACAAAGATAAAGCAAAGTGGGCGTGTAATTGCGTATGTGTGCGTCAGTGTGTGTGTGTAGGGGCGGGGCACATAACCCTACACCTCGCCCTTCCTACTCCTCCTGCTGCCCTTCTTCTATTTCTACATCATGTTTCTCCTTGTGTTGTGTCGCCTTTGTGTCCCTCTTTGCATAGAGAATCCTTTGGCAATAGACACATAAATTTTTAGCCAACACAACATTTTCGATTCAGATCCATTTTCACCCCCCCACAACCCCTACAGCACCCAAAGCCCCCACCCATTCAAAAGAAAATGACTTCCCAGGGCGGGCACATCTGAGGGGTGTAATGAGGGGGCGCGGCTGTGGCTGTAGCTATGGCTAGAAGTGTTGGATCTTGTGTTTATGGCCATGTAGATTTCTCCACTGCCTTCCACTGTCTCCCCTTCTGTCTTTCTTCCATTATCTCTGGGTCATTTGTTAATTCTTCGCTTTCAGTGCAAAAAAAAAGAAACAGATTTGGAATCAGCTTACGAATGGGAATAGAAATTATTACAAATCATTGAAGATTATGAAATGGAGATTAAAAGAAATTATCAAAGGCATAGAAACCGATAGAAAAAGAATCGCTGAAGGAAAGTGATTATTAAATAATTATTAAATATGTGTGAGAATTAATAAAAAGAAAAAATTATAGAGTACTGAAAGATGATACAAATAAATTTAAATAAATTATTTTAAATATATTTTAATGAATTATTAAATATATTTATCGATTATTAAATATTAAAAAATATCATAGAATACATAAATATGAGGCAAATCAATATTAAAAAATTATTTAAAATATAATTATAATTATCGAACCTGATGAAAATCAACTAAATGTGGAATGGAATATTATTCATTCATTATTATATTATTATTATATTAGTTTTATTTGGGGGCATGTAATAGCCTATTTACACTACGGTTGAGTTATTGAGTTTCGGGTTTCGTTTACATGGGGAAGCATAGGGGACCTAGAGGTGGCAAAAAAATTGAGTTTTGGTTGCGTTTAGTTGAGTTTGTCCGATTTTTCGAATATTTCATCCCTGATCTGCCTATCGTGTAATTATCACCACTAGGTAAACGAACAAATATTTATAAAAATTACTTAATATCCAATTTTATTACTAGAAACTAGATTCGTTTGGTCGCCTGAGGCCTTGGAGGTGCTATTAGAGTTATGGCACGAGAATAACGACGGCAAAAATTCTCATATTTATAAGGAACTAGCTGAAAAAATGAAAGATTTTGCCGAAATTAAAAATAAAACGAGGGGGAACGTTGTGAGCCGCGGCAAAGGCCGCGGCTCTACCTTATACCCGGTACTCAGTCAGTATATACATACATATATGAGCAATGTTCGCAAAAGGGACAAATTAAATTTTGGGCAAAAAATAATATTTCAAAAAAATAAAGTCAAATAATTTTTGGAATATTATACATGTTTTCAATTTTGTTTGCATATGCTTTTTACAACTGCTTCTAAATTTCTACATGACATGTACATATAACTACATATTTGAGACGTACAAGTGTTTGCGACAGAGAGAGAGGGAATGAGTCAGCGCTTGTCAGGCGTTGCGTAGCCACTGAAATTTAATTTGTTTCTTCTGGCCATAATATTATTCCGACCTGATCCATATTCGGCAATCTGGTAGATATGGTAATTTTCCATGATTCTGCGTTTTTGGTTTTCATTTATCTTAAAAATTGTGGATTCTGCAGATTTTCGTCCATTGTGGGGGCGGAAAGGGGCGTGGCAAAATTTTGAAATACACTTGTGCTGGTTTGATATCACAGGAGCTTGGATAGAAAGTTTGGTTGCTCTAGCTCTTATAGTCTCTGAGATCTAGGCGCTCATTTAAACGAATAAGCAAAGCAGACAGGGTCGCGTGTGAGAGAGAGCGAGAGGGAACGATGACTTTCGAAATGGTTTTCTTCATTGTAACTATAATAATGATCTGATCTGATCCAGATTCAACACTCTGATAGAAATAGTCATTCTCTATAATTCTGCGTTTTTAGTTTTCTCTTATCTTCAACATTGTATACGCCACAGACTTTCGTCCTTTGTGGGGGCGGAAGGGGGCGGGGCGAAATTTTGAAATACATTTGGAGTAGTGTGATCACAGAGGAGACTGGATACAAAACTTGGTTGCTCTAGCTTTTATAGTGTCTGAGATATAGGCGCAAATGAAGACGGACAGACGGACAGACGGACGGACGGACGGACAGACAGACATGGCGACTCGGCTATTGATGCTGATCAAGAATGTATATACTTTATGTATATACACACAACCGTTATCCCCACAAATCTAATATACCCCTTACTCTTCGAGTACCGGGTATAATAATATAAACTGCAGCGTCGTTATTGTCTCTTGCTCTGCCACATAGAGCATCATTAGTTCTTGGGTATTCATATTAATAAAATTAAATAAAACAAATTTTCGTAGACAAGCACGTGCCAGCAGCCTAAACTCAATAACTCAACTTTGGCATAGTGTAAATGCAAGTTCTGAGTTATGGAGTTACCTATCGATAAATGTGGTAACTTACTGTAGTGTAAATAGGCTATAAGTGACATTCAGTATGGTATATTCAGTATATCATTAATCTACTGTTAGGCCCATTTCAAGAATTCATTTCACCCTTACCCATTTCACCCCTAACCCTGAGCTTCTTACGCTGGGAGTCCAACAACTCCTCTGATATGATTGCAGGAATGCGTCTCTGTCGGATAAACAGGGGCTATTTTAATTTCACGAATTCTATAATTCATAAAATTCATAGTATAAACATAGTATAAGTGACTTTCAGTATGGCATCATTAATCTCCTACTTTGTAGATTCTTAGTTTCTAGAATATTCTAGCCAAGAGCAAAGCACTTCATCTAACCAAAAGGCATCTAAATTTCATGAGAATAAATTCAGTAATATTTTCAGTACTAGTTTTATCCTCCAACGAAAGTTCGTTGTGTTTTACCTTAAGCCATTATTACACACACGAATGAATGCCTGTTTTAATGAATTTTCATGTTCATTCAGGCCATGTGTGTTATTTTAGAAAGTTATGAATAATTCATCATCCCCGTGTGCTTCTCTAATCTATTGCACCTATTTTGCCAGAGATGTTTTGCCTTTCTTGAATATTAATTATACGTAAATTATTCGTTTACTTAACAATTTTGTTGGGCAAATAATGATGTACATACATACATACCGCGCACTGTATGGGGCAAGTAAATAATAAAAAACTGTAATTATAATTATTTTTAAATACATTTCAGATGCAATCAGTCAATTATTTGTATCGTTTTTTTGTTTTTTACCCATCGAATGTGGGTTTATTTGTGCACTACATGACGTATGAGTAATGCAGATAATCATTTGGCCTTTGTAAGGACTAAACTTTATTTATTATCTGTATTTAAACGGGGTTTTCTGTTTTTTTATGATATGAAAAGTTGTTTAAACATAATTTAAAAAGCAAACATTAAAATATGATAACATGGCGTATGTGTAATTTTTTGGTACATGGAAAAATATGAGACTTTTCTGCACCAATTAAAAGTCTTGCTTTTTGAAAATATTTCACCTAATTGCTTTTGCCACACGCAAGCATCCAACCATTAACTTTCCACTCTTAAAATTTAAGTAAATCCCTCTGGCATTCTGGCACTCGGGCTCTGGCCCCCTTAGGTATGCTATGAAATCTGAGACTCCTACTGGAACTAAATTTCCAATTCGAAATTAAGAGAAAAACTCCCAAAAGGTGTAAAATGCAATTTTGTAATCAAACATTTAACTCGTTCAACGTTTTCTTCTTTCGTTCACGCTGATTGCCCTTTGCCTTTGGCCAGACTAATAGGAATACAAAGTTACATACAAAACAGAAAATACAACAAAAATAAAGAAAGAAAGAGAGAGAATATGATACAAAAGGTAAAGTCAAGAATATAACAAAGTTGCTACCTTTATACCACACCCCCCACCCCGCGTCCCTGCAGCGGCATGCATTCATGGTAGCTGCCCAGAGCTCCATGGCAAACTTCCTACTTCCTATAGACCCCACAGATCCGTTCACACCACACAGGCCACGACTTTTGCTTTTTTCCCTTGGCTGCCACACAAAGTTGCTGCCACACACAACATACACACATACACAAAGTAGAAACATATATAAAGATATATATATATATACATATGCTTGTGTATAGAAGCTCTAACATCGTCGTCTTTCATTTTAGGTGCCGCAGAACAGTAAAAAAGAATCCCCTCTGTACACATTTCAAGCAAAAATTTCAATTAAGACTTTTACTATGAATTCATTTCTGTTTGTTTTCGTCTATACACATCCATATACATACATCCCCCCATACATATCTCCCCAGTATCCCTCTGTATCCCTCGTTTGTGTCCCTGTTTCCTTTTGGCTTTCCTTTGGCCGTATCGTATCCCTGTTGAACCTCGCCTTGCCGGTAATTTCTCCTTGTTTTATGTTTAAGCGAAATTGGTCAACACTCTTTTGTTTGGCTCGCCGGATGCAATTTTAATCTGCCGGAATGCCGGAGTCTGGATGCCACACACACACAAACACACACACAACTGAACAAACTAGGGGGAAGATAGATAGCCCTCAGTGGGTGGTGGGGCGTTGGGTTTTTGAAGGTTGACTGAAATAATGACTACAGAACCACACCACACACACACAACCACAAATACAACAAACATAGACACGACACCCAGCACTCTCAGAGAGTGAGAGAGAAAGGGACACGTACACGCACAGGCAGGCTCTTCAGCGAAATGGCAAAGCAACCACATAATATTTTAGTTTTTTGACCCAAAAATGTCAGCGGGACATGAGTTATCACTGCCGCCGCCATCGCCAGCCGACGAGGACGAAACAGCGACACAGCGAGGGCTGCTCCAAGGCTATCCCAAAGAATAGAAGCCAGATTGTACTGAAGGACCAATTTAAGCAGCGAAATTAGATTTGAATACATTTGCTGAGCAGAGCACAGGACACAGGACACAGGAAGGAGCACAACCTGGCGAAGGAAATTGCTTGACTTTTGCTCAACTTTTGAAAGCATTTTGATTTGACCTAAAAAAAGGATTGCAGTTTTATATTAGTTGTGCAATTTGTTGTATTATAAATGCAAAATGTCAACGCATTTAGTTTTGGTTTTAAAGTTTATGATTTTGCAGGAAAATGTGTCCAAACTTTTTGAATTATAATTTAGTTTTTAGTCAAGATTTTTATAATTATTTTAAGAAACATAAAAGAGTAAAGTTTAATGGATTTTTGTGCTTATGTAACAAAAATAAACACTGATTAAAGATGATTTTATTTACGTTTACATCAAAACATAAAATTTCCATTTATTTTACAATAATTGTAGTTTATTTTTATTACTTAAATGTCATAGAATTTGTATAGAATTTTGTCAGTAATTTAATGAAAAATAATTGAAAACTGTGTTGAGGAATTTGTAATTGATGAAAAATAATTGAAAACTGAGTTGAGGAATTTTCAAAGAATTTATTTATTATTTTATTGCTTATCTGCTGATATTCTGATGGGAGGCTGAAACTGTATCAGTTTCTGTTAAAATAAATAAATTATTCTGCTGGTGTCTTGTGGTGATAATTGATTCAAATCAATCTTAAATCATTTAATTATAGTAGGTCTTCCATTTGCATCTGGTATCAAAATGCCAATTCTTGTGGACTTTTTGAAGCCTACCCCAATGGCAGGGCAGGGCATGGCTTGGATTGTGGTGATGGGTGGGGATTTGCACATATGAAAAATTCTTTTTGATGGAATTAACCCACAATCCCTTGGCTCGCGTTCCTATAGCATACTTTTGAGCAGCCAACACCATGACTAATTCCATCAGTCGCGGATAGTCGGGGACATTTGGCAGCGGCAGTGGCAGCGAGCGAGGGCTAATTTGATTCTGAGAACCGCCCTCGTTGCGGTTGTTTGGCCCAGCCACGCAGGTTGCTCTTTGCCTTGCTTCTGCTTGTTTGCCTATGTTTGCCTATGAATAACAAGAACAGCAACCAACCAACAACACCCATCACCCATCACCCAGAGAGGCGAGAGCATGGCTCGTGCCTCCCTTCGCGAACTCTCACGACGCCCACAACGAACTCAAGGCGAATTCAAAAGCGTCAGCAACAGCAGCAGCAGCAGCATGGCCAGGAGCGACGGCAGCAGCAGTAGCCATCCGCCAGCCTCTTGAGGCACTGCAAGGCGACGAAGACGACGATGACGACGCCAACGAGGACGACAACGACAACGTCGACGACTGTCACTCTTCAAGAGAAGAAAAAAGAAATCTGTTGGGGGCGTTCTGCTGTCACCCTGGCAAAGGGAAGGGCTATGATGATTTGTGGAAAGACCTTCAACCATGTCTATGCAAAGTAGTCCTGCAAAAGGATGCTAATCGGATCACCATTTGTAATATATGAATGTATTTGCTATAGCAACAACTGTTGGCTAAATTAAAGATAAAGCAAATGTTGATTTGTTTTTAAATATCTCTACTATGTAAATTAGAGCTCAAATGATTAATGGCTCTTCCAGGGTATCAAAAGCTTCGACTTGTCCTTTCTTGTTTTGCTGTCGCAGCGGCAGATTCTTCTTTAGCCGCTTTTGGTGTCGCTAGGAGCAACTTTGCTCCGGCTCCTGTCGTCTCTACTTTGCTTTGCTATGTATATTTTTTTGCTTTTTTCGTTTTGCGTTATTTGTGCTTTTCTTGGCTTTTCTGCTTTTGCATGACTTATTTGCGCTCACCTTTCGTGCTGGGTCCTCGTCCTTGGCGAGCTGCTTAATCGCCTTTGTCCCTTTTAACTTTTGCGCCGCCAATTTTCTCCCCTTTTTTTTTTTTTGCTTCTTATTTCTTTCTTGTCTTTGGTCCTTTTAGGGCTTTCCGGGAATTTTCCTCTCTATTGGGCTACTGGTTTGAGTTTT
This sequence comes from Drosophila athabasca, assembly GCA_008121215.1. Lineage (NCBI taxonomy): Eukaryota > Metazoa > Arthropoda > Insecta > Diptera > Drosophilidae > Drosophila > Drosophila athabasca. The sequence goes on from CM017794.1 coordinate 48,697,439, forward strand.
TGTTGGCACTTTTACTATTTTTTTTTTATTCTAAACTTTCTATTTTTTTTTTTTGGTATTATTTTTAAGAGTCCTGTATGTGTGTTAGGCGATTATTTTGCATAGAGAAAAGTTGTGGACATTTCTTTGGAATTCACTTTCACTTTTTTGCCTTTGTGTGGCGGTCCGGTCCCCGAGACGACGACGTATTCAACAAATTGTTCGCGCTTCTCCTTCAGCTTCACCTTCACCTAGCACTTGCTGGCTCGCTCGCTCTCGCTTCTCTCTCTCTCTCTTGCTCTAACTCTCTTACTCTATCTCACTCGCACTCTCACTCGCACTCGATGTGTGTGTGTGGCTGGCAGGCAAGCAGCAGGTTTTTACAGTTAATTGAGTCTGCTAATCTTTTTGCTGTTGCTGGTCACACTTTTTTTTTGTTTCACTTCTCCACAATTTTTGCTGAGTTGTTTTTTTTTTACAAGATTTTTTTGCGTGCCTTGCAACTGTTTCTTTCGGTTCTTTCTACGCTTTCATTTACTTTCAATTCTATTCTTTTGTGTTTGTTCTTTTGCGTTCTATCCGTGCTCTGTGCTCCGTGTCCGTCTGCGTGCGCGTACGCTCTGGCTCTGGGGGGCTCTGGGACCCGTTGTGATGCTGCTTCTGGCTGCCTGCCTGCCTGACTGCTGCTGCTGCTGCCGATGCCACGACGATGCTCCCGACTCTAATTGCGTTAAAATATTTTCTGCTCCCACAACAACAACAACAACAACAATAACGGGAGCGGCGACAATCGGAGCAAGCAAGAGAGAGACAGACAGACAGAGAGAGAGAGAGAGCAAGAACATGCATGATGATACTACCTCTTCGACTGACGGCATGCTCTCCAATTTGTCTGGATGCTTGCCTGCCCTGCCCTGCCCGCCCTCCCTGATGCTTCTTCTTCTTCGCACACAGTTCAATTTCAAGTTCTTTTCTTCTTTTCGGGTGAACATCTCTCGCACAACAACAAAACTTTGACTTTGAGGAGCTTTCGGTGAGAGCACAGCTTCGGGTTCTGCGTGTGCGTGTGTGTGTGTGTGTGTGTGTGTATCACTCTGGCATTGTCGTCCTTCGCCTCGTGTGAGAGATTCGGTTCGGTTTTCCTTTCCACATCTACTACCAACAAATTTTCGTATTTGGCGCAAGCTCAGTTTATTGTTGCCATTCGTTATTAATATTGTTGTAGTTGTTGTTGTCGCTGCTGTTGGCATTCGTTATATATATTTTTATTGTTGTTGCTGTAGTGGAATTTCTTTTTTTTTCGGCTTTGGTCCTTGTTGCGCTCAGGAGAGTGGCAGCAGCAGCAGAGTATGGGGTGCAGCAGCATCCACACGAGTCACTCATCGACGCTGTTGTTCGGGGTTTTCCTTTCTTTTTTACCGCCTCGCTCTCGCTTCAACAGGACAGGAGGGGATTATAGGAATGTAGAGGGGAGCTTATTGGTGAAAGGGCTCAAGAAATGCCACTGAATCAATTGGTAGAGCAAAAGAAAGTTAGACATTAAATCATTATTAATGAATATTTAATTTTTGGAAATGTTGGAAACAAGAAATTTGATTTTCAAACGAAAATGTTATTTTATTTACTCCCCACCATAAACTCTTCTATTGCTGAACCGCTCCTGTATTTCTCCGCCATTTTTTATACGCTTGTTAGGTTGAGATATTTTATGCTATTCAATACGTTCGTTGGATTGCTTGGCAGCCAAAATAAATATTACTTACAAGTAAAAAAGTGCAATCAATGAATATTATTTTCGCTTTAAGAATTCTTTTACTGCTGCAGCAAACTCTTCTTCTGTTGGATTATATTTATTAGATTGTTTGGAAAACCATATAGAAGTATTTTGTATAAAAGGATTCCAATTTGATACAAAACTACTACAAGCTTTCATACTCTTCAGTATATTTTCTATGATGCTTGTAAATTAATTAAAAAGTAAAATACTTATAAAAAATAAATACAATTCAATTTCCTTTTAAATTATTTACTCTTCTACAACTGCAACGACCTCTACTACTGGCAAACCGCTCCTGTTTCGCCTCTCTATGCCACTCACTGGCATTGTTTCTCGTGTTGTTGGCTCTGTTCCATATTATACTCTCCCACACACATATACATATATTTACACACAAATATATATGCACATACCACCTATAGCTGTAGATTTTTTCGCATACTTTCCCCGACTGACTGGCGTGCTCTGTAGTGCCCCGTTGTTGTTGAGAGTTTTTCCTGCCACTCCTCCCCTGCCACCCATCCGTCCATCCATCGTGCACCCCTTTTTGTTGACGTTGGCACTGGCAGTCGGGCAAAAAGGAGGAGAAGATGCTCCTGCTGCAGGCGTTTTTGTCGCCATTGGAGGAGCAGCAGCAGCAGCGGCATCGGCATCCTCGACATCCTCGACGGTACCTGGTCTGGTCGGATGGATGTGGCATGGCTGTGGCATGTGGCAGAATGGCAGCATGGCATGGATGTGTATGGGTCTCTTGTTGTGGGTCGCCAGCGTTGCGGGCTGAGCTGTTTGCGTTGTTTTTCCTCGGGTGACTGTCTGAAGTGCAAATTTGCTTTAATTATTCCATGGCAACAACATGATGAGGAGCAGCGGCAGCAAGAACCACGACATCTGCAACGGAGTCCGACTCAAATTCAGGCATTGCCTCAAGAATCACACCCACACCACAGCACCACACAGCACACAAACACCCACACATCCCTCAGCAGACAACAGAGACCTGGTGACAGCCACATTTACTTATGCACCAGTTTTCACACCTCCAATGGCAGGACATTGAGTGACACCCTGCGAGCGTAACAGAACCGCAGTTTCGTTTCTCTCAGTGCACGACCCAGACAGGACATTATCACAGTTTCCTCCAACCAATAATCCATCCGAACCCACCCACAAAACCATCCCAAGGAAGCCACTATCCCCCCAACCAACCAACAAACTGACGAGCGAGCGAGCGAGCGAGCGAACGAACCGCTGACCCCCTTTTTGGGTGGCTTCTCCCGTAGCTTTTGATGCTTGACATTGTTGGCAGTCGATATTGGTTGTAATTAGCTTTAATTGAAATTGCTCCATTCCCATCCATCCAATCCTCCATCGTATGTACCAACAAAATACAACGTGTATGTCTCTGTGTGTGTGTGTGTGTGTGTGTGTGTGTATGTGGTGGACCTGTGATTTGGGTTTTAATGCGGAAAATGTTTGTAATTTTGCTAAAGTTAATTTATGGTGACCCCGACCCACACCCACGCCCAATTTCCCAATGGCAAAATTCCCTTTTACAGTTTCAGTCTCTCTGCCCAGCAGTTCTGTCGCATTTCACGGGTTTTATTTGCCACTCAAATAATTAGAGAAGTTCCCCATTCAAAAAGTTTCTACATTTCCTACAAATTGTGCGGATTGTTTGAATTCAATTGATAAATGTTAAACGAAATGTTTCTGCGTTGGGAATGTGAGAGGAAATATGTATGTAATATGCAGAGGGATAGTCATGAAAATAGGTAAATATATTGCCGGAAATTAGATAAACACATTGACAATAAATATTAAATGGCAATATTAAAGGAAAAAAACAAAATACCTGTAATGGCATTCTAGATTAGATATCTTTACACAATTTATAGAAATGTAAATTGCTTTTTTAAATTCCATAACCAAATATTTTTTACGTTATAAAGGCGATAATCACGATTGCCGTGGAAATCTTTAAAGAGTTTTGACACACAAACATTTTATGGCCACAGATATGGAATGATGTTCCCACCCAATGCCAGAGACTTTTATCATTGATAAAATGAACAAATAAACAAACAAAAATCACCAAAAAACATTGTCATATAAGAAAGAGAGAACTGGAAAATATTTCCATTTCAGTCAACAACATTCATTTCCGTTCGCATTTGAGAGCAATAAATTCAACAGCAAAGTTTATGGAAATGTTAAATCAATAAGCAAGCAATTACAAAGCTTTTTTTTTTGGTTATTCCAAACGATTTATCTCAATAAATATTCAGGCCAGTAATTTAGTCACAGACTAAAAAGCCAGTCCGGTAGTAAACAGAGAAGTAAACTTAATTCGATTTAAAAATATCAAAAAGCTTTGTTTCCAGGTGGGGATTTCCTAGATCTCTTTATGCCCGATCATATGATAACCAACTTCAGGCCAAAACCATTTCAATTCGAAATTGATTAGCGGCGTCTGGCCATAAAACCATCAACAGCTTTCGATTTTCGATTGATTGAATGCCTCAAGTTGCACTAATTAAAAAACAAATGAATGAATTCCATTATTAATCTAAGGCTATCAATCATTTTTATTGCATACTTTTCCGTGTCATATATGGGACTATATAAATAATGTACATATGAACAATTTTCATATAGTGTCCAGAATCGGCCACTAAGTACAGTCATGACATTGCATTCGCAACTGTAAATTCTCCAAGCAGCGAGCCAACGTGATAGATTGAATTTATAGCCAGGGGCAATTGTCGAGTGGCTTGGGAATCGCCTAAGAAATGTATTTTATGATGACTAAGGTATATGGTATATGGGCGTTGTATATACTGCCTGAGAGACGCTAGATATAGATAAACTTTGAGGTTGAACTGCAGTGGGGCATCGACCATAAATGCGGACTTGGCTATCGAACTATATGATTTATATTTATTTATTATTATTTATTTATTATTAGTACTTCATTCGCTTTGAAATTATAACTTATAAGTAAGTACATAATACTACCATTTTTATTGTAATACTACCATATTTTTTATTGATTTTTAAATAATAACCAGCTGAAGTTTAATTATTGACAACTGAAAATTAGGTTATATTTTTCTTAAATTTTAAATTGTAATATTTTTTAAACCATTAGCAGATATTTCAAATTTAATTTCTAAAAACGGGAAATAAACTTTATATTATATTTTTAATCATTCATTATTTATTTTAAGTTTAAATTTGTTAAATATATTTTATTTTTAATTTTTAAGAATATTTTTACTTTTGATTTTATAAGTATTTTTTTTATTTTTCATTTTTTATTTGTATTTAATTTGTAATTTTGAAGTTTAAACTCTGAACACAATAAATCTACTTTTTCTTATATTTTTAATCTATATTATTTTATAATTATTAATTAATTCGAATATTTTTTTAAACACCAACAGATATTTGAAATATGTTTATCCCTTTGTATATATTTGTAAATTTTCGAATATTTTTAAATTTTATTATTTTATTTTCATATCTTTTAAACTTAATTTTTTTATTAACTTTATATTATTTCAAACGAGCTCCAAAGAAAATATCAATGAAAATATCCCACTAGGGCTATGCACTCCCGCCCCATAACTATGCTCAGGTGGGAGAAGAATGAAGCGTATAAAGAAGAAAATAAAACAGACACTTACATGCGCTCCAAACTTCGTGCGACTCTTCGCGATCACCAGCCGAGTGGAGTACTTAAAAGAGAGATAGAGAAAGAGAGAGAGAGCAAGAGCGAGCGAGCAATCGGGAGTAATCGTACAACTTTGATTCAATCAATGAATGCGATTCAATTCTTGTGCGAGATTGTACGCGTATTGTCACACACACACAGACAGACACTTACACCCATTGCCTGCATGTGTGTGTGTGCCTATAAAACGCATGCAAGAATTTGCAGCGACTTAGTCGTGTTTAAGCAGGTCGCGCGGATCGTCTTCGTCTTCGTATTCCCGCCTTCGTTTTGCCCCCGCTTCGTGTTCCCCGTCAACGTGAATATGAAAGTAAAAGTACCCCTTGCCTCCACGACGAGTACTCTTAATTGATTTGCAAAACTTTGGGCAATTCCGCGAAATAACAGAGCGAGAGAGCGAGAGAGAGAGATAGCAGAAGAACAGTGAGAAAAGTGACACGAGATTTTGGAGACATCAACGGCAAAGTTGTCTAATTTCCTGTCTGCTGTGTGAATACCAAAGTAGGTCCCCCTTTTGCCCCATTTTTCAGCCAAGTTCAACGCCAAACAGCAGTCATTGGCTATAATAAAATAAATACTTTAGATATTTCACATTTCAATTTCGAACGTACGTGTTTTTTGGCCCAATTAAAAAAGAAAAAACAAAACAAATACAACCCGAATGAGAAATGCGAATTGCAAATGCAAATTATATACGCTTATGATTAAAAACACTTGCCTTTCGAGCTTTGAGCTTTGTTATTAATATTATATATGGTTCAAATACTTGACTTTATTCCACATACTCGTACGTTATTCGTTTCGTTTCACGTTTTTTTGTTGTTGTTTTGGGATTACAATATATAAATATTCCAACCCGAAAATTAATGCCAAGTGAATGATTTCTTAATGAATGCATAAGTATATTTTATGGAACGAGGAAAACTCATTTGCAGTGCTACTTAATTTAACCATAATTTGTTATTTTATTACAAACAAAAACGGGTTGAATAAATTAATGTAAGACCTGTATTAATTTCGTATATCAGCTTGGAGAATGTGGAACATTTATTAGAAAGAACTGGAAGAGAAGCCATCTAACAAAGAATAAACATGATAAATTCTTTATAACTAGATAAGAGAGCAGAGTACTATGAGTGGTACTATTAAAGATTTCCCAAGAATGAAAGAAAGAAAAGAATAAAGAAATCCACTGACTTGCAATTTATAACCTAGAAGAGGAAATATATAATATATTATAGGTTGCGTTTCAACAACCTATGAAACTTTTCCTTTCCATCAAAGAGTTTCGTCATATTACAATCAACCCACCATTATCATAGGCCCTAAGAGCACTCTTAAACTTATCCTTGGATCTGAATAGACAGCCATAAGTAAACCCCCCAAAAAAATACTGTTATGCCACTCATAAACTATGACATCACATGGCACAACACTTTGTCTAGACCGAGAGTTCTCTCTCTCATCCAAGTTCATCATCAGATAACCAGCGAAGAGTGGCAGAAGAGTCATTGAATGTAAAACCTAATGATAGGAAATACATGGATAATTAAAAAAAGAAACACACGAAAAAGAATCTTATCGCATGCCTCGAAAATTGGGCCAATAAACACTTACCACAATTAGCAGTTGTCAACGCGACTAATGACAAAAGCCGAAAAAAAAACGCAGACGATGGGCGGGCTGGCATGAGCTCGAGTCGAGTGGATGTGGGTTGGATTACAGATATTGATAATGTTTTAATAAACAATCCTCGGAACCCAGAGAGAGGGAGAGATAAAACACCTCGCGATTCAGGCGAAAACCACCCGAACCGTAGCCAAAACAAACTAAGGGAAACCGATGATGATGATCATCGGTGATCAATAATACAATACTTGTAGGAAGGGGTGTGTGAGGTGTGTTTTCATGGCTGATTGATATTCAAGTGGATTGGGGCGGCCTGTTAATGAAACACTCGTAAGTGGAGTAATCACACACATATTTCGCGATCCGATTGCAATCATTAAACCAATTCAGAGCGGACTATACGATCCCCACAAAGCTCGGTGCTCGGTGCTCGGTGTCCGGTGGCCATTTAGCATTCGAAATCAATCACAATTCACACTTTGCCATACGGTATGCGGTATACGGTAGTCGTAGTATTAGGGCAATACAAGCCAATTAACTCATCCGGCAATACGATAAGAGACCATCCAATTCCCCGCCTAATCAGAGAGAGAGGAGGAGACCACCACTAACCGATCGACGATTCGTGGCACCTTCGATTTTTATGGTCTCAACCCAGTCAAGTGCTTAGTGGATTTTTATTTGGTCGATTTGGTCTGGGTAAATCTTTTTCGGTATATGTAGAGCCCTTTCCTTATCGTCGCCGGCTGCTTGTGAGATAAGCCAAGAACATATTATAAAGATTTTCCGTATATACGCTGCGATCAATCATTGAAAAGCCTTTTATATTTGTTATAAATTAATGCAAATATACGACTTGAGATAAACTTTGTGAAAGCTATGGCCGCCCCGACCGATCGGCCCCACTGAAATCCATCCATCGTCTAGTCTCAACGATTGCGTGTGTGTGTTAACGAATTCTCTATTTAAAGAACTTTACTTAATGGATGGAGTGTTGGGGAAATCAACTGAATATCTGGTTTAAACTGATCAATTGATCAATTGAAGGAGATTCCTTTGACGTCATTCGGGGAGTTTTACACTCGGGACTGTAAATTAATAGGCCAATAAACAGAGTTATATGGAAAGCCAATTGGGTACTAAGAATTCTTTGAGAGATATTTATTCGGGAGAGCATATAGGGCAGTGATCGGCACGCACACACTCAAGTTCGCTGGTGTGAACCGAACATTCTTGCGGGAGAAATCGGTTTATTGCTTTACACTGGAAACAGCGAGATAGCAAGAGCCGAAGTCGCATTGCCGAAGCCACACGAAGGCTTGCTGTTGTTTATACTGTAATTGAGCGACAGCGCAGCAGCAGAGACATTTGCTATCCACATTAGACATTTTTCAATGAAAAAAAGCCTAAGCCGGTGTTATTTCGATACAAATTAACATATTTCCATATAAATATATTTTATTTAAGCTTTCTGTTCTCTAAATTCGAAATACAGAAGAATAACGGCTTTGTTTTAAGCCTAGGAATTGTTAAAAATCCTCAAAAACCCATGGGAATGGCGATATTTCTGTTAAGTTCCCTTAACACCACCCACTTGGAGCTGCTTAAATAAAGACTACCCTTTTTCCTACAAGAAACTTAGACCTAAATTCCCCCTCTTTCTGCCGGACATTGCCTGAGGGAATTTCCTAAAAATTTTTGCAGTGTCTGCCACGCATTTCACACACTCAGCGATAATACTTTCAGTCAATTGAAAAACCAAACTCGCATTTTAATTCATACATTGCCCTCCGTTTTCTCCGTTACTCCTTCGCTTAAAGTGAATTGTGCTCCAAGTTGGGGCCATGTCTTTGCACGCTTCTCCGCACTCAAGTACATGGGGGATTAATTGTGTAATGCGAAACTTATTATCTACATTGATTATCTATTGTTGAGCAGCTTTCCAGACAGCGGAATACTTTTTTTCGCTCTAAGAAATCGATTAGATTAACACTACAACAATCGAGCGTAGAACTGCTGCAAAATAATTACAAAAACACAATCAAATAATAGAAAATGTCTGTCCGGAATTAGCCCAGCCCGTACTGGGCCGGGTCAAAATGGATCCACGTGACCAGTAGCTGATACGCCCTGATATACCCCTACCATCCCCAATCTGGGGCATTCATTACCTTCTCCGAAACACCTTACCGATTTCAAAATCCGTGTAAAATGTAAATGCTTTCAGCCAGCGAATTTCGGCGTTGGCCATTGTGCAATGAGGCTTGAAGCGTGCAAAGAAAACCTTTTTTGGGCCGCTTTTGGTAGCAGCTGTAGCTGTGATAAGTAAGCCCAAACCCCGTCACCGTCCCCGTGCCAGATCCACACACCACACCGTTGACTTGACCCAAAGCTAACTAAGTACGACAAATTTGCTTATGGCTTATGGCCAGGCCAAGTCGATTCGATCTGGAAAACATGTCACGTAGAATCATTCGTAGTAGTAGCTTTCGTTCGTTGATTCGTTCGCAATGCAAAATGCCTTTTGCTCTGCTCTGTGTGTTGGTATATGTTTTGTGGGTGGGCACAGCGTGAAGCGGGGAGGGGCGGAGCAGGGGGTGGGCCAACCTCCAGCAAGGTCAAGTGGCGGCAAAACTGAATGCAAAAATAAAACAGTGAAAATCGCTTCTATCAAAAATCAAGCAGAAAAATCAGGAATAAACTCTGGAATAACAATTAACTAAAAGGAAATCTGGACAGTCTTTTATGGGTGCACATTTACATACAAATGTATAGTCTTGGAGTTCTCTAGGGAGAAGAAAAAGTAAAGGAAGGAAAAGAGTAGAAAGAATATATATATATGTATGTACATAGTACCTGGTATCTTCGTTACCATTGAGATCAAACTAGATTTTACTAGAGTTATAGGAAGAACTATTATAGGTCATAAAATAAACTTTAGCTGAATCAAATCTTATAAAGGAAAATGTATAGAAAAGTATAGGAAAATGATTGAAATATATATTTTTTAAATAATATAAAATATGTATCTTTGAAATCCACATGATTGAAGATCTTATAGATTTCTCATTCAGTTTTAAAGCTTAAAAACTTGTACCTTTCCACTAAGTATATTTTTTTATTTATTACAAAATGGAAACTATTACCATAGCCATAAAGAATTGACTCTCAAGTCATCTACCTAAAACTGTAAATTAAATGCATTTAATGCAGGATTTCTATAGAGAGTTTTAATTAAATCCAATATTGTCATTGAATTGTTCTACCCCTTAGTCGAAGGCATTTCATTATCCTACACATGTGACCTGCATACCGATATGTAATGTAATTTTAGACATATATCCCCACCATTATATAGGCAGATATATTTACCTAAAAGGCTTAAAACATTAACTGGTGACACACGAATGCTAATTAAGCGGCTTTTGTTCGCCATTTGCTCGCATGACAGCACGTGACGATGATACGGCAGTCAGTCATGATGACGATGATGATAATGATAATGACGAGATGATGTGTAGAAAAGTTTTATCAACGCGTCTCTGTCTGAGACCAGACACGCGTCAATTAGAGCCACAAGCCCCCCCCCACCGACCCCTGAAATATTTGAGGGTATTCAAAAACTTGAGTTGTGGCCCAGGCATGTGCGGGGTTATAGGAACCACCAGCCACGGCACCTGACTCCTGGCTGAGTGAGTGACCGACACCGAGCGAGCGACCATCCAACCAACCGTTCGAGCATAAATATTGTCTAAAGTAATTTTTTCATGGCAAATTGCTCATATCAATAGCAGACCTTTGTTGAAACGACGTTAATTAGAGGTGAAAATTGACAACATTGAGCGTGTCTGGCCAATTATGCAGTTGTGATTGCAAATAGACTTTTGTCCCCCCCGCCCTAGGGGCTGGTGGCTCTCTGCACATAAGTCTTTCTATATTTAGGGTTCCAATCAGAGCGTGAAAAGTATCAACATGTTGCACATTGTTTAATGACAAAGTAATTGAAAGACGAGTGAATAAGCTTTAAGAAAATGTTTTCCTACAAAAGGGGCACAAAAGGAAGGTGTCGCCAATCCATGGAATACATTTACATATTTTCATTCAGAATTTACAGTGGAGTAGGTCTGGTCTTTCAGTTGGAAAAGGAGTTATCAAATAGAAACACTTTGTGATTGCACTGATATATTTATTCTTGCACAGATCACGTCGGGGTCACCAAATGATTTGTTAGCTAATAATAAAGCGAAAGCAGGTTGGATTTAATCAAGATAATTCTTACCGAAAGAAAGTCACCGAAAGGGTCTCCTAGCTTTCATTGTATCCCCCACCAAACCAAATCTATTTCAAATTTATTTAGTACAATTATAGATAGACTTGTCACCTGTGCCATGCGCTACTACTACGCTTTGTGTGAGCCATAAATTAGCAAATTGTATAACCAAAACTGTTGAATATCACTGGCCGAGAAAATAAAAAATTTAAATGCTCCCCGGCCTGGGGCTTTGTTTGATTTTAGCTAACGAACCGCATGACTTGATGTCACATTTTGTTCTCTCCGCAACAAACAGAAAAAAAAGATACAAAAAAGTTGCTGCCAAAAACAAATAATCACAAATTGTATATGAAATAATCAATTCAGGCTCATTATTTCGAGACGGCGGCAGAAAATAAAAGACGGGAAATACTGAAACCGAGCTCACGTGAATTTATTTAGATAATCTGCGTCATAATAGAAGTGTTGAACAAATAATGGTGTCTCGTCTCTGGGGGGGCATCAAAGCAAGAACCGACCAGGTTTTCAGTTTTTTTTGGGAAGAGATAACCGCACATGTCTGCTCTGGGCATGGGATGTGATATCCAGCCCCGTCGCATATAATTGAAGCTAATTGCTGTTAATTTTTATCAAAGTTGTACCATATTTATTTATTATTTACGTTAATCTTTAACGTTTTTTCACATGTTCACAAATTCTTCACAAAATGCACTGAAGAAAACGAGTGGTATTTGAATAGTTATTTGAATAGTTTTATACGGCTTAAAATAATCTTTTTTTGAGCCGTGGAAAGTTCCTGTATATCCAGAATATTCTATAGCTCTTTTGTTAAAAAATTTGTTGAGAAATCTACCTTAAATAGAAGATAATTATAGAACTATAGTAATGATTGAAATGACTGTAACTGTAGGATTTGGAAACTATGTTACAATGATGTAAAATCATAGAGTTTTTCTCTAGTTTCCAGATAATATATGAACTTTCCATAATTTTCTTTGAAATCAATTTGTAAAAAATTCTTTTTACAGAATATATGTAAGAAAGATTTTTAAAAAAAAAAATACAATTATCGGAAATTTCAGTGTTATGAAAATAGGTATTCTTTGTACGGAAGTTAGTAATAGAGAACTTCGACTGTATATGTATATCTTTTACTGAAGGTACATACACATATTACAGATCTGTTAAAATTAATTTTTATAAGAGTAAATCTTTCAGAATTGCGATTTATAGTGCCCCGTAGCCATAGAAAATGCAATTTAAAGCTCTCTTTCATACTTGATTTGCCAATTAGAGCCCCCTGCTGTTCGTTCAGTGTACACCATCAGGGGGGGCACCTACAGCTGCCACAGTAGTGTGATGCGAGAGCGGTGTGCCTGCAGCTCGAGTCGAGTCCGAGTCCCAGTCCCAGTCGCCACCTCGTGGTAATGAATTTATTTCATTGCTAAACGTTGAACGAGATAGTTGTAAAAATTCGCCGCGTATCGCTGATTAATATTTTCATACCTTCGATTCGAATCGGAACGTTGTGGGATGTTTAGTGTGAGCTAAAGACCCCGCCGTAAACGAATAAAACGGCCATAAATCAATCTGTCTAATCAATCTGTATCTGTGTTGCAGATCCACAAGACGATGACGGCCACCGGTGAGCCAGGTGCCAGGGATGACACCACCGGTGCTCCAGCCACCCTAATCACCACACCCACGACCATCATCGCCCCCTCGCCGGCACCCGTGCTCAGTGATGTACCCATGCCGAATGGCAATGGGAGTGGAAGTGGATCTGGTGCTGGGAACAACTTCAAGAGCAGCATTGTCATCGACAACCAGCCCAAGCGGCGGGTGAGCATTATCTCGGATCCGCCAATGATCACTGGAGGTGGTGGCGGTGGAGGAGGAATTGGCGGTGGTGCCGGATACGATAACCTTGCCTTTGAGCAAAATCCTAGGCGTAAAATTTCACAGGTAAGGAATTACGATTACGATCAAATGGTGGGATCGTAAATTCGGATTTTCTGTGTGCTTAGATTTACGCGGTAGCCATATACAATACTTGTTCGTTCATATTTCTACGTATATTGATTATCGGATGACGTTGTGCGATCGTGAAAAGATAACGACAGAAAGTGTTTGAAAATAACCTCGAATCGAATTGTATTTATATTGGGATTACAGACCTCCACACACTCGCACACGGACATTGGACCGGCGCGAAGGAAGAGCATACTGAAGGACACAGCCACCACAACCCATGACAACGAGAGCGATCGGGTATCAACGCACAGCTATGGTGAGTCCTATAAGGATTATCCCACTAACATTCGCTTATACCGTTACGAGTACAACAGTGCTTTAAAATCTCTTTTAAATTTTAACATGTACCGTTGTGTGTAGTGCAAGAAAAGGACGTTTTTAATTGGCGCCACTGTGAAACGGTAAAAAAAAAAATTAAATGCTTTGAAAAATACGTGTGAAAAGTGGGATTTTGCGGACCTAAAGCACGTATGAACATTCTTAGGATAGCTAGTCGAAGCGGGTTGTATATATAGCTTCGAAAAACGTGACAAATATCCGCATAACTATAAACTAACCCAAGAGGCGCCACCACTGCTAAAAGGAGCCACTGAGCAGAGCCAGAGTCGCGCAGTACAGTTTCGCAGAAAATGTCAAAAACTATTGAAGAAAGATGTCATGTCATGTCATGTCCTGTCTCCCTTTGATGGATTTCTTTCTACCAAAAAGAGTTATCATTTGGAAAATGCAAATATCTGGCCAGGTCCGATGTCTATTTCGAATTCAATTTGCCGATGCACAGTTGACATTATCAATTAGCAGTTACCTGGGGAAGTGGACTCTACCAATTTCCAATCTTATTGTGCAGGTCTTGCCTTTGACGTGTGCATACCTCCCCCGCTCTCTCTCTCTTGAGTTCTCTCCTAGTTATCACCTAATTAGAGTTCGATGATGACTGACGAGATAATTTGACGCGGGTTTTGGGTAAACACTACATCTATCCCCCCGCGGAGAAGTGTAGAGTGCTCGTGTACTTAAAACTCCATGGATTGACACACGTTTGTCATTATTTTGTTGCAGACAACTATCGACAGAATGCGCTGGACGTGCTCAATGCCAAATACAATGGCCATCAGATGGCCCATAGCTCGGCGGGCGGCAGCAATGGTGGAGCCAACTATGTGGAGGAGTCCTGGATGTACACATTCTGTTTGAAGTGTCGCGGCGAGGAGCCATCGTCATCGTGGGAGCCACCCTTCTGGCAGAAGATCTTCCCCTATCCTCTGTGTCCCACCTTCAGGACATTCTCGCGATTGGTCTCCATCATTCTGATAGGTATGCCTCTAGCCTATCTATCCCCCCCTATATCAAAAACTAAACTCTCTTGTGTGTCCCTCAGGTGTCCTCATTTGGATCACGGCCTATGTAATCATTGGCGATTCGGCTGCCCCTGGTGGACAGCTGTTTAGCCTGGTCGTCCTCACTGTGGCCGCCAACTTTGGCGGCTATCTGATATCTCTGACCACCCTGCCGCGTCTGATTGGCATGCTCCTGGTGGGCATACTCTTTCAGAACGTCGGCTGGGTCAATCTCGATGGCGACTTCTCGAAGGTGACGGCCCACCTGCGCAAGTTCGCGCTGACCATAATCCTGACTCGAGCTGGACTCGAAATGGAGCCGGAAGCCTTCAAGAAGGTCTACAAAACGATACTTAAGCTGGGCATCATTCCCTGGTGCGTGGAGGCCGTCATTGTGGCCGTGATGTCGCACTTTCTGCTCGATCTACCCTGGATCTGGGCGTTCATGCTGGGCTCCATCATTGCTGCTGTCTCGCCGGCTGTGGTGGTGCCCTGCCTGTTCCGCCTGCGATCGAAGGGCTACGGCGTGGCCAAGGGCATTCCCACACTGGTGGTGGCTGTGGCCGGCGTGGACGACGCCCTGTCGGTGGCCATCTTCGGCATCATCAGCACCGTGATGTTCTCGGACAAGGGACTGGCGTATCAGATTGCCCAGGCTCCGGTCTGCATTATAGGCGGCCTGGGATTCGGCGTCATCTGGGGAAGTCTGGCTCGCATCTTCCCCGAGAAGGGCGACGCCTTTGTGGTGCCGCTGCGAACGCTTCTGCTCTTCACCGGCGGCCTGATGGCCATCTATGGCAGCGAGGAGCTGGGTTTCGAGGGAGCCGGCCCCCTGGCCGTTGTCTTTTCTGCCTTTGTGTCGAATCTGTTCTGGTGCAAGGACGGCTGGGATGTGGAGGATAATCCGGTGTCCACCGCCTTCGAGATCTTCTGGATGATCTTCGAGCCCATTCTGTTCGGCATCACCGGCTCCACCATCAAGATACGCGAGCTGGACTCGCACACCGTCTCCATTGGCACCGCCTGCATCTTCACCGGCGCCATTCTCCGCATCTTCACCACGGCCGGCATTGCCTTCGGCGATCGCCTCAACCTCAAGGAGAAGTTCTTCGTTGGCCTCTCCTGGATGGCCAAGGCCACAGTCCAAGCGGCTCTCGGACCGGTGGCCCTGAAGCATCTCGACGAGAACTCCACGGACGAGGAACGCAACTACGCCAGCATTGTGCAGACGATCTGCGTCTTCAGTATTGTGCTGACGGCGCCGCTGGGCGCCATTCTGATATCCGTGACGGGGACAAAACTGCTGACCAAGACGAAGCAGCCGCAGGATCTCACCGGCTGGCGACGCAGCCATCGTCCGTCCATACGCGACATCAGCATCATCGATGAGGAGGAGGAGCGCGAAGATCCCGAGATACCCGAGGACAAGGAGACGCACGATAACACGCTCAACAATGCACACATACCCAGCATTTCCTATACGTATAACACATAAAATTAGTCAAAATTGATGGGATGGAATGGGATCGGATCGAATCGGATCTCGTCTCCTCTCCCGGTTGTTGTTGGATCGCAAGCGCAATGTGTTGATTTTTTCTTATTGTACATTAGCCTTAAGTGGACTCTACATTCCGAAATAAATGAATAAGTAAATCAATTGGAAATAATACTTAATCTCACAACGAATTGCAAACGATTCTGATAGATCATGCGTGCCCTTGGCAATACACATATCTACACGTGCCATCCACTGTTTCCTTCCTCAAAGATGCCTATATTAGACCTGGATGCTGGCTGCATGCTGTAGATGTAGCATGCTGTGTATGTAGATAATAATATTATTATTTTCTTAAGAGAAATCATTGAACATTTTGATCTGGAAACCCAAGCGGGTCTACTATGCCCCAAGAAGACAGACCCAATGGATTTTGTGGTAAGCCTGACTGCATTTCGCTGCTCGAAGATTAAGTCGCATTTAGAAGAACATGAGTAATCTCAATAAGTGGGAGAACCTCTTCTGGAATCCTCTTCTAAATAGACACTTGAAAACTCTCCGCAGCGGGATGAAACACTCCTGCAGATGATGTTCCATCAAATTAGGTGACTGACTAGGCTTGGAACTATTTAAAGTGGTAGAAACCTTTTCCACAGATGCGTCAGCGTTTGCATCAAGTCTTTGTGCCTCTGAGGCCGCCTGTAAGCCTGTTAAAACTGTAGAAGATTCCAAAATAAAAATATCTATCAAATAAAAACAGTGGCTCTACAAATATATTACACTTTGTATCTTTATCTTTATATGGTTACATTATTTCCACTCGGGGTGGAATTTACAAATATTTTTGTATTGGTTCGCCCAGTATGGCTTCCAATTCCTGGACCCCATTGCGGGTGTTCTTCTCCACTCGCTGATGCTCATCCTCAAGGAGTTCGGCCACAAATGGCACCGTCTCCGGCAGCAGGGGAGCAAAGTTCTCCCCGAGCTTACGGGCAATGGACACACAAGTGTTGAATGCCAGAATCCGCACCTCGGGCGTTGTGGTGCGCGTCTTCAGGAGCACCTGACTGTTGAGCTGCTTCCACATGACATCGTTGGTGGCCACGGCCATCTGGGCAATGCACTGGCTGAGCGCCAACTGCAGGGGTTCGCTGCCCAGGACCAGATCGTTCTCCAGCTGGTCGACCAGCGGCTGCATCAGGGTGTTGAAGCGATGGTCGTTGACGAAGTCATCGGTGCAGTGCAAGAAGACATGATGGAGGGTGCTTAGAATGGCCGTCAGCAGCTCCACATCATCTGCCGCCTCGCCTGCAGTGAATTCCGCACTGAGGGTGTTGTGCTGCCGCAGCAGCTGCGAGGAATCCGCGATGAAGTCGTTGGCAAACAAAACGAAGAGCGACTTGAGGGCCTCTGCTATGCGGTTGGTCAGCAGGAAATACGTGAGTTGCGTCTCCCTGGCACTGCTCTCCAGCGCCCATTTGTGCACCTTGGCATACATGGGACGGAAGCTGCTCTCCGACAGCTTCAGGATCCATGTGACAAATGCCTCGGCAATCGATCCCTCAATCTGCGATACCTGCGACCTCTCCAGTCCGCGGCCACGCACCTGCAGACGGAACTCCAGCGCCTGCAGGAAGAGCTCGCTCAGCGCCTCTTGCACAGGCTGTAGTTGGGCATTGGTGTTGTGCTTGATGCACTGCAGCAAAAGCTGCCGCATCAACTGGCCCACCTCATCGTAGGCCTGCAGTTCCAGCAAACTGGTGTGGGTCTTGGTGCAGCTAGGCACGAGTATCCTCACCTCCACGCCCTGGGCAACAACAGACCAAACCTCCTGCAGACGCAGCTTCAGGGCCTGGGCGCGCTTATCCTGCGTTAGGAGTGGGCTATCCAACTGCACAGAGAGACGGACCAAGGCGGAGATTATGTCCACGAGGTAGGGGCCCAGAAAGAGGGGCAGAGCCTTGAAGAGTTTGTGGAAAGCTGTGAAGGAATGCCCCTTGAGATTAGTATACAATGAAAAAAGAAATGATGAAACCTACCCGTCACGAGAGTGGAGCAGACATAGTCTGGTCCTTGTTTGAGTGTGGCCATTTGTTGGACCTGCTCCTTGAGGAATTCCGTGAGTTGTGGTGCAAACTTAGGCAGCTGGGCGAGGGCGTGTGCCTTCAGGCTGGCGCAGATCTCCCCGAGGGTGAGCACCACATTGCCCACCACAGCCTTGGGCACATTGGAGCGTCGCTTGGTGATCTTTGTAAGCGTGGCCAACAGGGAACGACATTCGTCGAGGAAGTCCCTGCCATGGCGATGGGCCAAGAGCTGGAGAGCCTGCAGGGCCGTTTGCTGGAGCTGAGCCTGCTGTGGATTACTGGAACCGCTGTCCAAAATGCCATTGATGACGGCCTCCAGGGGAGCGAAGAGCACACCAAAGTGCTCTGTCGTCGAGTGGGCAAAGTAGTCGCAGGTTGGCGTCAGTTTCGTCACTAGCAGCTCGAGCACCTTGATGCGCACTTGGATGAGCGGATGATCCAGCAGATCGGTGATCACATTGAGGAAGTACTCCGGCGCCAGCATACCAATCGCATTGTCCAGGACATCCTGCGCGTGATTGGACAGCACTCGCCAGTATTTCTCCAGCGAGGAATTGCCCGAGGCTGCCTCCAGGGCTCGACTGACCACATCCACGTAGGCCAGGGTCTGCAGGATCAGAGCCTGATAGTGATCAAGCAGATCGCTGGGATTGGCACTCTTCATCTTCGCCTGCCACTCGCTGGAGCTGCTGATGCCCGACAGATAGTCCATGATGACGTACTTGTAGTGCCGCAGCTGCTTGAAGGAACGCGTGCGGACATCAAAGAGCTGCTGCTCGGTGGACAAAAGAGAGGAGGAGCTGCTGCCTCCATTGGCACCCGACTGGTTAGTCTTGTCGACCGGCAGCTGCCGGAGGTAATCCAGCAGGCGTATGCAGGTCACTAGGGCCACACTTGGCTCCTCGAACATCAGCGTCAGTTCACGGGCAAAGTCCAGACGCGACTTGTCAAACGCCACCTTGTGCGGTATCGATTCCAGCAGCACTTGCGACTCGAAGAGAATGCACAGGAACTGCCATAGATGCTCCTTGGGATCGAGGACCCGGAACAGCGTGGCATACAGCGACAGCCTTCTATGCACGGGCACATCCGTGCAGATGTCCGCGAATACCTTGAGCACGGGTATCACCAGGCGATCCCTTTGTCCGGTATTCAGCAGCAGGATGGGTATAATGGACTCCACCACGTTGTGGATGATGTGCAGGCTGAAGGCATCGTCGTGCCTGGCTACTGTGGAGCCGACGAACGTGAAGATTTCCACAATCTTGTGCAGCACCTGCTGCGGATACAGACCGGCACAGTGGGTCAGGAAGAGCAGAGCGTGCTGCTGGGTCTGGGGGTTCTTCGTGTTCCTCAGACACTGGACCACTTGCTCGATGCGGAAGCAGGACTCGGGCAGTGCCTTGGCCAGTTGCACCCCCGCCGACTGGGCCGTTTGGCAGCAGTGCAGCAGGCTGGAGAGGATCAGCTGCTTGGGATACTCGGCAGCGGTGTGCTCCTCCAGCGTGAGGCACGACTGCAGCAACTCGAAGAGGGTGGGTATCAGCAGCTCTGAGCCCACGAGTTGTTTCTTGCTCTCCAACAGCTCCAGCAGCGTCATGCCCTGCTTCCAGGATGCGTTGGTGAGGTCCACCTGCTTGGTGGCCGTGCTTCCTCGCTTCGTGGGTGTCTTGGCGCGCACTCCCTTGCCGCACATCTCCGTTAGCATTTCCACCAGAGGCTGGCATTCCAAGCGGCAGTGTTTGAGCAGCCGGTGGCTGGCCAGAAAGATGCTATCGTTGTCCGCCTTGGTGGCCGCCTCCACAATCAGCCTGATCAGCGACACCTTGTGCTTCGACTGCAGGCGCTCGTACGTTTCGGGGGTGACGATGCCCAGCAGGACACACGGGATGGGCTGCAGCTTCTGGTCCAGCTGAATGTAGGCATCATGATGGGCAAAACTTTTCTCGAACAGATCCCAGGCGAGCGGTTGCCGCTGTAGCACATTCAGAGCTATTTTCCCTTCGTACCGCTCCATCACCGATTTGTAGATCTCACTGTGGGGCCACGGCAGCTGCTTCAGCTGACAGTTGGGCCCTTGGGCTAGGGTAATCTTCTCCAGAGCCGCTATACCCAACGGCAGGAGGGAAGTCAAGAAGGGCTCATCGTTCACATGCTTGAGTGCTCGCAGTAGGAAGTCCGTGCAAATTGGTGGTTGCTCCGGATCAGAGGCCAGGGCCAGCACGGCCCGTCGCAGTTTCGATATCATTAGTTTCTCTTTGGGCGTGGCCTGCTCTGCCTCCAGTATGGTGTAGAGTATAAGGGCATATTGTTCGTGATCCATGCCCAGTTCGCTTCTCCGCTGGAGCAACGACTTCACCAGCTGCTGGACATGCGGCTCGAGGTCTCGCTGGCTCATCAACTGAAGCGTGTCCATGGCCTGCAGGCGGAGGGTCTGCAGTGGCGATCCGCCGGCATTGGCCACACGCAGGACATGCAACAGGCTGCAGTCCAGTTTAGAGCCCTGGTTGGATACTACCGCCTCCAGCAGCAGGAAGCCCTGCACTCGGATCACAGTGTAATCCGAGTCGTTGGCCCACAGCTCTGGCAGCCTCTCAAATACACAGAAATTGGACAGGAACTCCAGCTTGTGCTGAGGTGCGGGCAGCATCAGGCCGAGGCATCGCTTGAGGGCTTGTGTCCATTCCAGACGCTCGGCAGGATCACAGCGTTCGGTGAAGACCTGGGCGCCCAGGATCTCCATTAAGCGCAGACAGAGGCGCAGCCCATCCGTTGGCTGAGTCCAGGGCGTGGCCACAAGACCTGTCCATTTGGTATTCCGCGCCAGAGTGAGCAGAAAGTCCAGATACAACTGAAGGGGCACAAAGTTCTGGTCGGCGCTATTGCTCTTAATGGCTCTGAACTGAAGACCCCGGCTGTACTGGCTGATCCTGTCCAGCATATGCAGGCTTTCGTGGGGCTGCAGCTGTCGCTTCGCATAGGCGGTGAGCAGCAGCAGCAGGTGCGTCAATTGGGAGGCCTCCTGCAGATGGCCCTCGCCCCCATGCTCTTCGACACTCTTCAGCAAGGCCTGCTCCTGGCCAAGCAGCTCGTGGCTGCTCCCGGCTATCACATCCAGAAAGTGCTGGCGATGTTTGGTCACCGCAAACTCTTGGAACTTCTTGGTCACCTGCAGTTTTCCCAGGAAGGACACTTTCGAGCAGAACTCGCTCTTTAGCAACATCAGCAGGGCACAGTGCTCGTGCGCGGTCAGAGGATCGGTCGGAAAGAGCAGTGGCATGAGGGCCAGCAGCACTAGATTCGTGTCATAATGATTGCTAACGGCGGCAGTGGTCAAATGTTGGACAGTGAGTGGAACCAAAAGACGCCATTCTTTCTGCTTCTGCTGGAATTGGGCTCGACGCAGCAGGCGACACAGGGTCTGGGCGAGGACCACGGGCTCCAGCATTTGCACGAGCTCCTCTGTGGGCAGCGAGAGTATGGCTGCCACCACAGGACCACTATCATCGTTAATGCGGTCGGGCAGACATTCCTGCAAGAGCTTGGCGCTACGTTCGCGTTTCCTATCCGTTTTCAGATTCTGCACGAGCTGTTTGACAGCGCTAAGACGCCAATCGGCGCTGTAGTGGTAGAGTTTTTCATAGACACGCTTTGCCTTTTCATCCGAGGTGTTTAAACGGAAACCTAAAAGGGGATATACATTATAAGGAATACATTTTAAAGTCGATTTTCACTCACCCAAAGCCAGTTTCAGGGCTTTCTGGCGATTGCTGGTCGTGGATCTGGCTCTTAGGGCTTCTTTAACGCACAGATCGAAGGCCTCCGGATAGCGTTTCTCTAGTTTCTCCAGATAGGCGGCATACCAGGTCTGAAAACTGGTCTTTTCGGCCTCCATTTCATCATCCGAATCTATGACAATTGTGTCATCATCCTCATCCATGGGTATGGGTGCGGGTGCTGGAGCCTCGCTTTCGGTATTTACAAAAGTATCCAAAAAGCAACTGAAAAAAGAGAAACCATTTAAATGTTTACACAAAAGTGTGAGGAGTCTCTCAAAGATACTCACTTGATCAACTGCTGGGCAGAGGGCTTGGAGAAGGGCACATCGGAGAGCAAATTGTCGAGGAATTGCTTGTAGGAATTCGAGGAGGGATCATCCTCTCGAATAGCCGTCACAGCGCCCGTCATCAGTGGCATGCATAGAGACTGGATGGCAAAGTTGCCATTCGCCAGCGATGCCAAGGCAGCAATTAGCCACTTTTGGCCAATGAAATTCAGAACCGTTTCCGGCTTTAGCTGTGGCCCGGCAGCCTGCTGCTTGCCATAGATGCACACCAGCAGCAGCAGGGATTCGGTTTGCAGTCGCTCGAACGGACAGTTGGCCACACGCTCCAGCAGGGCATCGCAGACCTTGCTCTTCAGCTTGGTGCGGGACACCAGTTGGGCCACAATCACATAGGAGGCGGCCATGAAATCGATTGTGTCGGAGACTAGGCCCTGCAGCAGTGCCTCTAATATGGTACTTATGTGCCAATCCTCCAGTGGTTTGGCCGTTTGCAGGGCACCCACAACAATGGTGGCATAGAAATTGATCTGCGCCTGCAGCTGATGTGCTCGCGGACCCAACTCCTTGACGGCTTTGCGAGTGGTGCGGCACACGAAGCTGAGGAAGGCTGGATTGCTGGCTGCTCGATTGATCAGGGCCGTCTTGGCCAGTGGCACGCCCGGCCGCTGCAGGGGACGCAGCCAGAACCACTCGGCGTCCGCCTCGCGCAGCCTCATTGTCTGTAGGATCTGGACAAATATGTTTGTCTCGTGGTAGGGCAGAATTAAGGCCATCACCTCGCTTCTGTTGTATTCATGGATTTGGAAGCGACGCAGCAACCACTCAAACGCCATGTGAGCCGGCCTCAGTAGTATGTACGGCGACAGCAGACGCAGGAACTTTGCTATGGCCGCATCCAGCATTTTGTTAACCTCCTTCAGCTCTACAGCGCGCTCCAGCGTGAGCGTGGCTTCATCGAATAGCGTCAACTGGAACTCCTTGAACGCCGGATTAAAGTCGGTCAGCTCATGCAATCCACTGAGTCCAATCTCATAGATGGCCCTCCTATCTTTGGTGGCCGCCGTCTTTGGGTCGAACAATATAGAGGCGCGACTTTTGGCATCGGCGAGGGTGACCGTTGTCTGCGGCGCTGCCAATTTCTGCAGCTGTTGGGCCAATGAAGTTGTCATTTTGAATCAGTTTAGTATTGTTCGCACAACATAAAACAAAATTAATTTAATATTATTGCGGAAGAACCCGCACGCCACACGTGTTTTGCTGTTGCATGTATCGATTTGCAGTTATCGTATTTTGAATTCGACGAGGGATGGTGCACGTCTCTAAAATATCTACATGATTTCTACATGGATGGATTAGCACAGCAAGGTGGGTCAACTTTCTACCATGACAACAGATATATTTGTGTAGCAAGTACCATCTCTAAGAAGTTGCGTGGTGTGTGACTTAGATAAGGTAAACAAACAAATAATTGACATGCAACCGACTTATCGTATTTTTCCAATAGGCGCGAAAAACAAATGCAATATACTTAGTACAGCCTCCCAGGAAGATAAAACACAACATGAATCATTTCTGTATAGTTCTTATATTTTGAAAATGTAAAAAATACTTTTGTATGTGTGCTTAATCTCACAGAGGTACAGATTGTTCAGGAATCTTGAGGCGAGGACAGTTTAAAAATGTAAATGATAATTTCGTTATGGGTGATGGTTGATGACGAACAGGTAAAAACAGAACTTAAAGCATACGTAAAGTAAACATAATACAAACTCACTCGAATACTAAACGTAAAAACGTAAAAAGAACTTGGGCAAACACGCTTTCAAACGCTTTTCACGCTACAAACTACAATTAACTAAGACTATGGAATTAAAAGCACAAGCGCTTCAGTGAGTTTTTCTTCTTGAGCTTAGAGTCTTGCCTGTGGTTGCGCTGCGGCGGCGTCAGCCTCTCACTGGGCATCATCAGCTTCGAGGGTGTTCCCAGCTCGGTGACCAGGCACCGCTCGCCCGGATGCGATTTGCACAGGCAGTTGATGCAGAAGCGGAACTTGCAGATAACACTTGTACATTCGGCGAAATTGTAGGTCGGCTGGGAGCCTTTGATTTCCTCGAGATCCAGCGACAGGAAGCGTGACATGGGTGGCCTCGCGCTGATGGCAAATGAATTTCTAATCGGTGGCAGTGTTTGCGACAACAGCTGGCTCCCCTCGTTTCGCTCCCGCGCATCCTCGCTGACGAAGACTCGGCTGCCCTTGCCGCAGCGCGGACACTTGATTCGTTGATTTTGCTCCTTTAATACACGCCCGGCGTCTGCCTCTATCAGTTGAAGACTGTTGTGGGCTGCATCAAAGAGAGACGAGGTGTTGTTGGCGTTGTTGATACTATTCGAAGTTTGTAATGGCACTGTTGAGTTGGTTTTGAACACATTGTGTCTCCGCTTGGGGAGGTAAGGATTCTCTTTGGTGAGGCTCATCTTGAGGCGATGATTGTGCAGGCGCTCCACGGCCCGCTGGCTCTTGTAGACAGTCTGCTCCCAGCTTTTCGTCACTTTGGTCATTACGTCCAGCGTATGGGCATTAACATGCCTCAGTATGCACTCCAGGGCCGGCTGGGTTTGGCTCAGCATACTAAAGATGTCGCAATGCTCCAAACCATCGAAGTAGCGCCGTTTGTTCAGGGGCTCATCCGGCTGTGGAAACAGCAGCTTCTTCGACTTCTTCGGGCTGCTGTGCGGGGCCAGAAAGTGCTTCTTACGGCGCTTCGGAATGCTCTGCACTTCCTGCAGGTGCGGCGTCCCATACGGGTCGTCGAAGCTATTGAAGCTGTTGCTGGCGGGCACCGTCAGCGGGTAGTTCTTGCTCCAGAGTTGGTCCCTCGGGTGGCTGCTGGGCGTTTGGTACAGCGACGAGGCAAATCCTCTGGGGAGCGTTGTATTTGTTGCATTTTCATTGCTGTTGCGACAGTTCTCGCTTTCGCAGTCGCGTTCCAACAAAAATGGCGCCTCCGCGGTTGAGTTGTGCTGCACCCGAAAGGACATGTAGCCGGACTCGTCCATCTCGGCATCGGACGATGCCCCCAGGTTGGGGCTCTTCTTTTTCAACGTCTTTCGATTGTAGGCACTCATATTTGCTTGAATATGGTGTATTTATTCTTACGTTTTAGACATTTGTTACTTATTTTTTTATTTGTTCGATTTGATGCTAGAGATGTCAAATATTTGGTGTGACCAACCTGCGGACTTATCGATAACCTTAGAAATTTGCCGAAACAACGTCTCATTCGCGCCCTCTATTTAAACAAGTGAACCACATGAGCTAAACCGCGAAAAATAACACTGTTTGTTAATTTTTCTTGTAGAACTATCCTATTCTTCGGTCCATCTTTTCAAAAAACCATGTTATCTTTCGTCTGAAATGCAGAAAAAATTAATCAAGTTTCACAAGTTTGTGGAAATGTTTTAATACAATACCCCCTTGGTCTACAAAGTGTTAATTGTCAATGTCCATTATCGGAAATCTTATTGCTCGACTGTGTTGTTCTGTTTTATATTACTAACCAACTAGGACCCTCAGGCCTGAAGACATAATTTTATACAATAGATAAAACAATTTTCTACAAGACTGGCTAATTTTAAGGACTCCGTTTGGTTGGATTGTTTATAAAATAACGTTTATAAAACTTAAGTGACCATGACATGCGACGTAAGAAAACGTAAGTGAGCATGGAATGTCACGTAAGCAACGTAAGTGAGCACGAAATGTAAGAGAAATTGTTGCGATGAAAAAGGAAACTGTTGGGATGATGCTGCCTCCACAAAATCCCTCAAAAAGTCCCAGAAAAAGTCCCAACAAGCACGACGGCTATACGGCAACAAAATATCGATATTTTTCTCAAACATCGATGTTTTTATACCCTATTTACACAACGGTTGTATGAACCGAATGCCCTTTGGGATCATCTTTATTTTCTCTCTGAAACCACTGTAGGATATGCACAAGGCACTTTCGTTCAAACAACCGCAGCATAAACGACAGCCCTGTCCTTATATCATATCATATGTATGTTCGCAGGTGAGGTGAGGTTCGTATGAGGCTTGCAATTTTCTTTGGCTATTTTTGCCTGTTGTCCGTACCTTTCCATTGCCCAGCGGTGCGATCAAACCAAAGAGAGGCTCGATTGCTCAAAAAGAGCGTCTTTTACTTATTTTTGCGAGTCAATTATGAGCTCATACGATGGATAGAGTCATGCAACAAAATATCGATATGTTTTGAGATTTGGCGCTAATTTTGAAAATAACTACTGTTCGCCTGGCGTGTGAACTTTCACAACTCTAACAAAAAACCTATCAGATCAAAATTTAATTTTTGGCGCGTAAAACGTATGGCTAAAGAAAAAGGTGGAAATATACATACAATCGTTAAAACGAATACATTAAATTAATTGTGGATGATTTCTAAAATTCGGATGGAAACACGCAGCCAAAACTCAACAGTTCCCCTAGAGAATTTTAGCGACGGACGCTCTGAGAGTTCGAATAGAGAGAGGCAGAGAGATCAATTTTAGAACTGCAAGTGGGTTTATACTCGTAATTACCTTTGGCATAATTCGTAGATCATTAGAATCGAATCGACTTGAATTACCAAAATTCTTGTGCTCGAAATGGAATATACATATGTACATATGTATGATACTCGTACTTTTTAATTTATAACCCATTCAATAATCAATGAATACTGGAAATCAAAGAATTACTTTGCGATCAGTGAAATTGCAATCGGTCAAACAGCGGAAATAAAAACAAGGGGGAACGTTGTGAGCCGCGGCAAAGGCCGCGGCTCTACCTTATACCCGGTACTCAGGCAGTATATATGTACATACATTTATGAGCTTACGATGTAGGAAATTTATTATATGTTCGCAAAAGGGACGAATTAAATTTTGGGCAAAAAATAATATTTCAAAAAATGAAGTCAAACCATTTTTGGAATTTTTATACATGTTTCCATTTTTGTTTACATATGCTTTTTACATCTGCTTCTACATTTCATAATGTACATGTATAACTACATATTCGAGACGTACAAGTGTTTGCGAGAGAGAGAGGGAATGAGTAAGCGCTTGGCAGGCGTTGCGTAGTCACTGAAATTTAATTTGTTTCTTCTGGCCATAATATTGATCCGACCTGATCCATATTCGGCAATCTTGTAGATATGGTAATTTTCCATGATTCTGCGTTTTTGGTTTTCATTTATCTTAAAAATTGTGGATTTCACAGATTTTCGTTCTTTGTGGGGGCGGAAAGGGGCGTGGCAAAATTTTGAAATACACTTGTGCTGGTTCGATATCACAGAAGCTTGGATAGAAAGTTTGGTTGCTCTAGCTCTTATAGTCTCTGAGAACTAGGCGACACAAAATACGAATGGGCAAAGTGGATGGGGTCGCGTGTGAGAGAGAGCGAGAGGGAATGATGACTTTCGAAATGGTTTTCTTCATTGTAGCTATAATAATAATCCGATCTGATCCAGATTCAACACTCTGATAGAAATGGTCATTCTCTATGATTCTGCGTATTTATTTTTCTTGTATCTTTAAAATTGTGCATGCCACAGACTTTCGTCCTTTGTGGGGGCGGAAAGGGGCGGGGCGAAATTTTAAAATACATTTGGAGTAGTGTGATCACAGAGAAGACTGGATACAAAATTTGGTTGCTCTAGCTTAAATGGTCTCTGAGATATAGGCGCAAATGAAGACGGACAGACGGACAGACGGACGGACAGACAGACATGGCTATATGGACTCGGCTATTGATGCTGATCAAGAATATATATACTTTATGGGGTCGGAAACGCATCCTTCTGGGCGTTACACACATCCGTTATCACCACAAATCTAATATACCCCTATACTCTTCGAGTACCGGGTATAATTAGAAAAACATATAAACAGTCGCAATTAAACACTCGGTGATTCAGTTAGTCGTCCGCGGTTTATAGTGCAATGCAGTCAATGTGGATCTACTGGCTATTAGTGTTTTTCCTCGGCAAGAGCACAGGATTAGCCGATGTACAGGTAAAGTTTCCAGTGTATGGAAAAGATAGAAATTAAGAAAAAGCAAATTACAGCAAGTACAGGTAGGAGCCTTAGCCCCCGATACAAAGAGTTCTGGCTGGACTGTGATCGCCCGTCGAACGAACGGAGAACTCAACTTCTTTCGAAATTGGGCGGAGTACAAGAAGGGATTTGGGGAGAACACAGGCGACTTTTTCATAGGATTGGATAAACTGCATGCCATAACGAAGGCACAGCCCCAAGAGCTGTACGTATACCTGGAGGACTTCGACGGGAGCACGCGCTACGCCAAATACGACGAGTTCTTAATCGAAAGTGAAGATGAGTTGTATCGAATGTCCAAGTTGGGAAATTATACAGGAGATGCGGGTGATTCGTTGGTGTATAGCAAGGATATGAACTTTTCCACCTACGATAGAGACAACGATCGCGCCGATTTTAACTGCGCAGTTGACAGAACGGGTGCCTGGTGGTACAGTCTTTGTGCCGAAAGGTGTGTCTGCGCATTTTATATTTGAATGAATGATTCTAATCTCGTAATTTCAGTAATCTTTTCGGCACTTATGTACATGGCTACTCGACCATCATGTTGCAGAAGGGAGCATATTGGGTATTCTGGCGCGGCTATAGTTATTCATATAATATATTCCAAATGATGCTTCGACCAAAGTATACATAATTTTGATACTATTTTATGTTCCATAAAATGGATAAATATACCATTATATATAAAAAAAATGAATTAAATATACCATTATATATCAGTATACCATAAATATGTCTTCATTTAAATTTGAACGACATAATATACTGAAAAGTATATAATACACCAGAAACGGTCACCTTGTTCACAAGACATCCATATATATCGGTAGTTTTGTGCGGTAAATATTTAAAAATCGATATTGAAAATGATGATTTTGCAGCCCTAGTAAGACAGCTTACAAAAGCTAGCGGCTGTGAAACTTGGAGATGTATACTTTGGCGCTCGATTTTGAAATCAACTAATTTTAAATCATTTGAAGCTTAAAATATGTGTTTCGCTGACTGTGTTTCGCAGGAAAAGCAATTTTTTAGCAATATATCAGTCCCAGGAAACGTGCTTTCCTAAATTGCCAAAGTAATTCGCTTATACTTCTTTCTTGGCGCGGTATACACTTTCCAGTATTTTTTTTTACCAGGAATTAACCAGCAATAATATTTCGAAAACAATTTCTTAACCTCAGCGCTGAACACTTGGGATAATCTGGTCTTGGCCCATTATGAATGTCATCAAATTAACAAAAATCCCTTCATAATTTATCATTTGTTCTTTTTGTGGTTTCCCCTGGTCCAGCAAAATCCTGCCTAGACCCTTTGCTCTGTCTCTCTCTCTCTCTCACTCTCTGGGCGAAGTTCATTTATTGTGCAAATCATGCCGGGGCATAGATTTCGAATTCATGTGAACGTCTTGCCCGTAAAGCGTGGCCAGGCCAGCACTTGGCACTGGGTGTGATAGTAGTTTCGTCAGCTGTCCATATTGTTTCTGTGCTGACAGCCTCCCCCTGGCGGCCTCCCACCCCCTCGAAGCGTTTGGCACCCCATTTTATCCTTGGCAAAGGAATAGGACTTCATCCACTTGCTGCTGCGGCCAAAGGACGACCCAACAAGAGCGCAAGAGGGAGAGAAGAGAGTGTGAGAGCGAGTGAGAGGTCGAGAGTCTGTTGAGGTCGGAAGAGGAAAATCAATGAATGATATTTCCTTTATGAGGCTCAATTATTTGTTGCGGGGATTTGCTATTCTTCCACCATTCCTGTCATCTGGCCTTCGGTTCCAGCGCCAGTTCCGGGTCTGTGGCAGGGGCTGGCCCTCGTTCGTGCCTCATTGTCCTTCTAAATGCTTTGGCAAAATATTTTGGGTATTTGTGCCTGTCTTTTGTCAGGAGTCGCTGTCGCCAGGCGCTGTCGCCCCTTCAGGAGAGACTCTCGACTCCAGCAGGGGCGTTAATAATTTATGAATATTTGCTCATTTATTGTTTTGCATTATTTATGCCTTTATTATTTGTCTATTTCGGTTGGCCAAAGGGGCGCGGCAGGGGAAAGATTTGGTTTTGATTTTAATTAAATCGACAGACGCACATCGGCTTAATTTAAAGTCATTTGACTGTCCTAATCTCTTTGGCTCTCTCTCCCTCTCTCTCTCTGCGGATATGATATGGGCGTGGGGCGGGTGGTTTCGCATATTAATTGTGGTTGCGGCTCAAAACAGAGGGAATTGGGATTAATTTGCGGTCCATTGGTTCATCCTCTGTCCTCTGTCAGCATGGCTTTTATTGCTGTCTAGCAGAAACAGAAGGAACTAATGACTTTGTCATTGTCAAACTGAAGGAAACTCCTCTCTGAGGTTAACCTTGGGCCCTGAAGCGGCCCTAAAATAGTGATTTTTGGTTTGGTTTCGGGTTGGTGCCAAATATACAAAACTATTATCTATTTTGCTGTATATGAATCTTTAGGGACCATTTCTTATACATATGATGAAAATGAAATAGCTCTACGTAAAGATAAGTAAAGATTCCCAGTATACTCTGTTCCTTCGGAGAGATCTATACCTATCCCCCATTTAAGAACGAAAAAAGACAGTCCAAGAAAATCGACAGACAATCGATCATTGCTTATGATTATCACTATTTAGGAGTGCTTCACTAGCTTCTAAGACTGTTTAAAGAGGTAGCTTTTCCATTTTATTTACATTTATTTATAATTTTAAGGATTTACTCAACCTTAACCAAAGAAAGTAGTAAATAGAAAGCCAAATAGGCGTTAGAAACAGTTGGTTAACGGCTAACCAACAGACCAAATCAAGCTATTGTTAAATATTGTTTGAATAGAATGTCGGGGTCACTCAATGACGGGTCACCAAGCCTCTAACCACAAATAGTTCCACCCCTCTTTAGATTCTTTTAGTGTATCCTTTTTCGAACATATTGTATGCTCACTATATGCTATATGCATACATATGTTTTATGTAAAGCAATGTTTGCCCGAGGATATTGATACCAAACTGATTAATTTGGGTTTACGCACCAGAACGACACGAAATGATGACAAATGGAGGCCAGTGAAGGAAGGAGAGTTCCCGTCAATATTTGCACTCAATCCGTACGTATGCTCTAATTATTATCCTTTTAGCTGTGGCCCTGTTTAGGCATTATGTTGACTGACTGACTGACTGACTAACTGGAGAAAGGATATGGAAACACCAGCACCCGCCCACCAGCAGATCAAACATGGGGTCGGTCCTGGGTCGGGTCGGGTCTCGAGTCAACTAATTATGGTAATTTACCCGCGGAATGTCAACAAATATTTTGTAACCGGCTATTTTATCGCACGGCCGCTACTCACGCGGCACCCACCCCTCCCACCTGGTCGTCGAAGTGCAACTGGAGTGTCCAGTCCTTGACAAACGATGTTTACCCGCCCAGGAACCAGTTGTCCGTCTGTCGGTGGGTGGGTGTCCTTGGGGGGACACGGGCACACGAAATGGTCTGATTATTTTTAACCAACAATACGGGCCATCCTCGAAGGAATGGCTGTAACCTGAACTGGAACTGGCACTGCCACTGGCTCTGGGCACTGCCACAGGAGAACTGAACCCAATTCGCTTGATTGTGTTTGATTTGGCCCGTTTTTGTTTTTTTTTGTTCGTGGTAATTCTTTTTTTTTTAGCCAATAAATCGCTTGGTCTTCGCTTGGCTGCGACTTGGGTGCGGCACAGGTAACAGAGTGCCACCAGGCCCCAAGCACCAAGTGGCGCTAAGCAGAGAAGAGCTGGGTATTAATTTGATGGTAATAGGGAAATAATCGCACTCATTTATCATTTTAATGCATTCGCAGTTCCCGACCCGACTTGGGCGAGCCAGAAGCCAGAAGAAGTCGGGCCAAAGTCAAGTTTCCCCCTTCTCCCCCTTTAATTTCTGTGGGGGAAAGTCATTTGCCATTTTCTATATTTAAATCCAGCGCCCAAAGGTCTAGGGTGTGTCCTGGTTTTAATTTTATTGGTCCTGATTCAGAAGCTCAATCGAATCGCCAAGAAACACTTATGATTCCATTGCGAAAATAGAAATGATTCAGGTTTTTATAAAACTTTAAGCATCAATCAATGAAGATAGATCTGAATGAATACGAAAGCACTTGATATTGAATTGTAATCTGATACATTATGGTTCTATAAATATTCAGCAGGCAATTCGCAAAATTTGATTGATTTGCGAATTGCGAAATTTTAGAAAAATTAAAAAATGTTAACCATCAATCGTGCGAATATAATTTTCCTTGACTGCGACACGTGCGATGCACATGACAAATGGCGCGAGAACTCAGATGTGCAAAATTTTGAAATCATTTTTGATTACTTCTTTTTTTTTTTTTTTGGAATTTTTCAATTAGCAGATTAAACAGTAGGTAAGGATGCTGAGGTTCTTATACCCTTGAATTAGACGTCCAATAGAAAAGAATATATCCTATAACAGTTATATGATATGATATATGAGCCCTTCCGCTGTCCCTCTGAGGTCGAGAATCTGCCTGGAAATCTTTGAAAAGGACAGACCATAAGAAACCGCTGCAACCCACAATAAGAACTGAGTTTTTGAGGATGATCTCGTATTGTGCATAAATTACATTGGAGCATACTCCAATTCTCTTTATTCTAGTCTATTCTTTACCAAAAGCGGTTTTTCCATTCCTTTTTTAATTAATTTTTTGAATTCAAATTATTTTTTATCGATTAGCACCGACCACAGTGCGACCCTGCGTGATCAATTGGCGGTGGCGGACCACGCGGCAAAAGGTAAACAAAACAAAACAAAGATCAGCGAATGAAAAGTGCGGTGCGGAAATTTGTGCAAGTGAAGTGTAAAAAGTGTTTCGTATATTTTATATATTCATACTAAACATACACATGTATATAAACACATTGATTTGTGGATTAATTAATGTTGTTTAGTTAGCGGAGGTGGGTGCTTGCATTGTGCCATGAGGTGTCTTACGTTTTTTGTTCTTCTTTCGTTAGCGAAGTCTTTCGTTGTGTACGTGTGTGTGTGTGTGGGTGTAAAAGATAAGCACGGGAGCTGCTCTCTAAGACTCTCCATACTCCACTCCCACTCTCCATTACAAGAGAGACGCTGCACCACAGGAAAGAAGTGCTCTCGCGCTCTCCATCTAAACATATTAATTAATGTTGTTTAGTTAGAGGAGCACCCACGCTTGCATTGTGCCATTCTTTCGTTAACGAAGTCTTTCGATGTGTACGTGTATGTGGGTGTAAGCACGGGAGCTGCTCTCTAAGACTCTCCACACCCACTCTCCAATACTCTCCACTGCATCACAGGTGGAAAGAAGTGCTCTCGCGTTCTCCATCTACATACATACATATGTATATACACTTGTAAATAGGAGGCATTAGGTGAAATCATTCCAAATCAGTTTTTGTGCCGCCGCGTTTAACTCGAAAATAGAAAAAAATGTTACAAATCGCGCAGATCGAAGAAGAAAAGGTGCATAGATAATTAAATAGTGAATATAGATACGGCATGGAAACGGCGTTGAATGCAGAGAGGAAAAGCAAGTACCGGTGCATTTTAATGAGCAAAAGGTAAGAGAACAAAGCTTTTATTTCTGTTTTTCTTTTCTGCATATTCCGTTTTTGCTCAGTGCAAGTCTTGTCTTGTCCCCTCCTGCTCCCATTCTTTTAGTTTGCTTCTTATTGGGATTTGCATGCCGTTTCGCGGCTCACGTACAGGTACCGTTTTTTTATACTATTTTTAATTTCTAGAAGCACTTCTTTGCCCGCTCCCTCACACACGGACTACAATTTGTCAAAGAAGCAATTGCCAAAGTCAAGTGACCAAAAAGGAGAAGAGAAGGGTCTTAAACACAGGGTCAACCGAAACCTAGAATTCCGAACCCAATCGCAATTGCGTGAATTAATCATGGGGCGGCAGTGCCAGTTTCGAGTGAAAAAAATGTGAAAAGTACACAGAAAACAATTATTCAATTTGAATAATATGACGAAAGGGTAGAGGGTCCCCCGAAAGGGTTGACAGCAGCAGTTAGTGTGGTGTGTGTGTGTGTGTATGTGTGTGGATGCCACATTCTGTGTCCGTTTTCAGGGTGTCACTGTCACACAGTTCATTTCGCATTCAGACCATGCTTCAAGGCATCCCGCGACTCCTTTTGCCAATTTCATTTAGCGGCATCATTTCTGCTCGTGCCTTTGTCATTTTTTCTCACTTTTTCTTTAGCCAAACGGCAGCAAATGGAAAAAAACAAGATAAATGATTTAAAACTTGACTTTTCATTTCGTATATTAGCTGGAACGTGCCTCACATAGTTCATGTCGCAAGGCCCACAGACCACCAGGCCACAGGCCATAGCCCACAGCCACCTGGTTCAACTCTTGCCCTACAAAACAAAAAAGAATGTGAAAAACTTAATTGTTTTCTATTAACGAGCCTCGCGATTTGTTCCATGACTTTTACACATTTGGTTGATCGAAATATCACACACACACACCCTATACGCATACATATACCTTACCCTCCTATTCCTATGGGATTCTCCTTCCACCCACCACCCCAACCACTATTTGGACATATGTTGCTTTCGGCCCGCTGATGATATATGTTTAGCCCTCGGTTGGTGCCGCTGCTTTTGCTGCTGATTATGGTGGCTACAAATGCTACGAACCATGAAGTGGTTGCTGGTTGCTGCTCGGACACGGATTCGGTTTCGTTCTGTTTCCATATAAGCTTAAATTCATAATTAATTGGATGAACAACAGATGAGAATTGAAGGTTAAATGCGTTTATTTATATGGGGATTTATTAACAGGGTTTTCTATATATATTTTAATTAACCAAATGTTGCCAATTTGTGTGGTTTTCTTATGTGGAATCTAAGAATTATCTTTCCACAATAATTCTTATATAATATCTCTATATAATACCATTATTATGAAATGTTTTTAACCAGCATTTGTATGTATTAGCTGTAACCAGATATCATAATCGCTTAATCGACAATGATTACCTCATTGTCCTGTGTCCCGTGTCCCGTAATGTCCTGCGATGGGTTTCGTTTCCCATCGAATGATTGTTTGCCTGTCTGATTGATAAAACTCCGCCCCGAAGGGTCGTCGGGGTCTCACCTTAACACCTCCTTAGAGAGGGTCACACGCGGGATTCACACTCCCCACCCCTTGTACAGACAGCTATTCCCATGGTGGTGGTGGCACTTACACGTCTCTCGCCTTCTCTCTATTTTTTATGCATTTAATCAATTAAGTCATCAGTACAATATTTGTATTTGTATTCCTATTGTTTTTCCTTTCCATAATAATAATACTGATGATGATGATGGTGGTGCACCATGAGAGTTTTCTGTTCCCTTATTGACTTTTCCAATGACAGTCGAGGCGCGATTGTCACACTATCTCTAAACCAATCCTCAATTCCCCAATCCCAATCCTCTGTTTTTTCTTGATCACGTGTCGTGTCTCCTACTCCTACTTAGATCCGGTTCTTGGGTTACTCTTGGAGTTCCGGAAAGTTTTGTGTGTCACTTAAAGCACTTAATTAAGACGAAATGCCGCTGTTTTATTACGTAAATACGTAAATACTCCATAAATATCCTAATGAAAACACTTAACGACACACGTCACAAAAAACAATGCGGGAATTCAATTTTTATTTACCCAAAAACTATGGATTCTCCATGATGTCTGTCCTTTTCCGAGGGTGGGTATATTTATGATATTTATATGATACTTCACCCGAGGTACTTAATCGTACTTAAGGTTAGGGAAGTCTAGAATTAACTTGTGGTTGAGGGACGGTTGTACAGCTACTGGAAGAGCCTTATGATGGTAGCTGTTCCATTCTTTTAATCCAATCTCTAGGCATACCAGAACCAGCACTGAGACCTGGCTAAAAGTGTAGGAATGGCATGGCCCTAATGTGGGCCAATCTTGAAATTGTTGTAAATAAAAATACAAATAAAAATAAAGCGAAGCAGAAGTAGAAGCTAAAGTGGGGCTAAAATGCTTTCATTTAATTGTGTGTCTGCCATGTCTGCCTGGTGTCCTCTGCCTGATTAGAGCGGAATTCTAAAGTTGAAAAGTTGGGAGTTCCTTGGTTTTCAATTAAAAGTTTTTCAGGTTTCGAGAATTTCGTAAACTCATCTAATTTCCATCCGTAGATGTACTCCCCTGGTTAATTTATGAGTGGAAATTCCACTACCCAAGTGGTACGCAAATATCATACTTTTTGGTGTGTTGTTGTCTCCCCCCAAAAGTGCAATTTATGTTTGTGCTTACAATTGGAAAATCTGTGTTCGAACAACAATCGAATCGATTCGAATCGAGTGGCAAGGCGAATGCAATTTGCAGCTTGTGCAACGCCATGTAAGAAGTGTCATGGACATGGCCCCCATGCCCCTCCCCCGAGTGATGCACTCTGTCTGGAATTGCATTTGAGCATAATTCTTAATGTTTTGCTTTCAATTTACAGAGACTACTTAGGCAGTCTCTAGCTGCAGCTCCAGTCACCAGTCACCAGCTCTGGCTCTTCGCAAGGCAAACAAATTTGCATATTTCTCTGCCTTCCTCCCTACCGACAAGACCCCAAAGACGAATACTTGGAGGAGCACTTGAACAAGATATAAAACAAATGCATTCATTTTACAATTTACACTTTACAATACACGATGGATCGATGCTCCAAGGATGAAAGGCCAGGCCAGGCCATCTTCTATGGATTGCCATCAGCCTCAACTGGACCACAACTTGTGGGTGGGATTGAATTAGTCTCTGCTCTGGTCTGGTCTCTGGTCTGTTCTGTAGGAGCATCTTAAGTCATCTTTGTTTGTTTCTGCAGAGTTTTCTTATTAAATTAAGGCTTTTAGTTGGCTTTATGTTTAATTGGATAAATGCAAAGAGATATTTTGACAATTAAAGGAGGAAAAACCAAGGCAATCTTACAGGTCTTGAGGAATTTTAAATGGTTGTGAAATGATAAATAAAAAGGATTTACTATGAAGTGAAGGGATTAAATAAAATCTCGAGAAGGTCGGCTTTTTGAGCCTTTTGATTGTTTTTACAGACTGGAATTTTGTATGGAATTTATTATTTATTCATTATTATTATTTTATTAATATTTATGTTTCTGTTTTCATCAAATGAACTATTTATTTATTATTTTATTTTAATTATTATTTATTTTATTTTTTATTTTTTTTATTTATTTACTACTATTTTATTAGTTATTTTGTTTCTGCATATTGCCTTTTTTAATCTATGTATTTATTATTTATTTATGCACTTATTATTTTATCATTCATTTATTTATTATAATTATTTATTTATTTGGAATTATTTTGTATTGGATAAAAGCAAATTACCAGTTTTCAATGCAGTCTTTTTATTTAAAAATAATTCAGGAAAATTTAAGAAAATTTGGGAAAACAATTAAGCATGAAAGAAATTCTTGAAGCATTTTTTTACGATTCAGTTTTGTTTTATAACTTTAACTTTGAGGAGATATTTACAGAAATATATAAGTTCTTAATACCTTTAAAAAGATATAGAAATCCCCTAAATAAAAGAACAAAATATATCCTAAAATCGCAACAGATTGACAGCCACTGCCTGACTTTCAGTTCCATCTTAGAGATATTTTTGTTCATAGATGACAGGCCAATTACTTATCCTCCCATTACTCCCCGCCCCGCCCCCTCCCTTCTGTAAACTGCCTTTGTTAAACTCTAAAACTAATCGTCCTTTGAAATCAATGTTAAATAAATTATGTGCAACTATTTAGCAATAAATTTATCTTCATAAATCACAAATCAACATCAGAGACGACAACCTGCAAAAGGCAAAGGGGGGGTGGAGTGGGAGTGCGGAGGGGGGGAAAGGGGGCACTCTCCTAGGTGTTCCATGAACTACATTAAATTAGAAACGAGGCGGGCGTCGTCAAGATTCCGTATAATGACAAAAGCAATTAATTTTGTGTGTGCCCCGGACGAATTGTACGGAACGGAACGGAGAACAGAACGGAGCGGAGCGGAAAGGTGAGATGCGGGGTGATGTGATCTCTCTCCCACCCTCTCCCCGACAGACAATGGCAACCCCTTCTGATTACGTTCACAAATCGTTACAGCCAACAGCCATGCCTCCACCCAGCCCCCTCCCCCTGCCCCTGCCCCCCTTGTTTTTTGTTGGACACACAACACACAATCAAAATTCCACAGGAGAGGAGGTCGGTCGTAAGCTCCTCCTTGGGGCAGGGGCTGGGGCTGGCTCCCATTCGAAAGCTTTGCAATTAATTATGCGAATCTGACGAATCTTCCTAAGCGTCGAGAGGCAACTCTTCGACTTGATACACACACACACGTAGCAATAGACAGACACACACACACACACAGAAACAGCTACAGCTACAGACACCTAGAGAACAAATGCTGTTTCCTGTCAACCGCCTGGCATCATGATTTACATGGACTTACAAAATATTTCGGCAAGCAGGAGACGCAGGAAAGCGGCAGGGCAGAGGGGGGAGGGCGGAGGGCATACGTCTACGCCTGTGGTTCGTCCTGGATCAAGGACGAAGGACGAGGACGAGGGGGTAGGTAAATGCAAATTTAAAGGCGTGAATAAGCCAAAGGCAAACTCCTGGCAAACTCTAATTGTAGACAATCTCCGCCTCTCCCCCTCCCCCGTAATTATCCGCAATGGAAAAGCCATTAATGGTATTAGGTAGGTATTAGGGGGATTCCACACAGCCTTTGCTTGGCCACGAGTTGGAGGTGAAAAGTGTGGGGTGCCATTAATGGGCGAATATTATAGAAAATTACTATAGATATGGGAGGGGGTTGCCAATAGATGAATAGTGGGGGATTATAGTCTTGGATTAGCAGATAAGCTGGAGGATATTAGTTGGTTATACTATAAAAGATTTATAAGATTTGTTTTAGAACAGAATTAATACAATATTTCCAGTGAAAAAGATTGTTAGAGTATATATGGTATTAAAAAATTCGGTACACGAAGAGTATAGGGGTGTATTAGATTTGTGGTGATAGTGGATGTGTGTAACGCCCAGAAGGAAGCGTTTCCGACCCCATAAAGTATATATCTTCTGGATCAGCATCAATAGCCGAGTCGATATAGACATGTCTGTCTGTCGGTCTTCATTAGCGCCTAGATCTCAG
Source organism: Drosophila athabasca (assembly GCA_008121215.1). Lineage (NCBI taxonomy): Eukaryota > Metazoa > Arthropoda > Insecta > Diptera > Drosophilidae > Drosophila > Drosophila athabasca. The sequence goes on from CM017794.1 coordinate 48,737,166, forward strand.
AGACTATAAAAGCTAGAGCTCTTACTCTACTCTATTTATAGAGATCGATTTAGAATTGTATATTATAAACATAAGAGTGAATCGTGTTCCTATTCTTTATGGTATAAGTCTAAAAATAACTTTCTCTAATTAACGGTAAGGAACATAGGATGAAATGCATCCGAAAATCTCGAATATTCGGTAAATATTTTACTTATTTCTACCTACCATCCCACATTGTTTTCTTCAATATTTAAACCTATTAAAATATTAAACAAATCCATCTAATACTCCTACTTGATTCAATTCTCTTTTAAAACAAAGTATAACTATGATTCATGGATTGTTCACCCCTCCCGTACCATTCTTCTATGCCAAATATCCACTTAACACTCGCTTTAGTTCATGTTCTAACTCTCTAGCCTCCAGTTCAAGGCACAGATGTGGTTGCAAGTGTTGTGGCCCTGCCCCTTGCCGCACCACTCATCTTTATGGCCCTTTCCACAGGACACAGGCTGAGGGACATAAACACTTGACAATATGACAGTGGAAGCCGGAAACCCGGAAAACCCGGATATGAAAGGGAGATCCGATCCCTTTTGCTAATTTAAGGAGCAAACCAAAAAGTGTTTTGGACCCACTTAATGGTTTGTTTTCGGTTGACAACTTTTCGTCTGGCACTTTACACTCTTGTTGTTTGGCTTGTGGTGCTCCCAGGAGGAGGGTATGGCAGGGGGGGGAGGGGCAGGGGGGTTGTTAGCAAACGGACACTAACAACTAATTTAAAGCAATTATGTAAAAAGTTTCAGCTCGAAAATTGCCGCAGGCACATTTAAACTTTCGTTTTGCCACAAAATGTCCGTTCGTTATTTTTAAGTGCAAATAGTTTTAATTAAATTTGTCAAATTATGACGGAAAATTCACTTAGTTTCTCTGCACAGACAAAAGTCTGTTGCCAATTTCGAGTTTATATTTAATTTGTTAGAGAAAGTTGAGGAGAGAAAGGAGTAGCTTTAGGTGGGGGATTTTATAGAGGAAAGAACTACTCAAGGATTGTGGAAATATGTAGCCGCAGCTGAGGGTTAAAATATCTAGATGCATTTAGTGATTGGCTAAAAAGATTAGCAAAAGCCCGAACATGCCTGCGGGTGAAATCGGTTTATTGCTTTACACTGTAAAAAGCGAGATAGCCAGAGCCGAAGTCTCTGATCAAGCACATTGTCGAACACCAACCATCAATCCCTCCATCCATCCATCCACTGATTATAACAACTTGATTTTTCTAGCTTTCATGAGAGTCACTCCCTCCCTTTCTTTTGGGAGTGCCTGGTGCTAATCAAGTCAACTCCCAGTGCGTATGACTGGCAAATCTCATCGGCATTTAGTGCCCCGAGAGTGGCTCTGCACTCATCTTTATCCACTGCACTTGTTCAAAAATAATAACTAATCATAATAGCAGTTTGGGACAAAAAGAATCTTTGCAATCATTTCATGGGAATTTCCTCCGACTCTGTAACTCCATTTTTACGACACGTGACTGCGCACGCACTTTGATTACCGCCCAACTCCCGCCCATCTTGCGTAACCCTCATAATTGTACCAGCAGCAGCAGTCCCACCCACCACCAGCCCACCAGCAGCAACAGCAGCACCCACCAATATCGTATTGCAGATTATACAAAACTGAAACCCGACTTTTGGGCAGAGACAGAGAGAGTGCGAAGGAGACAGAAGACTATGTCCTGTCCACTTGACGCGTGCGGATTGTGGGAAGCAGCTTTGCGAGTGTCACATTTTTATGACTCTGTTTGATTTCTGGCCGGCACAAGGCCGCTAATGGAAGGCACTTGTTCTTCAACCCGTCGAAAGTAACGAGATTTTTCCTCCTGCAGGATAAAGATCTATGACAAATATTTGTTAGCAGAAAAAAACATGTGTATAAGCACAAGTGCACTGTCATCCCATAGAGCAAACTGTGGGAAGATTCGATTTTTTTTTGGGTTCATAAGAGTAGAAGAGTTGGGAGGGTGTATTACGTGGATATACAAAAGTGAAAATTCAATAATTATTAGATATTTAGAATTATGATAATTTCATGCCACGTCCTTTCAGCATAGCATTGAATCACTCAGACGAGTGGCAGTATTTAGGCACACATTTCACTACATACGGGAGAGCCAGGTATAGTCCAGACCTCAGAACTGTCCTTAACCCGCAAATCTATCTCAAGATAACTCTTGGGAGTCTGATGATAGGCGTTCTATTATATTTATTATACATTTTATTTACAAAATAAGAATTTTATTAATCAAAACGAACAGCGATAGATTTTCGCTATAACTTACTCTTAAAAGTATTGAGATCTAGCTTCTGGTACTGAAAGTAGAGAGAAAAAAAGAGAAGAAAAGGCGAGTTTCGATGAAAGTCCTTCTGTGGAATGATATGGATCCTCTGGAGTTACAATGGGACCAATTTTAGATCCAAAATATCCATTAAATTTACCAATCCATGTTATCTATTCCATGAATATTTCATTATGAATTAACCGTCATAATGTGGGGTATGTTTGAGACTCCAATTAAGGGGGGTAATACATCTTTGGAGCTACGAAATCTCTAACCAATTAGGTTAGGTTAGATTAACCCGGACGGCCCTCAGCGGGGCCACACATAGGCCAGTATGGTCCTCAGTTATTCGGATGGTTATGGACCTTTAAGGGGGTGTTAGAGAGGGATTAAAGTCCCAGAGACTCGAGGTGTTTTTGGAAAAGGCAAACAATATATACATATATATCAAAGTATATTTTCGACTGATCTCCGGTTTACAATATAATCGTAAAATCTTCGTAGCATTTTACTGCCAAAGATATGTACAGCTTTTGATATTCGATTACTAATAATTATAAAAGTGTTATAATTGTCATGGCTTAAATATAGTAGATATAGACAATATTCTTACACCTCTTGTATTATGATCTGCTCTAAGACATTGTATGGATTATTGTTTTTGATTTTAAAGATTCATTGTTATACTTATTTAAAAGCTATGATAATTTCAACCAATTTGCATATGGTACAATCTTGCAATATTTGTTGTCTCAGCTGAATCATATTGCAATACTGCCACATGATTCTGCCACAAGATTCTGTGGCCAACTGGCAGGCCACAAATGTCATTTGTAATTCTATGCCGCCTTGGACTCGTACTCGTACTTGGATTACACATTTCTATGGCAAATTGTCGACATTTGTGCTAAGAGAAGGAAATCCTCTGGTAGAACTCGTAATCGTATTCCCATTTGGAGCTTCAGATTTCAGAGTGTTTGCAACACTTTCCATTCAATCGCTGACAAATCAAGTGCGGCTATAAGAAAGCAAGTGATTCCGATTCGGATTCGGATTCAGATTCGTCTGTTCTACTCAGGTCTCTGCGTCTCTGGTCTCTCCACTCGTCAATGGATAAATGTGATTTATGCCCTTCGCTTTATGTAGAAATGTCAGCAACAATATTCCAGGAGAGCAGAGCACAAATTAACTTCAATGTGGGAGGAGAGTAACGGAGTGGGCCTATCCCTGCCCGAAAGTCGAGACGTGTTCCGTAATTCAATATCCACATAGCAAATTGGGGAGGAGAGGGGAGTGACAGTGGCTCAGGGGTCACATTTGGCAGCCAACTCGGTAAGTATTCCCAGAGGAACCGAATAATTTCCTACCCTTGGCACTAAGTATTATTGTGCATTAGAGGACTAATAAACAGGTTCGCAGTTGTCCTTTTGCACCACCCCACCAGTCTACCCCTCCATTGTCTCTGCACTGCTCTGTGGCTCTGCTCTCGGACTGTTCGCCTCTTTGCTTATTCATAGTTTGTCTGGGAGTTTATACCTTCTACGTGATTTACGGCAATAACTCATCGTGCTCATCACCCGAACCCAGACCCGAATCCAGACGGAGACCCAAACCCAAACCCAATCGCAGACACAGACACAGACACAGAGCCAGGCCCAGAGCCAAGAGCCAAGAGCCAAGAGACTCTAAGCACGGGGACAAATCATGAGACATATAAATCAGGAATACGAAATTAATTCACTTTTATTCTTTGTCCTCGTCGCTTTTCTTAATTAAAGCCTACGGAATTTATATTTCTTGCCAACTTTTGAATGTGATGAATATTTGGAAGCCAAGGATCAGAGGTGTCATTTAAAGGTGAAATGAAAATGTCCAAAGATTCTTAAATGTTTGGAATTATTAATTTGATAAAAGTTTAAGAGGAAATTTTAAGATTTTACTGGGTCCCTGCGATATATTTGGGAAATAAAGGTCATTACTGCTCTAACAAGAACTAGCTTTCATTCGTAACGAGTCATTGAGTTCTATCAAGGACTATAAGTTTACCAAGATGTTGCATGAGGCGCCATAAAGCTGTTCTATGTATGATTGGGTTTTCGTAATGCCTCGCAGACAGAGTGGGGTTAAAATTCTACCTGCACCCGTGCTAACTCTGTTCATCTATGCATTGGGCAGCTGAGGCGGTCCCTCGAATCCAAGAACAAAATACACAACCATTGGCGATTGGTGTCATCAAGGGCATATCTTTGATTGCATAATACCCATGAAGAGTAGTGTATTTATGGGGTTTTCTATAAGCATCCATTTCAGAAGATTTTAATTTGGAAACAGGTTCTGTTTGCGCAGATAATTGAAAATTTAATGAAGATCTGTTTCACTGAGAGAATTGGAGATATCATAAATAAGTACATATATATATGTTAAGGGAGTGCTTTTCACCTCTGCTACTCGGCTTTCTCTGTGTGTGTGTTATCAATGCCTTGGGCAGGTGAGTCGGTCCCTTGAATCCAACAGAAAAATACACCGTTTTTTTTACTATTTGGTGACTAGAAACTTTTTGAAGGAAAATGTTTATATTTTCGAGTTCAATCTGAATGTTTAACCCATCGACAATACTAAATTGATATTTTATTCATCAAACTTCAATATTCTTTACTTTTCTGCTCTTTCGAAAAGGAATTTATTTCTCTCTCATTTTATTACACCTTTGATTTACCCTAAAATCCCTTGCATTTCTCTCCTCAAATCAAACATTTCGTGTGGAAAAACAGAAAGCACTTGTCCTGGCACTGCAGTGTGTGGACTATTGTGGGTTTTTAAACAAATATAAAACAGCCTCGGCCTCTTCCTCTGCCTCTCCCTCTGTCTGTGCCTCTATTGTTGCTGTTTATTCCAGCGTGGCCGAACCGCCCTAATGTCGACTTATGACACCAAAATATTTAACTGCTCAATTTTCAGGCGTTGCGCTTTCCCCAGTCCCCGGTTCCAGGGAGAGAGGAGGGTGCGTGTGCGCGGGATAACAAGGGGTTACACTTGAATTAGTCCAAAGGGATTTCCGATTCCGATTCCCCGGGATACAGAGGGGGGTTGAGGACAAGGCGTTTTGTTTGCTTTTGTCAAAGGCGCAGCCTCCGCAGCCTCTTGCCTCTTGCCTCTGTCTCTGGCCTTGCAACAATTGAGATATATTCAATTGGCAACATGCGGCAACAACCACCAGGGCAATCAGGCTACAGGCTGCAGCCACCACCACTACTACAGTCAGCAACACTTGCCCCTTGCTGCCCGCTGTGCGAGCGATTAGTTTGGGAAGCTGCCACATCCCACCCCACCCCACCCGAGATGTGGATGCGGCGCATCCGTGAATTACAATTGCGGTTTCCTTCGAGTCAGGGGAGGATTCCCAGCACAAATCACTCCAGTTGTTCCTGTTGTTCCTGTTGTTGGTCCTGCACTTGAAATTGTCAGCAGGTGCCCCGTTTCCTCTCTCATTGCAACAACATAGATATATGTATGTATATATCGTGGCAGTAGCTATACCGTTACTTAGTTACAGTTGCAGCTGGATATCGAAATCAATTTAACTGCATTTTGTCTGCCGATTGCCATGGATTGAGGATGAGGATGGGCATGAGGCTGAGATGATGATTACGATGATGCGGATGATGACCATGCGATGGCCTTCTGTATGTTTGGGCCATTAATAAACATTTCGTCGTCTGTTTGTGTAATAAAAATGCAATTCCCATTAAGTGTCCGAGGGGGTTGATCCGATGTGGAGGTGGTAGCGGAGGTGGAGGCCACTTCCCCCCGTGCTCTGTGCTCTGGGCTGACCAGCTGGGACAGACACTAAAAGGCCGCTTGTATTATCGACTATCAAGGCTTTTTCATGATGGGGTACAAGTCAAAACGACTGAAGCTTGCTTTTGGGGGGTGGGGAGACTTTTGAGAACTTTTGCTTATATTTTAGGTGATCCAACAAGTAGATTTTCAATAAATACCACCATATATATCAAAAAAATCTTAAATTAAGGCCAAAAATGTATTATTTGGCATAAATTTTAGATTTTTTGGACTAAAAACAACCTTGCCACATACTCTGGCTATTCTAAAAAACTGCTTGCAATTTGTTGCACGTAGTGCGGAGATAGCCTATTAAAAACACATTTTTTTCTTCAAATTTATAGTATAGATATCATTGAAAATTAAGACCTAATTAGAGGTTTACAGTATGTTTTTTCTTTGTAGATACAATTTTTTCTTTAAGGCCTGTATCCAGCACCGCGAAATTTTACTGAAACGAATCTGCTCATTATTTCGGATGTGTGGAACTCAACTGATGTAGTGTGACCAAGAGCCTAAAAAGTGATTTGCCACTCTCAGGAATCAGCTGTGTTTTATAAACAGCGCCAATTTTGAAAATTAAACTAAAATTACAAAAAAGGAAGAAAAGTAATTCTGACGATGAAGTGATTGTGTTGGTAGTGGCACATATTGTTTTAAGAAGAAGTACAGCACAGTCGGAGGCGCCAAAATATCAAAATGATCAAAATGCTTGTTTTCCGTGATCCGCCAAAGACATGGTCTTGCCTCAACTGCTTTTATTAAAGCAATCCTCTTCTCACTTTAAACATTTGCATATCTCTTTTTGGTTTTGCGCACAGATTTTGCCCCCACCTCTCACTTGTACTCCAGTAAAAATAGGCACATATATTTTACTGGCACCCCTATCAGCTGTTCTCACAGTCCACATTCGTGTGAATATCGATATTATCGATAAAAATTCGTGGATCCCGTTTGCGTTGCTGGATACTGACTCCAGGAAAACACAAACGAAAAATTACTGGCCCCGTTTTTTTTATATGAAGTTTGGCAGTAATTTTTAGTTTCCGCGGTGCTGGATACCCAGCTTTAGACGGAATCTTTTGATTTATATGGTGTATTTTTTGTTCAAAAATTGATGATAATAAATAGAATTTAATGATTGATTTTATGATTAAAAATGTGCATTAATATTCGAATATAATTCGTAATATTCCTATTATTTCTTCGATTTTTCGCGCAGCGTACTGTTGGTTTACAAGTTTCCTTTTATTTTTAAAAAATGGTTGCCCTTTCTTGATTTATTACAAATATTTGATGTATTTAAAGGATTAAATGCTGCCCATATATTGGGGTGAAAATGGAACAAGTAATATACTTTCAAGTCATTTGATTACATAAAATCTATAAAAGAAAACCCACAGATATTCATAGATTATTTCAGAAGATCACATGACAATTACTATCCCAACTTTCTCAAAGCAACGAAGCCCAAGAAGCAGCCCCCATAACGCACCCTTTTGTTTTTAATTCCCACCTTGAGTGATAATTTTTCTTTTTTTTTAAGTAATTTAATGAAACATTTACCGCAAATAAAGTATAATTAAGATCCATTGTCTTATCCCATGCTCCTCAGTCGAACAAAGGCCAGCAGAATTGGATTGGGATTGGGATGATGCACGAGCGAGTACGTTAAAGGGGTGCCACAGAGTGAGAGGCTGTTGAAAAGTCTTTAGTCATCGCCCAGAAATGATTTTCATGTCTCAGAGCCATAATGATGGCGGCCATAAATTCGCATTAAGAACGCCTTGAGACAATTCGATGGCACGCAGATGTTGTACGTTGCACGATGATCTTATGGAATGACTTTTGAAAATTATGGCCACCGATGAGATCCGAGATCCTGTGGCGGTCTAGGTTCGGGAGCCTCCCTAGCAATCTTCTAGGTTCGGTTGTACCTACAGCTAATTGCGTTTAATTCGTTCAAAGAACCCGCATACTGAGACTCCCATAACTTTTGCTTTTCTTTTTTTTTGTTGTTGTTGTTTTATGCAATCATAAAAACATTCGTTCAATCAATAATGTATAAAGATCTCCCCCTCTCTTTCTCTCTTTCCAATCCACTCGCTCAACTCGTGCCCCCGTGGCTGTTCCCGACGGAAGTTGCTGATTTTGTGACCGTTTTTACAGATCGTTTAAGATTGATTGATCAATGGTTTACAATCACCTAAGCCTTCGGTCAACGACTCTCTGTGGGGGTGGGGGTCTCGTGATCTTGGCTTTGCTCTTGGACGACTTGGACGACGACTCTGCTTTTGTTGCGGGGGCGGCACTGGCGTTTGTTGATTAAATCGCAGGATGTTATCGATCATTGCATAAATTAACATACGACTTTTCCCTCCCATGCGACATTCGCTCTCTGTCAAGTTTCTATTAATTTTTATTGCCACTGTGTGTAATTGCAGCAGTCGCCACTCGGAAAAGTCCGAGCGGAAAATGTTCTAAGTGAATACAATCACCATGTGATTAGGCAACCAACTAATCGTGGGAAGAAAAGCGGGAATGACTAAGGGTGCTGAAATATTACTAGAAAAGGCAAAGACTTGGGTCTCAAAATGGGGTGAACATTTCAAATGCCAGCATACCCACAGATGTTGATAAAAATAATATAAAAAAGATAAACCATGCTCTGAAGGTAAATAAGGGAAGGAGTGGTAAGGAAAGGTCACTGAAACTCCAGGAGAATCCTCCTACAATTAAGAGAAACAGGGCCTTCCTACTACACTTTGAAGGAAAGAACCAAGAAAAGGCTCAAGCTAAGACTCTTCACCTACAGCAGTGCTCGGCACGCATACACTCAAGTGCGCTGGTGTTTGTAGCAAAATCCCGAACATGCCTGCGGGAGAAATCGACTTATTGCTTTATACTGGAACCAGCCAGATAGCAAGAGCTGAAGTGGCATTGCCGAAGCTACACGAAGGCTGTTTTTTTATACTGTCCGTAAGCGACAGCGGAGCAGCAGAGACTTTTGCTATCCACATTAGATAGGACCATGCCGAGCACTGACCTTCAGGGATCTCTGACTTATCCTACAATAATAAACTGTCCTTATATCATAGGTCGGAATACATTAGGGGTTCTAAAATTATGTTCATTAGAAGTAAACACCATGTTTATGGGTGGAAAGTTTTATTGTAAGATTCCAATTATGGTAGACAAAACCGTGTTTGTATTAGTCAAAAATCATCTTGGGGCCTCGTAGTTCTCTTTATAAGTATATATTTTTAAGTAAAGAGACGCTCATAAGTATGTACATGCCAGTATCCTCAGACAGATAAAGATATTGTCAGAATGATGCCTGTATTCAGACATTTACTTAAAAATTTCATTAAATATTCCATTTAATATTCCATCCCTTTTGCCACAAACTAGACTTTTCCTCACGTGCGAATATGTATATTCGAACAGCTTTTCATTTATCTATAAACGGAGAAAAGCCAACCGAAATTGTCATATGCAAACAAGGAGAAAGCAGGAAGGAGAAAGGTGAGTGAGTGTTACCTTTTTGCATATGTGTTTTTTTTTGCGGGGCAGACAGTAATATTTTTTATTGATGAAATTGGTTTGGCTACTGGCTCTCGACTCCATTTGCAAAGTAGACAAGTGCCGCTGTGCAAATTGCAGACTGGGGAATACTCGTAGACCAAAGGAGGAACAGGAGGAGTAGCAGGAGCAGCACCAGGAGCGTGTCCTGGGATCAGCGTTTGCAATTTATATACATATATTTTTTATTGTCAAATTTCTGTTCAGAACGCGACTCCAAGATGAAGATGGAAAATGGCAGCAGAGGATGGGATTGAATTGGATTGGATGGGATAGGATAGAGTGGGGATAACCCTTGTCTGGTTCTGGGTACGTGATATTTGATATCCTGCGGCCGGACACTTTGGGGAATAGCAAACCGAATTCACTTATGAGTTTGGAATATTCATATGAGTGTATTCGTATGTGTGTCTGTAATTCTGGTATATCTGGCATGAATGTGGAATGATTTTTTAATATCTTTATATTTGTGTTGACGTTCAGGGTTATTGGCATATGTCCGAAGGACATATTTACCCTTTATTGTTTGACAAAAGGGTTGGGAATCCTTGGAGAACTTTCCCCAGCAATCGAATTAGATATTTATGATGCCTGAATGTCAGGATATTGATATCGAATTCGATGATTGAAAGGTGTTTCATGGAATTAACAAATGGGAAATGTTCAAAGCTCCCACCACCCCCCTTTGGCCTTCAGAATTGGCCCCCCATCGCCCCCCTTTGGCAATCAAAAGTCCCTTCAGAATTTGCTTAATAAATTTAATTTATTTTGAAAACATAAAAATACTTAGAATTTAAATTAATTTTCATTTTCCATTCATATTTGTTTTTGTTATAATAATATTACATACAATTATTTTGTTGTTGAACATTAAAATGAAAATATATATATGTATGTTTAGCATTTTTTACATACATACACGTACCACATACATACATACATACACATACATATATGTATAAATAAGTTAAAAAATTGTATTAATTAGACTAAATTCATTGGAATGATATAATATCAAAATAGTTTTACAGGCGATTTTTTGTTTTTGGTTTTTGTTTTTAAAATTTCACAACTATCTAGAAGCGAAAACTTGGAACATTCGTTTTGGTTTTTTAATTTTAATTAATTATTTTTCTGGTTTTTTTTTTTGTTACATTTTACAAAGTACGACACGTACGACATATTTTTATTTTTTATTTTGATTGGAAATCCTCATCCATCCATCCATCGATCCACAGAAATACAATCTCACATACATAAAGAAAAACACTGGGAAACTGTTTAATTTTTTGAATGAGAGAGAGAGAGAGAGAGCGTTAAGAGAGAGTGAGAGAGAGATAGCTATGTATATGGCAATATCTATTTTTGGTTTTTGTTAGATTTTTATGAGAATTTGGAGTCTTTAATTTTATTCATGTTTTTCCTGTTTAATTCTTGGATTTTCTTTGGTATTATTTTGTGTTAGTTTTTTTTGGCAACATGGGAAATATTTTTGGTTAACTGTCTTTTGGCTTAAAACTATTTAAATTAGTTTATCTTTTTCTTTTTTGGTTTTTGGTTTTCTCTTTTTGGTTTTTGGTGTATTTCTCAAGGAGAGACGGCAAAGGAAAATGCCAGACGATGACGATTTTCACTTCCATCTATTGCACAATGATTGCGGTTGATTTGGATTTGGCCTGCCCCCAAATGCTGCACCTTCTGCTGCTGCTGCTGTTATACCAGCAGCGATACCTTCTGGCAGTTGAGGCTTCCCATCTGTGGCGGTGCCCCTCCTGGCGCTGTCGGACCGGACGTGACCGCATTGGGTCCTTGATTCGCTGGCGAGGGGCCACCCGCCTGTTGCCCCACACCGGCTGCCAGTTCGGCCGAGGCTGCTGCTGCCGCCGCCGCTGCCGCCGCCGACATGAAGTCCACTTTGCCGAGATGGACACGCAGGTCGGTGTGCTGGGTCTCCTTGTGGCGACGCAGGTCCACCTTGCGCTGGAAGGACTTGTGGCAGAGCTTGCAGGAGAAGGGCTTGTAGCCGGTGTGCTTGCGGGAGTGCGTTATCAGGTTGGAGCTCTGGCTGAAGGCCTTGCCACACACCTGACACTTGTGCGGTTTCTCACCTGCAAGGAAAGAGAGAAGGAAAAGAGAGAGGGGGGTTAGGAGTTGGTTTTTGCTTTTGGTTAAATTCTAAATTCTAATCAGAGTGTATGTTTCCTTCGATAGGGTATCCCACAGGTCCACAAATGTGTACGACTCTGAATATTCAACCAGTGTGCGCCATTTTAAGTATCTTTTCTGCTTTCATGGCCGCCCAACCAACCACCCACACGCATACACATGCAAAAGCTCTTCGACGCTTCGTCTCTCCTTGTGGCAGAGTCATCCCCCAAAAAAAAAAGCGTATCGTCGCCAGACAGAAAGCATTTGGGGTTCCATCTCCCAGTCTCCCAGCGACTCCCCATGTAAGTCATCTCCACAGACCACAGGACGAGGCTTCATTCAACACCCCCCTACTGCCTGCCTGCAACAGACTCATCTGGGGTAAGGAAATGTGGCGGCAGCAGAGTCCTGGAGTGCGAGTCCTTTTTAAATTTCAACTTTTTTTCGTCGTTTCGGTGATGTTCTGTGGTTTGCGCTCCGGCACTTAAAGAACCGAACCGAAAATTTTCCCATTGCCTCTGACAACATTTTTAAAGTAATTTTCTTCGCATTTCCCCCCCCCCCCCTGTTTCCCCCTCGCTTCTGCTTTATTTTCCATTTATTGTGCAATTTTCATTCTGTTGAATTTTTCATTAGAGATTTGGGGCCAAAAGAGAAAACCACAGCTCGAAATGAATGAATTTTTTTGGCGCCAGAAAAGCCATCAAAGTTGTGGTTTTTTTTTGGTAATCAAATCTCAGAAATTGAAGATGAATTGAGGGAGAATTAAAGGGCATACAGACAGCAGGTCGTAGTCGTATTATTTATGGCATAGTTAGTACTTGGAAAAAGGTTTAATGAGGAACGGAAATTATGATCTTTGATTGTCTGTAAAATTTCGAAAAAATATGGTTTTTGCTAGGGGGGAAACTGGGGAAATATCTTCAGCAACTGGAAAAGGAAATTAAGGTGTCGGTATTAGTCAAAATTTCGAAAATTTCTGTGTACAAATTAACCATAAGCGAGCGGATAGTACATAGAGAGTTTGTTGCTGAAATGTCAGTCATAAAAACAACTATATTTTAGGTTTTCGAGGTTTATTCTTTAGGGTTATATAATCCATTTCAAAGTCAATTGTGAAAATACTTTTTTTGTTACAGAATCTCCTTTTTTTTGCCATATGCTGCTGCTGCTGCTTTAGGTTGTATCTATTACCAGACTTTCTCTCTAATTAATCATCTAACATTCTTCGTAGAGCTCCTGGTATTAGTCATCTCCTATTTCCTTGGGGGTGTGCCCCTGGCATTAGAAAAACTTTGATTATATTTATTTGTGGCATCCAGCACAAACTTTTGCTTTGCTGGTAGTTTGGAATGGTAATGCTAGCTGAATGTTATATATATATTTTTTTTTTTTTGTGCTTATCTCTTGGCAGATAGTGGCATAGACGTACGAAACAGATACATATATATATGTATATGTATATACTCCCACACAGACAGTGAAACAGATTGAGAGGGCAGGGCGATGGCAACAAAATAACGACGACAACATGCTAACTTGACTCTGACTCTGCTTCTGCTTTTGGGCTCCCTACAGTAGGTATATATCCATATATATACATATATAAAATAAACAGAAGACACACACACATACTCTCAGAGGGATATGTATAGCAAAAGAGAAGACAGAGAGTGTGAGTGAGAGAGACTGAAAGAGAGAGAGAGAAGCAGCTTCTGCTTCAGCTTCGGGTTCTTCGTTCGTTCGTTGTATATAATGGAATTGCAGCGACGTGATTGTGAAACATTCGACCGTAGGGATGTGCTCTGATTCAACTTTTAGCTCCCGCGGCATCCCCCACCCCCCGCCCCACTCTCCTGCTTAAGAATCTGTGCGGAGGGATGGGCCATGGCTGAGTGAGGGAGTGGGGGAGAGCAACAGTAAAATTGAGTAGTCAGGCGAAAGTTGGCTCTCAGAGAGCACGAGCCTCTGGCACAGACACAGACACAGAGCTGATGCTCTGAAGGGTTCTTTCTCCTTTGGGTTCGAGGACAGGACAGGCTCTCTGGTGGTGCTGCCTGCTCGGAGCACGTTCGTGCACTATCGGCACAAATAACGTCACGTAGTCGCAGAGATTATAGAGCAGCTTTTATTATTTATCACGGCTCGAGCAACGAGCAACCGAGCACTAACGAGACCGACCCCCAAACCACCCCCAACCCCCACCCCCATTGCAATGTGGTGGAGTAGGGAAAATAGCAAAAATCCCGTCGGCACTGGGCAAAAAACTTTACGGATTGGAGGAGTCTTCTCTATATAGAATATAGAATGTATGTATGTGTGGCATGGGGGGGTGGGGGGCGTTGGTTTGCTTTTTCAAGGATTTTTATTGCATCACATTGTGGAAAGTAGGAAATACTTTTAAATCTCTTGGCTGGCCTTCTCTCTGAATGGCTTTCCTCTTAGTCTTCTAATATTTTATGCTTTAGTTTTGCTGCTCCCCCCCCCCCCCTGGCCTTGGCTAACCCCATTTTCTAATTCAACACGTTCCAGCATATTTTTGGTGGGCATCAAATCACGCATACGCCATGTGCACCGACGGCGAAACAGAGGGAGAACGGATTTAGGATTTCGGATTTTGGGGTTTTTGTATTTGATTTGTGAAAAGCATAAGTGAAGAAGGGGTGGGGGAGGAACACTGAATGTTGTGGAAATTTAAGATATATTATTTTGAAGAGGGTGAAAGAAAATTAAAGGGAATTTATGAGGAAAAGAATTGGATTTAATTATTTCTTGTGTTTATTATTTATAAAATATTTATTTATGTAGATTTATTGTAAAAAAATGACAGCTGAAAATATTTTATTTATACATTTTTTTATATATTTTTTTATATAGATTTTTTATATATTTTGTTAACCATTTTTTGGAAAAATAGATACAAAAATTTATAGTGACTTCCCTTAAGAAATAAAACCTTTCTAGATTGAAACCTAATAACACAAATATTTCCCTTTAAAATAATAAAAGAATACATTCTGAATTTTAACAAAAATTCGCACCTTTAAGAGGTTTTTATTTAACCTTTCACCTTTTTAAATTATCGATTTATTTCAACCAAAGAAAAAAAGAAGAAAAGAAAAGCAAAAAAAGAAAATAGTACCACTGCACCTTAGACCACAATAAGATTGAATTTTCCGAATGGAAAAACAAAAGTCATGAATAAGTAAAATATCCCAAAAAAAGAAAAGAAACGCAAAAACGTATTTGGTTCCCCTTTCTCTCCTCATTTTATGGCGCATAAATTTTGGGGAAACGGAAAAATCTGAGACAGGAAAATAAAAATGGAAAAAAAAGAAGCGAAACAAGAACAAGTGGAAAATGGTAGCAAAACACAGGAGAAGGATATAAAAACATTTGGCCAAAAAGTAAATACGAAAATACGAAGAAAGGAACAGAAACAGGAACTTGAACTGAAGGGAAATGGAAATGGAAAAAAAGCAAAGAAAATTGTTCGGGAAAATCACATCTTATGAAAAGAGGAAAAATCTGCTGCCTGTTGGATGGAAACACGTCTCAAAGAGAGAGAAGGAGAAGGAGAAAAGAAGGAAAATTAAGGATAAGTCGTAAAGAAAAGAAAAAGAAAGAATTCAGCAGCGGCAGGAAAAAACCAAAACAGTTGAATGGCAAATGGGAAATGGGAAAATCTTGAAATGTTGAAGCTAACATCGCCACATGTGCGGACTGCTGTCGGAGAGGGGGAGGGGGTGGGTCGGGGTTGGGGTTACGGTCGGGTTTGGGGTTGGGTTCTGGGGCTGAAAGGGAGGCACACGTCCTAAATCGAAGACGGCAAAACGATAAAAATGTCTGGAATATTTCTCTCTTTCTCTCTGCTTTTCGCTCGCTCTGTATGTGTACGAGTATGTGTGTGGGTGTATGCGTGTGTGCTTGTGTGTGTGCTGATTTCTCTTCCACTGATTTTACCAGACATCTGCTATCTGCTATGTGTGGGAGGAGCAGCAGGGAGCAGCGAGGGAGCGAGGGAGAGCTCCTGCTTATTAGAGGTTATTATCCTTGCCATTTGTAAACTGATTTGAAGGCAACAGGAATTTACGCTTTTTATGCCTAATGATCCCAGGCTTTTCCAGAGTAGGAAATCTGATGAATCAATAAAGATACTTATTATGGTTGCAAATCGAGGATTGAAAAATAAAGATTTATTTTGGCATGTGGAAACCAGGTGGAAATGAACAAAAGTAAAACCCCCTTTTGGCAGGCAATTTTTTGAAATTGAAAACTAAAATGGGTTATATTTAATTGTGGTATTTTGTTCGATTTAAAAGATATATCTTTTTGAAATATCGTTTGGAAATGATTTGAAGAAACAGAATAAAGCGCTGCGACTGCTGTTTATCCAAAGAGTTGGCCGCCACCGACGGATAGACGGTAAAAATATTATTTTAAAATTATTCATATTTTAAGTTATGCAAATTTATTTGTAAATTTAAATATTGCTCCCATTAGACAACCCATTGAATTTTTAATACATAGGAGAAGTGTAATATTCAAATAGAAATTGAAATAGAAAATACGAGTATCAAACAGAAATTATGTTTTATTTTGTGGATTCATTAGAACTCATTCCCATATCTACATGAATTAAACGATAAATAATGCTTGATCCCTCAAAAGTGAAACATTCTTAGACCTAAAACCAGGACCTAGAAGAAGGAAAAGCTGGACTTATAATTTTCTGTATTTCTTTACTTTTAAAAAATGAATTTTCTATTATAAAAGCCTCCCAATATTCCAATAAATATATTCTATATTCTATATATTCTGGGATTGCACATTCCATCGATTCGTTGGCAAAATCTAGATTAAAATAAATGCCAAAAGCGTAAATTCCTTAAAAATAAATCGTTTAATCTTTTTGGGCAACTTAAACTTCATGCCGAAAAACCATAATAAATCGCATTTGAGATTAGAAATTTTCACGTAGACATCAGGGAACTTGAAATCGATGCTAATGCCCTCCGCACCCAACGCGCACCTCCCAGTGACCTTCTCCCCGTTCCCCGTTGTCCGTGCTCCCCCCTCTTGGCCGTGTTTCAGTTTCGGTTCGTAATGGCGGAGACCAACCTGCGTTAAGGGTGTGTATATGCGCCGCGCCACGCCACCCATACAGCCAAACACAATTTGTATACATGTGTGTGAGTGTGCGAGTGTGTGTGTGTATGAGTCTCGTATTTGTTATTCGTGTGTGTGCGCGCGTATAAAACAGAAAATCAAAATCTCTTGACTAAATTTTTCATTGGTCGGCTGTGATTTCTCTGTCCGCTTCTGCTGCTGTTGCTGCCTCTCTCTGACTTTCTCGCTCACTCACTCACTCACTCACTCACTGAGGCGTTGTATCTGTGTATGCATGTGTGTGTGTGTTTTGTATCTGTGTGCAGAGACCTTCCAGTCTCTCGCTCCCAAAGTATTGTACATAGAGCATTCTGCTTTGCTTTTCCTCACTTTCAGCCTCTTATCAGCTCCGTTCTGCTCTCTCTCTCTCTCTCTCTCTCTCTCGCACGCTCACTGATTTTATAGTTCTGGTGTTCTCTCTATCTCAACCTCCTCTCTCTGGCTTATCTCTCTGTTCTTTCTCTCTCTCTCGGCGTTGCGATTTTCAAGAGAGTAAACCGTGGGGCTCTGTCGTGTCTGCTCCATTTTTTTTGCACGCCTCCGCCCCCCACCGATTGTGGGGTGGTGGGTGGGTGCTGGCGTTGGTTTTTGGCTCTACGATGGCGAAGGCGATGGCAACTGTAATTGGAACTGGCGACTGAACTGAATGCGGCTTTTGGTGGTGGTTTGTCCAACGCTTTAATGGCTCCGCTTCCTGTCCTCGCACTATCGCACCCCCCCAACCCCCCATTTTATGCCTCCCTTTACGTGGTTTGTCTTTATGGCAAATACTTTAAAGTTCGGTTCTCCATATACAGTATGGAACTATAAAAAAATCTCTTATGAACTGAACATTTTATGTTTGGTAAATCTTTAAAGTGCAGAAAAGTTTAAAACATTCTTTTTCAGAGAGTATTATCATTTAGATCAATTTTCAAGGCACTTAAAGAAGGGGTTTCTATCCCTTAAAAAGTATGGATATAATCACGATTAACTCCAATAAGTGTGTAGATAAATATCCCAGGAACCGTGGAATCATTATCCCATAAATCCCACTCAAAACTTAACAGATCCTCTATTATAATTACGTTTGTTGTCCGTTACTCTACTCATATTAGCGCGAGCGAGTAAAGCGGGAGAGTAACGAGTGAAGCGAGTAAAGCAAGCAACGCGTAACGAGTGAAGCGAAAAAAACGTGAGGGCAACGAGTGATGCGAGTGAGCCTGGGGATGGCGCATAATCGAAGCTAGTGTGCAAGGGGTATGCCTCATATTATATGTACGTTTATATTCCGAAACTAAATCGATTGCTTACCTGTGTGTATATAGGTGTGCTTCTTCATATCACTCTTCTGATGGAACCGCTTGCCGCAGTAGCTGCAGGGATAAGGCCGCGTATCGCTGTGGATGAGCAGATGGGTGGACAGTGTGCTGGAGCGCTTGAAGCGCTTGCCACACTGTTTGCACTCGAACACCTTTTCCACATTGTGCACCGCCCTGTAGGAAGAGATAGAGAGAGAGTCATGTTAACGAGCGTTTGCTGTAATTAAAGCCAAACTCCATTCCAATTCCCCAGGGGAACGGAGAGAGGGAGAGAGAGAGTCCTGTTTTAACTACAGCGCCGCAAAGGCAAACATTTGGTCAGGCTAAAATCCAGCCATTTCGGCTAAATTAAGTAATGCAAAGTGTCCCGTGTCCGGCACACACAGGAGAGGAGTCCATTCCCCATTTCGGACCCAGACGGTCCACTCCAGTCCCCAGTCTGTCCACTCATTAAGTATGCAGGACCCCAGGACTCTCCCCCCCTCCACCTTGTCAGGCAGATGGTGGCTTTTTGTGGCCAGCAAATGCCTCTCCACATATCAACATACCTGTGCTGGCTGAGGCTGACCTCATGGCCGAAGGTCTTGTTGCACAGCTCGCAGGCGTAGGGCTTCTTGCCGTGATGGGTCCGGCGGGAGTGCACCTCGAGGCCGTGCGGCGTGGAGAACATCTTCTCGCACTTCATGCACGAGTACAGGTCGCTGAATTGGTGCAGGCCCGGCCACTTGGCCGCCATGTGATGGAAGTGCAGATGCGGCGCGTGCGGCAGACCCAAGTGCCCGCCATTTGGTGGCACGCCCACACCCACGGCTGCCGCTGCTGCCGCCGCCGCGGCGGCCGCTGCTGTGGAATTGTTCTGTCCGGCGGACTGCAGCGGTACCATGAGACTCCGCAAGCGGAAGAGATTTTCCTGCGAGTCCGGATGGTAGCTGCAAAAATGGAAAAGGGAAAACACACACATTTAATTGAGGCGAGTTAATTAAGAGACAACCCCCTTCCACTTGCCCCTGCTCTCTCTCTGTCTCTGTCTGTGTCTGTGACTAACTAATTTAATGGCTGGAACCATGAGGTATATATCTACATAATGCTAAAAGGGTAAAGGTTTTCAAAAGGATTAAATACTTTAAGGCACGACACTTGATTCTCTATAGTTGTACTTAAATACATCTGTATCTGTATCTTGTATTTCTATTCGATTCTCTTCTTGGCAGCAGAAACTATATATTTTTCATGATCATAATGATGCAAAGTGTATCTAAAAGTGTTCAATGTGGTAATACATAGATAGGGTTACTAAAGCACAGATAGGATTACTACATGTATGTACATTCGTATCTATGTATCTATCAAATGATGTAATTAGAAACTATACACATAGAAAAAAGCCCTTAGATTCGTATATACATATGTAAGTACATTTTCTATTTCAATGGACAGCAGATTTCATGGGTAATTGTCTAAAATAATGAAAAATAAGAAGATGGAAAGCAAATTTAATGAAATTTTGATGCTAATGCTTACTTTCCAGGCTTACTAAATAAGTAGCATTTGCTCAATTTGGAAGACTAGAAATATCTCTAAGACGGAGCACTGATTTTTCATTGAACACATCTGCAGATGTAGTAAACAGATGTAGTAAATATTTATATAATATTTAATATTTAAATAGATTTTCTCCACCAGTGAAAAAAGTAAATAAGAAAATGTTTGCCCTTAGATTTTGACTTTAGAACTAAAAATTAAATTAAAATAATTAAAAAAATTTTAATTTAAATATGACATTTATTTTTAATTATTTTCAATGAAATATGAAATTTATTTAAATGAAATATTTTCGATTTAATTAAACTTCATAATTAATATAAATTAATTTTTAAAATTATTTTTTTAGTTTTTTTAATTTAATTTAAATTTTAATCAAATAAATTTCAAATAAATTTCCTACCTAATAAATTTCTTTTAATATTTTTTATATTTTCATTAAAAAAGATTTTTAAAAATTTATTTTCAAAGGAAGACAATTTTTATATTTTATAATTTAAAACCCGAATATTTAATTTAAACATTAGATTCTTTTCCTCTATACTATGCCATTTTTTCTCTGAGTGTTGTGATGTTCTGTATGCACCTGTGCTTAAATCGTACTTTAAATTCCCTACACCCCTCCCCTTTCTACCTTAGAGACCGCCTCAAGGCTAGTCTTCCCCTCATGTGCAACTTACCCTGCTCCCAGTCCGGACTGTTGCTGCTGCTGTTGCTGCTGCTGCTGCTGTTGGCCCTGGTGGAAGGCCACGGCGGCGAAGAAGGGCAGAGCGGGCGAGAAGAGTGGGCGCTGGAACATGGCCGCCTCGTAGTTGGGCGGGTAGCCCTGTCGCATGGCCTCCAGCGGATTGAAGGGCATGGCCAGGGCCGAGGCAGAGCTGGCCAAGTGGCCGAGTGGGGGACTGCGGGCGCGCCTCTGCTGGGGCTCGTCCCGCCGCAGCAGGGCGGAGACCGAGAAGAGATCCGACTTCTTGGAGATGGAGATGCTGCTGGTGCTGCTGTTGGCCGTGATCAGCAGCTCGGAGGCGGAGGCGGCACTGGGGGAACTGATGCTGGGACTGCCCGGTGGCGAGTCCACCTCCAGTTCGACGGAGGAGCTGCTCGAGTGGGAGCGTGACCGTGAGTGGGAGCGCGAGCGGGACCTGGGCGAGCGAGAGCGGGAGTGCAGCGAGCGATGGGAGTGGTGCGAGTCCGCGTCCTCCATGTCGATCTGCGAGGAGCTGTGCGACGGCGTCCTCGATCTCGAGCGAGAACGCGACCGGGACTGGCGCAACTGTTCGCTGGCACTGAGGAATGTGGGCTTCGATCGCTGCTGGATCTGATGATGGGAATGATGCTGCGGTGGCTGCTGCTGCTGCTGAGGATGCGGCTGCGGATGATGCTGGGGATGCTGCTGATGATGATGATGATGGTTTTTGCTCAGCATCGAGATGGAGTTGTTGTTGTCCTCCAGAGGCGTTGGGGGCTTCAGGCCCGCGGCGGCGGCGGCTGCCATTGCCGTCAGGTGTTCAGTCTTGACCAATCTGCTAATGCTAAAGGCGAGAGAGGCATCTGGAAAAGGCAGAAACGTTTAGGCGAAATCAGAGCAAGGCATGTGGCACATCAATCATCAATCATGCACCCAACAGAGAGGGAGGGAGAGGGGAGGAAATCCACCTGTATCTCCACACACGTCGTACGACACAAAGCATATCGAATTTCAAATGTAATTATTTTCGTATTCAATCGCCTACTAATCCACCTTACATGACCATTAATTCCACCCTAATCAACGTATCCTGACGGCAGGCCTGCCGGCCCCTTTTGCCCATTCCCCTACTCCCTTCACCTTCACCCTTCCCCCCTCCCGCATTTGACATCAACGCATCATCATTCGGCATCGTCACCCCGAGATATTGGGCATCATCGGACGGACCTGGCGCCGGCGCTCAGGGTTGACGATGGCACGCCCCTGGACCAAAGGCAGACACCCGACAAAAGTGTCGCAAGCGAACAGATAAAGTAATTGGTACCCCCTATGCAAGAGATTTGGGGATATCCTTTGGAAACAATGGACAAAACAAATGCGACTTTGGCTCTTGCTATCTCGCTTTTTCCAGTGTAAAGCAATAAAACGATTTCTCCCGCAGGCATCTTCGGGTTTTTTCTTAACTTGAGTGTATGCGTGCCGAGCACTAATATAAAACCTAGCTGACACTTTTGTGTGGTGCACAACTCGCGAATGGAACACATCCATCCATCCCATCCGCTAAAGAAGACGTACAACGCTCCGCATCCTCGGAGTCGAGTCGAGTCGAGAGCGGAGTCTATCGTATCGCCTGTCGAAATGAAATAATAATAATGTGCGTTTAAATAGAACATCTGTTCGGTCCGCACACTCGGCTAAATGGAGCATGACAAAACAGAAAACACACACACACACACACACAGAGAAAAGCAGGGCACACACACACACATCGTAGAAGGGCGACATTTCGCTGAGGATTGTCGCTGCTGAATTGGACGCAGGCGCAGGCGTAGGATGTGTGTGCGTGTGTCTGTGTGTGTCGAGTCGGGAAAGGGGTACGGAATGGAATGGTACGGTACAAACCGCGACACGGGGCCGGGCCTGCCTGCCCCGGAGGCGAGACGAATGTATGAATGAATGAATGAATGAATCCGCATCGCTACAAAAGAATAACAATTTGACAACATTCTAATTCGCCACGGAGATAAAAGTAACGGAGCAAAGACGCCTTGATGAGGACGGGGACGGGGACGGGGGATGAGGCCTCGGGTTTTGCCAGGAGGTAAAGACAGGGGCGGGACTTTGATTCCGGCAAAACGTTGCGTCGCGTCGCGTCGTTGAGGCGGCAAAACGCAAAGCCAAATAAATATAAACAAAAAGCCCACGCAAAGAAAGAAAAGAATATGCGAAATGAGCGCATTTTAGTTGAATGGGAAATCTCTTTGTATCCATCAGATACACAGATACATGAGGGGTGTATGGGGAGTGTGCTGTTTGCTTCATTCTTTCGTGCCACAGTGTCAAGTGTTTTTATTGCCCTTCTGTTGTTGCTGTTGCTTTTGCTCTTTGGATGTTTTTTGGTTTCTGGATTTAAGTGCTTTTCAATATGGAAATCCACCAGAACCCAAACCAGAAGCCCACTCTTTAAGCAACTGTTGGATACAACAAAGAACAACCAAATTATCATTAGAACGGAAGACCCAACAGAATTTAAGGAAGTTATAAAGCAAAGGCGATATTCTTTTGGATAAACGTGGGTGGTTTAATGAGTACTATAACTCCCACTTCCTACGCCACATTTAGACTTGATTTCTTAAAAAAATCACTTTTATTTGTAGGTTCTTAATTTGGGGAGAACTAATTTGAGTGCGTTTCTATTTGTTCTAGGCTAAAGGTACATAAAGAATTTTTAATCTTTATTTTGAGGCCTACATATGTAGGTGCTAGCACTCCACATAATACATTTTAATACTTTAGGAAATATTATTAAAAATAATTATGTGCAACGCTAACTATTAGAACTATTAAGCCCATTAGGAAATAATATTAAAATTAATTTAAATAAAACGACTATTATTTCTCTTAAATTTTTATATATTACTCTATGTACCTTTAATTAAAATTATGAAAGCTTAAAATCAAACAAAAAATATTGCCTTAAGAAATTTTTGAAAAATAGGATTACAATATACCGCTCCTATTATTTTTTCCATGACTGTATATTTGTATATTTTATATTTGTATACAGTGTGTTTTAGTGTTTCTTTTTAAATTGTTTCACATTAAATTTGAATTGTTTAAAAGAATAATATTCCTTGGTTCTTTCCAACCATAATATCAAAATTAAAATTCGTAATTTTAATTTAAGCAAAAAACTCCTAAAAATTGCTAATTTTAATTAAATTAAAAAGGTAATATTTTCTTTCTTTTACACTCTTTTTAATGTTAAGAACAAATCTTTTGCCCCACCCTCTAAAAAGTCGAAATTTTAATCATTGACATTACGACAAAATGTCGATTTGCTTTGCCCCCAGTCGCAGTCGCCGTTCCAGTCGTAGTTCCAGTCTCCGTCCCCGTCCCAAGTCCAACCCTTTTTCGTTCTAATTATGCACACAATCGTCCCGAGAGCATTTCGCCATGAAAACGAATACGAATCGAATAGAGGAATCGTACATATACCCCTACCCCTGCCGTACCCGCACCCGTAACCGTAACCCCGTAATCGTGTCCACACGCACAAACTCTGGACCAAGGACCTGTTCTTGTGTTGGGGAGGAAAGAGATGAAGGCATGGGGGGAAGGGGGGACAAATAAAATTGGAAACGTTTAACGTTTGGAAAATTGTCGGCTGGCAACTGGCGAAAAACTAGCATCAGGACGAAAGCCAACCCCAAAGACAAGAGTGGCTCTTGGGTGGCTCCTGGGTGGCTCACGTAGACGTAGAGCCAAGCCGACTTGTTTAAATGATAATAATAATGAGCTTAAGCATGTGCCCGATGCCGCTCCAGGGATGAAGAAGGCTGAGAGGCCTGAGAGGACAAAGTGGCAGTGGCAGTGGCAC
This sequence comes from Drosophila athabasca, assembly GCA_008121215.1. Taxonomy (NCBI): domain Eukaryota; kingdom Metazoa; phylum Arthropoda; class Insecta; order Diptera; family Drosophilidae; genus Drosophila; species Drosophila athabasca. Next base: position 48,761,639 of record CM017794.1, read on the forward strand.
AGTTCTGGGCAGAGTCCTCATCCTGCTTCAACCTCGACCCCTTGAATGGTCGACAGTAAAGTCATAAATTTGTGCACATTAGACATAGCCGTCGTCCACCCTCATCCTCAAACCAAATCCTCTTCCCTCCGTCTCCCCTCCCTTTGGGCTGTGGGTGCGTCGATGTTCATCTGTTTTTATCCGCCCGGGAGCAATATTCACGCACAGTCCACGCACTCCACGCAATCCACGCACTCCACGCACTTGTTCGCAAACAACAACAAAAAACGAGAGGAAGGTAAAATAATTATTCGACACTGCATGGTAATTGAAATCATTGTTATCCTGTGTCCCCCCCAGGATGGGATGGCCTCTTCCTTTCCTGCTCACCCTCTCTGTCTGTCTGTTTTGTGTCCCTGTCTGTGGGCGAATGGCTGGGATTGGGATGGCTGCTGTGGCCCATTGTCAGGCTTATGCCAGGATTATTATTGTTTTGGGGCGATTTGCAGCCATTACTGTTTTGGTTGGGGTTAGCGATGGCCAGAAAGGACTCGCCGGGGGCTGCTATTGGAGGAGGTGTTAATTATTGTAATATGTTTTAGAATTTTATGGGTTTTTTGGTTTTTTCGGGAAATTATGGAAGGTTTTTTTGGGCAGGTTTTGGCAGGTTTGAATTGATATGTTATGGTATTGGGGAGACCTCTCTTGAAGAGTCGGATGATTGAGTTGTCTAAGGACCTCTCCTTATGTCGGTATGCTAAATATATTCTAAAACTCTCAAGTCATTGACTGGATGACTGAGCAAATACCGTGTTTTAAGCAAAATAATTAAGATGTTGCAAAGAAATCTTGTAATTAGCTTAAAAAATATTCAGAGAAAGAAAGAAGAGAGAAAAATCATATAAAAATATGAAAAATCTAGCAAATAAGAGTAAATTTAGGAACTTCCCTTGGCGCACATGCCATTGAAAACGTAGCTAATTTTGGGTTGAAATTTCATATGCAATCTTTTCAGAATTTACGGCCCCTCCTCTGGTTCTGAGTGCGAAATCAGTTGAGTGAAAACAGGCGTCACCCGAGGCGCCACACGAGCGGGTACAAAGTGTGCAAGTATTACCAATATTTTGCAGGTATCAAAAGAGTTCTAGAAATAGGAGGAGGGAGTACTGGGAGGGGAGGAGGGCGACAGCAGCAACAGTAGTCGGAGACGGGCCTCTGCCTGGGGCCATAATAATATAAAAACAAATTCAGCTTTCGGCAAATATGAAAGTGGGTAATATGACAAAAAAAAATATGAAAGAAAACAGTGCAATATAAATAATATACAATATAGTAGTAGAGTCTGGAGCCGGGAACCGGGAGCCCGGGAGGGCCATGGACGACACAGCGATATGACCAGAAGAGGGGGCCATAAACTGTGAACGGTTAGATAGATTAGGCCATGATTTGGTCTGTGGTCGGGTCTAACGTGTTGCCAGTGCCTGAGTGTGGTTGTGCTCATGATTTACGGATACGTTGAGATTTCGTTCGATTTTGGTTTCAATTTCGATTCGGATTTCAGTTTCGGATTTTCGATTTCGATGTGGATTTAATACCAATCCATTTCCATTCACATTCCTCCTATACCAATCCCTATCGTTGTCGACGTCGATGGCATATCAGGAGGACAGAGCTCTTTAGCTCTTTAGCCTGGCATAAGCTCCCCACTCGTTGAGTGGCATTAGATGGGGATTGCGTATCCAAACACCACTCACAACTCAGTTGGCCAGTTCCCAGGGAAGCCCAGAAGAAGAAGGATTGAACCGAAGAACGATTGATCGATTGAACGGTAGAACGATTGAACAGTTGTCAACCCGTGCCGTTCCTTTCCGTTGCTATCAGGCGATCCGCGCGGCGTCTCTGCTTTGATGCAACCTCGCAAATATCGCAATTGCAATTGCAATTGCAATTACATTATTTATTTTTACACTGCAAATCAATCGAATGGCTCTAGAGTCTAGACCCTGCAGCGCCCTCAGCCCCTCTATACCCCATCTGGCACCCTGTCCCTTTCCTACCTCCCTCCCACTCTGCGGCTGCTTACCCTTTCCTCCCTCCCTCTCCACTCTGCGGCTGCTTATCGCTGGGCGGGGGCTATAAATCAGAAGGCTATCTAAACTTTTAACTACAATTTGTGCCTTCTTTTTCCCCCTCTAACGCTGATAAATGACATTTAATTGCTGCTTTGGTCACTTTTTTTGTTGTTCCGAATTTATATAGATATTTATTTCCTGTCCTCGAACTTTGCTCGGGGAAAGAATTTGTAAGAAATTCGTGATTTCAAGCAGTAGAGTGTACAGTGCGTTTCGGCAGGGTAAGGGCATTTGTAAGACCCCAGAAATATTTTGAAAATCTTACATTTACCCCAGAAATATTTTGAAATATTTACATAATTATAAAAGACCATAAAAAGGCATCAAAGGATGCTAAAAATAATTTCTAAAATATTTATTTTAATGGAAATTTTTAATTAAATTCTTTTTCAAATAATTATGGAGTTTTATTTATATTATTATATTTATTATGTTTATATATTTATATTATTATATTTATTACCAGACATTTTCTAGTGCAATCTATGGCTTTTAATCTTGTCTTTTTCCCCATTTTCAATTCTCCTGTCTTACACCTATGATACGCAACTTTAAAAATCAGATTTATATATAGGGTTTGCCTCAATGCGAATTAATCAATTCTTTTGATTTTGGGTTTGGATTTGGGGGGTTCAAAGTCGTTGGATGGTGTCATTGCGAGCAGGAGTACGAGTACTCGTACGATGAGTGCCGCCTCGCATTGCATTGCCTGATATCTGCTGTTGGGGTTTTATGATTGCCATAAGGCCTGGTATCTACTGGTAGCTTTTATGACAGTACAAAAAAAACAAAAAAAACGACAAAAATTTGATATCGAAAATCGCAGTTTCTCATATTATCAGCAAGAGGGAGAAACGAAGCGAATCGGGTTGTATCCTAATTTCAATATTCAAACAGCGAACGTGACAAATGCCAGGGTTCGAATGGGTTTGGAAATTGATTTTTCTTTGTCAAACATTCCAAGCGGATGATGATAAACCGCAAGCGGAACCAAGGCCATAAATATTGTACAATATTTCTAGTTTCTTGATGTTGTATGAAAGTAAAGTAGAGGAAGGTTTTCCTCGTAGAGGAAGGTTTTCCTTGTGGTTTGCCTTTGCCTTTGTGTACTTATCGGTCGCCTACTTTACGATACTTTTACACTTTCGATTTTACAACTGGCCTCAGGAGAGGGGGAGGAGGAGGAGAAGGAGGAGTAGGAGGATATTGACATGTTTAGATGTCGTTATGTATTTACCATTTACCTCAGGATCGTAAATCATAACGCGTGTGCGGTGCGGTGCGGTGCGGTGCGGTATGGTGTATGCTATCTACACATGCCCACCCCCCACCTCTCTGGCAACCCTATCTGTACGTGTGTGTTTGTATCTGGCAGATACATGGCAGAGTTTAAGGCAGAGACACTGTGGGCATGAGTGGCTTTCTTTCCTTTTTTTATTTGGCGTACTGTCTGGCTTGGCTGGTGGGTTTTTGGATATCTTTATTATAGATTTACAATGCCCAATTTTCGTCTACTTGAAGGAGAAGGAGAAGTTGAAAAATATATGACAGGCGATGAGTTGCCAATGATTACGACGTGTGTCGTAAACATTTCATAAATATTGCTCTGATTTTCGTTGCGACAATTTGTTATTGACCAGCAAGGAGGTACGAGATACTCCCCGTACGGGGTGCTCCACCTCGTACATTGCAATCGCACCAAATGCATAGCATATGGCATGTGGCATGTGGCATGTGGCGGATATCGACCAGGGAATGCCCTGCTTTGGGGTTTTAGAAATTTAATAAATTATTTATATTTATTTATAGTTTGTATTATATTCTTTATTATATTTTTCATTATATTTTTTATTATATTTTTAATTTTATTAAATTTATCTTCCTATTATATAAAAAAGTTATGGGTCGTCTTCGTGGCGAGTAAAGTGAACACGAGTGAAGTAAACGAGCGAAGTAAACGAGTGAAGTGAACAAGTAAATTGAACGAGTGAAGTGAAGCGAGTGAGCTGGGGTTGGTTACTCGAGCAAAGCTGGTGTGCAGGGGTCTTGCTTACTAGATACATTTAAAAATTAATTATTAATATTTAAAAAGGTGCAACATAAAATAGAAATTATATATTTGAATACTTTTAAAAATTTTAAAAATTTCTCTTTATTCTAGAAATTTTTAGAACATTTTCTAGAAATTTGTAAACACTATATCTTATAAATCTGAATTTTCCCTCGATTTCTTGGAGTATCCCCCAGTCGATTATCTGCCTTTCAGAACCTTCAATATGGAATCGTAAGAGCCTCGAAATTTACAACAATCTTGAGGCCGGTAAAAGCAAAGTTTCCCTATAATTCTTTCTGATTAGCAAACCTCTTGAGAGGCGACAACGCATCACATACTTACTACAGTACGTGTCGTATACTTGTGTGTGTCACTGTATGGGTGAGTGAGCGATTGGCAGTCGGTCGCTTGGTCGGTTGGGCGGTTTATTTATTCGATAGGATATTTCGATTGCCTTTTTAATTGATTCGAATCGCTGTTCAATTGTTTGGTGTGATTGAAAATGGCTTAACAAATTTATTATTGAATTTATATCGATGAAATCGGTATGCCATATATAAGGTACATAGCACATCTATCTGGCACGATAGTTCCAGTGCCAGTAAATCATGAATAGAAATTTATTGGGGGCGAATGTTTTTTTTTCTGATTTCCAAGGCGGTTTCTGATTTTTGTGGGACTGATATCATTGGAAAAGTATGCCTTGGCCTCTTGTACTTGGGCATCTATGAATCAATGCTGTGCTGTGGTCACCGTTCAACTAGTTTGTGTTCTTTCAGCCAGTTAACCTTTGACCTGAGCAGACTATTAGTTTGGCATTTAGTCTGGCAATATTCAGACTCGTAATTTAGCTTAATTCGTGAGTCACCCACGTCGCAGACGACGGTGTCAAAGTGTCTCCAAAGCATTAGAGGAAGAGTCACCATTATTAATTGAGTCACACGAAGGCGTAGTACGAATCAAGATGATCCCACATACACACACACACACACATGGGTGTTGCTGATTGACCTTTCTGTGGGGGTGGGGCAAGGTTGTGTAATTATGTGGGAGATAACATTATTAGTTTCACAATTAAAGCCCACACACTTGAAGTAGACATATGTACCACTCGTGTCTGAGGTATCTTTAAAAGTAATCAAGTTACTGGGATTTTCAGTTAAAGCCAAAGAGATTTCCACACACACAGGATGCAGGACCCAGGACTGGGGCCAATCAGTCACCAGATCCCATATCCCATATCCCAGAGAGAAGGTAAGGCTCGCCACATCAACCAATATTTTCCACAACAAAAAAACAGAAAAAAAGAAAAAAGAAAAGATATATTTCCACAAACAAAGCGAAATTCATTTTCGCTAGAGAATGGAGAAAAAAGGCAAGAAAGGAAAAGCGTCAGAGGAAAGCATGTCGCGGCAAACGGAATTGAAAATTCAATGCGAATGTATGAGTGTGTGTGTGTGTGTGTGGTTGAGAGTGTGCTTTCCGCATATCCATGTCTGGTGTCGGTGTCGACGGGGCCCCAAAAAACAGTGCAAAGAGAGACAGAGAGAGAGAGATAGAGCTAAAAACATATCCGTGGGATACATGTAATGCCGGTAAATGAAATCCGCTTGTCGCTGCCTCGGTTGCCACTCTCCGCTGTAGCTGTAGCTGTATCTGTGTGAGTGAGAGAGTGTATGTATGTGTGCCAGAGACGGAGAGAGAGAGCCAAGCACACACTCATTCATTCATTCATTCAATGCTCATATCTGAAATTCAACTGCGATGGCGATGACAACGGCGTGTCTGCCTCACAGACACACAAACATACAGATACTGACACACACACACATACACTGACTGACTGGACCATGTTTTGTCCGTATCCGGGGTATCTGTGTATCTGTGGTTCAGCTATGGATTTTTCAATCCCCGATATCCATTTGTCCGCCCCAATGTCCGCACAGAAGATTTGCACATTAAGCGCCCCACACAGACACATAGATACCGCACACACAGAGATACTCTCACCAATACACAAACGGAATAATGAATATTTGCCCATATCCTCATGTCCCTGCCCCTTCCCCTGCCACAGCTTTTCCCTCCTCTTGCTTTTTCCCACCAACTGAACTTGGGGGTTTTTTTCCAATTAAACGAACACCACGTGAAGCTCTCGCTGGATGGCGGCTGGATGGCTGGATGACCATTGAAATGGACACTGCCACTGCCACACGGACATTGCCACACGGAGGACATTGCAATATTTTAAAATCACACATTATTCAAATAAATTTTTAACATTTTCCTGGCATTCGGAAAGGGCATGTCGGGGGGATTTGTGTCGCAGCTCGTTTTGGTTCCATGTTTCAGGGTTTTTTTGTAATTAACTTGGGAAATATGGATCTGGGTGCAACCTGTTTTTAAACGGGGAATACTCTGGGAATATATGTACATATATGGTAGATCTTGTAGTAGTAGGGCTACTTGGGATTTAAGTACTTGGGATAGAAATTATTATTCTTTGATTGGTTTAAGAAACTATTTGCAGGTTGAATCTCTTATAGAAATCAGAGATATTACCTTAGATATTTTCAACTATTTTTTTTTTATCGATTGTAATTTTATTATAATAATATTATTCCCGTTTATCCCAAAAACTACTTTTTAATATTTTTAAAAACTCTTTTAAAAATTCAATCTTTTTTTTATTATTGTATATTATGGAAATTTATATTGTTATATCAATATAAACTGTATAATCATGCTGCAATCTTCACACAAGATTTATAATCTTATCATAATCGAATACCAAAATGAATTTCCATGAAATTTCTCTCAAGTTAAGTTCAACTTATCTCAAAATACCACACACTTATCAAAGTCCAAGGAAATTTAAAAAAAATTGATTTGATTATTTTATGGAACGGTAATCTCCACTTATAAGAATTAAGATTTTTTTTAAAGTATTTTTTTTAAAGAATACAAAATGTGTTATTAAAATCCAGAGATTCATGCGAATATTTTATACAGGTAGATCATGGATAATGGAATAGAATATCAAAATAAATAGAAGGAAAAATTTAAGAATTATATCAATTATATCATTATATAAATTTTTAATGATTCCAGCACGATTATACAGATTTCATTGATATATGTACATAACAATAAAAGATTCCATAAAATAGGTACCTACATGAATAACAAAAGATTGAATTTTAAAATAATAGGCCTTGATGGAAAAGTACTCCATGTTAACTATTCCAAATCTTCCTGTTCTAATGCTCTTAAATATTTTTCATACAGAAATAGACCATAACCTGGCTTTAATCAATGATCTCATTGATTTTAGCGATTTGATTTAAATGATTTTGTGAAATAAAACACTGATGTTTCCATGTTCCTATAGTTATAACTTAGAACTATAATTCAGGCTTATGTACATATGTAATATACAAGTGTACCTATGCACATATCTACATATATCTATGTTGTGGAATCCATTATAATTCCACTACTTCTTCCATATTTGCAATATTTTCACCTTCACACACACACACACACTTTTAACCAGAAGTTATACATGCATATGTATACCCCTTCGTTTGAGTACTTACCGTCGGGAGTACGTTTCTTGGGCAGCACCGCCTTGAAGGCGGACATGGGCGCGTAGTCGCGAGGCGATGTCGACGCCGGCGGCATCTGTGGCTGTTGCTGCTGCTGCTGCTGTGGGTGCGTGTGGGTGGGCTGCTGCTGCTGGTGCTGGTGGTGCCCCAGAGCGGCGTCCACCGAGATTTGGGCCTGCTGCATGCGCTGGTGGAGCAGCTGGGTGGGCGAGGGTATCGTGGCCATGGCGGTCAGTGCACTCAGATCCCGCACCTGCAGCGATGCGATGGACGACGATGTGGAGGAGGAAGATGTTGACGAAGACGATTGCTGCTGCTGCTGCTGCTGTTGCTGTTGCTGCTGCGTGCTGGCCAGGAAGGGATTGCCAGGAAAATCGGCGGCAATGGCAGGCTTGAAGTTGCCCAAACTGTAGTCGAGGGGCAGGTGGTGCTGATGGGTGGGCGGTGCCGCCGAGGCAGCCGGATGCAGGAGATGCTGGCCCGGATTCGCTTGCAGCTTGGCCACGTCCATCTTTGGGCACTGATTGAGTTTTTTTCTTTAACGATATGTTTTGGAACTATTCTTAGATCCTAACTTTGGTTCTTGTTTGGCTTGGGCACTGGAACTGTTTGGAGTTTACGCGACGGCATGGGACACACGGATACGACAACGGATGCGAATACGGATGCGAATGCGGATGCGGATACGGAAGCGGGCTCTGTGTTCACGCGCACGACTGAGAGGAGGAAGTGTCACAGATTTCAGATTTTAGCTTCAGCTTCGGCTGCTGCTCTGCTGCTGGCCATTGGAGGAGGAACTACTGTCTACTGTTGGGTTCGGAGTCATCGAGCGGACTAAACCGTAAAACCTAATCAGGGCCCCGATTCCGATTCAGAGTCCAAGTCGAAGTCACGGAGTGGAATCCAAATGGAACACTGGGAGCGTACTGCTGCTGCTGGTGCTGCTGACGCCGGCGCCTGGACTGAGAGTGAATCTGTGTTTCGACGTCGGATTTGTGCACTTGACTTTCTGTCCGGAACGTTTATCGGAACACCACACGACGCTCGCTCGCACTCGCTCTCTGAATTCTCGATTGCGATTTCGCCAAGATTGGAAGAAATCTGGATTTGGTCAGCGGCGTCGCGTCGCAGTGCTGCCAGCGAGAGAGAGAGAGAGACGAGAAGAGAAGAGAGCGGACGCGATTTTAACGCCCGAGTGTGTAACGCGTCTGTTTCTGTCCGCCGTTTCAGCCGGACTGAAGACCGAAGAGAGCGCACCGGTCCGCTGCGTTCCAACCAGACCAACACTCATTCCAACAAGAACCACAACCCACCAACCCCACAAGCGACAACCCGATGGGTGCGAGTGAAACGGCACCACACCTTCTCTCCACTTCCAATAACAGTACTGTTTGAGAACGAAATGGAATTGAAACACACACCACCATATTGCTGGTTCTTTGTGCTGTCTGTCCTGCTCTGGCTCGTGCCTGCTATCTCTCGCTCTTTCTCTGTCTGTCACCCCTGTTTCAGGCCACGCCTACTTTCCAGCATATTTCGAACTTAATCTGGATTTGGTATTTGGTATGCCTGTTGCTGTTGTTGCTGTTTCTGTTGTTTCTGTTGTTGTTGTTGGTATTTTTAGTGCGCATACCGCTTTGATTCGTTCAAAAATCAATGCGCCGCGAACAATGGTTTCGCTCTGGATCGTACAGGGGGTGGAGATAGAGAGAAAGAGTGGGGGAGAGTGGGGGTTGCGGGGGGCACGTGTGCGTGTGCGGGCCTTTGGTTTTACCTTCACTTCATTGAAAGAGGTAAGGGGTGGGGTCGATCTTTGGTGGCCATCCATCGATTTGCGGTAATCGCTGTTGTCTTCTAGTGCCATTTTAAGTGCCCCCCATGCCATTTAATTTCAAGTGGTTGCCAGCCACCCATCACCCCCCAGAACGGCACTCAAGTGCAAAAACTTTTACACTTGAGCGAGCATTTCTATCCCCCAATTACCTTTTCGCCTTTTGTGTGTGTGGGTGACTTTGAGTTGGCATTCGCGATTCGCTATTCGCGATTGGTTTCTGGCCATAACTTCAAATGGAAACCATTTCCCCCATAAAACGAGGTGCCTTCAATGGGTTTCCTTCTTCGATAAAAACAGGGAAGGGGGAGGCTAAGTGATTTTAGTTGGGAGAGTATCAGAAATGGTGATGGAAGGTGGATAATAATAGTACTAGGGAGAGTCATTCCAGAAACTCTTTGAAAATATGCTTAAAGACACACATTCTTACAGATATATTCTTTTAGGTGGACAGAAGTTGCGTTTAAGGATGAGTTTTACCTTTTAAATTTAAGGGAATTTTGTCTTAGATCTCTCTCAAGTTTTGGATAGTCGTGGCCCCTATATTGAGTTCCGTTTAAGGATGATTCCAAAATGGTTAATCTATGAAAAGTCTCACCTTCTAGATATGAGGGATCTTTTTCTTTGATATGGATCTATGAAAAGTCTTACCTTCTAAATTTAAGTGATCTTTGTCTTTGATATCTCTCTGTTACATAAAAAAGTCTTGGGTCTTCTTTGTGGCCCGATGTTTCGCTTATATCCATCCCAGAGAGTAAGCGAGTGAGCCGGGGGTGGCGATCAAGTGAGTGCCTAGAGTAGCGAGTGAGCCTGGGGTTGGCGATCAAGCGAAGCGAGTGCGTAGGCTAGCGATTGCCCCCTAGTAAAGATACATTCTAGTCCCAGACTCTGTTGCAATTCTCATAAACATAAAATAACTTGATTTGAGTATCTCTAAACATTATTTATGTTATTTATTTATTTATAAGAATAGATGAAATATATTCAATATTAAATCTAAGAGGCTTAAGTGATTGTGTAGACTACTAGTAAATCTCTAAATATTTAAAGTTGCTCTCTAAATAAGACATTTTTTGTTTAATCTCTTCGTTTATATCATTATAATAGCTGCCTTAAGAACTAAGATATTCCAAAATGTTGGGAGAACTTGTGGCACATTAAAAGCATTCAGATTGACCTAGAAAGCCGCCCTCTGAGTATCCATAATTCTCCGAATACTACATAGTTCTCCCTACAAGTATATTCATGATGAGAATTACCGCACAACAAGTCACAGATTTCTCATGGATCTTTTCATATCCCAACTATAATGTCACCCCAATCATTTTTTTTTCTTAGTTTCTAAGCTTTGGGAGGGGCGACTGTTTTTTTCTTGTTTTGAACAAAGCTTTTTGTGTCCCATAAATAAGACATTTTTGACAGGCATCTAATTTTTAAAAACTCATGCATTTAATTGCGACATTAAAAGCCCAACTTGGAGTACAAATATCCAGTTGCAGATCCAAAACTCTCCCCAAATGCTCGCCCCATGAGAGAGGGAGAGGGCGTCTGGTTTGTTTTTTTGTTGTCTGGTAGATCGTCGCACATGTCGCCTCGATGTTGTCGTCGTCGTTGTCGTCGTCCCCCATCTCGGAATTATGACAAATATTTACAAACACACAGAGCTAATGTTCCCATTTCAACGGGCACATAAATAAGTGTTACGAGTCCCCCCCAGCCCTCCCCCGAGCCCCCACGTATTCGTCACAGATTTGAATACGAGTACTTCCCGGCTCGTTCCAGATCCCAGCTTCGGGAGCGGAGAGTATTTGTGTCACTTAGTTTTTGGCCAACACATGGCAACGATTTAAAGAATTACACACTAAATTTAGTATCGCGAGACTTCGGAGAGTGTTCGGAGAGAGTTCGGAGAGTGCGGGGAATGCAGTGTGTGGAGTGTGAACAAAATGAGGTCTGGCACTGGTTCCGATTCCCCTTCATTTGGCTCCATTCTTTCCCCACTCTGTCACTCCGCCAAAGATCCAATTAGAGAACTACAAATCTGGCTGACATGCAGAATCGCTAGAGAGTGACGTGCATCCATTAAGATCTGAAGGAAAAGTATGTGGATCTAGGGAGAAGATTAAGATGTCTGGGGGAATGGTGTGGGTATAGCTTGGTGTAGGTTGTGTGACAGTTTTTTGTCTAGTTAATTTCTATAATTACAAGAGATGATCATCATTGATCATTGTTGTGCGGTAATTCTCATCATGAATACTTGTTCGGGGAACTATGTAGTATTCGGGGAATTATGGATATTCAGAGGGTGACTTACTCATCTCTTACTCATACTTGGATTAAACAATATAACCCCAAAAACTGCGATTTTCTGACTGCGCACTTTCATAATTTTCACTCAACATTTGCAGCGCGAATATCCACAACATTTATGGATTGAAAACAGAATTGTTCGACTTTTCACAGGATTTTGTTGAGTGTGTTGATAGAGTGCATATACCTGAAGACATAGCCAGCCAAAGCTAAAGGTTTCTACCATTTGTAATTCGTTTAAAAAGGGGAAGATGATCATTGATCATATCAAAGCAGTTTTAAACATTAAGGTTTCTTAGTGTAGTTTGAGATATTGTATTGATTTAAAACAGAATCCTGAATCAACATGGAAAAAATGAAGAAATTATGGTCAAGGAAGGGTCAAGGAAGGGGCATGAAAGGTTTTTTTCTTCATAGAACCAAAGGAATATAAAATATGCCATTATGCGGCAATACCAACCCAAATTACAACCATTCTCCTTTAACTCTTTGCTGAAAATATGGAAATGGAAGAAAACTGAATGAAATATTACAAAACAATAGATATAGAAATGTTTCCTTCAATAAAACTCTTGATAAATAGGGAGTATCTTTACTGTGAATCACATTGGTGTAATATTATTCCATATTTTTAATAATAGTAGTTTGGATTTCCATAAATGGTGGAAGATATTCCAAAAACTGCTTCAGAGTGCAGATAATTTGAATATTCCCAAATTGTTTCATTTACCGAATTAAACACATTCCTAAAGACTTTTACAATATCGTCTGCCATTCGATGGTTCTCTGGTTTTATATGATAAAATCATAACCCATAACGGGCCCTACAATGTGTGTTAAAGTCAGACATCATATAAGTGCAATACGTGTGGTAGGTAGGTAGTCTGATAACTGTATAGCTCAGGTTTTTATTTGAGAATGCTATCTATACAGTCGACTGCCTCTAAGCAGAAACCTTTTTCGAACGATTCTCGATTCGATTCGATTGGATTGGATCCAAATACGATACGATACGATGCGATGCGATTGCCCGGTTGTAATCATGAACAGAACTGAACTGAAATGAAATGAACTTTTACAATGGATAATAAAATATATTTTTGACATGAATTTTCAATCAGAATTTTAATAGCCCTTAATAATAACATGGCTATCAGTTATCAGCACACACTCAACTCAACTCAACAAATCGGTTATCAAAGTAATTTTCGTTTGTTCGCTTTTTGGATGGTCGGCAGTGCATTCCGCCTCCGTCCCAGGCTATGCCACTGCCTCCCTTTCTGCCTCTGCCTCTGGTCTATGCAATCATCATATAGCCAACCCGGCGGTACCCCCGATACCCCACGATACCCGTAGCCAGAGGCGGGAAGCCGATACCATAGTCAGCGACGATCCATCTCGTATTATGTACCTCTGTGTGGTGGCAATATTCATTCCATTCCACCACCGAAGCTATAAATAATTTATTTATAGCTCTTACTCCACTCCACCTCCACCTCCGCTCCACTCTGCGGTACGGCGGTGTTCGGTGTTGGGTGTTCGATTGTTGATTTAGTGCCTCTTTATAGATCGATAGTTTGTTGGGTTGCTGCTCAGGGCTGTGGCCGCTCGTGCGGGACTGGAAACAGGATGAGTAGCCTCTGGGCTCTGCCTCTGGATCTACTCTCTCTCCGACTGACTTTGAACCGTGGATGGAAAGCGTGGACGCCTTTTGGTGTGTGGGGACGAGCCTCTGCCTCTGGGTATGGATGGGGTGGGGTGGGGTCTTATCTAATCATCAGAGCCTCGGTACGCGATGGTGGGTCGCAGATCGATTGCGCTGTGGATAGGCCGTTCGATAGGCCCATATATTTAACCTAGAGGCGGCAGATTGAAATAAAACTCGGGTTTTATAGCACCCACAGCCCAGCCCCCCACACATCCACACCCTCACATCCCCTAACTCTATGTAAACTATGGATGTAACTACATGGTAGTACTGGTACTGGTACTGGTACTCCCCGTCTTCTTGCACCATAGATCCCAAATAGAGAAAACGCGTAAATGGGAAATGTGTATAAATATTTATGACACGATTTATACAAACAGCAATTTGTATTGTAATTATTGACATTGTACGGGTTCCGTTTCGTTTTCTGCATGCCTAGATATAGGGTTACTGCTGCAGAGGATCCTTATCGCAAGATAATCGTCCTATGAGAGATGAAGCTCTGCTTGAAGGATGATTATAGTCTGTTAAAGATTAAGCTCAAAGAAGAATTTAACATCCAGCATTTCTTCCCTCATTTCAGAACTTTAAAGCTTAGGAATGGAGCCCCTGTATGGTACCTCTTTGGTACCCCCTAGATCTCCGCTGGAACCTCCTCCCACTGGGAGGTGTTTGCACCTTTGTTGATCGATATTTGTATAATTTACAACACTTAAACGCGTCCCGTCCACCCAATGTAAATAGAGGGCCCAATGGGGCAGAGGGCAGGGCAGGGCGGGGCGGGGAGAAGTACTCTACTCTGTGGATGGCGACACGGAGTCTACCGGTCTAGACTCGACTCCAGAGGTTAGTGCTCGATTTTATTGATAAGTTGTAATTATGTTTACGACTTCTTTACGTTCTGTTCTGTTCTGTTTGGTTCTGCTCTGTTTGCTGGGACTACCTTTGGGATAGAGAGAGATAAACTTTCAGATATACTCGTAACTGTAAATGCTGTATTTATTTAATGGTCACACCTTTGTGGAGCAGAAGGAAGCAGAGAGTAGCTTTGGGATTGGGTATCAGTCTTTCGCCTAAAAGCTTACGGATTGATCTATTCTTTGGGGAGCCAAATATTTAATGTAGTAGGGTTTCAGAGGCATTTAGGGATAGTTGAAAGCTTCTGTAGAGGTATGATATATCCCTCGGATCCCCAGATGTTCCTTGATATCTTCCTTAACATTTCCAAATCGCAATATTAAGCAAAGATCTGTAAATTTTCTTTCGAAGTGTATAGTTTTGAGTATATAAAGGAACATCAAGATAATAATGGTCAGTGGAACAGTTTTAACGTCTGTTGTGGTTATAAGGCTTCTATAATTATAATCTAAACATATACTATATTGTTTTTTAGGTGGAATACATCCTTAAACATAACCCTAAATCAGAAAGTGACCCAAGTTTACTTTCACTATCAAATATTTATTCATCTTTTATCGATTATATAAAAACTAAAATTAAACCCATTGACCCAATTCCGCTTCCCCGTGTATTTATAACAATTTTCATGTTTTCCTAACACTCCCCTCCCCCACCCACCCCACCCACCCCTCCCTCCACAATATCTAGAGACCAAAAAATAAATAGAAACGGAAAAAGAGACAGAGATAGAGATAGAGACAGAGAGTGAGGGAGAGAAAGAACAACAGTGTCCAAAAGCTAATTACCAAACAAACGAAACTCGATTGAATCGATTGATTTTCGATTCGTGGCCAGATAAGCAACCATTGCCCCGATAAAGATTTGTTATCACTGAAAACAGAGGCGCAATCGCAGTCACCACATTCCCACACCCACCCACCACCCTTCCCCTCCCCCAGGAGGCCCTCCTCCTGCCAGACGGGGTAGCTCCACCATGCGCAGTGGCGAGTGAGCGGTGATTGGATTGCCCCAATGCCGAGTGGGAGGAGCCCGACAGCCCACAGTGGAACCCCCAATTGGTGGCCTCCAACCACTGACCGTGCGAGGGAATGAGAGGTGCGAGTAGGCCCCACATTGGTTTGTGTGTGCGAAAAGAGCACAGCCATATGCCAAAAAAACAAAAAACATATAAAAAAAATATAAAAATAAAAACCGAAAATCGAAAACCGAAAGATAACAAATTCTACAAATGGTAGAGCCATGTTCTGGGCGGAGCCATCATCGGTTTAGGGGGGCAGGGGAGGGGGGGCTTTCTGCACCACCAAATCAAGGTAAAACAAATACAAATCGAACAAATATATTTGCGCACATTCTGCTTTATTTAGTTAGCAGAACCCAACAAAAATATATGGCTCTATATGTCCGATACATATATGTAAATATATACTTGTACTCGCACTCGTACACCTGTCCTGTCTATACGTTTCACTGCGCTTTTAAATAATTAAATAGTGATTTCAATGTAAACAGAAGAGTGAGAATGGTTTCCAGCTCCCAAAAGCAATCAAAGAAGAGTTAAATTCACAAGAATATTTCCTACATATTGAATGGGGTTTTTTGTTGATATTTATGATTTAAGGACAAGCAATGGAACATTTTGATAGCTTGTGTATTTATTTGAGGAATTTTAAAGGAATTTGGCACTCATTGAAATTCAAATTCAAATCCTTCCAATCCATCTTTAATGTTTTTATTATTGAAAAATTAAATGAAAGTGACTTGATATAGTTAAGAATTGATTTTGAAAGCTTTAATATTTATTTTAAGAACTTTAAAGGAATTTAGTGCTTATTTTTTGTAGCATTTTATTTTATATTTTTGAAGAATTCAAATCCTTCAAAGTTTGGTTTATGACTGCGAATAAAGATATTCTTTAAATGACTTATGTTTCCATCATTAGGTTATGTTAGGTTAAAGTGATAGCTGCGGAGAGCATCTCCCCCCAGCTCACATGGACCTATTAAAGGTTCGTTCTAATGCAAGTTGCTATCCTTAATTATTGAAAAATTAAATGTCAGTTGCTTGATATTTTTAAGAATCTATTTTGAATGAGAGAAACTAGATAAAGTTATATATATTTATCGTCTGTTTGATTATATTTTAATTTCAAGAAATTACTGAAACAAAGTTCCTGTAGTGGGAGGCAGCCTTCAATCTTCGTTGATTATTTCCTTAAAAATTATTGCACATAAATATTTATGAAATGAGAATTATTCCGAGCGTCGGTAACGAAGCTTTATTTTATATTCTTGAAAAGATATTAAGCATTTCCATGGGATTTAATGCGTCTATTAAACTTTTTCTATCATTTAGGTAGAAAAAGTTAAGAATAATCCTTGAAATTATTAAAATATTTGCACTCGCACAGAGCAAATGGTAAAAAGTATATCCACAATTTACATCCGCTTAGATTCTTCGTCTCTCATTCGAGTATGCACCAGATATTGAATATTCCGCTCATTCGAAAGTGCTGATTGGTGCTTTAGACAAAGAATAGGCCACATTTTCATTGCCATTCGCTTATTTCATTAATTATTCCAAACAGCTTATAGAATTTCATTATTTACAAATAGTTTACAGAATATCCAAATGGTTTGCAGGAAATGGTTTACCGGTTCAGGCATTATTCCCACATATCTCTGCTAGGATCTTCAAAGTCTTTAATTACTGACGAAAGGAGAGTGCCTTTCTTTCCATTACTAAATTAAGAACAGTCATCTTTAACCAAGCTCAAAATAGTTGGGGGAAAATGGTTCAAAGAAAGCATAAATTGCTCTTATTACAAATGAAGATGTCCATGGCATAGCTGATCTCAAAAAGTTAATTCGATAAAGATCTGACACAATACGATAATTAGAACAAACTCCCATTTGATTATTCGAGTCTAAATTTAGAACCAAGACGTTGAAGGGCTCTCCTGACATTAATTGTTCCATGGAGTATCTCTAGAATCCAGATAATTAACATTTGTCCATTGTCAAAAGTGTCAAGGCGGTTACTTGAAAAGGCAACGACTCCAGCTCCAGCCTCAGCCTCAGCCTGAGGCTCTCGGCTCCATCTGGGCTGATCTCACGCCTCCGCAGGGTGCGAGTATCCCAGTATCTATATACTCGTAAAGTATCTGAAGCTCAAACTGTGTGTGGACTGTGGCTCGTTGTGCAATTAAGAGAAACCACAGAAAAACAACAGAACACAACAGAATGTCTGATGGGAGACCGAGAGAGACACCCGCACAAAAGCCAAACTGTTTTCGATGATGTCATATGTGCATAGGCCACATCTGATATGAGTCTCTGTGTGTGTCTGTGTGTGTGTGTACTATTTGCAACCACTTTTAGATGATCAACATCCAGCACCCAAAGTGGGAATCCAAATTCATGTGCTCATTAATTTATCCAGCCAACCAGCCACCAACCAGCACAGAGATGGAAGCCCCCCCCAATGGTGGGGCATGGCATTGCATGCTCCGATGGATGATGTCTCCTTCGTCTCACTGTGTAATGTATCGCACTCGTTCGAGTGTATCTCATGGATAATTGTCTGGGCCGAGTATCTGTTGCGCTGTTGCCCCCGGAATCTAGACAGTGTGGCCAATTTAGTCTGCTTTGGCAAATCAATTAAATTCAATTAATCCCCCAACACTCTTAATGGAACGTAATGAAAAGGGTGACATGACTACGATGCGGCCGGCCACAGTATCTCCATCTGTATCTGTATCTCTATATCTGTATCTCTGTGGCAGCGCCAACGGATACATGACGTTCCGGAGACACCAATGCCAGGCCCAGTCCCAGGGCCCAGTTCAAACCCAGACCGGATCGGACTGGTGACTGGTGACTGGAGCCGCGTTGGGGTTTGATTGAGTGGAAAAAATCGCATGACTGAAACGATTTGACATTCACACTGCTCAGAAAAAGAGTGCAACAAGGAAATCAGATCCAAGAGATATAACAGAGAGCTTTTAAATCGAAGGATTATCAAGAAAAACTATAGAATTTGTAGATGTAGATGTAGATATGTTGCTCAGCAATGAATAGTCCTCCATCTATTGCTCTCAATAGTTGTATCCCTAATTGTTCTTTCAGTGCATTGCACATTTCTTTCTCTTCTTTTATATTGCTTCCCAACGTCCCCCCCCCCCCCCCCAACGCCCCCTCAATGCTGGGGATTCACATTGGTTAATTGTAAAAAATATCGGTCTCCCGGTTCCCCGAGTTTTGATTCAACATCACATTGCAAAAATGTTTCTCACGCTTCGGAGTTTGACATTTTCGAACTTTTGCATGATTTCAAAAACTTAATTGTTTTTAACTGTTTTATTTGTCTTTTTCCCCTCATTCGGATGGAGAAAGGAGAAAAGGAAATTGGGAGCAGAAGTCGTAAGTGTAATTGCAGCATTGCAGTAGTTCATGGAAATGGCACCACAACTGGAGGGAGTTGTAGGAGAGAGAGAGAGAGTTCTGAATTGGGAAGAACATAGTGGAAATAGGAGAAGAGTGGAGTAAGGAAATATTAATAACTAGTTGGGGGTTGTGTGAAAGTTAGAAAGTTATTAAGCTGGAAGAAAGCTAAAGGAATTTTGTATGTGATGAAGTGCTGAAGTCGAGAGTCGATTCTATTAAAAGCACTAGAAACTATATACCGTTGTTCCTGCTGCTTTGTAGATCGAATTATTCCTTGAATGAACCCTCTACCATATCATATCTACTACTAATTCCCTTTTTCTTCTAAAATTACTAATATTCTCATATCCTTCACGCAATTAGAAATTGCTTAGTTCTTTTATTCCGATTTGTTCTAACTTTCTCAACGATTTTTTGCAAGAATCGTTAGAATTTTTAATTTTATTTTTAATTATTATAAAAAAGAAAATAATAATGCAATACAAAAAAAATCGAAAATAAATATCTGATTTATATAAAAAAAATTTAAAATAATTTAATATTGAATTCAAATATCTTTTGAACGGGGATATATATGGATTAATGTAAATATGTTATATATTTGTGATCTGTACTTCAACACCTTTCGATTGGTAGATAGATAAATTCCAAGAAAGGTGAACAAAATGAAATGATTTGGGGAAACCCATTTTTTCAAAAGATAGCTTCATTGATGGGATTTGGAATTAATAGCATGGAATAAATAGCTAAGGATTGTGTGTAGTAAAAAGAGAACATTAGAAACTTAGATATGAGATGTACAATCGGTAAAATAAAGAAAATAATGTCGATCTATGGCGTAGTTGGGGTTTACGTACAACAAAATGTAAGTCTTCATTGTTCATCATATATATTATTCTGCAAACTCCTTTGTCATCATACTTGGTATTTACTTATGAGAACTCCGCCTGTAATTGTATCCTTGCCATTCTCTTATTATGACTGCTTCCGTTTTGTGGTCTCAATTTACTCGAACAATGTGCCCAAAACAATCATTTAAACCGTTTAAGGCCAAAACAAAATCTGATAATCTGAAAATTACCCACAACATGAAGGCATGACAAAAGGGTTGGCCCCACCCCCAAACATATTTCGGGGCAGAACAAAGCTTTGAAACAATTTGGCGAAATCATGAATAAATTTTGCGGTTAAATTGTTGCATAAATACGAGAGCAAACGAGAGCAGAGCAGAGCGGAACAGAAGGCGCACGTGGCATGGGTCGGAACATACGGTAGCCCTATAATTATGGGATAATGTCGGAGTTCGATCCGTTGATGGGGTTGGGTGAGGAGTGGGAGGTGGGAGTGGGGGAGTCATGCGAGATTGGGATCAAAGGGTAAGTCTGTGCGGCAATATTGGGCCATCTACGACAAGGCAACAAGGCAACACAAAAGGAACAATCAGCGCCGCAAGGCGTCATATCCGTGGCCCTTATCCTGCCACTGTATCCTGCCACTGTTTCCTCTCTCCCTGTGCCGCACACCCCTTTTTGTAATCGCTTTGCTCACGCCTCAGTTCACATGTGACAATATAATAACAACATCTCGGGGGGTAGTGGTTGTGGGCCAAGAAAACACGAACATCAGAACATAGAGCCACCAAAAACCGCTGGAGGAGGCACCGGGAGGCTAATGGAAATGGAAAAAGAACAGACGGACGGACGGCCCAAAATGTGCAACAAATTGAGCAGCGAACCTCAAAACTGGGTTAATCGGAAGGGGTAATTATTTTAATTAGAGCCAGAACGCTTTTGCTTATGCAAAAATGTCACCTAATAATACCCTGGGCCACAGCGAGCTGAGAGACAGACAGAAGGACATTCATTCATTCATCTATTCAACTGCGGCGATTAGCCCGCACCTTCGCGGCGATTGTACGTTTAGCAACAGTTTTTCCACAAGCTAAAGTAATTAAGCAAATTACTAAGGCCACCAGGAGGAGTGAAACGGGAGGGGGGAGGGAATGAATGCAGGACCATGGAAATGTGGGCTCTCTGAGCTGGAGATGGGAGCGTGAAACTAGAACTCGAATATCGACTTTTGGTAATGAACGATAGATGGAATACTCAATGCTCAGTGAAAATTAATTTAATTTATTTATTACCTATTTATTTAAATGAAAAATTATTTCATTTATTTATTTATTATTTATTTGAAAATTATTTCATATGACTCTTCATTAAAATACGCCTAAAATGAATCATGAAACCTCATACCAAAGCATAAGGAGTGTACGCTTTTCAATTGTATAAAAAATATTCCATGTATTTCCAAGTTTTTTAGAGTATCATATCATATGATAGCATGTCCCTAGTTTTTGCTATACCTGGTGAATTGGGACTCCTGTATTGTTCTACTACCAATTTTACAATTATAATAGAATCCCATTGGATAGCAGTATATATTTATAGTGACAGAATAATATGTTGCAGATTTAATTTGATATAAATAAGGACTTTATTTTAATTATAAATTTCTAAAAAATTATATTATGTTTTCCAGTAAAATGAAGCTGATAAAAGTTCTAGTCCTTCACCAAAAAGGGACCTCCTATTGTCTTTCTTTGGACATCGATTACGAGTAATGGCAATCCATTAATAATCGAGCGATAACCACCAGGTAATTACATACATATATCTTAGGAATTATAAAAGAATACTTCCCAAACAATGCTCAAAAGTTCTTAAATATCTAGAAATTATTTTTAACCTAACAAAGGGTTGAAAACTATTTATTTATTAATTTATTTTTACAGCAGGGTTTTACAGGGTACAGCACTAGCTGCTAGAACTTTTAGCTGGGTTTAGTCACATCTCTTTAAAAACCTATCACGAATTAAAAGGCAGGTCACAACTCACGCTCCCATCTCTAACTCCGGTATAAAATACAGTAACTCCTTCATTTTGTCAGCTCAGCTCAGCTCAGAGCCCGAGCCAGAGCTCTGCATCGAATAAATTCCCCAAAGAAATCAAGCTAAAAACTATTCACAGGTCAGACTAAGAAGGAAGCACGAGAAGGTGCACCCATAACCCCCTTCCACATCTACATCTACATTTACTCGTATATCCAGGGATGTTTTATGTGTTGTTGGTTGTGGTTTGTGGCATTCTCTATTTGCATATTATGTCATCAGCAGTCCATCAGTTGTGTTGTCTTCAGGGACCAAACGGAGGACCGACCGTCAGCTGGCCGTTGAGTGGCGGGAGGGAGGGAAGTGGCATTAGGTGGGGTCCTAGCCCTAGCCCTAGCCCATTGTTGAGTGTAAAGTTCAGAGATTATCTTGTGCATTTCCCCAATTGGGCCACAGAGTGCATAACTAGTCATTAGAGTCACCTTTTGTTGGCATAATTAAAACACACACACACACATGCTGGAAAGTCGTAAAGTTAATAACAAGTTGTGGCCAACCATTTATTAAACGTAACGAGGTTAGTAATGCTCATCGGACTGTCAGCGAGGTCTTTGGCTAATATGCGTTTAAGCAGATTAAATGGAGCTCTAAAGGAAGTCCATTATGGACTCGTTTTATGGTTATTCTTCCAGTAAATGCTGGTGATCTAAAGCCAATCTTTGAGAGAACATTGAATCAGTAGTGGGGATTCTTCAAGGGTGCGGTGTGCTCTCTTCTCTCGACTCTCCACCCAAGTTTGATTTGTTTCAATTGAAGCTAAAAGTCGAGTGTAAAGAACCATCGAAGAAATCTCCATACGGAACACGCAACTTCAAAGAGGAAAAGGCCCCGATTGCCGATTCCTGGGATCATTTTTATGACGGTTGCGTGACTGTTGGCCATCTGGCGGTGATCCCAGATCCCAGACCAGAACAGATCACATCGGAACCTATAGACAGCAGTCCATATAGGCGATGACACTGCAATCCCGATCGAGACCGCTTGGTTCCGTACCCCATCGATATGATGGGGGCTGCCGATGCCGTTGCCGCGGTCGATGCTGATGGCTGACCAATTAATTGTCATTAAGCGTATTTGAAGATTTTTAATTAAAGCAAAATCTTCAGCTTAATTTAAATTGATCGCCCCACAGTCGCACAGTCGCTGCCTGCCGAAATGTTTTCTCAATGACATTGCGGCCGACGCGTCGTCGGTGGCGTCGGCGGCGGCGGCGGATTGTTGTGTTGTTTTTGAGGGGGCGTATGCAGGGTGAGGAGGTAGAAAAGGAGGGAGCGATTCCACACTCTCCTTACCGGAGATCAAAAGTGGTCAGTACTTGTACATATGTATATCAGGCAGTTAAGGGGTATCCACGGACTTTAAGGGAGATTTTTAAGGGATGGAATTTGAGCAGGTTTATTGGAAATATTTAGGAATATTTTTACTATAAAGATTATTGGCTTTTCGAGGATACCTTTACTTATTCTTATTTATAGCTTATTAGTTTATGTTTGGATAAATCTATCCTTGTTTTAATTGATCTTTAGACCCTTATATATAGCCCTGATCACAATAATAGGTATACCCATCTACGTATAGTTGAACTTAACAGAAAATATTTTTATTCAATATTTTAAACTTAAAATTGGTTCTCAGTTATTTTTAAAGTATTTGTTTTTAGTAAATTAAACTTTAATATAATGTAGGATAATGTTATAAAAGAAAAGAGAGCCATTTCTACTTCAGAGTCAAAGTCAGGCTGTATTTATCTGGATCTATCTAATCTAATTTTGATTCAAAAAGTCTAAGGATTATAAAAAATATATTTTCTCTCTCAGTTTTAATAATTATCTAACTTAGTTGTTAGTCAAAGTAGCTTTAGGTTCTCATCATCTTTCCACCAAACTTTCCATCAATATACATAGTAAGGCGCCTTAGCTTCACTCGTGCACCAACCCTCGGCTCACTCGCTTCGTATGCTCCCGCGGTTAAAAGTCAAATATTGGACGACGAATCACATTTATTCATTTTATGGGAATTTATCGAATTGCACTCTATTTTTTTAAACTATCTTCAGACCCTTTTATATATATCTAGATGTGTAAAAAAAACTCTATATTTCTCTGTCATCTACGTAAATTTTCATTGGAATAATCTATCTATGAATCGAACAATACGTTCTAGAATCCTGTGTTTCCTCATCCTGCAGCAGCCTGCCTGATGAGTGGTATCTCCCAGTCGTTGCCTCATCTGCATATTAATTTCTTATATGGGATATACTACCCCCCAAAGAAGTGGGGGTAGTTCTCCCCGTTTAATCATAATGCCCATTGAGCAGGCGAATTGAATTGTTTCGGTGGTACTCCATTCGAAATCAGCAGCCGCAGTTTTGACACAAGAGGCGGTGCCACCAGATACAGATACAGATACACGTACTGTGAGGCGCGCAGAACCAAAAGTTGAATTTCAATTTCCATTTTTTTAAGCACCACAACACTCCTCTCCCCCTCCCCCTCCCCCTCTCCCTCCCCGTCCCATGCGAGTGGTGGGATGATGGAGTTAATTTCTTTTCGGCAATTTAGTGGGTAATTTTGATGTGCGCCTTTTTGATTGGCGGTACATTTCATGTTCGGCTTTACGATCCGATATTATTCCGAGTCCCGTTCGCTATCCATTCATTCATTAATATTTTTTCAGTATTTATATTTCACTCTGTGGTTGGGTTGGGTTAATTTAGTGCGCAATTAGGAAGCACTAAGGTCTTTTGTGTTCCATGCCGCGCTCTGAACTTTGGCCCCCAGTCCAGTCCATCCAGCCCCAGTGCCTCCCCAGCCCCAGCCCCAGTCCCAGCCCCAGTCCCAGTGCTGTGCTCTGCTCAGATATGATGATAAAAAGTAGCCAAACAACACAACCCGCTGCTGCTGCTGCTGCTGCTGCTGCTGCTGACCAGCTTACGACTTACGAAAGGTGTTAAGCTATAGTGATAACAGAGTTGCGATTACAAGCGATTGATTGCCGCCAATAGAACACCCGAACAGAGTCCATTCCCAGCCCCAATCCAAGGCGGCAATCACCATCACCTGACTCTTCCGCTCTGCCCCAACCGCCTGCTGGCAAAACGGTTTTGTTTCTGCGGTTTGTTTTTAGGGTTTTCTGCTTTATTTTTGGGGCCGGCCTTTATCGTAGCGCAGTTCTTTTATCATCGATTGGTGGCTGTTTGTTGAGGTGGCATGTGGACATAAAATCATAAATAAAAATCATTTAACAAATCGTTTTGTGGCCACATCGAGCCTTGATAATAGCCCAATGAAATGTTTCAAGAAAACTGAGCTAAATCTTTGGTTCTATAATTTTCTTAGCATATTTTATGGAGCAATCCTTTCCGTTTGGTTTCCCATATGTTGACTCAACTTTTGTTTGTATCTACGATTTTTTCCAAGTAATTATTCATGCCAACCGCAACAACAGCTCAATTCGAAAGCAGAAGGAAACCCAAGACAAACAAACAAACAAACAAGCAAAACACACACAAAATACAAGGACTCGGAGAGTCCTGAAGTCCCTCTGAATCCTGCTGTTTGCATAAAGTGTGACGGTCGAGTGGGCAGCACTTAAGGCCAGGCCGCCTGTCCAAGCGCCTGTCGACGGAACCGAGCCATTACTTAATTATCATAACAGCCACGGCCACGGCTTTTGGCCAAATACGAGTACGAGTACGCATACGAAAAGGGTTTAGAGGCCAACCGTAAAAAACAGCGCCACTCCCAAGGATGGATGGATAGATGGATGATGGGTTTGCCGCCGATGGATGGAACACACGTCGCTAATAAAATAATAAATATCCTGCGACGGGCGTTGCCTCCTTCCCTCTGCACCTCTGCACCACACGAAAATTGTCGAAACGAAAACAATTTCATCAACGTAATAGGAGGGGCATAAAGCACCAAGGAGGAAGAGTTGACAGAGTCCTGCAGAGAGAGAGCGAGCATGGATGGCAGCCAGGCAGGCATTCAGTCAGGCAGTCGGTAAATTGCCATATTTTATGCTCCACTCGCCCCGTCTTTGTCAATTGAAATGCAATTTTCATAAAACACACACGTGTGTATCTGTATATGTATGTGTGTGTGTGTGTCACGTATCCATGAGGTTAAAAAGTATCAGCCATGCAGCAGCTCTTCTCTCTCTGCTCCTCTAATCGATGGCAAAAAGTCACCTCTCACCGCAGCCGCGACGGCATCGTGTGACTATTTCTGTGGGAGGGGGGCAGGGATACTCCTGGACCTCCGCTGGTGACTCTTCTACTCCCCCTTTTCCCTACCCATGCTGACTGAGCTGCTTCCATGTTCCATACATAGTCGTCCCCAGTGGAGCACTTGCCAATGCGACCAAAGCACGTCCTGCAAAAACTCTAATGACAGGCAAATAAATTTCCAAGAAAATATATTTCGAAAAATTGATCTGACGTGTCACGCGAGTGTCGAGTGCGGCAGGAGCAGCATCCAACAAGCCAACAGGTACAGGAAAATGGTAAGGGGATTGCTCTGGGATGTTTCTACTCTCATTTTAGGGATCGAATTTTGAGTTGCAATAATCGAAGGAACGATTTACTTTAGGATTGATGGGAGTATCTTTAAATAGTCGTAGACTCTTTTTATTATTTCTGATGGAAGTAGCAAAAAATATAGAAGAAATATTAGTGCAAAACTTGGAGATGTTTCCTTTTTTAATCCTTTTTAAACATATCTTTTAGTCAAACAAATTTTAAGCTACATTCATTGGTCCATCAGTTTTGCTCCATTAGTTTCCTCAAAGGAGCCGTGTATCTCTGTCCACAACAGTACCCACTCCTCTCACGATTAATACTCAATTGGAGTCCTTCGAAGTGCCTCCACCGCAGCGCGTTCGTCCTGAGCATTCGGCAATAAGCGTTTTTATTACCCATCCAGTGGAATATTTTATTATTCCTCGAAACCGCAGGCAGTTGAGTGTGAATGTCAGGCGAAAAAGAAGCGATACAAAGATACAAAGATACAGGATACAGGCTATACAGCGAGGATGCGAGTTGTTCCCCAGGGTATTCGAGTGCGACATAATGAATTACCTTTATTGACAACTTAATGTTTATAGGTGTCCTGTGGGCTAAGGATAGCCGTATATCCTTCTGTGTGTGTGTGTGTGTGTGTGCTTTTCTTCTAAGGATGCCATCAGGTTAAGCGTAGTTAATGGGCAGGTGGATAGGCTGTTGATGATGATGGTGATCCGGATGCTCTCCGGTGCCGCCTGTCCCCAAGCAATTCCCCCAACTGAAAGTCGAAGACGATGAATTTTTTAGGATAATTTAGTGGAAGGACGAAACACGATGCTCAACATTTCGCCTTCAATTGAAATCAACGGCGAGAGCCGATAGATATCCTGCAGATGAATTATTAATGAGAGGAAAAGCCGGCGACGGTAATCAATTGGCGTTGACATCGCGGTCGTCCTGCCACATCCTGGCACGCGATATCCTCTCCAGGAGATGATTACTATATATTCTGATACTGAGACAACCACCCAATCCTCCCCACTCCCACCCACTCCCTTCCCTTTCTCTCTCTCCTTCAAGGGCTTGATTAATCGAAAATGAGTTTCTAATTAGCAGCTAAGTGCTTTTAATTGACGTCATGTTGTGAAAATCATTTACTTGTCCTTCTACCCCCAAAAAAGGGAGGAGAGATGGGTTTGGGTTTGGGATTGGGAAAGCCGAAAAAAAGGCAAGGGAAAAGGTAAGGGAAAAGGGAAAATTCTTGTGCTTTCTTGTGGCCCAGGTTAAAGTCAAATTTGTGTGGCAGAAAATTACAAAAGCATAGCCCGAGGGGCCAAGAAAAGTTATTTTTTATCGAAGTTCACATCAAAGACGCTTCGCCCCGCTGCTCGGCAAAAGGGGGCCCTAAGTGGGTGTGGCTTGCCACGTCTTTGAAGGCGGAGTCTATCACGGGTAGATAAGGATTGTGGATACATATATCCCCGGTCGGTTGGAGCATTTTCTGCAGCAACTTCGGATACGAAAATTGTGACTGCTGATGGCGTTTCAATAAGTCTAGTTAGCAAAACTCCGCCGACTTTCCATTCCGGTTATGGCATTAAATTAATTAACCCTTTTCGGGGCTTGCGTGTTCAACGGTTACGCTTCGTGGTTCCCATCTCCTGCTGGTCAGTCGCTGGTGAAGCGCCTGTTTGTGCAGCCTGGACAAACCATTTTGCATACCATTTTCATACTCGAAAAACGCACTGCGGGAGATCTGCCTCCCCCCTCTAAGTGCGTGGCAGAGTCCTTTGTGGGTGCGCCCATTGCCCATGTCGGAACATGCTCCTCTTGGGCGCGGTCGCATGTCCATGTCCATGTCCATGTCTTTGGCCAACGTCTGGCGACGGCAAATGCGCCAAATCACGTTCCGTCAACAAATATTGAGATATTCTGCTTTACCAGGTGAAAGGTGAAAAGTGAGAGCGGTGAGAGGTTGTCCTGCCACGCACAAATTAGCATGTCCACCAATAATTGTCCTTTCGTGGAGAGATGACCCGCTGAGATAACTATCCATAGTTGTAACTGATTTCCGCAGAGCTCTCTCTCTCTCCTTGGTTTTCCTTTTTTGTCCTTTTGGGAATTTGATTTGGCCATTAGAATTTTATTGGAAAATCGCGTGCAGCTAATGGGGGAAATGCCAGTGGCTTTTCTTTGCCTTTCAGCCAGCAGGTCTGTTCCTATTGGAGTCTTTAAAGGGAAACAAAGATTCGTAGGACTTTAATTGAATTAATTGTATTGCCAGGTAGAACACAAAATAAAATACAATTATTCAACAAAATGCAAATATAAATGGGCAAAAAATGATATTTAATTATCGTAGTGGCAGTCGCAGAGCCAGAGTCCTGCCAGCCAGCGAAAGGCGGCAACTTTTCCGCCATTTGCCTCCATTTTGAATAAATTTGCATTTCACTTGAGTTTCCTTCCAGCAGCAACAATAATAAAAGGCAATTGAAAACTTTTGCCCGCTAAGTGACTTGAAACGGAAACGGAAGTTGCTTAACGTCTTTCAGGGACCAGGGCTGGAGGGGGGGATGTGGGATTGGATCCCTGGAGAAGTCATGGCAGCCAGACAGACAGACAGCCAAGTCGCTGCCTGCCCTGCCCAAAATTGAAGTTTAATTTGTTTTTACAAGCACAATTATGGCCCAAAGATGACTCTCAAAGGGGAGCATCGTATCTGCTTTCTTTCTTTCTTTTTTTGTAGGAGAAAACTTTTCAAACTTTCAACTTGTTGGCCAGGCCATAAATGCGGCTTTGCATGACTGAAGTTAATCTTTCGTTTAACTAGATGTATCTACCAATGTATTTTGACAGCTGCTCTGTGGCTGTGTATCTGATAGATACTTGTTCTCTCATTCGCTGTAGATTATTCGCCATTTAAGCGCTAAATAATCAAACAATCCAGGAAGCTTCCTTTGACGAAGGAAAAGGGTGAGCATCCGGGGATTATCCGGCTCCGGCTCCGGCTGGCTCCTTTCCATTCCGCTCAAACATTTCTGCTGTTTTGAATTACTTTGGTCCTTTGCTTTTGTTGGAAACCCCTTGCTCTCTCTCTCTCTCTCTGTCTCTCTCTGTTTGTTTGTTTGTTTATTTGTTTGCCACACGACAATCAACCACGAAACGCCATGCCACGCCTTGCCACACCAGATGGGGGAGGAGACCGCTATGATGATGAGGATGCATACACCTTGCGGCTAACAAGTGCATCCCTGCCAACGCAATCCCACCCAGAACCCTATTCAAAGCAGTCCGAATACAACCCATTCCCAGTGCCAGTGCCAGTCCCAGTCCCTCTCCAACAATTGCCACCATTTCATTGTCAAGCGGCTTTTTCAGCCATTCCGACAATCAAGAAAACGTTTGTTGTGGATGGATACTCTCACCCAAAAGGGTTACAGGTTACAGGATGCAAGGCGAAAGCAAGGATATATGTACATATAAGCTATACGGAGACTAGCAGATATTTGTGAAAATAGTCGTATAATTCGGTCACAGTATAATAGCCTGATGATAGTTCATGTTAACACAAAATATAGGGTATATAATAGAGCCAAGATTATATTGTATTAATTGTAAATAATATGTGAAAATTGTATGTTTAATATACAATAGACATATCATTTATAAGAATCACCCAGATAGTATCACTATATGCTAGATGCTTGAAGAAATAGTTGTTTGTTTCCGAAGATAATGCAACCATAATGCTTCCACAGGAAATGCAGGAAGATGAATGTGAAAATAGGGTAGTTTCTATCAGGTGGACTATCAGGCAGTAAAAGGGCTCAGAGTTGAATCTGTTATCAATTATAATGGATCAGAATATCCCATAATCTAGCAGACGAATTCGTTACGAATGCCACAGACACCACACCATGAGGGAATAGTTTTATGACCTTAAAGGGGGTATTAAAAAAACTAGTGGGTCACAAAAAAAACATCTGCTATCCCATTAGTATATATATTATTGATCGGGATGGCAAGTCGAAGCTATATAGCCATATTTGTCTGATTTGTTGCCAGTCTCTTTGCCATTTCTAGTTCGTCTTAAGATCCTTTTTAAAACATATAGCTTGACTGGTCTTTTATCTTTTTTTTTAAGGGTATCTAAACTTTGGTGACCCCGACAATGAGCTTCATACTCGCAGCGTTTTTTTGTTGCATTTCATTTGGTTTTGTATTTGCGCATTTTCGATTTTAAATGAAAGCGCCATAAGGACAGCCGCGAATAAATGACTGAATGAATGAACGAATGAATGAATGAATGTTGCTGGCGAATGCAAGTCACGGCTAACAATGGCTCCTCCAACTGCCAAAAAGGGAGCCAGCCCCGGCCCCCAACCAGGCCAAAATGTGCTCAGGGAATGCGCAGATGTTTTGGCCCCCGACCCCCGCAAATGGTAAACGATTTTCGAATGAATCCAAATTCGCGATTGTTCCGACTGTTGGCTGGCTGGCAGGTGTTGTTGTTGCTGTTTTTTTTTGGGCGGTTGTGGTTAGGGGGGTTCACCATTTTGTGGCAGGATGGAAGATCCACTGAGTGCCACATGTGTGTAAACAATTTGGCGGATTAAATGAGTCCCAAATGAGACGTTTTTATGCCCGCAACAGTATATGCAACATCATAAAGTCCACTGCAGACTTAACAGCATTATACGAGGACATATCTGCTATATGTAGTCTTTATCTTTAATCCGTTATGGTGTAAACTGTGTGTGGGGAATCTTTATCTTGAAGCTGGCCTGAAATTTTCAGTTGCCATCTATGACTCTCGAATCGAATCCCATCCAACCCCCAAAGCATTAGTATGATGTCGAAAATTAAGTTATTTCTTTTCAATATTGAATTGAGACCGACGACATGAGACGGTGGCTACTACGTGCTCGGAATAGATATGCCACAAATGGCAGACCCAGCGATGAGACAAGCTCAAGTGTCAGGGCAGGGCACGGGGCATTAAAAGTGTCGCTTGTATTTAAATATCCAATTGTCTCACGGACAAGGATGTGAAACATTTAAAAATGCGCTCCTTTTTCCCCAGATATATCCACCCAACCTCCAATCCATCCTTCTGTCATACTCCAAATTCAGTTATCCCCCAAATGCCAGATGCCAGACGCCAATTGGTTTGTTGCCTACTTAGTAAATGACACTCGATGGATGGGCTTTGAATTTAAAAAAAGAGAAAACCCCAAGCGAACCAAATAGGAATCCAAGGTGTACTGGATGGACGTGTTCTCACTTCCGAATTTATGCATATCCCTGTTGGAGGGTGGATTGGGTTTGGTTTCACACTCCATACCCCCAGCATGCCCCACCCCATCCAAAATTCCTTTCGCTGCATTTGTTTGTTGTGCTGGAAATTTATTCAAATTGAGACATTAGACAAATTAAATTTACACCTATTTCACTTGATTGTTATCGCCTGTATATCGCATTTAATTATGACATTATTTCGAAAAAGGTGCTCCTGCTCATCCTTCCTGCTGCTCCTGCCGAGGACATTTGCATTTTGTTGTACAAATAAACATTTATTTTTATTCTTTTGGGGGTGGAATAATGCAATTTATTCATATCCCAAACAGATGCTTTAAAATCCGTATTTTTAGCAGCCAAGATGGGTCTTCTCGTAGCCATTTTAGTCACGATTTAATGGGATTTTATTGGAAATTCCATATTTCTATGTAGGATCTATACCAGGCCCTATCTAATGTGGATAGCGAAAGTCTCTGCTTCGGGAATGCGACTTCGGCCCTTGCTATCTCGCTTTTTCCAGTGTAAAGCCATAAGTCGATTTCTCCCGCAGGCATGTTCGGGTTTTCGCACTTGAGTGTCTGATCTATACGAATGAATCCCAGAAGTATGCTTTGCTTAGGCATGTTTTAAATTTGTAATTCCATAAACAAAATAGAAGTTGTATCAGTATTTTTCGGTTTATTTATTATTTTATAAAATTTTACGTTAATTTCGACCAACAACCCACCAAATCTTCAGTGTTTTATCCTTTGTAAGGGACTGCACAGAACTGCAATGAGCGACATACGCACCTTGAAGTACGAAATCAAATGGGACGAGTACAATGGGATGCCCATAACTGACATCTACTTCAAGCAAGTAGCTCCTCCGAGAGACTGCCACAGGACGAGTCGCTAAAGTCCTTTCCCTCAGGCACTACGACCTGGTGATCGATTTCATGTGGAAGCACTCATTCCTGAAGAGCGTGATCTTCGAGGGTATGGGCCTGTTCGAAGTGAAGGAAATGAGGCAGATCTACTCGAACTATGTGCGGCACATTCTCCTGAACGAGTGCTCGGTGATGATGCTCAGTGCGGATGAGACGCAGATAAAGGCTGTGGGCCTGCTCGAATGGATGACAGAGGATTGGCATTCCTGGTGAGTGGATGAGTGGATTCCCTCTGCCCACTCAATCTCAATCTCTTTAATAACTGGGAATCGCCTCTGCAGGGTTTACCTGCCCTCGTCCATACCCAAGAGCATGTTCACGCAGTTGATCATGCTGAAGATGGAACTAGTGGAACAGACCAGGGAGAGTCGTGGCATGGGCGTCTACGATGCCCTCATGATCCACGAGTTGGGCTTCCCCGACGATCTGGCCTTCAACACGGACTTCCTCATGTGCATGTTCGACACCTTCGGCGCGGTGGCCCAGCACATGCACATGCCCCGCGTGTGCTTCGTAGCCCTGAGCACCCTGGAGCAGGCGGCGGCCAACATGGTCGCCTTCGACGAGGTCGGACGCACCATTTACTCCATCTACAAGGTGGGGAGTGACCGACCCTTCGACATACTGCGTGAACTGGACGAGATGTACGCCCTGATGTACGAGCTGCCCCTCAGTCCGATTGTGCACTACATGGAGTTGCCCGGCTTCGAGCTCTTCCACGAGGCCCTGGCCGCCAAGGAGGCCAAGGAGGCCGCAGAAAGGAATATGTAGGTTCCTTTGCTGTCGTGGATTGTCCGGATTGTTCTCTCAATAAATGTGCAGCATATTCTTGGGCTGTTCCCTGTCAGAGTGTGTCGTCTGATGTCACGTTACCAAGCAGCCAGCCAGCGATAGATAAGCTTATCGGTAATACGATCCATACTGCACTCTGTGATTGTGCTCTGATAATGCCCTGCCTGGAGGGGTTGTTGTTGCTCCGACCCCAGACTTTCGATAGAGTATATGTATATTGGTTTACAACTTTGAAATATTCTTGGCAGCCAGCAGGAGGTCGAGCACATCATCGGCACAGCCCCAGCACAGTGTCACCCCACTGCCGCCGTGTCCATAATTGTGGATGAGCAGCTTCTGGCCACGGCGCTCGGCCTCCAGGCGGAGTTTTCCACGTCCTGGGCGGAGGCCAACCCAATCGAACAGCGGCTTGGTGTGGCACAGGCCCGGAACGAACCGCCGACAGCCGTCCACAATGAGCTTCTTGTCCTTCTCGCAGACCCTGGTGTTGTAGTCCCCCTCCTGGTGGGTGCCGCCCAGTACGACACTCTCGGTGCTGTGCGGGATGGAAAGAAAGGTCATGAAAACGGAAATCAAAGTATATTGGGTGTGGAAATACTTGGGTATTATGTAGTTGCCATCATCGCTCTCATCCAGTACGGCGGAGAAGATCCAGTTGGCTTTCACTCGGGAAACCTGACCACGCACGGCATACATCTGATCATCGTTGACCAATTCCCGGGAGCCCAGACCCGAACAGTTGACTATCACGTCGTAGGGCGATTCAGTGATGAATCTCTCCAGATCTGTAACCTTTTGCTGCACAACTGCGCCTCCGTTCCGTGCGAAACGCTTCATGAGATACGGCAGCAGTTTCACGGGCTCTGAGGTGTATGTGACAAAGGACAGGCCGGATCTAAATCGGAAACAGTTAGTGAGAGTTCACGAATGAGTATTCGCTATATGGCACCTACGTAAACTTCACCGATCTGCCCTGATTGTAGACTGCCAGCTGTTCGGGGGTAAGGTCCATAGACCCGTAGACAATGTCGCGCCAGAAATCTTCGACGGTGTCCACTGTGGATGTGCTCAGCCGGATGCAGGGCACGAGACAAACACCAGCCTCGCCGGCATCCTCGCTCAGCCAGATCTGCTCCAGGAAACTGTGCATACTCTTCGACCACTTGCTGTGGAAATCAAATCTTTAGATGGGCTTTATCAGGGCCATAAATTGGATTATCCTACTAGACTTTAGATTGCTCTGTGCCGCCCAGCAGATAGGGGCCCCAGAGGCCCGCCGAGCCATCTCCTGTGGTGTTTGGCGAGAACTCCTCCGAGATGATCGTCACCCGCACAGGGATGCCATTGCCCTCCTTCTGGTAGTGCTCCAAGATCTTTATGGCACTGGCCACACCGTTGACGCCAGCTCCGATAACAGCGATGTTCGGCATTCCTCCTGGCGGCGTTCCGTTCGGATTGCAAGTTCAGAGCAAACTAAGGCGCTTGCCGCTTATCAGGCAGCGCAAAAGACTCAAACTGATGATGATAACAGAGCTCTCTGGTGCCGATAGCTATAGAGGAATCGTTTGCGTACACCGCCCTGGATCACCGTTGCCATTTGAATTAATTGAACTACAAAATATTTTCTCTTGTCCAGGGTAAACTAATAGCAAGGTATGGTCCCTCGAGTTAGGGGCCCTTTTATCTTTGAACGACAGAGTACCGCTTGACATATTGAGAGCTGCAAAGAGAAGGGAAACCTCTGTAGTAGGTATGTCCATACCTAGTGATTATTCTACATTTCACTTATCTCTGTTTTGTGCCTTTTGTTTTTTTTTGTTTAGTTTGGATTTGTATGTGTGGATGTACTAGAAAATTGCAAAAATCACATCAACTGCAATCACTCAGGAAAACTCAGCTCGTGCCTCGTACCAATCATGTTTACTGACTCACTCCTAAATCCTAAATTTAAGGGCCTGTACCAACAATAATCAAGCGATAACGGCAAGGGCCGCGGCTCTGTATGTATGTATATCCGATACTAAGTCAGTATATAAGTGAACATATGATATTTGCAACCTATGCAATATATTTTATACGTCCCTAAATAACTGTATTTGTTATTTATTTTATTTTTAATTTTATTTCTTAGCTTTTTAGTTAAAAGACCATTGCGGAGATTATCCAATAGAAAGGTTAAGTGGGATCGCTTATGGCAACCAAAACAGTTGGCAGAAAACCACAAACTATCGGGGATTACAAGATGCAAGGATCAACGATAGAGTCCAGCTTCCGCTTGGACAATCCGGACAATCCAGCGTTAATAGATCACAGTTATGAGTCTATTAGGCAGAAGCAGGGTAAACAAAACTTCGAATTCAAGGCCTACATATCCCTTGATATAACATTTTCGGTTGCACATTTTTGTCCGTAATCTAGTAATCCTTTTCGGAACAAAAGCAAAAATTAAAAAATGATGTCGACCTGATGTTGTCAATATTTCTCATTCCTTTCCTAACTCTCGAACCTAACGTTTCGGCCTGTCTTCTAAATTTTTTGTATAAATTCTAAATTTTTTTTTTCCGGAAAATACCAACCAAAAATTGTAAGCAACAAAATAATCAAGAAATAGTTTGTGTCCTTCTTCGGTTTTACTAATTGCGTTTCTGTCTGTCTGTATCCATTATGCAGCGCTCCAAATATGTGCGAACCGTGTGGACCATTCGCGGTAAGTAAAGCTCGGCTGCAATTGTCTTCGATACTGTGTCGCGTACCCCATCCGGTATCGTCCATCCTCAACCTGCAACTGCTTACGTCTTCGTCGTCGTTATCAATGTGCAGTGCTCGCCCAAATGCTACAATGCCGCCCAACTGGAGGCGATGCCCCAGTGCCCGCCACGCATACCGCCACCCTGTCCGACTTCCATCACCGTCCAGCAGCCGCCCCGGATGATCTGCAAGAAGCACGTGGTGTTCACGGAGAAGATAGTGCCCGAACCGATGGTGGTCAATCGATGTCGTCAGATAACCATACCCAAGGTGGTGGATGTGACGCGGGTCATTCAGGTGCCGAAGCTCGTGTGGGTGTCGCAGATGGTGCGCGAGCCGCGGGTCATCTACTATCCATCGATGGTGCCTGATCCCTATGTGGTGTGCTATCCGAAGCGGGTCTGTGAGCCCCGCGAGGTGTGCCAATCGCTGCTGTGCCAGCCGAAGCCACAATTGATAGATGTCCCACCGCCCCGAGAGTTCTGCTGCTACCCCAACGGACCGATCAACTATTTACCGCAGCCACCATGCCCTGGTTCACCATGTGGGCCATGTGCACCATGTGGGCCATGCGGACCCTCGTGCGGACCCCCGTGCGGACCCCCGTGCGGACCCTCGTGCGGACCCTCGTGCGGACCCTCGTGCGGACCCTCGTGCGGACCCTCGTGTGGGCCCCCGTGTGGGCCCCCGTGTGGACGTTAGTCCACCCAAACCAATTCGGCCAACTCAACCAACCTCCGACAAGTGTGCCACGATCAAGACAATTGCAGCTGCATTGTAGCCCTCCTTCTGGTACTCATTGGCATCCTTTTTCATTACAGCCCCGAGGCTGTCGCAGCCGTGAACTGCGCTGCGGCGTCATGTACACCACCTGTGATTGTGTGAAGCGCAATGGCCTGCAGGATAAGTGTCCGCGACAGGCCTGCCAGGGACGTCCGGCGTGCCTGTGCTTCCCGTACCCGAATTGCGGACCATCGGCGTTCCCGTTGCGCTTCGCCAACATGACCATGGGCGTGAATAACAAGCGGATGCGTTGTGCAGCAACTGGAGCCACCAGTGGTGGCGCCGGTGGCGGCGGTGGACCCTGCGCTGGTCGCGCTGCTGGTGGATGCTGCGGAGCCCCATGCTCATCGCCTGGTGCATGTTGTGGTCCAAGTAAGAAAGAAAAGAAAGAAAAGAAAAAGGCCAAGTAAGGCCCGCACAGACCATCATGCGGTACTCTCTCGCCAATACCATGCTCTCCTGCGCCACGAGTTTGGAACTGTTGTAATACCTGCCCCGTCGCATCCATGTAAGTGTTCTCGTCCGCCTTGGCCCCCATCTTGGGCACCGTGTTCTTCCTGTCCGCGTATCGTTTCTCTGTCCAGTCTGTCCGTTCATTGTGTGAGGCAGCGTAGTGGTATGAGAAGTATTCCTCATGTTTGGTTACTGAGCGTGCCATAGCACGGCAACCTTGGAACCGAAAAGATCACTGGTGTAACCTCCGTTTCTTAAAGCTCCGTGCTGTGCACGCTACCTTCCGAGAAGGGAGGAGGACATGCCCTGTGTTTGGTGTGCACCCTGCAAGGCCCACTGCTACAATACGCCGCCAAAATGCTGCTGCTAGCACTAGCGTCCGAGCATCCGAGCATCTGAGCATCCGCATCTCCCACTCGGTCCGCACTAGATTGAAGCCCCTCCGTAAAGTCCCGTCCCGAGTAAGTAGGCTATGCAGCTGTCGTATTCATCTATGCTTATTCTCCTCTTCCCACAGGTGGCTTCTGGGATCGGACTAGCTCTGGCCCTGGTTTTGGAGTGGCTGGGAGGGAGGGAGCACACACACACTTCTATAAAATACTGCTTCCACGTCCTCAACCATTCCAGTCTGTGGTTCCAATGGACATGTTGACGAAGTATTTGTTGTGCGCATTTTTGGTGGTAACTAAATTGGAAGCAAGTTGAATCCGGAAGGAAGCCAGTGGCACCTTCGTCAGAGGCCCGTCACAAAGAACATCGACGGAGAGGAATACAATACTCGGGCTTCGTGGATTATAGGAAGATGCCCGAACTCAATTCATGTTGCGCATATTTTCCACCTCGCATTCAGCATCTTTCTCGACTTTTTCCCCCGAGTGTTTCTTAATTTTGGCCGGAAAAATATATTCTAAATTCTTGGTAATAAAAAATATGTCTATGACAAAATACTATTTTCTCTATTTATTAATTTACTTTGGGGATAAGGATTAATAGAGCGTTCAACGTCTGATCAAGGACCAGGTCAAGGACGTCACTGCGATTGCAGGATCGGGCGCCAAATAGCCGAGAAAAATAGTTTTTCAATTATTTTCAGTGTTGTACATTTCAACTTCTGTCACTATGCAGACTATGCTTGTAGACACAAGCTCAAATGTACAGCATTCAACATTGCATATTTTGTTTTGTTGTTTTCTCCGTTATTTGTGGGCCGATCTAGGCGTGCGACGGCTTCCTGTGATCAGGGGAACATCCTTGATCCGATGGAATCCTTATCAAGGACGAAGGATCAAGGATAATTCTTGCAGGCTTGTTTTTTTCTGGTATTTGTCCTGGGATGTCTTTTTTTCGGATGCCAGTCGGTTGGCAGGACTCTTCCGATCACGAAAAGGTACGGCACGCCTAGATCGGACGCGGTATAGCCGAGATATAGCGCAAAGAAAAAAAACCAGTATTTTTGTTTACGCTATATCCCGGCCAAACAGCGTCAGATCGGCGAAGGACCTACTTTGCCAGGATCGTAAGGATCTAGACTATCGATTGGCATCAAAAAACCGACTTCGAAAATCAGGCCAATTTTTGGCAATTTCAATGATGTAACCATCATGATTTTTCGCGAAAATCGCGATGGAAGGGATGTCCTTTTTTCTGGTGCCAATCGGTTAGCAGGACTCTCCCGAACACAAAAAGGTGTGCCACGCCCCGATCGGCCCATAAACGGGCAAGATATAGTGCAATGAAAAAAAACCAGTATTTTTGTTTACGCTATATCTCGGCCAAAACCCGTTAGATCGACGAAGGACCTACTTTTCCAGGATCGTAAGGATTAAGACTATAGATTGGCATCAAAACATCGACTAGGACCACTGTTCCAATCCCATAAAAGTATGCAACTAATCACAACGGAAAGGATGTCCTCTTTTCCTGATGCTAATCGGTTGGTAGGACTCCCCTGATCACAAAAAGGTATGCCACGCCCAGATCGGCCCATAAATAGCCGAGATATAGTGCAATTAAAATTCAAGTTAAATTTTTCGTCAATCGGCGCAAGCCAAGAAATTTCAATTTTGCACCAGGCGAACAGAAACCAGCAGAAAGCAACTGGTTTTTTTGCCCCCAAAAGTATGCACCACTTTTTTAATTTGCATTTTTTAGTTGCTTGCTGCTGATTTCTGTTCGCCTGGTATCCCAGATCTGAATTTCTCGTTTTGGCCATTTGAGCGGTCGCAATTTGAAAGTTGTTGTTGTACAAAAAATCGACAGCAACAACAATGCACATTTTGTTTTGTTGTTTTCTCCGTTATTTGTGGGCCGATCTAGGCGTGCGACGGCTTCCTGTGATCAGGGGAACATCCTTGATCCGATGGAATCCTTATCAAGGACGAAGGATCAAGGATAATTCTTGCAGGCTTGTTTTTTTCTGGTATTTGTCCTGGGATGTCTTTTTTTCGGATGCCAGTCGGTTGGCAGGACTCTTCCGATCACGAAAAGGTACGGCACGCCTAGATCGGACGCGGTATAGCCGAGATATAGCGCAAAGAAAAAAAACCAGTATTTTTGTTTACGCTATATCCCGGCCAAACAGCGTCAGATCGGCGAAGGACCTACTTTGCCAGGATCGTAAGGATCTAGACTATCGATTGGCATCAAAAAACCGACTTCGAAAATCAGGCCAATTTTTGGCAATTTCAATGATGTAACCATCATGATTTTTCGCGAAAATCGCGATGGAAGGGATGTCCTTTTTTCTGGTGCCAATCGGTTAGCAGGACTCTCCCGAACACAAAAAGGTGTGCCACGCCCCGATCGGCCCATAAACGGGCAAGATATAGTGCAATGAAAAAAAACCAGTATTTTTGTTTACGCTATATCTCGGCCAAAACCCGTTAGATCGACGAAGGACCTACTTTTCCAGGATCGTAAGGATTAAGACTATAGATTGGCATCAAAACATCGACTAGGACCACTGTTCCAATCCCATAAAAGTATGCAACTAATCACAACGGAAAGGATGTCCTCTTTTCCTGATGCTAATCGGTTGGTAGGACTCCCCTGATCACAAAAAGGTATGCCACGCCCAGATCGGCCCATAAATAGCCGAGATATAGTGCAATTAAAATTCAAGTTAAATTTTTCGTCAATCGGCGCAAGCCAAGAAATTTCAATTTTGCACCAGGCGAACAGAAACCAGCAGAAAGCAACTGGTTTTTTTGCCCCCAAAAGTATGCACCACTTTTTTAATTTGCATTTTTTAGTTGCTTGCTGCTGATTTCTGTTCGCCTGGTATCCCAGATCTGAATTTCTCGTTTTGGCCATTTGAGCGGTCGCAATTTGAAAGTTGTTGTTGTACAAAAAATCGACAGCAACAACAATGCACATTTTGTTTTGTTGTTTTCTCCGTTATTTGTGGGACGATCTGGGCGTGCGACGGCTTCCTGTGATCGGAAGACAATCCTTGATCCGGTGGAGTACTTTTTCAAGGACCAAGGATCAAGGATATTTCTTTCAGGCTTGTTTTCTCCGTTATATGTGAACCGATCTGGGCTTACGATAGCTTCCTGTGATTGGAAGACAATCCTTTATCGGATGGAGTCCTTTTGAAGGACCCAGGATCAAGGATATTTTCTCCAAACTTGATTTCTTCGTTATTTGTGGGATGATCTAGGCGTGCGATAGCTTCCTGTGATCGGAAAAATGTCCTTGATTTAATAAAGTCCTTATCAAGGATAATTACCGAGTCAAAAAAATTTTCTTTTCTCCGCCATTTGCAGACCGATCAGGGCGTGCCATGGCTTTCTGTAATTGGAAAAATATCCTTTATCCTTACATCCCCCCACCAATACAATACGAGTCGACTGATTTGGGTTTATCGGCCGAACTTGGCAATTTATTGTCCGATCTGGGCGTGACACGCCTTTCTTTGATCGTGGAAATATTCGGGATCGTTCACAACCAGATTTACATTAATTATAATAAGGATAATGCATTTTAAAAGTTATTTTTAAATTAAATGAATTATTTTAGGGAGCGTCTATGGTCCCTTCGCTATATCTCCGCTTTTTCTTGTCCGATCACGAGGCGCTATACCTTTTTATAATCGGGATAATTTCCCGGATCGTTTTAAAATAGATTAACATCGAGGGCAATTAGGATAATTATAAATTCATAAAATTCATTGCGATTTCTTATCAAATTGTGACAATTGTGGATTCCCCTAAACGATTCCGATTATATCTACGTCTTATTCTATTCAGGATGTATCCTTAAAGGGCAAATTACATTCAAAATCATGATTAATCCTTAATAATTATAAACAGGTGCAGTC
The DNA here is from genome assembly GCA_008121215.1 of Drosophila athabasca. Taxonomy (NCBI): domain Eukaryota; kingdom Metazoa; phylum Arthropoda; class Insecta; order Diptera; family Drosophilidae; genus Drosophila; species Drosophila athabasca. The sequence continues at coordinate 48,803,400 of CM017794.1, forward strand.
AAATGGAATTTCACACTTCATAAAATCGTATTTTAACAGAATGTTAGTTTGCTTTATAAGCCCATCTGTATTCGCATGCCTAGACGCCCAGACAGTATAGATAATTATCTCGACATCCCACGTAGACTCGCCGGAGGCTCTCTATAAAGCAGGAAGTGGAAAATATTTCGCCAGGCAGCTTGGTCGACCACTGAATCTGGCCATTGTGAAAATTCATCAAAACGACGCGGCCGTCGGTGGCGCAGCTCCAAACCAGATGACCGATGAGCTGAATCGTGAGTAGTGTGGGCGTGGCATATATAGGAGCTCCCAAGTCCACCTTCCAGTGGAGTTCGAGAGAGACCGCAGTTTTCAGCCCTCCTGTGTTGCATCGCAGGCAATACACATGACGATCGATGCAACCGAAGACCACAAACGAATAGCCCATGTGGGTTGGTGGCGTCTTGACGACCAGAGAGGAGAAAATGTTGCCCTCCGCGGTGTACGTAGCCATCTGTATATTTGGAATTCAGTGAGTGTTTAAAGGGATAAAGATTAAATGAAATCCAACTTACAATCTTTCCATTGCCCACATGACAGGCATGCACTCGTCCGGCCACTTCGGCACACAGAAAATGGTTAGGCTTCGAGTCCAGAAGGACAGGAGTGGCGAACAAAGGCTCCTTGCACTTTTGGGCCCATTCAACGGATCCGTCGGTGAGAGCGACCCGCGTATATCCACCATCCAGGGTGCAGATGATCAGGGACTGTTCATTGGGCAACTCCAGGGGTCTAGCGAACACAGCTTTTTCGCCAATCCTCATGCACCAGAGCACTTCCTGCCGCTCGACGGATAGGCAGTACACATTGTAGTCCTCGGCATAGCTGCAGACCACAATTCGGGAGCCGTCGGCCGTCAGCAATGGCTGGGCCTTAATCATGCCGCCAATCTCTACGCGCCACACAATATCGCCGGTGAGGGGATTGAAGCCGTAGAGGCAACCATCATAGCAGCCCACCATGGCCAGCTGCTCACTAAGGAAAGTCACTTTGCACTCAATCCGATCCGGCAGCTTCAGATTGCTCTGCTCAATGCCGGTTTGGGGATCCAGGGTGCGCAAAATGTGGGAATGTGCGCCCACGCAAATGTAGCGTCCCTCGTACTGCGACACGGGCGAATCGATGCACTTGCTGAAGTTGACCTTCCAATGGAATTGAAATTTTATCTCCGGCTGCTCGATGCGGGTGATGGTCAGACCATAGCCGCCGGTGATTCCAGTGGCCCAGTTTACCGTCTTGGTCGGAAGCGGCTCTACCGGCTTCAGTTTGGTATTATTTGCCACCAGCTTGGCCGTGTCGAGGAAGCGCAGGACGGTGCGCAGTGGAACATTCTCGTCGAGTAGCATCTCGAACAGGTGTCTCTGCTCATCATCTATACACATTTGCAGGCCAATCTCTCGACAAAGCGTTATGGCATGAAAGGAGGTGCCCCCCGCCTGGCGAAAGCTCAGGTCATAGCCACAGGGCTGGTTGTGCTCCAGCCGTTGCTTCTTGGCCATCCTGTTCTTCGATACGTCCACACATTCCAGCCTGTCGTGCAGGAAACTCTTTAATATTTCCTGAGCAGGTTGAGCCAGGGGTATGCACTCTTTGAGCAGCAGTCCCTTGTCCAGTTTTCCATGAACATTGCACGGGAAGTGCTGCTGATAGACAAATCTGTCTGGCTGCTCCGCATTCAACAGCTTGGACAGTATATCGAAAGTCTGGGCTCGCTGCTGTACCTTGGTCTTAATTTCCAACGAACGTATACAGCAGATGAGCTTCTGGAGTTCCTCGAGCCACAGGCAAATAGCCAGCTCTCCGCTAAGGAGACATTTCTCAATTTTACGAGTGATTAAGCCTTGATTTTGGGATAAGAGGTATTGATTTAGATGGAGATGTATCAGATTAATTTTTCATAACTTACCCAAACTGATGCGATTGCCGGCTCGCTTGACCACATCATTGGCGCGCTCCCCATAGCATATTGTTCCATCCTCCAAGCGGATAACCAGATCTCCAGTGGATCGAAAGCAAATGGCAGAGTCCTCTTTCACCCCTTCCACGTCATCGATTTCCGGAATATAGCAACGCCGAGTGGCGCTTCCTAGGAAGAGCTCTCCGTACTCCATATTCCGATCGGTCTGGTATTGAATCCGGATCACAGTCTCGTCATCGATGGGCGTGCCCAGGGGCATTTGTGTTTGCAGGGAATGTAAAATGTGCAGCAGACTCCAACACGATACTTCTGTGATGCCGTAGATGTTGCAAATGTGTTTCTGCAACAGAACACGCGGGTCCATCCACGTAATCAGCTCGGCACTGGACGGAAATGGTTCGCCACCAAGAAGAAGCACTCTGGAATCGATGCAAGGGGGTAAGAACTCCATGATTGGAGTGCGTCTACACTCACCTTAATGTACTGGAGTTGCTCAAAATTCGTTCGCGTATTGCTGTCGCTCCGAATTGTCTGAACAGCGAGGGCGTCATCTGCAGTATGGTAGTGCCCGTCGTGTTCACGCTGGTGGGAAATAGCGCATCCAGAACCTTTGATGGCGACTCCCTCATCGTGTGGTGGCAGACCAGCAGAGCGGCTCCGCTTTGCAGTGCGAGAAAGAGCTCCACAACAAAGGGGTCGAAGGTGCAGGGGGTGCCCAAGAAGATTATGTCGGCCATGGAGACATTCAGCTTCTGGCTGACAGAGACAGAGCATTAGTATCCCATCAACTGGGCTGGCGGCGAGGCACTTACCTGAGCGCCAATACGTTAGGAGCAATACATTCATAGGGCACGTGAATCATCTTGGGAGTTCCCGTCGTGCCTGTTGTCGTGATTGTGTAGCACATGTTTGCCGGCAGAGGCTTCTTCGCCTGCACCGGGGGATCGGTAGGAGTGCGTTTTAGCTTGAACAGCTTGTACTCCTCGTTGTATACCAAACACGAGTCGATCCGCTCAAAAAATACAGCGCCGACGGACATATGCCCGCTGACCACCAGATAATCCACACCAGCAGTGCACATTTGCTCGTGCAGAGCCTTCGACAGCATCATCTTGTCCGTCGCAAAGAAATGGCATTTGTGGTTGAGGATCGCCAGTATCAGAATGCACGAGGACGGCATATGTTGGGCAATGCGAAAGGCAATCCCAATTCCATTTGGCACCTCATTGCGTCGCAGCCACGCCAGTAGCTTCTCGACGCTGGCCACAGCCTTGCTATAGCTTAGCGGGAAGTCTTGGAGCTCCATGCGCTTTATAACAAAAGGCACATCGCCAAATGCACGCAGCCGGCTGATGTCATAGAGCTTCTTGCACTCCTCCACACAGGTTGGTCCTATATCAATTTCCGGTTCAGTCTTGATCTCCAGATCGCACTTATCCGATCCTGAAGCAGCTTCTGTATCATTTTGTGCATCATCTTCAGTTAATTCAGCTTTTATTTCAATGGTTTCCATGTTTACATTTTGCTCCATTTCCCCGGTTGCATTGCTGAAACTTTCGATATGTTAAATTATTGACGAAGTTATCGATATATGGCGGACTATTCGAATTTGAAAATATAATAAATTGATTGGAATATATTTAAGGCCGGTTTCTCGACTACGGGTTAACATTTATCATACCGAGAAAGTATCCGAAAACGAAAACTGCTCTTCTCAAGGGTTGTGTGTAACAATTAAGAATTTTTCGTCTCGACTATTGACAGCTGATTCAAGAAGCCACATGAAGAAGAGAATGCACTTCACAGCTGATTTGAGTGCGTCTGACTTCGTAAAATATAAATGAAAATATACAAATGAATAATAATAGAGTTCTGTATAACTTGGAGAAAGAACTCGAGTTTGAAGATGAAAGACACAGGATCAACTTTAATAGTGAAAGGATATTCAGAGAAAGAACGGATTTCTTCGCTGATTTGGACGAGGCGACCTTTGTGCAACGATTTCGGCTGAACAAAGCAACATGCAAAATAATACTAGCCAAAATTAACAGTCAAATATCCACACTAACTAACCGGTAATAGCCTTGCGTACATATCAATCTACTCTAATATCAATGACCTGTGTAAATCATTGACAGAAACTATGCGTTAAAGCCAGAGACCAAATTATTGTTGGCCCTACGCTTTTATGGAAGCGGCAGCTTCCTTACTACGGCAGGAGACTTCTGTGGGGTCAGCGTTCCTTCAGCCTCCCGAGCGGTCAAAGAAGTCTCTCGAGCGATTGCAAGGCTGAGCAAAGAATTCATCAATTTTGAATTGATTAGCAAAGAAGACACCACAATGGACTTCTATAGCATTGCAAACTTTCCAAAAGTAATTGGGGCCATTGGTTGCACCCATGTCCGTATCCAGTCGCCGGGTGGAGCCGACGCTGAATTATTTCGGAACAGAAAGGGATACTTTTCATTGAATGTTCAGGCTGTATGCAATGCCAAGCTTATGCTAACAAATTTGGTAGCCAGATGGCCTGGATCTGCGCAGGACAGCACCATTTTAAACAACAGTCGCCTAAAGGTTCGACTGGACAAGGGAGAATTAAAAAATTATTACATTCTGGGAGATGGCGAATACGAAACAAACGAATATATGATGACGCCACTTTTGAATCCCAGAACTGAAGCTGAGAGACGTTATAATGAGTCTCAAATACGAACTCGCAGCACGATTGAACTTTGTTTTGGAGCTATGAAACTACGATTTCCCGTATTAGCTGTGGGAATGCGTATTTCTCTAAATACGGCAATGGCTGTGATAGTCGCTTGCGGAGTTCTGCACAATATTGCCATTTTAGAAAACAATCCCATGCCTAATGAGGAGGAGGATAGAAAGGATATACAAATAGACACTAAGAATCTCGATGAGCTGGAAACTGAAACCCGAAACGAAGAAATCGGAAGTTATAGAGACATTTTGATCTCTGAACATTTTGCTGTTAACAATTAATTTCAGCCTGTGGGGAATTCAGTATGCTCTGCTCATTTCTTAAGCTAATATTAAGGAAAAATAAACTTAAGACTTAAATTACTTCCTGGCCCTTACCTGCTCCAATTCAGCTTCAAGCAATTTGTTTTTCAATTTAATGTTTTGGAGTTCGGCCAGATTCTTCTCCATTTCAATGTTGTGACGTTCCATTTCACACTTATGTCTTTCAGAAGCCCGCATATTTTCGTCCCTATAATATTCCTTCTGAATTTTGAGTAGCGCGAGTCTGTCGTCCTCTGCTCCTTTCTTTCGTTGAAAAACTCTGAGTTTCTGCGATTTTCTTGTCCTAAGCTTCTCTGGCGGCTCCTCTTCAATCTGGGCGTCTTCCTAAAAGCAGATAAAACAACACATTGACATAAGAGTAAATACTTTACATACTATTTTAATTGTACAACCTGCTGCATACTGTAGTCGGATATGCTGTAGCTATTTGTCAAGGCGATCGATTTGGAAGCTGCTTCATTATCTGACATCGAAAGATTACTTCCTGCAGATTTGAACAAGACATTGCAAGTGTTATTTCCTCCATAAAATCCATCATACTTGCCATCATCGTCAAAGGGATTTTCCAAGCCAGTAGCCGAAGCCGAAACCTGGATGATGCCTCCTATCTTTTCGGAGACAGCAGACACAGAAGTGGAGGACGCCGCTCCCCCACCAGTGCGACATCTGTTGCGCTTCCGGGCAGCCAATTCTCTTCGGGTTTTTCTTTTTAAATTGTCGTACTTGTCCCTGAGTGCCCTCCACGGTCGCGTTATCCCAGTTTGAGCAGCGAATTTTTCGGAAATCCGATTCCAGGCTTCCTTTTTCTTCTTCCATGTAATGGCGTCACTCTTCTTATTTTCTAATACGTCCTTTAAGATCTCAACGAGATCGACGAGGATATTCTCCTCCAGCTGAGAAAAGTTTTTTCCACGACTATGTTTTCTTGACTTTTGACCAATTGCTTGCAGCCGGCTGATGTCATGGCCCTCCACACGTGTTGGGCCTATATCTATTTCCGGTTCGGTCTTGATCTCGAACTCCAGACTGCAGTTATCCGATCCTGATGCATCTTCTGTGTACATTTGCGCGTCATCTTCATTTATTTCGGGTTTTATTATAATTGTTTCCATGTTTACATTTTGCTCCGTTTGCCCGGTTGCATTGCTGAAGCTATCGATAGGTTGCGTTAATATCGTTTCACTTTCAGGGTTGTATTAACGGGGTCATCGATATGTGGCGGACTTTTTTAAATTAAATCTATTAAACAACAAAATTCAAAGTATTTTTAACTGATTCGAATACGTTGTTACAGAACATCTGCCATCTCACCTTGGATCTCTTCTCACCTCACCCGGAAAATCTATTTTTGTTTTGACCACACCATGTGTATTTTGTTTTATATAAACTTAAAGATATAATCATTTACGTGATTTATTATGGTGTTACTGTTATACAATTAATAATCAAAATTTCTTTTAATGTGGTTGTTGTGGTTTCACTTTATTTAAAACGCTGCCAGCGGCCGCAGCGACGTCGATGTTGTAGGGAGTTGCTTAGTTGGGTGGACGATCGCTTTGATCCTGCTCCTCATACTTTCAGCCAGCCGCACGTTGTTTTTTCTGTTGTTGTTGCTGTGGGGGGGATGGTGTTTGTGGTAGCAGCAGCTTACAATTTGTCGAGGTACTGGGAAAGATCGGGAAGACCCTCCTTGAGACCCTTGCGCTTGCGGGTATCCTGGACAATCTGGTAGGGTTTGCTGGCTGGCTCGCACGGGTCACCGGGCAGCACCTGCCAATGGTCGAACACGCACTGGGGGAAGGCCTGTCCTCCGGTGTTGGAGCGCAGATCGGCGGTGAAGCCGAACGACTCGTTGACGGGCAGATATGCCTTGACCACGAACATGGGGGTGCCGACCACCTGGTTCTCCTCGAACACATGGCCACGACGTCTGTTCAGCACACCGTAGATGCCGCCGACGGCGACCTCAGGGCACTGAATCTCGCACAGATACACGGGCTCCATCAGACGGGGACCGGCAGTGATGGCGGCGGCGTACAGGCAACGACGGGTGGTTGGAATGATCTGGCCACCACCGCGATGGATGGCGTCAGCGTGCAGGGTCACATCATAGATGTTGAAGCGGACACCACGCATGTTCTCGTCAGCCATGATACCCTCCTTGGAGGCCCACTGGAAGCCAGCGACCACGGAATCCTTGATTTCATTGAGGTACTGCACGGACTTGGTGCAATCCAGAACGAAGTTGGGGCCAGTGCCGTCGGGACCGAAGCACCAGATCTTACGGGCCTCAGTGATATCGTAGTCGTACTTCTCGGCCAGATAACGGGCACGAGCCTTGAAGTCGTCCTTGGAGCTGACTTCACCGTTGTCAATGTCCTCGGGCAGACCGTCGGGCATGGGCAGGGCCTTCATCAGCAGACGGTTGTGCTTGTTGGGGGACTTGGACAGACACATCTGGTCGGACTCGTCATTGACAGTCTCGCGGTAAGACACAACGGGGTCGGACTTCTTCAGGGGGATGCAAGCGTGATCCTCCTCCAGATCCTTAAGGCAAATTTCCAAATGCAGCTCACCGGCACCGGCAATGATGTGCTCGCCAGACTCCTCAATGATGCACTGCACCATAGGATCGGACTTGGCCAGACGCTTCAGACCCTCCACCAGCTTGGGCAGATCGGCGGGGTTCTTGGGCTCCACAGCCACGCGCACGACAGGCGACACGGAGAACTTCATGACCTATGGGAGTGAAGAACGGGAGATTAGCAAGATGTACTGTAGTTTCATCAATTGGGATATCTATGTACGTACCTTCATGTTGTGGGCATCCTTGAAGGTGGTGATGGTACCGGTCTTGACCAGGAACTGATCGACACCGACCAGACCGCAGATGTTGCCGGAGGGCACATCCTCGATGGCCTCAACATAACGACCCATCATCAGGATGGTGCGCTGGATGGCCTTCTCGTACAGATCCTCCTTCTTGCCGGGGGTGTAGTTGGGGCCCATGATGCGGCACTTCTGTCCGGTGGCGACCTTGCCGGAGAACACACGGCCGAAGGCGTAGAAACGTCCCTTATCGGTGGTCGGTACCATCTTGGAGATGTACATCATGAGTGGACCATCGGGATCGCAGTTCTTGACGGCAACGGCGGCCTCATCATCGAGGGGTCCCTCGTACAGCATCTCCATACGGTACTTCTGGGCCACCACAGGCGAGGGCAAGTGGATGGCAATCATCTGAAGCAGAGCCTCACCGGCTGGCAGCCAGGTGCGCATCACAGTCTTCAGCAGAACCTTGCCGTCCTTGTCCTTATCCTCGTGCTTCAGGGTCACACCGATCTTCTCAAGCAGTGTGCCGATCTCCTCCTTCTTGTAGTTCATGATGGCATCGAACACCTTGTAGATGGGGTCCAGGATGTACATGCAGAAGGAGCGCTTGTTGTCGGCCTCCTTTTGCTTCTGCCATTTCTTGGTCTTGGCGTTGAAGAAGTTCTCACCCCACAGACTGTTGGATAGAAATGGTAATGGTTAGCAATATATTGAAGGAACGCTTCCGTCACGCCCAAATATGAGGAGTCTGGAATGTAGGGTCGCTGCCTTAGCATGCCTCGTTCGGACATTAGGAAAGCGGTCCCAAGGCAGCGTTTCAACAGCTTCCCAAGTAATTTTCTCTACTTCTATTTTTGTAGCACTTGTAGCGCCCTCAGCACGCGCGACTCTAAAAAAGAGGCCCCCGTGCGGAGGTTCTTTCAAGATGCCGCACGCTCGGCGTCACACGTTTTGTGCTAGAAGCGTTTTAAGGAATGGGTGGGGAATGGGTTATACGAGGGATGACTCACCGGTTCATTAGCTTGACAACATCGATCTTGAACTTCTCGGAGTACATCTCGGAGAACTGCTTGAGGGTGAAGGCCCAGCCGTGCAGACCGGAACCGAAACCGACGGATCCCTTGGAGGGGTCCACGCGCACCTCACCCATTGGGCCACCATCGTCGTTGTAGGTGGCAATGATGACGTTCACGTTCTCAACGATACGCTGGAAGGTCTGGTAGAGCTCCTCAGCCTCCAGCTGCAGCTCCAGCAGAGCACGGTCCATCTTGTTCATGAACAGAATGGGCTTGATGCGCTCAGCGATGGCCTGACGGAGCACAGTCTCGGTCTGCACGCACACACCGGACACGCAATCGACGACGACCAAGGCACCATCGGTGACACGGAGAGCGGCAGTGACCTCAGAGGAGAAATCAACGTGACCGGGGGAATCGATCAGGTTGATCAAGAAACCCTTGCACTCCTTCTCACGCTGATCGGGGTGGTTGATGAAGACCAGATCCTTCTCCTCGACCTCGAAGTACATGGAGATGGCACTGCAAATACATCGAATGGTTAGTCCCGAAAGCAAGGTGTGGCCAGCACTGCTGCCGGCTGCTTATCCATGCTTACGTCGACTTGATGGTAATGCAACGCTCCTGCTCATCCTTGCGGGTGTCGGTGAAACGGGTCTCACCGGCCTTGGCACCAGCAATGATACCGGCCTTGGACACGAGCGAATCGGTCAAGGTGGATTTACCATGATCGACGTGGGCAATCACGGACATGTTGCGGATGTTACGCTTCTTGTCCATGAGGCCACGGATTTCGTCGACGGTGAAGTTGACCTAAAAGCAGACATTTGTGTGTTGGAAGAGGAGGGGAGAGAGAGACAGAGAGGTGAGGGTGAGAAAGGTTTCGACTGCATATGTATTTATTAAAAATGGCGTCCGCAGTAGAGCAAAAACTTAAAACGCACACACACACTCTCATGCAGAATCCGCAATCATGCCATGGACTTTGAGGTTAGATAAGAACAGAAACCACTTGCGTCGACTATTTACAGAAATCACATCACACACACACACACCCATGTACATGTACGTACATATCTATAGGATATGCATAGGCTATATAATTAGAAGAGGTATTTCATTCTTCTGTGCAAAGCATTTCACAACTTTCACACACTCACACATATGCATTCTCTATTTCGTTTGAATTTTCAATAGCAAACTGCATACGTCATTCCTCGCCGTCCACTTGCGCTATTTCTTTGTCTTGCATTTCACCAGACCGGACCCCACACATACACAATCACACACGCACACATATGCATAGACATAGAGCCAGGTAACTGGTTGTCACGTCTGCACTTTTCTACGGCCATTTCCAAGCACTTTCCCCGCCGCCGCATAAAAAATATCCGCGCAGAACATGCATACAAACAATCTTGAGCCATTTCCTGCCAATATTATCTATTATTTCCACCTACCATTTTGGATGTTTAGAGATTTCTCGTGGATCAACTTTAAAAACACTACACGCCTGCAATGGCGTATCGACAGGAAAGAACGAGACAGAGCTGGAGAAACATCGATGTTAACATCGATATAATCGATGTTAGAGTCGTAACTTTTCAGACATCGATTTTTTTGCCAGACACCCCTAAGTTTAATCGATATGATTTTTATCGGCTCTGGTGGAAAATTGTTTCCAATTTGATATTCCGTTTAATATTACTAGCTAACTAGGACCCTCAGGCCTAAACACATAATTTTATACAATGGATAAAACAATTGTCTACAAGACTGGCTAATTTTAAGGACTCCGTTTGGTTGGATTGTTTATAAAACAACGTTTATAAAACTTGAGTGAGCATGACATGCGACGTAAGAAAGCATAATATTGCAGTTTATGGCCGCAAATAATAGATTTAACCATTTTACAATAGCTGGTGGGCAACGCTCTGTAACGCTCGTGTCGAAGTTTATTGTTTTGGAGGCTATTGTTTTATTTGTTCACTATAATTTGGGCTATAAAGTGTTGGGGCTACTCCTTGGAAGGAAACCCATAAATTATAGTAAAAAGATAACATAATCGAATAACTGATCTCACATGAAACAGTTTACTTTGATTTCAGCAATTTATCCATTATTTTAGTAACTCCCTTGCTCATTTCAAATCCGCGCGCTGTAAAAAATCCTCGCCGTCCTGGGAAGTTTATAATATTCTTCCCTGGGAAATTGCTGAGGCTCTTCGGAAAATGTCGGGTATGGACAACAGGCAAAACGGCCCAGAACATGTTAGGCCTGCAAGGTAAAATCCACCCAACTGACTATCGGGGATTTTTTCGGGTAGGGTGAAAATCGTGCGAGCCGTGAAATTTCCCTTGGCTAAATTTACCCGTTATCCATACCTTTTTTGGCTCAACCCAAGCTCAAACCAAAATGTTGTGTCGAACCGATCGGTTTGACACTGGACGCGCTCTTTTTCTCATTTTCGCGTTAATGTATGAGCTCTTACTCTCTTTTACTCTCACGGTATGAGATGAAAAAGGAAATTGTTCTCCTGATGTCAAATGGTATGGGAATTTTTCTCCCGAACAGCTGTTCATCAGCTGTAGATATTGGATTTTTTGAAAACCAATTGGAGCTCATAATTGAGTTTCGAATAGTGCTGCCAACTTTTTTCAAGAAAAAATATATTTTTCTGCGGGAAACAAGTCGAAAAAGAGCTGAAAAAAGCTGTTTTTATACCCGGTACTTGAAGAGTATATTCGATTTGTGGTGATACGGGATGTGGGTAACACCCGCAAGGCAGCGTTTGCGACCCCATAAACTATATATATTCTTGATCAATATCAATAGCCGAGTCGATATAGCATGATTTTCGGGAAAAAAGCTGAGTTGGCAGCAATGCCAATGCTACTGTTTATTTATAGCTGTTAATGTTACTTTAACATCGATAACACCGATAGCAGCGGGTATCGCTGGTCAAATATTAGTTTATGTTTGGCGCTAAATTCGAATATGTAGATATTCGCTGAAATTTCTCCATTTCTATGTTCAAACCGTAATAAATTAATTAAGTGCCATACATTTTAGGTAAATATACATTTATTTCATTTAATGATTTCTTGCTTTTCCAACAATGTATGTAAATATTCAGCTAACGTTTTCAAATCTGGTTTAATTTGTTTGCATTAATAGTACAACTAATGGATTAGATTACAACAATTGATTATTACCGTCGTACGTTCAATAATAATAGTAGGGTCTAGGGGGATGGTAGCTAGGGAGGGGTTCTTCGATAAAAAAGTAAAAAATCGACTGTTTCACACAAGAAAACTAGGGGAGAACAGAAGGTGAGAAACAATTCTGTCAAATACTTTAATCCAAGATATGCACAACAACCTGCACATCAATCGACATATATATATGTATATATAGTAGGTTTAGGTTTAAGGTATGTATTGTATTGTGTATATATATACTGTATCTTATGCTTAGGTATATCCTTCATGAGTGTAGAATCACAGCCTTTCATCGAACTAACATTGCAGTTCTGTTGTGTTTTTGAATTGTCAAGTATTTCCGTTGTGGGTGATATATATATATATAGTATATCTATTATAATTAATCGCTAGGGCGAGGGGAGGGTGGTGGGGTGGGGAGTTAAGTAATCATAATCATTGTACCCACATACATTTAGCAGTGTATTTTTCGGTTTTGTTTAACAATAAGTAGGTTTTAGGTTGGTTATAGATCGGGCATGGGGTGAGATACCCTTCTCTTATATACAAATAAATATATAAATTACGACATAGGGGGTGGGGGGTGCAATTGTGTGCCATTGCAATTGCTTTCCATTTAACATTAAGGCAAACATTCTAACTAAGACTCTTCTGTTAGTTCGCGGGAATCTATTGTATGTTTCTGTATCTGTGTTTCTATCTTCAACAGAACATTAGCTAAACAATCTAATTCAATTTGTTACTAAGTACTCGTACATTTTAGACTAATTGCTTTCGGGTGGGGGCGGGGGGTGTTGAACTACACTACGGGACAAAAGCGGGTCAACTAAGGGCGTAATTAACTAACGTAACATTGTATTATTAATCGGTGTCGAAAGGCCACATATTTAGACTGAAAGCACATGTGTTTTTGTAAGGTTTCTAGTTTTAGTGTTTCGTAGAGAGGTGCACTTTGCATTTTGGCGCTCGATCAGGTAATCGTTGTTATAATCTGATTCTTAGACCCATAATCGGTGATTCTGCAACAATAAAAGATAAATTAGATTCAATCTAGAGCTGAGTAGAGGCGGAAATCCAAGCAATGTACAAATAAAAAGACACAAAATCATAAAGAAACTCAGAAACGAAGTGAAACTCAAGAGTCGTGCAAGGAAAACTATTCATTTTTTGTGCCTTTTTACCTATATATTGATGAGGCTGAGGTGGAGCGCGACCAAGTAACTAACAAACCCTCACCTCTGCTGCTCTCCCGCTTGCTGTGCAGTATAACCTTGGTGCTGTCGTCGGGGCACAGGGAAGTGCGCACCGTTGTCAATATAAGGCTGCAAATTAAACAGATTACAGATTTCAATTAGCGATTAGTCCTTCTCGGGGAGGAGCACTCTCTCTTGGGCTTACCGGGGCAGCACAGCCACCACTGTGGATAGCAGAATCACCAGCCAGTGGACGGCGGAGGAGAAGCACACAAAGATCACCCAGTAGGTTGAGGGCAGGCCAAAGCAATTGACGCACCAATAATTGTACACAATCGAGAAGAGGTAGAAGGAGGCCAGGCTAACCACAATGGATATGACATGCAGCACGGTCTACAAAGAACGAATCCCATTAGTAAACGAATCAACCATTTCGAGGGGGTTACTCTATTTACCCAGGAACGTATTTCAATGCAACAGTGCACCAGATTGGCAAACAGACAGGAGGCCGTGATCGTTGTCCCAAACTCCCAGATGCCCACATCGCTCTCCGCATAGGCGCACAGCGCCACAAAGAATATGACCAGACTCTGATAGAGGGCATCCAGTAATATCAGCCAAAAGTCGTGCGGCCTGTAAGCAACGCCCAAGCGACCCTGAAAATACACCAAATGTCAATCAAAGCTATTCCTGTTTACGGACTGGACTCGTTCCGCAACTCACATTCTTATAGAGATACGGATTCTTGAGTAGCAGATCCTCCGGCACTCGCTTGTCGTAGACACCAATGGCCAAGGGCGGCAGTGAAGTGAATATCAGGTTGTACAGCATCAGATACATTTGATCCATCATCACAGAGCCAGAGAAGCCGCAATACAGTTGATACCAGAATATCAAAAATACAAAGGCCTGCAAAACATACAAGATCATATGAAACGACAGTTCAGAGTGGTTTAAATATGACTTGTCGTACCGCATTCTTGTAGAAGAAATACAGGATCATGCGCGACAATCGATCGTAGCACCAATAGCCATGCGAGAGCAGCAGCCGCTCCAGGTAGCGAAAGCGGGAGAGCGTGAAATCGGCAGCCATCACAGCCTGCATGCCCTCCTGTCCAGAGATGCCCACACCCACATCGGCCATCTGTATCATGGACACATCGTTGGCGCCATCCCCAATGGCCAGAGTTCGCAGATTGAGCTCCTCCTTCACGACTTTAACCAGGTAGGCCTTCTGCAGAGGTGTGGAACGGCAGCAGAGCACAGAAGCGCATCGCTTGGCCAGTCGCAGAAATGGACGAATCAATTTGGATCTAAAGGAATTCAATTTAAGGTAATTAGATATTGATCAGATCTGCCCGAAATATAACTCACTTTGGATCCAGAATAAAAGTCAATGTCTTGCCATCCACCACCAAGGCGCGTGGCTTCCGTCGCAGTGTCTGGCTGTAGCCAATCGAGGATGTGGGCTTGGCATTCTCCATATCCGTCAGATAGAAATTAATGGCCGTCTCAGCTGCATCGCGGGAACGTGCTGTCAATCTGCATAAAAAACATCACCGATTAGCACATATGTTTAGAGGGTAAAACCCTTACTGATTACTCACTTGATCAACTCCATTTGCTGGGTGAAAAGCTTGGCAGAATACGCTATGTTTATGGCCGTCTCGGGCTTGTCTCCCGTCAGCACCCACACGGAGATTCCAGCCGCTAGCAGGGATGCTATCGTCTCGGGCACACCATCCTGCAGGCGATCTTCAATGCCTGTTGCTCCCAGCAGCGTTAGATTGCTCTCAAGCTTCGCGAAGGAGTCCCGCAATCTGCGCTCGCGGTTCTCCAGCGACATCTCGATCTCCTGATGGCGCGCCCACCAATCCGTGTAGTCGGCGGAGTTCAGGGTGCGCTTGGCCATCACCAGAATGCGCAGACCCTCGCGCGCATAGCGATCCAGCTGCTGTTGGGTCTGCTCGCGCAGGATGCCCTCGGGGCTGTTGTGCGGACAGGGCGACAGGACGGGCATGATGGTGCTGTCCGCCCCCTTGCAGTAGAGGATAATCTCCTGGGTGCCCGTGCGACGGACCACAATCGACATGCACTTGCGACTCGAGTCGAAGGGCAGGATCTTGAGTATCTCATACTCGACGGTGGCCCCTGCCGTGGGCATGCTGACCAGGATGTGGTTGGGGCTGCGATTCAGCAGGCAGCAGTCGTAGCTGTAGGCGGCATTCACCAGAGCCAGCTCATCCGGACTCTCGGCCTCGTACAGCGGACGACCATCGGCGGTCCTATAAATGGTCTCCGATTTGGTTGAACTGAAAGCAGGGACGGAAGATTGTTAGAAAATCCATTGATAAAATACTCTCTCTGGCTTCACTTACGTCATTTTCAGACGCTTTCCCTGGGTCTTGGAATTGAGGAAGGTCGCTATGCTGGTGATCTTCGAGTTGATGGCCGCCTTGGCCCTGCCCGTGGGCGAGATGCTGTTGGACAGCGCCTTGCTCTTCATGGGAGGCGACTCTGACTCCGAGTTGGGCGAAGACTCCGCCGAACTGCTGATGGGCGACAGCGTGGGCTGGTGGCTCTGGGCGGGCATCGCAAAGATTAGATTGGGCGGCGGCGATGGGGTCACGGATCGCGACTCTGCCAGCCGCATATATCGATCCACTGGGATGGATGACGGCTGCTGGCCATTCAGAATGGTGGTCGTGGTGCTAGCCAGCAGCTTCTGTCGCTGTTTGTTGTGCTTCAGGTTCGCCGGACTGCAGCCCGTCTGCTGCTGCTGCACCTCAATGATGCCGCTGGCATTCATCAGGTCCCGATGCGGTGCCGCACTCACGATCACCGTGTTGCATATGGCCAGCACCACGAGGAACTCCTGTATCCGCTGGGCGTGAGGCGTCAGATACGATCCCTGCGTCAGCAGAGCCATGTCGCTCATCAGCGTATCATTCGGCACCAGCGGAGGGGCTGGAGCCCCTGGCTTTGAGTAGATCTTCTCCAGCTCCGAGGGCGGGTGATTGTAGTCCGCGCCGTTGACGACACAGCGCCGAAAGATCATCTTGTTCTCGGTGAGAGTGCCGGTCTTGTCGGAGAATATGTGCTGGATCTGGCCGAGCTCCTCGGTGATGTTCATGGCACGGCATTCGGTCTGCTTGTTGGTGTCCGCGTCGTACAGATCGATGTTGTTGTGGATGTGGAAGACCTGCAGGATCTTGCACAGCTCGATGGTCACGTACAGCGACAGCGGTATCATCACCTGCAGAATGATGATGTACGTCCAGAAGGTCCACATGCCCTCGAGATTGGCATTCACCTCGAAGGGCAGATACGGTACCGGAAAATTGGTAAATGAACTCAGCCACATGGTGCAGCCGATGGCCCCAACAATGCACAGTATAAACAATATTATCACACACCTAAGAAAGAGGAAAGATATAAGTAATTGTAGATAAAAGAGTGAAGCGATCCACTCACCATATCACATCAATATTCATTTGCTGTTCCACCTGGGAGCGCTTGTACCTTGGACCACTATTATTCAGCATTGACTTTGTTTCGTGTCCCGCATAGACCACAATACCCTCGATATAGTCCGTATTCTATAAAGGAAATTAGAGTGATTCTTCAGACTATATATTGGATTCAAGCTCACATACCTTCAGTCTACTTTCTCTTAACAAAAGGCACTCGGTCGATATGGGCACACGCTCCCCAGTTGGATGTATTAAGGCCCCATGAAATCTATATAATTTTGTTGTCGGCGCATCCGCCTCCACGCGGCTAACAAATTTGCTAGGTACAAATATGCTCTGTATCTCCTCAAAGCCACGTACAACCTGCAAAAATATCCAATTATAAATATTATATATACAATATATGATAGATATGGGCCACAATCACGTACCTCGCGACGCTTCAGATTCGTTTCGCCATCCAAATCGCAGGTGTCTATGTAGCATACCCCATGGGGATCGCTGCTGCGCAGCAAAAGGATATCCGCGGGCACAGTCTCGTTGTTCGAGAGATGGACAATGTCCCCGACACGCAGGTCCTGCCATTTAACCCTCTTGTAGCGCTCCGTCTCTCTGGAAAAGAGGATACAATAAATTGCGATTAATTATGATGTCAAAAGGAGTGGCATTCATTCAGTAATCGATTTAGTCTGGGGCTTCAAACATTTGCCACATTTCCCTTTAAAGTTTCAGCAAAAGTTTTCCTTTAAATATTCCATAATCAAACATTTAAAAGGCCTCCCAAATGTCAGAGGATCCTTGAACATGAAATGTCATTTACCGCAGTCCATGTCCAATGCTAATGTACATACAAAGAATATATAGGCAGACAGCCAGACGGCCGGAGATAATCCCTCATGTAAGAGCCATGTACAATATTCATGAATGATTCGTCATTCCATTTCCATTCCCATTCCCATCCCCATCCATGTCCCATGTCTCCAATTATTGTCAAATGAACACATTGATGGGCCTGCCTGCCGCCGCCTGCCAATGCCACGCAAGACAATTTACATGCGACCAGTGGAGGGTCTCTGTTCGGGATAGATATAGCTATAGAGCTATAGCTCTGTCAGGGAAAGTAGTCGGTCGGAAGGGAGTTGCTACTGCTGCTTCTGTTGCTTCTGCTGTTGATGGACATTCAAGCAAACAGTGAGAGTACTCTCTCCACTCCACTCCAATCCGCACACATTTAATGGCATGGAAGTGTGGGGCAGCAGTGGGTCGGTCTCGCATGTGGGTTGGTTATTAAAGTAACAACTAAATTGCAAAATAATAAGCCGTCATAGTGCCCACGACCTTGGCCCAAAGATGATGATGATGATGGACAGAAGGAGGAGGAGTGCTTTGAGCTTAGTTTCCATGGAAAGTCCGAGGCCTTTTTGCGTCATGCTGGAATTTTCATTCGCTTTCATTTTTATGATTTTTATAAAGTCGCATGACTCTCGGTCGCTCGAGTGGGATCGGTGGGGGGGATCCCTCTCACTCCCATTATAATGGCGTCATCTCTCCCTCTCCTTTTCGCTGCTTAGATATTTATGAAAAAAGAGAGAGAGAGGGAGAGAGAGAGAGTGTCCTGCGGTTAGATGGGTTGCGCAAGGACATGGACATGGGACATGGGACATGGGCATGGACACGGACAATATTCCCATTTAATTCAAGTTCATTTGGCCAGCGCGAGCGCCAAATTGTTATGGTTGGAAAATGTGTAATTTTTCAACACTCGCGTGTCCCCCCATGTAATCTCATCCCCTGACCTTCTCCAACACAGACCAGACCAGAGACCCTCCTCCTCCTCCTCCTTCTGCTTCTGCTGTGTGGCACTCTGTGCCCTGCCACTCTGCTGTTGTTGTGCTGTCAGTGGTGTCATGTGGCATGTGGCGATGTCCTTGCATTGCTTTCGGTTCCAGATTGTTTGTGAAAATACCCTTTCGCTGCCAGAGGGTATGAGGATGCAATGAAATATGTATCTTACATAGAAGAAAGTATCCAAAGAGAGGGAACCCATATGTCATAATATCTAATGATTTTTGTATATTTTTCTTAAGCATCGAATATTCATACCCTGCCTGTATCTCCCTTGGAAATGGTTGGACCTTTTAAAGGGTATCACTGGTTGTTTACCATCAAAGACTGCCCTGCCCATCGGGTTCCGTGTTTTCACTGTTTGTTCTGTTGTGTTGTGACATGGCCTGACATTTGGCTGACAGACAGGCCACAAAGGAGACAAAGTAATACTCCTGCTGTCTCTCTCCTGCGGTCTCCTGTCTCTCCTGCATTACTCGGAATGGGAATGGGAGCATTCAGCGGTGAAAGCTTCTGCCATCATTTTAATTGGGTCATTAGCAAGATTGCAGCACATTCTAACGCATTCCACACAACCAAGACGACTCCTACCCTGTGGACCCAGCTCTCTCTCTCCCTCTACCACGTAATTATATTTGTTCAAGTTCTTCTTCTTCGTGTTCTTGTCTTTTCTTTTGCCTTTTGCTGGTCTCTCTCTTCTGATTGCATTTCTCTAATTGACTGTTTCTTTGTTAACATGCCCCCGACAGACAGTCGTTGCTGTGGCCGTTACTCCTCAGTGCATTCTGCCAGAGTCTCAGTCACATTTGCAGTGGTTCCATAATTGTAATCGTCTTTCTTTACTTTATTATCTGCTGCACAAACTGCTCGATAAGATATTACCACGTACAATACACACATACATACGTACTCGTATACGTATTGATTCCATTCGCTGTCAAGGGGCTTATTCCTGTGATATGACGACATCCACCCAAACATTGAGCCAACCATCCGTCCTCCATGGGCCCATAAACCTGTATTGTTCAGGCTTTTATTATATCTACAATCTCCAATCGGAAGACTAGAGATTTATTGCGGAAACCAATACAACTTTACTTTACTTTATTTCTCGGAACTACTACAATAATGATATATTTCTACGATAAAAAATGATGATATTTCAAAAATGTTTGTTGAATCTTGTTTTTGGCTTATAAATCTTCATGTTGTTTACTAATTGTTTAAAAAAATATTGTATTCTGGGAGAGGAGAGGCAGTATTTCCTCTACAACAGATCCATTCTAAATTTTGCCACACCTTTAATATTTGGCTGAATTTATTGCCTTTTTTGATTATAATTTAAGGTGCTAAGAACTTCTACCACTTCATTAGAATTTATGAAATTTTTCATCATATTTATTGAAGCTTAAACTTTAAGATCGTTCTTTAAGTACCTTCATTGCTTATATATTATTTTGTATTTATTTAAATTTCTTAAATATTTATTTGAGTAGCATTATGGCCCCACCTTCCTCTCCCTTTCCTTATTTGTTTTTTTTTGCCATATTCGTGATGTGTTTTTACTTTCACTGTAAGATTTGTAGGTCACGAGTTAGTCATACAACATCAACATGCTCGTACGCTGACCAGAGAGACCCAGAGACACCCGGAGAGACCCGGAGAGAACCGGAGACTGAAGCCCCACACAATCATTAATCATATTCCCATACAATACAAAAAAAGCACAACAAAAAACCTTCAATAGCCGGATCGGAACAGATCGGAACTCCATTTGTTGTCTGAAATGTAATGAAGGTGACATCTGTGGTTGTTGGGCGTCATTATTCGAATAGTATTCAGAGTACTCGAATTGTATTCATCATCAGAGCAGCTCTCGAGGCGCGTAGCAATGAGTCTATTAACAAGGGATCCTCCCACAGGGGCAACAGTGTCTGTGTCTACGTCTGTGTCCTTCCATCCCCCAACCCTTCTTCCCTCTCGAGGGATAGTCGAGGATAATGCAGTGTTTCGAAAGTTTCGCTTATATTGTTGCATGTCACCCTCTAATTGGGGGGCCTGTCACTGTATCTGTCCTCCCCTCTCCGCGATTCATATTTACAGCGAAGGCGTCCCAAGTTGTTGAATCTTTAATGAGGCACGAGAGGCGGTGACGCGGTGCACGGTGCTAGTGGTGGTAGGTGGTACTGTCAGTGGGGCACAAGGGTGAAGGCAATTACCACAAGGGGCTCTCGTGGCTCTGGGTGACTCGATTTATTAGGCGTTTTCGCAAAATGCAAAATTAATGCGAGTTTAACTCGACGATGGGCACGTTGATTGCTTGGTTATTTGCTCAACGAACAGCAGAAGCAGCAGCAGAGGAGCAGAGCAGCAGCTGAAGAGTCTTCGAATAAAAGTGAAACTCACGCAAACTCCTCCTCAACCCAATTCCCATTTTCATTTCCATTACCAGTTCAGAGTTTTGTTTGGGTCGTTGGGTTACGCCTCCTCCTAGCCACAATCCCAATCCTATCCTGAGGCTCCCATGCGTGTGTCAGCGGCATTTAAAGGCGGCTCCACCAAGTGGTGGATGGTGGCTGGTGAGGCGTTGCCTCTGCAAGTGGCATTTAACACGTGTTGCCCCTCCTCCATTCGATTTCGATTTCGATCTTGGCCTAAAGCCTTATTAAATAGAGGTCTATCAATGGGATCTCTATAGAGTTTTGCTGAATCACTGGCCGATGGATGATCTCTGGGTTTCCGTTCACCCTTTGTCGTGTTTCAACTAATTGCTGAAGTGTACATTGTATCTAGATAATGGCGGGTGTATCTAGATAATGTAGGTTGTATAGTGGGGGGATTTTCCCAACAGCTATACGTATATGATAGATGGCATTGGGAGGGTAAACAGTTGAGAGTTTTATGAAGTTTTCTCTTTATAGATGACTTTAATCTTTCAGCAAAGTTTTTCCTGGAAAATATACACGTAAAAGTGGGCCTGCATTCTCTGTTAGATGATATATTAGATGTACTATATGTAGATTGAATGATGCAATCTTTATACATAAACCCCAATTGGGTCAAGGGGGCTCAGACGATGATGATGATACTGATGATGATGAAATAAAGCAACCGAGTAGATCTTTCTTTAGAGAATTGTGTTCAGTGTAGCATTGAACCATGGCGGTTCTTCCCATTTGATTATTTAGTGCTCTTCCTCCACCTCCACCTCCTCCTGCTCCCACATCTTCTCTCGTTTGCCTCCCAGTTCTCCCGTTTGCCGTTCCCATTCCACTGCACATGGAAATTTATGTGGCAAATGTGGGTCATGCATGTTATAGCCAGCAGGAAGGGGGGGGAAGCAGGGAGCATGGAACTTGGGTAATTTACTTAAAGTTCGTTAAACGTGTGGCCAAGAAATAGCCACAGAAGTGGCTCCACAAATGCGCATGCCTTCGTCCCGTTACACGCGTTACTCGGGAGTCAATAAAAGGCCCCAAAACATAGCCAGGAATCGTGGGGGATTTCTGTGGTCTCCAGAGGAAAGAAGTCTATCGTTCTACCATTCCAGCGCTTTATCGTCTACTGTCTAACCGCTAATAAGGGCATGTTCATTCATTCTTCCATTCATTCATTCATTCTTTCATGTTCAAGGCTTCCAAGGTTCGTTCTTGTTATTTAAAAGGCATTTGCCCATAGTCCCCAAGTAAACAACATGCGTGGGTGGCTAGGCTGCCAGACAGCTACTACCACAATGCCACTCCCCACTCCCCACCCCGCACTCCACCTGGTGGTTGCTGGTAGGTACAAAGTCCCTTGTAGTCCCACGTAGAGACAACAAATTAGTGGCCGAAAAACCTAAAACCCAACGAAGCATTAGCTTCAGGTTGTGTAAACACTAGAACTAATACCCCCACTCCCCCACAGAAACTATTCAGCCATAAATAATTCAACATTTAATAAGGTTCCATCCAGATGAAACCCCGAAAGATAAAGCCAGCCTGCCCCAGGAGATACTCCAACGCTCCTCCTGGTAGGTAGATTCCTATCTGTTGGTTCAGAGTTCCTGGGGGTTCGAGTAAATTAACACATATTTATTCGCTATACTCTGTCCTGGGTATTGTCTGAAGGTTTGCCTCTCCCTCTCTCTCTCTCTCTCTCTAATTGGACTGATAGATATCCATAGATACATAGATATGGAAATGTACGGCTTGGGGTTTTGGGGTTTGCCTTGGGGCAAAAGTTTCTGTGGAAATTATAAATCACTTTGGCATAACGTTGTTTAAATAGTCATTCAGTCGAAGCTAAGTTTAAAGTAGTTGTCCTTTCGCTTATGGAAACATTCCGGACAGGCGGCATCAACGTCATTCGCATTCGTATCTATCGATGAATGAATGTTCTGGCAAGTGGAAAGTGGACTTTCAAGGTGAATTTCATTAGAGAAAAACTTTCCAATGCTCACACACACACACAGACACACACACATCATTAGTTTGAAGGTCTCGTCCTTGCAATGTCTATCAAGCTGTGCAGAGTGCAGAGTGGGTGCTGCTAATGCAATCAAAGGAAAGGCATACCACACCCAACAGGCGAAATGACGAAGCGTCCATTTCCTTTAAGCAGAGAAAATTGTGGAAAAGCAGGAAGGAGAGAGGGAAAAACCAAAACAGAGAACAGAGAATAGAGAACAGAGAACAAAGAACAAACACAGAGCACGCAAGTGATTTTTATAATCAATTTTTAAAGTTTACTTTACCCACTCACCCACATGCAACCAGCCATGGAGAGACCACTGGGTGGGGGCGTGGCTATAGATACGCCTCCAAATGATAGATAGACAGAATGAGGAGAAGCTTCAGTGGGGTGGGGTGGGAGTGGGTGTGGGGGGCTGGGGCTATGGGTACCTGTGTGTGCCCCTCTGTGCTTCATTAAATTGACTAAAAGCCATCGCGCATGAATCAATCATGTAAACATTATTAAGGAGGTGAAGGAGGAGCAGGAGGAGGAGGAGGAAGGCGTCGCTTTCGGTTCAAATCAATGGAGCACAAACTGCCGCTTGGACGGACGGACGGGGGACGGACAGTGTACTTACGGGTATCTCGAAATGAAAATGAAAAGACAGTTTGGTCATGTAATTAGCTTGTGGCACGCAACCATCGCCCCCTCCACTCCCCACTCGTATGTGGAAGGTGGAAATTGGCCCACACACATATGAGGTCTGGCCTGTCTGCTGGGAGAGTGTTGCCTGTCCATCGGCTGTTCATTTCGCTCAATTGCGTCTCTGAATTAATTATTAATAACACACTTTTCCAACGCCCCCGCCAAAACCCCTTTTGTATATTCAATGGAATGTTGGGCCACTCGAGGGAACACTCCACATACGACATTTATCGGTTTGGGGTTGCAGCAGGGAGCAGGGGGCAGGAGGCGTGTGGGTGGAAGGTCAATTATTGGGAAAGGCCACACACCATACAACGGCCCACAGACACAAAACTGTGTGTGGCATCGAGTTTATTTGTCCAGCCATCCAACAAAATGTGGCACTGACTCCTCCTCATATTTCTCATGATTCGAGGGCTTCGACTGTGCCTCTGCTTCTGCGCTGCCTCTGCTCTGCTCTGCTCTGCCTGTGCTCTGCCTCTGCTCTGCTTGAACTCTGCTTTGAGTGTCGATATTTTTGCTTTGGGAAAATATTTGTGCATCCCCCTTCCACTCCCTCCCGCACTGAAGATATTTGATATATTTATCTGAGAGATTCTCTTGGCGTATCGCTACAAGAATTTGCACTTGGCAAATTGCGCTACAAGTGGAGGAACTCGAAAGGTAAGAAGTAGACCTTTTGGGTACTCAATCTTTAGGCAAATAAGATACAAACCCAGTTTCTGTGGCAACAATCGCCCCTCTTTGTTCAGCTGAAACTCAGGCTAACAACCAAAACCATTCAAATGATCCGATTCGGGCGTGATATTTGTTTCCCTATATTTCTAAAGAAATCCTTGAGAGCAAAAGGCAAATACAAACAGTAAAAAACTATATTTCAATTGTACATAAAGTGGGTTTCAAAAGATAACCCAATAGATGTGCCATAGATAAAGGTTTCCCTTGAGTATATTGATTAGATTCCCATAGCTACCTCAACTATCCCTAACTATCCTTCCTGTCTCAGATTTCTCTATATTTCAAATAGAAAATTCCCCTAAGCCCGTTACTCTTCCATACGAGTGTACGTGCTGCATTCAAAGCTATGTATTTCTGTGCTTCAAAAGATACAATATCTAGGTATTTGTGTCACTGGCATTCGATCAAATATTATCTCAAGTGCGCCACTCTCTCTCTCTCTCTCTGATGGGATTATCTTTTGCGGTGAACAAACCCTAAAGATTGTTTAGTATATAGAGTTCTAGGAAGTACAGTAGTTAGAACTATGTAGTACTTGAATAGATAATGAATAAACGATTCATTTTCAGAGTAATATGTACAGCCTATCGTTGATAGACGCCACCTGCAACTATCAGTTTTTGAAGTATGATTTATGGCAAAAATTGTATGCCGATTACATTAGAGTGGGTTCTCGATAACAGGAGAATTTTGTATATTTTTTGGGACGTATATTGCATAGATATTTCTCTGTATTTTGTAATCTCCTTGAACCCAACAGTAACCACCTTGCAGATCATATTTTCTCACTCCACTCATTCGAGTGCGCTTGTCCCTGGAGCCAGAGGCAGAGCCAGCAGCACTCTCTGCCCTGAGCTATGGCTTTGCTCGAACCCCAAGCGCCAACTCGAAAACGCAAGTCAGTGACACTGCAAGAGACCAAGCCATAGATGTGACCAGGCCCATAGATACAAGAGAGAAACAAATCGAAAAAACTTGACCAACAGCCGCAGCAATTGCAGCCATGGATGGAGCATGGCAGTATGGTAGCTCTGGGAGCATGGTGTTAATGGTCTCTGGGTTTGTTAACATGGCCATTAGATGGCTGGCAATGGACGTATGTATAGGATGGTTAGGGAGGGGGTTTGGCTGATGGGGAGATCAGGTTTAGGCCCCGACTGGGGCGATTCTTGCTAGACAAACGTCAGTCTCTCAGAGACAGAGACTTCGACTGAAGCCTAACGATGATTGCCAACCGGTTTGCTTGAATGGAAGGGTGGAGGGGGGAAAACCCGTTTGCTCTGTTGCTGTATTTTAGCATTTTCAATGTCAGAGTATGGGGCAGGCGAAAACCTCTCTATTAAGAGCTGCTAAGCATGGGGGCAAAACAATAAACCATCATTTCCATGCCCACAAACATTAACCCACAAAAGCGTAGGAGATCAGCGCTGAAGAATAGACACGGCCCAGTAGAGCATAACTATCGGTAAGTATCTGCGCCTAAACCGGGTGTTAGATACAGATACATTCGGACATTCGTAAATTCGGTTTTATGGCTGTTTTGCCAAACGTTTTCAAGGTTAGTTCTCTGCCACAAACGTGCCCCACAAGTTGTTCTTCCCACAACCTTGAGTGCTGTTGGCCAGCAGTCCATTTTTTATGCAAAAGAATCAAAAGAGAGCTCCGCCCCTTTAATAGTGAGGGTCGTCTGAGGTCTCAGGTGTTGTCGCAATACTGCGAATATATTCATGCAGTTTTGGTTGTTCGGTGAAAGTACCGCCTGAGAGATACAACATCTGCTGCAGCGACGCCCACGCACACTCCTGGGAATGTTGTATAAGTCTCCCTTTGGCACTTGTTCATGGGTGTATTTATTCCAAATCAAAATGATGGGCGGAGGTGCGTTGTCAGTTTCCCACCAGTTCAAGGCATACAATTAATCGTTAAAGAAAATGGTTGGGGCGGTTCGGAAATTGAATACGAAATGTGCGCGAAAGGCTCATTAATCATACAATAGATATCCTTGGTGTCCCCCCATATGCAATGAAAGGCACGTGCATATGAATGTATTTTCCAAGGCAAAGTCAAGTTCAAAAGTTCAAAGGTAAAACTAAAAGATTAGGTTATGGAAAGAAAATGCACACAAAAGAGAGCCAAGGGTGTTGTTTACAGTTTCCATGCGATTCTGGCACGATTCTTGGATACCACCAAGTCAGCAGATACTCATACGTGGGTGGCGGGGTGTTTGGGGGGGGTTACAGAAGACCTTGCATAAGCTTTTGGGGTGATCGCGCAATAAATGCAATTCATTTCATGGAATTTCTCCCCCTAGAGCCCCCCACATTTATGCTGGTGGGTGATACGAGTAGTGCCTGCTGGCTGTGACCTCGTCCGTCCCCTGTGATAAGACCACAAACAAGACAATCTTTAAAGGGGGTGGGAGGGGCTTCTGCCCTGTAGGAAATATTTTTCCAATGAATTTATTGCACTTTCCAGAGCGAGTCATGCTTTTTGCAGGGCATATCAATAAGCGCAATGCAATCAGTGAGAATTGACTGGGAATTCAATGCAATTGAGAGCCACTGTGGGGATCCACAGATTGAATTGTAAGGAAAAGGGTGGAGCTTGAACCAACGATTGGAAATGTCATCTAAAGAAATAAGAGTACAAGATATAGTTTTAAGTAGATAACACACCGAGTACTCTATTCTCCAGATAGTATAGGATTAAACAGTACATTCTTATTGTACTGTTATCATCGAATTATTCAGATACAGATTTAGGCAAAAAAGCCAAGGAATTCGCAAGATAAAACGAGGGGGAACGTTGTGAGCCGCGGCAAAGACCGCGGCTCTACCTTATACCCGGTACTCAGTCAGTATATATGTACATATGTACATACATATATGAGCTTGCGATTTATGCAATTTCTTATATGTTCGCAAAAGGGACAAATTAAAAAAAAAAATGGTAAAAAATAATATTTCAAAAAATGAAGTAAATTTTTGGAATATTATACATGTTTCCGATTTTGTTTGCATATGCTTTTTACATCTGCTTCTAAATTTCTACATGACATGTATAACTACATATTTGAGACGTATAAGTGTTCAGGACAGAGAGAGAGGGAATGAGTCAGCGCTTGGCAGGCGTTGCGTAGTCACTGAAATTTAATTTGTTTCTTCTGGCCATAATATTGATCCGACCTGATCCATATTCGGCAATCTGGTAGATATGGTAATTTCCCATGATTCTACGTTTTTGGTTTTCATTTATCTTAAAAATTGTGGATTCCACAGATTTTCGTCTTTTGTGGGGGCGGAAAGGGGCGTGGCAAAATTTTAAAACAAACTCGTGCTGGTTTGGTATCACAGGAGCTTGGATAGAAAGTTTGGTTGCTCTAGCTTTTATAGTCTCTGAGAACTAGGCGACACAAAATACGAATGGGCAAAGTGGATGGGGTCGCGTGTGAGAGAGAGCGAGAGGGAATGATGACTTTCGAAATGGTTTTCTTCATTGTAGCTATAATAATGATCCGATCTGATCCAGATTCAACACTCTGATAGAAATGGTCATTCTCTATGATTCTGCGTATTTAGTTTTTTTTTATCTTCAAAATTGTGTGTGCCACAGACTTTCGTCCTTTGTGGGGGCGGGAAGGGGCGGGGCGAAATTTTGAATTACATTTGGAGTAGTGTGATCACACAGGAGACCGGATACAAAACTTGGTTGCTCTAGCTTTAATAGTCTCTGAGATATAGGCGCAAATGAAGACGGACGGACAGACGGACAGACGGACGGACGGACGGACAGACAGACATGGCTATATCGACTCGGCTATTGATGCTGATCAAGAATATATAAACTTTATGGGGTCGGAAATGCTTCCTTCTGGGCGTTACACACAACCGTTATCCCCACAAATCTAATATACCCCTATACTCTTTGAGTACCGGGTATAAAAATGTGGAAGTGGTTTTCGCGACGATCCATTCAAACTCAGATTTCAACAAAAGTAAAGGCCATGTGAGCTGGGGAAGATCCTCTCCATAACCTTACCTAAAGGCAATATTTTATTTGAATTTCTGATAAATGTTGTGACTTGATGGCTCTTTAAAATGGTTATAATTTTACGCCAATTCTTATGGTTAGTGGTTTTTTGAAAAATTAATTTAAAACTCTGCCGCACGGTACATATATTCGTTGGCTTTATAGAGGTTAAAAAAATACCTCAAACCGATACTGAGTACATTTTTTGTTTTTTTTTTTTTAAATAGTTTAATATGTCAGAGAGATTTTGGGGAACATTTTTTAGCATTATTCATCTCTCTTGTAGGAAAAAATAATAAATGAAAACCTGACTAAAAAATACAACAACAAATAGTAAACTTTTGATTATTTTAATATTTTTTCAGATTAAAGTTAATAACTAATTAAATGGCCTGAGTTTTAATATTATTAGAAAATAAAATGTTGATAAAATTATATGGAAATGTGTTTTTATTCACTTTAAATTTGTTTGGTCTCAGTGGACCTTTCGCGGGAAATGCCCATACCTACATATGCTTATCGCCTTTGGAATAAAACTTCCTGAGTGACTAATTCTAGTTTTTTTTGTTTTTTTTTTCCGTTTCTTTGTACAAACTGTTGTTTGAGAAATTAATTAAATTCGCAGCTCAATCAATTTGGAGGCTCAATCATTCGTTTAGCACTTCCAAAATCGAATCCGATTTGGTTGCAATTAACACGATCTTTTCAGAGAGAGAAATCTTTCAGACTTTATTTTCCCCTCTTTTTTTTTTGTAGTAAAAATATTGCCAAATAATGAAATATTTTAAATGTAACCTTGATCCAATAATTTGCCAAGTAAATTTCATTCGTAATCACAATATTTAGAGATGAATAGCAATGGAAACCCGCAAGTAATTCACATTTCCATTCGCATTCGCACTCGTGTGATTCATTTTTCTCGACCATTGCACAGACGGCCATCAAATTCATGATTTTCGATTCGTGGACAAAAATCGAGGGGGGGCAGAGGCGTGTGAGAGATGGTCAGGGCCGTTAAACTGGTAGCTTTTGCTCCACTCCATTCCATTCCACAGGTAGGCCTGAACTCCACTCTCCACTGCGATCGCTGGCCAGAAGTCGACTCTGTGAGTCAGCTGTCCAGCTGTGGATAGGCCGTTCATTCGATTACCATATTTGGTAGCCCCCTCTCTTTCTCTCTCTCTCGTGTGCGTGTCATTTGCATGTAACTTGTGGATTTTCGCTGAACGGGAGGGGCAGGGGGGAAGGACGGACAGTGGCACAAATGCAATTGTGGCTGACAGTAGATACAGTGGATAACCTTTCATACCCTTTTTCAGCTTTTCTTAGCAATTTCCCCACATTTTCATCATCAATTAGTTCCATTTCCAAACCGATCTTATCCACTGTGCACGACACGTTTCATGGACTACTTGACAACAAAAACAACAACAATGACAGAAGCGACAAAAATCTCCAAAGCAAAGCAAAAGCGACAGCAACAACAACAACGAGAAAAATCACTATGGTTTTGGTTTTATGACAATTGTGCAAAAGAGCGTACAAGAGAATAGGGAAATGCAAATATAATTAGCAACAACAATGTAAACGAACGAGTGCTCACTCGTAAGTTCATTGGTCAGGCATTGGCACACGAGACAACAAAGCGAGAGAGAGGAAGAGAGCGGGCAGAATGGTACATTTACCAGAAGGTAAGGCAAGTGCATCCCTAAGGGTACGCTCTTCCGCAAAGCCTTACCTTCTCTTTCGATATACCTTGGTTTCCGTGTTGATTTTGCTGCTGTTTTTGTTGTTGTTGTTGGGTTAGCAGCTCGTACTACAAAACGGAAAACAATTGGATAGAAGAAGTCGGCACGGCACAGATCCCAAGAGGGGTACGAGAGTGGAATGAAACGGTGCACGGGTACTGGGTACTGGCTATGGTTAGGGGGAGAGAGGGACAGAGTAAGTACCACGTGCAATGCAAGTAAATTGTCACTTGGTTTGGGAAAGTCGTCAGACAGAAACGGTATCGTTGGGGGGGAGCTTCGGGGAGGGCAAAAGAGTGTCAAAAGTATGCGTCAACGACGCTCAAATGTGGGACAGCCCCACCACAAGAGAGTAGAGAAGAGAGGCCAAGAAGAAAGAGAAATGCGGCAAAGACTGTTAGGGAAAGTTTACATACAGAATTGTTACCCCTTGAAGAAGGGTATGATGACTAGAAGTATGAAAGGCACAAATAAAAAGTCTATATATTTTCATTCATTCATTCCCACATTCAATCAAAATCGTATGACCTATTTCTCATAGAAACAATGGGGGGTGTCTGCAAGGGTATACAAAGCTTCGACCCCTAATAGCACCCCTCTATTCTTGTTAGTGTTTGTATTTGCTTTGGCTTTTGGCTGTTTATCGATTTCTAGATCACGTTTTAAAATACACACCAAACAAAACACGAATCGGGTTCAACAAATTATGCAGACGGCCAAAAATTAGCATGAGGAGCAACCAGTGGTCGCAAGGGGGAGGGTAATGGAAATTAGAATCAGTCCAAAGCCCCAGACATCCATTTGGAGACCCAGCAAACTGTCTCTCTCTCGTTAAAATCTGTCTAGCCGGCGGGTCTGGTCTCGAAATGTGGAAATTGGTCAACAGAAGTCAAGTTCTTTGATGGCTTTTGGCTCTTTTGTGGCTTACATTTCAGCCAACAGTTTGGAAAAGTTGTGTTTGTGTGGCCAAAACGGGAAATTGGCAAATTATGTTGTAAAAAGTGGAAGATTATCTATTGTTATAGACCACTCACCCATCGTACACCCGACATGTGGTGTTGTTGATCCGTTTGTCCGATGCTCTCCTCCGTCGATCCTCGAACAGATCCTTGACCGCCGTCACGCCCAGCACAAAGAGCACTGGTATCATGGCCACCTCCTTGCCAAAGGCATTGATCGCCGGCACCCAGTTGAGGAGCACGATGAATATGAAGTACAGATTGGCCACGCGGTGGAACTGCTCCAGCAGATTCTTCGGAATGAACGAGAGCAGGGTGTACTTGGTGGTGCGGATCTTGTTGCCCACAAACTGGCCGTTCGGGTGCTCCCGCTTGGGCGTCTTGGGCGGCACGGTGTGGTTGGGCACCACCATCCGGTAGCTGCGCTCCTCGAACTTGTCGCCGGTGCCGTAGTTGCAGAGCGTCAGCCTCTTCCACCACGGTGGCGCCTCCGTTCGTCGCAGCGTGTAGATGGACTCGGAGCGCGACGCCTGGCGGGAGTGGCCGCGTCCCCCCGTCGCCGAGGTGGGCGCCGAAGGCTCGCGCACTGCCTCCTCCTTGTGTCCCGGCGGCAGGATGAAGTCTGTCTTGGAGCCAACGCGACTGTGACCCCGCCCCGAGGGCGCGGCACTGCCCGGCGGCGAGTCCGTGATCTGGCCCTGCGAGAAGGCTCGCTGGTGGCCCTTCATCGCGGACTTGATGGGTCGCCCATTGGCGCCCACAATGGCGCCACCGCCATGGCTAACGGAACGCGCATGGCCGCGCGATGGACCCGCGGGATTGGCCACCGGCATTCCGGGTACGCTACCTATCAGCGGATTCCCGCCCGGAAACACATAGGTGCGCTCCGGTTCGCCTCCGGCGGCACCCACTCCACCTCCTGCCCCCACTCCCGCTCCAGCGCCAGTGGCTGTCATCATCAGAGTGTTGCCGGGGGTGAGGCCGTCGCCGGAGAGGTTGGGCGGGGCCGAGCGCTGCTGCTGGACAACTAGAAACTTTCGCCGCAAGTCTTCGGTGTTCGCTGAAGGCATCTTCGCAGGCCACAACCATCAGGTTACCTTCTGTGGACCGTGGGATATGTGTGTGTGTGGGTGAGTGTTTTGGATGTTCTGTCTGATTGATGGCTTCGATTCCAGGGGTACTCCTCTTCCTAGCAGCACCTGGACTCCAGCGTGGGGCTGGGCCTCATCGCTGGCACGACGAGTGATGCCTCATCTGTTGCACGACTACCAAGACGGTTGGGGGGATCTGCAAGATAAAAATGGAAACACAATTACATTTGAGGCAATAGAAAATACAACAAATCGCGGGACTAATTGCTGCCGCTGCTGTTGGGAGTTTATCGAACCCCAGGAGAGGCACTCAACCACCGAAAAACAAAGAAAAAAACATAAAAACGGATAAACGAAATACAGAAAATACACAAAACACAGAAAAATGAAACGCTAAAAACGAATAAAACTCAAAGCTCGCCCTTGATTCGGGGCTTCCGATAAGCGAGAAGCAAATCACGAAAATGAGAGGCGACGTGGAACACACGAATTGCCCCCAAGGTCATGCGTAACGCGCGTGAGGGGGAGGCTGAAGTGGAGGGCTAAAGCTACTCCTCCAATCTCTGTTGCTGTGTGGGTGTGGGCCAGAGGAAAGTTCAAGGCTCCCCCAAAACACAGATTGAACTTTGATTCAGACAGATACTTCCTATTCCCCCCCGTCCCCTAAATATAACTAATATATTCGCAAAACCCACATATGTGATGTGGGTTCATGGCAAACCATTGAAGCATTCATAATTCTAGAGAACATTCAACTCTTGGGAGAAACAGTAGGCCGCCATTCATTCATCCATTCATTCATTCAATCTTGAAAAAGTTTCCAACATTCAAATGAAAATTACATCAATTATAGATGGAGATGGAGATGGGGGGGTGGAGGTCTTGAGAAGCAGATCAATGAACGCCCTGTAACAGAACTCTAACTCTGTTGTAAGTAAAAGTTCAACAATCTCTAGGTTAAAGGGTTTTTTTCAATTTCCTAAGACTCCAGAAATATTTCGTGTATTTTCTGTCAACAGAATTGTTTTTTCCTTCATTTTTTATGTCCCATCAATTTTTTATTGAATTTAAGTGATGAAAAAAGAGTAAAACATTCCCCCCTCCACCACCATTTCTTTTATTTTTTGTTAATTAAATGAAAACAAATGAAATTCTACGTTTTTTTCTGCGTTCATCAATTTGTATTTAATTAAGTTTTTCATTGAATGATGAACTAATTTGGTAAGCAATTCCGCATTGCCCATATATATAGCCAGTATATATAGAATAGAATATATACCGAATCATTCTACATGCCTCGAACAAAAAATCTTTATATATAAAAACTAAAAATGAATTTGGCACACGACCGAATTGTGCCTTAATTTTTTGTTCTTCTAGTTTTTTTTTTCGTTCCGTTTTGTGCTGAACAAATTTTAGAACCAATCATAAATCAAGCAGAAAAATACATCGTACGATTGGGTATATACAACTTTCGATTAAACGAATGAAACATGAAAATTTGTTGGCCATTTAGTCATTTCATTGGTTCTTTGACTCTCGTCTGAGAACCATTAAAGGCCCCTCTCCTGGCCGCAGAAAAACTTTCGACCCGCCGCAGCTGCGACTGTCTGGCACTTTTGATTTTCCTTTCTTTCTGCCTGGTATTTTTTCTGTTTTTACGAGCTTCAGAGGAACAAACAACTTTCAAGTGGCCAAAACTTGATTTATTTTGGCCAGGCCCAGGCCCAATGGTTAAACGACCCCAAAGAAGGCGGCTCTGACTGATAAGTTCACTTTTGTTTCTTCTAATTAGTGGAAACCACTCCACATGCCAGGGTATACCCTGCCTTTCAGAGGGTATGACGATATCTAGTAGATGTTTGATGGTCCACTGTTTCACTACAAAAGTTCCCACAAGCGAAAGGACTTTTGATTATTTTTTTAAAGAAAAGATCCACCTTTGAGGGTATATATCTATCTATGAGTATGATGTTTGATGATCCACTACCAAAGTTCCCCTAAGCGAAAGGACTTTTAATTATTTTTTGATAGCAAAAATCCACCTTTTAGGGTATCTAAAACTTGGCTATGTTCCTTGCCTCTTGCCACATATATCCGTGTATCTTGTATCTGTATCTGTGGCTTGTGCTTCTCTGACTTGCCCTCATTGCGGTTGTCGATACTTGGAGCTGGAGGCAGAGGCCAGCAGACAAAACTGAAATTATTTTTAGCCACGCACATGCGAAATGCTCGTAATCCGAAAAAAAAGATAAACATTTCAGACGATGGGCCAAGCCCAACAACCGGCAATGATTATCGGGCCAAAAGAAGAGCCAAAAGAAGGGAATGAGTATGAGAAATAAAAATAAAGTTCATTGCGTTTGCCAATCGAGATGTATCTCAGAGATACCATCTGAGGCTTGTCGCTTTGTCGTTTGTTATTGAACTGCGCGAGCTGAGACAACGACTAATTGGAAAACCAATTTGATGAGGTGGAAACCTAGCCAAGTCTCGCCACAGCCTTACACATAAATATATAAATATTGAAAATTCACTTTGGCCATATTTTTCCCATTCGATTGAACAATCAATGGCTCCAATCGAATGGCCGCGACCTTGCATTGAAAACGCATTTATGGTCGGGGGCCAATTATAAATTATATACGAGTATGTATAAATATTGTATAATTATATTTGAGCGCCAACAATGTGTGCAGCAATTATATTAATTCACTAAAGTATTTATTTATTTCTTTTTTTTATAATAATATTTGAAGAGTGCATTTTGACCAGTTTTTATAGCTTATTTCCAATCAGCTAACAACAATTGCAATTTACGACTCTTCTCTATCGTTCGATACATCTGCATAAATATTATTTAGGATGGCAAAAATGCAGAAAAACAGGTTCTATTAAATAAATATTTAATTTTTGCGTTTCTTTGTTACCATCTGTTGTTCAAAGGCGATTTCGCGCACTGGAAAATGTTTACAAATTATTCTATCAATTGGCAGCTATTCCAAAATGGGGTATTTATTTATCGAACAATTCAGATACCCAGATATTATTTATCCATTGCAGGGAGCACTAACCGATAAACAAAAATTTTACTAATTTTTCGCCACTTTTGGGGATCATTTGAATTACGTTCTAACTGGAAGCTCCATTTCCCTTTGTCTGAAAGTTTAAGTGCACTTATCGGAGACATATAGTAATGCCATAATTGATATTGAAGTCTGAGGCGATGAGTAATTACCCCCAAGCCTGAGAACACTCCACTCTGAACCGATCCGCTCCGTTTGGGGGGTAACGTAACCCAATTTAAATCACATTCGTGACAAATTGCATACAAAACTCTCTATATACCATATACGATGGGGGTGTAGAGGGGTAGATAGGAGTGTATATACTTATTCTCAGTTTGTTTTCGTATGCTAATTCCGTTGGTTAGCTGCTCCGTTGGTTAATTATGGCAAAAGGCAAAGTGAATTTGAATCTGAACAATGGGAGTTGGAAATTTACGATGCTTTGGCATTTTGACATGGGAAAACTTCCGACTTCCATGGGAATGAACAGCATTCGCGACAACCAGGCAGAAAACGGCCAAAACCAGAAGAAGAAGAAGAAGACGGCAACAAAAGTTTCACAACTAATTAGAAACTGTTGACGACTTGACGGTGGGGGAGGGGGCGTTCGACACTCCAGACGACACTGGCTTCGACGCTTCTGTGGGTTGCTATCTATTCAATTACATCGAGAAGCCTCAACAGAGAGGACAGGGAGGGGAGGGTAACCAATGGACAAGGGATGGCCGCGTGACAACAAATTAAAAGTCGGACAATCAAAGAATAAAACAAAGAAAGAAAGAGAACTCTGACTGTGGTAGAAATAAGAGATAATAGAAACAACTCACGAGCAAATCACGAACCCATCACGAACCCATCTCTCTCCCTGTCTCTCTCTCTTGCTCGACTGATTGAAGCTTTGACCCTACGGAAAAGCCCACACTGCAGAAATTACCATATTAATGTATTCAATTATTCGCATTCCATCTTAATTTGCCAACAGTACCAGCGATCGATGGGCTGTCAATTTAGGAGCACTAACACTTCGGAACACTTCGGAGTAATTCTCGTAAAAAACAATATACTTCTGCGAAACGGAAGTCAATGCAAGCGCGTGTTTAAATATTTAATTTCAAATTTGATTAGAAGAGTATTTTATTTTTATCAATTTTTGCTTAAATTCTCTTAAAATGTTGAATTTTTTGTTTGTTGATTTATCAGTCACAGGAAACGAACGAAACACACTCTAAAATGTACTCCAAAGATTAAAGTGTTTTGGAGATTTTGAAGAACTTTTCCGTATATTATATTCAGAGGGAATCCAAATACCACAATTTGTTGTACAACCAAATGAAATGCCAAAGAGCAAATCATATCAAAATAATTTGATAGATAGCGAAATAGGGTGGACCAGCAATATAGTGAGCGATAACCCAAAGCCAATCAAAATGATAAAAGAGAGTTCTTTATGGACTCTATCCGTGCAAAGCCACAACATTTTACCATCTACCGTAATATTGTACACTGTACGGAAACACAAATAACCATTGAACCCGGAGAACGCAATGTGGAACCAATTAAGTTAGGCTCTCCTGATGTGATGGTGGGGTAGCCAAAAACCCTACATATCTGCTGCGATTGATAGAAAATACACGTTTGCGGAGTGTCTGAGTGCTATAAAAGTACATACGTAGGTACCATATACATATATAGTACAATATGGTAACAGAACACAATGAACACCACAGACGAGTGCGAATGCGAGTACGAGTAGTGCATATGCCGACAGCTGTCGTGTGATAAGAAACAACAGAGCCACGCGTGAGTACCGCGCCTGGCCACGTACGCCCAGATACAGATACAGTTGGGCATTCCACACAGAATTTGCTTATCAAGTGACACGCTGGAAGAACAACCGTTAATGTGGGGGCACTTCCACATCTCTTACCAGCTGTGCGGCAGGAAGGGGGAAAGCCCTGATGGAAGATTTATTAATTTACTTTTTTGTGTGTTTATTCTACAGCCAAAAAGTTTGTGGGGTAGCCCAGACCGGCGTTTTGGGTGATAAGCCAGTGCGGGCGGTAGGTAAATTTCAGTCATAAAAATTAAACAAATTCAAAGCTGTATATTAGTGGCCGTTAAACTGTAAAAACAACAAAGCAGATAAGTCATGAAGCAGCAGCAGCAGAAGCAGCTTCTGTTTCCATTGCATTGCGAATCGGAGAGTCAATTGTCTGAAAGCTCTGCCGTAACGGTACCTGGAGCAATGTTAGTGGGCATTAGAGAGAGAGCAAGAAGGAGAGAGAGGGATTGCACACAAAGTAACAGTTAAGAGTTTCTTGAGCAGCTGTCCATCTCCCTCTCACTCTGCAACTACAATTAGTAAAGCAACTAGCTTTGAACTCAATTGAGAAGAAGCGAGAGAGAGACGAGCCACTCGCACAGTGGTTGGCATGGCCATAAACAGGCACTCTTTTGGAAAAAGGGTTCAAATGTAACGAACAATAAAATTCCGTCAGACGTATCCATATGTATGCTAATTATGTCAAAGTTCTGGCTTTCTGCTCTAAAACACAACACAGGTAAGTGGATGTTCAACAGCTGACACGAAAAACAAATCTTTAATTACACCGCCTACTGTATCAAATGCAATACCATCAAATGCAATGCAGTAGCAGAAGAGAGGATTTGCTTGTATTAAATGCCGGTGCAAGTGAGAGCGAGAGGCAAGGAGGTGGAGCACGATCTACTGCCGCCATCGACAGAGGGAGAGGAGAGCGTTAGCGAGACGAAGGCAGGTAAAAAACCAGTCGTTAGGGGGTGGCAGGGGGGACGGGGGACGGGATACTCTGGCCTGGTCTGCA
This sequence comes from Drosophila athabasca, assembly GCA_008121215.1. Lineage (NCBI taxonomy): Eukaryota > Metazoa > Arthropoda > Insecta > Diptera > Drosophilidae > Drosophila > Drosophila athabasca. Next base: position 48,841,597 of record CM017794.1, read on the forward strand.
ACGCTCAACTGGTTCTTAGCAACTAACTTGTTTTTTCTGTAGATTGTTTGCCGTCTGGGGTTTTTATTTGCTAATTTTATATGCTATTTTATAAGGTAACGGGCAAAAACTTACCTTAATCCAAACAAAAAGATTGACTTTTTTCTGCGATCCACTTGGGTATTTTTGTTGTATTTCCCAATAAAATAAAACACTCTTGTTGCGCGCCTTTTTGTGGTATATTTATGTATTTATTCTGCTATTTTTGGAGAGAAAAAGAGAGGAATCGTGAGCGGATGCTGCGGCCTTAGCAACAGCAGCAGCAGCACCATATGTTGCATCTCGCTCTTGGCCACTTATGATAACCGAGGTCAGGCAGGGGAAGGAGCAAGGGAGATGGAATATTGATGCAATTTCATAACTGGATTTGTACGATTCCTTGGAATTGGGAGACGCGTAGGGGGAATATTTGTTTTTAATGTACACAAGCACACACTAACAGCCACACACTCACACACGCACAGATTCAGCAGCAAGGAAGTCAAGAAACAATACAAGAATAACCAAACGCAAGACCAAGACAGCAAGTACAATAACAAAAAAACCACACGCTAGACAGAAACAGCAACCACAATCAGCCGCTCACTTTTTTCGTCGTTCATTTCTTTGCGGGAAATCGAATTATTTTTGTTGTAAGTTTTGCCACGAATTTTGTGGCCAAGAATACAAATATTATGGCCTCAATAGCATTTTCACTTCTTCACACAGTCACACACACACACACACACGCACACAGCACAAAACAGTTGTTGTTAGGGGTAATCATAAATGAAAATATTCAAATATTACATTGCAACGGGGGAATGTTTCCCTTATTATTGGATTGCAGATATTGCAGATGTTATGTTTTGACTTCAACGCGAAAATCCCGACGAAACAAAGAAACAACAACAAACGACGACGAAAAGCGGAAAACAACCAAAGGAATTTTTCAACATAAAACCGCGTCCGAAATCGTATTCAAATATTAAAGAAAAACTATTAAACTTAGGGATGTTTGTTGAATAAACGGAACTACTTTTCTGAATTGTTAAAAGCGCCAACCGCCAAGTTTAATTTCCGTTGTTGTTGTCGCGGTATTGAAGAATTGAACAATTGACGAATTGAGTGCGAAACAATTTCTCGACATGCTCAAATTTTCGTGCTACTGACGAGTTTCATCAATATTTCAATATATCGCTCTCTCGCTGCGGAACTTGCACCGCAAGGTATAACATTTCAGGTAGGGTGGGAAAAACTCAGTGAGCCTCTAAGTGCGGAATGGTCATACCTAATATACTAATACCATGTGTGAACAATGTTTTGCACGTTAGTTTTTTGAAAATTATATTATTTTCTACATGGGATTGACTGCTTCCATTTGCCAGGGCACCGCTCCCGACGTGTTCAGATACATTGTGAATCCATCTCGGATAGAACTGGCCACGTTCTCGCTTCCATCGAACTGTATGGGGGATGGGGCCAGCTTCATGAAAAGAGTATTCGTGCGCCACTCGCCCGGTATCAGAGACACAAAGTCAGAGTCCTCCTTCTCCAGTCCCTTTAGATAGTCCGGCTCCTCGCGTACGAGGAAGTTGTGTAGAATACTCGTGGCAGAGACCAGTTTCTCCACCATGGACGCCTCCAGCTTGATCTCGGTTTGAAGAGCTCTGAAGCGACTCGACATAATGCCCAGAGCGTTGACGACCACACGATGGGCTCGGTTCAGGCGGTAGTTGAAGATCTTCTTTTCAATTGTCGAGGGCATCTCATGCTGCTTCATCAGCCACGGCTGCAGCTCGAAGCCCTTGTCGGCCAGCACCACGTGGGGCAGTTCCTCATCCATGCCTGGGAGTCGCTTTTCATGCGGTATGTTCAGTAGGTTGCTCTCCAAACCATTGTAAAGTGTGCTCTCGGTGAAGGCGTTCACCGCTCCGCCTGGACTGCTTGCATCGACGTACAGAAATCTGTGCTGGGCATCGACCAGAGCCAGCAAAATGATGCTTTGGAACTGCCTGTAATTGGTGTAGCTGGCATCTTTCAGCGCCTTCGAGTGGAAGGCAATGTGGTGGCCATCTGAAACAAAGGACAACCTGTTGAGCTGGAATCATCATTGAAGGGAGAATCATTTTACCGAGGGATCCCAGGCAGTGGGGAAAGTGCCACAGCTCCTCGAATTGCTTGGCTATCTCCAGCCATTCCTCCTCCGTTTGGGGCGTCTGCAGGCAGGCTTCCTTTAGCTCCTTCACTATGGCCTTGATGACTTCTTCGACAATATATTTCATTGACGACTTGGGCACCTGATATATCCCGGCAAGGACGCTGAAAGAGTCGCCCGTTGTCAGGTATCTCAACGCCATTTGCAGGCGCGTCTCGGCAGGAAGGAGGGTGGGGTTTTTCCGATCCAGTCGGCTCCGCAATTGCTTGAGCAATTTGCCAAATGCCGTCCAAGACATTCCATGGAAGGCCCGGAAAGATTTCTCATCGGTATACATACACGCCTTTGGTATGGTCCTTATGGGTGCCTGTGCCTTGCGGCGGGTATACTTCTTCCATTGCGGGTCTCCAGCTTGATCTCGATCCTCCAGATCAGCAGCTATTTGTCCTATTTTAAGGATGTCGTGAATTAATTTTATTTCCCACGCAGCCATCGAACATAAACAAACAATAAGTCCCTTATGGCAACTACACGCTAACTACACATTTTCTACATACAGCAACATATTTACGGAGTATGGACATTTCTATACCCTATTTTTGAATAAATTTTAATATACTTAAATCATACCTTGGAAATATATAAAAATGGCTATAAAACCTTTTATTACGTTCGTTGGGCAAACATTTTATCTGTTCGCTTATGCTCTTCCGTAGGGTAGTTTATAAAATGTCCCCTTACTAAGGAAAATGAGGGTATGGACAACAGGCAAAACGACCCAGAAAATGCAACGCATGCAAGGTAAAATCCACCCCTTTGCCTAACACAACGTGCGGACTGTCCTCATATCATGTCATAGGAATTTAACCCACTTAACCCCCTGTATTTACCCAGGGAAACCACTTGAGCTAAGCCGCGGAAAATAAAACAACTAACCATACAGTAAACCTTTATAGTAAAATCTATGAACTGGCGCATCTATATACTATATACCGCATTGGTTAGTGCGCATACAAATTGAATATTTTCGGTAAAAACGTTTAGAAACGCTCAAACGTTTGCAGCTCAGAAATATACCGAAATATACCGTATAATTTTCAAAATATACCAATTTAAGAACGAACTTATTGAATCAGGTGAACAATTTAATAAATCGCCATAAATGGTCACCCTGACTGCCAAGATACAACAAAACAAGCTACTATATACTAATTAAGCTACAATTAAACTGAAATAAATGAGATTTAAAACTCCCGCCAACGTATGCCGCCCTGGGAGAGAAACCAGCGAATAGCAGAACACGACAACGAGAGAACGAGGCCGAACGAGTAGAGAAAAATTATTGAACGCTAAAAACTCCAACGTCGCAGCAAGTGAAAAAACCCGTGAAAAGTCCATCGTCCCCATAGAATAAACGCAAATCAAAGCGAAAATGAATGAGGAATACGACGCCATCGTCCTGGGCACCGGCCTCAAGGAGTGCATTCTGAGCGGCATGCTGTCCGTGTCCGGCAAAAAGGTGCTGCATATTGATCGGAATAAGTACTACGGGGGGGAGTCGGCATCGATTACTCCGCTGGAGGAGCTTTTCCAGCGCTATGGCCTGGAGCCGCCGGGCGAAAGGTTCGGGCGTGGCCGCGACTGGAATGTGGATCTGATCCCCAAGTTTCTGATGGCCAACGGGCAGCTGGTGAAGCTGCTCATACACACGGGCGTCACCCGTTATCTCGAATTCAAGTCGATTGAGGGCAGCTACGTCTATAAGGGTGGAAAAATTGCCAAAGTGCCGGTGGATCAGAAGGAGGCTTTGGCATCCGATCTCATGGGTAAGTGCTTTTTCCCCGTTTTGAAAAAATGTTTGTATGTATTGTGCAAAAAATTTTACGTCTCCAGCTGTCTGTCTGTGTTAGTGTGTGTGTGTGTGTGTGTATGTACTCGACTCTTATCTGGGCTCCACTTTTGCCTGGTTCTTTGTCTCTCTCTCTCTGTCTTTCTCTGGCTTTCACACTCACTCGCTGTAGCTGTCGTCGAATGTTGTTGGTGTTGCCGTTGCCCCCCCTCTGGTATGACTGTGACACGTATTTGCTTGGCCCTGCTACCTGCTACCAGAAAAAGCCCTCTATCTACATACATATGTGTGCAGAGAACATACGTTTTGGTCTTTGTTTTAAAGATAATTTCTAACATATTCGCTAGCTTTGTTTATTTGCCTTTTATTTAGCTCGTTTTCTGATTAGACTCTTGTGTGGGGCCTTGCCAGCTGTGCGTGTGTGTGCGTGTGTCTGGCAACCCTGGACGGCCCCACGAATTTGGCCAATTTAACCGCTATGCTGATTCACTTCTAATCGCGTCTCACTCTCTCTCTCCCACCCCTCCTCCCCTCCCTGGTCTCATTCTGTTTTCCCCATGAATTCGGCTTTAAATTAGTTTTTCCTTGTGGCAACAACCGAAATGCAATTAGTCGGCCTGCTCCACACGCTCTATTTATGATTTAGTTGTAATTTTTTGTGTTTGTTTCTTCTTGCAACTACGTTTTTTTATTTCGGCACATTGAACCCTTTCACTTTACAGTGGAAACAGCTTAAATGGTCGAATGTGAAAAATGTTAGCCTCAGAATTGAGAAGAAAATTGTAAGAAATTACAAGCTATACAAGCAAATATCCTTCTAGCGTTGCTTCACTGTACTAGCGTTACACATATGCGGGGTCTGACGTCATGGGGTGGCCCATGCGACTGCTGGATGTGGTTTCTTCTGCTGCGCTGTTGCTGCCGCCCCTAAATTAGAGGTTTCAAATTATGGACAGTGGCCTGAGTGTGCCTGCCTGTGTGTGTGTGTCTGTGTGGCATGCAAATGGAAATGTAAATTGAAACCAGAAACCCCCCGAAGGCTTGTCCACGTCCTCCCCCGTGCATACTCGTAGATCCTGTTGCAAGTGCCGCTGACTAATCAAAGAAATATATTCACACATTTATATATCGTATCGTTTGGTATCCTTTCGTTCTAGGTATGTTCGAGAAGCGCCGCTTCCGCAACTTCCTCATCTATGTGCAGGACTTCAGGGAGGAGGACCCAAAGACCTGGAAGGACTTTGACCCGACCAAGGCCAACATGCAGGGCCTGTACGACAAGTTCGGGCTGGACAAGAACACGCAGGACTTCACCGGCCATGCCCTGGCCCTGTTCCGCGACGACGAGTATCTGAACGAGCCGGCGGTGAACACCATCCGGCGGATCAAGCTGTACTCGGACTCGCTGGCGAGATACGGCAAATCCCCCTATCTGTATCCCATGTACGGTCTCGGGGAGCTGCCCCAGGGCTTTGCCCGCCTGTCGGCCATCTACGGTGGCACCTACATGCTGGACAAGCCCATCGATGAGATTGTCCTTGGCGAGGGCGGCAAGGTGGTGGGCGTGCGCTCCGGCGAGGAGGTGGCCAAGTGCAAGCAGGTCTACTGCGATCCCAGCTACGTGCCCGAGAAGGTGAGTACTCCTGCAGATACTCCTGATCGATTGATGATTCTAATCCATACCATTTTCTTTGTGGCGGTGGCGTTGGCAGGTGCGCAAGCGTGGCAAGGTTATACGTTGCATTTGCATCCTGGACCATCCGGTGGCCAGCACCAAGGATGGCCTCTCTACACAAATCATCATTCCACAGAAGCAGGTCGGTCGCAAATCCGACATTTACGTCTCGCTGGTCAGCTCCACCCATCAGGTGGCTGCCAAGGGGTGGTTCGTGGGCATGGTCTCGACCACCGTGGAGACCGAGAACCCCGAGGTGGAGATCAAGCCCGGCCTCGACTTGCTCGAGCCGATCGCACAAAAGTTTGTCACCATTTCGGACTACTTGGAGCCCATCGACGATGGGGCCCAGTCGCAGATCTTCATCTCGGAATCGTACGATGCCACCACGCACTTTGAGACCACTTGCCTGGATGTGTTGAACATATTCAAGCGCGGCACTGGCGAGACATTCGACTTTTCCAAGATCAAGCACGAGCTGGGCGACGAGGAGCAGTAAGTCATCGAGTAATCAAATCAGTCGGCAAAGGACATCAGGAGCAGAAGATCAGGAGAGAACAGGAGACGACGCCTCATCCCCATGGTTATGGTGCATTTGGACACAGCTCAACATCAGCCACAAACATTTGCTAGATACGCCAGCGCTTCGAACATCATCTGAGAGCGTAGTGGCCAAAAAAAAAAACCCTAAAGAAAATAATACCCAAGATAAAGAAAAAAAACCCCAAAAAATAAAACAAAAAACCCAAAAAAACAAAAAACAAAACACCCAGAAATTGTATTACGAAAATGCTTTTTTCCATCGTGTGAAGAAAGTTTTAGATGTGAAGAAAAGAAATTGCTTGCTTGGCGCAATATTGGATATATGTATGCCTAGAAAATATATATATATATATATAAATGTATGTATATGTACACCCCTATATAATTACAGCTCATACATACGAGTTAGGCAACTAAGTGTGGAAATCCACCCAGAATACAGGAGGTATAGTAAAACCCTCGCGTCAGTCACGCGGATTATGCTTGTCTATGTATATGGCCCTCAATAGTCTGCTTGGTTCTGTTCTTATTTTGTGATCGAAAAACGACATACACACACACACCCACACCCACACATGCATAATGCAGCATTATAATGATAATTGTAATCAAAAAAAAACAAAAAAGAAACGTAAAATTAAACTGAAAGTGAAAATTGTGAAACAGGCAAAGAAAAGGAAGTTCAACCCAGAAATAGTATTTGCCAGCCAAAAAAAGAAGAATAAACCCAAACAAACATGACACACACACACACACACACAAACACACACACAGATGGTCAATGGTCTAGAGAACTATGGTATTCCGCATTTTCAGAATTTACATTTTTAATAAAAATTACAAAAAAAAAAATAAATACAAAAATTATACAGCGAGAATTGGGTTATATTCGTGCTACAGCATCCGACCGTAGTGTATCTGATAGTTTGCAGCCAAGAAAGGAATCTTATCCAAGAATGGGGGAGTACGACATGGCACATGTTAAAGTTAGGGAAGGGAAGGCAAGGAGGTGTTTAGATTAAATACATTCAAATTTATTTCGCAAATCATTTATAATCCATTATCCGCAACAGATTGCAATGTTGTTCAACTTGTGCTGGTCAATAATCGGATTCCGAAAAAATGCGAGCTTTTTTATGGCATTTTGCGATTCGATAAGATACCAATCTTTTTTGAAGGGTATAAAAGATTCAACCTTAGAAAGGAATGGTATAGTCTTGTCAAAATGTTTATAAAATACACTGGAGTCTACGCCTTCGCCTTCTTGGGTCTGCTTTCCCTGTCGATGGCATATGAAATAACACCGAATGTGGTAGATGGTGAGAACATGAGTAAGATCATTAGCCAGGACTTCATATAGTAATTCTGTGGTGTCTCCTTTAGGAATTCCTGGATCCCTGAATATTACCACAGCGCCCTTTGTTAAGATCGGCAAAGGCTACTATTATATTGACTTAGAACTAAAAAACTGGTTTGATGCCTATGAGTCGTGTCGACGAATGAATGCCGACCTGGTTGCATTCGAAACCATGGAAGAATGGGACGCGGTCAATATATATCTCATTCTAAAGGGAATCCCTTGGTTATACTGGACCGGAGGCAATGACTTGGCCACTCAGGGTAAACATAATTGGTTCTCAACTGCTGAACCCGTGACACTAGACATCTGGTATCCGGGAGAACCAGATAATCAGGGTGGAAACGAGCACTGCGACTTATTAGGAGAAAAACGGGACATGAAACATTACAATGTATTGAACGATAGAGAATGCTCAATTAAATTCCGTTATATTTGCGAGGCACCGCAGCCAAAGACGGCCTCGTTTATTGTGTGGTAATAATCCTTTTTGAGCTAATTCTAAAAAGCGTTTAAATCTAGAATTCTAAGGAATTATTCCTTATATAAGAGATATACAATCTCTCAGTCGAGACACTTTATTTTGTTTTGTTTGGACTATCTGAGATCGGATTGAAATGTAATAACCTCAATAAAATCATTTTAAATTTCAATATAAATAATCAAATATCCGCAACGGATTTCAGTAGTCATTAATTTGTAGCTGCATTTAATCGCAGTGTACAATATATGACCGATTTGATACGAATTTAATTGAAAAATAACAGGATTCAAAGAATGTTGTGCAAGAATTTGTATCGCAATTTCTGATTTGATAATTATCAAATGTTATAACATGCCTTTGTCTGTTGGCCTATAAAAGATTCAACCTTTGCGAAGAATGGGTTAGTCTTGTCAAAATGTTTATAAAATACACTGGAGTCTACGCCTTCGCCTTCTTGGGGCTTCTTTCCCTGTCGGTGGCATATGAAATAACACCGAATGTGGTAGATGGTGAGTTCATGAGGAGTCATCAGCCAGCAGTTTACTTTATTCTCTCAATTCTCCTCTAGGAATTCCTGGATCCATGAACATTACCACAGCGCCATTTCTTAAGATCGGCAATGGCTACTATTATATCGAGAGCAACCTAGAAAAGAACTGGTTTGAAGCCTATGAGTCGTGTCGACGAATAAATGCCGACCTGGTTGCATTCGAAACCATCGAAGAATGGGACTTGGTCAATCGATATCTCTTTCAAATGAAAATCGATAATGTATACTGGACCGGAGGCAATGACTTGGCCACTGAGGGTAAACATAATTGGTTCTCAACTGCAGAACCCGTGACACTAAACATCTGGTATCCGGGAGAACCAAACAATAATAACGGAAACGCGAACTGCGACGTATTGGGAGATAGACGGACCAGCACAAATTACAATGTATTGAATGATATGATTTGCGAAAGAAAGAACCGTTATATTTGCGAGGCACCGCAGCCAAAGACAGCCTCGTTTATTGTGTGGTAATAATCTTCTTTGCACTAATTCTAAAAAGATATTCCCGTTGAACACATAAATCGGGCATTTAAATTTAGAATTCGAAGGAATTATTCCTTTTCCATATACAAGAGAGATATATGTACAATCTCTCAGTCGAGACAATGTATAATGATCGAGAATAACCTCAATAAAATCTTTTTAAATTTCAATAAAAATAATCAAATATCCGCAACGGATTTCATCAATCATTAATTTGTAGCTGCATTTAATCGCAGTGTACAATATATGACCGATTTGATACGAATTTAATTGAAAAATAACAGGATTCTAAGAATGTTGTGCAAGAATTTGTATCGCAATTTCTGATTTGACAACATGCCTTTGTCTGTTGGCCTATAAAAGATTCAGCCTTTGCGAAGAATGGGTTAGTCTTGTCAAAATGTTTATAAAATACACTGGAGTCTACGCCTTCGCCTTCTTGGGGCTTCTTTCCCTGTCGGTGGCATATAAAGTAACACCAATTCTTGGAGATGGTAAGATACCCGAAGATCTGTACATCAGATATTTGCTAGTGACTCTCTGACTCCCTCAACATATTAGATATCGAAGCGTTCGTAAAGATCGGCAATGGGTACTACTACATTGATAATACTAAGAGAGGGAACTGGCATCAGGCGTACTTGGCTTGTCGGGAAATGGGCGCCGAGCTGGTTAGCTTCGAGACCCGAGAGGAGATGGATTCCATAGATGCATATATACCGATTGAGTACAAGCATTCCCAATACTGGACTTCAGGAACCGACATGGCAGTCAAGGGCAAGCACGTATGGTTCGCAAATGGTCAACCGCTGTCCAAAGATGTTTGGTATCCCGGAGAGCCCAATAATGCGAAGGGTAACGAGAACTGCAGTTTACTAATGTATAAGTATGGAAAAGGCACTGCCATTAACGATGAGATTTGCACTATGCCTAGCCGATATATCTGTGAGGTTCCACTGCCGAAGTTGGTGTCTTTTATATGGTAAAGTACATTATACCCTTTGATCATTGCCATTTCGAACTCGAAGGTGTACAATATTCCACAATAAAGTTATCAATAAATTAATAAATCGGTCATTTGAAGTAATCAGGGAATCTTTTGGGGAAGACTTTCGCGATAAACATGCATTAAGTTTCTTAATACAAGAATTATACAGCGAGACTGGGGTTGAATTCATCCCAGAGTTAGGGAAGAAGAAATTTGCATTTATTTTGTTAAATTTACTTTGGCGTTTTATTTGGACCTATTTAAATGACCTGCACTGTAGCTGCAGCTGCACTAGAAAGCTTTTGTCGATCGAGCAAGCTTTGCAAAAGCTTTAAATTATTTGATCTCGTTTTGAAATGTGTATTGAGAAGTATTGGGAGCCAAGAACGATACTAGGCCCTAGATCATTCGATCTGTGGTAACGAATAGGGATAGGTCAGTTTTCAGCCAAGCAATAAGTGGAATAGAAAAGAGAACACCATTTTGTAAATTCTCAAACACGCTTTAAAAGTACAGTGCTGCAAGTAAAATCTCGTACCTATTAGAGAGCAATAATTTAAGCAAAAATAAGTGATACCTGATGGGGTAGGTGAAATTAGTACAAGTGTCTCTCTTAGCTTGATCTTCGTAGGTGGGCCAAAACGCAGTTTCGAACCTTCGAATGGTAATTCGCCATATCACAGCCCCACCTTTACATGGGGCTGATAAGACTTTGTTCTTTTCCAATGGGGTCTTGTCTTTATCTTTTTCCAATTCGAGTGTCAGCTTTGCTTCGGCTTAAGTTCAAATACGAGTATACCATATTCATTGGGAATCGGATCCCCAACTCCAACCACACGGGAGATGTTTCTAGTGTGTTTTTTATCGACCTAAACGTTGAAAAGTTTGTGGAATGTGTTATAGAGGCTATCTGTGGCTGGGGTGTCTCGCAAATAATTTCTAATCAAATATTTGCAGCTGCACTATTGTATTACAATATTGAATTTGTATCTGTATTTGATCGTACTGCACAATAACATGCCTTCGTCTGTTGGCCTATAAAAGAATCAACCTATGGGAATAATCCCATATTCTTGCCAAAATGTTTCTGCGATACACTGGAGTCTACGCCTTCGTCTTCTTGGGTTTGCTTTCCCTGTCGGTGGCATATAAAATAATACCAATTCTTGGAGATGGTAAGACACTAGAACATATGGACATACATTGATTATATATTTGCTAGTAACTCTCTTACGCCCTCAACTTATTAGATGTCAAACCGTTCGTGAACATCGGCAAGGGATACTACTACATTGAGAATACTAAGAGAGGGAACTGGTATCAGGCGTACTTGGCTTGTCGGGAAATGGGCGCCGAGCTGGTGACCTTCGAGACGCGGGAGGAGTTGGACGCAGTGGATGCGTATATCCCTATTGAGTTCAAGCATTCGCAATACTGGACTTCTGGAACCGACTTGGCAGTGAGGGGCAAGCATGTCTGGTTCTCAAATGCTGAACCCGTGTCCGACGATCTGTGGTATCCCGGAGAGCCAAATAATTCGAGTGGTAACGAGAGATGCGATATATTGGTGCATAAGTGGTCGAAAGGCACTGCCCTTAACGATGAGAGGTGCGACACTGTTGCTCTTTATATTTGTGAAGTTCCACTTCCGCTGCAGAAGAAAGTGTCCTTAATTAGTACTCGTAAAATGACGGCATCAGCATCATCGTCATTACTACCATCAAGCATTACCATTTCGCACTCGAACGTGTACTTTCCAGCGGACCAGCAAACCCAGTAATAAATAATATATAATTTATTAGAGCACTACGTAATTGCAATCGAACATTTCCTGGAAAGGTTTCTCAAGTGTTTGATATTTATCAGTAACGACCGTGTACCAATTAAAACTAAACTTCTTGAACCCTTCTTGATAAGAGTGCTTGATGGGATCGATTGAGATTATTTTGAGGTATAAAAGAGTCAGACTCTGAAATTTACCGCACAATCAACGCAAAATGTTTCTGCGATACACTGGAGTCCTTGCCTTCGCCTTCTTGGGCTTGCTTTCCCTATCTGGAGGATATAAAGTAACACCAATTCTTGGAGATGGTAAGATACAGATATTTGCTAGTGACTCTCTGACTCCCTTAACATATTAGATTTCGAACCGTTCGTAAAGATCGGCAATGGATACTATTACATTGAGAGTACAAAAAGATTGAACTGGTATCAGGCGTACTTGGCTTGTCGGGAAATAGGCGCCGAGCTGGTGAGCTTCGAGACGCGGGAAGAGTTGGAAGCAATTAAGGCGTATTTGCCTATTGAGCACAAGAATGCTCGATACTGGACTTCTGGAACCGACTTGGCAGAAAAGGGCAAGCATGTCTGGTTTTCAAATGCTGAACCCCTGTGCAAAGATATTTGGAATCCCGGAGAGCCCGATGCTAACGGTAACGAACGATGCGATATGTTTACATTTGATGGGTCAGCAGGCATGGCTGATGCGCCGTGCGAGAGGGTTGAGCCATATGTTTGTGAAGTTCCAATGCCGAAGAAAGTGTCTTTTATATGGTAAAATATATTAATAAATCGGTATTCGTAGTAATCAGGGGATCTTTTGGGGAAATCTAAACATGAACAGTATTTGCTAAATGTTTCCTGAATCCTGTTAGCCTAGAAATTCGAACGGTAACTTCTTTTTGAATCTGCAATGAGCTGGTTCCAAATGTGTTTATCTTTAGTCGGAATTATCTCTGAGCGGAAATCCATGGTTCCGTTCCGGTTCCGCAGAGCGAATGAGTTTTGGTCCCCTCAGCTTTTGTCAGCTATCAAAAGGCGCACAATTTGAAAAGGTAAACGGGAGTAATTCAATGGTGGCTGCTACTTTGTACATTTTCAACTGTTTGATGGTCATTTGAGTTTTCCAAACACCTTTTATATTCCTCTTAAGCTGTGCGAAGGACCTTCCTTTAAATTGCAATAATGAGGGGGACTGCCTTCAAGCGACAAATGGGTATTGAGGAATTGGGGAGTTTCCTAGCTTAGATCCTGTCCCATTTCTGGTAGCATTTGAATCACGTAGCCATAGAGGTTATAGTTATGGCCAGGAGCCGCTCCACTCCGCACCGCTCCACTCCACTCCTTCTCTCTGTGTGACACAATTACGAATTCCGCAGCAAGTGTTTGGCATGCATTTGAAATACTTTTGCCCAATGCCAGTGCCCCCCTCACCCCCAGCCATGGCAAGTGGGAAATTCTTATTGAATTGCATGTGGCATGCCACACGAGACTGTGGCTGGGGTTGGGAGACTCCTTGCGGGAGGGAGAGGGGAATGTGCAGTATGCTGAGAATGCTGCTCCCGATTCCTGTTAGTTTTAATGCTGTCGCTGACAGTTTTTCCCTTTGCACGCCCCTCCATTACTTGACTTTACTGCTGCTTTGCCCCGCCCCCGCCGCCGACAACCTGTCCAGGAAAATGCCGCCAGCATTTTTCCAATTTCCGCATTCAAGAAAAGGCAAAAGCCCAAAGACATTTTCACATTCTTTTGCTTTGCTCGGCAGCTCGGCCACAAGTGTTTCCAGATATTCAAAGGCTGTCCAGAAAGTCTTTGAGAAAAGTGTGTGTGGAGGGGGGGGGAAATGAATAGGAATTGATGGGAAATTAGTTATACCGTTGGGAAGGAAGGGAAGGGCCTCTTTGCTCATTAAAATATCAGAGATCCATCAAGAAATTAAGGGAAAACTTGGACCTCGTAGGGGAGTTGCTTTATTTTGAACATCTTATTTATTATTTCAATCCGATATTCCTGGCACATTTACCATCCTGCAACTGTCTCATTGAGGTTGATTTTGCCATGCTCCATTGGCCCCTAAGGATGGGCTTTCTCCCTGTCGCTACTGTCGCTGATGATGATGATGATGGCGATGATGTGGCCAAAACACGTCGCTCCAAAGCTGGTCAAGTCTTTCACCACATTTTTGCTGCTCTTGGTTTCGTCTTGGCTGGGTTTTAGCTTCTTTTTGCGGTTCGAAAAACAGAAAAACAAAAAAAAATCCGAAGCGGAGCGGAGAGAGAGAAGACAAAATTTGTAACTGGGCAAATTGAAGTCAAAACTTTGGCGCTCAGCGCAGCATGCAAGTCACATACAGCAGCAGCAGCAGCAGCAGCAGCAGCAGCAGTGTGGCAGCGTGGCAGCTATAGGAGGCACAGCGTACAGCTACAGCTAGTATAGGAGTCGGGTTTTTGGCGTAGATGGAGATGGAGCGATGATGTCGACACAGCAGCAGCCTCTGGCCACCATGACTAAGCGGACTCTTCCTGTCCGTCTGTCTGTCTGTCTGTGTGTGTGTGGGTCTATGTGTCTGTGTCGGGGGTCCTGTCCTCGCCATTTTACTGGTTCTTGTTTTCGGGGCATGGTCAGGCTAACGAGGCAGCCTTCTCGGGCTCTGAGTGGGGAATGGGGCATTGTAATAACAGCCAACCGCAGATACAGATACACACAAACAAAATGACGCCTTTGGGGTCGTTTTCTCGGCCATCATTCGGATGCGGTGGCTTATGGACAGTGTCCATGGACCAGGCTGCAGAATTGACGCAGTGGACAGGACAACACACACACAGACACACACATATACAGAATTGACAGGCTAACACACACACACAAGCAGCTACGCTACAGAAGCGCATTAGGCCAAATTGAATCCTAGTCTTGGGCATTCCTTAAAGCGTAATGTGATTAATTATACAAGTTATATAATGCATGCGACACGTTGTCTCCTCCGCTATAATCATCCTCATCATAATCATCACAGATGACAGCAGCAACAACAAAGCGAAAATTACGTCAACACTGGGAGAAAGTTCGGCATAAATGAGGAAGGGAAGGTAAGGTGTAAATGGAACTCTGATTCAATCAATTCCTTTCTATGGAGATCAAGTTTTTCCTTAATTTCTCTTGCATAATCCCGCCGGTTTTTTTATTTCTCTCAGTGTGCGGTACTTTCTTTGCCTGCACTTATTATGCTCTTTGTCGTTTTCATTCCCATTGCCATTGTTGTGCCTTCTTTTGGCCAAGAGAGCTTGTCAACAACTTCATTATCGCTTGCGACACTGTACAACATCCTTGCCCCGGCACTCCCTCTCTCTCTCTCTCTTATGCCCTCTACCCCCTCTCCTCCTCTGTCTAGTAAGACAAGCAAATTTAAATCAATTAAGTAATCTTATTGCCACTGCTGCTGCTGCTGCTGTTGCTGCTGCCGCTGATGCTCTGAAGATGCTCTCTCTGCCTGCTTTTAGGGGCACATTCACACCCACACACATGCAGCCACACACACAGTCTACCACTCCTTTGGTACACTAGAAAAAGGTTATGCGGACTTTCTTTAGATGTTTGGAATACTTTAGTAACCTTTTAATTTAAACCTCTTAAAAGCAAGTTCTTTTGTTAACTTAAAAAATGAGGTTTTGGCCAACAGACGTATTCGTTGGGACCATAGTGCAATGATGCCTCCAAATGGAATTACTATACCTACAAATATATATATTTGTCATAGGAATAGTCCCTTAATTCTCTTGTGTAGGGTATGTTAATCGTCGACTTTCAATTGCTAGGCATTTCCTTATTTTTGTATGTCAAGCATTATAACTCTGGCAATTCCTTCTCATATATGTATGTGTGTGTGTGTTTGTGTGTGTTCCTGTGTGTCTTTGCCTGCGTTTGTGTGTGTGTGTGTGTGTGAGTGTTTGTTGTTGGCCTGGTGAAACTTTTGCTGTGTTGCATATTTTGTGCAGATTAATTAAATTGCCGGCACGAAGTCGGTAACCAGAGGCGTGGCAAGGCGTCGGCGGGTTAAGTGGAAGTGGAAGTGGGTAGGGGGGTAAGAGGGGGTGCAAAGCCGTGTTGAGGCCTTCATGGTACTGTTAGTCAAAAGTGAAGTGCATTATTACATGTTTTTTTCCGAAAATTGAATGGGGAAAACAAACTAACCAAGAAATACTGGAATAAAACGAAAACAAAGTTAATTTCTTTCGGCAATTAGTTGAAGAGATGGAACAAAGGAAACGGAAACGGAAACAGTGATGGTTGAACAGTTTCATGGCAGTCAGCCTTGGGAGGATCATAGCAGAAAACTTTGCTAGTGGCAAAGAATGGTAGATTTTTAAGCAGTCAGCTTTTAGAGTTGTATAGCAGCCTGCTTTGTGAGTGACCTATCAGCCAGCTTTCATTGTATACAGATTAAATATTTCAGACAGATTTGGGAGATTTATAGCAATTAGCTTTGAATTTGTCGCTGCAGCTGTATTTTATAGTTTTATAGCATGCAGATTTATAAGTTTCAAAACAGGAACGTTATGGGTTTCATAGCAGATAGCTATGTATGCAAGACGTAAGAAAATATTATTTGTGCGCAAAATGCCTTAAAAGAATGTGATGTGAACGCCGCTACCTTATCGCTGATAATTATAATTCTCTGCGGGCTGCCATTACAAAGAAAATGATTCTAGGTTTTTAATAACTCCTTCAGAATTGTTTGACATTGTAAGGAAATATCCAAGTATATTTTGAGAAATCTTTAGCTTTTAGAATTCTGTGATCCACGTGCAACATTCAGATGGGTGCTACCTTTGTCGATAGCGTGCAAATAATCCTCTTGCTTCCCCAACTACTGATTATGGGTAATACACTCGAATCATTTGGAAATTACCTGTTAGCGAAAGATTACAGAGAAAGATAACAGGGAAAGCTAACAGCAAGAGTTAACAGCAACAACTAACAGCAACAACTAACAGCAAGAACTAACAGCAAGAACTAACAGCAAGAACTAACAGCAAGAACTAACAGTAAGAGCTAACAGCTATAGCTAGCAGAGACAGCTAAGCGAAGGTCTAACAGAGAAATTCAACAGAAAATGCCAACAGAGTGGACTCCTCCGCAGTCAACAGCAGCTGTAAACTCCAACCAAAGCGGGAATTCTCTTAAATGTTAAGCTCCATTGCAAGAGAGGGTCCCTGTTAGGGGGTAACATCCGTCAGGCAACAGCAGGACTAACAGACAACAGCGAGGACCAACAGTCAACAGCGAGGACGGACCCACAGAGCAATTTGAAGTTGGCTAGAAATTTATTCCTTCCTTCCTGTTACCTTTTGTGTGGGGGGGCGGGGGGAATAGATAAAACTTTAACCATCGGAAAGAGCTCAAACAGATTTTTGCAAACATTTCATTTCCTAATTACTGTAGACAATTGATAACCGTATAATTATGAGCCCCAAGGATACCCTGGACAAATTGCCATATCAAATGCATGGGGACACAGGACTCAACCCAGTGGCGCCCTATGGCCTTTGGTCCTTTGGCATTTGTTAGCAATTAAATGTGTTCACTTGACGAAGCAAATTGCCATTCACAGCAGGAGCCAAAGGCGCCGCCGCTTGCCACCAAACAATGCCTCAAGTCTTGGCCAACTTTTCAGATGGCCAACAATGAGGGAGCCCCACAACTGGAGGTGCTGCGCCTCTGTGTGGTTTGGTAAAAGTAAACCAAATGGGGGAATAGCCTTGAGATTTCCACTCTTAATTATATAATTATGATTCTTAAATAACTGAAACAAGCATCGCCTGGGCAAGCCATATAGAATACATCGATCTTTAGATCTTCCAGATGCCTTATTCCTAGCTTTTCTTTGCACATCTATCTTCAAATCTCCCATTATCATCGTCGTCATCATCCGACATTCAGCATCGCTTTATGGTGGGTAATATTTATCTTACTTTAACCAATTCTCAATGTGTTTGTTCTCATTCGTGTTAGCCAGCTTGTTTACACTCGGCACCCACCGGGCCACCCTCCCCGTCTATCCTTACGTACCTTCTATATGGAACTAGCAGCTCCATTGCCTTACTTGGCATTTAAGTGCCATATAAATTCATTTTCACACACACACACACAGTGCAGGAGCAGGAGCAATAGCTGGAGTCGTCTGCCCTTCTCACCTAGTTTTTATGCAGTTTCCGCTGCGAATGCATTTCCATGGCCAGCCCACATACTCCGCCTAAGTATCCAATAATTTCCTTGGGCTTAGGCAGGGGCAGTGGCAGGGGCAGGGGCAGGGGCAGGGGCAATTGTTGCTTTTCCTTCTCGCTTTCCTTGAGTTATGTCCCGGCGGCAGACGTACTCTGCTGCGACACTCTCTAAATTATACAATACAATGGACGCTGCTATGCTTCTTAATTGCTCTGGCCCGACCGTTGCCGATGCCGCTGGTCCGATAAAGCCAGAGGACCCAAAAAGAGAGAGAAATATGGCCCCCCACCCCCCAACCCCCCTCTCGGATCGAAGCCAAAAGGAGGGGCACATATTTTTCCAGGCTTAAGCCAGGGAATATCTTCAGCCTCGTTCTGTGGCCCTTAACAAAAACTGCAGCTGTGTTTACCTTGAAATTTTGGTTTTCAATAATATTTGGTTTGTGGTTCAGAGGGGGTGGAAGGGGGGGGAGGGGCTTTGGGGTGTGTGTGTGTGCTTGTCTACATGTCTTTTGCAAAAATAGCAAATGCATAAATGTGGTTACGCAGCGGAAAAGAGATGGCAAACAGAACAGAGAACCACGAAAGAGTGCCACCAGGTAGGTGGTAGGAGGAGCGGGGGGTGGAGGGGGTTGAAAGTTCAGCGGTGTTAGCGCTATCTGTGCAGCGACAGCCATATTTACCTGCCAACTGAAAGAAAGAACATACATATACTACATATATGTATGTACATATGTGCATGCATATGGGTTGATAGCTACTTGAGTTCAACGGGAAAATTTCATGCCATTTCCTTGAAGAGTGTGGATTTCAGCGCAAAAAAAAGAGTTCCGTGGGTTTTGGGGCGGGGCAGGGGGGTACGAATGATTTATACAGAAATTCTCTTAAATATACTTTTTTATCGAAAGTTCAAGAGTTCTTCGTACTTCTTATTCTTTACCCTATCCCTTTACATCTTGTTCTATCTGCCTTCTCCCGCCCCCCACGACTAGTGTTGACCGACTGCCACACGCATTCGCATCTCTGCTCTTGCCACAGCGCCCCTCAGGCTGGGGCTCTGTGCAACCGACTCGATGGTCTTCCAATTAGCGGTTTTTGGTGAAGGCTTGCAGCTGTTTGGCCACACTCTCACCCATCTAACGCCTCGCCTTCGTTGTGCCTCGCTTATCGCACGGCCTTGTCCATTGGTTTGTGTAGCCTGTTGGCTGTTTGGCCAACATCCGTGCCACCTCCTGCCAAAATGCCACATTAGCTGTGTCCTATCGCCAGGCAGTACAATACTCTCTACGCTCTGCACTGCCGCAAGTCCCTCTAGTGTTCATGCCACACGCAGGCTGCCGCAGCTTCTCACGTTTCTCCTATCTTGCCAGTACCATCTTTTCCCCTCCCCTCCCCTCCCCTCCCCAACCCTCTCCTCGCACTCTTCAGATGCATTTGGAGTTTTGAGCGTGTGTTTCAGCTATTTTTATACGATTTGCTATTTTTTCCGGATTTTTGTTTGCCATTGTTGCTGGCTCTCCAGCCCCCCCAACCCCCCTTCCATCACCCTTCCGTCCTTCTACCAGTTTCACCTTTTTTTTTGCTCGCATAAAACTGACGCCAAATTTCTTTGGCGTCACACACACACACACACACACACAGATAGACATCACCCACACACACAAACACAGACACAGACACACACAGAGAATGGCAAGAGAAAAAAAATTGTTGGTTTAGTTGGTTTTCCTGACTTTTCGCGCTGTGTTTTGGTCCCCCGCCCCCCTTCGGTTCGATTTTCCCAGGTCTGTGTAAAAAAATATCAAAAAATAATAAATGCGTTGCCCCTTCCCCCTCCCCCTGCCATGCATATGTAGAAATATATGTGTGTGCCAGTTTTGCTGGTAACTTCTTTAGCTACCCCTCAGACCCCTACTCCTAACACTACCCCTACGCCCCATTCCACCTGCAGAGGCAACAAAAAGTTTTACGTTCATGCATATTGGTAATTTATTAGCATAAAATGCCAGCAACGCGTAAATAATGCACAAACATTTTGCTGTTGTTGTTGTTTTGCTGCTAACATTTTGCTAACCCGCCCAGGGGTATACTACAGCCACCCCCCCTGCTGCCGACTGCCCCCTGCCCATACAACATTTGATTGCACCTATAAATGCACTGCAATTAAAAAAAAGGGATAAATATACATATGTACATATCTACCTTCTCGAATGGATCAAATCTTGAAATATAATCAAAGCAATGAATATAGATTGCTGAATAGAAAGCTTAATAGGCTATAGCTACCTTTAAGATTCCATTATACATATTTGACATTACAGCCTAACTAAATATATAAAATAAAAAAAAATATTAAATAAAATAAAAACAAAACCTAAACATTCGCTTTAAATTCAGAAATTTAAATTTTGTACTGATCAAATCTTGAAATATAATAAAATAATTTGAATTAAATAGAAATAAAAACAAAACCTAAATTAAAATTACTAAAAACAAAGCCACAGTATTCCTTAATATTCAAAAAATAATATTTTTTTGACTTTTTCTGAGTTATTAAACTCACAAGTTTGGGTAAAATAACCGGAAAAAGGATCAAGTTTGTATTTATATAATTACCAGACGGTAAACTGAAGCTTAAAGACGTGTTTAGGTCCGACTTATAAATGCATTGATTAGCTTGTAAGATTCTAAAGTTGTGTTAAAAAAACAGAAGCACCATCTCTAAAAAAAACATGAAAATAAAATACCTGATGTAAAAAATTCAAAAAAAAAATCTACACCTTGAAAAAATATTTTTTTAAAGCCCCAAAACGATTAGAACCGACTTTCGGTTACGTTCATAGCTGAAATGTGGTGTTGCATAGTGTTATAGCATATTTTATCACCTATATTTAAAGCCAGGATTTTCGTAAAATAAAGAGATTAAAGCGAGCTGCCCAAAAACCATAGAGACTTTCTGGCTTATAGTATATTTTAGTTTGAAGTTTTTGTTGAAGATAGATTGCAAATGTTGAAGGACACATCTCAAGGGACAAAATACCTCCCAAAACACTTGGGGATCAGTGGAAGATATTTGTTTCCAGTTAGCGAACACTCTTTATCAATAGGTAGCCTCTGTTTTTGTCAGTGTATGTCCATAACTATATATAGATTTTATTGGTTTTTCTGAGCGTAAAATTCATTTCCGCTACATTTCTACGTCGCTCACATGTCACCGGACAAGAAGTCAGAGCAGGAACAGCATCAAGGAGAAAAACCAGGAGCAGGAGGAGAAGCAGGAGCAGAAGCAGGACTAGAACGAGGAGAAGAAGAAGGACCATGAACAGGTTAAGGAAGTGGAACTCCTTCCGCCTTTCTTTTCAACCAGAACTTTCATTACAACCACAACACACACACCCTCTCCTCTCGTCTCATTTCGGAGAGATGTTAAGTTCAATATATCCGTTAAAAGTGCGACACCAAGCGACTCCAAGATGGCTTTCCCCCCACCCCCGCTCCCCCTGTTGAGGGCTGGTCTTGGCGTTCAGGTCGAGTGATTTCCGTTCACCATTGACACATCGGACAGATGACAAGTTTGTTTTTCTGCTGCAACGACAATTCTTTTGGCGTTAAAGTTGGGGGTTCCGTTTGCAGTTCTTGTTTTGGCCATAACGCAGGAGGCGGTACCGACTTTTGGTTATTTTCGAGTAAGATTTCAAGAAAACAACCAAAGGAAACACATCCCTCTAATGGTTATCCATTGTCTAATGCACAGGGAAATCTTGACAAAATCTCAACAAAAATCGGGGTCACCATTCATTCATTAGACCAGCCCCAAAGATGGCTAAAACTTAGCCAAGTTTCGTGGCAAGACAATGGGCGTGGCATGGCATGCCACGGCATGGCATGGCATGTATGTTGATGGCCAAAAGAAAAACAAAATTCCCAACCGAATGCAGTGACCCGATTCCGTTGTTAATCAGACAAATGACTGAGGAACGGAACGAGACGACCTTAATTTGGTGGCTCTGGCTCGTACCTTTTGGCCATAAATAATTAGCCATTTTGGCTGTGGCACACTTAACATTAGGGGGCAACATTTGCATGCACCCCAGCAGGGGATAGTGTATGCCATAGGCAGAGGGGGTGCCACATGTAGCATAGCCTACTTAATGGCGCCAAATGTTCGTTAAATGTTCCGCCTGGTTTGTGTGTGTGTGTGTGTGTGTGGCACACAAATGCGAATTGTTTTAATTGAAATGGAAAACGCGTAAATTTAAGTGAAATGCCGTCGTTGTGGGCCGCATTTGTTTTTCTATTTGCATTCAATTTCACTTGGCAACAAACACAGCACACACACACACACAGACAGACACACAGATACAAATTGCAATGGACACTAAAATGGACACAAAGGCACAGCGACGGAGGGGGGTCTCTCTCCCTCTCTCTCTCTCTCTCTCTCTCTGAGCAAAGTGTTTATTAACTTTGGCTGTTTGATCCACTTTGCGAATGGCAGCAGCAGCAGTAGGGGCAGCAGCAGTACCCCTCCTCCTTCTCCTCTTGCCTCCTGTTTCAAGGATATTTGCCATGTGGTGGCTGCCACACACACAAAAAGTGCTACCAACAGAGTAACGGAACCAAACCAAGAGAACGGAGCAGAGAGAACGAGCACAAAACGAATGAATGAACGAATGCATGAAACTGCAGACAGCAGGAGTGTGGCAGAGAAGAGGTGGGGCTAGGATTAGGGTAAGGGGGAGGAGTACAGTAACCCACAGCACACAGAGAGGGACAGAGAGAGAGAGAGGGAGCGGATAATTCAAATGTAATTTACAAAAGCACTCGTTTGATTTGTTACTTGTTCTGTGTGCAACACAAAGAGCCAGGGAAACCCATCTACAGATATATCCCCCCACCATCCCCCTCTGCCACCCCCAACTCGAAGCTCCATCTGCATTCCGACTGGGGGCAGTAAATTAGTTGGTCCTGGCTTTGGGTTAAGGGTGAGGGGCGGAAAGAGAATTCAGGAAGCACAAAAACCCAAAAACCAATAGAAAAAATACAGGAAAATTCGCATTTATTGGCAGATAAAACCTTGGATACCCTAGGGGAAGGTTTTGATCATTTTAGGGTTACGAAAAGTGAGGCCATTGCACCCTTACGCGAATAAGAAATCCACTAATCCTTTAATCTGAGATTTGAAGCACCCTTTTTACAGGGTTTTCAGAAGCCAACGAATTTTTATAGATACTCAAGGATTAAGAAGATATTTCATAAATTCCTTAAGTAGACTTCCATTGCGAATACCCAATGTTTCCTGTCTTGTTCCTGGTCATACATTTCCAGGACTTTCTCCTAGGGTATCCGAGTCCTTCATCAACATTCTATTTATTCAACCCCGCCAATGCGATTGCAATTGCACTGCAGAAACAAATACTTTGCCAGAGCAGAGAGTCGAGTCCATCTTTGGCCTTCTGCTATTATTTGAATTGAATTATCTAACTAATTGGATCGGGTCGGATCGGGTAAGGTTGGTGGAGGAGCAGGAGCAGGAGGAGGAGGTGGAGGTGCCGTCTGGCTAACACCAAAAGTCAACTAATTAGGCGCACACAAATTATAACAACATTTATGCCCAGATATACGAGTGTATGGGGAGATTATGAATAGCTAAAGCCAGAGACGGGGGCAGAGGAGAAGGCAGAGGCGAGGGCTGAGGCGGGGGCAGAGTCGGCGGCAGAGGCCAGGGCTGAGGCGGCGGCAGACCAGACACGCTCCCCTTTAATTGCCGTCAGATTAAATTAATGCAAAGACAAATGTAGATAGTATATCAATCGAGGGTTTAACTAGTTTTAGTTTCGAGGCATTTGTATTCATGTTTTGGCACCACACTTGGCCAAGTCTGTTGGCCATGCAACACGTACAACAAATTAACTTAATTCCTTAAACGGGGAATGCCCAAATGGGAGCAATGGAAGCAAAATGGAAAGTGAACCTACACAGATAAGGGTCTTTAGTAGCCTAAAAAACATCCAATTAGAGCCTCAAATAATCCAATAAAAACTGTTTTGCCTGGACGAACTTTTACCATCGACAGGGGCTACCATTCTTTGCCGAGAGTCGCTATATTTTCAAGGCCTCTCCAGTCAACATGGACTTCTTTATTGTGTGGTAAAGTTCTGCTTGTACCTCAGACTGAGATCAGTGGAAAAATATATTTTTAACAGTTACATTTATTGTCTATAGTCTGTTGATTGTAATTAACAAAGTAAATAAATTATTAAGAGACACTTCTAAAAGTGTTTACAGTAAGGGAAACGGAATTGCAATCGAACATTTCCTGGACATTTTTCTCAAGTGTTTGATGCTTGAAACATTTATCTGTTATGACTGTGTTAACAATCGAAACTGAACAGCCCTTATTGCTTAGATTGATTGATAGGATCGATTGAGATTATTTTGGGGTATAAAAGAGACAGTCGCTGAGACTTACTCCACAGTTAACGCAAAATGTGTCTAAAATATACTGGAGTCTTCGCCTTCGCATTCTTGGGGCTTCTTTCCCTGTCGGTGGCATACAAAATAACACCGAATGTGGTAGATGGTGAGAACATAAGTAAGATCATTAGCCAGGACTTCATCTAATTCTGTGGTATCTCCTTTAGGAATTCCTGGATCCATGAACATTACCACAGCCCCATTTCTTAAGATCGGCAATGGCTACTATTACATCGAAAGCAACCTAGAAAAAAACTGGTTTGATGCCTACGAGTCGTGTCGACGAATAAATGCCGACCTGGTTGCATTCGAAACCATCGAAGAATGGGACGCGGTCAATCAATATCTCATTCAAAAGAATATTTATAATATATACTGGACCGGAGGCAATGACTTGGCAACTCAGGGTAAACATAATTGGTTCTCAACTGCAGAGCCCGTGAAACTAGGCATCTGGGCTCCGGGACAACCAGATAATCTGGGTGGAAACGAGCACTGCGACTTATTAGGAGAAAAACGGAACATGAAACATTACAATGTATTCAACGATAGAGAATGCTCAATTAATTTCCGTTATATTTGCGAGGCACCGCAGCCAAAGACGGCCTCGTTTATTGTGTGGTAATAATCTTCTTTGCACTAATTCTAAAGAAATATTCCCGTTGTACACATAAATCGAGCGTTTAAATTTAGAATTCGAAGGAATCGGAAGTATGGAAGAAATCGGATTGAAATGTAATGCACCTAATGTATAATGATCGAGAATAACCTCAATAAAGACATTGTTGAACTACCGAGCTTTTCCGGCAGCGTAGTTTGCGATATATTATTGTCAATAGCGAAAGTTGTGCGGATAGGATAGCGAAAGCGATAGCGATGTAGAATAGGACGGTATCGGTTCGAGAGTCCAGACCAGGGGTCGACAGCGTCCTATGCACTGTGCATAGGAAAAGGCCACAGAGGAGCGCAGTCGGCACACTCACAGTGT
The DNA here is from genome assembly GCA_008121215.1 of Drosophila athabasca. Classification (NCBI taxonomy): domain Eukaryota; kingdom Metazoa; phylum Arthropoda; class Insecta; order Diptera; family Drosophilidae; genus Drosophila; species Drosophila athabasca. Next base: position 48,867,175 of record CM017794.1, read on the forward strand.
AAAATCTTATCTGCTGTCTCAGCAGCAGAGAAAATGAATCGTGTGGCTTCGGCCCTATGCTCAAAAGGCTTTATTATTCTGCTCGGCAGTGCCGCGGCAGAGAAAATGAAGCGTGTTGTTTCGCACTAAAACATGGGAGTGTCTGCGTGCCGACCCCTGGTCCAGACGCTGTAAAGGCATGCGGTGGTACAGTGGGCAGTGCAAACAATGAACAATGATAATAGAGATTTAGTTTACTGCTGCACCGCTGGCTATTTTCTATGTCTACGCCTAATACTGGGCTGCGGACCCGACAAACATATTCAATTTTAATCAAAATAATCAAATATCCGCAACGGATGGCAGTATTAATTAATTTGTAGCTGTATTTCATCGCAATGTCCAAGATTTGAGCGATTTGATACGAATTTAATTGAAAAATAACAGGATTCCAGGAATGTTGTGCTAGAATTTGTATCGCAATTTCTGATTTGATAACATACTTTTATCTGTTGGCCTATAAAAGATTCAACCTTTGCGAAGAATGGGTTAGTCTTTTCAAAATGTTTCTGCGATACGCTGGAGTCTACGCCTTCGCCTTCTTGGGTCTGCTTTCCCTGTCGGTGTCATATAAACTAACACCGAATGTGGTTGATGGTGAGAAAATGAGTAAGATCATTAGCCAGGACTTCATTTAGTATTTCTGTGGTGTCGCCTTTAGGAATTCCTGGATCCCTTAACATTGACACAAAGCCATTTGTTAAGATCGGCAATGGCTACTATTACATCGAAAGCAACCTAGAAAAGAACTGGTTTGATGCCTACGAGTCGTGTCGACGAATAAATGCCGACCTGGTTGCATTCGAAACCATAGAAGAATGGGACTCGGTCAATCTATATCTCATTCAAAAGAATATTTATAATATATACTGGACCGCAGGCAATGAATTGGCAACTCAGGGTAAACATATTTGGCATTCAACTGGAGAACCCGTGACACTAGACATTTGGTATCCGGGAGAACCAAACAATAATAAAGGAATCGAGCACTGCGACGAGTTGGGATACAGAGAGACCAGAAACTCATTGAATGATGAAAATTGCTCAAAAAAGAACCGTTATATTTGCGAGGCTCCGCAGCCAAAGACAGCGTCGTTTATTGTGTGGTAAAATATCGTAGGATATAAAGTTTCACTTAAGAAATCGATTGAAATAAATATACATTTTTGCTTCCCTAACTTTTTGAATGGGTCTTTGATCTACAAAAATATAAAAGAAGAAAGAAAACTTCGTGTCTCTAATCATTGTTGACGCCGACCGACGATGAACCTGTGGGAGTTGCCTTTCAACACTAGTTTATATCGACACTCCAGATCTCGTTTAATGTGTGATATGTGTGAGTGAATGAGTGTTTTATTCTATAGGAAGAAGTACATTTTCCTAGGTTAACCTAGAATCCAACCGTAAAGCTACGTACCGCAGTCTCGCCTCCCACTCTCTTTGCTCTCGTCAATCGGAACGATGAAGCGGGAAGCATGGCTTGACTTGGGCGCTTAATAAGTGTGACCGCACATCACCAAATACGTAGCTTAGTAATAAATACCGACTGAAATACAATCGATAGTGCGGGCGTGGCGCTACATTTAAGCGCTACATAATAGCCGATCCGTTCCGCGACATTCCGTTCCGTTGTGTTTCGCTGATAGAATTGATCATTTGAAGTTTTTATCACTTCCAGTCGATAGCATAGCCATATTTTGTACTTCAATCCGCAATGCCTTATCGCTTATCTGTTGAAGTACATTAATCGCTTGAGTACGGAAAAGAACTGTGTCAATAATTGCCAATCGTTGGGGTAGCTCTCTCAAGTGTTTGATTAACTTTTCATTGTATTGCTCTTCGGGAAATCAGATATAGAAATTCAATTTCGAGGGCATGAACTTTCTGGCAATTTGCCATATTTGTAGTCCCAAAATTGGACTCAAACTGGGTGGAATGTGCTTCATTTGGCATTTATTTAAATTTGCCACAATTTGCAGGCTAATTTCATTGCCATCGATTGTTACGTCTGACAGCGACAAATGTCAGGGTGTCAGAGTGCCAGAATGTCAAATCACAGAAAGGAATAAAAAAAACCAAAACTCGGGGCAAATAATTTTCTTTATTTGCATTTCACATTCACACATTCGACAGCCCCGACGATTGCGGGGCCTAAAATATGCTATTAAAATGTTTGCCAATGTCTGCTGCCGCCTCTTGGCCAAAAAGCAAAAGTGACACACACACACACACGCACACAGCCCCCCGTGCTGGCCCCCCATCACATATGGTTGCAAAAGGGCAATGGGGGTTGAAAAAGTTGAAAAATATCTATTTTTTGTTGAGCCATTTTAATCCACTTTTCAAAATTTATTATGCAGAAACGTTCAAAAATTTCCCGCCAAACTTTGCGTCTAAAAAAAAATATATGCAGGTCCTTTTTTTGCTGGTGGGTTTAGGCGAGGTAATCGAAGGGTTGCTTGAACTCAGGAAGAGGTTGGTAACAGAAAGCAGAATGTATGTATTCTTTCGCCTATGGGAAACTTATACAAAGCAACAATGGAATCGATTGTATCCCTAATGAAACAGGGTATCTCGTAGCCTAAACTTTTCAGTAAATCTTCTAACTGATGTCCCATTTTTTAAGGGTTTCTTTTGGCTAGAGACAGACTAGTGCTGTCCACATGTTTTGTGGGTCATAAATCTGCAATTACCAGTCATGCTGGCTGGGTTTTCGTCCTCGTCCCCGTCCCCGTCTCCGTCCACCAGTGTCCTTTTCTCCTGCATTGTGCGGCGCCGCCGATGCTGACAGAAATTCGTTGATGAATTGGGCTTTTTGCTGTCCGAAATGATTTTCGAATTAAATCGAAGCTGCAATTTAAAGTCAGAGGACAGCCAGGACACGGACACGGCCACGGCCCCAATGTGACATCTAAATTATGCTTAGACTCTGTTTGCTTGCAATTTGATTGGAGGCGCCCTATATCGCTCTCTCTCCCTCTGCCTCTCTCTGTCTCTCTGGGAAAGTTATCCAGTTAGTTTGCTGGCCCGAAAAAATAAATAAACAAAACAGTTGGAAAGAAAACTTCAAGTTGCACTCTCTTCCCCTCTCTCTCTCTCTCTCTCTCCCATTTGCTGGCTTTTCCCCCTGTCAGTGTCTTTGCTGTGACTGGGTTTTCTTTTAGGTTTTCCCTGTTGTTACCCTGGACTTAGACAGCAGAAGGGTATATAGTATACAAGAGCATGAGGACAACTGTCCTTAGGCTAGTGTTCGGCGAGCATAGACGGCAAAAACCCGAACATTCCTGCGGGTGAAATCGGTTTATTGCTTGACACTGGAAAAAGCGAGATAGCAAGAGCCGAAGTCGCATTGCCGAAGTCACACGAAGGCCACACGTAAGTGACAGCGCAGCAGCAGCGCACTTTCCTATGCACATTAGATAGGGCCATGCCGAGCACCGCTTTAGGGACAAATTTAAGGCTTGTACAAGGGTTAGACTAGTCAGATATAATTCTTAGGTACATTTACAGTATATCCTTTATATCCTCCAGGGTAACTCATTATCGAGGCTCTCCCCACCTATAGGATTTCGTGTCTCTTTGGTTTCATTCTTTCTCTTTCTATGAACTGGTAATTTTTGCCATTTCTTGGCCGAGAGTCCCGAGTCCTGGGATGCAATGCTCGACTAACTTGTATGCGTTCATGCTTGGCAGCCAATTCAAGTCGTGTCATTTTGTTGAGTTTGTGTTGAGAGTTCCACTACCCCTCACCACTCCCCTCCAACCCTCTCTATGCCCCTCTCTATCCCTCTCTTTTCTTGTAATTCAAATGTCAGTCAGTCAGTCAGTTGGTTCAGTCGGCACGTCAATGTGAGGCAAAGTTCCTGCCAACCCAAACCCCAACCCGAACCCAAGCCAAACCAAGCCAAGGCTCCATCTCTTCTCTTCCAACCACTTGAGCCTTGCCAACTCCTTCGTTCCGCTCCAGCTTCAGCTTCAGTTACAGTTCCTCTCTGTGTTCTGTGCTCTGTGCTCTGTGCTCTGTGGCCAGGTGTTGTCTCATTTGTATAGCCACTGTATAGATCCCAACCATGTGTGTGTATGTGTCTGGGTCTGTGCTCTTTCTGTCTATCTCTCTGCCCGTCTGTCTGTCTGTCTGTCCATCTCTGTGCGTGTGTGGCTTTCTGTACTAGTTTTTCCTTTAGTTTTTCCTACTGTCTATCTATTTTTTTTGCGGTTAGCACTGCTGCCATGCCTTTGCGTGCCTGTGAAAGAAATAAATTATTTATCGAGCTCCGGTTCGTCGGGCACACAAAACACGAAACCGAAAGAGTAGTCCCGTCCCAAACACAATAAAAATATATATGCACATATATGCTACATTTAGATAAATTGATTTCAGTTCAGTTCCTGGGCAATCAACTGAAATCTTTGCCAATCATCGATCAAAAGGCAATGAAAATTGCAATAAGAGAACTCAAATGCCCAGAAGGTTTTTTGGAACTTTAAGATCTGTACGATCGGCAGAGCAATTGTTCTAAGCATGAATATATTATTCTGCTCAAAGAACAAGAGTCTTTACACATTCACTGAGATAATCACAATCTCAATCTCCTTTAACTAAAAAAAACCTACGTAAAGCAGAGAACTTATGACTGCTAGGGTGCGAGCGGAGAAATGATCTGTCAACTGTCATCAGTTGGCTACCCGCAGTACCGATGCACCCGTTCCGCAAGTCTAGCGAAGGCCTGAAGTTTCTGAATAACCTGCTTAGTGCCTAGAGTTTTCTTTAAAGGTCTAAATACCAATGCTTTGAGTTTAATTCAGTTGTTCAGTTATTTTTTAATCATCAATAAAGTCAAGTGCTTAAAATCTAATCACAGATACTTGTAATACTTGAACCAATGTTAGTTGTCAAGAGCTCTCATATTTTATATGATTTTAATCTACACCAAGTGGCTCTTCCATTAGCACTCCAATCACATTTAATCAGCAACTAGTGGACACTTTGTATTGTCTAGTTGCTATCTCTTTAAGCATGTTTAAAATGCGATTAACACTAAACATCTTACGAGTAGTAGTAGTATACCCCTCTCTGTCACATTCTCCCCCAAAAATGGAAGTCTATTTTCGGCTTTCAAGTCTGCTCTGCTGCTGCTGTGAATTCATGGCGCTGCCAGCCGTCGTATGTATGGGGCATTGTGCTGCCATGTGCCATTGTTAGCGACTCTCTCTCCTGACTTGAATCCTGGCTGCGTATTTGCTTGCCTGCGGCCTCAGGTTCACACTCCTGTGCGGGCCAAAACTCAGAGCTTATGAATTTGTGGCCTTAGTCAAGTAGCTGAAGCATCAGAGGAGCATCAGAGCAGCATCAGAGCAGCATCAGAGCAGCATCAGAGGCAGAGGAGCATCAGCAGCTTGGCGCTTATAAATTTCATAAGCTTGCCACAGCAGCAGGAGCAGGGGTCATGGTCTCTCAGTGCCATAAAATGCTGGCTAAGAGAAGCTCAAAACGGGTTAAATTGCAATTACGTGCCGGCCACTTGCCCGAGAGCATTACTTGGTACCGGGCCCGGCCCGGCAACATGTTGATTGTCTGGACAAAAGGCAGAAGCAGAGGCAAGGACACGAGCACGAGTACGAGCACGGGACAGGGCAAAGGTTGAATCGGGGTCGGTTGTAACTACGTGTGTTATATCGTACCTCTGGTCTCTGACTGGGCATAAATTTCCGCAGTAGCTGGAGCACCTGGAGGGGATTTGGGAGGGGTTATCTATGACTCGACTGCTGCTGCTGCTACTGCGTCTGCGGAGTTTTGTAAAAAAGTTTTTAATTAAAAAATGCAGTCAAGACTCTCTGTAGCTCTGACAAATGGCCGAAAGAAAGAAATAAATAAACGAATAAACATATCCCTTAAATTGATTCCGATTGCCAAATCAATCTGCATATTAAAAAAATATTCCACAGAATCTAGATCTAGAGAGCCCCGAGAGCATCGATAAATATGTACATAACTTTTGGGGACCTGCCCTGCCCTGTCCTGCCTCCCGCCCTGCCCTGTCTTGCCTCCTGTTTCTGTCGTTTCTGTCTCTTTCTTTTGGGTGCAAACTTTTCGTTTTGGGTCCTTGCACTTTTCCTACTTGCCAAAGGAAAATTGAAAAACTAATTTTCAACAACAAAAAATCAAAGCACAACAAGAAGAAATCGAAGCAGCAGCAGGAGCAGAAAAATTTGGTTTGCATGAAATTTCCATAATACAATTTCGATAATTTCCACAAACTATGTCGCTGACAGAGAGAGCACAAGAGAGAGGGAGAGAGAGAGAGAGGGGTAGAGAGAGGAGTGTAGTACGTGCAGCATGTAGCAGCGTCTTCTGGGGCTGCAACTTGATTTGACAACTCCTGACATTTTACCCCTGAGCGGGCCATGGCTCCTGGGGTCGCCCCCGTAAGCAACAACGTGTTAACAAGTATTTGCCCCTGGCTTGACAATTTTTTTTTGCTGTTGTGTTGGCCCAAAAGCCCAGAGAGTGAGAGCGACAGCGACAAGGACACAGCAGAGTGTCATCAATCATCAGGGTTCTCCTGCTGCTGCCAGCAGCTCTGACTGGTGACATGGTGGGTTAAAGGATTCTTGGCTGATGGCTAAGATGGAAGATGATGCCAAAAGATGGTTCAAGGTCAGGCAGAGATTGTATGTTTTAAATATCATAACTAAGGGCAGACTGTACTTCAATCACTGCCCTCAGGGTTCCATTTGTCTGCCAATCGTTCCCGCGCTTATCGATAATGCCCTATCGATATCTGTAATATCAAAAGTTTCGCTCATTCATAACCATTCACCTCACTGGCCTGTCATACCATATCACATTATAGTCAGGGCCATATCTGCCCCTCTACGCTCCCCCCAAAGTGTTGATCCAAGATGCATGCCTGCCTCCTGGGGGAGGGAGCTGCCCCCAGCTGGGGGGTGGGGGCTGGTGGATCGGGATCCCAACCACAGAGCTGACAAACTTTAGCTTATGCACAATTCAGATTGCATTGTCAGCAATTTTTCCATTTTTGACTTTTTCCACATGCCAACTTTTCCACGAGCTATTGTTTTTCCCCCCTCCATTTTCTTTTTCCCTCTTTTTTTCTTGTTGTTTTTGTTCCACCAGCGCCAGAGACCAAGCGCCGAGAAGACATGACAAATGATGTCAGCGCTCGTGCATAGTTTCCGGTATGCTACTCGTAGACGCGGATGGCAGATGGCGAGGGAGCGGGGGCGGATGCGATGCGATGCGAATGCGGATGCCCTGACAGTGTTGAAAAATGTGCGCAGCAAAATCAACACAAACATTCGCAGGAGCAGCAGCAGCAGCGGCACTCGGGCATGACATGTCGCGTTAAAAGTTTTTCCAATGCAAAGAATCCGAAACCAAACGAAACGAAAGGCAAAAGTCCAACACTCTCGAGTGCAGTGCGGGAGAAAGTTGAGCTCTGAATCACAAGAGGGAGAGAGAGAGAGAGGGAGAAAGGGAGAGGGCGATGGAGAGGGGCATTGATTATCATAATTGAAATAAGCTTGAAGCCTCAAACGACTCAAAAGTCAAACAGCAAACGGATGATGGGGATCATTCCAGATTCGAAATGGGAATAAAACTTTTTTGGTCATACATTACGTATACGACGCAGTGTACACAGATCGTAGTTGCATGATGCAATTCTCCCTCTGTCTGGCTGAAGGATTACAGAGGCCAGCCCATAGAGACATCTCATCTCAGGTGCTGGCTGCTGGCTGCTCAAGCGAATCGTAGTTGCTCTTTGCTTTACGGCTACGACGACGCATCTTAAATGTAATTTGCAATTGAGGCAAAATGCAGCAAAGCACAGGATTACAAACTCAATGTCGTCCAGCGTCCCCCTCCCCCCTCTCTGTCTTAACCAGTGGCTAATTATACCAGTCTGTCTGTCTGCCTCTTTGTGTGTGTGTCTGCGTCTGTGTGTCCTGTGGTTTGTTGCGCTTAATTTGACTTGCCACAAAATGATTTTACAGGGCGCTCAAGACGTAATTAAATTTTGAGAGGATACTCGGCTGGCCCTGGATTTCGATTAGCATTCGACGCAATTTAAATGCAAAAATCTTCCGTCTTCAATCTTCAACTTTTCCTCTCTGCCATTTGTGCAACATTTTACGCTTCGAGGCAGATATGTGTCAATAATGCTGGCTCAAGCACTTTGCAACTGGCGTCTCGCAGCCCCTCCTCCCCCCCTTTTGAGTCATAAAGCTAAGTAACTTAAGGCACACAATGCCAGGCCGCTAGAGTGAAAGCGTTGGAAAGTTCTCCGGTTGTGGGAGGACGCGGCCAATTGGCCAAGTTATCATAGAAATGAGTTATTTGTTAGATCCATCATCATGAATGCATAAAGGAAAGGCAGAGAGAGAGAGAGGGAGATGAGCAGAGCTTAAAACAGACGCTGGAGGAAGAGGAGAACCCTGTAAAGGCAACGACGACTGACCGCGTCCACATAATCAAAAAGCAAATTGCATGGCACGAACAAAAATAAACAGAAATTTCAGCTGCAGACCGTAAAGCAGCGAAAAACGAAGCAGCGAAACAAATACGGATACCCCATAGCCATGGCCATAGCCCCCCACCCCCTCCCACAAAACACAGAGAGCGGAAAAGGAAAGGAGCGAAAGGCAAGGAAAGCGTTTGGCCGGAAACCAAAAACTTGTTAACAAAATTGCTCCGAGTTCATTGACAGTTGATTGCACTGCTGCTGCAAGTGCAAGATGCAAGAGGGACGGGGCAGGAGGGGTGTCTGATATACGTACCCGATCATATGGCAGGAGACCCTGCCTCATGCCGCTCTATGGGAGAGACTATGCCATGGGATACCCGTTAATCCGAATTTACTTTCCTTTATGGATTAAATGCTGATTTATTTGGTAGAAATTCTGGCAGATATACTTCCAAATGTAGTAAACTCTTTATTCCATCCGGTTACATGATGTACACACACACAGCATACCCCTGCCCATCGCACAATAACAGGATATAGAAACCGTAGTCTACTTAAAAGGGCACCGGCAACGAAATTCATTATCAAAGATGCCCCAAGGCAACGGATGGACGAGGCAGCGCAGGCAGCCTTGAAGGAAACTCTCCTTAAAGTTGGCAGCACCCCGCCTAATGAACGTCAGAGGGCAGGGCAAAGGGCGAGGGACGAAGGACGAAGTGGCCACTGAAATGTCACCTGGCGCATGCCTCGTGGGCAAGTAATTATGTTTGATGGCTGGAAGTAGCTCTCTCCCTAGAAGGGGGACGGGACGGTACAGTCCCGCACAGACAGTCTCGTCTCCCACAGCAGCAGCCAGATTATAATGCAAATCCATTTTTCGCTGTCTTCTATCATTGGGGGTGGGGCGGGGAAGTGGGGATTGGGGAGGCACAATCATAGTTTTCACTTTGAATTACTTAATTTGTTTGTTGTTTTATCTGTTTCAATCAAAGCGAAATTAAACTGTTGACAACTTTCTTGTTTTCAATGGAATAAATTAAGGAGAAAATATAAAAGTTAATGGTGCACAGTGAAGGTCCACTTGAGCACCACAACATAACTTCCAGGGGGGGAGCTGCACCACTTCTCATGCTCTTCCTTTCGAGAATTAATTGTGATCGTGGTATGGCGCCATCTAGTGCTCAATAGCACAACTACAGCAACCAAAGGCGTCACCTATGGGAGCAGAGCAGAAGCTCTGTGGATGCCATGTTCTATATTTTGTCGATGTTTTAGCCCAACTCTATGTTTTCTATGTTCTATGATGGAGAGATATAATATTCTATTTTTTACATAGTCTATGGTTCCATGTTTCTCATTTTCCCATATTAAAGAACATAAAAACATAGACTATGTATAAAATAGAATATTAACATTAATAGAATAACTCTTATATTTTATTTGACTTTTTATACAGTCTATGTTTCTATGTTCCTATCCACATTTACATTCCTTAGTGGACATCTAACTGTTTTGCTTTTCTAACAAAATTTGTATTGTAACTGTTATTAACGGAAAAATAGCATTTCAGAACAGAATTGAACGGCAAACTGCTGCATTATTTAAAATGTATTTATTTGGTTAAGTGCAATCACAACACTATAGCCAATAAATTCATATTTATATAATAAACGAGGCTGTCTTTGGCTGCGGAGCCTTGCAAATATAACGGTTCTGGTTTGAGCATGGTCTATCATTCAGTACATTGAAATTGTCGCTGGACCCTCTGTATCCCAACTCGTCGCAGTGCTCGTTTCCACCCTGATTATTTGGTTCTCCCGGATACCAGATGTCTAGTCTCACGGGCTCTGCAGTTGAGAACCAATTATGTTTACCCTGAGTGGCCAAGTCATTGCCTCCGGTCCAGTATCTATGATTGACTTTCATTTGAATGAGATGTTGATTAATCAAGTTCCATTCTTCGATGGTTTCGAATGAAACTAAGTCGGCATTTATTCGTCGTTGCATTCGGTTGCATTCGAATCCATAGAAGAATGGGACTCGGTCAATCAATATCTCATTAAAAAGAATATTTATGATATATACTGGACCGCAGGCAATGAATTGGCCACTCTGGGTAAACATATTTGGCATTCAACTGGAGAACCCGTGAAACTAAACATTTGGGCTCCGGGAGAACCAAATGGGAGTGGTGTCGAGCAATGCGACGAATTAGGACATGTACTGGACAACCGAAACTACAATGTACTGAATGATAGGAATTGCTCAACAAAGAGCCATTATATTTGCGAGGCACCCCAGCCAAAGACAGTGTCGTTCGTTGTGTGGCAATATAGAAATTGATTGAAATAAATATAAATTTATAGTTGATAGTAGTTGCAATCAACAAAATTAATAAATTGTCAATAATCACACCTAAAAGTGTTTACTCTATGGGGAAAGTAATCGAACCCTAACCTAACCTTCCGCTGGGCACCAACCCGACTTTTTCTGATAGATTTGGGGATTTACAAATGGTGCCCTGTTCAAGCATCTCAAGTACCTCTTTCCCAAACAATATAATAATATTAAAAACAAACAAAAATTTGTAAATCAATTGTAAATATAGTCGTAAGGCCGATTTAAATTTAGAGTCCAACAACAAGAATCACTCGTAAAAATTTCGCTCATAACTCAAGTATCTATCGATATAAAGTTATGAAGAGTAAATACTTTAAATATTTATTTGATTTCCCTATAAACAGCACTTTGTAATCAGCTGCAGCAGCATCCAGACAACATCAACATAGTGAACCATCTATCTCCAACTTTCTCCAACTGCATCCACCTTCTCCTTTTTGCAGCAGCAGAAGGCTTCTCGTTAGAGCGTTTTCTAGGTGCCATATTTGTGCAGAAAAATAAGTTCTTGAAACAGTTCAGACAGACGATATATTTAGGAATCGAATCGTTTCACACCATTCGCCACAATCGTCTGTCTGAACTGTATCAAACATTTATTTTTCCAAACAAATATGGCACCTAGAAAACGCCCTAAAAAGAAGCCTTCTGCTCCTGCAAAGAAGAAGGTGGATGCAGCTGGAGTTTCGTCTTGGCGCGATACTCGTAGCACACAGGAGCAGGTGGGGCAGAGTAGACAAGCTGTAACCATTGCCCAAGAGCACGCTGAGCCTAAAACCCAGGAACCGCTCATAGCTTTTGAGAGCGAGTCCTTGGAAGCCAAGGAGGATGGGCAGCGTCCGTTTAAGCCTCGTCGTCTTAAGCCGATACTGCAGAAGCATATCTTCTGCCTCCTTCTAGTGTTGAAGAGCTGCCTCCTCCTCCGCCCAGACGTTGTAGCTCCCTGATGATCACCTCCTTGTAAAAGGGCGGAACGGAGCAAGAGATCACCAGTTCGGAGTCGGAGAACGGACCATGCAGTTCGTACGTATGCGGTTCGTAGGGAGCCTTTGCGATGTCCCTGCGCGTTTTTCGGGCCACGGGCTGACGCTTGCATGCGGGGCGTGGACGCTTGCGACGCTTACCAACCGCTTGCGACTTAATTGCGGGGCGGGGAAGTTTGCTAGTCCTCTTGCGGAAAGCCAGAGATTTGGGTTTGCATTTTGGCTTACGGATTGGCCGCCGCGCAGCAACGAGGTTGAGTGTGGAATACGGCCACGTCGAATGTGGAACTAGACGTCCCCCGAAGTCCTCGCATGTGACCTCCATTTCAAGGCCATCAATGAGCCAATAATGCTCGGAGTCAACGCTTGGAGAGTTCCCAGAAGTGAGATCTCTGCTGTTCTCAAAGGAAGTGCATTGCTGGCTCTCATCTGCCATCGTCAAATTTTGTAATTTTTTTTTTAAGTTTTGTAAAAAATTCAAAGTATTTTAAAAGTTTTGTAAAATTTGGAAAATTAACTGTGTGTTTATCTCGGCGTACGATGAAATAATGGAAACACACCCATTTACTTCGAGATTATTTACAATGGCCTGCTTTGTCTTGGAAAACTATGAGTAAGTGTTCAAGTAGAGCTCAAATCAGGTGTTTCTTCCTTCAAAGATAGAAAATGCTTTATTTTTCCGCTCACAAACACAGCATAGTAGCTCGTGCTGTGCTCTACATCTGCCAGTGCATCGTGGGCATCACTTCCTTGAGTTGTCCCATATTCACGATCCACATGCTGCCGTTCTTAATTTTTTTCATGGCCTTGATCAACTCTCGATAAAAACTGACAACATTTTGTCTTTAACTTAAACCAAAATCAAGAAGGCTCCAAAGTGGAATGAAAATTGAACATTTTACAATGAACAACCCCCAGAAAAAGCATCTATTAAAATATATAAGTACATACAGAAATCGATTTAAAAATTGAACGTCTAACGACTTTTGAATTTGAATTTTTACTGTGGCGGGATACAGCAGGCGCCACCTATATGATAATGGCGCCACTGTGCACTCACCCGAATTGTATCAGCATGTTGCTGTGCAACATTTTTTATCTGGCAACATCCTGCACATCTTTGCTGTAGCGTGGGTGGGAGGTGGGGGGTACTGCTGTCGTTTTCACTGCATCTTTGGACCGAACAACCGTAATAGATCAATTGAATTAACTGTTTTCTAGCACATGGAATATGTAATACATATTTTGCACTGCCATTGCACATATTTAATACACCGACTGCGATCTGTCTTTTTTCTGCCATCACTTTTTCGTATTTAATATTTCCGCCACTGCACACGACGCACTGCACTGTTTACCGACGGGTTTACACTTTTTCCGGATCAAAACGGCAAAAAACGCGGAGCGGACCGGAGCGGAGTTGTTGATCCTTGTTGAAATACGTAAGTGAGAGTGAAATATGACGTAAGGCAAACGTAAGTGAGAGTGAAATATGACGTAAGGCAAACGTAAGTGAGAGTGAAATCTAAGGCGAATATGTTGCGACGAATTCGCCCTCAGCCAATTCGCTCGTGAAACGAAACAAAAGCTCGCCCTCAGAGCGGCGTCGGCTCTCTGCTCGGCGATTTTAGAAAGAGAGTTCTCTGGATATTGGTGGCGGCGGGAGGTAAAATGAGAAAGCTGCGCCAGTCACGTAGAGCGACACCTTCGCGACGCCAGCTTAAAGCTTCACTCATTCTCTCATCTGCTCTCTGCTCTCTGCCGATGGAGAGTGGGGAGTGGGGACATCGGACAACTGTTGGTACATGGCTGATGGCTGTGGGTGGTGTGGGGATGAGTTTAAATTTTAACCTCTCATGTAACAGGATCATGTAGAATGTAAATATGGAATGTAAATGTGGAATGTATTTGTATTTACCCATGTAAAAATACATAATGTATGTCTTTTCATTGACTTCACTTGTCTGTAGGCCCTACCCTACAGTGTAGGGTATTCGTACGTGGCGGCAATAAGCAACACTCAGTAAATACATTTGTGGCTCTGTAATGACTGTGTTAACAATAAATTTACAATAAGCCCTTCTTGATAAGATGGCTTGATACGATCGATTCTATGGGAATCGAGAAATGGCACTTGATCAATCTCATTCAAATAAAAATGTATCTTTTTCCAATTCGAGTGTCAGCTTTGATTGATGTTAACAATAATTTAACAATAAGCCCTTCTTGATAAGATTGCTTGATACGATCGTTTGGGACTATTCTAGGGTATAAAAGAGATAGTCTCTGAGACTTACCGCACAGTCAACGCAAAATGTTTCTAAAATATACTGGAGTCTTCGCCTTCTTAGGGCTTCTTTCCCTGTCGGTGGCATATGAAATAACACCGAATGTGGTAGATGGTGAGAACATGAGTAAGATCATTAGCCAGCATTTCATCTAGTAATTCTGTGGTGTCTCCTTTAGGAATTTCTGGATCCCTGAACATCACCACAGCGCCGTTTCTTAAGATCGGCAATGGCTACTATTACATTGAGAGCAATCTACAAAAGAACTGGTTTGATGCCTATGAGTCGTGTCGACGAATAAATGCCGACCTGGTTGCATTCGAAACCATCGAAGAATGGGACTCGGTCAATCAATATCTCTTTCAAAAGAATATTTATAATGTATACTGGATCGGAGGCAATGACTTGGCAACTCAGGGTAAACATAATTGGTTCTCAACTGCAGAGCCCGTGAAACTAGACATCTGGGCTCCGGGAGAACCAAATAATAGTGGTGGAAACGAGCACTGCGACCAGTTGGGACATAGAGGAACCATCACACATTACAATGTATTGAATGATTTGAATTGCGAAAGAAAGCTCCATTATATTTGCGAGGCACCGCAGCCAAAGACAGCCTCGTTTATAGTGTGGTAATAATCTTCTTTGCACTAATTCTAAAGAAATATTCCCGTTGTACACATAAATCGAGCGTTTAAATTTAGAATTCGAAGGAATCGGAAGTATGGAAGAAATCGGATTGAAATGTAATGCACATAATGTATAATGATCGAGAATAACCTCAATAAAGACATTGTTGAACTACCGAGCTTTTCCGGCAGCGTAGTTTACGATATATTAAAAGATGAGAGTTCAGTTTAATAGGGCTTATTGTCAATAGCGAAAGTTGTGCGGATAGGATAGCGAAAGCGATAGCGATGTAGAATAGGACGGTATCGGTTCGAGAGTCCAGACCAGGGGTCGGCAGCGTCCTATGCACTGTGCATGGGAAAAGGCCACAGAGCAGCGCAGTCGGCACGCACACTTATCTGCTGTCTCAGCAGCAGAGAAAATGAATCGTGTGGCTTCGGCCCTATGCTCAAATGGCTGTATTATTCTGCTCGGCAGCGCCGCTGCAGAGAAAATGAAGCGTGTTGTTTCGCACTAAAACATGGGAGTGTCTGCGTGCCGACCCCTGGTCCAGACGCTGTAAAGGCATGCGATGGTACAGTGGGCAGTGCAAGCAATGAACAATGATAATAGAGATTTAGTTTACTGCTGCACCGCTGGCTATTTTCTATGTCTACGCCTAATACTGGGCTGCGGACCCGACAAACATATTCAATTTTAATCAAAATAATCAAATATCCGCAACGGATGGCAGTATTAATTAATTTGTAGCTGTATATCATCGCAATGTCCAAGATTTGAGCGATTTGATACGAATTTAATTGAAAAATAACAGGATTCCAGGAATGTTGTGCTAGAATTTGTATCGCAATTTCTGATTTGATAACATACTTTTATCTGTTGGCCTATAAAAGATTCAACCTTTGCGAAGAATGGGTTAGTCTTTTCAAAATGTTTCTGCGATACGCTGGAGTCTACGCCTTCGTCTTCTTGGGTCTGCTTTCCCTGTCGGTGTCGTATAAAATAACACCGAATGTGGTAGATGGTGAGAACATGAGTAAGATCATTAGCCAGGATTTCATTTAGTAACTGTGATGTGTCCTCTGGGAATTCCTGAATCCCTGAACATTGACATAAGATGCCGATCTGGCTGATGGCTGTGGGTGGTGTTGGGGTTAAATGAGTTTAAATTTTAACCACTCATGTAACAGGATCACGTAGAATGTAAATATGTACATGTGGAATATCTTCTCCATTGAGTTATTTTAAATGGGTGAAACTCAAACTGCAGTAGAAGCAGTTGTCACACACCACCGCATTTATTTCACTTGAATTTTCCTGCCTTTTCTACCAGTTTTCATCGCTTTTCACAGAATTTCGTTTATTCCATGACACGAAAAAATGAGCGTCTGTTCTGAAAACTTAAATTTGATTTAGGCTTTCTCTTCCCGTCTCTCTTCTTCAGTGAGAACATTTAGGCTCTCGTTGTGTGTTGAATGTTTAACCTTGTGCTTATGCTCTAGAACAGGGGTCGGCACGCAGCCACTCACATGTTCTTAGTGCGTTTGAGTACGCAGACAACAGACATGAAGCAACACGATTAAACACGATTTTCTCTGCCGCGGCGCTGCCAAGCAGTAAAATGAAGCCTTTTGAGCATAGGATAGGGCCGAAGCCACACGATTCATTTTCGCTTCCGCTGCGCCAGCCGAGCGGAATACCGAAGCCGCGTGTGCATAGGGCCGACGCTAGACGAAAGTTTTTACACGGTGCGTATGCCGACTGCGCTGCCCCGTGGCCTGATACTGTGCACCTTGCATAGGACGCTGCCGGCCTCTGCTCTAGATTCTAGAATGATGGAGGTAGATGGCCAGTGCATTGATGAGATCATCAGCTTAGAAAAATTCTACTACTTTGAAGGTTTCTTATCTTTGATCCTTCCACTGAACTGCAATGAACTGAAGCGGGGGAGAAAATTACATTTATTTATCTATTTAATTAAAATCATCACACTATAAACAAGAAATTGAAACATATGTACATATTTATTTCAATCAATTTATATCTTGGGATAATTTACCATATAATAAACGAGGCTGTCTTTGGCTGTGGTGCCTCGCAAATATAACGGAATATTTTTGCACAATTTTTATCATTCAAAACATTGTAATTTGTGCTGGTCCGTCTATCTCCTAATACGTCGCAGTGCTCGTTTCCATTATTATTGTTTGGTTCTCCCGGATACCAGATGTTTAGTTTCACAAAAGACGAAAATCTGTGAAATCCACAATTTTTAAGATAAATGAAAACCAAAAACGTAGAATCATGGGAAATTACCGTATCTACCAGATTGCCGAATATGGATCAGGTCGGATCAATTTTATGGCCAGAAGAAAAAAATTAAATTTCAGTGGCTACGCAACGCCTGCCAAGCGCTGACTCATGACCTCTCTCTCTGTCGTAAACACTTGTACGTCTCAAATATGTAGTTATACATGTCATGTAGAAATTTAGAAGCAGATGTAAAAATCATATGCAAACAAAATCGGAAACATGTATAATATTTCAAAAATTAACTTCATTTTTTTAAGTTAAGTTTGAAGTTTTGTCCCTTTTGTGAACATATAATAAATTGCATAAATCGCAAGCTCATATATGTATGTACATAAGTATATACCGGCTGAGTACAGGGTATAAGGTAGAGCCGCGGCTCACAACGTTCCCCCTCGTTCTCGATCTATATTCATTATAAAATGTCTTTCGACTGAGAGATTGTATATCTTTTATATATGGAAAAGGAATAATACCTTCGAATTCTAAATTAAAACGCTCGATTTATGTGAAAAACGGGAATATATTTTTAGAATTAGTGCAAAGAAGATTATTACCACACTATAAACGAGGCTGTCTTTGGCTGCGGTGCCTCGCAAATATAACGCAATTTAATTGAGCATATTCTATCGTTGAATACATTGTAATGTTTCATGTCATGTTGTTCTCCTAATAAGTCGCAGTGCTCGTTTCCACCATTATTATTTGGTTCTCCCGGATACCAGATGTCTAGTTTCACGGGCTCTGCAGTTGAGAACCAATTATGTTTACCCTGAGTTGCCAAGTCATTGCCTCCGGTCCAGTATAAATTATAAATATTCTTTTGAATGAGATATAGATTGACCGCGTCCCATTCTTCGATGGTTTCGAATGCAACCAGGTCGGCATTTATTCGTCGACACGACTCATAGGCATCAAACCAGTTCTTTTGTAGATTGCTCTCAATGTAATAGTAGCCATTGCCGATCTTAAGAAACGGCGCTGTGGTGATGTTCAGGGATCCAGAAATTCCTAAAGGAGACACCACAGAATTACTAGATGAAATGCTGGCTAATGATCTTACTCATGTTCTCACCATCTACCACATTCGGTGTTATTTCATATGCCACCGACAGGGAAAGAAGCCCTAAGAAGGCGAAGACTCCAGTATATTTTAGAAACATTTTGCGTTGACTGTGCGGTAAGTCTCAGAGACTATCTCTTTTATACCCTAGAATAGTCCCAAACGATCGTATCAAGCAATCTTATCAAGAAGGGCTTATTGTTAAATTATTGTTAACATCAATCAAAGCTGACACTCGAATTGGAAAAAGATACATTTTTATTTGAATGAGATTGATCAAGTGCCATTTCTCGATTCCCATAGAATCGATCGTATCAAGCCATCTTATCAAGAAGGGCTTATTGTTAATTTATTGTTAACACAGTCATTACAGAGCCACAAATGTATTTACTGAGTGTTGCTTATTGCCGCCACGTACGAATACCCTACACTGTAGGGTAGGGCCTACAGACAAGTGAAGTCAATGAAAAGACATACATTATGTATTTTTACATGGGTAAATACAAATACATTCCACATTTACATTCCATATTTACATTCTACATGATCCTGTTACATGAGAGGTTAAAATTTAAACTCATCCCCACACCACCCACAGCCATCAGCCATGTACCAACAGTTGTCCGATGTCCCCACTCCCCACTCTCCATCGGCAGAGAGCAGAGAGCAGATGAGAGAATGAGTGAAGCTTTAAGCTGGCGTCGCGAAGGTGTCGCTCTACGTGACTGGCGCAGCTTTCTCATTTTACCTCCCGCCGCCACCAATATCCGTCTCTTAAGAGAACTCTCTTTCTAAAATCGCCGAGAGCAGAGAGCCGACGCCGCTCTGAGGGCGAGCTTTTGTTTCGTTTCACGAGCGAATTGGCTGAGGGCGAATTCGTCGCAACATATTCGCCTTAGATTTCACTCTCACTTACGTTTGCCTTACGTCATATTTCACTCTCACTTACGTTTGCCTTACGTCATAGTTCACTCTCACTTACGTATTTCAACAAGGATCAACAAGTCAGCTCGGTCCGCTCCGCGTTTGCCGTTTTGATCCGGAAAAAGTGTAAACCCGTCGGTAAACAGTGCAGTGCGTCGTGTGCAGTGGCTATGGCAGTGCAAAATATGTATTACATATTCCATGTGCTAGAAAACAGTTAATTCAATTGATCTATTACGGTTGTTCGGTCCAAAGATGCAGTGAAAACGACAGCAGCACCCCCCACCTCCCACCCACGCTACAGCAAAGATGTGCAGGATGTTGCCAGATAAAAAATGTTGCACAGCAACATGCTGATACAATTCGGGTGAGTGCACAGTGGCGCCATTATCATATAGGTGGCGCCTGCTGTATCCCGCCACAGTAAAATTCAAATTTAAAAGTCGTTAGACGTTCAATTTTTAAATCGATTTTTGTATAATTTATTTAACGCTCAAATGAATGCCAAATACTGCACGATACTCGCATATGCAATAACGATTTTGTGTCCTGTATTTCAATACTCTCTTGTTCTTACAAAACGGATAAACATAAGCACAATATCTCAGATACAGATGTGCCATTTGATAATAATTTATTTTGTTAGGTATTTTATGCGTACATATGTATGTACATATGTGTGCATTGTCAATTTTCACTAAACGTCAAACGAAACGATATGCATTTCCTATATACTCGTACTCGTACTCGTATGAGATAATATGTATATGTATGTATTTATGTACTTTAATAGATTCTTTTTCTGGGGGGTTTTTCATTGTAAAATGTTCAATTTTTATTCCACTTTGGAGCCTTCTTGATTTTTGCTTAATTTAAAGACAAAATGTTGTCAGTTTTTAGATAGATTTTCTTTCGATTAAAGTCTTTGAAGAGTGCCCTTTAACAGTGTAAATACAAAATGTCTGTGCCGAATGAGGAATGAAGAAACCATATCCAAACGAAGCCGCAGTGAAATTTTATTTTGCAAGGCAAATGCAAATGAAAATGTAAATAGTTGTTTCGATTCGAATCTTTGATTTTAGACTATGTACAGATACAATAGATCTCCATCTCCAGCTGCAGCTCCAACTCCACTGATTGATATATATGTATGTATGTATGTATATAGGAACGATGCACTCCAGGGATCGATGGATCGTTTATGATAATGGAATTCGTGGATTCCCTCTAAATTTGTTGCATGGAGGATGAGTCTATCTAAGGCTTGAACTATTTTCGAGGACAGTTATATCCAACATTTAGTAACATTTTGGTGCATTTCATTCTACGATTTGAATGGAATTACTTTCGTTAAGTGAATCTCATCTCAGCGTTATAAATAATACATGACAATCAAATTGAAACACAAAAATCACATTTAACATGAAGCACACACGCACACAAATCGAATGTATTTTTTCGCTTTGTCTTTTACATACATACACATGTACAGTTGCGAAAGAAATAATAGCACCACTACTATACATTTTGTTCGTGATAGAAAAAAATGCGAATCATGTGACGATTTCTTTAAAGTTTGATTTTTTTTATATTGCTTAGTATTCCCCATAAACAAAAACTGCGTTACCGTTTTTTAAATTTCTGTCTATATATTTTTTTTTGGGATTTTAAGAAAAAATGTCCAAAAAATGGCGAAAAAAAAAATAGCACCACTAGCACTTTTCTTAGTGAAGCTTCTATATTTCTCAAAATTGTCTTTGTAAAAGACACGTATTCATTAGTTTTGACTAAGATTTCATTGTTTCTGTCATAAAAGATAATAATAATCATTACAATGGGACGTGGAAAGCACTGCACTGCGGAGATGAGAGATCTGACCAAAAAACTGATATTAAACGGAAAAACTTACAGAAAAGTTGGTCGATTGGTATGATATTCCAATAAAATGATTAAAAACGTCTTAAACTATGAAGAAAAGGCTGAAACACGCGGACGAAAAAGATTTATGACCCCTCTTCATGGCAAAAGACGGATTCGTCAGAGCAAGAAGGGTCCCTTTAAGTCAGCTACCGAGCTTAAAGAAGAGCTTAAAATTAATGCGATGGATCAAAAAGTTAGTACATATCTTAGCCAACATAATATAAAAGTCTGCAGCCCAAGAAAGATACCACTTTTAAACGCGACACTTATTACTAAGCACATGAGGTTAGCCAGTGTTCAAGCAAATCGGACATCCCAACAATGGACGAATATTCTATGGTCAGATGAGTCCAAAGTGGCTATGTTTGGTGGAAAAGGATCTCGATCATACGTTGGAGGTCCAAGGAAAGTAGAATACAAACTTTAGTACACGACAAAAACCGATAAGTATGGAGGGTATAGTGTAATGGTATGGGCCTTCTTTTTCCACTATGATGTAGGTACACTAGGTTGGATAAAAACCATCATGGATTAGCACGTGTAGGTGAATATCGTGGAGACAGTAATGCTACCCTTTGCAGAATATGAAAGTCCGTTCGTATGGGTCTTTTAACAGGTTTATGACCCCAAACACACCAGCAAGAAAGCAAAGGAATGGCTCAGGGCAAACTGTGTGAACGTTTTGGAGTGGCCTGCTCAGTGACCTGACCTGATCCTATCAAAAATCTGTGGTCCTACGTTAAGAAGGCGGTTGCTACTTCCAAGCCAGCCACTATCGGATCACTTTGGGTATAAATTAAAGGGTCCTGGTCCTAAAACGATGCCAGGACTTGATTGATTCCATGCCAAGACGCTACGCAGCTGTTATTGCCAAAAAAGGACATTGTACTAAATGTTAAATGATAAATATAGATTTAGTAATAATAGTTAAAAATAGTTAACTAAAGAATTCGTTACTTTTTGGTCATTATTTTGTTTTTAACTCAATTTTTGAAAAGTGGTGCTATTATTTTTTTCGCCTAATTTGATCACTTTCAAGGAATTTTCTTAAATAACTTAAAAACGTTAAAAAGGAAGACGATTTTTTTTATATTCATATGTTTATAAGAGTCTTCCATTTCTAAAAATGTGCTTAGAGTTTCCTTAAAGTTAAAAATGTGAGTTTAGCAACTATTTAAAAATTTTTTGTGGTGGTGGTGCTATTATTTCTTTCACAGCTGTACATATATGTATATCTTCTAGCATTATTTTATGTATATATTTTGTATATATGTATTTATGCATATTTATTTATTTATTTATCATAGTATTTTCATTAGTAGAATTTTGTTTAGCTGCTTGATTTATTTTTTGTATTTTTTTATCCATTTAAATAACTTGAAGTTTTTCTCGTTTTGTTTGTTTTTTTGTTGTTTGTTTTGTTTACGTTTCTTGTTTAAATTATATTTATAATTTAAGTATAATACATTTTGTACAGATTTAAAAATTAGGCTAAATTATAAAAAAATGTAAAATTCCGCACACACGTGACAAATCAAATGAATTAAAATAATAATCATAATAATATTAAGACGAGTGTTTCCTATATAGCAGATATAGCAGTATATACTTTATATATATTATACTTAGAGTGGGATCGATTGGAAGGGATATTACCAAAGTATAATACAGATTTTGTAGGATAGTGTAAAAGGATTGAGTGAAGAGGGTGGGGTGCTGCTGCTTAGTGCTTGTCTTTATTCTTCTTTTGTGGGTAACTTGGTAGCTTGGTCAATTGTTGCTTGGATTCTGGCCTAAAGAATAAGACCTAAAGTTAGTGCTAAGAGTGTGTGGCTTATAGATAGATCAATAGATCTCTCTATCTCTCTCTCTCTCTCTCTCTCTATCGTATCTTTTATAAGCAGTTTATGTGGGGAATGAATTCTTCTTGCATATGCGCATCTTTTCTATATTTCAACATTAGTTATGTCTGCGTTAAGTATCTGTGTGATATCTTCTGTGATAGCTCTTATCATCCATCCATCCTTCATCCTTTGTCCTGCATCCTGCTTCCTTTATCCCGTGTGCTTGGCTCCTCCCCTCTGTGTTTTTTTCAAGTGAACCACACTTTGACCCCCTCGTGATCCTGCGATCCTCTGTGCTCCCCCTCTACAGCTGCACCTGGAATGACTGCGCCGGCGCCTTGGGCGGTGAGATGAACGGATTGGTGCTGTGCCTGGCATGCATTGGCGAGCGTGCAGTGCCACCGGCCACTGGCATATCGGGCGACAGTTTCTTGGCTGCCGCCACATTGGCCGCCCACTCAGCATCGAAGGGATCCTCGGGTCCTCCTGCACCTCCTGCACCGGCGGAGGCACCACCAGCGGCCAGTGTCTGAGCGCGTCCGACATTGGCCAGGTAGGTGGGTCTCTTGGGTGGTGCCGCTGCCGCTGGCGATGTACTCCGCACCACCTGTCCCAGCCATTGCTCCGCGTTGGGCAGCTCCGCGGCAACAGCGGCAGAAGCGTCCGAACTCTGCTCCGATCGCGTGGGCGACTGCGAGGAGAGCGTCTGATAAGTGGGCGTGGTGCTGACCACACGCGGCGTCACCTGCGCCGTGGGAGCGGCGCTGTATGAGATTTCCCGGACCTGATCGTGCTTCTCGGCCGCAATGATGTTCTGGTTGATGCTGCGGTTGTTGTTGAAGTTGAGGTCGTCACCGGCGGCGGCGGCCAGCATGGCGTCCGTTTGGGTCAGCAGCGAGAGACCCTGGCTGAGCTCCTGGCACAGCTGACTCACGGAATCTGAGGCGGTCTTCGCCGGCGAGACCTCGGCAATGGGGGAGACACTGCGGAGGGGCGTGTGCAACGAAGGATTGCCGGCAGCGGCGGCCAGGAAGGCCTTCTGGCGATCGGCGTTGGACGGAAGATCGTTGACGCGCAGCGACATCTGGCGCTTGAACGGCGACTGGCTGCCGATGGTGCTCAAGCGGAAGGATCCCTGACGCTCCAGCATGTTGGGCGTGGCATGAGGTCGCTCGATGGCGAACGGATTGAACGGCTTGACGGTGGCTGCCGGCGGACCCATCACCGGAGCGGACATCGGACCGTCCACGCTCCGCTCGTTGATCCCCGCGGTGGCCATGGCCAGGCGCTCGGTCAGCGTCTGCTGCCGGAAGGAGCCCGTTCGCGTGAACGTCGAGTTCTTCGTGTCGAAGGTCATCGTCACGCCGCACTCCTTGTCCCGGCGCTGCTTTCGCTCCAGACAGACGGCAAAGGCGCAGCCCACCGCATGGGAGAGACGCTCGCCGGAGTCCTTGCACGCAAGGAACCCGTGGCACATCCACCGACGCGTGGTTCCATCGCGACAGATGTAGCTGAAGCCGCGCTCGTGATTGCGATCCGGGGCACAGAAGCTGACCTTCTCGATGGTCTGGTCCACAATCAGGCCCTTGGTCTCATCATCCACCACGCGCAGGCCATCGCCACTGACATGAAGGAGTCCACGGACAGGACGACGTCGAGATTGCTGAAGAAAACAGGATGATTAGTTGGGTGATTCCAGGGGAAGAGAGAGGAGAGAGAGAGAGGAATGATGTCTTACCCTCAACACCTTTAGGGCCTCCTCGCAGACCTGCATGCCGCGCGACTCAAAGACCTCCACACATCCGAGATATTTCACCGCGAAGGAGCAGGTGGCCGATCGAACGGCCTCCTCGTCGGCCTGCCACTGATGCGGCTTCGACGATTCGGGCACACGATCCTTGCGGCGACGGAATGAGTCGCGAAATGAGCGACGCAAACGATCCATTTTCTTTGGGGATTTTTTACTAAACCGAAAGGAAGCGGATTTCTATACAGAAGAAGAGGGGAATAAATTAATACCAAAAACAAGATACAAAATTTACAAAAGAGAGCACAAAAGAGAGATCGAAACAAGTGCAACCCCGAGAGGAGAACAGGAACTCCAGAGGAGGACAGGGAGAGGGAGAGGGGAGGGGAGGGAACACCTACCCCATTTTTAACATCACCGAATTTTCCGCGTGTGAAGCCGCGCTCCAGTGGTTCGTGCGTGTGTGACGATGAGTTTCCCATGGCTTTAGCTAGCTGTCTCTTTTGCTCTTTCCTTTAAGCGTATATCCTTCACACACACACACACCAAGCGATCGGGGCGTGAGTAAATTCTGTGGAATAACCGTTACAAGCTTCCGTTTGAGTGCCAAAAGCGTTGCCAGATGTCGGAATGCTTTTCGTTTGTTCTTTTTTCTTGGTTTTTTTGTATTTTTGTATTCGTTTTTGTTTTTATTGATTTATTTATTGGATCGTTTGAGTTTATTTATTTGTTCATTGAATTTGAGTTATGCTTTTTGATTAGTTCGATTATTGATTAAATTAAATTGATGAACGATCTGGAAATAAAGTGTGTAGAAGAGTGTGTGTGTTATAGAGCGTTGAATGTCTGAATGGCTGGAATGACGGTGGAACTCTTTATCTGCCTTGACGTTTTCAATGATTCACATGACCCTCCAACTGTACTCCAAGTATTCCCTCACTCGCTCTATCGACATTTTGACACATGAAAGCACTTTGGGGCTAAGGCTTATCCTTATCGTAAATGTAAATGGAACATTGATTCGCATTCAACGCCCCCCATTAACCGATCATCAGCTGTGCTCCAACCAACCTTCACGCATTTACTGAAACTACAACTAAAAAATCCAAGAGAGAACGACCTCCCTCTGTCGGTGGTTGGGTGGGTGGTTGGGTGGTTGGGTGTCGTGTCTCACGTAATTGTTTGCCCAGAGATATACCTACTATATATTTTTCTTTTTTTTAATATATAACATATTTCATTTTTATTTGCTTTTGCTTTTGTGGGGGGTGGGGGGCTTGAGCTTTTGTTTGTCCCAGCGATGCGGCGACAGCGTTGTGACATTTTTGTGACTTTATCACATGCCTCATATTGCGGTAAACGCGCGCTGCCAGATAACTGTAGTATCAGCATTCAGTATTCCATATCGTAGGCGTCTTCTTTCATTATCAAAACCAAAAAATCACAACAGAATTGTCTGGCTTTTCTTTTCTTTTCTTTTCAATGCGCTTTTTGACTTGACTTTTGAGTGATTTCTACCAAATGTTTTGGTATATTTTTGGTTAGCAAAAAACAGAAATTGTCTTTCCTGTGTTTTTGTTAAATAAATCCCAGATAAACTCTAAAAAGTTAAACAATGTTAGGCCAACATTGTTCGTATTATCTAATATTTAAATGAAATAAATAAGGTTTAATCTTTTCCGTTTGTTTGTGCTTCTGTCTAGAGATCTTAAGACCTGGAGAAGACCTGAGAAGACCTAAGAAAACCTGAACTTTTGAGTCTACCTCTACTGTTTCGCTGCATTTCCACTGGGTTTCCCATTAGCCAGTCCCTGCTAATTGGCCAGAAAACACAAACAGTGTTTCCTAATTGAGCTTATAGCTTACTCTTCAATGTTTACCCCCCAACTTATCCAAGATTTTCTTGTTGTTCGTAAAGTTTCGAACGTTTTTCCGAATTCCATTGCAATTTTGAGGCGACTTTCTTCTGGTGACTGTAAAGCGGTAAATGTTAAACCGAAAACCAGTTCTACCAACAATTTCATTTACTTAAAGATGGCCCAAAGTTTTGGTTCTTTGGTGACCACAAGGGCAATCCCACAATTTGTTGGCTTTGGCTCTGGCTCTGGTTTTTCTCTGTTCATTAGAAGGCGTTCGACAGAAGGGCGTTGACTCTTTCTTTGGCTGCAATGGGATGATGCTTAATGCTGTTTGACTGCATTTCGCCCCCACCCCCAACAGAGAGATGGCTAATCTCTCGAGAGAAGGCTATAAACAATTTTCAAAGTGGGTCAGAGCTGCTTGAGAGGCAAAAGAATGGACAGCAAATGATTTAGACATGTTTTTTGGTAGAAAATAAATTAAAATAAATTATGTAGGGGTTCGAGAACAGCAGATCCTTTTTCTAAGAATTTTTAGCAAAAAGTTCTAATGGCAAAACCAATAAAAAAAAGTTAAAAAACCCATTTAAGAAAAGCTAATAAACCCAAGGAATTACTTGGTGTAAACATTCGAAAAAGACCATAAAATGAGAAGCCACTTGAGTCGAAACTTTCAGATACTTGGATGAATCATGGCCCAAAGAGCGACAGAGAGAGAGAGAGAGAGAGATGAAAAGCGATACCAAAAACCTCAACTAAAAACCAAATCACGCACTAAAATGAGGCATGATTTCATAAATGACAACAACAATCGATCGAAGAGGGGAGGGGGGGAATCTATAATATATATCAGAGAGGGGCAGGGGCAGTGGTAGGGGCAGGGGCAGGGGCAGGGAGTGTGTGGTTTTGGGGCAACACCAACAACCGGAAGGGTTCATTCAACCAATAAGCCAGACACCGAAACAGGTTCTCTCTACAGCCATAAAAAATCTCAGTACGGTACGTGGTGTTTGCCGAAGAATATCAGAGACAGAACTGAGAGATTCCAACCCAACTGCAGTTTATACTGAGATAAAAAACGAACCAAAAGAATAATCATATCATATATGAAATATGAAAGGAAAGATATTCCTCTTTTTATCAGTGTTTATATTTCCACGATTTAAGCAGGTTAAACAAATCAAATCGATTAGAGGATGGCCCATGTTTGAAGAGGGTTTTCTCGATTGGGTCTTCGAATGAATAATCCCCATCCCTCAGCCACAAATTAAACAAGTCTGTGCCCCTCATTGACCTTTAACTCTTAGACTTTAAATAAAAAGAATGTCTGTCCTGCCCTCTAATTAATTCATTAACTCTTTGAGTTTTATGCTCAGTGGACCACAGACATCACACTACACCAAACCAATCATAAATCATTGTATCATAATGCCTCTATCCCTCTATAGAGTGTTGTTCTCGCTATGGAATGAATATAGAGAGAGAGAGAGCGAGAGAGCGAGAGGGAGACTGGTGGAAAATGTCGTGACATGTTTTTAATTTAGCATTAAATAATTAACCCTGGAAACAAGCGCAGTCATTGACACTTTTATACATCTGTAAGCGATGTATCCATCTATACTATATACTATATACATATATATCAATGTGTATATTCGAGTAATTTGTATTGCATAACCACAATCAAGCTTCCAATCGCGGAGTGGGTGGCTTGGTTCGCCCCCAAAGTAATTAATTTTTGTTTTTTGCCCTCAAAAGGCCAACGACACTTGTTGCACATTGCAGAGGGAGAGAGATAGAGAGAGTGTGTTGATTGCAGTGGGTGGAGGTTTTGGTTGGGTGTCACCTAGGAAATCCCATTAGAAACAGCTGCAGCCCCACACCCTTCATTCTGTTTCTGCATCCTGGCTTCCACTATCCTCGTTTATTGTTCAATATTTCTATGGCTAAAATGTAGGCTATCCTGCAGTTCCGTTCTAACCATGAGAGGTGCCACAGGGGGATACAGCGTGTGAGGGTGGGTGGGGTTTATGGGTGGCAATTGTTGTAAATGGAAATCACGTACGAGAAGCCAGCAGCCAGGAATGGAATGAGATGCGATGATAGCATGTGGCATGTGGCCCTGCCTGGGATTGTAATGGGATTTTGCAAGAGCAAAAAATGGGAAAATATGGGATATTTTTCAAGCATGGAAATTGCAAATGTTGAAAGGAGCCACAGGATTTTCCCGAAGAACAATAGAAACTCAATTATTTTGGTTTCCAAACTGTTGATTGCTCCTTGTGAAATATAGAGGATATTCTTTCTAATTAAACTACGAATAGTATACCTTTAAAGTTCTTCTTTGGGAATACCCTAGTCTAAAGCTACTTGTAGTTCTTCCTTTCTCATCCAACTTCTCACCTTTAAAACTTGCACTTGAAAATGCATTTTCACACGCTCTTCTTCTGAAGTTGAAAGGATACACATCCTATGGCTTCCTTTTCTCTCTTTTTGCCAGTACATGATATAAAATTATAATTATTCCCGCCAAAACGACGCTACTGTCTGGGCCAGACAGCAGGGACAAGGGTACAAGCGGGGGGGCAAGGGCAGGGGCATGGAACCCACCACCGAAGCGTACCCAGAGTGGTTCCTCTTCCTTCTGCCAGTCGTCCTGTGAGGGTTTCCCTCTCGCTCTCTACTGCTGCTACGGAATTTATAATTCTTTATGCTCTTCCACCTCCCCTTCCCTCGTCCCCGTCTCTAACCTTCTGTTGGCAGTGTCGGTGGTCGTGGGAATTTTTTTATATTTTTTTTTTATTTCTGTTTCTGTTCTTGTAAAATATATGTAGTAAATTTTGGAATATTATAAGCCAACGTTTTGTGAAGCAATTAAAAGGCTCTCTCTTGCTCCTTCGCTTGTGTGCGGATGCTCATGTATTCATTCCATTTTTTAGAACTCTGCTCTCATGATAATGACTTCAATTAGGGGCATAATGTGGGTGCAATGAGGCATGAGACCCAAAGGATTTTCTAAGGATTTAGGGTAGGGAATTACTGGGGGTATTACTTGTGGCAGTTTCCTCTAAATATTTCTACTCATAATTTGTGTATTCTAATCCCCAAAATTAGATAACCTTTTCCGTTCAAACACTGAACTTTTTGGCCAAACAAATGAACAAAAATGTGACGCAAGAAATGTCATAAATTCCACAGCTTATTCTTAAATCCTTTTTCAAATAATTAATAATCCCAAGGGGGGGAGGAAGTGCGCTGATGGGTGGGAGAAGGGAGGCCAAACATCTGCACGAAAAAAGTCGAAAAGAAAAGCTACGTTTTATCATAAATCAAACGTAAGAAACCGCAAAGCGAGGCACTACCTCCCCCTACCCCTCCCCCTACCCCTCCCCCTACCCCTCCCCCTGTCGCTCTTCTGTTTTTTGTTGTTTTCAATGGTTTCCTCTTCTTGTTTTTTACCTCTCTTTCTCTATTTGTTGTTTTTTGCGCAAAGAAAACGCAGCAAAAAAGATTTCAAGTAAATAAAAGCCAGAACAACAAAAGATCTTGCAGCATCGTCTCGTAAGACGCTAAAGAAGGGAAGAGGGTAGGGGTAGGAGGGGGCAGGGGGTTGAGGGGTAATCCTAGAACAACAAACGACATGCGAATTTTTTTCTGGTGACGCATTTAAAACTGTTTATTCGATGGAAAAAGGGTGGAAAATAGTTTGCCAAAAAGCAGAAGTTTCTTTCCGGCGATGAAAGGATGCGATCCTTTTTGATCTTGAGAGAATCCCGAGACGATCCTCTCGCGCTCTGTTGAGAGGTTACTCATGCATGGATATGGGATTGGGAATGGGATTGGTATGGATGCTTAGATATTTCACACGCTGACCCAAAATGCACCCTTAACTAACGAGGAGAGTGGGGAGTGTGAGGAGGTAGGAGGTAGGGAATTCCTATGCACCCATGTCCTCCTATGCAGGCGAGAGTCCTGTCCTAATTGCCAGCCGACACAGAGAGCGGGGCGTCCTTCACAGAGGGGAGGGAATGAATGCATTGCGACTATTGTTGTTGGGAAAAGTGTGCATAATTATTGGGCTGTCAATTTGGGCGGTGATCTGACCATTATATTCATATGCCATACGCCATACCTGGTGCTATATGGGAATACGTCTATAACCAAAGGTGCGAGAGCGGGGGGTTGGGCTGGGGTGGGAATAAGTGTGAGAAAAAAAAAGGGAAGACCGAGGGTAGAAGATGCTTGGGAGATGCAACTGTCTGGCAAAATATGTTGTATTCAAAATCAGTTAAGAAATGTCTCAAGGATCTCAAGATCGAACAAAGTAAAAGAAGAGATTTAATCGTCTATAGATGGGTCGAAGTTTTACCTACTTTTATCCCATGGGAAACTGCAGTTTGGTATGATTAAAGATAGACCTATAGATGGTTGACATTTTCCCACTATGATTATGGAAAAGATCTCTGAAAACAACCCAAGTACAGTTGAAACAAAAGACAAACTTGTCAATCAGTTTGTTATCCAATTGGCATCTAATAAACCAATAATATAGTTATAAACATTTCCCTAAACTCCCTCTTAACCACATCCCTTTCCTTGTTGACAAAAATCCCCCCAAAAAAAACGAAAAAAAAAACCCGAAAAACACTTGAAAGAAACCTCAAAAACGAACCGAACGGAAGTTGAAAACGGAGTCACAAAACGCATGAAAACAAAGCAATAAACGAATGAAATGCACACAAACACACACACACACACACACAGATGTATGCATGTGTAATGTCTGTGTGTGTATCCTGAATTCTAGAGGTACTCGTACAACACCATCCTGTCGTCTGTCCGTCCCACATGCAAACGGGGCATGGAAGAAGGAAACTCAATTTTCAGCGGGTTTCTGGTTCTGTGTATATTTTTCGAAAATTGTTTGCATCTGTCGCTTGAATGGATGCCGGCTGCCAGCAGTTGTTGTTGTTCTGCCAAAGGACATGTGTTCCACTACTGCACGTGGCTAAGGAGCAGAACAGGACTCTCCTATACGAATCGGAGTCGGAGTTGGAGTTGGAGGCGGTCCCCGAGCCTTGTTAAGTGCGGAACCGTCTGGCATCCAAAACAAAAAGTCACTTGGATTTGCCACGATTTTCAGGTAGAAAAAAGCAGAAGGAACCTTTTTTTTTTGGTTCGTGTCTGAGAGATCCTTTTGTTTGTTTGCGAAGCAGATGCACACCAAATTAGGTATCGAACTGAGAGAGCAAGGTCTCTGTCTCTCTCTCTCTAGCTCCTCTCTCTTGAAATTTTTCTGTATTTTTTTTGGTATTTTTTGCGAATTATGCAAATGTTTGTTATGACTCAGAGAGCGTGGCATACATAACGAATATTATCAAATATTTTTCACTGCCAGAAGAGTGGAAGGGGGGAACCTGTTTCTTTTTCTTCAAAAAACAAGTTCTTTCAAGTGTTAAAGCTTTTAATTTATGCAAAATTCAATTGAAAGCCAAACGAGAAGAAAATTGTAAAAGAAAAGCGAGAAAATCACATCATACATTATTCATAATGGGGATTCATGATAAGGCTACCAACATTCCTGGCCGTAGTCGGGCCTTATACTGGGAAATATACGAGAAATATGAATGCATATAAGATTACACCAAGAGATACGACGATTCTCGGACTGCCAAGAGGAGGACTGGAGAGGAGCCCCCCATGATTTTTCTTTGCATTTTCTTAGATATCTTTACAGAATCAAAGTACACAAAAAAGTTGGACATGGATAAACACACAGCCTTAGGTGAAGGGTTCTTTGGGTTTTCCTTGGTATACTATGATAAGCAATCAAAAGTCCAGAGAGAGCTACACACTTTGTTTGTCGACAAAGTTGTCTGGAAAACTACGTGACATCAACAGCAGCGAATGAAACTAAGTTTTTGAATGGTAGTACAGGCTGAAGTACAGATAGTTATCTAACCGATTTATAGCTGTAAAGGTCATCATTTGGTGGGGTTAGAGAACGTGTGCGGCCAACGAAGCTTGACAAAAGGTCTCTCTCTCTCTCTCTCTCAGTCTATAATCTCACTGGGGCTTTGTCTCTGCTCTGATTGTCATAGTTAATCGCTGTAGCGAGGGTACTCGTATGAAGGGTACTCGCAAATCAATCTAATGGCCTACAAAAACTGTAACAAAGTTACGTTCATGACAGTTTTTTCGTTTTTCTGTTTATTTGACACAAATAAACACACACACACACATTTTGCCATACATTCAATTCGATGGAACAGCTGTGAATGTTGGCCAATTGCTGTGGCAATTTCCGGGGGTGCCAGCGCCCAAAAGTAGACTGCAAATACAGGTGTGTGTGTGGGGGGCAATAATCGATAGCCAGAACTAAATATACATATTCAGGAAGCCCTTGCAGTGTATTTGCAGGGGGGGAGGGTGGTAAGTAACAAGCTACATGTGGCATAATGCCCCTAGTGTCAGGTGAACAGGTGTGGCCCGTGTGGCAAGTGTTTGCCCAGGAAGCGAACAGAAGTGGCTCTACTCTTCGAAGAGAAACCCCCCCCAATCAGCCATGGAAACAGCTCTAATGATGATGATATCAGAGTGGCACAGAGAAAGCTCCAACCATTAAGGGAGATCCCCTTTAATGGGGCGATATGGTATGCAGATATGTTGATGGCTTACAGACTCCGACGTGGCATAAATCATCACTTGAAAGCTTCTTCTTCAGGAAAACCAATAAATAATCTTCTCGTTTTATGCCTAAAACCCCCTGACAGAAACGGAAATCGAACTCCTTCTTCGTGGCAGGTAAAACCAGCTCTCGTACATGCCCTTTGACATTCAGTCTTCAAGTTGTTTTTCTTGTGCGGCTTTTATGGCTCCTGCACCTCCACTCAAGGCCAAGTTATTACCATTTTGCCTACGTGTTGGTCATGGAAAACTTTTTGGCATTAATGTGAAATGCTCAAGTGGCCACAGGGAGACCAAGGCTCTGGCTAACTATTGACAGGCAGCCAGTAAAGGTGTCTGGAATGATGAAAAAGTTAATAGAACTTTGCCAAGTCCTTTACTTAACTTAATTATTGTTTACAGCAGAGTTTCCAAAGGGGGAATTAGATAATGAGAGAGAGAGAGAGAGAAAGAGTAGAAATCATTAAATGCAATGCAGGATTTTCCATGGAGGGAAATCTGCTTACTAATCGCAGACTTAATGACAAAACGTTTACGTCGCATAATTATCCAATTTTTTATGCATTTTTAATTTCCTTTTTTGCTGCCTTCGAAGCAGAAGGAATAGATGCCTGCCTGGCCCCCCAACGGATGCACAGACTCGTTGCCAAGTTAATGGCCAAGAGACGTTGCAACAATGGCTTGGACTTGGTCTTGGACTTGTTCCCGTGTTCTTGAGTTGAGTGGGGCTCAGAGTCTGCAGAGTCTGCCTCTTCTCTGGTTAATCATCTGCGTGGCTGCATAAAAATAGAAAGGAAATTCCATGAAATTAAAGTTTTATGCAGCCAACAGAGACAGCAGCAAAGTCTCTCTCTCTCTCTCTCTGCTGTTTGTTGAACTTGCAACTTGAGGATGGATGGTAGGATGAGATGGAGATGGAGCTGGGAGCTCTTCTCCACCAGATCGGTCGGGTTTTAGCCAACAGTTTAGCGAAAGCCGCTCGCTGGAGTCCGAGACGGAGTCCGAGTCGCGACTCGAAGAATGCAGTCAGTCGCTCTTTGGCATAATCGAAAGGCATGTGAGAAAATGTTGGTAGAGTGTGTGGCAGCCAATGAAGAACCGGTTGTTGGCCCCAACCAGCCATCCATCCATCCTCCTCTCTGCTGCTGCTGCTGCTGCTGCTGCGCTGCACCCCACCCATAAAGCATTATGTTCTTACTTTTTTGCCTCTTGTCGTGTTACCAGTTTTTTCTCTCTCTCTCTCTCGTTTTTTCTCTCTTTTGTGGAATGTTTCTGAATGGCTTTTTTTTTGCTGCTGTTTTGTGTGAAGTTTTTTAAAGCCGAGATTTATTTCATGTATAATCAGGGAAAACCTTTGGATCTCTCTCTGGATCTGTCTGAAAAGAACACTGGAGTGCATTACAGTGGACTTTTCCACAAAGGAAAAACTCTCTCTTTGGGGCCAAAGTTTGCATTTAATTACAATGTAATTATAATTTATTTTCACCCACTCTCACTCCGAGTCGACAAGGGCTTGGGTTTGGGTTTGGTTCTCACTCTTCTTGGCCAATTCATTAACCATTTCAATGGGGAAATTGTTTCAGCTCTGTTTTCCAGCCATTTGTTTTCCCGCGTAATTTATGCAGTTGACAGTCGAAACAAAGTATACATTAAAATAAATTACTTTTGGTTCTCTCCAATGAAAGTATTTTATAGGGTATATTCGTCGATTATTAAATGAATTATCGGTAAAGGCATTTGTTTATCCATTAATTTGTCAGCCTTGCGAGCCTCTCTATTGTTTATTGTATAAAAATCTGAGCTTTAGTCATGCAAAAATTAATGATTCATCATTGCCAGACGTGTGAGAGAGAGAGAGAGCAGGCAGTCAGTTGGAACTGTAGACGGTTTGGATTCTCATTCTCTGTTCATTTGAGTAGAAACAACCTGCTAATTGCATCCCCCAACCCATTCCCATTTCCAAATTGTCAGTTTCAAGTGCAAATTGCCCAATATGCCATTCCCCATATTGGCTATCATTGGTTGGCTAATTAATGGGTATTCTAATAATGTTATTCCCCTTAAAATGTGTTTTCTATAAAGACAAAGACACATCTGTGATCATACAGCTGCACAAATACTATATACTATACTATATTATACGTATAGTAGTTCCATAGTTTCCTGAAACTCTTTGAAAACGTCAAAAACAAAACAGAAAGTTCGTACAAAAATTCCAAATATTTTTTGCAAAATGTCAAAGCAATAACAACAAAATCTTTATGCAAATTTTTGATTTCACACAAATAAAAAAAACTGGTTTACAAGAGGTGGAAACACCTTTGTTTCTGTTTCTGTTGTTGTTTCTGCTTTGTGATTAAAAATTTACCATTTATAAATCGGTTGAGGTGGAGAATGTAGAATAGTGGGGGGGTTTATATTGTTGTATATCCAAGAGTTCTGTGGTTCTGTGGTTCAGTTTTTGTTTTGGTCACATATATTTACATATATACTCGTAGCACAGTCGGATTCGTATAATATATGCCACACAGTCGTATTGAATGATAAATCCGGTTTTCGGCCTTATATAACTCGTATTTTTGTCGCTCTTTTGAGTGGATTTTACTTATTTTTTTTTTACTTTTTGCAAACGTTTCTTAAATATATTTCTGTGGACTCCAAAGGCGTTGTTGAATTCCAAGAAAACACTCCACAAATACACCAACAACAACGACAACAACGCGTTTCGGTTCGGTACGGAATGTGGGGGGAAAATCGCGCAAAATAAACGATAAATACCGATTATCGAAGACTCCTCCTGGAAAACCCTGGCCTGAACTGACTAACCGAACTTGGATGGATGGATGTTTTGGCTGGTAGGATCTTGTGTCTAAGATCTCGGGCCAAGCACTGCGGAGACTAACTAAAAAATAACTGTGGTTCGCGGACACCCCCCCTTCACGCGACGGACATCGAAAGACTTGGAGAGACTGCGGAACGGAACGACACGTTTATCCGGGGCAACGGTTTTTTTGTAACAGCGGCCAACGGCGGCGGCGCGGCTCAAATTGCTCTACTGTACAGGCGGCACGCCACGGTGTTGAACGGTAGAGAGAGGCTAACGAGAGAGAGAGAGAGCAGAGCGACAGCTGTTGCAGGGGTTGTATCTGTGTGTGA
The DNA here is from genome assembly GCA_008121215.1 of Drosophila athabasca. Taxonomy (NCBI): domain Eukaryota; kingdom Metazoa; phylum Arthropoda; class Insecta; order Diptera; family Drosophilidae; genus Drosophila; species Drosophila athabasca. The sequence goes on from CM017794.1 coordinate 48,903,508, forward strand.
GTGCGTGCGTGTTTGTGCCTGTCTTATTTACTACCAACAACAGCAACCGTCCTCAGTCAGAGTTACGTTTACGGGTTTTTGTTCTCTGCATCTGCTTCTTCTTCATTTTGGTCTCTCTCTCTCTCGCTCGCTGTTTCACCTCCGCTTTGCGCTTTTGTTGTTGCTGCTGCTGCTGCTGCTTCTTCTGCTTGGTGACGGCAATGATAAAACTGCGACACGCAGGGGCGTAGACAAAGAGAGGGGACTACACGAATATGATTTAAAGAAGATCATAAACTTTTACTATCCCAAATAATAGTGATAAAAGATGTAGTTATTTGCTATATTCCAAGTATATGCAGCTACCCCTCTTTGTAGCGATCTTTACTACGCCCATGACCATGGCCGCGTGTGCAGCAGAGTTGTTTTTGTAGTCAGAACGAAGCAAAAGAGCGAGAAGCGAAGCGACCACTAATGAAGGCTTAGGTAGAATCACAGATGCGCTGCTGCTACCGAAGATCTTCAACTTGGATAAGTTCGATAATCAGTAGGTGGAATATGCGGTTAAGCAGTTTCCTGGAAAGCATGGCATCAGGTCTGGAATTCCGCAGAAAAGACCAGCGAAATATTTTAACAATTAGTAAGCCAGAGATCTAATATGAGCCCAGGATTAAAGTACGTAAACCCATGTACCCCATGCAGGCGATTGTAGAGCAACGGAAACCAGTTGTTGGTTCCTGAGTTCTGCAGCTGCCAGTTTTTGCTGTTGTTGTTGTTGCTGTTGCTGTTTGTTCTTCTTCCAAAGGGAGCGAGCGATCGCGTGCTCTTCTATGGCTGTGGAAGTGATTGTGGACTCAAGAGAGAGTAACGCACCAAAGAGAGTTATTACGACTCTGAAAATCGGTTTGTAGTATGTCAGGAAAACAAAGAAAGAAAAATAAAGAAAAAAACTGATTAACTAAACAATAATCAATGTTCGGTTAATCATGGAATTGAACTTATCGATACGCTTAAGTGGCCCAACCTAAATTCCGTGACAACAATGCCAATGATCGATCGTATCGGGCCAAAGAGAGAGAGAGAGAGATAGAGAGCAGCGCGAGTGAAAGAGACAAGGTCGTTATTTGCTCAAAGAGCGCGGCTTAAGAGAACAACAGATAAAAAAAGAGAACCAAAGCAGAGTTTAGATAAATTTCAGTAAGCGCGTGTGTGTGTGTGTGTGTGTGTGTGTGTGAGACAAGAGATTAAAGAGGGAGAAGAGAACAACATTGGAACGTGCGAAAAATTGCAATGCAACGAATCTGGTGAACCAGGTAGAACCCAAGAAAAGTCAGGTAAAAACACATATATAGGTAATGCTGCTACCAAGAATATTTAGAGCAGAGCAGAGGGGTATATAAATAAGTATATAAGCATTTATTTACTTGAAAAAAATAGCTCCCACTTTAGGCAATGGATACCATATCCCAGACACACCCCACACCCACTGCAGGTGGGGGACTACTCTACTCCCCCACAACAATGAGCAGACAAAAGATATAAAACCCAGACAAAGCCGCAAACGGAAAGTGGAGATTGCAGATTGAAGAATGGGCCAAAGCAAATGGGAGAGAGGGAGAAATCAATGCCTGAATGGGGGGCTGGGGGCTGGGGCACCACCGCATGTGCAACCTAATCAAAAATTCAATCAAAATGCGGCTAAAATGCAGCCATCTACAGAACTCAGTCCTCACTTATAGAGAATCATGTGTGTTGTGTCGGTCGTCGCCCCGCCCTGCCCCGAGGTAAAGGAGTGGAAGGATTAGGCGGCCTGCCATGTGGTGGCATAGGTAATCCTATCCGAATCAATCCAAACGATTTACGAACTCAATTCCCGGACAGTAATTGTTATTAAGGAGGCAATGCAATTATTATTATCGTACAAATTGTTGGATTTTGTGAAGACAGGGAAATTACCAAATCAATTGTACTTTGGGTAATTGAAAAACCATTTAGTATACAAATTGATAGGAAGGGAATTATCTTTGATCAATGATGATGGTTTTAGTAGTTTGAATTTGGATATGATATAATCCTTTCGTCCTTGATTTGCGAGTAATGGGAATTATTCTTAGTGATTGATTGGGGTTTGATTCCATTATTATTGTTTGACTGCTGTGATCCTTTAGCATTTTGAAGGTCCTTTGATTCGTCGATTTATGGCTTGTAAATGATTTACCGATTTATTTAAGAACGATTTTCCAGAATTATTTCGTAGATTTATGACTGTTTTATTAGGGAAATATTTTTTGTAGATTTATAATGTTATTCAAAACAGTTACGTAGATTTTGGGTTTTTTTTTTTAATTTTAAAAAATTTTACATACATACATACATGTATGTGTATTTATAATAGTTTTTGTTTATATCTTTGGGTAAATTTTAAATTAATTAATTAATAAATTCCTGTAATTGTTTGCACTTGTTTCGCTCTCTTTGAAATGTTCTAAAAAAATTGGTCTAACTTACCTTAAAATTGTTCTATAATTTGTTTAAGCCCTGAAATGCTGGAATAAAAAAAGAAATATCATAAATTAGTTAAAAAATCGGATTAAGCATTTAAAAAAAAAATAACTTTACTCAAAGCCATTTCAAATGTCGGTTACAAATTCAAACAATAGTTTTCCTTAGATCTGGCAATGCCCCTCGGCACAAGATGCTCTTAATAAGAACTTAAGAGCTTGCTCTCTTGTTCTCACACACACACACACACAGGCACACATTGAGTGGAAGGGGGCAATGTCAGTGAGGGCGGTTACAAAAAAGTTCCCACAGTCATTAGGGTCATGATATGTCTTGTCTCCTCGCGCGGATATTTTGTCTCGTGTTCACAATTTGTTTTTTATATATTTATGTGCATACGTATGTGCATGTGTATGTAGGATTAACGAGCTGCAAAAAAACATAACATATGTTAGTAGGCCTCTGAGGCGCACTGCTTGAGTGGGTTCTTGAGACGAGACGGACGACGTCTTTGCTCAGCTGAACGACGGAGCTTGAGTGGTTTTTTTTTTTGTTGAGGGCTTACTTACAAGCTTTGCCAAGCAGGTGGCAGCGAGAGCTTTATCCCAAGCCAAGCTTCAGCTCAAGCTGTGCTTACGGTTGAATGAACTTTGTCTTTTGGGGGAATATCGTAGTACAGTGAGAGAAATGAGGGGTTAAAATGATCAAAGGAAAGTAATTTTATTCCCAGCTTTAATTGATGTTTATTTTTTTTCTTAATTATTTATTTTTCTTCTCAGGATTTATGTTTATCTAATCTTCCAGCAAAAAAAATTAGTGGTTGCCTCTTTCATTCTTTATCAATTTTGTCTCCCACAGGAGGTCCCTGTTTTTTTTTCTATTATTTTTTTATAGGGGTTGCACGTCCTTCGACGACACATTTCACACCCAAGCAATTAGCCAAGGGTTGCTCACGCCCTTGGCCCTTGCCACCCCGTTGCACGCCTCCTCCTGCCTCGGCCTCTCTGCCGCCTGTCATGAGGCATGAACAAATTTTCAAGTGTCCCTGGGATAAGGTTGCAAATGCAATTAAAAAGCATTTATCGGATTAAAGGCAATAAAAAAAAGAAGGAGATTGCTCTAAAAAAAATAAATACCAGCATTATCTGATATGGAATCCGGGGAGGAGAGCGCGGGGGGACAAGGCTATGTGGCATGGAGACCGTGTGAACCGACACACAATTTTATTGGAATTTAATTTGATTATTCTCCTGAAACTAGGACAAAACTGAATTACGGCGGAATGTGCCTGTGCTGCCCAGGGAAAATGGGAATATTTCAAGGGAAAAACTTGGAACGTTATTGGAAATTTCCTGGGCCAACAAGTTTTCAATTAGTTAAAACCCTTTGGGCTCTACGCTGTTAATTATTAAATTTTCAACGATTTTTGTTTGAAATTTACTGCGAAAACTTTCGCCAATTATAGTTTTTGCCTGCAAAAACAGAAAAAAAGGGAACATTTACGAGTAGCTTATGGGTCCATCAATCCATATTGGCCATAACCATAAATAACTCAATGATGGCTCACTCTCTCTCTCCCCCTCTGCGTTGCCCAACCATTTGGCATCCAATTTGTTTGCGCATCATCAGCTTGGTGGCTGCCACACTTTGCTTACGCCACTCTCCTCTCCTGCTGGACACAAATGGCACCTAAAATGTGTAATGCAATTCCATTTTACAACATTTCTTCATCAGCAGAGGCAGTGGCAGTGGCAGCCACTACTCCTACTAGTAGGAGTACGAGTACGCCCCCGTCCTTTTTCATTTAGTTGAATTGTGCTTCTGTTGCAGCTGCAGCACACAGCACAGTCATTGCTGGAGTGGAGTCATGTGCCGGCAATTGGGAACGGCCACGATGCCAGAGGATGGCCCAGACCCCCAGATACACAGATCCACAGATACAGATACAGAGGCGGAACGTGCCCGCTGAAGTTCTCTTTCTCCTCGCCGTTTCGCTCCGAGATGCTAAAATTGCATTAATGCAATCATTTTTTTTTCTTTCTTTTTCTTTCACTCACTTTTTTCACTACATTTCCCTGGATAGCGAACAAAAAGTGCCAAGCAAATGTCAAATGGTGTGTATTTTAAGACTGGAGAACAGCAGAAGAAAGAGAACTTTAAGGAACAAGACTTTAAGTGCTGTGAAAGTGCTTTCCAATGAAAGAAATGTGATATAAAAACGATTTTCAATGAATTGGGAAGATATCTTCAAGGGTTTTCGAGTTTTTACTACAAGTTTCCTTCAGAAATGATACCCGATTTGATTGGTTGTATAAGTATATATCCCTATATATAACTTTCTTCCTATGTATTCGAATTTGTTAGCTTTTAATGATGATTTCTTCCTACATTTCTCAATTATTGAACCTCTAGAAACGACTTTTAATGAATTGGAAAGATATCTTCAAGAGTTTTCGAATTTTTACTACAAATTTTCCTTGTAACTTGTTTTGGGGATATATTTCTTCAGAAATTATACCAGTTTACATTGGTTCTATATGTATATATTCCTTCCTTCCTATACATTGAAATTGGTTTGCTTTTAATGATAATTTCTTCCTAAATATCTCAATTACTTAACCACTAGAAACGATTTTTAATGAATTGGGAAGATATCTTCAAGGGTGTTCGAGTTTTACTAAACATTTTCATTGAAACTTGTTTTGGGGGATATATTTCTACAGAAATTATACCAGATTTGATGGGTTCTGTATATTTACCTAATATAATTCCTATTTTGTTCATTTTAATGATGATTTCCCACTAAACATCTCAATTATTGAACCTCTATTAATGTCTCTTCCTTCATTAATTATCTTTGGATTTTCCTTGTATTTTTTTGTGGGTTTATTTCCTTCATTTCCTGTAGAGACTGCATTACAACAATTCATTTAATTGGTAATAAAATTAATTAGCTTATCCTTTGTTTCTGTTTACATACGCGATAAATTTACACTCTGTCATGGATAGACTATTGGGGGGTTTGGGGGGAGGGGCGTATAGTGTTATAAATAGAAGGTGGGGCTAGAGGCATTTTCCCCACAAGTGAATCAATAAAGAAAATAGTAACCGACTTAAGGCGCGGCACAGTGTTGATTGGTCTTCTTTCTGTGCTGTTCTATTCTACTCTGTCGTTGGGGCATGCCACAAGATTAATGATGGCCATAAAGGCGCCCAAAAACCACAGACAACCACCACTCCACCCACACACACACACACACACACACACAGCAGGCAGCAATCGTGGCAGCAATTGTTAATCTTCCTGCCAGTTAAAGCCATAAACCAAAAACGCGTCAGACACTCAATAAGAGGCTGCTGCTGCTGCTGCCACGAGAGTCAAGAGTCGAGTTTTCCTACACTTCTAACTGTTGTTGTGTGCCTGCCCCAAGCTGTGGCATGGCTGTGTGGCATGTCTCTGTTGCTGTGGCTGCGAGTTGCACTCTTCTCTGCGACCACGCCAAAAGTCATTTCCTTTGCCAACGCAAAATGCTCGTATCATCATCATTCGCATCCGCATCCAAAGCCCCCCAAAGCCCCCCAGCCATAGCCACATCTACGACGAGTACTTTTGATTGTACTTGTAATTGTAGTTGTAGTTGTGTGTGTGTGTTTCATTGTGGTTGCACTTGAGGTGCTTCTAGTGCCTCTGCTGCCACACCTTGCCTTCTTCAAGGTGGAATAAGAATGATAATAATAAAAGTACGAATAATAAAAGCCGGATGTCCATTAAAGTTCTCCTTCTCTCTCTCTCTCTCTTTGTATCTTGTAGGTTGATTGCTTTGCAATCGGATACGTAGATACATGTGGGTGTTGCACCAGTGGGGCACACTCTTGATTGGTTTAGAAGTTGCTTGCCTCAAGGATACACAGGATAAGACACATCAATTGGAAATTGATTGCACAGCCAAAAAGTTGATGAAACTTAGAATTAACTCGGTTTTTGAATGGAGAAATCTTTTCGGGGGGGGACAAGGGAAATTATTTAAGTAAATTTGAGTTTAAAAGAGATTTTCCCCCCAAGAAAAGGATAGAAGTTTTCCCCTAGTGAGACTTTGAAATCCCTTAACCAAATCCCTAACTTTTACCATCACAAAATATCTGCCATTACTGCTAATCCGGGTCTTGCTTCTCTTAAGACCGCACAACCCTATTAAACAGAGTTGCCAACAAGCACCGCAGCCCTATTAAACAGAGTTGCCAACAAGCACCGCAACCCTATTAAACAGAGTTGCCAACAAGCACCCACCCACAAAGACAAAGAGAAAGCCCAAACCACAGACCCAGAGACGAACGTACACAAATTATTTCGCACGCCCACGATACGGATACGCGGATACGGAGATTCTTGGAAATTCCCACGGGAACTGCGGACAGAGCACGCGGCGCCACGTTCCATGTCTCCTTCCGTTTTCGCTGGCGCTCTCTTTCTCATAAGTGGGTGGGGGTGGGAGAGAAAGAAAGGGAAAAGCTGTTCTCAGCATTTTACACTTGTAGCTCCTTTCGGACATAAAGAGCGAAGCGCCTGCCGCAGCGACGCTTAAGGATAATGTGCCACACGCTCGAGGGCAGCAACGACGACGACGACGCCGACGGCCTACAAATGCCAGGGAGTGTCCTTGTTCTCGTTAATCCCCCTGCCCCTGTCGCCCGAAGCCTGCGATTGGGGGTGCGGCAGCGGCAAAGAAGGGCAGGAAATCATGCAAAAACGTGCCGCACACGAGCCCCGTTGCACCGTTCCAAGAAAATGAAGGAAAACTTTCGTGCGCGTTCGTGCCTGATGTTGACAGTTCTCGTTCTAATTGGTTCATGGTTGGTTGTTGGGATTTTGGTCATGAGGCAACAACCCCATCAATCTGTTTCTAAGCCGCCGACTGTCGACCGCCGACTGACATATTAATTGCTTCATAAAGCATAAACATCAGTTAGTCCAGCCAGTCAGCACCATCCCTGATGCAAAAATTTCCCTGGGAAATCCTCTGCGGTGGCAAACCGCTTGACCTAAGACTCTGCCGCAGCGACTCAAGTGTCTGCGTGGCATTATCCTTTCTCATCCTTTACGCTTCGTTGGCTCTCCGTCGGGATGTTCTCTGCTGCTAAATCGTTCATTATCTGGCTCACGTAGTGGCAGAAAGGGGGAACCGTGCTGCTTCCTTGAATGCAGAACGTAAGAAAAACAGAAACTGTTTTGACTTTCAAGCAGAAGTTTTGACATAGGTCAGGTTTCCAAAGGGTTAAAACTGAGGTGTTCTAAGGGTAGGAAATCCTTGGAACAAAAAAATAAAAAACGCACCCTTCAATCAATAAAAGTTCTCTCAAGTTTTTGACACTTGACGTAGGTCGGGAATGCAAACCAATATTGCACTTAAGAAAATGGAAAACCCTTCAATAAACTTCAGTCAATTAAAGTTCTAGTTCTTAGGTTCTTGATGCCCATCCTCATTAGGCCTTAATTGGTAAATTGTTCAGCTGTTATCACAATTTAATTATCACACTTTAATTGCATCGAATGATGGAACTGCAGCATTCACTCCTGCCTCTCTGCCATCTCTGAGAACAGACGAGCCTTCAATCAAATTAAAGTTAATTTTTTATGCTCTACTAAGAGTTATGCACACTTTACGTTTGTCACACACACACACGCAAAGTGGGGGGGTGGGGGTGGGAGTGTCTATATATGTATATATAGTGGAAACGATTACCCTTCTCCATCTCCAGAACGAGAGCCCAGAGGCAGCCCCCAGTCCCAGTCCCAGTTACAGTTCCAGAGCTGCTGTCGTGCTGCTTGGCTGCTCATTTATGACCATAGAGCACAAGAGTAGAATGTACGAGTACGTGTAAGCACATACGTATCTCGTGGATGCCCCAAGCACTACACGCACGCACTCACAGAATGCAATTGCTGCTGGAGGAGGCAGAGGCAGAGACGGAGACGTCGACAGACCAGCCCCCAACAGACCCAAGAGCGTTGTCGTTGTCGTAGTCGGATGTTGTTCATTCAAGGCTCTCCTCTCCTCCGTGTGGTGTGCTGTGGTGTGGCTGCAACTTAAAGTCACCTTCGTTGTCGTTGTCGTCGTCGTCGTTTGATGCTTCAGTGAGCTGCAACAGCCATCGCTTCCCATTTCTTTCATTCATGTTCACGGGGAATGTACGAGTGTGTAGATTGCAGTTCGTTGTGCTGTATGCAACGGCTACCTTTCGGTCACTGGACAGGGGCACTGATTTCTGATACTGTTCTGATGCTTAAGGCGGGGCGGGGGACTGCCCCCCCCCCCAGAGGGTCAGCGCACGGTCATGCTTGGCAAGAAGCTAATTAAAGTTAAGGCAGAGGCAGAGGCAAACGGAAATATAGAGTTTCCGCTAAAAAGTTTCGGAAGAGGAAGGTTTTGTGGGAGCGACACGATTATGGATTATTTTACATTCCTAAAAAGCCTAAATATACATTTTTTTGTGTATTTTCCAACACTGTAACTGACCTAATTATAATTTTTTGTAGTATTTTCTAACAATTTCTACTTTTCATTTTACAATTGCTGATATTTCAATAGTGGCTGGCATAAGATTACTAAGACGATAGTTTACCAACACTGTCCACCGACATTTTCCAACACTGAAATTTCAAAAAGGTTTTTTATGTATCTTATCTTTATCTTATCTTATGTAATTTTTTCCTTGCCCAAAACCACTAATAACCAACACTGGCCATGTTATTTTTTCAACACTACAATTTCTCAAAAGTTTATTCGTTAAATTTTTTTGCTATTTAATGTAATTTTTCTTTGCCCAACACAAATTAGTGGTTTTATATTAATAACAAGAACGTTTACCAACACTGGTCATATACATTTTCCAATCCAACTCTTTTTAAAGGCTATTCTTATTGTTTTGATATATTTCAAAAGCTTTCCCCGCTAATGGATTAAATCCTCTTAAAGCACTTCCAGAAATGGATTTGGCCAATACTCCACCACCCACTTTCCAGAAACAACCAACACTGGTGAATGCCCAAGGGCAACAGATGAAATTACATTATCCTTTCCCTTCCTGACATTTCCCATTCCGCCTTCGGGCCCTCGCGCCTCTGCATTTCTCCAGTGACGCTCTTTGACATTTGCCATTCGGATGGGAGTTATGTCATGGATGGAGAAGCATCTGTAATATGCAAACAATGCGCACGCATCGAATGTATCTCGGTATCTGGCAGATGCCATTCGATTTATGAGCATGCCGCATGACAATGAAGCGTCGAGAACTGTCGACGAAATCTTGATAAATTCACAGAAAAACAGACGCAGTCCCAAGCGAGGCTTTCGGGGACACCCACCCACGCATCCACCCACCCAACATGTACTCGCATATGATTTCTGTTTTTGGTGATAATAAATCAAAGGGACAAATCAAACCAGACCAAAAACTGTTATGTCCGGAATTCTCTTGAGTGTTTTTCACTCAGCTTGCACAGAGTTTGACTCTGCTTTCACATATGCATGTAGTTTCCCCCTGCTTTCAGTGTTTTTCCTGTTGCTTTCAGTGTTTTTCCTGCTGCTTTCAGTGCTTTCAGGTTTATTGTTATCAAAAACATTTGATATGTTCCATTTGGTGAGTGGGTTGTGACTTGTGCGATGATAAGAAAGCTTTTAGAGTGTGGTTTCAATATTTGAAAGCTATTTCCGGTGGGATATGTGGGTTTTCTACACTTCCTATTCCCAACAGATCGCCAACTTAGATGCCCCAATGCTCTGCCCAAAGTCTCAATGGCAAAGATTATGCAAATTGTAGACCCACTCCATACCCTACCCTACCCTACCCTACCCCAATCCTCTTCCAGTTTTCCCCCATTGGACGGCTGACGCCCTCGACAATTTGCCATCCTCTAAATTATATTTGACATTTAATAATAAATGTTGATTGTGCACACTCCGCTCCCCCCTCTCCCCCTCTCTGTTCCTCCACCCACATAGTTTTCATGTGCTTCATTTTTATGGGGGATTCTTCTTGCTTGATTTTCGCCTCTTATTTTTTTTATATTTTGTTTTATGCCATTTGTCATTCATTATTTATTATATTGCGAAGAAATTCCAGTTTTTAGCGCCTTAATTAGCAGATTTCTTTTCTTGTCTTGTTGTTGTTTTTGTTTCTGTTTTTTTGTGTGTGGCAAAAGTTCTAATTTATATGCTCTTTCATGGTTCAATTAACATTTTCGAGTGCAAGTCATTGGCCAGACCATATGGTAATACATATTCATACACAAAGTACGGGGGTGGAGGGAGGGGTGGAAGGTCATTGTATCGTGTCCATTGAAAGGCTTTGCTTTGCTTTGCCTTTCGAAAGTAAGCTGTATTAAACGCACATAAACCAGGTTATTGAATGACTAAGAAGCCGCTTTTCGGTTGTCGGTTACCAACCAACCATTGCCGACAGCAGGTACTAAGGGGGGCTTAATATATATTATTATGATTAATCATCATCATCGGTGGGGCCGCCACAAATACTTACAGCAACGCCAAATAGATTCGCTTTGGTTTCCACGCCCTCGGGTCAAAGTCAAAGCAAAAGAAAAAACAAAAGAATATGGCAATAAAAAAAGTAATATTATATTTCCAGGCGCTTTTCGCTTTGATTCTTTTTTGTTTCAAAGCCAAAAAAATGGCAGCTTCAGGGCAATTAATGATTTTATTTCTTTATGTTATTCATATTTAAAGTGTGGGCATTGCCAAATGAGGAAAAATTAAACTGGAAATATTATATTTATTGGGTATCGAAATCCAGAACGTACATATGTACGAAGATCGAAGCCAAATGGGGGGCTTTAAAGCAGAGGTCTGCATATTTGCACATGTTTTTAGTGTGTGTGCAGCAGCGCACTTTCTTATGCACATTTCTATGCCGACCGCTGGTTGAAAGGATCCAATAAAGCAATGATTAAACCAAAACGAAAGCGTGCCCTTTAGCAGCAACAAACAAAACCAACAAAAATATGCAGTAGAATACCCAAGAGGAGATCCCAATGATGCAAGAGTCGCCTCGCAGGTCCAACGTACATAAACATCAGGCGAACTAAGGGAACCAACACAAAACGAAAAACAAAGCTAAGTTCGGGTAGATCGAGCCCTGAATGCCCTACGTTGAAAAGAATATGGATCGAAAGACCACAAAAAAAAAGGAAGAGAGAGGGAAAGCCCTCCCTTTAGGGGATTGCCCTTACCATGAACACCAAACCTCATCTAAAACGAAATATACCCCAAAATTAAGTAAGTAGGGCATCAGATCACGACCATATGGCGCTGGGTCGTCGTCGCCTTGGCAATGTGACAAAATGCAAATGCGTTGAGTCGTCGTCGTCACCGTCGTCGCTTTGGATTTGGCTCGACTCTCAGCACCAGACCAGCGCTCCTCCTCCCTCCCTCTCTTCCTTCCTTCCTGCCTGCCCTCCCGGCGTCGACGACTGCTAACGGTAAGCTGACAGAGAGCTGCATAAAAACTGTTTTTCTGCTCTTGATTAAATACACACATGCACGTGCACACAAGCACGCAAGCAAATGATATACACTGGGCAGGACAGGAGGAAAATCGCAGGAAAGAAAGAAAAAAAAAAAGAGCGCGCCAGAAGAAAATCAATAATTTGGTGTGTTTTGTTTTGTGCCACCAAAAAATTATGTACCGTGCCCCACAAAGGGGAGTCAAATTGGAGCACTACTATGATGGCAGCGCATAGCCTGGTGTTTGTGAATGTAAATTATTTCCAGCGGGACTCACCTGTGATTGAATTTCGCCTGCCTAGTCGGGGAATAACTCTTCTCTGAAGTGAAGTTTTAAAGTTGAAGTGAAGTTTTGAGGCCACCGCAAACACACACAGACACAACCACACACACGCCACAGCACAAGCCTTAAAAGCAATTTAATAATATTTTTGTTTTGTGCCCGAAACGAAATACGAAAAAAACTACAAGTACAAAAGGCAAGTAAATGAAACTCCAACTTCAGGTCGACTCTCAGGTAGAGTGATTACACAACGCCAACAAAATACAAAAACTTCACGAGTCGAAGTTTTTTGTATTTTTTTCTTTTTTGGGGGGGCCAACGTAGTGGAGTAGGCTTAAACTTGGATTTTTTGGCTGCGTCTGCTCTCCTGGCCTGAGGCAGGGCTCACATGGTTTATTTTAGTATTAATTAGAATATTTGTTGGTGTTTGTTAGAGCTGACAACCGGAGTTTTGCCAGAGATTTACAGCAAAAACACACAAATGGTCAACACGCACACACACACACACAACCGTGGCCGTCAACAGAGAGAGAGATCGAAGCGACGTGGAGCACGGCGCACCAGCAACTGGAGCTGCGACTAGACCGCCAGTCGAGACCGAATATTGGGGAACCGAACCGAGGAAACGCAGTCGACCTCGACGCTTGGCGTTCGTTTGGAGCCCGCAACAAAGCGGGAAAAAAAGGCAATCGAAAAGAGTAAGAGAGAGAGAGAGAGAAAGAGCGCTTGGGGGGTTGGTGCTTTTGAAATTGTAAACCTTTTTTTGCCCTGAAGCTTCTGCCACCACAAAACGGTACATTGAAAGCGTAAAAGCGAATGACAAAACGCACAGCTGTTTGTGAAAAGCTGTAGAGCTGCCAATCTGCTGTAAAGGGCGCCGAATTTGAATTTAAGAACTTTGCAATTTTATTTTCTTTCCTTTACTATTTTTTTGTTTTGTTTTTTTTTTGGTTATTAAGTTACTTTTAGCTAAGTTATCACAGCTGAAAGAATTATTTGGCCTCCCACGTCTTTGACTGGTTAACGCCACCTCCTTTTTGTGTTATTAAATAACTTTCTTTGCTTGGTTATATGTTAAAAATTGATGAATTAGTATGTAAGATTTCTATGCGGTGATGATTTTTATGATGAGAAATTTGTTAGCAGTATGTATGTTTTCTTGCATTACAATTTGATATTAGCGATGCGTATGAAGTCAACAATGTTTTTGTAAGATTCGATAGGTTCTTTCTCAAAAAACCGAAATATATCGTTATAAGATTTTAGTAATGGAAAACGATTACGCTTATCAGAGTAGGCGGGACAATTAAAAATCAGATGTGAGGAATCTTCTGGTATATTACATATATCACATAAATTATTATTTAATACTTTCATTCTTGCCAAAGAAACTTTGTCGATTCCGTGACCACTTATTAGTATATTGATTTGTTTAATTTCTATGCAGTTAAGTTTGCAGTTCTTGTTTTTAAACCATGGATTTTCCCTTATATACGGGAAAAGATTAGTGTAGCCTTTGTTTCTTTCTGTGGCGTATTCAATATATTCCCTTTCCCATTCTTTTTTAATATGGTTAAAGAAATATGTAATGGCGTCTTTAAGAGGCCAGAGAGCTACAAAGAATGTACCATTGCTTCTTGCATTTTTAACAGCCATATCTGCTATTTCGTTTTCCTCTATTTGTACATGGCTTGGAATGTAGTGAAATTCCATAGCAAATAGACATGGAGCGTTTTCAATTTTGTGTATTATTTCTTTTGCAATGTAATTATCAGGGTTCATTTTTTTTAAATTTAAAATCCCATTGATACTATCCGTTAATATTGCAATTTTATAGAGGTTTTCGGTAATGGCAAAATCAATGGCCCTACTAATGGCTATCAGCTCAGCTGTGAGTAATGATAATTTCTTGTTTGTAAAGAAGCTTCTAACCGATTTAGATTCCTTATGAAAGAAAGCACAACCCACGTAATTGTCTGATACCGATCTATCTGTGAAAATCAAATCAAAATGTTTAGAATATACAGCCATGTGAAAAATAATAAGGACAGTTGGCTTTATTTCAGAAAAAGGTCTATAAAATGGATATTTCCTATCACTTTGAAGTGAACTTAATTTTTATAGGTTGTTTAACATTTGACCTTCTTAATGTAAAAGAAAAAAACCCAAGAGTAGTGGTTAAAAAATTAAAAAAAAATTTTTTTCGATGCGTCATATACTTTAAGCTGTGAAAAATAATAGGGACACACACAGAAAACATATTATATTTCGTAAAAAAACCGGGTTTCTAAGAGTTATTTGGTTTTAAACTATTGCGAGTAATTCGTTCTAGTTATTTTAGATGTAAAAACATCCATAAAATAAAGTTCAGTTGCTTAGGATGGTAAAGGACTTGCACTGTAGCGCCCTGGTACGCATGGACATAAAAAACGTCCAGAATAAGGAATTTTTGTTCCGGAAACTGGCCGAAACATTAAAGTGTTCCAAGGTAATGATGGATAATGTAATAAAACATACGACTTTAGAGGAAACATCCCGACAAAAATCAAAAATATTCAAACAGTTTAAGAAAAATATGCTGAGAATCAAGAGACAAGTCCTAGTTAAATATTCTAGTAATTAAAATAAAAATTTTTTATGCAGTAAACCCTTCTAAACTACGAGTAATACTAATATCTAACAATCTAAAGTCCAAAAGATCCATGTGAAAATTGTTTCCTGGCGAACAGGGATGTACCCAAGATTTTTTTTAATTTTTTTACCACTACTCTTGGGTTTTTTTCTTTTACATTAAGATGGTCAAATTTTAAACAACCTATAAAAATTAAGTTCACTTCAAAGTGATAGGAAATATCCATTTTATAGACCTTTTTCTGAAATAAAGCCAACTGTCCTTATTATTTTTCACATGACTGTAAGTACGAAAATTTTTCTTTTACTAAAGAGTTTATGAGATCGTTATTCGCAGATCTTTTGTTGGGGCATGAGCCCTTGAAAAAATCTGTATCGGTTGTAACTTTACGGTTTGGACTAGTAACATCTGTGATCAGTACAATTGCATTGAAAATATTCTTAAATTCCTCATAGACTTTGGCGTAGCTAGTATTCCTTGCCACGAAGGAATCGGCCAAAAGCGATGCCGCTGGAAGACCATAGGCAAAAACCTTTGCCAACTCCTTTGCCGCAATGAACTTCAGTCTATATTTAGGTGGAAGCTCGGAAGCTAAATTATATATTATGTTTACTGGAGTAGATTTTAATAATCCAAGTGAACGTCTAAGATAGAAGTTTAAGTGGACTTTGATTTTCTTTGTTACTACGTTTGAAATATTTGCAAAAGAGGAACAGGAGTATTCTAGTTTAGAACGCACGAATGCTTTATAAAAATTTAGAGATTTACTTGGATGCACTCCGAAGTGACATCCACTGAGCATTTGCAGAAACATATTTGACCTGTTAGATTTGGATATTATTTCATCTATGTGCTGTACCGAGGAATTATTGGCAGAAATTATTCTGCCAAGGTAATTTACTTTGTCTACTTCTTTTAGAATTGCATTGTTAATAACTATATTTAATGGACGTCTTCTGTTACTACCTTGACACACACCCTTATGAACCGTTTTTTCCTGATTGCCACTCATCAAAATTCTCTTTTCCAAAAAACTAATTATAAATCGAATAAAGTCCATATCAAACTCCAAATAAATCAGCTTCTGACATAGCAGAGGTATATTGACTGAATCAAACGCCTTGCTAATATCCAGAACAGCCGCCACGACCTGAAAATTTTTAGCTTTGAGATTAGCTACGTTATTGATAACGTCATTAATGCAGTGTGCAGTAGAATGGTTTTTTCTAAAGGCATAACATCTATCTGGAAGTAACTTGTTTTTAATAATAAATGTTTCTATACGAAACTTTATCATACCTTCTAAACTCTTAAAAAGAACACTCAAAAGGCAGATAGGTCTGTTGTTCGCCACCATAGTTGTATCTAAATTTTTTTTTGGTACAGCGATCACCTTTATGAATCTCCAACTATCTGGAATTTTTCCACTAAAGAATATTTCATTTAACAGCGAGAGAAGATTTTCAATTTGATCCATAGGAAGAGAAAGTACCATTTTATAAGAAATATTATCTAAACCTTTGGCCGATTCTGGGTTTCTAGAATTTAGAAAAGATAGGAGCTCATCTACTTTAAAATTTGACCTAATGGATGAATGATCCCATTGCAATGGAATAGTAGCAGGCTCACAAGAATCCGGGCTCACATGGTTTATTTTAGTATTAATTAGAATATTTGTTGGTGTTTGTTAGAGCTGACAACCGGAGTTTTGCCAGAGATTTACAGCAAAAACACACAAATGGTCAACACGCACACACACACACACAACCGTGGCCGTCAACAGAGAGAGAGATCGAAGCGACGTGGAGCACGGCGCACCAGCAACTGGAGCTGCGACTAGACCGCCAGTCGAGACCGAATATTGGGGAACCGAACCGAGGAAACGCAGTCGACCTCGACGCTTGGCGTTCGTTTGGAGCCCGCAACAAAGCGGGAAAAAAAGGCAATCGAAAAGAGTAAGAGAGAGAGAGAGAGAA
Source organism: Drosophila athabasca (assembly GCA_008121215.1). Lineage (NCBI taxonomy): Eukaryota > Metazoa > Arthropoda > Insecta > Diptera > Drosophilidae > Drosophila > Drosophila athabasca. Next base: position 48,920,398 of record CM017794.1, read on the forward strand.
AGAGCGCTTGGGGGGTTGGTGCTTTTGAAATTGTAAACCTTTTTTTGCCCTGAAGCTTCTGCCACCACAAAACGGTACATTGAAAGCGTAAAAGCGAATGACAAAACGCACAGCTGTTTGTGAAAAGCTGTAGAGCTGCCAATCTGCTGTAAAGGGCGCCGAATTTGAATTTAAGAACTTTGCAATTTTATTTTCTTTCCTTTACTATTTCTATTACTATATTATTGCGGAATGATTTTGCCAAAAGTTTTAACAAAGTTTTAAGTGAATTTTGCGGATTTCCATTGCAGCTTGAGGTGCTCCCTGCTGGCAAACGCCAATATCTAATGTTTTCAAAGACAATATTATACCTTTTCTTGGCCAAAAAGTGCCCACAACTTGCCTTGTAATCTAAGGGACTGTTAATCTATGACTGCCATGGGTTATGCTCCAGCTTGTTATCCTCCACATTGACGATATCCCCCAGATGGACAGGACCCTTAACCTTTTGCAGGAATTGAATGCGTGGATACGAGAGAAGCTCCACGCGGACTTCAGTTAGTAAACCACGCGCCCCAATGCGTCCCAAGATCTTGACAACGCGGCCCTTAGTTGGAATCGGCTCCATGACAGGATTATAATAAACGAAATGGACACTCGACAAACAACAGATAGAGAATGAAATTTTGTGCATGGATTTCTAGATTTAGTTCTGAACTGTTTCAAACTTTCCCCGGAGGAGAACATCCCTCATTATGGTCGCAAGTTCTTCGTTCTTCTGGGCACGCATCTCATCGATGAGGGACTCCTTGAAGCCGGGATCCTTTGCCGGATCCTGCTGCAGTTGCTTCTCCAGCGGCAGTTGCGGGACTGCCACCCCGAAGGTGGCTCCTATCCGCTCCACGCTCTGTACTCCCGTGTCGCCGATTCTCGACCAACTGTCGGTGCCAAACCAGATGGACAGCGGCTCGTTGTGGTCCGTCACGTGAGACCGAAAGGGATGACTTGGCGAGCCAAAGCCCATGTGACTGATGGTGTCGCGCAGGACCTTCGAGAGTTTGGGCACCTTCTGGGAGTAGAACAGCAACGCCCCACCTATGTGATGGGCCATGGAGCGCAGGCAGCGGCAGATGGCCTTCTTTAAAGACGGATCTAGAGTCATGAACATATCGTACTTCCCACCAACAATCACCACAGGAAAGGGCAGAGGCTCTAGGGTGCCCAGATCCTCCTTGTTCTGCTGACCCACGCGCTCGAGTGTCCGCTGTTCCAGGGTTTCTCTCAGCTCTGGTGTCATTCGGGCCAACAGCTCTTGAGATGTGTCCCTCAGGCACTTGTAGGCGCACTCCAGATCTGTCCAGAAGCGCTGCGGCTGCGACAGATCAACCATAATGAAGACCGCCAGCTGTTGGAGACCGTGTGACCGCATGGGCACCTCCAGCAGCTGATCGGCATTGTCCAGCGATCCCAGCTCCCACACGTTCATGACCTGGGGCGACCTTCCGCTGCCGACTCGGCGACCAAAGCTGTACTCCAGCGCCAAGGTAGGACGCGTTGTGTGCTCTTCCCGATCGAAGAACTTGTTGATGGCCGTGGATTTTCCCTATGGAAGTATGAATGGAGAAGTTATATAGATTTTCCATTTCCCAAGAGGCATGCCCCCATTCTGCTTTCCCTTACCACACATTTGCTGCCCAGCACCAGCAGTGTCCTCTCCTTGGGCATGGAGGTGGCCTCCAATTGCCGCAGTCGCTGCTGTTCCTCTGCCAATCGGCCGGCAATGTCCTGAATGCTGGGCGTGGCATTATCGCCGCCTTCAGTGCTCTTTTCAAACATTCGCAGGAATCGTTTGTGCCAACTGTGAAAGATTTGCGGCAAGCGCATTGCATGGAAAAAATAAGACTAGAAGAAATGCGCTTTGTTTTGGCATTTTTTTTTTAAATATTGTTGTCCTGGCAACAAATACACTGATCTGGCAACGCCCGAAAGGAAGCCCTTGTAAATGGCAGAAAATATCCGTTAGCCGGTTGTAATGTACGCCCGTTGAGAGCGAACTACTAACATTCCCCAACTATTTATTTGATTATTAACTATAGTAGGTGTTTAATCATAATCATTCCTTTCTTCAACTTTAATCTTAATTATTACAAAAAGTGCAAAATCCTTTCTGCGTTTTCGGGCGGAACATAAAATTAGGACTCAATATACAATTGCAAAACAAAATATAGTACATACGTGGATTAAGGATAAGAGGACACGATAAAACAAGGATAACGTAGAAAAGAGGGATGGTATGGTATCCAATCCATGGGCATAACAAACAATGAAGCTGATGCTTTGTGGGAATACTTCAGTAGAGCCAGATCTCCTCGAGGATCCCGTTGTCCAGCTGTGCCGCTGGCAGGGCCTTCAGCGTGCGCAACGTCTCCATGTAGAACGTGAGCTCTGAGGTGACGACGCCGTGCTGCGGCCCCCCGTTGTTGTTGATGTTCAGCTTGAGGAGCTGCTCTCTCAGGCGATCCTTGAAGTTGCGGTGCATCACGCCGTAGATCTCGTGGATCTGCGCTTCGGGCAGGACGCCCGCAATGGCCTCGTGCAGCTTCACCAGATGCCGCGAGATGTGCCGGAAGGTCTGCGAGGGAATGGGCGGACGGGCCTCCCAGGCCTCCAGCTGCGCGGCCACGCGTTCTGAGACGATGCCGTGGATCTTGCTTTCGATCTCCTTGATGTGGCCCTGATAGTCGCGTTCGATGGCCTCGTAGCCGCTCATCGAATGGAAGTGCTCCTTGAGGCGCGGCAGCAGCCACAGGACCAGCTGCAGGGCCCGCGATACCAACGCCAGATTGGTGCTAGTGATCGTCTTTAGTCCGGCCACACGCATGGCCCCCGCTCCGATGATCAGCTGACAGCTGCGGGAGTTAAAGCAGCGCAAGAGATCCACCACGTTCCTCGAATGATAGCTGGCGAGGAGCGGCAGACGATGGGCACTGGCCCCGTATTCGTACAGCATTTGGATGAGCATCAGGGAGGCACTGACCAAGGCATACGGCTGCTTGCCCTCCAGCAGCAGCACGGGATTACCGACTCCGTTGCTGATGAGCGAGCCCTCGGGCTTAGCATAGTCCCCCGAGGACATGCGCTCGATGATGCGCTGGAATTCGTGGGGGATGTCCACCTGGCGCCATCTCTCTTGGTCGAGGAGCAGCGAGAGTTTATGCTTGTGCTCGGAATGGAAACGCTGGGCGTAGCGCGAGGCCTGCACCTTGAGGGCCAGCTGCAGAGGAACGCTGATCACGCCACAGATGCTCTTCGTGGTCTCGCTGAACTGCTCGACGATGTCCGACAGCTGGGAGAGCTCCTGCTCGGTGGCCGAACTCCGTTCGAGGCTCTGCGGCGATACGATGTTGGCACAGCGCTCGTGGCAGTAGTGACAGACGGCCTGCAGGAGCAGCTGAAGCTGGGAGCGCAGCTGCTCGTGATGGCTGGCGCTCAGGAAGGCCTCCGAATCGATCAGATTGACGGTGTCCTGGGCCCCGACGGCAGCATCGGCTGTCTGCTGCATTATCCCCACCACAGCCTTGATCCGCTCCAGAATGGAGCTCAAAGCCTGACTGGAACGCTGCAGCAGGGCGATCCATTCGGGAAGGGTCAGTTCCAAGGCCTGTTCTCCCGCGCCCGTGAGACTGATCTCCTGGTCGCTGTCGCTGCGCGAAAGGACCTCGATGAGCAGCTGCTTGATGATGGCCCGAATGGTGGCGATGGCCTCCTGCTGGTACGACTGGACAAAGGAGAAGTTCTGCTTGCGCAGCAGTCCCATCACAATGGCCACCAGCTTATCCTCCTCCGCGCACACGCTGTCCGTCTCCAGGAGGCCCTCGGGGGTGAGGGGTCTGTTGAGGTCGGAGGCGGCATACCGCTCGAATTCCGTGGTCAGCATCTTGTCGATCAGCTTCTCCATCTCGCTGAGCTGCATGGGCAGATGCTTGAAGCAGTGCACGCCCAGCAGTTCCGCGGACAGTATCTCCTGCGTCGTGCCAATGAGGTCCAGTGCGGCCACATAGTCCTGTGTCCCGAGAAGCAGCTGGAGCATCGGCTGCGTCTTGTGCACTGTGGCCATCAATCGGAGCTTGTCGAGGGTTAAATTGTAGTGCTGTCGCCGCTTCGCATAGCGCAGGACCTTAAAGCTATCCACCACGGAGCTGTTGTGCAGCTGCGCGAGGGCCGAACGGAGCTGCCGCACCTGCTCGGCCGCCTGCTCCATCTCCGCCAGGATGGCGTGCTGCGTGGTCATGGCATGGAAAAAGGCCGCGGACTTTTGGGACACCTGCTGTGCTATCTTCACCTCAACAACGTCCAGATACTGACTCAGTTGCTCCTGCAGCTGCCTTCCCGTTTGCTGGTGCGTCGCAGGACTCGACTCTGAGGATTGCATGAGGTCCGGAAACACCTGCTTGAAGGTGGGGGCATGATGGAGCTGCAACTGCGACTTGAGGAATATATCCGGCACAGAACTTAAATGCGTGGGACTTCCGATGGATCCTGCTGCCCCTCCCGTTCCATTTTCCTGCGGTAAGTCCCGCTCCAGCTGCTGCTGGCGTCGCTCGTGCCAGCGATAGCGCTTCCCAATGCTACCCAAGTACACCGCAAAGTCTGCATGGGTGATGTCCGGCAGCCTGGAGGATGCTGGTACATGCGCGCGCTCCACAAACTGCTCGCCCCACTTTTTGGTAAACAGATTGCTCTGCTTGCCACGCGAGGGATCGTTGAGGACGGCCGGCAGGTTCTGGGCCGCCGAATAGACCCCCCACTCGGGCGGTATCTCGCGGGTGAGCTGATTCACGTGATACTTGGCCACATGGGCGTCGTAGTCCCGATCCGAGACGCCGTCCAGCGGCAATGAGGCACACACTCCGTTGAAGCCATAGCGACAGACGAAAGAACCGCCTTCCCTCGTGCAATGACGATTCCGCAGGTGACTAAAATGAATGCATTACTCATCCAATGGATTGATTGTACACTTATCTGATCGATACGCACCTGACAAACTCTTGTATACTCTTGAAATGCTCTCTTGTGCAGTAGTAGCAGCTCTGCCAGCTTGCTGCAGTTGCTCCGATTCCTGTGCCGCTGGCTGTGGAGAGCTTCCTACTCCCCTGCTGCCCTGGCAACGTCCCTGTTTCTGGCTCAGCATCTCCCTGGGTTCTCGTTGTGGCCATAACACATGCTTTGTGCCCAAATCACCCGCCGTATGGTCTGTTGCCGCTGCCTGCTGTGGCTTCCTCCGCCACTCAATCGTTGACGTGTTATGTCAATATTTGCTTTCTGCCTGTTTCGTGCCGTCCATTAAAGCCAAATGTTGCATTATGGGCCCTGTCCCTTGGCTCCACTCTCATTGGCTATAAGCGGGTGATGGCTCTGGCATATTTATCCTTGATTTTAAGTGGTTTTATTGTGGCTGCAGTTCTCTTAATTGAGCAATTTGTAAATGGAACAATATTTTGATGACGTACTGCAGTGTTGGAAAGCGCAACGAGTGGCAATGACAGCTACGTTCAGGCGTACACGTTCAAACGTGCATGATGGAGTATGAGTAATGTTGGGGCTAATATATTTTGGTGCGGGCGTCCAAATAATCCCACACTACTCACGGGTAGTCTGGTAACATAAAACCACAAAAAAAAAAAATAATAATAATATATTTTGGTGAATTGCGATATTTCAACACTTTTTATTGATTATATATTCAAAATATTAGCTAATTTCAACTATTATGACATTTCATGGTTTTATATTAAATTTGATGCTTATATTTTTTTTCTTTTTTTTTTGGGTTTTATTTTACCAGACTACCCGTGAGTAGTGTGGGATTAATTGGCCGCCCGCTGATGCTTATTTTTTCTTGTTTAGAAACAATTTCCGTCAATAATATTATAACTTAAAATTCAACATGATATGAAATATTGCAACTAATGGTTAGTGGTAATTTGCAATTACCGCGCAATCAGAAGTTATATAAATATTGTAAAAGCGTGGACTTTCTTCATCAATAATAATATTGTGAATATAATATAATATTGTGTATAATCAGTCACGCAAGACACAACGATTTCCGTGCGTGATTGACGTGTGTAGTGCGCCACATTCCGCCAGACAGACGTTGTACAGCACTATCAGATGTTGTGACTGAAATTCACAAAAAAAAAAAACAAAAGCCGCAACCCGGCAGTTTGCCGGTTTTTTAAATCGTAGCCAAAGAAAATAATAGAAATTCGTGAAAATATATTTGCCGAAACGTGGCCATGCGGTTGGCACGCCGTTATATCATTTGCTCCACGTGCCTGATACTCGTGTGGTTGCTTGTGCATTTCGTCTTATGGGACTTACTGGAGCAAATTGACATTCAAAGATCGGAATCTTCGGCGCCCATTGAACTACTGTGGTGGTCGCACAACATGGCCTGGGTGTACGACGAGGTGCGACATTGCGGCGTCTTCGAGTGTCGCGTTACCAACAAACGACAGCGACTGCCCTCTGCGCGGGTTCGTCATACAATTATCGCCCATCCGGTGGCTGGACTGCTGTGATAAGCAGACAGAGAGAGAGATTCATTATTACTCATTTTTCAGGCTGTTCTCTTTTATGGATCGGCTCTAAAGACGGGAGACTTTCCCCTGCCACGCAGCTCCCGCCACTCGTGGGCTCTGCTGCACGAGGAGTCGCCCAAAAATGTGGCCTACGCTCCCTTCGATGACTTCCTGCAGCATTTCAACTTCACCTCCACCTTTAGCCGCTACAGTGATCTCCCGCTCACGACCCACTGGCTGCCCAGTGCCCATGACCTCACCTCGATGGACTACACAATGTCGTTCGATTGGAAGTCCTCGAATCTGAACGGGCCCTCGCCATCGGTGGTGTTCCTCAGCAGCGACTGCAACACCATGTCCGGCCGCGAGGACTATGTGAAGGAGCTGATGCAACACATCAATGTGGATTCGTTCGGGAGTTGCCTGCGCAACAAAGATCTGCCTGCGAGGCAAGTACATTTGACAACAAAGGAGGCCTGTTTCTGGTCGATTCATAAACATTTCACACCATTCTCAGTCACCGTCTCAGTGTGAACTATTTCAAAAATTTAGTTTTCCAAACATATATGGCACCTATGAAGCGCTCCAAAGAGATGCCTTATGCTGCTGCAAAGAAGAAGGTGGATGCAGCTGGAGTTTCGTCTTGGCGCGATACTCGTAGCACACAGGAGCAGGTGGGGCAGAGTAGACAAATTGTAACCATTGCCCAAGGGCACGCTGAGCCTAAAACCCAGGAACCGATCATAGCTGCTGAGAGCGAGTCCATGGAAGCCAACATCGCGCTTGATTCTTCGCCTGTTTCGACTGATGAGGATGGGCAGGGTACACAAATTGTAAACATTGCTCAAGTGCACTCTGAACCGATCATAGCTCTTGAGAGCGAGTCCTTGGAAGCCAACACCCAGCCAGATTCTTCGCCTGTTTCGACTGATGAGGATGGGCAGATTACACAAATTGTAGTCATTGCTCAAGTGCACTCTGAACCAAAATACGAGGAACCGATCATAGCTCCAGAGAGCGAGTCCTTGGAGGCCAACATGGCGCCAGATTCTTCGCCTGTTTCGAGCGATGAGGATTGGCAGGGTACACAAATTGTAACCATAGCTCAAGTGCACTCTGAACCGATCATAGATCTTGATTCTTCGCCTGTTTCGAGTGATGGGAATGGGCAGAGTACACAGATTGTAGTCATTGCTCAAGTGCACTCTGAACCGATCTTAGCACTTGAGAGCGAGTCCTTGGAAGCCAACATCGCACTTGTTTCTTCGCCTGTTTCGACTGATGAGGATGGGCAGCGCCCGTTCAAGCGTCGTCTTCTTGAGCCGATACACGAGTGCAATTGTAAGAAGTGCACAAAATGCCTGGAAATTATAATCAAGAACAAGATTTTAAAGGATTGCATTGACCAGCGAAAGTCTGAGGGGCCCAAAGACAGCGATGACGAATCAGTTTAAAATTCATCATAAAACAAAAACATAAAACACCAAACACAAACCATTAAGACATATTCTTACAAATTAATTCGAGTTTGTAATTTGTATTGTTTGCAGCCTGCAAAAGGATTTTCTGAACAATCTGTATTCGCCGGAACTGCTGCGCTTTCTCTCAGGATACAAATTCATGATTGCCATCGAGAATGCCGTCTGCGAAGACTACATCACCGAAAAGTTCTGGCGTCCCTTGGTTATGGGCGTGATTCCCATATACTTTGGTTCGCCCAGCATTAAAGTGAGTAGGTTCCGATCCTAAGGATCCTATACTATATCCTCTGTGAAAATCTCTTCAGGACTGGCTGCCGCAAAACAAATCTGCAATATTTATCAACGACTTTCCCAATGCCGCCGCCCTGGGCAGCTATCTGACGGAGTTGGCCGATAACAAAACCGAATATGACTCGTTTCGCGGTCACAAACTGAATCGCAATCGCCCGATACAAAACGAAAGGTTACTCCACAATTTGATCACCTATCCGTATCACTCGGGCGGCGATGATGACATCTTCAAGACGTTCGAATGTGCCGTCTGCAAGTACGCGACGTATCGCAGGCCCATCAGGCGTGCAAGTGCGCGTCACTACAACTGCCCTTTGGTGCCGATCTATGCGCCGCTGGAGGGCAAGAAGGAGCCGGAGAGTGCGGTGGACTGGCGGTCGTCAATGGTGGTGGGCCAGTGCCAGGCCCACATCTTGGACAGTTTCTTCCGCTCGAATAAACCCTACAGCGAGGCGGAATTTGAGGTAGAACTCGATCGTAGGATGAACGACGATCGATATAAGACTGCGCTTATTATGGCTCACAAAGTGACAATAAACACGAGTGAAACATTTGCTTAGAACTTCTAATGTATCTAATGTTAAATATAGATTGAATCGTTAAAGAATTGCTCGATGTCCAGTATAAAGATGCCAATGATGGATAATATTTTCCATCGCTACGTAGCTTTAAGAGTACCGAATATGTGATAAACCTTACAATAAATGAAGCATCCAAGATGCTGAAGTATCTATTAATCTGTATCCCACGATAGTTTAAAATTCATCATAAAACAAAAACACAAAACACAAGCCATTAAGGATTTTCTTAACAATCTGTATTCGCTTTCTCTTCTATGTATCTGTTAAATATGTGTAGATTGAATCGTCATAGAAATATTCAATATTCGCTACGTATGTGATAAACCTAACAATAAATGAAGCATCCAAGATGCTGTATTAATCTGTATAACTACTCTGATTATAGTGACCGAAAAGTTTCCCGAGACAACATATAGTTGTATCACAAGTGTGGACCGAAATGTTAAATGGCTCAAGAGGGAACATTAATGACATTTTTTGTCATTAATTCCTCATCAAAATTGTAAACACTTTTTGCTAAATGTGATGTTGTTAATTCCTTAGTTTCTTAAAATACCAAAATAATTTGCATTGCTCGGCGGAAGGCGTAGCAAAGACATTTGGCTCTCCTTCCGGTTGGAGGACATCCTCGGTTTGCTGGAAGTCCTTTGTGGCATCATCTTTTTCGATCTGCTGCTCTATATTCTTCTCTGTAGCGGCCTCTTCATCATTCTGCTGCTGCTGAAGAGCTGCCTCCTCCTGCTGCTTCTGCTGCTGAAGAGCTGCCTCCTCCTGCTGCTTCTTCTGCTGAAGAGCTGCCTCCTCCTGCTGCTTCTGCTGCTGAAGAGCTGCCTCCTCCTGCTGCTGCAGAGCCTCTTTAACGGTCTGTTCTGCCTCTTGCTTCTCCTTCAACAAAAGGCGACTGCACACCAAACAATAGCCGGTGTACTGGGGTTCGTGTGTCCCGCCCAGACGTTGCAGCTCCCTGATGATCACCTCCTTGTAAAAGGGCGGAACGGAGCAAGAGATCACCAGTTCGGAGTCCGAGAACGGACCATGCAGTTCGTACGTATGCGGTTCGTAGGGAGCCTTTGGGATGTCCCTGCGCGTCTTTCGGGCCACGGGCTGACGCTTGCATGCGGCGCACGGTCGCTTGCCACGCTTTCCAACCGCTTGCGACTTGATTGCGGGGCGGGGAAGTTTGCTTATCCTCTTGCGGGAAGCCACAGCTTTGGGCTTGCATTTTGGCTTACGGATTGGCCGCCGCGCAGCAACGAGGTTGAGTGTGGAATACGGCCACGTCGAATGTGGAACTAGACGTCCCCCGAGATCCTTGCATCTGACCTCCATTTCAAGGCCATCAATCTGCCAATAATGCTCAGAGTCAACGCTTGGAGAGTTCGTAAAAGTGAGATCTCTGCTGTTCTCAAAGGAAGTGCTCTGCTGGCTCTCATCTGCCATCGTCAAATTATGTAAATTTTTTAAAAGTTTTGTAAAATTAGAAAAAATTTTAAAAAGTTTTGTATAATTAGGAAAAACTTGAAAAAGTTTTGTAAAATTTGGGAATTGAACTGTGTGTTTATGTCGGCGTACGATGAAATAATGAGGAACAGACCCATTTACTTCGAGACTATTTGAAATGGCCTGCTTTGTCTTGGAAAACTATGAGTAAGTGTTTAAGTAAAGCTCAAATCAGGTGTTTCTTCCTTCAAAGATAGAAAATGCTTTATTTTTCCGCTCACAAACACAGCATAGAGTAGCTCGAGTTGTGCTCTACATCTGCCAGTGCATCGTGGGCATCACTTCCTTGAGCTGTCCCATGTTGACGATCCACATGCTGCCGTTCTTCATCATCTCCATGGCCTTGATCATCTGCATGGCCGCCTCCTCTGGCATTTGGCGCTTGGCGCTCTCGATGGCCTCCACCATCGACTCGGAGTGGTGCCAGGTGACGTTGTCGCGCAGATTGGCCATCATCTCGGTGTTGGTGAGACCCGGACACATGGCCATGAACATGACACCGGTCTTCTGGTAGATAACCTTGTCACCCATCGAGCGTGTGAACCCAAGGACGCCATGCTTGGCAGCTGCATACACGGCAAAGGCGGGGGCAGGCTCCAGGCCGTAGACAGAGGACAGATTGATCACCATGCCGCCCTTGCCCATCTGGGTCTTGTCCATGTAGGGCATGGCCATCATAGTCATCATGATCATGCCAGTCTGTAGAAAGGAATTGAGATTAGAGAGGGGATTCTTTCGATTGCGCCTCCATTTGTTACCAGATTCATGCCCATTGTCGTCTCCACATCCTTGTCCAGAAGCACATTCTCGCCGTTGATCAGGACATCGATGTGTCCCATCATCTGTCCCATTTTGAGCATCGCCTGCTCAATGGACACCTTGTCCATGAGATTCATCTGCATGAAGACCACCTTCACGGCGGGATTCTCGGCCTGCAGCTTCTTCATCATCTCCACATTCTCCATGCGGTGCATGATGCCGATCGTCTTGACCTTCTTCTGCATCAGCTGCCACATCATCTGCCACCCAATGCCCGTGAAGCTGCCAGCATAGACCACATTCTTGCCCGTCCAGTCGAACATTTTTGCAATTGGGTTTTTAGAGTATTACGGAGTAGTGGAATTGGGAGGACTCGGACCGAGTGTTGTGTCTGACTGGCAGGCAGAGCTGGAGGCACGTCTTATATACACCTAATGGCTCAACCAGATCGCCTCCAGATGTCCAGAGCGCATCTCTCTGCAGCGAGATTACTTTGTTTGTTTTTCGAAGTGCAATCTGTATACCGATGGCCGACGGCCGATCGGGGGGGTCAGCGGTGATACCCCAATTTGGGGTGACGACTCGTCTGCAGCTCGAAGGTCCAGCTGTTGCCAGTGGCCGCCGCCAGATAAGATCGCTATCAGCCTTGAGGGCGTTGCCGTTGGATTACCACCTGACGATCCACAATGTATACCACATATGGTGATATTATTTCTTATTATAAATCTAAAGAAATATTTGGCAATATTTTGCAATATTTGGGGAAAGTTTCATCAGATTTGCAGGCATATTTTTGGGTTCTATTACCTACACAATACTCTAACTGGGGCATTGGGAATGCGCTATAAAAGAATTTACAACAGAATGGGTTCCAATTTTCTCGTTAAAAACTTGAAGAAATCTAAGCGATGAATACAGTAAACGATCCTTGGAAATATAGGCAACTAAGCTATAGAGAAAGGAAAGATCTACATCTACATCTCCACACCTATATTTCTGATTAAAACTGGAAGAAATCTTAGAGTTGAATGCTGTAAACAATCCTTGGAAATATAGTCAACTAAACCATAGAAAAAGGGATGATCTACATCTACATCTACACATCTACATTTACACATCTACATCTACACATATACATTTCTCATTAAAAACTTAAAGAAGTCTAAGAGATGAAGGCTGTAAACGTTCCTTGGAAACATATCCAACTAAACCATAGAGAAAGGGAAGATCTACATCTACATTTACATCTACATTTACATCTACATCTACACTTTTACATTCCTCATCATAAACTTTGAGAAATCTTAGGGATAAACATCGCAAATGATCCTGGAAAGCATATATCTGTAAAAATAGAGAAATGTACAACTTTTCTCTTTCTTATAAAATCGTTTATATTTTTTTTTTGCTTAATAAACAATAAGTATTTTCTTAGACAATCACAGATGCTTAGATGCTACGATGAGGCTACAATACGACTATGGAAAATATTTACAAATGAGCTCAAATAAGAATCAAATCACTGATGCTCCTCCCAATAAATAATCTCTGAATTTCGCTTGGCAAGTACGGGCTTAGAGGATTGTCCTTCCACTTCTCAGTGCCCGAATCTCAGGAGAAGTAAACTAAAGATCAAAGCCATTAACGTAGTACTGGCTGGCAATCCGCTGGCTCCACCATCCGAATCCTGAGGAGCTGTTGTTGGGGGTCTGCTGGTGCCCTCAGTGGTTTCGTCCCCATCGGCTCGCAAGTCCGGATTGTAGTCTCCGCAGGTGGGAAAGTGCTTGGGCACGGGCACCATTTGATCATCATCGCCCACCTTGAAGACCAGAGCCATGCCGATCTCCGCATGGAACTCGATGTGACAGTGGAAGAGCCAGTAGCCAGGATTGTAGGCCTCAAAGCGGATGATGGTGTAGCCTCCATCCGGAATGGTCACTGTGTCCTTGACGGGAGGATTCACAAAGTTCCGCTTCAGCAAATTGAAACGATCAAGGGATTTTACCTAAAGAAAAAGAAAGAGAAATTATGATTTTTCCCAGGGAAATTTTAGGTGCAAATTCTCACCATTTCAATGGTGACATTCTCGCCCAATCTCTCCAGGGCCAGGACTCGGAAGGCATTGCCGTGCAGATGGAAAGGATGATTCGCATAGTACTGGAAACCCTCATCCACAATGATCAGCTCCACGACGGCATTCAGGGGCACCTGCAGCACGTGGTGGCACTTGCAGAACTCCGTCCGGCAGTCGATGCCCTGCTCCTCGAGACTCGTCTCGTTGCAGAAGGCCGAGTCGCTCAGTTGCTTGCGAGATGGCAGCAGCGCCAGCGATGGGAACTTGAGGGTGATGTGATTCAGTTGCGGCGTGTACAGGCGATTCGATTGGGTCATGTTCATGTCCATGGCATACAGATCCTTGTCGTGGAATTCCGGATTGTTCTTGGCATAGAAATCGTAGTAGACAAAGAACTTGAAGTCTGCCTCCGGTTCGAGGGTGTCATGATCGATGCCCGGCACTTGGTCGTAGATGGGCAGAGCCCTCATCTCGGCCACTGTCTTGGTGTCGGGGTAGCCCGGACCGCGGTTCATCACATTCAGCTCGATGCCCTCCGCCTTGTGGGCGTAGCTGAGCTCCGCGCTGGGCTCCTCATCGGGGGCGCCCTCGTACCGCAGGATGGCCACCTGGAAGGCGGAGGTAAACACCTCGCTGCAGTCCATCAGTCCCTTGAGGCGCACCCAATAGTTGCCCACCTCCTGGTTGGCATGCAGCACGAAATCGAAGCGTTCTCCGGCATAGGTCACAATGGAACCCACTTCCATGGCCTCGATGTCGAAGCCATCCGAATTGATGGCCGTGAGATTGTGTTTATCCACCGACACGACAATCGGACAATTGAGATACTCCGCATTGATGATCCTGAAGCGATAGCGGAAGCCTCTCTGCACATTGTACACCTGATGGGGCACCAGTTCCAGGGGGATCTCGTTGAGGTTGCCACGCTTCCGCCGCGAAACGGGCACCGGAAAGAGCCGCGTGGTGTTGCTCTTTGCCAGACGCGCCGAACGTGGCAGCGTCTGGACCACATCCACCTCTGACTTGGGCAGCGGGTCCAATGGCTTCGTGCTCGTCGTCTTTCCCCTGGCTACTTGATGATCCCTCTTGGCCTCCGCCCAAATGCGATTGTAGTAGCGTCCCCTGCCATTTATCAGCAGATTGTGGGGCTTGTTGTCCCCTCGCGAGTGATGATGACTCGCGAAGATGCTGGCCCCCGGCTCGTGGATCCAGTCCTGGACAATCATCACATGCTCGCTGAGGTCCAGGTCGTACAGTCGGCCATGGGGCTCGGCACTCTTGGGCTTTCGGATGATTAGAGCCCCGAAAACCCCATCGCCCCGCTGCATGCCCGTGTGCGAGTGCCAGAAATGTGTGCCCGACAGATCCGCAGGGAAACTGTAACGGAATGTGGCATGTGGCGTGATGGGGCACTGGGTGATGTGGGGCACGCCGTCCATGTACGGCGTGTCCTTCTGGTGCAGTCCGTGCCAGTGGATGGAGGTGCTCTCGCCGAGCATACTGTTCTTCACATCCACCACGATCTGATCGCCCTCGCAGACCTCTATCGCGGGACCGGGCATCATGCGATTCACGACGGTGATTCCCCGCTCCAGGCCATCCCCCATGATGCAGTGGGGCCGCGAGCAATCCGTCAGATTGCGGGGACAATCGAAGCAGGCCTTCGCAAAGGTCTGATACCACTCGACCACAAAGGTGTAGCGACAGGTCATGGGTTCGGCCCCCGGCTGACAGTCGCGGCGACAGGGATGCTTGCGGTACCATTCGTCGGTCCAAATGTCCTCCGTCTGATCCCCTTCGTCCAGCTCCTCGACACGAGCCGATTTCAGGGGTCGACAGAAGGGACAGCAGTTCCTGAGCTCCACCCTGGAGGCGGGACATTCCTCCTCCAACGGTGGACAGTTGCGCTGGTAGGTGTTGATAATGATCTGGCCACTGTCCAGGCGACCGCACTCGAGGAGCGTGCAATCGGCATCGTTGTGCCAGGACTCGCCCACCGCATACAGGGTATTATTGTGCTGGCAGTGAGTGCGCACGCACTCGCCACAACAGCTGCCATCGGTTTTGCGTAGCTCGGAGCCCTAAAGATAGAACAGATATAGATATATATCTATATAGTAATCTATATTCTATAAGTGCATACCACTTCGCAGTAGAACTCATTGCAATCCACTTGGGTGACCACAATGTGGGCCTGCGGATCCTTGGCCACACCGGCGGCACAGGAGTACACCAGACAGGGATCCTGGGAGGCAAACCACACGGCACCCAGCTCTCTGCGGTATGTGACGTTGTGCTCTTGGTACAAACAGAAAGTTTGACCTGAAATTCACAGAAAATTCGCATTAAATCATAACGAATCTCTCTGTCAAGGAAAAGAGAGGTATATGATATTGTTTGGCTCTGACAAACAATTGCTTAAACACTCTAGCAAATATAATGCCATAAACCATGCGGCTATAAACAATGGTGAAAAGAACAATTAAAGACAAATGCAAACAATTTGAGAGCCGAAAAAAACAGAGCACTCTTTTGTTGTCACATCACGCGCCAGAGATTTGTAATTTATGGGCTCATTTAATTGAATGCAGGGTATATAATATACACACAAGTACAAGTAAGAGTATAAGTATATATCTCTGTATTTGTGCTTATTTTTTACTTAATATTTAGTGGCTAAATGTTCATTACACGTGCTTAATGCCTCAGGCTTCAGGGTTCCTTGAACTGCAGCGATTTTTGGGTATAAATAAGCGGGTTTTAAAGACGCGTTTAAAGTGGTAACAAGTGGGTCTACAGTCGGATTATTGGGGCAGACTTTAGTTCCCACGAAAACCTGATTAAAATCATTAATGATTTATTGAAATAATGATTTATTTGTGGGGTAATTAAGTTGATATCTGTTAAAGATAAATACCAATTTATGCAAATATACTTTGAGGATAATTATAGCCGTAATTCAGAACCAATTTGCTAAGGAAATATTTCAGAATTGAAATTTTAATGTGCAGATGTGCCGTTACTCTTATCCATAATACCCAGGGAATATTTGCTACTGATGATAGGTGGAACTTCCCAATAGACTATATACATAGATATCGCAGGGTGGTCTTTACTTTAATTATAGTGTCGCCAAAGACCTACAAGTCCCAACTGTCGTTGTCTTCTCGTTATGATGACAGTTGGAACTTCCCAATAGACTATATAGATCTGCCTTTTCCCCAGCAATCAGTGATGATGTATCATCAACACCTGTCATTGGCTGAACATCTGGTCCGGTTACCTGTTCCCGCATTCGTATGTAGATTAAAGCACAGAACAGAACTCTAGACAGTTAAGAGGCGGCTCTGGAATGCTAATCGAAATGACATCAAGACCCGGATTGCGGATTGCGGGTCAGCTATAGGTATGGGTATGCCCCCTGATCCGGTTACTGTCTACTGCAATTTGCAGGCCTTAACCGATCATTAAAGTACACTTTTCCCACACCCTCCCTTTGCCACATTTTGTGGTATGCGTAAGCATGAGTAAACCCCATTTGTCGGTCGATATATGGACATATATAGTATTCCCATTCAAGTGCTTAGATAATCTACACAGACCCCGCCATAGACCCCAATCAATATTGGCCATAGAAATGGTTTAACTGAAAGCCATAACAAAGGGAAAACATGACCATAATCACGTTTCGATGAAAATTTAATCGTCTGATTAGTGTCGATAGGGAAATCACAGTTAAAAAATACTCTCACATTAAAAACAAATTAAGTTTACGACAACATTTGACTGGAGATTACGATGGAGGTAAGAGATAAGCCGCCTACGATAGGGTTTCTAAGAATTAGGTAGTTTATGGGATGTTAGAGCTTAGATTGCAATCAGAGGTCTATTAAAGTGCAATATTTTTCCATCTATGGGAATAAATAATACACAACATTTAATGAAGCATTTCCCAGTAGGCACTCTCCTGTCTGATGGGTTTGTTCTATCGACTTTTCCGGAACCGGAACTACTCGCAAAGCCTCCAGGAAAGCTGAGAATCTTAACAGACGAAGTAGGCCAGAAAATTTGCCAAAGTTTCAGAGGCTTTCCTATGGGTTTTCCCAGACTTTAAAAAACTTTACTTTACTTCAGAAAACGGGTATTATTTATGAGAAAATCAACAGTTTTTGTCTTGGCATAAAATATGATTCTCTGGTTTCTGCTCTGCCACCCCACATCCCCACATGAGCTGAGCCTCCCTCCATCATCCTGTTTGGGTTTTCCTTTTTATTTTAAACATGTATGTTTTATTTTTTTTTTGGTTTTTTGTTTATTTAAAAGTGGAAAAGAAGAGCGTGCGCTGTCAGCAGCTGTTTGGCATATAAATTATTTTTGCGAGTGCTGCACGTAGCAGGCTGCTCCGTTCCTCCGTTAGGCGCTGGCCTGGCTGGCTGTCTGTCAGTTAACCATTAAGGCCGCATTTATTGACTGCTTTTGTTGGGCTGTGAGCTGTGTTGGGCTCTTGGCTATGGGCTGCATCGTTTATTGGCTCGTTATGGCCATTATTATGATTGCCTGACTGTTTGCAGCCGCCGCATTTGTTTAAACCATCAACCATTTCGTTGATTATTTGCTGGACTTGCGCAAATTCACATGGCCCGCAGGTCGTCGGAGTATTTTTAGCATGTGAGTGGCAATCATTATTTATCGCCGCACATTGTCTAAGGAAAATACTCTCGCACTTCTCTCCACAATCTCGTACATAGGCACGAGGCATACAATTTATTTAATGCTAATGCCCGCCATAATGTTGGCCAAGGTCGAAAGCGAACCTGTTAATTGCCAACGCCGGAGCTTCTTACAGGTTTATACATACATTTCTTTTTACCCATTAGGCGCCAAGGGGGAAGGGTATGTTGTGTTTATGGAGATTGTAAGGGAAGGTAGTAATTACTACCCCATAAACTAAGGTTTCTATCCTGATTGGATATCTGTTATCTACAAATCTACGTAAATAAAACTCCCTTTAGAGGTATTTCTTTTAAATTATTTGACTTTTCTTTGGAGAACTCCTTTGAAATAATTTTCTACTAATTTACCAACCATAAAAACCATCCCAAAAGGTAACCCAAAGTCGGTAAACGTAATCTTCCACTCACCTGCAGAAGCATTTACAGTTTGCAAGCCTGCTGTAGCATTTACAGTTTTCAAGCCTGCTGTAACATTAACAGTTTGCAAGCCTGCTTCAACATTAACAGTTTTCAAGCCTGCTGTAACATTCCCTGTTTGCACGCCGCTGGCATGGCTCACAAACTGTAGCAGCACTGTTAGCGCATATGCCCACAGCAATGTTAAGCCTCTGTTAGGCCTCCGCATGCTGTAGAATCCACTTTTTGTTGTTTTTGTTGCTGCTGCTGCTGTCGACAAACTCATTTTGTCATAATTATGGTTTACGTTTATTTAATTTGCGGTTATTGTTTTTGTTTCTATTGTGGCCGTCTTTTTCCCTCCTATTTTTGTGGTAATTGTCTTTTATTGAACTTTTTTTTTTTCTCTCTTTTGGGGGTAGGAATTATTGGAAACGTTTTGCGGAAGTTGTTGTTGATTTTGGCCAACAATTTTTGCCTTGATTGCCTGAAAATGTGACAGAAAAATAAATAATTAATACTTATAGATACAGATTCAAGCTGAAATTACATACGATATGATTATTATTTGTCTATGTATTTATTTATTCAGTTGGTCGATTTTTGGGAATTTAATAGGCATATAATATAACGAGTATTTGCTTTATTTTGCAGATGTTCTGTGTGGAATAACAACCCGAAAACGAGTTGCTCTCACATTAAAGATGTTTACTAAAATTTCTGAAGAGCTTTTTTTGATGTTTATCGTGTCTATGGAGAAAAGAAATGTTTTGGATGTGTGGGTTCAAGGTCAGACTTGAAAAGTGAGAGCTATGACTAAGACAGTGCGTTTGGAAAGTTAGCGACACTTGAATATTATGTGAAAAGACCAGGAAAATATTTAGAGGTAAGCAAATGCTAGATAATTATTTTTAAACATTTATAAATTAGTTAATTTAATAGATTTATGCCAATATTTATTCTAAATGTATGCATATATTTATTGATATATAATTTATATATAATATTATATTATATTTATATTATTTGTATTTATTTATATTTATTTATAGTGTATATTCGCTTTTAATCTCTATTATCTTATATCGAAATCGAACGCTTCCAAGCATGAATACCCCACCTCTTCTTTATCGTCTCCCTTTCCCACTGCAATCTTTTCTATTTAATTAACAATAACAATTACCCCTAAATGTTGCCACACCCATTCCTTCCAAGCAGAACCCCCCCTTTCACCCCCAATCAATCGAAATCCTAACCTAACCCCCAGCATCCTTTATTGACCCACACGCGCCCCTGAAACGAGAGACGCAAGGACACGCACATGGCCGAAAGCATGCCGAAAGGGGCCAACATCTGAGCGAATATATTGTATATTGTATATTAAGTTAAGTATGATTTACGGCCTGACTGTAAATATCACTCATACGCTCTGTGGTGCTCTGCCTATGCGAAGGAACGAGTGAGAGTGAGAGCGAGAGAGTGTGTGCATTTGAGCCCTATCAGCACATGGCCAGAAGTTGATTCGCTCAAGACACACACACCCACACACACAGACACACATACAGCACGTACAAATTTAATTAATTAGCACGCTGTTCCTTAAACACACACACACACACAGATATGGATCCTTGCAGACACACTCAGATACTCATACACCCTGTTGGACAGGCGAGACTCACGTCTGTAAGCCCAAAAGTCCAGCCAGAGTCCAGGGACACAAGCAGGAGGCACAGAGAGCGGAACAGAGGGGGACAGGGGGGAAAGAAAACGGCGCATAAATTATGAAAAGCAAAAACACAAAAATATACGTAGGAAAAATTGCGTGAGGCATTTTTCATACATAAAGTTTTCCTTACGCTGTCATTTTCTGGCGGATGCTGGTGGTCGGGGGATGCTCTTTAGGGGATGCTCTATCATAGACATAAAGAGGGGTTTATTTAGGGTATAAGAATAGTGAAAGATACTGTTACTTTTCGTTCTTTATTTCTGGGCAGATATCATAACTTAACCTTTTATTTTCCTTACTTTAATTCCACAAATTTTTAGAGTATTCAATCGTCTTCATTTCGCCAAGCACTTTCCTTAAGAGACTTTCCCATAACCTTCACTTTTATTTGGCAAACACTTAAAGCATCTTAAAGATTTATGTACTACCTGGAGGCTACCTGGGGGCTGCCTGGGGGGCCTGCTGCTGCTCTGTTGTGTGTGGACCCCCAAAACGCACTTCCGTTAATTAGGAATTAAGTGTCCGTCCGTCTACGTGGCACTTCATAAAAGTCGTCACAAGGAAAACAAAATGAAAAAACCCTGAAAACCCCGAGAGCCCCTGCAAACCCCGACAACCCCGAAAACCCCGACAACCCCCGACAGCCCCGAAATTGAATGTAAATCTATTAAAAAGATATGAGCAGATATTTAGCGGATAATTTAATTTCCAAACGCGAGACGGAACTGAAATGTTTATTTCGCTTGTTAATTAATGCTTTCTGGAGGGGGGAATCTCGGGGAATAATCAATCAAAAGAGCAAACATTTGTTGACTAGATACAAAAGTGAATGGCGCTTCGTACTTAGGGATTCGTTCCCCCTTAAATCACACTCAGATACAATTGTATCTTCGATCGTCTTGCAAGTATGTAACTCAAGTGGGGGTTTTCTTTTTTTGTTGTATTTGCGGACATGACTAAACGAATCGATTACGCGTTTTGACAATCACTTTAATTAACATGCATGTTTGGAATGTCACGTGGACTCATCGCTCAACGGACTCGATGGATTACTCATTGTCTATATGGTCTAAACGCTTGATTTGATCTATAATTAAAATCATTGCCCGCACCACAAGGGGCAATCCCTGAAAATTAACACCTAACAGCTAGAGGGGATGCCTCACGCAGGCTGTAATATTTTTATTTGACTAAAGTCTGCCTTGGGGTTTCGGTTCTGCTTCAGTGGTCTCTGAAAGTTCCCCTCCCCAACCACCTATAAAATTTGCATAATTTTATCTTGAGAAATTGGAACAATGAAAATATTAGATTATTGGAAACTAATAAGGGAATTCCAATCAATGGGGTTTCTAGGGAATTTTTCTAGATTAAAGTTTGGGGTTTTAGGGTATTATTTTAGATTTAAGTTTTGGGGTTAAGGGAATTTGTAATTTATGCAAATTTAGGGAATCTTTTTTGGGGGATCATTAGGGGATTTTTGGGGGAACCTGTAGAACCTGTAGAAACCTTAAACATAGTTCACACTATTGCCAGTAAACCATTCAGAACTTAATCTTGAGAAATTGAAACAATGAAAATATTAGATGATTTGGAACTAATAAGGGAATTCCAATCAATGGGGTTTCTAGGGAATTTTTATAGATTAGAGTGTGGGGTTTTAGGGAACTTTTTTAGATTAAAGTTTGGGGTTTAGGGAATTTTTAATTTATGGAAATTTTAGGGCAATTTTATGAAAATTCTAGGAAATTCTAGAAACCTTAAACATAGTTCAAACTATTGCCAGTAAACCATTCAAAAATCAACAAAAATAAACGTAAATGACCCTCAATTATCAATTAAGGGAATTTTTAATTTACGGAAATTTTAAGGAATTTTTCTAGATTAAAAATTCAAGGTTTAGGGAATTTGTAATTTATGGAAATTTAGGGGAACTTTTTGGGGGATCTTTGGGGGAACCTTTAGAAACCTTAAATATAGTTCACACTATTGTCAGTAAACCATTTAAAAATAAACAAAAATAAACATAAATGACCCTCAATTATCGATTAATGGAATTTTTAATTTATGGAAATTTTAAGGGAATTATTTATGGGGAATCATAGAAGCTATAGAAAATCCTTAAAAAAATATCATACTATTGCCAGTATTTCTATGTAAAAACTATTCAAAAATAAACAAATGGATGACCCTCAAAAGACATAAAATAAATTACAAATTAAATGCTATGACTGCTATGATTGCTATGTAACTCTTAGGAATTCCCTATTGCTATACAAAACAATATTACCTAATCGAAATTCCTCTTTCGAATGCCATTCTGAAGAGAGACCCCAATCAGATTATAAACTTTGATGTTTTATGTTGCCTCTGCCCCTCCCTGCCTCTGCCCTGCTCTGCCTCTGCCCCGCCCTTCCCTGCTCCTCCCTGCCCTGCTTTACCTTTTTTTTTATGGCCAATTTCTTTTTGATGTTCAACTAAAATTTCTCCGTCAATTAATCAGGCAATTGTTGTTATGCAAAGTTTGTTATTATTTATTTGGATTTTTTACGGACGAATCACACGTCCGTAAAATGATTGCATAATACATGGGGGGGCATGGGGCATGGCGTTGTGCTTTCCGTTTCACGTTTTTACATATAATTATCGACAGAGGGCTTAAGCATTGTAATTCGCTTTATTTTGACAACAATTAGCTGACCGCATTTTGATCTCTTTGTTGGCTTTTGGCTGCCAACATTTTGTTGAGGTAGGCAAACACAGATGAACAGATGAAAGACTTGGCCATAAGAAAGGGACGGGTGATTGGCAGATTTATAAGCCGCTTATCATGCGGAACCTCCCAAAGGGGATTCCTGTTTTCTCTCTCTCGCTCTCTCAGGAAATCCCTGACTAGTCATGGAATGCCTGGTTCTGGCCATCAGTTGCTAGCCCGATGGCCAAGCCGGTTTGGCGGAACCAGTCTTTAAGTATTTCTCATTACAAGCCACCTAAGAAACCAAAACAAACTCTGGTCTGGGGTCTGGTCTGGCCACAATCCACACACAAATATTTAACCAATTTGTTTATGCTTATTCACATTGTTAACCATATTTTTCAGTCATGATTGATGAAGATTGAGGGGTTTTTCTTGCAGATAGAATCTCGGTATGGAACAATTATTTATGACCGCTGCTTGTGGGATTTATTTATGAGATTTTTTTTTCAATGTCAAGGCCGTTTGTAAGTGGGTTTCAGAGGGGGGAAGAGTGGGAATTGTCTTTGAGGTTTTCTATGGTTTGTTTTTTCTTGGAGCATTGTATAATGATGGAAGTTTCTTTGTTGAAGATATTTTTTGTTTATGCTTTTTGAAAAACTTTCAATTGAGGTTTGAGTTTCAGGTTGTAGCATGATGTCACATTTAAAGCCATTGAAAAATATTAAAAAATATTTTAAGAGCAACAATTTATGGTTTTCGATAAGCAAAATCATTTGTTTTTATGATGAAAACATTAACAAAAATCTTTGTCATCTTTATGGTCATAAATCTCTTGTCAGATATCGTTTTTATCAGATATACACCAATCCTTTGTGATATTCTCAATTATTTCACTTTTCTTCAAGGTAGATTTCACAATCAAAGTTTTTGTTTATAAAACCATCTTTATGGAACACAATTAGAGCATTTATGGGGGGAGACATATAGCCACCCAAGTTCATAACTGTTCTCTTGGCTTATGGCTGTGGCCGTGGCTCTTGGCCTTATCCCCAGCGTTGGCTGACTTATCACACTGGCTGGCTGGCTGGCTGGCTGGCTGGCTGGGCCTGGGCCTTATGATATCACTAAATACACAACGTGACCAAACATTTTATAGCACTCAGATTAGGGTTTCGGGTTGCAGAGATCGCAGTGCAAAAATTGTTACAGGGCAAAGTCCTTACAGGGTTTTACTTTTACAGGTGATCGCTCGATAGATCCGTACCGTTCGCCGCTGAAACCGCAACTAACTCGCGGCGTGTGGAGCTAAGGCGCTTTTGAAGCGGCCAAAAACGCGCTAAAACTAAAGGCCCAGTTTATGGCCAAGTCTCTCGACTCGCGACCCTTTCTGCTGCTTCGTTCGGCTGATAACAACTACAGTTCGTGGCTGAGCATGATCGTTCGTGTTCACAGACAGAGCGGGAGAGAGAGAGAAAGACAGAGAGGGAGAGGGAGAGAGAGTATGGTAGTGAGAGCCAACGCTTGAGAGAGGGCTTTGGTTTTTGCCGACTTAATTAGCCCGCACTTGTCGCTAGCCAACCGCCTGACTGCTGCTGTTGCTGTTGCTGCTGCAGCTGCTGTTGACATTGTTAACAGTGTAGACAAGTTAACAGAGATTTCTTCTGCTTATCTCTGTTGATTGCTTGAATGTTAAGAGAACAGCCGACTGCTTCCGTGTGTTGTCTTTCCCTCTCCCTCTATCCCCTCCCCAAATTGTAGATCGTTTTTCCAGTTTCTTTGCGATTTCTTGCATTTATTAAAACTTGTAGTTTTCGGTCGTTGTTCTGGCAGAGTCTGTGATGTCTATGGGAGTATTTGCATTGATATTCTAATTTAAAACAAATGTTGGGGAGTCAGTGAGAATTGTGTTCGATTTTGATTGGTTTTTTTTTGCACTTGTTTTTGATTTATTATGGAAATGTTGTTGCCAAGGGGTATAGACAGAAACTGGGTATTTTCTTTGGTATTTCAGGGTTTGGAAGGGGTCTTGAATAAAGAAATATACATTGAAAGGTCTGGAAGGGTGGAAGGGACCGCTTGAAGCTCTTTTTTATAATTTTTAGCCATAGATTCCTTTGATATTTTCTATATTTCCTATGGCAACACACTCATCCCCCATATAAAGCATTATTCCTGCATAATTTTTAGTTATTTAAATTTAGAATATTATAATGATAAATATCACAAAATTTCAGCTATAAAAGTCGCAATTTTCAAAGCAAAAACCCCGACGATCAACTATTTCCTCAATTCCTAGCACCTAAATTATTTCCAGTGCATGCCAAACCCTTATTCACCACACAAGCGGACACGCACACACACACACTCTCACACACAGAGTCCAAAGAGAGAGAGAGAGAGAGCTTTACTCTCTCTTGCTCTCTGGAGAACTTCATCCGGCAGAAGCAGCAGCATCCATCCATCGAGCCCTCCTCCCATAGCCAGCCGAAGCGCTGGCTCCACGAGGACCAACCCGATGGCCGAGTAGCCCGGACAGCGGTGTGTGCGTGTGTGTGTATGTGTGTGTGTTCCCCGAGGCTCCTGTATCGGCATGTGGCATGTCCTTTTGGCAGGCTGCGCGATGCGTTCAGCTTTCAGTTCGTTTGTAGACGTGCGTGCGGCAAGAACCTGCCACAACATCGGACCTCTGTGTAGGGAACGGAACCATCGGACGAATCTGAATGATGGACTGGCGTCTGGGAATGTGCTGAGAATGTGCTAATACGTAGGCGAGTGTAGGCTAACAGCAAGAGGCCGCTCCTGGTCCAAGTGTCCGTGCCGTATCCGTGGACGTGTCCGTGTCTGTGTGCGTGCGGTGTGTAAAAGTGCGAGACAGTGTCCTGCGGCAGACTAGCAGATCCTAGTTGCTACTCCTCCTCCTCCTGGCAAGTGTTTAAGTGTATTCCCCCCCCCCCCCCCCCCCAACTCCACCCCTTCACACACAAAAAATACGATAAAGAAAGTTACAAATCTGCTGCTGCCGCCGCTTCTGTTTTGGCCGAAAGTTTACCGAAAGGATTAAAGCCACGACACACTAAAGGATTCCAGGACTCCAGCATCTCCTTGTTCGGAGGTAACTTGTCTAGTTTTATTTGCTGCTGTTTCTTCTGTTGCTGTTTTTACGGTCGCTCCGCTTCATGCCTTTGTTTTCCCAACTTTAATGCGGCCCAAAACTCGTGTTGGCCCTTTCGGTTTCGGTTTCGGGTCCTCAGGGAGCCATAAAATAAATCAGCCAAAATATAGGTACCCCTTTGTGCTGTCCCAGGATCTCCATAGAGCAGATAACATATGCACAAAGGACAGATTGGGAAAGGTCTGGGGTTTACAGGAAATTAGCTGCAGATTTGAGAGATTTAATAAGGAAAATTTGGATCTAAAATAGGCCTATAATATGCCTAAAATATGACTATAACCAGGATGAATATGAATTGAAAATTCTGCCATGACTCACATATAGAAAATGCATTTAAATATAGATTTTTTTTCAGCAAATCTCTGCCATATCTCTCCCTGTCTCTCTCTGTCTCTCTTGCGTGTGTCGCGTCTCTTGTTACTCTTTTTTTTTGGGAAAAGGTTTAATTTATGGTCCTTTTAGATTGGCCCTATGCCCACGGATACATTTGGCCGAAACTTTTTTGTTTCACTGTCCAGATCTGTTGGCATTTTACGACTATATATAGACACAATAAACATCAACAAAAAGAGCTGTAAAAGAGAAATGCCAGTTAACTTTCTCCACATTTATCAAAGTTTTTTTCTTCCTCGCGAGAGGCGAGAAATCTTTTTGCGTAATTGAGTTATGAGCCACGGCCCACGGAGCAATAGCCAGGACTATAGCCAGGACTACGACTACTTAAACAGAAGGTTGGGTTCCATTTATAGAGCAGACACTTAAAAGAGGTGGAAAAGCGAAGGGGGGAGACAGCACAAGAAATGTAATTAAGGCGTCATCAAATAAGAGACAGAGACAGTGAGTGCCATAAAACATGTACGGAACAAGAAATTAAGGCATAAACTACAATTGTTCAGATTATTGCACGTCGTCGTAATGCCAGCGAGGGTTGGGGGTGTTCCTTTTAGGGGTGGAAGGTACGTTAAGGGTAGGGGGATGTCGTTTTAATGGCTCTTTGCTTGCTTTATAATTTTGCAATTCTCATTGTCGTCACTGGGGCCGTCACTGGCACTGTAATTTTCCTTTATCGAACTGCCATTTTTCCATGGCCCCCCTGTCTTTGTTTCTTTCCCTTTCTGCCTCAAGTGTTGCTTAAAGGCTAATGGGGCGTATACGCAATATAAATAATTGATGCTCAAATTGGAAAATGACCTGCAACAAAATAAAATTCTATTGTTATATGCAAAATGGGTTGGGGGAAATGGGAAACGGGGTCATTGGCAGGTGGAATATTGCAAACATTTTGATTGATATTTTCCTAGGGAAAATGGAGAAATTTTCCATAGCTAATCCCACGATTTCCCACGAACTTCCTTTATGGCCCACAATTTCCGTATATTTCCATACCCATTTTTGTGGAAAATCGCATACGAAATTACTGAAAGTTTGCCAGCTGCCAGCTGACATTTGGCTTTAATGATTATTGACAAATTCCATTAAGAAATCTCTCTCTTTCCCCCGCTCTCTCTCTCTCCCTCGCTGTGAATGTCACTTAATTTGTACATAAACATTCTTTTGCTTTTCCTGAATATCCATAATGGTTATTACATAATTTTATTTAATGGAAAAATTAACCAAAAAGCAATCGAAAAGGGGGTAAAAACCCCCTTGGAAAATGCTCGAAAATTAATAGTTTTCTATTGAAATTCTTGAAATTTTTTTCCAGCTTTGATTGAAGTTTTTCGAGTGCCAAAAGTTTCATTTAAACTTTCTAATAATTATTTTCAAATTTCCATAGAGCAAAATCTCTTTCATCAGCGGCCTCCAGCCTCAAGCCTATAAGCTCCGCTTCTTCTCATTAATTTTCCGCTTGTCGCCGCCAACGAAAGTCGCTGGAAAGTTTCAAGCTTTTTCTTATTGATAAAAATGGGCTACAGCAAAAAGTTGCATCCACCCAGGGATAGGGATGAAAGGTAGGATCCTGGTGCCCTGCGGGTCCTCATCTGCCAACAGGTTATGGGAAAATGCCTGGGAAAATGAGCCCAAAAGCATTCGCATTTGCAATGAAATTCCAAGAAAAAATGCCAGAGACTAGAAAAATGTTTCGTTTGGCTGCCTTGAGGGGGTTGGAGGACTGGGAGACTGGGGGTGGCTGTGACGACAGCTGCTTTCATGTCCTGTGACCTACTGACTCGCTTAGCCTACTTTCCGGAGGCGCCTACCGAGGATAGGAGTACGGATACGGCACTCCTCCAGTACTCAGTACTCCTGGCGGAAGCTGCACTTAATGGCAGCCATGTCCTTGCTGGCTGCTGACACAATTAAGTGCATGAAAAATACTTTGGAAATTTAATTAAGGTGGCAGGAGGGGGGCGGGGCCGTCATTGACGTCACCACATAATCAAGAGTGAATTTTCTAAAAAGGAGTGCACATTCCCAGATGTAAGTAGTTCGTCTTGGTCTTTGTCTGCGTCTTGCGGGTCTTATGATCTCATCGATGTCTTTGTCTCTAGATTGTTATTCCCCCACATGAGCTACGGGGCCTTGATAAGAATTTATGTTGTAGGGAAACTTCATAGATGTACTGTATAATAGGAATTGTGATATGAATAGATAGCACAAGACAAGCGGCAATCAAGGCAGAGATAGAGTTTTCGCTGAGGAATGTGTGCAATATGAGGGTTCTGTTGGCTCTAGAGTGTACTTTATAGAGACCATTTTCTCTAAGTAAAGTTTTCTTTTATTCATTAGAAATTATTACCCAATAAAGTTATGCAAATTGCAATAAATTTGCATCTATTTTTTATGGTATAATTTAGCTATGGCGCTATAATTTATAATTTGATTTAATTTCATTGAACTTTTACAGTTACTTAAAAAATTATATTCAAAGCAAAAACTCCACTGCTCAAACGTTGCTGCTGACCACCCACTTCTGTGGAGCACTGTGATTCATTCAAGTTTTGTTTGGTTAACCCATAAAATGAGTTTTGCATAAAGATTTCAAATTAAAACCAAACCAAAACACTGGAAAAGCAGAGGGAAAATATTCGGCATTGTTTTAGGAAATTCCTCATCCTTTTTTGGTTGATTTTTCAAATCAAATTCTGCTTGGTTTTCGCTCAGTGTAGGCAAACAGTTTAACATAATCAAATACGAGAGATTCGACAGAAAAACAATCTGATTTTACCACCAAAAATCCTTTCACCTAAAGCAAACACACGTGGATTCGATGCAGAACAGGTTTTTGAGGGGGGTTTTTGGAGGGTTTAAAGGGGGTTTTTGGGGGGGGTTTTTGGGTGTTATTCAGTGTTTAGATTCTGCCCCCAAAAATGTAATTTAAATTTGTAAAACATTTACTTTATGGCAAATAAAATGTCAGTGGGAATGGGAATGGGGTGTACTCGTACTGCTACTGGTACGAGCATGTGTTTGCCTTAACTTTTGGGGCCAAACATGTTTGCTTTTAATTAAAGCCCCGAAGGAACAGAGGGACGTGCAGACAGGCGGACTTTGGACGGACGGAGTAACGGACCTAAGCAAGCTTTTTGACTGCCAAAAACGGATATTGCGTTGCGGATTCCAATGCGGAATTTGCAATGAAACGAAATGAAATGAATGGAAATATTTTTGCAATATTTTTGCAATATTTCTGTGTGTAACAACAGAAACAAACAGGACGACTTTTGCATATTGAAATCTCATGATATTTATGTGTAATACCGTGTGCCATTAAATATTGGAAAAATGAAAAGAAAATAGTTTTCCAGGCAGAGCCTGCCAATGCCAAAATGGTTGCCCCCCACCCCCCACTGCCATGCTTCAGTTCTGCAATTTTCCTGCATAGTTCAAATATTTGTACATGTCAAATATGAAACATGAAAGGAAAATGGTCCTCGAGTCGAAGAAAAAAATACCCTGGGCTAAATATCTCTAATATTTTGCCTAGTTAAGGCACTTCTACTAGTTTCGGTCTTTATTTTCTCGATGCCACACACAAAGTGATCAGGCGTCGGTCTACACATTTCTAATGTGGCCGTATATTTGGTATTCTTCTTATATACTAGTGTTGCCGTATTGCCTAATAAAGGTTATTATAGAACATGGGGCTGCCGTATTGGCTGATAGAGGTTATCCTACCACAATGGATGGATATATGTTTATGGCTGCTTATGATGTTGTTAAGGACTATGTGTATACATATATTTTATGGGGTTCATAAAACCATTTGAAAGGGCATTCAAAAACTGTAACTATCTGCGAGACGTGCAAAGAGCTTTTGCGCCGACAAAAGTAAGCACTAAAATAAGTTATAAATACACACTCAAACATTTAAAGATTCATAAAAGATATAGTATATACGGAATAGTGTATATATGTATAGGGACTGCAGTTGTCTGTCTGATTTCAGGGACATCCTGTTGAAGTACTCTTGCCTTTCCTTCAGCCAAAAAAAGTTACATGAAAACACATCTCGGATAAAAAAAAGGAACATCCGAATTCCGTATGAAAGTTGAGTGATGCGATGATGAAAATGTATATAAGAAAAAGCAAAGAACGGGTAGGGGCAGGAGTAGGGGTAGAAGTAGGGGTAGAAGTAGGGGTAGAAGTAGGGGTGAGAGTAGGGGTAGGAGTAGGGGTAGGAGTAGGGGTAGGAGTAGGGGTAGGAGTAGGAGTAGGAGTTACGGGTAGGAGTATATGGCTACGAGTACGGCTGCGAGTACGACTACGGTTACGGGGGGTACGGACTACTCTTGAGAGTGAGAAATCAAAAGGGAAATATAAATTCCATTCCAATCCGTGCCGACAGCTGCTGGCGGATATTGATAATAAATCTTATGTCAGAAATTTCACTTTCTTTCACTTTTAGTGGTTGTTCTTTTGCTCTGTAAAGTGTTTATTGATGAGCGGTTCCCAGAGAAAAAACATGACTCTCTCTCTGTGCAATTGAAATATTTTTTGGTGAAATGGTTTTTCGATTTATGTTTAAAGAGGGAGACGAGGTTTTCCTTGTAGGGTTTTTTGTATGCATTTTAAGGGATATTTAAGCTATGGCAAGGATATGTTTTGCCAGGATATGTTTCTCCAAAACACTTTCTCGCTTTTCTTTGAATAATCATTTGCATAATTGACTTTTTCTGCAGAGATTCTCCTCCTCCTCTCTCCTTTCCGTTGCCTAATTATTTATGCATCTTGCAAACATATTTCATTGTGGGCGAAATAATAAATGGCATAAATTACAATTCAATTTCTTATGGTCTATTATTTAATGCCCTGATAAAGGAGGGAGGTACAGCCACGCCCAGCCACACACACACAGAATATATGTATGAATGGTGGAAGCCATAAAGCTGAAGCTGCTGCCAAATAGTAATCATATTTTTTGTGGGAGACTCTGGATAATCCCATTCGGTACAGGCCAATGATTTCTTATAGCGAGAGGACCCCTCCAGAGTCCTTTGCTGTGTCCTTGTCTTGGCGTATTCATAATTCGATTTCTCATGCTTTTCCCTGGCTTTTCTCTGGCATTTTCCCCCTCTACTTAGAGTCGCCCCATTTGCTGAGTCTCGCCTTTTGCCTTGGCCAATGTTTTTGCGATTATTCTCTGTGTGTGTGTGTGTGTGTGTTTGTGGGTGTGTGTGTGCCCAAAGGATACAGTTGGAGTTTGGTCAGACAAACGAATTATGGATTTCTTGCTATTATCATGGCCCAATGCTGCCCCCCCCACCCACACCACGCCTCATCCTGGATTATTGAGGCTTTATTTTATTGCCCTGGACAGGACTGAGAAAAGGCATCCTGGTTGCTGGTCCTGTTGGTCCTGTCTTTGGTTAGTTTTTTGTGATGCATTCGACGTGTTCTGGTTAACAGATTCACTGGGATTTTCTTTTTGTATGCCTGGTATTTATGACTCCCATTGGAGTTGCTCTGGAATGAAGATCCTTTAAGGAATGGCGGTACTTCATGGGCCATATTTTGTACTCCTTTATCAGGGGATATCATGGATATCATGGATATCATGGATATTCTTTGGCAGTTTATTTATTGAAAAGTTTGTCTGTTGGAAAAGTTTTGCTAGAAGAACTTCTCTTCTCACTGATAAATAATGTATTTTTAGAGGAAAACAGGAGGCAGTGCCATTGAAATGGACTCTCTCTGTCTCGCTGTGTGGCATGCAACATTGTTTGTCATTTGGCCTTTCTGCCTGCATTTTGCCTGCAAGCAAACAAAAGTCAGAAATAGTTGCCTGGCTCATTTACAACATCAGCCAACAGCCAGGCAGCCAGTCAGCCTTGCTTTTCCTTGCTTTTCCTTGCCTTGCAATCAGTTTTGATATTTTTTACTGTAGTTTTTCCTGTCTTTGTGCTGTGTCTGTTTCCGCTTTGGACAGTGGACACTGGACAATGGACTGACGAATGACCTTGTCTCTAGAGAGAAACCTACTCTCTGTCTCTCTCTGTCTCCCTCTTGGGAGGTGGAGTCCACTGCTCACTTCCTGACCATTGATTTTCGTGAAGGGGTTACCCTACCCCTTTAGCATCCCCTAACTCTACTCGATTTATGGCAAAATGGAAACCTCTTTTTGGTTTGACCCCAAAACTTTTCTCCTATTTAGTTTTTTCATAGTTTTGTTTTGCTGCTGGAAAAGTTTTCGCTTGCTGCCAGCAGCATTCCGATTCAGCTGGGAATCAGCATTATCTTTTGTGTCTGTGTTTGTTTTGTGGGCTTGTGTGGGTTTAATCAGTGGATTTAATGTGGCATACGAGTGACGGACGTGACGCTATGTTATTGCAATTAAAATGTCCAAAAACCTGGGCCTGAAACAGACAGTTAACATTTCAAAAGGAAAACTTTGTGCCTGTCTCTCCCTCTTCCTCTTTCTCTCTTTCTCTCTCTCTTTGTTCTGTGCATTTTCCTGCAGGCGGAAGAAACTTATTATTATTCAGTTTTACACAAATTTGCACATGGGACTGACTCTGACTGGCAGCAGCATCCTTGTTGTACAACTGATTGATTTGAGGGGAGTCATCGAGTCGATTTGGCTCCTTCAGGCCATGAGGCAGGAGGCCAGAAGTGCCACTAACAGGCAGTGAGGCAATCAGAAGTGGAGGTGAAGTGGAGGCTAACAAAGCCCCAAAGACAAAGCGCGAACCGAAAGCACTCAACGATGAGGGGAAGGAGGAGCAGGAGTTACCCCCAAACTCGGCTTGTGTCAATCCTGGATGGTGGTGGTGAAGCCTGGCGGCAGCCACTTAATGAATGGGAAACGAAAGTCTTTCTAAACGCCGCAGAGATTGATGACGCACTTGATGCTGCCTCAGCTGCTCCGTTGACTCCTGCCACAGTGCCACACTGTGCCACTTCCCACTGACTCTGATGCTCACTCCGGAGCCGCCGTTTTGCGCTGTCCTCGCTTCCGTGTCGAGTGTCCTTTTTATATAGTCAGTCACTTGGTTGATCAGTGGAGTGGTCTTGTCGCTGTCTCTCTGCCTCTCTCGCTGCCTCTCTCTCT
Organism: Drosophila athabasca; assembly: GCA_008121215.1. NCBI lineage: Eukaryota > Metazoa > Arthropoda > Insecta > Diptera > Drosophilidae > Drosophila > Drosophila athabasca. The sequence goes on from CM017794.1 coordinate 48,953,864, forward strand.
CTGGTTCTCTCAGACTTTTCTGCACTTAACCAACATTTTGTCATTTTGACAGGGAACACATGGCCCTGCCCTGCCCTGTCCTCGTGGACTTGTGCCTGCCTCCTGCCACCTTCGCTAAAGTGCGGCCAAGTAAAAAATTTGCATACCCAGCAGAACAGCAGGAAAACTGAGAAAAAACCAGAGAAACCGAGAGAACGAGGTCTCGCATTGCAAGTATCTTTTGGCCCAAAAATTGTTACCATAAAACTGCCGCAATGATGAGACACCAACATTTTCTTTCTCGGTTTTTCTTAGGGGTTTAACTTTTACTTTTCACTTTTCTCAGTCTCTTTTTCTTTTCTTCTTTTTGGCATTTTCCGTTTCCCGTTCCCTTTCCCTTTCGCGTTCGCTCTTTTTGTATTGTATTTGTGTATTTTCTCGAAATTCATTGCCTGCTGCAGGGGCTGGGCTTATGTGGCGTATGCGTGATTTCTGTCAGGATTTCACTCTGCTGCGGCCCACATTCTGATTTGTGACAAAGTGAAACGATGAGTCGCGCTTTCCATCTCCAGCGCCTCATCAGAGGGCTTTTCCTTTGGGGGTTTTTTGTCATCAAATTTAAGGATCCAAAAGGCTCCTTAAACATGATAAATTTAGCTAATAAATTGTATGGCAATGGGAGACACAAGAGATACATTTAATAGGCATTGGGAAGCATTTAAGAAACCTCTGCATCTCTGCCACATTTCTGCCGAAATTCCCTTTAATTAAATTCCTTAAAATTCGACTTTCACTTAGGTCAATGACAGCTGTCAATCGTATCACCATTCGGGGACACAATTTGCCACGAGAAATGGTATTTCTGGCTACAAACCGCCCTCGACGGCGGCGTACAGGTGTAAGGTCCTCCAGGGGAGGGAAGGGTGTGCACAATTTGATTGAATTTGATTGTTGGAGGCCTCAAACTGTTGCTGACAGCTGAATAGAGGTGGGAAATTGTGTGACAGATGAGAGCCATGAGGGCCTTTAAAGTGATGCCAGTTTATGCTTTGGAATTTCCACAAATTCCTACACTTTCTCTTCAGGACTACCTTTCTCCACACACTCACAAAAAAATATCTAATTAAATTTCACGTTTTTCAAAGGGAAATAGTTTGCCGCTGATGGCAAACGAGCGAGCGAGCGAGTCCTGTGTGCACTTTGGGGGCGTCCTGGGGATTATGGCTGCCTCCTTCAAGTATTTGCATGAATAATGTGTATCTCTCTGGGAGGATATTCTTGGATATTAACCGAATTTTGTGCCTGATGCTAAAGTCCTTGGAAACCATTTCTGTTCCCCCTCTATTTGCAGCACAGTCAAAGGCCAAAGGTGGCGCTCAGGGCCATACGAGGACGAAGGACTATGCAAAGCTGAAACCGAAACCCAAAAGCCAAAAGCCGCCAAATTGCAACTGAAGAAGCAGCTTGCCACAGACTGAACGGAACGAGGCAACGAGGCAACGGGGCAGCAGCCAAGGAAGGGGAAGTGGAAGTGGCAGTGGAAGTGCCATTGGCAGTGTGGCTGCAACCTGTTCTCGAAGTCTAATTAAAAAGCACTGCACGGGAGGCTGCCTGCCGCAGATTGCTCATACGCCCCGTGGAACGCGAGTGCTTCTTACTGTCTTACTGTGTGTGTGTTTCGTGTCTGTGAGAGTGCACATAAATTTTGTTGGTAAAAATTAAAGCAAGGCCTCAAAGAATTACTTTGGGCATGCGGCTGCTGCAGCCACAACTGTTGCATGCAACATGGATGGCGAAAATCGGATTATACTCAATGTGGGCGGCATAAGGTAAGTGTTTTTCTCATACAATATTTAGAGATAATGTGGCAAATGGCCACAAATTGTGGCAGATTAACTGAAAGATAGAAAAAATCTCCTTTAATTGGAAATTTATGTTATCTTTTCCATAGATCTTTTTCCATAGAAAATGCGGAAAATTTAATTTAAAATACAATTTATTTAATAAAAAACTTCGAACGGAAGCCAAACAAATATTCAATTAGCAAAATGGCCAAAGAAATGTTGATCTAAATCCACAAAAAGAATTTTTTAAAAGCCAAAAATAGAAAAATGAAAAATATTCTCGTTATAAATGGGCAAAAAAGTTCTTCAATTAGGAAAATGGCAGAGAAAATTGATTAAAATTGTTACAAAATTTCATTAAAAAAGAGATAACAATTTATTTGAAATATTTATAAAGGAAAATACACTTAAATATCAATGCCCAAGGCTAATTAGTTTATTTTGCACAAAGGCAGGGAAATTTTTAAACAAAACCAAAATCTCAGAAACGAAAAACCGTTTCTAATCGAATAAAATTCACAAAATCCACAGAAGGCCTTGTAGATTTGTCCGTGAGATTGTTTGGCCCAAAACTTTTCCTTTTGCCATGAATTTGCCACTGAAACAGGCAGGATATTTAAAGCATTTTTCCACTGGGGAAAAGGAAGAAAGGAGAACTATTTTCCTTGTTTCTATTTACACACCGGACGTGGCCAAATCACGTCGCACATTTTGTTGATTTAATATATTCACAATAACAATATTTGCTTGGCCATGGACCAGCAGGCACCTACACGTATGGCCTCCCATGTGGGCCATGGATAGTGTTTTCCTTGCTGGCCAGGATATTGGCTGTCCGTAGGATAGTTCGAATGTGTTTCCGTCATTATTTGGGCAGAAACAATGGCCCCAGAGAGAGGGAGAAAGAGAGGGGGAGAAAGAGAGGGGGAGAGAGCCTTTTATCTTTGTGCCTGACAAAAACAGAAGAAAAAAACATCACACACAAAAATAGCAACAGGAAATGTGTAGACTGGCATTTCAGTATGTAATTTCATGTAAATAACTTTTTCTTCTTCTGGCTTTCATTTCGTAAGCCTCATCATCATCATTATCATCATCATCGTAATCATCATGCGAGGGACTTGGAGTCCTTGTCTGCTGCTTGAACGCACTTTTCTGGCTGAGAGCATTTATCCAGCTGCAGGTTTTTTCCCCTGTTTTCCCGTGTCTAGTTAATAATTTATGATTCGCTTAAGAGGGGCGGGGGCGGGTCTGAGGCACGATTAAAAATAAATCCTGTTCGGATTTGATGTTGAAATTTCCACGAAATAAATCCCTGTTTTTCGAATTTACATTTTCAATTACGCAAAACATAAATTTCAAGTGTTTTTCTTTCCGTTATTCTCTCTTTTTTTTGCTGTTAACCGTAGAACCACTCTGACCAACACAAAGCGGGTTAATTTTATTGCTGCCAACATATTTTGGGCTCTCGGTTAACCGCACTTTTTGAAAATTAACAATGCAATTGCTGCACACAAAAAAAAATAGATGCATCTCTCAAACGGAACCGCAACACTGACCACAAAAACAGAACAACAAAAAACAACAAATAAAACGAGTTGGAAAATCTATAAAAATGTGTAGGAAAATGCATTTGTGCGCCGTCTCCCACCCGTAAAACGCAAGGCCATTAAATTGACACATTTCTGTGGGGAAAAATAAAATATTATACCATACAAAGGATCACTTGAAAGCGAAGGGTTCGACGCGAGAATGCATGTATGTATTAGAGGGAGTTTTGGGAGAGTACAGACTAAAGGAATACCCTTTACTTGGGGTTTGTTTTGGGTAGAAGGAGAAGGAGAAAAATGTTTAGCAGTATATGGAAATCAGGTTAAGGATTTCCTTCATTCTTTCGTTCGATATAGGTTAGGTTAGGTTACCCCGGACGGCCCTCAACGGGTCCTCTCAAAGGCCAGAATGGCCCCTAGCTATCCGGATTTCGTATGGACCCTTACGAGGGTGTTTCTGAGGTTTTGAAGTCCCCTAGAATCGATGCAAGCAGTTTCCCTAGCGACCTCTTGGATATATATATAGATGTCTATATTTCTAATAAAGTAGAGCTCTATATCTTCCAAATTGTGGATGTCTCAGCCTATCCCAGATCCTAAAAGGGCATAAGAAAGTATTCAGTAATGTAGATAGGGGACTGAGCGTGGAAATCGGGGTAATCATTGGAATCTCTTGCCTGCGTCATACATACATATATTCCCTCCCTCTCTATCTCTATCTATCTATGTTAGAGGGGTATCAAAATGCCTTTAGTTTAGTACATTCTCGTACATTTAGTATAAAGCCGACATTTGCCATCTAAATGGATGAAAGCTTCGCTTCGGTTTCAGTTTCGTTTACAGTTTTGTGGACTGCAATGCGAGGTGGAGGGGTGGGCGGTTAGAGGGGAGGGGAGCGGTGTAGAACGTCTGTGGAAGTGAGTGTTGTAATATGTCACACTACTCGAATGCTTGTTTAAGCCCTCTGCAATGGCAATGCCGTCTGTGTGTGTGTGTGTGTGTGTGTTTGCGTCTCCTTCTAGGACGGACTCTCGTACACTTTTCCATAGCATACTTATGCGGGCTTCTCCACTCGGCTTCTCCTTCGTGTGCTGCTGCTGTCTTGACTGGCAGCCTGCTGTCAGCTTGCCGACGTTTTTAGCACACACATACACACACACATGCATTGTTTGCCAGAGAAATGCGTGTGCCTGTGTGTGTGTAAATAGAATACATTCTCATTCTATTGTAAGTATATTCTGCTGTAAGTTGTTTGCTATTTTCCTCCTTAAAAAACCTCGTGTCGCCTTTAACAGGAGAGAACACTGTAACAGAACTGTGTTTAAAATACTTGTGGCTGTCTACAAGGCAAAAGAGAGGGGGAGATGGGTGTGGGGGGGTATGTTTTCCTGGAATCAGGCTCTTAAGGAAAACAATTGAAATGCGAATCTGCTGAAACTTGACTTGAGTTGAGTTTTCCACATACCTTTGATGTTTCCTTGTGGCTTTAAACAAATCTTCGGTTTCCGTTTTTGGGTTAAATGAGGAATTAACTGAAAGTTTGCAGGATACTCAAGGATACTCAAGGCTAAACTTGCTCTTGGGCTGCTGAGAGCTTGCTTGTTGGCAAATTCCCTGGCTAATTGGTTTCCATTTCTGCCTTGTCTTGATTACCAATTTGATTGCCTCATTAGCATTAGAGAGGGATAATTGTACATAGATGAATTACGGGATGACAATATAGGCATATACATATGTATGTGCAGGATATAATGAGGTTTCCTTTGGCTCAATTGAAGCCTGGTTAATATCAATCGATTGAGCATAATCAGATGGGAGTTTAACCAGGGAATGGGCCTTCGAAAAGGATAGGGATTCTACTTTAGAAGCCCTACTTTAGAGACCTTCGAAAAGGATAGGGATTGTACTTTAGAAGCCTGTGAAAGACTTCCTCTAAGGAGGACTAAAAGGTTGCCCTTTGCGCCTAGTCATGTGCCCTGAAATTTAGTAAAAAATTACCAATCATCAGCTGCCTCTTCATTTTGCTTCAATCATAATGGAAATAATAAATTTATATTTCACAGAAACAGACCACAGCTCTCTCTCCCTCGCTCTCCCCCTCTAAACTCCCCATCTCTCTCTCTCTTTCGATGCGATGCTTATCATTTCTGATTACGCGGCATTTTTTGTCATAAAAGATCTCTCGTTTCTTTTCAGAAATGATTTTTGGGTTGGTTCTCTGTTCCAGCGGCAGCTCATCAACCCAGACAATTGCGCACTGATTGTATCTTTGAGATACAAACACACACACACACATACGCACACTGAAAGCTGGGGCAATAAAGTTTCCACTGTGGCACACACAGATACATTATCCTTAGCGCCTGCCGTTGGCTGTTTTGCTTGTGTTTGTGTTGCGTATTTCCGCTCTTTTGTTGCAAGCACGGGCCACCCTTCAATCTTTGTGTGGCATTGTGTGTGTGTGTGCGAGAGAATTAAACGAAATGGCTAATGAAAAGTTTAACAGTCAATAAATAAAACCAGCATCAACCATCAGAGAAAGGGAAAGGGATGCCAGATGGATGCTGCGGCCTTCCGCTCAATTTCATCTTCGAGGAGCTGGCACTAAGCAAATATTTGTGAATCCTTTTGTTTAGGTTTAATCCTTGTTTTGTGTCTAATATGAACTACAATTAAATGTAGTTTTACTACCAATTGAAAGTCCTCTCAACTGCAAGTCCTTGCTCCGCAAAAGTGTCCGCCTAGAAGGACTTTCTGCGGCAGAGAGACTCACAAAAGTGAAAGTAAAAGTGAAAGCACATGCAAAATGCAAATGTACGTGCCAGTTGCACGGTCGGTCTCAAGCGTGCCGCTTAGAAGCAAGTGCCCAAAGACAATGCCTCAAAGGGAGACCACACAAAAATACATCCAACAGACACAAAGGACCTACAGGAGGACCCACAGAGAGAGGGGGAGGCAGGGGGGCTGAGTGGGGCAGAGAAGCCTGACAAAACCACAGCCAACAAGAAGTACAAGCTACAAACAATTTAAAATCAACAGCTGTGCGCGTGTCCTGGCATCCTGGCGTTGAAAACTTGAAGTAGCAACTCGAAATTTTCCTTTTTTTCTCTGCGGTTAAAAAGAAAAACAATGAAAATGGGAAAGAGAGAAAGCAAGAGAGGGGGAGAGGAAGATGGCCAGTCGGAAATAGCGAAGTAATAAATAAATTTCCTGCTCTTTTGCTGTTTTATGTTTATTGTGGCTTCTGTGCCACATGCCCCAGTCGCTGCCCCTGCCCCTGCCCTGCCTAACGCTTCATTAACTTTTTGGCTTTTAATATACTCGGCGGCTGGACCCGAAATTTCCCACAGTCTATTTCCCCGCCCCGCACGCATTTCCTTCCAATCATCTGTGGCAACGTGCCCCATCCGTTGTTGTCACTCAGTCAGGCGTTCGTCCCACAAAGGGGGCGGGGCAAAGTGGGGGCTGGGATGCGTTTGTGGTCTGTGCCCCGAAATTGGAAAACATTTTCTGTTTCGTCTTTTTTTTTTTTAGCCAACTTCAGCAGAAAAAAGGGCCATAAAATAAATAAACAGTGAAAATGAAACGAGATCTGGGAACCAAAAAAAATTGGCCCATTTTTAACCCTTTTTGGGTGTCGAGGTGTAAGATTTTTTGGCGACACCACGCGACAAAAAGGTTACGAAAGATCTAAAGTTTTGATACGAAGAGAGCTAAGGATGATGATGATGGTAGTGGTGGTGTTCGGGCAAGAGATGATCAAACATTTGGCAGTTTTCTGGGCATTTTTTCATTTAATTTATGTAAATAGAAAATTAACAACTTTTAATGGGGATTCTTTGAGGGTTTTTCGAAAGATAAAAGAGAGGTTTGAAGTTGGTTTGCATTTGGCAGACATTTAATGTGGGAAATAGAATCCTTTCGCTTTACTGTTCTTTCAATGAACAGCAGATTTCATAGGTAATTGTCTAAAGTAATGAAAAAAAAGATGATGTAATGCAAATGTATCAAAATTTCTTAAGGATTCTAAAGCTTACATTCCAGGCTTACTAGAAAAGTTTCGTTTGCTCAATTTGGAGGACTAGAAATATCTCTAAGACGGGTTTGAAGGTTGGCTATTTCATTGAACACAGCTGTACATTTCTTCTCCTGCCACAAATGCGAAATAAGCCCCACAAATACTTGATTCAATTACAGAAATTCTACATTTTTTTTTGCTCCGAATAAACACAAACTTTAGCTCTTAATTGAAATACAAATATACATAGATGGGTACTTTGAACTTTTAACTATCCCAAAAACTTCCGCACAAGCAGTGTATAAATTTCTGCTAAGTAAACTCTTCAAACTGCCAGCCAAACAGCAACTAAACTCCACAGAGCAAGAGACAGAGAGAGAGAAAAAGGGAGAGAGAGAGGGAGGGAGAGCTCTTCTGGCAAGTCTGCCCTTGCCAAGCCCCTTCTAGGGTTAAATTAACCTTCTCTACGCATACTTTTTTTTACGCAGACACAGGCACAGGTCCTGTTTTTATATGCGTGGAGGAGGAAATTTTTTAACTTGCAACACAACAAGCTGTGGCGCACACACAAAAAATGAACAGAACCACAAAATCATATTGTAAAGCCATGTCAGGCTGCCACACAAACATACACTGAGAGAAAACGATGCTTAAGAAATGTTCTCTTGCTACCTTGGTATATTTTTTCAGTATTTTTATAGAGCCTTTCTAAGCTAAGCAGGCGGGGTATTTTTCTGGAATATTTAATGTTCACTTTATTTGTTTTTGTCCTCGTTACTTTTCAGTGTTGCAGTGTTGATGTTGTATGAACATATCTCTAGCTATTTCTATGCGTCCTTGCGCCAGGGTTTCCCTTTCACTTGCCATCACACTCCACTGCCTCCAGCTTCAGCCACTCCCCTCCCGCCCCTCCATTCGTTGAACATTCGTTGCGTGTGTTATTTTAACAGCAATTTTAATGAAGCGCGAAACCGTTGAAATACAATTTGTTAAGCTGAAGGGGAACCAAAAACCAACTCATGGATGTCTGAGCCAGAGAACAAAATGTATAACCGGGTAGACAGGATATCTGGACAGGAAGGGGCCAGGCTTTTCTTTTTCCTGGGCCCAAAATAAAAATGGCTTACAAACGCGCTTTGGGCCGCCTGTTTTCTGTTGTTACTTTGTGACTCGCGAACGCGTTTTGTTCGCGCGTTTGTGCGAGTTAATTAAAAAGGGTTCTGGCATCTTGCCCCACAAAGGACTCCCAGAGGGAAAGACCTGCACACGAAAGTCCTCCCTCAGATATATTTCCATGTTGTTTCATATCCTGGGCCTTTTTCAGCGAATCAGGAGTTATGGCTCAATTTGTTTCGGCTGAAAAATACGGCTTTGAAGGTGGCTTTTAGGGGGTCTCCTTAGAGAGAGTGGGAGAGGGCTCTCCTTTTGGGAGAGTAAAGTGTTTGGGGTTGCTATTCAAGGGCGGGTTTTGGGAGTAAGAGATTTAAGGTTCAAGTATGATCTATTTCTGCTTGGAAAACAAGGAAATGCCTGATTTAAAGGCGCAAATCTTTATCAAGGAACAACCGTTTATCAAACCCATTTAACCATTGAAAAACAACAGCAGATAAAACCTCCTAATGTCAAATACTCTTAAATCCCAGGGCTCTAAATGATTGGATGATTTTGGCTTTAATGTTTCACTCAAACCCAGGCCCAAGCCTTTTTAGCCATTCGCTTTTTATGGCATGCAACGACAAGGACTGCTGCTGCTGCTGTTGCTGTTGCTTTTAAGCAGCTCTGCTTGTACATGTTTCCAGCATCCTGCCTGCCAAAGGACGACATCTTTCGACGCTCTATGCTGTATGCTATCGCTCATTTTGGCCTGTTTTTTCCGTGTTCTGACTGTTTGCTTTGTGTTGGCTTTGTTTGCTGTTTTTAGCGTCTAGTGCAACGGCAGCAGCGGCAGCAGCAGCAGCAGCAGCAGCGCGGCTGCCTAAGCAAATATTTGAGCAAGTTAATAGCCAAGAGCCACGGCGCTATGGCGATGTTGATGGGCGATGATGCAGTGCCTGCTCGTAGTCTGCGTCTGGCTTTTGTGGCGCCTCCGGCATAGCCCGACAGCAACAGCAACAGCAGCAGCAGCAAAGAATAAGAGGGGTTTGGGCACCCATCAATGGCTTTTCTCACGCCAATGCGCAATACACTTCCACTTTATGCACATTTCCGGACTCTCGCGTGGCACACAAAAATGCGGGAGGCTGCCTGCCGCCTGCCTGCCTGCCTCTTGCATTTTGCGACATGTGTAACCGGAGGCAGAGCCCAGGGGTTGCCGGGGTGGCAAGGGGCAGGGCAAAACTAGAATGCAACAAAAGGCAGACGACGACGAGCCTGAAACTGAATCTGAGCCGCCGCCTGAGGATGATGCCTGCTCGCAACGTTTCCATTTGAAGTGGCATCAAAAGCCGTCATCGTTATCCCTGTTGCTGCTGTTGCACCATTGACGCTGCTATTGTTGTTGCATGTTGCTGCATGTTGTTGCGGCAATACCACATTTTTCTACCTTATTGACTGCAACGGCAGTTTGGCGCATTTTCATGCGATTAGCGTGGATGTGGCATGAAAATCGATAGCATCTGCTGCGGTTGAGGAAATTCACAGGATATTTGTGCTTAAAAATTGAAGAAATTCCGAGGCGGTTCCGGAGGAGAAGATAGCCACCATTAAGACGCTTTTTTATCGATAACTATCGAAGGAACTATCGAGGTGTACCCTCCACTTTGGGAAGCGTTGCTTTCCTCTAGTATTTTCCACTTTTTCTTCCTACATTTTCATCCCCGTTTTGCAGCTCTTCCATTCCACTGTGCCTAAATCGCATTACAGCCATAAAATGGCAATGTGTCTGTAAAAGCATTTAGCCTGCTTAACTTAGGTAATAGGGAAAGCGGAAAAGCGAAAGACGAGAGGGAGAGTGGAATGAAAGGAGTGGCCAGGGCGGGGCGGCTGTAGGTGGAGGGGAGTTCCCGGGCTTAGTGCTGACACATCCAGCAGCCGCCTTTTATAGGCAGTTTATTGGGTTAAGTGCGCTGCAATTGTGTGCATCTCAGTGTATATGTGTGTGTGTGCGTTTATCTGAATTCGATTTTTCACTTTGTGATGCTTAGCGGTTTCGGTGTGTGTTTTTCATGCGATTTGTGCGCGTTTTTAAACGCGTGAACTTTAAAAGTTGAAATTTTGCGTTGCCTACTTTTGGGGATTGCGTGTTTTTTGGGGTGGGGGATTTAAGCTGCTTTTGCTTTTCCTAGGAAATGGAAAATGTCTTGATCTGCCTTTACACTGCTAATCCCTGACAGGCCCGTCCCCTTATCCGTAATTTTCCTTTACCCTCTTCTCTCTGTCCCCTAAGCCTTTTGTTTACACTCCTCCTCCTCCCACCCTGGGCCTTTTTTGCCTTGCGCTTTATCCTTTTAGATTTTTAGTGATTTCTTTTTTTCTGTTTTACTGATATTTTTTTGCTTTCTTGTTGCTTTTTTTAATATTTTCTCTGGTCTTTTTTCTTTATTTGTCCCTTTGGCTTATCTGCGCCGTGTTCATGGCCATTTTCCGGCTAATGATCAAAGTGTTGGCATGGAACTCCCGCCATTCCTGCTGATGGGTTTGGTCCTTGTCCGTGTCCCAATGGGTTTCGTTTCGTTACTTTTCTAGCCATTTGGCGCTGCCTCTTCAGGCCTCCATCTCCATCGCCATCCCCAATCCATGCCATTCCATTCTGCCTCTCATAACAATGTAATCGAGTGTGCACACTGCGATAAAGTCGAATTGCCGGGCACTTGGTCTCCCGTGCCCGTGTCCGTGTCCGTGCAACGTTCAGTGGGGCAAGGAGAATGTTGCGGCAAATTGGGACGGACGCCTTTTGGCTGCTGCCTTTTCGAATGAAGTGCAAATTCTGAATTATAGTTTTTTTTTTGCGGTCGTCGGCGGCAGGATAATTAAAGCAAAGGATAGCAGAGTCTCTCTATCTCTCTCTCTCTCTCTCTGTCTCTTTCTATGTCGCTGTGGGAAATGATTTTCAATTATGGCCCGCACTCGAGCCTGAACTAAAAACTACAACGCTCGAGCGCACCTGTGCACGCGCTTCAATGCGCACGGCTGCGCTTTTTGGCAATCATCATTCCCACTCGCTTATCCACTCCTTTACTCCTTTGCTCCTGTTACTGTTCATCCCTTAACCCACTTCCGCACACACACACACACACTTCTTGGCCACCTGCCATTTTTCGGGGGTATTAAAATTGCCCCATGGATCATTTGCAATTTTAACAGTTTTTCTCTTCGTTTCATTCTCTGGCATTTTCCCCAGTTCTTTTTTTTTGTGAAGTTTTTCTTTGCTAGTTTTTCCATATTTGAATATGTATGAAATGCTGGCTGGATACCAAGCGAAAATCAATTTAAATAACTTTATACCATCTCCCAAAAAAAAAACACAACGGACGAGAGAGAATACAATAATTGCGTATACGCCGTGTAGGGCTTATGGAAATTTTTTCCACTTCAATTCGCTGGGAAACGGTAGCAAAAATCGAATTAAGTGTGAAATATATTCAAATGGCATAAAAAATGAGTGTGTCCGTGGAAACCATTTAAAAAGAATTACCAAGAATTTTGGATGGAATTTTTTCATGAATATATATATATATAAATCATACACAATTAATTAAGAGCCCGTGTGTGTGTGTTTGTGTGTATGTGTGCGATAGTGTGTCCTCTGTTTTATGGAGAGAGCCATACACCGGTTGTCACTTAAATATGCGAAACTTTTGCAGGACATCTCCTCTAACCCATAAATCTCTCTGCACTCTCTGGCCTCTGCATTTCGTAATGCATTTCCAGATGGCTCCAGGGGGTAGGGTAGGTGTGGGGGTTGTAGGGGGGTTGTAAAAGCAATTTGCTGGCATTGTAAAAATTGAAATACAAATTTTAAATAAATTGCAGACAAATGCGCTTATTCAATTTCGGAAAACAAAGTGGAAAATAAGAGGAAAACTTTTACCCAGCAGCCAAAAGCAAAGCAGAAGCAGCCGCAAAGCACTTGACACGCTCAGCTGCTGTCCAATCTAATGGACACAACCGTCTCTCTCTCTCTCTCTCTATCTATCTTTCTGGGGTGAGGCCCAGGATGTCCCTGCTGCTGCTGAGTCCTAGAAAATCCCCCAAACACCCCTACACACACACATACACGTATGACCAAAACAAAACGGAGGAAAATGCCAATAAATGCAAATAAATTTAAGCTTATTTCTCTGCTAGTTTTCCTCTGCTTTTCCCTTCCTCTCCTTCTCCTGTCTGTTGCTCACTTGCATGTACGAGTCTCTTTATATGCAAAAACAATCAATATTTCTCTCAGTGTGGCTTGTGTTTGCATTTCCTGGCTCTTTGGTTGTTTGGTGGATAAGCAAAATAATGACATTCGGTTCAAAGTGTGCCATAAACCATGCCAAGAAGCTATCCGACTACATCCTCGTACATGGGATCACACACATAAAAAGCCACTAGATTACAGAGCATGTGTACATGAGACTTATTGTGTAAGAAAATGGTTGGATAACGAGGGGTAGATGGATAGACTTTAATATCTGATGTGCTTTCTACTATAAAAAACAGTTTTCCTACAGAATCTTTAAGATTTTCTTCAAAAATATTGTATTTCAAAAGAGTTTTACACTTAAACAGAAATTAACCGAGTGGAAAAAACACAGAGACTGGCCAAAGATAATGAATCAATCTATATAGAATCCTATTGTGTGCTATATAGAAATGTAAATCGAGTAAATGTGAGCTTAAGGCTAACAGAGGAGATTGGCATCGACATTTAGAGCGCCTAAACGGAATGAACCCCTGCACTGGAGACTCCCTTCTTAGGAGTTCTTCTGTGGCACCTTCACAATGACGCTCTTGACCTCCGTGTAGTTGGAGAGCGCATACTCCCCGTTCTCACGGCCATGGCCGGACATCTTATATCCTCCGAACGGAGCCTGGGCAGCCAGGGCATTGTACGTGTTCACCCAGACGGTGCCGGCACGCAGGCCACCGACGATGTAGTTGGCCTTGTCCAGATCCTTGGTGAAGACAGCGGCGGCCAAGCCGTACTCCGAGTTGTTGGCACGCTCGATGACCTCGTCGAGCTTCTTGAAGCGAATCAGCTGCTGGACGGGGCCGAAGATCTCCTCGCGGGCAATGGTCATGTTGTCCTGGACATCGGCAAACACCGTGGGCTGAACAAAGTAGCCGGGAAGGCCTTCGGGACGGCTACCGCCGGCCACCAGCTTGGCGCCTTGCTGCTTTCCCTGCTTGATCATGCCAAGGATCTTCTCCATCTGCTCCTGGTTGACCTGGGGACCCTGCTCGGTGTTCAGATCGAAGGGATTGCCCACGGTCCTCTTCTTGGCGCGCTCTGCGCTGCGCTCCACGAACTCGTCGTAGATCTTATCCTCCACAAAGGTGCGAGAGCCGGCACAGCAGCACTGGCCCATGTTGAAGAACAGACCGAAGTGGGCCGTCTCCACGGCATAGTCCAGGTCCGAATCGGCGAGGATGATGTTGGGGGACTTGCCTCCCAACTCCAGGGTCACGCGCTTCAGATTGGTGTTTCCGGATGCCAATTGGATGAGCTTTCCCACATCCGTGGAGCCGGTAAAGGCCACCTTGTCGACATCGGCGTGATTGGCCAGGGCAGCACCAGCTCCACCGAAACCAGGCACCACATTAACCACACCCTCCGGGAAGCCAGCCTCCTTCACCAGCTGGGCAATGTACAGGGCCGTCAGGCAAGTCTGCTCGGCGGGCTTAAGGACGATGGTGTTGCCGGTGGCCAGTGCGGGTCCCAGTTTCCAGGCCATCATCAGAATGGGGAAGTTCCAGGGAATGATCTGGCCGCACACGCCCACGGGTTCGTGGCGGGTGTACGTGAAGAAATCACCGTCCATGGGGATGGTCTTGCCGTGGTTCTTGTCGGCCCAGCCGGCAAAGTAACGCAGATTCTTGATGGCCGTTGGGAGATCCACATTGTAGGACATGCTATAGGGTTTGCCATTGTCCAGGGTCTCCAAGCTCTACAGAACGGAAGAGTCGATTACTATCATTGAACTCTGATTGCAGTAGTCTAAGAACTTACAGCCAAGTAGACCTGATCCCTCTCCATTAGATCCGCCAATCGGTAGAGCAAACGACCGCGATCCGAAGCATCCATACGGCGCCATGGGGAACCCAGCCTGGAATGCATGAGAAATAGTCATAAATCACAATCCATTCATTGGATGTACCACTTCAATACTCACTTGAATGCCGCTCGGGCAGCCTTCACGGCAATGTCGATATCCTCCTTATCGCCACCCTGGATTTCAGCGATGACCTGCTCTGTGGTGGGGTTAATGGTTTCAAACGTTTTGCCCGATTTGCTCTTGTGCCACTCATTGTTGATGAACAGCTGTAAACGAGATAGTGGTTAGAATTACGGCCATATCATTTCCATAATCTGGCATATTGCATTTCTGTTCATATTACAAAGTTTCAATGAATGCCGCACCTCAATTTGATAAGCCCCCTGACTGTTTTTACCCCCAGTTGAATAATCATCTGACCGTTCGGTTAACAAGTGGACTACCTACACAGATAATGCCCCTCACTCCTCTATTTTTGTAATCTGAAACGTTTACCGGTTAACTGATTAGAATTGAAATGAAATGAGGCTCCACAACGCACGCCATCCCCCCAAGATGTAATACCTTTTATTATTATTTTTATTTTTACAATCAAATCTATCTGTACCCTCACGCGTGTGAATATATAAAACTTTCCGTCAAAACATACACGTGTATGTCTGCGACTAGGCTAGACGTTCGAACTGGTTTAGTTAGTAGACGCCCTTGTTTTTTTTTTTGTTTAAATTTAAAAGCAAAGCATAGACTTTCCATATCAAGCTGGGGGCAGACTTAAGAGAGGTTTTGGGTGATAAGACATGGAATATACCCATAAACAAAGTGTGAGTCAACCGATAAGAGTATCGGGTTGATTTTTGATATTGCTGATATTTTAGAGGTTTGTTCAATGATATACGTAAGAAGATCGCCCCGATATTTGCATGCAAAATCGAAACTTGTTCTACGAAATGTTTACTTTCCATATTCCTAACAATCTATTTATAATTGGAGGAAATGTCGTATCAATGCAAATAAAATTTCCTCGTTCTATAGCTAATAATCTGCTCATATTTCTGCAAATGCCAATCCCATTCAATACAGAAAAGGAAAAGCGATATTCTCCCTTTCATTGTCTCCTTAATATGTGATGAAAATAATCATTTCCCCAATCAATATTCTGGCAGAGTCCCCCATTCCATCTCTGCTTATGGCGCTTGCACTCCCATATGTAGGCATTATTGCAAATCTCCTGCCATATCTGAATGGGAATACTCATTGGTTTGGTTCAAAACGGACCCACAAACCAAACCACTTTCCCCCTCCTCCCCGATTCCAATTAAATCTAACGAACGCTGGGCTCTAATTGTCGCGCCAGGCACAAAAAACACGAACAAACTTGCAAAATCGCACAATTTATGCAAATTTCCCCCGCGGCATAAGCATACAAACAGCAAATGCGGAAAGAAGCCGCAAAACATGGAGCGCCACAGACAGAAGGAGTAGGAGGAGAGAGAGCGATATTGAGAGAACATTTGGCAAGAATTTAGCGACGCTGTGACATAACTAAGAAATGGAAAATAACGCAGCAGCAAGAATCACATATGAACGGGAGAGGGAGAGAGCGAGACCAGCAGCTGCGAAGCGACATGAGTCGCAGCTTTGATACCCTAGCAAATCAATCGCAGTTACATGATGAGGTTATCAGAGTGTGATTAAGTTTAGCCAGACCTTTGAGAAATACAGAAAACAAGTTTGTTGGACTATCCACAGCAAGAAAAAAATAAGCTCTCAAGGAATTAATTCTTCTCCTTACTTGTGTATCATATATCAATATCCCCTAAATACCCTAACAATTTCGGCGAGCGAGCACAGCAAGAAAAGAAGCAAAAACAGAAGCAGCAGCAGCAGCTGTACTCGTTCTAACAACAACAACTACAGCCGGCGACTGTTTTTGCTTTTGCGTTCTCTTTTGTCTATTTTGTGCTGGGCTCGCCTGCCTGTCGTAATCCCCTACAGCAGCTGGGACTTTCAACCAGATTTTACCCCACCGATATGCATTATGCATGGTGTGTACGTGATCAGAATATTGTGCGGGTCGAAACCAGTCCGTGTTTATTTGCTAATTTTTTTTTGGCAGCCCAAAACAAGAACAAAAACCAACACTTTAAAACTTAAGAACCTGATTTGGCGTTTATAGGGCATTAGAAATGAGACAACACCGAACCCAGAGAGTAAGAGAGGAGAGTGAGATGCAGAGCGAGTATCAGCTTCAGCTGCAGCTGCAGTCTCTTGTTGAAGGTCAAGTCAAAAACATGTTGGCACACGCTCTTTACGGTCGTTATCTCCACTTATTTGTGATAAGCGCGTTTTCACTTTTCGTATTATTATTCATTTGCGCACTTACTCCGGTATAGAGCACCTCCGGGGTGGTCTGGGGCTGAGGCAGGGCGGAGTAGTGGGCCACAGCTGCGGCAATGTTCTTGTTCTGCGAACGCAACAGGGCGCTGCCGGTCTTCAAAACGCGCTGCATGTTGTTGTTTTTTTGTTCGTTTCACGGGAATCGGGAATAGAAGCGGAGCCAAGAGCGAAACTATTGTTGAAGGCACGGCCGTCCACGGGCAACTGTAAAGCCGCCTCAACGCTGCCTCTCGCGAAAGCTATGTGAAAATATTTCAAGAGTCTCAGTAGAGATGAGTGCGTGACACGCAGGTACGAGAGTTCTTCAACAAAACACCACAGGTGCTAAGGAAAATATGCCATGGCAGTCGGTAAGTTCTCACGACATTAATTTCGTGCCTTAAAAACCCCCATCTCTGTGCCCCACTGATAATGACGAATGCTGGCGAGAGTAAAATGGCTTTATACAGCAAGATAGTGGGTTAGAAGAGAGCAGCGGCAGTCAGTATTTCTTGAGTGGAAGAGAATAAAAAGCATTCTCAAGTGCAGACCCTAGAATGGGAATACAATAAAAAAAATAAAAATAAAAGTATGAACAAAAATACATTAAATAAATTGCATTTGCATGTGGGACCAAAATTTGTATGCCAAAGAGGGATTACAGTGAAACAACTCTCAGCGGACATCAATAACAAAACAAGTGGGTGTACACTCTACAGACTACTCCCTGTACTTGTTGTAATATTGTTTACTAAAATGGTAGAGTGATAGATTATCTCTGCCAAGCCAAAAAGGAATAAATTATTATATGATTTATGAAAAAGAAAACTGGCGGAAAATATTTATTCCAAGATGATTTGTGAGTTTTTTCAAGATAAGAGGGAAAATCTAAAGAATTTCGTGAAATCAGGAAATTAAATTCTAACTTTAGAAAATAAATAAATAAGTATAAGCAACCTTATCAGCATTTATTTGTGTCAATCAATCAATATTCTTGGCACTCTTTCAACATTTCTCAACGTAAATTTCTCACTAAAAATATTCCACTCAAAATATTAGTTGGCCTTTGCCTACTTTTCGGCTGTCCGCGAAAATACGTTTTGCATTTATTTTGTTCATAACTCATTAAAAAGTTAGCTTGAAGGTAACACACTCGTAAATGTATTATTACATACATGTGTAAATGCAAAAGAGAGATAGATTGATATACTTGAATATTTATTTTAAGATTTCACTTTAAATTTGGGTAACCCCTGTCCAGGACACTCCGATCTTAGGAGTTTTTCTGCAACACCTTCATAATGACACTCTTGACCTCCGTATAGTTGGAGAGCGCATACTCCCCGTTCTCACGGCCCAGACCGGACATCTTGTAACCTCCGAAGGGTGCCTGGCAGGGCAGGACATTGTACGTATTCACCCAGACGGTGCCGGCACGCAGGCCATTGACAATGTAATTGGCCTTGTCCAGATCCTTGGTGAAGACAGCAGCGGCCAGGCCGTATTTCGAGTTGTTGGCACGCTCGATGACCTCGTCGAGCTTCTTGAAGCGAATAATCTGCTGGACGGGGCCGAAGATCTCCTCGCGGGCAATTATCATATCGTCCTTGACATCGGCGAACACCGTGGGCTGGATAAAGTATCCCTCACCCTCGGCACGCTCACCGCCGGCCACCAGCTTGGCGCCCTGCTCCTTGCCCTGCTCGATCATACCAAGGATCTTCTCCATCTGCTCCTCGTTGACCTGGGGACCCTGCTCGGTTTTCACATCGAAGGGATTGCCCACGGTCCTCTTCTTGGCGCGCTCTGCGCTGCGTTCCACGAACTCGTCGTAGATCTTATCCTCCACAAAGGTGCGAGAGCCGGCACAGCAGCACTGGCCCATGTTGAAGAAGAGCGCGAAGTGGGCCGTCTCCACGGCGTATTCCAGGTCCGAGTCGGCGAGGATGATGTTTGGGGACTTGCCTCCCAACTCCAGGGTCACGCGCTTCAGGTTCGTGCAGCCGGATTGCTGTTGAATAAGCTTTCCCACTTCCGTGGAGCCGGTGAAGGCCACTTTGTCGACACCTTTGTGATTGGCCAGGGCAGCGCCGGCATTTCCGTAACCAGGCACCACATTGACCACACCTGGCGGGAAGCCAGCCTCCTTCGCCAACTGCGCAATGTACAGGGCTGTCAGAGGGGTCTGCTCGGCCGGTTTTAGGATAATAGTGTTGCCGGTGGCCAGGGCGGGTCCCAGTTTCCAGGCCATCATCAGAATGGGGAAATTCCAGGGAATGATCTGACCGCACACGCCCACGGGTTCGTGGCGGGTGTACGTGAAGAAATCCCCGTCTATGGGGATGGTCTTGCCATGGTTCTTGTCGGCCCAGCCGGCAAAGTAGCGCAGACACTTGATGGACATCGGGAGATCCACATTGTAGGACATGAAGTAGGGTTTGCCATTGTCCAGGGTCTCCAAACTCTGCAAGAAAAGATGGTTGATTACTACCACTAACCTATCGTTCAATCTAAAAACTTACAGCCAAGTAGACGATGTCCTGTTCTATAAGATCCGCCAATCGGTACATCAGACGACCGCGATCCGAAGCATCCATACGACGCCATGGGGAACCCAGTCTGGAATGCATCAGATATAGTCACAAATCATTCATTGGATGTACCATCCCCCTGGAGTACTCACTTGAATGCCGCTCGGGCAGCCTTCACTGCCATATCGATGTCCTCCTTGTCGCCAGCCTGGACTTCAGCGATGGTCTCCTCTGTGGTGGGGTTAATGGTTCCAAAAGCTTTTCCCGATTTGCTCTTGTGCCACTCATTGTTGATGAAAATCTGTAAAGGTTAGAGTCCATTTAATAATTATCTGATTGTTCAGTTCGCAGATAATGCCCCTCCTTATCTATTTGCACACTTACATCAGTGAAGCACACCTTCGGCTCGGTGTCGGGCTTGGGCAGGGCGGCGGAGTAGTGGGCCACAGCTGGAGCAATTTTCTTGCTCCGCGCACGAAACAGAGCTTGGGCGATTTTCGAAACGCGCTGCATGGTTTATTTGTGTTGTTTTTACCGAAAAAGGAACGGGTCAAAATTTAAAAATTTATGTTGAAAATTTGTCCTGAAAAGTAGAAATGGATGTGGGGAATAGATTTAATGATGTATTTTCAAATGCTACATTGATCCATGAAATAAAAATACTACAATTGGGGAAAATATTGTCACAAATGGGCGAACCCAGTAGGCTGACCTTTAAGGTCATGTCAGATTATAGAAAAATAGTTGGTCTTGGTTCAGAGTCTCGGAAAATAAAGTTTTCCTTCCTGTATAGTTGAAAATACTCTCTGATTTTATATTCTTCCTATTTCCAAGATAATTTGCGAGTTTTCTCAGATAAGAGATCTAAAGAATTGCGTAATATCAGGAAATTTAAATATTCAAAAATAGTTTAATAAACATTTGTGTCATTCATCTGTGTCTTTAGGATGCTCTCAATGTTATTTTTTGCCCACTTAATATTCCACTCAATATTCAGTTCTTTTTCCAGTCCAAATATGAATTTTCCTTTGCCTACGTTTGGGCTGTCAGCGAAAATGCATGCAAGCCGGGAAATTAATGGCCCCCAAATGGATTTTGTTTGTCCATAATTCATTGAAAGCGATTTGGGACAATTTGTCAAATGCTCGGCGGTTTGCTCCACTCGTAAATGTATGCCACTCGTAAATTGAAAGCTCAGCGCAGCTGTCAAGTGAATCACGCATACGCAACGTTGCGTTGGCCGGCATCAAAATCAGAAGCAGAACAAAACACAGAGAGAGAGAATCCAATCACTGACGGGGAAAAAACTAATTCGATGCACGAAAATACTATGCAATTCAGAATCCGACGAGAGTAAACATTGCGTGCGTATGCGTGTGTGTGCGTTCGATTCTGGGCCAATTACCATCGTCAAACAGCCGAAATAAACTTTAATGGCTATTGTTATGCGTCGGACCCTGTTATTGATGATTCTGTTTTGTGGCTGTGCAGGGGGAGGGGGAAGGGGTGGTGGTGGTGTTGTGAGTGCTGCTGTCCTCTGCGGAATGAAATATTTAATAACCGACGAGAGAGAACAAACAGTTTGGCATAAAAATCACATTTCATATGGACAGCAGCGGCAGCAGGACTCTCGGCATTGCTCTGGTCTCTGCAGGACACGCACTTAAATGTCAGTGATTGCAGGACCCTCTACCCATTCCCGAAAGTGTGTGGGTGGGCTGTGGGTTATAAATGTGCAGAATGAAATTTACAACAAATTGTTGGCAATGACTTTCAATTGAATTCAATTACGCCTGGTGGGAGTTGTTGTCGTCGTTGTCGGTGTCCTTGTTGTCCTTTCTTCCACATGCGAAAGCGAGTGCGAGTACTCGTATAATTTTATGGATGATTACGTAAATTAAGTTTGGCTTTCATGCGGCTGCGATGATATGTCTGTGTGTATTTATGGCAGGTGTGTAATCGAGGTGGAAATATGATTAACACCGATACCGATTCTTCCCCTTCGGTTTTATGCTCTGCCATGGATGCTCTCTCAAAACCCCAGAATAATTTACAAATAATTCACAAATATTATTTTCATTGGTCCGGAATGTGCTCGCTGGCCTCAAAAGGAATGTTAATTATGTTGAAACTTTTGCTGTGAAAATTCCTATAAAATATTTGCAATGCATTTCCCACCAAACATTCCTTTGATTTCTGTCTTTTGATTTTAATTGAAATATTTCACAAACATTTATTTGTTTTCCGACCTTCACTTTAATTGCCATCGCCAAAAGGGGAGGGGCTTCTGGCCTATATTCTGGCCAACGAACGAACATGTGGTTCGTTCTCACACGGAATTATTACCATATTTCAGGCCATTAACAAGCAGAAACCCTGTCCATGTGCCTGCCAGGAGCAGAAGTTTTAGATTGACTTTCGTTTGCTTAGGCAAAAGATCAACAAATGCCAGAAAGGATAAATAGAAAATCCATCAATTTTGTGCGGTAATCATCTCTGCCTGTCAAAGGTTACATCAAACAAAGGAAACTCTAGCCCCCACTTTGGGGCAAAACAAAACGAAAAAAAAAAAATGAAAGAAAAACCAGAGGAAATTCCAGGATGGGAAAAAAGGGCAAAAACTGTAGTGAAATGTATGCAAATGGCTTATGCTTATGGCTGGGGGTTTTTGCTTACACTTGCTTGACCCTTTGCAGGGCTCCCTCCTCTCCCCCGCCCCCTCTGTTTTTATGGCTCACTCTTTAGGAGTCGTGTTACCCCTGCAGGAAGGAGAGGGTCAGGAGTTATGGCTTAAGTAATTTGTTAAGTTATTAGGTGGCCCACATGGCGTATGCGCATTGCGTATTAGTAATTCCCATGCAAATGCCCTGCCATGGCCACAGAATTTATGTCCTTTTTCTTGTTTATCCCTTTTTGCAGATATGAAACCTACAAGGCAACGCTCAAGAAAATCCCCGCAACACGCCTCTCCCGACTGACCGAAGCGCTGGCCAACTACGATCCGGTACTTAATGAATACTTCTTCGATCGCCATCCCGGTGTGTTCACCCAAATCCTCAACTATTACAGGTGAGTCCTTGGGGGTCTTTGGGGGGTGGGGAGACTGTGAATGCTAATTAAGTTGCTGCTGCTGGCGAAAGGTGCTTTTGGACGTGCAACGACTCTGAAATGTGGGGAATGGACTCCGTCCTCTGAATGGTAATTACAGCATTTAACCGAAGGATGTTTTGGCATTTCAATTTCTGTTGCCTTTGCCGCGCAATGATTATCCTCCTGCTGATTAATGGCAGTCAACAAACATATCATTGCGAGTGGGTGGGGGGTGTATTCCTTTGATGAATAAACAAACTAATATTTTAATTGCTGCAAAAACAAACCCCGCGCTCTACCGAAAGACGAGAAACATTAATCTCAACTTTTGGTAGCTGCACAAACTTTGATACAACACTTTTCCCGGGCGGTCATTAGCGGGCTCATTTATCTTCGGGCTCCGGGCTCTCGCGATGACTTAAGTTGTTTAAAATTAATGAAACTTTGTTTTGGCCATCTCCACCTGCTGGCTGGCTGGCTGGCTGGTGCAGCTGCAAAAGAAGATACAACGCTGTCAGCAGCATCGCAGCATCCCATGGCTACGTCTTCATTGATTGGACAGCAATCCCCAGTCCCCCATCGCCCATCGTTCCCATCCATAGCTCACGGGGCCTTTGGCCAAACAGTTTTCCAACTCAATTAACCAGGCACTCACCCCCCACAAACCCCTCGCTACCCTCTGCAGACCCCTCGGAAAATGGTGTCAAAAGAGGGCAAGCAGGAGAGCAAAAAAATGGTGCAACATCCAGGGTTGATTGGATATGAAACTGAGTCCTCGGGGGGCAAGGATTCCCCTCCATTATACAGTATCCTGAGAGAAGGGAAGGGGAGGGTGTTGTATAATCAAATTATGCACGCACCAAAAGCTACAGACAATTTCTGGGTGTGTGTGAGAGGATTTCACATTCATATTGATAAGAGCTGAGTGGAATTGACGGTGCAGCACAAATTAGATGGCAAAAACGTGCGATAAGATACGTTTCTTTATCGATTACTTATCGGTGGGATGATGAAAGTCAAGGGGGAAATGGAAAATCCAGACAATGTAAAGTAAAGTTTATATTTGGGAGACGATTTGAAGGCGATGTTGATTAGAGGTTAGGTTAAGATGTGTTTAGATCTTAAAAGAAAAGTCTAGACACTTGCGGGTAGAGGTTGAATTAATACTAATCTATATTCCGGAAATCTGGGTCTTATATGTAATTTTACAATGAGAGATGGGTGCAATTTTGTATTCTATTCTTAGCGCTAGACCCACGGAACGGGTGCATCGGTACTGCGAGTGGCCAAGATGAGAATTTTGAACTGTTTTCTTAGGGTTTCTTAAGTTAAGAGATACAAAAGTTAAGTAAAAAGTGACTTATTCTTAAAGTTACCCTTCAAGTCCATTAACATTTACTCCTTCTTATGGTAAACCCCATAATCAACACATTTTACATTATAAATAATGGTGTTGCACAGCACAGACCGCCTGCAGTTCCCTTGGCAACTGCATTGTCCATTGTTTTCCCACTTTTCTTGCACGAAATTAAAGCAAAAGTCGCGCAGAACCCAATCGATGGGTCATTATTTATGCACAGTTAAGCGCAGAGCCTCCTTATATGCGGCCGATCGGCGGCTGGTGGTGCGGCAAGTGCTGCATGGGGCAACCGGAAGGTCAGCTATAAATATTGATTGTATTGGTTGCATCGCTGGCAGCCGTTGCGTATGCGTTATATTTTGTATGGACAATTGATGAGAGGACAACAAAAGGCGGCAGGCGAATGACCAAAAAGTGTAGTTTTTGGGGACAGGGTAAATATGGTAAAGGTGTGTGGGAGGCGGGCTTTTGGGGGGCGGGCATTTATGAGTGGTTTTTATGGTGGAAACCAATTACCGATTCGCGGCTAAAGAATTATGGCGAAAAGCCCTCAAAATGACTGCAGCGCACTTCGAAGGATTAAAAAGGTACAGGATGATGGCAGATAAAGGGACAAGGATGCAACTAAAGGATACCCTGTACGGCATAGGTCCATGATGGATACATGTAAATATCTTTGAAAGGTTTCTTGAAAAGTAAAAGCATTATATCTATCCTTAAACTTCTTCCAAAGAAACTATCATTCTTTGCCCTCCTACTCAACCCTGCCCACCTTTTTACAGGGTATTTTGGCTCACAAAAACCGTACGTATTGCATCCATTAAAATGAGCGTGCAAAATTGTCCGGCGGTCATGTCAAAATGTCAAAGCCGTGGTGGACAATTGCAGAGGCAGAACCTCGTGGAGGAGGATCAGGTTCTGGTTCCCATCATGAAATCCGCAATTTGCAAGTCCGCAGGCAGTCACCAGGAGCGGAGAATAGTGCGGGGGCTCCCTCCCGCTCCTTCGCTTTTTTACAATATTTTTTCCAAGGCATTTCGTGTAACGAAATGATTTTTAACAAGCGCACAAAAGCGCTGCCCCAACCAACACGAAAGCGAAAAAGTTGCACAGCACCGAAAAAAAGGGACATTCAGGATATGCACACGTGGTGCACACACATGGAGTATGTGTGTGTGTGTGTGTGGGTGGGCAGGGGGGTAAAGATATCATCTGGGCACCGCTCTCCCCCTTACCACTCTCATGGCCCTGTCCAGCAGCTGATATGGCATTACAAGTTGGCCAACAACTGCAGACAAGGACACGGGGACTGGGTCTATCCGCCCTGCCACTCTCGCTCTCGCTATCCCCTTTGCGGGAGTTCCCCTTGCAGCCATTTACTGTAATTTCCACACACAGAAACCAGAAGAATGCAAGGGTTACCGAAGCGTCAGATGCCCTTTGTTTGCCTGAAAGGTATGTGATGTAGTGGAAGGGATGGCACCCGTTTTGAAAGGGTACACAAATTGTTACACATGTAGGGAGGGGGAGGGCCATGAGCTGTGCCACACGATGGCCACATGAACAGAACAATGGCCAAGGCAGCAGGAGGAGGAGGAAAAGGAGGAGGAGGAGGAGCAGCTGGAGCAGCAGGAGGAGGAGGAGCAGGGGGGGAGCATTATGAATATGCCACTGGCTGCAGAAAGGAGAGGTGATGTCCGTGTGTGCCTCTCCTCACACATCTACCTGCCATGCATATGCAATGGATACGAATGCACCTACACTTCTCCAGGATTCTCCGCAATTTGTAGCCACAATGTCAGGACGTGCCATTTTGGCCATAATAATACGAGAGTATTCCAAGGACTGATGTGGCTTAAACGGGATGCCAGGGGCAAAGTCCATGAATTTGTTTAGAGACAGGATCCTGAAAGGAGGGAGTGAGAGATGCTTTAATTGCTTTGACCTAATGACATGCTCGGACAAACAGGATACCACACTCTGGCTCTATGGATTGGCCAATTTGAGGCCATGAAATGGAAGAAGAATTCATTCGAATTTACTACGAAAATAGAGACAAAATCTATACCTAATTAGGGTTTAATTAAGGTTTAATTATCTCCTATTCTCTCTCTCTGAACAGAACTGGAAAACTGCACTATCCGACCGATGTGTGTGGCCCTTTGTTCGAGGAGGAGCTGGAGTTCTGGGGCCTCGACTCGAATCAGGTAGAGCCCTGCTGTTGGTCAACCTATAGCATACATCGCGATACGCAAGTGAGTACACAAAACCACAATCTTGAGATGATATAGCCTATCCTTAATGTTGTTTCAACCCATAGAACACCTTAGCCATATTAGATAAGCTAGATATTGAAAATGAGAAGCCCACGGAGGAGCAGATAG
Source organism: Drosophila athabasca (assembly GCA_008121215.1). Classification (NCBI taxonomy): domain Eukaryota; kingdom Metazoa; phylum Arthropoda; class Insecta; order Diptera; family Drosophilidae; genus Drosophila; species Drosophila athabasca. Next base: position 48,980,192 of record CM017794.1, read on the forward strand.
CCCGACTATTTGGCTTTGAGGAGGCATTGAGCAACGGCGAGCTTAACTGCTGGCAACGTCTGAAACCCAAGATCTGGGCCATGTTCGATGAGCCCTCAAGTTCCACAGGGGCAAAGGTAGGACCACACTAGTGAATCCTTTGAGGCAAATACTAATCCTGGCGTTCCTTTAGATCGTTGCTGGCATGTCGGTTTTCTTTATATTTGTTTCTGTGATATCATTCTGCCTGAAGACCCATCCCGGCTTCCGTGTGGATCTACCCGTCACCCACAATGGACACGGAGGATACAGTGGCCATGGGAGCTCCCATCCGCACGGACATGACCCCCTGGGGGAACCACAGACGACGCATCAGTATCATCAGCACAGCATTACGCCGCCCAGCGGCAGCATCGGGCCCACCTTTCGTGTCACGAACTACACGAGCTACAGCAGCGGCAACCTCACAGCCGCCCAGGCCACGCCCATAGCCAGCATCAAGGGCAACCAGAGGCAGCGCCTGAAACGAGACCTAAATGGGAGTGCCATAAATGAATTTATCGAGGATCAGCTGATGGGAAACAATGGACGACGACAGCATGGATGGATCGAGACGTACGGGCAGCCCCATGAGGCGTTCTTCTATGTGGAACTGGTGTGCAATGTGTGGTTCTTCATTGAAGTTATCATTCGATTGATTGTGAGTTGTGCTGGCAGATAAAACCACTCAGGATTCACACTTCATCTCCATCTCCTGCTCTTTAGGTGTCTCCCAATCTGTGGCAGTTCATCAAATCCCCGGTGAACATCATTGACTTTACGGCCACATTGAGCTTCTACACCGATGTGATGCAGCGGATGGGCGAGTACACGGGTCTCCTGGAGGCCTTCTCTATCGTGCGGATAATGCGGCTGTTCAAGCTGACGCGCCATTCGCCCGGACTGCGCATTCTCATCCACACGTTCAAGGCCTCGGCCAAGGAGCTCACGCTGCTCGTCTTCTTCCTCGTCCTGGGCATCGTGTTCTTTGCGAGTCTCGCTTACTATGCCGAGAAGTTGCAGGTGAGTGGAGGTGACAGGTTTCCTTTGAGAGTAGTTGTGTCTGATGATGGTCCTTCTTCCACGCGACAGGACAACCCGGACAACCAGTTCAAGAGCATCCCATTGGGCCTGTGGTGGGCGATTGTGACCATGACCACGGTGGGCTATGGCGATGTGGCGCCCAAAACCTATCCGGGCATGTTCGTGGGTGCTCTGTGCGCTCTCGCTGGTGTCCTGACCATCGCCCTACCCGTACCTGTTATCGTTAGCAACTTCTCCATGTTCTATTCCCACACCCAGGTGAGTGCACACAGACAGGATCTCCCCGTTTAAACTCCTGTTTACTCTCCCCCTCTCCCTCTTCTCTGTGTGTCCACAGGCCCGCTCGAAGCTGCCCAAAAAGCGGCGTCGCGTCCTGCCCGTGGAGCAGCCGCGTCGCAAACGGGAACCAACGGCCCCGCACCGCGGACGGACGAACGCCATTAAACAAACGCCGCCCACTGTGCCTGGAATGGTGGGTGGTGGCGGTCCAGCTGGCGGGGGAGGCGGGGGCCATGCTGCGGGCCATCCGGCGGCAGCAGCGCCCATGTTCAAGGATGCATTCGGTGGTGCTAAAATTGGTGAGTACCCATGGAAGGATACCCCTTTAATGGAGGGGGAAGTATAGAACATTATGTCCTTCCGATAGAACTAATTGTATACCATGTTAAAACTTCGATGGCATCCAAAATTCTAGAGATTCCGCTGTAATTTGACACAATGATGTATCTAGATTTTATCTAACTAAATTCTAAAAGTAATGGGTACTTTATAGTCGATAAAAACACGACTATATTCCTTCCTCTCGCTCCCTTTGATAGTTTTATAATTTGTTGTCCTGTGTTTTTGCTTTGCTTTTTGGCCTGCAGATGTTTAGAGGCAGCCTCACAGACAACGCACACAGATACACACAGACACTGCAAACATTTAACACACACAAACACACATACATATGCTCTGCTGTACTGCAATGCCCTGCCCAACCACTACTCTCTCCTCTTGCTCCTGGGGGCCAAACTAATTTCATTCAATTTCTTGTTTAATTATTTTATTATTTATGCACCCTTCAGTGGGCGAGGAGTCAGCTGTTATTTAGCATTTACTACCGCCGCCGCCTACCCTCTGGAGAGACCTGCCCTGTCCACCCCCTGGCCCCCTGCCCTGCCCCCTGGGGTCCTGCCATGTAGTAAATTTCCATTTTACTGATTATTCAAAAGCATTCCGGTCCACGCAGAACCAGGTCCGAGTCCAGAGTGAGGGCCAGGTTCAGAGGACAAGGACGACAGAGGCAGCCAGCCAGGCAGGCAGCACATGTGATGTGGTGGCGCCTCCGGGCAGCAGTACTTTAGTTGATATATCATACACTCAGCCAAGACACAAGATTTTCCCTCCTGCAGCCTGCAGCGTGCATCATGCATCGTCCTGCAGTTGCACTACAAATTTTGGTTTCAAGAAATTGAGAAATTTAGTGAAAGGTTATAAATCTGATGTCCTGCTAGGATTTATAATCCCTCTTTGCGTTTATTTAAGGCTCTCATGTTGGCAGAGAACTCTCCTCTCTGCTCTGCTCTCCTCTTAAGTGGAGTCCATTAATGATGGGATTTGTGACACAAGATCCAGTGTTGGTTATTTATGGTGTTTATTCAAGAGACGAAATGTTTATTAATGTTGGCAGAGCAGGGTTTATGCTTTAGAAATCAAATAAGATTTATGATAAGTAAAATACCCCTCAGGGAAGTGATAGAATGAGATGAGATTGATAGGGAATCGATGAGATTGAAATGAGAATTAAGTGGAAGTCAGTAAAGCAGATAGAAAAGTAAGGATTATCTTAAGGAATCTAAGGATTCCATCAATAGAGAACCAAAATACCAGAATGTGACTTCAACATATCATTCTATAGGTCAAAAAAATCCTCTGGAAAGAAAAGTAAAGATTATATTGAGAAATCTAGAAAAATACCAGAATGCATATCATTCTATAGGTCCAAGAAATCTTCTAGAAACTAGGCACGCACTAAGATATATTTCTATATATATTATTTAGTTTAAAACTCTTTTAATTTTACAAAAATTATCATCCGGAACATAAGAGATTTATTTTCTTCATTTTTAATCACTTTTGAATCCCTCTTTCCCCATTAACATTTGTTCATTTGGAAAACAATTTAATTTTCCGAAAAATTAATCCTTTCTTTGTGTTCTTTGAGCTATATTTATTGTCTGTATCTTTGGGTCATTAACTAATTTAAAAAATTAAAACCTCATTTCTGTTTTTTATAATATTCGATTAAATTTTGATGTGGCTGCCCATTTGCTGTTTTAATTCCTTGATTTGTTCTTTGATGTTGGATTATAATGCCAGTAATATCGTATTATACTAATTGTGTGTGTTTGTGTGTTCGTACTCGTATATGTCTATGTCTATGTATATGTATAACTATGCGTCCTTTGTGCGTGCTGACCCACCCACCAACCACCACCACCACCACCAATACCAACACCACCACCGCTGCCTGGCAGGCACTGTGAATGTGAATGGCGTCAATGTCATTGGCCTGCAACATCCGCATACGCATCCACATTCGCATCCACATCCGCATAAGCAACCGTTGCCGCCACCGATGACGACGATGACTACGTCACCGACGACAGCGATGACAACGACCTATCAAGTGCCTCTGCCACACCAGCAGCCCATCCACAACGCCCACAGCCATGCCCATGCCCATGGCCATGCCTTTGCCCCGGGCTGTGGCTCGGGCTATGCATCGACGATGACGTCAACTACCGCCGCCTCGGCAGCAGCTGTGGCCACAGTTGCCGCCGCTGCCGCTGCTGCTGCAGCCTCTGCGGGTCCCTCGTTCATCAGTTGTAAGTGTAGTCCTGTCTCTCTTGCTCCCCCCCAGTATATGTATCTACCCATCTCCCACTCTCTCTCTATGTCTTACTCTTCCTCTGTTTTTGTCTCTGTCTCTCTCTGTCTCTCTGTTGCATGCCGCACGTGTAGAATTGTAGGCGAGAAATAAGAAAATATCCTTTTAATGCCTGCATAAGAACTTTTTATGAGCTTGCAACAATTAGTCGAGGCGGAGGCATGCCCCCTTTTCTGGCTTGTTAAAATTTATCGCATGCTATAAATTTGTGCCCGAGTGTCATAACTTTGTCACTCGACGCCGACTCCGACTTTCAGTCAATAAAAAAGGAAAAAATGAGGGAAAACTTTTTACGTTTATTTGCATATTAAAAGCTTTTCGGGGGAAAAACTCGACACTCCTTTTTATTTTCGGGCATTTAACTTTAATTGCAATTTTATTATGCTCTCCCGAAAATCCTTTTTATGTCATATTTCAAAATGGACACACGGCACAGTCACACCCAAAAGTATTCGCTCACCCGCACACACACACATGGAAATAAAGTTCCATTTATCGTCAAAACAAATTGAAAAAGTTTTTCCATTTGCTGGACCTGGACCCCACGTAACCGTCCACTGGAAAAGCACTGGAAAACCATCTAACCCCCAGTAGGGGAAAAACCTGTCGAAAAAAAATTACTACAAGTATGCATATACATATATATGTGTGTATGTGTATGTGTATGTACTTGTATAATGTGGAAACCTGTGGGGCTGTGTGAAAATTTTTTATGCAGCCTGAAGTGCATTTTAATTAAAGAGCCACAAAAGGCTCAAGGGTGCAAGTCCATGCCTCGCCTCGACTCATTTCTTTCAGGAAAACTTCAGCAGAGCAGAGGGAAAACGTGGGGAAAAGGCCAAGCGGAAGGCAGTTTTGCGGCTCTGAAGGCGATTAATTTCTTGAGCCACTTTTTCCAGCTTATGAAAAGTGCAAGGAAAAAAGAATTACGAAAATCCTGTCGAAAAGTTGAAAGTTCCTAAGCTGAAAATTGTTTAAATGTTTGACATGGCCAAGGATCGAGGAAAAAATGTAATGAGGAATTACGTATAAGAGTTAGTCGGACTTATCGGAAAAGCCAGTCTTTTCCAGTCTCTCTCTATAATTAACACTCTTCTAAAACTGACTTTTATTCACACTTTCTTGCCACTTTTAAGCATAGTTTTGTGCCATTTCAAGGTTTTTTCTTTGCTCTAAAAAATTCCAAAAGAAAAATTCCTAACAATTTTCCCGAAAAATGTAATTATAAAGTGTTGTCTTTGTTCGCCGGCTTTCCGTTCCGCCGCTGCTGGTGCGTGAAAAATGCAGAGTGCAGAGGAAACTTTTATAAGCCGCTTAAAAGACACAACTTGCCCCATTTCCGGTGTGCACTTTGGCACGTCTTGTGGCGCCAAAGCTGTCAGAGGGGGGGCAAAATGACGTTTCGCTGTTAGCCGGAAGTGCAGGTGCCGCTGACATTTGGCAGGGGCTTCTGCACTTCCAGCACTTCTTTGAGTCAACGTCTGAGCTGCTTTGCATTATGTGAAGGTGTTGCCCCCCACTCTTGCATGCAAATGACGGCGGGGGGGCACAAAAATAGCAACTAAATCATTAGCAGGCTGCCGACACAGCAGCCCTGCCTGCTGCTACAGTGTTACTTTCAGGGGGCTTCTAGTGGTCATTAAGCACACACACACACACACACACACAATCAGCTAGGAACAAGGAAAGAGGCATGAGGCATGAAGGCATAAAGGCCAAGGAGGCGTGAACACAAATTTATGGCCACACAGTGGGCCAAAAGTGCATACACCCGAAGGCCGGAGGCAGCAACAGTCAGGAATTTCAATTAAAGCTGGCAGTGGGTGGTGCAAAAGGCTGTTAAGAATCCGCAAACCCCAAACCCAAACCCCAACCCAACCCTCTTTGCCTGCCATTGCCCTGCCTCCCTTGAGCTTTACTTTCCGCCATTACTATTTATTTTTTGCACCACCCACCCAACGCCCCGCCGCCATATCTCTCTCGCAGGAATACTCTCGGTAGGGCAGGCACTCCCTGCTTCCCTGCAGGAGTTCGCGTAGATTAATTTTAATATTTAAAATTATTGCACTCGCTCAAACATCAACTGCAAAAGTAAATCATTTCCCAGCCATCCTCATCGTTGGCTCAGAGATGGAGATGGAAAACCACTTCAAAGACTGACAAATGTCAAGCAAACTATGAGTATAGTCAGAACCAGTACATCCCTCTACCGCCCTCTGAAAAGATGAAGGTGATGGATTGTTGCTTGAAGAAAAGTTTAAGAAATTTCGTGATATTTTAGGGGGAAAAAAGTAAGGGAAAGTTTTAGTTTGTCTTGCTAAAAAAGGGGTATACATACATAGATGTAAACTAAGCTGTTAAATAAATTAAATACTAAATTCTACAGAGTGAAAATCTCATAACTTTAAGACAGTCTTGAATTATAGATACTTCAACTTTTGTAGTAAATATTCTTAACTCAAATTAAAGTCTGTAGTTTCTTTACTGTTTAAACTCTCATTGTAACATAATTATTGGAGTGTGTTGTGTGTGAAGAAAAGTCTTTAAATGTTTTTCTATATACCCATATATACCCATATATATCTACCATTTGCCTCTATTTCCATAGCTGTCTAACTTAAAATTTCTTTTAAATTTCTTTTTGGAACACTTTTTCGTTTAATTTTCTTCCTTGACGATTTTTGAAAGCATTGTATGATTCTTCTGCCTTCTCCTCCCTACAATTATCTCAAGTTGAAACTTTTCTCCTGGACTTTTGATGGAAATGATAAAATATATGTATATTTATAAATCTAAAAATACTAAAAATGATTTCACAACTTTTCACTTCTTCACATTTACTTTCTGTTTTTTTTTCTGTTTTTTTTTGTGTCCTGCCACCAAGTTTTTATCAAAATGAAACCAGAGGAAGAAGAAAATCTTAGCTGCGTGCCTTTTTAAAGTTTTTTAGACTCCGCATTTCCCTCACTTGGGGTTTTCCTCATTCCCGCCCCTGATCCACATTTCTTTTTTCCTCGACGTCTTTTCTTTACGTTGTTTGGGGCGAAAACTTTTGCCTTGACTACAGACGGGGGCTACATTGTTTTCACCGGCACTAACGCATTTCCTTGGTCGGACTTTTCCCTCTTCCCTTTTTGCAGCGGACTATCTGAGCGTTCCGGCGGTGCAGAGCCTCCAGCCCAGGGCGGCGACGACTGGCCACGACTTTATGCTGCCGCTCCAGCCGAAACTTCTGGGGCCCCTCGGTGAGTTGTTGTTGCTGATGATGATGATGGTGCAGACAGCCACACCACCCCCTCCCCCCGTTTTGGTTGAAAGTTTTGTGGACAGATAGGTCCAGGGGCTACGACAAGTGGCCCTGTGGCAAGTGTAAAAGGTGAAGCCCACGCAGTTGAACTCACTTCAAACCGCACACATAGTTTGAGAGCCATTGTGTAAGGAGGCAGACACAATGGGGCAGGTCGAGTGTGGTAGTGGTGCAGATTGCTGGGAAAGTTTCCCAGATAAGAGGATGGAATCGAAGAGGGGAATACCTTGCACAATCAAACATCCTTTCATTGACAAAAGAGAGTCATCGTTGTCCGAAAGCCAAACTCCTGCATTGACCCATCATACCCTCTTCCAGGGTATCCCTGAATGAACCCGCTTTTGCAACATTAGCCCCTTGGGGGCAGCAGGAAGTAGGAGAATGAAAGTGCAACCACTTGAGGCCTTTACAGATGCCTGAACATTGTGAGGAGAGTGCAGGAGGGGCGCGATAAACCAATCGCTGACATGTCCTCGAATGCACTTCCGTTTCCGTGTCCTTATCCGCGTCGGTCCGTGCATCCTTCAGCCGTTCTTTATTGTAAGCAACTGACACAGAAATTTCTCCTTTTCCCCCTCCCCCAACAGAGCGCAAGGATCAGCATCCTCTACAGCTCACTGCCCACAATCTGGTCTCGGACACCCACCAGCTGATGTACACCGGCCACGCCCATCAGCATGCCCAGAAGACGGGCGCCACCGTGCTGAGTGTCCCACCCACGCTGAGCATGACCCACAGCCAGATGCCGCCCGGAATGGCCAGCATGGGCCAGCGCACACCGAACCTCAGCTATCGGGCCTCCCATGCGCCGCCAGGTGTCCCCCAGTCGACGACGATCCAACAGCCGATTCCACATCCCCACCAGCCGCTGCCGCTGCCGATGGCCGCCTGCCACGCCTCGACCAATTGCAACATCAAGATCTCGGTGGCCACTGAACCTGGAGGCGGCTGTCTGGAGGATCTGCGAGCGCCCAAGGTCACGCTGCTGGACGACCTCAGCGATGACGTGAACTCCTCCACCGACGACTGCGGCGACTGTTGTCTGGTGGAAGACAGCGACACGTACGAGGCGGCGGCCAATAATGGACTGTGCGGCAAGCGGAACGGCGGTTCGGTGGAGATCGATGGCCTGGAGGATGATGGAGAGGGCAGCGGCGTGGGTGGTGACAGCGGCGATAGCATGGGAGGGATCTACATGGGTCCCACGCATTGATGGCCAGCGATTCAATGGGATTTTCCCCATTAAAACTATGCTCAAAGCTGCTCAATCTATGCTCAAAAAGCTGCTGAAAAGAAATAGTGAGTGTTGTAAAATGTAAGAAAATAAGTGTAGTATTTGTAATTTGGCCAGTGTTGCTCAACGTTGGCCCAGTGAGGTCTCCAACTGTTCTATAAGTGAATTTTGTGGAACATATTTGGCTTTTCAGTGCTCATTCAACTGTAAAAAGTCTGGTTAGTGACCCGCAAAATGTTCTCACAAAATGCTGCTCAAACTATAAGTTTTACAACTCCAACTCCACTCAGAACTGACCGTTTTCAGTGGAACAGTGCTGTAAAACGTTAACAGATGTTAGTTGAATGAAGGCTCAGCTGTACCAGAACAGAACTAAGAGCTGTTAAATATTCTTTAAGCTGAAGAAGTTGTTTACTTTTAATTCCAAGAAAACACTGCCTCCCCCTCCCCAACCCCAACCCCAACCAGCTTCCATCTTTCAAAACATTTCAAAATGTCATCTTAAGAGAACTGCTGTACGATAGTTCACCCGTCTCATTTATCAAGAATTTTAATCAATCTTTGCTTTTACAACTCCAGGGATCCCTGGTCTTCGTCCAAGACAAACATCCGTTACATTTGTATCAGTGTCCTTATAACTGTCATGTTGACAACTGTCATTGACAGGGATAAACATGCATGTTCAGACCTACACCTACATATAGATAGATGTGTGTGTGCTATCCTGCGCTGCAGCAGAGCACGTCCGAGCTGGGTCCGGGTCCGGGTCCGGCCATTTGGCGATGCCAAGGCAAACAGACGAGCAAAGAGACGATGGGCATCATCATTCCGCATACAAAGCAAACATATCGTCCACATATAAATGTGACCACTTGTGTGCAGCCAAGCAGGAATAGTGTTACCATTCTCCCACCCATTCAACCCACTTCTGAAGCCACACCACACACTACACACCGAGGAGGAGTGTTCATCTTTCCATCTGTGGCTGACACATCAAGGTGTTTATTGGGTAAATCTTTTGGACGAAACTATAAATTCCCACACTTGACTCTCTCACGCTCCATTTCTTGGATGCTTTCTCCTGCTATCACAGAGTACAGAGAGCACAGAACAGAGACGCAGCGCAAAAGTGTCTCTGGGAATTTTTATCTGACACATTGACTGCCATCGTTTCAATGAACCAACCGCCCCGCCCCCACTCCGATGCACACACACACAAGTTAAGTAAAAACTATGTCGACAGACACACAAAAGGCCACGACAGCCCAAAAACTAAAATGGCGACGACATGAATGTCCTTGCCTCACCGCACCGCACCGCACCGCCCACATCTCAGCACCACACCGCACCCCCTTTGAAACGACTTGGTGGATTGTGTGGTTGACCTTGTAAATAGTATTTTGGGGTCGCTGATATCCCAGCGCAGAGTATGCTAAGTTTTCCTTCTTCGACCCATAAATGTTAATTGATTTATTCATGGAAGCTCCCACAGAGAGAGCGAAGAACAGGGCGAACACCCTACTGTAAATATTTGACAGCTAAGGACTAACAAACGAAGGATAAGCGACAGTAGCGGATGTAGAACACATATTTGACTTTAAATAAGGTTCAATGGTAATTTTTGGTCCAATATTTATAGTTTTTTTCATGTGCTTCTAGAAGAAAAAAAACCAAGAACTTTGATCCGAATTCTGATGTAAATGAAAGTTGAATAAGTTGCCAGAAAAAATAAAATAAATAAAAGTATTGAGTATAAGTGAATGTGAAATTAAACTATCTAAGAATTTAGTTTAAAAATAGATATCATAATATAACAAAGAAGAAGTTAAAGAAAGAGATTCCATTAAGTCCATTGTCCGTTTCTGAAATACCAATAGATTTTTATGAGTTTTTCCTTAGTTATACCTAGATATCATATCCAAAGATCCAAAGGCTATTCCTCCTCAGTTCTTGCCTCAATTTGGGTACTAAAATGTTGGTTAAATATGCTTTAGGTATTTGAAAAGATTTTACTGTTCAAGTTTAAAAGAATGAATCTCTAAGGAATGAAAACCAAAAACTAACAAGTATCTAAAAAAGAAAAAAAACATAAACAAGTTATAGTTAAAAAGAAATTTAAATCTAAAAAAATATTGAACAAAACAATGATTTATAAACTTAAATGAAATATAAAAAAAAACGGATCTGATCGTGGAACTGCAGTAAAAAAGAAACTGCAGCAAAATGCTCATAAAATAAATATTGTTTCAATAGATTTAATGTTAGTTTAAACAACACCAGTGTGACACTAAACTAATTATATTGAAATTTAATTTGCTTAGCAAATAACTAAGTTTAGTTCAGGAAACGAACCATCAAAAACAGATACCAGAAAAGCGAACAAAAAAAATACAGAAAAACCTTTGAGAGAAATCACCCACCACAGGCAGGCAACAGGAACCCCCAAAAGAATACAAAAAAACAAAATCATATGAAAAACATAAAACTATTTCAAAACTAAATAAATAAAGAAGAAAAAACTGTGTGTACATAGATAAAAAATTTAATTAAACTCAAACACAATTTAATTAACTAAAAAATGTTGAGTGCAGTGGCAACACAGAACATTTCTAGGACATTTATATAAGTAATCTCTGTGTGTGGAAGACGGGGAGGAAAACCAAAAATTGTTTACAAACCAAGCGAATTTTTAAATGTTGAAAATACGGAACCAAATTGAGATTCCCCAAAAAAAGTAAAAAAAAAAACAAAAAACTAATAAACAATGTGGTGTGTGAAAAAATTTCCAATTTTAATGAAAATAAAAATATAAATTCTTTGAAAAAGCACTCAATGCCCTCTCGAGATTATTACAGGGAGGCCACGCCTCATCATTATCATCATCACCTACCATACTCTTGTATCTGAGGGGATTTTCCATTCAAACCACAACACGTATCACATTTTATGCTAATCAAGTCGGAAGAAGAAGGAAATTCAATTTCAGGCCCAAACACCACACACTCTTCCCGGAAGCATGGACAGGATTTTAATTTTAAAAGCAAACACAGGCCACGCCCACTTACCCCCACACACACACACACGCACACACAGACGCACATTTCATTTGGCCAAGTCATAAACAGAGGATCATCTCGAAGGCCGTCGCCATCGCCGCCCTCATAAGGCCATTTAGAGGCGAATTTATGGTCGCCACCTTTGCAGGAAAATGGGCTCCAAAAAAAAAAAGAAAACATGGAGAAATGGAGGAAATGGGAAACTGCAAGTGATGGCTTCTAATATAGACACTTAACCACTTACAACCAGGCTAACACACGCACACCCCCATATACCGTACCCGTACCCGCATGGAGATGTGCTACTATTGGGATTGCGATACACGTATTCACAGTTGGCACATCAAAGCGCAAATCCATTAGGCATTAAGATACGGGGGAATCAGGTGCGGAACTACTATGCGGCCAAAGGGGAGGGCAAGGGATGCTCTCTGTGCTTAGGCGACATGGGGATACCCTCTCAGGAATGGGGAGCATTGGTACTCTGAGTATACTCTATCATGATTTGATTTATTTTGTTATTTATGATAATTTATTATAATTTTCATTTATTTTTTATATTTGTTTGTGTGCTTTTGTTTTATTTATTATATATTTATTTTAATTTATTTTTTTATTTTTTATTTATTTATTATTATTTTTATTTATTTTGATTTTATTTTGTTTTTTTTATAGATTTATTTACCATTTGAAATGTATAATAATTATCAATCTTTCAGGATATTAATTTTCATTTAATTTTATAGTAACCATTTAAAAATGTATAATAGTTTTCATATTTTTTTAATATTTATTTGTTTGATTTTGTATTAAATTATTATATAATTTTTATTTAATTTTTGTTTTTTTATAGATTTATATACCATTTAAAAATGATTTCAACTACAAAAGCAAGCATAGGCACAAGAAATAGTCATAAGGAATATGTTCTTATCAGGTAAGTACACTAATGAATTTATAATATTCTCGAGAAATACGAACTATCATTACCAAAAATTAGTACCAAGCTATGATACCATTTGACATTTTATACGCACTGATAAGCACTGGCGTAATACTCGCATTCCATATACATATTATATCATTGCAAATCCAAAGAGTGTATTCCCATAAAGTGCCCTCACGAGGGATAACCATAGCCGCTTGACACATTCATGCTAGAGTTGCCTTACCTTCGATAGATATTCCTTAAGTTACACCTTAAGTTTCTCTCTCTCTTGCTCTCTCTGCAAAATCAAATCAAACGACTTAAAGTGCGAGCTAGAGCTGGCAGAGATAACGCCATCCACGCGTGAATTCTGTTCCATGAATTGGCCCCTTGACGATTTACAATTTAGTTGATTTTTCTGATATTTTTCGACATAGTCACAAAAGTACTACAAATCCATTTCAAAATTAGTCCCTCTGCATTCAGTGCTTTAAAAGTATATGTAAATAACTAAAGAACAATGGAAATATACATTTTAAAGTAGACCCTTGGGAATGAAGCAAAATTGTAGTTTATTTCTGCTTTGCGGGCCCTGTAAAACAATGTCTCCCAACTGTCAAAAGCTACTAAGTGGTTATCCTTAAAATATTGTTTAAAAAATGTAACCAAATCCCAAAAGATGTGAGTGCAACTCGTCTTTCGTTAGAGTATCCGTGGTAAAAACCATCGTGCACCATTGAAACGAAAAGCAAATCCGAAAACGCGCCACTACGTGAGGCAGCGGGAAAAGCTTATATCTGCAGTACACAAAACCCCATGAGGGTGCTAAAGGGAAATCCAAAGAAGAAGCAGCAAAAAGCGATAGAGAGAGAGAAAGCTACGCTCATAAGCGGGCGAAAGATTAATGAGCCACACCTGCCTCCAGACAAATTAGATGGCATAATTCAGTGTGACCCGCACATCCGGCCGGCAACCTTCCGCACCACAACACACACGAAACATATTTCTTCCAGGGGATTCTGCTAGATTCTGTGTGGCAGGGGCAGGTATAGCATTGGCTATGGCCTGGGCTAGGGCTATATCATAGATCTTACATGTTAAGTGCTGGCAAATTTATGCAAAATAAATTATTGCAAATTTCAAAGCAAATGCGAAAAAGTGAAACACACACAAAATGGAGAGCTGCCAACTCGAGTTAAAGTAAGGCAAGTAAGACAGACACTCACTGTCTCCCTCTCTTCCTTTATTTCGCTCTGCCACTCCCCTCGAATATCCCCCGTATAAGCTGTTGATTTATGCCCGACTTGATAAAATGTCGCATATCCGGTTCCGTCGTTCTTCTTCATTCTCATCCCCCAAAAAAAATACAGGCCCAGCCAAATGAAATACAATTTTTTGTGTTCCTTTATTGAGGCCCTTCCAGAGGGTATATAAGTTTTAGGGAGATGGATGTCACGCATAGAAGAACATAGAAGATATCTCTATATTCCATTTTAAAAGTTTTCGGAATAAGCCTTTATTTATTATTTATTTTTAACCCTCCTTAAGAGTATACATTCTCCATCATCCCCGAACTTAGTTTTCCCTCCATTTGGTTGTCTGCCTTTTCCTGTTACGGCCTCCACCCTCCCCGCCCCCCACTGACAACAGAGGATTGTATGGAGCAGGAAATATGGTGAATGGGAGCATGGAATGTGAGGTTGGGGGGGAGCGGCGATAAAAGCCAGAAGAAGTAATCAAAGTTAGCATATGGCGGCGATTGCTCCCTAGAAATGCATGGCAATCTCCGAATGTGTTCCCTGATTGTCTGCAACTCGTCTGACACGCCCATTTTTATTCATTTTCCCCAGTTTTCCATCTGTGTGAAAGTGTTTGTTATGGCAGTGAAAGGGGGTGTGTTACTGCCTTAAATTTCGGGGGAAAAGGAGAGGCGTATGAGAAATGATTCCTTCGATGAATAATGGGAAGATAACGCTGTTCACTTTTTTACTCTTTTTTTTTGGGGGAATGAAGGCATTATATACGTAATGGGAGTACCCCTATTTATTATGTCGAGTTCGTATGTGCGAGTCTATGGCCGAAGATGTTGTGGCATCCAAGAAGGAAATTATCATGGATGTGTCCAATTCAAAGAATCCCCCCTGTAAGGTTATAGAACATGTCTGCGAAGCAGGACTCTCCCTCTCCCAGGAGAATCCCAAAAGGTAAAAGGCACCAATAAGTTAGTTGTCTATGTAATTCTTTGATAAATCATTTGTAATTAATTCACAGAAATTTAAATAGTAATTGGAAATGTGCTCGGACTTGGTTTTGGTTTTGGGGCTTAATTTTAATTTTGATTTTAAAATTTAAATGCTAGAAGAGCTGCTTGTGGTAGATAAACCAGACGGCATAGGTGACGTCACAGAGCTCCCCGATGTGGCTTGGTAGCCAAGGCGCTCCAGGAGGGCATCTACTTCTCGTTCGCTATCAGCCTCCGATTCGGGCTTTGGCATCGGCTCAGCAGCCAACTCAGTCTTTGGTCCAGTTCCAACTTTCGATTCAGAATCAGATAACACGTCTGAGCTGCTTGAGTTGACTGTACAGCCAAGACGCTTCAGGAGGGCATCAACTTTTAGTTCACTGTCGGTTTCCCATTCGGACTGTGGCAACGGTTTATCTTTCATCTCAGTCTTCGGTCCAGTTGAAGTCTTTTTTGCAGCTTCAGCTTGGGATTCAGTTGTAGTCGCAGCTGCAGTCTGCGATTCAGTGGCAGTCTCTGCTGCAGTTGCAGGGTTTGATTCAGCATCCTCTGGCTGCTGTGTGAGGGAGCCATTCAGGAGTTCGTGCACGATGATCTCCATTTGGATGCCCTGCTGCTTGTCGCCATGCTCTTTGGGCATATCCAACAGCAGCTGGATATCCGCGTCACGCAGGATCATGTAGTGGGTGTCGTTGGCAAGGAATTTGCTGGGTATCTGGCTATCCACGAAGTTGCGCGATTTCCGTATCACGCTAATCGAATGCTGGTACGAGCCATTGAACACGGTCATGGTGTAGTAGAAGGGCTTGACTGTGACTGGCGATGACAGCCAGATGACAAAGATCCCGGATGCGTCGTCCCAGCTTCCTTCAGTCGCATGCCTGCGCCGCGTGCTGCTGGAAGGCGACATGGCGTGCCACGTGCTCTTGCTCACCATCATCGCCATGGGCAAGTAGTTCTCGTACTTCTGATCGTCCTGCCTCAAATCGGTGTTGGGAACGCACAGGAAACGGTGCCCTGGGGCGCTCTTCGGATTGTTGTACTCGCCACCGAACTGCAGCACGCCGATGCAGTGGGGCACATCGCACTCATCGAAGACCCGCAGATCGGGCAGCTCCATCTGCAGCGGCTTGCTCTCATAGACATTATGGAAAACCAGCTTCGGGTTTTTGGTGTGGGTGTGGGCGTGGCAGCTGCGCAGGTGCGACATCAGACCCGAGGGGAAGACGCATTCCGAGCAATTGGCAATGGGACACTGACCCGGGGCGCGCGACAATTGAGCCAAACGTTTGATGGCCCTCAGCTGCAGCTCCTCTGCTGTCTGGCTTGGGTTTTGTTTGGCTAACATCTTGTTTTAATATTTTAGAATATTTTGGAGTATAAAGTAATTTTTACTAATAATAATATTAAATGTTTATTTGATATTTTTGAAATGTTTCGCTTGGGGTTCTGCCACCTTAGTGATGGCAATTTGATGGGTCACCAGTCAGCTCTTGCGTATTTTTGATTGTCTTTAAATACCAAAAAGGTAATTTATGCTTTATTCAGTAGAGGTATTCTAGTTTTGGTCTAATTTTTGTTTTCAATTCCCTTCTTTGAGCTTAAAACATACTTTTACATGGTTTAACGTTTGACATTTCCTTTTGGGAAATATTCCGCCTCTCTTTCCTTCCTTTCAGCAGACACCTCTGGCATGTACTCTCCTTTCTTCTCTTCCATGAGTACCCTACCTAATCCCTTGCCTGGCACCCCCTTTAGGCCAGCCTCTTCTGGGATATCGACCTCTTGTGACACACTTTTGGCAAACAAAGAATAGGAGGCGGAAATGCATCTTCTCAGTTCAAATTTATTGTCAGAGTAGTGTAAAAGAGATGGAGTAACATGAGTATGTGAGAGATGGAGAATGCCAGTCCATAAAAAACCCAGTCACGACTGGCCAAACGGAAACGTAAATTCCAAACGAAACTCAGTTACGTTCCTAGTCCTCCTCCATGCAGTTTTCCCCGCAGCACTCGAATTCGTCTTCGTCCTTTCTTGCACACCGTTTCCGAGTGGCCAATTGAGAGGTTCTGGTCGCCTTGCTGAAGCCGAGGTAGCATTTCATCTTCCTCCAGCCCTGCCGCAGGTTCCTCCTCAACTGACGGGTATACCTCTCCAGGTAGTACATGCCATCGGTGGCCTCCAGCATGAACCAGAGCAGCGCTCCACTCACCGCCGTGGTGTTCAAGCCCAGGAGGCAGTACTGTACTCGCGAGGGCTGGCACCCATTGATCCCCACCATGTTGAGGAGCTCTTTGCTGATGCTGTATATGGCGCGTTCCACGGCACACCAGACGATGACGGCTCCCAGTTCGGCGAAGAAAATGGCCATCACCGTCTCGATCAGCAGCTGCCAGTAGCTGGACATGTGCATGTAGCGCATCGGATAGATGTCAATGTCCCAGAGAAAGAACAGAATGGCCAACAGGAAGAGCCAACTGCCCAGGGTGGGGGCCGGCGAGCACTGATCCTCGGGCGGGGTGAAGAAGAAGCAGGCGCCCAGCAGTTGCAGAAGTCCAGCGATTGTCACCGCAGTCGGCTCCATTGAATTTTTGTGTAATTTTGTTTTTCCCTGTTTCAAAATTTGACAACAAATGGAAGGGTAGCTAGAAATCCCTTTGACATTTATAGGAATTTCCAATCAACTTTCAAGTGTTGGACTCTGGCACATGCTTGAACATGATTGACAGACCCCGAAGTAATTAGCCTGCCACAGCCGCAGCAGAGGCCATCAGAGCTCTTCTCTGTTCTGCTCTGCTCTGCTCTCATTATGCATGGATTGCAATTAATTAGTGTTTGTCAAGCCATGCAGACGCACACTCGAACACAATGTGTGTGTGACGGGGGGAAAATTTGTTTACCGAACCGCCCACTAATAGTCGCACATTACAGGCTTATCCAAAATCAGTAGAGAGACAGCCAGACAGCCAGAGGGGCAGACTGGAGGCAGGAGGGGCTGCGGCAACCAGAGGCAGTCATCCAAAAAAGTGCCAACAAATTAGCATAACATTTGCCGCAATTAATCAAAATTAAATCTGCTACACTCTAACCTTCCTTTGGCCTTATCCCCCCGCCCACTGATGGCCATGTCAATGAACCGCATGAACAGGCCATCTTATGCCCTCGCAAAAGAGATGCTAACAACCTTCCCTCGTTGGGGGGGGGGAATGGAGTGACGGCCAGACGGATGGTTTACCTGGCGTCCGACTGTGAACTTGAATCTATCAAAGCCATCGGCATCGTCGGCAACGGCAGCGGCAGCGGCATCTCGGCTAAGTGAAAGTGCCTGCCACTGCCACTGCCACTGACAGAGACAAAGACCCTTTTTATGCACAGGCCCATGGCACAGTGGTTACAAGCTACAGGAAAATGTCTTGAATATGGAAAAGGGAAAAGAGAATGATGGATTAATTGATCTTTGAAGAGCGGGAACAGCTTTTTAAATGAGTAGAACTAGAAATAGGAATAGGTATACCTATTCTATGAATATTTTCATTAAATTTGGACAAATCGTAGGTGGTACCACTGTACACAGACAGCAACACATCCCACATCCCACATTAGTGAAGAGGGTTCATTGTTGTCAGGCGGAGAACGAGGACCAGGACCATGCAGAACCCGGATCCATGCTGTGGGTCTGGGTCTGGGCCCGGTTCGGGTTCATTTTGTCTATTTAAAAATTGATTTGTTGTTATTTACATGCGACATTATTTATCTGGGATCTTCGTTTAAGCGATTTTTTCTGCCATCCACCGATAATTGGGTGTCCTTCAGTTCCTGTCCTGTTGCCAAATCCAATTTGTAAGTGTCAGCGGCAGAGAGGGCAAAAGAGAGATCTTCTTTGCCATTTTTATTGGCGTTTTCTCCAGTGAAGCGGGAATCACAGTTGATTTTTGTTGGGTGCAACAGGTTGATGAGGGATGAGGAAAGTCTGGGGCATGGTCTGGGGGGTGGGGAGTGAGAGGTGTCACAGCATGACTTTTGTTATTGTACAAATCGAGCGGGGCTATGGTTGGGCGATAGAGATAGGAGTTCCCTGTGTAATTGAAACCATTCGTGTAGAAAAATCAATCAAAATTGTGCGCTTGACATTTGAATGGGTTGCAGGACCCTCGGCCTGAATGAGGTGTTAAATTCCAGTTAAATACTTTTCCCTTAGATAGAAATCGTTGAGTTGGAAAACCATTTGAATAAATAAATATTTATGTGACACTTGAAACAGGCTGCGGGGAGCTTAAAATGGGGCTAATTCCTTCTTTTATTCCCCCTTCTCTGGCGGGAAGCTTTTATTTTTCAATTAAATAAATTATAAATCATTTTGGGGATGGAGAAAATAATGATGGCAACGGCGACTGCAATTAAGCGGAAAACAACGGCGCAAAATGTCTGGGGAAAATAATTTGCACTTCCGCATCCTGTCGCTCCTGTGGCTCCTGTGTAGCAGGAAGCTAGGGCTATGCTCCTGACACGCGGCCAACAGTCAAGCACTTAAAATTTCATATAATTTCGCACGTGCAACTTTAATGAACTTTTCACACTCATTAAACACACACACACACACACTCGTATGTGGAGTTCTCGTGCATCAAGTAGGGGCACATAGGAAGGGGCAAATGGGAGAGTGTGGGACACAAATGTAGGAGCGGAGGTACAAGAAATAGATGCTAGAAGGGGTTGACAATGTGATAGATCTACTGGGGTTATATAGGATTGAGTTATGCCGTTTATCTCCCAATAACTCCCTTATTTGCTTTAGTTCTTCTCCCTTAAAAGTTCTCATAACTTGTTCTCCCCTTCTTCTATTGAACTACGCCTCTGTCCATGTCCTGGCACACACAAGCACTGCAGAGAGAGAGAGAGAGAGAGGGGAAAAGAGGGAGAGCGGGAGAGCGAGGGTTCCGAAGAGGTCTCCTACTATTTTGAAGGGGGTCTTGGGGGTGTCCCTCTGTAACCACAGTGCAATGTGCGGCAAGAGTTGCCAGAGTAAACTGGAAAGTGGGTGCCGTAATAAGGGGCATGCAGCAGCAACAACCCAACTTTAGAAGACACCAGCAGCAGGAGCAGCAGCAGCAGGAGCAGCAGGAGCAGCAGCAGAGGACGACAACAATCTTGACTTGTCAAATCGGGCGCATAAAAGTTGTAGCCATGAAAAGTTTGGCTGCCACTGCCACCTGAAAAGAGGAGGAGGAGGAGTCTGCTTTTTTTATCAGTTTATATTCTTTTGGTCCGCTGTAAGCGACACTGGCAGGTGCGGCAAAGGTTAGACATAGAAGATACCCCTTAAAGTGGAAGATCAACAGAGATGTTCCTCTCCCTAGTATACCCTCTCTCTACCCTGCCACACATATGCCCATTCGGGGCTGTCCGTCCCTCCAATGCTGCTGCTGCATGTTGCACACGTGTCAGGCCAAGACAATGGAAACTGGCGCGTTCGGGGGACCTTTTCACGTGCCACAGCCCCAGCGACTTGTCAAAGGCAGTTCCTGGTTTCCCTTCCATCAGTTCTGCTTCCGCCTGCCCCAAAAACTGATCCCTGTGCCGTGCCCCTTGCTGTCCTCTTCCTTGCTGCACCCTGGAGACAAATTGAATTCGAAGGAATTGTTGCTGTTGCTTGTGCTTCTCGCTCTTGTTGCAACTGGAATACAAAATGCGGACAGGCAGGCAGCGGCGCCAGCGGAGGCAGCGACGGCGGCAGTTGGCGATTTGTTTTTGTGTCGTTTGCTGTGCGGCATTTCTGCTTGATTTGCATTTCCCTGCAGCACGATTTTCTCTCATGCAGCACGAGTTGTTCGCCTCACTGCAGCACGAATGGAGATCTCCTCTCTGCCCCATGCTCTGACTCCCCAAAGTTCTATCAACCGTTGAAAATCACGCTAATTGTCACAGCCATTGCATACATTTGGGCGCATTGCAGCTGCCGCCTGACGATGCTGCAGGCTCCTGCTCAGACGATGCCTTTGGACATTAGCATTAATTGAAATGCAGAAAGTCAATGGGGCAGAAGGAGCGGCCGCCGCATATGAGATGACTAAATTTACATTATATATTTAAAGCTGTAATAAATAGGGATTTTCAGGGACCTGAATAAATGCTTTAAATTCTTTTCTTAAGATTTAAGACAAAAACCACTAAATACGCAACGCCTTTGGGGTCGCAGGATCCTCCTGTTTGTCATGCAAATCTCTGGACAACTCTTCTCATAGTATTCTGGTGTTTTTGGGTGACAAGCCACAAACACAAACAAAAGTCAATGCTGGGAGCTATTAAGGAGAACAACAGCTCAGCGACGAGTAGTAGAATCAACAAAGAGAGAGGGAGAGAGAGAGAAAGAGAGAGCTCTCTCCAGCAGGCCCCCCAAATGAAGGATGAGTGGGCTGACACACAGTGCAACCCACAAAAAAGAACACCTTGCATAATTTATAAGCATTTCCATTTGCAGCCAGGCTAAAAAGGCGTGTCGGTTAAGGATACCACTGTGGCTCGGTGGGAAATGGAAGGACTCGGGTTTCCTCTTGCCAGGAGACGGTCTGGTCTGGTCCGCGACATTTGCATTTGAGCGCAATTTTAACACGCTCATGAGAGCAGCAAATGACAAGGAGGCGGCGAGGGCGATGTACAGTGAATGACCCCAAGAGTGCACTTCAAAGAGTGGAAAAATGCGAAAAATATTCAAACTATGTCGTGTAATCGATATGGCATGGAATTCTCAACCTGTTAGTTCTGTTGGTAGCCTCTATCCAGCATTCACTGTAGCATTCAAACACAAAGAGGAAATGGCTGCCATCTGGCCATGCGGTCGTGCGTCTCCTAATGAGTGCAGCGAAAGAGCACTAGTCGGGGTCACCCGTTGTGGGGGTCTTCGGGGTTATGGCTCGCTGGTTAATCTAGCGCATAAGTGGTGAAAATTAATTTAACAGATGACAGCAAAATGTTCGAGGAGGAATGGAGGAAGTGGCATGCCCCACTCGAAATTGAAGAAATTTAAGAACCTCTTAACCTTTTCGTACTTTTCGTATTTGAGTTACCTTCTGCAAAGGCCATCTGTTAAGGACACTCGTCTCGACACACTCTCGTATGTTATAGGTTTGACCTAGCCAAACATTTCAATTAGTTTCGGGCTCTTGGCAAAACAGTTTTAAATTGTTTTGTCAGCCTCCAGTCTGCAGTCGCTTGATAAATGCCAAAGTGTCGAAAAGTGTTTTCCACCAGAGAAAAGCCAAACAGAAAGGGACAGAGACAGTAGGAGAGACAGTGCAGTGTGAGAGAGAGTGTGAGAGAGAGTTTGAGAGCCAGTTTGACGTTGAAGGCATTTAAAACACGATTTTCACATTTACTTTTCAATTTTGCATTGTTAACGTTTTTATACCCCCCTGGTAGTCCTGGTAGTCCTGGTAGTCGTAGTCCTGCAATTGAAGGGTATATTTAATAGAAAGAGGAAGGGATTGGGACTATCTTTCAGTAATCATTAGAATTGAATACTTATTGCCTTTAAAATAAAGAAAATTTGTATCCAGAAGTGGAAAAAAGAGTCTCCCTAGCTGTACTTCCATTTACCAGGAGAAGACCTGTTCTTTACAGATTCTTCGAGGTATCCTTTAGTCGAAATATAGCCTATAGCACAGCTCTACACAATTGCCCTTTCGTTCTCGTATTCCTTCATCTCTCCCCCTCTCTGTTTGTCCCTTTCTCTTTCTCTCTTGCTGGTTGGAACGACCTACTTGTCTGGCTACAATGGCGACATATTGGGTAAAAGTGTGTCTACCAGGGCTCTAGAAATTGAATCACACTCTGTGGGGCCTCAGATTCGATTAAGTTAAATCGAATTTTTTGGTTTTGGTTTTGGTTTTGGTTTTGCCGATAAAAACATCAGAGAGAGAGAGAGAGAGAGAGAGAAGAGAGAGAGAGAACAGAGAGAGAGAGAGAGGGTATCCTTGCCCCGTTGGCTATAAGTTGGTTTCGTTTCGGTTCGTTCTTTTTTCCTCAAACATAAACAAGATTTATATCGGCAATAAAATATTTCACGCTCCACTGGAACTCAACTAAAAGCGAGAGAACACCTTCCTCTAAATCACCTGAGTGTGGAGTCTGTGGCAATGGATTGAATGTGGTTGCGGTAGGTGGAGGGGGAGTGGCAGTGGGTGGCTTTTAAGGAATGTTCTCCCTCTCTCACTCTGCTGCCACTCTGCTGCTGGCCTCATCAAAGGAGTGCCGATAATTTGTCATGCCAATACAAAGATTCCATTCCTGTGGCAGACAGGCCTCCAGTTGAGTGGTGGCTAAGCCAAAATCCTTGACTAATTGGCGGCTTTTCGCGGAAGTGGTAGTGGCAGTGTTTCTAATTGAACAAGTTTTCTGGTTGGCTTTGAAGCTTAACATATTAATGATTAAACCGAGGAAGAGATATAAATAATATTTTACACCATAAACAGGAAACAGGGCAAACATGGAAGTATTTATTCAGCCATTAGCAGTGGATGATGACTTCCTCAAACCTGTATAAAAATCAGCTTTAAAGTTGGTGCCATTCCTCAAAGGTCCTTTATCTACTGCTAGACTTACGGGGAAAGTCACCCATATCCTGCTTGCTCCTTGCTGTAGAAGCATTTGCTTTTGTTATCCAGCAAATAGGCTGACTTACAGCCCCATCCCCTCCTGCACTCCAGCACTCCTGTGCTCCTGAGCTTCTTTGTTCCTGTGTTTTGTCTGTTGTCTGTTGCATGTACAAACAATTTAATGCCCAGGATAACAAGGAGACACACGACACAAACACGACACACACACAGGCACACACACACATACAGAGAGGGGGAGTGAGGCACGCAGCCAGTGTTACATGCCTGAGAGCACCTTAAGGCAGGACCAGAACCAGACACCAGGCACCAGTTCCAGGAACAGGACACGACAGGACAGCACAGAGGCCAATAGGGATAGCCTGCACGTGCACTTTCTCTCTGTCCCTCTCTCTACCCCTCTCTCCCTCTCTCTACCCCTCTCTCCCTCTCTCTTTGTGTAAATCTGCTTTTCTATCCGTAAAAATGCCACCACAAATGCAATTTCTGTCATTTTTAATGGTTTTATAAGTTGCACACAAGTCATGTCTGGCTATATCCGACATATCTATATGTGTAGGATATATGGCGAGTCCTGGCACTCTCATGGCCACTCCATTGCCATCATTATGGCGCCGCTTTGTTGGTTATTTGCTCGACTTTGCGAATGTTGCCAGCTTCCTGGGGATTCCTTCTACCCAGGCATTAGTCGGGTATTAACTTTGTTTGCTCTTTTAATTACTGGAACGCTGGACAGAGACTGCTCCTGCTACTACTGATGGTAGTCCTTTCTTCTCTCTGGTGGCTGCCAGGTAATGGCAATTAGTGCATCATTTGTGTCCCCCACACACACACAAATAAAACTGGTAACAGGTAAATGTGTTTTGCCTCTGATTAGTCTCTCTGTTAATTGCTTACATCACAACGTGCATCTGTGGATGATTCTGCCCCTTGGACGAGCATTTAATGTGCCGGAATTGCCATTGAATTGATTATCCTGTAAGATTTGATTTTCTGCTGAAGCCATTGAGTGGAATAAGAGTGTTAGGTGGGGTATGGAGTGGTGTGGTGTGGCAAGTGTATTCTAATACATTTTAGGGGAGAACAATAGGGGATTTAAAAGGGATTAGTGAGGGCTAGTTGGGATTAATTTAAGTGGGATTTTCATTTACGGATTCAGGTTTCAGTCTTAAGGAGAAGTTAAAGAGTGAAATGTGTCATTAAAGCTTAAATATTCTGCATATAAATTTAAGAAATCTTTAGCTCTCTAACCTTCCATGGATACTACCATATCACACCCTAATATAAACCCAAATGAAACCCAAATATTATATTAAAGCCACCAATGCTTAGGTTTATTTTAAATTCAAACCAATTGCAATAATCCCAGCAGATTACAACCTCAAACAACCACTTTCTGAGACAACTTTTTGTCGAGTGTACTCCAAAAACGAGGGGGAACGTTGTGAGCCGCGGCAAAGGCCGCGGCTCTACCTTATACCCGGTACTCAGTCAGTATATACATACATACATATATGAGCTTGCGATTTATGCAATTTATTATATGTTCGCAAAAGGGACAAAATAAATTTTGGGCAAAAAATAATATTTCAAAAAATGAAGTCAAATCATTTTTGGAATATTATACATGTTTCTACTTTTGTTTGCATATGCTTTTTACATCTGCTTCTAAATTTCTACATGACATGTATAACTACATATTTGAGACGTACAAGTGTTTGCGACAGAGAGAGAGGGAATGAGTCAGCGCTTGGCAGGCGTTGCGTAGCCACTGAAATTTAATTTGTTTCTTCTGTCTATAATATTGATCCGACCTGATCCATATTCGGCAATCTGGTAGATATGGTAATTTTCCATGATTCTGCGTTTTTGGTTTTCATTTATCTTAAAAATTGTGGATTCCACAGATTTTCGTCCTTTGTGGGGGCGGAAAGGGGCGTGGCAAAATTTTGAAATACACTTGTGCTGGTTTGATATCACAGGAGCTTGGATAGAAAGTTTGGTTGCTCTAGCTCTTATAGTCTCTGAGATCTAGGCGCTCATTTAAACGAATAAGCAAAACAGACAGGGTCGCGTGTGAGAGAGAGCGAGAGGGAATGATGACTTTCGAAATGGTTTTCTTCATTGTAGCTATAATAATGATCCGATCTTATCCAGATTCAACACCCTGATAGAAATGGTCATTCTCTATGATTCTGCGTATTTAGTTTTCTTGTATCTTCAAAATTGTGCATGCCACAGACTTTCGTTCTTTGTGGGGGCGGAAGGGGGCGGGGCGAAATTTTGAAATACATTTGGAGTAGTGTGATCACAGAGGAGACTGGATACAAAACTTGGTTGCTCTAGCTTTTATAGTCTCTGAGATATAGGCGCAAATGAAGACGGACAGACGGACAGACGGACAGACGGACGGACGGACGGACGGACAGACAGACATGGCTATATCGACTCGGCTATTGATGCTGATCAAGAATATATATACTTTATGGGGTCGGAAACGCTTCCTTTTGGGCGTTACACACAACCGTTATCCCCACAAATCTAATATACCCCTATACTCTTCGAGTACCGGGTATAAAAAGCAACACACAAACTAGAGCCGGTCCAACTCCCTAGCATCGCTCTCGACTCTCTTGTTCTCTCTGCAGGACCATCCAGGCGCATGCTCACCATGGAGATTCCTCTGAATTTCGAGATGCTGCATTAAGCCGAAAGCTTCCGCACTCCTGTCAGACACAAAAGGACTGGGGCAAGGCAAACAAGGATAGGAAGGACCTACATCAACAGCAAAACGGTTGGAAATGGAAAATGGAAATTACATTTCGAGGCAGCTTTAAAACTATTTGTGGAGTTATTAAATGCAATGCGAAAAGTTTAATTGGAAAATGCTCGAGGGAAATAGGGCCATAGGAGAAGCCATTTTTCGAGCGAAATTGGCGGCTGTCCCTGCCCTGTCGGGACTGTCGTTAAATGAAGGCAATTGAGCGACTGCTGGGGACTTTTCTCTCTCTCTTAAGATTTGCATAAATTTATTTAATATTTAAATTAGTTTCATGGCCAAAACCCACTCATGCATTGGTGTCCATTTCTTGATTTCTTTGGCGCTTTCCGTCGTACTCAAGAAATGTCTTCCTTCCTATTGATAATTTCTCCAAATTGGATTGCTGTCCATCGCTTAAGAGCTTCGCTCTCTCTCTCTCTCTCTCTCTCTCGATGGGAGAACTCTTTCCATTTGTATGCAAATTGAGTGACTGTCAGCCCAAGGTGCACTTTGGCCCTCGTGTAATATCAGAGGGCATTAACAGGGACAGGCCGCAGATAATACGTATACGCACTGACAGACAAGATGTTAATGCCGCAGACAGACAGAGACAGACATAGACAGAGACAGACAGTGGGAAATGTATGCACGTTTTACTTATACCTGTATCTGCCCCATTCCGTGTCTCGTGTCCCAGTGGCTGTTGCAGACACTCTCAATCCAATCTTCCTGCTGCTGCTGCTGCTGTTGACAACTTTGGTGACAGTTTGCCGAGTCGTTTTGCCGAGTCGTCCTCTAGGTCCTTGTTCCTGTTTCTTATTCAGGTTTCTCTGCTTTTTGCTTTCTACTTTCTGCTTTCTGCGACTTTTGCCGTGTATTATTCTCTTTCTGGCACTCGAATGCCCCCGCGGCATTGCGCATATTTCCATCTTAAGTATTTTTATAGCTAATGGCCCTTTTAGCTTAATATCAACACACAAGTGACGCCATCCGCCCCCGGGCATCCACCAGCATCCTCCAGCATCCACCAGCATCTGCATGTGCTCTGCTCTGCAGAATATACAAATATACAATACAATACGATATGGCAAGGCCTCGAGAATTTTTAAATTTTTATGTGTTTTCATAACGATTTTTATGCGTCGCTCGAAGGGAGGCCCACGACCAGGCCGTTGACTCGCTCCCGCAGTACAGTGAAGCGAAGTAGAGGTGGATGGGGACACAGGTCGTTTCCTGTGCCAACGCCACCTGTTATCAATTGATTTTTGTGTGCCTGCCAATTGCCAGGGGATGCGTGACACACGAAAAAGAACACCAACCAACGAATCCTTAGATACTCTCAAAGATCCAGGCATTGCAAACACCTGCCCGCAATCCATGTGTCCTCTGGATATAATCATCAATTGAACCACGCTTTAAACAAGGGACATTCAAAGCATCCCGAACACTCCACTCCCAAGTGGGGTTCGCTTATTCATTCCGTTTCCCTGGGCTACAAACACAATTTCCTCGTTTCCTCAAAGTTGAGGTTCAGGCACAACAGACTGCTGGAGCCCCGATTGATGCCCTGGCCAGTGGTTGCACACAGTTGTTGATTGACATGGAGATGACGATGACTGCTGCTGCTGTTGCTATTCCTTCTGCTCCGCCTGCTCCTCCTTCTCCTGCTTCTGTTGTTATACTCCGTACCACGTTGCGTATACATTATCTATGCGTTGGCATGGAGCACAAGGGAGAGCTCTGTCTCTCTGTGTGTGCGTGTGTGTGTGTGCCCGAAATCGTTATTGTTATGTCGAAAACCATACACAAAGGGGATGTTAGTGCAGCTGCCCCAGAGCCAGAGTCCTTTGATGTGGGACAAAAAGAAGTGTGTTCCAGGCAGCTGAGGCCCTCGTTAGGGGTTCGATTTTCTCCTTACAGCTTGACCTTTTGAGCAGGCAAATTAGCTGGTGTTGAGAGTGGACCTAAGAGGATCAATTAACTTAAAGTTCAAGATATGGTAATATTTCCACACATTAATCACAGGCCAAGGGGAGTCAAGGGTACTTTCTCGGGTACTTGGATATGTAATGCACAACAAATTGCCAGTAAAGTTAGGGCTCTTCCGCTTCTAGTTTCGCTACTCTTCCACTCCTTCCTTTTGCCCTTTCTTCTGCCTCTTGCTCTCCCCAAAGTATGCTGCAGTTTTTTCGACACCCACCACGCTGCTTCGACTATTTTGCATATTTTTACAATTTTCATGCTGATAAAAGTGCTTCGCTGGCACTAGTTGTTCTCCCTTTTTCCGCTTTCCCCCCCCTGTTACTGGGAATTGATTTAATGACTTAAATGGTTTTAGTTTAAATTATTTAATTGTTTAAATTGAGCTCTATTACTGCCGCTGTTAATTGAATTAAATTATTTAGCGGTTGCAAGGGTTTATCTTTTTTTTGTTGTTTTTTTTTGGTGGGCAAAGAGCTTAAATAGTGGATGGTTTTCGAAGTGCTACTGTGTGGATTATTTCAAGGGGAAAAGCGGAAACTATTCAGATAAAGCTGATGAAGGGTTTTGCTGGCAGAAAGGAAATGGCAAAAGCTTTCAAAACCTTTCTGGTCAATAAACTTTAATAAATATTGAATTAAAAATATGGTTATTTACCGGCAACAAATTGTAAATAAATCACTTGTTAAATCATTCAATTAATCCACACAAACAGCAGGCAAGAAAATGTAGAAAAAATTAGTAAAAAAAATCCAAACAATTAAGCATTATTCCAACAACTGTCAAAGTTCAAATGAGGCATAAAAAGGCGTGTTCAGGATGTCAGCTTGTGTCACCCACACACACACACACACACACACACATACATATATCCATTATTGGGGACGGGGAGCAGCTGCATTAAAGCTGCTTAGCACGGGCCGTGACCATACATCCCCAAATACGCTTTAAATTTCATTTATATTATCATAAAATGTTTATACTCTGACAGAGGGTAAGACGATTATGCATAAAATTTTGGTACAAATTTAGAGGACAAAGAAGATGGGTTCTACTGAAATTAGTCCCTCCATTTGGAAGCCTTTTCATTACAAACTTTAAACAGATGGAACAAGTGCAACCATAGCAACATTCATTACCTAAATAAATCATATCATAACGCTCATTCTCTAGAAGAGTATCTTAAACTTCGACTCGAAAAAAAATCTTTTTTTTCTGGTATTTTTTTGGGTTGCGTATTTCGGTCCCTTCTTTATTTCATTATAAACTTTAAACAGGTGGAACCTGGCCACCCCTAGCAACATTTATTTCCTAAATAATATTTAGTAAATATATCATAACATAACGATCATTATAGAGAAGAGTATCCTTAAATTCGCCTTGAAAAATAGTCTTATTTTTCTGCTGTTTTTTTGTGGGTTGCGGATTTTGGTTGGGGTTGAAGTTATCACAGATGCGCAGCCATTTGCTAAAAGCGACAAACTTTCACACAACATACACACTCACACGCACACTCATAAAGATGTCACACACATACACACACACGTACGAGTACAGTGGAGTCCTGCGTATGGGTTTTGGGTTTTTATGGCCTTTTGCTGTTAGCGATGGCATTTTACTGCTGCTTCTGGGTGCCGCCTGCTGCCTGGTTGTCTGTTTGTTGTCTCTTGTTGGTTAATTTACATTTTCTTGGTAATTAAAATGTGTCTTTACAGCCACTCGCCCCTCCTCCCCCTCAACATCAACCCCATCTCAGTGCTGGGAAAACTCATTTACATAATTATGTGTGGCAATTTCCAAGATTTTTCTGCCACAACCCACAATTATTCGTCTCGCTGTATCTGGAGTGTGTTTGGGGCATAAATAAATTTATTAGAATGGCTCTTTATTCGCACATTGTAAATGATTTTGTCGCTGTTTTGGTAAGGCATTTGACAGCAATAATTGTTAGGGAATCATCTACATAATGTTTAAGGAATTTATTAATATTAGAATGGTTCTTTGATTAGGATTACAAATTTGATTTCTACCATTAAGGAATACTTATATGTGTCCATCCAATAGTTTTTTGTGTTTTTAAGATGCTTCCTTCCTATCGTCCACACATGAAAGGCTTGCAAATAATTTCCATCGATGATAATGAGTAATTTCCACCCATCTTCTGGCCGGAAAAGCGCTGCGGGGTGCCAGCATTTTCCAGGACAATGTAAATCATGTAAATTCGCTTTCGTTTCACAATTTCTCGCGGCTGTCAATTGTTTTGCTTTAATTTATGTCCGAGGAGGAGGAGAGGGAGGAGAGGGAGGATGTCCTTGTCAATGAATTATACATTATGGGAAATTAATATTTATGACTGATGAAAATGCAATTAATATGATAATAGATTGGGAAACGAATGTAATTAAAAAGAATATTCACTTCTTATTCACTCTTTCGCATTAGTTTTTCCAGCTGCAAACTAATTTCAAATGGATTTTTGTCTAATTAAATTGATGGTAGATTCAGAGCAGTGGAATATTAGGGAAAAATATAAATGAAAATTCAGAACTGTCTCTCTCTCGCTCTCTGGTATTCAAGGCACAAACAATAGAGGAAATCCAGGCTCCTCCAGGAAGAGGGGGGGGGAGTGTACGCGTGTACAAAGTCAATAAGCAGCAACATAAGTCAACACTAATGCCAACAAATAATGAGAAGAAATGGTCAGTGGCAACTGCTAACGGGTCCCCGACTGGGGCTGGGCCTGGCCTAGACAAAAGACCAGCCACCCGGAAGTGAGCATCCTGCCTGCCTCTTGCCTCCTCCTGCTACTTCTGTGGAGTGGCATTAGAGGCGCTTAGCAGCCACGTTCCCAAGTAATCCGCGTGCCGCCTGCCCAGAGATCCGCATCTACTAGTCGGAGGGGGGGAAAACCCTGGGAAACGCAGGAAATTCCCAGCTCTAATTATTGACAGCAACAGGAGGCGCCACTCGGGGAGGCATGACAGCTCTGAGGAACAATTAAGGCAAGTCCTAGGCTGCTGCTGCTTCCCAGGGCCAAAGATTGTAAAGTTTTGCCGCGTACAGTGGAAACAAATTGAAGTGGAACCGAAAGTGTTTTGTTTGCCTTTGCCTTTGCCTTTTCCTACCCTGTGACTAATTATACGTTACGAGATTTTCCGACTGGTTTTTCCGACTGGTACCCCAATCGACGAATCGACGAATCGACGACTCGCACTTGAGCAATTTTTAATTTGTTGGAAATCATTTTTTATTCAGATTCGCAGATTCCCTTTGGGAGGGGACCAGTGGGATGCTGGGATGGACTGGACTCCTTGGAGGGCAATTAGAAAATATTTGGCGGTCTTTTCTTGTTTCGGTCTTTTCCTTTTCCAAGTTTTTTCGGGGCAACAGGCAGTCCGTCCCTAGAATAAAATTAATCTTGGGCATTAATTTGAAAGTTGAGACCGTCTCATGAATTTCATTTTCTTTTAATGATCGCATTAATGCTAGGGATTTTGGCAACAGTAACAGCAAAAGAAAAGCAACGAAATAGGAAAATGCAGACAAGAATTTATCCCTTTAAGATGTGCAATAGAGAGAGATATATAGAGAGAGTTTTCCTTGCTCCGGAAAAGCCAAAAGTCTTGTTTATTGTATTTGCCTGGCGGACGCATTTAAATTTGAAATAAATTATTACCAGAAATTCCTTACGGGCGAAAACTTTTGTGCAACAAATAAAAGACAGCCAATTAAATTGGAAAAGCCGCAAGGCAATAGAGAGAGAGAGAGAGGGGGAGAGGGAGAAGCGGAAATCTAATTATGAACAAAAGAGCATCAAATGGACAGCCAATCTATGGGTTCAACCTGAAAAGCGCCCCAGGTCCGAGCTTCGATTTTGCTTCTGTTTTTCCCTTTCACCAAAAGTTGATGCAAAATAAAATATTTTTTTTTTATTGAAAGCCGAAAACCTTCGCACATCAAAAGCAGAAAAAGCAGAGAAAGCTGTGAAAGGAAAGCCGTACGTTTTCCCGATAAGGACTCGAATGGGAAACTAATTTCAAATTCAGCACACAGGCCTGGGGAAAGCTGTCGCTGTCGCTGTCAGCTTGTTGCTCTCTCTTGGCCAAGAAGTGCGTGTCTTTAAAGCCCAGTTCTAGGATCCCCAAAACTTTGGCCAGGATTCTGGCTAACCGTTGAGCTATGAAATATGCACAGACCACCAACACGAGGTGCAGCTCCAAGAGGAAGTTTATTGGCCAAGTTTCGGGCCCAGGACTAGCACTATGCTGCTTATTAAATGTCCCACGTGGGGTGGGATCACAGGTAAAACCACGCCCCGTTTTACTGCCTGTACGTGCGCCGGAGGAGGCCTTGAGGAGGCTCTTATCAACCATTTACCCACAGCCTTGGGTGGAGAGAGAGAGAGAAAGAGAGGAGAGGGCGGCACAGGAAAAAGGATTCCCTCAAACGAAAGGAGGAAAGGAGCTTTATAAGAAGTTGATTTTTGTCTGCTGGAATTTCTATTTGTTTCATAGCCCCAAATTGAAAAAGGGAGAACAGATGGAGAAACGGAGAATAAGAGCGACAGAGAATAAGCATGGGAATGAGAATGAGAGAAAAGAGTGTGCGTCACAGAGGCAGACAGCGGGGAGGGGGGGAGCGGGTTAGGGCAAACAGAAAAGGAAATAAAACCAATTGAAAAATTTATTTGCTTTCATAAATGAAATTGAAAATGATTTTTTGGGATAGGGATAGGGCTTTCATTTTCCATTTTTACTTTCGCTCCACTTTCCCCAATATTTTCAGTGGGGCAATCTAATTGGTGGCAACAGCAACAGAAACGGAAACAGAAACGATATGTGAAATATTTATGGTTTTTCCCTTCCGTTGGGAAATATTCGAGAGCTAATGGAAAACCAGGTGGAAAAGCGCACAGGGCGGGAGTTTTGGGTGCTGTGTGGCTTCTGATTACTAATGAGATGATGATGCGCTTTGTTTTGTGGAATCATGGGTAATAATACGTTTCAAGCTTTGGATAGCAGTGTTGGTTAGTGCATAGCAGGGTTGGTCATTTTACCCATTTTCAAGGAATTACTATTCATTCCAAAAGAAGGTAGCCTAAGCCGTTTGTTTTGTGGAATGATTGATAATAATAGTAGTAACCTTTGGATAGCAGTGTTGGTTAGTGTTGGTTAGGGCATAACAGTGTTGGTTAGGCTGTTTATATACCCATTATAAAGGAATTACTATTCATTCCAAAAGAAGGAAACCAAAGCCCTTTGTTTTGGGTAATAATATTAGTAACCTGTGAATACCAGTGTTGGTTAGTGCACAACTGTGTTGGCTATTGCACAAAAGTGTTGGTTAAGCTCTATATTTACCCATTTTCAAGGAATAAGTATTCATTTCAAAAGAAGGCAACAAAATGGAAGCCTTAATAACACTAAGAAAATTATGTTAAAATATTTCGAAATGTTTTTTTTTTGTCCCAATGCTCAAAACATCGATTCAATGGCTTTGGCTTCTTGGCTTCATAATCTGATTAATCTCTGTATACCCTGCTTATAAATAACACCAACAATTCCCGAGTGAGTTTATTTTAAACCCTTATAAGTTTTCCCGCTAAGAGATTGCCCTTCTAATATGATAAATTGAATATTTCATTCGTTTTCCATTTCCTCTTTGAGAGCGAGAGATACTCGTGCCCAGCCGCCTTTCCTTTTGCAAATAATTTCCAAGAAACGGTAATGATATTACATCACAATGGAACACACCTGCGAAACCCACTTACCCGGTTGCCTTTCCCGCCCCCAACCCCCTTGGTCTTCTGACTTTCCTTATCCCATTTCCATTGTGATAACTTGAAGGGAATTTTCTCTCTGGCTGAGCTTTGACTTTAAAAACCGCAGTCAGTGAGAGTCGGCAGGAGGGAGTCGCTTCGACATCAATTCTCCAAACGAAACATAAAACTTTTCCTATGAATGGGGAGAAGGTCGAACAGAAGCCTCTTAACCAACAACCGATATCAGTATAATATAACAACATAACTTTCTCAACTTTATGAGCGCCGATTGCTGTTGTCATTTCACTTGGTTTCCGTCGTTAATGTGGCTCCTGCTCCTGCTGTTCCTCAGCTTCTGTTTTTCCTGCTGCTGCTGTTTCTGTTGCTTCTGTGGGTGGAAAAGTTGAACAAGTTTTCAAGCGCGGTTTTTCGAAAAAAGCAAAAAAAAGAAAACTTTTGTCTTTTTGATTTCGTTGGCAAAACACACAGAAGTTTGAGTTTTCTTTTGACTGAAAAGTTGATGTCGATTTGTTGTGGTTTGGGTCTATGTTGGTCCTCTTGTTGTTGATGTTGTGGTTGAGTCTTTAAACTAAACTAAAGCCCTGACTATAGCATCGATTTGCAGTTCATTTAGATGATTCCTGCTCAGGTTTCTGGGTCATCCCTGATTATAATTAATTATATTTGCATTCTCATTGTCCCTGTCAACACTTGGAACTGAAATAATAAACGATGATTTTTCATGTGGATTCCTCGCTGGTGACAGTTTTTGCTGAAATCCAATACACAGCACAGCACAGATGTGGATGTGCCATTGTGTGCTCCATATGGCTCATTGCCTGATTTGATTGATCCAACTGGTGACACCTCCCCTGGGCTGCAGAGGGGTGACGATGACGGTGACGCTTCCTCTATGGCTGAACGCCCAGCTGTGTCGCGCATTTGTCTAAAATGTCAAATATAAATATTTGCTTTGTTCTTGTTTGAATTTGGTTTTCGGGTTTCCAATAAACACCGAGTAGAGAATCGAAAGGCGTAGAGGAGCGTACAACGGATGCGGTTGTGTCACGTTTGCCTATTTGCATAGACTGGCACACACACGCACTGGCATACAGAGACACAGGCACATGCATAGGCCCTGTGTTTGCACTATTGGCCTCCCCAAAAACGTTTGGGGTTTCTATTAATTACATTGTCAATAGATGGCAATGGCAATGGAAATGGGTAGGGTAGTCCTGTTTGTGCTCCTAATGAAGCGGAGGCGTAGGGGTAGGCTTGGGCGTGTGTGGGTGATATTGATAGGGGTCTTAAAATGTACTGAAGTTTGCTCGAGCAAACAATAACTTCTAATCACAGAAAGAGACAGAGAGAGAGAGCGGGAGAGCTTTAAGGGTCCGTAAAGGGAGATTAAGTGTTATGTTCCTGTCGTTGTCGCTGTCGTTTCGAAATAAATATATTATGGCCCCCCAAAAAAGGGTAGCGTAACCCTTCTGCTAATTGGTAAAACATTGATTTACCCAAACAAAATGAATAAATAATATTTTTTGCCAGCAAAGCCACTGTGCCACAGTGCCACTCATGCGTATACGTAATGCTGTCATAAATGCATTCCCCCAAGTCCCCATGAAACCCTCTCCATGGCAAAGGCACTTGCTCCAACCGTTACAAATCCTTCAAAAAGCCAACAACAAACAATACGATATACGAGGTGTACCGTGCAGGACATACATACATTAACGTATCAATGGCTTAGGGAAAGTACAGTCGTACACTCGTATAAATAACTCTCTCTCTCTCTCTCTCTCTCTGCTCTGCTCTGCCTCTCTGTCTCTTCTGTCTCTCTGTCTCTCTGTCTCCGTTTTTTTTTGTCTTTTTGGGAACGTGTTTGAATTGTGAACACCAATGCCAGTCCATTGTCAGGCTTAACCATATCTCTGGCAGTGCCAGTTACAGTGGCTCTCAAACTGTTTTTGATGAATAACAGCTTTTGTGGGAAATAAACTGCAGCCTCGAAAGCTCCCCAATATAAAGGCAGATAACATTCAATATAAGCTGAGGCTTCCCCTGCCATATATACCCCCCCAAATAGCCTGTTCAACCACTTGGCCATTCAGCGAAAAGCGATTCTAAAGTGATTTCAATTGCCAGAACAGCCAACAGCGTAATGTTCCTACAAATTGAGTGCAAATTTCAGCGTTAAAACAGTGAGCAATCCAAGGGAGGAGCAGGGTCTTGCGGCTGGTTGCTGCATGCCTGTTTAATCTGCGGTGCAATTTGGAAAAACATATTTGCAGCAGCAGCGGCGGCAGCAGGCTAGTGCTGTGAATAAATCCACAGCGTGACCAAAATGTTGTGCAGCTCATGAACTCTAAATGCCCTGTAACCTCCTCTCCCCTCCCCACCCCTTCAACCGTTGCCTAATCTACTACCACTGCCCTGCGTCGACCCTGACCACCAACCGAACGGCACAAAACAGAACAGAAAAGTGCAAATGGAGTCGCGCGGTGGCGCCCAGTGGCGAATGGGACACAGAAATTGCGTATACGCAACGCTGGCTAGGGCTCTGGGGCCAGGCCACCACAATGAATTTCTGGGGGCATTAAAAATCAGTTTCGGATGCCAAAATGTGCAAAACATAATGGCGAATCAATATAACTCTAGCCAGAGTGGGTGGCATGGGTGGCCGAGTGAATGGCTGTACTCTGGTGGGGCCTCTCTGTGGCCAGGGCTCAATGAGGGCGACGAGAGTGGATGTGGCATGACCAGACCAAAGCAGACACTCTCCTACACTCGCATGTGGTCGTACGCCGAGTGTTTGTGGTTAAATGCCTGTGGATTTGCCGCTGTCGCAATGACCAATCCACTCTGTCCCTCTCTACCCACCCCCTCACACCTCCCCTAATTGATGGCCTTTTGAATGGCAATTGAAGAGCAAAACTAGTGCAAAGATTAAACCCAGCGATAGAACCCAGCCATAAAAAACACCACAAAATCACAGAATGAACCAATAATGATCCCATACTGTGGGATATAGACGTGTTCGCCTGAAGGTTCTTTCAGGTCTCGTTGAATGTGCGGGGGGGGAAGTGTAATTGGGGTTTCTGCCACATTTTGCTGCCCAGGTGAGGTCGTGTGGCCTGCAGCTGAGTTATGGTTTTAATTGGTTTGATTAGCCCCGCAGCTGCTGTGGCAGCTTCACGAGAGCCTCTGTTTATGCATGTTCACCACAGATTTAACGTGGGGCAAGTGGGGCACAGTTTACAGTTCAAGAGACTGGGCTCTGCTTTCTGATTAGCCGGTAAATTGTGTATTAGTGTGGTTTCGGTACGATATCCAGTAGCTGTTCAAAAGTTAGAAATGAGGGTCGATTTTCTTGGCCAAAGTGTTGAAATATATACTTTATGGTCCAGCTAGTTCCTTTGTTTTAATAAATACACAATAGTTTTATGTTTATTTTCAGTGATTGCTTTTATATTAAGCGATTCTTTTATCACTCACAAACGAGATCAAGAAATGAAGAAAGATCTAGAACAGTGTGCCCGTACATTAGGGATGTCTGTAATGTTAGTGTGCTTGTACATTAGGGATTTCTGTAATGTTATTTTTGCTGTAAACTTAACATTCTGGTGAGGAGCAATGTTATGTCCAACACATAGCACTGGAATCTGCTGTTAGCAGCAGCTGACGGGACCGAGTGGCAAATACACCCAGATGTAGTTCTATTTCCGCATCTACAGGGATGATTAATTTAATCTTATGCTTTATGCTAGGCCTTGAGCTTGCGTTAGAAATAGGCTTAGAGTTTACTTTCGGCTATGCTTTATCAAACACAAAAAACAATCATGAAATCAACCGGTTGGCTGTCTGTTTTTCTGGTGCTCTTCTTTCTGTCTGGGACTTGGGCCTACAATGCAAGTAAGTGGTCCAACTTGGATGAAGTACTGAAGCTATTGCCATATGATACCATCCTTCTGCTCCCACAGAGAAGTGCGATGACACACCCACCGAGACTGGGCCGTGCAAGGGGGAGTTCGAGATGTGGCGCTTCGACAAGATCAACCAGCAGTGCGAGTCCTTCATCTACGGCGGCTGTCTGGCCACCAATAACTTTTTCGACTCCGGAATGCACTGTGTTGTCAACTGCCTGAAAAATCACCATTTCAAAATTTAAATCCAAATATTTATGGCCCGCTGATGTCCGATGTCTGTAATCCCGCCCAAACATTCCAACAGCTCTGCAAAAAAAAAAAAGTTTTCATCTGCGATTTGCAATTCAACAACAAAGTTGAGAAATTGGAGTTGAGGAGGCAGGAAAACTTTGACCATGGAAAATATGATTTGTCTGGAAAGTTGGAATAGATTTTTGCCGCGAAGGCAATTTATGAGAATTTTTCTCTTCTGCGGCTGTCATGCAAATGAACTGCAGTCGCCTCGCCTTGATTTATGCTGATGAAAATTGAGTTGTTCGGAAAACTAAATTATAAATAGTATGTGTTACCAAAATACAGAATTTCCTAGAATTTAGTCCTCGATGCGTGCAGGAGGTGCGATAGTATCGATTGGAATCTCTGTCACCTGCACTAATTTCCATTTCATGCCCACACACACGGCGTATACTTAATCAGGGGCACCTCTCAGTGGGGGAACTGGCAATTGCTGGAACTCATGTGTGACCATATCGATGCGGATCGAATGGCATGAGGCCCCGCCCCCTCAATTCAATCAGAAAAAGGAGGCACAGAACAAGGAGCAATGGCGTTAGCGATGCCTCTGTGGCTGACTGGCTGCTTACTTAGTATGCAGGTCCCAACACAAATTAAAACTCTGCTATACACAACCCTGCACTGTGTGTTGCATCGAAATCAGCACGAAAAAAAGACAAGCAGAGGATGCAGATACCCTTTAAGAAGTTGCATTATTTCCAGGGTAGCAGTAGCTGTGGTTCTCCTCTGTCGAAGTCTCTCTTTGTGGAACTACCCCTTTCTGGGGGTAACAAACCCCTCATACTTTTCGTTATACCCTCTCTCGGCGAAAGAGTACGCGAATAACAAGCTGTTATTGTTATTGTCTGCTCTGCTCTGCTCTGTGTACATTGTCCGTTATTAGATTTCCCGGCAAGAGACAAAGTTCACTTGTCGCCTACATCAGATGTGCTGGCAGCACTGTCACCGTTTCGGCCACATTTGCCTCTCTGTCTCTCTCTCTCTGCCTGCGTGTGTGTGTGTGCCGTGTGCATGTGTGTGTGTCGTGCGGGGAATTAAATTCATTAGCAATTTGCACGCCGACAAGCGGGTGAAAAGTGCACCCCCACCCGCCAAACTAATGGGGAAAACAACGAGAGACAGCCACAGAGGGACAGAGACAAAGCTAGAGCTAGAGGAAAACCAGTAGCGATTTTTAGATGCGAAACAGCTGCTGGATGGGGAATATCTATAGGAATAGAAAGTGCACCAAAAGGAAAGAAGTATTCAGTGGAGAAGGGAAGCCAAGACTCCCCCTTTCCATCCCCCTTAAGACCCAGCAAACCCTGAAGTTACGACTATAAATATTTATTTACTTCGCCTAAAAGTTTATCAGTTCCATTGTCCAATATCGTAGTCCACAAGTAATATTCATATTCCTTCGATTATCTAACGCTTTCCGAACGTGTCATTGGCGCGACTATGGGTACCCCTCAGCAGTACCCTGTAGCTCTTGTCCATATCCATTTCCTTGCCATACTCCATGGGATACAAAATGGGCTGGCGCTCCACATGCCACCTAGGTGGCATCCTCAATTCTAGGCAATCTTTATCCAACTTGAT
Source organism: Drosophila athabasca (assembly GCA_008121215.1). Lineage (NCBI taxonomy): Eukaryota > Metazoa > Arthropoda > Insecta > Diptera > Drosophilidae > Drosophila > Drosophila athabasca. Next base: position 49,019,868 of record CM017794.1, read on the forward strand.
GCCGCACTTGCCCTGATACTGGCGGAACCTCGCCGGCTTGGTCATCTTGTCATACGAATCGCGCGAGTAATCCCGATAGTCCTGGCAATCCAAATAAAATCGATCGACTCGGCCCAGTTCTCCATAGTTCAACAATTTGAGGCCCGGCATTACGTAGCGAGCTATGGCGCCACGCTCAGCGCGACTGCTCTTCGACACTTCCAAATAATCCGTTTGGGGAATATTCATTATGCTTGTAGATGTATATGTATATGTAGATGTATATGTAGATGTATATGTAGATGTATATGTATTTTTTAATTTTTATTATACTTTTACTTTTGTTGGTTTTATTTTGCGGATCAGAAATTTTAATGTTGAAAACGATGTGTGTCCTAGGGGCTTGTGTGTTTGAATGAGATTAGAGGGGACCGAACTGTATGAAGGGTAAACCGAAGGCCTTCTTTAAGCCGAAAACCTACCCTTACTCAACCTATGACAAAAATAACCAGACAAGCCGAGATCTAGAAACGACAAAAATAACCTGATACCGCGTCGATACCCTGAATAATTTCAGTATATGTATTGTAAAAATACTCCACAGAATACGGTAACACTTGCAAATGATGCGGCGAATGTTTAAACATGCGGCCGCATGTTTGTCTTCTTCTATCCACAGGGTTCTTATGGGCATCATTGTCGCATGTTCCATTTAAGGGAAAAATTTAATGATGCGGCCTAATGTAAAAAGGGTATTAGCTCCTCTAACGCTCTCTCTCTATCGCTCTCTCTCTATCGCTCTCTCTCTCTCTCTCTCTCTATCGCTCTCTCTCTATCGCTGTCTCTCTATCGCTCTCTCTCTCTCTCTCGCGGTCTCTTCTAAGCTTTATTGAACCATCGAAATCCTCGGAATAATCTTTTATCTTCGTAGCTTAAAATAAATAAATAATTGTGGATTATAATTATTTTATATTTTTTTTTTCATTCAATTCTTTATAAATAATCCAACGTTGTCCAACATCGTAACCGTTAATCGTAATAAGTAGTCCGTGCCGTTGTGGTCCGTAGTCCGTAGTCCCAGCCATCTATCGCTTGAACGCCGTGTGTGTGATGGGATCGTAGGTGCCCTTCATCAAGGTCTTGTAGCTCTTGAACGCGTCCAATGGATGGCCATAGTTAGCAGGAAAGACGATGGGCTTGAGATCCTCAGGCCAGGTCGGAGGCATCAACAGCTCCGCCAGAGAGTCATCCAGCTTGAGGTTACAGTTGCCCTGATACTGACGGAACCTCTCCGGCTTGTGCACCTTGCCATACGGGTCGCGATAGTAGTCGCGATAGTTCTGGCAGTCCAGGTAGAACATATCGGTTTGGCTGACATCCGCGTAGTCCACGATGTTGAGACCAGGAATCACGAAACCCAGAATCAGGTTACGTTGGACGCGACTGTTCTTGGCAACCGCCCACATGTCAACTTGGGGGACATCCATCGTTGCTTGAAAGCAAGTTGGTTGGATGGAAAATAAAATATATGTTTTTGTATGAACGAATATAAATGAAATGCTCGCTCTATGAGATTCAGAGGTAGAATGAAATTCTATTGTATTCTATGCTATGAGGAAAGCCTACTAAGATGGCGAGAAATAAGGGAAATATGTAAAATCAAACTACCTTCGATATGCTTGCCATTAAATTCCATTCTCTAATTAAAAGACAAGAAACGGGGGAGGCGGGGGGAAGGTACACGAAGTGCACACGAGCATGGCGACGACAAACTAAACAAAAAGCCATTGATCCATTAACTGTACGGAATGCTTTCTTGTTGCCTGCTGTAACACAAACCCAATCAATCAGTCTCTTGTGTTGTCCTCTGCCCTTTGTTTGCTTTTCGCAGAAGGAAAAACAAGGGAAAATCAGGACGGAACTATGAGTTCAATGGGGGTCAAAGAAATGTGTCGCCTCGCCTGGCTTCAATTAGCTTTGGCTTTTGTTCATTCGATTGTCAGCCATAAATTGCAGAGGCCGAGACTCCTTAGCCTTAGCCTCAGACAGAATCAATTAACATAGCCCATACGAGAGTGTGGCACATGGGCAACATCTGGGGAGTAATTATGCACCATCAATTGCAAAAGTCCTTGCCTTACCACTCGGGAACCGATTCGATTGACAAGAAACGGAGTCAAGTGCCTTTGCCTTGGCTGTCCCCAATCGACTTGCAATCGTTCAACTGTTAATAATTAAATATCTATCTATCTATCTATCGCTGTGATTGCTTCCCACCCGACCTTCCCCAAGGACTTTGACTCTGCCTCTGACTGTCGGTTAATCAGTTGTCAATTTACTTTATTGACATCGCAGGCATTCGCGCGGAAAGCACAACAGCAACTAAGCGAAACTCCCTGCTGCTGCCGTTGCAGCTGCAATCTGGAAAATGGGAAATGGCAAACATTTAATTCTCTGGCAAATGCTGGCCAATTAGCCGGGTCAAAAGCGGACGGCACGGATGCGGGGATAAAACTTGAAACGAGCAAAGTAAAAGCAAGCGAAAAGCGGGATAATGGGTTGTCATCATCAGCGGGGGTGTTTATGAGGGGCTTAAATGAGGGAATGCAGCATAAAAATAGAATAGATCTATTGTTCAACTCTGCCCCTTTAAGCCTCAAACCCACACAACATCCGCATTAATTTGGTAAGCCAAAAATAGCTAGGATTTGGCTCTCTGTTGAGCAACATATTAATCTAATTATCGCACAGACTGGCATTTGATTGATCGGCGGTGGCAATGGGAGAATACATTTATATTCACAATAAGCCATTAAGTCGGTGATTGATTCCAGCAGTGGCGTCCCTTAGGTTCAATCAAATCTGATGTCCATGGGGCAGGGCAACTTTATGATATGTCCAAACATAAATCATGCATGAATGTGGCAGCAAAACGATGCCAGATTCGAAGAGAAACTCCTCGAACTATGAGCCTCGAACACAAGGCAGCAAATTGCCCAACAAATCAATCAAACACATCTGACAGAAGTGAGAAGCGAGAAAGTTTCTGTATCCACCGGAAGGACATGCAAATGAAAGGAAAATCTCTGGCTCCTGGCTTTGGGCCTCCTCCTGTTGAAATGGCCCAGACAACACCGGACATGATGGGGGCCATGATGGGGCGTCTTTATTATTTAGGCTCAAGTGCCCAGCCACTTGATCAAATTTTAAAGAAAAACCGGCAACCCGAAATGAAATATTCATGGCTCAGCTTTGTTTTGAAAGTGTTTTTTGGAAACCCAAATGTGAATAGGCAACAATCTGAAGAGCTGAATAATTAACCAACTACTACTCGAAGAGGAAGGGGTGGAGGGGAGGGGAGGGGGCAAAGAAAAACACTCCATTATTGTTTTACTGGCAAATAAAATATCAAGCATACGCCCACACGTGTGTGTGTGTGCCATCATTTGAATGGTAATTGAATTTTATATTCACATTTGTTAATTTCCTAGAAGCACACCCCCCAACCCCTCCCCTCCCTCCTGCCTGCCCCTCCAGGAAACTCAAACATAAACTCAAATTATTCCAACTTCCAATCGACTTCATTACCGCATGGATGGGGAGCCTGCCACCTGCTGTATGCCACATCTCTCATCTTCTACTGCCTCTCCGAATTTCCACTTTAATTGCCAGAGCACCTCAGCTCTTTGCTGCTGCTGTGGCACGTTGGGCATTACACCGATGGTAACCCACTAGAGGGGGGAAAAGTATGAACGGTGGAACGCCCATCGTGCCACCTTTTCCGCCCATTTTCGTAGGCCTTCCTCACGTTTATTTGCACTGCGAGAACGACTGCGCATATTTTTGCCTGCAAATTAATTGTTGACATTTGCAGCAACACAAAAAAACAAGAAAAGCAAAAACGAAAAAAAGAAAAGAAAAAGAAAAGAGTATTAAACAAATAAGAAAAGAAAAACATTTGTTGAGTAGACGGGTTGAAATCCTGCCCTGCCCCTGCCCCTGCTCCTGCCCTGGCCATGCCCCTACCTAGCATTTCCTTCTTGCTTTTCCTTTCGTTACGTTTCTTCTTTTTTCTTCTTATTAATTAGGAAAACTCTGGGAGAAATGTTATTTGTTTTGTTTGAGTTCAAGTTGGTTAAGTGAGCATTTGTTCAACTGAATCGGTGGGTGGGGTTGGGGGCGGCATTAATTGTAAGCAGATTGAGCAAGTAATTTGGCTCACTTGATGATTGGACTTTGGGCCAACTTTTGCTGTTGATTAAATGCACTTTGTATTTGGAGATTATCCAACTTTCAAACTTTACCAAAAAGCAAAACATTTAAAGGGAAAATTTCTCCAAAAATGATGATTGATGGAATGTTTCGGCCATTATAAATATTAAAATTAAATAACCAACCCTTAGACCACATTCTTTGTGAGTGAAATTCCAACTGCTCTGCTCTGTTTTGCTCTGTTTTGCTATGTTTGTATTTATTCACATGAATATGAATGTGAATGTGAATATGAATATCCCTGTAATCCCTGTAATGATATTTCTTGTAAAATGCCATTGCAAACTGGCAAAAGCTGAAATCAAAGCCACAAAATTGTGCATGGCCAGGGTAAATGGCCAAAATACAGTCCGTTTTGAATGTATAAAGCAGGGACATTTAGAACAAATTGTGGTAAATGTTGGGTACATGTTTTTTTCAGTCAAAAATTGGTTAATCGATAAAGTTTCGCCACTATTATTAATTATTTACTTATCGATAATTCATTTCGATCATAAAAATAAACTCTTAAGCTTTTCTTATAACAAGTTCTACCCAATATTTGCTCACATTTGCAACATATTGAAGTCTAGGCATTGCTGCTCTCTAATCAAATACCATAAACATACTTGACATCTATGAAACTTACTGTACAGTGCATGCTAGTAGTGCTCTAACAGGCAAATGTCGATATGTAAACATTTTATGTGCAAACTTTTCCCATTCCATACCTAAAAAAAAATAAAAAAAAAACTGGTAGCATACAAAAAATGGCAACTGCATATATCTGAACGACTTCCTTCCCGGACATGGACCCCCATAACGCTGTCGCCTCTGGTTTCACAGTTCTCTCTGGGGTCTGGTGGCAGTTCTTGGGGGATGGGGGGGACGAGGTAAGCTGCCAAAATGCATTACACAAATTGTCCGTTTACGGCAGGGCAAAGGTAAAAATTCAAGCGAAAACCGCACATAAAAACTATTAGGTACTCGGTTAAGGCAAACAGTTTGTCTACCTTCATCACACGGAGGGGCACATGGACCAACGGACCCACGGACACACATGGCCACTCCTTCACGATTCACGTATGCCCCCCCGTCCACCCGTCCCTCCCTGCGTCCAAAGGTGGAAGAAACATCTGTCAGCGGCATTCGGGCGCGACAGTCAGCTCAGACATGCGGGCGACACTCGTGCGACATTTTGGCAACATTCTGTGGCACAAACTGCAGTAAGGGCTAAAAGAAAGAAGAGTTAGGGCTTTAGACTTGAAGATACCCTGATATTTTCTGTGATTCTGGAGCTAATAATATCCAAACTAAGGGTGCCCCCAAATCTTCTATAACCACCCCAAAAAACCAATTGCGAAAGCGAAAAAATGTATTATTTAGTAGACGAAGAATCAATCAATCATTCAATCAATTGAGTTGATGTGTGCCACAGTGAAACAGGAAAGGGCGCGCAATTCTTATATATTATATGTATGAAACCAAAAGAAAACTTTAAGGGAGAACTTTTAGCCATTTTGTGGGTCGATTTCTGCTGCCTGTTATATGCATCTACCCCATGTAATCCCCAAGCAACGGGTGTAAAAAATCGTATCGAAAACTAGCTGACAAACATGTTCCATTCATGCACATAGACAGGGAGCAGAGCAGGAGCATTCATGGGACATGGACATGGGACATGGACACGACTACAGTCTGGCCCCTACCCCCGCACCCCCACCCCAAGCAGTCAGTCCGCTCGTAGCTCGTAAATGGGTTGACATTTCAATCTCTGTCTGGGGGACTCTGGGAGTCTGAGATGCGATGAGTACAGTGGAGTACTGGGAAATTGGGTTGGATGATGACGATGATGATTCGGCAGATGTGGGGGTGGGGGTGGTGTGACTCATGAATTCCCCAGAGTCGCTAGCATCGCTAGCATCTCCCGTACGATTTCGTACATATTTCACAAAATTGCATCCGTTTGTGGCAGCATTTTGGCAGCCCAGCCGCATATTCCAGAGCTCTAAACAACTTCCGCACGACCGAATGTGAGTCAATTACAAAATTGCATTTTTCTCATACCCTAAACGAGAAAGGGTTAAGTCAACTCCCTGTCTCTGTCTCACTCGCTCTTTGTCAGCCAACTCTTTTGCCTTTCTTTTTTTCCTATTTTGGAGCTGCCTTCATTAGGCCAAAGATGTGTTGGTAAAACTTTTATTTCTGGCTAAATTGCCCTCAAACTATTCTCGCAAAAAAATGTTTGGAAAATGGGCAGCAGCTTGTTTTGTTCAGAGTTGGAAAAGTTTGTTGTTTGAAAACTCCAACTATGTTTAGAAAGCATAAAAACACATACAAGAAATGCCTTGGAGAAGGCTTTGAATACAAAATTTGGACATAAGTTTTATATTTTTGGATTTGGAAACTACAAAAATTGAACCCAAATACAGCCACATACACAATTATAGCTGTTGAAATATATACTTAGTCGTCCAGTTAGTTCCTTTCTTTTAATAATTACACAATAGTTTAATGTTTATATTCAGTGATGGCTTTTAAATTAAGCGATTCTTTTATCACTCACAAACGAGATCAAGAAATGAAGAAGGATCTAGAACAGTGTGCCCGTACATTAGGGATTTCTGTAATGTTAGTGTGCCAGTACATTAGGGATTTCTGTAATGTTAATATTTGCTGTAAACATAACATTCTAGTGAGGAGCAATGTTATGTCCAACAATAGGTATAATTATTGACTGGCGCTGTACGCCCTTCACGGTGGCTCAAAGATGTCAATAAAAAAGCACTTAATGCAATCTTCATAGTCGGGCATTTGAGACGGCATTATAGCAGCCAAAGGGGGGACCCATGGGACATCCCATCACTGTTAATGCCCACCACTGTTAATGGATGCAGCACGAGTACGAAGTCGATATATTGACTACGATCTCGTTTAGTGCCCGTATGGTGTAGTTTTCGTAGCATAGAGAAGTTCATATATTCTCTAAAAATATCTTCCAAGTCTAATAAAACTATCCTATAAACTATAAACAATAACTACTAAAGAAACCTTTTGTTTACCATCATTTTTTTAACCCAAAATCTGCTCTCAAAGCAGAAATCGAACCTAAGAGGAGTCTGTTCTCCCCCTGTAAAACCTTGCCCAACGAACCATGAGTTGGCCCTTAGTTTCTGCTGGAAAACCCATTAGCAGCATCAGCATGGGGAGGGTCCCTAACTAGCAGATCTATCCGGCAGGAACAGCATGTACCAGGGGGGGAAGGGGGGACAGGAAACAGAACTGTTTGAACCTCCTGGACTAAGCGAAGATTTGCGGCTAAGTCACGTAAGGCGAATAAATTTTGTATGACATTGCAGAGAGGGAGGGCATTCGGGAGCCAGGAGGGGCTGGAGACCATCAAAGTAGCGCAAATTTGTAACGGTAATTTAGCATGGGCGTCCACCGGATTTCAGTACCGTAGAAGAAGGCAGAAAATTGGGAGGATGGGATCCCGATGGAGGAGATGGAGGGCACTAAGTAGTCAGGACCATATTTCACGCAATGACTACCAAACAGACAGGCACCGACCACGCCCACGTTGGTAACTGGACTTCCGAAGAACCCACCAAAGTGCCACCCCTCCCTCCAAAAGTTTCTCCCTCCCTGGCACCCTCCTGCTCCGCCTTCCATTAGATGCCAAATTGAATTAAATGTAAAAATCTTTTGCACGCAATTGAGAAATGGAGAAAAGTGCAAAATAAATTTATAGACATAAATATGAAAAGAGAGAGAGAGAGAGAGAGAGAGAGGGAAAGATTGGGGGGATAAGGAGTGGGGTTGGAGAAGGTTAAGGGAGGTTGGGGGAGGGGGAATACATTTCAGGACTTTTTACGACTTCCATAGAAATTAAAATGCCATTTAATGTTGGGAGAATATAAATTAAATGGTTTCTTTTTTATGTTTATTTCAACTGCTGTCCTTGGCATTGCTAGCAGGGGGTGGCTATCTTGGGGGTTCTGGTTCTGCCTCTGATTACGGGACAGTTCCTGCTGCAGTAGGGCCGTTTTGCTGGTAAATTGAATTGCCATAAAAGACCCAACTGAACTGAAATGAAAGTTTTTGTGGCCACCCACCGATGTCTCAATTGTCGATACCTAATCGACTTTTAGATGTTCCATTTTATGGTTGCAGATTTTCTACATGTTTTTATGGTCGGCCAGAGTCAAAAACCGTGCGATTTTGTAGTTGAAGGACGAGGGAGGGGGGGGTGACAGAGTTTACTTTTGTTGCCAATTGTTTATGCCATTTAAATTTGTTATGCGGCTTTTATGTCTTCTCTGTCTCGCTCTCTCTCGCCCTCTCTCTCGCTGTCTGTGTGGTTTTATGGCCAAAGTTTTATTTATTTCTCTCCTCGCTGTCGACACGCCAATTGCATTTGATTAGATTTTGTTTGCTTTGCCTTGTTGTTCTCTGAAAATATGGTGGAATTTATGAGAAATTGCCCCCCCAGCAAGAGCTTTCCCTTGATCAATGGTTTACTTTCACTCGAGCCTCAATCCTCAATTAATTTGGCAGTTCTTTGCGACTGAATAATGGATAAATTGATGGAGAATCAATTACCAGCAGAAGCTTTCCTTAAAGCCGGTTTAAGGGACATTTCTCTAAGTGCACCTTTCGACTTAGCCTCGACACGTGCCCGGAAGGAGCTGCCGTCCCTGCTCTTAGCTGTGTAAATTAGTTATAGCAGTTGAGATCGGGCCAGATACAAGTGGCCTCCTGCTGTGTTGATTCTACGACATTTAAGAAGATTTATGGCTACACCTTGACGGCAAGTGGACGCCCGATTCGGAGTCCGAGCCAGGTCCAAGCGGAAGCTGCAGCGAGTCGAGTGCATGGGGCAGGCAGGACCCTGCTACGAGCTGGGCAAATTGCCGAAAGTCATTAAGTTTGCGCATCAGTGCAACAGCAATGAGATTTCCCCCACCTCGAGGACCCACAGCCACACAGCGGAAAGTCAACGAAAACGAGGTCTTTAAGGGCTCATTTTTATTCAATCCCATTTGGAATGCCACGAAGGCACTCGAGACTGAAGATTGAGGCTCTGTCAGGTTCTGGCAGGCTCTGGCAGGCTCTGGCTGAAATATAATTATAGTTTCATTTCCGTTCCGACTCGAAAGGGCAAATTTGGCTGGCAGACGACGTCAACACGTGGCGTATGAGTAATGCATGGCCTTGGACCTCAATCTGCTTATAAATAAAGTCAGTTGCAGATATGCAGATGCCTTTATTAAGTAGTTTAATTGATTGATGGGCGGAAGAGGAGGAGTCTCCTCCTACCTCGAATGATGCATTCCGGAATCAGTTTTAATGTCGTCTAGCCATTTAATTTTTCACGTATCCATAGTCTGATGGAAAAGTATAGAAAGAGCGTCGCGCCACAGCAGAAGATGCTGCGACGGATCTTCAGGCTGTCCACACAGCCCTGGTGATCGCAGAACAGCAGCTCGTAGGTCCAACGGAGGAAGCCGGGTTGGAGTGGTTCGCAACTGCTGCTGACAGAGCCGATGGAGTCGGCAGAGACCATGGAGGATAACTCTTCGCTGCTGTTCTGCAGCTCGTGGCGACTCATCAGATCCAGCAGGGGTGGCTCCTGTTCCTGTTCCGGCTCCAGCTCCGGCTCCGAATCGAGCACGCTCAGATAGTCAATGGTGGCCAACTCGCGCTCGTTTTCCAGGGTATGTTCGCGCGTCTGATCCCGCTTGGGGATGCGCTCGTTCTGGCCCCTGGGTCGTTGTGCTATGGCCATTCGCAGCCATCCCAACCAATCGAAAGGCTTCTTCATAGGCTGGGCTCGGAGTATGCCCACCGGCTGTTCGATGGCGTCGTGGAAAAAAGACGTCGAGCTTCTGCAGGAGAGATAGTCGAACACATCGTTTACGCTCTCGGCATCGGGTTGTCCGTTAGCTTGAGACCCATTTTCCAGGTGATCGATGCGATCCAGACGGTCCACGAGATTCAGTTGAGCCAGCTCTTGAAAATCGTAGGGAAGTAGAGAGTTGAAGGACGCCTGGGGCCGGTTCTCGCCGTAGGTGGAATGCAGCTGATATTCGAGCTGTCGCTGGTCCTCCGACTGGTCGGTCAAGGAAACTGTTTCGTGACTCTCGCGTGTGTAATAGAGGGTGTCTCCCCCATGGTACGGAATGTCATCACCGTCTTCATTCTCATTCCCATATTGCTGTTCGCTCTGCTGATCCTCGTCTTTCTCATTCCCATACTCTTGATATTGCTCTTCGTTCTGCTGATCCTCCACATCCTGATCTTGAGACTGCATTTGATCCTCATCCTCATATCGTTCTTCATACTGCATCTGATCCTGTGCTTGATATTGATTCTCCTCCTCCTGCTCCTCTCCCTGGCCGCCACGAAAGCGAACGACGCGCCGAGGACTGTTCCCGAGTCCCCTTCTGGCGTACTGCCACACCGTAGAGGGCACCTGGTAGCCGAAGAAGTTTCCCGTTTGAAAGGAGGACAAAGCTCTATCAAAAACGGAGGGTTCTTGCTCCCGCGGAAATCTCCGACGCGAAGGCGTAGCTCGAGGCGAACGTCTGGCGACGGGCAGAGGGCTCCTGGCAGAGGGCTCGTTGGAGCGGTTGCTGCTGCTCAGAAAACGAACCGAGGGATTCGTCATGGTGGAGTCGGTCAACCTACGCCAAGGAGTCGGACGCCGCGCTGGCACATCCCTGTAACCCAGGGAGCGCGCATATGCATTCTGCGAGTACTGCTCGGCGCGTTCCCTAGCCATCCGGCTCTGCACCCGGGCCCTGGCCCTCTCCCCGATTATCGCCACCGTCAGCCGCCGCTCCACGTGTCGCCGATTGTACTCGTTGACGAATGGCACCATCAACCCGTAGTCCTGACACAACAGGAAGAGCTCGTCATCGTTCAGCTGCTGCAGCTCCTGCAGGACAGTCGTCCTGCCCGTGGGCATGGCTACTTCCGGCTGGGAGTTCAAAATACTAACAATTTAGGACGTTACTTAAGATTTTTTAAGTGAGCTATAAAAATAATAAAAAATAAACAGAACTATTTCTGATTTTGTTAAATCGATGAACTGAACTCTCGGATGTTGTCTGAATGAATGAAGTTAAATTCCATCAGCTTTTGTTTTCCGTGTTTTTCTCAGAGGCTTAGACAAGTGCAAACAAAGCCGTTTTGCCTGAAGGCGTTTTCCGGGAAACTTTCGATGGCCTTCGGAGGCGATTTCGATTCTCCCTTCCCTCCAGGGCGCACCCCCGCCCCAAAATCACACAATAAATTTAAACTTTGTTCCCTATGCAAACCGGAGGAAAACAAGCTGCGAAAACTGACAAATGGAAAAGTTGAAAAGTCATCGAGTTCTGTTGTTATTTTATTTTGATGACCTGACTGCACTTCCCTGGCCAACCGTAAAGTTGTAACCCTTCTGTGGGTCCTGTGTCCCCTTTTCGATGGCACCCAATGCTACATGTAGTCGTTTTTCGTTTTTCGTCCGTTTTTTGTTTTTATGGAGAAATATGTCCTGCGGAGCGGAGGTAGACACAGCTGTGACCATGGGATAGATCAAAGGGAATGTCAGCTTTAAAGGGGGGGAGAACCATCAACAACAACAATAGAAACAACTTGAAAACTTTAGTGAATTGTTTGGCTTTTGTGACTCTGATTTTGACTCAATTTATTCGATTTATTTTCATGCATTTTTTGAAGCACTTTTTTCAATGGGTAATACAGAAGGGGAAGCTGCAAACGAAGGATTCATAATAATAATATCGAATAACTGCCTTTATTTGTGTGCCTTTCTTGGGTGTTTCTATGGTTAATTTTTCAGCTATTTTTTTCCCAAATTTTATTTACCACAATTTTTTAAAATAAAATTTAAGAAGACGAAATCAACATTCTAGCAACTTTGTGAGGGCCATCTATTAGTTTAGTTTGACAGCATAACAAGCGCCATCTATGCGGTAAAAGAGGGAACTTGAAAACTTCAATGAACGCTTTTCAGAGCTTTTCAGCTTAAGCTTCAACCAATTGCAGTTCATTTCAAACTTAAAGGTTTGGCAGTCAAAACTGTCAAACTGTAGTCTGCCCGATTTGCTATTTAATAAATAAATAAATGAAAAATAAATAAATATAATAATAATAATAAATAAATATTCATATATGAACACGAATATGAAGAATTAGAGTGCCTCGAAGCGAATTTTTGTGCTGAACATGATAAATATGAAAAAAACATAGATCCCATTCGAAAGGACATGGTTCAACCTTTAATATCTGATAACTGCCTAGTTTCTAGCTGTAAACATTAAAAATAATGGCCAAAAATGCTATCTTTAGGTTTATAAGCCCCTATTTGTTTGAAAACGTAGCAAAAAATCCCTCTGGAAACACTATGTCTCATTTTATTCTCAAAACCCATGAAGGGCAGTGTTATCTATGATGGAAATCAAAGACCTGATGACAATGACGACTGTGTTCGTTTAATATTCATAAAGTTTTATTAGTAAACATATATTTAGACTACACAGAACTACAAACATTTTTGATGAATTTGGGTTTTTGTTTTTTTTTTGTTTCTATTTGTTTTATATATTTGTTTTTGTTTTGCAATGGTGTGACCTAATTTAAATTTAGTTTAATAATATTGTAATAAATAATTCGTTAGGCGTATAAATTGACTGTAAAACTGACTGTACTGTCGTCCTGTCTGATTGCAGCACTCTATTATTGTCATTGAAGAATTCATTGGATTTGATTTGTTTTCGCTTTAAATATTATGCATTAATTAAATATCTTCCGTTTTATGTGTATGTATGTACTCGTATGTATGTATACTTAATCTATTAAGTATTTACAAAGCTCAAACTATGAACACGAACTTGTAACGGCATTTGAAATTCTGATTATCTGATTTATCGATTCGATTTTACTTCGATTTTAAATTATTATTGGGTGGTTATCTTCTAGATTTCTGTTGTCTTTTTTATGATTGTTTGCTATGGCAGAAAACATTATAGAATATTATTTAACAAATACTAGAATACGAATCTCATTTGATCAACAACAGCTCTTTGCGACCTAAACAAAATGCATTTGCTTGGAGTTTTGAATTGGAGATTGGAGATTGGAATTTGAATAGCACTAATTGGGGTTTCTCCTTTCATTTAGTTTCGGTTTTGGTTACTGTTGTTTAATACTAATCATATGTATTTATGGGATTTAAATTTGAACTCAATTTAATATAGTTATACATAAGTATTTAAAAATTATTTACACCTTGAATTATACTGCTAATTTAGACGATAAATGTATCTTCTTTATGCTTAGTTCTTTAGTTCTTAATTCTGTTCTGCTTCTGCTTTTTGGGGGAAAATAACAAACTAATTAACGAATTAGTGTCTGGCTTAAATTCGTTGCTGTGTTTTTAGTACTTGTACTCTGGCAGACCTCTGTTCTTCTGGAGGTTCTGCTGCTGCAAATTGATCAATCTGGAAATTAGATGCGTCTTGGTCGCCCATAATTATCCGCAAACAAATGTGATGGAGTCCGAGTCCCCCTACCCACAAATAGCCAACCAGCGATGAACCTTAAAACTCCTCATCGTCGTAGTCATCGCTGGAGCTATCCTGGCGGGGAAGGATGTGGAGCCAGGCCCACAACCGGGACATGTCCACTCATCGTTTGCGATTATAGGCGCCAAGCGAAGACTGCCTTCATTCCTTCATCTCGTGTCCATTGGCCCCCAGCTCGAGGAGCTCATGGGGCTCGGCATTCAGCTTGGGATGGAAAATGGGATTCATAAGAAACTACCTGTAATACCTGTAGGCACTATTCTTACCCTATCCACGCTGGCCAGATCTTTCTTTGACAGATGATTAACCAAAATTGTGCCCAGGGCATCGCACATCACATTGATGGTAGTGCGGAAGCGATCCCTGCAATCAAATTCAAATGATAAAAGACATCCACAGCAGGTATACGGATCTGGGACTTACAGTAACCAATCGACAGCTATGATGAGGGACACATCCTTGGGCTCCAGGCCCACGGTGTCCAGCACCATGACCATGGTGACGAGGCCCGCCTGGGGAATGCCAGCGGCTCCGATCGAGGCAGCCGTTGCCGTTATGCTCACGGCCACAATGGTGCCAAAGGAGTAGCTCATCTCACGGTACTGGGCGATGAAGAGAGCGGCCACAGCCTCATAGAGAGCAGTGCCGTCCATGTTGATGGTGGCACCCACGGGGATGACGAATCGGGTAACACGCGGATCGATGCCCATGTTGTCCAGACACTTGATGGTCAGCGGCATGGTGGCCGAACTGGAACCAGTGCCGAAGGCAGTGGCCAGCACCTGACTGAGCTTTGCAATATACCGATACGGAAGGGTTCGTGTGCCCAGGAAGAAGATCACAGCAATGGTACCTGAAGGAAAGCCAAGGGAAATGTTATTCGATGACAGTTTCGTTGATGATTGGCGGACTCACCGAATCCGTGCAGGAAGAGACCAATCATAACGGTTATGAAATACCAGCCTAACGATTGTATAGTCGCCGCAATGGACTCCATCTCAATGATCTTGGCGGCTATCAGGAAGGCCACACCCAAGGGGGAAATCCTACAAAAGTTTACATTAGCTGCAGCCAAGAATAACGGCCATCTTGCACTCACCAGATCACCCACGAGGTGATTGTCATCATTGCCTCACTCAATGTGGTAAAGAAATCCTGCAGCAGTTGGCCCTTCTCGCGCATCCTGCCGATGGTAGTGCCCAGGATCACACTGAACATGACCAGACCCAAGACATTGGAGCCCTCGCGTTGGGAGGACTTGAATTGCCAGTCCTCCATGGGCTCTAAAGAGTGGAAAGCAGGGATTAGTGGATGAGTATTCGATGAAAGAAAACCACTTACGTGCTGGGCTAATGCTGGTGTTCTCAAAGATCTCAGTGCGATACTGAAATGGGAATAGATTGAAGGGATTAACAATGGTTCATAGATGGGCCAAGGAGGAAGTCTACAGGGGAAAGTGATCTCTCACTCTTTCCATGGAAACTTTTGACTTAATTTTCCACTTTTGTGGCTCTGAAAGGTTGAGCCACGCATTGGCGAAAGTGCTGTTGATTATCCCCCTTCATTGACTCCGGCAATAATCTAATTGTGCGCATGAATATTCATTTGCTAGCCCACAGATACAGATACAGATACAATGACAGATACACCATTCCGTATTATCATATACATTTTTCGTGGAGGTACAATGTCCATATATATCAGCCACAGTGGCTGTCCCGTCCCGTGGCAAGTACTTTGATTCAATTTGTGTCTGGGGGGCTCGAAAACTGTGCTCTCTCTCTCTCTCTGTCTATCTCTGTCTCCGTCTGGGTCTCTGTCTCTTTTTCTGTTTATGCGATAATTGAAATTTAAGCAGAGAGAGAGAGAGAGACATGTGCGAAAGTCCCCCCTTAGTTTGGGGATGGATTGTAATTGAAACTGTGGTATCCCTAGCCCTATCATGTCGCTTTTGATTATGTGTCGCGCGGTTTGTTTCAATCAAACTCGGTAAACCGCAAAGAATTGAATAATTGCGGCGGTTTCTAGTTCGGATTTCTGTTGTTTACGGACAGCAGAGAGCAGCAGCACTGCTCAACAGTGCGTATGCTTATTCCCTCTCTCTCCTGACTTACCTGGAACATGGTGGACTGGATGATGTTGTCCGTAAACATGTTTCTATGGAGGAATAGAATGAATCAGAATTTGGCACGATTATCGTTCAATCACGCTGACATACCGCACCAGATCCATTAGCGTGTCTGGGGTCAGCACCTTCGATGCCTTATCGACGCTCTCCGTATGGGTTTCCACAATCTTGGCTCCCTGGCCGGGACGCAGTGTGGTGACCAGACAAATGCCCAAGACCACAGCCGATATGGTGGTCACAAAGTAGTATGTGATGGCTCTAAAAAAGGGTATACAAGAAAGGATTAGAGGAGACTCCACTGGAGAAGGCATTCTTGGTCACTCACCGGGTGGCTATCTTGCTGGACATGCTCAAATCCAGTCCACCAATGGCACTGGTTATCGACGACACCAACAGCGGCACAATCAAGCACTTAAGCATGCTGCAAAATAGATGTGGCAAAGTTGCAGCCAAGAGATTCTTTTATTGAGAGATTATACCGAACTTACCGCAAAAAGATCTCGCCCGGAAATGATATGTACATAATCTCACGCTTGGTCCATTCGCCGGTGCTGTTCTTGATGATGAACCCCACCAGGCCGCCCGCAAAGACACCGATCACGGTGGCCATGGTGAGGACATTCTCCCGCATGAACGCCTTGAAGGCGCTCTCATTTTGCTTGGGTCGCGTCATGGTCGCTGGGGCTGGGTCTCAGGGCTTAAAGCACCCCCTTTGGGTATGACTGGTGGGACTTGGCCGTTGCTAAGCCCAGTTAAAGGGAGTTTTCAGAACTCCGATTAGTTTCCAAAGAGATTGCTGCAAAGAAAATGAAGAGATCAGTTAATGGATAGATGAAATTACACTAAAAACTACCACGACTCTTGCTAGTTTCTCATTTGATTCGGTGACAGATGCTACGTGTTCCTCCTCACGGGTCAAACAGCGATCCACGACTGAGAGCTTTCGCACGACGCAAAATCACAGGCAACCCACCCCCAGAGAGAGCGTGGCTTTTGGGCAGCTGGGCTTTTGCGAGGCCAGCAACCCCTACCCCTAATCTCCACCCTGTTAATGGTGTTACTTTTGACACGAAACCGGACGGATGTTGTTCAGCGTTCAAATAGTTTTTTCGAGAGAGCAGAGCGGAAGGAAGCCGTCCGTTCCCTGGAAGGGCTTTACTCAGGCCAACCCTAACAGCTATTAGCAGTTTCTCACTTGCTTTTTAGCATTCATTTAGTTGCGACACCTTTTTCCTATTATCAACAAATGTGCGAAAAACAACAGACAAACAATAAATAAAAAACATCTATGAGAAAATGTGCAAAAATTGCTTGGAAATGCAGCTCAATTAATCGAGGCGCTGGAGGGAGGTTCATCGGAAAACGTGGCAAACAAATAAATTTACATAAACGATCAGCTAATGAAAACTAATTCCCGCTCGGCCCCTCCCCAGTGGGTGCAAGGGCACACACCACACAGACACAGACACACTGCAGGCGGCGATGGCGGTGATCAATGCGAACTGATAGCGAATCCAGTCTGCTCTGGAATCCCCCGATCATGTGTCTTTGAAAACTGACCCAAATTGAAGGCACCATCACCAGTAGTGGCAGGCAGTCCCATTGAGATCCTCTCAATTGGGCAGTGAGTCTTGACTCGGACTTTCAGATTAATCAAGAAATTCAGAAATTGTTCACACTTTGGCATTGTTTAGCCAATTGCATTACAATTGTGGGGGGGACAGACAACACGGGCAGACTGAGATCACATCGGATCTCTGAAAACACTTTGGGGCATGTATGAACGTGAAATTGAATAGCTTCACGCTTGGCTGATTGAATGAGTGGGGCAGAAGCATAGATTTTCTACGATCATATACTTATTTGAGGGAAGAATGACATGATCTAACTTTGAAAATAAAAACTTAAGCTGTAAGCAGTCAGGGAATCGAAGAGGATGATCATTAATGAAGGATAATGAACTGATCACTCCTTTTGGAGGTGATATTTAGAACGATTAGTTCTTGTTTTAAGAGAATTTCTATTTCCTTTTTTCTTAAGTCTTTCTTTTCTTTCTTGCATTGATCCCTGATCAATCCTTTGGCACGCTCAATAGCACAATTTGATCAGTGATCAGTGAAGTATCGCATTGATCATATTTTGAGTGCTGGTGAAGGCAAATGATCCATACCTTACTTATCATATGAGACGTACTATAACATGATCAATTAACTTGTTTCAAAATTGTATCATAAAGATCACTGATCGCTGATGAAATTTTGCTGGTGAAGGTACCCCTTTTCTTTTTTCTTCTTATGTGATTAGAGTATCTGCCAGATCGACTACAGCTTCACCTTTTCAGCAATCACAGATCTCTGGATGCTCCCCACCCTTTTTGCCGCACACACGATGATAATGGCATTATAGTATGTCTCTAGCACTGGGGCACTGGTAGCTGCGGCTCACCTAATTGATGTAACTACAGAACAGAACAGAACAGCAGCCACCGATTGCGTCAGAATCGAGAGTGCCTGATTGGCATGTGCCCAGGCCCAGGCCCAAGTCCCCAAGTCCCATTGATATGGATATATTTTGGGCAGATGGAATTACATTCAGACAGTGTGTAGAGTGTACAGAGTGGGGTGTGTGTGGTGGGCAGTGAGGCATGTCTGAGCAGACGAAACTAAAGAGCTTTTATCGCTCGTGAGTTTAATTAACTAACCGTTTAAGTTTGACACTCGAGGGCGATTCATGGGCCAAGTTTAATGAGAGATAAGAACTGAATTTGATTAATATTGAGAGAGGAGAGGAAGAGAGGGGTAATGCAGTTCCTCGTTGCACAACGAAGTTCATTTATTTACTGAGTTCGCCTTTGACCAAGTGACTGACTGACTGACTGACCGACAGACTCGCTGTTTACATTTTTTTCATATTTATTCATAATTTTTTTTCTATTTCGAACTTGACCGTGAGTCAGGCAAATGAATTTCTATTCGTAGACAGAATTTGCATTCAACATTAGTATATGGTGTCTGTGTATTTGCCTAGAATGTGTCGCAGTTGTATTTGACATTAAAAATTCATTTACGGCGGAAATTATTACTAAAATGCTAAATGAGTGCTGCAAGTGGATATCATTGAAGTTCATTGACGAAAAGGATGGTTTACACTCAACGGAAGTTGGCCAATTAATGGGGAAATCTAATACCCATCGACACTCTCACCCAACGTGATCGTTTGGAGACTTCAACTTGAACTTGTTGGCTTCATTAGCATGGCCCTAAAGCCTCATAAAACCCACTAATTGAATGAAGCTGGCATGACCTATACCCATGCCCAAAAAGCACACACAGAATTCATTATCTAGATTCTAGATTTTCATTTGAAAAACATTTCCTATGTGAGACGGGGGCGTTGATGGGAATATCATTCCTTGGCGCATTTCTGATTGGCAGACTGTCGGACAGAGTTTACATGAACAAGTTTATTATTGTTGTCGATAGTTAAACACACAAATGAAATATCCAGAGATGAATACTAATTAATCCCGGTCTTATATAACATACTTTTGCAGCGTAAAGCAACCCACAACTAATTAATGCAATGCAAACTCTGGCCTAACCATGTTCGAGTCGCGTATAATATGTATATTCAGTGTCAATGCAAATTTAGTTGCACTTCCAAGGGGATGTGGGAAGGCTCTGACCCACCCATTTGTCTTTGAGAGAGAATATATTATAAAGAACCAGTTTAAACTGCACTAAACGGCTAACTGAAACACATAGTTGTGGTGGGAGGGAGTCGCAATTCGAGTGCATAGATTTTTCCAGAAATATCTGGTTTTAACGATTTTGTTAACTGAATAATAAGACATTTACAATCTGTTCTTCTTTCAGTTAACAAATTTCTATTGAATCACTTAACTATAAGCAAAGCTTCCCCTGGGACTTCAGCATTTTTCAATTAAATAATTTAATTAGCAACAAAATACTAAAGCCTTAAATGTACATATTCCCTAATTATAATTAATTAGGCACCAAAAAATCAATAGAAAAGTGTGGAAGCGCAAAAAACTGATGCACAAATCAATTTCAATGAGGTTTCATTTCGTATGTTTCAGACGATTAGGAAGCACATAGGCATACAATATACTACTATACATATATTATATATGACGCTATAATCTCGACTCATCCGACGGCCTTTGTCACCGCAATCTATAGACGGTGTGTCTGTCTGACTACGATTATCGCTGGACAGCCAGCCGACCGGCATTTCCATTTTGTCCATCAACTTTTAAACCTAATCAAGATCTTCCGAGTTCCGCAAAAATCGAAAAAAGAATTAAAAACGCGACAAGCACGCGGCTTAAATTCCCCCAAAGATAATCTTAAGTATGAGCTATGATCGAAGCTAAAACGTTCTGCATCTGAGCCAGACTTTGATAAATTATTCTGGCCTAATTGAAGGTTCACGCACTTGTCATATAATTTCATTTTATTTGGATGAGAAAATGTTTGAAATGCACGAGGGACGTTCCGAAAATATTGCCGCGAAAAACAAACAATTTTTGTATGTAACAAATTGACTTGCTATACGCACATACATATGTACATATGTATATCTTTATTTGAATAGATATATATTTTATGCTACTCTCAGATAATGAGTGAATCTTGGAAGAGAGAGAAAGCGAAACTATTTTTATGCACTAAACACTAAACAGCAAACAGAAAACTGCATTGTGCGCTAAAAATAATGGTAATAAAATAAGAAAACTAAACATTTTATGCATATATATAGACTGTAGTGGTTGCCACGCCCCCTTCTATGATGGGATGGTGGGTGGGTGGTCGTGGTCCTACCAAGGTTAGTCGGCCGCTCGAGGCGTTATCAGCGGCAGTAATCGGGGAATTATTCACGCTTCTTGCCGCTGCTCTCTGTTGCTCTCGGTCTCTTGTGGCTCAAGAGGAGTGTTGTAGGGGGGTTGGGGGTGGACTAGAGCATACCCAGCAGTTGGAAATCATAAGAATTACCCACTGAATAGGAACACTTTTAATAAAAAGCATCAAAAGTTATCCATAAAAAGAAGAGTTTACTTGGAACTTCTCTCATATTTTAAGACTTTATCAAGAACCCAATACATCTGCTTTTGTTTTGTGTACAGGGTAGCAAAACAGCTGTGACATTGGCCCGGCAAATGAGAGGAAAAAAACTTACCCACTTGCCATGAAACACTCACTTGGAAACAAATGGAACTAAAGCAAATTCTTACAGAAATTAAAGTCCTGCAAAGGATCAAACACAATTGAACTACAAATGAAGTGTCTTATAGGGGGGTTCGAGCACAGCACCAGAAGTCGAAGGATAACATTTTTCCATTCCATTGTCATTTGATTTTTGATTGCTTCTTGTCTCAGTTTTGAATAGTTTTCATTTCTGCTTTTTGGCATTCCGCCGAGGAGCACTTACAATCAAAAGCATACACAGTGATAGTTTTGTAAACCCTTTTTGCGTGTGGGGCAGGGGCAGGTTGGGCACGAGACCACACAGCGATGGCGGCGGTGGTGGCGGCTCTCTAGAGGACGCGCTATCGAGCACGCGGCGATTTAGCGACTGATCGGATCATGCAACGATCCCACACACAGGTCTCGCGATCTGCTCTGCTCTGGCTCTGGCTGGCGGACACGTAGCGGCAGAGAGCGTGTAGCGAGGCAGCACGACTTGACTCGTCAGATTATAAAACAGTACTAAAAACTAAATCGAAATCAAATTCGAAATATAGCCAACGACCGCGCAAATTGTGCTGCAGCAGCGCCGCCAGCGTCGCGACTCTCATCAGCCATATATACATATATATAAATCTGTAGAGTATATGTACGTTTAGATGTGTGTGAGAGATTGTCGAGGGGGTTGACTTTCATTCATCAAAAGCTGAGGCGGAGGCAGCGCTCCGCTGCGCTGTGCTGCGCTGCTCTCGCCGCATCCCATCCCATCCCATCGCATCGCATCTCACGTAACGCATACGCAGCGTTGTCTCGCGTAATTTGTCGCGCCTTGTTCTCGGTATCCGAATCCTCGGTTTCGCTTTCCTTTGCCACAGGCCAGGGCAATCAAAGGAATTCATTATCGGCGCCCTCCTTCGAATGTAGTTCAGTGTCTTGTCCTCCTCCTCCTGCTCCTGTGCCTCATTAGGGGCTGCTTTGTCTGGGATTGCATTGATCATCGTCGCATTGTTGCTAATTCCAAATAGGGGGGGTTGGGTTGCAACCAGCACTGGAGAATCTCTGAAATGAATGCAAGTTGCTTTCAAGATCTGGTTTACATACGAGTACTCCAACTATTGTAGAACTCACCCAATAAGTGGGTCAAGTTTGTCCATTACTCAATACCCCAGTGGATGATGATGATTACCAAATTGCCATGTCAAAGATCACCGGAGTGAGGCAACAACCACCCCGAAAAGCCACCGAACAATGGCCATTACCACGGACTACTTGAACTTGATTGAGACTCTGCTGCTCTATAGAATACAAAAGAACGCAACAAGAAAGTGGGCTTGGGCATGGGCATGGGGCACGGCACCAAAGAATGTTAGTTGGGCATTTCCGGTTTCATATTCGTACTCGCTGTACAGCCACAATGATAATGGTTATAATAATAATCCAAATCAGCATCAGCATAAGCACAAGCCCTAGCCCAAGCAACAGCAAAAGCAAAAGCACAGCTGCAGCTGCTGCCTTTCATCTGCTTCAATTCGATTTGCCTTGGGGGCCAGTTCTGGTCGTAGTTCCATGCTGCTGGGAAATGCTGCCTGCCTGCTATAATGTGGTGGTGTATGGTGTCGATGCCAGAGGATGAGGATGGGCCCAACTAAGCGGGTAAGTGGCTCGAAAGCGATACAAACGTAACCATTAGTCGGCGACCCCTCCACTCCGCTCCACCCCTGCCGTGCCGCGCACACACCACGACCCATTTCGGATGGGTGTCCGATCTTTCTCATGTGGAGAGGTGGGATGGGATGTGGCACAACACACATTGGGACCGGAACTGTCGATCTTCATTTTTGACACTGGAAAACAATGCACGATCATGACTGTGTGTGTGTGTGTGTCTGTGTGTTGAGGTTGGAAATTGCACATGTCTATACATAAATACATCTCTATATACTCGGACAGTTATGTTGTGGTATATAAATAACCATATAATTATGTGCTCGACTGTATTAGTGGACAAAGTTAATTCAGCAAACGCTTCGCCATAATGAGGATGGGGCTGTGGAGGGGGCTTAAGAATAGATTAAGAATGGTGGCATTTGATAGATGAAGAGCAATGATTTTGGAAAGCAAATTAGATTCAATTTGGAGTAGTGGCTAAGACTACAGATAATTTGGAAACTGAAGAGACATTATAAACATGTGCTCAAATGGTTTAAGATTGGAAAATTTCATAATACTTCTTTTAACATCAGATTGCTTGACTTCCTTATTGGCTACGAGTATCTTAAATCTATAATCTGCCATGCTTATTGGCTACTTTTCCCAATTATTGTGATCGATTCTGTGAAGAACATTTTGAAGCACCAAACCATTTCGGGATGATTATCGATTGCTGATAGAATAGCACATACTTTAGGGATTTCAAACTCTTCATCCACTCTGAAAATGATAAGCAATCTTTAGTTACATTTGAACAATTGGAAAACGGCTTTAAGTTCTTACAAAATCCATCATTCTGGGCGTCTTTACTGCAAATAAAATATGAGTTAATATTATACATTCACACATGAATCAAAGAAAAGGAAATACTTACTCTCAGCTCTAAGGATAGTCTTCCGTTTACTAGAGTCTGTAAGAGTTCCTAGTTAGTATCCCCCACACACTTTGAAGGATAACATTCAGATTTGATCGTTTTCGAAAAACTTTAAGCAATCAACGCCTCAAGTTTTCCATATATTAAACATATTTATTACAAGTTTATAAGTAGTATGTGTAAACATATATATGTATTATTGATAAAAAAATTTCAAGATCACAAATCAGATTTTTCTTTTAAGATTAAATGTGAGCAAAGTGGTTTTTCGTATCCGACGTACTGCAAAATGGCAACAAAGTAATGGCAAAATGCATTTAAATGTTCAGAGAGGAATGTGGTAACCTATATCCAGTGTTTCACTATCCCTCTCTCCTTTATAAAGTGGTTTAAAATTGAAGGCAACAGAAGAGTTGATGAAAATATCATCTATGGGGTAGGGTGGGGTAGTATTGTGGTTTAAAGTAGCTAAAAACAGACTACAGAACGCGTTAAACAAAGAGTACAAGTAGTAGAATGGGTAGTGCTCCACTATGCCAGTCCTCTATATGCGTATAAAGGTGATGAAAATGTGGCTTACTTAGGTGTACGCATCTATGGGGTATGAGGTAGGAGTACGTGCAGGTAGGGGTTACAGAGGAGTATAAATATTTGTTAAAAGAAGTATTCGGGAGAGTGTAGGGTAGTGCTGTGGCGCTGGCAGGGCAGAGGACGATCGCAACAGTTGGTTCAACATCCACCACCACCACCAATACACGGACAAAAGCAGCAGCTGCCGGACGTCGTATAAGAGTGTGTGTGTGTGTGTTTGTGTGTGTGCGAGCTGCCTCCTTCCCCTGTCAAGACGCGGCCGACTGTATGTGTTGTGTGGTATGTGTAAGTGTGTTTTCTCCGTTTAATCCTCCATTTTGGGCCGTCGAAAGAGCAGGATATGTGGCTCTGGCTTGTGGATCATATAGTGGATCCATCCGCGCGACTGCTGCACACCGATCGATCGCCATTCGGTCTCCGTCATCAGATGGGTCTTGGGCACCAGCTTCACCAGCTCCTTGGGCAAGACCACATGTCTACACGCACAAATACAAGAACACACACATATGGATATGAGTATATGTATACAATTACAGTTTCTTTCGGGATTCGCACGCACACTCACCTATACTCAAACTTCTCATCGTAATATTTATCCGAATAATAAATATCTTTGCTCATTTTATTGTTGTGGAAAAACCGTATATTCCTTCTGAGACGCGCACTTGACCTTGATTTGGTAGAGTGCTGGAATGCGGGAATGCCGATATGTCGCGATGTGCGAATTTTTCAGCCCTTCTGCGGCGTCTTCTTCGATCCGGGGTGAAAGCGGCCCTCGATCGTTGCTCCTTTGCTCTGAAGTTGCAATATATTCGTATGTTTTCTGGGTGTTAACGCTTATTTAGAATGTATTTCAATCGTTTTATCACAATTCTATTTAGCTTACAAAGCGGAATTTAAGTTTTGAAATTTTGACGCGAATTTTTTTTTCAATTTAAGAGACGCGCTAGTAGTGTGACCGTAGATTTATCCATATAATATACCGTCTGACCCTCTGAAATATACCAAAATATGCGGCCCCATTTAAAAAATATACCGATGGAAAAAGGGAACTTAACCTACGTTAGCACCCCATTTAAACAGGAGAACAACCTGTGTTAAACCGCGGGAAATAATATTTATAATAATAATAATTCTTCTTGTAAAGCCCAAAACTCAGATCCGCAAAAAATGCTAGTAAACAGAATCTTGGGTTAATATTCGTATGAAAATGATAATGCTGGGAGTGTTGGGAATGCATATTAGTTTGAATAGTAGGGAAATTGTTGGGATGAAAAAGGAAATTGTTTTGGGAAATTGGGAAGATGTTGCGACTTAAAATCCCGCACAAAATCCCTCAAAAAGTCCCAATAAAATATACGCAAAATATACCACAAATATAGCATATTCGTCGATTTTGAGCACTAAAAACGCACTAAATACGGCCATTTTGTATGATGTAGTCACCATGTAGCGCAACATTTTGGGGCAACACTTACATTGTACGGTATTAACATATTCTATGTTGCTACGTTTTTGTGTCAGATGACGCCTCTGCAAATAACTACTTCCTTTGGTTTTCAACAGATGGCGCATATAGGCGCGCTTTTTGAATTTATTTATTTACAACCAAAATAAAGCAATTTGTCCACCGTTTAACGACTGAAAATGGATTAAGATACTACTTCAGGATTCCTGCAAGCTTGTCTACCTCATACTCCTTAAGCAACCGTCGCAGGGATTTCTCAAGAGCCAAAAATAAAACAAATTAAAATGAAATTCGACCAATCCGTGTGATTCCCACAGAGATTCCCACAAGCGGCTCACATAAACACATAAATACTCTTGTCCGAATGTCTGACCATCCCCCGCCACGCCCCGTCTGCATGGAGAAGTCTTAAAAGCCTGCCTCCACCGCCCGGCAGACACATAAATTCCCCCAGACAGTGGGGGGACGACCACAAGAACTCGAGCTCTCCGCGCGCGTGCGAAATCTTATATAAATTTCGTGGTGTAGACAAGCGAAATGGTTGGAACGCCCGCCAGAGTGAACACAGGGAGTGGTAATGCTTATGCAATGCATTTATAGAACAAATGAAAACACTTAAAGATTGCGCTCGTAGTACTGCGAGGGAATGAAGATCCAGTTCCTGCCCAAATCGTTGATGGATTCCTGCATGAGCCGCGCCAGAATCTCCATGATGGTGCTGCAAGACAATAGAGAGAAGGATTAGCCATGATTGGCTTAGAGATCCCTGCCTGGAGAAGGGTATGCCTACTTGCGATCCATCTCGACGCTCTGCTCTGGCGGCGAATCAGTTTTGATGGCCACCACCTCCTCGTAGGTCTTGGTGTGCTTGTGGCGTTTGCGGTCGGGGAGGATGCGCATAAAGTTCGATTTGCAGAGGTACTTCCAGAAGAGCTTCTCGAAGATGGTGTTGCGGTGGTCGATGGCCATCGTTAGCTCGATGATCTCGTTGGAGGTGAGCCTCTGCTTGGCGGACAACCGCTTGACCAGCTCCCGGCGCTCCGTCTCCTTGCGCTGCTCCTCAGTTACAGGGTTGTCACCACCTGCCTCCGCGGTGTCCTCAATTTTAGCATCGCGGCAGGGCGGGCGTTCGGCGCAAGTGTCTGCCGCCTCGTCAGGATCGATCTCCTCCTCCTGATTAGTTTTGATGTTCGAGCGGATGTTGAGATGGAGATAGACATGCATTATGTAGCTCTCCTCCTTCCACTTGGGATCATCTATGGACTCGATCTCCTCCAGCTCCCGCTTGGCTATCAGCGTGGCCTGATCGAGGATGCGGTGCACCTCCAAGACGATGGGAATGCGGCGAAAGTTCACCAGGCGATCGTGGACCGTGACCTTCACCTCCACCAGCATCGAGTGGTGGCCCTTGAGGCGGAACAAGGGCGGAGTGAAGGCCACCGAAAAGAACTCACTGATGATGTAGCTACGGAAGAGGATTGGGCCCTTGAATAGAAGATCTTTTTGCTAGGATGGCTTTGGGCTTACTTTTGCCATCGGAACTCGACGCATTTCTGCCCGAAATTGTGGACATTCACCAGCTGCGTGCGGTCCTCCTTTAGGCAGACCTCAAAGGTGATTCGATTGGGATATATAACGTAGAGGAAGTCGGCGCATTCGTGATCCCTTAGCGGCATGTCCGTCTCCTCCGTCTCATCGACCAGGACACCGCGGCCCGTGATCTTGTACGAGGCCTTGGCTCTCTCATATCCGAGCACCACTTCCACCTCATTATCATAGTCCATGGGACGAAAGTCCACCAGAAGGGGCCACACACTCTGGCGGGGCACCGTGAGGTTCGTGTTGAGCAGCTTCAGGCCGCGGTTTTGCGAGGCGAACGAGAAGTGGAGGTGCGCATTGGTGAAGTTCTGCACCCAAATGGGTTGTGTGACGTGGTAATAGTTCTTGATATTCACAGGCAGCAGTTCCTTGGTCAGCAAGCACTTTTCCGGATCCAATTCCGAGATTTGCAGCTGAAAGTGCCACATGAATTTGCGATTGTCATTCGTGCTAGAGGATGGCAATGGTTACACATTAGCGGGAGTCGCTCTACCCTTTCAATTCTAAGACTCACTGTACTTCGTAGGTGAGCAAGTGCTCGCCGTATATCTGAAAATACGCCGTGACTGAGAGGGCCACCACCTCGTCGGGTTTGATGGTCAGCACTTCCTGGTGGAGTTGCAATAACTTGCGGTGTTTACAGTGGAAGAGCTGTCGGAACTGGTTGAACCCTACGCGCGTCTCCACGGGCTGGCAGCAGCAGTTCTGTATGCGCTTAAGCGTCAGGGTCAGGGGCTGCGAGGAGAGATTGCGCAGCCAGAAGAGGACCTTCAGGGGCAGGCTCTTGATGTGTCGTATGGGAAACACAATTGTGTGCTCATGCTCCTGGCGATTCGACTTCAGTTTCTTGTTCCATCTGGTGGCAAAACATAGAATAAGTTCCGATCTAAACATGGGTTCTTCTTACCCCCAAATGTCGAAGCTTTCCCAGTAGTAGATCTTTAGGATCGGGGGACGAGCGATGGTCACGTTTTCGACCATAAGTTTCTGATAGATGGGCGCGGGCTTAAGGACGCCCGTGCATGGCGGCTTCGACATTTTACGGCTGTTGTTTCTCTACAAAATATACACTATTATTTCTAATATTAATGTATATTCATTATCATTAGTATATTATTAAATTGTTATTTATGTATATTTATTCAAACAAATATAGTAACTCCTACGTTTGCCTCCTGGCAGCATTGACCTCGTCACGAAATTCTATTTGGGGGCCAGTCGAAACAATTTATTCGAAAGCGTAGGCAATGCGTGTAACATTTATTTTCATATATGGCGGTTGTTGTGCTTATCCGGGTGTCCTTTCGTTCATTTTTTCCTAAAAAGAGACTCTCGTGAAGTAAACTACTATCGCAACTATCGCATATATCGATTGCATATACTGATAGAACTAACGGACACGATCTCTGACAGAGATTAACCCATTGTCGTCCATTGTATATTAAAATGCACTCTACGAAAATCATGAAACTTGAAGAATTTCAGGTGAATGATATAGGGGTAATTTTGAAAGTAAATAGAAAGGATGGATATACAAGAAGAATTCACATACAGCATTATTTTCCGTGGCGTAACTCAAGTTGTTAACCTGTTTAAATAGAGGGGGCTTAAGTGGGTTTAGTTTCGATCCCACGTCCAACAAGGATGCTGATCGAGTTTCGTTAAAAAGTGCAGTGCATCGGTAGTTCAACTTCGACCCCAATTTGATTTTGGAATATTCCTCGGAGGTGAGGCCCTTTGCTGCGTAGAAACAACAGAACTGGCGCCAATACACGATGTTGTAGGTGGGGGACTGACACCTGCAAGCGAGTACGAGTGCGAGTGCGTGTGCGTGGGCGCGTGTGTGAGGAGACAATCCAATGTGCAATTCGTTTTGTTTGTCAATTGACAAAGTGCCAAAGGCCAAGTGAACTGTGTCAGGGAGTGTGTGGGTGAGTGGGGAAGTGGGAATGCGCGTTCAGTGCAACAAATAAAGCAAGAAAAAGACATTAAGGCCAGAGAGTGCCATGAGATTGTCAGAAGCTAAACCTACAGCAGGCGCCGCCATCTTAGTGTGTGAGTGTGAGGGAGTACGAGTATGTGGCTGCATTCATTGAGGGAACATCATTTACAGTTAGTTCGCTGACAATCGTAGAGGATAGGAATAGACAGAGGGAGACAGCAAAAGGTGAGCAGCATGAACAATTAGAATGAACAGTTACGTACAGTGGAAGGCGTGAAGAGAAAGATTTTGATGTGATGTGAAAGAGTGAAATAAAAGCGGGAATTACATATTTAAAAGGTTATTTAAAGAGAGAGAGAGAGAAATGAAGATATGTAAGTTTTAAGAAGAATTTGAACACGTTTTATTAATAACTTTATTATTTGCAGATTGTGTATTGAGTGCAAGTGGAAAGCTCAAGGAGAATTCGTGTAAATCTATGGAGGTTTCGAAGGTGAATCAGGAATTATCCATGTAAAGAAGAATAAAAATAATTATTTGCTGGTAAGTGACCTCAATTTTGTATTATTATTTATCAAAATCCGCCCACCGTACTGATAAGCTACAACCTGTGTGCATCAATCACAACCTTTGACAGCGGCGCTGCTGCCTCTCTCTCTCTCTGACAATCTGGCATAACAATGGTGGAAAATGGTCTATGACCAGAATACAAAGCATCTGCAATTGTCGGTGACGCTGCGATGCTGCCACGGCTGCTCCATCCCATCCTTAAAACGCTGCTAGGAAGGTCTGCTTGGGGCTTTGAGTGTGTTCCACTGTTTTGCACTGTTCCATTTCACTCAAATCGTGTTGCATTGCCACGCGTTCCGTCTGCACTTCAACATTTCCGTTGAAGGCAAATATTTTCGTATATTCTTCCCCTTTTTCCCCTATTTTGTTCATGTTGCAAGAGTCGGTTGTTGTTGTTGTTGTTTTTGTTGCTGGCCAGCGACAACTTGTTGGCCAATTGTTGTGGTTAGACTTTGAGATGGTTGTGGCCCAGGGGGGCGGAAGTAGGGCCACTTGATGGCTCAGTCAACCATTTAGTTGGTATTTTTTCCTTTTCTTTTTCTGGTGGAACCAACTCTTGGGAGTCCCCAGGACCCCGCCCGGTCCCGGTCCCGGTCGGGAGAGTTCTTCAGAGTGTCGCTTGCTGTACATAATTATGGCTTAATTTGCAGCCTGAAGTATGCCCAACTAATTACAACAGTCTCCACCTCTGCTACCGCTTGTGCTCCTGCTCGTACTTTTCGGCTAAGAGCATATGGCAATTAAAAACTTTTTATTCAAGACATTTTTTACACTCACCCGAGATTTTCCAAGGTGAACGGCATTGAAAAGCGTGGCCCAAGGCGAAAGAGGAAAAGCGTCTTCCATCCGCACTCTTCCTCCTCAGCTGTCGCGCTTTATAATTGAAAATCACTTAGAGCGTGAAGTGAGGAAAACAGTTTTCCCAGCCGAGCTATAGAAAAAAGTGCGAAACAGGGGAGAAAACTTTGAATAAACTATTTAAAAGTGATTATCAGGCGGGGAAAACTGCTCAAGAAAAAGAGTCTCCCCGGAAGATATTTATTTCGAAATTACATAAATAAACAGGAAATATTTTCAATATTATTTTGACAGTTTAAAGGCAAATTTTATTGCATTAAAGGACTTGGGAAATCGATGCTAGAAGCTAAATATTATTTCTGTTAAATTGCTTATAAACATTGATGTTTGGCCAAGTGTTTGCCACCCCCCCACATTCACAAGAGGTTAGATAGTTTTCCTTGGGGGCAAAAGGGGGTGTGTGTGGCAGTCACTGACACCCAACATCCGCTTATACCATTTTCCCCGAAGCAGAGAGCGGCAGAGAGGAAGTCATTTGAGAGGAAGAGCAAAGCCAGAAGAGCAAGAATTGCCATGCCACACAAAACAAAAAGTAAAAGCAACAACAAAAGGGGCTGCTGTGGCATTGGGTGCTGCAAACAATTATTGTTATTTCAATTGAAATGCAACGTTCAACAAACCATCGCTGTCTGGCCCCCTGCCCCATTTGCAGGGGGGGCACACACTCCCTCTTTACAGTTCCTTTGGCCTTTGTGGCACTGCTATCAAAATTATACACCTTGCAGCAGCGGCAGCCAACAGCAGCCATCAGCAGCAATGAATGGGCGGAATGGGAGGGGAGGTGTGAGGGGGGGAGGCTGAAACCTGGCTGCAGCAGTCAGAGTTCATTGTAATGCAAATTACGTATACGCCATGGTTCAGATGCAAAACTGGACTCAGATCCGGGACCCAAAAATCCTCATACCAAACCCGAACAACAGCTCCTGGCTACTAGGTGCTGGCTGCTGGTATTCTTGTTTATGGCCATGTGTGTGTGGGGCGCATATTTTGACCCTTTTTCATTGTCTGTGCTCGGGGGAAAATGTAATAATAACGAAAATATGAGACGGTAAGGCTTTCCTCCCAGCCACATTCAAGAGGATTGTTAGGAAAATGCAATTAAAGCATTAAGCAGCGTGGAAAATAATTGCATTTGCATGTGTGCTTCCGTTCAAGAGTCCTCTCCCCGACACTCCCACACCCCCACACCACCCCACACTTGCAGACAACGTTGCCCTTTCTGCTTATTGGCTTTTTGGCCATCTCTCCATCAAAGCTGCACACAAATTGGAGCCACTTAATCGCCCAAAATAAGTTTATCCCCAACCGAAAACTTTGCTCGTGTCCATGTCCTTGTCCGGGGACGAGGCGATGTCCTTTTGGCCAGTAAAAGAAAGGAAATGCAACATTTTGCAGCAGGAAATGCACTCGAGTAACTTTTCCTCCCCCGCTCTCTCTGCCCTCTCCCTCTCTGGCTTAACCCTGATCTCACTCTCTACGCTCTGTGCTCTCTCTGCTTTCTATGTGTTTGTATCTGTATCTCAGTGTCAATTCAAGGCAGCGGAAGTTGTCGCATTTAAATGGGAAAACTTTAACATAGAAAATGGGATATACAATCCGTTTGGAAATGGCAACACGGAATGGTATGTGTTAACAGCTGATAAGAGCATCAGTAGCAGCAGCAGCAGCAGCAGAAAATGGTGCCAGCAGAGCATAGCAGAGGGGCATGGGGATGGGGCTATAAAGAGTAGTCAATGACCAGTCCTTGGACCGCAGACGGGAAACGGAAACCGCATCCACAACGCCATCGTTGTCATTGCCATCATCATCATCATTGCCATTGGAATCATCGACATTTGAGAGGCTTTTCCCTCTGACAACAGCCCCTCGCCCCCTCCACTGCACACAGGCACACACAGGGACATATGGAAATACCTATGGGGGAAACAGTTGAGAACGCTGACAGCCGTTAGCTATGCCTCATGCGCTTTTCCGCTTTTCCAACTCTTTTCACATTCACCGCAAGCCCAGGACCAAGCCACCCAAGCCGCCACGAACGGCGCCTTTGAGCCGCCGCCGCCATCCTCGCCGAATGGTCGCAAAGAGAGTGTATTTTCAGTTGATTTCAATGTTTGACGGGTACCTGAGGATATCCTGACGAAAACAGTGGGAAGAGTTTCATTTATTAAAGACAATTTGACAGATGATAATCCTCTCTCTTTATCTTTATCTACATCTACATCTACATAAGTATATTTAAAATTATTTCTCTTATTTACGGATCTCCAACGGGAAACGTGGAAACTTTTCTGAAAGCCTTCTCCCCGAATGCATATTTTTCCGACCATGTCCGACTGTTTGTTATCTCAATAAAATGAGTTTGCAACTGCAACTCCAACTACAGCTACAGCTACAGCTCCATCTCCTGTTGGAGTATATCTTCTCTCCTCTCTCATCTCTCTCCTGTTTGGGGTACGTGTTTAACCAACATTTTCCCCGAATGAAACTTTTTACTTTGGTATTTTACATTTCAGCAGTTTTTCCTTTTTGGTTCGTTGGTTTTTCGCTGGTACTCAACGGCAATGGCTCGGTTCGGTGTGGCAGTGGCAAGAGCCATGGCAATGGCAACCGGCTGTGTGGCAGTGTGGCAGCATCAACAGCAAACCAACAAAAAAAAAAAAAATAGTCGCTCTGAATATTTAATTGTGCGCGTTCCGTGCATTTATCTCGTGTGTGCCATTGCCACTGCCACTGCCACTACCACTGCGTGCCCTGCCACATAGATACACACACACACAGACACATGTACTACATATGTATATGTATGTGTGGGATAGTGGGCGTGCCTTTTGAGTTTGGGGTTTGTGTTGCGGTTGCATATTTTGCGGCTCTTTTGGGTCTTTTCGATTTTCGGAATGCGCTTTTAGTTTTGTTTGTTGTTTGCATTTCTTTGGCATCATCCTCGTCCTTGCTGGCTTGCAGCCCTTGTACTAGATACAGATATACTCTATTTGGAGGGTATTTACCTTTCGATTAGAAAAGTGTAACAAAGCAAAAAGAAGGCTCTTGGGATACTGCAGATGGTTCTACGAAGAGTTAGTCGCTGCGATTGGGTTGGGATTGGGATTAGGATCTTCAATCTGTGCTTTTGTAACCAAATCTTAGTTCCACGCAAGGCATGTATTTTGTTTTTGCAATCTCGGAACTCGTTGCCTTAACAGAAGAGAGCTTGGAAGCAGAGCCCTGCTTTGCTCTATCTGATAGATAGATAGATGGATTGATAGATAGAGTATATCATATCATATAATTATCTCTCCTTTGGGTTCTCTCTTTACCCTGTCATTGAACCGCTTAGGGTATCCTCCAGTTCGGCTCTCTCCTGACTTTCCTTCTGGCTTTCCCTGCTGTTTTCTTCTCTGTTGTTTGCTCTTTTTACACCCAAAAACCTGGCAACTGTATAAATAAAATTTCTTAGTTATTTTCCATTATTTTTTTCTGCTGGTTTTTGGCCAGAAATGTCTGGCTGGTTATTGTCTCTCTCTCGCTCTCGCTCTCCCGTTGTGTGTGTCTGTCTCTGTCTGTTGTATGTGTGTGTGCTGATGCTTGTTAGTTGCATACTTTTTGGCGCTTTTGGCTTATCTTGTTTTCGTGCAGATACGCTGGATAGATTGTGGGGGAGTGGCGGCGTGGCGTTGCAAGGAGTAAGGTGTGTGGGGTGTGAGGTGTGGTGTGGGGGGGTCCTACCATATTGGTATGTAAATGCTGTGGGCTCAAATGTTGTCATTCTGTGGTCGGTAGGGGGGTGGCGCCGAAATGATATAACAACATTTCTTTGATGGAATATTTCCGAAGATATTCTGTGTGGCAAATTGATTTGGAATTTCTGATGATGTGGCAACAATTTGTCGAGGGAAATATGAGCGGAATTAAGAATGGGCTGGAATGCCACAAATTCAATTAAAATGGGACTTATTTCGAGGCAATATTTACAGGGATACTGTAATCCATCTTAACCCAATGTTTTGACTTGTGTATGCCATAAGCTGCCCCCCCTGTAATCCCCCCTGAACTACCATCAAAATCAATTTAATCCTACTTACTCATCCGCTATTGTTGGCATCTCTCTTCCTCGCTCTCTCTCTCTCCCTCTCTCTTTGTGAAATGCTAATGAGGTAAAGCGAAAACATAATCATGACATTGCATTTGATTTTCCCCAGGATTTTCCCCCCTTTGCACCCCATTGGGAAAATCTATGAACTCCTCTCGGAAAATGGCAAACTAATCAACATAATTTTCCGTTGGTTTTTAGTTGGTTTTCCCTTGGTCGGTGGCTAATTTGTTGCGTCGTGGTTTTTGGTGGGGTACGGGGTGGGGGCGAATATTAATTAAAATGCAATGTAATGCAATTTTCCAGTGGAAAATTGTTTGTGCTTTTCATAAGGTGCGAATTGTGTCCCTTGGGCAATCATTTTGATATTAATTACACTCAATTAATGCACACACACACAGAGCAGAGAGAGAGCGAAACACCGAGCCGAGGGAACGTGACTAAGCTGCTTGCTTGCCGCATGCCGCATGCCACATGCCACACGACGGCCGTGTGGCACCTTCATCCTGCTTACAGCTTCATTAAAACGCATATAAATCAATTAAATGGCTTATAAACGTTAACTTTCATGTGCAACAGAGCCCCATTTTGACTTAACTTGGCTTATGATTTTTATGGCCAGCAGGCTGAACACCTTTCAAGGGAGGGACAAGGGAGGGGGTCCGTCCAAGGAGCTGCCACCTCCACCCCCAAGCTGCTAAGCTGTGCCCCTAAAGTGATTAATTACCACAATTTTTGGCATTTTGCTTTAACCTCCTGGAACACCTAAAAGCTTTCCAGAAAATGCAATTTTCCCCATCCCTTCACCTGGCTCGCCCTCTGGCTTTTCATCTGCATGACATGTGCAATTTTCGATAGATAAAACTTACATTGAATATTTCTCTGTGCTGTGTGCACAAAATGCAAATTGAGTTTGCCTCACACAAGATGCAGCTTGTGGCAGTTCGGATTGGGGTTCGGCTTGGGGTTGGGCTTGGGGTTGGGCTTGGGGTTTATTTAGTACCAAAATAAAATATGAAATTGGCAGATTATCGACTGATGAAAGGTGGGAAATAGTGATAGGAAATTGTGTCTGATTTGATTGGCTTTTTGTGGGTTAAATTTAAACTGGTTTTCCCTTTGTTGTTTAAGATATTGTTTTCATCAATTTATCAAATATTTGAAAGGTAACTGCGGGCCAAGGCAGAGAGAGCGAAAGAAGAGATGTGCGTTTAAACCTCAATGGAACCACAAATCTCTATCCACCTTTGAGTGATTCATTAGCTTTGGGGGAACCAGCCAAGAACTATGTTTGCTCTCTCTCTCTCTCTCTCACACAAATCTCTTGCCAGGTTTTTCCCTCGCTAATTGGTCTTGTCAAACACTTTTTTGTCATTTATTTTGTTTACATATCTCTCTCCCTGTTTCTCTCTGGTCCTCTCTGTTCCTCTCTAGCTTTCCTTCTCTCTTTCTCTGTGTCCAGGATGCTCTCCTAATGAGAGAACCCCTCCTCTCTCTCTCTCTCTCTCTCTCTGTGTGTGGAGCAACTCAATTTACAGTCGGTCGTCATGCATATGAAAAACATCATCAAGAGCCGCAGGGGGGTGGGGCAGCCACTCAACCACAAGTGTCCCCTCAGCTAGTCATGAATCCTGGTTTCTGAGGGGGGGAAACCCAACAATTTATCTCCAAGTAAATTTGGCGCAACAACTGCCTGAAAGTTGCGTAATTTGGCAAGAGGAAAACCTGAAGGAGGAGTAGACGGAGCAGCAGCAGCAGCAGCAGCAGGACATTGTTGTCGTGTCGGTAAAGGCAAGCAGCCATAAAAGCGTGTAACCAAATGTCAACAGGCATTAAATTAAAATACGGTAAAAATATAAACCACAAGATGGCAACGCATCCCACGGATGACTCCCCAGATTTCGAACATCAGAGTAGAGCAGAGCAACAGCTGGCTGATGATGGGTTGAACCCTTAACCCCCCACCCCATCCGGCACCCAGCACCCAGCACACACACGCATTAGCCATTTTTCTTGGCCTTGTCTGCGTGAGCTGGTGGCTCGTTTATGCTCGTTAGACATGCAAGATGAGTGGATAACTTTTCCCCGAAGAGTAGGAGCCACCAGCCACCAGACCAGACCAGAAGGCAGAAGGAGGCGTTGAGAAATTGGAATAATATTTATAATTATTATGTAGAAGGAAATTACATTTTTTGGTGCTGACTTTTTGGAATATTTTTCAACTTCTCCTCCCCTGCCCAGCCCCCCATTTGTTGCAAATGTCCCACCACCACCCCCTCCTGAATGTGTGATGGCTGCTCAAATTGTTGCCTGCTTTAGTCATGTGGAAAATGAGGTTACACTCTGATGAGGGTCCTCCCCTCACCCCCCCTCCAGCCATGACCATGACGGGGTTGGTCTCTGTGCAACTGTGCGGCGTTTGACCTGAAGACCTGAAGTGAAGTCTAAGAAGGCTATTTATGAACAGATGAATTCATGAGGGAGTTCTCCTTAAAGGAAAGAGCATTTTAGGTTATAATTTGGAAAAAGATCAGGTTTAATCTAGATATAATCATATATTAATGAAAAGTGTTCTCAAAATATGTCATTTTTGTGGGTTATAAGAATTTATTTTGGCCTCCAGGTCTTTTCTGTTAACATTAACCAACGAATATCTCCCATGCGATTTCTGCTCTTCCGCTGAGGTTCATGTCTTCGCTAACTTTACTGTTAACTAACAGCAGACTTTTAAATGTTAAGCTTAAAATACTGTAAAATTCAATTGCATTTCTAGCAAAGAGAGCGCGCCCCAAATGGCAAGAGGAGATTTTGAACTCTCTGAAGGTTCGATATCTGTCAAATGCTGCACCTGTCCAAAAGCCGCCAGGAGACACGCCAGGTGGAGGAGGAGTCGACCTGGTTTCCCCATGAAATGATAAACAGAACAGAGGCGATGATGCCACCCAGAGGTGGCTGCAGCAAAAATTACCGGGTAACAGAGGCGCAGCGAGAGAGGAACAGTGAAAGAGCGACGACTGTACTCTCTGCTATAAAAAATGTTGTGTGCCGTCGAGCACGTTTTTTCCTTTCCTTCTTCTGCCCCGCCGCGAAGGGTTCTTCTCCTACAGAATGAGTTTCCCTTAATATTTCGCTGGCCGCCTTTGTGGCGACTTTAAATGCTCCCAGCAGCAGCAGCTCGAGCTTCTTTGTCTTCCTGTGGCCTGTGTCCTTTGGCTGCTTAGAAGCTACTTAAAGTAATAAGCGGGTTCGTCCCCCCTTCTTTTTTTAGAGTCAGTCGTAAAGTGTGCAATGCCAAATGAGGAGCAGCAGCTGGAGAGATGCGAAATGTGAAATGATAGACATAAAAAGTAGGATCTAGAATGATATGGAACCCCTCGTAGGTAGGTAGGAGGGGGGGAATACAATTCTGTCAAATCTATTTAGGAAGCAAGCTCCTTCGACGGGCTCTCCGTCCCGGTCTCCATCTCAGTCTCCATCTCGTTCTCCTTTCTAACCCAATAAAAATGAAAACTGCCTGAAGAGAGTAGGTGTTATACGCTTCGTAACGTCCAATGATTGTCAGTCAATTTGCGAATTACGTCTTTACCTGGACACCCCGCCCGCCCCAAAGGGCAGGCAGCTGTTTCCCCCCTCGAATTAAATGGGAGAGAGCTCTCGCTATCTCTTTCTTGCTACTATGTGCCAGGGAAAAGGTCAATGTGCCATCATGGGTGGGCGCTGTACACAAAAATCAATGGAGGCTGGACCCTTAGGGCAGGCTTAAGAAAGTCTAAAAATAAATAGAAATTGTCAACGGAAGGGTACAGCAGCAGCAACACCCAACAGCCCGAAAAGAAAGGCTAAAATTGCAAAAATGGCCAACAGGAAAGGATTTCTTTTGGCTTTAATCTGCATTTACTCTGGGGAGTTTCCTAGTCGCTTATTTTCATTATAATTATGGATATAATTGAGGAAATTCCACAGGGAATTGTTTCACACTGGTTTCTGTGCGAAGTTTCAGTGCTTTAGAGGGGAGTGTTGGTTAACGTGTTGGTGTGTTGGTAAAGTGTCCCCCCAGCTGCTGCCCCAGCTGCTGCTGCGAGGCCGCTGCTGCTGCTGCTTCTGCTTCTGCGGGTTTTATTAGCCTACATTAAGCGTTGAACATTTTTCATTGCATTGCGAGTACTTTGGTGCGGCTGTGGCTGCTGGGTGGCTGCTGCGAGGCTTCATTGCATATGCGCATGGCTAACGAGGCAACTTTTTTACTTTTGTGGGGGCCAGTCAGTATATTTCGGGTGCTGTACGAGTATTTCCCTTCCATTTGCTAATTACATTTGCGTTTTTTCCTTTACACAGAGAGAGAGAAGAGAGAGAGAGAGAGAGGGAGAGACAGGGAGCAAGGGGGAGGGAGAGTGTGCAACAGTTATGTTTCTGCTGCTGCTGCTGTGGCTGTGGCTGTGTGGCACGCCTCCATGCCCGAAACCGAGTAAACATTTGAGGCGCCGAAAAGTATGCAACACTAGACAACATGAGTCTGATGTTGACTGTCGGTTGACACACTTGTTTCGCACAGCTCTCCACCCTTCTACCCTTCAGCCCTTCCACCACTCTCAGTTCTCTCAGTGCCCCATCCTTTTGCCCCCGTACAGCCCCACCGATGGATGGTCCTCCTTATGACTGGGGGCCTCGTGAAGTACTCGAAAGAGTGGCTGGCTGGCTGGCTGGATGGCTCCTTGGGGCAAGCATTTTGCGCTAGACAGTGCGACCAGGGGATACATGTGTGTGTGTGTGGCAGAGTCGATCTGAAAGGGATGGTGTTCCGGAAAGGAATATTA
This sequence comes from Drosophila athabasca, assembly GCA_008121215.1. Taxonomy (NCBI): domain Eukaryota; kingdom Metazoa; phylum Arthropoda; class Insecta; order Diptera; family Drosophilidae; genus Drosophila; species Drosophila athabasca. The sequence continues at coordinate 49,059,536 of CM017794.1, forward strand.
GTAAAGAAATGATATAATTTCGAGGGTTTTGATGAGATCTTCTGAAATAAAGAAGGACCAGGAAGAATCATGGAAAGATTCTCTTAAATTCGGTTTCCTTGTTACAATCGTCCCACTTTTGCCTTAGTTTTCTGTTCAAATGCAATCAAATTCATTTGGAATGAAGTCTCCCCAGAGAGAGAATCGGGGCCTTGGAATGTTCTCCCTTTTAATCTGTGTAACTTGTATTCCCTTAACGGCCACTTGGAAGCCGCCTGCCGGCCCAAACACACACAGACACAGACACAGATACATTCTCGGTACAGTAGCCACTGCACTATGGGTAAAATTCCAATTTTTCGGGTATTAATTAATAACTCCTAAACTAAGCAAGATTTTTCGATGCGGTTTTTTTTGCTATTATTATGTAAGCGCTTAGAAACAGTTTTTGGAAAAGTGGGCGTGTCACCGCCCACCCATAAAAAAAAAATTTTATTTTTTTTTGTATCGTATTAAGAAATTGAATTTAGTACTAATATTTATTAACCATAATTCTCTTTTATACATAAAAATAAAGTTTAACTTTTGGAAAACCATAATTTTGATCAAACTCAGGAGCTAAAGAAATAATAAATAATATTAACAGACATTTTCTTCATTTTCAACATCTTCATCACACATAAAAAATATAACGTCAAATTCTTCTTCAAAATCCTATAAAGTTTGATTTGGTCCATCAATTTCACATCATGAGCGCTAAAAACATCAATAGGCAGGGAAATCAACAAATTGACGTTGCCCTTTTGAGCTTTTGATAGAGCTGCTGCTTGTTTTTTTGTGCTTCTTCACCTTTCAATCAGTAATCCAACTTTGGACGTCCTATATTTCACTTATTCTTCCCATTTGAATTGCTTATGTATAATTTTGTTGTGTTCATTCACCAATTTAATGCTTTTTCCAAAATATTTTTTGTTCTGGTTGCTGTTTTTCAAATTTTGGCAAAAAAAAATTGACTTTAGCTTTTTAAATATGATACATATTTTAAAACATTAATATGTTTACTTAATCTCCTCTTAAAAAAATCAAGAATTGCATTTTCCTGGTTATAGTTGCCTTTTTCCTTGCGCCATACATAAAACAGCTCCACGTTTGAAAACTGGAAGTCACCTGCAAAAAATTAATTTGCGCAGATAGTGCGGAAAAGTGCACATTGAGACAAACTGCATTTAAATCACAACTAATGGCGCTATGACATGAACTAGGACGTACACTTAAGAAACTTAAAGGTTGTTTTCTAGGCCTCTTTGAACTTGAAATTTATTTCCAAGAAATGACCTTTGAGAACACTTACTACTTTTACACTATATTAATAAAACACGGACAAGTACAAAGTTTTAGTACAACCATCATATAGTAAAAGCCCGTATAATTGATATCCCTTTTAAATTTCACAAAAATAATGTGTCGCGTTTGAATACGAGCAATTTGAAAATAGGCAGCAAAAATATTGCAATCTTACAGCATGTAATTTTCTACAGAACAGCTGACTTTAACAGCGGGTAGGCATAACATTGGTCTGTTATATAACATTTTAGGTATTGAACTTTACATTTTGAAGTTTTCTTAAGATGTTAACACAAAAAAATTACCAATTTTAATACTTGGAGAAAAAGACTAAATACCCGAAAAATGGAAATTTTCCCCATAGTGCACTGGAAGAGGAAGGCTGGAGGATGGAGGGTGGAGGGAGGGGCACTGGTGTTTGAGACAATCGGGGGAAGCAGCAGCAGCAAACTGGCAGAGGCAGTGGCAGGGGCAACGGCAGTGCTTGAGCTCGTTTTTTATGGGCACTTAATTGGCGCCAACGAGACCATGCCACGCCCCCGCCCCTGCCTACTGTTGCGAATCAATGGGTATTGATTGATACCCCAACCAGTGCCTCCACCCTGCGGCCAGTGGGCCAGAGGCATTGCCACCGCCCACTTGATTGAAGTGAGATTTGTCAGCAAGGTCGAGTTCCGTTCCTTGCGAGTTGTCCATGCAGCTGCTCCAGCGCCAGCTCCACATGGCCAGAGAGCTGCCTAAAAGCGCTGCAGGTCAGGGACTTAATAAATATGAATGTTTCCTGCCCAGCCTAGCCCTCTCTCTCTCTCTGTCTCTTTCCCTCTTTGTATGGGGGAGGGGAGGACAGTGCATCACTGTCACTAGCAGAAAGCCAGGCAGAGCAGAGCCTGACACTGCGGCCAAAACAGCATCAGAATTGCGGGAGGTCCTGCAGTGTGAGAGACAGAGTGCTGTGGTGTGTGTGTGTGTGTGTGTGTCTGTGTGTCTGTGTTTGTGTGTTGATTGGCGGACAAATTGTTCTCGATTTTGTTCTGATTAATGAGAGAATGAGAAATGAGAATCGAAAAACGCCGATTGCCTACATGCCACAAAATGCATTTCAATCTGCAGCATAGATCTGCGACCCATAAAGCGTTTTATGTGCAACACAATGTCAATGTTGCGGCTTCCATTTGCACTCATATCTTTGTTCTCTACTACGTGTGTGTCTGTGTGTGTGTGCGTGTGTGTGAGTGTGTGTGGGCCATTTTATTGCTTGTATGTCTAACTGGTGGTTTAGTGGCGGCCATAAACCACTGGCCAAGAGCCTTTAAGTGCTCGTCAAACTGCGTGTTGAAGGAATTAACTGAGAGATAACACTAGATAGGTCCCCCATTTAGGGGGGGAGGGGGAGGGGGGAGGTAAAGTTGCTGACTGGCCAAAAGTTGAGATTGTAGAGAACGCAAAAGAGAGAGAGAGAGCAAGAGAGAGAGAGATGTTATGGCATTGCACAAGCATTTTGCTGACAAAAAAAAGTAGGCCACGCAATTGGGTACACAAGCCCATGCCCCACCCCCCACCCACCCCTCCTGGTGCCGCCGTCCACTACCGCCTGCATCCGCTCCAGTAATCAGGAGAAATCTCAGCTCGTTTGCATATTAAATTCGTATTCGCATGGCCCCAAAAATTATAATCCCCGCCCCCCAAGAGCAGCACTTGCCTGCCATTAGGAGCGCCAAAAACTATGCAACACTCGGGAGTGGAGAAAATTAAATTGTTACCCCAAGGAAAGAGAGCGAAAGAGATAGAGAGAGATAGAGATAGAGATGGCGGCATTTTAGAATTTCGCCGCTGACTTTTCGCATTGCAAAGCCAAACCATCATCGGAGGAGAATAGAAGAAACAGAATAGAAAACGGAAGCGGAAACGAAGGGAGAGGCAAAGGGAAGGGGAAAGCATAGCCTCACTCGCTCTCTCTCTCTCTCTATTGCTCTCTCCCTTTTGCCAGTTTAAGGCGCCAAAGCAAGATAAATGGCGCAGAAGTAAACACATTTGGTGTGAAGAGTTGAGGGAAAGCAGCGGCAGCGAAGGAAAGCGCCAAAGGAAAGCCCAAGGAAAATCACGAACAGTCTCGAAACAAGGGAAACAATAGTCGCATTGACACTGAAGCAAAAACCTCCCAAAAAAAAAGAAACCAAAAGAAAAGGAGAAGAATGTTATAATAAGAAAGAAACAGACCTTAAAGATACCCTGCAATGAGGGAAGAGCGAAGGAGTAGACACAATTTCTATTCGTTTTTCTTTTCTCTAATTGAAATACATTTTCATAGATAGGGAGATGATATACCTATAGATGGAACCTATGAAATCTAAGCCCTATAGCCTTAAAACTACGGATGTTATATACAGCAGAGAGTACCTAGAATACCCTTATTCTTCACGAGTGCCCCTGCCAAGAGAGCCCAAGGAGAAGAATCGCAGCAGAAAGGAACAGCAGCGGCAGCAGCAAACTGAACAAAAGACGAAGGAAGGAAGGCAGGGAGCAGAGGGGGGGCAGGGGGCAACGACAATGCCCTGCCAGATGCTCCTGATGATGATGCCGCTGATGATGACTGGAGGCAGCTCCTCCTGCTGCTGCTGCTGCTGCCGCTGCTGGCTGGTAGGGACAGCAGGGGCTGAGCCACGCCCATTTGACAAGTGTTGTGTGGCAGATTAATTTATTTTATAGCAAGTTTGTGCCATTTTTTTCTGCTCTCGTTTTCTCGTTTTCGTTGCCATCATAAATAACGCACATTGAGCGAATAAATTGTTAGTTCCACGTTTTTGGCCCAAAAGGCCTGAAGGTCCGTCCGTTCTATGCCACATTTGAATGGCGTGTGCCAGGCATTAAATATGTGGAATGTGGAATGCTCTTTGAATTTCAATTTCTATTTTCTGGTCTCTCTCTCGTTTCTGTCTCTCTCTCTGTGATTTTGGGAGACCCAAAGACCTACAGAGAGAAATGTTCGTTCAATGTTCGTTTCAATGATTTATGTCTGACATTTCTACGGAAGCAGCGCGTTGCTCTAGATTAGCACACACACACAGACAGACACACACAACAGTCTGTCCTGTCCTGTCCGCTGGTTGTCCGCTCCTCTGTTCTACTTGTGGACAATGCAGGTCCTTCCTCCTGCCCCTCATCCTCTTCCTGCCTTGCACTGCTTCTCTTTTCCTGTCATTTGGTTAAGTGAAAGCGTTGATGAGAGGGGGCGAAGAACGTGGCGACTTTTCTCTGTCAAGGATTTTCGTGGCCAGGCAGGCAATCATGAATTTTGATTTGAGAACCTCGGGGGTTTGGCATTTCCTTAAAGTTTAGTTCCTCCCCCTCCCTCTCTCTCTCACTCTCTCTCGCTTGCTGCTTTCCTTCATTCATTAGTGGAGTGTTGTTTTTGATTCTGGCTTTTATTTTCCTCTATCTAAAGCCCCTTCAACTCCTTCATCTCTTGAAGCCCTTTTTTTGGGGCAGAAAAACTTTCTAAGAACAGCTCTCGGGCCGTAGTCTGTTGCTGCCACTTTATTACTGCGGCAAGCATCCAAAGCAGATCCCTGCGAAAGCAGACATGCCACACACACATAAGATGCTTATCCCTAGCCTTGGTTCTATCGCATGCCCCACACAACCACACACACACAGACACACCCACCCACACAGACGACCTCCGACACAGTATTTGCTCTTGCATCGTTGTGGCTCGTGCCACGTCTCGTGGCAATCAGCTTTTAACCCTTCCGAGAACGAATGAACGAACGAACGAAAGAACGAACGAAGAAAATCCAAACTGAAATCCCGCTTTTAATTATATTTATACCCCAAGTGGCCAATACATACACACATGCACACAATCAGATTGAGACCCACACGCACACACACGCACACAGATATCCAGACACATCCTCGACTACGCCGCAGGGATTCTCAGATTCGGATTCGGATTTTGATTCTCTCGGCTGCTTCCGAAAGGAAGACAAACACAAAAACAAATGCAAACAGAAACACAAGAAACAATAACAAAAATTGCAAATTTTTACAAGCAACAAAAAGTTTTTCCCATGTGCCATGGGTGGAAAATGTTAACAAGAGAGGGAAAGGCCAACTATGGGCTACCCTATAATAAGGGTAGTCCTGTCTTTGTTTGCATTAAGAAACCTTTTCGTAGGATCAAGATACTGCAAGAATATTGGATCAAATACGAGAGTTCTTTTAAGACTAAGATGTACCCCTAAAGTAGTTCTTTCTAAAGGTTTACGCCAATAGGAACTCCTAAGGGAATTCCTTAGGGATCTATTTTCCAAAGACAGCTCGAAAAATTCAGAAAAATATCTAGAAAAACCGAATAAAAGATCAACCTTCAGTACATCCACAAAATACTTTCAAAATGAATCTTTAAGACTGTTTTCAATATCAATCAATGGCTGTAATTCCCATAAATCTTCGGTTCTATCGCCCGCAGAGTCGTCTCGAATGTCGTCTTAACCCATTATCCATCACATGAATGTTTGATCTCAGACTGAAAACCGTTTTTGGTTAGCAAACATACACGCCCCATGCCCTAGCCCTCGCCTTCTCCCTTGCTGGGATCTGAGCCCATTGTCAAAAGTTAATCAAATCAATGTTTGCTGCTCTGTCAGCCACCCCCCCTAAGACCCCCCTTGACTAGTCCCAAAACGCAGCCCCAGCCAAGGCTTAGCTTAGTTACGTGTCTATTTGTTATTTGTCAATCACTAAGCTACTTTATGTGTGTCAATATACTGGTAGTACGGGATTGGATGGCCCAAAACTCAGACCCCAATCCCCAGTCCCCACCCCCAGCCAAAACTGGCGCCCAGGTGCCAGAATCATTTTGGCCCACTTTGAAGCCCGGCCTGGCCTGGCATTATGCCCTCGAGTACTTTGTTCTTACACTTGACTGACTGCCGCTCTGTCCTTAGTCCTTCAGCCATCACTGTATAGGTGGTGGTGTCCTTTCTCTCTCTCTCTCTCTCTCTATCTCTATCTCTATCTGTGTGTGTTTAGGTGTGTGCCCAAGGCGGCTTTCTGTCTCACTTGGCCATGTGTTTTGCTTCCCTTGCTCCTAATCTCTCTCTCCCTTGCTCCTACTCTATCCAGTTTATGCTTCATCTGGCTCACATAACACCGTTTCCAATTTGAGCATCAAATCGAAACTGAGGACAAAAAGACATTGAAATTGAAATCAAAAGCAAAAGGAAGAGCAGGAGCAAGCGCATCCCAGGGACAGACAGAAGCAGCAGCAACATTGTGCAGGTTTTGTTTCAAATAAAGCAGCAAACCCATTGAAATATAGAAATTATACTCATCCGAGTAGTGGGAGAGAGCGGAAGGGTTCGAGTTGTGGGGGCCACGTGCACAATGAGAAGCTGCGAAGGACTTCTTCAAGTGGAAGATATCCAGGAGAAGGTAGAGCACCATTTCTCTAATTGGTGGTTGCCCCACCACGAGGACTCTTGAATGGCATTAAACAGTTGCATCAGAAATGAAAATACCACTAATCCGCTTATGAATATTTGCAGCTGGCAATTCATAGAATTCGAGTGGGTTCTGGAGATGTTTTTGCTAAGCAATTAGGAGAAATGTGGGAACACAAATATTAAGTTAAGCTCTGAAGAGATTATAGAACAGAAAATGTGTTGATTTTTATAAAATTTTAGTTCAAAATGGAAGTAGCTCGAAAAGGTGTTAGAAATGTATTTAAATATAAATTTAATCCATTGTTTCGCCCCCCATTTCGTGCTGCAACAACCTCCCAGTGGTTTTCAATTTTTACCCCAAAGAACAATGGGGTAAACTCCAAACTCCCCCTTGTGCCCCTCTTGTGTCCAAAATGTCCGTTTGAGAGCAATTTAATTGGATTTGCCCAAGGGTGGTACACCACTCCGTATCGTATCGTATGGTATCTCCATGAAAAAACACCTGTCCTGCAGGGCATCCTACCTCATCCTCATGCACATCCCCTGCCTTGTCCACGCTCTCCTCGGCTCATCCCCAGCCCTGCCCTGTCCACGCTCTCCCCGGCTAGATGCTGATGCACTTTGTTTGCCGCTTCCAAATCGCACATGGCTTACAATAAATTTTCAGTTACGATTCCTTGTTTTTCTTCCATTTAGTGTTTTTTTTTCATGGGTGGGTGGGGTTTTTCTTTCATCAGGGATAACTGTGCCCTGGGTGGAGCTACAGCGATGGGTGTCCTGGTAGGAGGTACTCCAGAGCTGGGTGTCCTGGCAGGAGCTACAGAGTTGGCTGTCCTGGAGTCGCACAGTAGGTGGGTGGTAGGAGGGCGTGGATGGTGTGCTACCAAATTGGCTGCTGGGGTAAGCAGTAAAACATTTTGCGATGACAAATGCAAAAACAACACTCACACGCACGCAGACAGAGAGAAAGTATGTGTGCGCACACAGACAGAAAAAAAGAGAGAGTGTGCGAGGGACAGAGACAACAGATTTCACGGGGAAATTCTTGGAATTCTCGAAAGCAGGAAGACACAACAGGAGAGGCAGGAGGGAGGAGGCAGGGGGCAGGAGGCAGTCCCATATGCACTTGCCTCAATGCTGGCGAAATCTGCTTTCTGGCTGGAGGTTAAAGATGGCACAAAAATTTCGCTGATTTTTTGGTTTTCCCTCTTGTGTGTCGTTCTTTGCGGTTCCCCCGATGTCCCCCGTTGCGTCCCCCCAGCTAAGAGATTGGGGGGAAAACTTTTGGCTTAGTTGGTTGATTCCCCAAATTGCAGAGACAATATGGAAATATTTGCAGAACAACGAAAAGAGGAGTTATATTTATGATTTGAAAATGTTTGGAATATTCCAAGAACGAGACGATTGTCTAGATTCGAGGGCTAACCTTGGATGAAAGTAAAATCTGTGTAATTCCTGTGTTATACTTTGGGAACCCTTTTGAAAAGTAAAAGGAAATATCTTTCGTAATATATTTCTTAGTCCGGAATATTAACAATCATATTCATAGAGACCTTTAATAACCATCCAGCAGCTGTTTCTCCCTCGCACACGGAAAACTTCCTGATTTGGCAAAAAAATAGTGAAGGAAAAAAAAGGGAAAATCCTCTCCAGCGTCTGTGGAAAACTTATGAAACAGCACGCACACACAATTTGGGGCATTTTATTAGCCACTCCAGGCCCAGGCACCACATTGTCGAGCAATGCCAAAGCCACGAACGGCTTCCCTCTCTTCTCCCTCAGCTGCTGCCTGCTGCATGCCGCATGCAGTCATGACAAAAGCGCAGTCAAAAAAAAAAAAGCAAGAGAAGAATTGTGGAAAAAACTTTGGGGAGCAGCAACAGCCTGCCCACAGGCGGCCCACTAAAACACACATGGAGCAGCAGCAGCAGAAGCAGCAGCGGCAATCGTTGCTGCACAACTGGCAATGAAGCTAATTTTTCACGCAGTTTTGAGTACACATGCCACAAAAGATGCCTCCAAGCGGCCTCCTACGAGCTGGCCTGCCTGCCCCCGAAATGGGACTTAACCCAGAGACCCGACAGAGGCGGCTCTAGAGGCGGCACCCACAACAGCCAACATCTAGAGTCGCGACGAGGTCAAGCGCATGCAATTTGCCAGCACTTCAACCCCAAAAACCTCGACTTTTCGTTTTTCTTCTACGCAGCTTTGTGTTTTTGCAGGGACTGTACTTTTTTCATCATTGTTTACTGCCCCAAAGAAGGGTTGTACACCAATTGGTGGGGGTTTTGGTGTGACTGTACTGATATCCAGCAAAAACTACACTAAAATGCATGCCTAACTCTCACTTTAAAGATCTACAATCCCTAGAGAGTATCCTGAAAAGCTTCCCATGCATTTTGGCGAGACTGTACCCCGTTCACAATTGACTGGTTGTGGCTACAACTCGTTTACTCGTTCCATTCGCTGCCCTGGCACTCAGTCGTGCCTAGGCCAAATCCTTTAGTTTTTAGCATAGCTCTTTGGCCTATGCCATGGCCCAAAGCGAAATTGAATTGCTGCCACGCCCCCTACAACGGCGTGGCAGCCACAGTTTTCGACTGTAGCACGACACCTAGCCAAAGCCGGAGCCAAAGCCGGAGCCAGAGCCAGAGCCGGAGTCTAATTAAGTGAGGTGTGACGCCAGCGAGTGGCAACGACGATGGCGACGGTGTCGATGGCTAGTTCATTGGTCTGGGGCTCTGAGTTGGCTAATTAAAAGGCGGTCGCTTCTACGTGTATGCAATGCCAAAAACTGTAACCAGAAACAGAAATTAGAAGCTTCGTCCCACACAGAATCTCTTTGCTATGCAAAACATGTGCGCCCTGCAAAACAATTAAATGGAATGCCGATGCCTCCCACCAGATCCGGTGCTCTGTTGGTCGAGGTCTCTCAGTTGCTGTTGCTGCTGTTTCTGCTGTTGTTGTTGTTCTGGTCAAGCTTCAATGTCGTCGTCAATTGGCAGGTTCCCAGGTTGCAAAGAATAGCCTTGATTGCCGGAGGGATGGGGTTTGGCGTTGGGTAGAGCGGGGCAATTAATGGCTTCACTTTCAACGAACAAATTGACGGGCGTTTGGTGTCCGTTAAATGTGCCTGCCTGCCGGGCTGCCTGGCTGGCCCCACGGCGAGCTCTACTCAACAACCAGCCCGCCGCAAAGTATGCTATGGAAATTTAAGCTGGAACTCAACAATCTTTCGCGTTGGTGAGACGTTGGTATTGAAAATAGGAGGCAAGGGATTAAGGGAACTGATTTTTATGGCTTTTACTTTGTCGAGGAAAAGACATTCCGCTGATTCCTGTGTCTATACTTATTTTCAATCACAAAAGATCCACAATGTAGGCCGGGAAATCAATTTAAATGTTCCGCGGATGGCATTAATTTGTTTAATTGAAATTTATTTCCAAACTGTGCCCTAATTGAATCATTTGTCTAGTAAGTATCGCTCTTTCCCATTAATTAACCACTAAACTTTCTGCAACTTTTCCGCCACTCAAGCGCAACAAATATGTGGCACAAAAACCGCGATGCTTCCTCGATACTGGGGCTGTGGCATTAAACTCTAATGATGCCATCGAATGGTTTGCGTCATTCATCTGCGAAATGAGTTGGCATGCTCAGCAGATCCGACGAGGGGTCTCTGTGTGTCTGGATTCGATGTCTGCCAATAAAGTGTCAGAGTCAGCGTCAAATCGTAGGACCCATACCCCATTCCCCATTCCCATTCCATTCCCCAGGGCATTATTAGATATCCTGCAGCTGTGCTGCTTTATCGTTTTGCTCATCTCTTGCTGCTTCTCCCAGGCTCCACAGCACTTTCATAGCTTTCCATTTCACTTAACATAACACAGAGTGGCAGAGTGGCAGAGAGGTGTCCCATGCATCGTCAAATGCAGTGCACCTGCGATATGGATAGGTTTCCTTCGCTTCGGCTGCTCTACAGAGCTTTGGCATCTCATCCACCAGCATGAGAAATGCATTTCCGTAGAGGGTGTAGAATGGTTATGCCCAGCAGGGATTGCCAGCTAAAGAATGTCTACGTTTGCCCTAATCTGAAGTTTCTATTAGAATCCCAACCGATGGGCGCTGTTGTATGACACGTACAAAAGATAGAGATTCCCCGAAAGGGTACTGCCATCTTCGATCCGCCAGTGTCCTTAAGTCCAGTCCATTATTCTACATTTTTGGTGTCACCTTCTTGCACCTGTGGCCCTCTCTCTCTCCCTTTCTCTCTCACTCTCTCTCTCTCTCGGAGAGAGCCCGCTGTAAGGTATGCAATGCTTTTTTATGTCCCTCCGACGACACATTTGAATATGCCAAAAGCAGCTGCAGGGCTTACAGGGAAGGATGAATGGGGGTGGGCGGATGAGGGGGGCGGTCTCTAGTACCTGGGCGTGTCTCTCATTGTGCGGTTGGAATTTGAAATCTCTCGGGGCAGGGACTCAGAGACTGAGGGAGGTAGAAAATACTTGGAATCGTTTGGCGTTCGACGCTCCCGCTGCATGCCGCATGCTGCTGCTGCTGACACAGATTTCAGGGCGATTTAAGTTCCGTTTTGGTTCTTTTGCTCTCTTTATCTTATATCCTGTATTTGGCATATGCGTTGGCTTCCCCCTCTGTCCCTCCCCAAGGATGTGGCTGTGGATTGTATCCATCGATAGGGCATCGGCAGGAGGTTGATGGGCAGCGCTTTAAATTAAATGCCAAGGTGAGAAGACTCTGGGCTCTGACTGAAAGGAGTATCAACAGAGATTACCTGCGTGTTGTGGGGTTAAGGGTTGGCTTGATTGGAGGTTAAGGCAGTGATTGATTGAAAGATTGAATTCGGGCAATAATTTAAAGCTTAAATCGTTTTAATCGAAGCTTTGGACAGTCCTTATTCTCTCCCTCTCCTCTTCCGCCGCTGTAATCCTCTCTTTATCGCTGCCCTTAAGCTGATTTGCACTTCTTGTAATATCCTCTTGTAATATGCACTTTGTTTAACAACACCAAAGGCAGTTCCGATTACAGGATAAACGAAAGATAAAGAGATAGAGAGAGTGAGAGCATAAATTGCTTATAATCTCACCTTTCTTTCACTCCCTCATCGCCCCCTTTGTGGCAGCATTTGTTAACAGCAAAACACTCTTCGTCTTAATGCGATTTAACCTAAGGAAAACCGAGACAAGACACATTTTTGATAGGAAAATATGCAGGCGGAAAAGTTTGGTAAAATCTTTGGCCAACTATTGCTTGAAGCGGAGCTGCCGCAAATAAATATTTAAGGCGTACACGTGTCGGCAGCCCCTGCCCCTCGACAGCCAGACAGACAGACAGACAGGACCCATGCGTTGCGTGCCACACAAATAAACTTGTCGTCAGGCGGGGGGAGGAAGTGGATGGAGGGAGGGGTGTTGTAGGAGCAGAATAATTTTATTTCCACTCACACATCATTCCGTATTCTCTTCTTTCTCCGGCGTTTAGCTTAGTCTCTGTTCTGCTCTGTTATGCTCTGTCCTGCTCTGCTGTGTGTGTCCTTCGTTAGAAGCCAGGACCAAATGTCCGGCGACAGCATCACACGCGGCGTATACGTAATCGCATTGGTGGCACAGTGCTGCCAACTTGTTACAGACACCACAGCAGGGGGAGGGGCGCGAGGAGCTTGCGGCTGTCGCCCTTTATTTGGCCATTGCCGTTGACTTTTACATGACCATAACAAAAATGTGTCGAGAATTGTTGGGGAAAATTGGGTGGGACACAGCCACAGCTCGCAGTTCGTGGGAGCTCAAGGAGAAATCAACTAAAGTAGCTTGTGGGCCGTGCTCCTCCGTCGTGGCTGGCATTATAAATAAATGTTCAAAGGGCAAGTGTCTGCCACAAAAAACTGATTCCCACTAGAGTTGTGCAATGAATGATACAACGGGAATCACACGTTTCCTTAAAGCAATTCCATAATTTCCCCCAAACAATCTCTGGCGTAACTTTGTTGCAGCTGAAATGGAATGAAATTTTGGATCGATACAAAAGTCAAACAATGGAAATCAATTGACCAAATCTCGAACCTCGAACCATGTGAATGGACGCCTAGTTAGCGCCTGCCACGAGTGGAGTCTGGGTCCAAAGTTTGCCGCATAATTGTCCCCTAGAAAGGAAGGAGGTGGAGAAAGGTGGAGTGGAGGCTACTTAGGGGACAATGGGAACGGAACGATGCCAGATGGAAACTTTCAAGAGATGAAAATTGAACTTTGGCTCCGCTTCCGCCACTGCCACCGCCACCGCCACTGGCCTCTCGAGGGAATGGCCAACTCAGCCAAAAAGCATGCAAACAATGCAGTTGTTGTCCTCTGCCGTTGCCACTGCCACCCCTTGTATCCTTGCACGTTCCTTCCACTCTGGTGTGTGTGGCAGAAGGATTTCGGGGCTGGGCTGGGCTGGGCTGGGCTTTGCAGCCATTTTGGAAAATCCTTTTCCAAGGCGCGGCACGCACACGAAACTCAGAGAGAACCCTGGACGCCAAACGCATTTGCAGCGGGACAATGGCCAAACTGGGATTGCCATTGTCACATTCTTAGAAACGGACAGGACAGCAGATGGATGGACAGACGGACGGACAGCTGTTATACGTGCCGGAGTTGGTTCCAGGAAGCAGATAGCAAATTTCGGAGAAAGGCAGGCCATCAGGACATCAAGGGAGAGGCAGGCCATCAGGCATCAAGGGAGAGGCAGCCATCAAAGTGCATTCGGAGTGGAATTTGCATTTGGTTTATAATTGGATCAAGAAAATATTCACCTGAAAATTCGATTACGGCTAAGATTGAATTAAGTTAATGTTAAGGGAGTTAAAGGCCAAGAAAATGAATCCCTTAACGATGGACGATGTGAGATGAATATCTTTAGGACGTTGACTGCACCAAGCGACACCAGCAGAAGGCTGTTACGCGCGGATCCCACCCATGCATCATCCAACCATCCTTCAACGTATGTTTCCTCTCTCTATATTTATTATTCACATATGTACATATGTATGTGTCCATCCATCAGAGTCCCCCGTTCAGTGTTCAGTTCATGTGTCAATAACTTTAAAGCTGTCTGCATGTTGACATCCGCTTTGACATTCCCATTCATGCAGCAGTTCATCATTCGATCGAATGATAGTAATCCGCAATCAGCAGAAATGCTGCGACTGCGACTACGACTACGCAGTGGCTCAATGTCAAACCTCCATTCATTCAGGTACACCCACCGCCCACCCCCAACCTGCTACTGCTACTGCAACTGCAACTGCATTATGTGCAACATATGCAATCACAATTGTCAATTGTACAAATGACAGCGAGAATAAAGTGGGGTGGGAGGAGGAGGTTGAGAATCATGGCAGAGAAAGAGAGACATTGCAGAGACATAGTCAACAATTACGGTTAGTGCCACAGTTTGACTGCGGTGGATCCTGCCACACAGCCAGAGACACAGAGCCAGAGTCGTTGCAATCATTGTTAGTTGAGTCCTCCACCATGTCCATGTCCTGCCTCTCCCCAGTACACGACTGTCTATGTATGTGTGAATCTTAATGTGATTGTCAAGCGTAGAGTGAATGGTTGAAGGAATAGAAAGAAAAGTGCAAAAGGGAGAACTACTGACAGGCTACAGGACTGTACTCTCCCATGCACACCATTCCCCCATCCCCCAGAATGTGTGTATAATGGGCCTGAATGAGTCGAGTCGAAGGCCCAGTTGAAGCTTCCCATCGAGACATGTGGCAGGTGGAAAATAAAAGGAAAGCGCCCAGCGCCATGGCATGCCGACAGGCATTTGACAGCGTAACATTTGCCAGAAGAGAGCCAGAGCCAGCAGAGAGCCGGAGCCGGAGCGGCCTCTCATTGTCATTGCAATTGAATGAGTCACTGAATGACTGACTGAATGCACGAATGAATGCATGAATGACTGAGTGAATGAATGAATGGGCGAATGAATGCTAAGCTCCGTCGTGCCTCGTCCATATGCAAATGGCAAAATCCTCTGGACAGGACGAAGGAAAGCTTTTAGAATAATGCGCCCGCCCGAAAAGAAATGAAAATGGAAAATAGAGAATGGAAAATCGAGTAAGGCTTATGGCCCGGCGACCCCCAAAGGCATACCGGAAAAACATTTAACGAAATTGCAAAAAATCAACCGAGCACAACCGAGAGGAGAAAGCAGGCGAAAGCAAAAGGAAAGGACTCTCGGTTACGCTCAATATGTTTTGTGCCTTGGGGCGGGGATTTTCGAACAAACAGCCTTTGCCAAAGTATTGCAAATTTAATTTGAAGTGGATTGCTGGCCGCCCGAAAGTATGCCACAATAAGTTATAATTAAAAGCAAGTGCCATCAATCGCCCCCTTTCCTCCTTCCCGGCCAGGCTTCAATTAATCAGAAGCCCCCACACGCTGCTAATGACGATGACGATGCCAATGATGATGCCTCACTTCAGAGACTACGCCTTCCTCCCTCTTGAGTGTGGAGCATGTCAAAAGCTTAGACCACTTTTAGGCGCTTTTTATCGCATTACGCATTTATCAGCAAAGATATCAGCAGAGTGTGGGGGAGAGAGTGCCCCGAGAGAGTGTGTGTGTCATCAAAAAAAAAGACAAAGTCTTGCCCCGACATAATTATATGGGCGTAACCCCCCAACCCCAACCTCTCCTCTTTGCCTGAAATAAAAGACGGCTAGTGACCCACAAGTTAAGCTCTGGCCAAGCGCAAAAGCAGCCAGAAGCCAGCAGGCAGCAGCCAAGCAGCCAGCAGCCAAGAGACAAAAAACTGGCAGCAAGGCAAAATGCAACGCAAAGTGAAATGCAAGTAGACTTGAGACTTAAAGCGATGAGACTTATGCACATAGAATGGTGGCAGAAAGCAGGAGGAAACGAAGGAGGAGGAGGAGGAGAAAGCTCTGGCAAGAAAAGAAGAAAGGAATCTGCCCGGACCTCTTTTGTGTGCTATGCTAATGAACTGCTAGTCGGTTTCGTTGTTTTTCGGGGAGAGAGCCTACAGTTTGGACAGCAATCTACACAACCAGTGGACCAGGAAAGGCCAGGAAAGTCTTTCGATCTACAGGAAGACAGTGAGAAGAAGGCCTATAGCTTAAGAGGGATTTCGTATGTCAAAAGGTGAAAGATTTGATTTGGGAAACACACTTAAGAGAGAGCTGGAGGGTTAAGAGGATCTAATGCTGAGAGAAAAAAGAATCTGATGATGCAAAATGAAGGTATTACGATAGTTATCGAATAATATAAGATCTACTAGGATTAAAATAGAATCCAGTGTGAAATGGATCCACCTGAAGACAGAAAGAAGAGGCTTACGGCTTAAGAGGGATTTCGCATGTCAAAAGGTGAAAGATTCTTAAGAGTCTTAAGAGGAGCTAAAGCTAAAAGATTTATAAATCTGATGATGCAGATCGGTGAGTTATAACATAGTTATCGAATAATATAAGATCTGCTATGACTAAAATGGAAGCCAATGTCAAATGGAATAAGCAAATCCTTCGCATGTACAGGATACCGCACACACAAATTGACTTTCCCTTTCTCTCTGTCCAAGCCAATTGCTAATCCGCACAGACGACACATCAAAAACACTGACGTCGAACGACATTTATCCCAGCTTTAAAGCCATTTATCCATTTATCCAGCGTGTCCATCTCTCGCGTCCGACGCCGAACTTTCAATGAAATCCCCTCTCCCAAAATCCCTCACCCCAACACCAACAGCAGCACCAGCTCTGGGCCCCAGCAATGCCAAAATGAAATAGTCGTAGTCCCAGAGTCCAAAGCTTTTCATTACACGCCAAACTTTTTCGCAAAATATATTAAAAAACACAAAATACGCCAACAGTTAAAACTATCCGCAGGAAAAACACAGAAAAACTAAAAAAAAAAGAAGGAAAAACGTTAAAAAAACTACAGAAAAAAACGAGAAAATCCTCCCGAATGCACACAAAATGGACGCCATTTGGTGCAGCGAGAAAAATATAGAGAAAAGTTTTTGGGACTCTGTCGAAAAAAAAGTGTAATAAGTGAGCGTAAAAAAAGGAAACTCCTCTCTCCACCCTCTCTCTTTCTCTCTTTTGCTGTTGTTCTTCCCCAACTTTCATACGTAATTTCAGCAAATTAACGCAGGAAAAGCGAGGAAAATATATTAAGAAGCCTACATTAAGGCGCATAAATCAAATGAAAGCGAGAGGCAATGGAAAAGGGAGGGAGTGGAGAGTGGAGGGGAGGGAGCTGCCAAACCAAGGCGACTTATTTAAATATTTCATGGAAAAGAAAGTGACACAAGAAGGAAGTGAATGTAAAAGTGGAGAAAGATCGCTGGAAGAGATCTACAGTGGAGTACATTCTGTATACCATTGAGATCTGTGTGTTCCTATCTATGACATTTATTTCCGTAGTCGTATTTTGTGGCACATTTTGTACTGCGCCTAAATTTCCTACAGTTAATTGTGCGGGCCATAAATTATTCTAATGGCCAAAAGGGACATTTCCTAATTGGAATAAAGTCCTGCTAAATAGCCTGACATTACAGTTGTTGCCCAGAATGAAGTCTGCCTAAAGTTTTGTACTTTAATGAGGAATACCCAGACATTGACCTACATTTTGGGGACTTCTTAAAGAAGAGAGTTTTACTTTGTTGTTCTTAGGGTATCAATAATTCGCTTTTAATCTTACATTTTTCTTTATACATACATTATGTTTTTTGTTTTTATTTTTATGTTTTTTATGAACTGCCACTCCCCCCCCCTGCACCCCGTAACCATCCCTAAACATTTGATTGCAATTATTTTTAAACGCAGCGCCTCTGGCCATGTACGTTGGCCATTAATTTTTATTTTTATTTTAAGTTTTTTTCTCTTCTTTGGCTGCGGTCGCTGATGTTCCTGCTGTTTGCTGTTGTTGTTGCCTTTTCTGTTGGCGTCGACATAAAAGAATTTTCCATTATTTATGCGGCTTTTTGTGGGTTTTAGCTTCAGATGATGCTGCCGTGGCGTGGCGTGGCGGATCGGCTCGAATGATGATGCAGATGATGATTGTAACGATGATTGTGATGAAAGTCGATTATGTTGACGATGCGCTTAATGCGAGATAATAAATTAATGCATTTAACTAAAGTCGAGCAAGTTTTCTGGCAGGAGTTCAGGCAGGAGTCCAGGGAGGAGTCCAGGGAGGAAACCAGGCAGGAGTTCAGGAGCAGGGACAAGGGACAATTCAATTAGCCAGGGAACTCGCATGGAAGCGACCGAATTTATTGGCACTGCCGCCTAATTGTGGGTGGAAACAGAAATCATTTTGATTATCCCCAACAAATTGGACCAATTAGGAAATCAATTTCAATAAAACAATCACCAAACGATTGAAAGGAAGGACGGTAGGAGAGGGACTTCCATTGTCAGGACAACTGTGACACACAAATCACAGAGAGAAAGATGAAAGAAAAGTGAATTCAATGTCTGACCAATTCTTAAATAAGAGAGAGAATAACGGCCCACCCACACGACAAAGGCAAACAATCAATATGTGAGTGTGTGGGCGATTGGTGTTCCATTGTGCTAAACGACACGTGGAGGACGTCCACTGAGCAGATTGATTGCTAAGGGAGTTGAGTCCTTTGTCCTAACGAACTTGTAAGGATTCATCAAGGAATTTAGATCGGGTATTACGAGTAGAAGCATGCACATTCCCTTGCCATCTCTAGGCCATCTCTAGGTCATCTCTAGGCCATCTCTAGCCCATTTAGGCTTCGTGTCACACTTCCATCTCGAATTTTGTAGTCGTATTGTATTTTATTTTATTTATTTTTCCAGCTCTCTCAGAGTCACACAAATAAGCGAGCAAAATGTTTATCAATTGTGCCCGCGACACAAGGCAAATACAATATAATATTGAAGGGAGGAAAATGGAACACCCTCCCCGCCCCCCACCTCCCTCTATCAAGTGGGGGCAAGCTGTTGAAGCAGCAGCATTGTATTGTGTTGTATTGTTGTCGCCTTGTTTGTTTGGGGCCTTGCCGCTGACTCTCGAGAGTCTCTTTGGCCAGAGCCTTCGATTCCAATTTAAATATTTAGAGAGCATCAGCATTTGGCACCTCTTTGAACTCTGCCTGACGGCAGGAAGGAAGGATGCTGTGGCTGTGGTTGTGCTTGCCACGCCTCAAAGTATGCGGCATGAAATTTTTAATTGAAATTAGCATTCGAACATTTCACCAGTCGCCGCCGCCACCGCAGCAGAATTGCTGTGGCTCCAGGCTCTGCCCCACCCTGCCCTGTGGCTTCCTTCCCCCCTTTTTCTTTACTGGCAATTTCCGTGAGGCGGTGTGGCACTCATAATTACAATTGAATGGGGCGTGCCCCAAAAGCAGGGCATGGTTGGACGAGTGCCAATGCGGGGAGGCCTAATAAGAGGGCGGGTCTGGGTCCGGGTCGGGGGGTGGCAATTTGTAGACCATTTTTCCTGGGAAACTATTTCCCTTGACTGCTGCTGAATTTTCTTTTCCTGTGAATTACCATGAGGCGCGTTGGTTCTGTCCTCCAATGTCCTGTGATGTCCTTTGCCGTCTAATCAAATCAGCTTTAACTGAAACGAAGCGCGAAGCATTCAATGGAAATTTTGGGCTATTTATAAACAAATAAGCAAAAAGAAAAGAGAGAGAAGAAAGAAATCTATTTGTCTAATATCCATTACGAGTGCGAGAACTGAGATCTATTTCTGTCCCCCTGAGGGGCATTGCCTCCCCACTCTCCCCCTCTCTGTCTTGTCTCTTGTTTCCTTGATTCACGCATCATTTGGTCGTCACTTGGCATTCGCCTTCTCTTCTTTCTTTCGCGCTAATAACAAATTTATTATGGCTGCTTATCAATCAAAAGCTGTTGTTATTCAAGTGGAATGCGCGTCACTGACAGAGGACTCAGGACTCAGGACGCAGAAGGACATCCAGCAGACAACAGACTATTCAGGGAGTGCCAGTAAGAGGTCGTTAAAAGCCAAAAGACAGAAGGTAGATTAGTACACAAAGAAGTGTTGCCCACTGCCTGCCACACAGTCTCTCCTTCTCTCTCTCTCTGTCGCTGGGCGATGGACTGTGAATGGACAGAGAGAGAGACGGCGCACTGGACTACAGAGGTGGGAAGAGCTTAGGGATGAAAGAGTGGGCAAAAAGAGCTGGCGAGTGGAGATTATCCACCTATGAAGTGGTAAAAGGTAAAGTAAGGTACTAGAGCTTGAAAGGATGCGAGAAAGAAAGTAGCTGGAGGTCAGTAAGGGGAAGCCCCTTCGTCCTGTAAGGCAATCCTTTTTTAATGCACAAACGAGG
The DNA here is from genome assembly GCA_008121215.1 of Drosophila athabasca. Lineage (NCBI taxonomy): Eukaryota > Metazoa > Arthropoda > Insecta > Diptera > Drosophilidae > Drosophila > Drosophila athabasca. Next base: position 49,079,664 of record CM017794.1, read on the forward strand.
CTGTTATGCATGCCAAAACTCACTCCGTTGAATAATCAGACGGATAAATAAAAGACTAAACTAAACCCTGCAGCATAGTGTCTGCCTCTGCCATCTACTTACCAGTATCGTATCTCATTAGCAAATCGTAACCATGGTGACTTAACTAACGCACTTTAGGCCCCATAACTAGCATGGCCTTGGGGGAAAGTCCCTCCCTCTCTCTCTCTGACAACAGATGACAGGAAAAACCAACCCCTGCCCAAACAAGCCACATCCAAGGGGGGAATACTCCTACTAGTCTCCCACTAGATGATGTCCGGTTAGTGTAACCTTTTGGAACAGGCAAACAAAGACAGATGGACACGATGTATCCGACAGTGGGACAGTGGAGAGGATCGCATTAATTCCGGGCCAACACTTGAGCCGCTTATTAGGCCAGCAGGCAAATGATGGTCATGTCTGAGCCACACACACACACACACTCGCCGCTCTTGCCCCTTCTTCTTCTATGAGGCGTGGCTAAAGCTGATGGCGAACAATAACTTTTGGGCTTTTCCATGTCAACAAACATAAACACAGAACAACAGAAAACACCAGCAAATATAAGCAGGAGAAGGGGGGACAGTAACGAAGTGGCAGATACCCTGGAAGATGCCGAAGAAGGAAGAGGGTCTTAGCGGTTCTATCTGATCATAATACCCTACTGCAGTAAGGGGTAAGGGATAAGGAGGCCAAGGCCAAACAATGAGCAAATATAATGGGCATGGAATGGGGTGGGGGCAGCTTCCTTCGAGAGCAGGTCCACCCATTATTTGTTGTGCACTTTTGTTGCCCTTTTGTGGGCGTATTAACATATTCCCATTTTGGTCATTTGGTCAATCCGGGGAGGGGGAAACAGGACACCTTGTGCGCAATGATGTATGCAAAATTTTGATGTTGATAAAGTTATCAGCCCCCAAACAGGCAGGCAGCAGGCAGTCCTTGCTTCCTTCCTGCCTTTAGACCCTCTCCTGCCTGCCTCTAAACCACTATTCTGGCTCTTGGATGAAAGTTTCTACCGAAATTTAAGTGCTGCACAAATACTGCTGCTGGAAAGTTCTACCTTTTTAAGCTCTGGCTTTGGCTATTATCCGAGCAAATAAATACACAAATTATGTTCACTATTTTCGCTTGGGGAGACGCCTGAGAGTAGGCAACGGATAAAGTGCTGGGCAAATAAGTCGAAAAGGACTTTCGATGGCTTCAAGGCTGCAACTGGAAACTGGAAATATAATATTAAATTATTTCTCTCTCTCCGACTGATATATGCATATGGAAAGTGCAAATTAACGAGGCGTGTCGGGGGCGCAGCATCCTGGCGTGTAGTCCTTCCGTGCAACCAACCAGTCCATGCCACGCGCATCGGAGGCGGGGAGGACAAGTGAAAACTGTTTGGTTTTATTAATTAAAGGACGGCGACTGAAACGAAACGACTGCCTGCCATTTTATGCCACCTCTGGGGCTGTATTAACTTCAACACACTTTTATATTGGATGGATATGCATGGATGGATGGATGGATGGCAGGATGGCAGGATGGTTGGCTGGCTGGATATCCTATCCGATCCACGGGTTATCACACTTTGAGATGCAAAACGATTCAGAGCTTTTCAGATAATGCCTCTGGCATGGAGCGACTGCTTTCCCAATCTGATTAAAAGTTTTCCCTGTAAAAAATCTTTACAGATTACATCGCCAGCCGTGTCCTTAATCCCTCTCTCTTTCTCACTGTCTCTCTGTCTCTGTCTCTCGGAGAGTATTTCTCACTTCGCCATAATCCCAGTGACTTTTACCGCCTGCTGCTGCTACCTCATTGCATATTTTTCTCTGCTCTGCGAAATATTTTAATAAATCTGTGTACATCCATGGCCCGCCCCCCCATACGCAGGAGGCGTACAAAAGTTGCTCGTAAAAGAAAAACATATTTTTATAGGCCTTCTTTTGGTCCTGCTCTCTCTCTGTCTGGCACTGCAAACATGGCCAAAAGGGGTTGTGGTTTAAGACAGATAGCAGGGGGGGAGATTGTGTGGGGGGGGTTGTGTCTGATTATTCTCGATATTCTTGGGGCACTTTACCGAAATTGGAGCAGCTTCTGTAAACTTCTGGGGCTTTAATTAAAGCGAAGAAAAAAAAATGGGAAAAACGCTTGCGTGTCGGGCAAATATTTCCATTTAACTTTGGTTCAGCCACACACACGAGTGCCTCTCCCCCCTCTTCCTCTGTGCCACTCCTCATTATGCTTTCGAGCGTTCTTTGACTTACTTACTTTTACTACTACTACTACTACCCACTCCCCCCCCTTGGCAGACACTCCCCTTTTTCACACATTTCCTGCTCCTCCTCCTGCTTCTGGCAGTTGCATTTAGCAGACAAAAATTTCATTTAAATGCCCAACAACCCGCAAAGTATGCAACGATTTTTGTTCTCGCACTTTGCACTACATGTGTAGCTGTGTGTATCTGTGTGTGTGTTGTTGTGTGTGTGCCTCCATTTGTGTGTGCTAAATGCACTTGTTCTAGATAATTAAAAATGTCATGTAGTTTGTTGCTTCCACAACTTTTTGTACCCTCAATGGCAGGGTACTACGAACTTTAACAGAAGGAGAAAGTCACTAAGGTAGAGCCTTTGATTCTATATAATATTTGGAAGCTGTATCTGTATCTGTATCTTTATCTGACTGTATCTTCAAGTGTATCTCAATCTTCGGTTGGTTTTATTTTATTTTTTTCGTAGTTTCATTTAAATTTCGTTCGCATTTCGCACTGCATACTTTCTGGCGCTCTCTCGTTACGTATTCATCGCCTGTGCTCTTGTGTGTGTGCCCTCACTCTCCTCTCCTCTCCCTTTGATTTCCTGCCCCTGATTTCTGCGACCCCGCCCTCCTCTCTTTTTGTTTATTGTGGAAAATTTCTGTGTTTTATGCGTGAATAGTTTTTGCTTACACGTCAATTTGGATTTATTCCAGTGTATTTTTTGAGCGTGAAAATCGGATTTTGCATTGGAGGGTGAAGATCTTTGCACTTGAATGGTTTTTTCTGATTGGTAAGGTTTATTTTTATATTATTTATATTGTTTTAGGCTTTGAAAAAGGACGAAAAGCGGATTTAAAAGTGTTGTAATCCATTTATTAGGTGGGGTTTATGGCACTGACATACGAAAACTTTGTATAAAGTCTTTTAGAGTCACGTTCTTTGACATTTGAAAGTTTCATTGTAATCCCACTAGCTGGGAATGAGTTATATGGGTATTAAACCTATACAATCCCTAGAAACCCACTCATTTACTTAATTATTCCCAGCCACAGCCACAGAATGAGGGTAGAGGGGGCTGCAGGAAAACTGTTGGCAAAACACTCACCCAAATTGCAGTGAAAGCGGAACCGCAGAAAGCAAATAGTACTCGTGGAAGCCCTGCCACATATTAAAGTTGTTCCTTCAACTATTCGAGTGCTGTTTCATCCTCCTTTACTATATATATGTATGCACTCTCCTATCTACTCTTCAGTATTCAGTTCTCCTCCTGGCAGCTGGCAAATTAATTGAGATGACGATGGGTGTGGGTGTGTGGGTGTGGTTGTCGAGGAGGAAGGAGGAGGAGGAGCACCACTTGGCACTCGAAATTAATTTGACTCACGCCAATGGAAACCGTTTGAAAATGTTGCTAAACAAATTTTCTTTATTCCCTCTCGTCGGTGTCTCAGGGGGTGTCGGGGGGTCTCGGGGTGTCCCGCTCTTGTTCTCCGTATCGGTGAATGGCAGTGGGATTGGCAGTTTAGTTAGTTTTCTGCTTCTCGCTGCCGGCGTGGAAAACTTTTTGGCGGCGCTTTTCCCCGACAATCCACCAACAATTGAGTGCTAAGTGTTTCAGCTTTCATTGTGGATCTGCCGGAGAGAAGAAGGACGAGTCGGAAACCCTGTTCTGATTCCACTTTTTTGGGTAGCAGGTGATAATACTTTTTGACCCGCTTTTGCCACCGCCGTAATTGAGTGCAGAACCTTTCAACGCCTCGCCACACAAAAGGGTTAATCGGTTCCGTTCTCGCGAATGCGGGACAGCCCCAAAAGTCATTTGCATAATTGTGCCACGAACATGGGAGAGCCAACAGGTCACAGGATACACAGGATATACACACATACATACATATATAGCTATAGCTATAGTATATAGGGATATGGCTGGCACCTGGCCGCAACCCAAGTCGGTTGCAATTAAATTTAATGAGAATTAATGCTTATAAGATTTGACTTGGGGCCACATAACTTTACACCTGGTCGAGCATCAACACGAGGACGAAAGGAGGAGGAGGGCCCAACCAGGACCCTCGGGTGATTCTTCCAAAAATTATGAAAAATATTAAAAGGAAGGGCAGGGTGAAATGGGATGGAAAACATGAAAGGAAAGGAGAGAATGGAAGTAACTGCCATGACTTGAGGCATATTTTTGGTAGTGAATGGAAAACAGAACCCAGAAACCCTTTAAAGATGATAAACTACTCTCCATTCTCCGCCACTTTGTGCCAATCAGGAAGTGCCTAGTGTTTCCATTAATAACTAAAAGGACATTCATATTTCACTTGGAAACTCTTGCTTGTCCTGTTACCATTTAAATTAACTGGAAACAAACAGGGCGAAAACTTTTGCAACAAAACTTTCCACAAAAAGTCCCTGCCGACTTTACATTCTTGATTAATTCTATGACCTTTGCACTATTTCGGGCGCTCCTTCTTATGCCATTCCCCCTTTCATTATTCATGTTTAAATTTCACTTAAACTGGCTTTTTCTGTTACCTCCTTCTGGCACTGGCTTTTCTTTTTAGCCGTTTTTATCACCAGTCAGAGAAGGCAGAGAAGGCTGTGGCCGCGGCCTCAAAGAAACTTTTGCCGGCCATGCAAAAAGCGTAAAGCGACCGCAAGATAAACGTTAAACAAAGTTTATGCAGAAAAAACCAAAAAAACAAAGTCAAAACCCCAAAACCTCCACACAAAAAAGGAACAGAATGAGAAACCAACAGTAAAACCTGATAATTTCCTTTTTACTTTTTAAATAAAATATAAATCAAGCCACGTGTTGGGGATGCAGGAGCAGACAGAAGGGAGGACTTCTGGTTCTGGTTTCAGCTTGTCAAGCAGCCTGTCCGTCAGTCGGATGGTAACTAAGGCTGACTGTCAAACAGTTGGCTTTCCCTCTTCTTTTTTACTTTTTTTGGTGGATAAATCCCTGTGCTGACAGTTCGTTGACTGCTCCACCTGAGAGGAGGAGGAGGAGGAGATCCCCCAGGAGAATTAGAGAAAGTTTGAAGCCAGGCTATGGCTATGGCCAACGCTGCGTATGCTCGATAAGGCATCCCCGCAGGAGGATATGACATGTTAATTAGTGATGAGACGGGGGAGGGAGGATCTCTCTGTCCCTCTGGCGGATATTCTGTGTGGCGACGACTCATTAAAAATCAGCCAACACCCAAAGTAATTTTCATAATCAAACAGAAGAGCAGAGAGAAAGCGCGAACTGAACTGCAGAAATCACAAAAACACCAAGGCCGAAGGACTCTAAAGGGAGCAGCAAGATGCAGAGGAGGAGGACAAGAGACGAGCCATGTCAATTGCATTAGAGATTGCATTTAATGAGAGCCACGGGAGATAGAGACTGAATGCCAGAATGCCAGAATGCCAGAATGGTGGCACTGTAGCATGGTGGCATGGTGGCACGGAGAAAGAAAGCGGAAGGAAGGAAATGCGGACAGACAGGCAAATGGCGTAGAAAATGTCGACACTGAGGCGCCAAAATGGCAAACAGAGCAAAACAAATTGCAAGTGAATGAATGAATGAATAGCTAGATGGATGGATGAGTGAGTGGGTGAGTGAGTGGGTGAGTGAGTGAGTGAATAAAAGGGTCTCCCGAACACTTGTCAACTGTAATTACCAGCTGTTTTGTGTGCTGCCTGCCATTCAGTCATTCACTCGATTATTAATCACATTTAACTCTTGAATGGAAAGTACAGTCGCAGTCGTGTCTGTCATTGATTTGCATATTCTCAGTACTCGTCCAATCAGCAGTGTGGGGGGAATCTCATTTGCAATTCATTCGCATACGAATAGTGTGGTTTTTGACTGTTTTCACTGCACTTTTGTCAATCGATATGCAAATTGTGATTGTGCGGCTAACTAGATAACTCTCTTGGCTTAAAGTACGCAACCAAGGGGAGTACTCTGTCCTCTACCATCACTCAACCTTCAAACACAATCATTCCCATATCATATCCCGCTGATTTCTGCTTTTGAAGCACTGATTGAAAGAGAAGACCACATGCCGGGAGACCTTTTTGTCAGTGAGCAACCGAGTGAGTGGGGAATGAATACTTGATGTTGGGACAACGTTGGGTCATAAATACCAACAGAGGAGACCGACCCCACCTTGGGGCTGGCTGTCTCTTCTCGTTTTTTTATAGCTTCATGGTAATTTAAACACTTCCGGACTGCTTGTTGTGTGTTTTTTCGGATCCCGGGGATCGTCCACCAGGGCCGCATTAATTTCACACTTTCGCAATTGGCATATAAATTCGGAAAGGCTGCCATTGCGGAGCCCCAATTTGCATATGAAATGCGTCTAAATATGTAGATTTTTTGTTACCAGAGCCACTTGAGCGCGAGATACGAGTATACGAGCCACTTACCACGAATTTTAAATGGGCGAAAGCAGTTTCCTGAAAAGCAATATATGTACTTCCCCCTTGAAATAAAACACACAAAAACTGCTCTGTGATTCATTGAAAATCTTTATTTATTCCACAAACATCTATGATTCAAGGCAATTAAAAGAGTTTCTCTCAAATGATTCATTGTTCTATGGAGACAAAAGGCGAACAGCAATTTCCAAACCATTTTCTAATCGAATCCAAGCGAGTGCCAGTCATTGGCACAGTTCACCGACTGCCAATTGATTTGTTAAGCTCGAATTGTATTTAAACGAGAACTGTTTCCATTCCGCACCACCCACCCACCCACCCATCTGCATGTAATATACGGGTGCCATTGCGAGTGTATGAGTCTATTTGCAATATTTAAACATCATTGCATTTCAATTGCCATGCAAACGAGAAGAGGAGTCCAAGTCCTAGCCAGAGTCTGGTATTTAATTGAATTGCCGCTGGACAAAGGCAGAGACAGAAAGAGATACGTACTCTCTCTTGCTCTCTCTCTCTCTCTCTTTGTGTGTCGTTTGCTCTTGCAATTGTTGGAAAACCGTTTTTGCTGTTAGTTCCATAATGCACTTACTTGAAGCGTAATGTCATTACGCATACGCACCGTTTGCTAATTATACGAAACATGTTCCACTCCGGAGGCGAAACTTATCCGACAACTTGCTGAAAATTCTAAAGGAAAACTTGCCATGCAAAAAAAGTTTCCTTATCGCCTGCCAAGAGAAGATAAAAGTTGCCTGCGAACAGCAGATGCCAGACTCTAACTTTAACTCTGAGGAGCTGTCACAGCTCTCAGCCCTTTGTCCTCAGACTTTCTTTTCCATACATACTTACGTCGATCCCAGAGCTGAATGCTGAAAAAAGAGTACCCTTTATACACACACACCTCAGACTCAGAAGTCAGGGGTTACCGAAGCTGCGAATTTCAGAGGGTCGGGGTCACCAAAGTGTGCAAACCGTTGTAATGTGGAGGAAGACATTTAGATTTTGCTGAAAAACGAAGCTCAAGCGCAGGCAAAGGGCACAATAATTATATGTACAGCCCAAAGAAGCAAATATACCGCAAACATATCAAAGTAATACCAAATAAATACTAAATAAATACCAATAACTCAAGCAAAAGCAAGGCAAAGGAAAAGGCAAAGGCGGAGGGGGGAAAGCACACAAGGCAAGGCATCATCATCAACATCGACATTTCTCGGGGGGGATTTTCTGGTGGGGAAAAGCTTTCTTTCGTTCGTCGAAGGTCTTTGGAGGGAGATAGGGGGAAATAAAACACAATCGACAGTATTTTTGTTGGTTTTTCGTTTTTTGTTTTTTTTTTTATAGAGAGAGGGTAGTTTTTCTCCGCTAAGGATTTTCAAAGTTTACTTTTTATTTAGAGAAGTTCCTTTAATGATAATCATACTTATGCTTTGGTTTTTCTTTTGTTTTCGGTTTTCTGTTTTCGGTATTTGGTTTTTGGTTTTCCATTTGTTTAGTAGTTGTTGTTTTTTTTGTTTTGTTTTTGGTTTTTTTAACAGCTAAATACATGTTTCGTTTATATCATACTATTTTGAGTTTTTGTGTTTTTTTTTGTTTTTTTTTTTGCCTTCATTCTGGTGAATCCTTCTTCTTTTCTCCTCCTTCCTCCTATGACTTGTTCGACCTACCTTTGTTTTTCGTGTAGTTTTGTCTTTTGTTTCTTGTTGTGTTGTTGTTTTTGTTTGCTTTGCTGCGTTAAAATTCACTTACTAGCTAGATTTTCTTTAGATTTTCATTTGACTAAATTATAATTGTTTTGTTGGGTTGGTTTTTCTTTGGTTTCTGGTTTAGCCTTTGGATGTTGTGCGGCACCGTGCTTTTGTTTGTCTGAGTTCGCAATTCGACAAGTTTAAGAATCAATCATTTTATCGTTTATATATCGTAAGAATCGTAACCTATATGTCCAAATATCTTATCTGTTACATGACTTACACCTAAAATTGTAACAATAAAAGTTTCTTTTATGTTTTTTCCAATGAATATTTGAATATTTGCAATATATTGTTGTATCGATATCATATCATATATTTGTATATATATATATTTATATATAGTTAATGCTGGTTTAATCCATAATATTCTGGTATGCCATATAATATATTTAAACGCTTTTCAATGAACTGTAACATCAACTTACGGCCTAGAGAATCATGTGTTCTTCTTTATATTTAATTATTTTTTTTTGTATAATTTTTTCCCGGCATTCGCCCCAAAGGTCTGCTCGTGGCAGAACCTTCTGTCCATCGAACCGTTTGGCACCTGTTTGCGCGTCTCACCCATCGACCTATCGAGATTATAATTGAATGCTCGAGTCGATAAGCGATCTATCGATCAATTACGAATTGTCGTTCTGATTATTTACTTTAACATTTATATATATAGTTTATAATTTTCTGGAAAAATGACTAAAATGTACCATTTCTCGTTCTCTTCACTTCGTTTCACTTCACTTCGCTCCTCAAATGACTTTCCCATATTTAATTGTATTTATTTGGAATGTTAATTAACGATTTGTTCGATTAAATACTGACGAAAGTGCGAGTACATTTAAGCGAGTGACTACTGTTCGAGCGGTGTTCGTGGCACAGACTCAGTCCAGGCCTCGTGGAAATCGTATGACATGGACATCATCGAAGGAGACTTCTCTTCTCAAAAAAGATCAATCCTTTGGCCGCGACTGTTGCATCGTTCAATTTTGGTGGCACCCTCACACCCGTTTCCCCGAGACTCCGTGCCCGGGTACTCGGCGTGCTTAGTGCTCTCTTGAGCGGCGTGTACAGTCGGACCCCGGAAAACTACTGTCTGGAACTCTTTAAAACGCTTCTCAGCCCGCGGCCTGAGCCTGTGGCACGACACTCGATGGCACTCTTGATTACAACACTATACACACATTTATATATATTTTCGTATATTCATATAATTTGATTTGATTTCAACTTCCAATAAACAGACGTACACCCGTAAGGTGGATACGGAACATGCAGCATGCAGCCAGACATGTTCCCTATGCCACAACGGTCTCCTGTCTCCTGTCTGTGAGGTCTGGCAATGCCGCTGGATTGCAGCGTGTCATTGCCAGCCCTCGGGCCTTTTTGATTATATCGTTATTTCATAGTCGTCTTGTCCCAATATCAATTAGTTATACATTTATAATATTTTTGTAACCACCAATACCTTAATTTAGTTTTTGTGTGTCTGTTTGTTGTTTTTGCTTCTGCTTCGAAGTGGAAACACTTTTGTTGGGTTGTTGCATCGTTCTTCCTGGTAGCAGGATGCTACTTTGTGCTGCCACCAAAGGTGTGTGTTTCGATGTAGCTTCGGTTTGCTTCGCCTTGCTTCGGTTTCCCTAGAGCTCTCTCTCGTATGATTGCAGAGTGTGTTCCATCTTAAAATGTACCACTAAATATGTGTGTGTTTCTATTGTGTGTGTGTTGCTTTTTCTGCAACTCCGCTCCACTCGTTAGGAGCACTCGCTAGGAGCACTCGCTGGGAGCACTCGCTCCATCCTCATCCTCATCATCGTTCGTCTGCTTCTCGCTTCTCGGTGAAGTGTTTCCTTAATTATTTGGTGATTCTGCTTCCCCTCTGCATTGCATCTTCATTTCGTTTGCTGCTTATTTTGTAGGTTGTTTACCTTTCGGTTTCTCTGTTTTCTGGTGTCTTTTGGGGTCTTTTGCGCGACTTACTTACTCGTATAATTAATTTAACCTCTCTGCTGAATTTTCGCTACTTTGGTTTGTTCCTCAACTTAAGATTAACATTAAATGTGCTATATATTTTGGATTATTTCATAGGTTTTCTCTCTCCGGGGGTGGTATTGCCCCCGTCGAATGTTTCCTTAACTATATTTCACTTTGCAGTATATTCATCGTGGGGCAACCTCAGTGGTAGCCTCGTAATGTGGGAATGTGTGTGTGTGTCTGTGGAATGTCTGTGTTTTCTGGTGTGTTCTGATTGTTGTCTTTTCTAATGCTCAAATCATAGTATATCATCCCTAAGACGTAAACGGAAATCATATTCTTCGCGTAGCGATAAGCAGAACTTAGTATTTTATTAAACGTAAACGATTTTCACTATATATTTTCTCGATTAGCTGAACAGCGCCTTATTTTGTTTTCATGTTGTCGGTCGGCCCCTGGGGCACGCCCTCTCAATATCGTATATACTCGTAATAATAGTTAATAATATAATATAATATAGTTGTTTTTCCTCCTGTTTGCTCATTCTTCAAGTCCATTTTGCAGTTTCGCATTTAAACATATAAAGTTTCAGCTGACTTTTTGGAAATTTCACTAAAATATTTCTCGCTAATTGTTTTTGCTTTTTTGTTTTGTTTTCTCAACTATGATCCATATACTCGTATAAATATCATGGGTTCTTCTACTACGTCGATTAGTTTTTTAGTTGTTTGTTTGTATCTTTCGTGTGTAATTGTTGTTGTGTGTTGTTTGTTTGTTTGTTGTCTGTTGCGTATATAATAATTGTCGCTAGGTAATCATAAGTAACATATTAGTGTTAGAACTAAAGCTTAATCATCGATCGAGTAATCATCTACAGCGTCTGCCTTTAAATTTATAACTCTATAGTATGTATGTTGTATATAAAATTATATTATCCATAGTTTATATTTTATACTTTATGTTTTATGTTGAAAAACACAATTGAAATTGCTGTTTCGTTAGCGTTTCGGTTAGCGTTTGCCTGGCTACCAAATAAATCAAAAAGCGCTACTCAAAATACGATTCTACTTCTCTTGTTTTTCATTTTCGCTTCTTTCGCTTCTGCTTTTGCTTTTGCTTTTGCTGTTGGGATAGTTTTGCTTTTGCTTTTTATTTTTAGTTTAGTTTCAGTTTTGGTTCTTAGGCAAGCTTAGGGCGGGGAAACCTTTGGATTAAAGTTCATAGTAGATCTTTTTCGGTTCTTCTTCGGTTTCGCTGGTTAACATAAAATGGGATTACTTTTTGGGGTTGGGTGGGGTGGCGCTTCTAAGGCTTCTCTTCTACAGAATGATGGGTGGGTTACATTTATCGAGGCTTTGACATCATTAATTTTTTGTTGTCTCATGATTGATATGATAGAGTTAGCGTTTGTTGTCGACTAGTGTGTGGATTATTTTGGTTTTTGGTTTTTGGGTGGGTTGGAGGGATGATGATTGATGTGACGATTGATGTGGAGATTGCATTGGTGAGGAGAAGGTGTTGGTGGAAGAACAGAGGAAAATATATAGCGATATCAAAGGAAACTTCTAAGAATGTATATGGCATGCATTTGGAACTGAAATAGCAATAACGGTAGTACTAGGGAACGATAGCTAGAAAAATAGATGAACGATTGAGAGCGAGCGAGAGAGAGAGAGAGAGGAAAAAAGAGAAAGACGAGCATAAGACGACGAGAGACAGAAACGAGTCGAGACGACAGAGCGATCACAATGTGACGAGAGCGATCACGATACGATGATGAAACGAGTAGTGCGTGAGCAAAATGTAACGAGCAGCGAGAGCTCTCGCTATCATTTTGTTATTGTTGTTGTAGTTGTTGTTGTAGGTTGTTGTTGTTGTTCTTTGAGTTTCTGCTCTCTCGTGATGGGTGGTTCTCTGTGTTACATTTTGTAGATGATGTTTGTTTTTTTTTTGCTTTGACTATATTTTGCAGCCTAAGTTTTGATTAATTTTATTGAGATGAGATTTGAAAGAGAGTTTGGGCATAATTTTTGATTCAACTTAAGCTTAGATCGATCTCATACCAAGCAACACCATTCTCAGCACCCTTATGCGTGGCATCCTGCGTCTCCTCCTCCTGTTCGGTTCTGTTCTGCTCCTTCGATCTCTCTCTGCCACCCAAGTTAGTGCCATCGTCGCCTCCGGTATGTCACCTGCTCGTCGACGATCCGCCAGAAGCGGGCGTTCAGCCAGAGGACCAGCAGCAGCAGCTGCATTAGCATCGGCCACTGCTGCAGCTCGTACTGCGTGCGACGCTTCAGCTGCTGGAGGCGACTCGGGCGCCGGCTGCCGCCTGGGGCACAGTCCTCGGGCACATAGCTCAGATTGTAGTTGTAGTAGTAGTAATAGTTGTTGTTGTAATGCTGCTGCTGCTGCAGCTCTACGGGGATTAGATCTATCGAATCATCATTGTTACGGAGCGGGGAATCATCTCTAAGGCTGCTACATCGATTGCTGTCTATGGTAGGGTTTAAATATTGATATTGTTGATCTGCTGTTGCAGTTGCAGTTGCAGCTGCAGTTGCAGTTGTTGCTCTTGAATGGGTTGTAGTTGTGGTTGTTGTTGTTGTTGTTGTTGCATTATTATTATTACTGATGTTATTTGGCTGATTATCATAGGTATTACGGTATTTCTGTGGTTTACGATAATATTACATGATAACGCATTTGCCTTTTTCAGCCCACGGATTGTTCTTCTTATCCGGAGCATTGATCAATGGATCGTTCTTCTCATTCTCCTCGATGAACGATCGCATTCTGTTTAAAACGAGAGAGAAGGTAAGTGGAAGATCATATATTAGTTAAAGGTATTATAGGGATGGTTAAATGTAGTACACTATATGTTTAAGGGTAGGTAAAGTGCCTGCAATCTGTATGTCAAACAAAGGAACAAACTTCAACGACCATTTTCCAGAAAGGTCTCTGATTTTCTCAACTGTAGGCTTATAAATTTGATCGCTTTCCCTTCAACTTATCCCACTTAAATGGCCAACATTTTCATTTGGTAATCTCATACTTTAAAGCCCATAAAATGTGTAAGCTTTGCAGAGAAATCAAGACATTCGAAAGGTACTATAAATACACAGAAGGGTATCCAACCATCCATCCATTCAGCCATCGAGCCCGCACTTAAAGCTAAGCGGACATAAAGTTATACCTCACGTCTCTGCAGCGAGGGGGGAGAGAGAGGTTTCGGGGGGTCAGGGCCGGGCTAAGGACAGCGGATTTCATGCTAATCCTCACGCAGATGGACATTAAAAATGTTTGAACGCTTTACACGCGCCACGAGCCAAAAAAAAAAACTAATGTTCTGGCCAGGGTCTGGGCCAGGCTCCACCCCTCCGCTCGGATAACCCCAATCTGGACGCCACGCCCTGTTCTGTCGTTTGCATATACATTTCCCAGCATAGCTGTTGTTGGTGTTGTCGTTGGTGTTGTTGTTGTTGGTGTTGTTGTTGTAATACACTTATCCTTTGGGGCCATAAAAATGGTTGTCCTGTCGTTTGCATTTGTCTTTCGCTTTATTCGTTGCTCCCCTCCTCCTCCTCCTCCTCCGACTGTCTGTCTCTCCGTCTATCTGTCGTTCTGTATCTTTTCTACGAGTATCTCTCGGGTTCCCTTCCGCCTTTTCGTTACTTTTCCTCAAGACAAAACATTTCCTACTTTTCCTCTTTCATTTTTTATTTTTGTGCAAATTTTGCAAGAATTTATTTATTTATTTTGAGGGGGGTTTCGGGGGGGACGGGGAGGACTGGGACTGCGATAGACAGTCAGACAGTTGTCGGTGCACGAGTTTTGCATTTCAATTTCCTCGTTGGAGATTACTTTTTTGGGGAAGTTCTTCTTGCCAGAGTCTTTCCTTTCTATCTCACTTTATCGTTAATATAAATCCTGGCAAGTTGCTAAATTAAAAGCGAACAAATTTTATGAACTACTATTTGGGGGGGGAAACTTTCGAAGGAAACAGCTGTCTGTGAAATGAATCAAAGCCGAAACTGGAACTGGGAATCTTTATCAATCTTTTATTTATCTGTGGATTCAATAAGCGAACAAGTTCCCCATTGCTTGTGGCAATTGAGCCAACAATTTCCATAACGATTGAGAATGTTAAGTGCAGCAAGGGAAATCCCTAACCCCCTTCCCCTTCCCCCCCTTGTGTTCCCTCTTTTCATACGAGCTTTTCCCTGTCCTGTAAATACTTTCATGCTTCATTTTGCTCGATTTGTGCACTTTCGATATTCTTCCAGCTGAGGCCACATTCTGTGGCTTTGCTTATTATTTATTGGCCAAATATTGGCTCTCTCGTTGGCCAAATGTTGCAGCTCCCTCGAAAAGCTTTTCTTGGCTGAAATATTATTTTATTTGGGCCATTCTGTGGGGGCTTTTATTTGACCGCAACAATTGCTAAACAAATTTGTGTTGTGCGGTGTCTTTGATGTTAGCCAAGAGTGTGTGGTGGGGTGTGGGCTGTGTTTAAGTATTCAAATGATGACAGGAGGGGGTACTTGGAGTCCTCCACCTTCCCTTAGGCGGGGTATCTTCTAGTCGAAACATCCACTGTTTGTTTTGAATTACTGTAGGCACAGCCTTCTCCTCTTTGGGGGGGCGGAATGATTGTTGCTGCCTGCTTGATTCTGATTCTAGTTTCTGGTTTCTGGCCTGCTGTTCCCCCCTGCTGTCTCTCAATTATCAAATGCCAAGGTGTATGCACATGTCTGTAATGGGGGGGAGGTGGGCGTGGCATCTATGCATAATTTAACCTAACAAGACCTTGTCGTCGTCTCCTCCGCCGACGTCCTTATGGTTTCGGTGTCGCTATCCCCGTCCTCCCTGTCTCTCTGTCTCTGTGTGTGTGGTGGATTTTCTCTATTTCCTTGCTCATTTTCCGCATCAACAGAGCAAGAGGCAATGGAGAACCATAGCCAGGGACAAGGACTGCCTAAAACAATGCCTCAGCCGGGGGGCCATCCGCCAACCGCCATCCACCATCCGCCTATGGGCCTATCCCTTCCCATGGGCTAATGGGCTTATGACTTTGCGGTTTCTGTGCCACACACACACACACAGACATAAAAATAAAAATCCACAAAGCTTAGGAACACTCGTAGTCTCTGCCTTTCGGGGCAAACAAAAGGCCAAGGGTTTCCTTTTTGCGAGGGTTCGAGAGTTCGGTGTTCGGTTTTCGGTTCGGCAGTCAAGGCCAAGTCGAGGCGTCGTAAACAAAGTTGTTATGATGACGTTGGATCTTTGGCAACCCTAAAGTATATTTAGCCAGAGTTACCACCCCACCCCCCCTCTATCTTTGACCCTCTAAGGTGAGCCAGCGTCCAGCTCTGCCTGCATCATCCTGCTAACCCCAGAGGGAAAGCGTTGCCTCACATGTATTTTTAATGAGAGCATTAGACGAAAGTTTATCCAAAAATAGGAAGAGATAGAACCAGAGTGCATGACCCAAAGAGTATTAAATATCGAAAAGAGAAGGGGATGCTGTGGAGGGGGAACAAGAAGAGACTAAGAGGATTTCAATTTAACTATTCGTAAGATAAAATACAAAGTGGACAATGAAATTTCTGTAAAATTCGATCAAGATATAATACCATAATCCTACCATCCGCAAACCCTATCTGAGAAAGAGAAGACTCTAAAATAGTGCTCTCAGTTCTGGTCCACTAAATGCTGCTGCTCCACAGATGTCGACTCCTCCTCCTGCACAGACGACTCTCATACATCTCTCATATTTCGTATGATATCATTAGCATCTGTGGAAGAGTTTTCCTCATTTTCTACCAACTTTTCTCATAACTGAAGTAGGTAAAGAGGGTAATGGCAATGGATAAAGGAGAGTATAAGTATGTGGAATGCCAGTGGGACATGGAAAAACTTTTATTCGACATCTGCATTTAATTTGAGCACTCAAATCCGACATCAAGGCAAAACGTGGAAACCCTGAAAGTCAAAGAGTAAAGGTAAGAGTGCACTCCAACTGCCATTCAGCGGCGAACACATTGAAAACTAATTCAGAAATCGTTAATTTCATATGTGTGGAGAGAGAGAGACAGCGAGAGAGAGAGAGGGAGTGAGAGAGAGGGAGAGGGAGAGCCGAGCCAGAGACTGACTTTCATTCCAACCGCAGAGCCACATGGCCATGTGGCCACCGCTGTGCTTTTATGGGCTAATTGAATAGCTTTCCTTCAGTCAGAGGCAGAGACAGGAGGCAGAGGCAGAAGCAGAGGCAGAGGCAGAGTCACAGTCAGGGCCAGATGTCAGGGGCGTAGACAAGAGTCCCAGGATGGGTCCTAAACAGGATTCACAATCCCATTAACTCCGCCCCTGCACTCCATAATTGTAGAAGCTTCCCTCAGATGAAATGAAAAGTCATTTGAACGCATTTCCTCAGAACAGAACAACATCATCATCAAATCTGACAACATTTTGCTTTTAGGTTTAGATGAATTAATGTTTTGTGGGATGTTTCAGGGTTGGAACAGGATGATGGAACTTAACAAAGATAAATACGAATGTTTATATAGTATAATAAATGAAAGCATGAGGCATGAGGCTATCGTTCTTGTTTCTTTTATTATTGTTAATCAAATCCCCATTCGATTCACGCAAATTTCCCATCGTTTCCTTTAATGAAGTAATTTTTTTTTCTGTTTGTATCTACTAGAATATTTTATTTCCATTCAAAGGTCTCCCATCAATTTAGGGCCCAATGAATGGAAGGGGGTGACGCACACACGCAATCTATAATTAAATGCCAAGCCAACATTTGGCCCCTGCCCCAGGAAAACTCTAAGCCATCATTCCACCTTTCGAAGTCTGTTACCTTTTCCGGTCTGTCGGGCATACAAAAAACATAAACACGATGTAAATGTTGATTTATGACAAGCGCACGCACACACATACATATGAGCTCTGCTATTGCCACAATCACACGCACTCTTAAGCGCCTGAAAGCATGCCAAACACACACACACACCCACACGCACACACATTATTTATCGATGGCTGTCAGAGCAAGCGGCAACGGTGGGCATTTTAAAGTATGCTTATAGATAGATGGGAGAGAGAAGAACCCGGAGCTGCTGCAAAATTAGAATTCTCTCTGCTCTGCCAAAAGCCGAGAGCAGAAACACTCCTCAACCCCACCTCCCCACCCTTTCCACACCCATTTCATATTCAGCTTGGGTAAACAAAATGCCTCAGCCACATGTCAGGGTTTTCTTTTTGTGTGTACCCTTGGGAGAGAGGGTATTACCATTTTGAGCAGATGCAACGGCTTAGGTACCCCAAATACTATTCATAGCTCCTCTAAAGTATATAGAAATCGAATAATAATATTTCTTTAAGGGTATCCCAAGCCTCGACTTTCTACCTAACATTTTCCTCCAACCACCGAGCTTTTTTTTGTGTAGAACAGAGAACACACTGGTCTTCTTCTGTGGACCGACCTTCGTCATAAACTAATTTCTAGCTCATTACACAGCTCGCTCGCTGTCTGTCTCCCTCCCACTCTCTAGCATCGTGGAAGGTAGGTGCATGTGAGTGTTGGTGTGGGGCGCGGCCTTCTGCTAAATTTAGCACACACTTTTAAGCGCCACAGCAAGAAAAACACACAGCACACAGAACCCAAGCAGAACAAAACCCCAAATGGCACTTGAAGCACTGCTGAGGCCCAACCAGCAGACACGCACAGAGAACATTGAGGGTCTTCCTCCTCAGCCTCAGTCTCAGCCATTTGCATATGTGTTTCGTTGTTTCGTTGTTGAATGAAGCTGTTGGTGTACTTTTGTTGGTGTACTGTGCCTGAAAGTATGCAATTTTGTGTTGCTGTGCGCTCTCTTCCAGCTAATTGCATTTTAATGCGCATTATTTAGCCGTCCATTGCATACTTTCAGGTGCTTGCTGGCAAAAATATGCATAAAATTCCTTTGTCCGTTGCTTGTTTTTCTATTTAGCATAAATAAATTGCATGTGGGATATGCAAATGTCTCCTATTTGTCCTCCCCAGTCCCCCACTCCATGTTCTGTTGTGTTCTGTGGTTTTACATTAAATATGTGGATGCATTTCATTAGGTTAAGCGGAGAGAGAGAGAGAGAGCGAGACAGATTTGCATACTAATGGACAATCCACCACAATCCACAATCCCTGAAACGTTACACGAAATTTTCCAGTCAGACTCCACCACCACTGGGGAAATCTGTGCTCAACTATCAGGAGAAACCTCTATAAATATTTGCAACTATTTAACTTTCACTCGAATCCAATTCAATCTGCCAAACGAGAGCTCACGTTGGGTTGGGATTGCAGATTGCAGCTGAAATCAGAGAATACCCGAATCAACGAACACCGAACACCGAGAATTGTGCATTGAATCGCTAAAAGCCAAGTCAAGAGAGGGACAGAGAGGGAGGGAGATAGCTGCAGTGTTTGCAGATGTCTGATGCCTTTGCCCACTGATTGTTTGCCTGAACAATTGTTGAGTGGCATAGAAAACAGTATTGTGTGTGGAAAGTCTTTCACTGCCAGTGCCACTATCTAAATCGAGTGATTCATTCTCAACCAATGACCCCAAAAACGCAGAAGACGCTAATCGTTGCTACAGAAATGGCCCAAAAGAATGGGGGCTACCTGGTCTCCTCCTCCAACCTGTTCCCCCCACTCTGGCAATGCAAAAGTTTCTCGCTCGCTCTCCAACCAAACATCTTTATTATGCACTATCCTTAACCCTCTTTCTCTCACCGCAGAAGTGCGCTCGGCATTTTCTTAACCATTTCCTTGGCTCCATTCGCATTCTTTTGGCCCCAACAACCGACACCCTGCCTGTCCTCTCCCACTCTTTTCCTTCAGCCTTTTCATGAATAACAAATCAGGCTAAAAGACAAAATCTTTGCCACACCCCCTTGCCCCCCACTCATTCTGTAGGAATGATTCTCTAGGATTCTAGGAGGTCGACGGGGGTCTATGGACGGCCAAAAGCCGCAAGTTCTATGCATACAAAACTACATGGAACCCCTTTGCAGCCTCAGGACGAGGAGGACGAGGCTGGTGAAGGATGGAAGGAACCTTAAAAACAAAAAGCAACTCAAAAAAAAAAAAAAGAGAACTGTTTAGCATGGCAAAGAGAGGGTACGGGTTGGGGGTACGGAAGGGGAAGGGGAAGGAAAGGAAAGGCCTCCTCTCTGGTCGTCGGTCCACTTTTGTTGAATTGAAAAGAAATTGTGCAAAAAACACTTGAGCCGAGCCTGAGACTGAGACTGAGCCTGAGAACCGAGAACCGAGCTCTTCTCAGTAGTTCCTCTCGATTCAGAGTTCTCGACGTCGTCAGCGTCGTCGGCGGCGTCGGCGTTGGCGTTGGCGTCGTTAAGTGTTTGTCAAAGTTTTGCCTCAGGTTTGCTGGGACTACTGGGGGTGGGGTGGGGTTGGGTTGCTGTTGCTGTTGCTGTTTTGTTCATTTGAAAAAGTAGCAAATCAAATGACGTGTGACAAGTGCGGTCTGGTCTGCTCTCCTCATGGTCTGCAAGGATATTTATGCAAAAAAAAAAAGGCAGCTCTGAAAACTGAAAAGAAAAACCTGACATATAACGTGGACTCTAAGGGGGAGAGAGGGAACTGTGGGGAGCTGTGGGCGCAGTGGGAACTGGGGGGGACTGCGGGGGACAGTGGGAACTCTGGGGGCTGTGGTGGGGACTGGGCGCAAGGCCAGCGTACATATACATATAAATAAAACGATAATAAGTCAACAGCAGCAACAGAAAGAGCAAAAGTTGAAGACTCTTTTTACTTTTTCCTTTTTCCATTTTCCTTCCTCTTTTTGTTGAGGTGAGACATGGAAATTCATGTGAAGGAGGTCAGCCAATGCATTGGGGCTGGTGGAAAATGTTTTCAAGAGAAAGAGTTTTCAAGGCTGACGAGGACGACTGCCCCCAGGGGGCAACCAGGGGAGAATATATAGCAGTACTAGATGATGATAGAGTCTGTATTTTAATGGCAGAAATAATCATATCCAATTTCTACAGCATCTAATATTTATCTAATATATTTGCCCCTTTTAAAATGATATCCTTTAAGCACATCGTCAGGTGAAATTCAATTCCAAATCAAAATCAAAATCCAACAAAATTGTTATTAGAAAATCAATGTTTGCAGAAGAGCTGCCTACTGCCTGCCTACTGCCTGCCACACGTGTGGCAGATAGAATGAAAATGCCAATGCCTCACGCACCATAATCGAACTGAAGGCGAAAGGCCAAAGTTCACATGGGGAGTGGAGGCGATGGGGGGAGGGAAAAAGTAATATTTTCGCTTAAGTCATTTGAGCTAGGAAAACCCCCTTCAAGGCAACTCCTTTGAGGCAGCCTGCAGCCCCCCAGCTTTCTCCTTTCACCTTCTTCCTGCCTCATTTAAATGTAGCCTCTCTGCCAGGGAAAAATAAAATACATAAACAGAAAGCTTAGCAGACATTTGAGAGCAGTTTTCCGATTTCCAATTCCTTGTGCATGCGAGGCACGCACGACGCCCACGTCCACGCCCCGAAGGAGGCGGGTAAAGGTGAGGAAAGCAAGCGAGGTCCTTCGACTTTGAGAACTTAATACTCTGAAGCGCACTTCGATAATTACAGGCACACGTATGCTGCCTGCCCGACTATGAGAAACAGGATAATGCAAATGCATAATGCCAATAGTCCTTAGAGTCCTTCTCCCCCCCCTCCTGTTGCTCCTGCTGCTGCTGCTTCTGCTGCTATTGGTGATGAT
Organism: Drosophila athabasca; assembly: GCA_008121215.1. NCBI lineage: Eukaryota > Metazoa > Arthropoda > Insecta > Diptera > Drosophilidae > Drosophila > Drosophila athabasca. The sequence goes on from CM017794.1 coordinate 49,100,882, forward strand.
GAAATGAATGTCGAGGCGGAAATTTAATGCCAGAAATTGCAAATTTCCTGCTATCAAAAACTTGTCGAGCTGTGGGTTGGTTGCATGCCACCATGCCACCACCACCTTCCACGTGCCCCGTGCACACGTTGTAAAATGGTTTGCCCTCCCGCATTTGCATATTTGATTCACAGGATGGGCTGGAGTTATGCTGTTGCCACAGGATTGTCTCTCTCTCCCCCTCTGTCTCTCTCTGTCTCGTTGGATTGTCTGACTTCTGGCTTGCCGCACGCACACGTGACTGCACCTAAGTACAGTTGGGGCGACCTCAGCTTGCATTGCAATTGAAAATGGGAAAAGTAAGCGTGTAAGCATGTGGATCTGTGCGAATGCATCTGCAGCTGGAAATCGATACAGAAATGGTTGGTTGTTTTCCTAATTGGATCTCAGATTCCAATGCATATTTAATGCTCATTATCGGCCATCGGAAGTTGCCTTAATTAACGAAACAGAAAGCACAGACGGGGGGGGAGGCTTTGCCTAAAATATGAAATGCCTGGGGATACACACGTGTGTGCGATTATGTGCTTAAAGTAGATTAAGGTTTAATTAGTGCAGGGAAAACAGTTAGCCAAAGATTGACTAAGATTAAGGGCAGAGACTGTACTTTGGCGGCCATCTTCTGGCTTCTGGTACAGCCTGTCGCTGACTGATTAATTGAGGCGGAAAAGAAATATGTCAAACGTTGGCCAAACAGCCCGATGATTGATAGTTTAAGTTGTGCTTAATGAGGTCTGAACGGAGAGCAGACTGTTCTTCTCGTGAGTCACGCTCTCCCTCTCTCTCTCTCTGTCTCTCTTTTTCTGGGTTATTAATATTTACATATTTAATCAGGCCACAAAACTTAATTAAACTTTTGCCACCAAAAAACATGCTCAATCAGTAGAAGGCAAGAGGAGAGGCGGTGACGGAGGCGTGGCGTTTGTTGCATGATTCCGCTGACAAATTGCCACGGCGTGTGGATGGGTTGGGTTTGGGCTGGGAATTGCGTGGATTGTCCAGCCCCGAAAAAGCAATTTGCAAGCTAAATGATGGCTCTGGCGGGCTCTGGCTGGTGTATGCTCAACACTTTGTTATGCAATTTTTAGCAGCAAAGAGCGACTCACTCTCTCCCTCTCTCTCTTTCGCTCTCTCTGTCTCTGATGGTTGTTTGCAATGCAAATTCACCCCAGCGACAATTAATTCTTTCTGTCTGTCTGAGGACGCGTGTGTGTGTGTGTGTGTGTGTGTGTGTGTGTGTGGTGGAACAACCGCTATCCATCCAAAAGTAGGCTACAATTTGTTTGGCCAAAGCCGAAAGTTGTTACAATTTGATGGGACATCATCAATTAACTGCGTACACAACTGTACTTGAAGCCCAAGGATGGAAGCAAGAGTAACGGCTGCTAGAAAGGGGTCTGGATCTGGCTCTGTACACTTCATCTCATTGTGGGTGGGGGGTGGGGGCAACCTGCGGTTTGCGTTGGCGGAAAGTAACGGCGGGAGGCGGGAGACGGGAGGGAAAGTTGTTGCTCTTGCACGCTTGAAAAGTTTTGCGTATCCTTTTAGCGTTAACTGTACTTTTTTGTTAGTTAGTTGTCGCTGCTCTCAATGCTCTCCCTCTCTCTCAATTCTCTTCTTCTCTCTCTCTCCTCTGCCCTCTGCAGTTGTTGTTACTGTTGTTGCGCTCTAATTCGCCGTTAAGTGGCTTTTGGACATTTGCTGCAAAAGTTTTTCCTACATTTTTCCTCTGCTTTCCCTCTGCCGTCACTATTTTCTATTGCTTCTATTCTGCTCCCTCTGTTGTATTGCTGTTGTCGATACTTTTTAGAGAGGGGAAGACGGGGAGGGGGACTTGCTTGTCGTCTCCTCTCTTTTCTGCGGTTGAGTGTTGGTAAATGCCGGGAATGTTGCGGTAAATTAATGAAAGCCGGGGGCCAAAACTGTCGTCGGAAGGGAAGGACCAAGGGAAGAGTGCAGCAACCGTAGGCCAGAAAAAGCAAAAAGGAAATGCAGAAGGAAAATGAGAGAATTCCTCCACCAAATTGCTTTTTCAATTGTCAAAATGAACTTAAGAAAGGGAATTACTCTTTTGGTTAGCTAAGTTTTGGGTGGAAAATGCACCCTTAAGGAACAGCAGAATGCAGCGCTTTAAAGGGCAGATTTTCCCAGTTTCCATGAATCGTTATTCGACCTAAAGTTGCCCCCATTTCGGTGCCGGGATCATTCTCGTATCTCAGCACTTTTATGCCTCCTGCCAATCGCTTTATAGCCATGGCCAGCATATCCTGTTTGGTCGTGGCACGTTATCTGCAATCACAATCTCAATTTGATGACCATTTCGTTTCATAAATAAACCAATAATTTAATTTTAAGCCCACGTAGTGCGCGGCACCACCTGCGAGCGGTGCAAACAAAGCGATTCCACCCAACCCCCCAACCCATCTCATTCGTGGGGCTATGAATGGAAGAAATGGCAACATGGAGACCACAGACAGACACATGGGAGAGTATCAGTGAGTCTGTGTGTGTGTGTGTGTGGTTTTGGCCTGGTCGTAAAGCTTTATGAGCCAGCGTGTCGTCGACAGTGCCTCATTGTTATGGACAATGATGGAGGAAGACAGCCAGCCAGCAGAGCCAGCAGCAGCCTCAGCCAGGGATTTTATGGCGAGCATTTTGATGAGCAAAAAGGAAGAGCAAGACGATGCCACAGACAGAGAGGCAGAGACAGCGGCAGAGACAGAGAAAAGTTGTTTTAATTACAGGCACATGCCACTCAGAGCACAGCACTTGGAGCGAAACAGGACACACGAGCGTCTTGCCATTTCAGCTCCTAATAACTGCCTGACTGACACTCACATATGCATGACGACGCCACCAGAATGCATGATGGCATGCTAGCATGATGGGATACGGTACAGTTGCCGACAAAAGGCCCCGCCACGGCCGTCGACCATTACGTATGCAAAATTTAATTTCACAAATGAAAACGAAAAATGGGAGAAAACGGGCAACGGAAAGGCGCTGTGGCATGTGGAGGAGGCTGCATTGCATCGGACACAGTGACTGGCAAAAGTCATGGCACTTGCACTTAAAATTAAAATCACCCATTCGGCCCCAGTCTCAGCGCCACAGTGCCACAGTGCCCCATCTCATCCCTTTCTGCACTCATGTGCCACTTTGTTGCCGCTGGCATTGTCTGCCTGCTGCAACTTTGGTCCACTTTTCCTTCTTTTAGTTGCTTCCCTTCTTTTTTTTCTGCCACCAGACACAATTTAACAAATTAAAAAACGAAAAACTAAAAAACCAAAAGGATTGAAGGCTTGAAAAAGGACGAACAGTAAGGAAGGAAGGGAAACTGCGAGCGAACCGGAAGGGACAAAGACCATGGGATCTGCCAGTCGAGGCGAGAAATATGCAAATGGTTTTAGGGAATATTCCATGCAGCTATCAAAGGATAGGGAATACTTCTATGGGATTAAACAGAATGAATTGTCAGAGCTTGCCAGGATTTGCCGTCCTTTGCTTTAAAATTTGTCCTATATTTGAATAATCTGTCTATAACTTACTCAATAATTGAGGCATGAGGTTCGATCCTTAGGGTAAACAAATACTCACCTGGAAAAGAAGAAAACATTCATTAGAATATGTGAATATATGGCACAAAGTAGCTAAAAGTGATTAGTGTTGGAAGAAGCGCGTGCATATTATATGTATGCTGTTCAACACTAAAAACCCTACACTAAACCCCAAGCGTATTCATCCATTAACTCTACCTTCACTGGACCAACCGACCGCTCATCATTTATCCGGCTAAAAGTGATTAGTGTTGGGTAAAGCCCGTTCAAATATGCTCTTCAACACTGGAAACCCCGCACTAATCCTCAAACGTATTCATCCATTAACTCCACCGACCGCTCATCATTTATTCGTACATTCCGTCGGAAGCAACCCATAGATATTCCCCTGATCATTCCACTGAAGCAAAAAGGCTTTTCGACCTTTTCCGCTATAGCCGTGTACTACTGTATGTATGTACATTCTAGAGTGGGGGGCGCGCATAGATGCCAAGGGATTTGTGCATGATTCAGCCGATCGGGGACACGGCGCCTGATGCTTTAATACGGTATTAAGTCATTTCATTTATTATTTAAGCCACGAATTGTGTGGGCTGTCAAAAATGCAATCGTCGAGAGACGAAAGTCGAGGGGAGGAGACGCCCGGCAAAAAATGGGAGCGCTGCATGCAACGAAATTCAATTACGGCTCGAATGGCAGCAGCCAGCAGCCCAGCAGCCAGCAGCCCAGCAGCCAGCAGCCAACATTCATTGGATGTGAGAGGGACAGGATGTGGGGGCAAGGCACAGGCAAGGGGCGGGTGGCAACGTCAGTAGAGTACTGGGGGTAACGAGACGTAACGTAACCGTTGTTTGCCCATAAATTGTTTGTAGTTATGTCAATAATGTGTGTCCCTGCCGATGCTACTGCCACTCCTGTACCCCGTTCCTGCAGCTGCCATTCCTCTTTATACCGATGCTGCCACTCCTGTCCCATCGAATGCGGCTCCCCACTTGCCACCGATGCTGCCTGACTGCCTGCCTGCCTGCCACTGTGAATTCTGATGGAACACACGGCAGTCAGGCAGTCAGGCAGTCGTCGACATTTTTCTCTCCTCGTGCCTCGTGCCTCATGTGTCAGTGGGCAAAAAAAAAAACGCGCAATGGAAAAAAATCGAATACAGCATTGAAACGCCAAAGCATCGCAATTTTCCAGGGCAATTCATGTGCGCTCCACCCCTCCCCCTCCTGCCCCGCTTTCCCCTCTACATGTGTTCATAATTTCTGTTTTTATTAACAGAAAGAAAAGGTACGAGCAAGAGCAAAGGTACGATACGAGCTCTGACAGAAGACCCGAGAAGAGAGCAACAGAACAGGAAATAAAAGAACAGAAGGATAATAAAACAGAGCGGAAGAGAAGGCAATAATAATGTACAAATAATGCCATAAATATTTGAAATATCGTCGATGCAGGATGTCGGAATCCTGCCCTGAGAAATGTGTCCCTATGGCGCTCATAATCCCAGTAATCCCTATACCAAAAAGGTCCTCACTCTCTCAACTTTAGCTACTTGGGGGGAATATCCATTAACTAATTAACTGTCATTTTCGCTGGACATTTGCTTTTAAGTACTCTTCAATTGCCCTGCTAATTGGATCATTATTTTCTCTTTCATGTGGTTTTTTGCTGCCAAACATAAAGAGATTTAATTAGCCGAACGAGCATTATTATTTATGCAAATGGAGAGTGTAAATACGAGTGTAATAGCATAGTAATGCAGCGCTTTTTGCCCCAAAGTTCTTTGCCATCATCATCATTCCGGCTTATTGCCATCTTGGCGTTTAACGTCATCCCTGGAGCCTCGAACCAATTGTTCAATCATTGGCTGTAATCAACGGTGGAATGGTGGCTAACGACAAGGCGCCTGGTAATTGCAGCTGCAGAGTTTGAGGGCGTGGCATCTGCCATTTGGAGGGTTTTCTTCCTAATAGACAACTGCTTAATTGGCTTTCCATTGCCCCACTAGGACTGCCCCTGGCAAATGCGTCTGAGAATGCAGTCAGAGAGAGAGAGAGAGGGAGGGAGAGGGAGAGGAGGCAAGAAGAAGTTGTAGCCATAGCTTTGGGGGCTAATTGAATGTTTCTGGCTGATCATTTTGTGTGGGTGGATTGTTGTAGGTGGGTTGTGGTTTTTGCTGGCTGTTGGCATTCGATTGGAAATTGGCTTTCTGTGGCATGGCATTCCATGTTGGCCACACAACAAATGCCAATTCATTTGGCAGCCCAAAAGTATGCTAGGATTTTCCACACACAAAATGTGAGTGGGAAGTTGATTTTTGACAGGATTTCCCAAATAGAGAGATTGAATATAATATAATAGCGAAAGTGCTCTCTTCACATGATGTGGCATGATGTGTGCATATGTCAGAGGCCTCTAATCATACATTTAGGCACCAATCATCATATTTCATGGGCAGCAGATTAATGTGTTTGTCCACTACACTCGTACACTCGTATATGCTTATGTTTCTTTGTGATTCGCTTTCTCTGAATGCCTCTCGTCTGCCACATTACAATTCATTTATATGTGGCATGCTTTATGGCACAGCCATTAATCAGCATTAAATGTGTCAACAGCCACAGCAACAACACAACAAGGAGCCCAGGAAACTCCATTGCTGTATGCAAAATAAAAAGCGAAAAGCTCTCATAAATGGCTGCCAAGACGCTGAATAGGTGAAAGAGGGAGAGTAGAGAGAGGAGACGGGGGCAAAAGGAAGGTCGACTCTTTGGGTTCCATGGAAAGTACTGTAGTCATAAAGCAATCAGCAGGTGTTTGTCATATTCCACAACAGAGAGAGAGCTCTCGGAGGAGAAGCAGCTGGAGGAGGAGGAGGAACACGTAATTTATTTTTCATGCTAAGACTTTCCCCTCCTCCGCTTCCACGTGTCTCTTTAGGTTGTTCTGGGGACTCCAAATGGAAAGGGGAATTGTTTTTCGGGCAGGGACTGTGCCTTGGGGAATACTTTGCCCAGCCAAAGGCCTTCAATTTATCAGAACTTTATGAAAATCAATCAAAGTTCGTCCCGGCACTGTACTATAAAGTCCCAAAGTTCCTTCCTTGCCATCGCTGGCATCTCATTCATGGAAATTTATTCCATTTTTTTCTTCTTTTTTTTGGATGAAAGTTCCCCATGCTGACCTCTGGGCTGTGTGGGGCTTTTGTTTCGAATGTTTTTTGCATTTAAATGAAATTGAATAAACCGCTAATCCACTTCTGTGTCTCGACGGGTGTCCTGTGTCCTGCTGCTTGCCCTCGGAGTCTGTGGCATGTCCTGGCAATTAATTTGCATGCGTAGTAATTTCACAATTTACACTGAAACAAAGCAGATCCCAGGACTCAAAGAATGACCTCCGACCTACGAAGGAATCGCGTGTGCGTGTGTGTTTAATGGGGCGCAACGACGACAGATGCCAGGCAGGATTTTCATCTCTCTCTCTCTCTCCCTCTCTGTCGCTTTCGCTGGATTTCTGTTTCTGGTAAGTTAATCAAAGTTGCTGTTGTCGAGCACTTGGCACTTGAACTGCGTTCCCCTTCCTGTTGCCGGGCAACTGGCCAAAAAGCTGAAAAGCCAGAATGAAAACTGGAATAAAAGAGATCACTCTGCCGCTCGTCCTTCTGCTGCTGCTGCTGCTTCAGCTGCTTCTGCTTCTGGTCCAGCCAGTGACTTGGCAAACTTTTCGCCATTGAACAGCAGGAGAGCCGGGGAATAAGCAGGAGAGCCGGTGAATGAGCCAGCGATATCCTGAATGAGGAACTTAAAGAGATGCTTTTCCAAGGCGAACCATTCTTAAGCCATTGAAATGAGCAGCGGCAGACCATCATTTCTTATCGAGAGGAACATCAGAGGGGGAATGTATGGCAGCCATAAAAAAAGAACAATCGAAAGAACAAAGGGAAAAGGCGCTCTAAAAAGCGCTCGAAATTTTGTTGCAGTTGATTTATGTTCAATCCGAAAATTGAGTGGCCAGAGATACCGAATAAATATTGTATATGGCGATAAATCTGTTGATTTAATTGGGAATAAACCCAGCGAGTGGATGTTTGATCGATGTACCCCGAATAAATACGACCCTGAAACCAAAAACCAAAAACCATAACCAAATGCAACAAAGAGACAGAGAGAGAGAGGGAGAGAGAGTAACGTCCCGGGGATGCTGTTACCCTTTCCGCAGGATGCAGGGCACCATAAACCGCAGGCAGGCGCCTGAGAGAGGGGAGGGAGGGAGTGAGGGAGCGGCAGAGGCAGTAAAATATGAAATGCCATAAAGAAAATACTATACGAAACAAGAATGGAGCCCAGACCGCGCAGCAGCAGCAGCAGCCACAAAAGTAACATAATTTTCTGCTTGAAATGCCAAAGCGATTCCCATATTTCCCACACACACACACACACATACATACACAGAGAAAGAGAGAGAGAGAGAGAGCCAGCAAAGAAATGGGCAACAAAATAAATTAAAAGGCAAGAGGTAGGGCGAGATTTATATGCAAGCGCCACAAAGTATGCAACGAAAGGAGTTTTCGAGTGGAGAGAAATTCATTCTCTACAACGAGGAGAAAAGTTTGCTGCACCTGAGCCTGAACGTGCCAGAGTTGTGTGGAAAGTTTTAAGCCCCTTGCCACAACATTAAGGTGAGATGTATGCTTCCCGAGGCATGCAGCATTTTGTATACGACACCCCGATTGGCCGTCCAGCCAGGCAGGCGGAGAGGCCAGGCGGAGAGGAGTCCAGGACGTGAACGTGGACGTAACAGAACGGAACGGAGACCAGACCAGACCGAAAGGGCGAGCTTGTCACGCACGACGGTTTCTGTGGTCTCCCACACACACAGATAGGATACACACAGACACAGAGTCGTGGCGGACATGGAAGGACGTCAATCAATCATGGGGTTGGTGGAAGCGAGACAGGAAGAGGTAAAGGCGGTATCTTTGTGTTGGTTTTGGGCTCCATTTCGTCGTTACGTCGCCTGCAACAAATCGCCGTAATGTGCGGTGTTTGCTGCACTTAACGAGTACATTCTGCATTCCCCCTCTCCACGTCCCTCTCCCTGTCTCTGTTCGTGTCCTTTGGGTCCGTTTTGGAGCCCCACTTTGCGGTCGGACGGCTGCAATTGGGGCCCATCAATCATGGATCGCTCTCCGATATGCCTCTCAAAATTTAATTGACTTTGATTTTTCGAAAGTTTCGACGAGTGTCCAAGGCAGCCAAGGCTGTCCATCGCTGGTTATCTATTTCTGGAGCGCATGTCGTGTGTCGTGTGTCCTGTGTCCTTGATTGATTCCTGTCTAATTTGCCTCGTTTTGTGCCCTGATTAAGTGGCGAATGTTTGATGTTTCGTGAAATTGAGTGGATATCCGTCTGCCACAGACTAAAACCCATGACACACACATGACATCGAAATTGGTTCAATTTAGCTTTCGGATTTGGTATTTCATTATTTGCGCGTTTATCCCCCCAAAGCCCCGTTCATGCCACACATGCCACACACGCCACATATTTCTGATGCCAATTTAAAGCGACATTTTTTTTCTGTGTTTAATTTATTGCAGCCAGCGGGGGGAGGAGCGGAGCGGATTTCTAATTGGATTTTCCAACGGATTTTGAGGTTTTCAGCTTCATAATTGGAAATATTATTTGATTTGGGTTTTGCTATCCCCGCCCCCGGCCCCGCCCCCGATACGCCTGAGTATCGAATCCTGTTTCTGGCAAACGAGATGATTATTTAATTGAAATTCGCATTGGAAAAATGTGCAACTAATTTAGATACATTTATGAATGCTTTTATTTATGAATCAAATTCGGGATTAATAGGGTCGGTTTCCCCCCATTGGATTAGCAGCTATCGCTTGGGGCTTGAGTGCTGTTCCTCTTGGTATTTGTGGCATATGTGTCCTACTTTTAGTTTATGAAACTTTTGGATACTTTAAGCCAAATTTTAGCCGACTTTCGTATGCCGCACAGAGTGCCGTCTCCAGCCCTGGCTGTTGCTGCAGCATCTCTACTATTCTCCCATCACTTTTGTAATTAACACCTTCAAAAAAGATGCAAAGTTGACGTGACTCATTAGCGATGGAGACCCGCTGAGACTTTGATAGACAGAGAGAGAGAGAGAGAAAAATGTTCAAAGAGATTCCCCGAGAGAGAGGAAGAGAAGCCAAGACTCATTTCAACGTGTTGCAAATTGATAAACGTAGTGTCGACTCAAAATCAGGCAAATCAGTGGCTTAGAGAGAGGGGCGGGGAGGGCAAATGGGTGTGAATTGTGGGGTGAGGGAGGTGATGCCCAAGAGGGTAGGAGGCGGTAACCGACTCTAAAGTCTGGTGTTAAATTATTTATGAATGCCGTTGCCGGCGGCGGCCAGCAACGCACACAATTTGGAGCCCATTTCGAGGCACATTAAGTCACAGATGAGAGCCAACACCAGCGAGGGAAAGGGAGAGCGAGAGAGAGAGAGAGTGAGAGAGAGTGAGTGAGAGAGAGTGAGAGCAGCTTCACAGAGAGTGCCAGGCCAATTAATTATTCATAATTAGCTGCTGACTAAATGTTTAACTAAATCAGAGGATGTCTCTGCGATGGTCTCGCCTTCATCTTCATTTCTCTCTCTCTCTCTCTCTCTTTCTCTCTCTCGCTCGCTCAGTGTCTCTTGCTCAGTTTCTCTTGTTCTGGTGACTCTCCTCTGTGAAGTATTTATTTAAAAAATGACATTAGAAACGGCATCCGAGGAAGGGGGAGAGGGAGAGTGAGAATGAGCGACGGATAAATGTTTGCCTTTGGGTCGAAAGCTAAATTAAAAGTTGGCCATTAAAGAGGGAGCCAGAGGCAGGGGCAGGGCAAGAGGCAGAGGACGGAGGCAGGAGGCAGGACAAGAGGCAGAGGACGGAGGCAATGGACGGAGGCACAGCATTAATTGTGATTTATGTGAAAGGTTTTATGCTCTCATTCTGAATAAAACATTGCACTAGGACTGCAGGCAGGACTCCACCTGGATGATAGATGTGTAGAGTGGAACCATCCTTACATCTACCCGTAAAGTGGGTTGTAATAGTGGGAGCTGCAGGAACTTAATGGTAAGCATTTACCCAGATGATAGACGTTGAAGTTTATGCGGAAACTTTACTCGAAAGTACCATGGAAGTTGCTTTTGAGGAAAGATAATATTAAGAGCATTTTTAAATGCATTTTCCAAGAATTTTAAAAGTTTCCCAAAGCGACTAAATGAGGGGATACCTGGAGTAGAAAATGGATTTATTATTTACTCAGTGAATGAAATATAAATCCAAGACCCGAAAAGGTGCAATTAATTTCAGCAAAAGTTTGTTGATTACGAAAAGTTCCTTGGATTAATCTATCTTTCATAAAGAAACCCCATAACTTTGGTGTACATTTGGCAGTACATTTTAGAGTATGTCCGGAAATGAATATTGAAAGTTTTAACAGGAAATTGAAACTGGGAGGACTTCGACTTCCCCCCTTCATGGCCACCCCTTTTAAGCTGGAGAAAAGTTGCCAAAACAATTGCTAATAAAAGGGGAGTTTTCCTCCTGAACGGAGGGACAAACCTTCAGAACTAATTGCCAGGACAGGAATTTTCTCATTCGACAAAACCAATTTACCGACGGCTCTTACTCTGCCTCCCTGCTGCCGCCTGCTCTCTCTTCTCTTCTCTCTGCTGCTGGATGCCACACCGTTCACACTTTGCATCCTGAGTAATTTCTGGTTGCAAGATGAGAATTTCACTCGGCGCTTTTCCTCTTTTCCTGGCCAAGCAGCACAGAGAATGATGGGGAAAACGGAACGAACGGAGCCGCATGTCTAGCCGCTGTCTACACAAACACAGACAGGAAGCAGGCACACACACACAGATACTGCTGGGTTTAGGTGTGTGTGTGTGTGTGTGTGTGTGACTCCTGGAGTCACTCTTTTTCGAAGAAGGAAAACAAAGGAACAACCACCGTAGCGTGCAGCAAAACAACCGAAAACAACTTCATATTTATGTAAATATTTAGCAAACAAGCAAAATGTTGATGAAGAGAGAGACAACCAAAAGGCAGGGGCTCTCCTTTCACCTGAGGTTGGGACTGTGTGCATATTTATGCCACTCACTGTGCCCCCAAAACAGTCCGGAAATTTAGGGGAATTTGTCAATGCAAATGGGGACGACACATCACAAGCACAAAACACTGTAGGAATATTTCTTGGATTTTCTTTCTTTGCTTTCGTTTTTTTTTTTCACTTTTTATTTTAAATATATTTTATATTTATATTTAAATAATTATTTTACTCACTCTGCAATGGATTTAGACAACGGCCAGCGCTCCATGGAGGCCTGATATTTCATATTCTCGATTTGCTTCTTTAATGCGTCCCGATCCATGTTTTGTAGAGCACTGGGATCCATGGCGGCTGAAATTTATCCACATGCCACCCCTGCAAAGAAACAAAGCGGCTGTGAGAGAGCGCCAGAGCCAGAGAGAGCGGTGCACACGTGCGTGTGAGCGCGGGAGAGTATAGTTGCGTTGGTATTGGCGCAAAGCCACTCGCCCTGCCACCCACTCGCTCTCCCGCTCTCCGTTTGTTGTGTGCTAATTTGTTGAGTTGGGCAGCAGACTGACGCACAGGGTGCCTGCAACTCGAGGATACAGCACCCTGTACGTCCCGGTCCATGCTTTTCCGCACTTTGCAGACTGCGGAGAGAGAGGCGACTGCGCAGAGCATGCATAACAAATCAATACAGAGAGAGAGAGAGCGAGTGAGAGCGGGAGCGAAAGAGAGTTAACAGTGCCGCCTAAACGGCTGCCATAAACTCTGTTGACACTCCGCCCCATTCGCCACCCATCGAAGGGTGGAAAAACCATTTGTTTACAACGGTGTCTGGCTCTGGCTCCCAAAAAAAGAAACGAAAAAAATAAAAGGCTTAAAAAGGGCGCGTCCACAAAAAGGGCCAAAAAATACGTAGAAACCGAATCCGAAATGGAACGCACCGGAAAAACTAAAACAGCTGATAAATGTATCTCTCTCTCTCGCTCTCTATCTTCCTCTATTTGTGCCCCTCATCTCTGTTTCTCCTTCTATTGCTATCCATCTTTTTCCATCCCCGTTTCAACCGGCTTATGTGCTGTAATTTATTAAATTTCCTTCATTTTCCTCTGCTCTTTCCCGGTTAAAGTTGTTTCCCTTCCGCCTGCTCCCATAAATATCCCCAAAAAATAAAGGAGCGTACAACAGGGAGGCGGACAAAAGAGCCTTTTGCGTGTCCTTCGACAATTAGTTTTCTGCTGTTTACACTTTGGTCCAACATTAGGGCACCTTTTCGGGGGTTAACTTTAATGGAAAGATGGAGATAAAAGGGAACATTCGGCAGACTATGAGATGATAAATTCATACAAGAGAGAGGCGGCAAATATTTACAATAAAACCACCGTCATGGGGTGGCTTTTGTTGGTGTTTTAAGAAAGGTTATCCTGAAAACAGAGACTGAAGGGGCAGCCAGGTCCAGGCCAGAGGCGTTGGCGACCCGTTTTCTCCTCGTTGGTGAAAGAAAATAAGAAAATGAAGGAGTTCCCTTTTGAAATTCTCGAAAACTTAAAGAAAATGGTGCCATGGTTCTTAAAACTCTTTGAATTTCCCTTGGGAACTGAAATAATCATCGTATTTATTCCACTGTTAACATTTAACAGCATTCTGTTAATATCCAAGCTCTGTAAGCCAAACAACAGCCGTTTAGCCAGGACGCCAACCCCTCCTAACATAATGTTAGCTCTCTTAAGAGAAGAACTTATCGCATGCTATAAAATAACAGCCCAAGCGATAAGTTAACATTCTGTTGAGCAGAAAATTACTTGAATTTCATCTTTTTGGTCCGTTCTTTGTGCTTCGCTAAATACAATAGGACATCCTCTCCTTGCGGTTGCCTAAATACGTTGGGACATTCTCATAAAAAGCAATACGAGCCCCGAAACTCATCGAGAGACAATCAAAAACTAATACAAAACTCAAATAAAAAGCCGCAAAAAGAAACAAAGTGGCTTACAGCAAAGGAAAACATTAGCAGTGGCAGCAGCAGCAGCAGGATAAGGGGAGGAGGCAGGAGGAGACCCTCAAAGGAGGGTCTTGACATGCGGCATCCGCAAATGGGCGGATTGGAAGACTGAAAACCAGCGAAGCGACTCAGGACGAAACACGACACGCCACAAATAGGATGAGGGGGGGGGGGGGGGGGCAGGGAACTGGAAACTGAAAGCTGGACACTGATGCACAGCTGACGCTGTTGTAGGTGTAACTTTAAATACGAAAAAAGGACCTCAACTCACCCCCCACCCAGCCCCTAAGGCCCCTCTCCCCCCACACAGAGCACGGAGAGTCCTGTCCAGTTTGATACATCATTTTTTGTCGCTTCGCTGGATAACTTTGACACAGGTTCTGTGTCCTGTGTCCCGTGTCCATTGTTTGCATCTCTGTCTCCGTCTGCCCTGTCCCCACCGATCTGTCCCCCCTTTTTTCACAGCTGTCAGGATGCTAAAGGATTTTAGGCTTTAACCCAATCTGCAGCCTCAACGAAAAGTTGCTCCTCCATGGCCTGCGGGCAGGGCTCTCTGTGCTGCCTCCCCCCTCTCTGCCTGTGTTTGTGTGTGTTTTTAGAGAAGCTTAAAGCTCAGGAGCCACTCGAGCCTGCCTCGATGGGTGGGGACACTTTTGGCCAAATGTGTTAATGGCAAAAATTGTTGTAAAACAGCTCAGATTTAATACGGAAAAGGAGGAGCAAAAGAGCTGAGATTGTGTGTGTGTGAGTGTGTGTGTGGGGCATATGTGTCCTCGTGTTATCCTGGCCGGCATGTCCTTGCATGTGTTGACAGCGCTGACCAGCAGCAGCAAAAGCTTTGCCGTTTACAGTTGGTTTAATTAAAACTTTTAGAAGTTGTCGTAGCAGAAAAAAAAGGATTCCACGGCAAAGCAAAGGAGGAGTAAGCAGGAGGAGAAAGCAGGAGGCGAAAGCGGGAGCCGGAATGCGGTGCAAAGATGAGAGGAGACTCTCCAGGCACGGATCTGAATGGATATTAGTTTCAATCTCCAATTTTGAGGTGGGTGCAACCACAGAGTGTGGAGGAGTGGCAGAGATATTGATAGATAGAACACAGTAGCATCAGCTGCAGCAGCGGCGGCAACAGCGGAGACGGCAGCGGTGGCTGCGGCATTCCCCTTTCATCATTAGTTCCAATATCCACTTAACGTGGCTTGGAGTCCTCTCAACAAATGCCAAAGGATGCCCCCCATCCCCATCCCCGTCCCCATCCCATCCCTCCAGCTTCAACCTCAGGCCACTTGGAGCAGCATCTACTAATCCCCGACATCATCGTTTCCACTTAGACTGCATCGCCAGTGAGCAGGGAGCAGGCGGAAAGCGGAAAGGATGGCAGCCCCCGTTTAACCTCGATGGCAAATCTTCAACGTAAAACTAAACTAATTGCTTGGAGCTATTGCCACAGAGTGCCATCGACTGGCTCTGCCACAGGCTCCGGCTGCTTCTCCGGCTGCCTTCTGCGGCTACTGCTGCTGCTACTGCTGCTGCTGTCCTGAAACCCAATATGATGGTGGCATGATGGCACTGCGCCATTAAGCACACGATGCAGCAGAAACAGAAGCGCCCCCGAGACACAGTTCTCTGTTCGACTGAAAAAGTAGCAGGAATTTATCTGGCAGGACATGCAGAAGGGAGAGAAGCCAGCATGCAACGGACATAAATCGTTAGCAAAATGTTTTTGGCGGTTACAAGCGGCAGCCACAAACCAAAGAATCTGCTCCTTGTCCTCCGCCCCTGCCCCTGCCCCTGCCCTGCCCTTCGCTCAAGTGTTTCGCGTGTGTGTCAACAGGCGTTCAAGTTTTTTGACACTCTTCCCCCAGACCGCCACCAGAGACAAACGAGAGAGAAAACCCTCAGCCACCCACCCACCCAACTGCCACCCACCCACCCATCTTCCAGCCAGGAGAAAGCCCCATAAAGCACTGGCCCTTCCTTGTGCTCTCCTTCTTGCAACGTCAAGGACAGCTACACCATGAGCAAAACATTATATTTAGATGATTATTCAGTTTGGAACCCACTTTACTGCCTCAAAATATATATTTTAGAAGCACTAGCTGGAATTTAGATGCCATAAACTGTATGTTTATTTCTCCAAGTGTACGACAAACCCAAAAGTGATTCCCTTTTTGTCCTGCCACTGCCACTGCCACTGATTGTTGTCGAAAAAGGGAAAACAAATTGTGGAGCTGCCTGCTGCCTGCCAAGGAAGGCAGTTACTCAATCTAGGATCTAGCCAGGACATCCCATAAGTATATATAGTTATCCTGGCAGCCATTTATGTACTCGTTAATAGATATCCGCAGCAGCAGCAGCAAATTGTTGCTCGCAATTTTTACAGCAATTTGGACATTTCCCCTCTTGGTTCCCCCCTCTGTGCCCTGTCCTTGATATTGTTACAATAATTGGCATTAGCCGGAATGTCCTGCGGAGGCCTCGCTCTCCCGGCCTTTTGGGCGGGGTGGGTGGGTTCCAGCTTGTTAGCTTAATTTTAAATGCGGAAACTTTGCGCCCAACACGAAATGCGAAAGGGAATACTTTGGGGCATATTTTCATTGTTGGCCAAAAGAAAGAAAGAAAAAGTCGAGCAAGGTGAGGAAAATTCTTAAGAATTTCACGGAAAAATTCAACAAATTCGCTAAGTAAAATGTGTAACAAGAAATTAGCATATGAAAAGCGGGAACCGAGGGGAGAGAACCTCTAATTGGACGACAGAAAAGGCATTTGCGTGGCCAGGCCAAGGGTCACTATTTGCAGAGGTCATTCCAGTGGCAATTCGGGTGATGTCTGGCCCCAGGGGACTGATTAAAAGAAAGTAGAATCCTTAATTAAAGAAAGGATGGCAAATTAATCACAATTCCAGTTAAATTCATTAAGATTCTCACTTGCTAATCACTTTAGAGCTCTCCTCCCAGCGATAAGTTCTTCCAAGTGGCTCTGCCTGCTCCTCCCATGGAGTAATCAAATCACAATCATCTGCAAACCATTCACATTTAATTATAAACCAAAAGTTGTCCTTCCAAACTTTCCGAAATGCCGCTTGTCACGTTCTACAGCGGAGAGAGCGGAGAAAGCGCAGGACTCTCTTCCTGTTTCTGGTACCAAACATCGGGGCAGCAGGACAAATATTTATCCAGTCATTAGCGACGTTTCATTCGGTTACCTTTTTGACTGGCAGACACTTAAGCGGCAAAACTAAAACTAGATATGAGGGTGGGGGTTCCCTCCCCAAAGAACTTTCCGCGGGGTGGAGGGGAGGCAAACTTTTGCCGCGCACTGGAAACAAGAACCGCAAACGAACTGCCAGTCGGAGCCATTCCGCGCATTCTCTAAATCAATTTGCAGAGTTAAATAATTAAAACGCAGTATGACGCTGGGGTTTTCGGTTTTCTGGCTTATTAGCAAGGCTTAGAATACGCTAAATGATGGCCAACAAATTCCAAATTTACATATGCCACACACACACACACACAGCGTTGCCACAGAATTACGAGTGGAACGAACCGCAGTTTTTGTGGCACGCACAACACGGCGTATGCGTGATTTATGCCTGGTTCTCGGACGCAGCCGCTCACCCCCAAAGGCCATGCGTGTGCGTGTGCGTGTGTGTGTGTGCGGCTTAATGACAATTTTATAGCGCCAGGTAACCAAAAGAGGGGCAGGAGCAGCTGGTGGGAGCCGAAGAACTTTTCAAAACTTGTTTGAATCTTTAAAATGAAGAAAACTTTTGGCCAGGCCAAAAACATTTCTTTGTGGAATCACATAAATCAAACGAACCGAAAGTCCAACCGAGAGCCAGAGAGAGCCACAGGCTATTAAATTTACGACCCAAACCCAGGGAAAACATCGGAAAAACCAAGAGGCGGGGGGGAGAGGGCAGTGATTTTTAGCCGTATCATTGGTCCTTCTGTTTGTACATCTCTCTCCCCCTCTCTCCATCTCCCTCTCTCTCTCTATCTTTGTCGTTTGTCCTGGCTATTTGTTTGCTTTTGATGCCAAGTGCAGGGCAGTCAGTAGGGGGAGGGGTAGAGGGGAGGGAAGGGGGGAGGTTGACAAACAAAACAAGGCTACAAAAATGCAATTAAAATCGTTTCATGTGACAATTCAGTTCCAGTTACTATATCTATCTAGAGATACTACTATACCTCGCTCCCTCTCTCTCTCTGTATCTCTGTCTCTCTCTCTCTCTCTCTGTGGAGGGGTCTACTCTTCCGCACTGTGAAACAGTGTTTGTTTGGCTTTGGCCTATGGTTGTCTATGCTTCTAAATGGCCTGGTAATGGCAGAGGATGGCCTGCAACTTGCAGGTGAATCCTGTCCCCAAGCATCGAATCGCATCGACAGAGCAGAGCAGAGCAGAGCAGAGAGAGACAATGATGAATAGCTGGATGGAAGATGGAAAAGCGATAGCCGTTAACTGCTTCACTCAGTGCAAAGAAAAACAAACAAACTGGAAGATGGAAGACAGAAGAGAGGAATTGGCACGATTCTAGGACTAATGAGACTCTCAGTGGCCCAGAGGCCCCCCACCCCTCCCCTGCCTGAATGAGCGATGGTCAGTGGCAGTAACGACACTTAATCTCACCTTTTAACTGGTTTATAGAGTGGAAACGATAAAGGTAACTCCACGAAGACGAGACCTGTCGCAGTCTCTGTTAAGTTTCCCATCATAACAGATGAGTGCCAGAGAATTCCCAGAATAAACATCAACATTTTCTAGTTGCACAATGTCCCCGCTGTGCCACCAAGTATCCAAGCATCCAACAAACTATCCCCCGAGAGGGTCCTGGAGCCAGAAAGAGCCACAGGGGAGCCATCACACGGCATCAACGTGCGAGTAAATGCATGCAACATCAGAGGAACTGAGAACTTGAGACAAAATTAAATGGGATGTGGACTAAGGCACCGCACCTAGCCATACAGCATGCCCCAAGTCCCCTGCCACGTGTCGACAGAGAGAGACAGAGAGAGAAAGTAGAGAACAAAAACCTCCATTAAATTTGCATTAAAATATTCAATTTAGAGCCAAGAACAGGGCCAGCACGAGCAGAAGCAGAAGCAGCGACCAAAACCAGGACGAGAGCTCATTTGCACATTCAACAAGGAGTTGCTTCTGTGGCTGTGGCTGCCACAGTCCCACTCCTCCCTCTGCTCCTTGAGAGAGCATCAAAGGGAACAGAACAGAACACAAGGCGCACAAGGAATGACACGGCAGAAGGCAGCTTTTATGAGATGACACATGCTGTTCGGATGCTCCGATGCTGCTCCAATGCTCGGCTCGGTTCGCCTGCTGCTCAGCTAGCTGCTGGTGGACCAGGAGAACACTCCTGCCCCCCTCCCCCTCCCTCTCCTGGCTGCCTCTCAATGGCGCCTTCTTTTATGCTTTAATTATTTGCTGCATGCAAAGTTAAGCCCTCACCCACACAGACACACGGAGACGCACAGCCGCACAGGCCCATCCACACTGGGGCAAACATTGGGCAAGGTATTAAGTTGTAGCAAGAATGAAGGCTTTAAACGTTGCAACGACCAGGGGCATACCTCTTAGTACTGAAAGAAAACAGATGGCTCCTTCTGCCATTTCCACGACTACAGCATACCCTCTGTGCCCCTTACTTTTGCAGGGTATTTAAATATGTAAAAGTGTTCACAGCTGCCGCCGAGAGTTCCTCATTCTTTGCTCTCTGCTCCCGCCTGCTGCATGCTGCATGGTGCTTGCTGCCTGCTGCCTGGCCCCTGCCTATGTCAAAAATGAATTACATTGCAGTCTGCAGTATGCGTGGGTGTGTGTGAGTGCGTGTATGCCTCTGTGTGTGTGGGTGCATAGTTAAGTGCGCCGCAAAGTATGCAGCAAAGTACAACAAACAGCTGCGTGGTGGCTGCTGCTGCTGCCGCTGCTGCTGCTTCTGGTTACTTTTCGGATTTGGCTGTGTTTTTCCAACCAACACGTACATGACTACACATCCACAAACGAACCAGAAAGAGAGAAAGAATACCTCTGTGCACCACATGCACCACACACGCAGCAGCCAGCAGCCAGAGAACCATTTAGTTAGTGGTCTTGTTGTTGGCTACTGCTTCTGCTGCTGCTCCCAGAGATCTCAGAAGTGCTTAAGTCTTAAATCCGATACAATTTAGTTAAAACTGCAACCATAAATCTACCATATACCAACCCAACCACCCAACCACCCACCCCCACAGGGAGGGAAAACTGTTTTCTGATTGTCAAACACACAGCCGCACCTGTGGGGGTGGGGGTGGGGGCTGTACAGGATAAAAGGACACTTGCCAAACATTTTTGTGGACTTTTAATTGAGTGCAGCCAAGTTTTATCGGTGTGTGTGTGTGTGTGTGTGTGTGTCTGCACATGGAAATGCTGCCAAATATATTTGTAATTAATTTCCAAATGTTTTGCTCAAAGAAAACTAACAAAAAAGGTGCCACAGAATGTGTGCAAGAGGATTTTGAGAGTAGCAAAAAGTTGCAAACAACATTCCAGCATTTTTGCACTTCATTTGAAGAGCCTTTTGTGTTTGAGGATTTCTAATTGTCACAACTATTTTGCTTATTGTTTTTTTGTGGATTTCTGTAGAATTTTTCAAGTGTGTGGCGGCATCTCAAGAGCAAGAATGAGTCCTTAATATGCAACCACAACGAATACATTGTTAAAACTTCTTATTTCCATTTAATTCTCTTGCTGTTGGAGTCTCTACTTCAATCCTCAGACAACTCTACAGCTGTAACTGTCTCTGGCAACTCCACAGCTGCAACTGTCTCTGGCAACTCTACAGCTGCAACTGTCTCTGGCAACTCTATAGCTGTTACTGTCTATGGCAACTCTTCAGCTGCAACTGTCTCTGGCAACACTGTCCTGCTCTTGTACACAACTGTACAAGGGTTTTTCTTTGATTTCCCATCGATTCACACTCGAAGCTATTCACAATTTCTGTGGAAATCCTTGACCGTCGCTACCACTGCCACTCCAGGCCTTGCCCCTTCAGGCACACAGTCATTCAGTCACGCACAATGCAATGGAAACGATTGCATAAGCATCCAACCGGGGGGCATGCCCCCAATCATTCGGTACCCAGGACCAGCAGCATATTCAGATTCATTTCAATGGACACGGGGGGGCGCCAGGGGCATGGGGCAGGGACAGGCGGTGTACACTTGTTGCCCTCGTGCAACATTTAATCAAATCAATTTTCCGTTTTACACATGTTGGAAATGTTGCCGGAAAAAATTCACCCAAAAATTTCCAAGCGAACATTTTGCTATGCAAATCCATTGTGACAGAAGCCAAAGGATAGAAAGAGAGGGAGGAGGAGGAAAAGAGAGACAGATATAGGGCGCAAGAGAGAGAGAGAGAAAGAGGAAAAAAGAAATCTAATTGAATTTAGTTTACGGCAGTTTTTCGGCCCTTGGCCAAGCATCCACTTTCATTCCGTACGTCTCCTCCACGTCCGGCTCCTCCTCCCCCGCTGCTAAATGCGGGGGAAAAGCTGAAAATTGGAACAACCCAAAAGCGCAACGCACTGGCTTTGGGGGCGGGGTGCAAAAGGGGTGGCGGTGGGTGGTATACGTTTGATATAGTGCCAAGCAATGCCACGGAAACGATGTCGAGGCATCCATAGAAATGCCGACTTGCATTATCCAGAGGGGGATGGGCTTTGGGGGTGGCAGCTGGCGCCTTTGTCTGGCATTTTCGTTAACACAAGGGCCTAAGCCACCCACCCCCGCCTACCACTAGGGTTTGCCTGCGAACCACCCCGACTGGGAGCCTCCCCGAACTACGGATGAATGACGACGCAAATAATTGAATAAGCGATCAATAGGTGAACAAGTCCATCCGTCCGTTTGGAGAGAGCAGAGAGAGGAGAGCGGCGATTGGCGAGACAGCCACCAAAAACGCGACCATAAAAAACAAGTGGCAGGACCATCCGCACCCGCAGTTTAATTGAATTAAGGGAACTCCTGTTTGGAGTCGAGGAAAAAGTGCATTTCCCACTTGGCTTTTACATCGCTTTCATTCCCATTCCGGCTGTGATTCGCTAATGAATGGAGTTTGGAGTTAACTTTTGTGTTTTTCGTGTTTAAGAGGTGTCTTTTCGGGGTTGCAAGAGAGAGGGAGTGAGAGAGAGAGAGTATTAAGCGGTTGATTGCGGAATGGGGAGGGGGAACTTTGAGAGAACTTCAATTAAAGCCTGATTTAAGGGCACTCTTAATCGAATGCATGACTGTCAGTGGCAGTGGCAGTGCCCCTTCAACACATATTTCTTGTTGTGTCATGCAGCGGACACCTTGTCACAAAGTGTTCCCTTCGACAGGCCCATCATCCATCAATATGCATGCACCACTTGCACCGCACTTTATTATACAATTTATGGGGTGAAACAACACCCCTGTAGCTCCTTAATCAACACCCAACTTTGAAGACGGCTTCAGAAGGGTTGAGAAAGAAGATTAATTACCTCGAATAACAGCCTGAGGGGGCGGAACCCCTCAAGAAGTTGAATTGCTTCAAGAGCAATTACCTAAACAGCCAAGAAAATCAAAGCAGTTTCAATGTCAGCAGCCCCAGCCGCCATGCAACACCCCCTGCCGTCGTGCAACACTCCCCTACCGCCATGCAACACTCCCCCAACACCGGTAGGAAGGAGAGGAAGAGGGGAAGGGGAAGCGTCAAGCAATTCAATATACTTCGATAGCATTTGAAATCCAATCAAATCGAAACCGGCATCAATTTTTCATGGCCAACGATAGGAAGAGAGGGGGAGAGCCATCCAGCAGCAGCAGCAACTCTGATAGCAATGAAAAATTATGAGGCATGTGGCAGTAACAGTAACTGGGCAAAATAAGCAACAGAAACGGCAACGGCAACGGCACCAGTAATGGCAGCAGACCGACCGACCCCTTTTGGTTTTCCAATCGAAATGAACAAAAGGAGGGAGCCAAAGGATCCGACAGGAGTCGAAGGAGGAGCAGAGGGGCGGGAGGTGGAGCTGAAGCCAAACCGAAGCCAAGTGGCATCCATTGATGCGTTAAATAAAAAGTTCAACTAAATATTTTCAAAAGCAAAAACAAAGCAGTTACGTGCCACAGATGTGGGGGAACAGGGGGATACGGATTGGGGGGCAAAAGTGTGGCAGAGCAAAAGTAATGCAAAGTTTGCACACGAACCAGAGGGGATCAGCAAGGCGGGGCGGGGGGGAGGGGATCAGAAGTTGAGCAAATAAGCAATAAGACAACAACTAACAAGTGAAAACTGTCTGTGTGTGTGTGTGGGTGTTATGTTATGGTGTGTGTATGGGTTTGGGAGTAGTCTATACAAGGGATATCCTTACATTATTATTTCCTTGATCTTTTAAGATATTTATATCAAAGAATTACTGGATATACTTCTTTCTATCTTCTTTTAATGATATTTCTTTATTAATATCGATGGAACTTATTTACAATTTAGATTTCTTTATATTTCAGTTGATGGATTTCGATTAAGGTAAGAAATGTACCTAGAAATATGGAAAAACAAAGGACTTCTGTATCTTGATTGGTCATATGATCTTCCTTCCAATTCCTAGACACTTTACAGGGTATAGACAAGTCGTAGCGACTCCGCCTACGAGGCGTACCGTTGCCCTGCCTCCCCAGACAGCAGTCGTCCTCCCTCCTGACTTCCGCCCTGGTAGGTAGGTGTTCCATGGCAGCAGCCTCCATATCCCTTTCCCTTCACCCCTGCCCCTGCCCCCTCCCATCCTCCCCCCTAGTTGTCAGGTTTTCTATCCCTGGGCCCGGGACACGTACACAAACATTTCATGGTTCAATAAATTTGCTGCCGAGCGTACCGGAAACTTTGCGAAAATACATTGGGAAAAATGTTCGTTGCAATGTGGGAAAAGGCAAAGAAATTATCTGTAGACCAGAAAATGCCTGCCCCTCACACACATCCCACCCTGACACCTGCCCACACACACACACACATATACACTTTCATAGATGCATCGAATATGGCTCGAATGTGTGTCTGTGTGTGTCTGTGTGTGGGAGAGCATCGCCTTCGTATAATTTTGCAAGCGAATTTTCTTTTTGCTCTCTTTTTTCTAGTTTTTTTTACAATCATTTCTGCTTCGTCCTTTTTTTACGGCAATTTTTTATTCGTTGCAATTTTCTGGGTTTTGCCGCCTGCCATGTTCGGCCACGCCCCCTGATTATATGTTTTGGCCTACTTCGAAAGGCGTTGATGCTAAATTATGGCGTTATTTTTTACCATTTTGCACCTTGGCTTCGCTTCGCTTCGGTTGGGCAATCATTTTGTTGTTGTTGGTGTAAGTTGTTGTTGGAGTTGTTGGTGTAGACTTTTAATATGTTCCACAAATAGCAATTAAAAATGCAGTTAAGAGAAAAGCCGAGCAAATGGAAACGGACTTACAGCCAGACGTTATTTATGGTTTTAATTAGAGCCAAACTAAAAAATAAAACAGAAGCGAATCCTTTTATTTACTTGTGGATCTGCGAAGGGAAGGATACCAAGGATACCAAGGGAGTCCTTAGATAGGAAAAACGTTTTAGGATTTTGTATGAAAGTAATGCCTGTGGGTTTCGAATAGTTAGGGGTATGTCATATAAAAACAGAAGCTATTGCTGTCATTGTCACACTTCTCATAAAGATACAGATACCCACCCAACCCCACCCCCAAAGGTGTATCAACTGATAAAGACAAATATTTTCCCTGCTAACAAGACCCGAGGCCAGAGTTTTCATACCAAATAAAAACTGGTTGAAAGAGTCGCAAAATTATTTCACCTTCAAGAGAAATTCTCGCCCGCCCCCTTCCCAAAAGCGAAAGAAAAATAAAACCCTTCTCCGTTCATTCAACATTTATTGAGAGAATCCAACGACAGACAGATAGGCAGACAGGCAGACGGGCAGACAGGCAGACAGAGAGACAGGCAGACAGAGAGACAGACAGAGAGACCGGCAGACACTTCTGTTTGCTTTTGGGGTCTGCCTCCCGTCTGCCTGCTCCTGGTCAAAGAGGTGGCCATTAAATATTTTATTATTACATTTTCTAATAGTTGGTAAAAGGAGAAATACATAGAAAAGAAAGTAAACCATAAAATGTCGCAATACGAGTTCGGGGGCTGTACAATTTAATTTATCAAACTTCTGCTACGATGCACATGGAAGCAGACACTGAGAGAGAGAGGGAGAGACAGGAGAGGGGGAGGGAGAGAGAGAGAGGGGGAACATAGGGACAAAGGACGAAGGACGACACAGATGGCGAGAAAGAGACCACCACCGACACTGCACGGAAACCGGAAGGAGGGAGCAAATTTTGTGCCTGCACTTCCGCTTAGAGTCGCATTTGTGGATCGTGATGGGGCACCATACCACCCTCCCTCCCAGGCAGTGGGAGTGGCAGGAGGTTTCAATGGGAAAGTGGTTGCTGTGGTGGCTCCGCGGGTAGCGGGTGGCGGGTGTTGTCTGTGTGTGTGTGTTATTTATAATGCAACAGACCAACCAGACAAACTATTATACGAGTACTCTCATGTACAAGTTTATTAGCCCGCCGTAATTTATGGCCTGCGCATCACGGATACTCGTCCCCGTACTCTTACCCGTAACCGTACCCGTAATCGTAATCGTCCTCGTATGTATTACAGCATTAGTCGTACAATTTTAGACTTTTTACGAGGATACACATCACACGGCTGCGACTCTGTTGTGAGTGGAGTTTTATGGTGGAAAAAGTCATACAATGTGAGGATTTGGCCAGATGGAAGAGAACGCTAGTGGGATTCGGTGAGCCACCTATTCAATCTGTGAAAATGACAGATTTCCAAAGGAGATTTCAAAGGATTCAATGGGGGAATTCTCTCTTTAGTCTCTTCCTTATATTCCCTCTTAGATTGATTAAATCTCTCATGGGGCCTCTTGCCTAGAGAAACCTTAAAGAGATCCAACCCATGGCTGCATTTTTCTTTTATATCTTTGCCTATTCTCTCATTTGGCCAACCGATTCCAAAGGAAACCTTTAAGATCTCATTGCTTTTCCTCCTCCGACAGCAGAGCCAGTCGAGCATTAAGCCACTGCTGCCACTGTTGCCATTGCCACTAATTAAAGCCAGGCCAAAAGGTATAAAAAAACACAGACACACACAGTCACACACAAAGTCGCAACAGCCGCACGCTCTGCTCTTCATCATCGAACCGTACTGCTGCCCCCTCTCCCCTCTGGGCCCGCTCTGTGGAAAGTCTGAAACTAATGCACGCCAATTTTCAATACAGAAAATCGAACTTTGAAGTGGACGCCGCCTCGTCTCGCGTTGGTTGAAGGGGCAGGGGCAGGGCAGGGGATCTGGTGGGGAGGGGGGATATGCAGCCGGCACATGCCGTGCATTTCTGCCAGTATTTTGCTTGGCCAAAAACTCTTGAAACTATTAGCGTAGAGCCAAGGGGTGGCGGGGGGGAGGGGCCTCTGAGAGGTTATTCCAAAGTGGACGAGGGCGTCACTGACACCGTCAACATCGAGAACAGAGCCGCCAGAGGAGGGGGATGGGTAGAGGTGGCAGTGGCAGTGGAAGTGGAGGCGGGCGAAAGCCCATTGAGCTCTCTCCCACGATGGCAACGAACGCGTTTTGTGCGTGTTGAAGCACGCAAGAAATACAAAAATATGAAGAAAAAATGAAAATATCGTTGCATACTTAACGGCGCCGTGGCTGGGCAGGGTAGGAGGAGGGGGGTGGCCTGTGCCTGTCCAGCACTTTACCACTTTTTATGCTCGGCGATAAATTAAAATTTTTATTAACATACTTTCTCTTTAGGGAAAGAGAGAGAGAGAGAAGGAGCAGGAGGGGGAATGGGAGCAGGAACCAGGTCCTGAAAATGTCAACTTGTCCACCACTCGACTCGACGATGAATGGGAGTGGGAATGGGAGTGTGGTGGGTGGGATTGGGGTCTTTCTAGGGGGTCCAGCTGCAAGTGGTGCGCTCTCTTTTATGACTTTCGCCAACGCACGCTAAAAATGAGCCACCCCACCCCACCCACTGGCCTCCACGTTGGAGCCACCACAATTATAATTTGTTGATGCAGGAACCCAAGGAAATTCCTTTTTTTCATCTCTTCAGAGGTACGGGGGAAAAGCGCCAGAAGGCGTGGAAAATGTTGGGGCTGCATTATCTATGCATTATTGTTGCCTGCCCAGCCATTGGCCACTGGCTACTGGCCATTGGCCATCTGCCGACAGCCCAGTGCCGACTGCCGTCGCAGCAGAAAATAATATTCTATTAAATTATGTATACGTTTTTGTTAAACTTCTTTCGGAGGAGATTCTGCTGTAAAGCCGTATCCCAGAGATAGATGCAAATTGCCAGAAGACGGAGATGGAGATGGAGATGGGTTGGATGCTGGGTTCTGGGTGCTCGTGCAATATTCAAATGGGGATGAGATGGGATTACTTTTCCATGGGAATTGTGTGTGTGGCAAGAGCTTTAAGGCTTAAGCGAATAATATACATAATTATATGTGGCAAGAGGAGAATGAACATATGATATGAGAATTCTCTATGGTTTACTTGGTAACAGAATCCCTGGCCATAGCACATCTAAAATCCCATCAATTATTATTTGTTTTACAACAAAAAAGGTAACACAAATACAGAAAGAATAATGCTGCGCATTTAATTAAATATTAAATGAAACATTTATAATTCCGTAGTCGTGCTTACGCGTGGATGTGAACAAAGGGCGCCCGCCAGTGCGGAATGGATTGCAAAGCCCCGTATTGGGCCCCGTACCTGAAGGAATATCCTTCGAACGGCACGTAGGCAAACAGCCCCAGTCCACAGTCCAGTCACCGCCCCAACCCCAGCCCCAACCTTTCTCCTCCCTGAATGCTCAGTGCGTTTGAATGCAAATATTTTCCACTATAATTGAAGCGCGACAAATGCGAATTGTGAGCGATGTGAATGTGATTGTGATTTCGATTGCGATGGCGATTGAGGGTCTGATTGGGGGAGGAAGGGGATGCAAATGTGGAATGCAAATAGAGCAAATACCACGCACTCGTATTTAATGCACACGCTTCCGTCCCGTCCAGTTCAGTTCAATCATTCAATTTCCAAGACAAACAAAAAAAGGATTTGTTAAATTCAAGCGAATAATTACAGAGCAAGGGAAATGGAAACACATTTCACAAAATTGTTTTTTAAATGGATAAAAAAAACAGGAAATAAAGGCTCTCGTTGGGGTCCATTGGTTTTGATACCCTATGAGACTTAAAGACTTAAAGCTATATGATATCGGATGTATCTGATGGCAGCCAGACATAGCATCATAGATGCTCCTTTTTTTGCCAACATTTGCTGGAAATCATCATACCCCGTGGTAGGGTGCAATTAATGTAAAACGAAATGGATGGCGTGATCATAATTGCCGCTGGACGTGAGTAAAAAAAAAAAGGAATAAAAAAGAATATAGGATAATAATTATAGCAGTAAATTGCAGTGGCAGACAGAGGCAGAGGCAGCGGAATCGAACAATTGTCGCACATTAACCGCAGATGCGCTCATTCTGGAACGGGATTGAGATGTGGATGAGGATATGGATGGGCAGGGATAATGGGCTGACGTTTGGGGTCGTGTCTGGGACTGGGATGATTATGTGTATGGGTTCATCGATCCCCTCCACTGAATGACTATTTCAGTTCACTTGCACCGAACATTGAACATGGGACAAGACAAAGGCAGCCGCAGGAATATTAATGCCTTCTGTAGTCCCCAAGTCCTGTCCGCCCAACAACGTTATCGTTTTCAATTTGTGAAATTTATAGCCAACAAAGGCAGGAAATGAAAATGAAAATTGAAAATGGCATTAAATGCGGTTTTACATACCCAACGGAGATATTGTTAAACAGAACTCTGCTGGAAAGAAAGCGGATGTGAATGCGGATGCTGATGGACATTCGCCACAGCAATAAATGTTATGGCAGCAGAGAATTAAGTTTCGAACAGCGAAAACCACTCAAGTGGAGCAGCAAAAGGCCCCGAAAATTGTCATTTTATAGTGCAAATTGAAATGTTTATGAGGTAGTTTTGATGGGAAGTACTCAGAAGGCGATGGGAAACTAGATTTAAGTGGGAAAACATGAAAAGCATTCACACCCCTTCAGAGAATGTTCTTCAAACACATGCGTGTATATATGTATGTGCAGTGGTCCCCTCTTTCTCTCACGAAAGCTACCTGTATCTTATCGTATTCTCCAAACCAACAGCAACACAAGTGTTCTTCTGCTCGTAGCTGTTGCTATCTTATCTCTGGGGGGAAACCAATTTATATACGAATCCAGATAATCAAACAGAGATACGTACGTATGCCTGTCTTCGGTCTGTTTGTTTTTAGCCAGTTAGGGGGTCTGGGTCTGGCCACTGACTATTCATTCTTCTATTTCCATGAATCGGAATCATTGTATTTTATAGAAATTTCATTGACTAATATTGCACTTGTCTGGCTTGTGGTTTCTTCATTAAGTTTGTTAGCACAGAGTTGGGCTGCCCTTTGGCATTTCCACACCGCAGCGTAGCTCCACTTGTGTTCACTTCTTTTGTGTTTCGTGTTTTGTCTTTGATTCCACTCACCAGAAACAAAAGTTGATTAATTCTGTCGCTTCGCTGGGCGCAAAAAAACGGACGAAGACTTCCGAAAATGCCAACCGACGACGATGACGACGACGACGACCGCACACTCACCAACGGATGTGTGTGGTGTATTGGTGACTTTTCCAATTTGAATTGGCGAGCGCGCCAAAAAGTATGCAATGCACAAACTGGGAACTCGGATGTCTTGTAGGTCTGCGATTCGACGCTCGACTGCGGCGGCCCTCCAGTGGCGGCGTCTGCTGACGGCGATGGCTGATGGCTGGTAATGTGATTAGTTGGCTCGTCTATCGATGGTTCTCGGAAGGTTCTGTGTGTGAGGGCGAGTGTGTGTGGGTAAATTTTAATTTAATTATGTCGCCGCTGCTTGTCGGCGTTCGCCTTTCAATTACGAAAAGCGGCTCCGCACTACTAAACAAAGAAAGCAACTAACCGACGGATGACGGTGCTCCAAGCGATGGCTGGGAACACGGACCACCCCCACAATGCGTCGAATGAATGCGAATGCGATTGTGGAATGCGTACGATGTGCCTGTCCCTCGTCCTGGCTCCAAGAATCCGGCTTCACTCAGGTCCTGCTGGATGGCTGGCCGGCTGAAAAATGCAACTGCTGCCGCTGCCTGCCACAAGCGACTGCCTTGTGTTGCACACTCCAAGGCCCACAGCGGAACGAAACGGAATGGCACGGAGTGGCTGCCTTGTGTTGCATACGCCAGGGCGCACGAACGAAACGGAATGGAACCCCGCTCGGAGTGACTTTCCGAG
Source organism: Drosophila athabasca (assembly GCA_008121215.1). Taxonomy (NCBI): domain Eukaryota; kingdom Metazoa; phylum Arthropoda; class Insecta; order Diptera; family Drosophilidae; genus Drosophila; species Drosophila athabasca. The sequence continues at coordinate 49,131,019 of CM017794.1, forward strand.
CGAAGCACAGCACGAATGAGTGCAGCCTGCAGTTTGAGTGTCTCCGAACGGAGTGGAATCCGGCGACACGTACTCCCTGCAACACCTGTGGGAAAGGCGAGATTGTGGTGTGGCAGCGGCGGCAGTTCCTTCTCTTATCCTTCCTTATCGGCAACGAAGAGGGCCAGCCCAAAATTTTAATTGGGTTTACCCCACTTGCGGCACACAATTCAATCGCTTCGCCCAATGAGGCTCATTAAACCGGAGGGTAGTAGTGTAGTTCCCTCCACCCAGGCAGGTGATGGTGGTGGAGGGGGATGGAAATTATATTAAAAAGCCATAAAGTTCTAATGATTGCTGCAGGCACACCCCCACCCCCCCTACTTGTCCAACTTTCGGGGTAGTTCCAATGGGTTAATAGCACCCATATATGAGAAATGTGAAACATTTTCACTAGCTGGTTGCATGTCCTGTCCCTGTGCCCCCGTACCCCCGTGTCCTTTTAAGAGCCGCAAGCTGTCCCAACTCCCGGCCACACTTGTGGTTAGCCATGTGGCAGAACGGCCACTGTGGCCTCTACCTGTTACCTTTTGCCTAGTGGTGGAGTGTATAAATACATTTTACGAACATGGGAGAGGTGTTTCACAAAGGTGTCGTTCCCATGGCAGGAATTCTTGTTCAGTTTAGCGTTCTGCTGGATATACAGGGAATCTGAAGTGCTTGTATTCCTTAATAGCAGAACTCCTTGACTTTCTGCACTTTGTACAATGATAACGCTTCGCAAAGATGTCGCTGTCTACTCCACCTGACGGTCGACACAGTGACACCGCTTAAGGGAGGACTAAGTACACGTTAGCGTTGGAGACCCACACCCCCACATCCACCATTCAGCATTCAGCATCCTCCATCCGAGCCGGAATCCCCTGACATTGTCTGGTTGGATCCATTTACATTCAGCATAAACAGCAGCCGGGACAATAAGGGCTTCGCACGCACTGCAATATGCAACAGTTGCAGACACGCAGGCTGCGATGGGACGCACATTTGTAAGTAGTGCTGTAATCTATCCGTAAAAGTCGCTTCCGTTTTGCATTTTATATGCTTAACGCATCGTTTGGTCCGCGCACAAATTGAGTTTCAGTGTTGTTGCAGGTCCTGCAGTCTGCTGTCGCTGCTGCTGCTTCTGCTGCTGGCTGAATGGATGAAATATTAAACTTGCAGCATTGATTGAGAATGCCGTTTGACATCCTCCTTTATCACTCTTCCGATTTCATCCGACGCTGCCTGTCGCTTCCATCCATTTTGGTGGCTTTAAGCAAACCAGAGAAAAGAGCCAATTAAAACTTCTGCCCGGGAAGCTTAATTAGGAAAACTCTCGAAATTATGCAATTGTGTCATAAGTACTCGGGGGCAACCAGAAATAGGGTGGGGATGCAGAACTGGAAAGAGAAAGAATGGAAAACTATCAACTGCAGCGCCTGCGGTGCGTATTATTTTCACATGCCTCGCACAGGATGTGCTGCTGTCCACGTTCCGTGCAGAAGCAGAAGCCCAGGCCCGAAGCCCCCCAAATGCTAGACAAGCATGACAAAAATGCTTTTGATTTGTGTCCCATTCACACAGACGCACATGGGGGGACTGGGGCTCCCCCACACGGCTCCGAGGCTTATTAGAATTGTGTGTGCAATTGTGTGCGAGTGGGGACAAAGTGCAAGTGGCAAGATAGATAGGCAAACAAACTGTCACAGAATGCAATTTATGCGTGTGCTGAGGTGGCGCCGGAGAGAGCGGGAGGTAGCAGCCTAATAGGATTGTGGCTGTAATTTTTGGAGCCCGCTCTTCAATCTTGAAATATGAACCACATTGGACTGCAGATACTAATATTTCAGTCTAAAAGTGAGAAGTGTGAATATATTGATGCGATGGTAGATGCAATACATACTTCTGAGGGCATGAACAGTTTTGATATACCCTGTATATGGTAATTTGCCAACATTAACGTCTAAAACTATAAGAACAATCAAAAATTTCAAAGAATGGCTTTGTTTTGTTGCGATCGCTGCGGTAGCGTAGCCAGACAGTTGAAAAATGGTGTGCCAAAAATATCGTACGCCTAATATCGATATGTTACATTCAATTGATATACTCTGGATTTATATCTTTTCAGTTTACGGTCACACTGTCGCATAACGACGCTAAAATAGGCGGAAAACTCGAAAAATAAGAAAATGCGCTTTCTTACACAGAGAAGTGAAGATAAACATCGCCATAAGTAAGTACAGGGGCATCGTAGACCAAAAGGTCATGTCGGTGCTGTCATTTTGAGGAGTTAAATTGTTTTTTCTTGCGATCGCTGCTGTAGAGTAGCCAGACCGTTGTAAAATGGTCTTCCAGCTCTGCAAATTGCCAAATATATCGCACGCATGCAATTTATTTGTAATATTTCATCGATATACCCTATATTTTTCTCTGTACAGTTTACGGCCACACTACCACATGACGCTAAAATAGGCGGAAAAACTCGAAAAACAAAGACGTTTGCTTCCACGGAAAAGTGAATAATATTAGAAAAAACTGACAGATTCTTTAAAATTGTTAACATAATATAAAAAGCAACAAAGATGCCACGCACTAAGATACCAAAGAACGCAAAGCGCAACCGCGAGGTGGCCAATCGCGAGGAAAAAGTCCGCTTGTACGAATTAAAGATGGACTCCCGCCTGATGAGCATCGACAACTTGGAGAGCAAGTTATTAGGCGAGGTGGACACCAAACTTAAGTCTGTGCTGTCGGTGATTCAGACAGAGCTGCGCGACATGAAAATGTCGGAGCTCCTGCCATTGTTCGAAGAGCTGAGCCGCTTTGGCGACTTCAAAGCCAGCGATCAGACGCAGATGATAGCGTCCATGTCGGCTAGCACCAACACCACGGGCGGGCATGGAATGGCGGCCAGCGGCGGCAGCCGTAACGACGAAGGTCAGTTCTCAAAGATTATAATTCTCACTTTCTTATGCATTTTATCATAACTGGTGCGCGGCTCTCTAACTTTAATTTGCTTTCTAACCTTGCATCACACATTCCATTGCACATATAATGCACCACCACACATCCTGTGCCGGTCACTGTATCTAGGCTACCTTACAGAGGACAGCAGCCTGGGAGGCAGCGGCAGCATTCTAGCCGCCTCCACAGCTTCCATGCTCCGATCCGCTAAGGCCATGCGGACGCCCGGCCCCCTACACTCGGCCAGGGCCCGTCGTGCCCGCCGCAGTCGCTCGGCCTGTGGTGAGCTGAGTGTCATCCACTCGGCCAAGGCGTCCACTGCCACTAGCAGCAGCACCAATGCGAACCGAGTTTCACGCAGCAAGATGCGCACTCCGATGGCCTCGCGGCCCAAGGCCTTCAGTGCCGATCGCACTCCTCTTAAGCTGCACAACGCTCGCACCTCGTCGCCCTCGACACCGCCAATGGCCTTCCTGCGCTACCCCAAGCCGGGCGAGGTGGCGCTCTCCAAATTTGGCAGTCCCATGGTGGCCCAAGTGTGAGTATTGACTAGATAACCGTTCGAAACAGAATCGCAATACAGTGCAAATTGTTCAATTCCATAGAATGCCGGAAAGGTTTGCCAATGTAAACATACCCATTAAGAATGGCGTCCTGAGCTTGCGGCCCAAGAAAATACAAAACGGCCAGCTCGAAGCGAATCTGCTGGAGAATTTAGATGAGGCCACCTTCAATCAGATTAAAACGCTTCACGCCAACTTAGAGATAATTGTGAACCAGGCCAGCCAGGCGGGCTTCAAGTAGTGGCCCAATCTAAGCCGCATCTAGATGTAATCCAATATCATTTATTTTAGTATGTTTCGTTTAAGTTCATTTCGCAAATTATGCAGTAGCTAATGCTTATTTTAACCCGTTTTCTATCCATCAATTCCTGTATTTAACATTAAAATCAATACAAGTTCAAATTTATGTTCATCCAAGTGGTCCGTAATCGAAATTATTGTAACAAATATCATAGTTCATAAGTCAATCGGAAGTAGAGAGCGAAAGATGGTTTGCACTCGAGCTGTGAAACGTTTCAAGAGGAGAAGGTACGTCCGCTTGAGACGAAATGGTCAGAGTTTTTGGATCTGAAGCTGAAATATTCCACCAACTACAAAAGCAAGGGTAAGTGAACGCAAAATCTTAATAATATCAACTAATGTATTCCCTTTTAGTTCCTGAGCCACCAGACAGTGTTGGTGCCCTCTAGCGGCGACAGACACCCACCACCATATCCTCCAAAAAGGGCTTGATCACGGTGAAGTCCCTCAAAATGAGATTGATCTGTGAGTCACCCTCACACAACTGGACACGGGTACACTCAACCAAGTAAAGCCCTTGCAGGCCAATGTAGGAGTAATTTTGGATATGGCCACCAAAATGGGCAAGATGTAGGGGATGTGCGGAGATCGAATTAACAATGACAGGTAGCTACATTTTACGCTTATTTCGTTAATATTTTATTTAGTCTTTTTCATTTTCTCATTTTCAATGGTTTTGTTCAGTTGTTAAACATTAAATGAACGTGTGTCTGTTGTTCTTGTTGCCGTTTGTTTGTTTGTTTTTTTGTTTTTTCTGTTCGCTTGCGTTGGTTGTATAATTAATTAATAAATTTAATTATCTTTATATATGTATATATATATATATAGATGTATATATATCGATTTTTAAAGTACAAACATAGCGTACAGAAGTTCCATTTCGCCTCCACTAATTTTTAAATTGTTTAAACATTTTGCTATTGTGTTGAATGTGTGTATCTGTGTGTCCGTGAGTGTGAATATTCCCTCGTAATTGTGTATGTATTTTGTTGAATTAAATTAATTTATTTGTATTCTTTTAAATGTAAGTTCAATTGAAACTTCCCTTGGGTTTCCTTTTCTCTTCCTTTTCCATGAATTGTTTGGATTCAAAAGATGTCTGTTCTTATACGAAAATTACATTTACACATATACAATGTTAAATTTAAAATTATCATTAATTCTTTAATTAGTGTGTGTTTAGTGTGGAATTTAGCATTTACTCGGTGTCCATTCCCTTTGGTTCCTACTCGTACATAAGGTGAAAATTCATATCATATCCAAGTGTTAGTGAGTGAAGGGCGTCTCATATACATACATACATACTTAGTGATAAGTTACATAAAAATACAATACATAGCAAAAAGGTACATATATAGAGACTTAAAATATGCATCTTTTTTGTTTAATTTACTGAATTATTACATACAATTTGTAGAGACAAAGACAAACATATAAACAGTGACAGTGAACGAACAGTGACAGGTGACAACAACATAACACTTAGTTTTTCTCATTTTGTAACATTCTTTATGGTTTCTCGTATGCGGGGTAAATATTCTGTATGGATGGGTTTTCATTTGGTAAAAAGGTTTCAAGAATATACACAAATCATTGAAGGTAGGGCGCTGCGATCCACAGTCAAGCCAATCTATTAATCGCTTAGAACTTAATAAATATAAAAATGTTTCAAAATAATCTATTTTCAATTCTTTTTTTTCTACAGTCTACGCCCTGGATCGTGACATCGGGCACCCCTTTAACTAATAAACAATACCTAACAGAGATGTATGTAAAGAATGAGTGGACAATACATATTCCTAAGTATTAAATAATCTATAATCAATAGGTAAAGAATAGAGAATTCATATGTGACAATTTGAACTTAAGTTTGCTTGCTTACTACGCTTAATCCATCCCTTAACCGGCTTCTAACCTAATCAATCATCTGTTTCGATCCTACGCGCGTTCCCTGAACGCATCTAACTACGATACGGCAGCCTCCACCACTAAACTCGACCGCAACTTGAAAAATTGTTTTCTCATTTTTTAACTTTCTAGTTCTCGGGTTCATCGTATGCCTATTTCGTCGTACGTTTATCGGTCTTTCAACTCTTGTTTCCTTTTTTGTTTTAACACAGCCAATCAACAATGCCTTCTGCTCCTCCTTCTCAACTAACGTTTTTCTTTCCATTCCTACAGAATGTTGAATTGTTAAATTATATAAAAACCAATGAAGTTCTGTAATCTTACGTATGAGATTCTGTATTTTTTTGTTTGTTTTGTTTTCTATGTTGTATTGCTCTCGGATCTGTTATGGTTCATGTTGCGCTCGTAGAAATTCCTAACCTTTTTATACAAAATTGTGCTATTTTTGCTATTTCGTTTACAACTATTTTTGTAGGCTGTTGCTTTAGAATTCGTTATAACTTGTTAAATGCTAGTTAATATATTTGTTTTGTATTTCGTTATCCTTATGTTTGGGCACTACTCATTGCGGTTCAGGGCATCTTTTGTATTTTGTATTTCGTAAATAGTATTTTATTTTTTATATTAAGTTTTTAACAAATCTTTGTAGGCATTATGCACGGGTACAGGGCGTTGCATTATTTCTTTTGTATCTCTTCTTTCGGTTATAATCCTCATTCATCAGTGTGTGATTTTGGTACAAATTTTATGGTACTAGGTTGCATAAAAGGAAATTAATTCATAAGTAAGTATGACTGTACAATAAAAATGAGTAAGTACATATGTGTGCTACAGTCTCGACTTTTAGATACCCGCTACGCAGATTCAAAACGGTTGTAGAAAAACCTCAAGTGCCGAACTGAACTCCTTGCTCAGGACATGAATAGATCGCAAACGATCAGGGGAACCCAGAAATGTCCAAATCGTTCAAGAAAAAGCCAATAACGTTAAGCCAAACTGTTGTAACCAATCGGGGATATTCTCGCGATTACGAGAAGGCGTGGCAAGAAAGCGGAGAAAAGTAAGTATATTTCACTGGGAAAAAACCCTTGATCCTTGATAAGGACTCCATCAAATCAAGGATGTTCCCCCGATCAGGAAAAGGCGTAATACATCCAGATCGGACAAGAACTGGGGTTCTGAAAGGCAATATAGAAAGAATAAGTATTTTAGTTTAATGCGCTGTATCTCGTCCAAGCAGGTCCAGATCGGCGAAGGACCTACTCTTCCAGGATCGCAAGGATCCAGACTGTCGATCGGCATAAAAATATGTCTAAAATCTATGATTAAGCGTAAAATAAACGATTTTTAAATAAACGATTTTTTTGACATGAACTGAGTTCTTATTCATTATAAAATCCTTAGTCCTTGATAAGGACCCCAAGGGTATTTTTCCCGCTCCCAGAGAGGCAGTCAATTAGCGGAGAAAATTAAATATTTTTCACAGGGGAAGGATATTGATCCTTGACAAGGACTCTATCAAATCAAGGATGTTTTTCCGATCACATGAAGCCGCCGCACGGCCATATCGGCCCACGAATAACGGAGAAAACAAGATAAATGATTTGGAGGACATATCCTTGATCCTTCGTCCTTGTTAAGGACATCATCAGATTAAGGACTTTTTTCTGTTCACAGGAAGCCGTCGCACACCCAGATCGGTTCACAAATAACGGAGAAAACAAGATAAATGATCTGGAGGACATATCCTTGAGCCTTCGTCCTTGTTAAGGACATCATCAGATCAAGGACTTTTTTCTGTTCACAGGAAGCCGTCGCACGCCCAGATCGGTTCACAAATAACGGAGAAAACAAGATAAATGATCTGGAGGACATATCCTTGAGCCTTCGTCCTTGTTAAGGACATCATCAGATCAAGGACTTTTTTCTGTTCACAGGAAGCCGTCGCACGCCCAGATCGGTTCACAAATAACGGAGAAAACAAGATAAATGATCTGGAGGACATATCCTTGAGCCTTCGTCCTTGTTAAGGACATCATCAGATCAAGGACTTTTTTCTGTTCACAGGAAGCCGTCGCACGCCCAGATCGGTTCACAAATAACGGAGAAAACAAGATAAATGATCTGGAGGACATATCCTTGAGCCTTCGTCCTTGTTAAGGACATCATCAGATCAAGGACTTTTTTCTGTTCACAGGAAGCCGTCGCGCGCCCAGATCGGCCCACAAATAACGGAGAAAACAACAAAACAAAAAACACTATGTTGTTGTTGTCGATTTGTTGTACAAAATTTGGTTGTTGTTGTACAACAACAACTTTCAACTTTCGGCCGCTCAAATGGCGAAAATACCAGGCGAACAGAAATCAGCAGCAAGCAACTTCAGAAATTTTTTTTGAAAAAAAAATGTGGTGCATACTTTTGGGGGCAAAAAAACCAGTTGCTTTCTGCTGATTTCTGTTCGCCTGGTACTCAGATCCGAAATTTCTTGGTTTTTGCCGATTGATGTCAAATTTAATCTTCATTTTTCATTGCACTATATCTCGGCTATCTATGGACCGATCTGGACGTGCCATACCTTTTTGTAATCAGGAGAGTCCTGCCAACCGACTGGCATCAGAAAAAAAGGACATCCATTCCGTCAGGATTAGTTGCATACTTTTTGGGGACCAGGACAGCAGTCCTAGTCGATTTTTTGATGCCAACCGATAGTCTGGATCCTTGCGATCCTGGAAAACTAGGTCCTTTGCCGATCTAACGGTTTTTGGCCGAGATATAGCGTAAACAAAAATACTGGTTTTTTTTCATTGCACTATATCTCGGCTATTTATGGGCGGATCGGGGCGTGGCATGCCTTTTTGTTGTCGGGAGAGTCCTGCCAACCGATTGGCACCAGAAAAAAGGACATCCCTTCCATCACGATTTTCGCGAAAAATCATGATGGTTACATCATTGAAATTGCCAAAAATCGGCCAGATTTTCGAAGTCGGTTTTTTGATGCCAATCGAAAGTCTGGATCCTTACGATACTGGAAAAGCAGGTCCTTCGCCGATCTGATCCTGTTTGGCCGAGATATAGCGTAAACAAAAATACTGGTTTTTCTTTTTTACGCTATATCTCGGCTATACAGCGTCCGATTTGGAAGTGCCATACCTTTTTGTAATCGGAAGAGTCCTGCCAACCGATTGGCATCAGAAAAAAGGACATCCCAGGACAAATACCAAAGAAAAAAAGTGTGGAAAAAATATCCTTGATCCTTCGTCCTTGATAAGGACTCCATCGGGTCAAGGATTGTCTTCCGATCACAGGAAGCCATTGCACGCCCAGATCGGCCCACAAATAACGGAGAAAACAAGTGTGGAGAAAATGTCCTTGATCCTTGGTGCTTGATAAGGACTCCATCGGATCAAGGATTGTCTGCCGATCACAGGAAGCCATCGCACGCCCAGATTGGCGCACAAATAGAAAAAGTCCTTGATCCTTCGTCCTTGTTAAGGACATCATCAGAGCAAGGACTTTTTTCTGTTCACAGGAAGCCGTCGCACACCCAGATCGGTTCACAAATAACGGAGAAAACAAGATAAATGATTTGGAGGACATATCCTTGAGCCTTCGTCCTTGTTAAGGACATCATCAGATCAAGGACTTTTTTCTGTTCACAGGAAGCCGTCGCACGCTTAGATCGGTTCACAAATAACGGAGAAAACAAGATAAATGATCTGGAGGACATATCCTTGAGCCTTCGTCCTTGTTAAGGACATCATCAGATCAAGGACTTTTTTCTGTTCACAGGAAGCCGTCGCACGCCCAGATCGGTTCACAAATAACGGAGAAAACAAGATGAATGATCTGGAGGACATATCCTTGAGCCTTCGTCCTTGTTAAGGACATCATCAGATCAAGGACTTTTTTCTGTTCACAGGAAGCCGTCGCACGCCCAGATCGGTTCACAAATAACGGAGAAAACAAGATAAATGATCTGGAGGACATATCCTTGAGCCTTCGTCCTTGTTAAGGACATCATCAGATCAAGGACTTTTTTCTGTTCACAGGAAGCCGTCGCACGCCCAGATCGGTTCACAAATAACGGAGAAAACAAGATAAATGATCTGGAGGACATATCCTTGAGCCTTCGTCCTTGTTAAGGACATCATCAGATCAAGGACTTTTTTCTGTTCACAGGAAGCCGTCGCACGCCCAGATCGGTTCACAAATAACGGAGAAAACAAGATAAATGATCTGGAGGACATATCCTTGAGCCTTCGTCCTTGTTAAGGACATCATCAGATCAAGGACTTTTTTCTGTTCACAGGAAGCCGTCGCACGCCCAGATCGGTTCACAAATAACGGAGAAAACAAGATAAATGATCTGGAGGACATATCCTTGAGCCTTCGTCCTTGTTAAGGACATCATCAGATCAAGGACTTTTTTCTGTTCACAGGAAGCCGTCGCACGCCCAGATCGGTTCACAAATAACGGAGAAAACAAGATAAATGATCTGGAGGACATATCCTTGAGCCTTCGTCCTTGTTAAGGACATCATCAGATCAAGGACTTTTTTCTGTTCACAGGAAGCCGTCGCACGCCCAGATCGGTTCACAAATAACGGAGAAAACAAGATAAATGATCTGGAGGACATATCCTTGAGCCTTCGTCCTTGTTAAGGACATCATCAGATCAAGGACTTTTTTCTGTTCACAGGAAGCCGTCGCGCGCCCAGATCGGCCCACAAATAACGGAGAAAACAACAAAACAAAAAACACTATGTTGTTGTTGTCGATTTGTTGTACAAAATTTGGTTGTTGTTGTACAACAACAACTTTCAACTTTCGGCCGCTCAAATGGCGAAAATACCAGGCGAACAGAAATCAGCAGCAAGCAACTTCAGAAATTTTTTTTGAAAAAAAAATGTGGTGCATACTTTTGGGGGCAAAAAAACCAGTTGCTTTCTGCTGATTTCTGTTCGCCTGGTACTCAGATCCGAAATTTCTTGGTTTTTGCCGATTGATGTCAAATTTAATCTTCATTTTTCATTGCACTATATCTCGGCTATCTATGGACCGATCTGGACGTGCCATACCTTTTTGTAATCAGGAGAGTCCTGCCAACCGACTGGCATCAGAAAAAAAGGACATCCATTCCGTCAGGATTAGTTGCATACTTTTTGGGGACTAGGAAAGTAGTCCTAGTCGATTTTTTGATGCCAACCGATAGTCTGGATCCTTGCGATCCTGGAAAACTAGGTCCTTTGCCGATCTAACGGTTTTTGGCCGAGATATAGCGTAAACAAAAATACTGGTTTTTTTTCATTGCACTATATCTCGGCTATTTATGGGCCGATCGGGGCGTGGCACGCCTTTTTGTTGTCGGGAGAGTCCTGCCAACCGATTGGCACCAGAAAAAAGGACATCCCTTCCATCGCGATTTTCGCGAAAAATCATGATGGTAACATCATTGAAATTGCCAAAAATCGGCCAGATTTTCGAAGTCGGTTTTTTGATGCCAATCGATAGTCTGGATCCTTACGATACTGGAAAAGCAGGTCCTTCGCCGATCTGATCCTGTTTGGCCGAGATATAGCGTAAACAAAAATACTGGTTTTTCTTTTTTACGCTATATCTCGGCTATACAGCGTCCGATTTGGAAGTGCCATACCTTTTTGTAATCGGAAGAGTCCTGCCAACCGATTGGCATCAGAAAAAAGGACATCCCAGGACAAATACCAAAGAAAAAAAGTGTGGAAAAAATATCCTTGATCCTTCGTCCTTGATAAGGACTCCATCGGGTCAAGGATTGTCTTCCGATCACAGGAAGCCATTGCACGCCCAGATCGGCCCACAAATAACGGAGAAAACAAGTGTGGAGAAAATGTCCTTGATCCTTGGTGCTTGATAAGGACTCCATCGGATCAAGGATTGTCTTCCGATCACAGGAAGCCATTGCACGCCCAGATCGGCCCACAAATAACAGAGAAAACAAGTGTGGAGAAAATGTCCTTGATCCTTGGTGCTTGATAAGGACTCCATCGGATCAAGGATTGTCTTCCGATCACACGAAGCCGTCGCACGCCCAGATTGGCGCACAAATAGAAAAAGTCCTTGATCCTTCGTCCTTTTTAAGGACATCATCAGAGCAAGGACTTTTTTCTGTTCACAGGAAGCCGTCGCACACCCAGATCGGTTCACAAATAACGGAGAAAACAAGATAAATGATTTGGAGGACATATCCTTGAGCCTTCGTCCTTGTTAAGGACATCATCAGATCAAGGACTTTTTTCTGTTCACAGGAAGCCGTCGCACGCTTAGATCGGTTCACAAATAACGGAGAAAACAAGATAAATGATCTGGAGGACATATCCTTGAGCCTTCGTCCTTGTTAAGGACATCATCAGATCAAGGACTTTTTTCTGTTCACAGGAAGCCGTCGCACGCCCAGATCGGTTCACAAATAACGGAGAAAACAAGATAAATGATCTGGAGGACATATCCTTGAGCCTTCGTCCTTGTTAAGGACATCATCAGATCAAGGACTTTTTTCTGTTCACAGGAAGCCGTCGCGCGCCCAGATCGGCCCACAAATAACGGAGAAAACAACAAAACAAAAAACACTATGTTGTTGTTGTCGATTTGTTGTACAAAATTTGGTTGTTGTTGTACAACAACAACTTTCAACTTTCGGCCGCTCAAATGGCGAAAATACCAGGCGAACAGAAATCAGCAGCAAGCAACTTCAGAAATTTTTTTTGAAAAAAAAATGTGGTGCATACTTTTGGGGGCAAAAAAACCAGTTGCTTTCTGCTGATTTCTGTTCGCCTGGTACTCAGATCCGAAATTTCTTGGTTTTTGCCGATTGATGTCAAATTTAATCTTCATTTTTCATTGCACTATATCTCGGCTATCTATGGACCGATCTGGACGTGCCATACCTTTTTGTAATCAGGAGAGTCCTGCCAACCGACTGGCATCAGAAAAAAAGGACATCCATTCCGTCAGGATTAGTTGCATACTTTTTGGGGACTAGGAAAGTAGTCCTAGTCGATTTTTTGATGCCAACCGATAGTCTGGATCCTTGCGATCCTGGAAAACTAGGTCCTTTGCCGATCTAACGGTTTTTGGCCGAGATATAGCGTAAACAAAAATACTGGTTTTTTTTCATTGCACTATATCTCGGCTATTTATGGGCCGATCGGGGCGTGGCACGCCTTTTTGTTGTCGGGAGAGTCCTGCCAACCGATTGGCACCAGAAAAAAGGACATCCCTTCCATCGCGATTTTCGCGAAAAATCATGATGGTAACATCATTGAAATTGCCAAAAATCGGCCAGATTTTCGAAGTCGGTTTTTTGATGCCAATCGATAGTCTGGATCCTTACGATACTGGAAAAGCAGGTCCTTCGCCGATCTGATCCTGTTTGGCCGAGATATAGCGTAAACAAAAATACTGGTTTTTCTTTTTTACGCTATATCTCGGCTATACAGCGTCCGATTTGGAAGTGCCATACCTTTTTGTAATCGGAAGAGTCCTGCCAACCGATTGGCATCAGAAAAAAGGACATCCCAGGACAAATACCAAAGAAAAAAAGTGTGGAAAAAATATCCTTGATCCTTCGTCCTTGATAAGGACTCCATCGGGTCAAGGATTGTCTTCCGATCACAGGAAGCCATTGCACGCCCAGATCGGCCCACAAATAACGGAGAAAACAAGTGTGGAGAAAATGTCCTTGATCCTTGGTGCTTGATAAGGACTCCATCGGATCAAGGATTGTCTTCCGATCACAGGAAGCCATTGCACGCCCAGATCGGCCCACAAATAACGGAGAAAACAAGTGTGGAGAAAATGTCCTTGATCCTTGGTGCTTGATAAGGACTCCATCGGATCAAGGATTGTCTTCCGATCACACGAAGCCGTCGCACGCCCAGATTGGCGCACAAATAGAAAAAGTCCTTGATCCTTCGTCCTTTTTAAGGACATCATCAGAGCAAGGACTTTTTTCTGTTCACAGGAAGCCGTCGCACACCCAGATCGGTTCACAAATAACGGAGAAAACAAGATAAATGATTTGGAGGACATATCCTTGAGCCTTCGTCCTTGTTAAGGACATCATCAGATCAAGGACTTTTTTCTGTTCACAGGAAGCCGTCGCACGCTTAGATCGGTTCACAAATAACGGAGAAAACAAGATAAATGATCTGGAGGACATATCCTTGAGCCTTCGTCCTTGTTAAGGACATCATCAGATCAAGGACTTTTTTCTGTTCACAGGAAGCCGTCGCACGCCCAGATCGGTTCACAAATAACGGAGAAAACAAGATAAATGATCTGGAGGACATATCCTTGAGCCTTCGTCCTTGTTAAGGACATCATCAGATCAAGGACTTTTTTCTGTTCACAGGAAGCCGTCGCGCGCCCAGATCGGCCCACAAATAACGGAGAAAACAACAAAACAAAAAACACTATGTTGTTGTTGTCGATTTGTTGTACAAAATTTGGTTGTTGTTGTACAACAACAACTTTCAACTTTCGGCCGCTCAAATGGCGAAAATACCAGGCGAACAGAAATCAGCAGCAAGCAACTTCAGAAATTTTTTTTGAAAAAAAAATGTGGTGCATACTTTTGGGGGCAAAAAAACCAGTTGCTTTCTGCTGATTTCTGTTCGCCTGGTACTCAGATCCGAAATTTCTTGGTTTTTGCCGATTGATGTCAAATTTAATCTTCATTTTTCATTGCACTATATCTCGGCTATCTATGGACCGATCTGGACGTGCCATACCTTTTTGTAATCAGGAGAGTCCTGCCAACCGACTGGCATCAGAAAAAAAGGACATCCATTCCGTCAGGATTAGTTGCATACTTTTTGGGGACCAGGACAGCAGTCCTAGTCGATTTTTTGATGCCAACCGATAGTCTGGATCCTTGCGATCCTGGAAAACTAGGTCCTTTGCCGATCTAACGGTTTTTGGCCGAGATATAGCGTAAACAAAAATACTGGTTTTTTTTCATTGCACTATATCTCGGCTATTTATGGGCCGATCGGGGCGTGGCATGCCTTTTTGTTGTCGGGAGAGTCCTGCCAACCGATTGGCACCAGAAAAAAGGACATTCCTTCCATCACGATTTTCGCGAAAAATCATGATGGTTACATCATTGAAATTGCCAAAAATCGGCCAGATTTTCGAAGTCGGTTTTTTGATGCCAATCGAAAGTCTGGATCCTTACGATACTGGAAAAGTAGGTCCTTCGCCGATCTGATCCTGTTTGGCCGAGATATAGCGTAAACAAAAATACTGGTTTTTCTTTTTTACGCTATATCTCGGCTATACAGCGTCCGATTTGGAAGTGCCATACCTTTTTGTAATCGGAAGAGTCCTGCCAACCGATTGGCATCAGAAAAAAGGACATCCCAGGACAAATACCAAAGAAAAAAAGTGTGGAAAAAATATCCTTGATCCTTCGTCCTTGATAAGGACTCCATCGGGTCAAGGATTGTCTTCCGATCACAGGAAGCCATTGCACGCCCAGATCGGCCCACAAATAACGGAGAAAACAAGTGTGGAGAAAATGTCCTTGATCCTTGGTGCTTGATAAGGACTCCATCGGATCAAGGATTGTCTTCCGATCACAGGAAGCCATTGCACGCCCAGATCGGCCCACAAATAACGGAGAAAACAAGTGTGGAGAAAATGTCCTTGATCCTTGGTGCTTGATAAGGACTCCATCGGATCAAGGATTGTCTTCCGATCACACGAAGCCGTCGCACGCCCAGATCGGCCCACAAACAACGGAGAAAACAACAAAACACAAAATGCTTTGTTGTTGTCGATATGTTGTTGTACAACAAGTAGTTGTTGCTGTACAACAACAACTTTTAACTTGCGGCCGCTCAAATGGCCAAAAACGAGAATTTCAGATCTGGGATACCAGGCGAACAGAAATCAGCAGAAAGTATCTGATTTTTTGTTGATTTTTTGTCAAGTGTTGTACATTTGAACTTCTGTCACTGCAAGTGCTTGTAGACAGAAGTTCAAATGTACAACACTCAACAAAAAATCAACAAAAAATCAGTTGCTTTCTGCTGATTTCTGTTCGCCTGGTATCCCAGATCTGAAATTCTCGTTTTCGGCCATTTGAGCGGCCGCAAATTAAAAGTTGTTGTTGTACAACAAAACGACAACAACCACAATGCAAATTTTGTTTCCTTTTTTTTCCGTTATTTGTGGGCCGATCTGGGCGTGCGACGGCTTCGTGTGATCGGAAGACAATCCTTGATCCGATGGAGTCCTTTTCAAAGACCAAGGATCAAGGATAATTTTTCCAGACTTGTTTTTTCCGTTTTTTGTGGCGCGATCGGGGCGTGCCATGGGTTTCTGTGATCAGAAAAATATCCTTGATCCTTGGATAAGGTCTCCAACATCCCCAGCCATTTATATTTTGTTATCTCGGCTATTTGTGAGTCTGTGAGGATCAATGACATTTCCCCAGTCAAAAATATTTAATTTTCTTCCCTATTTGTGGCCCAACCTGGGCGTGCTACGTCTTCCCGTAGTCGCTAGAATATCCTTGATAGATTCTCTATCTGACCTTCGCCTTAAAGTTCTCTATACAATTTTAAGAAATCTAAGCCTAATTTTATCCGATCTGTCTGATGGTATGATGTGTTTCGTATAAAGATAAAACCCCTGCTTTGCAATATACCTCCCCGTTCTTTTAAAAATTTGGGGAAAATACATAGTTAAATTGAAAATAGTTTAGCAATTCAGAGGCTGCAAGTAGCGGGTTCGAATACGAGACTGTGAACAAATAATCTATGTATGAACTATTCGATTGAATGTTGGTTATGTACAATTAATTTGGGGTAACTTATTCGCTCAGAAGTGCTTTGTAACTTAATGAATTATAAAGAACTTGACATGCACTTAAGTAGGTAGAATACGTATCCTAAAAAAAATGAATTTCGCTTTTCATTTACGTAAATATTTCTTGTCATAGAGTTAAATAGCGTTTAGAGTTTTAAGAGTTATTTCTGTTTTCCTCCATGATGTTTATACCGTTTGTAAATATTCTGTATTTGTTGTATTTAAATATATACGAATTATTTCAATATATTTTGTTAGGCTTATAAATTAATTAATTTCATTAAATGCTTAAATTCATTAATGCACTTTATATGTACTTTTCGTGTTGCTGTGTGAAATTTGCTATACTCTTATCCCATATAAATATATATTTATGTATATGTATATGCTGGTATATGTGAATAACTTGCATTAAAACTATATATATTTAGGTGTATATATATATAATATATAATGCTAAATGCAGTATACTTGTGTATATTTTGTTGTTTTACTTTTTTTCTGTTTTTCTTTCCTGGTTTGAGGTTTTGTCAGTATCAAAAACTAAGGGAGAGCTGAAGGGAAGGCCAAAAATTGGCCCTAAATTGATTACCATTTTTGCATTTCTGCATTACCATTTCGATTTTTAATTTAATTTCATTAAATGTAGCCTCTTAAAGAATAACTCAAACCTATGTTATGTCATCTATTTACGCGTGACAATTGAAATTTAGCTAGCAGCGTCTATAAACTAACCTCTTAATTAGTGAATACTTGAATCTGAACCTGTTGCAATCTATTTACAATTTATGTTAGTTATGTAATTCGCGAATTTATTCGGGTATGCTCAATGCTCTTATACATTTCTAATTATTATACGTTTTTTGAACTTAACGAGAGGTATTTCTATTTTCCCAAGTGTTAATATCGCCTTTTGTCCATATACATACATATATCGTATCGTAGCGTGTCGTATGTGTATTATTCGTGTTGTTTGTCGTTGTTTTGGTGCACTTCTTTTCAGTATTATAATTTGTCAAAATAAACATTACTAGAAACAGAGGGGGGGAGGAAATTAACATAAACGGAGAAGGCAATTACATACCTGCTTTGAAATGTATGTTTACATATGTGAATTTTTATTTCGGGCTTTGCAGTTTAAACAGTAATTTAATAAAAATATAAACTAAATTTATATCAATAATATTTGTATAGCATTTGTTTCGTTTTTTATCTTTTAAATAATATTTATAACGATTGAACCCAACTTAATAGACTTAATAGATTTAAACAAAATCAAAATCAATAAAAAATTACAATTAGAAAACGTGAAGCTTTTGCCTTTGAACCGCCTTCGCGCACAAAAGTGTTTCTTAAAATTGTGTCTCATATCCATACACAGGCATACATACATACGATATAGTTGTATTACATATTACATATATGTATAAATATTGTATATAGTATATAGGGTATGCATAGGCGTACAAGCTAATATAAAAATGGTTAAAATTACAAATTAGTTTAAACAAAACCTGTAAAATAGCCTTCACATGAAATTGCAACGCCGACTTGCTTTGCGCGCTTTGCTTTCTCGCTTTGATATAAAAGTATTTAAGCATAATTACAAATACAATTTTAGACGAGCATTACCTAAACTACGAATTAAAATTTAAGACGGCGCAACTTAGCAAACTGATACAAATATAGTGAAATATATACAGATACAGGGATATATGTTTTGTTGTTTTCCTAGTTGCATCGAGAGTAAATCAAAAGGAGTTCTGTTCTGAAGATGTATACAAAAGTTAAACATAAAGCAAAGCATTGGTATGCAACAAATTAGCAACATGTAGTACATAAAATTTAACAAATTATCACACTGAAAAAAATTCAACACTAATTTTAAATATACAAATTCCATACGCACGTATACGAATGCATATGCGTATGCGCGTGTGTGTTTGTGTGCTATATGTATGTGGTATGTGGTATATGGTATATGGTTCTCCAATCAAATTGTATACATTCTGTTATCGCTTGCTTTGTTAGAGTCTAGAGCCTAGCCAACGCCTCTCCATACATGTTACACCATATAATATATTTTTTAAATATACATATATCAATTTAACAACATCTCGGAACGCTACCTCCTCCCATTCGTTCATTATTTATGCTTCTGCCTTGGATTTCTTTTTCGTTTTCTCTCTTTTGTATATATAATAGCTTTAGCCTAGACCTAAGCTTTATCTTTAAACGTAATAAATATGCATTTCTTGTATCATCTTTTTTTGTGTGTTCCTTTTGCAGCTTTTTCCGCTTTCGTTTCCGATTCCGTTTTGAAAATATTTAACTATAGCGTGTCTGGTATTAATGGTTTTGCAATTTCTTTTAGACGAGGTTCCCATTTTGCATTTTGCTTTACAATTAATATTTGCTAGTATTATAAAATAAATATATTTATGTATATATTTTTTAAATAGTGCTGCTAATAATTTTAAATTAGATTTACATGCGGCGCCTTTTTCTTCTCCTATTCTTTTGTTTTTCGCTAACTTGTCGTTTATTTAGAGCCATAAATGCGTGCGCCAGAGAAGTTTTTTTCGTGATCCTTGGGTCGTGCCTTAGGCACTTTAGGGTCACCTCGTGGCACTGCTGGTAAAGAAGTCCGCTGCGATGGAATACACATTTTAAAATACATCCCCTCCACAATTACGTATATGATGGTGATTCACTTACGCGTCTCGAAGCTGAAGCCCAGCGTTTGATCCGGCGGCGTATTGAGCATAGGGTTGCCGACATTACTGCCCGTGGGCGTGACATTGCCCATGGCATTTGTACTATTGGGGCCACCGACAATGCCGCCTCCGCCGCCGATCCCTGGTCCCTGCTGCAGCGGACTCTGCGGCGTCTGGCCACGCTGGACTGCGACTCCAGGCCCGCCGGCGCGTCCGGTAGCCGCCGCAGCCGCCTGCTGCCTCTCACTGACCACCGCTCGAAGCTCCTGCTTGACGTAATCGGAATTGGCATTGCCTCCAGTGCCTGCGCCACCGCCTCCTACGTTTCCAGCTGAAAGAATCAAAGGGGAAAGCGATTAGTCATGGATCGGTGGGTGCTCCCACAACATACGAGTAAAACTAAGTTTAGTCACACTTTTTTCTGGATCATTTCTAGACATAAAACATAAATTAAACATAAATAAATACACAAACAGACAACAGAATACAACATGGAACATAAAAGTGGGAGGGCACACATAAGACTGGAGGGGGGTAGGGTAGGGAATACAAGGCAGTTGGGAAGGGTATACATACATAAGTTCCTAAAGCATCAACCAATGGAAATTCTTCTTGGATATTCAATTTACAGCAGGGAATCCTCTTATATTACTCTCTTTCGTTTCGCTAATATAGTTTTACGGGGTTAATAGTACACCAAATGCAATTTGTTGGGAGGGAGGGAGCTTCGCCTAAGACTATTCTCTAGTTATTATATACAGATATAGATCAACCGACTTGGCTTGCGGAGGGGGGAGTTTTGGTTGGTTGTTGGTTATATACAATGATGGATCATACAGTAGTTATACACGATAGATACATGGGTAGATAGTATTCGCAAATGTCTGGGTTAAAGGTGGATTCGATTTGGTTGGATTGGATTATAGATGTGTTTCATTTTGGTTTCTTTTTTGTATGTACAAGAATGTGTCGAACGGCTTGGCGGATGTTCATGTTCCCAATTGTTCATTTGCTTTACGATGCGTGGCAATGGATCATACAGCTAGCTATACGATATATACTCTGATTTATACACACATTTACATAATAGGCATGGTGATTGTACAGCGAAATGGAGATTCGATTGAGTGTGAGAGATTGAGAGAGAGAGAGAGAGAGAGAGCACACGGGCTTACCGGTCTGCGCCCGACCATAGAAATCATTCGCCTGCTGCGGCTGCTGGGCCTGCCCATAGCCGGCCATTGCGGCGGCATAGTTGACATTGCCGCCACCTCCGCCAAGGCCAATGATGCCATTGCCGCCGCCACTGCCCATTCCGCCCACGCCCATCATGGCCGGATGCGGATGTGGATGCGGCGACATGCTCAGGCCGTTCATGAGCTGCTGCTGCTGTTGTTGCTGCTGCTGCTGCTGCTGGTGTTGCTGCTGCTGCTGCTGGGAAGGATTGCCGGCAGCCGCATTATCTGTGTGGTGGCTGTGACTGTGGCTGCTGTTGTTTGCGGCCGTGCCCGGGGAGGAGCCGAAGCGTGGCGAGCCTGTTTTGGTTAAGCGGTGGTTTGTTTTGGCTTTGATTAAAACTAATCGAGATTAAAGTGTGTATGTGTGTGTGTATATATGTTTGTGTTTGTGTTTGTGTGTGTGTGTGTGTGAAGCTGTCTAAGTATATGTGGATGTTAAGTATATGGATTAAGGGGCGCCTAACTGAACGATAAACGGAGAACTCCCGAGCTAGTCCACAAAGAGTTCTTCTCTTCTACATTTCATTGAGAATTGAAAGTGGATTTGGAAATACTCGTGGTTTTCCAACTAGTTTTCTTTTAAATTTCTAATATACTATTCTCTAATCTCTGGTTTTCTTCTCATCTGATCTGATTTAATCTCCTGACCTCAGGTGGGGCTCCTTTTCCATCTAAAGATCTCTTACCTGGCAGATGCTGCGTGGCCTGCGGGACGCTTCCCTGGCGCTGGAGACGCTGCAGCTGCTGCTGCTGGAACACATTCACATTGCCGCCGTACGGCGACTGGGGGCCACCGAACCCGACGACACCAGGTCCGCCGCTACCATCGGGCGTCGTCGCACCGCCGCCGCCCTGGCCCTGGAACGAGTTCTGGCGCTGCAGGGCCACCGCCGCCGCATTGCCCCCAGGACCGACCTGGGCGCCGGGAGAGTTGAGGCCTCGTCTCTGGTTCTGTTGGTATTGACGCGCATTGTATGGACTGACGCCCTGCATCAGCGTCATGGAATGGCATTAGTATTTGACTTTGGCAGTAGTGATCGGATCTCAGGGCTTACCTGCAACTGCGCTATGAGCATGGGATTGTGCTGCTGGAGAGTTCGCCCCGCATTGCCTGAGGGCAAAGGACCTCCCGGTCCTCCCGGACCTCCTCCACCAGTTGGCCACTGCTGCGGACTGTTCTGCATTCCCGGCGACTGCAGTCCCGAATTTGAGCCAAACGGCGTGGTGGAGCGTCCCCCATCGCCCACCTGTTGCTGCTGCTGCTGCTGCTGCTGCTGTTGTTGTTGCTGTTGTTGCTGCTGGTAGGCCAATTGTTGCACCTGGGCGTTGTTCTGTTGCTGCTGCTGCTGCTGTTGATTGAGCTGTTGCTGCTGCTGCGGCGACAAACGCTGCCCCGGCTGTGGGAACTGCGGAGCATAGCCTGAACGGAGAGGAAACACACAATTGAGTAACCATTTCAGAGATTGGCTAGCCATCCCTTTACCTTGATTCGGCTGCGGACTGTAGGGTGTACTCCGTCCGGGACTCAATTGCTGCTGCATCAGTGCCTGGGCAAAGCCCGGACTGAGCTGAGCGTCCGCCGGCAGATTGGTGCGCGAAAGGGATACATTGGGGGCCACCGTGGTGTTGAGCAGCGAGCCAATGTTGTTGAGGCCCGCGTTGATGCCAGCTGGAAGGAAAGCAAGAGAGGATCAGTTATACGATAGTGGAAGATTTTAAAAGCAAAGACCGTAAAAGGATGACATTTCATTGTACTCACTGGCATTCTCTGGGACCAGAAGCTGCTGCTTTTGCTGCTGTTGCAGGAGGCGCTCCTTCTGCTGGGCCGCCGCCAGCTGTTGTTGCTGTCGAATGTTGCGCAACTGCTGCTGGGCAGGCAGCACAGCACCGCCGGGCTGGGCCACGGCATTCATTGGGCCGCGGCCACGGGCAGGATACATGGGTGGCGGTCGCTGGAAGCCCTGGTTGCGCATGTCCAGTCGCTGCATGATGTGCTGCTGCTGCTGCTGGTTCTGTTGTTGCTGCTGGAGGCTGAGCATGCCCGGATAGGCGGGCGGCTGCTGGAGATGCTGCTGCTGCCGGTGCTGCTGGGCCGCCACATGCAGGGCCAAAAGCTGCTGCTGCTGCTGCTGTTGCACCGCCTGCTGCTGTTGCGTCGCCATCTGCTGTTGCTGCTGATGGTGATGCAGACTGGGATCTCTGCAGGAAAAGCCACAATAAATTACGCTTCCACAACTCAAACAAGCCACAATGTCATCGACCTATCTAAAAAAGTAATAGTAATAGTGAACATACCCCACGTTTGTTTCCTTTAGCTGTTGCTGGCTCATGAGGATGTGCTGGCTCAATTCGTTGCCGAAGGGGCCGGACTCCACGTCGAGCATCAGCGACTTCTGGATATCGCTGATGGCGGAGGCCGCCGAGGGGGCGTTGGTCACAATGGGGGTGTCGTCCGAGTAGTATTCCATCACGCTGTCCAGCAGCTTGGACAACTCCGTGTCGCCGTCGCCCAGAATGACCGCCCCTGCAGCCGCCGCAGCCGCCGAGGTCGAGGCCGCTGTGGTAATTGAGGTAGATGCTGAGGTCGCCAGTTGTTGCAGCTGCTGCTGCTGCTGCTGGAAGGCTAGCTGCGGGGGCTGATGCGGCTGCTGGTGCGGCTGCTGGCTGAGGTAGACATCGTTTGGCTGCGGCTGCTGCTGGGAAGGATTGCTGGCTGCCTGCTGTTGTTGTTGTTGTTGCTGCTGCTGCTGCTGCTGTTGCTGTTGTTGTTGCTTGCGGTTTCGATTGGCTGCCGCCTTGGGTCCTGTACTGCCGGCGCTGATGAGGTTGCCGGGGGCGGAGAGGGAGCTGCCCGAGGACATCGAGGAGCTGGTGATGTCGGGCAAAGTCTTCACCTGCAACGGCTGCTCGGCATTGGGGGCTTTGGGTATCTTTGGCGGATTCTGCAGCAGCTTTGCGAGCATCTTGTTCTGGGTGCAGAGCTTGCTGGGCTTGTCCTCGGATCGCTTCGCGGAGGACAGGTCGTCGTCGGGCTCATTGAGCGAGCGTTTGCGGCTCAGCGAGGGATCGGTCTGGATCTTCAGCATGACCTTCAGATCCTCGTCGGTCATGTTCCTGCCGGCGCCCACTCGGTGCATGGATCCATGGCCGGACCCATGGCTTCCGTCGTTGTTCTTGAGCTGCCGCATCAGTTCGCTCTGGCGGGCATTGTTCATGGCTACCGGCACGCCACCCGATCCGCTGCCATCATCATCCTCTGTCTTCTCGTTGAGAAGCTGTCAACGAAAGGGAACCATTAGAAGACGAATCTGGCACTCTTCGAGAGCACTCTACTCACCTTGAGCAGCATGGGGTTCTGTGAGTTGCTGCCCTTGTGCAGCAGTGCGGCCGTGGCGGTTGCACTGCGTCCCATCGGCCCCATGGATCCAAACATTCCCAGGCCTCCTCCTGGCTGGCCGCCCATCTTGAAGCTGCCCGCGGGTCCCCCGCTGAGCTTCTCATCTTCGCTGTTCTCCTGCTTAAAGTACTGCAAAGAATCGAGGGTTAATAGAGGATTCATTGGATGTACGAGGGACACAGCTTTTGATTCGCCACGATCGTATTTTTTTAACGATTTTTAAATTGTGTGGCATCGATAATTAATCGAAGGTCAGAAACTTAAATGGCAGCTGCTGAAATAGTAGTCCCTTCTGCTTACCTTCTCCTCATCGCCCAGGCCCAGACCGCTGCCCATTGACTTATTGACTGTCAGCAGTTGTCGCAATCGATCCTGGGGTCCCGTGGGTTCCTGTTGCTGCTGCTGTGGCGCCGTTTGCTGCTGTTGTTGTTGCTGCTGCTGCTGCTGCTGTTGCTGGGAGAGGAGTAATCCGCCCACACCGTTCGGAAGGCCTGCCAGCATCGCGTTGCTGTTGCTGGTGGGTCCGCCGCTGCTGCTGTTGTTGCCCTGCTGCTGCTGCTGCTGCTGGGGATCCTTCTCCGGTTTGGTGTCGCCCGGCTCGAAGGAGTGGAAGTTGAAACCATAGTTGCCTCCGCCGGCACTGGCATTCGACTGCGGCGATGGAAGGCTGGCGGCAGAGTGCGAGGACAGCTGGTAGGGCGTGGCCGGAGAGGCGCACACGGCCGGACTGAAGCCGTGACCAGAGGGCGGGCGCGGCGTACTCACGGGCGTGGCGACGGAGGCTCGCGAATTGGGACGCGAGTCCGTCCAGCCGCCGACGCCGCTGGGATCGATATCGAAGGAGGAATGTGCAATGTCGAATTCGAAGGTGTCGCTGCTGTAGAAGCTGTGCTCTCCGGGGGCCGGCGAGGCGGTGAATGCGTTCACCAGGTTCGCCGCCGAGGAACTGGCCGCGGAGGATGATCGCTGCTGCTGCTGTTGATGCTGCATCCCGGTGCCGTTGATGATGGCACTGCTCATGAGCGGCCCGCCCACATTGGTCGTCTGCGTGCTGTTACTGTTCCCGTTGTTGTGCTGTCCGCCGCCCACCAGGCCGCCCAGGAGGTGCGTGGGCAGCATGGCGGAGGCCGCAGACGAGGAAGTCGAGCTGCTGTGCAGCCCGTCCATCGAGAGGTTGTTGAGCAGGGAGCTGGCCAGCGATGGGCCCGGCGACATGGCGCACAGTTGGCTCATTCCGCCCATTCCACCGCCGCCGCCACTCGCTCCAGGTCCAGTTCCAGTGCTCGTCCCGGAAACCGATCCCGATCCAGATCCCGCTCCCGTGTTGTTGCTGTTCATGTCGTTTTCCGAGTTGAGGAGCGTCTGCACCGACATGATAAAGTCGCCCTCGCCGGGCGTCTGGTTGAGGAACAGTCTCGAGTTGGCCTTCACATGCACGTAGACGTCGGGGGCACCCAGGCGGAGGCGGAACGGACGCGACACCACATTGGATATATGCACGGAGCCGGAGCCAGGACCACCGCTGGCGGGCGAGTGGGGGCTGGCCGAGTCCTGGATGTCGCGCAGGTGCGACTTCAGCATGGAGAGGTCGTGCGGGTGGCACAGGTCCTGCCAGAGACGACCCACCCAGGTCTGCATGTGCTGCTTGAAGGGCTCCCGCAGGGCAGTGGGATCGAGGCTGAGTATTTTGCCGTGGATGTCCAGCTTGAAGGTCATCTGCTCGATGGGCTGCTGCTGCACGTGCTGCTGCATATTGATCTCCAGCGGCGACTCGTCCTCCGGCCGCGTGATCAAGCACAGGACAGAGCTGCTGGCATCCGCATCATCTGTTGGAATAAAGATTGATTAGAACTACGATCTATTCGACTTGAAATGGTTTCCACTTACCCTTCACAGGGGCCGCTATCAGGACCACCTCCTCGTACTTGTCCTGCTGCCCGGACTGCCTCAGTGACTTCGGATCCATGCCCGCCTCGCAGTTGGACGACGTCTGGGTGGCCGTTCGGGTGTCCTTGACTAGCATGCGCACCTTGGTGGATATACTCCGCTTGGACTTGCCCGCTTGGGCGTTCCCCGCGCTGGAGTTGGACCCAGCCGACTGCTGCGATGCGTTGCCGTTGTTCAGCTCATCCAGATCGCCCCAGCCTCCACCCCCACCAGCTGATCCACTGCCTCCGGCTCCTCCGACTCCTCCTCCTCCACTACTGTACATGTTGCTGATGATCGGCTCTAGCTTGGCGTGATCCCCCGCGTAGAGGTACATGTAGAGGGGCTGGTGGTAGAGCTCCTGCTTCTCATAGCCGATCAGCTCGCGGATGTTCTGCGTGCAGGACTCAATGATGCCGTTGGAGTTCACCTGCAGCAGGACCCAGCCCACGCCGCTGATGTAGTGCTCGATGGCCTCGAAGTAGGCGGAGATCTCCGGCACCTGGCCAAGCAGCAGCGATGGCTCCGGCAGCGGCAGTGGCAGCGGTGGCTCTGTCGAGGAGACCTCTCCCTGTTGCACCGGATGGATCGAGCAGTTGTCCGTTGCACAGCGACTGCAGCGGGGGGTTGAGGTTGTTTGTGGTTTGCTATTGTTGTTGTTGTTGCTATTGTTGTTATTATTGTTTGTGTTGTTGTTGGTTGTTGCCGTAGAGTTGTTGTTGTTGTTGTTATTTGTTGAAGTTGAAGATATATCACGATTTTGGCCTTTGTCACAAATTTGACGATACTGCAAAAGTACAGGAACGTAAAGAAGAGTTTAAAATCGATAAATAATCGAAAGTCAATCGAAAGGCATAGGGATCGTGGTACAGTACTGGGGATAATGGAATTTCACAATTGGGCTCACACCCCCCATATCGTTTTTGAGTTCCACATTCAATTTAAATTACTTTATGATTTTTATACGTATTCATCACAAATTCCGCGACATTGTAGCGACGAGTCTTATAGACAGAGCCATTATCATCATCATCTTTGCGGCAATAAAACTTCATTCATATCAGATCAGATCCCGAGACGAGACCCACTTTATCATCAGAGACACTAAAACTGCAGTATTTTTGCAATGCGGAAGCCATTCCATTCCCTTCTGTTCACGAATATTATGGCACACTTTGTCGCACAACCACACCAACACCAACACCACCATCATCATAATTCTGGCTGTTCTGATCTGATCTGCTCCATTGTATTATTGACACAATGGAAGTGCAATAAACCTCACACACGCACACGCACACACACACAGTCCCTGCCATTTGTATGCGTTTTCTATGCGTATTTGTGTTATTTTTATTCGGACACGCAAAAATTTTCGCGCGCGCGTTTCAGAGTCCATTGACTTTTCCACAGAAAATACCGAAAATCGAAACCAAAACACATTTAACACTCGCCAACGCATTATTCAAATATTATTGTTATTATTGGGCTTTCCTTTTCGCCGACTTTGATGGATTTCCAAAGCACACACCTTTCCACGGCACAACACCACCCACCGCCCACCGTCAGTGGGCAAAACAGTGGAGCAGAATGCGAAATTCCCTGGCACATTATTCAAGGTCAGTCAACTTGCACTTTACGTCGCGTGTGTGTGGCGTTCTGGGACAAATGTCAATGGCATTTCACATTGTTTTGGTTTTGGTTTTGTCGTTGTTGTTGTAGGGGACGGACTGGGGGGCTGCTTATCAGTCAGCCAGAGCCAGGTCTGAAGGCGGTCTATGACTCAATTTGGGCCAAAAATTACTCACTTTTTAGAGTGCCACAAATGAAATCACAGAACAGAACAGAACACAGAACTGAGAACAGAGAAACTGCGTGGAACGTTCGTTCTGTCGCAAAGTTGCCGAAATAATAAGCGCACATTTTTTGATGCAATTGTATTAAAAAAATACACAACAACTGGCTCTCACCTCCCTCTCTGGGAGCAAGCAATAAAGCTTCTTGACCAAGCTATATCAAACAAAAGGTAGGGCTAAAAGTGTGGCTAACAATACATATACATATGTACAAATAAATCAACCTTTTTTCTTTCTATTTTCACTTTTGATTATTTCGTCGGAAATGGTATTGAAAACATGTCTGAATAACCTACGGTTGGTTATGAGACTGCCTCACCTTCTACTTAATATGCCTTGCATAATGCGACTCTCTCTCACTCTCTGCTCCAGCTTTTGTTTACCGGCTTGTTTGTACCGTACCAGAAGGTGTATGTATGTGTGTGTGTTATCACATTGCCTTTGCAGTTTGCACCTTGTGCAGAGTGTGTGTGTGTGTGCGGGGGGAGGGAGGTGGGTGGCCACAACGGGACAGGAGAAGAGTGTGCGGTAGGAGAAGGAGTAGAAAGAGCAAGAACAGTGGAACGACGAAGAATCACAACTATGTGAAATTGCCATCGAGGTGCGACGTCATCGTCGTCCAAAAAGCATTTCAAAAGCAGTTCGTTGATCTTTCAGCTGAGTGGAAGAGGGACAGCAACAACGGCAGTAAGTACGAGAGCGAGTCAGCTGAGAGAGCGCGAGCTTTTAATTTCTTCGGAAGGAAGCTTCTCTGTTCTGTGCAACAATTGTGTGTGGTGTGCGTTGTGTGTGTGTCCGTGTCCGTGTGACCAGGAAAAGTTGCTCCCGAGCACAAATTTCGTGTCGTGTCGGGGTGAAGGCACTCCGAAAAAATATCAGTCAAATGATAAAGTAAACAAAAAAAGGAACAACACCGAAAGAGAGTACACGGCGCGTGCAATGGCGTGCAAATGTCTGAAACGTGTCTGGATTTTGCCTCTCTCCACCGCTATATCTCTTTGTGTTTTTTTTTGGCGGGCTTTGGCCCATAGATTCTTCCAAAATTTATCGCATCAGGTAAAAGGTGAGATAAAGAGAGGCAGCAGCTGTGGAATTTGGGCAGCAAACGAGGAGCAGAGCCAGAAAAGGGGGTTTGTCAACGGCTGTACATTGAAAAGGGGACAAAAAGCTCGAAATTAATCACGACAGAACGTAGAGTAAAGGAATATTTTGCTTGCGATGGTCATTTAGGAGAATTGATATACGCATTGTAGAGATTGAGATGTCAATAAAATATATAGGGATTAAATGGATCGACAGAGTGAGAGAGAGAGAGAGAGAGAGATCTTAATGATAGTCCTTGACCCTTTAGAATCTTTCCCACCACTCCTATCCTGTTTTTACACCACATTCCCTTCAATATTTCTCCCAATATTCATACTTCCGTCTCTTTCTCCCGCTATCTACACAATTGCCAAAAATAGATCTCACTCACACGATCACAATCATTCGTAGCAGATGGTGCGGCTACCCTAGAAGTAAGCGACCCGTCGCGCTATCGACACCGGGCGCCGTGGCTTAGTTGGTTAAAGCGCCTGTCTAGTAAACAGGAGATCATGAGTTCGAATCTCGTCGGGGCCTATAAAGTGTGATTACAAAGTTCGTAATTTTTTTCTTTTTCTTATTTTATTTAACTTTGTAATCATTTTTTGTTCCAACAATTTGATTAGCGTCCCGGATGATGTCCCTTATTAGCGACAAAACCCCTGTGCAATGCCACACGAAACCCGTTTAATTCAATTTATTTAGTACTTATGGAACTCATGTGCCCACGGACCTCATGTGCGATGCGATGCGATGTGATGGGGTGTGGTGTGATGTGATGGTGTGTGCTTTAATTGCATTTTATGGTCCCCATACGAGTGGTGTGGCACGACTCTTGTTTAGTTTTCGCCCGTATGGATTACAAAATAAAATTATGTATATTTTGTATTTGGCATTTCGCCGCCGCCGCGTTTCATTTAAAAACCCATTTGTTGGCATTGGCTTTGGCTTTTTGTTGGTTGGTTGATGTTGGTGGGGATGTTGGCTGTGCGGCAAAGCGTGGCGCTTGGCTCACAAATAATTTACATAATAAAGTGCTTAGGCTACCTGAAACCAATAAAAGAAATACACCAACAATAACTTTGCCTAAAACAACACAAAGCCCGGTACGGGCACGGGTACGAGTCGGGTATACCACCGGGCTTTCAAACATAAATAAATTTATGTAAATTAAATAAAAATATTAATTAAATTGTGCTGTGGCGGGTTAAATTACGTCAGTCGTCAGTTCACTCTTCCACTCTCTCTCTCTCTCTCTCTCTCTCAGTAGTGGCGGCCGGCAGTGGCCAGTGATGCCCTGCTCCTCTCCTGTACATTTCGCGAATTCTTTTAAGCTCTTCTCGGGCTGAGCTTTTAATTGCTTTTTAATTGGAACGCGTTTTCGGCTTTGCCCAAACGAAAAGCAGGGAAAGACGGAGGCGACTACGTCGAAGACCGAATGGAAATTACATTGGGGAATTCGAACACGGAGATGTCGACGTATACCCCTATGTGGCCCTCTGTTTGTGTTGTAATGGATCATTTGGTATTCCGCACAGGCCGGCACTGCACGGCGGACTGTCCACAGTCGGTCCCTGGTCCCTGCTCCCCAGTTGCAGGGTGTTATAACAACTTGTATTGCTTTTTGTGTAGTTCAGCGATTTTGGCCTTATTAGTTTCGTTTGATGAGGTCTCTCGTCTGTAATTGAGTTCCCCCCTCCCCTCCTCCTCTTTTGACAGGGGATTGATTGGGGGTGATGGGGTGGTTGGGGGTTTCTCGACTTACCGTTCGAACCACTTGATTCAGTATAGCCGCCTTGTCCGGTTTCGTTGAGGTCATATCCCCACGCTTATTCAGCGTTAGTATCTCCGACAACTGCTCGATATAACCGTTTTCCGCCTCGCGACGCCGCTTCTCATTGTTGCATTTGTTGATTTGTGATTGCGGCTGCAAGGAGACATCAGGATATAGATTAATTAATAAGGGTATTACAAGTTTCGATCTGTTTTGCTGTTCATAATGTCTTCAATCTTTCCATTGGCAGAACTTTGTTAATCTTAATCTTAATTTTAATCCTATTCCCAAATCTTATCGTACAGCTGCACGATTATCTCTCTGCATGTAGTTATCAAGCTATATTTTCAGTTTTAATTTTGATAATGACTCTGACTGTTTAATTCGTTGATTATAATTTTTAAAGCTTGCGAAATTACTATAATAATAAATGAATAATTACTATAATTATAATGGTACCGTCATTGCTATATCTTCTATGAGATGATAGTTTATTTGCTCGTACTTCTGTAGTCAAAGTTCTGCTATTTCTAGAGAGGATCGTGAACACTTACCAAATTAACCTTCGAATCCGTCTTGCGGCGTATCTTCCGGCCTGACGTCGCGGCGTTGGCTGCGCTGCTGGCTGAGATCGGCGACGCCACAGCATTCATTATGGCAGCCGAGCGTTGGAGCGCAGCTGCGATGTTGGCCGTGGCTGCTGCGGCGGCTGCCGCTGCCTTGTTGTGGAGAGAATGATGAGAGTTGAGGTGCTGCTGCTGCTGCTGTTGCTGCTGGTGCTGCTGCTGGTAGAGCAGTGCCTGCTGCTGCTGTTGCTGGTGCAGCTGCTGCTGATGCTGCTGCTGCTGTTGGAGCGAGAGCGAGGCCGCTGTGGAGGCGCCTGCAACGCCCCCGGCACCAGCGCCGCCGCCTCCGCTCGCCGCCGTTGCGCGCTGCAGTGGGTGGGTGCCGGGCGCCAGGCCGTGGTGCAGGCCGCTCAGCAGGCTGCTGCCGCCCCCGGCCGCAGAGAGGGTGACGGCTGCTGTGGCGGCGGCCGGCGAGGAGCGTGGCAGGTTGCACACGGAGATGTTGCTGCTGTTGTATTTGCCGCTGCTGCCTCCGCTGTGGTGGAGGCTACTGCTGCTGCTGCTGCTGCTGCTTGAGGTTGATGTCGTGGGGTTCGCTGTACCTGAGGCCCAATGATCTGGTAAGTCACTTGGGCTAAGCCTGCAAAAAAAGCGCAAATCGAATTTCAAATTAGTGGAAAGTTCTCCAGAATTCGCGGATAGAACGGAAAGAGCTGTAAAGGTTGTTGAATGGACGGACGCACGATGGATGGCCTTGGCTTTGGGGCTTTGCGGCTTTTGTGCCTTCTGCGGCTTGGCCTCGTTCGCTTATCAAAATGCAAAATTCCCATGCCCCTCGCCGCCTTTCCTCTCTTTTATTCTCTGGCTTTTGGGCTAATGTGCTGCCTCAATTACAGTTTATTGCCTAATTAATTTGCATTTGAGGAGCGTGAGAGACAGAGACAGCAATAAAGAGTCAGCGCGGCAGCAATCAGCTGTTTTTCGGGGGTCTCTGCCTTTCTGTGGTTTGTGTCTTGGGGTGGAGCGATAGAGACGGGGGGCTTTGGGTGGCTTAATTGCGCATTAGGAAATCGTTCGAGTGTGATAGTAAACCGATTAGTGCTACCGTATATCACATGGCATTATTATGTAGTATTTATGTGGTATTTTACACATTTTCTTAGTATTCTTACGGAAGTTGCTGGAAAAGTAATGGAAATTATGGAAATTCTGTAATAGAACCGGTATTTTGTCTAGTATTTGTTTGGTAGAATTCTACCCCGGATAGATTGTAGTATTTTCTGCAGAATTCTTCAAGTATTAAGTTACATTTCTGGTATATTCTTTTGGTATAATTAAAGAAACATTCCGTAGATTCCCTCATGGTACTTGGTACTTTCTCCCATCTAAAAATTTCACAGCCAATCACAGTCGTGTTCATTGCTGTGGTTTCCGTTGCCAATCTCAACTATTTCCCCGAGATAGAAGCAGCAGCAGCAGGAATGCTGCTCCTATCTCTGTTCGGAGAGCTTTCGCTCTTTGGAATGTGACATCTTCATTTTCTGGCAGCCACTTCAAAGGATGCTTAAGCTTGTGCCTGGAATACGCATACGCATATGTCCATCCTTCTTCTTTCCTACTATTCCCACTCAACCTTAAGCATTTGTTAGCTGGGATTTGGACAAACACGCTTTGGGGGTTTGGTAGGTGGTGACCCCGACCCAGAGTCATGCCGGAGGGGGTGCTGCCACCGCACCGTTAGTCAAATTAATGTTGTCAGTTTTTGGGACGAACACACAGCCTCGTCGCATAGACCGGAACAGGTCCAGAGAGCAGCACTCCAGTGGATATCATGGTCATTACTCTTGCATGCTTTCTTTCTCTCTCTCTCTCTCTGTCAGGTTTCGGGGTCTCCTTTCATGTCACATTTTATTTGGTTGCTTGATTAATTGCTTGCTTTATTTGCTTAAAGTGTGGAATAAATTGTGGGTTTAGGTTTTTCGAGCGCCACTTGAAAAACTTTGAGGTAAATGCAAATTTGTTGAGAGCAACATTTGGCTGAATATTGCACGAGTATCTGAATAACCGAATGAATGAGCCAGAGAGAGATAGGGAGAGATAGAGAGAACGACTCACTCAACCAGTTGAGCGTGAAACAGAGTCCCAGTCCCAGAGTTCTGTTCTCGAGTCTCAGAGTTCTCTGGAGTTCTGTTGGAGTTCTGCGGAGGAGAGACCACCCGGCGATACAACTTCTGCTTATTCCTCTTCTTTTTTAATTACATTATATGCATAGCATAATGAAGACCCCTCTATTACCCCTTTACCCTTTCCCTTCCCTTTGGGGCTCTGAGAATTGCAAAAAGAAAAAAAGAAATAGTAATTACAGACAAAACTCTGGACATGGCCAGGAGATGTAATCAGCGTCCGACGCTAAGGAGGAGGAGGTGGAGGGATAGATGACGGGCAGTTGGGCAAAATGTGAATGCAATGGGCGCCAAAATGAGTGACGTACAAGCCGCCCGCCGCCCCCCTCTTGCCCTCCCTGACAAGCGATATAATTGCGGGAATTCTCTTGCTTCTGTAGTTTTGAGGGTTGTACCCTCTACTGAAGGGTATAATGTTTTTGGGCAGATGTTGGCAGGGCATGGAATGGGTACTCTATAATTTGTATATAAAATCTTTAACAGCATTGAGCTATAGATATAGCCATGTACGTCTGCCAGGGCATCTTTATATTCGGTTCTTGCCTTTAATTCTAGTTGTTGCTTATTTTGACAGCGCGACACTTAAATGTGGCAGCCTGCTCTGATGATGATGATGATGATAACGATCATCATCATCCTCCTTCAGACTTGAACTGGAATTTTCTTTTGGGTTTTTCTTATGGCTTGTGCCACACAGGGCGTATGATTGACGCGCTTAATTAAGGCACCAGCAGCAGAAGAGCAGAAGCAGAGGAAAAGGAGAGCGTAAATTAATTAAATTACAATTAATGCAGCAAGTCAGTTGACTTTTTGTTGATACTGTTGTTTAGTATTTTTTTTGCTATTTTTTCACTGCTTTTTTGCTGCTTTTTCGCTGCTGTTTTCTGTGGGGCTTATCAATTTGCACTTTGCCGCTTGGGGCCTTTCAATCTCCGTCTCGTTCTGTTTCGCTATTTTCGCAATTTATCGTCATAAGGCAAACAGACAGAGAGAGAGAGAGTGAGCGAAAGAGGGACGCACAGTGTATTTATAGACAAACAGCGAAATATATTCAAAAAGAGAGGGAGCCCCAAAGCAAGAGAGAGAGAGATTCCACTTTCGCCCTGCCTCTTGTTTTGTGGCCAAACAAACATTTCGTCTCTCAAATGGACAATGGAACGCATTTGTTTGATCATCACAGAGAGGGAGAGAGAGGGAAGGGGGAAAAGCGTGGAGCGTGGGGCAGAGAGGTGT
The DNA here is from genome assembly GCA_008121215.1 of Drosophila athabasca. NCBI lineage: Eukaryota > Metazoa > Arthropoda > Insecta > Diptera > Drosophilidae > Drosophila > Drosophila athabasca. The sequence goes on from CM017794.1 coordinate 49,165,597, forward strand.
CCCCCATTGATCTTAATGGGGCATAAAACTGAATCAACGCCAACTTTGCCTTCGGTGCCAAATAATTTATTTCACTTTCTTCTCTCTCGCTCAGGCATTTCCCTCCCTCTCTGTCTCTCGAACCTGAGATTTTCAATGTCGTGGTTTTTGTTTGAGAGAATATTTCTGAGTATTTTCCTGATAATATACTAGATACATATGGTATTTCTATAGGAAGAGCATTCATCTTTGCATCACTTCTAGTCACTTCCATTACCGAGTGTTTTTCTTGATCATAGAATTTATATTTTGCCATTCAAGTACTGAAAATACTTTCCCTATACTATCATCAATCTTATTTCTTGATAGAACGGATCCCCCAACCTTCCAGATCTCGAAATTCCTACTCCTAGCCTGATGAAATAACCAAAACCAAGAGAAGAGAAGGTCATGCCATGAATCACATCTCTTGCGGCCAGCAGAGAGAGAAAGAGCGGGGAGAAGCGAAGAGAATCCAAGTGTGGAGAAAATACTCGTAAATTACTCATTATATTTAATGTTGATTATACGAGTAATGTCATGCAGAGTTTCGGAATTTGTTTTTTCGTTTGTTTTCGCTTATTTTCGTTTATTTTTTGCGGCATTTTGAGCTTTGACTTCCATATACGAGAATGTACGAGAACGTACGAGACCATAAGTAAACCCAGAGAGACAGAGACACATGGATGGGGTGGGGGGAGACCCCTTAGACAAATTGAGTCACGAGTCTCATGATGAAGGCGATTATTATGGTGCTGGATGCTGTGATGCTAAAGATGAGGTGACTGCAATGGAAGCCGCCAGCATTAAATTACTCATACGCACTGTGTGCCAGGGGGAAGGGAGTAGAAGCAACGCTTGAGGGCAAAGTGTACCCAAAATTTAGCTGCTTTTTTGTGTAAGGTCTACGTGATGTTTGGCTCGACACCTCACTTCGAATGAACTTTGATTATGCTTTAAAATGTACCTTAAATACATTCAAGTCTATTGACAATGTAAGTGTAATCAGCATAGAGAATCTATAAGCAGAAAAGACTGACTTCATTTGAAACGAAATCTCTGAAAGAATATCTAAACGTGTACACTGTACAGCATTTCCCACTTTAACAGCAACAAAAACAAGAACAACAACAGTATCGAGTATCCAGCATCCATGCTCTTGCCTGAGAACTGCATCCTCCTCTGCTTGGGGGATTGGAACTGCCTGTTGGCTTGTTGGCCAAAATAAACATGTTGCCAATACGCCAGTCTCAATTAATAGCCAACAACATCGACAATGACAGCGACAACAGGCAACATTTTACCAACCGCCGGTCGAGAGAGGCAAGAAAAAAACCAGCAGACAAATGTGCAATGAAAATGTCAGGGAAAATGTCTGAAAGACAAGCAGAAAACTGCACGGAAAATGGTATAGAAAATGGATGGAGTGGAGGGAGAGCATGGAGGATATGGCAGAGTGGAAATTGAGTATGTTCAAACAGATATTGAGAAGGAAATGAGAGCAAAAGAGGGGACTCCTCCCCCCATCACTGTCAGTGGCAGAGAGAGATACTTTAAGAAGCAATTTCAAAACAATTTGTATCTTCTGCTGCCGCTGCTGCTGTCAAGGTACGGTGAATATTTTTCTAGCAATTAAAAATATATATTGTACAGCCTCAAATGAATATGTTTAGATCATCATCGTTATTGTGTTCTATTAAGTAATCGATGATCTATGGCTTTGCCGGTTCGTAATCATAAGATCCTACTATTATCAAAGACTATAAAATACCAAGTTGTTGCATGAGGGATCAAAACGCTGTTCTAAAGCGGGGTTTTCTATGACGCCCCGTAGATAGAGGGCGCGTGCGGGGTTTCAGTTCTTAGTCGAAGGATAGTCTATGAGGGAATTGTGGTACCAGTACCCCAGTAATCAACATCGAACGAAATATGAAATGGTATTTGTTCCAGCTGCAATCATAACGGCCTCGGTTTAGAAAACACATAAATTGGTGCTCCCGTTTTCACAGAACGTACGATTTTTTTCGTTATTTTCTTGGCATCGTACAGTCTTTTCTATTATTTATTTTCATCGGCGTGACCAATCCCCTGTGGCTTCTATAAGAATCAGCTTCAAGGAATCACCTTCCTTCCTTCTCTGTTTAGAGAACTTCCCTCAGACCTACCCCAACTATATTTGACTTGAACCTCTCTTTTTTCTGCTACTTCTACTACTAGAAATTCACTGTTGTTCCAGTCACTTCCGCTTCTGTCAGCACTACGTATCCTTGACATCAATTTCCGATTGGGCTCTCCCCCCAAACTCAAACACATATTCGTACTTTTATTTTGGTGGCATTTCCATTGGAATTTGAATGACAAATAATACCGAAATGCTGAATCATGGTGACTAAATATCAACCAACAAAAAACAACAACAAAAATATGCGGGTTTTATGTAAGGTTGCGTTTATTTGTGGGGGGATTCCCAGCGGTTGTTAGTAGGTTGTTAAAATGAGAGAGGAATGGAATTTAGAGTCGATTGGGACTTTGTATTATTGATCTTGAAGGGTTCTAAAACGGTTTACTAATTTTTATAATCATCCCTGCCTAAGCCTTGTTTCATTCTGCCTCTCCACTAATTTTAAATGTTATTCTGTTGTAGTTTTTTTGGCGTGTCTTGTCTGAGTTGTCGCCTTAAGCTGACAACTCGCCACAAGTCTCGCCTTATGTGCGGTGCAGCTGTTTAATCAGTGTCTAAAACTAGTCGCAAGTCTAGTCTTCATCTCAGACACAGCCCCATTTACTCAGCTGTGAATGTGAATGAGAGTACGAGTATGAGTATTCGTATGAGTACTCGTATCTGTCTGTGGGGGTAAGCATGCAGTTTTAGCAAACTAATTGTGTGAATAAAACATATGTTCGGGGGTCTCTCTCTCTGTCTCTCTCGTTCTCTCTCTATCTCTCTGTCTCTCTGTGTGCTGTTGGAGAGTGGGTCGGGTCTCTCTCTCTCGCGACGGCAGTCATTGCTGCTACAAATAATAAAGTGGGTCATGGATGAAAGAAAAAGCGTTTTATAAAGTGGGTCATGAATTTTGTTTCACTCACGTTCAAGTGTATTTCGATTGCCGTTCGTCTGACGTTCGTTGTTGTTGTTGTTGTTTTTGTTGCTGTTTGCTGATACTTATTTTTATTTATTTTTATTTTTATATTTCTATATATATATAAATATATATTTTTTGATGTGTTGTCTGTCTATCCGCCATTTGGATATTTGATAAAATTCAATGAATGTATGCTATGATTCAGGTTTTATTTCGCTGTCTATTTCGGGGAAGTGGAAATCGTATAGGTGTTTCTCTCTCTCTCTCTCTATCTCTTGGGATATTTGGTTGACTTTGAATTCGGCATCGTAGATCATAAATATGTTTTATACAATTAAGTTGTTAAAATGTTTTTGGAAGTACCCCTTTTTTTTTGTAGTGATATTTCTTTAGTTATACTTTAAGTTGATAATAATTTTTCGCACTTTATAAATCAGTTTTTCAATCACTTAATTGACATTGATTTATGTGCCGACACATAGTAAATTTATTTTTTATTATGCCGCAAAGAAAGAGCCACCAAAGGCAGCCTCAGAAAGAGACAGCGAGACAGACTCGTGCCATCTGCTACACTTTCACTGACTAATTGCCAACACGACGACAGTTTTCACTTTCCATTCAACGCCCCACCAACGAAAATAGCAACAAAAAACAAACAGCAACAACTAAAGAGTACGAAACGAAAGGCAAACTAATTTGTGGCAATTAAAATGCGCCAGTAATTAACAAATTAGGCATGATTTTTGGACAAGGGAGGAGCGTAGATCTTTCAAAGAATATTTCCTGGAATATTCATATTTTTCTAGATGAAAGAGTTGCCAGTACATTTGCCTTTATAATAACTATAGTTTTCCGCTACTTGCAGAAATCCAATCATCCAATCATAAATTTAATCTAATATTCACTTTGGAGCTCAGGAAAATTGCAAGCATTTGAAAGCCATTTAACGATATCTATAATCATGATTTGATTGGATTCTCAGCAGCACTGCACAATTCCCATAGCAATTTGCACGAGACCACAACGGAGACGACCAACCCAACCCGCAACCCCCAACCCGCAACCGCAATCCCCCCCCTATGGTTACGACTAGAATTAGTATGCCTCTGCTGCTACTACGTCTACTATTATATCAGAACTGTAACTAAATGATTCAATAGACAGTAACTGCAGCAATCTATGGAATGATAACATCTAATGAGAGGCCAGAAGTCTCTCCCCCACTCGCTTTCCGGCACATATCGCTCTCTCTTTCTCTGTCTGACTGCTACACCTGCTGAATGCCGGAATGACTGAATGCCGGAATGACTGAATGCACTTTGCACAGTTGTTGTGTTTGTTTCTGTTTCTGTTTTTGTGTCTAAGTTGTTGGCGCTTTCCGATGTGCCCGATGGGAAATAATGTCAGTGGGTCAGAGTCGTTTTAGCATTTTGTTGCTGTTTTTGTTGTTGCTGTTTCTCTATATGTGTGTGTGTGTGTGTGTGTCTGATATATAGCTTAAGGTTAGCTCATATTCTCGCTGGCTGTCAAAACAGCTGTTCCACACAGAACTGATACTGATGCAGACCCTCTCTAGCCTCTCTAGCCTCTCCTACCCCACACACAAAGCGAATAACTGGGCTAAGGCTAACACTAATGCCAGACCAGAGACCAGACACAAGACTCCAAGAATTCTAATTGTGTGTGGTTTTTTTCGGCTTGCATTGCTGCACGTGTTGCATGACTCGTACTTGTGGCATATAGATGGGGTGCCATTTGTGATAATCCATGCATTTGTATGCACAACTCTGCATCATAAAATATTCATTTTTGTGTGTGTGCTTCGGATGGGATGGATGAATGCCTGGAATGTCCCCAAGATTTATAACACTGAAAATTCTGTGGACAGACAAAAACGGGAACTGTCTAGAGAGTGGGGTTTATTTTTGGGAATTTTTGTAAGAAAGATGTGGCTGACAGTTTGAGGAGTGCTCATGATCCGGTTATCGCAAAACGCAAAAAGTCTTGAATTTACTGTCAAATCGCAAAAGTGCGTGCTTCTGTTTTCGATATTCATAATTTTCTTGTTTTTCTTTTGGTTTAACATCTGAAGGTGACAGAAGAGTCCTCCTCTGCGAAAGAACTTCTTCTCTTTAGAGTCTTTGAAGATGTTTCATGTTTCCTGATCATCTCTTTGGGTGAACCTAAGATACCACTCCCTATAACAGATCTTATAGAGAGATACAATCTTCTTTCCGTAAATGGAACTACAAATCCTGATATATTTAGTTCTCAGATCTTATACATAGAGAGATACAATCTTCTCTCCGTAAATATAACTATAAATCCCAATAGATTTAGTTCTCAGAGTATCCTTCACAACTTTCCTACATTTAGCAATGATATTAAACCCCAAAAAACACTCTCCACTCCCCCTAGAGTAGACAGCCTCAACCAATCTGAGCTTGACTTAGGGATACGCGTACGGCATACGCGTATCTGTCAAATGTATCTACGAATGTACAATATTTCAGGGGAAACCTTCGGCTGTCTTCCAGCTGTGAAGCACACACGCACGCGAAGTCGAGGAGATCTATATACTATATACTACACATAGGAGCTGCTTTATAGTACGATATGTGTGTGCAAACGAGTATGTTTTTAATCTTTGATAAATCTCACGCGTTGATTTCCTCTACCTTGTTCGGATATGCGACGGGGCTTGTCCGTCTTCTTGGCTGCGTTTCAATGCAAAAATTTAATTTATGAGTAAATAAAATTTATATAAAAGCTAACCTTCAAAATGTAGCTGTGGCTGTGGCAGTAGCTGTAGCTGTGGCTGTGGCTGTCGCTGTTTCTGTTTTTGTTTCTGTCGCTGTTGTGGGGTTTGCGCACTTTGCATTTTGTTTACATGTCGCTGACTGGGCGGCAAAGGTGAGCCATGAAGTTCTCTCGATACTCCACACTATATACACACATGATATATGTATACATAATATCGTATATGGTATATAGTATTTCCCTTATTGCGTGCTCTTTTAAATCTCACGGAAAGTTGTGGCATTACTCACCTGTAATCAGAGAGAGAGAGAAGGAAATACGATTAGTGTTATTTGCGTTTCGAGATAGGGCTAGAGGGATTTAAGGCTATAAAGGATTAATATTTATAAGGTTTATACAAGTAAAGAGGATTAAGGCAAGCATTTACCAGGAATGGTATAAGGCTCTGGGGTTCCTTTACTAAAGTTCTAAACTTAAAGAATTCCCAAAGAGTTTTCCATGGAATTCTTAGGTATAATCTCTGGAAATATGTACGTTCCTTAGCAACACCAGAGATTCATTTTAATAAATTCCTCCAATCTCGTTTTCTTGTTAATTTGATAATAGACCCCTTGTTCTCTCTCTTTCGCTACAGTCAGCACCCCTCCCCCCTGCCTTTTCCCCCATTTTTTCTCCTCGAAAAGGACACTTTTTATATTTCAATTACGTGTCCAATATTGTATTTCACTCGATTCTTGGATACGTTCTCCACCTTCCCCATACCCCATCCCATGTACCCCTACAGCCCACACCCATATCCTGTCCCTTCCCTTTCTACACCCTTCGCCTTCGCTTGAGCTACTTTGCTTCTCCAGTTCTCTCTGTGATTCCGTTCTGGTCGTAGGCCTAGTCCTAGTCCTGTAGGCCGTGGGTCTCCTGTATGTTTTTGTCCTTTGGCTTTGGGGCCTGGGGCTGAGGCCGGTGGGGTCGGTGGGGCCGGGGGTGCTTGTGATTTTTCTACCGGATTACAATTGTTTACACACACGACTGAACATTGTCACAGTTTCCACGATGGCAACCATTCTCTCCCTCTCTCTCTCTCTCGCGTTGGCTGCAATTGTTCGTAGTCCTCGTCGTAGTAGTCCCCATACCAATCCATGGTTATCCTGTAACCATGGCATATCCTTTTAAGCCCCACACACACACACACCACACATACACTCGTGTAATTGTGCGTCTTCATGTGACAGGAGCTCTGGCAGCAGAGGGTGGGGGGTAGGGTGTTTATGGGTAGGGGCGACATGGCTCTGCCTCCATTTGTTGTTTGCGCAAAGTATAAGTTTACAACGGCACAAAAACCGCTTTGCATATGCACACTCGTATTTATGTGTGTGTGTGTGTGTGTATCTGTGTATCTATGTGTGCTGCCACTTTGTCTAACATTTCACTTTATATGCCACCCATCCACAGCCCCTCCTTCCCCACCCCTCCATCTACCGCAATTGCCCAGCATTTTGTATGCTTTTCACTTAACAGTCAGAGCTAGCATTTTATTCTATTTTCCCCCCTGTCCCCACTCCCCCTCCCCATCAACCGTTCCCTTCCCCCATCAAACAGAACAGAGAACAGAGCGTACGAGTACGAGTATTTTTCCAGAGTTTTTCCAATTTTCCGCTCATGCGGCTTCCTGCTGTGTCTGTTTGTCTTGTTGACCGATAATGGTTGGGGCATGAGACACGGTGGCACGAGGCAGCCGCCAGCAGGCAGCAGGAGAGCCTTTCCTTCCTGCCATACCACCAACTCCACTCCGTTCCCCTCCCCATTATCAGAGGGGAGTTCTGATCCATGGATATATGTAGTATGCACATATAGATTTTCGTATTGGTTTCACAGTTTCGTTTCTGACATTTGTTTGACTTGATTGCAGTGCTGTGGCAAGTGGCATGTGGCAGGTGCAATAAGTCCAGTTATTGAAGAGCCCTCTCACACATTGTGGCAGGTTCTTTTCGGCTTTAGGGCAGGAAGAACTTTAATAGGGATAAGGAGATGAAGATGGACATGCAGATGGACATGTGGAACGAATGGAGTTCGTTTCAAGGGTGATATCAATATTTAAATATAAGACTTCTAGATTTAAATAAAATAAAAAAAAAGATTATTCCTTCGCACTAACCAAAAGTTTCTTTTGTTTTTACTGTACTACAGTGAGTTCTCCTCTCATTCATTACGATATTCCCTGTCTCGTTTCAACTACAGACTACGACTTCCCTTCCCTTTACTCCACTCTCCTCATCTCCACTCTCCTTCTCCAGCCCTTCAAAAACTTCCATCTCCGCTTCGCCTGTCACAGTTTGACAAGCACTGGCATTGACGCTGTCGCTCAGATTGCAGTCCACTGCGGCTGCCCTCTCTCTCTCTCTCTCTCTCACTCTTCATCTGCTGCTGCTTCTGTAGTTGTTGTTGTTTTTGTTGTTTTTGTTGTTGTCTTCATGCAAATTTAATTAAATGGGTTTTTTTCTCTCACCCGCCGCCACTCTCTTGCCCCTTTGGCTCTCTCTCTGTCTTTACTTCTCTTTAATTCATTCCATTTCTGTTTTTGTTTGTAAGCTGAGCTAAAGATGAGAATCAAAGGGAATGCGGGGGAGGTAGGTATGTGCATATATAGGTTGCACAAGGGAGCAGATAGGAGGGAGCAGAGGGGGAGGGGGAGGTAGAACCATGGTGAGTAATTAAGTTGAACAGAGAAGGCGGCAAAATGCAAAACTTGCATTGGCAAGAGTGCCATTTTTACCATCTCCGGCACTTCAGACTTCAATCTTGCTCCCAATTTCCAGATCTATTTGGAAATTTCTGTAAAATACTCTCTATGGTATTCTTAATTCCCATCTCTAGGCTTCTCTTTTATCAATTTAATATTTAATATCCATCAATCTCCCGACTCTCTCTATATAGTGTTTACCCTCCTTCCCACTTCTTACTTCCGCTCTCAATCCTCTGCTTCAAACTCTTCTCAATCATTCTCTCAATATTCCCAATACCCCTCTTTATATTCTTCTTTAAATTTCATTTAAACGGAACTTTTTTCAATAATTTCAAAAGTTTTTATTTAATTTTTTTTATGATCTGTTTATCAGTCCGTTTTTTACGGACTTACGACAGCAGCAGTTGTATCCGCCCACGCTCTCTCCCTCCCACAACTGCTTCTCTCCAGAGGCACTGCCCACCTTTCGTGATAGACAGACGGACGGACGGACAGACACCCTGTACATAATGTGCCTGGGTTGGCTAGGTCCGTTCGTTCGGTCCGTCCGTCAATGGTAATTCGATATTGCGCCAGGTTTAAAATATTCTCTTTCTCTCTGTGTCTATGGGTGTGTTTAAGTGTGGAACAGTGTGTGTGTGTGTGTAGCTGCCAAATTAATTACAGAGCGCTGCACCAACGCACTGAGCAAAGAGAGAGAGAGAGAGAGAGAGAAGGGAGGGGATACACGGAAAATCTCGGCATACAAACAACAAACAGAGCGCTAACAGAGATTCTTCTTTATTTTTAATACCCTCGGAAACAGGGTAGCACTATTTTAATGAGATGTTTGCAAAGTAGAAAGGCAGGGGATAAAGGATCCTGTAAATACGGGATTAATTCCTGATCTGCATCAACAATTGTCCGTTTTTTTGTTTCTAAGAAAGTTTTTCCTAAGTGTGAAAAATTCTCTTCCTTTTTCAGTGACGAAAAAATAGATAAATTGAAACTACTACAATATCGGTACTCCATATCCTTTAAATCCATAAGAAAAATAAAAAAAATCACAGATTCCAGGGCATCTAAACCTTCGACTCCCGCGATATGGTCTTTCCTTTCTGGTTTTCATCAGTTTTTTGCTTTTGTTTTTGTTGTTTGCAGAGAGCACAGCGCGTCAGAGCAACCAACCAACGCCCCTCCTTTCGAGTACCTTCCCCCTCCGCTCCGCTCCGTTCCCCAACACCAAAAAAGGGCTGCTTTAAACTGGCTCTGGGCTCCGACTACGACTCCGTCTCCAGCTCCCGCTCCCGCTCCCGCTTTCGGCTCTGCGGATCTCTTCGGCACTTCTCCCCTCGAACTTTTGTTTCGAAACTGGATTTACCTGGGCGGATGGATGGATGTTGGATGGATGGTTGGTTGTTGTCTGTGTGCTTGGGTTTGCCCTGCTCTTTAGCTGTAGGTTTGTAGGTCTATTACGGTGCTGCCTCCCCCTCCCTTCGCTGTCGCCGCTTATTTGTTGTTTTAGTTGTTGCTCGGAGCGGAGCTACCTCCGCTTTATTTTCTGTTTTTTTTTTTGGCTCGACGTCCTTTGTTCCCACTGAGAGAGACCTTTTGTCTACCGGTTCTAAAGGCCATCGTCGTCGATCGGAGGCTGAACAGCTTACAATGCCCCAGAGAGAGAGGAAGGCAAGTGAAGGGAGACGAAAGACTTCAAAGGAGCGGGGGGAAATAGTTCCTGATGGAAGCAGCTTGCATTAAGTGTGTCATCGTGGGTTTCAGATAGATTAAATGATAATTCATATAAGTATTTACCAGATTTTATTGTACTCCAAACTATTTCTTACTAGTTTATCGATTTGAATGTATCGCCAATCGACAATCGTCATTGCTCTTCAATTCCCAACTCTGGAAATAAGCTCAACTTTGGTTTTTGGCTTGTAATTTTCTGTAATTCTTTTGGCAGCGGCGTCGCAGCACCCACGCTCTCTGTCGCAAGGGCACTCTGCTGCTGCTCTGCTGCTGCTACTCTCCCCCTATCATCACCATCTACATCTACATCATCATCATCGTAATTTCCAATTACAAATGTCTGACGACGGTACACGACGCCATCATAATTTTTGCTCAAGCTTTAACCGTATCGAAAGCTTAGCTTCAGCTTCAGCTGCGACCATTTTTACCTCTGTTTTTGTTTCGTTTCGTTTCTCTTTGATTCTCTGTACCGCTCTGTTCTGCTCTGTTCTCGATTCTTTTTCGTATCGTTTCATTCTTTTGCAGAGCGCAACACGAAATTAAATGCGCAGTAAATTACGCAATTTTATGCTTCGTTAAGTTCTCAGTGCCGCTATGGCTCTGTCGCAAACGCTGGCTTTCAGATTCGCCATGGCACTGACAGAGAAAGAGAGAGAGAGAGGGAGAGAGAGAGAGGGAAGGGGTGGGGAAACGAATGCAGAAGAAAGTAGCAAAGAAATTCGAGAATGAGGAGGCAAAAGACAGCAACAAGTTTTGACAGATCCTGTGAGCCGTGTGTGTCGTGTTTCCTTATATCCCTCATATGCATATTCATGCACATATTTCTTTAGGGGTAGCTCTGGAACTTGAAAGTTCTGCTGCAGTCCTACCCCAATGCAATGCAGCATAATGCACTCCACGGGAGGAGGAGGAGGAGAAGGAGCAGTAACAGGAGGTGGAGTACCGACGATGAGGCAGCTGCAGAGACTTGCATAACAAATTCTCAATTGTGCAACAGACTCTCTATCTACCCTCTCCCTCTCTCTGCCTCTGCCACTGCCGCTCTCTCTCTTTCTTTTACTCCCTCTTTCATTCGTTATTCCTTTAATGAAAAGTTGTCCGTTTGCTGCTTTGTGCTTTGGCCTGCAGCAATATTGCGGAAATATGTCACCGCTACGCTGCTGCTGCCGCTGCAACTGCTTCTGTGGTAGTGCGAATACCCTGTACGATTGGAATGAAAGAGTATATGGAATATTTGAGGATAGATGGCAGAGGCAACGAATTCGGGATCTACTAGAGCTGAGAGACCTTAGAAGCTAAAGGAATCAACGCTGGTCCTCCACAATTTAATAGATATGACTATAATCCACCCATTCCATCATTAACCATATCGATGGGTATAATAGTTTAGTCAGAAAATGGAAAACGAGTATCAATGCAATCGAAATTCTCTGTTGAAGTGTTCCCTGCTTTTTATTTTCATTCTGAATCCTTTTTATCGACCTTTTGGGTATCCCTTAGTCGTCTCTATTCTTTTATTTCTAGTTTTGCGGGGAGTTTGGGGGGAGCTGCTGTTTTGAAGTTGAAGTTTGCATCTTCGTACTGCCTTTGGGTTGGCCGAGGTTATGTTCACTCATACACTCTCCAACACTCACACTCACTCTCCAACACTCACTCACACTCTCCTACAAACACATAAAAGCCTGTCACGCATAGTGTAATTTCATGTGACGTAAATGCAAAAATATGTTAAAACTTTGCCAAGATGAAAATGCGGTCGGAAATGGAGCGGGCGAGAGCGGGATAGAGAGTGTGTGGGGGGTGGGGTAGGGGATTGTGCGAATGTGTGCATTGGAATGACATCCTGGACAGATTGATGGACAGTACGTGTACGTGTGTGTGTGTGTGTGTTGTGCGAGGACGGACCCTTGATGTGGTATCGAGAGAGCCTGAAGAGCCCGAGCCCGAGCTCGAACCCGCACCGAAGGGGTTGTGGCACACAGGCAAAAACTTCATCATGAAAATGTCAAGGAACTGTCAAGTCCCGTTGCAGCTTCATGGAAATCGAATTTGTTTGGTTTCGGATTTGACAGCATTTTGCGGGGGCAAATGTGTTCGAAATGTGTTAAATGCTCAATAAATAAATTGGAATAAATCTTTGAAACAAGATAAACAGATTCAAAGTCGTTAAATAAAGTTAAATCTCAACTTGACGAAAGATAATAAATCATTGAAATGGATTTTTTGTGTCATTTTAATAGCAAAAAACTATTATTGCACTATTATTTTGAAGGAATTATTCACTTAGGTACACTGACATAACTTAACGAAACTGGACGAAGCTTAGAAAAAGAACAATGAAGACCCATTGTACGTGATATAACCTATAAATCAGCTTTAAACTAGTTTTGCTTCAGCAAAAAACTTAACGAATCTTAACGAAACTCAACGAAACTAGTCAAATGTATCAACCAACACATAAAGTTTGGCTATAACTTTCTCCAAGACTTTTATGACACTCAAATCCACTTAACGAAACTGTTAGAAGCCAAATTAAATTGTTAAAACTCAACGAAAGCCATCAAAATATTTAATGCCACCACAGATCCATAACGGAGTATAAACAAAAGAGACTAATCTCAGCCAGACCATAAATCAAAACACCTAACGAAGCTTAACGAAGACTCTAATAAAAACCATTAGACGCGCACGCAAAGAGTCGTAGTCGTCGACGTCCAACAAACCAGATAATAATCGTAAATTTCCAGCTTCTGAATGCTCTCCACCGAAAGACCGCAAGACCACAAGACCACAAAAAAAAGAACAGAGGAGAAGTAGAGAGAAGATTACTTCCCATCAAAGTAAAAAAAAGATGAATCCATCCACAGAAATCCATGCCATGTGATTCTACAACGACCCATAGAAACGGTTGCTGCTGCTGCCTCCAAGCCTCCCCCCCAACCCGCAACCATTATGCAAATTGGCCACGAAACGACGTAAACTACATGTTAAAACTTATCATCGCTGACATCGGGCCACACAGCATTTAGCCAAATAATAAACTGGAGTGCCCTTAGGGGCAACCCACCAGAGAGGGAGGGGGGGATTAGGGGGCAACATGAAGCGTGGGAAGCGCATTAACAGAGGTGGGAATCCTCAAACAATACTCTTAATACTCGTGCTCATGCAGCAGGCAGCAGGAGGCTCTCCAATGAACAACAACAAACAATGTGAAATCGCACACACACACACCACAAGTTGCATGTTTCAAATTTGTCATCCGCCCCGCCCTCCTGCTGCCTGCCTGCCTGCCCCACTGCCACTTACAATTACTCGCGTACAGTTATCATAATGATGGAGGGAAAATATACGATACATATACATCTACATCTACATGCACACATCTACATGTACATCTATAGCATATATACGCGTAAAACGAAAGATGAAAATTTAACGGCAGTGAACGGTGAATTATACTGCAAATTGTATGGACTGTACAGCAGTAAAACCAAGTGGAAAATTAAGCATCAAATAAAAAGCTGATTGCCATGGCAATTGTTGTGAAAAGCCAAAGAGAAACGACGACACGAATTGCAGGTGGGAAAACATAAATAAACAGGGGGAAAACTCATTGAAGTTGGCAAGTAATTGATGATTCGATACTAAGGGAAACAGGAGATATAAAATATGGTAGATATACCAGATATTTGCAGACAAAAAACTGCAATTCCTTATAGCCAACACTCTCCCCCCCTGCACAAACATTTCACTAATTGCAAACACGCTTCTGAAATTATTTTCCTTTTGCTTTCTCCCCAAAGAACAAACATTCTCGATTGTACTATATATACATATATATACGAAATCGGCTGGCTCTCGTTCTATATAGTACAGGAACTGTTGAGCACAGAACTGGGAGGAGGCTACAGCAGTACAGAGGGGGGAGGGCTTATCGCACAGGCCAACCACAAAAGTCGAAGTCAGGCAAAGGTCTCTGCTATTTATAAACGTTTCTCTCTCTCTCTTTCTCTCTCGCTCTCTCTCGTTAAAAAGCGCATGAAAAACAAGAACAAATACGCGAGAAAAAAATGCCATTTCGAGTGGTGGTGGGCCATTTATTGGATGTGTGGAGCAAGAACAAATATTTCACTAACGGACTTTACAACTCTTAAATGTCATATGAAAATATATTCCTCTATCTTTGTGCTGTGTGTGTGTGGTGTGTGTGGGGGGCAATGAACCTTCGTTGGGCCGGTGGGTTCTATGACTAAGACTCTCGATTGTGCCTCATTGGCAAATATTTGCATTGGAGTCGCACGCCTCCTACACAAAACATAATATATATGAACCATAAAGAAAGGCTAGAGTCAAAGGCCGAAGATTGAGATACACTTTGCGGCTTAGTTCGAGCGGATACCAGGCAACCGATGAGCGCTACTGCATGGCGCGTAACAGGAAATGGATAGATATAAGGGGCATGTGATATAGTGGGCTGTTTCAGAGTAGTTGAAACCCTCTTCTCTCTTCCATTGTACCCTGCCTTCTGGTTAGGGTATCATAAAACCGAAACAAACTGAAATATCTTTCAACAAATATGCAATAAGGAAATACTTCATAGCTTTTTGGGGTTAACCCCATTACCATTCCCTGGCCAAGTCACGCACCGAAAAACAAGCGAACAAAACGACCGAATCTTGGCCAAATGTTTATGTGGTTCCTCCTCCTTCTCCTCCTTTGCCTGCCTTATAACTTTGTGCCAAATAACAGAAACCATTTACATATATCCCCGAATATGTATGCATGTGCCCTTCCCTTGCATATTGCAACCGATTTAACCAATTTCTGTATCAAATGCACACAAATATTTCCCCTGGTCAAGTCGTTGGGATAATTAAATGGCTCGTAAAATGGATATCTGTTGTGCGGTTTTCCAGGAAAAGCGTATACGATGGTTATATCTTCTTTTTCATTTTAGCTAGAAACCGAAATGCATTGCAGGGAAATTGCCCATAAAAAAAAGGGAGGGAGGGAGAGAGAGGGCGAGCGCGAGGGAGAGGTGTGTGAGAATATAGCCCAATAAAAGTGGATGAAAATAAAAGCAAAGAGGCAGCCAGCCAGTCAGCGAAAGTGGTTTTAGAATGAGAAAATTTTTCCAATAAAAAGTAGCCACAAATTGCAATACAAATAGGGTTTACGATGCTATAAGGGTTCTCCAGAAATATTGAAAGATTTTTAGGGTCTGTAAAGGTCTACTCGTAAGTGCTGAAACCCTGCTGATTAATATCCCCCACCCACACACACAAAAAATCATCATCCACACACAGACACAGGCACAGCCACAGACACAGACAAACCATCGATCTCTCAACCATTTGGTGCTGTCGCCCACTCGCCCACAATATAATCCACAGAACAACATTTACATCGTCCATTACGGCAGAAATAAAAGCAAAAGAATTAATCTGTTGTGTAAATATGCTGCACGTACTTCGCCCACACACAAACACACACAAGAAATGGGGCAAGGGGCACTGGAGGGGGAAACCTACAGGCCCACAGTCCAAACATTACTTTGGGGACAAACAATTTTCTTAATGCCCAGAAAAACACAGCAAAATCAAAATCAAACCCAAAGACGCAGAACAGAGGCCCAAGACGGTGAAGGGGGGAAAGGGGGAGTAAGAGGGGGGAAAATGTCTTCTATGACCGCAATTAATTTTCATTACAAGGCAATAAGCAAAATTAAACACGAATCAAGCAGACAATCGACCAGAAAGTAGGGACTTACACGTAGAGCCTTCACCAGAGAGGGTTCTCCTTTTGGGTTTTTTTTTTGGGGGGTGTCAGAGGTCAGACAACGTGTTGACATCCACAATTTATGCGAAATTTGTGATTTATTTGGGGACTGCATTTCAGAGTTTCAGAGAGAAAGGAGTAACGGGTAAATCCTTTAATAAATCTTTAAAATTCTCATAAATTTCCCAAGATATTTATTTTTTACTTGAGAGTTTTGGAGATTACTTGATTACTTCTTAAAGAATTATTTGGGGACTTATCATCATTATTCTATGGGTTGCCATGGCTACTCTCCTGTGGTTCCCCTTCCTGTAGATCTTTCCAGTAAAATCATTAAATTTTCTTACCTGCAAAGAGAAAAAGGTAATAAATTGCATTAGTTCAAAGTTTAAACATTCAGAGACTCTCATAAATTCCTAGCTAATCATCCGCATACTATAATTAACTAATTTGACAACAGATGACTCAGAGGCCACTCGACTCAAGGGAGAGTCTGTCTGTCTCTCTGTCTTTCTGTCTGTCTGTCGTGGGCTGTGAAGTGCGTGGCAGTGGCAAATGATTTATCTTTTGGCCATCAGCGTATGTGCTGCTGCTGGCTGATGTTTTTATTGCCTTTTTTTTCTGAGTTGTTGGATGGCCAACACACATGATGATGAAAAAAAAATACCCAACTTTCAAGCCGAAAAATAAATAAAAAATAAATACTCGCACTTCTCTCTATCTCTCACTGTCGTGACGAATCCCTCTTGCTAGTCTTTTTTTCTGTTTTTGCGTGTGATGAAAATAGATTTAATCGTGAGAACGTCTTTCTACCCCTCTCTCTCTGTTTGACAAACATTTATTTATATAAAAAATAATAATTCTCTTGCTAGAATTTGCCCAAATCAAACTTTTGCTACTCCCAAGATCTGAGACTTTTGTAGTCCCCAAATTCCGCTCTTTGGGATGTGATCTCTGTGTTCTCTGCCATATAAGTTCGATCACTTCCAATTGCAGAAATATGTACAGTGTACATGGTATAGCCATAGATTCGTGATGTGATGGCACAGATGTTTACTTGTCGATAGCCAATTTCCACAAATTAATCCCCCAATAAATTGGCCAGCCAATGGAACGTTCTTTAACGGGAGACAGACAGACAACTGGTTCGGGTTCTGGTTCGATGGGGGCTTTGCTTTGCCTTTGCTTTGCCTTTTTGATAATCTGAAAAGCTGTCGCGTCATGCAATCAAATTGAAAGATTGAAAAGAGCCCCGCGCGAATGACAGTTCTCTCTGAAGAGAAAAGCGGAAGAAAGGTGTCAATGCCAATGAACCGCAGCAGAATGAAGTTATCTCTCTCAGGTTCTCTCTCTCTTTCTATCGCCAGAGTTCAATCGAGTTGAACGGCAGCGGAACTCCAGGGGGCACGTGTTGAATGTCGGGGAGTAGTTCTAATCAATTGATTAGATACGAGTAAAGGCCTACACAAAGAACACTGCTCTCTCGCTCTCGCTCTCTCTTTCTTCTCACTCACACACGCGAATATCCACGGGAGTTCAAATCAATTAGAATAAAAGTCATAAAAGGATTTTCGGTTAATGTCCTGCTAACGAACGAACGTTCGAGGTTCACTGAACTTTTGCTCAGTGAAGAAAAAAAAAAAAAGGCTAATGAAAAGGAAATAGCAGCGGCAGCGGCAGCAGTGGCAGCAGCGTTTCCGTCGTAGGCCACGTAAACGCGTAAATGTCCAAAACATGCCCACATTTTATTCGAAATGCGTAGAGGCGTAGAGGAGGAGGAGGAGCACCAGTACCAGCTCCAGCTCCTACGTTAAGGCTGGGTTATAAAAATAGTTCAAGCTATGGGGCTGACGTCATTCCGGGGGCGCTCTACGAGGAAGTGCCTTCGGGAGGGTAGCCAAAGCCAAGCCAAGCCAAGCCAAGCCATTGACTTGTTCTGACTGTTCGGACTGGTTTTTAGTTGGCCAACTCTCTTGGTGCTCTGCTGCTCTGGTGCTCGATTCGCTTTAATTATCATCGTGTTGTGCGTGTCGTATGGCGTTGCTTTTCTCTCTGAATGGAAAAATCGATGGCTTATTGGGTTCCTTATTGGTTTCCCTCTTTTGTTAAATAAGAATCGGCGATGATTATAGTTGATAACCGCCATTAATCGATAGATAACTCTACTAATTTGATTAATAATCGTTAACATGTTCCATACATTTGATAGATCTCTCCCTGCGCCCAAAACCAAAACATAATCCTTCAACCTACATGTCATAGTCCTGCCCCTGCCCCCTTCCTTGGAGGTTCCCCTCTGTTTGTTCTCTCTGCACAAAAAAGCCCTTGCTGGCTACAATAAATCAAGACTATGCCACCATCTCTGCCTCCATCTGCGTGCCCCATGGTTCGTGTCACCATCCATCCATCCATCTAATTCTTCCCGGCTCTCGGATATGGCGGCCATGTGTCCCATTTGCTTTGATTTCTATTTGGCAACGCGGTGATTTAATAAATTGTTCATTTATCACTCACATGTGAGCAACGTTTCATCACACACACACACACACACACACACTCTCCTCCATTCTGCTTGCCCCCGCTTTTCCTTTTCCTTTTCCCACGCTATAGCTTTAGCTCTCTTCTGTGGCGTTAAATTTGATATTTTGTTTGCTTTTCATTGCGTTTGTCTCGCTTTGATAATTGTGTAATTATGATTACGCGTGTCCAGGCCATTACAGCAGGACACATACACACACACACACAAAGACAGGACATATGTATAGCTTGTCCTCTCATGTGACGGACAATTGAGTCGAGGACGGAAAGCGATTAAGGGTTTCGGCTTCAATTGGGGCGGAAAGGCAAACGATAGGGAGACAGAGAGAGCTGACAGGATAAACTGAACGAAAGATTACCATAAGTGAACGGACACAGGTGTTTCGAATGTCATGAATAAGAGACCATTCGGTTCGCGTGCTTAGGAAAGCCTTTTGTGGGAGGTCTGTAACTTCTTCTGTTAGTCTTAGATCTTTCTCTGAACTGAAGACCTCTACTTCTATGACAATTCTGTCCAATAAACTAGAAGTGTGCCATCTCTGTGGGCAGACTAATCCTAGAGCCTAGTTTATTGCCTGCTTTTAGGCGTTGCGACTGGCTCAAGGTTTTTTGGGGAGAGATTTGTTGGGGAGGAGCAGTAGCGTGTTCTCCCTTAAAGAATGTCGGAATATTTTATGGGAATTCCATAAAGAATGTTCTCTAGTAAGAAATATACCACTAAAAGGCAGTGCGGTATCTAATATTCTTTCAAATTAATTGTAAAATATTTATTAACATAATTAAATGAAAAAACCGAGGCATACCCCGTAAAAAGAGAGGTATCAGAGAGGTATGTTAGGTATCTAAACAAGTATGATTTACCCCTAAAAACAGGCTCCTTTTGGAAAGGTTAGTTTCAGCGGTCAGTGCTCTCGCTCTCTCTGTCTCTCTCTCTCTCGCTGTCCTTCGATATCTTCCTTTTTGGTTTGTTTTTGTTTTTTGCCTTTTGGTTTGGCAATTGTTTATTGTTTTGTCGTTTTGTTTTCTTTGCGTTTGTTGTTGCTTTCTTTATGGTTTTGTTGTTTTAATATTAACCCACTTCAAAAAAGTCTCGCACACGCATTTTATTTGCATACATTTTCTGCTCTCCCGCTACCGCTCTCTCCCGCTCTCTCCCGCTCTCTCTCTCTCTTCATCTCCCACACACACTCTTGCATCTCTCTCTCTCTTTCACACTCCTTGCGATAGTGCGTTAAAAGCTTTTGTTCGGTTTCAGTTGTCGCTGTTTTTGTTTTTGTTTTTGTTTTTGTGCCATTTGTTCTTATTTATTTTGTTGTATTACTTTTGTTTTTCTGTGCTCTTTTTCTCCGTTTCGTTTCGTTTCTGCTGCGGCTGCCGCTGCCGCTGCTTCTCCTCCTCCCCCACCTTCTCCTTCTGCTTCTTCGGGCTTTTGCCTTTAGCTCTGCGTCTTACGTATGCAGGCGCTGGCTTCGCTGCTGCTGCCGCTGCTGCCTCTGCTGCCGTTTTGTATCTTGATTTTGGTTTCAACGGTGAATGAACTCAGGACCTGCGGACATTCAACTGCGTCCCAAAAAGCGTTTCGATTTTTGTTGCTGTTCTTAATGCTGCGTAACACATTTTCATTGCTCTTTTCTCAACACCAGTTTGATACCCTGTAATCGCCAAGCGACATGCGCACAAAGAAAGGTGAAGATCAGAGGCTCTGGGAAACATCATTTCCATTAGGTCCCAGAAAATGAAAGATTTCTTATAAATTTCAATCAATTATAGAAATATCTATGGGGTATTCAATTCTACAGATATTTGGCTGATATTTAATATATATTGAAACATAATAATTATCTAAATAAAATGCATCCAAATTGATTCAAAATTACAATCCAAATAGGGCAGAAATTTTCCCTATTAGCCGACAGCTGGTTTCCCTTTCATTTCTTCTTTTCTCTTTCAATCTCTTTCAATCAAAAAATTCCCTTTAGAGTTTATAGGGTAACCCCATAGTCTTAACACCCCACCACCCCTACCATACCCCCATCATAACTGTTCTTTTTATTGGCTGAAAATTGCAAATTCTGGTAGCTTTTAGCCGCAGAGCAGCGGCTGTCAAACAATAATTTGATATTTTTTGTGTATTGTTTTTGTTTGTTTTTTCTGTGCGTCAAATTAAATGAAAATTTGTGGTCGACTTTCAGGGGGCCTCTTGGCGGGGGGGCGGTGGAAAAACGTTGATGGAAAGTTAATTGACTATGGAAATTTCTGCTTTGGCTATGGGGATTGTATTGTAGGCTAAACAAAAGGATTCTTTGATGGAAAAAGTTAACTAAACAGGATCAAAAGGCAGCCAGACTGCCTGCCCGCCCGCCTAAGTGCCTTTCCATTTCGAAATCTAATCAGAGAACCCAAATAAATAGATTCACAAATTTAATCTCTAAAAATAATTTCCAATTGATCCCCCGAAAAAAAATTCGATTTGGAATTCAATTGAATTTAAATCTTTCCATACACAGAATCCCATGCATGTCCCGCCCCATACTCCTGTGCTGCGAGGACCTTTCCTAGAAAAAACTTGAGCATTCATTCCTCTGGCACACACACACACACACACACACTCTTTTGACCAACTGCAAAATAAAAAGGTTAGCAACGTTTCGGAAATTTCGGAGCAGCTGCCTCTCGTTAGGCTCTGTGTCACCCACACGCCCTCCCAAAAAGAGGGGGGGTGTGGGAGGTAGGGGAACGGTATACAAAATTCAAGTTCAACGAATTCTACGTTTGGGTAAATAACCTCACAGTCGGGCGAAGTCGTCTTCGTCTGCTGTCGGGCGCGACAACACCCCAAAAAAGCAGAGCAGAGCAGAGCAGCAAAGCCAGAGCCGGTGCCGGAGCCAAGTCCCCGGCATATGACATCCTCGTCGACGAATCCGAAGCGCAAAAATTCACGCCCAAAAATCTGCCCAAGCAAAAAGGAAAAGCGAAACGTGTGTGCGAGAGAAGAGAAAACGTCAAGAGCGAGAGAGAGAGCGACAGGCGGCAGTCAGCCCCAAATAACCTTGAACTTGACGAGGCGGCTGCGAAAGGCTCCTCCATCGAAAACATAACACAAGAGGAACCAGCAGCCGCCAGAGGAAAAGAGAAGGAAAGCCACACCACAGCAGAGGGGGGAAAAAAGAAAGGAAAATGTACACAGGGCTTGGGCTTGGGCTTGGGCCTTGCGTTTGCGTTTGCAACAAAGTGATTTTTCCCTTTATGCTAATTTCTTGTCTGGGGCGGGGGAAAAGGCTTAAGCCAGCGCCTTTTTTAAGGGAAATTACACACGTACTTGAATCGTTTAGTTTATTTGATAATGGAATATTATATTGCATTCAAAATGGGGGCGACAGCAACAGCTGAACGACAAAATTGATGGCCAAAAACACACACAAAACACAACTGTACCTCAAGAAGAGAAAATGGACTGTTGGAAAAGAGTTTATAACTTGATTACAAGCTTAGGGAATGCATGGAAAGGTAGGCAATAGAAAGGTATCACAGAAATACCAGATTACATATGGAATAGCCTTATAAATGGTAGAAATAGCATTTAAAGACATATTTTGGTGCCAACTGTACTTGGAAATATGAAAGAAGTTACTAAATGAAGGAAGAGTGGTTTAATTCTGATGCACAAACATAAATTCCACTTAGATAAACCACCAGAATTATCAATATCAATTAAAATCTAAGGAAATCATAACTGTACAGATTATAGAGCATAACTAACCTTTTCAGCACAACTGTACCTGAACAAATACGTAAGTTTTGGCTAGAGAAGAAAATCTTCTGAATCCACCAAGATTTTCGATTCTATTTTAATAGAATTAAGTATTTAAGATACCTCTTTCTCCATTAGAACCTTCTAAATCACCACTGTATAGCTTATAGAGCATAACTAACCTTTTCAGCACAACTGTACTTGAACAATCATGTAATTCTTGGCTAGAGAAGATAATTTTTGATTCTTTTTTAATAGAACTAAGTATTTTAGATATCTCTTTCTCTATTCGAACCTTCTAAGAACTCAATTCACTTGCTTCATTGCCGTTCCACGAAGCATAGCATATCGTGGCCTGACTTTGCTTTCTGCACTGCAATCCCCATTGGAGTTTTTTTCTTTGCAAAATTAATAACTTTTAGGTTCAAGCTAACGGTTCTAGCGCCACAGTGGAGGAAGTGGGCGGTGGTGGGGGGTATTCTCAGTGGATGCTAATAACATAGTGGTATACACAGCATTCGCTGTGCCATGAACATGACACACACTCATGCCACATACAACATTAATTAGTTTTTGTCTAATTACAGCCAACGAGCAGCGGCAGTGGCTGTGGCAGTGGCAGCATCATCAGACTATACAGCTACAATCCAGCAGATACAAAGATACAAAGATACAGCCACGAGAGCATCCCAGAGAGTGCATTGCTGTTGCATTGCATTGCAGTTATGTTTTAATGCCATTTGTCGCCAAAGAACAAGTCGAAGGCGGATGGAAAGGGGCGGATGGCTGTGGCTGGGGTGCATGATTGTGGCTTACTGTTAAGTCGCGCACTGTACTGTACATATCCGAGAGATGGCTGCAAAAACTCGTTCGCTAATGGCCTGTCAAGGCAAGAGGCGTCGTCATGGCTCAGACTGCGTTTTGGTCTGGGGGAAATACTCAACATAATCTCTGAATCAAGTTAGAAAAAAAAACAACTGAATGAGTTGGCTTAAGGCTGAAGATTGAGGTTAATATTGGCTTAATCGATAGCATCAGTAATCGAACTATTATCGATAAGAACAGTTCTAAAACTCTTCTATAGATTCCTCATGCCATCTCCCAATCATTCCACTTCCTTCCATAACCATTTCTTTTGACATTTTTCAACTCTTTTTAGCCTCTCTTTTACCAAATGTCAAAACTGTCAATGTCATCAAAAAGTAAAAACAACCAAACATTTCCCATCAGCAAGCAAATTTCCAGCAAAAAAGACAACAAAAAAGTATGTGTAAAAAAAAGGCCCTCAAAATAACATAAATGTAGGTAATGTAGGTGTTGTTGTTAATTTAATTTTATGACATGACAGCTGCAACAAAAACAAAACGTTAGATGTACAGTCTGTCAAATGGCAGAAGAAACAACAACAATAAAAACTGGTCGATAAGGCGGCCCGACTCGGCCTGGCCCTAACAAACTAACTAACAAAAAACATACAAACTAAAGAGCCATAAGAGGCGGCCCCCAAGGCGAGGCGAGGCGGGGCGAGGGGGAGGGCCTAGAGGCTCATAGTCCAAGTCCGTCAGACGCGAGAAACTTTAGCGGCTTCTAACGGTAAATATGAATATGAGAGAGGAGCGAGCGAGAGAGCGAAACAGAAATGCAAACATGCATGAACGTGCACGTAACACACACACACAATGGCTCTACACACTCGTATGTGTATGCGTGTGTGCATGAGTGTGTATTGTGGCAAGTGCAGTCGCAAAGTAGGCGCGTCTCTCTCTTGTTTTTAGCCTTGTTCAACAGCAGCAACAACAACCAGTTAACAACAAAAGCTTTAACAACACACCAAACTTCAGCAACAAATGCAACAAAAGAGTCAAAGATGTTTGGCTACAAAGATTTTGATACCCTGGAAAATAGTAGTTTTCTATGGTAGGTATGGGATATAGCCAAAAGATTTGGTTTATCTTTGGTTGGGAGATGTAAATAACCATCAAAATAGTGCTTTGAACTTATAAATGGAATATCTTTAAGAAGAGCGAAGTTTTATCCAGAACAACTTGTATTTCGAGCGATGGTTTCTATGGCAGCTATAAGATATGGCGAAACGATCTGTATAGCAACGACTTCTGCACTGTGTTAAGCAATACGAAAGATCTATAGATAGATCTATAGCTATAGTTATCTATGGGACAACTTCTCATAGAAAAATACACTCAAAACAGCCTCCAAAATACTTCCTTCTTTTACCCTACCAAAAATCTGACTAAAAACCATAAATACCTCCCCTCTCTTTCTCTCTTTACAGGGTACCCACAAAGCAACAAAAACAACAACAAACCGTTTGCATTCCTGACCTACTCTGCAACTTTACATTGACTTCAAACGGCCTGGCCTGGTGGCACCCTCCCGCTGCCACCGCCTCCCGCCTGCCTCTCTGCTGTTGCAGACGTTATTCAGCATTCAGCATAGAAATGGGTGGCGTGGCGACTACTCCAAAACGAGTTGGGAGGGGTTAAAGGATATGGCCAACAAGCAAGGTACAGCAGCAGCAACAACCTGGTTGGCCATAAAAAAAGTTGTATTTTTTACCTCCAAAAGTAGTTAAACTTCAAAAGCCGACAAACGTGGAAGAAGCAGAAGCAGAGAAGCAGAAGCAAAAGCAGTTGAAGGAGAGCGAAGGAGAGGAGAGGCGAGGGGAGGTGGAAGAAAATGCATGGCATGAAAACGAGTTTTCACTACTTTTGCCTATTTTACAGCACCAAAAACAACAACAACAACAGCAATAACAATAACAACAAAGCCCCCAATTGAGAGATGGAGACGACCGAGCGTAGACGTAGATGCCACATCAAGGCATGCAACACACAAGGCAGGCACCAGGCACCAAGCAGGCACATTGCAAGCCGATGACGTGCGCACAGTGGTTGTTGGGGGATTTGCATTGGAAATAGTCAGTGAGATGTTACATAACAGCTGACGAATATAATACAATACTTTTCGTATATGCATATGAGGGGAAATTTATGATCATAAATCAATGGAAATGACAGAGAGTCTTTGAAATATGAATAATTTGATTAATAAATGCATTTTTGTAGAAGAAAACCTTTTTCAGACTGTGGGAATATACAAGAGTTTCAATCTTTTCTCAAATGAAAAATATAATTTTTCAGAAATTTCATTGAAAATCCTAAGAAATAGTTTCCTTCATTAAAAATATCCTAATAAATCCAAATATTATACAATTTTTTGAATATTTTGATTACTAAATGAATTTTGTTGAAGAAAATCCTGGAATATAGGAACATTTCTCTATTTTCCCTCAAAAGAATTGAATTAGATTGAAATTTCTAAGAAATAGCATACGAAAAGGAACTTCCTTCTTGAAAAATATCTTGGAATTTAAGCTTTATACAAAAATTTGAATATTTTGATTGATAAATTTATTTTTGTAGAAGAAAAACCTCTTAAAAAGGTTATAAAATCAAGGAAATCCAGACTTAGTAGGGGAATATAGGAACATTTCTGTAAATATCCTTAATTTCTTTGAAATACCCTACGAATCGAGATTTCCTTGCAAAAAAATATCCCTAAAATTCCGTAACGGACTTTTGCTAACCTCAATTTAATCTCATATTTTCCTCAAGTCAAAAAATGCAACCGTGTAATTTCGTTCCACTGTTTCCGTGTCTGGTTTGGCAGCTTTTCTCAGGTTTTTGTTGATTTTTGCCGGAGACGACGCATGAAGGCAGGCAAGTCAGTCAGTCAGGCAGGCCTCTCTTCTAATCCAGTTTTGATGCTACTCCGCCAACCCCCTAATCCCACAACCCCCCCCCATGCCACTGTAACGCAAACAAGTTTACAGCTACACGAGAAACCCGGGGAGCGCAAAGTGGGTGGGGGTGGGGTACAAAAAAATGCAACTCCAACAACATGTTGCAAGTGCAAAGGCAACGCGCGCGCGATGGTCACGTTGCAATGTTAGACACGACACACAGCCGACGACCGACTCCCCGCCGTCCGATCCTCTCCTCTCCCACTCTGGTTCCACCTCTTGTAATTTGTCTCAAACACACAGCTATTTTCTCCACCCTCCCCTGCACCCCCTCTCTCTAGCACTCTTTTTTATAGCTGCCTCTCCTTCTTGACTTTGTTTTTGTTGTCGTTTTTTTCTGTTTTTTTTTTTGTAGGTGCAGACCTGCCCCTGGCAGCAATGCAGACGCGACGGCCTATTACCACACAACCAGTTGGGCGGCTTGTTTTTCTTTTTTTTGTCCCACTGTTCCGGCAATGGCAACGGCAGCGGCAGCGGCAGCCGTGGAGGCGGAGTTGCAATTTGCCGTTAGTCGGCTCTCTCTGTGTGTGTCTGTGTGTGTGTGTGTGTGTGTGTGCCAATGTCGTTTATAATGAAGTTTCCTGTCGATAAAAGCTAAACTTCAAAAGCTCTTTGGGGGCCGCCTTGCTGCTGCCTCTCCTTCCTCTTTTTTCTTTGCTGCATGTTGCATAAAGTTGAAGGTGGCTTTAATGAAGGCCCAATAAAAAGTTATTGGAGGCTTTAACCATTCATTAGGCAAAAAGATCGCGCTCTCTCTCTCTCTGTTAAAGATTCTCTCGCATTATTTATGTTCCACACATTCCACAAAGTGCAGCAGCAGCAACAGCCTTCCCCCCAGAATGACAACAGCAACCACGTGACGTAATAGGCAGCCAAACAAGACCGCAACAAAATACAAAAAAAAAGAAGAGCACCAGCACACAGCACAGCGAATGAGCAGCTGAGGAGAGCGGAGAGAGAGAGAGAGAGAAGAAAACGTCGCGACCAGAGGCAGACAAACAAATTATTTTCAAATTGTAGCAAGAGATCAATGCAAAGAGATAAGAAAGTCAGAGAGACAGCGAGAGAGAGAGAGGAGCAGCAGTGCAGGCAGGAAATGAACACGAAA
This sequence comes from Drosophila athabasca, assembly GCA_008121215.1. NCBI lineage: Eukaryota > Metazoa > Arthropoda > Insecta > Diptera > Drosophilidae > Drosophila > Drosophila athabasca. Next base: position 49,192,927 of record CM017794.1, read on the forward strand.
GAGGGGGGGAGGAGGAGGCAAGCAGCCGTGTAAAGGCCTGTATCCAGCACCGCGAAATTTTACTGAAACGAATCTGCTCATTATTTCGGATGTGTGGAACTCAACTGATGTAGTGTGACCAAGAGCCTAAAAAGTGATTTGCCACTCTCATGAATCAGCTGTGTTTTGTAAACAGCGCCAATTTTGAAAATTAAACTAAAATTAAAAAAAGGAAGAAAAGTAATTCTGACGATGAAGTGATTGTGTTGGTAGTGGCACATATTGTTGTAAGAAGAAGTACAGCACAGTCGGAGGCGCCAAAATATCAAAATGATCAAAATGCTTATTTTCCGTGATCCGCCAAAGACATGGTCTTGCCTCAACTGCTTTTATTAAAGCAATCTTCTCCTCACTTTAAAAATTTGCATAGCTCTTTTTGGTTTTGCGCACAGATTTTGCCCCCACCTCTCACTTGTACTCCAGTAAAAATAGGCACATATATTTTACTGGCACCCCTATCAGCTGTTCTCACAGTCCACATTCGTGTAAATATCGATATTATCGATACAAATTCGTGGATCCCGTTTACGTTGCTGGATACTGACTCCAGGAAAACACAAACGAAAAATTACTGGCCCCGTTTTTTTTATATGAAGTTTGGCAGTAATTTTTAGTTTCCGCGGTGCTGGATACCCAGCTTAAAGCTTGAAAGCATAGCATAAAATCCTGACACATTACATTTACAGTTGTGTAAGGACCAGGAGGAGACACAACCAACCGCATCCCCCCCACCCAACTGCTGTCTCTCTCTCCACAGTCCAGGTCCAGCAAAAGGAGAGTCCGCAACGACCTACCTAACAAGAACAACGAACAACGCACAACAAAGAGAAGCAGCAGCAAAGAAACAACAGCAAAGAAAAGAAGGATTAGTGAAAAGAAGCTGTTGATACCCTCTAAGAAATGTATTGATGATATATGAAAGTATCAAACCTCTTTCTATACCATAAAGTGATTTGTTTCCATTGCTGCCCAAAATATTTCCCAAAATCATCATACCCTCTGCCAAAGGCAGGCAGGCAGAAGAGAAGAAGAGAACGTGCTACGTCAACAATGCCAGAGCGAAAGAAAGAAAGAGAGTGAGTGTGGGAGGGAGGGAACACTCTGGGAATGAAACGACCCATTGCCATTTTGTTTGTGTTTGTTTTGCTCCAATTAGCAGCGCTCTCTCGCGCGCGCTCGCTCACTCACTCTCTTCACGCCTCTCTCTTGCTTGTGGCTCTGTAGCTTGCGTCATTTTGTGTTTGCAAAGGCAAAAACCGACAACATTTTCTTTGCCCTGGGTGAAAGCTTTTCTTTGGGAATCCAAACAGCTGCTGTGGCTTTGTAGCTTTGTATCTTTGTCGTTGGTGTCTCTCACTCTCTCGGTGTCCGCGTGTGTCTCTCTCTCTCTCTAGATGTGTGTGTGTGTGTGTTTGTGAGTGTTTCATTGTCATCTCGGGCCGCCCCATTCATGATGACGCCAAAAGCAGCAGCAGCAGCACACGAAAAAAAAAACCAAATGCCGGTTGGGATAGGGTCTCGTCTCACAATATCCCCCATGTGGGATGCGCTCTCTCCCGCTGTCTCTCTCTCTCTCTCTCCTTCTTTCTCTCTGCCTCGTAATTTCTTCCAATTATCTCACCTTGTCGCCTGCTTTAAATGGAAACTTGTTTGTAAAAGCTCCCACCACCCATCGCAAACGTACCGCCAAATATTTTAATGCGAGTATTTTGGTATTTTTCCCGAAATAAAATTCACCCATTGGGTGTGGTTTAGGCTCTAAATAGAAGTCAACTCCTCCCCGTCCCATTCCAAGGAACTGTCGTCCTAGAAAACATATTTCACACGAAATGAAGGAAATTTCCGTGGACCTACCCAGACCCAAGAAAACGTGGAAATTACCCTTTCAGGAAAAGCGGGAAATGGCAATGGCTTGGACGTAGCATGCTACGGAAAAAGGATTGCATTGTAGATTGTGTTTATGGTGAAAATTATACATATGGCCAGGCCACCTAACACTAGAGGGGGCGGTGGTGGGGCTGTGGTGTCGCTTTCACTATGCAAATGAAGATATTAGGGAAAGTTCCGTTTTAAGCTGGCGACGCTGAAGGTCATTCAGAGGGGGAATTCCCATTAAAACGAAGATTTTCATAATGTTACGTGGATTATGACGGAGACGTTAAGGGAAAGTTCTGGCAATGGCAGATGATTCAGTAAATAGTCCCCAAACTGAAGCCAATTAAATGTCGCACTCAATTCATTCATAAATATCTCAATGGTCCAATCAAATCAAGTAAAAGACTTTTTAATGAAAAGTGGGGCCTCAAACCATAAAGATTTATGTAGAGCACAAATCCACAAATTTTAATTAACACAAAAAGGAGGGGGAGGAGGAGGATGATGGGGCATGGAGAATGGAGAAGAGCTTTCAACAAATGAGTGGATAAATATATAGTTTGCTAAATTTTATTCACACTTGCCCCATTAGGGGGCCACACATTGCCTGTGTTTTGTTTACCATAAAAAATGAGAAGCAGTCGGGCAATTAATTATAAAATTTTGTTTTCGAGATTAATACGATTAAGAGGGAGCAGATCTTTGGGGAGCAGATATAATAGTTGGTTACGTACTTCTCCCCAAAAGAGATCCCGCGCGTACGATCTGCTAACAAAACTGTCCATAAAACTGTCGCGAGAATTTGCCAAAGTGAGAACATGAAACCCGCGCCTTATCGCACAACTTTTACGATTCTAGATGGTAGGTAGAACCCCCAACCATCCAACATCCAACGTGTTCGTTCGTTCTTGGCCACAACCATTCATTCCCAACTGTTCTCAGCTTACGTTCTGTTCTGTTTTCCGCTCTTTCTTGGTTGATTCTCGCTCTCTCTCTTTGGCGCGCTCTCTTTGCCAGAACGAAACGAACGAAAAATGCTAACGAAACGAAAATGCAAAATGTCAATGTCCTCCACTGTACAGTTCAGGCGTCAGAATTGCGTCGCAGTTTTTGTGTTTTTGCCCACAGAAATGTTCTCGCGGAACGATGGCAAAGTGGAACACCATTGCAGCAGCAACACACACAGTGGAGGAAGGTAGCACCAGCGAAGAGGGGGGGATAGGGGCTGTAGCAGGGGGGTAAACGTAAGCGTAACGTGGGGACTTGGACGTCGCTGCGCTGCTCCGCTGCTGCCGCTGCCGCTGCTGGAGTGTGTGGAGTGGAACGTGTATGTGGAGTGTGGAATGAAGTAATGTGGAATGACCATGGGTGTACGACAGCAGGGGGATAGCTCTATGATTCTCTCTCTCTCCAACTCTCTTTCTCTCTTTTATCTCTTTTATCTCTTTTTAAAGTTGCTTTCGCGCGCGCTCCGCCATAAATCCAAAGCAAATACAAATAATGTCATTCCTTCTTCTGATACCGATCTCCCCCTCTAGAAGTTCTACCTCTTTTAATGCATTGCCTGGAGCAAGTTTTTTAATAAGCGCCACTAATAGAGAGAGAGAGAGAGACGGCGAGAGATAGAGCCACATACGGGGGCGAAAGAAACAACAGAACAAAAAAATGAGTTCTCTCTTGTTGCCAATACTTAATGAAAAACGGAAATGCCGCTTTAGATTTATAGCTCTGATAAAAACAGCTACAACCCCCTCCTGCCCTATCGGGGAGTTGGTAACTGCCTGCCGCTGGCCGTGGTCAACAGATGTTGGCGGAACTTGTTCTTTTTGGTTGGACAAAACTTTGAAAGAGATTTAAGGGTTATCCACGAAGCCCCTAAACAATGTTTGAACACATTCGATTTTCTCGTTGGGAAAAGTTGGCCAAAAGCAGTTTAGGGCCAGGCTACTGCTGGCTATGCGTCACTCGGGAATGACTCCCCGGAATATTATCTATTTATGACTAAACTGTTTCATGGATTGAGGACTAATGGAATTACATGGAAATTGTCATATTTGTCCTCAAACTTTCCCCTAAAACTGCCATAATTATAGAGATGTAATAGATCCCTGATAACAGGATTATAAATAATGAACTTAACTAAATGATTCTCAAAAATCATTGCAATCGGAACACAGTTATAGCTAGAAGGAAGGAATACTCTCTCCCCCTCGTACGTTCCCTCTCTTTCTCTCTTTCCCAGTCACCTGGTGCCTCGACAAAAACGTCCACGATTGTTTTTTATAATCTCAGATCTTAAATATGCTCACAAATACCCTAATTGTTGTGTTTTGGTGTGGGTTTCTGTGTTATTATCTTTAATCTATAACTTTTTCAGATCTTTTTGCATTCATTTTTTCCTTCAATTCGTTTCTTTTCTTCTTAAAGCAATTCCAAGAGCTTTTCTACACACTTTTCCTCTTTTTTACAGCCTCTTGGCATGTTTTTCTAGCTCATTTGAGCATTCGGAGAAGCATTATTCTCCTTGTAGTAAAAATATGCCTAGTTTTCTGGCATTATCTTTTTCCAGTTCATCAAGAGAAGTATTTTCCAGTCGGGTTCTTCTGGTTTAAAGAAATAAAATTTCCAAAGGAAACATAAATATTAAATGCTAAAATGGAATGTCTTTCATCCATCAAGAGTCTGTCGTAGAAATATCCTACTTTTGTTGGCTATTCCTTAACCATTTCCATGCTTAGCCAATAAAATAATAATAAATATTAATAAATAAATCCCTAGATTTCCCTCCTTAAACATACCTCAAATTAAAGAACTCTATTTAAGGGGAAAGCGTAGCCACTTCATCTTTACGATTACATACCTGCAAAGAAAAAAGGAAAAGTCGAAAAATAAATTAGTGAAAAATATAAAAATTGTTCATAGAAATGGAAACCCCACCAAAAAAACAGAGACGAGACCCCCCACCCGCCCCCTCCAACGACGAACAATGGGAAACCCACAAATAGCAACAGACTGAAAAGATGTTTCTGTTGTTGTCGTTGAATGTTGTTTGCTGTTTGTTTGATGTTGGGCTCTTGACACTTGCTACACGTGTAATCAAATACAATAAGCCATAAAAAATTATCATAAAAAAAACAGGTGATAGAAAGGTTGAATGGCGGGGGGAGAGGCAGAAGAGGAGAAGCAGCAGAAATGTGGCCATAATACAAAAAAATACAACTTGACAATGAGACTGGCAATGGGTGTCCTGTCCCTGTCCTGTTCCCCCCTTGGCCCCCCCCTGAAAAACCTAAACCCTGTTGAAAAGCGAGTCCCTCAACCATCAGGGATCCTCTGGCATTGAAACAGAGGCAGAAGGAGGGGGGAGTGGCAGGATTAGGTGTCAATTGTTATGGGGTCGAAGGTGGGCCATCGGAAAATCCTTTGCCAAACAGAGACAAGGACATGGCTGCCACAGGCTGTTGCTGGCTTGTCGCTTGTCAATGGCATAAATTAGGGGCTCACTGAAACATGGCTGCTCGCACAGCAACACAGCAACACGAGGCATGAGGCATGGCTCCACAAGTGTCCCCAATCACGAGAACAACTGTGTAAATTTGAGGATGCCCTTGTCCCTAGTTATCCCCCGCCTTCTCTTCGATTCCATGGAATGCCTAGGAATATGCTACAGTGCGTGCCATTTTGAGTGGAACATGATGTTTTGCTAATTCGAAAGATTTTCTACAAAAAGTGGCAATTTTTCCAGCCACCCACGCACACAACACACATACAACACACATACAACACACCAACACACCCACACATTCCATTTGCCATTTTCCATTTGCCATTTTCCACTTTCATTTCAAAACTCAAGCTCCCAACTAATAGAAAAAGGATTGCCAAGGGGAAAGAGAGTATTTTCTGGAGCTAAAAATCTTAAGGAGGGAAATTCTAGATATTTGAGGTATTTTTTCCACTAAGATCTGAGACTACAAAAGGAAATGGCTTTTCTATGTGGGTTGGGACTTCCTCTAGGGAGTACTTTCCACCTTCTATGCCAAAAACAGTCACCGAAATGAGTGTAGCTCATGACGTCATACGACTATGACGCTTAACGAAAAAACGCATCAACCCCTGACGGCCAAAAAGTTCATTGTCTTCGCTTTACAGTTTATTGCACTTAATTAACAAAAACAAAAACAGAAACCGAAAAGCAGGCAGGCAGGCAAGGCAGGCAGGGAGGGGGAGGGGAAGGGAGCTCTCATTCTGGCTGGCAACACCTACCAGAGATACACAGATACCCAAGAGAGGGACAGAGAGAGAGAGAGCGAGATACAGATACAAATACTAAAGCGCCAGCGATAATGAATTATTAGCAAAAGCAAACAGCAGCAGCAAAGCAGAAAAAAAAAAGAAACCAAAAAGATACGAAATACTGGTCGGTCGGTCGTATCTCTATAACGAATCTCTATCTGTGTATCTGCTGGATGCTTTTGCCCGGATATTAGCGAATGCGACAACATGTGTCGCCTCTACCCAAACATGCAACAGCAGCAGCAGAAGGCAGCAGGCAGACATTGCCAAGGCGAAGGCAAAGGCGAAGGCGTTTTCTGCGCGATTTCTCTGGAAGTGGAAATCACAGTCTGTTCTCTTTCCCCTACCGCACCGCCCCCCCTCCTCTTCTGTTTTAATGTTGCATGGGAAATTTAATTTCTAAATTGCAGCTGTCGTCACTGCTCAGCCAAACATTTGTCTTTGGCCTTTCCCTGCTCCTTCCCCTTTGCTATAATAATCTATTGGATAGCATCGTCATAAATCATACGATCCACACAGAAGACATTTCATCAAAAAACAATCCACAAGCCAAGCGATTCTGCTTCGCCATTGCGTATACGCCGTGTGTGTGCCCTGAGGCAGGAAATGAGGCGTGGTGTGCCCCAGCAGTCGACGCTTGAAGCAGAGGAGAGGGCTGTCTGTCAGTCTAGGAGTTTCATTTCATTTATAGACAAATCATAGACTTCCAGACAGGAAAAGGGATAGGTTCTAGCCAAAGAAAAAAGCGAATTTCGGGCAGGGAATTTGCCAAACAGGGAAACTGTCCAATAAAATGAACTCTTAAGATTCTGAAAGGTATTTCCCATGATAAAACCCCCCAAAAATGCCTAAATTACGTGCAAATCTAGCTATCTATCTATCAAGAATCTACCACCAGCGCCTCTGACGGTTGCACTGGCAACTACAAGTTGATCTGGCATCTCTATTCCGTAAAGCGTTGCCACTTTTGTGATGCCACTTCTAGACAAAGTAGCAAATAAAGTGACTTTCCATGTTTTGGCAGTAAATTTCCGGGAATTTCGAATGAGTTAATTTATTTCAAAATAAAACCAAACAAAGAAACAAAGAAGCTACTGCCAAGAAATGAAATCAAGTTAATTACTTTAGGTTAACACCCACTTTCCCACCTCGGGGAACTTTGGCAATGTATTCATGTATGTATGTGTTTTCCATGGAAAGTCAAGCATACAAATGGAGCTAATCCATCCATCCATCGCTCAGTGGAAGCTATTTCGCCAGACAATGAAATGAAAGTAAAAGCTGTATGTGACTCATTTCAGATACATTTTCTACATAAGTATCTTTTGGATAGACACAGACACTGCACCTACGAATGCGAATGCGAATGGATGTATGCTCTTTGGGTCTGGCCCCAAATTGCATGTTTAATTGCAATAAAGATACAAAAAACCAACCAACCGCCCGCCCACAAACAAACAATCGTCAGAGCAGAGCAGAAGAGGAGGAGGAGGAGGAGGAGGAGGAGGAAAAGCAGAAGATACAGAAGCAATTTTCAGGGAAAATTTCGCGCACAGCTGAAAGACAGAAAACAGCTGCAGCAACAGCAGAAGCAGCAACAGCAGCAGCAAAGTGCAGCATGCCCCAAAGCCAGACCGAAAATGGGGGAAAAACATTTTCACGCACAGACAGACAGACAGAACGAAGGACCGACCGACCGACCGACCGCCTGCTGTTTTACACGAAACAGGAAAATGGAGTGCCGCACCCAGAAAGAGTAAAAAAGAGAGAGATTCTCGGAACAGAAAGGAACTCCTCTCCTCCCTCTCCCTCTCCTCTGTCCCCCCTTTGGAGATATTCTCTCTCGTACATGCAAAAAACCAATTAATAATTAAAACTCGTTTTCAACAGCAATTTTCATTAATTTTTTCCCTGCTGCTGCTCTTTTTTGTAATGCTGTTGGAAAAACTCTGTGGAACAAAGGAATCTCCAATCCCAAACCCCAAGCCCAGTTCAAGAGTCGAACTTGAAAGTTCTGTGATACGGAAACAGGCCCAGACCAGAACCAGGCCCAGAACAGACCAGCCAATTATTATAAATGCAAACTGCAAACCGATGAAAATCATTAATTAATAATTGTAAAGGTTATTCATTCGAATGGAAATAAATGTAATAATTAATATTTCTAGAAATTGGTTTGTAATATTGAGAGTTTTATGGGGTTTAACGGGTTGGTTGTTAAGGCCTTCAATTATGGTTTCCATTTTTTATAGATTTTTTTTAATAGTTTATTGCTTAAAGTTTATCGTTTTTTAGTGCTCGCAATTCTCGCAAATATTCTAAAGGTATATTTAAATTATTAAATAAACAATAAAGTAAATAAATATTTGAAGCCGTCCTAGAGAGAGAGAGAGAGAGATCCGATTCGAATGTGTACCATTTATCGGCTTAGCACAGATCCCAAGGCTGGACTTTGGTATCGCTCGATTGGGTTTGAATACAATCTTGAAGGAAGACCAAGAATAGGCTGGATCTCAGCAAGTCTGTGGTCTACCCAGCGCAGAGACTCTGGTGGTGCCCAAGGCCTACACTATTTCGCAGGACATACAAAGCGCCATAGGGCAGGTCCTGACTTCCGAGGAAATGGACAAGGCCTGGGGCAGATCTGGGACAAACTGGAGCAGTACTGCTGGCTGATCTTCGAGTCACAGGTTCCTGATATCCAGGTCACCATAGAGGCGTTCAAAAACTTTGGGAGAAGACTAACTATTTCCAGGCAATACGGCATAGAGCCGGCCGGTTACAATATTTTATGAATTAAAATGGATGTCAGATTAATAATGAATAATTCCATTGATTCACTGTCGAAATTATGAATAAACTAAATGATTTATTCATGGAAATTACTGATTAAAATAATCTCTAGCTTTTAGGGGATTTTTTTCAACATTTTACAGGTAATATTCTCCATGAGAGATGACTGAAAAGGGTATTAGACTTCATTTCTCATTTTCATAAAAATGTTTAATTTCCCA